>CM037594.1:112804683-117604683 GCA_021018995.1 Chloranthus sessilifolius | reverse complement strand
TGAAAATTCTCAACATGATCTATAGATATAACAATTTGTTAATCGCTCTTGAGATTGTACAGGAGTTAAACTACCCACAAAATCATGGATGGTTTAAAATTTTAGGGACTGTTAAACCCAAAGAGAGTGTTTTTAACTTAATATCATTGCCAGTATTCAACCTGCTTAGTTGTTTTACTTATCCTCAATTAGGGCATATGATTAATTTCTGATTGTCTTGCTTCTTCTGGAATGAATTAATTTCGTATTTATTGGGAAAAACTGAATGCAAGTTCTAATTAAATTCATTTTCATGTTGCATGAGGTTATATGTCCATTATATCAATGTGCCTGCAATAAGCATGGATTTGATCCAACAAGATGAGATGCATCATGCTGTTTTACCAAATAATATTCATGGAACGTGTGCTATTTGAAAGCTGATATTTTCTTTAAGACTGGTATTTTCTACCTTCTGCTATAATTGTTATATTCCTACGAAAGAATAAAACGAAACTATATTGTTGCAGAAAGATAGCAACGCTGTTAAGGAGACACTTGATCAGCTGAATGAAGTTGGTTGGGCCAAAAAGTGGAGTTCTCAGCCATCTGTATCACGCCGTATGGTCAGTCCTCCATTACAGTGTGAAGTTCTGGGCAAGTGCTAAGCTACATCCATAAACTCACCTACATGTATATAAGTCACATATGTCTAATTGTAGTCTGAAGGCTCATCTATTTGGTAAATTTCTGGGATTAAGCATGTATTTGATGGTTATTGAAAACTTTCAGACATCTCTGCGGGAGCTGACAAGTATTGGAATTAGAAATGCGGAGAACCTCGCAATATCAAGCGTTAGAAATGATGTAAGTACTAAGTACTACCTTACTCTGGTTTCCAAACCCCAGTGGCGGGGTTTAAACTGGATGCAAACTCGTGAAAATAGTGTGAAAAGTCTTGAATTCTTTTTTCTCTACCTGCTGAGGCATGGAGCTGAAAGCCTAGAGGTATTTGAGTTATTCACATTACCAGTGGTGGACCAGCGTAGGGGCAAGCAGGGGTGACTGCCCTCGCTGAACTTGGAGGAAGGAAAAATCGAGAATGGGATCTTTATTATAAAAGAGTTATGATTAGGTACCTATTGCAAGCATAAGTTTGCTTAATAAGCATGTTACTTTTTGAGAGGTATGGCATGTGGACCTCACCATCTGTCCCATGTGATATGACGTTTATAATCTCGATATCTATAGTACAAAGATTGAGTCGAAATACAATCCTCATCATTTGATTCGAAAAAATCAAAGCCCATCTAACAATAATGCTATGTTGGATACACATGATATCCTTTAATTTTAGATGAAATTTTACTTCTTTGAGTGAGATGATGAAGATCATTTTTCATCCTAATTTACTGTGCCAAAGATCTTTAAATCATGGCTCACCTATCAATCGGTACATATGATGCTTTTATGTGGCACACATCCCAAAAAGTGACATGAGTACAAAGTCAGTTTGCACTAACGTTACATAACTCATTCCGACTCAGTAAGATAAGAATAACCTACCGCCCCAATCCAGGTTGCCATCTACTAACTCACAGACTTAGTGTTAGGTATCCAACCGAAGCACTGAAGCTCTTGGTATCTGGCTCACGTTTTGGCATGTATGACATGTGGAACCATCATGTGTTTCATGTGATTTCCCTATAATCTCAAGATCTATTGTGTAAATTATTAAAATGGAAAAAAGGATCTTGATCAGCTGATTCATTAATGGTATGTTTCATTTACATGGTATTCATTAAATTTAGATGGTGTTTGACTGCTGCAAATCAAATAATGGAGATAATTTTTCTTACCAATCTTTCACATCAAATATATTTTGATCATGGTGCACCTATCTAACGGAACACATGTGGATTTTACATGACACACATCCAAAAAGTGACCCAAATACTAAGGCACGTGACGCTCGTTCCACTTATTTAATACTAATTCATTTTTCTAAGTCAACCACTTAGGATACCGTTATTTGCACCCAATGAATCTTTGAGGGCACCTACACCAATTTTCCATAGAATGGATCTTGAGATCATGGGCATACAATAAGACGTTCAGTTTTTATCCCATGGGTTACACATCTGAAAAAAGTGACCAACCACGTGGCACACATCACTCTCAAGCGCGATTTTAAGGTCAATTTTTGGGATGTGTTCTAGGTGGAACAAAAATTGATTGTCTAATGGTACAAATGATCTCAAGAACCATTGCGTGGAAGATTGGGAAAAAAATGATTTCCATCATCTGTTTCGACGTAGTCAATGGTTTTTGGCCTAGGTGCCCTCAAAGAGATGGTGGGTACAACTAAAGGTATCCAACCATTATATTCCCCCCCATGAAAGAAAATCCTGGCTCCACCACTGCACATTACAATGTCGATGGCTTATGATGATGCACTTGTTCTTTTGTATAGTTCTTCCTAGATATGGCTTTAAAACTACCATTCATAAATTTAATATCTTTCAGTGATGCAGGCAGCTTTTCTTTTCACAGTTGTGGGGACCACAGGATTTCTGGGTGTATTTGCTGGACAGCTTCCTGGGGTAATTCTCATGATGGTTAATAATATCTCTATTTGTTATTACTATGATGTAGAATCAATACAGAAATGTTCTGTGTTTCTATTGTGAAGACATAATACATCTTCTCATCCCCTGAAAAGGAAAGTAATGCATTTGGTTACAGCTGTCCTTGATCATTAAATGGAACATAGGATGCTTTGGCTGGTAAGAGGTTTATTTAGAAGTTTAGGGTAAGATCGGTAAAACTTTATGGAATCTGAATTATTAAGGAAGATAAAGAAGGAGAAAAGTGAAGGAAATAAAGGTTGAGTTGTTGTAACTCTAACCCTTTCTATCATTGGTATTTATACCATCACGTACAATCCCACGAATATCAAGAAGAAGAAAATAAGAAAACTATCTAATGGGCTAGTCCACTACACACGGCAACATGTGGTGTGCAAAACTCTTTAGGTTCGGCTTTCTCTCTCATGAAGTGACAATCAACCTCTATGTACTTGGCCCTTTCATGTAACATGGGATTTTCGGCTTTATGTCGTGCTGCTTCATTGTCACCATAGAGAGTCGTTGGGAGTTCTAGTTGGACGCCCAAATCATTTAGGATAAACTTCATCGACATCCCTTCCCTAGAACCTTGGGACATAGCTCTGTATTTGTCCTCAACACTGGAATTAGCAACAACTTGTTGCTTCTTGCTTTCCAGGTAACCAGGTTTCCTCCTAGGAACGTGACATAGCCTGTGGTGGATCTCCTATTACTCACAGACCCAACATAATTTGCATTAGTGTACACCTCCACATTCAAGTGCCCATGATTTCAACATAAAAGCCCTTTTCCAAGGTTGGACTTCACATATATCAGGATCCAATATACTGCATCAAGATGAGGAGCTCGTGGGGCGTGCATGTGCTAATACACCACACTAACAAAATAAGTGATGCCAGGCCTTGTGATAGCGAGATAAACAAGTTTACCCACTAATCTTTGATGCTTAGTAACATCTTTAAGGAGTTCACCATCTTCAGAGTTGGTCCTATGATTAGGATCCGTAGGAGTTTCTATGGGCTTACATCTCAACATGCCAACTTGTTTCAAAACCTCTAGGGCGTACTTCCTTTGAGACAAAACTATTCCTTTGTCAGATCTGCCTACTTCAATTCTAAGGAAATATCGCAGAAGTCCTAGGTCTTTAATATCAAAGACCTTCCTAAGATAGCATTTTAGCTTAAGAATTTCATCACCGTCATCTTCTGTGACAATGATGTCATCAACGTACACAATGAGGACAGAAGTTTGTGCCCCATTATCACAAAAAGTGTATGGTCATAGTGGCTCCTTTGGTATCCAAACTGCATGACAACATCACTGAATTTTTTGAACCAGGCCCTTGGAGATTCCTTGAGACCATAGATAACCTTCCTTAACTTGCAAACTTTCTCCCCCTGAAGGAGAAACTCAGGAGGTAGAACCATGTACACTTCTTTGAGGTCACCATGCAGGAAGGCATTCTTGGCATCAAGTTGATAAAGTGGCTAGTCCTTGTTAGTAGCCAAAGACAGAAGGACCCGAATAGAGACGAGCTTAGCAACATGGGAAAATGTCTACTAGAAATCAATGTCTGGGATTTGAGTGTACCCCTTTGCAACAAGTCTTGCCTTATACCTCTCTATGGACCCATCTGGGCGATACTTTATAGTGTACACCCACTTGCATCCCACTGCCTTCTTACCAACAGACAATTTTGTAATCTCCCATGCCTGATTTTGTTCTAGCACTCTCATTTTTTGTTCCATAGAATCTTTCCATTTGGGCTGCAATAAAGCTTCAAAGATAGAGGATGGAATAGATGTAGAATCCAAGGATGAGATAAAGCTCAAGTAACAAGACGATAGGGCATGATAGATACAAATTACTGATGGGATGTCTTGTACCTTTGCGAAGAGCAACGGGAATGTCAGGATCAGAAGGACTAGGACCTACTTCAGGAGAAGATCTTTGGGCCACGTCGTAAGAAAAAGGGGGTGGTCCTCTTTTTTCTTCCTTACAAAGAGCTTACCTTTCCCAAACATATCCCATTGTGGTACTTGTGTACATTGGGCTCACTTGCACTATTCATTTCTTCAATATCTTCTTCAAGATCCTCCTCTCCCATACAAGGTTCGGAAGAAGCTTAGAAGCTTCAAGGAGAAGAAAAGCGGACTAAGCGAGCAGTAGGCGCTATCACAGCCACACAGGGCTATCACTCTTCTGCTCTTGTCACAACAACGGCTGTGTTGATATGGCAGCAGCTGACGTGTGTAACGCGTTCCGGCGTTGTCACCGCTTTTTTCTCCTTGAAGCTACGGTCTTTCCTCTAAGCTTCTTCCGACGCCAAAAATCTATTGTGGGCCCAAATCCAAGGCTCCCAAGCTTGGCGTTCCCCATCACTTCTCCCCTGAAGAGGGCACTGAGAAGGAGCATAGAATAACATCCATAGTGACAACAAATTTCCTTGTGGAAGGATCCTAACATTTGTGCCCGTTCTAAGTAAGTGGGTATCCAACGAACATACACTTGACGGCTTTGGCTGAGAGTTTATCACGTTGATTTAAAGGAATATGAGCAAATCAAAGACAACCAAAGGTCTAAGGGGGCATTGTAAATAGCCGACTACTAGGGCATAGAACCTTGTAAGGAGACTCCCCCTCAAGAATAGGGATAGGCGTACGGTTGATGAGATAGCTAGCAGTGAGGACAGTCTCACCCCATAGATGTTTGGGTACCTTCATACACAAAAGCAAAGATCTAGCAACTTCAAGGAGGTGGCGATTTTTCCTCACAGCCACTCAATTTTGTTGTCGATTGTAAGGACAAGTGGATTGCCACTCAATCCCTTCCATTCAAAGTTAGGATTAGAGACCTTGGGAAGAGTGCAAGGAAGAGTATTATCCTCCACTATCATATCTTAGAATCTTAACCTTCACATTGAATTGAGTTTCAACCCACTTATGATAAATAGGAAAAATAGCTTGAACCTCATCTTTGGTTCTCATTAGAAACAAGGTGGTGTAACGCATACCATTATCAATAAAGGATACAAAATAACGATAACCGTGAACAGAAACCACTGGGGAAGGTCCCCCACACATCAGAGTGAACAATTTTGAAAGGAGTATCACATCTACCTTGGGAAATTGGATACATTGACCGATAATGTTTGGATAGTTGACAAGTTTCACACAATTTTTTTATAACCAATGGATTTGAGTAAATGAGGAAATAGGAGATGCAAACTTGGGAGGGGGTGATGTACAAGCCACTGATACCATAGGTGAGCACTCTCCAATGATGTGGTAGTGGTGGCAGCTGCTCCAACTAACTTCGGATCGTCAAAAAAATAGAGACCCTCTCCTCACGCCCATGGCCAAAGGTCCTCCCTGTGGTCAAGTCCTGAAACACACAGTAGGAGGGAAAGACAGTTATGCTACAATTCATACTTTTAGTTTGTTTACTGACAGAAAGGAGACTAAGTGGCATCTGTGGAATATGAAGTGTAGAGGTGAGAGAGAAACTACCCAACTAAACATTTCCTTGCCCCTGTACAAGAGCAATAGACCCATCTGCAACTTTAATATGACAAGGAGAGGACATGGGAGAAACAAAATCGAGCATAGTAGACAGACCCGTCATGTGGTCTGTAGCTCCTGAATCTATGATCCAGGAGGACTGAGATGTGGACATGGCATGAGCAGGCCCTACAATACCTGTCTCAGCGAGATGAGATGCACACAAAGAATTCGAGGCACGCTGCACATGGTCCTGATACACTTTCTGTGTGAGCGGAGCAACATTGTCGACGCCTTCCATTGATGAGATGCTTCTTCAAACATCAAGTGTCCTCACAGGCAACTAAGCAAGCAACTGTCGTTCAGATGAACAATTTAACAAACACCTTCCCAGCACACTAGTGCAAGTAATACCTCAATCAACAGACGACTGCTGCCCACAAACTGTTGCTCATAAACTGCTGCTCTAATAATATCAACAAATTCTTCACAATCAGCCACAACAGCTTACTCACACTTCACAATCAGCAATACTGCTGAATTTGACCATAGCTGATGTCACAACTATTTAATTCACAAAGCTGCAAGCAAACCACGGCGATAACCTTCCACCTATAGTCCAACCGACAAGTCTCAATGCTATATGAGGTGTTACAACCTCTTTCATGAACACAATAGAGAGATCGATGACAAGGTCTAATACATAATATAGGTACCTCACATACTTATTTCAGTATATCGAAAGGAACATGACCAGATCTGGGAGGCCTGTAGCTCCCTGCTGCAGATCTGGAGTTTCAGAAAAAGGAGTCCAGAGGATGAAGAATTTGGGGTCAACAGTTGATCTGCTGACGTCAGTGTGATGTCAGCAGTGACATCGGCAACCTGATGATGATGTCAGCAATAAGAGGTGCTCCCCGATGCCCATTTTCACGATGATCTTGCTCTGATACCAAGTAAAAGTTTATGGAATCTAAATTATGGTTTCAAGGAAGATAAAGAAGGGGAAAGAAAAGTGAAGGAAATTAAGGTTGTTGTTGTAACTCTAACCCTTTCTATCATTGATATTTATACTATCACTTACAATCCCACAAATATCAAGAAGAAGAAAATAAGCAAACTATCTAACTGGCTAGTCCATTACACACACAGGCTAAATAAGCAAACTATTCTAAGGAGTTCAGTGCCTTCTAACAAGAAATTTCTTATGTGTGGTAATAATGCATGGGAAGGATAAAAAATTCGCTGAAGTCAGTGCCTTCTTTATGGTTTACAATTTTCTTCTCTAGGTTGGCATGCTTTATAGGCTAAATAACCATCCTCATCCTTTATACTGGTAATGGTGGAACATTGACCACAGCTAGGTTTCTATTTTTTGTTTTCCATTTGATGCGTAAGCTGGGATAGAACCTGCGACGTCAAGGTTGCAACATTGTCAACCTTCCAGTTCAGCTACAAGCGCAACCCCGCTAGTTTTTTTTTTCGTTTATTTATTTTAGTTTGAAGTATTATTTGTTTGTTTGTGTGCATCATTAGATCTGACTTACTTTCTTAGGTGTTCCAAATTCCCACTGAATAATCGGTATATTCATCTCCCTAATTCACCTTAGATTCTTCTCCTTGCTGAAATTCAGATTTTGTTATACCAATGAGACGCATTTAAACAATATTAACACTTAGTGATGTGAGTTCATTTATTTATTAGAGTATTTAGTCTACTATTGAGATAATGTAGTTTATAATAAGGGTATTCTACTCTTCATTATTTCCTTTATTATTAGTTGATTATTAGTTTTAATATCTTAACCACTTACGAATTTTGGATGAACTAACTGATGGAGTTTGCAGGATTGGGGCTTTTTCGTGCCCTACTTGTTAGGGAGTATCTCTTTGGTTGTTTTGGCAATAGGGAGTGTTTCTCCAGGGTAAGTCTTTCACCGACCTAACTCCATAAATGTCTCATTATTTCTTTTACTCCCAAAAAGTTGACTTCTGTTCTTCCATAATTGATCTCTGAAAAATTTCAAGATTTTTTTAAACCTGGGATAGTCATTTCAACAAGTTAGCTGTTAAGGTTCAATAAATCTTTAATCACTCGAAGTATGCATTTTTAATTCAGAGGTAATGGAGAAGACTTGTGGATCGATGACTTACTTTTTATACACTTATTTACTATTACTATTGTAGGCTTCTTCAGGCTGCAATTGGTGGATTTTCATCATTTTTTCCTGATTACCAAGAAAGAATTGTTAGACATGAAGCAGCACATTTTTTAGGTAAGTTTTCTTCAGTAGGTTACATATTACACCCCTAAGCTATACCTGTAGTGAACAGATTTTTTGTCAATACTGTGTTATTACTACAAGGCTCTGAAAGTGTGATGTGGTTCATTTATTTATATAAAAAGAATCATCAACACACTTTTAAGCCTGTATGCCTGTGTCTGTATGTGAGTAGAAGGAAACTTTCTAGTCAAAATTTATAGCTATACTCATGGTATCAAAACTCGGCCGATACCGATACGTATCGTGACGGGGACGCCACCAACAAAGACCTATGGTTTAGGCCGTACAAGGTGTATCAACGGCGAAAGAAGCGACTGAAGGGCCAAGGGAAGGCCATAGAGTTCAGCTAGGAAGCACCAAGCATCAGCAAGCGATGGATGTCCGTGGCTCTATGGACAGACGTCCGTGGCTCCATGAACGAACATTCGGATTTCGAGGTGCTCACTGTTCTAGTGAGCACGGACGTCCGTAGTACTACGGACGTTCGTGAGTAGGCGACGGACGTCCGTGAAAACCCGCGCATTAGCGTCATAAGTGACGTAATTGTCCTTTTTATCCTTAGTTTTTGTCCTTTTTGTAAGTTACCACTTAGGGTAACTTAGTACTTTTCTATTTTTAGGTTTATTTTCTTATAATGGCTATAAAGCCCAATTTGTAAGCCATTTTGGGCACTTGATTTTGAATTAATGAAAGAGCTATTTGCTTTGGCTTGTGAGGAGCTTGAAGAGTGAGTCTTCTTCCCCATTTGGGGTTTGGTGTGAGGCCAAGGGTGAGATGCCCATGTTACTTTGATCTTCTTTCTTCTATCTTCCTATTATCTTGCTATTCTCTTGAATCCTAAATCTCCCTTTTGCTTGATTGTTCAAATCTCAAACCCTAGATCTAGAGTAATATAGATGTCCATCGTTATAGATTGAATCCAACCCTAGCCCATCGATCCATAGCTGTTGTTGGACTCGAGTTTGCTCAATTTGAGCCATTTAATCGATTCGATTCAAAAGCCCTAGTGAGGAGCTACCGATTCCACGATGAATTACGATCTAACGCCCTAACCTAGATGAAGCGAGAGTTATATCTCTCGGATCGCCCCTTCGCCCATCCTAACGGATCCCGTGCATCAGATTGGACCCTATGTGAGCTAAAGCATGATCACCTAAATGGAATCCCGCAAAACCCCAAGGTCTCGCTTCAATTTGTGATTAATTGCTTAATTAATTACTTTAATTTCGGCAAATCATCACATCATGGGCATTCACGGATTTCAGGGTCGTTGTCCCGCGTCATATTAGTTTCGTCGAGAACCGATACCGCACGCCGCTACCTATATCAGGGTGTCATCGGTATTGAAACGATAGGGGTTAGTATCGACTGATACCGGCTGATACTGACCAATACAAACCCTTTTTTTTTCAATTTTTTTTTCCACTGGTACAGTATCAGCAATACTGTATCCATATTGGCCGATACATTTCGGTCCAAGATGGACCGATACTTGATACCGATACTCAGATACTGACACCTTGACTGTACTATTACCTTATTATTATTATTTTTTTTGATGATGTAAGGTGACCCAACCCTTTCGAGGGAAGGACTAGTTCCCTATGGGTACAACGTGTATACCACTATACTATTACCATGTTACGCCATGACTAGTGCCTTGCCTTGTTTCTATCACCAACGTGGAAACTTGCATGCACACATGTGTGTATTAATGGGTGTGTGTGTGTGTGTGCATGATTGCGAGGAGAGGGGTCGTGGTCTGAAACCATGACGAGCTTGCACATTCTGACATACCAGGATTATTTTTGTGCCTAGTGGCGAGATTGCACATTTTCAAATGCCAGGATCAGTTTTGTGCCTGTTGGCTAAGACGTAAAGATATCAATAGGGATCCCACAGAGTTGATCCTCGCTTACTTATAAAACCTGACTAGTTAAGATAAACCTTGCCCGAAGCAACAATTTGGCTAGGACACCGTGTCTGCTCACCTAATAGCCCTTTCACATGCATCTTTGGACACTTTACATACATATCAAGATATATCTACAGATTGGTGAAGAAGTTCCAAGATGGTTTAGAGGTCTCAAAACTGCTCCCTATATTAGTCGGACAACACGCACTATTCACTATTTCTTACATGGTTTTTTATATGTGCGGTTATCTGAAGTGTAAAGTTGGTATTAGTTCTTCAAGAGATAAATCGACTATATTAGTGGGACAACTCATCATATATGTTAGTGAGCTTAAACTTCAACCATCAAGCAATTATAATCCATTTAGGGGATTGGGCCTGTAGTCCAATGGAAGGTTGACTATATTGTAACCTCTAGATTGCAGATTCAATCCCATCTTATCTGTTAAAAAAAATAATTTAATCTATTTATGTTATAAGGAGCCTTGGATTTAACTTTTTCTCCACAGTTAATGATGTTGAGTTAATGCTCTTTCGATAGAAGTCTTCACTTGAAATGGCATTATGGTATGTGCCAAACTTCCTAGACTTACTGCTCGTTCAAGTGGTATAGAAAAATTATTGGTCTATCATCTGACATTTTTTCCTACTTTCCTAAGGTAAGCCACAAATATCAATTGTCAGTCCACTTTGTCATGCAAGCTATTTTGACAGCATGACAGTGTTCTGGTCCTGGGATCAAGTTATAAGAAGCTGAGAGGCATATGGGTATTTAGGTTTGTTCGTTGTGGCTCCACCTTTATGGGATATAAAAAAAGAGAGCTGTTACTACTGCATCATCATTTACTGATTGCGCACCATTTAAAAAAGAGGGTTGTATTAATTGGTGTGTGCATAGTATTTGGTGGTGTGTTATTGAAAATTTCATTAATTGTTGTGCATATGATTTTTTCATTGGTTGCTATGCACATAAAATTAATTGTTGTGTGATTGGTCATGGTAGTGCAATAAGTATATGTATGTGCCATTAGCAGCTTTAATTTTTTTTTGCCAATTATGTTGTTTTATACTGCAGACGCATTTTACAATATTTATTTTATACTGCAGATGCATTTTACTACAATACCTCATTATTTTGTTCCTCAGAAAGTATGTCTTTTGTTGCCTTATACATCCTAGTAGTAGTTGCTTGCCAGTCTCATGGGAATTGTGCAAACTCGCTGCAGCTAGCAGCTGCTCATTGAAATTTTGATAACGTTATCCAAATTATTATTTCCAACCAAGGTAGATTGAGGAACCATAGCATCTGTTACAGCTTTCTGTTGATGAGATCATGGTGTTTATAATAACATTATGAATCAAATATTGTTGCTTTGGAGTTGACTTTGAGTTGATTTTCTTTTTGTTGCTTACACATTTCC
This sequence comes from Chloranthus sessilifolius, assembly GCA_021018995.1. Lineage (NCBI taxonomy): Eukaryota > Viridiplantae > Streptophyta > Magnoliopsida > Chloranthales > Chloranthaceae > Chloranthus > Chloranthus sessilifolius. The sequence goes on along the minus strand of CM037594.1, from coordinate 117,592,956 downwards.
AATCGTAAGATTTCTTTGATTAAAAAATATTCAGTTACTTGTTCTATGGTGCATGTTGCTGTTTATTTTCAGTGATTCTCATCATCTTATTTTTATTTTATTTTTTTATTTTTTCAAATCTGCCATCTGATGAAATGGAGTTCCTATATTGAATATCAGTTGCTTACTTGCTTGGCGTGCCTATCCTCGGGTATTCACTGGATATTGGTAAAGAACATGTGAATCTTGTTGATGAAAGGCTAGAAAAGCTGATATACAGTGGGCAGCTTGATGAGAAGGAATTGGACAGGTACAAGGTTTATAGCTTAGGGGCAGTTTGGGAAGAAAATTTAATTAGATTAGATAAATGGTGCACTAAGTTAGAATATCTGCAAAAAGTGCTATGCTCTGCTATTTACAGTGAACAATGTGGGATAAATTATTCACTGTAAATAGCCAGAGGATAGCTCTGTTTGTTAATATTTTAACTTCGTGGCAGCACATTTATCTTATCTAAATATATTTTCTATTCAAACTGGCCCTTAGCTACTCAAGATCCACATTCAGTTAATAACCATTATTTTCTCTCGAAAGTATGGCTTAACAACTCAAGTACGTGTTTAAAAGCTCGTTTGAATACTCTGTTTTGGAAGAGATTAAGTATGGAGCATGAGTTAAAATCTCGGAAATCCAGTACGTATCGGTTTGCCCCCAAGCCGATACATATCGTTCTTATTGTCCGATACATTGAACGTATCAGCCGATACATTGTTCAATCTCCCGGACAATTGATACTATGCTTTTTTCAAACGAAAAATCGAAAAAAATATATTTAAATTATTGGACAATAATATCAAATTATAGTCTGATATGAATGATAATTTGAAATTATCATCGAATACGAATGATAGTTTGAGATTATCGTCGGATACAAACGATAATTTCAATGTACTGGCTGATAATTTGGCTGGTACATTGAGGGGTCAATACATTGCATTGTATCGACCCAGTGACTTCCGAAATTGATACGTATCGAACGATATGTATCGGTTTCATCCTGAATATTGAACCATGGTATGGAGTTTCAACCGAGAAGGCAAGGGCCCTCCATAAATAAACTTATTGCAATGGCCCTCCATTAATAACCTTATGGCTAGCTAAAATTGCTGGCCGCTTGAGGATTCTTAGTTATAAAGAAAAAGAACTTATGACGGTTTTAAACTTTTATTGTTAACCTTGTGACTACAATTTTCTGATTCCATTTTTTTATCTGCCGTCCTCACCTATCTTAAATAGCTTTAGAAATTCTTTGCCTGGGTATATATATATATATATATATATATATATATATATATATATATATATATATATATATATAGTATGGAATTCCCAGCAACATAGGCTCTGTGCTTTGTATTGATGCAGAATTGCAATAGGACAGATTAAAATTAATCTACCAAATTCTGCCTCCTTACATTTGAGTTTTCAGTTATCAACATATTTGCAGCAGTTGCTAGGATATTGGATGTTCCATGATTGCTTGAAGCTCAACCCTTTTCTGAATTTCAACAATTTCTCTCTTGCTAAGGATTCTTGAAATTTTCTCTAAAGCAAATAACATAATTCTATATTTGCACTAGTATTAGAGCATTTCTCCACCTAAATCTTTGCTTTTATTTATTATTGTAAATTATAATTAATGCTCACTAGAAAAGGGGAAGGTTCTGTTTCTAGTCCTCTATGGATAAAGGTTATATATTGAGAAAAACGTGCTCATTTTCCATGATTTGCATCGAGTCCAGTAAAAATTGTTTTCATCATCCAACTTTCATCTATGGAAGAGAGTGCATATCAACCCATCTTTATTTGGGTATTATAGGATGACATGTAGAGAGGAGCTGTGAAAAAATTGCGAGTTATTCAGAGTTAAAATAATTTTAGCATGCATCCTATCTTTCAGGTTGGCTGTGGTATCTATGGCCGGATTGGCAGCTGAGGGTTTGAAATATGATAAAGTTGTGGGTCAATCAGCGGATCTTTTCTCCCTTCAGGTTTACTACTAAATTATCCTTAGTGATCCTTGAGAATGATATGTATGCACATACATGCATGTACATTTACATATATTAACACAAATGTATAGATATAAAGGGTTCCTCAAAGCCATCTGCCATCCAATTTTGGGCATGCCTTTTGATCCATAATGATCCTGAATAGAGATAAAAAGATTCCTACAAACCTAGCTGCCATCTAATTTTGGGCATGCCCTTCGATCTGAACTGTTTGATGCTCTTGGAATAGCAATAAATAACCCAAAAATATACGATTGGAAACCCTCTTATTGGTGCAATTTTTGGGGCCCTTAAGATAATCTCAATAAATTCATTTAGAATGTATCATAGGCCTTCTGTAAGTCGATAAAAACCATATGAAATTTTTTGCTCATCTCTCACTTTTCCATAAGTTGCCTTAACAAGGAAATGACTAAAATTGTTAATTTACTTGGTATAAATCTAAATTGATTTTCAAATCATGTTATTCTTGTCTTAGATGTGAATCTACTACCCTCTTCTAGAGTGTTATTCTTGTCTTCGATGTGAATCCACTACGCTCTTCTAGAGTTTCATAATATGACTCATAACTCATAAGTTTAATAACGCCATAGTAAACACAAGTTCTAATATCTCTTTCATTCTTACAAGAAGTGGTAATAGTGTTCTTTCCTCATTCTTTGGACAATTTTCTTGTTCTTAATGTTTTGTTGAACAGTTTAGTTAACCAAAAATTTCTCCCCCGCCGTAATTTAGCCCTCTATTCGTATCTTGTCTAATCCTAATACTTTCCTTTTCTTCATCTATCATAATTCACTTCAACTTTAGATAATTTCTCAATTATCATTTAACTCGGTTCCCCTTCTTGCTCTACTTCCCACATATATTCCACATTTGATTAGTCTTCATAATATCTTCTATATTTATGTTTTATATTATTTTCTTTCACTAGAACCCTTTGATTTCATCATTAATGCACCTTTTTTGGTCAGGGACTCTAGTTTTCCTTTCTATTGTCTTGGTTAGCTCATCGATTTTTTTTTTCTCTTTGCTCGTAACTTGACATACAAATTTTTGTAAGTTTTATTTTTAACATTACCACTTCTTATCTTCCCTTTTTGCCTACTTAAATCTTTCGAGATTGACCGTGCTTTCTATTTTTTTGTCTTTCCTTTTGAATCTCAGCATTCGACCATTGTGTTTCCTTATGTGTAAAATGCCTTCCTTTTGACTCCCTAAGCACCATTTTAGCAATCCGTTTAATATTATCGTCCATTTGTTCTCACCTTTCTGTTTCCTTATTAATTTTTCCTCAAATATTGTTGTTTTGTCTCCTTTATCCATAGCCTTATTCTTGGGAAGCCTTCCACTACTTTTCTATTCCCTGCCTATTGATATGAGCATCCTAAATCACTAACCAATGCTGTGTCAGAAAGCTTCCCTTCTTTACCAAAAAACAATTTATTTCTATGGCCTATCCAGTCCACTCTTGACCCAGCTTCTGTCTGTCCTATCAAGGTCCATATTTTTTTCAGGCCTATAAATCAGGTGTAAGCCAGATTGTTTATCGATTGGGCCTATATTTTATGAGATTGGGCCTATATTTTACGAAATCCACTTTTTTAATTTTTTTCAGATGGACTCCTTGGAGGTATCAAAAGGTTATGAAGAACATTTTAGGCACTGAAACCCTCCAAAAGCTGATTTTCCAGGATTTCACCTGAAATTGAGCACGGTTGGCTGATGGGATTTGGATGCTAAAAGGCACTTCATAAGTGATGATGCCTCAAATACCTGAGTGTTTTGTGTTTTCTGTTGACGTGGTATTAGGTACCTGACCCGAGTGCCAGCCTTGGCACTCTGGTCACTTCCTTTCCTATCAAATGGTCAAACCTTGAGAAGTTCCCTTTTATTTTTGAGCACAAAAATCAGTGAAAGTTCACTTGACCTTTCACTGATTTGGCACTCAACATCTGCACATTCCCCCAGGTTGTTGGATGAATATTTGACTTGGGTGCCTAATACCAACTCTCTTTCTTTGTATGGGATCTCAAACTACTTGTCATTTGTTTTATGTAGAGGTTCATAAATAGGAGCAAACCACAGATCAGCAAAGAGCAGCAACAGAATCTCACCAGATGGGCTGTAAGTTTTTCATCTACTCCATCCATCTCACCTGGTTGCAACCTTGTGCCTCTCTTATCTGCACAAGAGCCCCGGATACGTCCTTTCTCTGGTTTTACGTCACGTCTATGTTTTGGATGATCAAATGCAGGTTTTGTTCGCCGCATCTCTCTTGAAGAACAACAAGGTTGTTTATGAGGCTCTTATGTCAGCAATGTCGAAGAAGGCTACTTTGTTAGAGTGCATCGATGCAATTGAAAAGGCGGCCTAGTAAATTCCTCTTAATCATAAACTCCACTCTCAGAATAGTATTCTTTTTTTCTCAGAATTGTTGCCAATAAGCCCCATATATTTGTCAATGATCGTATAAAATTTCATTATTTGATCAATGTTAATAGGGATATTGGCTCCTGACCGACATTTAAACACCAAAATAGTATTTAAATGATCTTACACCATTAAAATTATCTTTTTTTTTTTTTATTCTCACTCCATTGAACTTTATTTATCATTTTGCCATGTGGCACACATTCCTGATCGAACTAAATTTTCCAAGTGGCAATCTATCATTGGAACCTATCTCAGCCAAAGATACATGATTATAAGTAGATGTGACAATCCGATTGATTAACTTCAATATCAGCCATTAAAAGTAAGAATAGCAGTTGACATTATTGCCAACAATTTGGATCGTGTAAGTCTCCCTCAAATTGCACTTTCATCAATGATCTATCACTTTGTCGATACTGATCACCCACATCTTAAACCATTGATGGCGTAGAATCAGTTAAACAATACGAGAGTCGCGTCCATGTTGATAATATGGAGATTTACCAGGTGCCAGTTGTGCAGTTTAGTAGTTTTATTCTTAGCTCTAGCACATGCTTATTAGAAGAAATGTAGCCAAAAACTACCATTGAACAAGTGATCCTAACTATATGATCAATTGACTTTTCTTCAACCATTGTTGATAACTGTATTGAGACTGCAAACTAGGAGATTGATCTGTGTCGTCTGCTCTTTAACAATGTTGTATTTTGGTAGCCAAAAGAATTGGAAAAGGTCTCCCCAGTAGTCACACTGTTATATTTTGGGGATGTGTCATGTGGCATCAACATCTGACCATGATCTCAAGATCAACTGTAAAAGATTGAGATAAAAAACGATACCTATCGTCTGATTCAAGGCAGTCAACGACTCTCACGTGTGAAAACAAGCCCTGATTGCAAGTAAAAAATATTCGGTTGCAAATACCAGTACCCTAGAGTGTCGCATTTAAACACGTGTTTTTGAAAAAAAACGAATTAAAACTCGGAAAAAATATTTTTCCAAAACATTTCCACTTGTTTCGAAAAAACATATTTTAAACCCTCTATTTTTTTTTTCGAAAAATACGTTTTAAACCCATTTTTTCGTTTAAAATCCGTGTCTGGTTAAAACATGTATATTTTTTATTTTTTATATATTTTCATAGTTTTCCTGCTTTTTTTTTTTTCGAAATTTACTGTTTTTTTGTATATTTTCATAGCTGATTTATTCCCTTGCCTATACTTGGTCACTATGCCGCAGAGAGAATTAGGTAACTATGGTTTGGACGGCAAGAATCTTGAAATAGCTCTGTGCCTCTAAAAAAGAAAGAGGAAAAAGTTGTTCATCTGCTAATTTTGTGATTTTTTGCAAGAAAAATGTCATAAGCGAATTCGAAAACAGTTTGTGTGCTAAAATGTGGAAGAAGGGCAGGTTCAACTGGTCGAACCTGATTTCGTGTGCAACTAAATTTGCAGCCATCCTATAGGAGACAATCTTGAATATATGTCATCCATTAAAAATGTAAACCATGGAAGCCAACTTTCGTTGCTATCCAATGGGTGCCTCTGATTCAACCAGTTGGACTTGCCCATTGCCCTTTGAAAAATAATCCATGTTCTAGTTGTTGTCCAAACTTTAGTCACAAAAATCGCCGAATTTTTAAATTATTCGCAAATTTAAGATTTTGCGAATTAATTTTGAATTATTCGCAAATTTTTAAAAAATCAACGTATTTTAGAAATTCTCAAAAATTTTAAAATAAATGATACTTTAGATTTTTTTTTTTTTTTCTTTCCAATTTATTCTCCAAATATTTTCTAGAACTTGATGGGATTTTTCCGAATTTTAACCTCGCTGAATTATTGCCGAACCTAACTTGGTGACTACTCTAAACTAGCCTCCAAAATTTTAAACAGTAGTAAAAACAGATGATTTAGCATCTAATCTCTTTATATCCAAGTAATATAATTCTCAAATTATTCTATATATAATTACACATGGTCAAATACACAATTTTCTACTAGCAAAGGAGTAAACTCAATATGTAGTCCTTCCATGATGAGGTTCTCTAAGCTATTTGTATGCCATTATCACACATCCATTGCTAAGGTGATTCACTGTTGCATTCTTTACTTCTGATCATCTGACCAATCTTGGAGCTCAGATTCATAGAACAATCCATCTACGATATTGTCGATGAGCGAATCGACGAAAGAGTTGCAGCTGAGAGTGAAGATTCGGCCTACTCTGGTCCGAGCGCTCGAGAACCATGCGATAGCTGCGGCGCATAAAACGGCACCCAAACACACCCCTGCTGCTTCAGCAATCCTTTGCAAATCCATCTTTCCAAATAACGAGTTTCCAGTCACCACTTCTGTGGTCAGTGTTGCCGCAAAAGCGACCTAACAAACCAAAATACAGAAGAAAAAAATATATGTTAAGATTACAAAATAAGAAAAATCTTTAATAGCAAACTTAGAGTAGCCCAATTCTCAAGCATATCGCTTGGAGTAATCTCTAAGGGACGCCCTTGCCCCCACCATGTCATGAGTATTTCACGGATTACGCACCTTCGGGAGCATCCTGATATCAGAGAAGAGGGGTCGCTTATCGAACTCACAACCTTAAGTTTTTGTGCTGACTAGTTAAAAAACTGGTCAGCAGAGTCAGGTAACATGCCGATCCCTAAGATCCTTAATTGGATACGTATTGGCCAAATATGCCATTTAAAAAAAAAATAAAAGTTATTAAAAAAGAAAAAAGGTACAAAAAATATATATATATACAATGTGGTATCCGGTAAGTATCGGCTGATATAACCCAATATGCCTTGATAATGTATGATATGATTCGATATTTGACCTGTTTGATCTAACATATAACCCATGCCTATAAATATTCAATACAGCCTATATTCAAAACCATCCCGATGATATTCTTTTACTTGGTTGACTTGAATTGGCCAAAATGATCATACGATTGCCCTTATTGCTTACATTCTTGACCAATACAAATAGTCTAAGTTGCAAGTTACAAATACTGTGAATTGATGTTAGCCTAAAATTGATAACCATCATGAGATTCTAACCATTTGATCTAATTTCTTTAAGGTCGTCAGTCTGTTCATGTGTAAGTAGGGGCAGAGGTAGGATCTCTGTAGGGGGAGGGTTAGGGGCCGACCCGAAAATCAAGCAAACCGAATCAGTCTGAAACGACACCAAAACCGATTCAGACTGAACTGAGCCAAACCAAGTCTGGTTCACTTCAGTTTCGATTTTGGGTGGTGAAAACCGAAATCTGATTAGGGTGGATAAGAAATCGGAAAAAAGCCGAAAAAACGTTAAAAAAATAAAAAGGTAGCTTAACTGTAAAAATAATAATAATAAACCAAACTGAATCGAATGCGAACCTACAAAATCAAAAGTTTCGAGTTTCAATTTGATTTCAAAAAAATATTTAAAAAAAATCATCCGAAACATTACATTTCGGTTCGGTTTTGACTGGTCCGAATCGAAACCAAAAATTCTAGTTTCGGTACAGTTCGGGTAGCCGAACTTGCATCCCCAGTATGTTTCCAATGATTAAAAAAATAGGGAGAAATAATAACTAATAAATACTTTTAAAAAAATTATATGTCATTAGAGTCGATATCGGAGGGACTGGATCAGATGTTCCCGAAGGTGTTGGAGGTCCGTTAGAGGTCGCTGGATAGGGGTACCGGGTACATAGGGTTAGGGTTAAGGCTGAGAGAGTCAGAGCCTAGAGCCTCACCCTCTCAGATTCAATTGATTAAACAACTAGTTAAAAAAAAGTTTTTATTTAAGGGCAGGTATGTTTATACTCAACCCAAGATTCTTCCATCAAATCGTCAGAGTTTAACGTGTTTAAACAATTGGCTACTTTGAATCAAATGATGGAGATTATTTTTCTTCCCACCCTTTGACAAAATAGTTCTTCAGATTATGGGGCGTACCATCAAACAGTTAGATTTTAATTCCACGTAGCATAGATCTTGAAAATTAATTCGGGAACTACATTTGATGTGCGCCCATGATCTTGTTCATTTTTGGGATGTGTGCTACATGGAATCAAATCTGATCATCAGATGGTAGGCCAATGATCTCAAGATCTAATTTATAGAAGATCGGTTCAAAAATGGATCCTCCATTGTCTAATTCAAAGAAGTCAATGATTTAAGCATGTGAAACCGAGTTGAAAAGAAAGAATCTTGAGTTGTACCTGACCATTGCTCCTATTGAGATAGGTGAGTAGGATCAATCTCACTCATTGGATAAATCAGGGTTCAAAATTTGGGCGGAAATGTTTCGGTTTCAGTATGCACCAAAATCTCGAAACGAAAACTTAAAATTTCGCCCCTTTTTATATTGTGAGGAAGATTTCGGCCGAAATTTCGGTTTCCCAAACGAAATCCCATACTTTGATCCTTTGAGATAAATCAAACCGTCTTACCTTCTAATCTGGAGGGTACCTCTATTTGCACCAATCAATACTCTAAAAGCACCCACCTAGTGCTAGCTGTAGGCGATTTTATGGATGAGGGCAGTCGGATGCTTTGTGGTTCTATAGGTGTAAATAGAGCTATCCATATGGCTGATGTGAATAATTTTTTTTTTTATGGTAACTGTTATTTGCAACTAAATATTCTGTATCTACAACTAAGGTTTTCCCTGTGACTTCGAATCAAGCTTTGGAAATTATTTTCAACCCCACACAATAGATTTTGAAATTATGGCTAGATTGTTGATTTCATATAATATACATCCTAAAAAGTGGCTTAAAAAACTCCTTGTGGTGCTCGTAAAATTCCATGAGCCTAACTCAACCTTACAAAATTAGCTTGTAAAGTGAGGACTGCTCAAGTTATATGTAGTCTAAGGCTTTCAGCCTACAAGCGATGTGAGACTATCATTTACGCCCCCTCATGTGTAATGTGTCTGCCCACATAGTCATGAGAATTTTTGTAGGTGTGTGTGCCGTGATCTCAATATTCATAACCCTAGTTGTTAATACAAAATATTTAGTTGCCAATAACGATACTCTTTTTTCAAAATATTTTGTTGCAAATAAAATATATTAAAGAGGGGTAGATCCAAAAGATTCTACTATGGGAGGGTCGACTCTTCCATTAATATTTGTAGTAGATTATTCACTATATATATACCTCAATGGTGTATGGTGGGCGTGCCCAAATTTTAATCCATATGACACCTAAAATATTGTTTGGTTGCTATGTGGAGCTCAGGTGTATTGTTTAGATTAATTTTATTAAAAAAGAAGTTTCAAAAAATTTTGTTTAATACAAAAGTCAATACATTGATTGCTTTCAATTGTCTTAATTTCAAAGCTAAAAAAAAAAATATGGGGGAAATGAGTTTTTAAGATTTTCTTTTTTCAAAGAGGGTCTAAATAAAATAACATTGCTCTACGTGCCATCAAAACAGTATTTTGGGTGCCTCGTGGAGCTCTATGTGAGTCATTGATATGCTCACCATAACCTGGTACGTAGAAAAAGGCTTTGCCCGCCAATGAAGGACTATAAGCGTCTTCTAAGATCCTACATGGAGCTCATGTGACACTAATAATACTATTTTGATATCATATGGAACACAAATGCATTGCTTAAATTATTTTTAAAAAAATAAATTAATTAAAAACTCATCTTCATCATACATTTTGTTGACAATACAAAATAAATCAAAAACTCATCCTAGACAGAGTTAGAAGTTTGACTTGTACTTTAAAAATATAATTTTGAAATTATTTTATTTTATATTGATCTAAATCACGCACCATCCTTCCCAGTGACATCTAAAATGTGTTTTGAATGCAATTGCATCTATCTTCCATTTGAGGATATATATATATATATATATATATATATATATATATATATATATATATATATATGTCACGTATATATGCCACGTGGCAGTAAATATGACAGTTAAACGGTTATCTATTTATACAGGTGAGTTGACGAGAGTGGATCTCAATAAACAACAATTACCATTGCAAGGCGACCGGAAATGGTCTCAAAATCCTGGCTCTTCTGCGAAGTGTCGATGTAATCGGCGAGGGACATGAAGAACGATGACACGTCAGCCTCTGGCCGCGTTTTAATCGCCGACCCATCGCGATTAGAGCCGTACGATCTCAAACTGCAAAGGCGAGGTTGGAGGACGATCTTCACGCTCTCGGGCGAAGAATCGTCTGTTCTGGGTCTCTGAATCGCCGACTCTCTCTTGGAAAACGCCGATTTCCTCTTTTGCAACTCGCAAAAAGTCGGCCGCAGAGCAGCCATGTAGTGACTAATTGCTTCTCCTCTCTCTCTCTCTCTCTCTCCCTCCCGAGTATTTTATTATTTTGGCATGGTCTTGGTGTTCTATGATTCCACGTCTCCTATGGGAATCTTACTTCGATGGTGGGTATCAATGATGGCGTGTCGCTTATTTTATACGCTCACGTTGTTTTCAAAGAAAGTGAGGAAAATGTTAAAAGTATAACCCGTATTTGCAACTGAATTTTCTGTATTTGCAACTAATTTTTCTCATGTTAGAGATTTTGACTGACTTGAATCAAAGGACAAAGATTCTTCGACATAATAGATCTTTACATCAAGGCGAGCTAATCAGACGGTAAAAATGTTGATTCCATGTGGATCCGAATTCATAACGTTATCATGGGTGTTTCATAAGAAGGGGCTCACATGTCACTTTTGGAGATGTTTGCTACGTGATATCAGCATCAGACCGTCTGATGGGTCATCTGTGATTTAAAGATCAACTTTGCTACAGATTAGTAGGAAAAATGATCTCATCTTAGTCTGATTCAAGGCCTTCAACGGCTCTAAAATGTGAAAACTTATTGTAGTGACTAATATTTGGTTGCAAATACCTGTGTGCCCAATATTATTTTGGCAAGTTGTCCTATGGTAGGGATACCATCGAATAGTCAAAAGACCGACTCTTTTAATTCAATCCAGACCGACTATTTTGACTGAATAAAATAGTCCACGTGGCAACTCACTAGAATTTAGAACGACTCAATCAACGATTCATAAATCTTAAATTAAAAATACACACATAAAACGATTTCTTTCATATCATTCAAAGGATCTCTTTGGCATGATTTATGTGTAGTTAAGGTTAATCCTCTGATTCAACTGACCTACATCCAAGGATCAAAATGTCAGATATCGTTTTGATTTTGGGTATGACCAAAATCGAAATCCAAAATTTCTGCCAAAATTTTGATGCCCATACACCGAAAATTAGGATTTCAGTTTCGGTGGAGACCGTAACTGAAACATTTCGGCCGAAATGTTAAACCATGCCTACATCTACTAAAAGTGCCTAAATGAGGAACCCACTCAAGCCGATTGACTGGTTTGAATTGTTTTTCACTCTATTCTTTCATACAATATATCTTGAGATCATAAGTGTACTGTTAGAGGCAAGGTTCAAAATTCTGAATTTCATTTTGGTTTCGGTGGGGACCGAAACTAAAATTTTGAATTTCGGCCGAAATCTTGCTACAGTGGCAGTAACTATCGATAATTAGAGTTTTCATTTTGGTTTCAGTAGGAACCGAAACATTTCAGCCGAAATTTTGAACCCTGGTTAGACGATGAGTTTTTAATCTCACGTGACACAAATCTAAAATAAGTGGCCCTAAAATTATTTGGCAATTGGCACACATCACGCTCAAATGTGATTTTGGGGATATTTGTTTGAGATATGTGTCATTGAAATAAAACCCTCACCGTCCGATCAATAGTTTATGGTCTCAAGATCCTATGTGCGGAAGATTGGAGTAAAAAACAATCTACCTTGTCGAATTCCAACCAATCAATGAGTTTGAGTGGGATTCAGACAATAAAACCCTAATCCTTTGGGCGCGAATCAGAGGTACCATTAAGTGTGTGTGTGTAAGTAATGGTTCCTTCGGAAAAATAAGCATGGGCGCTTTCGAAAGTTAGCCACCTTCAGAGAATAATTATTTCCATGGTGTGCGCTTTCAGAGATTCGGTGGGCGCCAACAACCGTACCCACAGTGTATAAACGATAACGCTATGTTTAACGGAAAAAACTTTGTTTAACGGATTTTGGATATTTTCATCCGTTTGGGAACATGATGGTCCCACATGCTTTGGAAAAAATTGAAAATAGTCAAAATAAATTAATGGGGAAATATCTTTTAAACAATGTTCTTGTGGATGTAGTGGGAAAAAAACAAATGCCCCCCTTCCTTGCACCAATTAAAAAATGGGTTTATGCCTCTTGGGGATTTTACTAATAAAAGGGTTGATTACATATTTTATAATTAAAAGTATTGATGGTTTTGAATTAGATGACAGGTATCATTTTTTGTCCCTTCTTCATTTTAGATTTTACGGATTTATGTGACCCTTAAGTCATACGTCATGATTAAAATGTTAATTTACAGAGATGGTGGAATATTGATTATCGTCGCACTAGATATTTCCAATTATATCAAGGGTTGTGAATTTATTCTAACATAAGTGTGATAATCCTAATCGTTAGATTTTTTGATGGACAAGTTTATAATATAATTGATTAGCCTATTTAAAAGGATATAGAATCTCTCTTTCTAGAAACAATATACGTATCAATTGAATTAAAAAAATTTAAAGGAAACTCATCTTCTCTTCGGTATGCAAATAAAGAGAAGGTCCTCCATCAAATCCTCGATTATCGAATTATTGCTCTAATTGCTTAAGGCTAAATCATTGCGTAAAAAACTCTACGATGTAAGATATACTAAAGTTTTTTTTTAAATTCCACTTTTGATTGCGGAAATATTTTAATAGTTTCCAACAAATGATATCAGAGTCAAATCCGTAATTGACTTTACCGTACCCGGCCACTAAGATATCACCGGCCGTCACCGAAGTCATTGGCTGATCACCAACCGTCAATAGCCGGACCAGCCAACCACTGTTTACCAGTCGGTGATTTGGGTCGGCCGCTATTCTTGTTTGGCAATGGTAGGCTACAAAGAAACATAGGAAGGATTTTCTTAAGGAAGGAGGCTGTTTTATCTTTTCTTTAATTAATGCTACAACAACCTCCACGTGTGACAAAGAAGGATTTTTTTAAGGAAGAAGGAGACTCTTTTGTCTTCACTTTAATTAATGTTACAACAAACCCCACTTGTGACAAACAAGGGTTTTATGAAGGAAGAAGGAGATGACCGACTTGCATCTCCCTTCAACGCACAACAGGTCTTATGGCCTCGTTATCCGACCCGTTGTATAATACATATTAGTCCATGACCCGCCCTATGAACTGACCTGTCCACATGTCCATGTCCCAGCTCAGCGTATGACTCGGTCCCACCCATGGCCTGATCTAACCCGATTCAGCCCATGATGGAACTTGGGCCATGACCCGATCCGTGTCCCGGCCCAGTCAATGACCGGACTCGAGTCATGGCCTAATCCAAGTCATGATCCGGTTCGGTCCATTACTCAATGGCCCATGAGTCATGACCCGATCTAGCCTATGGTCCGGTCCAATCCATTACTCAACCCGACCCATAATTCATGACCATATTCGGCTCGTTAGACACGATCCGTTTGTCCTTAAGGCTCAATTTTGACTCATATTATTTCTTATTCTTTTTGGACCATTTCTGAACTATTTACAAGTCTAATTTTGGGACATTATATATGAATTTTGGCTTTCTTGAATGTTACAGATCTATTTTTGAGGTCTATTTTTGCATAGAAGCTCTATGTTATGACATTTTCATGACCTGATGTCCTTTTGACATTTTTTTATATATTTGAGTGCTTTTAATTAAAGTTACAATTAAATTTAAATTCATGATTTATTTGTGTTTAAATGTTCAATGATACATGTCTCATGCGCATTCATAAAGTTTTATCTTTTATAAAATGTTTACTTAAGATTTTGATCTATATGTCTATTTCACTTAAAGTTATGTATTAGAGATTTTATACCAACTTTTTATGTTAAATTTTATATTATTTAAATGACAAAAAATTCAACTTAAAGTTAAATATGTGAACATATTAAAGTTGAATTGGACTTTATTTCTTATAGTTTTAATCTAAACATGTATAAATTTAACACTGAATCCCTATTTCTAAGAACTGAAATATGACATTTATAGATAATAAAGGCTAGGTTCTTTCCTATGGGGTTATGGAGAAAAGAATGATTGTTTGGGGACGCTTGGCTAGTGAGTTGGTTCTTGTCTAAAGGTAGACAATTCATAAACCTTCTAGCTTTTGAATCTTAGATATTTTCTCTATTAATACACTAGGCATATCATTGCGTTGAGTATTTATGTACGACCCAAAGGTGTCATAGGTAATTGACGTAGTGTGCGCAAATAGAATAATCTTGTATGGGACGGTTAGATAGGATAACTCTATTTGCCCAAAGGTATAGGAAGTGTCTGGTTCTAATTAAACCATAGAGGTTAGGTTTGTGACGTATTTTACGCGATTGGAAGCAAAGGCAAGTCATAGTGTTTGCCCAAAAGTGAGTCGTGATATTGTCAAGAACTTTCCTTAAATATGTCATGTTCACATAGTGTCACTTCATGCGTTTAAAGCAAAATCCCTTGTTTAAGCGAAAGGGATTAAATCTAAAGAATTGATTAAACTTTGTTTTTGTGTTGACTTTCAAAAATGCGACCTTAAATTAAAATTTTTGCAGCGATGGATCACTTTTCAATTACTAAAAACATAGCAGGAGTTGAGCCGTCTTTTGGATCCAATTTCAATATTTGAAAAATGACTCAACACTTATTTTGGGATTTTAGACACGTCTTTTGTATTTACCACACCTAAACCTATGACAGTTACTCAGGATTCTCCTACCAAGGATAAGAATTTTTTTGAAAAAATGGAATAAGGTTAACTCGTTAGCTATCTTGATGATCGGGGCTACCATTAATGCCTCTTTCAGGGGTGACATACCTGCTACAGAGACTGCTTCTGAATTAATAGCTCTCATTAAAAAATAATGGATTGGCAATAAGAAGCATGTTGTATATGATTATATGCATGATCTCATACACCTTTGGAATGATGACAGTGGGAATGTGAGAGATTACTTATTGAAGTTGTCTCAAATCTTTTTACGTATTAAAGAATACGAGCTTAATATAGATGAAGAGTTGATAGTCTATATTGGGGTTGCTTCCCTTCCTAAGGCTTTCGACATTTTTAAGGTGAATTATAATTTACAAGAGCAGAATTAGGATTTGAACAAGTTAACTCAAATGTATGCTATTGAAGAAAAGAGGCTTGAAGGTGAGCGACATTAGTCTGCTCACTCAGGGACTTTCAGCTTCAGTAAAAGAATTTTAAGATGAAGGGTCCTAACAGGAATAAAAAAAGAAATCAGGCACAACAAAAATTTTAGAATAAGGGTAAAGGCAAAGGCCAAAGTTTTGAAAAGTCAGCGTGTCCTCAAGGCTAGTTTGAAAGTGTAAGCGGTTGTTGATTTTACGGCAAGGATGGCCACTTCAAGAGAAAATATGTAAATTATAAGAAGTGGCTAGCGACATAGCCTGAAGGTAATCCTAAAGTTTAGTATTCTCTCAGACCTTTTCAGTTGATAGTCATCGTCCTTCTTGATTGGTTGACTCTGGTGCTTCTATGTATGTTACGCACTCTTTTCAAGCGCTTAGAAGCAGTAGAAGACCTAAACAGGAGGATAGGTTATTCTTTGAGAACGACCAGGCGATGCAGATGGAGAGCGTCGACACCTATAATTTAGTTTTGGACTCTAGACATACTTTGACTTTGCATGAGACATATTTTATTCCCTCCTTTAGGAGGAACCTTATTTCGTTATCTAGACTTGGAGACTATGGTTATGTTTTTGCTTTTAGCAATATGAGTTTAGATATTTCTTTTGATGGTTCTGTGGTTGATAGTGACATTTTAGTTAATGGTTTATATTTATTATTTGTTAATTCTTCTTGCACCATTACTTTGGTTGTTTGCGCCTCAAACTCGATACCTTTCGGGTCAAAGTGCTCTTTGCTTAGGGATGATTCTACAGCCTTATGGCATGGAAAGTTAGATCACATCTCAAAGAAAAGACTGAAATCATTAGTTAGATCTAGTATTATTAGACCATTGAATTTCACCGATTTTGAAAATTGTGTGGATTGTATGAAGGGTAAAACTTTAAAACAGAGAAAGTTTCCACCTCTCAGGCCACTGAGGTTTTACAGTTGATACATACTGATATTTGTGGACCCTTTTCGATTGCTGCTCATGGCGGCAATAGGTATTTTATTACCTTTATTGATGACTACACCAGATACATATGCGTCTTCTTATTAGAGACGAAAGATCAAACTTTAAAGTTCTTCAAGACCTATTTGTTGGAAGTAGAAAATTAACTTAGAAAGAAGATAAAGAATGTGCGTTCAGATATAGGTGGAGAATATTTCGGTAGAATGGGTCCTGATAGTGTCAATCATGGATTATTCGTGGGGTACTTACAGACTCGAGATATTGTTTCATAATATACTTATCCTAACACTTCACAGTAGAATGGTGTTTCAGAAAGGAGAAATCATACATATCAGGAGGTTATTCGTAGCATGCTTAGTCACTCTACACTTAAAGAGAAGTTTTGGAGTGAAGCCTTGGAGAGAATAATTTACATTTTCAGCAGGGTTCTTTGCAAGGCTGTACTTGAAACTCTTTATAAGAGATGGACAACTAAGGATCCAAAGCTCGGACATTTACATATATGGGGTTTTGAAGCTGAAGCTAAGTTTTATAATCCCAACATTAAGAAGTTGGATCCTCGCACAGTCAGTTACTATTTTATCAATTATGGACATCGATATAGGACTTGGAGACTTTATTATCCTGGAATAGTCATTGATATTGCTGAGACTCATATAGCTAACTTTCTAGAGAATGGAGAATCCAATGGGAGTTTGAGTCAGAATATTATTTTTATTGAGAACTTTGAATTTGACTTTGTGCCTTTATCTAGTGGTAATATTTTTCTTCTTACATCACCTCATCCCATAAATGTTAATGTTTTAAGTGTGGTAATTCTAACCGTTAGATTCCTTGATGGGCAAGTTTCTAACTTAATTGGCTAAACTATTTAAAGGGATGTAGATTCCCTCTTTCTACACACAATATATGTATCAATTGAATTAGAAGAACCTATATTCTCTACGGTGTGTAAAAAAAGAAAAGGCTCTCCATCAAATCATCGATTGACAAATTATTGCTCTGATTGCTCAAGGTTAAATTCTCGCAAGAAAAACTCTACAGTGTAAAATATGCTAAAGTTTCTTTTAATTCCACTTTTGATTGCGAGAAAATCCTAATAGTTTCCAACACTTCAATGTTATAAATCCTGAGATCATAGCCCACCTATCAGACAACCAAGTGTTGATTCCACATGGTACGCATCCCCAAAAGTGACAGCATGGTGTAACATGTTACGTCAATTGGTACGTGAAACTTGTGTCATGTTAAAACTACATCTAATCCATTTGATTTTAAGCTCAGGCCATATTTAATTCAACACTTGATTGTATCGAATCATACGGTAGAGATGAGTTTTGTGCCACTCTTTTGCATAATAGATCTTTAGATCATGACCTTCAAATTAGACGACTTAAATGTAACCCAACCATTTAAGTTGCTTGATTTGAAGGATATGATCTAAAGATCATAAGTGAAAAAGATTGACACCAAACATGATCTTTATCATATGACTCAATGCACTCTAAAGTCAGTATCCGATTCAACAATTGATTGTATTCAATCATGTGAGAGAGATTGAGTTTTGCACCACTCTTTGGCGTTGTAGTTTTTAGATCATGGCCTTTATATCAGATGGCTTAGATGCAATCTCACCTTATAATCGTGTCATTATTCACACATCGTAAAATCTTAATCTCGCCCCGTCTCCTCCGGCCAACATGCATTGACCGCTTTGAATTAGACATCAGAGATTGTTTTTTATCTCAATCTTCCACATGTTGCATTTTGAGAACATACGTTTATTATAAGACGATTTTTTTTTCATGTCGCATCCATTCCCAAAAAAAGGCACGTGATTTGTATTTGAGCTTGATGTATGTCTCGTGCGCGAGTTTAGATTTACTGTTTGGGATGTGTATCACACGGAATAAAAAACTAACCATATGAGGGTATGCCCATGATCTCAAGACCCATCTTGTAAAAAATTGGGACAAAAAATAAGGGAAAATTAGAAAAACACGCTTACTTTAGAAACAGTTTAGGCTATTAGGATAGAAAAAAAAAGTTTTAGGTAAAAGGGGTTTCACGGAAATTATGAGTTCGGAGATATGTGAGATCTTAATATTAGCATATGTGGGGTTTGAAAAGGTTCTTCGCAAATTATATCACTACCTCTCTTTCTTAGCAAATTACATCACTACTATTTTGGTTAGCAAATTACATTACTACCCCTCTTTCTTAGCAAATTACATTACTACCCTCTTGGTTATCAAATTACACAATACCCGTCGATGGGCAATGGGCGATAGGCGATGGGCCACATGGCCTATCGCCCATCGCCCATCGTTCATCACCACATCACCCATCGCCTATTGCCCAACGCCCATCGAGGGGTAGTGATGTAATTTATTAAACAAGAGGGTAGCGATGTAATTTACTAAGAAAGAGGGATATAATTTACTAAGAAAGAGGAGTAGTGATGTAATTTGTAACATACCTTTTCAAACCCCTACATGTGCCAATATTGAGATCGTACATATCTCGGAACTCCTAATATTCGTGAAACCCCTTTTACTTAAAACTTGTTTTTTCTAGCCTAATAGCCGAAAATATCTCTAAAGTAGGCATGTTTTTCTAAAGTCTCCAAAAAATAATTTCCATCGTCTAATTCAAAGCGATTAATGCATTGTGCTTCGAGGAAATGGAGTTCATATGGTATGAATAATGGTGATAATTTAGGAAAATAATTTTACATTGTAGCCAAACAGCTAAAAATAATAAAAACTAAACCATTGTAAAATTTTAAAAATAAAACTTCCCATGAATTCTTTTATTTAACCCATGTAAAGTAGAAAAAAAAGGAAAAGAATTTTCAATGAGTTTTGTCAAACCATGCATAAAATATGGGACAAATGGCAAATCACTTCGTTTTATAGATTAGGCCTTGCCCGATCCAAGCTGTGGTCAAGTGGTATACTAGTTGGGCACCATTATCTACACTATGTGAAAATGTAATCAAACCAATTAGTAATACATCGAGCAATTTTAGTAGTAATTAAAAGGAAAAATTAGAAAAACATGACTACTTAAATTAGAAATGTTTTAGGCTATTAGGCTAGAAAAAATAAGTTCCAAATAAAAGGGGTTTCACATAAATTAGGAGTTCGGAAATATATGAGAGTTCAATATTGACATATATGGGGTTTGAAAAGGTTCTTAGCAAATTACATCACTACCACTCTTTCTTAGCAAATTATACCATTACCCTCTTGCTTAACAAATTACATCACTACCCCTCTTTCTTAATAAATTACATCATTACCCCTTGATGGGCGATGGGAGTTGGGCAATGGGCGATGTGACACATCGCCCATCGCCCTTCGATGGGTAGTGATGTAATTTGCTAAGAAAGAGGGTAGTGATGTAATTTGCTAAGAAAGAGGGGTAGTGATGTAATTTTTTAAGAATCTTTTCAAACCCCATGTGTCTCAATATTGAGATCTCACATATCTCTGAACTCATAATGTACTGACCCAAAATTTTAGGACCCGAACTTGAGTTACCCCCGTGTGCATATCCGGCACGGTGACTGATGTCGCCATTAATTTTTATAATAATAAATCATCAAATAATGCTTAGATAAAATTGTGCAGAAGGATTAAGGTTTAAAAGTTAATTTGGGCCTTTAATGAATGACTAGTGCACCGACTTACGGTGTGCAGCTCAGCACCGTAATCGAACCTATGGGGTTTGGATAGAACTTAGAAATTAAATATCTTTGATATTTGTTGGGTTTCATACGATTATAAGAGTGAGCGAGGGGGGTTGCTTAGATGCTAAGTATTAACTTTTGAAATTTGTAGAGAGAGAAAGAGTGAGTTATGATAACCGACCCAACCGTTGGAGATTCATCACCTTCCCAAGCTGAGATTTTGACTGCCCGATCGCGATCATGCCGCGGTTTACGCACTCTTAGTGAAGCGCTTGACACCGATCACCGTAAGGGCTTCACTCCAACCATTGGAAGCTCTTGAATTTGGGTCAAGTTTGAACTGATCGTCTCGCGATCATGTACCACGCTTTGATGAAGTAGAAATCGATCCGTGATTGTAGACAATTCAATCGTGTGCCTCGTGGTGATCAATCGCTTTGAAGTCGTCGTGGAAATCCGAAGATTTCGCTTCGAAACCCTCGTTCGGCAACACTACTAATAAACCACGGATTCGATCGGTGAAAGATACGATCGAACTGATTTTTAAATGATTCTAAATGTCCTAACATGTATGTGTATATGTGTGTATGATTTGTTGAAAATCATTAAAGATATGGGTGAAATTTGGGGAAAATTAGACCAAGGAAGATGCCCAAAGGGTTCTAAACCCGTCGAAATTCGAACCATAAAATTGGGAATTCGATGCATCAAATCTGGTATTCGATCGATCAAATTAGGAAATGATCGATTAAATTGAAATTCGATCGATCAAATTGTATAATATGCCTATATAACAGAAGTCTTTTTTTTAGGTTGAAACCCGATGAAATTCGATCGATCAAATTGGACTGAAGTGCTGACACAACTTTGGTATTTTAGCCATAACATTTTACTCCGAACTCTGATTGATGCGATTCTTTCGGCATTGGAAAGAGAACAACGAGCTCTACAACTTTTATGAATTAACCAAATTATGAATCAAATGTTTTGAGAGTTAAAATTAGGTAGAAAGTTGGGTCAAGTTCCGAGTCAGTACGAACTTTCCCATTTCTTCCTCGATTTTGGGAGAGCACTTAAATATGCCAACGTTATTGTAGTTAAGATCAATCATTAATACATCATCATAATTTTGATGTATGTTGGGGGCGAATAGCTATCGATAGGACCTTGATTCTGTTCCCGCACAAATCCGAGGTTAAGGTAGGGGAACTTCACTACACAATGGTATTTGTCATCGATTCATAAATCTTATGATTTGAATTTGAATGATGATCTTTTGAACATGGAATTTGGACCCTTTAAAATTAGATTTGAAATGATGCTTTAAATTAATGAGCATTGATTTCTCTGAGTAATTGTAGGGATGAATCAAAGCACAATGATACTTCGAATTTGATTCATAGATTTGCATGATATGGTTGGGTTAAACTGCTATAATTTTGTAATAAATGATATTTAATTTTGTTGAATTTGCTGCATCTGCATATTTGAAATGCTTTTAACTATTAAGAATCTATCTTCATCTGAGTATTTGAATGCATTGAACCTTTGAAAGTTGCATTGAACTTTCTAAAATATTAAACTCTTTGAAATTGAAATTCTGATTTGAAAAATAAGTATGAACACCAACTTTCTAAACTTAGACTCTGAACCTTGAACTTTCGCTCATTGAACTCCCGTTATTGATTTCTAAATGTTGAACTCCGTCATTTACTGTGAACTCTAAATCCAAATTATAATCTGTTTGAATCTGAAAAATAAGTGGCGGAGAGGAGTCGAATCTCCGAAGAGGGGTTGAGTCCCCGAGGTTTTTACCTTATTTTCGCGATGGAAGGGTTTGTTCCCACTATAGGATGCTTTGGCCCCTCATTGATTATATGATCTGATATGTTATGTTCCCCGCTAAGGGATGATTTGATCTTATATGTTCTGTTCCTCACTAAAGGATGATTTGCTATGATGTTTTGGTCAAACATCGGTGATAAAGAGGAGTTGAGGCTCCGGAGGTTTTACTCTGTTTCGTCTATGGATGCTTTGTTATGATGTTTGACATTCTGATTCGTTCTATTTCTGTTATGCTTTGATCTGATGTTCTAACCCGATCTATTCTGTTTCTGCTTCTGACCTGATCTGTTCTATTTCTGCTTCTGTTCTCTGACATGACACGTTTTTAATTGTAATTTTGAAATTAGTATTGCTTCAGATTACGTATTTGATATGAAAACTGCTTTTGAATTATGTCATTGAATCCATGCTTTGAATTGATAAGATATGATCTTTGCATTGACTTTTCTCTACTGAGCTTAGACTGTTAGCTCACGCCGACTATACTTCACAAGTGTAGTTCCATCGGAGCTTGAGAACGACCAAGAGTACGTGCCGGAAGACGAAGGTCTTCCACCTGAGGATTTCTACCCTTAGATTTGGGACGTTGATGGGGTATTGTGACTTTTGGATTTTTAGGTTTTGAGCTTGGTACGTCCAATTGTTTTGTAGAATGATAGAATTAGTTTTTGTATATACTTTTTTGAGTACCATTGTTTGGATGATGGTTGGCCATCATCGATGGGTTGTATTAATTTATTTCATGTCCTATATATAAATGGAAATTTTTAGTTCTGTCATACGTATCTTTACTTTATTTTCCGCATCTTTATAGATATGCCAAATGTTTTATAATCAGATTGTGTTCTGTGATTTGGCGGTCCGGGTTTGTTCCCAGTATGTTTAAAGTTAAGAAAAAAAAATCTTAAAAAAATCGTGATGAAAAAATCTGGGTTGTCACACCTAATTTCAGTGAAACCCCTTTTACCTTAAACTATTTTTTTTTTCCATGAAACTCTTTTCGTCCATCACCCATCGAGGGGTAGTGACGTAATTTGCTAAGAAAGAGGGCCAGTGATGTAATTTGCTAAGAAAGAGGGTAGTGATGTAATTTGCTAAGAAAGAGTGGTAGTGATGTAATGTGCTTAGAACCTTTTCAAACCTCACGTGTGTCAATATTGAGATATCACATATCTCCGAACTCATAATTTCCGTGAAACCCCTTTTACTTTAAACATTTTTTTTCTAGCCTAACAGTCTAAAACGTTTCTATAGTAAGCATGTTTTTCTAAAGTTCCCTAATTAAAAATTGTACCTCTTAAATTAAGTATGCTTTTTTCATGATTTGCACCTCACTCTTGCCACGGTTTGCTTCATTTCTTTCTCGGTATGCATGTTCGCCTTTTTAATAATGACTTAATCCTTAATCAAGAAAAGTATGTGATGAGTAGTGAAATATGATGATATTTCACCCCTAAATACCTATATTTAGCCGTTTGATGAAGGCTATCTAATGAGAATTATTAGATTTGAAGTGTTTCAGGTAAATACAAGCCAAGTGTAGAAAACAACCCAAGAATTCTGAAAATAATGTCAAAACACTGCAACTTTGGGTCGTCGAGAACTTGGTACGACTTGCAGCTCAATTTGGACCTTCAAGGCGGCCGAATTATAAAATTGTCAAAACACAAAAGTTGTAGCGCTCGTCGTCAGCTTTCCAACGCCATAAGCGTTATCTCAATCCGAGTTCAGGACAGAAAGTTATAGCCAAAATACTAAGGAAGTGTCTGATACAAAGTTGGGCCGGAGTTCACAGAAATTTGGGAAGGTCGATTGATCGACCTTCTAGTCGATCAATCGACCAAAATGATGGAGTTTGAGACGGAAAGAACTTCTTAAAGCAGATTTTTAGAGATTTTTAGAGGGTCGATCGATCGACCTTAGTAATATCCCGAAAAAAATCACGTTAAATAGTGACCTCGAGATCCGTGCCTGATTGGTCACAAGTTTGACCAATTAGGAGATCAAGGGTTAGCATAGAGTATGATGAACGGACGAGATGTGATGGTATGAATGTTTATGTGGTGTGTGATGTGAATGAGAAGTCGCATACACCTATCCCGGTGCATGTGCTCAACACACAAGTGAGAGGAGAGATAAAAGGGTTTAATAACCCTAAAATTAATGGTTTTGGTTGTTGAAGGAGAATAAAGAAGAGAGGGAGAGAGAGAGAGGAGTAAAGAGAGGAGTTATTGCAACTGATTGGAAGGGGGATTCAAGCGATAAAAGCCAGATTCGACACGGTTTGGATCCGTTAGAGCCAAAGCTGGAACCCTAGCCTTTCCAACCACTAGATCTAATCAAATTGAGATTTGATTGAGGTAAATTTCTTGTGAATTAAATGCATAAGTTATGGGAGATTAATCGTAGTTAGGAATGGTTTAAATCATAGATTAAAGGCTTAGAAAAAGAAAGAAAATAAATGGAGAAAGATGATTCCGATTAATCAATTGAGATTAATGCAATTGAAATCGATTAATGTTGAGGGCCTACAGTGGACTCCAGTGGAGAAAAGAAATTGGCTTGATGAAATCGACTAATCGAAATAAAAATTCGATTAATCGATTTATAATTTCGATTAATCGATTTGGGATCGATTAATCGATTTTGGAAATTCGATTACTCGAATTGAGAATCGACTTGATAGAGAAGAGAATTTCGATTAATCGAATGGGAATCTCGATTAATCGATTTGAGAATCGATTAATCGATATTGACTTTCAATTAATCGATTTTGGAAATCGATTAATCGACTGGGCCAGTTGATGTTGACTTCTGAGTTTGACTTTAAGATTTGTGGGGGGTCTTGGACCTCCTTTATTGCATCCTTAGTGATGTGTTTCACATGTTATGTGGTACCATAGGTGGTACGTGTGAGCTAGTGCACAAGGAGCCACGTGGGACCTTGATGCATTGATCAAACGAAGACTTGAGGTAGGGAACTCCTTGAACAAGTACCTTATTTTACAAGAGCATGTATGTAGTGATATAGATTTAAAATTCAAAATGTTTTATTGCTTAAAGAGTTTGAGAAAAAGTGTGTGTGTATGACATCAATAAAAGTAATCATAATGAGCCATCCCCAGGGGATGGAGAAGTAAAGAGATAAGAGCATCCGGTGCGATACAAGTGAATGGATACATCCCAGGGATGTATCCAAGATTGAATCATGTTTGATAGGGCCTAACTGATATAAGATAGCACATTCACACGGTGAATAACCATATGTAAGGCACCGATATTTTTGTTATTTGAGGTTTGATAGGGTACCCCACCGACGTGGCGGGATATCCATGACTGACACGGCAGGATATCCGTGACCGATACGGCGGCGAAACCGTAGGCCAGTGCGGAGACTTATCCGTACACAGTAAGCACACCCCAGGGGTGTTGATTGAGACTAGTGAAACCCAGCCACCAATCCCCAGGGGGAAGGGGCTTGGGTACTACTTGTATTCCCAGGGAATACGTTAAAACTGTCTATATAGATGACGATGATGGGTATCTCATCGGGGCTCGATGCTATATTACTCGGGGATTACTTAAGTTGAAAGTTTAAGTTTTGCTTTAGGCCTTTTCAACATCATTCATGAATAAATAAAAGACATGAGTAAACTACCAGTAAAATGTAATGCTTTTTAACTGTTTTCATTAGTAACTACATAGACACATCATGTATGGCATATCATGGAATATATGTGAGTAATAATTTATATGTTCAACTGTGTTTTGTTCCCTATTGAGCTAGGATGTAGCTCACCCTATAGACTATACATCGCAGGTCCACTACTAGCAGCTGCCGAGGCTTCAGGAGACGCTGACCCCGGTGAGTCGGACCTTGCGGCCGAAGACGAGTTGGAGCCACCTCCGGAGGACTTCTTCTAGAGGACTCCGTTGTGCCGCTTTGAGGGTTTGGAGAGATTTTGTACGGCTTGGTATGTCAAGCCTTGTTTGATTAAACAACGTATATGTATAAATTCGTGATTTTTTTTTTGGGCAAACCATCTGTGATGATTAGTTATCATCGATGGTTCGGATCGGTTCTCCATTCATGTAGAGGCATGAGGGTAGAACTGTCTTTTGAGAAATGCTTATATAGCGATTTAATTCCGCAGTTTCATTTACTATTTTAATTTTGTGCTTGATATACCAATGTTCCATGCTTAGCTAAGGGGCAAGGTCAAGATGATCGTGCTGATGGCACGGGTTTTGGAGTGTCGAAATCTGGGCTATCACAAATCGACCTTGACTTTTCGAGCCAGGAAACTCGCACGACTTGGATATTATTTAAAGTCGACTCAAACACTTCGAGAGGAGATTAGAGTTTTAGTTTTTTATTTTTCTTTTTCATAGTTAGACATAGAAATAGAGAGTTTTTTTTATTATTCCTTTTTGAGAGCTTTGTTCCTTTAATTTTTCAGTCTTCATTCCTTCAGTTTATTATTTTTGTTCAAATTAATTTTTGCATTAATTTCGTTTCTGAAGATCATCGTACTTTTGGATCAAAGTAATTTCTATTGAAGTTTGAGGTATTTTTAATTAATTCAATTAATGTTATTTTGCCTTCCTTATTTATTTATATCATTTAATTACAATATGTGTGGCTAAATTCATAGGGATAGGGATCTAATGATTCCCATCCGAGAGATATACTTTTAATAATATAAATTTAAAATTAAAATATGAGATCTTATTTTATGGTCGTTATGCTATCATAAACGAATAAAATTTCCGCCACTAACTGGGATCGCGTATGCCGAGCCATGCCCGGGATCTCAGATCTGTGACGATAATTTTATCCAATATTGTTATATGGTTTTTTGCTTTCATCGTGTGGATCTAATTACGATTATTATCTGGGATCGAGTGTGTCGAGCCATGCCCTGGATCTTGGATCTGTAATGGTAATTTTATCTTAATTACTCTCTAATCTGAAATCAAGTGTGTCGAGCCATGCCCTTGATTTCAGATCTATGGTGGTATTTTTGTTGGAATTTTCACCCACTTTGGGGATGATTTTTATTTGAACCTGAGATCAAGTGTGTCGAGCCATGCCCTTGATCCCAGATCTATATATGAAAATCATTTAAGTCCTGATTGCAGGGATGCAACGTAGAACCTATTAGGGTTTTGACCATTTATCTTCCATAAAAGATGTTTTTCTTCAATGGTATATCTCATAGTTTAATCCTTAGATTTATATTATGGGAAGAACAGACCAAAGATGGGAGGATTTAGTATCTCTATCTTTATCTTCATATTTATCTTTACTTTTGAATTATCAATTAAGTTTTAGTTTGTAGTCAGTAATTGCCTTCTCACAAAATTAAATCATAAGACTTGTAGAATACTGTTAAATCTTAATGAATTTCTTAAATTACTATCTTGTATTTTTAGATCTTTCGAAAATAGTCCTCGTGGGAACGATCTCGTACTCCGCACCCACTATATACAATCTGATTCATGCGCTTGCGAGTAAAACATTACAATTACAATTCACATCAAGTTTTTGGCGCCGTTGCCGGGGATTAAATTAAGAAAATCTGAATTTTTGGTAGACAGTAAATTTTAGGAATTTTCGAGGATTAAAATAGTATTTTTGCTAATTAAAAAAAAAAAAAAAATTTGTGTTATTGGTGAAATCATGTCAATGCATGGATTCAATCTAAATCATGTGCTATTTGTGGAAATTCGATGCACATTTCACCTATGTGTCCCTTGAATAACTCAAATTATTACCCTGAACAAATCCAGCCAAATCCTGTTTGGAACACTCATGACTGGCAGAGTCAATCTAATGACATGTGGGGTTTTAATCAACCTCTAATGTGTGATGTGATGTCTTACAATGATCAAAATTCTTATCCCAACAAATTTCCTTATGAGTTTTCACAGCAAACTTAATACTTTCAAGACACAAAATCATATGAACCAGCCCAAAATTCTTCTGACTCCTTAGAATATTTAAAAGGTTTGGTGCACACCAATACTCAAAGAATTTTTAGGATACAATCTCAAGTTAGTCAGATGATCGAGTACTTACAATGGAAAGTTGAAATAGAGGAGTCCCTCATTGATACCAATTGGAATAAAGAACATCTTCAAGAGGACTCATCTGATTTTGTTCAAAAATATGAGGATGACCAATTGGTCACTACACTTGAGAATGGCATAACAAGCGTTGAGGTAGTGCAAGTGCGAGGAGAAGAGGAAATGGAATGGAACGACACTTATGTCGATGAGGGAATTGAGAATCAAATTGAGATGAGAGAGAAAGAAAATGGCACCCTTACAACACCTGATAAGGGAAACATAACTTTTTCCGATGAGTGTGAATTCAGTTTAGAAAAAAAAGAGGAATTTCAAATTTGTTGTCCATTCATTGAATACATAGATAATTAACAGAATGCCGAAAAAAGATTTATGGGTTTGAATCTGGAGTGCGATTTTGGAAATGTCAAGTACAGGGTAGAGATGGATCATAATGGTGGCACTTGGGCACATCATGGGGGTGTAACTAAGTCATTGAAAAGAGAAATACCGAGACGATTAAATAAATCGCTGATCCTGCTTAGAAAATTTTTCATGAAGATTTGGGATCCTGGTGGACTCAGAATGAATTTACACCTTGTAGATTAATTTCGCAATTTTTCTTTTTAAAAAAAAAATATATATACTTTTTCTCGATTAATCAACAGTGTAAGTCGATTAATCAACCCTCCCCCTCGATTAATCGACTCCTTGTAGTCGATTGATCGACAGTCATAATGACTGTTTTCTTTTTCAAAGCAGTCAGCATTTATTGTTGGCTGGCTTTTTGTTAGTCGATTAATCAACTCTCAGAGTCGATGCATCGACTAATCAGCATTGAAAATTGTGCTGCATTTTCGAATTCTGTCAGTTTTATTTTATTTGGAGTCGATTAATTGACTCTATATGAGTCGATTAATCGACTTTTATTTCGGGGCATGCGTTTTTATTTTTTTTTCTGCCTTGATTTAAGTCAATTAATCGTGGGCCTGTGTCGATTAATCGATTTTTCCCACTTCCGGACGTTGCGTCTTTTCACTTAAAGGCGTTGCGTGTTTCAGTGCGTTGGAACTTATGATGCGCCTGTTTTCAATGGGGTCGATTAATCGACCCTTCTAGGGTCGATTAATCAACTATTTGAGGTGTGTCCGTCCCGAGAGGGCGCCTTTGCGCCTATGTAGGGGCGGCAATCTCTCTTCGATTCTCATTCGAGTTGTATCCTGCTTTTCCCTTGACTGCCTCAGACATTCTGACAATGTGATCATGGCTTCGACCTCTGCCGCGCTGCAAAGGCTCTCCCAACGACCTGCAGGGCATCCACGTGATCAGCCAAGTGGTCGCTTCGCGACCCGAGACCTGTGTTCCGAATATGTTTTTGATCTAACGGCATTTCGCGCCCTGCCTGTCTGCGCCGTTTCCCTTGCCTATGTAATGGCTCTCAACGTTGATTTTCTCCTCACTCCGCCTGTGATTAAGGTGTCCGAACGGGTCGTTCGGTTATTCTATCAGAACATGGCGTGGGTGGCCGCCTCCGTTCAGAATCAAGTCGCCGCCCACTTCACCGTTTCAATCGATGGGTGGTCGTGCCCGGTTTATCCGCACACCATTGCGGAGGTTTTTAACATTTCATGCGAGCGCCCTCACAATCACACTTTGGGTGAAGAGCTCGACGATTCTCAAGAGGATATAATCAACGATATGTGTCGCGACATATTTTCTTCAGGAGTCGCCACTCGGCGATCGGCATTACCGCGCCTGCTTTTGTTCTGGGATAGTGTGGTCTGTAGCAATCTCTGCCCCTGTGGCCACGTTTCTGAGTGCACCGGTGATCGAGTTCAGGCGCTTTATGGTGCCCATCAAAATTCATGGATCAACATGCCCAAGATTCTTCATGATGGCATGTGGAGATGCCATGACGATCTCACCAACCCTGCCACTAGTGAAGCCCCGTTGATCTACTTCCCTTCCTTCGTTTTCCGTTCTACCAGGATGATGATATCGGGGACCTCGCATTTTATCATTATAGTGCAACCCAATGGAACCGCAGTATGCGTCTCTTGAGAAATGTCCCTGATGCCCCCGCTTATGCACCGGCCCAACCTGCTCCACCACGCTAGCGCTGCCGCGTACGCTAGGACAACCAGCTTGCACCTGATCAGGGACCCGAGGAGGGTGTGTCTCTTGGTTCGCTCCAAGCCCAAATTAACTCTTTACAAGAGGAGCAGCAGCGGCAACATGGTGCAATCTTGCGCCGAAGCTACTATGATTGCTCCTTCCTCCATCAGATCAGGCAGCGCATGTGGCCTGATAGTTATGATGAAATGTGCGCCAGGGCCCACCAGGCCGAAGAGGATAGGGATGATTAGTTTGTTTAGTCTAGGATTAGGATTTTTCGTTTTGTATTATTTTTCTTTATTTAGGATAGGTTGTTTATTTTAGGAGTTATATCAAAAGTGTCCTTGTAATCATCTTGCTTATCAATGAAATGGTGTGTTTTCTAATCTGTGTGGGATTGCCAATATTTTTGCAAATTTCCTGTTGCATTTAGAGGAGTTGAAAAACAATATTGAAATAACAAAATATGCGAATTTTCACCTCTCTGCCGACTTGGTGTCGATTAATCGAGGGTTATACTCGATTAATCGACCCACGGTTTTCGAAAAAAAAAATAAAAACTTTTGGGAGTCGATGCATCGACCCCTTAGTCAATTAATCGACCCCCCGGGGTCGATGCATCGACTTCCCAGGGTCGATTAATCGACCCCACTTTTCGGAACAGAATCCTATTGGGACTCTCTTTTTTTTTTTACTTTTCCTTCGTCCTTGGGATCCCTTGAGCGTAAAGCCACACTTTTCATTGTTTCTTTTTTGCGGGACACCTCTTCCCACTCCTACTCCAACTCTATAAATTTTCCCTTTATATTCACCCTTAGGCTCACTTTTCATTCAATCTTGCACAACCTTCTCATGGCCCGACGGTTCTATCTCACCAGAGCACGGTTATCAAGGATGGAGGAGACTGCTATGAAGTGGGAACGCCGCTCTCATCGGACGGTCCCTTTTGAGCCTCGCAACATTGAAATCATTGACTTCGATCCGATGATCATTCCTTCCTGGGGAGAACCATCAAGAAAGAAGGTAAATCATTCCAAATCTCCTACACCATGCACCAATACTGATATCGAGATAATTGATGTGATCCCATCTCCATCTCCTACGTTCGCCTAACCGCCTCCATCCAGACCATCGGGGGTGTCTCATCAATTTTCCCTTGATCTTTGGGAGAAATTGTTTCCTGTGCATAAGAACATTGATTTAAGTGAACCTAGGTGGATGGGTCCGCCTAACAATGATTAACAGAGTTGGATTCATGTTTAGTTTAGGATTTAGGATTTAGGATTTATTTATTCCGTATGTTTATTTCTAGCATATTAGTTTTTTGTTTAGTTTAGGTTGTTTTTAATTCCCTAAATAGTGTAATCATATTTCCTTTAATAAATTTTTGATCATGTTTCAATTTGATGCACATATTCTCTGCACCTGATCTTTGTGTTGAGGTACTTTTCAACAGGTTTGGGGGTGCGCTACTTATTTCAATCAATGAGGACATTGTCATCTTTCGGTTTGGGGGTATGGTTATTTATTTTGTGTCACTTATTTTTTATATGTTGCGTCACTTAATTTTTATATGAAAAAAAAATATATATATATTTTGAAGTCATCATGCACATTATTTGGCGATTATTTTCAAACTTTAGTTGATAATGCATGTGAATTTAATTCTGAGAATATTGATGTCATATTTTGATTACTTGTATCTAAGATGATGAAGCTTAATGTGATATTTTGTGGATAATTTTGATACTTATACCAAGCAAAGACTTAGAAATCGATGAACTGTTTTGAACGTTAAATCTTAGGTTCTTAGTGGAGACTAAACCCGATGAGCTTTAGAGCTAATTTCCCGTCATTGATGAGTGAATACATAAACTCGGAGTTTTCTTTGAATACGAATTATTTTGTATGATCTCATACACTTTTCTTTGGCTTGTGACTTTGCATGAAATCAAAATTCAGATCATTATGTTAGAACGTACTGTATATCTACTCAAGACAAATAGGCAAGGTTATCATCTTTTAAGGACATGATTGAAGGCCATCTTTGGCTCGTTTGTGCTTAAAATATCCCACCTTATATAAATTTATCCTTCGAGTACCCCTTTGAGCCTATTGAAAAATTTACCTTTATATATTCTTTGATAAGCCACATTAACCTTTAACCCTTCACCATTTCTGAAAATTCAGCTTTACCCTTCTTATTTATGAGAAATTAGGAACGAGGGATGAGAGTGAACGAAAAGAAAGTAAGTGGAGAGATACTGAGTTGTGGTGTTTACTGAGGGTGTATGGCAAAAATAAAAAAATAAAAAAAAGGGAGAAAAGAAAAAAGAAAACTGTGAAAAATAATGAAAAATATGAGGTGCTTCAAGAAAAGGAAATTTAAAAGAAAAAGAAAGTTGAGAAAAATATTGAGAAAAATAGTGAGAGATTACAAAAGAAAAGAGAAGAAATAGAAAAATCAAAGGTTAGTACCTTTTCCGATTTCTCAGAAATTTTGAATCTCAACTTCCAATTCTTTCTTATCCTTTCCTGAGCCCCATTACAACCCTAAAAAGACCTTCATGATCTGATCTTACATTGGTAACTGCCTTGTGGAGAGTAAATACGTGATACTTATGACACTTGATATGACATGCTTAGGATATACAAGTATCTTCTTATGAGATTTATTTTTATTCATTGATCGCATCGTGTTTCATTTATCATGTGAGACCTTTTTATTTGCTTTATATTGATCTCTCACATGTGTGCAAAAACTTACCCATCATCAGAGTGATTTTATTTCAAGAGTATACCTAAAGCGAGGATTGAGTTTAAACAACAGATCCGACGGTTCCCCGTTTGAACTAGTTCTGAGATGGATGAATTTTGGTTTTGGTATGCACACACTTCACGTTTAAGCATGAATGGATGAGTTATCTAACGATTTGAGCATTAGACTAATTTGAATGGATACTAGTATGCTTAGAATAACATTGTTATTTAAAATTGAGAATTTGCATGTTGAATTAATTAATGATTTTTGTTTTTGAATGACATATATGTTACAAAAAAATATCATGTTTTGAAAATTCAATTTTATCGATGGTTTAAAAAATGTATTGAAGTTTGTGAGTAACTTCACTGTAAACCCTCAGGAGACACAACTCCTCCACTAGGGATCACCTAGGGGTATAAAGGCTTGTTGCGCATGCTAAGTGCAATCGTGCTCCCTACGAAAGTGGCATTTATTTTCTTTAGTTTGCTTTGCTCGAGGACTGGCAAAGTGTAGGTTTGGGGGTGTGATGAGTAGTGAAATATGATGATATTTTACTCCTAAATACCTATATTAGTCTTCCGATGAAGGGTATCTGATGAGAATTATTAGATTTGAAGTGTTTCAGGTAAATACAAGCCAAGTGTAGAAAACAGCCCAAGAATTCTGAAAATAATGTCAAAACACTGCAACTTTGGGTTATCGAGAACTTGGTACGACTTGCAGCTTAATTTGGATCTTCGAGACGGCCGAATTATGAAATTATCAAAACACAAAAGTTGGAGAGCTCGTCGTCAGCTTTTCAACGCCGTAAGAATCACCTCAATCTGAGTTCGGGACAGAAAGTTATGACCGCAATACCGAGGCAGTGTCTAATGCAAAGTTGGGCGGGAGTTCAGGGAAATCTGGGAAGGTCGATCGATCGACCTTCTAGTCGATCAATCGACCAAAATGATGGAGTTTGAGACGGAAAGGACTTCTTAAAGCAGATTTTTAGAGATTTTTGGAAGGTCGATCGATCGACCCTAACTTTTCGAGCCAGGAAACTCGCATGACTTGGATATTATTTAAAGCCGACTCAAACACTTTGAGAGGAGATTATAATTTTAGTTTATTATTTTTCTTTTTCATAGTTAGACATAGAAATAGAGAGTTTTTTTTATTATTCCTTTCTAAGAGTTTTGTTCCTTTAATTTTTCAGTATTCATTCCTTCAATTTATTATTTTTGTTCAAGTTAATTTCGTTTCTGAAGATCATCGTACTTTTGGATCAAAATAATTTCTGTTGAAGTTTGAGGTATTTTTAATTAATTCAATTAATGTTATTTTTCCTTCCTTATTTATTTATGTCATTTAATTACAATATGTGTGACTAAATTCATAGGGATGAGGATCTAATGATTTCCATCCAAGGGATGTACTTTTAATAATATAACTTTAGGATTAAAATATGAGATCTTATTTTATGGTCGTTATGCTATCATGAACGGATGAAATTCCCGCCACTAACTGGGATCGCGTGTGCCGAGCCATGCCCGGGACCTCAGATCTGTGACGGTAATTTTACTCAATTATTGTTATATAGTTTTTTGCTTTCATCGTGTGGATCTAATTACGATTATGATCTGGGATCGAGTGTGCCGAGCCATGCCCTGGATCTTGAATCTGTAATGGTAATTTTATCTTAATTACTCCCTAATCTGAAATCGAGTGTGCCGAGTCTGCGCTTGATTTCAGGTCTATGGTGGTATTTTTGTTGGAATTTTCACCCACTTTGGGGATGATTTTTATTTGAACCTGAGATCAAGTGTGCCGAGCCATGCCCTTGATCCCAGATCTATATATGAAAATCATCTAAGTCCTGATTGCAGGGATGTAACGTGGAACCTATTAGGGTTTTGACCATTTATCTTCCATAAAAGATATTTTTCTTCAATGGTATATCTCATAGTTTAATCCTTAGATTTATATTATGGGAAGAACAGACCAAAATTGGGATGATTTAGTATCTCCATCTTTATCTTCATCTTTATTTTTACTTTTGAATTATCAGTTAAGTTTTAGTTTGTAGTCAGTAATTGCCTTCTCACAAAATTAAATCATAAGACTGGTAGAATACTGTTAAATCTTAGTGGATTTCTTGAATTACTGTCTTGTCTTTTTAGATCTTTCGAAAATAGTTCTCGTGGGAACGATCTCGTACTCCGCATCTATTATATAGAATCTGATTCGTGCGTTTGCGAGTAAAACATTACAATTAAAATTCACATCAGTATACATTATATTAGACCTCATCAAACGGTCCCAAATGAAAGATTTTAAGGCCCTTTCCAGTCCAATGACCTCTAATCTTCGACATCGTGTTGGCAACAATCTTTTCTCTTGATCCTTAAGCGTGTAGTGTTGAGGTTAGGGGTTCAAATCTCATTCTTGCCTCTTAGAAAAAAATAATTAGCAAACTGATCGATCCTTCACATAGCAATTTGATTGCTTCACTAATGGACTTCTTGATCTCTATGGGTTTTCAGATGCGGATTGGGCTAGTTGCCTAAGTACATAGCAATCTAAGACCGCCTTCCGTATCTACCTCGGTGATAACCATGTGTCTTAGAATATTGAAAGGCAACAAATTGTTGCTCGATCATCTATCGAAGCGGAATATCGTGCTCTTGGCTCTACAGCCGCTAAGTGACAGCCTCAAACTCACTTACATTTCGTTCATTTTATGTGATATTAGCCTTTATTTATCAAACCCGTCCATATTATTTCGCGACAATATCTTAACCCTTCATATGATCATTAATTCGGTTTTTAACACTCAAATCAAACATATAGAAGTCGACTACCACTTTGCGTTCAAGAAAAGATCATATGAGCCTTTATTGTCACCCTATTTCATTACCTCTGAAGATCAAGTTGATGATGTTTCCATTAAGCTGCTAACGCGTCGCCAATTTTGACTCAACCTTTGAGTCTGGCTGATCCGACCTTATAGGTCAAGTTTATGTGCTCTAAGAGGCCGAATACCCTCTCATCGATATATAAAAAATAATGATAATAATAATAATAATAATAGTAATAATTATTATTATTATTATAATAAAAAAATAGCTGGATTGAGGTATTATTCTTTTAATTTTCCAACCTTTTAATTGCAAAATGTAAATACCATCTAGCTGTTTAGCTTAAATTTGAAAAGCCTTCAATTAAACTTGCCTTCCAATTAAGCATAGAATCAACAAGTAGAAGTCAGTTGTGCAATCAAACAGATAAATTTTAACCAACAAAATAGATCAATGGGGAATCAAAATTAGACTGCCACATATGTCAGGGTCCCTAAAATCTGTGAAAGCCAACTTCTAAGAGGCTACTCAGAAGCGTTTGACAGGACTACCACTTTATTTCCTAACCATAGCACTCCCCCTCATGCTCTTCAAGGGAAAACTCAAACCATGTGATTACTTTTCTTTTTCTTGATGGACGCACACCATGTGATTACTAATAACAACTTTATAAAACTTAACAAGAAGTAGAGGAAAAACTCTGCAAAATGGCAGCAATGGTCATAGACTCATCATCTAAGTCACTATTACTAAACCCTGTAGAATGGTTCACATTCTCTTCAAATGCCGGACTCGGAGGTGGCGGCGGAGGAGGGGGGAGAGCCAAAAATGGATACTGGAAATTTGTGCGGGCCATAGCGAGCCCGCTGAAAGAGATGGACGAAAAATCGTATGCGAAAGCGGCTTCCTCGGCTGTGTCGAATGTGCCTAGCCAGTGCCTCTCCTTAGTGTACGGGTTTCGGATCTCGGCTGCGTACCGCCCCCATGGCCTCCGTCGGACTCCAAGGTACTTACTTGGTTCCCTTTTACGCCGCCCGTAACTGTGGACACCAAGGAGATGTTGGGGGTGATCAGCCATCAATGGTGACTACTTGGGACCCGGTTGCTAGATGGATTAGTAGAATGAGAAGGGCTTTGTCCTTTTTAAGTCTCTATATATGTACATATATATACATAGTTAGAAGACTAACTGGCTTGTATTAGTAATAGATAATTCAGACCTCCAATAAAACAGTGGTCATTTAACCATTTATATATATATATATATATATATATATATATATATATATATATATATAAACGTTAAATATATATATATAATTTTTAACTTTTATATATATATATATATGTCTATGTATCAACCACTGGCAGGGTACCTCTATTTGCACCTATCAAATCTCTAATAGCACCAATGTCGGAAACTATTGACTGCCTTCTACAAAATGGATCTTGAGATGGTTGATCGTTATTTCATATGGCACACATCCCAAAAAATAATGTGAGAAGTGAGAACCACACTTGATATACTATTCCTGTTTAGGTTCACTTTTTAGGATGTGTGCGATATAGAATCAAAGTCTGACCGTCTGATTGAAAGGCTGTGTTCTCAAGATCTATTGTATGAAAGATTGATTTGAAAAGCAATCTCCGTCTTCTGGTTCAAAGCAGTCTATGGTTTTGAGTGTTGTTGCCCTTAAAGAATAGTATGTGCGAACAGAGGTAACCCAGGGTGTTTTAAAATGTGTCCTTTATTTCACTTCCTGGCACACATGCCAGCTCAATCTAAGCCCTGAAAAATTAGGCTGAGAGGTGCTTACAACCATTTGATTATTCACCCTCTTCAGGGATGTTTGATGATAATTTTACAGGCCACCCAAATGTGGCCACGTAGGAGATTGATCTAACGATTAGAAATGGTTTTGACTTTTGGGGCACGCAAAAAAAAGTGGGAAACAAGACAAGTACCTAATTGAGCAGGTGAGAGACAGCCCACAAAATAAATAATTAATTAATTAATACAAGCAAATTTTTAATAAGTCGCTCTTAAGTGGCTTCTTAATTTACTTAGATTCCATGTTTTACTCGACATGATGATAACAACAAGCTAGGCATTTTGCGCAAATCCTTCGCAACCATGACGCATTCTTTTGAATTCTCTCTCTCTCTCTCTCTCTCTCTCTCTCAAACGGGCTTGGCTCACGTAGAGGATCAGGCCCTAAAAGTAAGGCTATTAACGGGTTGGGTTAGGCCAAAATTTAACTGCCTAATGGGAAATTGGCATATCCGCAACGCTACCCGAAAATTTACCCAACCCGAATATCGGGTTGCCTTGACCCAACCATAGTAATCAAAAACGTGTTTTCTTAAAAAGATAGAAAAAAAAAATTCCCGCTTTTTTTCTAGAAAAAATACAGTTTAATCTCCCTTATTTGAAAAGAAAAATTGTTTTTCCTACTGGTTTCGGTTTAAAACCTATGCTTGGTCACAACAATAATTTTTATTTATTATAATAATTAATAAATTTTAACTCGAATTAATCTTTGCTAATTGGATTCAAAAATGAAAATAAAAAAATTGGATTCATTTAAAGTTTTAAAAGCATAAATAGATGCTTTGAAGTTAAGATTTTATATAATTGATACATAATTTTAAAAGCTATTAAGTGACAGCTGCCACACTACATCTGATTGTGGGTTCTAATCCCCAAAACGGATCATTTTTTGTGTGAAAGTTTGCATATGCATTACATTTGGGCTGTCTATGTCATAAGATATCCTAAAAAAATAATAATAATAAGAATTTAAAACGCACCCCCTACCCCGGAGAATTGGATTGATTTAAAATTGGCAAACTGTGAAACTGAATTCGAATAAGTGAACTAAGGAAGTATCGACCCAACTTTTTTTTTTTCGACCCGACCGAGACTAAAAAGTTTTGTGAACCAACCAAAACTTTTAGTTGACCTGAAGCAAAGGTCAGGTCGGATGCCTCATGCTCAACCCGACCTGACAGGTAAAGTTTATGGGGCCAATTGGGTAGAAAACCCCAGACAAGTGGGTTGAGTATCGAGTCGGCCCAACCGATTGAGTTGGCCCAGTTGATTGACAGGCCTACCTAAAAGTTAAGTTGATATTAGGTACATGCCCCTTTATATAGAAGACACAAATCCTACTTCTAATCTAAGAGAAACTAGCCTTATAGAGTCTGAACGTAACTAGGTCATTGCTAATTAGAATCCAACTACAATTCAACTTACAAGTTAGAGCCAACCTCCAAATTAGAGTTAATCTCTAAGTTGGAGTCAAACTACAATTCAATCTTCAAGTTAGAACTAAACAACAAAATGCACATCCATGAATTAATGACTCATAACCTATTTGTAATTTCATCTTAAATTCTTGTTTATATATAAATCTTCTCTTGATTATGGCTCTTTCAACTACTTCTATCGACGCTCATGCCTTTACACCTACTTCCGGCTTTTTCCTCCAATATAGGAAAAGTTATGAAATCCCATGAGATATCTCTGAAATGAATGAGAATGAGTCCTTTCGATGCATATCGATGAATACCTTAAAACTCTTGTAATTTTATTTTAAATTCTTCCTTTTTAAATAGATGCTCTCTTGATCATAATAACAAATTTTGCTGAAATTTGGCGAAATTTTGCAAAATTTGCCAAAATGAGGGGGTCAAAAAAAAAATTCGGAAAATTTCAGTATTTTTCGGTGAAATTTTGGTATGATTTTCTTTTTTAAATTTATTTATTTACTATATGTTAGTAATTCAATATATACTATAGCAATTTTTTCAAAGTTAAATATATTTTTAATTCCCAAAACTTTCCCAAATTATGTTTGAAAGGTATTGAAATTAATTCTAAATACACCGAAAGGACCCCCCACCAAAAAACTACTGAAAAACTAAATTTGTCACTATGGTCTTGATATGGCTTTTTCAACTTCTTCCATCATTGAGTCTTTTCAGCTTACTTTTATTTCCCACCACTACATATAACAAATTTCTGATTCTTCTTGCTATATCATTTATTTGTTGGGTTTTAAGAATAGAGATAAAAATATTGTCGGATAAGAATTGTAAGTTTCCCTCCCAAAATAGAGGAGAATATTCTGTAGTCATAGAAGGTATAAGCATCAAATGATGTATGGTAAAATGGATTAATGAGATTGACCTATTCTTGTTTTAACTTTTGTTTTAAGTGTGTTAACAGATTCTTCTATAAGTAATAGCTTGAAATTGATTTTCGTTGAATTTTGTATTACGTCATTTGCACTGTGTTCCATCTGTTTTCTGTGAATATTTGTCTCGACTCTTATTAGTTATTTACTCATTTTTTATTGACACATTTATGGTAACATATTGAACAATATTTCTCATAAAATGCATTTGTATCCCTTTATCTATAATTGTCAAAGTTTTCAAATTTTTTGATCGAAATTATACGTAAAATCGATCAAGGTTGGTAGCTTAACTATTTGTCACGATCCAGAAATTTTTGCCGATCTCAAGGGCCTAGAATTCTATGTTATACACCGCATGCTTGTTAAGGAGATAAGCGGACGTACATATCTTACTAGATCTTAAATAAAATTGGGCTCCCAAAAATCGTGAATCAAAATTTCTTCTACATTAAAAAATTCTTTTATTATAATTACATTGAATTTGGAATCCACGATACCAAA
Organism: Chloranthus sessilifolius; assembly: GCA_021018995.1. Classification (NCBI taxonomy): domain Eukaryota; kingdom Viridiplantae; phylum Streptophyta; class Magnoliopsida; order Chloranthales; family Chloranthaceae; genus Chloranthus; species Chloranthus sessilifolius. The sequence goes on along the minus strand of CM037594.1, from coordinate 117,552,177 downwards.
CGACCATAAATAAAAGCATGATCAACTACTAGAAAGTATTTCCAAATATTTAATATATACCTAATTAATGTCGTCTAACTGGTCCTCCACATAATCACCCTCATAAACAACATAGCACTACAAAAAATGTGTTTATTGGAGACGGCTTTTGGCCGTCTCTAAAGGTGTCTAAGTCGTCTCCAATAGTATTGGAGACGGCTTCCATGTAGTCTCAAATAGTCCCGTCTCCATTGTTTTTAGAGACCAAATAGAAGCCGTCCCTAATAGTCAAGGTTATTGGAGACGGCATATGGCCGTCTCTAAAGATATGTTAGAGACGTCTCTAACCATTTCCAATACTTATTGGAGACGGCTTTTAGCTGTCTCCAACATTTTTTTTTGCTTTAAATATATTTTTTTTTAAAATATATTTTGCAGTGGTTTTTTTATGAAAATTTTTTAGCAATGGTTTATTTATGAAAATTTAAAAAAAAAAAAAAAATTTACGTCGACAATTTTTATGCAAATTTTTTTTTTAAATACTATTTTTTTTTAATGCAATTGCTTTAATTTAATTTTTTTTAATGCGTTTTTTTAATAATTTTTTTAAGGCAATTTTTTATATTTCGAGAATAAGATAATGGTGTAGACATCATATAATGATACCTCTAGCTACTAAAACAGAAAGAATGCACAATTGAGAGATCCTTCTCTGGATTGAACTCCTTTAATTGATTGGAACCATTTTTATTTTCAGATTACAGAAAAACCATTCATTCTGCCAAATTATTTATATACAAGTAAGGGAGCGGTATTATTCACAGCAGGCGGTGGTCAGCAAATAAAAACTCCTTTTGGATACAAAAAGTTGAATCACATCATGTCTGCAAGAAGGTGCAGCCTTGACGTTACTTTATATATAAGTGCCTGCTTCAGAGTATTTGGTAAATGTTCTTCCACTCTGCAATGCAAGTAATGAGCAAATCATAAGCACTATCTCGTAAAAGTCAACCTCAAAATGAATTATTATAGGCCAGTATCAACAGATTTCATGCAGTCCGGAAAAGTATGCTTTACCTAATAACATGTGAGATACCCATCGTGGCATCATGAACCGTGACACAGAAGTTGTATACAGGTTGGCCATTGCTTCTCAAAATAACAAAGTCTCCTAATGTGTCCAATCCCCAACTGACCTTCATGAAAGTATCACACAATATTAACAAAGACAGAATTATAGCTATAAGTGAATCCGAAAGAAATGATGAACCCTCCATAATAAAAAATTTAAAATTTTGTAAGTGTATTTATAAGTGTATAATTAGAAAGAAACATGGGGACTTAGTTTCCTAATTGACGAAGGAATTGGCGAGAGTTGCTTAATTGGTGGCGTTTTGAGTTGGGCTCTAACTTACGATAAAGAGAAGAGTAGCTTAGTTAGGGGAATTTTAGGTATGAAAATTTGATAGAAACTATTTTAGGAAAGGATTTTCTATAGTAGAATGTCTCGAGACTGACTCCCATCTCTGACTTTTTCTTAACAAGTAAAATTTAATACCCTTTTAAAGATTATTACATGACATCTGTACATATCAGCTTTTGACAGTGAGAGATTGATTTCAATAGGAAGTTGGTGATACATAAACCCTTATTAATGCGGTTATGTCCTTAATTATAGTGTGTAGTTTCTCTCATCATAGGACTTGCATGGATCTCAAAAATCTTGGATTTTTATGACGTGATAGCGTCCTATTATATCAACCTATCTGTAATCAAATCAAAGCTATTTTAAAATTCCAAAAGTTTAAATCATTGAAAAATGAAGTTCATACTTCTCTCCACTGTAACCAGAAACCCTTCTGTAAGATTTATGATCAGAGGCCTCAACTTTCACTCTTTTCTTTCATGACATTATACCGATGGCTAAACAATTGGATTGAGCACCATTAAATAGATATTTGTAAATTGGAATGCAATTTATCCATTTTTGATGAATATCTTGCTGTCCCAAAATCAATGACTAGCCTTATACATCGTTAGATGCCAAGACAGAAGCATTATGCTGCATTGACAAGGTCCTCCACTTGTAAACCATGAAAGGGCAGCATTAACAGCAATGAACAAAGGATGTTGATTTAATGTATCACTCTAAGCTTGTGCTTCATGCAAACAAAATTATTTTATACAGGATGCAATTTTTTGCTGATCTAAAAGCAGCTCACGCAAATAACATTTTTTACACCATAATTCATGCAAGTACCTCCAGCAAGATTGGAAAGAATGGAAAGTGGAACCAATAAACAAGTATGGCATCTATTTGTTGAAGTGATCAGCATTAGAAGTTCAAAAGACGTCACGGTTGGAGCTCCGTTGAAAAGATATAGATATATTATACTGGAGATGGTACTACAATATTATAATATAAACAACATTCAAACTATTTTATCAGCATCAATATCTGTCACGTACCTCCAAAGTGATGACACCATGAAAATGTCTTTCATCTTGCTTTTTTGTGTATCCAAGCTGGAGAAAGGAATTAAGATCGATCATGTCTTCATAAAAAAAAAAAGCATAGTGGTAGAGCAGTAATAATAGGAACAATGCAAATAATATTATTAAAAATATCTTTATGGGCCTAAGTGGTGGATATTTGTATTGCTACATTATTATTATTATTATTATTATTGTTATATTATTTTTTGATAAGTTATTGCTAGCAAATATTGAAGTTTATATGAACTGATACCTGTTGCCTGACACACATCAGATTTTATACGGGATATACAAGTTACAAACTCATATAGTTCTTGGAAAACATGAGCTGGTAAGAGTTTGCACTGGATGATAGGTAATGGTTTTTGAACTGGCGACACGTGATATCAACATCTCAACCCTTGCCTGAAAGGTTGTCATATTATACTACTGACCTTGCCACTTTTCTCATTTAGAACAAACCATCTCCTGCCCCAGCCATTAGTTTTCGCACTTTTCTTCAGTAAAAATCCTGAAAAGATAACCAATGGTGAGTAAATAAATCAGCATTGTAAAATTAAAGTCATACCAAATCTTGTGAAGATATTCAAGTTGAAGCTGCACAATGTAAAAAGGAGGGGTCCAACAATACAAAATATTAAATTACCTGATATAGTATCTTCTAAATTTTAAGTTAGATAAGCTAATTTGAACAAAGGAGCCAATTGTTAATTGAAAATTTCAACTTATTCATTTAAAAACTAAGAGCTCTTTGAGACTTCATATGTGCAAAAATGAGCGGTCGGTACCATCCTGTACAAACTTATATTACTGAAAATAAGTGTCGGATCTATTGCTGGAACAACTTATCCTGAAAGGCTTTTGTGTTAAGAGTGACCCCATCTCCAACTGCACCGAATTCAGTTATCGTAACACTGTGTGGTCGAATTGCTCTTGCCATCGTCTGTTTGCAATTTGAGATATGAGCGAAAGCCCATGGAGCCTCACTGATTGATGCGAGTATAAGAAGAACTTCCACCAGCTGAAACAAAATTCCAATTGAATCAGTACCAAAATACCTTTCTATGAAGCAACGGAACATATGAGTTTGCGAGAAAAAGGTACAGCAAGCAACGCTTTCGAATCTACGATATTGGTATATGCTTAATGATTTAAGAATTTGCCTACAATGAGAAAAGTGCTCATTGCACATAGTGAGCTGTGTGCGGAGACCTTTCATACTCGTGCGGACTTTCAAGTGCATGGAGTTTTGTGCACATCACAGTTCATGAGGCGTGCCGCTCACCGGCACTCATTGTCTGCACTCCGCTCGTTGTTGGCAAATTCATATACTAATTAATATGCATGAGATCTTATTCATAAAAAGAAATATATACATGAGATCTGAGAAAGATGGGTTCCATGAATTCACTTTCCATATTCTGATAAGGGAGTTTTGTGAAATTAAGAAGGATCAAGCTAGAAGAAACATCAAAGAGCAGAACAAATAAACACCTATGGACTACATTCTTACCTATCCAAAAAAAAAGAGAAAAAAAGGAGACTACATTATAATCTAGCAAAAAAGAGAAGTAAGTTTCTAGGCAAAGCAAGATCCAATTCCACAAAAATGCAGATTTAAATCACTGAGTCCCAACTCAAAGAGGATGTAAATTATCAAATGGGTCTCAATGAATTACAAATCACTCAAGGATAGAGTGAAAACTGAAAAAAATGGCAACTTGGACTACATTTAAGGTAAAATATAAAATTAATTAAAATTAGACAAAAAAAAAGGAACATGTTATTCAATTAATTTAAACCATTTCCAGATATTAACCATAATATGGTGGAAGAGCATGTGCTCTTCACAGGAAAAACGGGTGCAAATAATGCCACCCATAAATAAAATGGTAGGAGTGGTGTTTATTGCTTAGTTAGACAAAAAAATGAAGATATATAAAGAAAAAAGGTGACTTTTCATGAGAAAATTGATAGCCCGATACAGCCCAACAAGCAGGAAACAACTTATAAATAAACAAGAAACTAAGTACTGATATTTGTGCAACAAATGATCAAGCATACCGCTTTGCCAGCTGGTCCATTTGCAGGAGCATCAAGGACAAGCACCCCACTAACCCCAAGATGCTCGACAGACTGATCCGGTGCAAATTTGATTCCTAAAATAGGTCTTGTGACTTTTCCAAACTTCACCAACTGGTCAACAATCCCACCGACCTAAGAAAGTGAGATAATGAAAGCAGGTCAATGACTTATAGGAGAAAAAGTAGAAAAAATGTGTCATAAAGCTAAGTATTACATTTTCCTTCTAAAGCATGAAAATTGAATAATGAACTTCACCGTATCAACTGGAATTGAAAATCCAACACCAAAGGAAGCTCCTGATGGAGAGTAAATAGCCGTATTTATCCCAATTAAGCTTCCCGAACTATCAAGGAGTGGCCCTCCACTATTCCCAGGATTTATGTGCATCGGTCATCATTTAACGTCTGTATTAGGCGTCGCATGAACGAGAACTGATTTCTCTGCGAAGGCCACTGCATAAAACATATCAAAGGCCTCAGTGAAATTGGAAATTGGGATCTAGTGAAACTGGAAATTGGGAAAGATCTTGACACTGTCAATATAATCTACCATTTAATTATCTGGGAATAGCACACAAAAGGAAGAGATCTGCTTATAAAGCACTATAAAAAAATAAAAAAGAATAAAAAAAAAAGAGCACCTGAAACAGTTATCTTACAATATATATATATATATATATATATATATATATATATATATATATATATATATATATATATATATGGCAAAAGGTTCTGTGGGCCAGGGATGCGAACTTGAGGGGCTGGGCCTGTAGCTCAACTGGAAGGTTGACAATATTGCAACCTTGAGGACGCAGGTTCAATCACAGCTTACCCATCAAAAATAGAGCTGCATGCTTAAGGTTATACAAGGCCACATTTTGTCCACGTGGCACCATAATACATGAATTTGGTACCACGTGTAGCCAGGAGCCATTGTAAAATAAAATAAAATAAAAAATCAGAAGATTAACTTTACCATCTGATTTTAGCATCAGAATGGACAGCTAAAACAGATTTGCTGTCACCATTGAATTTTGGAAGCTAAAATCACATAGTAGAAGAATAGGTTTGAGCACCATGTGTCACAGTCTTGGAAGCATTAATTATTTGATAGAAACAATAAGATATTTGATTTTTGGAAGCTAAAATCACAAGTCAGATCCTCCCTGGTAGCATTAATTATTTGATAGAAACAATAAGATATTTGATAGGAAGAATGATATCCCTGAGTTAGGCTATAAGATTAGATGCATCATGAATGGGTGGATCGTGATCTGCATTAAAACTATAAAAATGATAGCCAATCTGACTATGATGTTTCTTCAAATAAAATTTTGTACGTTTGGTTCAAATCCTTGAAGATCAATAATGTAGAGCCCGTGAACTATAGCTAATGGTAAGCAAACATTCTGCCACTTTAAACATAATGCAATGATCATTATTAAAAAACATAATGCAATGATCTGTCAGTTGAAATTTGCAAAGTTGTAGATTTTCCCCTGTAAGAATCTTATTAGGCATTGCCAGCCAATGAAATACCTCTACCCTAGGAGGGTAGAGACTTTAACAGAGGTGTAGCTTCCTTAGTAAGATGCACTAAAAAAGAAAACCACAAGATGCCCCTCAAAATGACTTCAAGTTCTTCTCATTCTCCTTTGCCCCTCAAAACATAGACCAACTTAAGATGCCCCAACAATGTATATGTCATCAAACTCCAGGCCTCATCAGTCATCACATTACCAAACCATAAGATATAAGCATACATTATATTAATAATAGCAAATATCGCCCGACAATAATGTAAAAAGTAATATGATGATAAGCGATTATTATTACGGTGAATGGTTGAGAGACAAAAGAAACAAAAGTAAAGGAAATAAGCTACAAAATGACCTCTTCGATTCGATTAGAAAGGCTCCCCTTCCATGTCACATGGTTGATAACTGATTGACTCATTCCATTTCCCAGTCATTAATATTTTAGGCTCCTCTGCCGCATTATATACATATCCATTCACTTCATTCCGACCAGCCCTACAGCCAGCGAAAACTTCCAATAAGACACCACAACAAACCACATTGGTTAGGCAAAAATATTAATTAGAACACAAGAAAACGTTTTTAAACAACTTTATAAATTTAGTAATAGTCACTACAAAAAATAAGACTATCAGCGGTAGTTTTTTGCTCCAAAAAACTGCTGCTATTATTAAAAAACTGTTAAGACTATTAGCGGCAGTTTTTGGCTACCGCTAGTCTTGTTTTTTGTAGTGAGTTTAATCAACATTTCAACTCCTAGTCTCCAGTTCTCAAGTCACAATTCAATTAAAAATTAGTATATAAAGCCAAACAAATGTCTAAACATCCCCTTCCATATCACCTAGAGCAACCTATTTGTTCCTACTTTGTTCCAACAATTCTCTTACTCAAACGCTAGAGTGCTATCAAACTTGCACCAGTTACGAGACTTCAAAAAACCTTTAAATATGTACATTGCTGGAAAAATTAAAGGAAGACGTATATAGCCATACCCAAACCAGCCACATGGTTGGAAGTATAACACGACTTTGTCCCCCGTAGTCAGGTTTATCATGATCATATCTCCTGGTGAATCTACCCATGTACGACCAAAGATAGGGTTGTTAACTTTTGTGGGAGGGGGAACTAAATCTAAGACTACACCATCCTTTTTAAGGGTAACACGTGTCCTGCACAAACAGAAAAGAACGGAATAAGTAACTACTTTACTTCTATGCCCATATGAAATCAAATTGAAGAGATTCCAATAATAATCTTCAACAGAACATTAAATTCACTGAATTCTTCTTATACTATGCTAAAAGAAAAAGGTCAACCACAGAAGACAATAAACAATATAAATAATGGGCAATGCATGTTACCACCTGAAGGAAAGATGATCAAGTCATCAACCTATGTCAACAAAAACCTTCATAGAAATGTGTGGGTAATATTTATTTTTTTCAGAAAATTTAAATGATATCGGGAAATATACAGCAGAAAACACATTGTAGAGAATAGCACCACAAAGTAAATTACGAGGAAGAAAATCCTAAATTGTTGGAGACAATCAAATGATGGCATCCTCAGCCTAGGAATCAGTGCTCTCATAGCCTCTCGATGAATATGGTACCTCAAGGCAAAAGCATAGGTCATGAATTTCTTCCAAGATGTCCACAAATCTCTGCAGGGCTAATTCCCCACAAAAAATTGGATCTAATACCATTCAAAAGAGTTCCTTCAACTATAGGAGACCTAGTAAAAAACTTTGGGAAATTTTTATGAGGTTTCAATAGACCATCACAGTTACAAAAGAATCTCAAAAGCATATTTCAACATCCAATTGCCATCCTTATTAGCCACAAAACTCCCAGCTTGCCTATTTATCCATAGAGCTGTGACATAATTTCAACTTAATAAGTCCTTTGGAGGCCTCTTCCATCTCTCTAAGGTTAAAGATGTTGCAATACCAATGACAACTTATTTTCAGTTCCTACACTTAAGTTTGAGAGTAAAAAACCATGTAGTTTCTGTAACAACTAATTACCAGTTTCTGTAACCTTCAAAAAAACAATAGAAGGTTGACCTCTTTCTTTCGGTTTTTCCCTACCTTTCTTTTGTTCTTTTTTCTTTTGATAAAAAACATGGCCTTAATAATACACAAATCAATCTCAAAGGCTTACACTGTAAAATTTCAGCTATTGTGCAAAAGTATAACCAAAACAGCCCATGATATCACAATAGTTAACTGAACATGATACCTGACATACATCTATAAAGAAGATTGTATAGTGCCAGTATAATCCAATGACTCATGTTTCTAATTTATGTGTAAAAACACAGATCCAAACAGCATTAAGCAACTGAAAATTACTTACAGACACTGGTAAATCTAGAAAGCAATGAGGACAAGCAGTAATCATGTAACTTCAAAAGCAATGACCAAGAATTTCATAACACCAGCAGTAATATCTCAGTTTTAATATTTAGCTACCAGCAGCAGTGAAGAAGTCTAAAAAGACTAATACCAGTAGCAAAAAGAGACTCAAAACCTCAAGAGCAGCCACAGAAAATCAGAAGTCTTGTTTAGGGGCCTTAGGGCTGTCAACGGGTCAGGTGGGGCCAAAATTGTGGTTGCCAAGTGGGAAAATGGCATATGCCCGATGCAATGGTGCACCAAACCTTACCCTACCCAATGCCTGACCTAAAAACCCGACCCAACCTGGTAAAAACCCCTATTGTCCATGATTTATATATATAAACCCTTCTTGGCCATATGGATCAAGTTTACCAAGTTTATGGACCGTAAAAATTGTCGTGGTCTGTATCCGGGTCACCGACTTGTTGATGTAAACCGAGTTTCTTTCTGTTTCTTTTGAATGATATTCTAGAGAAGGTCCCTCTAGACTTAGAATAACCATTTTTTAGATAACCTTGTGTCTCTTAGAGCACTGACTAATCCTGTGGGAACATGTGTGCCCCAAATTAGCACGTGGCCAGTCAGCAAAGGATATAAATCCCAAGGTAGCCCAAGGGGGGATTCAAACTCAGGTCTCCCGCTCCCTGAGGCGGATACATGGCCATCACACTAAACCCCTAGAGGTATAGAATAACTATTCCTGTTAAGACAAAATGACGAAGGAGCACTACCCGGAACACCACCCGGAACACATACAGAATCATTGGATAAGAATCGAGGAAGAAATGATACAATTGATCAAAAATTCACATATAAGGATTGAACTCTTGTATGTTTTAATAATAAACAGCAGCAAACCATACAATAAGAAAATTAGGATGAGCTATTTTTCTGAAATTAGAATGAAGGGATAATAGGATAAGAGGCAATTGTTTCAGATTACCTCAAGACTTGTGTTCTTGTTAAAAACTTAAAACAGTTAACACAAGGATACTAGCTAACAGCTGACATCCACAATTCACCATAAAAATAAAAATTATCTCGCAGAGTTGCTTTTATTCAATAGCAAACAAGCAATTATCATCAAGCGATAGATTTAAGATGTGGGTGATCCGTACTATCAAAGTGGTAGATCATAGATTGAAGTGCAAAAGGCCTAGAACTGGTGTTTTAGGAAGATTTAAACCATCCAATATGTGGACTAGAAACCTTTGTTTTTAGTTTTAATGGTTGATATTAAAGTTCATCAATTGGATGGTTCACATCCACTTATAGGTAGTTTTCACCCCTAAGCAGATCAATGTAATGTTGTAAATCTAAGCAAACAATTGGTGGGTCCCACTACCAAAATCTGGTCAATGGTAGCAATAGGCTACCAAAGTGGTCCTCGAGACATAATCCAGTCAGCCATGCAAGCCTTCAAAATCTTTCCATATGAACAGAAGGCAATATAAACAAATCATCCTTGTGCAGAATACAATTTTTTACTATATTTTGCATTTTGACCAAATGTACAGTCGATTCAATTACTACAAAGCTCCATTTTCAATATTTTGCTCAAAAATGGGAACAATGAGGAGTTTCTAAACGGGAATCCATTGCATAAAACAATAGGCATCCTCTAGAGTCCTTTGTATCCATTTCCACGAAAACGATGCCAGTATACAGAGTCATGTGTATTTTCAGTTAGGTTTACTAATTTTACTTGGAATCTATTTCGAAAAAATAAAAAAATAATCCATGACTGTATAATATAGAAGAAGTTTCTCAAGTGATAGAACTCTACCTTTGATTGAATAACAAAGACGATAAGATGGAAGATGAAGATCACCCGATCGATGATGAAGTTCCTGCATTGACAACAACTAAAACTCTATAAATAATTCAAAACATGTGAATTGTATCTTTACAAAATCAAAACCCTAAATAATCGAGAACGCATGAATCGTTCACTTAGCAAATCAATAAAAATAAGATCTCACCGCTTTTGACAACATTCATTTTCAGAGCTCCCTACATCAAATGAATTTGTCGATTCTCCTCAAATTTCGGATTCAGAATCCCCTAATTTCTCTAATTGTTGAAAAATATACGATTCCTCATTGTTTGACCAAATCTAGGCTCGATTAAATTACTATGAAGCTCCATTTCTATATGCTGCTCAAATTCTATACCGCATTCCCGAAATCTAACCTCTCCTTGACTCCTCCACACCAAAATAGATTCAAAAATTTACAAAAACCTAAGAAAATATAAGGGAAAGGCTGAAATCTCTGTCGGAGCACGGATCAAGGTGAAAATCTGAAATCATGGAGCAGGATCAAGTGAAAATGCTCGATCTCGAGTTGAGAATAGAAGAAAAATCTAAGAATTTTCGAGTTTATTCAGTTTGGGGGGAAGAGAAAGGAGTTACTAGCTGAGAACAAGAAATGACTTTAAGTTTCTCTCAATGAAATGGCTGCGTATTTTCTCATCTGGTATTTATATAGGAAGAGAGAGAGAGCCAGATCATGGCCCATGGGGGAGGGGAGGGGGGGTTGAGATGCTATTTTTAGAGAGAGAGAGAGAGAGCGCTCATTGAGAGGTTGGCGTCGATTTAGAATTAAAAGCAGGGGAGGCGTTATATGCACCCATTTATTTTGTGCAGAGCTCATGCTTTCCCACCATAAAACTTGTTGAGTGATTTGAATCAAACGATATGGATCATTTTTTGTCCCAATCTCTCACACAAAGGATCTTGTGATCATGGCACACCTATCATACGGTCACATATTGGGTCTATAATCCATGTGGCACGCATCCACAGAAGTGATCGTGCTGAATGCGTACCATGAGAAAGAGGTATCAAGTCGCCTTTTGGGGGATGTGTACAAAGTGAAATCAAAATCTGACTGTCTGATAGGTGCAACATGATCTCCAGATCAATTGTGTAGAAGATTGAGATGAAATGTATTCCCCATCTTTTGGTTCAAGACAGTCAACAATTATTTATGGTAAAAAAATTTACATACTTCACAAAAAGATAGGTGCATATAACATTACCCATATGATATTTTGGTGTGCATTTGAGAGACGGCTTTCAAGCCTTTAAGCCGTCTCTATTGATCTGAAGGAGACTTTTAGAGACTGCCTTTCAAGTCGTCTATGAAGGTTCCACTCATCTGAATTATATAGAGATGGTCAAAGCCTTCTCTATATGTCATTTTATATTGGGAGACAGCTAAAGCAGTCTCCAATGCAATTATTGGAGACGGCTTTTGAAAATGCCGTCTCTAATAAAAGGTCATTGGAGACAGTTTCCAAAAGCCGTCTCCAATAAAAGGTTTTTTTGTAGTGTAGTCTACTAGCGCATCAAGTCCACCGGGCAGTGTAGTCCATTACTTCACCTGTAGCTGTTAGTTTTTGGAAGGGGGTAAGTTTACTCAGTCATGTAAACTCAGTGGATTGCACAACCGACCCACCACAATCTACCCAGGCGATTGTGGATGCAACCTTGTGAGTGAAAGTCAATACTTTACAATTTTATGTAAACAACATAAGAAATATTTCCCTAAATATTTCATAATTACAAAGTTATAAAACTGAAAGAACGTAACATATTTCAGTGCTTATGATGTTTCTAATACTTATTATTTTTCTTACTTATCTTGTCAATTTAACTTATGTGACATATCAAAAATCTTATTATTTACTTCATACACCTACACAACGTACTTCATATCTTACTTAACTTACGTATACGACCTATGCCAAGGCCGCTGCTCGAGCCTATCACGAAAGCTCTGTGTAGATAATCACCTAACCTTTATATCATAACATAAGCCACCATCCAGCTCGATGAGGTTGCACACATGAAAATCAGTGTCCCCTTACATCGAGAGACTGTCGTATCATATTATCCTTAAGACCCGTCTTGACTGTAGACGTTGAACCTAATAGTGACACGCAAGACATAACACGTGTAGAAACTTAATTTATATTTAGCTGACCTTCATAGCATATCTTAATATATCATAACATTATTCAGTACTGGGCTTAGGTTCCCACTCCGATCTCATATTTGTGTGGGCTTATGTCTCCACTTTCTCAACATCTCGTAGCTTAATATATTCATATTTCATCTTTTCGTAAACTTAATTTGAATGGGCAACGATGTGATAAACTTTACTAATCACGCTTTTTAAAGGACGGGTTCTATAGTAACCTGGATGTACTTTGTGTGGCATCCTATAATACAATAGAGGAGTTGCATCCGTACACGGACGCCTACATTCCAAGTTTCATGTGACCGTGAAAGAAATCTCACTGTGACGAAGGCCTAAAAGTTGTGTGTCGTATCTTATTCCTATTTAACCTATCACATATATATCCTAACGTATCATCTAAGTGATGAATGTCACATAATGTAAATAAAACATAAAATAAGAAAACAACCAACCATAAGGAAGTTAATATTTCTCATAATATTTCAAACGATGATCCAACCAACCAAATCAGTTATAAGGAGTAGTTAGTAAACTGATCTCAAGTCAATCACAATTATATTATAAGTCAAACTTTGACTTGTGATATTAAATGGAGACCTACGGTCTTAACCAAATAAGAAAGTGATTTAAAGTCTCTTAGGTACACTCGACTTTTCGCTAAAGGAGTGAGATACAAAGAGACCATGAGTAAATCGATATATGACCCTATGATGTGTGTCACAAAATGATGATAGACTGTTCTTATTAGATTGACCTGATGAAAACAGACTAGTCATTTACGTGATTCCGATAAGATTTAGTTTCAGTATGACTGAATCACTTATAAACTATCAAATATTCGATACACGCATTTTAAGGTGAACGTAGTCAAATTTATAACATTCAAATCCTACTGATATCATAAGTGTAATGGTTATTCGAGTTTCCCATGATTTTCATTATTGATTTGATCACTTACACTATTACTGAACGATCACTCATTCTTGATTAAGATCATCACATCGTATGATCATCGACATACCACATGCTTCATAGCATGGATAGATAATATATCTGATCAGCCGATTGAGACTTAGAAGGTGGGTTGAGCCTATCCTTGAAGATTGGTCCGTGATTTCTAAAAATGTGTGTTTGGCTACATTGGATATACGAGTCTATTAAGAGTCCATAGACTAGACGGCCCATCAAACCCATGGTCCTTTGTGATGATTGGGAGTCAAACATGTCCCTTGACGTTGGTTGTCTAAGGGTATAAAACCCTTCATTATTTTTTGGAAACTTGTACAACCACTTAATTTGGCTAGATTTATTTTTAGAGAAAACTATCCGTCAGATGAGAAGAGATTCAAAATTTATGGGGGATCCTTCTTAGTGTCTCCTGTCCCATTTAGGCCTAAAACCTGTGATCTAAAAGGGTCAATCCAGACCCTAGACTAAGGTGTCATAAGCATAAAGTGTAAAAAAATTTATTTTTATGTGCACCACTTTATGTGGTACAAAGATCAAGGTTTGTTTATTATAATCAAAATCTAACTATCGATTTAACAGATGATCAAATGATCTTTGTTTAGATCTACGGGCTTCGACTTATGTCTATAGTTTGCTTAATTTAATGGGTCAAACTGATCCCTTTGACCAATATATGTGCAGATTTATAAAATAAGTGTAGGAAATATTCTAAGTGTAAAATCAGCATAATCACAAGTTTTTGCAGCATTAAATTTTGTGAAAATAAAGACAAGCAGATCAATGTGGGCCATTAAATGTAAAAAGCATAAAATTTTATGGGGAGTCCACGTTTTGACCGAGGTCAGAAATTGATCGGATCATCGGGATTGAAACGATCAAACGAAGACCTCTACATCAAATGTGCAGTCAAACACAGAACGGGGCAGCAAACCATCCTTGACATGGGCTTTCTTTATGCCCGATTTATAGTCCTTAGGATCTATTTTTCCATCACACTTGTGTGCCATGTGGAAAGGTATAGTTTACTGCGGTTCTCGACCGATGGGTTCAACCATAGGGTTAACCCTTTGACAATAACCTTCTTGTGAATCCACACAAAACCTAAGAATGAAAAATTATAATTTTTATATAGTTATCACAAAAAGTGTAAAAGCGTAGATTTGGATGGATAGAAGGGCACCCACCTAACAGAAGTTTTTGATCGGTTGAATTGGGAGGATCCATCTTTTAGCGTCTGAACTCGTTCGAATATAACACACGTGTCCGGGTTGGCTAGCTTTGATGGGTTTAATTGCCGAAGAGTGGTGCTCTTTTTTTAGTGTATGTGTAACACTTCTTTATCGTGGGTAGAGAGAGTAGTTAGTGCTCGAAATTGTCTCTCGTCTGACATGCGGGAAGAGAAGGGTCTAATGGTGGTGGCGTAGTGGGGTTGTCATGCTTACCCAAATCAAACATATATGTGAAGAGAAAGTTGTGGGGGTCGGTTTGGTGGTTGTTTCGACATAAGTTCAGTGTGTGGATCGATACCGTGGCTGCAATTCCATGGATGCTCACTGAAAAACAAGATAGGCGGCAGAAATAGTACAATCCCCAAACAAATTTTCACTACCGTTTTTGCGTTGCTGCAGCTGTTGAAATCCATCAAATCAGATTTATAGAGAGAGAAAGAAAGAGGAGAGAAGAAACAAAAGAAGGTGGAGAGGAGGTAATCGGTTGTCGTATTGTATATGGTTGCTTGGGTTAATGGTGAGAGAGAGAGAGAGAGGAGAGGACGATTGGGAAAGGGGCTAGCTGCTGGCAAGGGTCAAAAAATCGGTAAACCGATACGTATCGTCCTGACCTCCAGGACGATACGTATTAGGTATCGGCCGATACATTCAATGTATCGGTGATACATTGATTTTTTTTTTTTTTTTTTTTAAATCTCAAAAAATCACAAAAAATTAAGAAAAATAAATTTTATATTTTTATATTTTTTTGTTACTTTTTTAAAATTTTATTTAAAGCTTATTTGATGCATATTTCATAATAGGACGGAACCCTAACTAAAGTATGGTCTCTTTCGATCATGCATAATTACGACTAAAAGCTTTCAATTTTTTCCTTTCTTTTTTATTAACAGACAATAAAAATATATTAGGATATTAGTCCACAACAAAGGTAAGATCACTCTTAATTAGTTGGTTCATTGTACATGACTAATCTTTATTGTACATGACTAATGATCAAAATTTCATTATTCATGACTAATTATCAAAATTAAAAGGTATATTATAAATAAAAAATTTAATTACTTTAAAGCCACATTAAATTTCGTGGTGGTTCTTGTCCCTCATTATTATCATCATTGGTGCGTGAGCTTTCCCTATAATGTTGGCCATATTGATACCCATGATCATGTGTGCCTCCTTTAAATTGAGGCATTAGTGACAAGTATGACTCAGTGTAATAGGTGAAGGTTGGTCCTCCAAAAATTTGATCAATAAAGTCATATAGCCAGGGATAGGTTAGTTGAGGCCGATAGTATGGGTTACTTGCTATTGAATCTTTGGTATTTTACAAACTAAATTCTCTGAAGCTAGAAATCATATAACCCACATCATCTTGTGGACCTTGTGGTTGTGGTAGAGGTGGTGTTTGGTAAGATTCTAACACTCCTCTTCCTTCAATCCCTCCACCTCTAAATGTAGGAGTATCATACATTATTATTAGGTCCTCATCCCATGCGGCAATACCTTCAGAAGTATATGGACCAATATCATCCGCTCTACCACTAGTGCTAGTGTGGGTTTAATCGCCTCCATCATCATCATTATTACTACCGGACTGCGTTTCGTCATCAGATCTAACCACTGAATGACGATTCAATTTTCTTTTCCGCCTTGGTGGTTGGGAAGCCTGCTCATCTGCTGCTCTTTTAGCATTGTCCAGCTATGCGGTGCCCTCAGTATCCAACACTGGCTCTTCTCTCTCTTCGATCCACTGATTTAAAGGGTCATCCTCCGTGAATATATAATCCAACTAGATAGGATCAAAATATTCACTATCTATAAGGTAGAATATGATAGATGAATTAGTACATGCCTGATGCCTCATCAATTAGATTAAATAAAAATTATATGAAATAATACTTCATATAATATCTTACTGATCAGTGCTGAAATGTGACTATATTTCGCACTCTATTTCCTACATTTAGCTGTCTGATGAAAGCATCTAATGATTGTTATGAGGTTTTAATGATTACAGGTATTTCTGATCGTTGGATCATTAAAGAGCATAAAAGAAAGTAATTAAAGACTACACAAGGGCTATGGACAAAAAGGTCAAAAGAAGCATCAAAATTCGTGAAGCAACTCAACATCCACCAAGAGAGTGGAGAATCTACCCCTGGATGTCAATCGATTGAGGAATAAGTGTTAATCGATTGACAGGAGAAGACAAGTTTGCCCTCTCTTATTTCGAATTCAAAGTTAATCGATTGAGATTTTATTCTCAATCGATTGAGGCTATTAGGGATAGGGTTTGCTCGTCCCTATAAAAAGGGAGCTACGAATTAGTGCGGGAGGGCTTTTTGGAATCACCTTTTCATATTATTGAGGTAGATTGAATTTTAGAGGATTCTTCTTGGTTCTTCTTCTTCTTCTCAGTAGATTGTATTAGGTTCTTTTTAATTCTCTTTTATAATTGTGAGAGCATAGATTGTACCTAGGAACAAAAGCATTGTAAGGAGATTTTGTGATAAATAAATGAGCATTGTTAAAATGATGTCTTCCGATCTACAATGGATTTATACGCCGATGATGAGCGGCTAAAGTCATTTGCTTAAGGAGGAAGCGAACCGGAGATAAGTAACTGTTCTATTATCATTTCTATAATTTCATGGTATTGTCATTGAATCATTCTGTTATAAGTGTGTGCTTGGTTGAATATTATCGAGTCTTCATTTATAGTCGGTGATCGTGGTTATCAACGACCGTAAAAGAAGCACTCCATCTAGATCTGTTCCTGTAGGCCGATCTAGGCTGCGGAATGATTGATTTATCATTATCGTGACTTAGGATTTTAAGATATGCTATCCTTTTTACATGACTCATACAGCAATGATAGGCTAAGTCATAGTTTTTAGATAGGGTATGCCGGATCCATAGTTGCGTTCTTCTCGATTCATTTGTTTTCCTAATAAATGATTGTGTTGTGACTTAAAATGAATTTGTGAGATTAAATGATAGAAAAGTTACGAATTGATGGTTAGCTGACTCCTTGATCAATTCATAAACTGTCATTTTTCTTTTTTATCATAATTTGTTCCGATCTAGATTGATTAGTTTTCTTTTATTGCATTGAAAATCGTGTGGTACTTATGTGGTAAATTGAATTTTTCCCTTGATACTTCCTTGGGTGTTGTAAAGTTTCTGAAAGGATTAGATAAATTTCACGATTCCCTGTGGGTTCGACACCCTTGATTTCACCGTGCTACAATAGATCTTGTGCACTTGCAAGGGTTAAACTTAAATTCGACCACTTACCGCGATTGGTCCTCTGCATATTTCTGACCCTTAATCTCATGTTGTAGTGACAATAGACTAACTTTTCCAATGTTTCATAGTTAGTCTATTCCTTGTCTTCGTGTGAATGAGAGAGAAGGTACTCCAATTTCGCTCACAATTGGACGGGAAACAAGTTTGCGATAAAACTCTCATGGCAACCCGCCTTAATATCGGGTCATCACTTCCATAATGCATCCACCAATCAACGGATTTATCATACTTGATTTGGGATTGCGCCAATAGGGTCCCAAATGACCCTTGTCTCTTACGGAATATATCAATCTACATATCAATAACCTACATATCCATAAACAGATCATATGATACCTGTATTATTACTTATAAGGTATTATTACTCACATATCTTATGGCTTGACCTTTCTCTGCCAACACAGAGAGCATTCGTTGGATTACATTGAGCAAACCACTGTACACTTCATCGGCCTCAGTCAACTCAAAGCGTCGCGTATACTGGAAAACCGGATTTAAGTAGTATGCTATACATCAAATATGAACAATCTCATCAATATATGAAAACAATGAATGATATAAATAATTGAAAATAACTACATAAGTAGTTTAGCATGTTATACCTGCGGCAAATAAGTACTGGTAGAATTGTGCATCCCACCTCTTGTCGATGATTGCCCAATATCGTTTATATTTTGTCAGACATTTAGTTTTAATAGCTAATTTAGCTTTAGCCATCGACTCGTAAATGTACCCTATCGTTGGTTTCTCATCACCATCTACCAACCTCAACACTTGTACCAACGGGGTAGTGACGACGATCTGGTGGTCAACATCTGCCCAAGAATGGAGACTGTAGATCAGGTCGGTAACTTCATTGCAAGCAGGTCTCTTTGCTCGTGGGAGTTCTAACTCATGTTTTCTCCATTCTTCAGAAGAGATTATACTTTTTAGTTCACACCTATATCTAGCCAAACTCTATAGGGCTAGAAATTGTGTCGCAAATCATGTAATCGCAGGCCAGAGCAGCTCGTTCTTGGTGAAGTCTCTCATCAAATTCACCAACTTGTTATTGTTGTATAGGTAGGAAGTAATCATTTTTTCCTTCTGAATAGTTGTCTGTACCTTATTTTTCTTTCCCAAATTTTCAAGAGTGAGGTCCATGCAATGAGTGGCACACGGAGTCCCATACGAGTGACGTCTCTTCAACATTAACTAACGACCTGTAGATTTATAATTGGCGGCATTGTCTGTTACCACTTGCACAATTCGGTGCTCTCCAACATCTTCAACTACCTTATCCATTAGTTGGAAGAGGTAATCAGCAGTCTTCACGAATTTTGAAGCATCAACTGATTTTAAAAATATTATCCCAATATCGCTGTAGACCAAAAAGTTGATCAAACTCTTCTTTGTGGGACTTGTCCATCCATCGTACATAATTGTTCAACCTCTCTCATCCCATACTTCGTGGAAGCTGTCTGATGTGAATTTTAATTATGATGTTTTACTCGCAAGCGCACGAATTCGATTGTAGATAGTGGGTGCGGAGTACGAGATCATTCCCACGAGGAATATTTTAGAAGATCTAAAAAGATAAAATAGTAACTCCAGAAATCAACTCAGATTTAACAGTACCCTACCAATATTACGATTTATGCAATTTTATGAGCTAAGATAATGACTGACTATAAAATAAAGCTTACTTGATGATTTAAAAATAAAAGTAAAGATGAAGATACTAAATCTTCCCATCTTTGGTCTGTTCTTCCCATAATACAAATATAAGGATTAAACTATGAGATATACCATTGAAAAGCATCTTTTATGGAAGATAAATGGTCAAAATTTGGATAGGTTCCACATTGCATCTCTGCAATCAGAAGTTAATTTCATAGATGATTTCCATATATAGATCTGCGATCAAGGGCATGACTCGACACACTTGATCTCAGATACAAATAGAAATCATCCCCAAAATGGGTAAAAAATTCCAACAAGAATACCACCATAGATCTGAGATCAAGGGCATGACTCGGCACTCTTGATTTCAAATTAGGAAGTAATTAAGGTAAAATTACCATTACAGATCCAAGATCCAGGGCATGACTCGGCACACTCGATCCCAGATCGTAATCGTAAGTAGATCCACACGATAAAAATAAAAAGACCATATAACAATGATTGGGGTAAAATTACCGTCACAGATCTGAGATCCAGAGCATGACTCAGCACACTCGATCCCAGTTAGTGGCGGGGATTTCATCCGTTCGTGATAGCATAGCAACTGATGTGATTTTTAATTGTAATGTTTTACTCGCAAGCGCACGAATCAGATTGTATATAGTGGGTGCAGAGTACGAGATCGTTCCCACGAGGACTATTTTTGAAAGATCTAAAAAGACAAGATAGTAATTCAAGAAATCCACTAAGATCTAAAAGTACCCTACCAATCTTATGATTTGATTTTGTGAGATGACAATTACTGACTACAAACTAAAATTTAATTGATAATTCAAAAATAAAGATAAAGATGAAGATACTAAATCCTCAAATCTTTGGTCTGTTTTTCCCATAATACAAATCTAAGGATTAAGCTATGAGATATGTCATTGAAAACAAACATCTTTTATTGAAGATAAATGGTCAAAACCCCGATAGGTTCCACGTTGCATCCCTGCAATCAGGACTTAGATGATTTTCATATATAGATCTGGGATCAAGGGCATGGCTCGGCACACTTGATCTCAGGTTCAAATAAAAATTATCCCCAAAGTGGGCAAATATTCCAACAAGAATACCACCATAGATCTGAAATCAAGGGCATGGCTCGGCACACTCGATTTCAGATTAGGGAGTAATTAAGATAAAATTATCATTACAGATCCAAGATCCAGGGCATGGCTCGGCACACTCGATCCCAGTTAGTGGCGGGGATTTCATCCGTTCATGATAGCACAACAACCATAAAATAAGATCTCATATTTTAATCCTAAATTTATATTATTAGAAGTACATCCCTCGGATGGGAATCATTAGATCCCCATCCCTATGAATTTAACCGCACAAATTGTAATTAAATGACATAAATAAATAAGGAAGGGAAAATAACATTAATTTAATGAATTAAAAATACCTCAAACTTTAACAGAAATTACTTTGATCCAAAAGTACGATGATCTTCAGGAACGAAATTAATGCAGGAATAAACTTGAACAAAAATAATAATAAACTGAAGGAATGAATACTGGAAAGTTAAAGGAACAAAGCTCTCAAAAAGGAATAAATAAAAACTCTCTATTTCTATGTCTAACTATGTAAAAGAAAAACTAAAACTCTCTCTTCTATCTCTAATTCCAATTATTTATATCTCTCGAAGTGTTTGAGTCGACTTTAAATTAGATTCCCGGTCGTGTAAGTCTCCCAACTCGACAATTTAGGGTCGATTAATCGACCCAATAGGGTCGATGCATCGACCGTACAAAAAAGGTTCAAAATCAGCTTTAAAGTGTCAGTTCCGTGTCTGACACTATTTTCTCCTCTAATCGACCAAAACGGTCGATGTATCGACTCCCAAAAATCGGTGAATTCCAACACACTTTTTGCATCGGACACTGCTTCGGTATTTTAGTCATAACTTTCTGTCCCGAATTCAGATTGAGATGATTCTTACGCCGTTGGAAATCTGACAGAAAGATCTACAACTTTTATGTTTTGACAATTTCATAATTCGGACGTCTTGAAGGTCTAAATTTAGCCACAAGTAGCACCAAATTCTCGATGACCCAACGTTGCAGTGTTTTGACATTATTTTCAGAATTCTTGGGCTGTTTTCCACACTTGGCTTGTATTTATTTGAAACACTTCAAATCTAATAATCCTCATCAGATAGCCTTCATCGAATAGCTAAATGTAGGAATTTAGGGGTAAAATATCATCATATTTCAGTACTCATCAGCAACCATAAAACAAAATCTCAAAGTTTAATCTTAGATCTATACTATTAGAAGTACATCCCTCGGATGGGAATCATTAGATCCTCATCCCTAAGAAATTAGCCACATATTTTGTAATTGAACGACATAATAAAGTAATAAATAAAAAATAATATTGATCTAATTAATTAAAAATACCTCAACCTTCAATAAAAATTCTTTGATCCAAGCTTAATCCACAAGTATGATGATTTTTAGAAACGAAATTAAAAATGCTATCTACTAATCTTTGAATTTAAACTAGGAATTAATTAAACAACAATAAAATTCTCTCAAGAAAGGAATGCTAAAACAAGAAGGTAAAAGGAACAAAGCTCTCAAAAATAAAAATATCTATCTATACGTGTATCTACGTCTATCTCCCTTTCTCGAGTTGCTGGTTTGACTTTAAATACTCTAAAAGCCTCGCAGCTTTCCTGGCTCGAAAAGTCAGGGTCAATTAATCGACCTTATAAGGTCGATGCATTGACCCCCCTAAAAATCTGCACTACGGAGTCACTTCCGTCTCAAACTCCATTGGTTACCTTGATTAATCGAGCGCAAGGTCGATGCATCGACCTTCCCATAATTTTGCAACCAAAAAGGTGCTTTTTGTGTCAGACTCAGTCACTTTCCTCGATTAATCGAGTGCAAGGTCGATGCATCGACCTTCCCAGATTTTCGTGAACTCTAGCCCAACTTTGCATCAGACACTACTTTGGTATTTCAGTCATAACGTTCTACTCCGAACTCAGATTGATATGATTCTTATGGCATTGGAAAGATGCCAGAAAGCTCTACAAAGTTTGTGTTTTAGCAATTTTATGAATCCGACGTCTTGAAGATCCAAATTGAGCTGCAAGTCGCACTAAGTTCTCGATGACCCAAGGTTGCAGTGTTTGACATTATTTTTGAAGTTCTTGGGCTGTTTTATGCACTTGGATTATATTTACCTGAAATACTTCAAATCCAGTAATTCTCATCAGATAGCCTTCATCAGACGGCTAAATGTAAGTATTTAGGGGTAAAATATCATCATATTTCACTACTCATCATTATCCACGTAAGTTCCTATCTCTGCGTGATCATTATTTAGTAGGGGCCCGAATACCTCGTATGTAGAAGACTTTTTAACTCTTTGACCAACTTATGCACTTGTATCAATCATACTTTTGAAGTACGGCAACTCCACAACTTGACTCGAAATGTGACTATATATCACGAACTTTGCAATCAATTTTTTAAGCCTCTTTCCCCATTTTTTCAGTGAAATTGTGCTCAATTTATTTTACTTTGAGCTTTCTGTCTGATGCATGAACGGATCCATGAGACCTATAGTACGACCTGTAGTAGACGGTCTGGTGTTCCTCACTGATACTGATCTACGCAACCCAGCAGTGTCATGAATATCCTCCTCATCATCATCAATAATATGTGGCCTATGACTAGATCGACCACCAGCAGTAGGCATGGATGGGCCCCTTAAGCTTGATCGAAACCAATAATCGACTTCTTCTTGATCTCGTCGCTGTCGTGCTTCTCTAGCACTTTCCCTCATGACTCTCGCTATCACAATATCCTCATCCTCATCTTCATCATCCCCACGTCCAGGTGCAGAAAACTTTGGATCTTCCTTCCTTATTCTCTCATATATTTCTCTATCTCGATTGGCTTCTGCCTTTTTCTTTCCCTAAGCCGCCTGTAAACTGGCTCTGACTTCTTATCTTATTTCTCTGGGTACATTGGGGCACCCTTTTGTCTCTCCCTTTACGTGAGCCAAATGCTCCTTCAATCGTGTGATACCTCCTCCCAATAATTTTTTTTCACAAAGTGTACATTCTATTCGGAGTCTATCACCATTTATTGTTGTGTCGCATTGTCAGGCTGAATCTGATGATCGTACCATATTTATTTCTTTCACCTGCATTAATGACCAAACGCTTGGACTAAATTATAACATTTAGATAACACTTGAAAATAAAATTTATTTGATATGTATTGTCCGATATTGTGACAGCCCAGATTTCGACACCCCGAAACCCGTGCCATCAGCATGATCATCTTGACCGTGCCCCTTAGCTAAGCATGGAACATTGGTATATCAAGCACAGAATTAAAATAGTAAATGAAACTGCGGAATTTAAATCTATATAAAAATATTTCTCAAAAGACAGTTCTACCCTCATGCCTCTGCATGAATGGAGAACCGATCCGAACCATCGATGATAGCAAATCATCACGGATGGTTCGCCCCAAAAGAATAATCCCAATTTATACATGTACATTGTTTAGCCAAAACAAGGCTTGACATACCAAGTCGTACAAATCTCTATCCAAAAGCCTTCAAAGCGGCACAACGGAGTCCTCTAGAAGAAGTCCTCAGGAGGTGGCTCCAACTCTTCTCCGGCCGCAAGGTCTGACTCATCGAGCTCAGCGTCTCCTGAAGCCTCGGCAGCTGCTAGTAGTGGACCTGCCATGTATAGTCTATAGGGTGAGCTACATCCTAGCTCAATAGGGAACAAAACACAGTTGAACATATAAATTATTACTCACATATATTCCATGATATACCATGCATGATGTGTCTAAGCAGTTACTGATGAAAACAGTTAAAAAGCATTACATTTTACTGGTAGTTTACTCATGTCTTTACTTATTCATGAATGATGCTGAAAAGGCCTAAAGCAAAACTTAAACTTTCAACTTAAGTAATCCCCGAGCAATATAGCATCAAGCCCTGATGAGATACCCATCATCGTCATCTATATAGACAGTTTTAAACGTATTCCCTTGGAATACAATTAGTACCCAAGCCCCTTTCCCCTGGAGATTGGTGGCGGGGTTTCACTTGTCTCAATCAACACCCCTGGGATGTGCTTACTGTGTACGGATAAGCCTCCGCACTAGCTTACGGTTTTGCCGTCGTATCGGTCACGGGTATCCTGCCATGTCAGTCGTGGATATCCCGCCACGTCGGTGGGGTACCCTATCAAACCTCAAATAACAAAAATATCGGTGCCTTACATATAGTTATTCACCGTGTAAATGTGCTATCTTATATCAGTTAGGCCCTATCAAATATGATCCAATCTTGGATACATCCCAGGGATGTATCCATTCACTTGTATCACACCTGATGCTCTTATCTCTTTACTTCTTCATCCCCTGGGGATGGCTCATTATGATTACTTTTATTGATGTCACGCACACACACTTTTCCCAACTCTTTAAGCAATAAAACATTTGGAATTTCAAATCTATATCACTACATATATGCTCTTGTAAAATAAGGTACATGTTCAAGGAGTTCCCTACCTCAAGTCTTCGTTTGATCACGCATCAAGGTCCCACGTGGCTCCTTGTGCACTAGCTCACACGTACCACCTATGGTACCACATAACATGTGAAACACATCACTATGGATGCAATAAAGGAGGTCCAAGACCCCCCCAAAGATCTTAAAGTCGAACTCAGAAGTCAACATCAATTGGCCCAGTTGATTAATCGATTTCCAAAATCGATTAATCGAAAGTCAATATCGATTAATCGATTCTCAAATCGATTAATCGAGATTCCCATTCGATTAATCGAAACCCAATTCGATTAATCGAAATCCTCTGCTCTATCAAGTCGATTCTCAACTCGAGTAATCGAATTTCCAAAATCGATTAATCGATCCCAAATCGATTAATCGAAATTACAAATCGATTAATCGAATTTTCATTTCGATTAGTCGATTTCATCAAGCTCACTTCCTTTCTCCACTGGAGTCCACTGTAGGCTCCCAGTCGATTAATCGATTCTCAATTCGATTAATCGAAATCCAAAGTCGATTAATCGAAACCCAATTCGATTAATCGAAATCGGGGTCCTCTGACTTTTCAACTTCTTGGCCAATTTCGATTAATCAAAACCCAATTTCGATTAATCGAAATTGCCAGATTTTGCCCCCTTCTGACTGTTCCTCCAAATCTTTCTCCATTTATTTTCTTTCTTTTTCTAAGCCTTTAATCTATGATTTTAACCATTCCTAACTACGATTAACCTCCCATATCTGATGCATTTAATTGACAAGAAATTTACCTCAATCAAATCTCAATTTGATTAGATCTAGTGGTTGGAAAGGCTAGGGTTCCAGCTTTGGCTCTAACGGATCCAAACCGTGTCGAATCCGGCTTTTATCGCTTGAATCCCCCTTCCAATCAGTTGCAATAACTCCTCTCTTTACTTCTCTCTCTCTCTCTCTCTCTCTCTCTCTCTCTCTTCTTTACTCTCCTTCAACAACCAAGATACAGATTTTAGGGTTATTAAACCCTTTTATCTATCCCCTTCTTTGTGTGTTGAGCACATACACCGCGGTAGGTGTAAGCGACTTCTCATTCACATCACACACCACATAATCATTCAAACCATCACATCTCATCCGTTCATCACACTCTATGCTAACCCTTGATCTCCTGATTGGTCAAACTTGTGACCAATCGGGCACAGATCCCGAGGTTACTGTTTAACGCAATTTTTTTCGGGATATTACATATATGTATCAGTTTTGGACCTCGGCGGTACGATACATAGGCATTATATGATTGTATCGTACCCCCTAAAAAAGTTTACTAATTTTTTTCATTACTAATTTTTCTTTAAACCAAACTTTTTCTTATTTTTAGTGTTACTAATTTTAGTGTTACTTTTTTAAACTAAACTTATTTTATGACTAATTTTAGTTTTAAAATTATTTTTAATTTTGTGTTACTAATTGTTTTTAAAAAACTAAACTCTTTTTTTTTACTAATTTTGTTTTAAAACAATTTTTTTTTGTTTTGTGTTACTAATTTTTAAAACTAAACTAGTTTTAAATTTGTTTTTAAAACTAAACTATTTTTTTTTTAAATTAAACTATGTTTTTATTTTTTGTTACTAATTAGTAATTTTTGTGTACTAATTTTTTTTATTACTATTTTTTCGTTAAACTAGACTTTTTTTTATTTTTAGTGTTACTAATTTTAGTGTTACTTTTTTAACTAAACTTCTTTTATTTCTAATTTTAGTTTTAAAATTATTTTTAATTTTGTGTTACTAATTTTTTTTTTAAACTAAACTCTTTTTTTACTAATTTCTAATTTTGTTTTAAAACTAAATTTTTTTGTTTTGTGTTACTAATTTTTAAAACTAAACTAGTTTTAAATTTATTTTTAAAACTAAACTTTTTTTTTTTAAAATTAAACTATTGTTTTGTTTTCTGTTACTAATTAGTAATTTTTGTGTTACTAATTTTTTTTTAAAGCTAAACTTTGTATTGCAAAATTAGTAACAAAAAATTAGTGTAATTAATATGTCATGGAGTATGTGTCACATGTGTGACACATCAATTACATGTGCCGCGACACCTGTGTCACTGTGTCACATGTGTCGCGACACATCACACGTGATATGTGTTACATGTATGGGTCAAAAAATTATTAACACAAAATAAAAAAATTTAGTTTTAAAATAAAATTAGTAAAAAAAAAGTTTAGTTTTAAAAAACAAATAAATTTTGACCAATTTCCTCCACCAAAGTCCACTCAATTTTATGTGGCTGAGCTGGAAAGTGCTTCGTAGGATGAATGAGCAAATCAAAAGAGATTTGACTTACCTCACTAGCATCATCCAGGCAGTATGGTAGATCTAATGATAAAATTAGTAATAAATAAAAATTAATTTTGAAAAAAAAATAGTAATAAATATGATAGATCTAATGAAAAAATAATTAAAAATGCAAGTTATATGATGAAAAATTATACATTCTCTTAAATATCCAGCGAAAATATGAGTGTGACAATTCGATGTCTACGATTTTAGTCTCCGATGGCTAAGAAATAAGAAGTATAGTTGATTGCAAGTGAAGAAATAAGAAGTATAGTGGTGTAGAAGAATGAATCCTCAGGTGGTTTGCAAGTAACGAAGAAGAAGAGATCCTCGGGTGATTTGCAAGTGAAGAAAAAGAAGATATCCTCAGGTGGTTTGCAAGTGAAGAAGAAGAGAGATTCTCGGGTGGGTTTTATAGCAGGTTGCAACTATCCGTTGCCGCTATCCGTCGCAAAAAGCAACGTCTACTAAAACAAGCTATAAAAATAAATGCAACAGATATAAAAATATATCCGTTGTCGCTTTTGCAACGTTTAATAAATAAAAAAGCAAATGCAACAGATATAAAAATATATCCGTTGTCACTTTTGCAACGATTAATAAAAAAAAAACAAAAGCAAAAGGACAAAAACAAAAGAAAAAAAGACAAATAGCTGGGCCCGTCCAATAATTTGAAATTATCGGACAATAATTTCAAATTACCAGACGTATCGGACGATACGGGCGATAATTTGCCCATATCGTCCAATAATTTTGTTTTTTTAATTTAAAAAAAAAAAAGGATTATCGGACGATACATTGAAATCATCGTCCGATAATTTCAATGTGTCGTCCGTATCGTCCGATATGGGCGATAATTTGCCCGTATCGGACAATAATTACACTAATTTTTAGGGGGTACGATATATATGCATTGTATCGTACCGCCTAAGTCCAAAACCGATACGTATCGAATGATACATATCGGTATCGGACGATTTTTTAACCCATGGCTGTTGGGTTATCTATATATATATAGAGAGAGAGAGAGAGAGAGGTGGAGATGCTTGGGTCGTTGGGTTTATAAGGAGAGAGAAAGGGGACGGGAGAGGGGTATATAAGAGGGATTAGGCCTACTGCTTGGGTTAATGGTGAGGAAGGGGGGCTGCACATGGGTTTTTAGAGAGAGAGAGAGAGGGAGAGTTGAAGAGAGAGGGACGGTGTTTGGGGTTGGGCTGCTGTGAAGTTGTGATGAGGAGACAAAGAAAGAGGTGATCTTAGAGAGAGAGAGGGTGCTTTGTGGTTTTGCACGTTGAGGGAGATGAATTTTCTATCTTTCTCTTTGCATATATATAGGGGGTTGAGAAAGAGATATGCCTGCTTGGGCAATCTTTAGGCCACAGATGGCAAGAGTCCTAAGGGCTTTGATTTCTTTTTAGTGTAGGATGGTTGTCTTAATGGCAACCAAAATTTGTAATTTAATTCAACTGCTAGGAATATGGGCAATCTAATCCATGATTTGAGGCCATAATATATAGGCCTATAAATGGATCTTAGAAGAAGAGGAAGGAAGGAGAGAAAGGGAGACCAATGGAGAGAAAGACTCGATTGGGCAAGTTAGCTAAAAGGAGGAAGAGTCCAAAAAAAAAAGATTTTTTCGCTCTCTAGACTTTAGTTGCCAAAAATGGCATGCAAAATTTAGAATTTGGTTGCCAACTTGATGCTCAAATCCAATTATAATCCTTTCTTTTCTTAAAAGAGAAAGTAGGATGAATTAGAGTGTGGAGCACTTACATGGAGTTCGATGCTCCACCACATCTAACACCATCGAATGGGCCTCCTAAGATCAGGGTCATAACATTCTTCCCTCCTTACAAAAAATTCCGCCCCCAAAAATTATGTACCTAATAATTCAAAAATTGGTTTAGATTTCGTACGCGAGCACACTCCCAAAAGAAGTAACATTGGGTCCAAAGGTCATGTCAAATGGGTCAATGATTTGACTAAGTTCAAATTAGTTAAATAAAAGTCAAAATATTCTCAAACGTCAACGACTCAACGTTTGCGAAAATCTAGGTCATTCCACTATTATATTCTCAAGTTTTAATTTTTCTTCGCATTTTTTACCCTTTTCATAGTACCAAACAGAATTTGGTGACTATCTAACAAGTCTTTTGGTAGGGCCAAAAAGATGATATAATAACTTCAATATATATATATATATATATATATATATATATATATATATATATATATATATATATATATATATTCTTATAGCTGTAGGGTTGGAGGGACCCTATACCCTTTTAGTGAAAAAACAAATGATTGAAGAACAACATAAATCTTCTAAGGCGAGATAAAAAATAGACGGAGTAATATCCGAAAGGTTCCATCAGACGACTATACTTGCATCAACCCTATTACGGGCAAGAAAGTCAGCACACCTATTACCAAGGTATCAAAATGGGTATCAGTCTTGGGTATCGGTTTGCCCAAGACTGATTCGTATCGGCCGATACCGGTACATACTGACCAATTTTTTTATTTTTTTTTCAAAAAGAAGTCTACATCTCGACTGATACCCGATATGTATCGGCTGATACGGTATCGGATACCCGAGTTGGGAAACCGATACATATCAGTTTGCCGAGAAACTGACACTACAAAAAATAAGACTATTAATGGCAGATTTTCAACAAAAAACTGCTGCTATTAGTCTTGCCTCTACCAAAAACTGTCGCTATTAGTCTTGCCGCTATCAAAAATTGCCTTAACAGCAAGTGCCGCTAATACACCTTATTTTTGTAGTGCGATACATTTTGCCGATACATATTGGTATCGGCCGTTTTTTATACCTTGCCTATTACATTCTCTCCATACATACTAAAAACTGAGTTTCGATATCTTATGAGCATTGAAAATATTGTCTTCAATCAGGCCCTGAATCTTCCGAGGTTTAGGCCAACCTTTCCAAGATGAATTGCACTAAGAGAATTCGAAACTATGACCGAGTGCGGCTTCATGTCAATGCCTATCTTGAGGGCATTCTGAATAGTATGAATTTCAATCGCCAAAATATCCTTGTAATCTGATGATCCAAAAAAATAGTGCCTAATATCGCCATTATAATTCCCTGAAGATACCAACACAAAATTCATGAGAGTGATCTTATGAGCACAGACAATATTGAAAATCCTTTGATTTCTTGTAGAATTCCCTGGGCCTAAATCAACCTCACAAAACCGGTTTGAGGTATCCCACAAATTACGGGATAACAGTCTTGTATTTTATACATATATAATAGAAGACTAACGACCCAAGTGTAAGTTGAACTTGTAAATTTTATAGGGGACCGGAGTATATTTTTCCAAGGCAAGAGTGACAATGGCCACATCATCGATCCTTATGAATCTTCATCGTAAAAGTATGATTATCATATCTCAATGCATTTTTTGTTGGGAAGCTTATGAATCTAATGACCACCTATTTTCCCAATGTAAATATTCGAATTGGATATAGAGATCCAAATGTGTCAGGCTCCAAATTCTTACGGATGATGTGGGTAATATTAACTAAGAGCTTCAATTTTATCTGATGCATTCATCAAGGAATAACAAAAAATCAGTCCTGATAAAGCAGCATTTGCGGCGTGTATCTGGCATCTTTGGAATGATAAAAACAAAAGAATCTTCGATCATTATCAAACTTCAAAGGAAATATTGCTTAAAAGGATTGTGGAAGATGTTACAATCTCAATAGAAGGGGAGGACCAAGTTGTGAAGCTTCTCAGCGATGATAATCTTCTATCAAGATGGAACATAAAGCACCAAAGGAAGAGTTCTTATGACTATGGTAAATGGAAGAAACAACTGATTGGAAATATAAAATTGAACTGTAATGGCTCAACTGCTAATGGTTTACCAGGGATTGGTAGGGTTTTTCGCGATCACGAGGCTACAACTTTAAGAAGATTCAGTAGCCCATCCACCGATGATAATATTATAGGAGTGTAATTAGAAGCTATTCTGCATGGATTACTAGTAGCTAAGAAGGAGAATTTTGATAAGATTATTATAGAATCTGATAGTTTGATTGGAGTGAATTGCATTAACAGGTTGATAGAATGTTCGTGGAGATATAGACACTTTATTTTGCATATTCAAATACTTATGGACGAATTTTAGGATTGTAGATTTGTTCATACTTGGCGAGAGCTTAATCAATCGGCAGATTTCCTAGTCAAAGCAGGGAGAGAACTACCCCAATTTGAATCATAGTCAAATCTTGATGATTGTTTGATTATTCTGAATTCTCTCTTAAGGGATGATTTACTCATTGCTTATACTAAAATATAATCATTTCTTTTTTAATAATAAGGGTGAGGACCTTACAACATCAAGCTGAATTTTTAAAAAAATAAATAAATAAATAAAATAAAAGGACAATTGCCCCTACAATACCCTATTTGTTAGTCAAGTTTTCTCCTTTCAAAAGTTCATATAATGTGTGAGATTTTCTATTTGGCATCAACGTCTTGGTTATCTTATTCTAGCAAAGTTGAAGTTCACATGATTTTATCATCCTTAAATCTTCCTACTCCAGTTTGATTTAGGGCTCATTGCTAAGAAGACCGTTAATCCCCAAACACAACATCGGAAGCTTTGATGAGGACACAGTTCCAGAGGGAAAGGTAGTCATGCATCTTTGACCAAGATAGCGGTTGTGGCATGTGTTTTGGCATCAAAGAAACAATAGGATCTTTCAACAGTACAAAAAATAAGACTATTAGCAGCAGTCAAAAACTGCTATTATTAACAAAAAAATTACTGTTATTAATCCTGTCGCTATAAAAAAAATTTGCTATTAGTCCTGTCACTATTAAAAACTGCCTCAGCAGCAAATGCTGCTCAAACATGTAGTGCAAGGAAAATCCGAAATGTCTCTTTGATCACTTGTGTGCTGATTTTTTTACCTAAAAACATATTAGAGAAGGTCTATGCGGTTAGATTGCATTCCACCATAATTTAGTTCTCTTAGTAGAGGAGATTTAATTTCCACTAGACATCGTCTGGAATCTTTTCATTTTGTAGTGACATTGTGTTGGCCAACACAATGTACCCAAACCTGGCTTGAATTGATCAAATGAGTTCTTTTATATATATTTCTAAGCCAACCTATGATGAGGCCTACAATGAGCCCGGAAGGTAGGGAGGCCTAATTCAAAATGAGCTTACCCCGTCGGGACCAATTTATAATTGGGGCCAGATATGAGCTATCTCTAAGAGGCTCGATTCTAAAGTCACGTGGCACATACAATGCTCAAATATGACTTTAGATTAGGCTTCTGGGATCTGTGTCATGTGAAATCGAAAAATGATCGTCTGATGGTGCATTCATGGCCTCAAGATCTCTTGTGTGAAAGATGGAGCAAAACTCAATCTCTATCATTTGATTTAAAGCAATCAATGATTTGTGGCATGGGTCCACATATTTAAAGGTAACCTAATACACTTTTATCACACTCCTGTGTCCACCAAATCTGATTTTTTTTCTTTTGTTTTTAAAGTTTTCATAAGTTTCGATTGTTACTTCGGTGATGTTGTTGTTCTGACTCACCAAAGTTAAGAAGAATAAGAAGAAGAGGGATGCCATCATCATCTTCGCAACTAGGTGGAGTTAAGAAGTAGGAAAAACAGAAAAAGAAGTTGGTGCTATGGGTGAGTGCATATTTTTATGAAAAATTAATAAACATATTTAAGTGGGTGTTCCCAGCACTTTGTAAATAATAAGTGGGTGCTTTCAGACGGTCTCAAAAATAACAGTTATTTTCCCTAACATGGGAAAGTTTGTTCTTTCAGCGATTAGGTGGTTGTGGTTATAGTAATAGAGGTACCCCACCCATAAAGAGCCAAAACACATCATATTCATTCATAGAACACAGACAACCACCTTTATTTATTATTATGCAAGATATACACAAATAGTATCCATATTTAAATAAACTAAGTAGAAAAGAAATCCATAGAATCATGGGTTGTCTGTTAATTGGCCATTTTCTCTACTTCATCCCAAACATGGCCTCCATATCATCTGCTATGTTCTTGTCCAGTTGGAAACCCCGGGCAAGAACATCATCTAAGATGGGCGGGTTCGACCCGAAAACTGTATCAGCTATGGTGATGGCACCCGGGAGTTGGTTACCGACAGTGGCGGAATTAGAATTTTCATCTAAGCGGGGTGCAAGATGAATTAGATTTAATTTCAATTCATTTCGGAATAACTTTCAAAAAAATTGTTGGGATTAAAAAAAATATAAAAATTATGGGAGCTGGTTCCGTCCTCCAAGATGTTGGCCCAGCCTGGACTGATTAGTAATCGGGGGTCGGGGTCGGGGTCGGGGTCGGGGTCGGGGCCGGATATGAGCTATCTCCAAGATACTCGATTATAAAGTCACGTCGCACACATTACGCTCAAACGTGACTTTAAGGCCACGTTTTTTGGATTTGTGCTATGCGGAATCGAAAACTGGTCATGTGATGGTACATTCATGGCCTCAAGATCTTTCGTGTGAAAGATTGTAGCGAAATATGATCTGAATCGTTTGATTTAAAGCAATCAATGATTTTTGGAATGGGTTTTTGGAATGGGCCCTTTAGATGTCATGAGCATATTTAAAGGTAACCTAATCAAGGAATTAAATATCGGCCGATACCGATACATATCAGCAATATGTATCAATTTTCTAGCCAACCGATACTTATCGATCCCGATACGCATCAGATATCAACTAATTTTATATTATTAATTGGTAATTACAAATTTGCAATGATAAAGCCTCGTGTGTCAGCGGCTCAACGCAACAACGACATTTGATTCATTTGTCAAATCAGTTCTGGAGTGTGTGTAAACTTTAATGACAAAAAATCAAAAGGCTGTGACAATGTGTACCTGTAAAGGCTGTGTTCACTTTAAGTCTTATCCCTAAAAAAACAAGGGCACCTCTAAATGCACCAATGTGTTTACTATCATCCCCTACCCTTAAAACTAGTTGATGGCTTCGGATATGAAAAGAGAGATCGTGTTTCGCCCCTATCTCCCGAAAAATGGTTCTTTAGATCATTTATCCTCATTCAGATGATCCTTATTTGATTCCACATGCCATAAATTCCAAACAAATGGATCTTGAATCCTATTGCAAATGTCACACTCAAACGTGATTTTAGGGCCATATTTTAGCAATCTGTGACCTGTGAAATCCAACACTGATCGTCGGATAGGTGTGAAATGCTCTCGAGATCCTTTGTGTAAAAGATCGGGGAGAAACACGATCTCCATCATCTAACTTTTCAGTGATGTGACAGTCACAATTGTCATTAATTGAATGAACGGTGACAGACACTTTCCAATTTCGTTTGGTTCACACCTCACAAGCATTGAATGAAATTTCTTTTTATTTTTTTAAATGTGCGATAGGTATCGGCCGACTCATGGACCAATACCCTGTACGGATATCGAGTTTGACACCTTGAATCTAATATAATTTTATGGATACCGAGTTTGATACCTTGAATCGAATATAATTTTATCACACTCCTGTCTCCACCAAATCTAAAAGATGATAAATTCAAAGTTGGCACCTCTAAATTAATTATGTAATGTTTTCAAAATTCAAATGTAAATGCCTTATACATGGTAGGCTCTTAGATGGGTCAGACATCCTTTGTATCTAGGGCTTTCAATGGGTTGAGCTAGCTCAGATTTTGGCATATATCTGGCCTGAAAAAAGTGATTCTTTCTATCAAGCATACGAACTTGGGTTGAGTGTTCCAACACCCAGCCCACACTCAGCCTGAATGGATATATATATATACAAAAAATAAGACTATTAGCAGCAATTTTTTGCAATAAAAAACTGTCACTATTAATGAAAAAACTATTAGATGCTATTAAGACTATTAGAGGCAAGGGTATTAGCAGCAATTTTTTTTGTTAATAGTGACAGTTTTTTACTGTCGCTATTAATCCTATTTTTTATAGTGTATATATATATATATATATATATATATATAATTATCCTTTTAAAGTTATAAAAAAAATTTCCTTTTAATTAACCGTTATCTGTTATAATAATTTTGTAACAAATTACAATGAAGTATTTGAATAAAAGCATATAGTTAAACCTCTATAATGTTAATATAATTATTTAATTAAATTTTTAACCTTTTTCAAACTTTTATTAGAAAAAAAAAGTTAAAAAAAAGTCGAAAAAACACCCATGCCCGACCCGGCCCAATTGGGGCTAGGCTTGGAGTAAGTACATTGCAGCCCGAGTTAGGGCCGGACTGAAAAATTTGGGAATCCGGCCTGAAGAGGTTAGGGCCGGGTTGAACCCCAATCCGGCCCTAATCAGACCCATCGAATTGCGATTTTACATTTTGGGTAATGGTCAGGTCCATCTTTTTAACATAATTTCATGTTCAACCGAATATGGAGTCTTCTTTGGATAGCAGAGAATCTTTTATTTTAAAAATCTCAATTTTTTTTGTATTAAAACAATCTCTCCACAAGTGCATATACCAGGTGCATGCCACCTAATAGTATTTATTATTATTATTATTATTTTATTTTTTTAAAAAGTAATTTTAGGGTTTTTCTCATCCCATTGGGGGGCCCACCAAATCAAGACCATTTTTATTGAGAAAAAAAATAAAATTTTTTATTAATTCAAAGACTTTTGTGACAGAGGCACCATTATATTTTTGGAGAGCTTACTTGCACACGTTTTTTCAAGTGATTGCATTGAATTTAAAGAAAGACATGATAATAGGGGTAAGTGATATATGAAAATGTAATATCGGTTGTCTAATTTGAAATTCATTATCAATAGATCTTTGGCACATAAAATTGGAGCAAATCACGATACTTGTCATAAGATCTATGGTAGTCAAGTGTTGAATTATATAATAACCTTTGACTCCAGTTAATCAAATGATGCAAATTATATTTTATTATAATCTTTTGCAATTGATATTTTAAAATCATGGCCTTCAAATCAAATGACTTAGATGATGTTTTCACATAGTAGAGGATGCCAAACTTGGAAGCTAGTCTTTCTTTTAAATTTGGTGCAATCACCTGAAAATCGTGTGCAAGTAATGGCTCCCTTTTTGTTTTTTTGTTTTTTTTTCCTAGGGAAAAAATTTTCATTAATTAGAAAAATCAGATAATATCGTAGATTTGAGGAGGAGCATCCCCCATGGTCTTATCATTATATGCTTTGTCGCCTAGTTGGAAGTCAATGATCAAAACTAAGTATTATTTGCGTATGAAGTTATGTATCTCCTCATCAGCTCCACTAAACACTTGCATAAGTTAGGGAGGAGCAATCGAGTCATCTCCTTCTGACTCGTTCGAAGATGCAAAACGCCGACCGAGTCAGGGTCCGAGTCACCAACGTCTCAAAAGTCTCTCCTCCAACAAAAATTCTCTCACCTTCTCCTCTGAAGCTCTCTTTCCTCGACACCTATTGGATCTTCGTGCCTCCAGTACAGAGACTTTTTTTCTATTCCACAAATGCCCCTTTCAATTCACTTATTCAAAACCTCAAGCACTCCCTCTCTCTCTCGCTAGAAAAATTCTACCCCCTCACCGGAAAAATCGTCTACTCGCCGGAATCCGGAGAGTTGGAGATCGATTCTTCCAATGGTGATGGTGTCGTCTTCGTCGAGGCAGAATCAGATGGCAACTTCCGGCAATTGACCGCCGATGACGTGCATGACGTGGCGGCTTTTCGATCCCTCGTTCCAGAGCTCGACGTATCTGAGTTGCCGGCACCGATTCTCTCCGTAAAGGTGATCAGGGATTTAAAAGCCGATACATATCGGCACATCCGTTGGGTCCCCAGTTGATATATATCGGATAGGTATTGGTTTATTTTAGCCAAACGGCCAAACCAACCATAGTATCAAAACTCGGCCGATACCTCTCTGATACAAGTATCAGGGTGACATCAATATCGATATGAGTTAGTATCGGCCAATATTGTCTTGATAATTTGGCATAGGCCGTTGGCATATATAAATTTTTCATTTTTTTTTTTATCAGAAAAAAAAAATATATCAATACCGGATGGATGATACCGTCCCAGTATTGGCCGATAAGTATTAGTCAGAGATGGACTGAATCTCGATACAGTCCCAGTATAGGCCGATACATATTAGTCGGAGATGGACATCAGAAATTCGGATTTCGTTTCTGTTTCGGGCTGGGCCGAAACTGCAGAAATTTCGGCCAAAAACTTCAAAGAGGGCCAAAAATTACTGAATCCGATAAATTTCGGCCTAAATTTTGACAATTCAGCACTCACATAGAAATGCCTTAAAATTTGTAACCATGGTGGACATCTATTGTAGAGTAACTCTTTATGCTATGATTCTCCATCCGTATTCGATATTGGCCGATCTGAACCGATATAGGCTGATATTGACTGATATTTGATCTTATGCTATATATATATATATATATATATACATATATATATATATATGATATTGATGGGGCCGTAATCCGATACATATCTGCCGATATTTAAAATTGTATAGGTGACACGCTTCGCTGGAAATAGCGTGACTATCGGAATTTCGATCCACCACTTGGCAGCCGATGGCCGAGCCTTGTGGAATTTTGTAAAATCATGGGCGTACACGTGTAGGATGGGAGAAGTAGGATTGGTGGGCCCTGTCGTATCTCATGATCGGACGGCTGTTGGGGGTCCTCTTGGGATCAACATTTCTAAGCTATATCTCCAAACATTTACTCCGGCGTTACCGAAGGTAAGTACTGTCGACTTTTTCGATTAATGAAATAGTACGAAATAACGGCTCGATTATTCCTTGGTAAGCCACTTATGGGCAATGTTAAACACGGATGCTTATGTGGCATGATATAAGTGGCTGCTCCGAAGTCATTGTTGGGCCTCCCTCTGCTTGCAATGTGCCACTTCCTATTTTTGAATCCATGCCATATGAAACACCATCTAAGTCGTCTAATTTGAAGGCCATAATATATAATATAAAGATCTTTCGTTCCAATGATTTATACAAAATATAACCACTATCAATTATTGAATTAGATATTAGGCCTTGAAAATGTTGAATCAGATGATAGATCATGTTTCTTATATGACCTTCCAATCATATTGTAGATGGTATTCCACATGGCATAGGTCCCAAAAAATATCGTCTTTCTTTTTAAATTATGTGCAACAACACAAATCTTGTGTGCAAGTTGTAGCTCCATTCATGAAATACTATATTATTTGGGGTACCTTTGTTCGAGCCCACCTATTTATTGAAAGTGTGCGCTAGCGCTTACCACACTGACAAACATTATTAAGTGTCTTCGTATTCAATTTTTGTTTTATTTGCATATGTCAAAAATATCCTTTTTCAATTCCGATGGAATTTATTTTTCAAAGAATCTAATTAAATAGTGAAATTACAATTATAGGGAAGTCATTTACCCCGCAACATAATCAAACAAGTGTCATCTCCTGGAATTATGTTGCGGGGTAAATGACTTCCCTATAATTGTAGATGGTGCTTCACATGGCACAAGTCTCAAAAAATATCGCCTTTTTTTTTTTGAGATGAAACTTCTATCATTTTTATTAGTAATTAAGAAGAGTTACAAACTGGAAAATAAGTAACTCCAAATAGATGATTACAGAGTAGAGGGCTACAATCAAATGAGTGGTAGTTACAATCACTAACATTAAAATAAATTGAATGGCATCTAAGATCCATCCAACAATAACAAGGAATTCAGGGACCTTCAGAGTAAGGTAAATATTCGAGAATCTACCACCATCCTGAACATCCGCCGGTAATCGACACCAAAAATCCACCTGAAGAGACGCCACCGCTCTCGGCAAACTCACGATCCACAAAAACTCCCACCACGTTGAAAACAGGGGCAACAACCAACCAAAAGCTTCACACATCGCTTCAACCGAAGCTTTTAAATAATGTCTCATGGCGTATATAGTGCATGTGCTCGTGCAACAACAAAGCCACCAAACTTTGGTAAAATCCGTAACCAAAATCGTTTCAGAAGCAAGTATGGACTGCAAAAAAGTCTTCATAGAGGCGATCTCCTCAAAAAGGAAAACTCTAACCAAGAAGATGATAAAACTCTCATATTCTAACCCTAAAATAAGAAAAAACAAGGAGAGAACAATGAAAAGCCTCCAAGCAAAAGACGACCTCCAAAGGATCAATTTATTGAAAGCATAAAGAAAAGTAAATAGAAAGAGAGTAAATCCCTCATTTCCTACCCCTCCCATAAATCGTCTTTTCTCCACACCGACTCTTAAAATCATCTTTTCCCCACTTTCTTTTTAAATTATGTGCAACAACATAAATCTCGTGTGCAAGATGTAGCCTCATTCATGAAATACTATATTATTTAGGGTACCTTGGTTCGAGCCCACCTATTTATTGAAAGTGTCTGCTTAATGAAAGTGTGCACTAGTGCCTCCCACACTTGCGGACATCAATAAGTGTCTTCCTATTCAATTTTTCTTTATTTGCATCCTTCAAAATTACCCTTTTCTAATTCTTGAAGAATTTATTTCCCAAAGAATCTAATCAAACAGTGATATTATAATTCAAGGTACGTCATTTCCCTCACAACTTAATCTAACAAGTGTCATTTCCATGGAAATTCAATACCAAGGAAGTAATTTACTTCCAAGAGCTGAATTCCAAGTTATCATTAAGAGCCTTGAAGTTCATCCATTATTTTGGTGACCAAAATGCCCCAAATAATTTGCAAACTTTCATTATAGGCCTCGCCGATGAAATCTAGTGTTTGCATCATAAGTCTTTCCATTGGTATTTGAGCTTCATTCACCACACGATTAGGGGTGAATGTGTTATTTGATCATTTGAAGGCATCCCTTAGGGATTAGTCTAAGCGTAAGCTAGGGATTACCCTAAGTTATAAAAAAAAAAATTAATTGGATGCCCCAAAAAAACAAGTGTCATTTTCAGGGAAATTCAATACCAAAGTAAATTGAACTCTAATACATAGAGATTACACTAATGATTCAACCAACAGTTGACTGATACAGGCCTTCTCGATCCAGATCCATCCAAACTAACGCGAAGAACTTTTACCGTAAATTCAAAGACAATCCGATTGTTGAAAGAACGATCAAAGGCTCCTAACAACTGCAATTCAATTCCGATCTCTACGTTCGTCGCCTTGGGAGCCCATATATGGATATGTAACATGCGAGCCAAGGGGTTGAAGGACAACGAAACTACGTGCTTTTATTTTCTAATGGATTGTAGGTCACATCTTGACCCTCCAGTTGATGAAGGCTATTTTGGTAATTGCGTAAGGCCATGTATCGTAATGTCCAACGGTCTAGATTTGTTGGAACCAAATGGATTCATACATGCGACGACGGCGATACAAAAGATGATTCATGAGGCCTCAAAAGAGCCTTTGGGGAATTGTAAGAATTGGGCGAAACAAGTTTATGAAATTCCATTATCGAGAATGGTAAATGTTGCCGGTTCACCGAGATTCCCGGTTTACGATGTTACAGATTTCGGGTGGGGTAAACCTAGTAGGGTTGAGTTGGTATCTTGCAACCAAGATGGAATAATGGTCTTCACAGGTGCGAGAGATGAAGGTAGTGTTCAAGTCTCTGTAACACTTTCTCCTACTCATATGGACAAGTTTACTAAACTCTTCTTAGCTTATATGGACTGCTAGAGATATCCTTATCATCACTATTGCTTTGTTCGAACTATTTAGATTTGATGCTTCCAATTGTGCTTATCAATTTGTAATGGTAATAAAGGTCTATAGAGGATCACGGTTGGAGTTAGACAAATTAAGTTTTAAGTTCCCATTCTAATAGGTACGACAAAAAATAAGACTATTAGTGGTATAAAAAATTGTCGTAATTAACAAATAAACTTGTTTCAATAGCGACAGGACTAATAGCAGCAATTTGAAAAAAAAAATCATAAAATATATATTTAAGGCTTTCATCAAAGTTTGACAGATTTCACGGTTCAAATTTCAAGGCTCAAAAATACATGGTAGTGATGAATTTTCAAAATTTTATTTTTTTAGAACCGTTCAAATTTCAAAGCAATACACACGTGTTCTATATGTCATCAATTTGGTGTCTTATTGCGAATTGGAGATTTTCCCCAATCTTTGAGGACACTTAAGTGTCCTCAAATGGGGGATGGAAGCCAATTCTTTATTATTATTATTATTATTATTATTATTGTTTTAGGTAAATTGAGATTAAGGCTATTAAAATTTTCATATATAATACGATGCCCCTTTCGATATCATAGCAATCATTTCTTCTACTTGAAAAACAAGTCAAATAAGATCTACCGCTTCAAAGATGCTTACTATTTAAATAATATATAAAATGCATAAGCAAAGGCTAATGTAGTGATGCGGGGAATTAATTTATTATAATCAAAGATAACAATGAGAAGAATTTGTCTAAAATGAGCGTACAGCCAAATGAATGTCAGCCACATGCTCTGTGGACCTTGGGACGACGGCACGGATTACTATGTAGTTTAACGTTTGTGTATGTCTAAAGGTCAGGGCTGACAAGCAACAGTGAAACTAACTGATCAGCTCATTTTTACAATGAGTCGACGGCTCATTGTGGACAAAATCTTTACAAAATCTGGGTAACTGACTTATTCTAGTTCGACATAATTACTAGAAGGGTAGTTCTATTTGCACCAACCAAAACCCTAAAAGAACCAAGTCAAGCCAAGATTTTCTTCTAATGGTGGCTAAGGAAGGTCGATAATTCTTTTTAAAAAAATTTTACTGGGAAAAAATGAAAATATGTTAAGCGTAGACTGAAGAAAAATAAGCCTTCCAGCGGCGGACTGAAGAAGCCAAATAATGCCAAAAGAGAGCCTACTCAGAGATCACCCCTAAATCCGAACCATCCGAACACGAATCCAGATCAAACCCCTAGCCGAGGGACCGATATTATATATTCAGCTTGTCAGAAGCTACAAAGAAATCATTGCCCCCAAGTTTAAGACGATCATGAGCCAAGATGGTCCGGAGATGATTATAAGTTATGCATAAAAGAAGGTAATATAAGAAGCATATATATTTTTTCTATGTTCATAAGTTATGTAACTCCGCCCGTAGATAGGTGGGTGCCTTTAAAGTTTTGGGTCTAATAAAAAGCTTGAGCCTGGCTAGACTTTCTCTCCGGACCGGGTTCTGACCTCATTTTTAAGAAATAAAAATAAATAAATAAGTGAGAGCCGAATAATTTTAAGGGAAAAGGTCGTGAGAACCCAACCCAGTTTGAGTTCGACTTGGGCCTAAATGAAAAGCTGGTGCACTAAAGGACTCGAACTAAGCCCGGCCTGATTCTAGATCCCGGACGGAACGAGTCTTATTTCTTACAGTAAAAAACTAATCGAATTAATCAAAAGCCCAACCCTAACCCCGCAGTGTGAAAGTTGAGAAACACGAGAACTTAAAGGGGACGGAGATCTACATGCGCCAAAGAGTCCAAAGAGCAATGTCTTGCACAACATATTTCATTGCACAATGTTTTATCTAATAGACACTACAAAAAATAAGACTATTAGCGGTAGTAAAAAATTGTCCCTATTAACAAAAAATTGCCGCTAATATCTTTGCCGTTATGTTTTTTGGTTAATGGCGACAATTTTTGGGAGCAAAAAACTGTCGCTAATAGTCTTATTTTTTGTAGTGAGATGAGTTGCACCCTTTCATAACTCATGTTTAGCTAGCAGTTTGAACGGGACGGTCTTAAGCCTTGCCCGGCCATATCCGACCCGCAATGGCACTACAAAAAAAAAAGACTATTAGCGACAATCAAAATTGCTGCTATTAACAAAAAAATTGTCGCTAATAGTCT
The DNA here is from genome assembly GCA_021018995.1 of Chloranthus sessilifolius. Taxonomy (NCBI): domain Eukaryota; kingdom Viridiplantae; phylum Streptophyta; class Magnoliopsida; order Chloranthales; family Chloranthaceae; genus Chloranthus; species Chloranthus sessilifolius. Next base: position 117,508,656 of record CM037594.1, on the reverse strand, counting down.
TAATGATTTTTTTGTTAATAGCGACAGTTTTTAGCTGCCGCTAATAGTTTTATTTTTTGTAGTGTGGGCCAGATATAAGCTAAGGTAGGTAAGCCCGATATATAAATGAGTTGGCATGATTAGTGAGACAAGCAGGGTATGGGCTAGTTCCAAAGGCCCAATTAAAAATAGGCCCATTTAAGTCCTACTCAAACCCTGCTTGAATCGATTAAATGAGTTCTTTTATATAAAAATTTATGGGCTAGCCCAAAATTAAAGGGGACAGAGATCTGCATGTGCCAAAGAGTTCAAAGAGCAATGTCTTGCACAACGTATTCCACTGCTCGGTTTTATCTAATAGACGAGTTGCACCCTTTCATAACTCATGTTTAGCTAGCAGTCTGAATGGGATGGTCTTAAGCCTTGCCCGGCCATATCTGACCCGCAATGGCACTACAAAAAATAAGACTATTAGTGGTAATCAAAATTGCCGCTATTAACCAAAAAATTGTCGCTAATACCCTCGTCGCTAATAGTCTTAATGATTTTTTTATTAATAGCGACAGTTTTTTGACTGCCGCTAATAGTTTTATTTTTTGTAGTGTGGGCCAGGTATAAGCTAAGGTAGGTAAGCCCGATATATAAATGGGTTGGCATGGCTTGGCATGATTAATAGTGAGACAAGCGGGGTATGGGCTAGTTCCAAAGGCCCAATTAAAAATAGGCCCATTTAAGTCCTACCCAAACCCTGCCTGAATTGATTAAATGAGTTCTTTTGTATAGAAATTTATGGGCAGCCTACGGCTAGACCTACAATGAGCCAGGTATGAGCTAAGATAGTTAGGCCTGATTCATAATGAGTTGTCCCAGCCCAGATTGATTAGTAATCGGGGGCCAGGGTCGGATATGAGCTATCTCTAAGATGCTCGATTATAAAGTCACGTGGCACACATTACGCTCAAACGTGACTTTAGGGCTATATTTTTCGGATTTGTGCTATGTAGAATCAAAAATTGATCATCTGATAGCACATTCATGGCCTCAAGATCCTTCGTGTGAAGCATTGAAGCGAAACACGATCTAGATCGTTTGATTTAAACAATCAATGATTTTCAGAATGGGTTTTTGGAATGGGCCCTTTTCAAGATGCGATGGGCATATTTAAAGGTAACCTAATCAAGGAATCAAATATCGGTCAATACCGATACACATTGGCGATATGTATCAGTTTTCTGGCCAACCGATACGTATCAATCCCGATACGTGTCAGATATCGACTAATTTTATATTATTAATTGGTAATTGCAAATTTACAACGATAAAGCCTGAACAAGGTTACCGTGTGCCAGCGGCTCAACGCAGCAGCGACATTTGATTCCTCTGTCAAATCAATTCGTGAGCGTCTGTAAACTTTAAGGACAAAAAATCAAAAGGCAAAGACAATGTGTACCTCTAAAGGTTGTGTTCTGAAAATGCAGCGTCTGTACACTTTAAGTCTTACCTGTGAGACAACAGGTTACCTCTAAATGCACCAATGTGTTCACTAAAACAACCAGCATCCCCTACCCTTAAAACTAGTTGATAGCTTCGGATCTGAAAATAGAAATCGTATTTCGCCCCTATCTCCCATAAAATGGATCTTCAGATCATTTATCCCCTATCAGATGGTCCTTATTTGATTCCACATGTCATAGATCCCAAACAAATGAATCTTGAATCCTATGGCAAACGTCACACTCAAACGTGATTTTAGGGCCATATTTTAGTGATTTGTAACATGTGGAATCAAATACTGATTGTCGGATAGGTGTGAAATGCTCTCAAGATCCTTTGTGTAGAAGATCGAGGAGGAACAAGATCTCCATCATCTGATCTAGACCAATCAACGGGTGTGGTTAGAGATTTAGGATGTTGGTACTTTTAGTAAATGTGTTGGTGTGATTAGAGATATCCAAAAGGCAAAAACAAAACTAATAAGGTGTGAAATGTGACTATATTTAACACCCTTTAACCTACATTTAGCTGTCCGATGAAAGCTATCTGACGAATTTGTAAGATTTTAAGTATTTCATGAAAATCTGGCCAGTGCGTGAAATTGAAAGCACAGTGAAGCATAAGAATGCCTAACATCGGAACATTGGAGCCAATAGAAATCTCAAATCCTTATATTCACAAATAGTTGATTGATCGACTCCTTAAGTCGACCAATCAACGCGATATTGTAGCCTAAAGATTGGAGAAAATCCCAGATTTTGCGGAGCATTAGTTGTGAAACTCAAAATCGATCGGTCAACTTTAATAACCGATCGATCGATTTTCAAATTTAAACCTCTGAGCCTGAAACCAATTTAAGAAAAGCTCAAAAATAGTTGAGGAGTTCTTTTTCTTTCCGATTGCCATTTTTCCTCTAAAAAAATTTTAGTCTACTTTCTTTTCATATTTAAGATTGTTCTTCTAATTTTTTTTAGTCTAGGTTTAGACTTGTTTCATTTTCTGCAATTAAGGAAGAATTATACCAGTTAGATTAAAACTTTTGTAGATTTGTTAGAGCAATTGTACGGTATTTTAATGTTCATTTTGATTTATCTTTCAAGTATGTTATTCATTTCAGTTATACGTAAGCTAACTCTTTTTTAGGATGGGGATCTAATAAACCCCATCTAAAATTTTTATTTATAATAATATAGATCTATGGTTGGGATATTATTTCATCAATAGATGCTTGGATCATTAGTGCTTTATTGCTCTTGCTGATCCTGTAAATTCCGATTTTCATCTAAAATATGGGTGTTAGTCATGCTCCTCGCATGATCTTGGATCTATAATGAGGAATTTACTTCGGATTCTTTATCGATAATATTTGCGACATTAATTCATCATCATTAGAGATTTCTTCTACAATAAATGTTTTGACTCATCTCTTTTACGGTTGTAAGACGAACATACATTTATAATTATTTTTTTGGATTAAGCGATATATTTTCGTAAATATTTGATTGAGTTTAATATTTATGTGTATTGCATCTCTTGATGGTATCATATTTCAACCAATAGATTTATATTTTATAAATGGTAAACTAAGGATGAGAGGAGTTAGCATCTCGATCCCCTCTTTCATTCTTCATTTAATTTTATTTTATTGCTTAGTCTTTATTTTGTCCATCAACCTGCTTAGAAATCATAAACTAGTTTAAATATTGTATTAAATATGTCGTAATTTTTTTAGTTAATTGTTATTTCTTCTCTTTACTTTTCTATCTAATCATTGTGGGAACGATCTCGTACTCTGCACCCACTAACTACAATCTGATTTGTGCACTTGCGAGTAAAACTCAATTAAATTACACAACAAAAACAAATATCGGCTGCCTTTTCAGTGATGTGACAATCACAATTGTCATTGAATGAACGGTGACAAACACTTTCCAGTATCATTTGGTTCACACTTCACATGCATTGAATGAGATTTTTTTTTCTTTTTTTTAAATGGGTGATACGTATCGGCCGATTCGTGGGCCAATACCCAGTACGGATACCGAGTTTGACACTTTGAATCTAATACAATTTTATAACACTCCTGTCTCCACCAAATCTAAAAGATGATAAATTCAAAGTTGGCACATCTAAATTAATTATGTAATGTATTCAAAATTCAAATGTAAATGCCTTATACGTGGTAGGCTCCTAGATGGGGTCAGTTATCCTTTGTATCTAGGGCTCTCAATGGGTTGGGCGGACTCGCATTCTGCTTGAAAAAAGTGATTCTTTCTATCAAACAAATTCGACCCGATATCCGGATCGGGCTAAACATGTTGCAACCCGGATAAATCTGGGTCAAGCTTGAGTTGAGCATTCCAACACTCGACTCATACCCAGCCCTTTAAAGTTATAATTTTTTTTTTTTAATTAAATATAATTTACTTAAATGCCTTGAGATTAATTGTTATCTGTTATAATCATTGTGCAACAAACTAAAATAAAATATTTGAATAAAAGCATGTACTTGAACCTCTATAATGTTAATCTCATTATTTAATTAAATTTTTAACAATTTTGAAACTTTTATTAGAAAAAATAGCCTAAGTCCAACCAAATTTTATTAGAAAAAATAATCCAAACAAACAACCCAATCAAATTTTATTAGAAAAAAAAAGTCAAAAAAAGCCCCAAAAAATGGTCATTGAGAGCTTGGGTTGAGTACACTATAGCCTAGGCCGGGCTTGGATTGAGTACATTGCAACCTGGATTAGGGCCGGACTAAAAAATTTGAGAATCCGGCCAAGTAGATTAGGGCCGGGTTGAAATCCAGCTCGCTCGGCCCATTGAGAGCTATTTGTATCTCATATTGTAGATAGAATTGCAGTTTGGGAAATTTACTTGACCGACCCTGTCAGATGTACCTTTTACTGCAGAGACCCTATAGTTTCACCTTTACCCAAATCGACCAGCTCCAAGCCTAGCCGACCATAAGAATAGCAAAAAGTCAAAATTACCCCCATTCTTTAACGCACAAAAACATCATCTTCTTCCTCATTTCAATCTGCTACAGTTTCTAAAAATTAGAGGTGACGACGCCTTCTCCTCAATCCAATCTATTCCGATCTGCTATTTGGATCGACCCTGAATACACCTTTATAAGGCGATATCGCCTGTTAAAAAAACTAAATAAATAAATAAATTTAAACAGTCGATGCCGACTCTTAACACAGTCGATGCCGACTCTTAAAATAGTCGATGACGACTCTTAACACAGTCGGTGTCGATTGTGTAAACCGTCGATGCCGACTGTAAAAAAAAAATAATAAAATAAAATAAAATTTTATACAGTTGATGGCGACTGTTTACACAATCGCTGGCGACTGTTTACACAATCGCTGGCGACTATGTATACCGTTACAACCCACAGAACTGCTTTCTTACACTTGAGCTAAAATACCTCACTTAATGGGCACTTTTTGAATATCAAAGCACATTTAATTAGGTATTTTTTAGGGTTTGAAGCATTTGAACCCTAGGTTATGGAGACATCTGGGTGATTCCTTACAGAATGTCAATAAAGTGTCTCGGTGAGAACCCACAGAGGGGTATTAAAATTTCTCGGTAGTTGTGAGTTGATAGTGTTTAGGACGTTATGATTCTCAATATTTTAATGTGCTTGTAGGTACACTCAGTGAGTCATTACCAAATATATTTAATGAGTCTTGGTAAGACTTCATTAAGAGATAATATACCTCGGACACCATCCATTGGGAGGAAAAAGGCGTGCGTATACGGTGTGTCCTACATATTGTTGGGGTTTGTACCTTGTAAAAAAAATCTTTAAAATATTGATCGTTAAAAACTGTAACCTTGCAAGTGTACAAGTTAGTATTACGGATTCCAACTCACAAGGAGCGAGTAAATCTAAGGATCAAAATACCGGTTTCATTTTCAGTTTTGGGCATGACCGAAACCGAAAATTTGACCGAAATTTTGGAATTTTGGCAGAAATTTTGTGGGCCAGGCCGACATTTCGGTGCCCAATTCTTTTTTTTCTTTTTTCTTTTTTTAAACCCAAAATATCAACCCTTCAAATTATCGACCGATAATTTGAAATTTGATAATTTGGTGATTAGCAAATTATCAGCCGAAATTTTTAGATTTTGGCTGAAATTTTGATCCATCAGTAAATCTACTAATTGCAAAAGTGTTTAAACCTTATTTCTACTAAGGTTAGAAAGGTTTTGATGGTGAATTTACTACTAGCTAGTCAATAACTTTAAACTGAAAGATTAAACAATTAACTATGATGAATTTAAAATTAATCAAAGAAATGTAAATTTGAGGAACATTCAAGGATCTAGCTATACCCTAGATTAATTAGATAATTTCTTTCAATTTTAATTAATCACATATATAAATGTAAGCCCTTGTTTTACTACAACTAACTATGATGAATTAAAAATTTAAACTGAAAGATTAAACAAATAACTATGATGAATTAAAAATTCATCAAAGAAATGTAAATTTGAGGAACATTTAAGGATCCAGCTACACCCTACATTAATTAGATAATTTCTTTCAATTTTGATTAATCACGGATATAAATGTAAACCCTTGTTTTACTACAACCAAATAATTTGAGAGATTATAGATGATCACTCATGCATAGATTATCCTATCGCTATGATGCATTCATAAATGACATGAGCCATACAAAAGGTATCACATATCAAGAATAAACAACCATAACATTTACATCAATCACGGTGCATCCTATATCAATCTACAAAATTGATCAAAGTTTTTAGATAACACTTCTACGGCCGTTGTTCTACAAGATCAACGGCTATAGACAAGCATTCAATGATAACACAATATTCTTTCTAGAATAACATAGCTATGTGATTCAACATTCATAATGAAAGATAAAAATGAATGAAATCATTAACTTATCTAAGGTTTGGCTTTCTCCTTGAACAAGGGAGTTAGCCTCTCATCTCCGATCTATGCAACATGTACAAATTCGATTCCATCAACATATTACTTTAATATCAATTATCAAATCTTTAATGTTTGAGTTCTCTCTTCTACTAAGGAAGAAAGCTCAACTTTTACTCTAATTAATTTATGATTAAAAGATGATTTACCCTTATCACAAAGTATTATTTATAAGTAAAACAACAAAAAATGGATTTTTGTGCATCTTCACGCACATCTGGGCATTCGGAGCGCTAACACCAAAGTTTCGGGTCCATTCTCGGCCATGAGAATGGGCTTGCAGACACATGCTCAGGCCTTCTTCATTTCCTTCTGAATTTTAATTGTGCTTCTTTGCCTTTTTGTTTCTTTATCTGCAACCACTTTCTATTACTTGCCACTAAATGCTTCTTTGTTTTAGACTTTACCACATTCTTTGCTCTTTTGTAGCTCCTACTTGATCTGGCAATCATGTTGAATCCATGATTAGTGACCTCAATTGACGCATTTTATCAAGATCTTGCAATCTGCCCATAATTCATTAAACTACAGAAATCATTAGTAATTACCTTGTTTGAAAATCATAAAACACTACTTTAGGTACTTAAATCGATTTTTGGAAACCGATCAAATACTTCAACAAGTGTAAGGCAGTGTGATGGGGTGTGAAAAACAGTACCGATCTTATATTGGTGTTCTTACTGGCTGAATAAGTATAGTGTTTCCTTCTTTTACTGTATTTTTTATCTTTCGATACTCTCTTCGTTATAGAGTAACTGAAGGGAAGACAGTTGCAAACAATTACAGTTTAGTTGTTGTTTGTGTTTGTTTATAAAGGTCGGTCAATCGGTCACTCGATATAGACTCCTCAGCCCGTACTCCAAAAAAATAGGGTAAGTGGTCATACGCCAGAGTGACACACTGGCTAAAAAAGAGCAGAGAGGCAGGCGAATCAAAGGCAAAGCTTCCTAAATGAGAAGCTTGACCAATGTGGAGCACTTCTTTTCGATCTCAAAAGTTGGTCAAGCGACACGTCTCTAAGAAAGTTGGCATGATCATTAAATTAGACATGGAAGAGGCTTTTGATTGGGTTCATTGGGCATTCGTCGATAAGATTTTGCAGAAAATGGGCTTTGGCCTTAAATGGAGGAAGTCGATCAAATGTTGCACCAATAATCCCAGATATTTTGTGCACATCAACGGCTCTTCAAATGAGTTTTTCTCTAGCTCCAGGGATATCAGACAAGGTGATCCGCTTTCCCCCTTCTCTTCAACCTTGTTGCGGAGTGTCTCAATAAATTCATTGATAGATGAGCTAATCTAAATGATATCACTAGTTTTTCTATTGCCTGTGACTGTCGGCCTATCTCTCACTTAAAGTTTGTCGACGATTACTTCATTTTTTGTGAGGCTAGCAACGATAACCTCCTGTATATTAGATGGATTATGGAGATCTTCGAATTGTGCACAAGTCAAAATGTGAACTTGTCAAAGAGCCCATGGGAATCCACCTCGACTCTAATAAACTTAAAGAGTTTGCAAATTATTTTGGTTGCGAGGCAGGCTCTATCCTAGCAACTTATTTGGGCCTTCCCCTTTGTGTCAGCATACCTCAAAAATTTGTCTGTGATCCTTTGATTGAAAAAATGGAATCTAGGCTTTCAATTTGGAAAGGTAAAGCCCTCTCCATGACTGGCATGATTACTCTCATCAAAAGCACCTTTTCTTTCATTCTTGTTTATTTTTTGTCTATGTTTAGATGCTCCAAAAATATTATTGCCACTTTACAGAAAATTATCAATAATTTCTTGTGAAGCAGAGGTCAAGAGCGAAAAAAGTTTCACATGTTCAATTGGGACAAGGTCTATCAGTCTAAACAAGATGGCGATCTTGTTATCCGTAACCTTGATCAAATGAACTACGCGCTTATCTGTAAATGGCTTTGGAAGATGGGTGATGGCGGGGGTTCTTCCTGCTCATCTATGATCAACTCCAAATATAACAACTCTAAGAATGGTTGGGATCCAAACTTTTGAAGCAAACACAGGGGCTCTGACTGGTGGAAAGGGGTCCTCACTGTCACGCCGACTTTCCTCGAAGGCATTAGTTACAAGTGTTCCAATGGTAAAACCATCAAGTTTTGGGAAGACAAGTGGGTGACATTTCACTCTTTTAAAACTCTTTATCTATCGATCTATGCTTTGAGCAGAATTAAGGGAGCGTTTGTGGCTGACTGTGCCCCTTCTATAGCATCTGTGGGTGGATGGGATGTTAATCTTGGAAGCGATCTCCGTGGAGCTGAATTAATGGAATATGCTCAACTCTAAGAAAACCTCAATTCCACTCCTATCCTTGGCCATGGAGATGATTCCAGAATCTGGTTAAGCAAGCATGATAACTTTACTTCGAAATCGGCTTATAATAGGTTATGGAGAAGATCCATTATTATTTGCCCTTGAACTAGTGTGTGGAAAGTTAAGCCCCCCCCCCCTTCTTCTCTCCTTGAGCTCAGCTCTTTGCCTTGTTCGCTGCTATTAATAAAAAAAAAATCAGTTGATATTCTCAGGCGCTGCGGCCTCTAAATTCCCTCCCTTGAGCTCTGCTCTTTGCCTTGTTTGTTGCTATTAATCGAAAAAATTCAGTTGATGTTCTCAGGCGCTGCGGCCTCCAAATTCCTAATCATTGCATTTTGTGTTGCCTTCATGATGAGTCTGCTAACCATATTTTTCTCCACTGCTCTACTGCATCCATTATCTTGAACCGCTTTCGTGCCCAGTTGAAGAATATCAGTTGCTTACTTGTTTTGTGCACGGACCTCCTAAGTGAATTCAGCGACATTCGCATCAGGAAATCTAGCCCTTAATACAGTTTACTTCCTATCACCATCTTCTCCACTATTTGAAAAGAGCGCAACTCTAGGATCTTAGAAGGAAAATTCAAGCATATTGTCATTCTCATTGCCAACATCTCTTATGCTATTAATCTGTGGTCCTCAATTTCTCTCTCAGTAGCCAACCATCAATCACCCATGTTTGACAACCGCTGAGATTTGTTGGGGAGTTTGCTCGTTTCCCCCTATTCTTTACCTTTTTATATTTTTGTTTTCTCTTTCTTGTTTTTTTTTTCAAAGTTTCTCGCTTGGTCTTGATCTATGTAATTTCTTTCGATTTTGATGAAATTATAATTTTTCAATTAAAAAAAAATAATGTTGGTCAAGGGACTGTTCGGAGTCGGGTTAGAAAGACAAGGAGCTGAGATAGAGTAGCTAGTGGTGGAAAGCGTTGAAGGTGATGGTGGTGAGCCATAGAGGATGTAATGGCTAACAAGTGTGGCATGTGGCGATGGTGGTTCTGCACAGCGGAGAAGGAGTCGTATCTCCTTTATGTATCGACGGGTGCAAATAAAAAATGTTACCTATATTCACGCCCTCCTGTTTCCTGAAACCGCACACCTAATGATGCTTGATAGTGTGGTGCGTGTTAGAACGCTTCCATTAAGTGGGCTCTTTCAGTAAGTAGGTGGGCGGCTCAGATTGAGGTAACCATTATAAAAAGGGTAAAACTTAGGGTCTAACTCCTACTTACTGCCCAACTTATAAGGTATAACTATCAGTGGGTGCGCCTACTTTTTCAAGGTGTGCAAATACTGGGACCCTATTGGTAAACTCATTAAAGGAAAGTTAAAATGGAGAAGTGAACATTTACCATCGGGATCCAGGACAGTGACACAAAAGTCCTGCAACTGACTAGGTTCGGAAGCAAAAGTAAGAGAGGAAGAAGAAGCTAGGACAAGGAGAACAAGTAGAAAGATTTGAACACCCATTTTGATGCTAACACTTAGCAAGAGTCTAGAGAAGTAGAGAAGAAGAGATGATCAATGAAGAAGGTGGTGGCTTTTGATGCTTAGCAAGTTTGCTATACGTAGAGAGAGATTAAAGAGATAAATGTAAGTGAAGTACGTAGATGCATTGAAATGGTTATTGAAGCCAAGTCAATCTATGCTTTGAACGTGTCTATGATCCTAACTACTACACCCAAATTAAGTCTTTTCTTTCCTTTATTTTCATTCAATTGCATTTGTTAAAAGAAGACTTCGATTCACTTAGGTTCAAACCCCATTAATAAATGGATTTTGTATTATTATTATTATTATTATTATTATTATTGTTATTATTAGGGATTTTTACAAATCCCCCCCTGAGTTATGCTGATATTACAAACAACCTCCTCAGTTACAGCTATTTGCTCTAAACCTCCTAGTTAGCATTTTGGTGTTCATAAAACACCCTCCTTAACGGATGCATCTTTAAATGGTTAAAGAATAGCCTAAATATCATATTTATCCTTTTTTAAATTAAATTACCAAATTTCTACCCTCTACACGTGATTAGAATTGGCGGCCCTCCACTTACAAAAAAGAGTAATTTTAAATCTACCCACAAAATCTTTGAGTTCACCCACACTGAAAAACATTAACTGCATTGAATCGGACGATGGAGATCGTTTATCGTCCCAACCTTTCACACGATGGATCTTGAGATCACGGAGGCACCATTAGAGAGTTGATTGCATTGAATCGGACGATGGAGATCATTTATCGTCCCAACCTTTCACACGATGTATCTTGAGATTATGGTGGCATCATCAAACAGTTGACTGCATTGACTTGGACAATGGAGGTCGTTTATCGTCCCAACCATTCACACGATGGATCTTGAGATCATGGTGGCACCATCAAATGGTTGACTGCATTGAATCGGACGATGGAGATCGTTTATCATCCCAACCTTTCACATGATGGATCTTGAGATCATGGTGGCACCATCAGACAATTGGTTTTTTATTTCATGTGGTACACACCCAAAAAAATGACCTTAAAATTAATTTTAACTGTGTACGTGATGTTAAGGTCACTTTTCTGAGATGTGTGCCATAAAATAAAACACTGATCATCTAATGGTATGCCTAAACGATCTCCATCGTCTAATTCAATGCAATCAATGTGTTTTAGCGTGGGTGAACTCAAAGATTCGGTGGATGGAAGCAAACGCGGTTAGGCAATCAAATTCCTAAAATAAAATAAAAAGATAAATTTTTTGTACAGAATGATAATATGAAGCATTACACCAATATTATATAATGGTTACTATTATACCAATGATGATATGGTAGTGAATCCAATCAATTGTATAACCAGTGATTTATCAAATGGTAGCAATCAATCGAATTTGGAATTTTCTAATCCATAACTGGGCCTCAAAGCTCGGGTTCTGTGGGATAGACTAAAAAGTTGGATGGACACGATATTTTATATACAATCTAGGAAATAAGGGGGTTTTGAGCTGGATCCAGTCAGATGAAGTAGGGGCTCGAGTCCGGTCAGCTGTCAAAATTTTGACCTGCTCCAACCCATTGACAACCTAGTCTTCACTGATTTTTAGGGTCTTGATAGTTGAAGGAGCAAGTTTTTGACACAATAGACTCTTCATAAGATTGATATTCTCTTGATGTCGATGATGCCAATGATAACCCAACAATGAAAATACCCAATCTACATTATGAGTTATGACGTCACTTTTAGTAAACTCCACTTGGATACAATAAAGTTGGAGGATAAACCAATAAAATCGGTCTTGTTTGGCAACCCAGGGTTCTAAGGATCGGCTAATACCGAGAAAAAAAATTGTATCAGTAAGTATCGCCAATACCAATTGGTCTTTCATTTGATAGGTCTTGAATCATATAGGAAATTGGAGGGACGGGCATTTTGAGTGGAACATGTAGCTTGAAGGTTTTCTTTTAAAGAATAATTGCATCGTTTGCCACAAATCATCCATTGGTTGAGTATTCGTCCAAACGTTGGTATACTCTAATGGGGAATTATCCATCAGATGAGTCTTGAATCTGATGGGTGAATGAAGGGCCTTTTAGAAGAGTACCTTTAAATCCACCCACTGAATCTTTAAGTTCACCCACGCTGAAATACATTGATTGAATTGAATCGAACAATGGAGATCATTTATCCTCCCAATCTTTCACACGATGGATCTTGAGATCATGATCGTACCATCAGACGGTCAGTGTTTTATTTCATGTGACACACATCTTAGAAAAGTGACCTTAACATCACGTGCATGCTTAAAATTGATATTAAGGTCACTTTTATGGGTGTGTACCACATGAAATAAAAAATAAACTGTCTGATGGTACACCCATAATCTAAAGATCGATCTCATGAAAGATTGGAACGATAATGCAGTCGATGTGTTTCAGCATGGGTGAACTAAAAGATTTTGTGGGTGGATTTAAAGGTACTCCTTTTAAAATAGTAGTATATTATAATGGCATGACTTGTAAATAAAGGTAAATAAAGGGTCTTTTAGAATGGTGATAAACTTTAATGGTCTGACTTGTAAATATAAATAAATGAAAAGCCTTTTAGAATGGTAGTATTTTTAAAATATTAGTTTAATTAAGGGCAAAATAGACTTTCCGTCTAAACCATATGCAAAAAACCCTTATTATTATTATTATTAGGGAGTTGATTCTGTCTTCCATGGGAGGACACTGAGGCTGCGTATAGCATTGCTCTTTGGTAGTGATGAGTTTTCAAAATTTTATTTTTTTTAAATATGCTCTAAGCCATGCCTCACTTTTAACATATAAAAAAAAAAAACACAAGCGAGCCGCTCAAAGCTCGGCTAGAATCTGGGCGAGCTCAGCCCAGCCGAATAATTTTAAGGGAACAGGTCGTGCTAGCCCAACCCCGTTTGAGTTTGGCTTGGGCCTAAATGAAAAGCTGGTGCCCGAAAAGACTCGGGCTAAGCCCGACCTGAATCTAGATCCTGGACGGGAACGAGTCTTATTTCTTACAGTAACAAACTAATCGGGCCGATCAAAAGCCCAACCCTAACCCTAGAACCCATCTACAATGTGGAAGTTGAGAGACGTGAGGACTTAATGTGGACGGAGATCGGCATGCGCCTCAAAGTCCACAAGGGCAATGGCTTGCACAACGTATTTCACTGTTCAGTTTTGTCTAATAGACGAGTTGCACGCACCCATTCATAGCTCATGTTTAGCTAGCAGTCCGAATGGGATGGACTTAAGCCTGGCCCAGCCATACCCAACCTGCAATGGGCTGGCATGGCCTGACATGATTAATGAGTCAAATGGGTATGGGCTAGTTCCAAAGGCCCAATTAAAAATAGACCCATTTAAGTCCTACACAAACCCGCCTTGAATCGATCAAATGAGTTCTTTTATATAGAAATTTATGGGCCAGCCTACGGCCAGACCTACAATGAGATTGGTATGAGCTAAGGTGGTTAGGTCTGCTTCATGATCAGCTCGCCTAGCCCAGAGTGATTAGTAATCGGGGGCTGGGGCCGGATATGAGCTATCTCCAAGAGACTCAATTATAAAGTCGATCACGTGGCACACATTACGCTCAAACGTGACTTTAACGTCATGTTTTTGGAATTGAAAATTGATCATCCGATGGTGCATTCATGGCCTCAAGATCTTTGGTGTGAAAGATTGTTGCGAAATATAATCTCCATCATTTGATTTAAAGTAATCAATGATTTTCAGACTCGGTTTTTAGAATGGGGCCTTTTCAAGATTCTGTCGGCATATTTGAAGGTAACCTAATATAATTTTATCACACTCCTGTCTCCACCAAATCTAATGGGTGGAACATGATTGATCGCCTATAAGTTGCCGTGTTACCCGATTTTTGATTTGGGTGTCTATGACGCTAACTTGACTCATGGCTAGCGCTAAAATGCTAACCCCGTTGCACCATCTCGACCCTTCATCGTTATAAACCAACTGAGCATTATGGACACCCAAATCAAAAATCGGGGATCACGACAACTTATAGGCGATCAATCATGTTCCACCCAAAAAATTTGGGCAGCATCCGATGCATATCCACCATTTAAAATGCAATCAAAGTAGGAAAAATACAATTATCATTTTATATATAATGTTAAGTAAGGATAAACACGTCATTTAATTGAAGAAATGACGCCTAGTTAACTATCATTTAACGACAGGGGAGTATTTGTAAAGGAAACATAAAAGTAAGGGGTGCAGTGTAAATAGGCATAACTAAGGGAATTTTATATAATTTTAGCATAATATAGGAGGTATTTATAAAAAACATGACGTTAAAGTCATGACGTTTGAGAAGACGAGTCTTCGTCGAGGCAGAATCGGATGACAACTTCCGGCAAGTGGTCGGCGATGATGTGCATGGTGTGGCTGCTTTTCGTTCGCTGGTTCCAGAGCTTGACATATCTGAGTTGCCCGTACCGATTCTCTCCGTAAAGGTGACCAAGGATTTAAATGCCGATACACATCGGCACATCGGTTGGGTCCCCATCAGATGCGTATTGGTTTAGCCAAACCAATCATGGTATCAAAACTCGGCCGATACCTCTCTGATATACTTATAAGGTGACATCAATATCGGGCCGATACGGATTAGTATCAACCAATATTGTCTTTAGGGGTGTATTCGATTCGGTTTGGTCGGTTTTGGACCAAAATCACAAACCAAACTGGTCCTAATCAAATTTTAGATTTTCGAACTAAACCAAACTAAATCGTCCAACTCTTAAACCAAACCAACCCGATTCAATTTGGTTCGGTTTGGTTCGGTCGGTTTTGGTTTTCCTATAAGTTTTACTTGCACATCAAAATTTTCTTAACTTTTCAACCGATTTTCTTATAAGTTCTATTTTATCGTTTTAGGATTTAAGAATAAGTTAAAGATAAGGGTAGAGTTTTATATAAAAATATGCATTTTACTTAAATATCCTTTAAAATTAATCAAAATCTCCGCCTATATATGTACTTACAAACTACATTTGGTTCAATTTGGTTTGGTTTTGGCTGGGGAAGGCTTAAAACTGAAATCAAACCAAACTTTTTGGTTTTCCTTTTTTCTAAACCAAACCTAAACCCGTACCTGTTCAAACTGGACCAAACAAAGCGGTCGATTCGATCCAAAAAATGCACAACCCTAATTGTCTTGATAATTTGGTATACGCTAGTGGCATATATAATTTTTTCAGTTCTTTTTGTTTTTGTAGAAAAAAAAAAAAAAAAATAGCCATACGAGAACAATGATAGTGTCCCTGTATCAGCCGACACGAATTGGTCGGAGATGGACCAAAACTTGATAGCCATATCAAGTTTGATACCTTAAAATCAATTGATATTTAAGAATTTTTTTTAATTTTTGAAATACTAAGAAATAAAAATTAACAAATTATAAGAAAGGAATTTTTTGTGTGACTGTGTCACTTGTAGGTGCACGTCACGTTGTCACATGTACATGTGATGGCTGCTTTAATGTATACCCATTGTATACTAACACTTTCTAATACTGTGCTCGATCGGTATCAAATAAATATGGGCCGATATGAACCCATATGAGTTGATATTGGCGAGTAATATTTGACCCTATGTCTAATCGGAGTTTGTTTTATATATCATATGAAAGGGGCCGAAATCTGATGCTTATTAGCCGATATTTAAAATCGTGTAGGTGACACGCTTCACTGGAGGTAACTTTACTATGGGAATTTCGATCCACAATGTGGCAGCCGATGGCCGCGCCCTGTGGAATTTCGTGAAATCATGGGCGTACACGTGTATGACGGGAGAAATGGGATTGATGGGTCCTGCCGTAACTCATGATCGGACGGCTGTTGGGGGTTCTGTTCGGATCGGTGTTTCTAAGATCTATCTCCAAACATTTGCTCCGTCGTTACCAAAGGTAAGAAATGTAGGCGTTTTCGGTTAATGAAGTTGTATGAAATAATGGCTTGATTCTTAGGAAGCTACTTACAAAGACAAAGTTACTTGGCTAATGGGAAATGGCAGACCATTTCAACGAATGCTTATGTGGCATGATATAAGTGGCTGCCCCGACTTCATTGTCGGGCCTCACTGTACTTGCATTGCACAACGAAACACTATCAACCGCTGAATTAGATATTAGGCCTTGAAAATGTTGAATCAGATGATAGATCAAAAAATATCGTCTTTCTTTTTTAATTATGTGCAAAAGCACAAATCTCATAGCCTCATTCATAAAATACTATATTATTTAGGGTACCTTTGTTCGAGCCCGTCTATTTATTAAAAGTTCCCGCTTAATGAAAGTGTGTGCTAGCGCCCACCACACTGACGGACATCATCAAGGCTGCGTATGGCATAGCTCTCTGCTAGCCTCGGCCATAGCAGAGTTCACATGCTTTAACAGGTTCACATCCTCTTTGCTAACATCCCGCTACCTGCCTTAGCAGGTACTCCTCCTTAATAACTACTTGCTAGTTTTACCCTCCTCTCTACTCACTCATTGTCAAAGCAGATTTTATTTGCTTTGATAGGGAGTTAATAGAGAGCAAGGATTAAAATTTCGGCTGAACTGATCGAAATTTCTGCCAAATTATCGATTTTATGCCGAAATTTCTGTCCAAATTTTCGATTTCGGTCATGTCCAAAATCGAAATTTTGATCCTTGGTAGAAAGCAAGGAGGTTGTTGCTAGAACAGTTAAATCCTCATTTGTAGGGAGTTAGAAAAGAGAATGGGAACCAACTAAAGCAGATAAACTCTAATGTGATAGGAGCAAGCAAAGAGTTGCCAGACGCAGCCAAGTGTCTTCCTAGTTCCATTCAATTTTTTCTTTATTTGCAACTGTCAAAATTACCCTTTTCCAATTCTCGGGGAATTTATTTCCCAAAGAATCTAGTCAAACAGTGAAATTAATTACAATTCTATGGAAGTCATTTCCCCTGCAACATAATCAAACAAGTGTCATTTCCAAGGAAATTTAATACCAAGTAAATTGAACTCTAATACATAGCGATTACACTAATGATTCAACCAACAGTTGACTGATACAGGCCTTCTCGATCCAGATCCATCCAAACTAATGCGAAGAACTTTTACCGTAAATTCAAAGACAATCCGATTGTTGAAAGAACGATCAAAGGCTCCTAACAGCTGCAATTCAATTCCGATCTCTACGTTTGTGGCTGTGGGAGCCCATATATGGATATGTAACATGCGCGCCAAAGGGTTGAAGGACAACGAAACTACGTGCTTTTTTTTTCTAATGGATTGTAGGTCACATCCTGACCCTCCAGTTGATGAAGGCTATTTCGGTAATTGCGTAAGGCCGTGTATCGTAATGTCCAACGGTCTAGATTTGTTGGAACCAAATGGATTCATACATGCGACGACGGCGATACAAAAGATGATTCATGAGGCCTCAAAAGAGCCTTCGGAGAATTGTAAGAATTGGGCAAAAGAAATTTATGAAATTCCGTTATCGAGACTGGTAAATGTTGCTGGTTCACCGAGATTCCCGGCTTACGATGTTACAGATTTCGGGTGGGGAAGACCTAGTAGGGTTGAGTTGGTATCTAGCAACAAAGATGGAATAATGGTCTTCTCAGGTGCTAGAGATGAAGGTAATGTTCAAGTCTCTGTAACACTTTCTCCTACTCATATGGACAAGTTTAATAAACTCTTCTTAGCTTATGTGGACGGCTAGAGATATCCTTATAATCACTATGGCCTCGTTCGAACTATTTGGATTTGATGCTTCAGGTTGTGCTTATCAAATTGTAATGGTAATCAAGGCCTAAGTTTTAAGCTCCCATTCTAATAATAGGCTCATGGATTACTTAGGCATGCATATTTTATATGGGCATCGTTACAACCCACCAAACTACTTTCTTACCCTCAAGTTAAATTATCTCACAGATTGGGCACTTTTTAAATATCAAAGCACATCTATTTCGGTGTTTTTTTGAGGGTGTGAAGCATTTGAACCCCACGTTACGGAGACATCTCAGTGATTCCTTATAGAATGTCAGTAAAGTGTCTAAGTGGGAACCCAAACAGAGGTATTAAGGTTGTATATAGTATAGCTCTTTGTTAGCCTCTACTATAGTAGAGTTCATCTGCTTTAGCAGGTTCCCATCGTCTTTACTAACATCCTGCTACCTTCTTTAGTAGGTACGCCTTCTCTTTGATAATTTCTTGCATAGCAAGATTTTATGCAAGATTTACTTGTTCCGTAGTTTTACCCCCCTCTCTACTCTTTATCAGAACAGATTTTTTTTGTTCTGATAGGGAGCTAGTAAAGAGCAGGGAGGTTGCTGCTAGAGCTGGTAAATCCTCATTTGCAGGGAGTTAGAAAAGAGAATGAGAACCAACTAAAGTAAGTAAACTCTGCTGTGACAGGGGCTAGCAAAGAGCTATGTCATACACAACTTTAAATTCCTCGGTAGATGTCTCTTGATAGTGTTTAGGATGTTATGATTCTCAACCCTTAATGTAGTTGTAGGTACACTTGGTGAGTCATTATCGAATATCTTTAATGAGTCTCGGTATGAGCTCATTGAGAGATAATACAATACTTCAGATGCGATCCACCAGGAGGAAAAAAGGGTGCATAACTTACAGTGTGTCCTACAAATTGTTGTGGTTTGTACCTTAAAAAACAACTTTAAAATATTGATCATTAAAAATTGTAACCTTGCAAATGTACAAGTTAATTAGACTAGTTAGTATTACGGATTCAAACCTACAAGGAGCGAGTAAATCCAAGGATTAAAATAACGGTTTCATTTTGGTTTTGGGCATGACCGAAACCGAAAAATTTGACTGAAATTTTAAAATATCAGCCGAAATTTTGTGGGCCAGGTCGAAATTTCGGTAACTATATGATGATACGCATATGATCTCAAGATCAATTAGATAAAAGATTGAGATGAAAAATAATCTCCATAGTTTGCTTAGTGGTTTTAAGGGTAGGTGCCCTCAAAGATGAGGTGAACGCAAATAAAGGTACCATTAGGTGATGCAAATAATCCTCCCGACTAAAGAACAGTTGTTCAATGGATACTTCTGTTTTAACTAAATGCATACAAAGATCAAGTATTCAACACATACATTTTCTAATATATGAATACCGGCTGTCAATGGGCCGGGATCAGCTAGCTATCGGCCTTGCTTGGGTCACATTTTACCTCAAATAAAAAACTCGAGCCAAACCCAATTTTGTAGTGACCATCCGATTAATGGGTTTAAACATCAACCATTAAAATCAAGTACAACGATGGACATTATAATCAACATATCATAGGGTTTAAATCTCCCTACAATACAATTTTTTGGGCATGTTGCACTTCAATCTATGTTTTATGACTTGGACCGAATGAATCACCCAGAACTTAACCAGTAATGGCGTAAGATCATTTTAACACAGTTTTAGTATTTAAATGAAGATCAAGATAGCTGTGTCTAAAAATATAAGACTCAACCCTCTTCAGTGTCATTTAGGCTGATATTAACTTTCTCAGAAGAAAAGATAAAGAATTTTAATTTAAAATTTAGTGTTGCTCGCAAATAATTCCCTTCCTTACTCTTTTTCTCTCTCTACTTAGTAAGTAGGCTCCATTTAGGATTCTAATTTGTAGCAAATTCTCTTTGTCATTTCAAACTCTCTTTCTCTCTAGCCACTTTCTCACTCTAAATGGAAAGACTCAATTACCTAGGATTTATTAAAATGTGTCTTGCGGCACACTCGAACTTCAAACATATGATATATGTATGTGTGGTGTTTGATGCACCCATGCACCATGTGAGTGTTAATGCCAAATAAGAGAACAAATGTATCTCTCTTATTTTAGAATACAAATTTATGTTGCCAAAATCGAGCCCAAGTGCCTTCCGTGCCACTGAGACTCCCCTGATATAAGAAATTTGAGTCCATTTAGGACTTTTCCCTTACTCCTTTGACTTACCAAGTTGGTCTCTCTCTCTCTCTTTTCTCTCTCTCTCTCTCTCTCCATACCTCACCGAGACCTAAGCAGTCGTCCCATCTCCCTCTTTCTCTTTCATTATCTTTTGAAGCAGCCAGTCACCGAACCAAGCCCCAATTAAACTCACCAAACCCAGCAGCCTTTCTTCTCTTGTTATTTATGCCAATGAGAGCAGCCCATTCCATCAATCTTTCTTTCTACTCTCTCTCACTTTCTGTAAGGCCCTCTTTGATAACAAAGAAACTCTAAAGAGAAAATGAAATTAATTTCTTGGGAAATAATTTCCTCTAGAAGTAGACTTTCTACAATTTGATTAGTGTGTTTAAAAAATGACTTTTATTGGAAATTGATTTCTCTTGTTTGATTAGTGTGTTTGAGAAATGACTTTCATTGGAAATTAATTTTTCTTGTTTGATTAGTATGTTTGAAAATAAGTTTTTAAGTTTGGATCATATATTTTCTACTTTTATAAAAGTAAAAGTTAGTTTGAACAAATACTTAGTGAGAAAAGAGAAAAAAAATTATTTAAAAAAATACCTAACTTATCACTTTGTGTTGCACTAGTCATAGATTGAGTTTTTTGTTTTATCAAAATCATTATTAAAGTCAAATATTAACCAATAATTTTTTTAAAGATATTTATTATTTGAAAAGTCAAACTCAAATAAAAAGTCAAACTTTGATAAAACTTAAAATTTTGATCAATAAAAATGTGTAAAACAAAATAACAAAGTTGTAAATGATAGTATCTGTTGTAAGGTTAAATGTTGAAAGGAAATTAAATTTTTATAAAAGTCAAACTTTTACCAAATTTCAACTTTGACAAAGAGAAAATTTTGTAATGTACCAACAAGTTACAAAAGTCCAACTACAAATTAATATAATAGAATTCATATAAATCGTTAGGTTACACTTGCCAAAATTTGATCAAATATCAATTTTTAATAAGAGTCAAATTTTGACTAACAGTAAAACTTTGATCAATAAATTTTTTTAAGACTAACGGACAAAGTTACATAGTAAATGCTAGTATGTACTATAAGGTTACATGTTGAAAGAAAATTAAATTATAAAAAAAGCTAATTTTTGACTAAAATTTTTAATTTTGACTAATAGAAAATTTGGCAATGTATCGCCAAGCTACAAATTAACATAACAGTAATCATATCCTCGTTAGGTTACACTAGTAAAAAATTTGACCAAATATCAACTTTTTAAAAAGTCAAACTTTGACCAAATGTCAAAAAAAGTAAAATAAAATTTGGTAATGTACTACAAAATAATAAATTAAAAAAATGATAACCTCATTAGGGCTACAAAAGTTTAAAAAAATCAAATTATGTTATAAAATCAAAGTTTGACCAAATATCAAACTTTGACTGATAAAAATTTACATTACCAAAATAGAAATAACACAATAATAATAACTATTTACTTTCAAGATACACTTTTCAAAATTTGACTAGAGTCAAAATTTGAATAAAAGTCAAACTTTGATTAAAAGTTAAACTTTGACCAATAAAAATGAGCCAATGTATTTTAAAGTGACAAATTAAAATAATGATAGATAATTTTAATTATAATATTTCACTAATTAAAATTTATAATTTTTTTATAAAAAATCAAACTTTGATAAAAAGTCAAACTTTGACCAAGACAAAATAGCACTGATACTATATAAATTTATGTAGTAGTAGACTCTATCGATAAGCAGGTTTCGATTTTAATTTAAAGTAAATTTTGTATAAAAATAAAAGTTTGACAAAAAGTCAATGTTTGAGTAAAGGTCAAACTATTGACTAATAAAATTGAGAATCTAGTATCACTTTATACAATAACACGATAGTGTCCTTTTTCGCCATCAAATTATAGGAGTAAAAGTTAATAAAGAGTAAAATTTAATTAAAAGTCAAAGTTTGACCTTAAAGTCAAGCTTTGACGCCTAAAAATTTGGTAATATATTACTAACTTACAACTTAGTATCATGTTTCAGTAGTCGAAGTTTGATGGAAAGTCAACTTTAAATCGCTTATAAATCATGTTAAAGTTTAATTAAAATTCTAACTTTGACCAAAGTCAAATAATAGCTAAAAATGGTATGATGTAGATCATGTGATAGTCATAATGATCTTGCTGGTATGATGGTTATAAAAATTGAAATTACTTTTTAAAAGTCAAAAGATAATTTTTTTTGCTTTTAGGTTTTTTTCAAGTAACTTTATATTTGAAATGACAAAAAAATATCATTTTGTTTGTGAGAATCTCAATTTCAGCCACTTAAAAGGTTGAAATGATTTCCTTCTAAAATGACTTAGTATATGAAAATTTAATTTCCAAGCAGGGCTCACTTAATTTCATTTCCATCTCCTTACATAGCTATCAAAACAATAACAATTGGAAACTAAATTTCATTTCCACCTATGCAATTACATTTTCATGTTATCAAACAAGGCCTAAGACTCAAGAGGATCCCCTCTCTTCTTGCTCCCACCTCTTACACCACTATGAAACCCTACCACCCATCTTCTTCCTCCTTGCGCTGGCCACTTAACCTATCATCGCCCCCACTTTCGTCCTCATTCCCTGCAGCCTTCTGTTGCTGCCACCACAGAAAAGACACCATCATCTCCTAGTATAGCAACCAAGCACCACCATCTCATTGTCCTTTATTGACCTCCACCTTCGGACTACACCACAGGTTGGGTCACCTTCTTAACAATAAATATGAGCCCCTTTCTGAGCCTGATTACACAGAAACGAGGCTCCTCCTTGTTGCATTAGATTCCCGCGCCAGGAGGACTCGATCCAAGAGAAAAACGAAAACGAACCGATGCTCGATCTCTTCAATTGGAGCCATCTCAAACCTTCAAGAGCCAACCCGGAATCACATATGATCATCAAATAAGGTGGGTGCCCTTCTATCCATTCAAATCTACGATTTTATACTTTTTATGATGATTATATAAAAACTGTAATTTTCGATTCTTAGGTTTTGTGTGGATTCACAAGACAGTTATAGTCAAAGGGTTGACCTTATGATTGAACCCATCGGACGAGAACTATAGTATAATATATCCTTCTATATGGCACACAAGTGTGTCGGTAAAATAAATCCTGAGGACTATAAATTGGGCATAAAGATAGCGCATGTCAAGGATGGGTTGCTGCCCCGTTCTGTGTTTGATTGCGCACTCGATGTGGAGGTCTTCATTTGACCATTTCAATTCTAAGGAACCGATTAGTTTCTGACCTCAGTCAAACCGTGGACTCCCCATAAAATTTTATGATTTTACATCCAATGGCTCACATTGATCTGCTTGTCTTTATTTTCATAAATTTTAGTGCTCCAAAAATCTGTGAATATATTGACTTTACACTTAGAATATTTCATGCACTTATTTTGAAAATTTGCACATGCATTGGCCAAAGGGTCCAGTTTGACCCATTAAATTAAGCGAACCACAGACATATGCGTCGAGGCCCATGGATCTAAATAAAGATCATTTGGTCATTTGTTAAACGATGGTCAGATTTTGATTATAATAAACAAACTTCGGTCTTTGCACCACCTAAAGTAGTGCACATAACTACAGAAATTCATGCACTTTATGCCTATGGCACCATAGTCTAGGGTCTGATTTGACCCTTTTAGATCTCAAGTTTTAGGGGGATAGAAGACACTAAAAAGGATCCCCCATATATTTTGAAGTCTTTTCATCCGACGGATAGTTTTGTCTGAAAACAAATCTAGCTGAATTAAGCGGTTGTACAAATTTTTCAAAAATAATGAAGGGCATTTTACCCTTAGACAACCAACGTCAAGGGGCATGTTTGACTCCCTACTTGACCTAGAAAACAATCAAACTAGTGAGGGGTCCAAATTAAAACACACCTTATTTTTTAGAATACTATACAGTTACCAGACCTGATGTCATATAACCGACGTATTTAAGATATTAAGTGCGGCATTTTTTATTGAACACCGTGATTTAAAACAATATGCACGTCGTTTTGTATTGAACGCCACAATTTAAAATAATTTGTGACGCTTTATTTTGTGAACACCACTATTCAAGAAATTAAGTGCGATATTTTTTATTGGACGCCGCGATTTAAAATACTATGCATGATATTTGTTTGTATTAAATGCTCCAATAGACGTAGTTATTTGAAAGGCGGGAATAAAATATTGGCGCGTACCTTAATCAATTAGAATGGGGTATTAAAGCACATCAAAGGGGATTGGAGAAAACACATCAATTAGAAAGGGGGTTTTCCTATTTTTCTCTTAGTCCATCGTTTCTCCAAAGAAGGCACCATCCTTGTAATAGCCCGAAAAATCACGCTAAACTATGACCTCGGGATCCGTGCCCGATCGGTCACAGGTTTGACCAATTAGGAGTTCGATAGTTAGCGTAGAGTGTGATGAGTGAATGAGATGAGATGGTTTGTGAAACCATGTGGTGTGTGTGGTGAATCTGAAGTCACATACACCTATTGAGGTGCATGTGCTCAACACACAAGCTGGGAGGGAGATAAAAGGGGTTTAATAACCCTAAAATCAATAGTTTGGTTGTTGAGAGAGAAGTAAAAAAGAGAGAGAGGAGTAAAGAGGGTGATTAGTACAAGGAGTAAATGCTAGTTGAGGAAGGGAGATTCGAGCAATAAACGTCGGATTCGACGCGAGGGATCCGCTAGAAGCAAAGCTGGAACCCTAGCCTTCCAACCACTTGATTTGAAATCAATTTGAGATTGATTCAAGGTAAACTTTTGTGAATGAAATGCATAGATTGTAGAGGTTAGATTGTAGTTGAAAATGGTGCAAATCATAGGTAAATGGTTTAGAAAAATAGAGGAAAAAGTGTGGAAAAGATATCAAAAATTTGAATCTGACAATTTCGATTAATCGAAATTGGGTTTCGATTAATCGAAATTGGCCAAGAAGTTGAAAAGTCAGTGAACCCCGATTTCGATTAATCGAATTGGAGTTCGATTAATCGACTTTGAATTTCGATTAATCGATTTGGGTATCGATTAATCGACTGGGAACCTCCAGTGGACCCCAAGGGCTGGAGGAAATGACTTGTAGAAAATCGACTAATCGAAATGAGATTTCGATTAATCGATTTCAATTTTCGATTAATCGATTTGGGATCGATTAATCGATTTTAGGAACTCGATTACTCGAATTGAGAATCGACTTGGCTGAGCAGAGAATTTCGATTAATCGAATTAGGATTCGATTAATCGAATGAAAATCTCGATTAATCGATTTGAGAATCGATTAATCGATATTGACTTTCGATTAATCGATTTTGGAGTTCGATTAATCGACTGAGATAAATTATGTTAACTTTTGAGTTTGACTTTAAGATTCTTGGAGGGTCTTGGACCTTCTTTATTGCATCCTTTGTGATGTGTTTTACCTGTTATGTGGTACCATAGGTGGTACGTATGAACTAATGCACAAGGAGCGACGTGGGACCTTGATGCGTTGAGCAAACAAAGACTTGAGGTAGGGAACACCTTGAACATGTACTTTATTTTACAAGAGCATGTATGTAGTGATATAGAATTCAATTCAAATGTTTTATTGTTTAAGAATTGTGAAAAGAGTGTGTGTGTGTGACATCCATAAGAGTAATTATAATGAGCCATCCCCAGGGGATGATAAAGTGAAGAGATAAGGGCATCAAGTGTGATGCAAGTAAATGGATACATCCTAGGGATGTATCCACGATTGAATCATGTTTGATAGGGCCTAACTGATATAAGATAGCACACTTACACGGTGAATAACTATATGTAAGGCACTGATATTTTTGTTATTTGAGGTTTGATAGGGTACCCCACCGACGTGGCGAGATATCCACGACTGACACGGCAGGATATCCGTGATAATCGTGGCGAAACCGTAGGCCGGCTGAGGCTTATCCAGACAAAAGCACACCCTGTGGGTGTTGATTTGAGACAAGTGAAACCCGCCACCAATCCCGTGGAAAGGGCTTGGGTACTATATTGTATTCCTGTGGAATACGTTAAAAGTGTCTATATAGATGACGATGAAGGGTATCTCATCGGGCTCGATGCTATATTGCTCGGGATTACTTAAGTTGAAAGTTTAAGTTTTGCTTTAGGCCTTTTCAAAGATCATTCATGAGCAAATAAAAGACACGAGTAAACTACGAAATGTAATACTTTTAACTGCTTTGATCAAGAATCGCATAGACACATCATGCATGTCATATCATGGAATATATGTGAGCAATAATTTATATGTTCAACTGTGTTTTGTTCCCTATTGAGCTAGGATGTAGCTCACCCTAGAGGCTTCGTGGAGAAGTCGACTGGTGAGCCGGACTCATGGGCCGGCGAAGAGTTGGAGCCACCTCCTGAGGACTTCTTCTAGAGGACTCCGTTGTGCCACTTTGAGGGCTTTTTGAGAGGGATTTGTACGGCTTGGTATGTCAAGCCTTGTTTTGTTCAACCATGTATATATTGAGTTGGGATTATTCTTTTGGGACGAACCATCCGTGATGATTGCTATCGTCGATGGTTCGGATCGGTTCTCCATTCATGTAGAGGCATGAGGGTAGAACTGTCTTTTGGAGAACTGCTTTAATATAGATTTAAATTCCGCAATTTCGTTTATTATTCTATTTGATGCTTGATATACCAATGTTCCGTGCATAGCTCAGGGGCACGGTCAAGATGATCGTGCTGATGGCACGGGTTTCGGGGTGCCGAAATCCGGGTTGTCACAATCCTCTTCTCCAAAGAACGCATCGTCGTCTTCTCCAAAGAACGCATCGTTTCTCCAAAGAACGTCGTCTTCTCCAAAGAACACATCGTCGTCTTCTCCAAAGAACGCATCTTCAAGGTTCAGTTGGGTGCTATTCTGCCTAGATCGGTTTTCTGAGGTATTTTCTTTATTTTTTCTGTTAGATTTTTGAGGTTATGTTTGATTTAGAAGATGGGGGCTTTTGGCTTTCGAGAATTATTAAGTCGAAATCGACCATTGGGGTTTGAGTGTAGATTCTTTATTTGCTTATATATTTCCTATGTTTCTATTTGAATGGTTTATTCTTATTATATTTTGATGGTTACTCGTATGTCTTAGGATTTCTAGTTGAATTGTTTATTTAGGATTTTTTTTTGTCTACTTTGGTTTCTTTGTTTTGGGTTTTTGTGATGGTTTCTGTTATTTTATTGCCGATTTTTAGGCGAGTCTTTTGAAATATGAGACTGGTGTGACTGTTGGATTGCCACCATTAATGGAGGGCTCTAATGAAACCCACTGAAGGAGTCATCTCTTCTCCAATCCCTGGACCCACTACTACTACTACTACTATTGTTGGTGCTCAATAAACTTGTCTTCTCATGATTCCTGAGACCTGTAAAACACAGATATAAAGATGAAAAAAATGAGAAGACAACTGAAGCTTTTAAGATATGATTCCCAATTGAATGATCTTGGATGCAAAGAATAGTTATCGATTTGCAGTAGTGAAGTCGAGTTAAATTATTTTTCGATAAGAATTTTACTCAAAACAGGATAAAATAAGAAAGCGACCTGTCTAAGAGTACTGCTTAGGTCCTGAAATGGAGAAGGCGACAGTGTAATAAGGAAAGTAAAAGTACAACTAGGGAGGACGAGTGATCCTATTTGACAGTGAAGGATGATCTCCACATTCCATAGCTGAAACATCCACTTTTACATATGCCTTGTGATGCATGTGTCTATTTGATTAGAGTTTTAAGACTTTCTGTTAAACCCAAATCTTGTTTTCCTCAATTTGCCGACCTTTTAGGAAAGGAAGCACCTTCACTTTTTCTTAGATTATTGATAATTATGACCACCTTTAATAGTCCACCAAGTAAAGCTCTTTGAGAACTCATCCTATATTTGGGAAACCAAGTGACTATCAAAATTTAAAAGGGGAAATATTTCTGCATTTGAGTTTCTCCAACTAGAAGGGCACACGAAAGCCAATTTCATTGATCATAAGTGATATGGATCAGCTAAGCAATATTGACTGAATCAGGATTACAAAATGACTCCTATAAATATGGTACTTAAGCATCCAAGTTTGAGGGAGGACACCAATGTCTCAACGACTGCAAGTCATGAAAGCCTCGCTTCTCTATTTGTTATTGATAATGATATAAGCTTACTGATGAGCGAAAAGGAAGCAAATCACATAGCTCAAACAAGTTACTTGAGCCCTCAAAATAGGAACCCATTTAGTATTATAAAGGATGGGTCCCCCATATATGGACTTTTTCATGCACTGTTCCTAGCTAATTTGTTGGCTTTGGAAATTGCTCCTTGATAGAAGTTGAGGACTCATTTTTTGCCTATTACTATGACAGTTGTCCACTCTAATATATCACAGATTTCTTACAAGCAATAGCCCTTATTAAAATGTGAAGCTTATCGTCATATCTTAGATATAAATTTAGCTGTCATGTCTCTGAAGATCTTGTTGTTTCTAATAGATGAGCATAATATTTTAATTCCATGGCACTCCCCACACTGATGTTTGGTTTGCTGGAAATTTCTGTGTGGGTTAGCAGAGGCTATTGCCGTTGTGTCTATCTATGTTAATTCTCAATTCGCTCGATTCATTTTCGAGTTCGTAATTTGCAATTCGCTACTCTCATGCGAACCCAATTCGCTAAGATTGAAGTTATCATCCAGCATTTTTAATCTCAAAATTCAAGAATGTGACTTTTTGAATGGACGACTGAGGGCTATTTCCCAATATTTTATCCATTATCCATATTACATTCAATCCCTAGAAAGTGCTCAGATGCTCAATCTTCTTCACTGCACTAGGCAGATGATCACAAATAGACCATCGGCTAGAGATGGCTGTGATTAAGATTTTCTAATAGCTATATCTACTATTCCTTCTCTGTGCCTGATTCTATGAACTTAAGCATCAATGAAAATGGATGGCCTAAACATAAAGCCTCTAGAAGAAAATTTGATGGGACATAAATGAAGGGAACTAGGCTCAGAAGAATGATGTGTTCATGGAGTTCACCTCTGGTTTAGTTTGGTGTTGTGCTTAATGAGGTTATTGGAAAAGGCAAAAGTTTCTTCTGGGGCTTAGTGATTCCCTGATGCAAGCTCTATTGTATGATAGCACACTTGCACTCCTGGATCCATTGTGCGTTCCAGCTTCCATATTTGTTGCTTTACTTACTTTGAGCACTGTATTGAAGCTTGATTCAATCATGACAGAGCAATCTGTGTGAGAGTGAATGATAAATAAAGAACCCGATGCTTGGCTTTGCTTGAAATTAATGATTCACATAGAAAAAATCTAGTATTCCTCATTATTCGAGGTTTATTGGCCTCTTTCTGTTGGAATTTTTTTCTTTGACTACATTAAATATATAAATGCCATCATGGTTAATTTTTTCATAACTGATCTGTTGATACAGGTGCTTCTGTATTGAATGTGCATCAACAAGCGATTTAGTGACCCTTACTCTCATAGATGAACAATATAATACGACAAATCACCTTGTAAAGAATGAAGCTGAAAATTTTACTCATGTATTACTCTCTCCAAATGCAGTGTTTATACTCAAAGCTTCATTTTCCTACTTTTTGTTGACGTTAGTTAGCATTTAGATATATTTCTTAGCTTGTAAATGTTGCCACCTTCCTGAGAGTTGGATTTTTCTATTTTTTATTTTATTTTGCTGTCTTTTCAAGGTGTGAAATAACGACGTGCATTTTTTATAAGAATTACGCATAGGATTTTTGGATCAAGTTTTTAAAGTATCCTCATGGTGACCATGCCAAATTGGACCGAATCGAATCGCTAATTGCTTCGCTCCGAACCAATACCATTCGTTTGGTGAAATGACAAATTAAGTACCATAGACGGCCCATCATTAGTGTTAATTTTCTATGAAAAATCCTCATCCTAAGAAAGATATGCTCTCTTTTGAAGTTGTGGTGCCAACATAAGTGTTCAAGAGTTTCATGATTGGGCAGTATGCTATATCTCATAAGAGTTACAAGTGCCTAGAACTAGGTGACTCGTGAATTAGGTCAAGAAACACCCAAATCTGCCCCGTTTAATAAATGGGGTGAGATTTCTAACCCAACCTGCCCCAATGGGCTGAAAATTTGAACCCAAACCCAACCCATGGCTAGTCAGGTAGCTTTTCTCGTCAGCAGACCTGACCCGTTTATTGAGATTGTATCATATACTTGTATCTACAGGCTCAGCTGTTTGGTATCCCAAATGGCTTTTATTTGAAGCAAGAGCCAAGATGTTGAAGACTTGTGAAAGAGATGCAATATGTTCAATAAATTATTCTAGCTAGTTGGAGCTTTTCTTCCTTGTGTCCACAAGGATCCCATTATTTGGAATCTGACAAAAAAATATAAAAAAGGGTGCAGATACTGAAGCAACCAAGGGAAAGGTAATAAAAGCTTCCCTATTTCTCACTGGCTTCAAGTAGAAATCCAAATTGGACATTTGAAAAAAGTAAGGTCTTTTGGCATTTAGTCTCATTTCAGTGCTCATTTTTTTACAGTATGTAGCAGGAAACCATGGATTGAACTCTTGAACACTTAAGCGTGTCTCAATTGGGGGAATTATATTTAGTGTATTCATTCTTTCTTTTCTTTTCATTCCATATATTTTCCTTTTGGTATAGATTTTTTTTCCCATTTCTACCAAGGGGAATTTTCCTCTAATGTTTTAGTGCAAAAGGGTTTTCTGGAGCTTGCATTGTATTTCATATTGCCTGTCCGACTGTTTAAGAAATAAGTTCTGGGCAGTCAGTGAAAATGGGGATGAATATTTCTCAGTTTTGGTGACTTTAAGGGTCTATTTGGTATTAGGGAAATAGGCAGAAAACGAAAGGTCGAATTATCAAATCCACACCTTTCGACAGTTTGGAAAGGAAATAGGGGTCAGAAAATTAAATCCGCGGGTGCATCTTTTCCAAAAAAAATTTAGAAGGGACCCTCGTGTTTTAAAATACGGGCTTGCAGATAAACATCCTAGGTTAAGTTCTATTCTTGTTTTCTCTTTGCAGTTCGCATTCTCATCACAGACTCTGCTTCAAGTGCTATCTTCTCCAAGCCCAGGTACTCTCTATCTCTCTCTCCCTCCCTCTCTCTCTCTCTCTCTCTCTCTCTCTCTCTCTCTCTCTACAGCTCTTCATCAATTGATACCCCACAACGGGATTCTTCGATCTTTAATAACTACCCTGTTTTTTGCTGTAATCGTTTTCGTTGATTCGATTAAGTTCATCACCGCTTGGTATCTCTTTCTATCTAGAATTCTTTAGTTTCAAAAAAATGTATTTAATTTTTATGTTTTGAGGATTATTGAAAAATGATGAAAACTTGGATCTAGGTTTGGACTTATAGTAGTTTATGAGAGCTTGAATAGTGTAAGATCTGTTTACTTTGGTAAATCTAGTTTTTCCCTATAATTTCGAGTCTAATTATTCAAAAATAAATATCATCTTTGAGTATCATGTCAAGTTATACTCTGTTTTTATATATGTTAGCAAAGTTAAAAATCTCTTGTTTCCGATACGTATCAGCTAACTTCAATGTCTTCCAATATTTGTAATAAAGTGTTTGAAGTTGTGCTGCCATCTAGGAGAGAACATATATGATCTACTTTTCATATTTATTTACAAAATATGAACAATATTAGACTAATTTTTTAGGGTTCTTTTGTAAATTTAAGCAGATGGACCCTCCAGAGTTATCATCCTTAGATGACACTTCTCAATCCTCAACAAAAAGACGAGGTAAAACAAAGTGTGATTATCTTAATTCCTTACCAAATGGTAAGAAGGTGAAAATTTTAAGCGATGGAGGGCGACCAATAGAGGATACTAGGGGATGATGCTAAATATTTAGCTAGCTATTGTGGCAAGTTAGCAAGAGATCTTGCTATGTTGTCCCTTGATAAAAAGGATTGGCATAAGGTGGAAGACGAATCGAAGGAACGTGTATGGAATCAAATTTTGGTAAATATGTGCTTTTTTTTTTGTATTATGCATGTTTTTTTTCATTTTTGCCTAATTTAAACTTGGAGCAGAGTAAACAATAATTATATCATTATTTTTGCACTATCTTGGTAGACAAAGTTTGATATTGAAGAAGGGCTGCGAAAAAATATAATGAGATCCGTCGACAAATAATGGAGGGATCACAAGAGCCGTTCGAAAATTAAATTTTGTGATACTCTTAGCGAAAATGATGATTTCATTGCAAATTGTCCTGACACTATACTTCAAAAACAATAGAAAAATCTTGTCTATTTCTGGTCTACTGAGGAGGGGAAGGTATGTTTTAAATACATAAGGTTTCTAACATATCTTTTATATAACAAATGCCTCATTATTTAATAATTTGTACACTATAGCGAAAAAGTGTAAAAAATAAACTAATCTGGGCTCAACAAAAATTACCTCATGCATCTGGATCTAAAAGCTTCGCGAGGGTATTCCACGAGCAAGTAAGCATTTTATTTCATAATATTTTTTTAATGAATTATACGTCGTCAACAAATTGTTATAATTAATTAAAATGAGTGGTTGTCCTTTGACATAGAGTATGACGAGCGAGACACAAGAAGCACCGATTCAAGCATATGTTTTTATCTTAACACATCGTCGTAAAAATGGAATGACGATCAACACTTTTGTTAGAGAAAAGATCGTAAGATTATAATTCTAACTATCAATACTATATCATTTCACTTATACTCTTTTTTACCACTTGAAATTAGACAATTAATTGAAATTTAAACTATTCTAGAAAGAGATGTAAGATTACCGTTCAGCCCTATCGAAAGGATCACAAGATTCGATCTCTCGCACTGACGTTTATGCTCGAGCATGGGAAAAGTGAGCCATGATCGTGTCTGAGGCATTGTATTAGGCCCAACCCCTACTAGTGTTTTTGGGTCAACCTTTAGCCATCGTGCATCCTCTAGTGAACTCTCTGCAATGAGAGCTGAGCTAGAAGAATTGAAGACCCAAAGGGTGGAGAATAATATCATAATAGAGACTCAAGTGTCGGAACGAGTTGTCACAATGGAGGCAAAAATGGTACAAAAAAATATCAGGATGGAAGCACAAATGACAGAAAAAACTAAGAATATGGAGTACAAATGGCAGAAAAAACTACAATAATGGAGAAGAAGATTGCAGAAATTGAGAACTTTATGAGGGTAAAATTTCAGTCTTTAAGATTACTTCTTTCGAATCCATTGATTATTTTAAATATCCATTTATATCTCTATCTGATGTTGATTCTTGATTGGTTTGTGCAGCTTTTGAGTTTACTACAATGCAACATGCCAAAGGAGTTCTATATTTCATGCTACAACAATGGTGCCATTGAATCAACTCACTTCAAAAGGCCAACATTACCTCACAGAGATAGAAACAATGTGAATTTAATAATTTAACTATGATTATTGTTACTTAGCCTATGGGCTATGAATATGGGGATTTTGTTATTTGGCCTTAGAAAGAAACTCCTTACTTTTGTTGATTTGTGTTCTTTATATTATAACTTTTGATGATTTAGCCTTTTTGGGAAGGCTTATTACATTGTATTAAATTTTATTAAGCTTTCTATTTTTTCTTTCGTGAATGCTAAATGTGTGATTATAGATGAATAATTATTTTGTTCGCTATGATGATAATTTTTTAAAAACATATATAATATAGGTAACTTTTTAAAATATTTATAAAATTAAATAATTAAAAAAATACATAAAAATTTAGCGGCGTTTTCGAAAACACGCTGCTATAGGTCACTTATAGCGGCACTTCATCCATAAACGACGCTTTATCCTTTCAGGTACACTATTAGCGGCATTTAGAGAAAATATCGCAAATAGGTTTATTAGCGACACCTTTCAACAATATTTTGTGGCGTTTATAAGCATCACCGAAATAATTTAGATGACATTTCTGAATGTTTACCATGGCGTGTTGGATCGAGATCGTTTAGTGGCGTTCCTTAAATGCCACTAATAATAAAGATATAGCGGCGCTTTATCTGAAATGTCACCACAAACGTCGCAAATAGCTACTATGACACACGTATCGTCGACGTTTGAATAAAGCGTCGCTAACTATATTTGCGGTGTTTATCTGACTTTTTGCTGCATTTATTGAGCGCTGCAAAAAACTAATTTTTTTGTAGTGGGTGTAACGTCTACAGCCGAGATGGGTTTTAAGGATAATATGATACGACAGTGTCTCGACATAAGGAGACACTGATTTTAATGTGCGCAATCTCATCGGGCATAATGGTGGTTTATGTTATGATATAGAGGTTAGGAAGATATCTACACATGGGCCTTGCGTAATAGGCTCGAGCAGCGATCTTGACACAGATCTTTTAAATAAGATAATTTAGATACAAAGTACGTTGTATAGACGTATGGAGTATAATAAGACTTAAGATATGCTACGTAAGTTAAGTTGAAAAGACAAGTAAGAAAAGTGTTAAACATTAGAAGCATGATATGATTTGAAATCGGTTACGTTCTTTCAGCTTATTGGATATGAAATCTTTCATTATGTTGGTTATATGTATAATTTCAATAGATTCACTTCCTCTCACAAGGTTACACTCACGATGACCCAAGTAGATTGTGGTGGATCAGCGGGGCAACACATTGAGTTTATTTGATTAAGTAAACTCATCCCACAAAAAATTAACAAATGCAGGTCAAGATATGAAATACACTGCCCCAATGGACTTGATGCACTAATAGATTATGCGGCTTATGAGGGTGACGATGTGGATGGCCAGCTTGAAGATTTCAGGTATGTATTAAATAGTTAGGAAGACTTTTCAGTTGATGATCGTACAGGTATTTCTAATCATTTAGTATAATAGACTCAAAATTCAATGCAAACTTAATTATGAGAATTTTTTTTATGAAAAGAAATTTTGATTCACAATTTTTGAGAGCTCAGTTTTATGTAAGATATGTATGTCTGCGTATTACCTTAACAATCATGCGATATCATAACATGGAATTCTAAGCCCTTGTGATCGGCGAGGATTCTGGGTCGTGACAAAAGTTCATCAATCGGATGGCTCATATCCACTCATAGACATGTTCCTTTGGCGGAAGATACGTTACAATGATGGATTGTCACTTCAATAATTTAGATTGAAGACAAAGGTGCGCCCCATGGAATAAATTAGTGTGAAATAAAAAGTATAATTTTTATGGTATAAGATTGTTTGAACACATTTTAATGTCTCCAAGCTGACATTTAAACACCAAATGGTGTTTAAATGATCTTACACCATTAAAATATCACTTTTTATCTTACACTATTGAAGTGTGATTTTAGATGTGTATCGTGTGACACACATCTATGATCAATCTACATTGCCCAACTGGCAATCTATCTTTGGAACATGTCTCAGACAAAAGATATACTTCTAAGTGGATGTAAATCATCCGATCGGTGAGCTTGGGCTGAGTATATTGTAACCTAGGCCAAGCTTGGGCTATGTACATTGCGGCTTGGATTAGAGCCGCACTGAAAAATTTAGGAATCCGGCCAGGTAGATTAGGGCCGGGTTGAACTCCAGCTCAGCCCTAATTCGGCCCATTGAGAGCTATTTGTATCTACATGTTGTAGATAGAATTGCAGTTTTACATTTTGGGTAATGGTGTGGTCCAACTCGCTGACCCTAATTTCGTGTTCAACCGAATTTGGAGTCATTCCATAGCAGAGAATCTTTTATTATAAAAATCACTATAGTAGCTGGATAGCAGAGACTTTTTTATCATAAAAATCACTATAGTTACGTCCAAGAATCTTTTATTATAAAAATCTCGAATTTTTTTTATATTTAAACAATCTCTCCACGAGTGCATACCAGTCGGGCATGCAAGTTTGAAACCGAACACCAAAATCGAACCAAAAATCGGCCCCCTCGAATCGCCCTAAATCGAACTGAAAATCGACTTAAACCGAACGGAACCGAACCGAATCGAAGTGAAATCGGTTCGATTTTTGGTTTGGGTAGCTCGAAACCGAAAATCGAGGACCTAAATTGAGTAAACCGGACTCTTAATGGGCTTAAACCGGCTCAAAATGGACCCGAACCGGCCCTTAAGGCTTTTTTTTCTTTCTTTTTCTCTATCAATGGTACTGTTCAATACACGAATACCAATAATATTTTTGCTCGAGTAGATGGGTGAGGTTAGAGTTTCACACTTTAAATAATGAGCCCCAATTAAAAGAAGCAAAATCATGGACATTTCTGTAATTTCATCGATCTACTTCCTAAAGCTCTGCAGCATGGATGAAAATGCCAAAAAATCGATACGTATCGTCCGATCAAAAAATCGATACGTACCGGACGATACATTGAATGTATCGTCCGGTATTTGCAATACAAATGAACTATACGGTCCATTTAATGTACCGCATCGTTCACGTCTGATACTGATACGTATCGTCTGATATGTATCAGTATCGGACAATATTTTGATCCATACTCTGCAGTCTGCACCTGTCATCAACATCATTTCGGTATAGTTTACACGCAACTTGCACGCCTATTTTATAGATAGTGAATGGCCCACGCACCACACGATTGACATAGCACATAAGATTCTCCAAATTGCACAGCTCATGTTTATTAAAAATCAGAACATGGTCTTTTTAAAGTGTATCTTATCATTTCTCATGTCATTTTTGTAAAAAAAGAAAATGTGACTAATAATTCAACATCTTCTCTCATTTCAAAAAAAGTTTTTTTGTCTTCTTCTTCTCCATGCTTCAACAGTCAACACCGAAACGCAACCCAGAGAACAAGATAGAAGCCAAGCGCATCAGTCCTAGGTGCCGTGTTCAACCTCTCTAAGTGTCTCCGGCTCCATTATTTTATATATATATATATATATATATATATATATGTATATGTATTGTTTGATAGAGAATTAAGATACAATAATATCGTAAATATGCTTTGTCGCTTAGGCCCTGTTTGTCAATTTCTTAGTTGATTTCCTAGGAAATGATTTCCTCTATAAATGAATTTTTCACTGTTTGATTAGTGTGTTTGAGAAATGAATTTCATTGGAAATTGATTTCTCTTATTTAATTAGTATCTTTGAAAATGAATTTTTAAAATTTTATTCATTTATTATTAAAATCAAATATTAACCAATAATTTTTTTAATGATATTCTATTATATTACAAATTAATACAATCGTAATCACTATTTACTACTAGGTTACATAAGTTAGAGTTTGAAAAGTCAAACTCAAATAAAAAGTCAAATTTTGACCAAACTTAAAATTTTGATAAAAAAAATATGTAAAGCTAAATAACAAAGTTGTAAATTCTAGTATCTACTGTAAGTTTATACGTTGAAATGAAATTAAATTAAATTTTTATAACAGTCAAACTTTGACTAAAATTTTAATTTTGATCAAAAGATAATTTTGCAATGTACCAACAAGTTATAAAAGTCTAATTGTAAATTAATATAACAATATTCATATATATATTTAGGTTACACTAGTCAAAATTTGATCAAATATTCACTTTTAATAAAGTCAAATTTTGACTAAACGTAAAACTTCGATTAATAAAATTTTTTAAGACTAAAGTACAAAGTTATATAGTAAATGCTAGTATGTATCATATATTGAAACAAAATTAAAATTTTACACTTAAAAAAAAATTCAATTTTTTTAAAAAGTCAAACTTTGACTAATTTTTTTAACTTTGACCAATAAAAAATTCGACAATCTACCGCCAACCTGCAAATTAACATAACAGTATTTGTATCCATCGCTAGGTTACACTAGTAAAAACTTTGACTAAATATCGACTTTTTTTAAAAGTCAAACTTTGACCAAATATAGAAAAAAGTAAAATAAAATTTGGTAATGTACTAGAAAGTAATAAATTAAAAAAATGATAATCTCAATAGGAATACAGAAGTTAAAAAAAATCAAATTGTGTTATAAAGTCAAAGTTTGACCAAATATCAAACTTTGACTGATTAAAACTTATATTACCAAAATATAAATAACATACACTTCTCAACTTTTGACTAAAGTCAATATTTGAATAAAAGTCAAACTTTGACCAATAAAAATGAGGCAATGCATTTTCAAATTATAAATGAAAATAATGATAAATATTTTTAATTATAATATTTCACTAATAAAAATTTATAACGTTTTATGAAAAATCAAACTTTGACCAAGAAAAAATGTACTGATATGATATAAATTTATGTAGTAGTAGGCTCTATCTATAAGTAGATTTCAAGTTTGACTAAAGGTCAAACTATTGACTAATACAATTGAGAATCTAGTATTAAATTATACATCAATACGACAGTATTCTTTTTTTCATATCAAATTATTCTAGTCTAAGTTTAATAAAAAATCAATTTTAATTAAAAGTTAAAGTTTGACCTTAAGTCAACCTTTGACCCTTAAAATTGTGATAATATATTACTAACTTATAACTTTTTATCATGTTTCATTAGTCAAAGTTTGATCAAAAGTCAAAACTTTATATAGCTTATAAATCCAATTAAAATTTGATTAAAATTCAAACTTTAACCAAAGTAAAAAATATTAGCTGAAAATAGTATGATCTAGATAATGTAGTGGTCATAGTGATCGTACTAGTATGATGGTCATAGAAATTGAAATTACTTTTTAATAGTCAAATTTTTATTTGTTCTTGTTTTTAGGTTTTTTACAAGTAACTTTAGATTTCTAATAACAAAGCATTATTATTTTGTTAGTAGGAAACTCAATTTCAGCAACTTGAAGGGTCAAAATAATTTCCTCCTAAAATGATTTGGTGTATGGAAATTCAATTTTCATGCAGGACGACTTAATATCATTTCCATCTCCTTAAATAGCTATCAAACAATAATAATTAGAAACAAAATTTTATTTTCATAATAAAATTACATTTCTATCTTATCAAACAAAGCCTCAGGTGGAAGTCAATGATCAAACTGGCATTATTTGCTTATGAAGTTATGTTTCTCCTCATCAGCTCCACTAAACACTTGCATCTGAAGTTAGGGAGGAGCAAACGAGTCATCTCCTTCTGACTCGTTCGTTCGAAGATGCAAAACGCCGACCGAGTCAGGGTCCGAGTCACCAACGTCTCAAAAGTCTCTCCTCTTACAAAAATTCTCTCACCTTCTCCTCTCAGGCTCTCTTTCTTCGACACTTACTTTATCTTCGTGCCTCCAGTACAGAGACTCTTTTTCTATTCCACAAATACCCCTTTCAATTCACTTATTCAAAACCTCAAGCACTCTCTCTCTCTCTCTCTCTCTAGAAAATTTCTACCCCCTCACCGGAAAACTCGTCTACTCGCCGGAATCCGGAGAGTTGGAGATCGATTGTTCCGATGGTGATGGTGTCGTCTTCGTCGAGGCAGAGTCGGATGACAACTTCCGGCAAGTGGCCGGTGATGACGTGCATGACGTGGCGGCTTTTCGTTCGCTGGTTCCAGAGCTGGACATATCTGAGTTGCCCGCACCGATTCTATCCGTAAAGGTGACCAGGGATTTAAATGCCGATAAAATATAAGGTGTTTTACGGTATACTAACCCTGTCGTTACTGAAACAACAATTATTTTTTTTTTCATTAATAGCGGAAGTAATTTTGCTACAAAAACTGCACTGCTGCTAATAGCCATATATATATATATATATTGGGTTAGCTAGTATCGGCCAATTTAAAAGCCGATACATATCAGCACATCCGTTGTGTCCCCATCTGATATATATCAGATGTGTATTGGTTTAACCAAATCAACCATGGTATCAAAACTCGGCCGATACCTCTCTTATACATGCATTGGGTGATGTCAATATCCGGCCAATACGAGTTAGTATCGACCAATATTATCTTGATAATTTGGTATAGGCTATTGGCATATATAATTTTTTCATTTCTTTTTTTTTGTCAGAAAAAAAAAATAGCGACACAAGAACAATGATACCGTCCCAATATCGGCCAATACGCATTGGTAAGAGATGGACCATAACTCGATAGCGATATCAAGCTTGATACCCTAAAATCAATTGATATTTAAGAATTTTTTGTAATTTTTGAAATACTAAAAAATAAAAATTAATAAATTATAGGGAGTCATTACTTGCACACGCTTTTCAAGTGATTGCATCGGATTGCATTGAATTTAAAAGAAAGACTTGTAAGTTTGGTGACTTCTATTATATTACAACACCATCTCAGCCATTTGATTTGAAAATCATGATTTAAAGATATCAATTGCGAAAGATTATAATAAAATATAAATTTCATCATTTGATTTAATGGAGTCAAAGGCTATTATATAATTCAACAATTGACTACAATAGATCATATAACAAGTATTGTGTTTGGCTCCAATTTTATGTTCCAGAGATCTATTGATCATGAACTTCAAATCAATATGAGCCAAGTATTGTGTTTGGCTCATATTGCATTTTTACATATCACATGTCCCAAAAATACCAAGTCTTTCTTTAAATTTGGTGCAATCACTTGAAAAGCATGTGCAAGGGCTCCGTAAATTATTAGAAAGGCATTTCTGTGTGACTGCGTGACTCGTCAGTGCACGTTATGTCTAATCGGGGTTATATTTATATATCATATGATATTATGTCCGATTCGAATCGGATACGTATGGGCCATTATAAACCCATATGGGCTGATATGGACTAATATTTTGACCCTAATCCCTAAACCCGTAACCTGATGCATACTTGGCCGATACTTAAAATCGTATAGGTGACACGCTTCAGTGGAGGTAGCTTTACTATCGGAATTTCGATCCACCACGTGGCAGCCGATGGCCGGGCCTTGTGGAACTTTGTGAAATCATGGGCGTACTCGTGTAGGACGGGAGAAGTGGGATTGGTGGGCCCTTCCGTATCTCATGATCGGACGGCCGTTGGGGGTTCTCTTCGGATCGGTGTTTCTAAGGTCGACACTTGCTCCGTCGTTACCAAAGGTAAGAAATGCTGACCTTTTCAGTTAATGAAATTGTACCGAAAATGGCTCGATTCTTAGGAAGCCACTTACAGGGACAATGTTATTTGGGGAATGGGAAACGGCAGACAATTTCAACGGATGCTTATACGGCACAATATAAGTGGCTGCTCCAATGCCATTGTCGTGCCACCTGATACACCATCTCAGCCGTCTAATTTGGAGGTCATAATGTAAAGATTTTTAGTTCCAATGATATACACAACACATGAAAACACTATCAACCGTTGAATTAGATATTAGGCCTTGAAAATGTTGAATTAGATGATAGATCATGTTTCTTACATGGCCTTCGAATCATACGGTAGATAGTGTTCAACATGGCACAAATCCCAAAAAATATCTTCTTTCTTTTTTAATTACGTGCAACAACACAAATCTTGTGTGCAACTTGTAACCCCATTTATGAAATACTGTATTATTTAAGGTACCTTTGTTCGAGCCCACCTATTTATTGAAAGTGTCGGCTTAATGAAAGTGTGCGCTAGCGCGCACCACACTAACGAACATCATTAAGTGTCTACCTATTCAATATTTTCTTTGTTTGCATTGGTCAAAATTATCTTTTCAAATTCTCGAAGAATTTATTTTCCAAAGAATCTAAGGCTACGTATGGCATAGCTCTTCGCTAGCCCCAGCCATAGCAGAGTTCACCTGCTTTAATTAGTTCATATTCTCTTTTCTAACTCCCTGAGGAGGATTTACCTACTCTAGCAGCAACCTCCCTGCTCTCTACTGACTCCCTACCAGAGCAAATAAAATCAGCTCTGGCAAAGAGTGAGTAGAGAACTGCTGAACAGGTTAATCTTGCATAAAATCTTACTATGCAAGGAGTTATCAAGAAAAATGGGTACCTGCTAAAGCATGTAGCATGATGTTAGCAAAGAGGATGAGAACTTACTATAGCAAGTGAACTCTGCTGTAATAGAGGCTACCAAAGAGCTATGCCATACGCAGCCTGATCAAACAGTGAAATAGCAATTATAGGTAAGTCATTTCCCCCACAACATAATCAAACAAGTGTCATTTCCAGGGCAATTCAACGCCAAGGAAGTAATTCATTTCCAGGGCAAGTCAATACAAACTAACATTATAGACTTTGCCGAAGAAAACCATGCATCATACATCTTTCCATTGGTATTTGATCTTCAGTCACCACTCGATTCGGGGTGAATGTGTTATTTGATCATTGAAGGCATCCTTTAGGGATTAGTCCAAGCGCAAGCTAGGGATTACCCTAAGTTATCAAAAAATAAATAAATATTGGATGGTGGAGTATAAAAAAAATTGAGGCCATATTATGATTTACCAATAAATTGAACTCTAATACATAGCGATTACACTAATGATTCAACCAACAGTTGACTGCTACAGGCCTTCTCTATCCAGATCCATCCAAACTAATGCGAAGAACTTTTACCGTAAATTCAAAGACAATCCGATCGTTGAAAGAACAATCAAAGGCTGATAACAACTGCAATTCAGTTTCGATCTCTACGTTCGTGGCCGTGGGAGCCCATATTTGGATATGGAACATGCGAGCCAAAGGGTTGAAGGACAATGAAACTACGTGCTTTTTTTCTAATGGATTGTAGGTCACATCTTGACCCTCCAGTTGATGAAGGCTGTTTTGGTAATTGCGTAAGACCGTGTATCATAATGTCCAATGGTCTAGATTTGTTGGAACCAAATGGATTCATACATGCAACGACGGCGATACAAAAGATGATTCATGAGGCCTCAAAAGAGCCTTTGGGAAATTGTAAGAATTGGGCGAAACAAATTTATGAAATTCCGTTATCGAGAATGGTAAATGTTGCCAGTTCGCCGAGATTTTCGGTTTACGATGCTACAGATTTCGGGTGGGGGAGACCTAGTAGGGTTGAGTTGGTATCTAGCAACCAAGATGGAATGATGGTCTTCACTGGTGCAAGAGATGAAGGTAGTATTCAAGTCTCTGTAACACTTTCTCCTACTCATATGGACAAGTTTACTAAACTCTTCTTAGCTTATATGGACTGCTAGAGATATCCTTATCATCACTATTGCCTTGTTCGAACTATTTAGATTTGATGCTTCCAGTGGTGCTTATCAAATTGTAACGGTAATAAAGGTCTATAGAGGATCACTGTTGGAGTTAGACAAATTAAGTTTTAAGCTCCCATTCTAATGGGCACTTTTTGAATATCAAAGCACATTTATTTCGGTGTTTCTTTTAGGGTTTGAAGCATTTGAACCGAAGGTTACGGAGACATCTCCGTGATTCCTTACAAAATGTCAATAGAGTGTCTCGGAGAAAACCCACGGAGAGCTATTAAAATTCCTCGGTAGATGTCTGTTGATATTGTTTAGAACGTTATATGATTCTCAACCTTTTAATGTTCTTGTAGGTACACTCAGTGAGTCATTACCGAATATCATTAACGAGTCTTGGTAAGAGCTCACTGAGAGATAATATACCTCGGATGCTATCCACAGTGAGGAAAAGGGGTTTATAACTTACGGTGTCTCTTACAAATTGTCAGGGTTTGTACCTTAAAAAAAACTTTAAAATACTGATCGCTAAAAATTATAACCTTGCAAGGGTACAAGTTAATATTATGAATTTGAAACCACAAGGAGCGAATAAATCCAAGGATCAAAATGCCGGTTTCGTTTTCAGTTTTAGGCATGACTGAAACCGAAAATTTCAGAATTTCAGGTGAAATTTCGATGCC
Source organism: Chloranthus sessilifolius (assembly GCA_021018995.1). NCBI lineage: Eukaryota > Viridiplantae > Streptophyta > Magnoliopsida > Chloranthales > Chloranthaceae > Chloranthus > Chloranthus sessilifolius. The sequence goes on along the minus strand of CM037594.1, from coordinate 117,464,553 downwards.
CAATTCTCTTTTTTTTTTTTTAAACCCAAAGTATCGACCCTTCAAATTATCAACCAATAATTTGAAGTTATCGCTGATAATTTGCTAATCACCACATTATCGGCTGATAATTTGTAGGGTCAATATTTTGCCCGAAATTTTGGGGATTTCGTTTTGGTTGGGACCGAAACCAATGCGTTTCGGTCGAAATTTTGATCCATGAGTAAATATACTAAATTGCATGAGTGTTTAAACCTAATTTCTACTAAGGTTAGAAAGGTTTGGATGGTGAATTTACTACTACTCAATAACTTTAAACATAAAGATTAAACAACTAACTATGATGAATTAACAATTAATCAAGGAAATGTAAATTTGACGAACATTCAAGGATCCAACTACACCCTAGATTAATTATATGATTTCTTCCAATTTTGATTAATCATAGATATATAAACTCTTGTTTTACTACAACCAAATAATTTGAGAGAATATAGATGATCACTCATGCATAGATTATCCTATCGCTATAATGCATTCACAAATGACATGAGTCATGCAGAAGGTATAACGTATCAAGAATAAACAATCACAACATTTACAAAAATCATTGTGCATCCTCTATCAGTCTACAAAATTGATCCAAGTTTTTATATAACTCTTCTACGACCATTGTTCTACAAGATCAACAGCTATAGACAAGGATTCAATGATAACACAATATTCTTTCTAGAATAACCTAGCTATATATATGATTCAACATTTATAATAAAAGATAAAAATGAATGAAATCAATAACTTATCTAAGGCTTCGCTTTCTCCTTGAATAAGAGAATTAGCCTCTCATCTCCGATCTACTCAACATGTACAAATTCGATTCCATCAACATATTACTTTAATATCAATTATCAAATCTTTAATGTTTGAGTTCTCTCTTCCACTAAGGAATAAAACTCAACTTTTACTCTAATTAATTTTTTTATTAAAAGATGATTTACAATGACAAAGTACTATTTATATGCAAAACTACAAAACATGGATTTTTAGTCATCTTCGCACACATCTGGGCATTCGGAGCACTAACACCAAAGTTTGGGGTCCATTCTCGCGGCCATGAGAATTGGGTTCGCGGCCACGAGCTCCGGCCTTCTTCATTTTCTTCTAAATTTTACTTGAGTTTTTTGCCTGTTTATTTCTTTATCTGTAACAACTTTATATTACTTGCCACTAAATGCTTCTTCGTTTCAGACTTTATCACATTCTTTGTTCTTTTGGAGCTCCTACTTGGTCCGGCAATCGTGTTGCATTGAATCCATAATTATTGCCCTCAATTGACGCATTTTATCAATATCTTGCAATATGCCCATAATTCATTAAACTACAGAAGTCATTAATTATTACCCTGTTTGAAGATCATAAAACACTACTTTTGTTACTAAAATCGATCTCTTTTGGAGACCGATCAAATACTTCAACATGTGTAAACTGGGGTGAGAAGGCAGTGTGGTGGTGTGTCAAAAACGGCACCGATCTTATATTGGTGTTCTTACTGGCGAGGTCATTCTCTCTAGCTGAATAAGTTTAGTGTTTCCTTCTTTTACTATATTTTTTATCTTTTGATACTCTCTTTGTTATAGAGTAACTAAAGGGAAGACAGTTGCAAACAATTACAGTTTAGTTGTTGTTTGTGTTCATTTATAGAGGTCGGTCGATCGGTCACTCGAGATAGACTCCTCAGCCCGTACTCCAAAAAAGGAGGGTAATTAGTGGTCATACGCCAGAGTGACATACTGACCAAAAAAGAGTAGAGACAAGCGAAACGAAGGCAGAGCTTCCTAAATGAGAAGCTCGACCGAAGCGAAGCGCTTCTTTACGTTCTCAAAAGCTGGTCAAGCGACACGTCTCTGAGAAAACTGGCCTGATCATTAAATTAGACATGAAAAAAGCTTTTGATCGAGTTCATTGGGCATTTGTCGATAAGATGCTACAGAAAATGGGCTTTGGTCTTAAATGGAGGAAGTGGATCAAATGTTGCACCAATAATCACAGATATTTTGTGCTCATCAATGGCTCTTTAAATGATTTTTTCTCTAGTTCCAGGGGTATCAGACAAGGTGGTCAGCTTTCCCCCTTCCTCTTCAACCTTGTTGCAGAGTGTCTCAGTAAATTCATTGATAGAGGAGTTGATCTTAATGATATCATTGGTTTTTCTATTGCCAAAGACTGTCGGCCCATCTCTCACATTCAGTTTGCTAACGATACTTTCATATTTTGTGATGCTTGCAACAATAACCTCCTATATATTAGGTAGATTCTTGAGATCTTCGAATTGTGCAAGGGTCAAAAGGTGAACTTGTCAAAGACGAAGCCCATGGGAATCCACCTCGACTCTGATAAGATCAAAGGGTTTGCAAATTATTTTTGTTGCGAAGCAAGCCCTATCCCAGCGACTTATTTGGGCATTCCCCTTTGTGTTGGCATGCCTCGAAAATCTGCTTGCGATCCTTTGATTGAAAAAATGTAGTCTAGGCTTTCGATTTGGAAAGGTAAAGCCCTCTCCATGGCTGGCAGGATTACTCTCATCAAAAGCACCCTTTCTTCCATTCTTGTTTATTTTTTTCTATGTTTAGATGCCCCAAAAATATTATTGTCACGCTTCAAAGAAAATTAATTTCTTGTGGAGCAAAGGCCAAGAGAGAAAAAAGCTTCACATGTTCAATTGGGACAAGGTTTGACAGTCTAAATAAGATGGTAGTCTCGATATCTATAACCTTGACCAAATGAACTTGGCGCTTCTCTGTAAATGGCTTTGGAAGATGGGCGACGGTGGGGCTCTTCCTGGTCATCTATGATCAACTCCAAACACAACAACTCTAAGAATTCTTGGGATCCAAAGTTCAGAAACAAACACAGGGGCTACGGCTAGTGGAAAGGGATCCTCACTGTCGTGTCGGCTTTCTTCAAAGGCATTTGTTACAAGTGTTCCAACAGTAAAACCATCAATTTTTGGGAAGACAAGTGGGCAACATTTCACTCTTTTAAAACTCTTTATCCGTCAATCTATGCTTTGAGCAAAATTAAGGGAGCGTATGTGGCTGACTGTGCCCCTTCTATAGCATTTGTGGTTGGTTAGGACGTTAATCTCAGAGGGGATCTCCGTGGAGCTGAATTAACGGAATATGCCCAACTCATAAAAGACCTCAGTTCCACTCCTATCCTTGGCCATGGAGAAGATTCTAGAATCTAGTTAAGCAAGCATGGCAACTTTACTGTGAAATCGGCTTATGATAGGTTATGGAGAAGACTCATTATTATCTGCTCTTGCAGTGGTGTGTGAAAAGTTAAAGCCCCCCTAGAGCTTTGCTCCTCGCTTGGTTCGTTGCTATCAACCGGATAAAATCAGTTAATGTTCTCATATGCCACAGCCTCCAAATTCTTAATCGCTGCATTTTGTGGTGCCTTCACGAGGAGTCTGCTAACCATATTTTTCTCCACTGCTCTACTGCTTCCATTCCCTAGACCCACTTTAGTGCTTAGCTAAAGATTATCAGTTGCTTACCTATTTCGTGCGCGAACCTCCTAAGCGAATTCAGCGACATTCTCATCGGAAAATTTAGCCCTTTATACAGTTTACTTCCTATCGCCATCTTCTCTACTATTTGAAAAGAGCGCAACTCTAGGCTCTTTGATGGAAAATTCAAGCATACTGTCATTCTCATTGCCGATGTTTCTTGTGCGATTAATCTGTGATCCTTAATTTCACCCTCAGCAGCTAACCATCAATCACCCATGTTTGACAATCGCTGAGATTTGTTGGGGAGATTGGTCGTTTCCTCTTGTTCTTTTCCTTTTTTTATTTTTGTTTTCCTTGTTGTTTTACTTTTCCAAGCTTCTCACTTGGTCTTAATTTTTGTTGTAATTTCATTTGTTTTCAATGAAATTATAATTTATCGATATATATATATATATATATATATATATATATATATATATATATATATATATATATATATATATATAGGTTTTTTGCATATATCCCCCAGAGATATGCTGATATTGCATCAAACCCCCTAAGTTATAGATATTTATTCTGCAACCCTTATTTTTGTGTTTCTACCCCCCTGTCGTTAACTAGTCATGAGTTTATAGACTGAAAGGCCTATTTTGCCCTTAATGAAACCAATATTCTAAAATACCACCATTCTAAAATGCCCTTCATTCATCTATATTTCCAAGTCAAGCCATTATAGTTTACCACAATCTAAAAGGCCCTTCATTCACCTTTATTTACAAGTCATGCCATTATAGCTTACCACCACCATTCTAGAAGGAGTGCCTTTAAATCCACCCACAAAATCTTTGAGTTCACCCACGCTGAAACACATCGACTTCATTGAATCAGACGATGGAGATTGTTTATCGTCGCAATATTTCATGAGATCGATCTTTAGATCATGGGTGTACCATCAGACGATCAGGATCAAGGATCATGGTAGGGACCTCAATCTCTACCAGAAATCAGTGTAAGTTCACTTGGATCTAGACCATAGATTTTATGCATTTGGTCAATAAAATATATGCAATAGTCCATACAAAAGTAGTTGATGAATGATTATGATGTCTAATACATGCAATTTTTAATATATGGTTCATAAAAGAAGTGGTTAATTGATTTGATAGTTGGGATCAAGGATCAAAATATCAGTTTCGTTTTCGATTTTGGACACCAAAAATTTGAATGAAATTTTCGACCATAATTTTGAAGTTCGGTCAAAACTTGATGAAAAAATTTGTTACCATACATAATTTGAGAAATTTGAGGTTAGTTTGTTATCGTTTGGTGAGGAGGCAAATAAATTACAACTGAAGCAGTTTAAATTATAAATTAGAAATGTTGAAACACCGTTGGGATAGTTCCGCTTATACAATCATTGGAGATTAATGATGACTGATGTGATATTTTAATGTAATGTTTTACTCGTAAGTGCACGAATCGGTTTGTATATAGTGGGTGCGGAGTACGAGATCGTTCCCACGAGGACTAATTTTGAAATATCTAAAAGAGACAAGCAATTCTATAAATCTATGAAGATCTAGCAGTATTCTACCAGTTTTATGATTTAAGCGGTTGATGAGATGATAATTAATGACTACAAACTAAAATTCAATTGATAATTCAAAAATAAAAGTGAAGATGATGATGATAAAGATGAAGATACTAAATCCTCCCATCTTTGGTCCGTTCTTTCTATAATATAAATCTAAGGATTAAATTATGAGATATTTCATTGGTAACAAACATCTTTTATGAAAGATCAATGGTCAACACCCTAATAGGTTCCACGTTGCATCCCTGCAATCAGGATTGAGATGATTTTAATATATAGATCTGGGATCAAGGGCACGGCTAGGCACACATGATCTCAGGTTCAAATAAAAATCATCCCCAAGGTGGGTGAAAATTTCAACAAGAATACCACTTATAAATCTGAAATCAAGGGCATTGCTCGGCACACTTTATTCAGATTAGGGATTATTTAAGATAAAATTACCATTACAGAACCAAGATCCAGGGCATGGCTCGGCACACTCGATCCCAGAACATAATCGTAATTAGATCCACACGATGAAAACAAAAAGACCATAACAATGATTAGGTAAAATTACCGTCACAGATCTGAGATCCCGGGCATGGCTCGGCACACACGATCCCGGTTCGTGGCGGGAATTTCATCCGTTCATGATAGCACAACAACCATAAAATAAACTCTCATATTTTAATCCTAAATTTATATTATTAAAAGTACATCCCTCGGATGGGAATCATTAGATCCTCATCCTTATAAATTTAGCCACACATACTGTAAGTAAATGACATAAATAAATAAAGACGGGAAAATAACATTAATTAAAATTACCTCAAACTTCAAAATAAATTACGTTGATCCACAAATATGATGATCTTCAGAAACGAAATTAATGCAGGAATAAACTTTGAACAAAATTTAGAAATGAGTACTGAAAAATTAAAGGGAACAAAGCTCTCAAAAGAATAATAAAACTTCTCTATTTCTATGTCTAACTATGAAAAATAATGGCTAAAAACTAAGAACACTAAAAACTAAAACTCTTTCCTAAAACTAATTCCTACGTAATTCTAATTCTAAAAAGATATCCTTTTCCGAAGTGTTTGAGTCGCTTTAAATAGACCCGTCGCGCGGAAGTCTCCTAAGCCAAATTTTTAGGGTCGATTAATCGACGGAGGTCGATGCATCGAGCCCAAAAAATCCCAAAATTAGGTTTCCGTGTCGGGTTCGTGTCGACTCCTGCTCGATTAATCGACCTGTAGGGTCGATGCATCGACCCCAGAAATCCGTGAAATTCAACACTTCTTATTGGTTCAGACACTGCTTCGGTATTTCGGCCATAACTTTCTGTCCTGAACTCGGATTGAGACGATTCGTGCGTCGTTGGAAAGCTGACGAAAAGATCTACAACTTTCATATTTGGATAATTTCGTAATTCGGCCGTCTTGAAGGTCCAAATTTAGCCGCAAGTCGCACCAAGTTCTTGATTACCCGAAGTTGCAGTGTTTTGACATTATATTCAAAATTCTTGGGTATTTTCTATCTTGCTTGTATTTAATCTAATCAATCTCGTTAGATAGCCTTCATCGGACAGCTAAATATAGGTATTTAGGGGTGAAATATCCTCATTTTTCAGTACTCATCATACCCCAAACCTACACTTTGCTAGTCCTCGAGCAAAGCAAACTAAAGAAAATAAATGTCACTTTCGTAGGGAACACGATTGCACTTAGCATGTGCAACAAGCCTTTAAACCCCTAGGTGATCCTAGTGGAGGAGTTGTGTCTCCTGAGGGTTTACAGTGAAGTTACCCACAAATTTCAATGTATTTTTGAAATCATCGATAAAATTGAGTTTTCAAAACATGATTTTGATAACATATATACCATTCAAAAACAAAAATTATTAATCAATTCAACATGCGAATTCTCAATTTTAAATAACAATGTTATACTAATCATACTAATATCCATTCAAATTAGTCTAATGCTCAAATCGTTAGATAGCTCATCCATTCATGCCTAAACGTGAAGTGTGTGCATAACCAAACCAAAATTCATTCATCTCAGAACTAATTCAAACGGAAAACCGTTGGATCTGTTGTTTTAACTCAATCCTTACTTTAGGTATACTCTCAAAATATAAAGACACCGATAGTGGATAAGTTTTCGCACATATGTGAGAGGTCAATAAAAAGCAAATAAAAAGGTCTCACATGATAAATGAAACACGATGCAATCAATGAACAAAAATAAATCTCATAAGAAGATACTTGTATATCCTAAGCATGTCATATCAAGTGTCATAAGTATCACATATTTACTCTCCACAAGGCAGTTACTAATGCAAGATCAGATCATGAAGGTCTTTTTAGGGTTGTAATGGGGCTCAGGAAAGGGTAAGAAAGAATTAGAAGTTGAGATTCAAAGTTTCTGAGAAATTGGAAAAGAAACACCTTTTTGATTTTTGCTATTTCTCTTCTTTTTCTTTTCTACTCTCTCACTATTTTTCTCAAAATTTTTTTTTTATTTTTTTTTCAACTCACTTTTTCTTTTGAATTTTCTTTTCTTGAAGCACCTCAGATTTTTCATTATTTTTCACAATTTTCTTTTTCTTTTTCTAACCCTTTTTTTTTTCTTTTTATTTTTGTCATACACTCTCAGTAAACACCACAACTCAGTATCTCTCCACTTACTCTCTTTTCGTTCACTCTCATCCCTCGTTCCTAATTTCTCATAAATAAGAAGGGTAAAGCTGAATTTTCAGAAATGGTGAAGGGTTAAAGGTTAACGTGGCTTATCAAAGAATGTATAAAGGTAAATTTTTTTTTTTTTAATAGGCTCAAAGGGGTACTAGAAAGATAAATTTATTTGAGGTGGGGCATTTTAAGCACAAACGAGCCAAAGATGGCCTTCAATCATGTCCTTAAAAGATAGTAACTTTGCCTATTTGTCTTGAGTATATATACAGTACATTCTAACATAATGATATAAATTTGATTTCATGTAAAGTCACAAGTCAAAATGAAGTGTATGAGATTATGCAAAATAAGTCGTATTCAAAGAAAACTCCGAGTTTATATATTCACTCATCAATGACGGGAAATTAGCTCTAAAGCTCACTGGGTTTAGTCTCCACTGAGATCCTAAGATTCAACATTCAAAATAGTTCATCGATTTCTAAGTCTTAGCTTGGTATAAGTGTAAAAATTCTAAGCATGAATATCAAAATTATCCACAACATATCACATTAAGCTTCATCATCTTAGATATAAGTAATCAAAATATGACACTAGTATTCTCAAAATTAAATTCACATGCATCATCAACTAAAGTTTGAAAACAATCGTAAAATAATGTGCATGATGACTTCAAAAATTAAAATTTTTTTTTTTTTTTTTTTTCAAATAAAACATATAAATGACGCAAAATAGATAATCATACCCCCAAACCTAAAGATGGCAATGTCCGCATTGACTGAAAGAAGTAGCGCACCCCCAAACCTGTTTGAAAAAAGTACCTCAACACAAAGATCAGGTGCAGAGAATATGTGTATCAAATTGGAACATGACAAAAAATATATTGAAGGGAATATGGTTACACTATTGAGGGAAGGAAAAACAATCTAAACTAAACAAAACAAAACAAAAAGGAAAGAAGAAAAAAACTAAAAAAAAACTAAATCCTAAATCCTAAACTAAACATGAATCCAACTCTGTTAATCATTGGCAGGCGGACCCATCCACCTCGGGTCACTTAAATTGATATTCTTAGGCACAGGGAACAATTTCTCCCAAAGATCAAGGGGAAATTGATGAGACACCGCCGATTGTATGGATGGAGGTGGGGAGGCGAAAGTAGGAGATGAAGATGGGGGAGACGGTGACGGCATCACGTCAATTATCTCGATATCAGTATTGATGCACGGTGTAGGAGATTTGGAGCGATTTACCTTTTTTCGAGATGGTTCTCCCCAGTAAGGAATGATCATCGGATCGAGGTCGATGATTTCAACATTGTTGGACACAAAAGGGACCGTCCGATGAGAGCGGCGCCCCCGCTTTTTAGCAGTCTCCTCCATCTTTGATAATCGTGCTCTGGTGAGATATAATCGTCGAGCCATAAGAAAGATTGTGCAGAGTTAATGAAAAGTGAGCCTAAAGGCGAATATAAAAGGAAAATATATAGAGTTGGAGTAGGAGTGGAAAGAGGTGTCCTGCAGAAAAGAAACAATGAAAAGTGTGGCAGTATGTCTAAGGGAGTCCACGGGCGTGAGAAAAGTGGCAAATTAGAGTAACAATAGGAATGCCGTCGCAAAAAACAAAAAAACCAAAAAAACGGTGGGGTTGATTAATCGAACCCTAGGTCGGCGATCGACCTGCGTCGACATCGACAAAGGTCGATGCATCGACACCCAAATTTTTTTTTTTTTTTTTTTTTTTTTTTTAGCAACAGAGGGTCGATTAATCGATCCCTAAAGGTCGATGCATCGACCCTTTGGGGGTCGATTAATCGACAGAGGGGTCGATTCATCGACCTCCTAAAAATTTTTATTTTTTATTTTTTTACAAAAAGTGGGTCGATTAATCGAGTATAACCCTCGATTAATCGACACCATCTTGGCAGAGAGTTGAAATTTTGTGAAAATTGACTTTTTAAAAGTGCGTTCCAACTACTCTAAAGGCAACCGGTAATTTGCAAAATTTTGACAATCCCACACAGATTAGAAAACACACTTTTCCATTGAATAATACGATGATTACATGGACACTTCTGATTTGACTCCTAAAATAAACAGCCTAAACAAAAGAAAGAAAAATAACACACAACGAAAAATCCTAATCCTAGACTAATCAAACTAATCATCTCCATCCTCCTCGGCGTGGCACCTCGCATCTCATCATAACTATCAGGCCACATGCGCTGCCCGATCTGATGGAGGAAGGAACGATCATAGTGGCTACGGCGCAGGAGTGCACCATGTTGTCGCTGCTGCTCCTCTTGTAAAGAATGAATTTGGGCTTGGAGCGAACCAAGCGACACACCCTCCTCGGGTCCTTGATCAGGTGCATGTTGGTCATCTTGACGGATGCGGCGGCGCTGGCGTGGGGGAGCCGGTTGGGCCGGTGCATCAGCAGGGGCATCAGGGACATTTCCCAAGAGACGCATACTGCGGTTCCACTGGGTTGCACCATAACTATAGAATGCAAGGTCCTCGATATCATCATCCGAGAACGGAAACGGCGAAATTAAGCGACTTCATAACATAATGGGGAAGTAGACCAACGGGCTTCACCAAAGTAGGTTTAGTGAGTTCGTCATGGCATCGCCACATGCCATCATGAATAATCCTGGGCACGTTGATCCATGAATTGCGGTGGGCCCCATAAAGTGCTTGAACCCGATCACCGGTGTGCTCAGAAATGTGGCCACGGGGACAAAGATTGCTACTGACCACACTATCCCAAAACAAAAGCGGGCGCGGCAACGTCGATCGCCTAGTGGCGATCCCAGAAGAAAATATGCCGCCACACATCTCGTTGATAATATCCTCCTGAGACTCGTCGAGTTCCTCACCCAGAATGTGATTGTGAGGGCGCTCGCATGAAACATTAAAGACCTCCGCAATGGTGTGCGGATAAATCGGGCGCGACCACCCATCAATTGTAACAGTGAAGTGTGCGGCGACTTGATTCTCGATGGAGGATGAGTAGTGAAATATGATGATATTTCACCCCTAAATACCTATATTTAGCCGTCCGATGAAGGCTATCTGATGAGATTTGCTAGATTTGAAGTGTTTCAGGTAAATACAGTCCAAGTTTCTAAAACAGCCCAAGAATCCCGAAAATAATGTCAAAACACTGCTATTTTGGGTCATTGAGAACTTAGTGCGACTTGCAGCTCAATTTGGACCTTCAAGACGTCAGATTCAGGAAATTGCTAAAACATAAAAGTTGTAGAGCTCGTCGTCAGCTTTCCAACGCTTCAAGAATCACCTCAATCCGAGTTCGGTACAGAAAATTATGAGCAAAATACCGAGGCAGTATCTGATGCAAAGCTAGGCGGGAATTCACGAAAATTACTCTTAGATGTCAATCGAGAGAGGTATTAGGGTTAGGCTATTATAAAAGGAAGCCACGAGTTTCTTAGGAGGATTATTATTTTTGGCAATTAGAATATTCATTCTTTATTTTTAGTTTTAGGGCTCTTCACTTTGGGAGAATATTTTCTTCATCTTTTCAAGTCTTCTTCTCTCCTTCTTCTAGGGTTTATTCAGGTAGATTGTATTTCAGATTTGCATTATTTTCTCGAGAAATTCATGGGTGTATTGAGGAAAAACAATTGCAAATATCTTTTGGAAGAAATAAAAGAATGACTTTGAAAGAAAAGGAGATCAAACACCAAAGATGAGGGCTAAATCGAGAGATCGGGGAAGATGCGATCCCCAGATAAGTACCCATGTTTATGATTAATACCGCAGTCTATTATTGTTATCATGGAATCGTTTTGCTCAAAGTTTGTGTGATTGAAAATATTTTGAATGCTTTGTTATGACCGTTGGTTGCGCGTATCAATCGCCATAATCGCTAGATCTGTACTGCAGTGATCTAGTAGAAGCGATTATGTCTTGATTGTCGTGATCTAAATATCATGAGATACGCTTATGCTTTTTACATGACTCATACCGCAATGTTAAAATTTGAGTCATTGTTTTTAGATAGGGTATGCCGGATTGATGATCATATTTTATTTCAAGTCATTTTTCTAGATGAATGATGGTGTGAATGATGATTTAATGAAACTGTGGGTTTTAATGATAGAAAAAGGGGTACGAATCTGGGGTAGCATATTCCTTGATCTCATTTTAATATTGTTCGTAGATTTATCAGTAATTAATTGTTTAGATTAATTTATTTTTCTGCATTTAGGAAAAGTGTGTTAAGTTTTTGGTAAAATTGAATCTGCCCTTTGGTACTTCCTTAGGGACGTTTTTAAAATCTCTAAAAAAATTAATTAAAAATTCACGTTTCCCTGTGGGTTCGACACCCCTGTTCTTGCCATACTGCAATAGATCTTGTGCACTTGCAAGGGTTACATTCTAAATCGATCAGGCACCCATGCCATATTCTGATAGAATAACCGAACAACGCGTTCAGACACTTTGATCACGGGTGGAGTGAGGAGAAAATGGGCATTGAGAGCCATCGCATAGGCGAGGGAAACGGCGCAGATAGGCAGTTCTTGAAAAGCCGCGAGATCAAAAACATATTCGAAACATAGGTCGCAGGTCGCGAAGCGACCACTTGGCTGATCACGTGGATGACCAGCAGGGCGTTGTACAAGTCTTTGCGGCGCGGCAGAGGTCGAAGCCATGATTGCACTGTCGGAATGTCGGAGGCAGTCAGAAAAACAAAGTCAATGAAAAACGTAGTGAGACTGCTCCATTTAAATAGGCGCAAAGGCGCCCTCTCGGGACGGACACATGCAAAATAATCGATTAATCGACCAACAGGGTCGATTAATCGACTCCATTGAAAACGGGCGCGTCAGAAGTCCCGACGCATGGAAACACGCAACGTCTTTACGTGACAAGACGCAACGTCCGGAAGTGGAAAAGTCGATTAATCGACGCACTTACTCGATTAATTGACACAAATCGAGGCAGATTAAAAATAAAAAACGCATGCCCCGCAATAAAGGTCGATTAATCGATCCATAAAGAGTCGATTAATCGACACCAAATAAAACAAAAACGGACAGAATTCGAAAAACAGCACAATTTTCAAAATGTGCAGTCGATGCATCGACTCAAAGAGTCGATTAATCGACTAAAAAAAAAGTCAAAAACCGTCATAAATGCAGTCTCCTTGAAAAAGGAGACTCAATTAAATACTCTCGATTAATCGACCAAAAGGGTCGATTAATCGAGCACAAAGGGGTCGATGCATCGATTCCAAAATTTTTTTTTTTTTTTTTTTTTTTTCAAACATAGAGTCGATTAATCGATCCCTAAAGGTCGATGCATCGACCCTTTGGGGGTCGATTAATCGACATAGGGGTCGATTCATCGACATCCTAATTTTTATTATTTTTATTATTTTTATTTTTATTTTTATTTTTTTTTTTAAAAACAAAACAAAACAAAACCAAACGGAAAATACACAATTGGGTTGCCTCCTAATGAGCGCTAGTTTAAAGTCGATAGCTCGACCATGGGAATAGCTCAGTCAGGGTGAGCCAGTGGCTCACTCAAAGAAATAGTGGCAGAGAATGCAATCGCATTCTCAAGGAACGATTTCAATCACTGACCGTTAACTCGAAAAACATTCCCGTGTTTCGGGTTGATAATATCTACTGCCCCATTGGGGAGTATTCGAGAGATTTTGAAAGGACCACTCCAACGGGTTTTTAGTTTCCCCGAAAATAAATGAAGTCGAGAATTGTAGAGTAGAACTAGTTGACCAACAACGAACGATTTTCGCAGAATAGATTGATCATGAACCCGTTTCATACGGTCCTTATACGATTTATGATCCATATGCATCGACATCCTCTAATTCATTTATTTGGAGACCCCTTTGGGTACCAGATTCCAGGAGATCGAAATTCAATGACTTAACGGCCCAAAATGCTCGATGTTCCAATTCAACCGGGAGGTGACATCCTTTACCAAAGACCAATCGATACGGCGACATGCCAATTGGAGATTTAAATGCAGTTCTATACGCCCATAGAGCGTCATTCAACTTTAACGACCAGTCTTTACGGTTCGGATTGATTGTCTTTTCTAAAATCCGCTTAAGTTCCCGATTAGAGACTTCAACTTGGCCACTTGTCTGAGGGTGGTATGGTGTAGCAACTTTGTGTGTGACACCATATTTCTTCATTAATTGGGTGAACACTTTATTGCAAAAGTGCTTTCCACCATCACTGATTATCGCCTTTGGAATACCAAAACGTGAAAACACTTGATCCTTAAGAAATTTGATCACTACTCTATGATCATTAGATTTACAAGCCGCGGCCTCTACCCATTTCGAAACATAGTCAACACCGACAAGAATGAACGATTTCCAAACGAATTCGGGAAAGGACCCATAAAATCGATCCCCCAAACATCAAATAATTCAACTTCTAAAATTGGAATGAGCGGCATCATGTTGCGCTTTGAGATTCGGCCCAAAGATTTGAGTTGTGTGCAATGTTGATGACAATCCTTAAATATCGTCGGCCAGTAAAAACCACTTTGAAAGATCTTAGCTGCAGTCTTTTTGGAACTAAAATGACCTCCACAAGCTAACTCATGACAGAACGAGATGATTCGTGGTTGCTCAGATTCAGGAATACATCTTCGTATGATTTGATCAGGACAGTATTTAAATAAGTACGGATCTTCGAAAAAATAGTGTTTCACCCGAGCTAAGAAAATAGATTTCTCATTCTTTGACCAATGGTGAGGTAATTTCTCGGTGACTAGGAAATTGACAAGATCCGCATACCAAGGTGGGCAATCAATCCTGAACAACTGTTCATCCGGGAATAGCTCCAAGATCGGAACAGGCTCGTCAGGTTTCTCAATAATTATTCGTGACAAGTGATCGGCCATCACATTTTCTGAACCTTTCTTGTCCTTGATCTCCAAATCGAACTCTTGCAACAACAAGATCCACCTAATTAAACGTGCCTTAGCGTCTTTCTTAGCGTGAATGATATTGCGGGCGTGATACATGAATACACTTTAGATCCTAATAAATAGGATCGAAATTTATCCAACGCGAAAACTACCGCCAAAAGTTCCTTTTCAGTGGTCGAGTAGTTCAACTGGGCATCGTTGAGAGTGCGACTCGCATAGTAGATTACATGCGGTAATTTTTCTATTCGTTGCCCCAAAACAGCTCCAATTGCATAATCAGAGGCGTCGCACATAATTTCGAAAGGGAAGGCCCAGTTCAGAGATTGAATTATTGGAGCTTTTATCAATTCGGCCTTAATGGTTTCAAAGGCCCGCAAACATTTATCATCAAAGATGAATGGGGCATCTTTTGAAAGTAAGCTGCAGAGTGGCCGTGCTATCTTACTAAAATCTTTAATAAAACGCCTGTAAAAACCGGCGTGGCCCAGAAAAGATCTGATTTCCTTCACTGTCCTCGGTGGTAGTAGGTCGGCAATTAAATCAACTTTAGCCTTATCGACCTCAATACCCTGGGACGATATGATGTGTCCCAAAATAATGCCATCTTTAACCATGAAGTGACATATTTCCCAGTTAAGAACAAGATTCTTCTCCTGGCATCGTGCAAGCACTAGCGACAAATGATTCAAACAGTCAGCAAAACTGTTTCCATGTTTCGAGAAGTCGTCCATGAAGACTTCCAAGAATAGCTCGACCATATCCGAAAAAATACTCAGCATACATCTTTGGAATGTAGCTGGTGCATTACAAAGCCCAAACGGCATTCGTCGGTAGGAGAAAGTACCAAAAGGACATGTGAAAGTGGTCTTCTCCTGATCCTCCGGTGCAATGACTATTTGGTTATACCCGGAATAGCCATCGAGAAAGCAATAGTACTCATACCCGGCCAATCTTTCTAACATCTGATCGATAAACGGAAGTGGAAAGTGATCTTTCCTCGTCATCAAATTTAACTTACGATAATCAATGCACACTCTCCACCCTGTTTGAATTTTTGTAGGGACCAGTATGTTTTCTTTATTCTTCACCACTGTGATTCCCAATTTCTTAGGGACCACTTGTGTGGGGCTGACCCATTCTTGTCGAGATGGGGTATATGATTCCAAAGATTCTAAAAGTTTGATTACCTCATTTCGGACCACATCTTGCATTATAGGGTTCAGTCTCCTTTGTGGTTCTCTAGAAGGCTTAGCATTGTCTTCCAAATGGATTCGGTGCATACACACCGTCGGACTAATGCCTTTGATATCTTTTATCGACCAACCGAGGGCACTTTTGTACTCTTTGAGTACATTCATGAGTTGGCCTTGCTGATTCGCATCTAGTGTTGATGATATGATAACGGGTTGAGTTTCATTCTCCCCCAGGTAGGCATACTTGAGATTTTTCGGAAGAGGTTTAAGTTCTAAGGACACTTTCTCCTCCTCTTTCGGCTTTTCCTTGATTAATTCAATTTGAGTTCCACACTCTATTTCCCGTTCTTCACCCAGATGTGGTGTGGAATCCAACATGTGATTTACTTCTTGGATTAGTTGATCCACATCGAAATTTTCTCCAAAATGCGCAAGGCAAGCTGCTAAAGGATCTTCAGATTCAGATGCATTAAATATTTCCTCTACAATTTCATCGAGTATGCATGCTTGTGCATGTTCATCATCCTCCATGGGCTGCTTGGCAATCTTAAAAATATTGAGTTCCACTGTCATATTCTCGAATGACAGATTCATGATCCCATTTCGACAATTGATCAGCGCATTGGAGGTTGCTAGGAATGGTCTTCCTAGAATCACTGGAATATTATTCTTCAAATTTGATGCCGGTTCAGTGTCTAGAACAACAAAATCTACA
Source organism: Chloranthus sessilifolius (assembly GCA_021018995.1). Classification (NCBI taxonomy): domain Eukaryota; kingdom Viridiplantae; phylum Streptophyta; class Magnoliopsida; order Chloranthales; family Chloranthaceae; genus Chloranthus; species Chloranthus sessilifolius. Next base: position 117,447,943 of record CM037594.1, on the reverse strand, counting down.
GGAAAGTAGAAAGAATCCACCTTGATGAGGGCATCTTCCACAATTCCTCGAGGGATCTTTACGGACCGATCAACTAACTGAAGGGTCATCGCAGTGGTCTTAAGTTCTCCCAATTCGAGCTCCTTATACACAGAATAAGGCAACAAGTTGACACTTGCTCCTAAATCCAAAAGGGCCTGATCAATACGGTTATCGCCGATGATGATCGAGATTGTAGGATAGCCTGGGTCCTTATATTTGATTGGGAGCTTTGCTTGCAACACTAAACTAACCAGCTCGGCTAAGAAAGCCTTTTCGGAATATTGGTCTTTCTTTTGATTGTGACCAATTCCTTCAAAAATTTAGCATAAGCAGGTACTTGACGGATGGCATCCAGGAAAGGAATATTAATTTTTAATTGCTTAAAAATCTCATTTATTCCTTCCACATCGGAATTTCTCAGTGGTGCCATCAATCTTTGCGGGAACGGTGCTTTCGGAACAAGACTTTTCTTCTGTTCACTCTTGTCATCTGATATTTCTTTTGCTTGTACTTTGTCATCAATTTCTTCTCTCTCTTCAGATTTCTTCTCTCCATCAGACTCTTCCTCCTCCTCTGGCAACACTACTTTGTTATCGACCTGCTTTCCAGATCTCAACGCCAGGATCGCCGAATTTGTTGTTGATTCTCCTCTTGTGTTGAAGTTGATGTTTGTTCAACAACCATTTGGCCCCTTGGGTTAGGAACAGGTTGGCTTGGAAACGAACATTTTTCTCTCTCACAGAGAAAAGATGCCAATTGCCCAATTTGGGTCTCTATTTTAGAGATTGAGGACGTGTGAGAATGAATGAGTTTCATCAGGTCCTCAGTAGAAGGAGTTTGTGTATGAGGCGTTGGTGAGATTTCCCTGTGGGTTATTAAATCCGGTGGTGGAAATGTCGGCACAAATTTTGTTGTGGTTGGTTTTGATAACCTCCCATTGGTCACAGTAAACGAAAATTTTGGTTCATTTGCCGTAGGCTCAACTTTGATTTTGATTGTATTGAAATTGATTCGGGTTATTGAACCCTTGCTGCTGAAATTGCCCTTGACCGTAGTTCTGCTGCGGTCCTTGATTGAAATTTTGTTGGGGATAAAAGTTCGTCCCCTATTTCCTGGGCTGCATTCTTTGATTATCTTGTTTCCATGAGAAATTTGGGTGGTATCTCCAGCTATTTGGGTTATTCTCATTGAAAACGTTTCCTTGATTCCGCCCATAATTATTCACAACATTTAACTGTTCAGATGTGTCTTCATGATAGTTCTGCATTGAAGGACAATCATCTGCCATATGCATTGGACTTGCACAAATTGAACATGGCTCAGGTTGTGTATTGACTATATGCACATTCTTCTTTACTTTCAATTCCTCCACTTGTTGAGTGAGGAAATCAATTTTAGCCATCAAATCTGGGGAATCCTTTACTACATATAGTCCTCCTTTCTTGGTTGAACTCCCGGCTTGATCACGGGCTTTGACTGATTGTTCCGTAGTCTTTGTGAAATCTCAGTGTTGAGAATCCTCAGCTAGCTTTTCTAAGAAAGCATAAGATTCGGTTTCTTTAAGGCTCAGGAATCCTCCGCCATTCATTGACTCCACCAGATGTCTATTTGGTTGATTTAGTCTATTGTAGAAACACTGGACCAGTCTCCACTTTGAGTATCCATGGTGCGGACATTTGAGTAAGAGATCCATGAATCTATCCCAAGCTTCATATAATCTCTCATCTTCCTCTTGCGTGAAATCCGTGATTTCACGTCTAAGGACATTCGTCTTCGCCATAGGGAAGAACTTTGTGAAACTTTTGACCATCGATCCCAAGTGGTTATGGATCCGATGGTAGAGAATTTAACCATGCTTTTGCTTTATCCTTTATAGAGAAAGGAAATAAGCGCGCAAGCAATTCTTCACGAAATTTTGGTAACAGATGAGCGGACTTGACGAAGTCTTTAACGTCTTTATGGATCTTCTCGCTCCATGCCATGAAAGATTGGAAGGATTTGGATGACATTTGTCCGAATTTCAAACCGGCCACCAGGTGTGGCGGGGTATACAATGCATGATAGGGTATTTGTAGTTATCAGAGAAAACAATTCTCTCAATGTTGGTTCTTCCTCTTGTTCGAATTGCCCATTCATGTTGTCAGTCATATTGACTTCAGTGGATGATTCACTTAAAAATTTCTGCCTTGATCTAGCGTCCTTACGATTTGACCGGCAGGCACGTTCGATCTCAGAATTTAACGGTTTTAATTTCTCTCTTTAGAAGACCTAGTGTGCATGCAAATGATGCACAGAGTGGATGTTTCAGGCAGAAAAACCTCAAAAACAAAAAAAATTATTTATTTATTTATTTATTTTTATTTTTTTTAATAAAAATCGATTGATCGAGTCACACTCGATCAATCGAGGCAAGGTCGATGCATCGACAATGGGGGTCGATGCATCGACTCCCAAATTTTTTTTTTTTTTTTTTTTTAATTAAAAATTTTTTAATTTGAAATTTCCGATTTTTTTTTTTTTTTAATTAAGCAGAAATACTATTTTAATCCTCGAAAATTCCTAAAATTTACTGTCTACCAAAAATTCAGATTTTCTTAATTTTATCCCCGGCAACAGCGCCAAAAACTTGATGTGATATTTTAATGTAATGTTTTACTCGCAAGTGCACGAATCGGTTTGTATATAGTGGGTGCGGAGTACGAGATCGTTCCCACGAGGACTAATTTTGAAATATCTAAAAGAGACAAGCAATTCTAGAAATCTATGAAGATCTAACAGTATTCTACCAGTTTTATGATTTAAGCGGTTGATGAGATGGTAATTAATGACTACAAACTAAAATTCAATTGATAATTCAAAAATAAAAGTGAAGATGATGATGATAAAGATGAAGATACTAAATCGTCTCATCTTTGGTCCGTTCTTCCTATAATATAAATCGAAGGATTAAATTATGAGATATTTCATTGGTAACAAACATCTTTTATGGAAGATCAATGGTCAACACCCTAATAGGTTCCACGTTGCATCCCTGCAATCAGGACTAAGATGATTTTCATATATAGATCTGGGATCAAGGGCACGGCTAGGCACACATGATCTCAGGTTCAAATAAAAATCATCCCCAAGGTGGGTGAAAATTCCAACAAGAATACCACTTACAAATTTGAAATCAAGGGCATGGCTCGGCACACTTTATTCAGATTAGGGATTATTTAAGATAAAATTACCATTACAGAACCAAGATCCAGGGCATGACTCGGCACACTCGATCCCAGAACATAATCGTAATTAGATCCACACGATGAAAGCAAAAAGACCATAATAATGATTGGGTAAAATTACCGTCACAGATCTGAGATCCCGGGCATGGCTCGACACACGCGATCCCGATTCGTGGCGGGAATTTCATCCGTTCATGATAGCACAACAACCATAAAATAAACTCTCATATTTTAATCCTAAATTTATATTATTAAAAGTACATCCCTCGGATGGGAATCATTAGATCCCCATCCCTATAAATTTAGCCACACATATTATAAGTAAATGACATAAATAAATAAAGACGGGAAATAACATTAATTAAAATTACCTCAAACTTCAAAATAAATTACGTTGATCCACAAATATGATGATCTTCAGAAACGAAATTAATGCAGGAATAAACTTTGAACAAAATTTAAGAATGAGTACTGAAAAATTAAAGGGAACAAAGCTCTCAAAAGAATAATAAAACTTCCCTATTTCTATGTCTAACTATAAAAAATAATGGCTAAAAACTAAGAACACTAAAAACTAAAACTCTTTCCTAAAACTAATTCCTACGTAATTCTAATTCTAAAAAGATATCCTTTTCCGAAGTGTTTGAGTCGCTTTAAATAGACCCGTCGCGCGGAAGTCTCCTAAGCCAAATTTTTAGGGTCGATTAATCGACCAGGGAGGGTCGATGCATCGAGCCTCCAAAAAGTCTCAAAAATTTGGTTTCCAGTGTCAGTTTCGTGTCAGACTCTGACTCTGGCTCGATTAATCGACCTGTAGGGTCGATGCATCGACCCCAGAAATCCGTGAAATTCAGCACTTCTTCTTGGTTCAGACACTGATTCGGTATTTCGGCCATAACTTTCTGTCCCGAACTCGGATTGAGACAATGCTTGAGCCGTTGGAAAGCTGACGAAAAGATCTACAACATTCATGTTTTGACAATGTCGTAATTCGGCCGTCTTGAAGGTCCAAATTTAGCCGCAAGTCGCACCAAGTTCTTGATTACCCGAAGTTGCAGTGTTTTGACATTATATTCAGAATTCTTGGACTGTTTTCTATACTTGGCTTGTATTTACCTGAAACACTTCAAATCTAATCAATCTCGTTAGATAGCCTTCATCGGACAGCTAAATATAGGTATTTAGGGGTGAAATATCCTCATTTTTCAGTACTCATCAATGACACCAATACAAGAGGGTTTCAATTCGATGGGTCAAAGTCAAGCGACCCGACCCGTCGTAGGTTTGGGCTTGGGTTCAAATTTCCTAGTCCCAACCTATTAGGTCGGGTTGAAAATGCTGACTCATTTATTTCCAAGTTCCAATGAACCATTGAATTGTTTATTGTTTAATTCCCAACAACATTATTCATATACCCAATATAAAAAATCACCAAAATTTTAGATACCTAAAATTATAAATCATCCCAAAATAATAAAAAAAAGAAAATATTAGCTAATAGGGACTGCGGCAGAGAAGTTTTAGCCTATTATATCCGGTGCAAAAGTTTGGGTAAAAGGGATTGACACAGTTTGCAAGATTTCTAAAAAGGTATTAGGTCAACTGTAAGAAAATGGGCAACTTGAAATTATAAAAACACCTTCAATACCCTTCTCTCTCCCAAAGGACCCTAGCGACTGAAGCCACAAAGATCTTGAAGCCAATCTCCGACTGCAAATCGACTGCGTGCAGTCGACTGCAAATCAACTACAAATTGAAAACCCTAGCAGAAAATCTTTTTGAAAAAAAAACTTAGGCTAAAATTAAAAAAAGAAATCAATTAAAAAAGGAACCCTAGCTTCAAATCGACCGCAAGATTCAGGTTCGAAATACTATAGAGAGAGAAGGGTTTCTCTCTCTACATCTCCTTAAGCCAAGGGCTTCTCTCTCTACATTTAAATCAAAAATCAGTTTCATAGTTGACTAATGGTTTTTTAACAGATTTAGAGAAAGAAGGGTCTTTTAACAGATTTAGAGAGTGAAGGTTAAAAATAAAAAAAGAAATTAATTACAAAAGAAAACCCTAGCTGCAAATCGATCGCAAGATTTAGGTTCGAAATGCTGTAGAGAGAGAAGAGTTTCTCTCTCTACATCTCCTTAAGATAAGGGCTTCTCTCTCTACATTTAAATCAAAAATCAGTTTCTCTCTCTACATCTCCTAACAGAAAATCTTTTTGAAAAAAAAAACCTAGGCTAAAATTAAAAATAATATAATTTCTATTGATTTGAAGTGGGCTTGTTTGTATTTCTTTATTTTCTTTTTTCTTTTTAATCCATGAGAGGACAGTGATTTTTTGCCTCGGCTAAACTTATTGACATCGATGAGAGAAATCGATGCGAGAAATCCAAAATCGGAGTGCCTCTACTGATCAATGAAAGAAGACATGATGTCGAGTGATCACCTTTTGTCAGGAGAAATGAGGCTAGGCATGACGGTTGTCTGGTGTGATGGAGTTGGATGATGTTAGAGACGATGGGGTTAGACTTTAAAAGTATTTGAGATATTTGAGAGCGAGATTGAAGGGCACTATGGTAATTTCAAGTGAAGTATTTTCTTGCAATAGGTCAAACCATTTTTTAGAAATTTAGAAAATCGTGCCAATCCTTTTTTCCTAAAACTTTCCCGCAAGTATATGGCGCTATACTTTTCAAATTGAATTCTCTTTCTAAAGTGCCCTAAAAAAAACCTACCAAAAATTTTAGATATCCAAAATTAAAAATCATTCCAAAATTTGGTTATTAATATAAGAACATGCAGATTGAAGGTTTTCTTTATAAGAATAATTTTATGGTTTGCCATAAATCCTCCATTGGTTGAATATTCGTCCAAACGTTGGCATGCTTTAATGGGGGAATCACCCATCTGATGGGTCTTGAATCTGATGGGTGAATGAAGGGCCTTTTACAAGAGTACCTTTAAATCCACCCACCGAATCTTTGAGTTCACCCACGCTGAAACACGTTGATTGAATTGATCGAACAATGGAGATCATTTATCCTCCCAATCTTTCATGAGATAGATCTTTAATCATGAGTGTACCATCAGACGGTCAATTTTTTATTTCACGTGGCACACATCTCAAAAAAGTAACCTTAACATCACGTGAACGCTTAAAATTTATTTTAAGGCCACTTTTATGGGTGTGTACCACATGAAATAAAAAATCGACCATCTGATGGTACACCCACTAAAGATCAATCTCATGAAATATTGGGACGATAAACAATCTCCATCATTTGATTCAATGTAGTCAATGTGTTTCGGCGTGGGTGATCTCAAAGATTTTGCGGGTAGATTTAAAGGTACTCCTTTTAGAATGATGGTGGTAAGCTATAATAGCATAACTTGTAAATAAAGGTAAATGAAGGGGCATAACTCGTAAATATAGATGAATGAAAGGCTAGAATATTGGTTTCATTAAGGGCAAAATAGTCCTTTCAATCCATAAACTCACACCTAATTATCGGGAGGTATATGAAATAGAAACACAAAAATAAAAGGGCTGCAGAATAAATACTCATAACTCAAAGAATTTGATACAATACCGACATATCTCACGGGGGTTGGGTATATGCAAAAAAACCCTATATATATATATATATATATATATATATATATATATATATATATATATATATATATACTAATAAAAACTGATCAAGCGAGTGTGCGGAGTCGGGTAAGAAAGACAAACTTTCTAGTGTGTGGTAGTTAACGGGTCTCTCTCTTCCCTCAACTTTAGACGATGAAAAATATACCCAAATGGTAGATGGAGAGACACTCCAATTTGGGTCATTGTAGTGCAAAGCTCTACCCTGAAATGATACCAAAGGCAGCCCTCGAGTTCTCAGCTAGCAGAAAAGGGAGGAGAGTTAGTCCCTCGATTTAAGTCCAAGGGGAAGGGTCGAGCCGCTAGCTCTCTCGCTTGCTCTATCCTCTGCTTCTTTTCTATTACTCGAAACAACTAAAATTGGGTCAAAAGTCCCCAAAGGCACCTCTAAAATTGGGTCGAAAGTCAACTTATGCGTGAGGGTGCTGCGAGCCGGTCGATATTCTCATTCTCTTGGAGATTTATCATTAGGGAACTAGTATTTGCGCACCTTAAAATTATAGGTGCAAAACTTGAAAATAGAGGTGCACCCACTTCAAAAAACGATTGACTGCTTTGAATCAGACAATAATGATCGTTTTCACCTCAGTCTATCATACAATGGATCTTGAAATTATAACATAGCTTGAATTAGACAGACCTTGATTCCACATGGCCATTCCAAATGGCCACTCCATGGGAGGACGGTCACCATCCTCCAAGCTTCTACGCGGAGCTCCACGTGACAGCCAACATATTATTTCGATGATACGTGGAGCTCAGGTGCATTGCTTAGATCATCTTTGTAAAAAAAAAAATTTGAAAATCCATCTCTACCGTGTGTTTTTTGAACCGTGAAATGTGGATCAATGAAACCCGTCAAACTTTGACTTGTGGGTTTAAAAAGTTTTTTTCAATTTTTTTTTTTTTAATATTGATCTATACCGTCCACTTGTGCTCCACGTGGCACCCAAACAGTATTTTGGATGCCACGTGGAGCTCCATGAGAATCTTGGAGGACGGTGACCGTCCTCCATTGGAGGACCTAACCGGCTCCCTATATATATATCAATCACACACAAATGTGATTTTCAAGTCACTTTTTTTTATGGAAGTCATGTGTCCTTTAGTTAGGATAGTGTTGCACAGAGAATAAAGAACTGACCATCTGATGGCACACTTGTGACCTCAAGATCAATTGAATAAAAGATTGAGATGAAAAATGGTCTCCATCCTTTGATTCAAAGCCGTGGTTTTAAGAGTAAGTGCCCTCAAAGATTTGGGTTGCGTATGGTATAGTTTTTTGTTGGCCCCTGCCACAATAGAGTTCATCTACTTTAGTTGATTCTCATTCTCTTTTCTAACTTCTTGCAAAGAGGATTTACCTGCTCTAACAATAACCTCCTTGCTCTCTACTAACTCCCCATCAGAACTGCTCTGACAATGAGTGAGTAGAGAAGAAGGTAGAACTGTTGAACAGATAAATTTTACATAAAATCTTGTTATGCAAGAAATTAATAAGGAGAAGGAGTACTTACTAAAGCAGGTAATATAATATTAACAAAGAGAATGAGAACCTACTAAAACAGGTAAACTCTACTATGGCAGGGGCTAGCATACGTAGCCTGAGTAAATGCAAATAAAGGTACCATTAGGTGATGTAAATAATCCACCCGACTAATGATTAGTTGTGCAATAGATGCTTCTCCTTTAAATATTTACATACAAAGATCAAGTGTTCAACACATACATTTTCTAATATAGGAATACCGATACATCTTTACTATCTTTGACTAGGGTTGTCTATGGGTCGGGATCAGCTCGCTATCGGCCTGACTTGGGTCGGATTTTGTCACAAATAAAAAGCTCAAGCTGAACCCAATTTTTTTCCGAGTCCGATATAAGCCTCATTTTCAAGATAAACATTATCGAGCTGCTCAAAGCCCGTTCAGTCCCTGTGCCAAGCCTGATTATTTAAGGGAAAGGGAAACATGCCTAGAAGTGTGTGAATGTAATAGTCTCAAATTGGATAGAGAAAAGTTGTGACCCTAGGCTATATGTAATTGGAAACACTACATGTCATAACGCATTCTGGATGAAGACTTAAGCCCTTGCTATGAACAAAATCGGGGAGGAGACTTAAGCTCAGAACCAGACAATATCTTTCTTTGTGCGCTCTGATATACAGATGACTCGCTCTAAATGGGGACTTAAGCCCATGCTAAGAACAAAATCAGGGAAGGGACTTAAGCCCAAAATCATACAATATCTTCCGTTGTGCGCTCTAATACACGGATGATGCATTTTGGGTGAAGACTTTAGCCCATACCAGAAACAAAATCGGGGCAGGGACCTAAGCCTAGAACCGAATAATATTATAACATGTGGGTCTAAGTCGTCACAGTGAACCATCCAATTGATGAGCATTAACATCAACCATTAAAATCAAATACAACGATGGACATTATAATCAACATATCATAGGGTTTAAATTTCCCTAAGACACCATTTTTTGGCATGCCGCACTTCAATTTATGTTATGGGACTTTCATCGAATGAATTATCCAGATCTTAAACTAATAATGGTGTAAGATCATTCAAACACTATTTTAGTTTTTAAATGACGATCAAAATTATATTTCTCAACTCTGTTGAATGTCATTAAAAAAAACTCTCGGTGTCATTCAAAAACTTAAATAATATTTAAATGAACTCACACATCAATGACTTAAAATGCGGCGTTGATGGTACTGTAAACAAGAGACATCATGGACTGAAGTACAGCAGACCCAAAAATATTGATATAGGTAGATTTAAACCATCAAATCTACTGACTACAATATAAATCGTTATCTTTAGTTTTAATGAATGATATTAAAGTTCACTAATAGGATGATTTATATCCACTTAAAGGCATGTTCCTTTGGCCAAAGATATATTACAATGATGGATTACCAATTAGATAATTTAGATTAAACACAAAGGTGCGCCATATGATATGAATTTCTAAAATCATAAGCGAATAAATGGTGTAAGATCCATTGAACACGATTTGGTGTTTATATGCATTTTACATCTCATATTTGTACTATCTATAAGGAATTCAAAAGGAGGAGCAAACGAGTCATCCCTATATACACCTTACAGGTTCCAACTCGTCCGAAGATGCAGAACTCGGACCGAGTTGGAGTCCGAATCAGAAGCGTCTCCAACGTCTTCCCTCGTACAGAAACCCGCTCACCATCTCCTCTAAAACTCTCATTTTTCGATACCTATTGGATCTGGCTCTCACCAGTACAAAGACTATTTTTTTATTCCACAAATACCCCTTTCAATTCACTTATTCAAAACCTCAAGCACTCCCTCTCTCTCTCCCTCGAAAAATTCTACCCTCTCGCTGGAAAACTCGTCTACTCTCCGAAATCCGTGGAGTTAGAGATCGATTTCTTCGATGGCGGAGGTGTCGTCTTCGTCGAGGCCGAATGGGATGGCCCCGATGAAGACTTCCGGCGCTACGTCAGCGACGACGTGCATGACGTGGCGGCTTTTCAGTCGCTCGTGCCGGAGCTCAACATATCAGAGTTGCCGGCGCCGCTGATGGCCGTACAAGTGACGAGATTCGGCGGTGGCAGTGGCGTCGCCGTCGGGATTTCGATCCACCACGTGGCAGTCGATGGGCACGGGTTATGGGATTTCGTGAAATCGTGGGCGTACACGTGTAGGACGGGTGACGGGTTAGTGGGCCCCAGTCTTTCTCACGATCGGACGGCTATTGGAGGCCCTCTCGGGGTTAGACTTTCTGAGCTCTTTCTCCAAACGTTTGCTCCATCGTTACCGAAGGTAAGAAACGTTGAATTTTACGGTTAATGTAATATCGCCTGCTTGAATGCTGCGGTCAGTTTTTGAGATCCGTGTGAGTCAATGCTATACGGGGGACAGATTTTATACAGATAAACTGCAGCGGCTGATGTGGCATAACTCAATTGGCTGTAAGTGGGGTGGGGCCAGGTTGGTACAGCCACGTAAGCCGCCCGCACTTTGTCGTCAACAAATCTGTCTTAAGCTTATATTTTCAGCATCTTTATATGCAATCCCAGGTTCTTCTTTCTCAACAGCAGTTTTTTTTTTTTCAATATTTACCAAATTTTTACGTTTTTATTTTATTGTTTTGTCTTTCCAAATTTTTTACCTTTTGAATGATCTTCCACTATTAAAATAGGTGATTGATCTTATACCATTAAAAAATACTTCATTATCATGTCACATAGAAAATATCTACAGTCATTCTAAAGCCTATCGATGATTGGAACATATGTAAGTTAAAGAATCACACATATAAAACAATTATATGCTAAATCAATGATTTTTAAAGAATCACACATAACAAACAATTATATGCTAAATCAATGATTTTCTATATTAGCTCTTAAAATAAGAATAATAGCAGATAATAGAGTGTACAGATTTTAACACACCATAATAACTGTTCAAGAGATCATCACATTTTAAGATTGGGTAGTACACTTAAAATGGTGTAGTAGCCTAACATTATATATAAATTAAAATTTAAAAATAATACTTTCTGGACAGCATCTCAGGGCCAAAAAAGGTATCAATATCGTCTCGCTATGCCCTGAGATCCGAGACTTATCAACCGAGACATCTTGTCTCAGAGCAAAATTTAAAACCATGCTTGCAAGCAAGGATCAAAACCGAAACGTTTCATGCTTGCAAGGCCCATCATACGTTGGTAGCCACACATGGCCCTTGATGACCCGCAGCTAGCTCTCGAAATCAACCAAAAAATAGGTCAGCCAATGTTCCCAGACCTAGCAATGCACTGATTGCAACTTAAAGGGCATGATGGCCAGGCACCCACCTCATGACTCGGGAGACCCGAGTTTGAACCCCCCTTAGGTCACCAAGGATCAAAATTTTGGCTGAAATTATTGGTTTCGGTCCCCACCGAAACGATAATACGAGACCAAAATTTCGGTCATTGTTTGTATGGAAGAAATTCAAAATTTCGGTTCAAATTTTCCGTTTTGGTTTCCTCCGAAACCAAAATGAAACCTGAAATTTTGATCCTTGTAGGTCACTCTTATAGATTATATCAGGTGCTAACACAGCATGTGTTAACTTGGGCTGGGCATGTGCCCCCTCGAGTAGTCGGGTGCTCTATAAGCCTAGATACTCAAGTGATGAAATAAAAAATGGGGGGTTGGCACAGTGACCAGGACATGCGTCAAAAAGCGCAGGTTCTGAGTTCGAATCTCGTAGGGATTTATCCTTACTGACATGGTGTTGAGCGGACCCGGTAACGTAGCCTGGGTGCTCTAAGAGGCTGGATACCCGCTCATAAAAAAACATCTGATCATCTGAATTGAACAGTGGATCATCCAAAAGTGAACATTTGGTGATTTTTCAATAAATTGAACTCTTATGCATTGTGATTACACTAATGATTGAATCAACAGTTGACAAATCGGGTCCGTGCCGATCCAAATCTGTCTAACCTAATGCAAAGAACGTTCGTGATCAATTCGAAGAACATCCGATCGTTGAAAGAACGATCAACGGCTCATAACAATCGCAATTCAATTCCAATTTCGACCTTTGTGGTCTTGGCAGCCCACATTTGGCTATGTAGCATGCGAGCAAAAGGGTTGAATGACGATGAAAAATCATGCTTCTGTTTCCTAATGGATTGTAGATCATATCTCGACCCTCCAATCGATGAAGGGTATTTTGGGAATTGTGTAAGTCCGTGTATAGTGATATCCAACGGCTTAGATTTGTTGGGAGAAGATGGAATTATGCATGCGACAATGGCGATACGGAAGGTAATCCGTGAGGCCTCAGAAGAGCCTTTGAGGAACTGCAAGGAATGGGCAAAACAGCTTTACGAAATTCCTTTATCGACAAGGGTATCTGTCGTCGGATCACCTAGATTCAAGGTTTATGACAGTACGGATTTCGGGTGGGGGAGGCCTAGTAGGGTTGAGTTGGTCTCTATGGACTATGATGGAATAGTAGTTTTGACAGGTGCGAGAGATGAAGGTGGTACCGGTGTTCAAGTCTCTCTAACACTTTCTCCTGATCACATGGACAAGTTTGCTAAATTCTTCTTAGCTGATTTTGAAAGCTGAAGAACTTTTTCATCATTAATGTCATCTTCTTCCTAAGGATTTAAATCATGTTTAGTGTCAATTGTTTCTCTAAAGATTTTATATTATGGTCTTCAAATTAGACAGCGTAAATGGTGTTGCTCCACATGGCATAGATCTCAAAACTAACAAACCCTTTCTTTTTAGAGTACCTTTAAATCCACCCACCGAATCTTTGAATTCACCCACGCTGAAACACATTGATTGGGTTGAGTCAGGCGATGGAAATCGTTTATCGTTCCAATCTTTCACATGATGGATCTTGAGATCATGGGCGTACCATCAGTCGATCAATATTTTATTTCTCATGACATACATCTAAAAAAAGTGACCTTAACATCATATGTAAACTCAATTAATTTTAAGGTCACTTTTTTGGGTGTGTACCATATTAAATAAAGAATCAATCGTCTGAATAGTACATGATCTCAAGATCCATCATGTGAAAGATTGAAACGATAAAAAGATTTTATCATCTGATCAATGCATTCAATGTATTTCAACGTGGGTGAACTCAGATTGGGTGGATGGATTTAAAGGTACTTTTCTTTTAATTATGTGCCACGGTACAAATCTTGTGTGCAAGTTTTAACTCCGTAATAATAATAAATAATTAATATTAATTATAATTACAGCCTTTAGAAGATTTTTGTGGAAAAAATACTAGGAAAGTTTCATGAATTGAAATACAAAAGAGAGCAAGATAGTAACAATGACTACTTGAATTTACCAAATTTAAGCCTGTGTGAGTTTTATTAATTGGATTTTTTACCCTAGAGAACTTTTACATAATTATAACACTGGGTCCTAACTTTTGTTAATTGCATAGTAAGGTTCGAGACCTTCTATTTTTTCTTTAAAAATGTGCATGTACACTTTGTTCACCTTTAAAAGGAAAAGAAATCCTTTAACTAAAGGCATATGCACATTTATTTTTAGGTGAGACGAGTCGGCCACGTATGACTACGATTGATTAGTCTTGTATAAGACCGTGACCGACTAATCAGTCTTTTATGAGACCGATAGATAGTAAGTAGTATTATACGAGACCTTACAGTATCATATAAGACCTCGCTGCCTTGTATGTGGTTGGTTTTATTATATGAGACTACTGTGGTCCGAAATGAGACCTCGCGGTCTCTCCAACCGTGTTACATTGGCCTTAGAATTTTTAAACAAATATAACTCATATAAAGTTATGTTTTGCTAGAAAAGGGAAAATTTTATTTTATTTTTTAAAAAAATAAAATTAAAATTAACAATAAAAGGGGAAACTGGCAATCAAAAGGCAAATTGACAAGAATAATTACTTTAGAAGTTCAAAACAAAAAGGCTTAGCAGATTATCCAAAGGAAGCCCATGATCAAGCTGGTGCAAAAGATTGGAATAAAACATAACCTCAATAGATGATTCAATGTAGTCAACTGTTTATTCATATAAGGCCCTTTGACTGCATTGCATCGTATGATAAAGATGATGTTTTGTATCAATTTTTTACAGCTAAGATCTATAGGTCACAGCCTTCAAATGAAAAGGCTTATATGGTTTTTTTGCATGGCACAAGGAGTCATTAGTAGCAGGGACAGAGCCAGGAATTTGATATGGTCCCCATAAAGTGTTCATAGTTGTTTTATAATATTCTTTCTTATATCAATAATAATAACATAATAAAAAAATTATAGTTTAATGAAAAAGACATAAATAAAGAATGTGTAAAAAAGGCGAAAGAAATATAAGCATACAGTAAATTAGGGTAATACAAGGAAAAAAAATTAGTTGGGAGCTTCAGGGTTGGTATTAGATGATGTACCATACAGTGCGTGGTGCTAACGCTCCACACCGGAATACATCCACTTTAGAAATAGTCTGATTTTTTTTATATATCAATATTAGACTCATTGCGGAGTACTCGTTGATACGATTCCAACTATATATAATTTGTCGATTTTCGATAAGCATATAAAAAGTTATGCCCGTTTGAAGAGTGAAGCGGGTTAAAGGGCACAACTGTAAATTCGGGAGATAATCACCATTTACCTGTGCTTACACAAAGCGTTGGAGCAAAACCTCTTCTCAAGCTTTTTTATTAAATCTTATACGGAAAGTCTTAATTAGAGTTAACCTATACAGGGAATTATATATATATTTACTTATTCTCTCAAGTTGTCTCTCTTTATTCCCTTTTCTCTGCAAAAGCCCTGACAGTGTCATCTTTTATAATTTGTCGTCGGATCTCCATCGATTTTCGATCTTATAAGAGAATCTTACACCATCAAAGTTTCTCATCGCCGCGACCAATTTATCGTAAGAAAGGAATTCTCGCGAAAAGACTCGGGCATATCGTCTCTCGAATCCAATCTCCATCAACCCAAATCATCGTAGGATTCGAATCACGCTTCAACAGGTGGGTGCCTCTAAATACATCTTAAATTATTCAGTTATTTCAAAAAAAAAAAAAAAAAACCCTAATTTTTCCTTAAATTTTAATAAATTTCGGGTCTTAAAAACATAGAAATTAGGCCCAAAATCGATAGGATCGTTTTTCCCAGATTTTTGTGAAATTCGGCCAAACTCTTCAACAGAAACAGCCTCGGTATTTTTGCCATAACTTTTTGCCTCGAATTCGGATTGACGTGATTCTTGCGGCACTTGAAAGAAGACAACGAGATCTACAACTTTGTCTGAAATAGCAATTTCACGAATTTAATATTTTAAGTTGAGTCGGGATACGTTTTAGATGATCCAAGGTTACACGGGTTTGACATTATTTTTTTTAACTCTTGGACTACTTTACGCTAAACTTATCTCTAGACTTATAATCGCTAAGATTAAATAAAATACATTAAATAGCTTGCATCGAATAACAATCTATGAGTTTAAGGGGTCAAATATGGACGTTTTTCAATACTTACCATTCTATTACCTCCACTAAGCCTCATACAATTCTTCAATTGACACATGCGCTCCTTTAAAATTTTAAAATAGGTTGGATCGCTATACCAGTCAATCACCAAATTTCATGAATATAATTAACCTTAATGAAGTATAGTTTGAACACTATTGTAAAATAAATATAGTTAAATATTTCTTATTTTCTGTTTTACTTTAATATTTCGTATGTTATGCTCTTTATTAATTTTCTTCAAAAATATGAAATGTTTAAGGTTTATGTTATAATTCATTCTTATATATGTTCACCATTATCATATGGCATTCATCATATAGAAAATCACGATAGGGCACACGCATATAAGTTAAGAATAAAATATGACGCATGACTTATGCCTTCGTCACTGTGGGGTTTCTTTCACGGTCACGTGGAACTTGGAATGTAGGCATCCATGTACGGATGCAACCCCTCTATGGTAGTATGGGATACCACACGAAGTACATCTAGGTTACTACGGAACCCGTCCCTTGGAAAACGTGGTTTAGTGAAGCATATCGCACCGTGGCCTATT
This sequence comes from Chloranthus sessilifolius, assembly GCA_021018995.1. NCBI lineage: Eukaryota > Viridiplantae > Streptophyta > Magnoliopsida > Chloranthales > Chloranthaceae > Chloranthus > Chloranthus sessilifolius. The sequence continues at coordinate 117,431,441 of CM037594.1, read as the reverse complement.
CTAACTAAGTTTTAAGAAAAAATGAGAAAAGAATATGTTAAGACACATGTATATTAAGAAAGTGGAGACTTAAGCCCACGCAAATATAAAATCGGGGCGGGGACCTAAGCCCAGAACCGAATAATGTTATGATATGTTAAGATACGCTATGAAGGTCAGCTAAATCTAAATTAAGTTTCTACACGTGCCATACCTTACGAGCCACCGTAAGGGCTTAACGTCTGCAGCCAAGACGAGTCTTAAGGACATTATAGCCTTGTCTCGAACTAAGGGGACATCGTGGTTACTATGCCGATAACCTCATCTGGCTGGATGGTGGTTTATGTTATGATATGGAGGTTATGTGGTTATCTACACGTGGACCTCGCGTGGTAGGCTCGAGCAGCGATCCTGGCACAGATCGTTTAAATAAGATAAGATGTGAAGTACGTTGTGTAGGCGTATGAAGTAATTAATAAGACTTACGATATGTCACGAATGCTAAGTTGATGAGACAAATAGGAAAAGAGATAAGAAAATAGAAGCATCATGCACTCTTCATATTATATTAGTATATTTTTCAGTCTTGATTATGATAGTCTATGAATTATGGATAAGTTTATTTCATTTATTTAAGATGTTGGTTATATTTTAAAAATACCCCGCAATTCAAGCGATTGCACACACGCCCACCTAAGTAAGTTATGGTGGATCGATTGTGCAACCCGCTGAGTTTACGCGATTGAGTAAACTCACCCCCTTCCAAAATCTAACAGTTTCAGGTGAAAATTCTGCTTATCCCGTCCTTGATGATTTGAAAGCTGCTGATCCGGAGATGGCTCATATAAACAAGGATGTCGGCTACCACCTTGATGAGAGCGTAGATCCAGCAGATTTTTACCAGCATTGAGAACCCTTTTATTCTAGTTTTCATTATTTCTTGAGAGACTTGTTTTAGCCTTGATATATTGTGTGAGTTTACATTTGAGACCGTTTTACCCTATCGGAAACTGATTTGGATTTGATATCCTAGATGCATAATTAGGATTAAGTACTTCATTATTATTGTCTACGTTTTTTATTATTAATTTATGAGTAAATTATTTTTAATGCTATCTTAAATGCCTCAATCCATATGCTAAGTTAATTTATAGATTATGTGTATGTCCGCTTATCGCCTTAACCAGCGTGCGGTGTCATAACACGGAATTCTAGGCCCTCGATATCGGGTAAGGATTCTGGGTCGTGACACTATCAGGCAAAAAGTAAAAGCTTTAGACCCTTATTGATAATCCGCTTTTACTATTTTCGAGTCGTATGGTTCTCTTTTAAAGTTGACATTGTTTTTTGGCGGTTTAACTTGGCGGCGAGCATCTCACTCCGCCGCATTCTTTCTTGTAACTCTGTTACTTATGCCTACTTGCCTTTCAAGAGAAACAAAAAAAAATGGGTTTTTTGCATATACACTCCCGTGTTATGCTAATATTATAAGAAACTCCTTGAGTTATTAGTATTTATTTTGCGGCCTTTATTTTTGTGTTTCTGTTCCATATAACCCCCTGCCGTTAACTAGCCGTGTGTTTATCGATGGAAAGCCTATTTTGCCCTTAATGAAACCAATATTTTAAAAATTAACCACTAATCTATATTTACTAGTCATGCCTTTAAAGTTTATCACTAGAAGCCCTTCATTCACCCATGCCATTATAATTAACCACTATTCTAAAAGGAGTACCTTTAACTCGACCCACAAAATCTTTGAGTTCACCCACACTGAAACACATCGACTGCATTGAATCAAACGATGGAGATTTTTTATCGTCCCAATCTTTCATGAGATCGATCTTTAGATTATAGGTGTACCATTAGACGGCCGATTTTTTATTTCATGTGGTACACACCCCTAAAAGTGACCTTAATATTAATTTTAAGCATGCACGTGATGTTAAGGTCAATTTTCTAAGATGTGTGTCACGTGAAATAAAACACTGACCGTCTAATGGTACGATCATGATCTCAAGATTCACAATGTGAAAGATTGGGAGGATAAATGATCTCCATCATTCAATTCAATTCAATCAACGTGTTTCAGCATGAGTGAACTTAAAGATTCAGTGGGTGGATTTAAAAGTACTATTCTAAAAGGCCCTTCATTCACCCATGAGATTCAAGACTCATCTGATGGGTGATTGCCCCATTAAAGCATGCCAACGTTTGGACGAATACTCAACCAATAGAGGATTTGTGGCAAACGATGCAATTATTCTTGAAAAGAAAACCTTCAATCTACATGTTCCACTCAAAATACTCGTCCCTCCAATTTCCTATATGATTCAAGACCCATTTTTATGAATTGGATTGCCTAACCGCGTCTGCTTCCATCCATTGAATCTTTGAGTTCACCCACACTAAAACACATTGATTGCATTGAACAAGACGATGGAGATCGTTTAGGCATACCATTAGACGATCAGTGTTTTATTTCGTGACACACATCTCAGAAAAGTGACCTTAACATCACGTATACGGTTAAAATTAATTTTAAGGTCATTTTTTTTGGGTGTGGACTGATGAGTAGTGAAATATGATGATATTTCACCCCTAAATACCTATATTTAGCCGTCCGATGAAGACTATCTGATGAGATTTGCTAGATTTGAAGTGTTTCAGGTAAATACAGTCCAAGTTTCTAAAACAGCCCAAGAATCCCGAAAATAATGTCAAAACACTGCTATTTTGGGTCATTGAGAACTTAGTGCGACTTGCAGCTCAATTTGGACCTTCAAGACGTCAGATTCAGGAAATTGCTAAAACATAAAAGTTGTAGAGCTCGTCGTCAGCTTTCCAACGCCTCAAGAATCACCTCAACAGAAAGTTATGAGCAAAATACCGAGGCAGATCGTCTGAAAGCTAGGCGGGAATTCACGAAAATTACTCTTAGATGTCAATCGAGAGAGTATTAGGGTTAGGCTATTATAAAAGAGAAGCCACGAGTTTCTTAGGGATTATTATTTTTGCAATTAGAATATTATTCATTCTTTCTTTTTAGTTTTAGGGCTCTTCACTGGGGAATATTTTCTTCATCTTTTCAAGTCTTCTTCTCTCCTTCTTACAGGGTTTATTCAGGTAGATTGTACTAGGATTTGCATTATTTTCTACGAGAAATTCATAGATTGTATTTAGGAAAAACAATTGCAAATATCTTTTGGAAGAAATAAAAGAGAATGACTTTGAAAGAAAAGGAGATCAAACACCAAAGATGACTAAATCGATAGATCGGGAAGATGCGATCCCGGATAAGTACCTATGTTTATGATTAATACCACAGTCTATTATTGTTATCATGGAATCGTTTTGCTCAAAGTTTGTGTGATTGAAAATATTTTAAATGCTTTTGTTATGACCGTTGATCGCGTATCAGCCGTAAATCGCTAGATCTGGACTGCGCAGTTTGATCTAGGTCGTAGAAGCGATTATGTCTTTGATTGTCGTGATCTAAATATCATGAGATACGCTTATGCTTTTTACATGACTCATACCGCAATGTTAAATGAGTCATTGTTTTTAGATAGTATCTTGGGATTGATGATCATATTTTATTTCAAGTCATTTTTCTAGATGAATGATGGTGTGAATGATGATTTAATGAAACTGTGGGTTTTAATGATAGAAAAGGGGTACGAATCTGGGGTAGCATATTCCTTGATCTCATTTTAATATTGTTCGTAGATTTATCAGTAATTAATTGTTTAGATTAATTTATTTTTCTGCATTTAGGAAAAGTGTGTTAAGTTTTTGGTAAAATTGAATCTGTCCTTTGGTACTTCCTTAGGGATATTTTTAAAATCTCTAAAAGAATTAATTAAAAATTCACGTTTCCCTGTGGGTTCGACACCCCTGTTCTTGCCATACTGCAATAGATCTTGTGCACTTGCAAGGGTTACATTCTAAATCGATCATGGACCACATGAAATAAAATATCAACCATTTGATGGTGCCACCATGATCTCAAGATCCATCGTGTGAAAGGTTGGGACGATAAACAATATCCATCGTCTGATTCAATGCAATCAACCGTCTGATGGTGCCACCATGATCTCAAGATCCATTGTGTGAATGATTGGGGCGATAAACGACCTCCATCGTCCAATTCAATACAGTCAACAGTCTAATGGTGCCACCATGATCTCAAGATCCATCGTGTGAAAGGTTGGGACGATAAACAATATCCATCGTCTGATTCAATGCAATCAACCATCTGATGGTGCCACCATGATCTCAAGATCCATCGTGTGAATGGTTGGGCTGATAAACGACCTCCATTGTCCAATTCAATACAGTCAACAATCTGATGGTGCCACCATGATCTCAAGATATATCGTGTGAAAGGTTGGAACGATAAATGATCTCCATCGTCCGATTCAATGCAGCCAACCGTCTAATGGTGCCACCGTGATCTCAAGATCCATCGTGTGAAAGGTTGGGACCATAAACGATCTCCATCGTCCGATTCAATGCAGTTAATGTTTTTCAGCGTCGGTGAACTCAAATATTTGGTGAGTGGATTTGAAACTATTCTTTTTTGTAAGTGGAGGGGTGGATTTAGAATTACTCTTACCATGTGTAGAGGGTGGCAATTTAGTAATTTAATTTTTAAAAAAATAAATATGATATTTAGGCTATTCTTTAACGGATGATTAACCATTTAAAGTAGCATCCGTTAAAGAGGGTGTTTTATGAACACCAAAATACTAACTCAAGGGGTTTAAAGTAAATAGCTATAATTGTGAGGATTATTTGTAATATCACCATAACTCGGGGTGTATTGGCAAAAACCCCAAAAAATAATTGACCCAAGTGCTGAGTCAGGTACCTAATACCATAGTTATTGAAAATCGTTCCTTTCACAGTTAGAAGGTTTTTTCTTCGAGAAAGTGTGATTAATTGAAAAAAAGGAATTTTTGTGTTTTAAATTATTATTTTTTTTGCAATAAATTGAATGATAAGAACCAGCTTAAAGGTTTCACTAAACCAGTCGGATTGATCCCTCAATTTCTTTTCTTTTTTCCCGATTTTTTTTTATAATTTTTTCTTCCTAATTTTACCAATTATTTTCGTTTTTATCCCTTGGTGATTTTTTCCCTATTTCCGGCTTGGTAACTATTGCTAATGCCAACTTTGTGCACCAATAGCTGCGCATGGGTCAATCTTCTTTCAATCTTCTTCCACCAATTTACCAAATTTGAGAGAAACAAATATTTACGAGCCAAAAAATCATGAGAATAAAATTGGGACTAGGTACACTACATGTGCACCAAGGTCGGTGGTTGGGTTAATCTTCCTTTGCAAGATTGGTCAAATCTTTAGAGATGCACAAGTATTTACAAGCTTGCAAATCAGTGCAAGAAAGGAAGATTGACTCGTGCAAATCACCACCTTTGGTGCAAGGGTCAGGCACCTAATATCAGCTATTGCGATAGGATGTTATCAACACACATTCACATATATATGGAAAAGGGATCCGTCCTCCATGGGAGGACGATCACCGTCCTCCAACCTTTCACGTGGAACCCAAAATATTTGTTCGATGCCACATGGACCTTGGGTGCATTGCTTAGATCATCTTTGAAAAAAATAATTAAAAACTCATCTTCACCGTGTATTTTTTGAACCGTGAAATGTGGACCAATGAAAATCGTCTAAATTTGATTTGTGGGTTAAAATTTTTTTTTTCAAATATTTTTTTTTTAATATTGATCTAAACTGTCCACCTGTGCTCTACATGGCACTCAAAAAGTATTTTGAGTGTCACGTGAATCTTGCTGTGCGGTCACCGTCCTCCATTGGAGGACCTAACCGGCTCCCTATATATATATATATATATATATATATATATATATATATATATATATATATATAAACAAGAGGAAAGTACTAAATAGCGCCTTTTTGGATTTTTAATATAATTTCGGTGATTTTTTTTATTACAAGTTAGCGCACCTAATGTCCTTTTAAAAACGGGTCGTATCGATGCATGATGCAAATCTTTGATGTGAGGATTTTATCGAATAGCCCATGCTTATATAGAGCTGAAAGTGCCCTCCTCCCTCTTCGTTGGTATATTTCCAAAAGAGGTATATATATATATATATATCGAACCTCTCACTTCTACTTATAGAGGGTTTAGCACAAGATTAGAAAAGAGGAAAAAAATAAAGATAAATAAGGAGAAGATTAAGAGCAATTTCTTCTTGTACTGCCACTGAGTTCTATGATAATTGGGTATCCGGCATCGAAGAGCACCCCACTAAGTACCCGCGTACGTGCAACACCCGCATATCACAAGGATCAGTCAGTAGCGATAAATCCCTACGAGTGGCTAACAAGGGGTGTGGTTCCAACTCAAAACCACAGCTTCTTGAGACTTGGTCCTGGCCGCTGCGCCAACTCTCATTGGCACTACCACTCAACTCCATGCCCCTCTCCATTTTGATGGATTCTACTTATTTGAAAACCATCCATTTTAGGTTTGCCTCCATTTCCCATGAATCTCCCCCCTCCCTCTTTAATGGCAGGCTCTGAAAACGAAAAAATCCCACTATTAAAACCTGAATGGTTAGCATTAGTAGGATGAACATTACTGTTTTTACTCTCTTCTATTGGAGAATGGTCTCCTTGTCTAGCCATGGTGTTCTTCTCCCCTTCTATCTCTCTATACTTGTTAAGATACACTCTTAATGATCCCACATAGTTTTCGAACCCGAGTGTGGTCATTGCCCATAAAAGATCATCGCCGTTGATAGTCTTCCTCTTCTCTCTTTGGCATTTGTCCGAAGCTTCTCCGGTAACGAAGCTAATGAACTCCGATACGCACTCTTGAACGGTCTCTTTGGCATCCTTCGATATCTTTGCGTTAGCGGGGAGGGTTCTCTTCATGATACGGCTGATATTTGCAATGGGGAGGAACCGGTCTTGGTCTTTGTTGGAGTTGTCGGCGAAGTTTCCAGTGAAGGAGCCCGATTCGGTGTCGGAAGGGGGGCTAGCCACCGGGCTTACTTGACATCTTCTTCCTTTCATGGTGAAGGGAATGTAGGGAGAAGAAGAAGAAGAAGAAGAAAGATTGAGAGAGGAAGAGAGGGAGAGAGGGGTTTGGCTAGAGCTTAGTGATGAGGGAGTAAGAGCAAGTGGGGTGGCTTTTTAAGCTTAGAAAAAAAGAGTGTGAATTGGGAAAGAGGGGAAAAGTGGCAAGGCGGTTTGATAGCTAGAGACAAATAGACATAAATAACTGTTTAAGTAACAACTAACAAGTGATGTATTCATAAAACCAAGAAATAAAAAACAAGTGATGGAGTGTAGACTTTAGAAATCAATTATAGAATATTGATCCTTATAAAAAAAAATAAAAAATAATATATATATATATATATATATATATATATATATATATATATATATATATAGAGAGAGAGAGAGAGAGAGAGAGAGAGAGAGAATATTGATAAATAAAGCAGCAAGTAATATTCCTCAAAGGTACCTTTATTTGCAGCCACAAATATCTAATGTAATCATATATAGTTGAAAATCATTGATTGCTTTGAATCAGATATCATAGTTTTTTTTTGTTCCAATCTTCCACACAATGGATCTTGAGATCATGTGATCATGTGTGTACTATCGGAGAGTTAATTTTTTATTCCACATGGTACACATCCCAAAAAGTGAACAAAAAAAATTCACATTTGAGTGTGATGTGTGCGCTACATAGATTTCGAGTCAGCTTTTAAAATGTGTCACATGGAATCAAAAATTGATCATGCCAATGATTTCAAGATCCATTGTATGGGAAAGATTGGAACAATATATATATCATCAGATTTAATGCAATCAAGGGGTTCTCCATCGTGATCCCTTTAGAGATTTGATAGGTGCAAATAGAGGAACTCTCCTCGAATTCTTATAACCCATTTGGTCAAAATCATACCTTTGACAAAATTTGAATCGGACCACTCATTAACTCACCCCGAGTCAACTAAGGGTGCGGGTTAAACTCAGTTAATCCTAGTTTAACAAAAATTTCAGTTAGTGTTGGGATTTTAAATTTCAAACTATTCATCCTAGAATGGTAGACTTGATGAGTCATCCAAGCCAGATCTGTCATTTGATCGAACTGACTCGGTTCGAAAACTGAGTTAACCAATTTAGGCATTCAGTTGACTCAGTTGTACCCGACCGAGTCACCTCCGCTTGATACCTGAATTATTAAATCTCGATGTTTAATTGATACTAATGAGAAGTTTAAATAGATTATTTGAATTCTTTAATTTATGAGTAAGCAAAACCTGTTCCATAAACTCGGGAGCAATTACTTGCGCACGAGATTTATATTGTTACACATAATTTCAAAAGAAAGACGATATTCTTAAGACTATGCCATGTAGAACACTATCTGAGTTGTCTGATTTGATATATGGCCATTATGTAGTAGTGATCTTTGATGCCAAAGATAGGATCCGAACATGATCTCTATTATTTGATTCAATATACACTACAAAAAATAAGATTATTAGCGGCATCAAAATCTGCTGCTATTAATAAAAAAACTACCGCTATTAGTCATGTTGCAATTGAGCGGCAGTTTTTTGTGCCGCTAATAGTCTTATTTTTTGTAGTGACAATTGAAGCTCATTATCCGATTTAATAATTTACTATGTTGAATTAGATGATAAAAATTGTGTTTCGTATCAATCTTTGGTATCAAAAATCTTGACATCATGGCCTTCAAATCAGACAACTTTCATGGTGTGCAAGTTCTCGCTGCCTATGAATTCTTACCATCCAACAAGGTATCTTGAATTTTAGAAAGAAAGAAAAAAAAGGAGTGGCAGAGATGCTTGTTATCTTCTCCTTTTGCTTTTTTTTGCCTCTCCAAAGATGCTCCACATCACATCCATATAAATTAAAGAATATAGGCAGGTGGGTACAATTAATACTCATTAAAAACCTTAATAAATACATATATATAAATCTTCAAACAAACCCGGTCATGACAAATGGCTTCTCTAGAAGCTTATCTCACTTAGCACAAAGTGCGTGTCTTTGAATGTTTATGTCTCTAGTTTGTTGTCTAAGTCTTCACATATTACAATAATATGAAAAAGTCTCAAGATTAATATATAATTATAAGAGAGACTATTTTTGCTCTCACCTCCAATAATGAGATCAGAGGTTGGTGGAGTGACCACACTTTTAAATTCATAAAATTTAAAATTTTATGAATTTTCTATTCTTTTCGTTTTCCTTTGCATTGTGATAAAAAGGTAAGGGAAAATGATAGAGAGAAAATTCATAAAATTGATTAAAATTATGCTTTTAACATTTAGGGTCATAAAAAATAATAATAATAATAAGATTTTTAAATATATTTTGAAGATATCAGTTGATGACTTCGGAATCCAATTAATTAGAAGATAATTTTAGATTTGAGAAAATGGATAACTTTTTTTTTTTTTAATTCTATAATTAAGGAGGTTTGGAGGGTCTCTTGACCTTTCATTATAAAAGCAGATTATACCGTAGAATATCTAAAATATAGAAGAAATAAGAAGAAGAATAGAAAGAGAAGAGAAACTTCCCGAGAGAATGCATTGTGGAAATCTTGATGTATTTGTATCTAAAAGATCAACCTTATAAATAGAGAAGATATCTATAGATTCTCTAATATATACATGATGGAAAGTACACCTTAAATCTTCATAATTACAGCGGTGAGAATTGAAGGCAAGGATCAAAATTTCGGCCGAAATGACCGAAATTTTGATCCAAATTATCGGTTTTGGTCTTTACCGAAACGATAATTTGGATCGAAATTTCGGTCATATTTTGTATGGGACTCAAACTATTGGCTTTCAACCGAATTTTCGGTCCAAATTTTCAGTTTCAATCATGCCTGAAACTAAAATTTTGATCCTTGAATGAAGGTACTGACCCGGCATGTGCTAAATTTCGGGTGACATGGTGCTCTAATTAAGAGGCCTGGACACCCACGTTATCAAAAGAAAGAAGGAAAATTATGCACATTCCAGCAGACTACGAAACTGGCATTTGAATCATGTACATGCAAGGTAATCCGCACAATGATTACATGCCCTCCAAGTATACTGAAACTAAATCTCGTCAAAGAATTTTCCACAAAAATGGTCGACTTCTGTTGTCTCTTTCACTTTTCATTAGTGGCATTCACTACATTCAACGGATCAGATTCACTGATAATTGTGTTGGAACCCAATTCAACGGCTTATTATAAGTAGTTGAAAATAGTTGAAAATAGCTTCCATCTCAATAAGTAGTGCATCATTTTAATTTGGATAGATGGTGCAAAGAAAATCAAGGATCAAAAACTTGGATTTCCTTTGGGTTTCCGTGGTGACCGATAACGAAATTTCAGCCAAAATTTTAAATTTCGGCCGAAATTTCAGCCGAAATCTTTCCCATAGTATCAAAAAAACGAAATTATGAGTTTTCGTTTCGATTTTTACCATACAATATATAAATACCAATAATAATATTGCGGATAGAAGTACATATATTGATTAATATATAATGTATACAACAATATTTTAAACACCTAGTGACATAAGAGAAGGAATTATTGGAAGAGTTAGGGTTTGACTTGGATGGAAGCTCCTAGGCCAAAATTAGGTTTATCGACAAATATATTTTGTACGATATTGCATGAAGAGACATGTTTGAATCGCCGAAAAAGCTTTAAAATGTGGAATAGAAATAATAACATAAATCCAAGCAAGATAAAATGAATAGCTTAAGACAAATGCATATAACATGTGAGAAATTGATGATCCTTCCATTGTTAGGTGCTACTTGATAAATTAGGGGCCTATTCGTTTGCACGTAACTAGGAACACGTTTCGAGCCCCAATAATTCGAACCCCAATACGTGTTTAACCTTTATTAATTTGATAGCGTGGAAGGTCAAATGCGTAGTGCCCCGAAACGCGTTTTTAAGTTATTTATATTAGAATTTTTATGAAATTTTAAAATTTTTATTTTGTGTGGTCCACACACACTAGAATTTTAAAAAATCGTGAATTACAATTGGTTGAAATAACAAAGGGCATTATTAGAAATTAAAAAAAACTTCAAAGTTTCCTGATTTATATATGATTCTTACTCCTATTAGAATATCTTGATAGACGGTATTCTAAGCAAGGCATGACTCTCCATGCTATATATATAGGTGAATATAGTCTTTTGGCATCTTTCCATTAAGAGAATGGAGCAAGAGAGGGGTAGAGCCACTTTCACCTTCCTCTCTCTTGTAGAAAAGATTTGATAAAACAGATTAAAGCTAAAGTGATGGTCATGATCTACGCGATAAAGTACGCACATATATTTTAATTTATAAATTGTATCTATTATTTTGATTGATCATACGTCTAGATCCTAGAGAAATTGTTTTGGGTGGTCGGATCGATAGATCCAACAATTGACATCAGAGCCTTAGGTTGCCCATGATTGATCGAAGCATTAAATAAATAAATAAATAAAAACTTCCCCCACTAAAGGGCCGTCTTCTTAGTCTCCGCAAGTAATATGAAATCTCTCTATCTATCAAAGTCATCGGTGGCTGAAAACAACGCTCCTCGTAATTCCAATAACCCGTTATTAATGGGAGTTTCTATTAGGTACATAACCCGTGTATTGCTACAGGTTGCATACGGCAGTCTAATTTAGTCTATATAGAATGCACAACCACAACTGTACGTACATATCATATGATGATCAACGGCTCTGGATTTTCATAATGCTCTCTCTTGATCTCAATATCACACAAAAAGAAGAAAAAAAAACTCATAATGGGTTTATTTTGGTACGATTTAACGTAGTGTATAATTTAATGGGTTTGTTTCAAAAGCGCCTGAATTTTGATCAAGAGTGTTGCGAGGCCTATGGTTTTATCTTTTAATATATTTGGATATCATGGGTAGTAGTGACCAATTGGATTCAACGGGTTTTTAAAACCATTGGATACAGAGAACTCTTGACTATCTAGGCAGTGCACTTTTATAGGTTTTGGGGCAAAGGTACTTTTTATGTTACAATCGCTTCTATGCCACGAACTGGTTGAATTAATAATGACTTGTAATTTGAAAGTCGGCCCAATATTGGAAGGCTTATGAGGATAGTCGGTGCATTGGGTAAAACTTTGGTAGGTAGGGTAAAACTTTGGTAGGTAGGCCTCTAACGCACTCAAATCTCTCATGCATTGGTGAATGGTGTTATAGTATTCCTCCTTTTAATTCTTCAAAGCTAATTTGAAATCAAATATATTAATTAATTTTTTTCATTTTATTTAAAGCTTTGCTTTAAATTTGTACAAATTTTATGGGTTTTTGTATTCTATTCTTTTAGGTATATAATGGTTTTGGATATTCTTGGTTTTTGGGGCCATCTTTAAGCTCAAATTGGACTTGAGCTTGAGCTTATTATGTAGGACTCTTTTTAGCCCCATTGAAAAGGTTTCTTAGTTTGAGTTGTTAGGACCTCAAATCTATCCATGGGTTGTGAGCCTTATAATTGTGTATGCTTTCTTAGTGGATCAAGTCTTATTTTGGGCTTGATTATAGAAAAGAAAATGTTTGTGAGCTTATAATGATTTGGACCTTATAATTGTGGGCTTATAATTGTTTAATTTTTCTTGGATTTATTTAGGCTCATTAGAAAACTTATTCATTTTTTTAAGCATATTGAGTTTTTTTAAGGTTGATTTTGGCTTTGGAGTAGTTGATTTCAATTTATACGTCGAACTCAATTAATGTAATATACGGTGACCCTTATGATGTGTCTAGTGTATTGTTGTTACATGTGCTTTTGGATCTTTGGGATTTATCCTATTGCCTAAGTGTATGTGTGACCAAGCTCATGTGTTTACCCTAAAATTTGTCATTATAAATTTATTTAAACAATATTTCATAATTTTCTTGACTATGAGCATGGCTACGCATATACATTTTACAATGAGTTGGTTAAACTCTTGAGACTAGACATATTGATCAAGGCCTTTCCAATGAGGTTAAGGAAGATCGCTAAAGTGGTCGTTTGAAAGACTATAATTGAAATAGGATTGGATCTACCCAAAGGTGATCATTCTATGGAGGTTGTTATTTCTTAAATCTTGAGATTTTATCTCATTAAGATTACCTTGTGCACTGATTTGCATAGAGTTATTGATTCTGCCCAAAGGTGATTCATTAATTTCATGTAAATGGGGTGAGTAGAATAGTCGTAAGTATAAAGGAGAGAGGATAATGATTCTCTTGCCCAAAGGTAGTGAATCATCGGGATCAAATCAGAAACATAAGTGATTAGGTCTACGCGCATTTTTTCGCGTCCTGGGAGAGAGGATAGGTTGTACACTCAGTTTCTACCCAAATGTGATGTTGGATGTTACACATTTTCTATATCAAAAGAGTGGATTATTTATATATGATAAAATACTCTAATCAATTCGCTCATACCTCTAATACGAATTATTCTATCCTTGATGGATATTAATGACTTATATTCATTTTGAAGTCATTTGTGGATATTAGTCTTTTAGACTTTTTGGTGCTATGTTATACTTATAGTCATTTTGGAGTCCTTTGTGGACATTGGTCTTTTAGATTTTTTTGTGACATTTTATTGTATCTATATTCTTGGTAAAGCTTTCTACAAAATCAGATAGAATTTTTCTACAATTATATTGTTGGTGGAGTTTTTCACAAATTGAAGGTGAAGTATTACACAATTTTTGGTAGCACACCTTGGTGAGTGAGCTAATAAGGTTTTACTTTAATCCTGCTTGTGAGTATAAGCACTCTTTTGGATTTGCTCAGAGTTGAACATAATTAGGCATCATGTTAATTACTTCTTGTTCTAAGGATTAGGTGAAGTATTTCACAAGCCATAATTTTTTGAATGTCAGAATAACATACGACGAGTATAGAGCGGGACATTATGAATTTACACACTTTAGTTGTGCATTTTGTTCACATGTTAAATTGATTATCACCTCTCAAATTTGTTGTTAATTATAGTTTTGTGGCTATGAAACTGTCGTAATATCGATTTCAGAAAATGTTATACTATGTGCATTCATAATCCATTCTTATATTTTCATTAAATTCGGGTGCTTTTGGGAATGTCTAAGTTATTTCAAACAACGTTTGTTTTCAGAGTACACTAGCTTTGGTTGTCTAATCCAGTGGGAGTTATTTTTAAAATCATAATCTGTATATGGACCAAGTGGGAAACTATTGAAATTTTTATGGAATCTCAAAATTTTTATTTTGTGTGGCCCACACACACTAGAATTTTATAAAACTCTGGATTGCAGTTGCTTGAAATAATAAAGGGCATTATTGAAAATTGAAGAAAACTTCAAGAGTTCCTGATTTACATGTGATTCTTATTCCTATTAGAATACTTTGATGGATGGTATTCTAGCCAAGGCATGACTCTTCATGCTATATATATAGGTGGGCGTCCCCCGCTCACTACACACAAGTCTTTTGGCATCTTCCCATCAAAAAAGTGTAGCAAGGGAGGCGGGTAGAGTCACTTTCACATTCTTCATCTTTCTTGTAGGAAAGACTCGGGATTGATACAACGGATTAAAGTTAAAGTGATGGTCACGATCTACGCAATAAGGTACGCATATATATTTTAATTTATAGATTGGATCTATTATTTTGATTAATCATACGCCTAGATCCTAGAGCAATTATTTTGGGTGGTCGGATCGATAGATCCAACAGTTTACCAACACAGCTTGTAATAGCCTAACTTACATGATTCTCACTTAAAGTATTGCATTTGATATGTTATCAATCAATGATCTAAGTTCTCCAAAAAAAAAATTGAAGGAAGGTTATATTAAGACGGAAAGAGGAGGATATATAGAAAGAGGGGATTTGTGAGGAACAAATCATCCTCAAAACAAGAGAAAAGACAAAACAGGGTCCAAAAACAAAACCCAAGAGATCCCAACACAACCCAATACAAACCTAAGCCGAAACAAATTAAAGAAGGGAATTGATTCTTTTTGCTATATCTCTCAATCTTAAACCCCAAAGGACATGGAGATCCATATCAAGAAAGTCTGCTGCAAGAGCTCATTCAGCAACATGAAGGAGAACTTATCGGATGAGAACCTCAGAGCCTTTGCTGGAATTCTGAAACTCCCGATTGTTTCTTTCATTCCAGATTCCCAATGAGTTCTCCAAAACTTAATGAGCCTTTAATTTGACCTTGTTAAAAAGGATACCGCTATACCGGTCCTTTGAATTATTTCCTCTAGAGAAAAGGACAGGGTATTGTTATATTCAACCCAAAAGGCTGCTTTCTTACCCCACCTCCTCTAGCCGGTATGCATTAATCACCTTTGAATCAGATAATGGAAGTAATTTTTCATCCCCATCTTTGACACTGTGGATCTATAGATTGTGAGTGTACCATCAGACGATCGATTTTTTATTATAAATGTCACACATCTCAAAAAGTGACTCTAAAATTATGCTTGAGTGTGATAGAAGTTAAATGATTTTATGATCACTTTTTGAGATGTGTATCATGTGTAATAAAATAATCGAACATCATATGATACGCTCATGATTCCTAAATCCACTATGCAAAAGAAGGGGACCACTACAAAAAAAATAAGATTATTAGCGGCAGTCAAAAATTGTCGTTAATACTCTTACCGCTAATAGTCTTTGTTAATAGAAGCAATTTTTTACTGTAAAAAATTGTCACTAATAATCTTATTTTTTGTAGTG
Organism: Chloranthus sessilifolius; assembly: GCA_021018995.1. Classification (NCBI taxonomy): domain Eukaryota; kingdom Viridiplantae; phylum Streptophyta; class Magnoliopsida; order Chloranthales; family Chloranthaceae; genus Chloranthus; species Chloranthus sessilifolius. The sequence continues at coordinate 117,415,626 of CM037594.1, read as the reverse complement.
GACGAAAAACGACTTGCACCATTTGATTCAAAGGCAGTCAATACATGTCGGCTAGAAGAGGTTAGGTGAGAAAGCAGCCTTGTGGGGTGAGTATAATGATAGCCAAAAGGATATCAGTCTTTTGATATTTTGATTTCGAGGGATAACTAGTCAAAAAAAATTAATTTTAGGTGCACAAGTCAATCTCAACTGTCCAAAGTGTGCCAAATTTTGAGAGATGCACAAGCATTTATGGGCACAAAACCTATGTTAATGCACTAAGGACCTATGCCCATGCACTAAGGGCAATGCTTGGGTCAATTTCACTCATTCGAAAGAGTCAAAGGTGCCAAGATGCTAGACTTTAGAGTGTCCAATCATTGAAAAGTGACAAAAATATAAAACTTTTAACATATTTTACAATTTGGGTAAGATAGATTGAACCCTTTATCACCCTCAGTGCAAATCCCGAAAGGGACAGCCATTGGATCCCTAATTATGTCGTCACTTCTGTCATGACTTCAGCATCCAACAGTTACATCTCTAGTACGTATACAGCTGTTGGATGCTCAAGTTACATTGCGAGTTATATATATATATATATATATATATATATATATATATACATGAACCGTTTGTTTTATCGATGGGTGAGGCCCCTATCAACCTCAAGCTTTCCTAGCAAAAAATATTGTTAATCCTTTACATAATTTAAAAGAAAGACTTGGCATTGTGAGGACTTATTATTATGAGAAACACCATCTAAGTTGTTTGATATGAAGACAATAATATCTAAGTTGTTAGATATGAAGACAATAATTTAAAGATCTTAAGTACAAAAAATAGGCACGAACTAACGAATAATAGCCTTTGACTACATTGAATCATTTGATAAAGATTATAATATTTTTCAATCTTTTGCACCTAAGATCTCATACCATCACCTCATCTCAAAGAAAAAAACAAAAAAATAATCTCATACTATGACCTCGAAATAAGACAGACTTAGATGGTGTTTTCAAATCTCATAGGTTCCCAAAATACCGAGTCTTCACTACAAAAAATAAGATTATCAGCGGTAACTTTTTGCGGCAAAAAACTACCACTATTATCAAAAAAAAATTTAAAGGCTATTAAAATTATTAATGACAAGGGTATTAGCGGGAGTTCTTTTGTTAATAGCGGCAGTTTTTGGCTGCCCCTAATAGTCTTATTTTTTATAGTGCTTTCTGTAAACTATATGCAAGTATACAAGTAGTGGCTATATATATATATAGGAAAAGGGATCCGTCCTCTATGGGAGGACGGTCACTATCCTCCAGCCTTCCACATGGAGCTCCACGTGGGATCTAAAATATTGTTTCGATGTCACATGGACCTTGGGTGCATTGCTTAGAATATCTTTGAAAAAAAAAAATTAAAACTCATCTCCACCATGTGTTTTTTGAACCGTGAAATGTGGACCAATGAAAACCGTCAAACTTTGACTTGTGGGTTTAAAAAAAAAATTTCCAATTTTTTTTTTAATATGAATCTAAACTTCCCACCTGTGCTCCCACGTGGCACCCAAAAAGTGTTTTAGGTGTCACGTGGAGCTCCACGTAGATCTTGGAGGACGGTGACCGTCCTCCATTAAAGGACCTAAGCGGCTTCCATATATATATATATATATATATATATATATATATATATATATATATATATATATATATATATATATAATATATGTGTGTGTGTGTGTCAAAAGGAAGAGATGAATTTATGTGCAATTATCTTTCATGTGGTGCATGATCGCCCGCTCACCACATCCTTTAAGGGTTGACCTAGTTTCCTAGGCTTTTAGAAAAAAAAATTAAACAATTTTACCCATTAAATCACAAGCCAAAACACTACACACATGCACAACTCCCGGTTTATATATATATATATATATAAAGGGAAAATACACGAGTGCAAATATATATATATATATATATATATATATATATATATATATATATATATATAAAGGGAAAATACACGAGTGCAACGTGAAATATCCTGCATTAGATTGCCTTTTCATGTGATCAAATCACACCATTCATAATTAGTCCCCTTTGATTTTTCTAAAATCAAATAATAAATTTTATATATATATATATATATATATATATATATATATATATATATATATATATATATATATATGTATATATTTCATGTCTATGGTCTATAATGGTGCAAAAATGAATGATGGCTTGATTTTATAATTCACTCATCATTTTGAATGCTATTGTTGGATTTGTCCCACATCGGCTGTGGGCTGACCTTCCTTGAGCTATTTATATTTTGGGCAAACCTCACCTTACAAGTCGATTTTGTTAGATTGAGTTAGGCCCGTGAAATTCTATCAGCTATTGGCTTCGTGATTAACAGTATTAGATATAGTCTTTTTACCATGCAAAGTGCACAAATCCCTCATATAATTTTACACCTCTAAACCATACACTACAAAAGTTAAGACTATTAGTGGCAGTTTTTTGTTGCTGTTGTTTGCTGCCGTTATTAGTAAAAAACCTATTAAGACTATTAGCGGCAAAGGTATTAGCGGCAATTTTTTGTTAATAGCGACAGTTTTTCGCTGCCCCTAATAGTCTTGTTTTTTGTAGTGATAATGACAAATTTCGCCGAAATTCGACGAAATTTCGCGAAATTCACTGAAAAGGAGGTCAAAAGAAAATTTCAGTATTTTTTGGCAAAATTTCGGTAAAGTTCGATATTTTTTTATGTTTAAAAATTTTATTTTTTTTATTTTAAATATGTTAGTAATTTAGTATATTTTGTAATAATTTTTTAAAAAAATATTATATATATTTTTTTTTGCATATTTTTAATCTCCGAAACTTTTTCGAATTCACTACAAAAGATAAGACCATTAGCAGCACCTAAAAACTGTCGCTATTAATAAAAAAACTGCCACTAATATCCTTGTCGCTAATAGTCTTTAATAGTTTTTTGTTAAAAGCGACAGTTCTTTGCTCCAAAAAAACTACTGCTATTAATCTATTTTGTTGTAATAATTTTTTGGAAAGGTATCGAAATTAATCCAAAATATATCAAAAGTATCCACGGAAAAATTTACGAAAACGAAATTTGTCACTTCTGGGAATATAATACTTATAAATCTCACCAATTATATTAATCAAAGATTTATTTAACACTATGGCTCACAGAGAGGCCGGATTTTTTTGTTTATTGTTTTAATATAAGTAGTTTATTGTTTGTTTTATAGATTAGACAAGTCCATAGAGTCAAATGTTATCACATTAATTATGCAACCCAACTGAATAATTTAAGCTTACAAAGGTTGCCTTTATTTTATTTTAATGTCTAGGCTGCCAAACTGCCCCTTGAGAGCCCATTGACTCTGGAATGACTCCCATAAGAGCTATCAAACTGTTATTATAGTTTTGGGGCGAATTTTAACCATCGAATCTCCTCAAAAAGCCTTCCTTTCACGGATTCCAAGGTCTTGAGTCAGTGTGAGTAAGGCCATGTATTGCAACCTTTTTGCAAAAGCACTTTTCAAAGAGAAAAATATTTGGTGAAAAGCACATTTCAACCAAGGCCTTGTCCACCTCTAACTGAAAATGTTGTAATGAAAAATTGCCCAATGTTGTTTCTCGCACAATATCATTTTCAACATATGATAGACTTTTTTGAGAAGCAGCATTTGAGAAATAACGTGTAACATGTTGTTTGGCTCTAACTTGGAGAGTTTGAATTGTAGTTGGACTCTAACTTGAAGGTTGGCTATAACTTGGAGGTTGAATTATAGTTTGACTCTAACTTGTGATGACTCAGTTATATTCAAACAGTGGCGGAGCCATGATTTTTCTGACGGAGGATCCCTTATAGTCGTAAGATAGTAATAATTTTGTCACACTCGGTTTTATCAAATCACAATTACAAAATAGAAAATAATAATTATACTTTGAGTAATAAATTAGGACTTTTATTTTTTATTAAAAAAATAATAGTTATAGCATACCTTTGACTTTAACGAAAAATCGACGACAATCTAAGATCTTGGCATTGGCGATCGGAGAGTGAATGAGATGTCATAAAAAGAGATGGGTGGCTAAGATTTGAGAGAGAGAGAGAGAAGACAGAGAGACGTTGGGAGTCTTGGGACTTGGGAGCGGGGAGAGAGAGACTCTTGTGTGTGTGTGTGTGTGTAAGAGAGAGAGAGAGAGAGAGAGAGAGAGAGAGAGAGATGGAGATTGGAGAGTTGCTGGGCTTGGGAAATCGAGAGAGAATTTTGGGATGAGATTTGGAGAGAGAGGATTTTGAGAGTCTATTTCTGTTGAAAAAAATTATGGATAAAAGAGTAAGTTTCTAAAATATCTTGGGATTTGGGGGATCCTTATTAAAAGATTTTACCCCAAAAAAGATGGAACTTAAGAGACTTTATCGAAAGAGAACTTGCAATGGGGGATCCCAGGATCCCCCATTGAACAACGTGGCTCCGCCATTGTATTCAAACTCTATATAAGGCTAGTTTCTTTTATATTAGAAGTAGGATTTGTATCTGCTATATAAAGGGAAAGCTTTTGGCTAAATTATATAATAGAGTTTAGATATCATTGTAAAGCTTTGAAAAAATTATCTAGAGTTTTGAGCAAAGCTTGGATGAGTCTTGTGTAAGTACCGATTTGTCACGCTCTACGACGAAAATCGTGTAGATCTCCTTTAGGCTATGTGTGTGTACCAAGATAGATGGATCTACCTTGATAATGTAAGTCTAACAATTACACTCTCCAAGCCCCTTAAAAAGTTTGTTTTAAAATAAACTTAAAATGCTAGAACCTGGGTGTTGTTCTATACAATGGCAGTGCGCTATGATAATTTTGACAGCGTGCTGTTGTAACAGCACGCTGTCATAGATATCACAGCGCGTCGTTGGTTCATGGGACAGCAAACTTAGAACTTCTGTTTTCTTTTATGATGAGGGCTGTTTAGACTTTTTCAGTTTTTAAGGTTTTAGGGTTTTTGATAAAAGCTTCTTGAAAAGGGAAAGGAGATTAAGAAAGCTAGAGAGAGTTTCTTCCTCCTTGAGCTAAAACCCAAAACTCTATCTTCTTCCACCTCTTGAACTTTTGATTCGAAAATATAGCTTATTCAAAAGATGTTACTTTCTTCTTCACTTTCAACATCCTATTTGCTCAAGTGAGTTGAGTTTTTGCTCAAGTGAGTTGAGTGTTTTTCCCCTAGAAATTAGGGTGTGTGATTGAACTAACCATCATTCCATTTAATAAGCCTTTAAGTGACCCGCCTCATGAGAAAGAAAAGTTTCGATGATTAAAACCCATTTGATTCAAACATCAAATTAGCAACTATATTCTATCTAATTTAGAGAGAGTAGGTACAATCATCAAAATATTGAAAAATAGATTTCATAATACATAAAATGTGACAGCCCGAATTTCGGCACCCCGAAACCCGTGCCATCAGCACGATCATCTTGACCGTGCCCTTTAGCTAAGCACGGAACATTGGTATATCAAGCATCAAAAGTATAATAAACGAAATTGCAAAATTTAAATCTATATTAATTAACTTCCCAAAAGACAGTTCTACCCTCATGCCTCTGCATGAATGGAGAACCGATCCGAACCATCGATGATAGAAATCATCACGGATGGTTCGTCCCAAAAGGATAATCCCAACTCCTTATATACATGGTCTTAAACAAAATCAAGGCTTGACATACCAAGTCGTACAAAATCTCTCTAACAGCCCTCAAAGCGGCACAACGGAGTCCTCTAGAAGAAGTCCTCAGGAGGTGGCTCCAATTCTTCGCCGGCCGCAAGGTCCGACTCACCTCGGCGTCTTGGCTCAGGCTTGCTAGTAGTGGACCTGCGACGTATAGTCTATAGGGTGAGCTACATCCTAGCTCAATAGGGAACAAACACGGTTGAACATATAAATTATAACTCACATATATTCCATAATATGCCATGCATGATGTGTCTATGCAGTTATTGATGAAAACAGTTGAAAAGCATTTAGTTTTACTGTTGATTGCTTATAATTTCATTGACTCATGAATGATGTTGAAAAGGCCTAAAGCAAAACTTAAACTTTCAACTTAAGTAGTCCCCGAGCAATATAGCATCGAGCCCCGATGAGATATCCTTCATCGTCATCTATATAGACAGTTTCAACGTATTCCCTGGGAATACCAATATAGTACCCAAGCCCCTTTCTCCTGGGGATTGGTGGCGGGGTTTCACTTGTCTCAAATCAACACCCCTGGGGTGTGCTTACTTTGTACGGATAAGCATTCGCACTGGCCTACGGTTTCGCCGCCGTATCGGTCACGGATATCCTGCCGTGTCAGTCGTGGATATCCCGCCACGTCGGTGGGGTAACCTATCAAACCTCAAATAACAAAAATATCGGTGCCTTACATATAGTTATTCACCGTGTAAGTGTGCTATCTTATATCAGTTAGGCCCTATCAACATGATTCAATCTTGGATACATCCCTGGGATGCATCCATTTACCTGCATCACACTTGATGCTCTTATCTCTTTACTTCTTCATCCCCTGGGGATGGCTCATTGTCATTACTCTTATGGGTGTCACACGCACACACATTTTTCACAATCTTTAAGCAAATAAACATTTGAATTGAACTCTATATCATTACATACATACTCTTGTAAAATAAAGTACATGTTCAAGGTGTTCCCTATCTCAAGTCTTTGTTTGCTCAACGCATCAAGGTCCCACGTGGCTCCTTGTGCACTAGTCCACACGTACCACCTATGGTACCACATAACAGGTGAAACACATCACAAAGGATGCAATAAAGAAGGTCTAAGACTCTCCAAGAATCTTAAAGTCAAACCCAAAAGTCAACATATTTTATCTCAGTCGATTAATCGAATTCCAAAATCGATTAATCGAATCTGATTCGATTAATCGATTTCCAAAATCGATTAATCGAAAGTCAATATCGATTAATCGATTTTCAAATCGATTAATCGAGATTTTCATTCGATTAATCGAATCTCATTCGATTAATCGAAATTCTCTGTTTCGCAAAGTCGATTCTCAATTCGAGTAGTCGAGTTCCTAAAATCGATTAATCGATCCCAAATCGACATCGAAAATCGAAATCGATTAATCAAATCCCATTTCGATTAGTCGATTTTCCTCAAGCCATTTCCTCAGGCCACGGGGTCCTTTGGAGGTTCGATTAATCGATACCCAAATCGATTAATCGAAATCCAAAGTCGATTAATCGAACTCCAATTCGATTAATCGAAATCGGGGTCCTCTGACCTTTCAACTTCCTGGCCAATTTCGATTAATCGAAATTGTCAGATTCAGCCCCTTTCGAGATGTTCTTCCCAATCTTCTTCCATACCTTTTCCTCTATTTTTCTAAATCATTATCCTATGATTTAACCCACTTTCAACCACAACCTAGCCTCTACGATCTATGCATTTTATTCACAAAAAATTTTACCTTGAATCAATCTCAAATTGATTTCAAATCAAATGGTTGGAAGGCTAGGGTTTCCAGCTTTGGCTCTAACAGATCCAAACCGTGTTGAATCCGGCTTTTATCGCTTGCATCCCCCCTCCAAATCAGTTGCAATAACTCCTCTCTTTACTTCCTCTCTCTCTCTCTTCTTTACTTCTCTCTCAACCACCAAAAACACACATTTAGGGTTATTAAACCCTTTTATCCCTTTCCTCACGTGTGTGTGTTGAGCACATACACCGCGATAGGTGTATGCGACTTCACATTTACAACACACACCACATAGACATTCAATTTGTCACATCTCATCCGTTCATCATACCTCATGCTAACTATTGGACTTCCATTTGGTCAAACCTATGACCGATCGGGCACGGATCCCGAGGTCATAGTTTAGCGTGATTTTTTTCGGGCTATTACATAAAATGATAAAAGCACATCACAACCATTTAAAAAAACAAAGATTAAAGAAAAAAAAAACTCACTAAAATCCTCTAACCAAACAATGACACTATAGTCAACAACCAAAGATAAACAAAAATAAATAAATAAAGGGGTTGTGGATATTTTCCTAGTTGTTTTGGCTGCTACGGAAGGATCCCAAAGCTTTAATGGTTGCCGCTCTGAGTAGTTACTGATGGAAAGCAGCTATTGCCAAAGCACCAGCAAAAGGACCAACCCAGAAAATCCACTGCACAATAAACCAAGCAATTAAATCAATAATTCAGTATAATAAAATCAAAACACTCTTCAAAACTAATTAAGCATATAAAAACTTGATTTCAAATTTAATTTAGATGTAAAAATCATATTCTTTTAAGAATCCAATCCAATCAATTCATGACAATAAAGTGACTTCCAAAAATATTCTTCATTATTAGAATATATATATACATTGACATCAATTGTTCACAAAATGCAAGAAGAGAAGAAACTTTATTCCTGGATCATTTACATGCTTTGCATTGAATAAGATCTATTGTTTTCATATGTTGCTGCTATTTCTCAGCTGTTGAACAAGATATCCATCTCCACCAATAAAAGCCTTCGGTTTATTCAGCGTTTGACTACTTCAACGGGAATACACTTCAAAATCTTGATATCTTTCACCTTGGATCTTTCAAAGAATGTAGTGACTCCTAATTGATTACCAGTCATCTATGTGAGTTTCTCATATAGCAGTCTAATAACCGTAATATTTGTAGGTGTACCCAATTTCCACTAGTTCCTACTAGTTGATAAGTTTCATACTTAGTTTGCTACGGATTACTAGTTTGCTACAAAGTACACCTGCTATTCTCTTATAGAATACAACCTACAAAGTATAGGTAATAAACAAAGTTTATTAGAGCTAGTATAGTCCACAAGCAAGTCTTTAATTTCAAAACTCAATAAACTTCTTTAAAAATAATTGCCCCCACATATCCAATTTATTACTAAATGTTAGATATATCCGAGCATTAAAGGTTCGTATCAATCCATATTTGCAATATGGATCTACAAATTAGGCGATATGCCTGGTTCCTTGACGAATTTGGACATGGAACTCAAAATTAATTGACCATGAGTCGAAGAACCAAGCAGTTGTATTTCTAAGTTTAAATTTATCATAATATTATTAGAGCAAGTATTTCTTCACTCTATGTCATCATGTTCATTTCTCCTCCTACAAGATCTTGGGCCCCTCCAATCATAGGCAATTGTTTTGAGTTGGACGTCCATATTTATCAACCTTAATACATCAAATTTATGAAATTCGAAGATTTAGAAGGATTGTATAAAGTAAAAGATAAGTTTCTTTAAGTCTTTGATATACATAGGAGTTTAAGCCTACGAGTAGCTTTCACATTTGTTTGAAAATTTTCATGAGTGCATATGATATCTAATATTAAAAGATTTTAGAAGGCTCTAAGTGCACTTTGCACTGTAAAAGTGATGTACCCAGACAATATAGTAGTATATGCATTGACTACTATAGTTACAGAAAACGAATATTATGTATAATGGGCTGCAATAGTTCCGATATGAGAAGCAACACAAGGTAACAGGTGGAGGTGGATCTAAACCTCAAGAATTAAAAAAGTTAACAAACACACAAAAATAAATAAATAAATATAAAGGTGGATCTAAAACACTCTAATAATAATATAAAAAGCAAAAGAGTTACCTGATTTCTGGTTCGGAGCAAATTAGATGAACATCGACAAACAAAGAAATAGGGCTCCTGAAGCTTCTACCAAAACAGAAAAAGTTTGTAATGAGAGATATATAAACCTAATAATAATGATAATAATTTATTAAAAAAAAAACCCAGAGATTATAACCATTAGTTCATAAAAAAGAATCAAATTCTTTTCTTATGGGGAAAATAGATCTCCAGCTGAATCGAACGGATGAGAAAAGGAGAGGTAGGGTTTCTGGTTATGGTAGACACGAAGATGAGAGGAAGGGGGTTATGGTAGAGATGAAGACGAGAGGGAGGGGTCTGGTTCATCTCACATGAAGGAAAGGAGAGGTAGGGTTCTAGTTTGTCTAACTTGAAGAGGTAGGGTTTCAATCCTCCTCCACCGTTCGATCACACTACCTTCAACCCCTGCCGTCAATTTTCTCCGCCATGCCTCCTCTCTCCTCCCTTCTACCTCCTTTGTTCCAATGGTTGCTCGATCATACCCTAATCTCTACAAGAAAACACACATAGACAAAAACCTCCTCAAAGCCAAGGACTGTCAAAGATCTAGCTTCTCTCTCTCAACATCTCCCCTCCGGATCCCCAACTAATCTATTGCAAAATCAAGTCATTGGATTGGTGGCCGCTGCGCTAGCAAATTTCATGCGAGTTGTCGTCGAATTCATCCCCGAAAACTCTAAAATTTCCAGAGATTTTGATCATTCAGAATCTCGAATCGGAACTGAGCTTCATTGCGTCGTTAGGGCTGTTTTGAAGAAGATTAAGAGGAGGGTTTTGGTTGGGGATAAGGTGTTGGTCGGTGAGATCGATTTGGTGGACGGGAGAGGGATGATCGATTGTATGTTTTTTTTCATTTTCTTTCTTTTAGAGACTGTCTTACTAACCGGGATGAGAGATAGGGAGCCCAAACGGTTTGGGTTTTAGATTGGTATACCATCGTGATAATAAGATTATTTGTACCATCTTATTAGCCGTCCTAATATTTTGTGTCATCGGTTCGTACATGGCCGTCTTATTATTAAATTTAAGACGGTTATAGAATGTCTTATTTTAGGACGAAAAAACTCTGTCTTAATTTCTGTCTTTTATATACATTTTTGACGTAGTGTATGGGAAGGATACTGTTGAACTGGAGTCGGTTACAGTGGCACTACTTTGTAACGACATGAAGAAGAAAGGTTCAAATAGTGATACACAAGCAGATGCCTTATTAGTTAGGGAGAGAGCAGAGGACCGTAAATCCAAAAAAGGTAGATCAAAGTTCAGATCTAAATTCAAAAATAGAAAGATAGTGGAATGCTATAAGTATCACAAAAATGGTCACATCAGAAGGCATTGTCTACAGTTACAAATAAAGAGGGGCGATCTTTAGGATAAGAAGCAGAAAGGGGTCATTGATGAGGCAGGTATAGCCGAACAAGCTTCGGATGATTATGAAAACATGTTATCAGTGATTTCAGATAAATATTTACAGAATGCATGGATACTTGATTCAGGGTACTCCTACCACATGTGTCCAAATAAGGACTGGTTCACATCTTATAAAGAAAAGGATGATGGAACGGTTTTGATGGATAATAATATGACATGTAAAGTAGTTGAAAAGGGTAGTATCAGAATAAAAATGTACGATGGGGTTGTGAGAACATTCACCGATGTCCGCGATGTTCCGAAACTGAAGAAGAACCTCATGTCGTTTGGTATACTAAACTCCAATGGGCTTAAGTTTGCAGCTCAAGGTGGATTTTTGAATATGACAAAGGGATCTCTGGTTGTGATGAAAGTAAAAAAAGTTATTTTTTTTAGGAACCTTTACTTTCTATTAGGGAGTACAATAACAGGTGGAGCAGTAATATCTACGTCAGATGACAGTGATTTGTCATCTATACAGTTATGGCACATGCGCCTGAGGCACATGACAGAAAAAGGGATGACAGAGTTGAGCAAGCAAGGCTTATTGAAAGGTGTAAAGACCAAAAAATTTGACTTTTATGAGCATTATATCTTCAAAAAATAGTGTAGGGTTAAGTTCAACACAGTGGTTCACACTACAAAAGGCATACTTATTGGTAAGCGCTTTTTTGGGTTCCTTTCGGTCCCCGGAATAAGTGACCCAATTCGGTTCACTTGGACTCTGGCGGAAGGTGATAGAATAGTAAACTAAGAAATATTAAATGCTGAAATAAAAAAGGCAAATTCTAAACAGAGAATACCTGGGTTGATGCGATCGCCAGCTGCAGATGTTTACAACACGTCACTGATCACGCGTGGAGATGTGGGTTGACTCTTTTACTCAACATTGGCCGGCCAACTTCAGCAGCTATGAGTTACCTAGGGTCCTAACTAGTTTAGTTTCCTATTTTCTACTAGGATCTATCGAAAAAGGGGGGTTTTAGCCAACTATGCTAAGGAGGATCGGCTCGTTCCCGGGTACTCTCCGTAAGCTCCCTTGGGCAAATCAAGTTGTTTGAGGCTAAAAATTGGAGAAAGTTAGGGACCTAATTGGCTCTAGGCTGAGAATTCGGGTAGGGATTTCCTAAAAATCTAAGGTTATGCACTTCTTCCTTCAGTACTCCTTCAAGAGGCGAGGCTAGTGGGTCAGTTCCACCAGCTTGACTACCTGAGGCTCCTAGAGAAGAGTATATAGTTCTAGAAGTCTAGAGTGCAACTCAACTCCTTAATTTGGAAGCCTCAGAGAAAACCTCAAATTTTTGGAAGGAGAAAAAAGCTAAGAAGAGAGAATTGTATAAGAAAAATTAGTTTGTTTGGGCGTAGAAGGGGGGTCTTTTTATAGGTATAAGGCTAATTACGCGTGTGAGGACATGTGCACAATTAGTGAATTGTGCGCATGTACTGCTGCATGTGATTCAATTGCGCACACAATCCAATGCGCTTAATTCACTTTAAGTCGATCACCGACTCAGGGAATGACCGGCTGACTGACTCAATCGGTGTTCTAGTTCCAACTCACTTGGTGTAATAGCCCTGAAAATTCTAACAAGAAACCAGACTATTTCGATATGCGTGCTCGACATGGAAATCGAGACAGATTTAAAACTTTGAAATTTTATTATTAGAAATAATATTAGCCTGTGATTAGGTGAATTCACGTATGAATTCTCACTTAAATCCGTGTGGTGTAAGACGTTGAGACGGCTTGCTACGCCACATCGACTATGTTCGTGCTCCATACCGGAATATAAGCTAAGGAAAACAGAAATATCTGTTTATTAGCTTATAAGAGAAGGAAAGAAGACCTAGGAGTTCATTTTCCTCCATCTTCTTCTTCCTATTCTGTAAACCCTAAAGATTTTTGTTTAGAGCTTGTTGGTCCTTGAAGAACCACGAGCTGGGAGCACTTAGGTTAGTGTTTAGATAACCTTGGAGAGTGCGAAATCGATGTTGATACGTCATACCTAATTAGTTAGAAGGTGTGTTGTCGCCGAGTGCAGGAGCGGAGACGCAAGAGTTCTATTCTGGGTCGCATTGCCGACGAAATTGAGAGTTTTGATCCGAACCCCTCTTTCGGATCGATTTGCCGAAACCCCGAAATGGCCCAAATAAGGGTGAGTCGGTGTATTTAAATAGGGGCAAATGAGAGGCCCATATGTGTATTGATTTTGTGTTAATGGTTATTGGTAACCATTAATAAAAATGGGACAAAAATAGTGAAGTAGATGACTTCCATTAATGACAGGAGTTCTGTCATTATTGATCGATCAATGACTGGTGGTGATCGATCAATGAAGACCATTGATCGATCAATCTATATAGGACAGAAAAGTGAACAGAAGCTTGAGAATTCTGGAAGTTCAGTGCTCGAAGAGCATTGATCGATCAATTTAGGCATTGATCGATCAATCCTGGGTATTGATCGATCAACAAGAGAGTGATCGATCAATGACAGTTGGCGATCGATCAACAAAGGTATTGATCGATCACTGGAGGGTATTGATCGATCAATGAATGCATTGATTGATCAATCTGTATAAATATTAAATGTGAACAGAAGGTGGGAAATTTTGAATTCAGGATATTGATCGATCAATAGAGGCTATTGATCGATCAACAGGAGGCATTGATCGATCAACCAAAGTGGTGATCGATCAATTTTAGCTATGTTAGAAGTAAAGAGAGAAGAGGTTATTGATCGATCAATAAGTGTATTGATCGATCAATGATGAGTAGTGATCGATCAATAAGGGCTATTAATCGATCAATTGACTATGTTCCTGGTTGAGAGCTAAGAGGGTATTGATCGATCAATAGGGTTCTTGATCGATCAACAAGAAGTATTGATCGATCAATAAGAGTGGTGATCGATCAATCACCCCTGTTTTTGGCTTGTGTAAATTTGTGAGTTGAATACTACTGGACACCGTGCCAGTTCACATCCCGACATTCCTGACATGTAGAATGTTGTGCTTATGGTCTAGGATCAAACCATGACGTCTTGAAAAGCTTTGGATTTGCTTAGAAGATATTTTGACCTGAGGTAGGGGAAAACCAACCTAAATTGTTTTGAGTATGATTTCATATTTATTTCATATCTACATCCTGATTTCTGTTTTAACAAGCATGTTCGTATATCTGATCCTTGTTTTCTGATCTTGTATTCTGAAACCTGCTCCTGAATTCTGCTATCTGATCTGTGAGGTCATGTATGTATGTAATTTTATGATTTAACCAGATGATCCCCACCGACCCGGCGGTATATCCGATGCCTGGCACACTTGTGCATCTGCTTGTAATCCCTCGGTACAATTGCACTCCATAGATGAGGCATTGTTGCAAACTAAAATTGTTCATGTGAACGACGATTGGTTGGGGTTTCCTATTGGATTATTCCTGTTTACTCCGTGCTATATAGTCACGGTAGTTTCTTAAGTTAAACATACACAATTTAAGTTCTCTGATCATATACTTGCATAACATCTGATTTCTTGTTCTAAAAGCTCAATATTTGATTTGAATTGTCATGATTGTACGTCCTGATTTGATTTCTGTTTTGAGATAGCATGATCTGCATATTCAATTCATTTAGTTGGAATTCTTCTATTGAGCTATGATGTAGCTCACCTTGTTTTTAAACCATTTATAGGTTCTGAGGCTGTGGTTCCCGACACTGAGAGCGACCTTGACTACCAGCCTGATCTAGAGGCTGAGGCTGAGGACGAGGAGACAGATATCCAGGCGGACGAGTTCTATCCGTAGCCTGGGTACTGAGTCTGATGTTAGCATTTTGGATATTTCGGATTATTTTGTGTGCCTGGTGGCCACTGTCTACATGTATATATATATATATATATATATATATATATATATATATATATATATATATATATATATTACTATCTATATTGTAAGTTGGTGATTTTATACATTCTATTGGAACCATTATCAGGAATCATTGTTTGGGTGATGAATGTCCATCCCCAATGGTTCTTCTTGGTTTCATTTTGGAAATATATATTCTTTTAGTAAATAGAATTACATGTTTTATTTATTGTTTCTTTATGTTAAATGTCTTATGAGATGGCTCAACCTACCACTGTTGTACTGTGTCTGCTCGGTTTCCGCTATACGAGCAGACACTTTACGATTTGTCTCGGGGATCATCCAGAGTATGATCCTGATGGCACGGATTTTTGAGTGTGGAAATATGGGCTCTCACACTTGGAACTAATTGTGTGCATGGTTTCATGAGCATAATTTAATTACGCGCATACAGCTATGAAAATAATCGAGGAGTTTGGGTGGTCACGAAAGTAGAGACCTGGTCCACTTGGGACCCATTACGCGCCAAAAGTAGTGTGCGTAATCGAATTGTGCGCGTGGGTTAACACGCAATTCCGATCTTAGGGCAGTCTTGGGAGTTAAAGTTTTGGTCCAGGTTGGACTAATTGCGAGCCAGTGATTTGGCGTGCAATCAAGTTGCGTGCATAGTAATATGCGCACAATTAGAAACTTCGGTCGGTGCATGAGGAGTGTGCCCCATTCCAGCTTGGATTAATTGCGCGCATGGATCTATGCGTGCAATCTAATTACGCGCGCATATCCAAGCACGCAATCAACGAACTCCCCGGGCCGAGTCGTGTCTGAGTCCATGAGCTGATGTTTTAGTGTGGGATTCAACCATATACTATTATTTCAGTATATAATTCCTGAATCATGGGTTTTCTAGGATTTTAGGGCTTTCGGAGAGAGTGAGTCCCTTTTCGGAAGTCATGGACAAGGTCAAAGATTGACCGAACAAGTTTGTATACTCTGAGATGGCGAAAATGGGGTGTCTATAATATTAGACTATATAAATTCATATATACGGGGGCCTTCAAAGGTTCCTTCTAAAGGTGGTGTCAGATACTTCATCTCCGTCATCGATGATTACTGATCGATTTTAAAATGTACCCTTGCAAGTGCACAAAATCGGTTGTAGTACGGTAAAATCAAGGGTGTCATACTCACAGGGAAACGTGAAATTTAATTAATTCTTAAAGAGACAAAGACACCCAAGGATGTACCAAGGGAGAAAGTTCAATTTGCCAAACAATTACCACACTATTCTAAATGAAAAAAGAGAGAAGTAATCTAAGCAACAATTAATTCCGATAAATAAAAGGACAACTTAAATGAATGATTAAGAAATTTGTTACCCTAAATTTATAACTTTTCTACCATTACACCCACAATTCCATAATACATCAATCACACCATCATTTATCTTAAAGAAAAAAAAATCATAAGAAAACGTGATCATCGATCCGACATACCCTATCTAAAAACGATGACTCGACCTATCATTGTGGTATGAATCATGTAAAAAGCATAGCGTATCTCAAAATTCTTAAATCACGATAATGAGCAAATAATCACTTTGCAGCCTAAATCGGCCTGTAGGTACAGATCTAGAGATTATGGTCATTGATAATCGCGGTCAATGGCCATAATAAAGCATTCAGACGATATTCAATTAAACACACTTTTTAGCAGAATGATTCCATGATGAAACTAAGAAACTATGGAGTTAATAACAAAAACATTACTTATCTGGGGATCGCATCCTCCTTGAACAAATATTTTAGCCGCTCATCCTTGGTGTGCGATCTCATTATAAACTCGAAGTCATTCTCTTAAATATATACTTTTTATTTATCACTAAAAATCTTTTTGTAATATTTTTCCTAAATACAATCTATGATCCCACAAACTTTAAAAGAAAAGAACTATAAAAGCCTAAATATAATCTACTCCGAAAAGAAAATCCTAAAGGAGAAAAAAGAGAGACTAAAAGAGAGAATAACCCTAAAAAAATATCACTTAAAAAAGAGAGCCCTCAAAACAAAGTCATAGCTTTGTTTTTATAGGAGCCAGTAAGACAACTTCCATAACAGTCTCAATCAATTGACTCTAAATTTTCTAAAATTCTAATTTTAAGTAGAGGGAAAAGCTATCTTTATGGTCAATCGATTGAGAATTTGTTCTCAATCGATTGACACATAGGGGTAAGGTTTTCCTTCTTTTGATGGATGTTTAAGTCAATCACTTGCTGTCACGGATTTTGATGCTTTTGTTAACCTCTTGGTCCACTGTTCCTATGTAACCTTTAATTATTCTCTTTTATGCTCTTTAAAGATCTAGCGGTCAGAAATACTTGCAATCACTAAAACTATATAACAATCATCAGATGCTTTCATCGGATAGCTAAATGTAGGAATTAAGGTGCGAAATATAGTCATATTTTGGTACCGAACAATTACTTTCGGTATTGAATCTATATGATGAAAAGTAAGGATGAGGTATTGGAAATCTTCAAGAGGTAAAAAATATTGTTTGAGAACCAAACTGAAAGGAAGGTCATGCGATTGAGAACCGATAATGGTAGTGAGTACACCAGTGGACAGTTTCAGAAGTTCTGTGAAGAGAATGAGATTGTTAGGTACTTTATAATGAGGAATATACCGTAATAAAACGAGATAGCAGAACGTATGAATAGAACTCTACTTGAAAAGGTATAATGTATGTTATCCAATGTGGGATTGGGTAGAGAGTTCTGGGTTGAGACAGTCAATACAGCATGTTATCTAGTAAACAGATCACTGTCTACAATAATAGAGTGAAAGATTCTGATTGAGATGTGGTCAAAGAAGCCTACAGATTATAATGCATCGAGGGTCTTCGGTTGCACAACATACTATCATGTCAAAGATAGTAAAATTAAACCAAGGGCTAAGAAAGTAATTTTTTTAGGATACACTAATGGTGTGAAAGAATACAGGGTATGGTGTCCCGAGCAGAATAAGGTTGTGATCAGCAAAAATGCGACCTTTGATGAATATGTTATGCAAACTTCTAGCAAAAAGGTCATGAAAATTGGAGAAGAGATGGCGGAAGATCAGTTTAATGTAGAGTTAGAAACTCCTACAGTTATTACATCAAAGAACAGTACCGTAGAAACAATTGAGAGAGAGCCAGAACAATCCTTAGTAGGTGGAAGACCCAAAAGAAATGTTAGAGCACCAATTCGCTACGGTTATGAGGATATGGTCGCCTATGCATTGACGTTGGATGGCAATGAGCCGTCTTCATTCAATGATGAAATCAGTGGTAGATGTGCACGGGAATAAAAGAGCACAATCGGTAAAGAGATGGATTCTCTTTACAATAATCAAACTTAAGAATTGACAGAGTTACCTAAGAAAAAGAAAGTGATTGGGTGTAAGTGAATTTATAAGAAGAAAAAAAGTTCTCCGAAAAATAGTCGTGCAAGGTACAAAGCACGGTTGGTAGCAAAAGGCTATGCACAAAAGGAAGGCAGTGATTACAATGAAGTGTTCTCACCAATTGTGAAACACACTTTAATCCGAGTTTTATTGTCAATTGTAGCAGAGTTAGACTTAGAGTTAGAGCAACTCAATGTGAAAATGATATTTCTACAAGGTAATTTAGAGGAGGAGATCTATATGAGTCAACCTGAAGGGTTCAAGTCTCCTGAAAAAGAGAGGTTAGTGTGTAAACTAAAGAAGTCATTATACGGGTTGAAACAGTCACCGAAATAATGGTACAAACGGTTTGATATGTTCATGGTGGGCCAAAATTATAATCGAAGTGAATACGACAACTGTGTTTACTTCAAGAGTCTAGCGGATGGCTCATTTATTTACCTTCTCTTATATGTTGATGACATGCTCATAGCTGCAAAGTGCATGGTAGAGATCAACAAGTTAAAATCTCAACTTTGTATTGAGTTTGAGATGAAGGATCTTGGCGCAGCGAAAAAGATTCTTGAGATGGATATTCAGAGAGACGGAAAGAAAGGGCAGTAGTGTCTAACACAGAAGAGTTAGTTGGAGAAGGTACTCTCAAGGTTTGAGAAGGATAACTCAAAGGCAGTGAGTACTCCACTAGCAGCTCACTTTCGTCTTTCAGCTAGCATGTCTCCTACTACAAATGAGAAGCGTGAGTCTATGACTTATCCAAAAGTGAAAAAACCTAAGCCCATTGCCAACCTTGCTCCACATCCTCTAAGAGTTCACCACACCTAGGATTTTAGAAAAAACTAACTTTTAGACAATTTTTCCCTTCAAACTACAGGCCTAAATGTTGCACATGCACTCACAACCCCGGGCATATATATATATATATATATATATATATATATATATATATATATATATATATATATATATATATATATATATATAGTGTCGATGAAACATTATGCATGTATGTGCGAAGTGCACGAGTTACTCATATAGTTTTACGACTCTAGGTTCATCCATGTGTGGAGGGAAGCAAATCGGTGTGCGGGACTGGCTGCTAGGGAATGGTGCAAACTTAGATCAAATGTATCTATATGGCAAACTTAGAATTATATGGCAATAAAAATAAGTCACACAAAACAAGCAAAACACAAATATAAAATTTACGTGGTTCGGCATTTTGCCTACATCTACGGGCGATTTTGAGTCATTTCACTAATTTGAAAAACTTATGTCTACAAATCTCTCAAATCTCACCTCACTCAATTTAGAAATCGAGTTTCCTTTAATATTTTCCTAATTTATAATCAGAGTTTATATCTAATATAAAGTATAGTCACAACCAAGGTATTAAAACCGGTATCGGTCTCGGGTATCGGTTTGCCCGAGGCCGATACCGATATGTATCGGTCAATTTAAAAATAAAAATTAAAAATTAAAAGCAAAAAGTCTTCCATTTAAAATATCGATATGTATCAAGATCGCCAATTTTTAATCTTAGTCACAAATTTCGCTTAGCTGTGGTTGGGTATATAGTCCAACTTGTTGATCAGTACCGTCAACAAAATTCAAGACACACTCTCAATAAGATCAGGCTATAGGCAACAATGAGGTGCATTCAATAATTAGTACTCTCTCCCGAGAAGAGACCTTTATAAAGTATATATTCGTTAATCTTTTCATTTAATAATAAGGGTGAGGACCCTACAACCTCGCCAAATTACTATATATATATATATATATATATATATATATATATATATATATATATATATATATATATAATTTTACATCTCTAAGATAGTCAAAAGCACACTTTCATAGATCTAGATGCCTCTAAATACTTATAAATCTCATTAAATATATTAATCAAAGTTTTATTTAATAGTAGGGTTCACAAGAGGCATAAATTTTTTTTGTTTATAGTTTTAATATAAGTAGTTTATTGTTTGTTTTATAGGTTATACAAATCCTTAGAGTCAAATGATATCAAGTTAATAATACAACCCAATTGAATAATTTAAGCTTAAAATGATTGCTTTTGTTTTATCTTTATGTCTACGGTGCTAAACAGCCGTTTAAGAGCCCTTTGACGACTGGATTGACTCCCCTCAGAGGCATCATAGTCTTACTTTAGATTTGATGGGAATTTTTACCATCAAATTTCGTCAAAGGCGTACTTTCGCAGATTTCAACGCCTTGAGTCGTTGTTAGTAAGTACTTCACAAGATTTGGTTCTTTTAAAAAATGCTTCATACGTGATGAAGCGTTTGATGCACCATTGTTTTATCTCTAGTTTTATTCATAAACAACATAGTGACAAATTTCGTTTTCGTAAACTTTTTGATAGGGGGTTCTTTCCGTATATTTTGGATTAATTTTAATACCTTTTGAAAAAAATTCAGAAAAGTTTCGAGATTAAAAATATTTTTAATATTTTAAAAAAAAAATACTACAACATACTAAATTACTAACATATTTAAAATAAAGTAAAAAATAAAAATTTTAAACATTAAAAAAAAGAAAAAATTATCGAAATTTTTTCCAAAAAATACCGAAATTTTCGTTTGACCCCCTTTTAAGTGAATTTCGCCGAAATTTCTCACTATAATAAACAAAGCTAAAAATAAATTATTAGCAAAATTAGACATAAATCTTACATTCTTGTATCAAGCGAGGATTTAACAACTGATACTTATTAGCATATCGGTCGGGGTCCCAAGCCAATAATATTGGATGTATTGGAATTATATCGGCCAAATTAGTTGATACTGAAGCGCATTTTTTGTTTTTTAATTATTAAAAATACATTAAAAAAATTTTAAAATCACAAAGGGCATTTTTGGTATTACTCCCAGTAATATCGGATATATATCGGCCAATATGACCTGATATAGGTCGATATTCAACCATATATCGAATCCGGGTTATATTTCATATTGGAAGGGCACAAACCCGATACGTATAATATGGCCAATATCTCAAACCATGAAATGCCTTTTAGCTAGGGTTGTGCATTTTTTGGACCGAACCGTTAGGTTTGGTCCAGTTTGGACGGGTACCGGTTTGGGTTTGGTTTGGAAAAAAGGAAAACCGAAAAGTTTGGTTTGGTTTCTGTTCCAAGCCGAAACCGACCGAACCGAACCGAATGTGATATATATATATATATATATATATATATATATATATATATATAGAGAGAGAGAGAGAGAGAGAGAGAGAGAGAGAGAAGGCGGGAGTTTTGATTAATTTTAAAGAGCATTTAAGTAAAATGCATATTTTTATATAAAACTCTACCCTTGTCTTAAGCATATCCATAAATTCTAAAGCAGAAAAGTAGAACTTATAGGAAAACCGATTGAGAAGTTGAGAAAAATTTTATGTGTAAGTAGGACTTTTAAGAAAACCGAACTAAATCAGGTGGTTTAAAAGTTGGTATATTTGGTTTAATTTAAAAATCTAGAAACCGATTAGGACAGGTTTGGTTTTTGATTTTGGTTCAAAGTCAGACCAAACCGAATCGAATACACCACTACTTTTAGCTACCGAATCTTGCAAAATCAGAGAAAGATTAAAATCAACTTTTGATAAGATTTAGTGGAAAGTTTTTCATAACCTTGTCAAGCATATGAGGAGAGTCGATCTGTTTTCCCTGATCAAAATCATATAACAAGTGTTACGCTTAGTAATTGGGTTCAATGTGCATTGATCTAGTAGTTGAAATTTTAAAAAAATTAATAATATTTATATGATAATTATTTAATGGATAATTTATTTACAACCCAAGATTCCTTCTTGTCAACTTGGGGTTCACTTATTAAAGTTATTACTTTGAATGAGAAGATGGAGATTGTTACACTATAATAGATTTTGAGATTATGGGCCAACCATCAGGCGGCTAGATATTAATTCCATATGACACATATCTAAAAACGTGAACGTGACTAAGGTGTACCATCAGACGAGGTCCACATTCCCTTTTTGGATGTATGCCACATGGAATCTTATACAAATCTTCATGGGCAAAAGAGAGCAAAGACGAAGAAAATGCATTACTATCTTGCCCTTGCAAGGATCAAAATGTTGAATTTCATTTCGGTTTCGGTGGGGACTAAATCCTAAGTCTGAAATTTGGGCTGAAATTTTGATGCACATACTAAATATCCCATAATTTTTCGGTTTCGGTCATTTAGGTGGGGACCGAAACCGAAACATTTCGGTTAAAATTTTGAACCATGTGCCCTTGTACTACTGTCTTAGCATCATTTTCCATTGTACCTAAATGATCAACACACTTATTGCATTCTATCCATGTGCGAATAAAAGATAATGTCCGAAAATTTATCGCTATCATTTTAGGGTGGCATGTTATATTCTTGCGAAGAACACACATTTTCACCTTAAAAAATTATTGACTGCCTCAAATCAGACGATGGAGATCAAATTTCATCCCAATCTTCCACACAATAGAGCTTGAGATCATGGCACACTTTGTCAGACGGTCACATATTGATTCCATATGACATACATTTCCAAAAGTGATCATGATTATGGGTGTATCGTAAGAAAAGTTCTCAAGTGTAACTTTTGGGGATGTTTACCACGTGGATATTGACTGTAATAGGTGAGCCATGATCTCAAAATATATATATTGTGTGGAAGATTGAGACGAAAAATGATCTCCGCCTCTAATTTAAGGCAAACAAATATTTTTTAGAGTGAAAATGCCTATGTTCTTCACATGAAAAACAGTTGCAAATAATGCCACCAATCTTTTTAATCTTCTCAACCAACCAGATGCTTTCCTAGGCTTCAAGCGTTACCCATGAGGACATCTACATAAGCTCGGGAGTCTGATTCAACTAGGACACTCTTATCAAGGATAAAAATTTCGGATTTCATTTCGGTTTAGGGCTGGAACCGAAACCTAAATTTTGAACCAAAATTTCATCCAAAATTTTAAATTTCGGCCGAAATTTTCATTCACATAAATTATGAACCGATATTTTCACTACAAAATAAAAGACTATTAGCGGCAGTCATAAACTGCCGCTATTAACAAAAAAAGTGCCGATAATACTCTTACCGTTAATAGTCTTAATAGTTTTTTTGTTAATAGCGGCACTTTTTTGCTACAAAAAACTGCCGCTAATACTCTTATTTTTTGTAGTGTTTGAGTTTTTGGTTTCGTTTCAGTCTGGACCGATATCGATGCGTTTCGGCCAATAAAGTAATTATCGGCTGAAATTTTGATCCATGATCCTTATCATGGGTTAAAAAATCGTCTGATACCGATACGTATCGTCCGATACGTATCGGTTTTGGACTTGGGCAGTACGATACAAAGGCATTGTATCGTACCCCCTTAAAAACAATATACTTATCGTCCAATACGAGCAATGTATCGCCCGTATCAAACGATACGGACGATACATTGAAATTATCGGACGATAATTTCACTGTATCGTCCGATATATATATATATATATATATATATATATATATATATATATATATATATATATATTCCCGATTGTCTACACAATCAATGGCAACTGTGTAGACAATCGAAAAAAATAATTAAAAAAATTTTTTTTTTTTAAATTCGATTGTCTACACCATTGATAGCGACTGTGTAGACAATCGTCATTGATTGTGTAGACAATCGGAAAAAAAAAAAAAAATTCAATGTATCAAACCGATACATTCAATGTATCGGCCAATGCCCAATACGTATCGTCCTGGAAGTCAGGACAATACGTATCGGTTTACCGATATTTTGATCCTTGATCCTTACAGTCATTTCTAATGACATTTCAGGCCCTTTCAAAATGGATTGAAGTTCAATCAAGAGAATCATTGTCAACTCAAAAGGATCATAAATTCATAATAGCAAGATTGTCTTCCTCAAATGATTTCTAAAGATTCCTCTAAAACCAGTATGACCAAGGAGTCAAATCAGGTATCTGGTATTGGTCCATGGAGGACTGATACAAATCAGTGGATACATATCAGCTGATACCGAAACGGATCAGTGGACTTTAAAAAAAAAAAGGAAAATACATGTATTGGTCGATACCCGTTTTGTATCGGCCGATACCCGATATGGGATACGGAGCCGTATCGGCCGATACCCGATATGTATTGCCCGATATGGGATACGGAGCCGTATCGACTGATACCGATATCGATACCGAGTTGGATACTCGATATGTATCGGAGCTGATATGTATCGGTTTGCCAAAAAATCGATATGTATCACCGATATGTGTACATATGGGCCGTTTTCTTATTCCTTGGGTATGACTATCTAAACCAATGTTACTTGATTAGTTGGTTCGCTTGGTTCGAATCCAAGTTCGTAATTCATAATTCACTACATCTAAGCGAACACGGTTTCCTAGGGTGTACCCAAAACAAAGTATTTTAGTGATTTTGAATTTATTATACGATATATAAAATAATAAGTACATTTTAGGCATGATTTCTTCTTCTTTTTTTGATAGATTTTTAGGCATTAGTTGCTCACACAGAAAGGTGGTACTGTATATTCCTTCCCACCGCAGGGCTATCTAGCGAATTATTAGAAGCTACCAGCGAGACTGAGTCAGAAATTGTGAATTATGACCTCTTACTCGAAGAAAATTGGTGCTTTCTACCGGCAAAAAAAAAAAAAGCACCCTAAAAACTTTAAAAAATGAAATAAAATGGACAAATTTCAGCACCACTTCTCCTTGCTCGAAAGCCTCACATCCTATTCTAACACCTTGCTCTACCAAAAATTCCACAGCATAAATTAGTAGATTCTTGGGTAGAGGAAAAGTTTAAAAAGAAAATATAATTTAAGATTAGAGAAGAAGAAGAAGATGGAGATGGAGATGGAGACGAGGATAAAAATTTGGATTTTGCCACTGAAAAATCTTCCCCACAGTACATTAAATACTGAAATTTTGAGTTTTCATTTCGATTTCGGTGGGGACTGAAATCGAAACATTTCAGCCGAAACTTTGAACCATGGATGGAGATACCCTCTAATTAATGACTTTGGACCTTAAAGTGCGACATGACCAAAAATGGTGTTTTAAGGAAATTTAAACCATCCAATATTTGGACGATTGAGGTTACGCCATAAATTCTATTGGTGGTACTGGTCAACAAGTTTGACTTACACCCGGCCATAACTTCATCATATTTTTCATATGGGCCAGTTACACTTTATATTAGATATAAAGTCTAATTGTGAATCAGGAGTCCATAAGAAGGAAACTCAATTTCAGATCGAAAGAAGTGAAATCCGAGAAATTTGTAATCCTAGTTTTCACAGATTTAATAAAAGGAACTCAACATCACTCGTGAACGTAGGCAAATTAACGAATCACGGAAATCTTGTGCTTGTGATTATTTGTTTTTGCTTTATTTGGGTTGTCATATTTCTACGTGCACTATAAAATAAATTATTAGTTTTATTTTTAATGGCTATATATGTTCATCAATAAGATGATTTACATCCCTTTATAGGTATATTTCTTTGGGTTGTGAAACGTTCCAATGATAGAATCCCACTCTAAATTTTAGATGGCATAATAATGAATCACACCTCAATAGTTCAAGATAAAAAAGGATTTATAATTAAATGGTGTAAGATCATGTAAACACTAGTTTGGTGTTTCCATGTGGGTCAAGAGCCATTGTCTGGTTTATAAATGAGCCAATTAGATCACCCTTTTAAGTTTTAACCACATGTACATATTTATACAGCTGGCCAGTCCAGCTGTAAGCACAAAATCTCTATCAAATATGTACACGTGGACGGTCTAAAATAACTTGCATAGGTTCTATGTGAACGTTCCAGATGACTG
This sequence comes from Chloranthus sessilifolius, assembly GCA_021018995.1. NCBI lineage: Eukaryota > Viridiplantae > Streptophyta > Magnoliopsida > Chloranthales > Chloranthaceae > Chloranthus > Chloranthus sessilifolius. The sequence continues at coordinate 117,389,304 of CM037594.1, read as the reverse complement.
GAGCACAGACCTCAATGCTGTAGCGTACGCACCAAATGCTAAAAGTACAAATAGGGATGACCCAAGACCCGAATCTGCCCGAAGACTGATTCGAACCGAACCGAACCAAGTCTAATTAGGTTCCATTTCAGTTTTTGGGTGGCGAAAATCAATTAAGTAGGATTAAAAAATCGAAGTAACCTTGAAAAAATTGAAAAAAAAGTTTACAAGGAATAAAAAACCTGAAATCAAGTAGACAAAACCAACATTTTCGGGTTTTGGTTCGATTTAATATATATATAGTAAAAAGCGTCCATCCTCTATGGGAGGACGGTCACCATCCTCCAAGTTTCCACCTATAGCTCTATGTGGCACCCAAAATATTGTTTCGATGTCACGTGGAGCTCGGGTGCATTGCTTAGATCATCTTTGAAAAAAAAAATTGAAAACTCATCTCCACCGTGTGTTTTTTGAACCGTGAAATATAGACCAATGAAACCCGTCAAACTTTAACTTGTGAGTTTAAAAAGTTTTTTTCAATTTTTTTTTTTAATATTGATCTATACCATCCACCTGAGCTCCACGTGACACCCAAACAATGTTTTGGGTGCCACGTGGAGCTCCATGTGTATCTTGGAGGACGGTCACCATCCTCCATTGGAGGACCTAACCGGCTCCCACATATATATATATATATATATATATATATATATATATATATATATATATATATATATGATGGATCTATTGATCCGACCACCCAAAAATTTCCCTTGGGATCTAGGCGTATGATCAATCAAAACAATAGATCAACAATCCATCAATAGAAATATATGTACGTACTTTATTGCGAAGATCGTGATGGTTATGATTTTTATCAAAAACTTTAAAATAAAATATTTCTAACTCACCTTGAGTGTAAGCCATGAAAGATAGGTTGCCACTTAGATCTTCAATGATCTCCTTGTTCTCAATACCTCCGAGCACAATACGGATGTTTTTGCTAATAATGAGGGAGGGTTGAAGTGTGTCGAGCAATCGTTGGGACCAAGCATCCCTTATATTTATAGCTAATGAGTCATTCCCATTAAAGACTTAAATTGCTAATTATATTGTGATTAAAATCACAATAATACTCTAATTAAAAGACTTAATTATCAGTTGCTTATTCTTTCAAATTCACCGAATTAGCAACTATTACATCTCAAGATTAATTTTATACCATTCAACAATCAACGAATTGTCTATAGTGACGGCCACCAAAAATAGAAACTTCTAACAATATATATATATATAGGGAGCCGGTTTCGTCCTCCATGCATGGGAGGACGTGGTCACCATCCTCTAAGGTCCATGTGGAAGTACACATGACACTCAAAATACTCTTTAGTTGCCACGTGGACCACAGGTGCACTACAAAAAATAAGACTTTTAACGAGAGCTAAAAACTGTCGCTATTAACAAAATACTGTTGCTAATAGTCTTTAGTAGTTTTTTGTTAATAGTGGATTTTTTTGCTCTAAAAAACTGTCGCTAATAATCTGCTTTTTTGTAGTGGTGGATGGTTTAGATCAATTTTAATAAAAGAAATTTCGAAAAAAGATTTTTAAAAACATAAGTCAATGTGTGACTAATTTCAATAGTCTATATTTCACGACTCAAAAAACACATGGTGGAGATAGTTTTCAAAATTATTTTTTCCTAAAAATAATCTAAGCAATGCACCTGATGTCCATGTGGCATTGAAACAATGTTTTTGATGCCACATGGACCTCCACCTGAAACTTTGGAGGACGGTGACCATGGAGGACGGACACCTTTTCCATATATATATAAGAAAAAAAAAAACTATAACCGAACATGTTCATTTCAGTTTGGTTTCATTTCCATTTGAACCAAATCGAAAAATAAAATTTTTTATTGCAACCATTGTGAAAAACTTCAAGAGAAACTCTGTCCGCGCGTACATGACCACTGCAAGTGCCTACGTCTAAAAGTAGTTGAGTGTATAGAATCAAATGATGGAGATCATTTTTCGACACAACGGATCTTAAGACTATAAGTGTACCATCAGGTGGTCATTTCTTTCATTGCGAGGGGCACATACCGAAAAAGTGGCCTAAAAATTACACACATGACGCTCAAACATGAGTTTAGGGCTATTTTTTCAGCATCTCTGTCATATAGGATTAAAAATGAACCGTCTGATGATAAGATCATGGTCTCGCGAGCCACTTTGTTCAAGATTGGAGCATAAAACTATCTCCATCATCTATTTCCGTGCAGTCAACGGGTTTCGGACATAGCCTCTTAGAAAATTACAAACGGCAGGCAGGTTTCGTGCAGACAAAGTATAGGAGGTTGACGTGGCACAACGTGGATGGCTGCCCCGACCTGCATTACTTGGGCCCACTGTACTTGCAACCAATTGCATCAAGACACGTCAGCCGCCTGCACTTGGCCTACACAAAACCTACCTGCCATATAACATTATCATAGTCTGTTTCAGACGCCAATACCAAAGTTCAAACACTTCATCTTCTCTCCTCCTACTCTTTCGTAAATGGGTTCCTTAGAAGGATCAACGACTGAGAACGAGGAATCTATAAATTGTAACAGCAACTCACAACCGGACGATGGGTTTGACCAGCCGTTGCCGATGGTGAATCCCCCGAAAATCCAAGGGAAACTTGATGGAAAAAGGAGGACAAAGAAAGAGGAAGCTAGGGGTTATGTTTCTGGATGTTGATACATGTGTGGCATGTGCCGGTAAAGGTGATTGAACGACAGAAAATGCAGTGAGGTGATCTGAGCAGAATAAGGTTGTGATCAGCAGAGATATAACCTTTGATGAATCTGCTATGCAAACTTCTAGTAAACAGGTCATGAAAATTGGAGAAGGGGTGGCGAAAGATCAGTTTGAGGTAGAATTAGAAACTCCTACAATTATTATATCATAGAACAGTGCATAAACAATTGAGAGAGAACCAGAACAATCATTAGCAGGTGAAAGATCCAAAAGGAATGTTAGAGCACCAATTCGCTACGGTTACAAAGATATGGTCGCATACGCATTGACGTTGGATGGTAATGAGCCGTCTTCATTCAAGGATGCAGTCAGTAGTAGATGTACATGAGAATAGAAGACTGCAATTGGTGAAGAGATGGATTCACTTTACAAGAATCAAACTTGAGAATTGACAAAGTTACCTAAGGGAAAGAGAGCGATTCAGTGTAAGTGGGTTTTTACGAAGAAAGAGGGTTCTCCGAAAAGTAGTGGTGCAAGGTATAAAGTATGATTGGTAGCAAAGGACTATCACTTCGTATGGGAAAAATCGAAGATAGCGAGATATCTTTGAAAAAGATGAGTACGATGGAAAATTCTGTTGATATGGTAACAAAGGTGGTACCGGTGGTTAAGTCTAAACATTATTTAGATTTGATCAATGTTCTGCATATTTGAGCGCCCTCGGGGTGCTAGTGGCAGCGGTGATATGAGTATAACAATGATCAGAAGAAATAGTACATAGTGAAGCCTAGAGCAAAGTAGAGAATTATTGTTTGGCTCTAACTTGGAGAGTTTGAATTGTAGTTGAACTCTAACTTGGAGGTTGTTTGGCTCTAACTTCGACAGTTTGAATTATAATTAGACTCTAACTTAGAGGTTGAATTATAGTTTGACTCTAACTAGCAATGGCTCAGTTACATTCAGACTCTATATAAGGCTAGTTTCTCTTAGATTAGAAGTAGGATTTGTGTCTTCTATATAAAGGGAAAGCTTTTGGTCAAATTATAGAATTGAGATTCTAAAGCTTGGGAAAACCTATCTAGGGTTTTGAAGAGAGCTTTGGTGAGGCTTGAGTGTTCTTTTATTCTTGTGTAATCATTAATATAGTGGATTATCACTACCCGTGGACGTAGGCATACTGCCGAATCACGTAAATAGTCTCTTGTGTGTTTGTGATTGATTTTCTTTTATTTTACATTCTTATTTGATCATTTATCGTGAGATCGTTGGTTAGTTTGTGAGCTTCCATGCAATAGGTGTGCAAGTGTCCTAATTTAAGACAGAATCTCAACCATTGAATCGTGATATCAGATTTCACCTCACTATCTCGATATCGACAGCTTAAATCATAATCAGAAGTCACCTTTAAAAATAATAAATGTTATAATCTGAATTTTATGTCTTTGATACACTTAAATTATGTTTATATGCTTATTCACATCATATCTTGACTTTTTTAAATGTTTTAACTAAAAATACATATGTTAGTTTTTCAAGCTATTATACTTATTTATGTCATTAGTAGGCACAAGTTATGTGATAGCTTGTTAGTTAAAGGCTTAAGTTATAGATCAGAGGTCTAAGAATCGGACTTTGTTATATGTGTTCTAAATCTCTATTTTGGACTTTGAGATAAAAACTCATACACGCTTCCTTGGTGTGTTAGCTTAACACCAGATAATTCTCAAAATGTCATAAATAAGTGTCTTACGGAGAATCCTAAATCATAATCTCATTCAAAGTTTTTTATAAGAATAGAGCCGTCAGAAACTCTAGAAACCTTAGAGAATGAATTCTAGATCTACCTTTCTAGAACCTTTCTTTTGAAAGATTGGCGAGACTTTGGCATATATTCTTAAGCGGCTTTCATCTCTTTTTAGAATCATCATTATTGTTAGGATCCTGATCTAATCGTGCTGAAACGATCGATCTAGGTATGAAAAAATTATGCTTTTTATTGAGCTTAAAATATTAATTTTTAAGTAAATTTTTGGGTAAATTAGTGATTTTATTTCATAGATAATGATGGGATGATTAAATGAACGCATGTTATGATTAATGATTTTCAATGTTGATGATGTTGGGTTAAGAAGAAATCAGATTAAATGCCACCATATGATTTGATGTATTTTGAGGCGTGCTCACGGATTGAAATCAATCTATTGATTCTGTAAAATCAATCGATTGAGTCTGAGATAAATAAAATTGTTAGAGAATGCACGGTTCTGGGCCAATCGATTGATTCTATAAAATCAATCAATTGAGCTTGACCGATACTAATAAATAAAATGGTTTGAGAATGCACAGTGTGAAATCAATCAATTGAGTTTATACATGAATGTTGATGAGTAGTGAAATATGATGATATATCACCCCTAAAGACTTACAGTTAGCCATTCGATAAAAGCTATCTAATGAGATTTGTGAAGTTTTATGAGTTTCAGATGAATTTGGTCATTGGGTGCACTAAGGAGCATAAAAGAACACAAAGACAGCTAATATCGGAACATTGAATCAAAGGACATATTGGACCCGAACTAATTTTGTTATGTCGATCAATCGACCCCCCTAAGGTCGATGCATCGATATAAAAAAAGAAGATTTGAATTCAAATTCAAAGTCAAATCTAGTTGATTGATCGATCATTTAAGTCGATCAGTCGACCAGGTTCAAAATTCAAATTTTCGAACTAGAAAGATATTTTTAAAAAAATCTAAGGATTCAGGGGCATCTTCTCTTGTTGCATTTTGCTTTTGCTTTTAGTTTCTACGGCATTCAGTCCCAATTGTTTCAATTTGTGTTATTCATTTTCTCTAGCTTAAAGATTTAGACTAATTTTAATTTTTGCACTTTCGAAGACGGATTGTACCAGAATTGGATTAAAGCTTTTTATGAATTTTGATTAAATCTCAGAACGGTATTTTAATATTTATGTCAATTTATTTTTTAATCATGTTGTTCATTTATATCATGTGTTGCTAGTTTTATTAAGGATGGGGGTCTAATGAATCTCATCCAAGGTATTTATTCATAATAATATAAATGTGTAATAAAGATATCAAATCATTTAAGAGACTCTGATGTTATTATTTGTATGGATACAATCTCCTTGCCATCTAAGATATGGGAGCTAATCATGCCCCGTGATCTTATATTTGCAATGATGATTTTATTCTAATCTCTGTCATCTTAGGGTAAATTCTACCACTATCTGAGGTGTGAGTGTTAATCATACACTCATGGGATCTTAATCATATATTTTCTTGATCTTAGATTGGTAGTGTGAAATTTACCCAGAGATTTGATTCTGAGTGCTATCTGAGGTGTGAGTGTTAATCATACATTCATGGAATATTAATAATACATCTCATTGATCTCAAATTTGTACTTTAGAACTCATGGGTGTTCGGGTCCCGCGCTTGCACATAGACATCTTTTATGAATCTCATATCTTAATCACAGATTTGTATTGCATGAATGATAAATCTACGATAGGAGAATTTAGTATCCCAATCCTTATCTTTTATTATCTATTTAAATTCTCAATTTTTGTTAGTATTTATCTCATCCATTAAAACTCTCAGACTCTTTAAATTAGTAAATACTGTGATAGATCTGTGGTGTTTCTTTTGGTTAGTTGTTATTTTCGTTTCTAATTTTCTGACCAATCCCCGTGGGAACGATCTCGTACTCTGCACCTACTATCTATAAACTGATTCGTGCACTTGCGAGTACAACTTAATTATCACAACAAATACTTTAAATACCCTCTAATAGAAATCAATAGATTGATTTTGGGAAAATCAATAGATGGATTCAGGAAAATCAATAGATTGATTATAGAAAAATTAACCGATTGAATCTAAACAGATAAATGTTTTAAATACTCACAGAACGAAATCAGTCGATCGATTATGGGAATTCAATCGATCGATTCTGAGCAGTCAGAATTTACATTCAGTTCGTTTCATAAAAAGGTGTGATTAAATGTTAATGTTTATATGTCATGTTTATACTCATATGCTCTTCAATGTTACATGTCATGATTATATTACACACACTTTAATGTTATATACCTTGATTATATTCATATGCATCCCAATGTCTCATGTTGATCTACACAATGTACAAATGAGACACGTAAAATACGAAATGATAAGTGTTAATGAAACATTAGACCCAACATCTTGTGCATGATTGAATCACAGAAGGTATTAGACTCAACATCTTGTGCTTGCTGGAGTCTAACTAAATATGATTAAGAAGCATTAGAGTCAATATCTTATACCTGATAGGGTCTAAGAAGGTATTAGACCCAACGTCTTGTGAGCATGATTAAACCAACGTCTTATGCGGAACGGAGTTTGACGTGCAATAAATGATATAATTGATTAAACTCAACGTCTTGAGCATGCCGAAGTCTAACTAAATAAGTGATAAGCATAATTACGACCCAACGTCTTGAGCGGGACGGAGTCTAACGTGCATTAAATAATAAGAAAGACGAAATTAAAAGAAATGATGCATTCATGCAATGTTGATATCCATATTTATGTTTAATTTATTCCAGCTTATTAAGATTATACATGCTAAAAACACACACATATGAAGTATATAGAAATGTTCATATGACTATGATTGATATTTTATACTTTAATGGATTGCATGTCTGGTCCATATAAGTATAAACTTACACCCCTTATTGATGTAGGTAGCCAGATGAGACAGGTATAGTCGAGGACAACGTATGGGTCTATGGTGATGAGATTGCACGTGGTGCCCAGGAACCTGAAATGAATGATGATGATGGTTTCGTGGCCTAATTATCTATTTTCCTTTCTAACTATTATTATTGGTTTTAAATAAATGAGGCATTGATCAATTAGTATGTTATTAAGACTGTTTAAGGTTAATCATGTTAGACTTGTTATTGGAATAAGAACATTATCATGAGTTTTATTTTGATTAATTAATATTTTAAAGAAATTTTATCTTCTATTATTTAAGGCGCTTTTAGCGCCTTATTATATTTTTGGTTCATGACACAAAGGTACGACCTAAGATCTTACAATTATGTGATTGTGAGATCTCGGGTCACTACAGTTAGTATCAGAGTCTAAGGTTGATTCTTACATTGGGATTATGTGTAACTGAAGTTTAACATGAGATTGATCAGCTACAGATGACGAACAAACACATTAATACGTTGACCGAGGTGATTGTGAATGTCATCAATGCAACTAGAACTTCGAATTCTCAACCTACTCCTGCTCCTAGGTCGGAATTGGACGAATTCAAGAAGAACCGACCGCGATACTTCAATGAGACGGGAGATAGCGTTGAGGCTATAAAATGGGTGCAACAGATGAAAAAGATCTTCGATCTGATGGAGTATAATAAAACAACTAAAGTGAGATTGGCAACCTACAAACTGGAAGGGAATGCTGAGAACTGATGGAAATAATTGAAAGAAGCGACTCGTGTCGAAGAGTCTGATTATATATGGGACTAGGATGAATTCGTAAAGGTGTTTTACGATGAGTACTACCCCAGAGCGTCCAAGAAGCAAAGATTGATAAACTCCTGAACCTGCAACAAGGAGATGACTGTCGATCCTTATGCCAAGCTTTTTACGAAGCTGAGCCAGTTTGCACCAACCCTGATTTCTGACGAGAACTTTCGACTCAAGAGGTTTGAGAATGGTTTGAGGCCCCAGATCAAAACCTTGGTAGTTGGACACCGATGCGACTAATACAAGGACCCAATTGATAGGTGCTACACCATTAAGAGAGAACTAAACGCGCCTTCACCGACTAGTAATGTGGGTCAGAGCTCGGCTAGGAACTTTCAATCTGGCCGTCGAGGTCTTGTGTTTTCTAAATCCAACATGATATCGGAGAGTAGGGGAACTCCTTACTCAAGACCAGCCTTCTCGTAGCAGAGTAAGACTAATTTTATAGTGGCGTCGACTGTAAAGACTACTCCGACCTGTATCACTTGTGACAAGAATCATTACGACACCTGCCTGAGGGGGACTGGTGCTTATTTCAACTGTGGACATCTTTGGCATAGAGCAATCGAGTGCATGATTCCTAAGAAGTCGTTTGGATCGAGGGTTGCGCCTCTCGCGACGATTACGGCTAATGGCCGCGTGTATATCCTATCTGATGCTAACACTAGAGCTTTATACGATGTCATCTAGGGTATGTTTGTTATTTAAAATTTATGATTAAATTCTTTCATACCTGTTTATGTAGTAATATCATAAATATTAATTTACGTAAAATGGATAGTTTATCAAAAAAAATTAAAAATGAATGAAATGAATTTATTAAGAATTAATGATTATCTGGTAGACATTAAACTTCTAAATTGAATGATACCCTTATGTTGGATAATTTAAGTCGTGGCGTGTCTTGGATGCTTAGGTTCGATGTTGATCGATGGTCTTTTTGCTCATGTGCTTTTGGATTCGAGTGCGTCCCATTCATTAGTCTCCTTGAACTTCGCTAAGTGCCTTGATAAAGACTCGTCTCCTATGAGCATTCTTTTGACCGTAGCAACTCCTCTAGAGAAGAGTGTGTTTGCTAACAGAGTTTACCCTCGATGTTTTGTCCAGATTAGAACCCATGCATTGGGGGTCAATATGATTGAATTAGACTTCGAAGATTTCGATATTGTCCTAGAGATAGATTGGCTCGCTTAATCTCATGCGACCCTTAATTGTTTTACCAAGATCGTGATTTTTACCCTTTTAGATTGACCGACATTTAAATTCAAGGGAGCACGGAAGGGTGTCATTTCGAAACTCTTTGCTTTATTGGAAGCCGAGGAAAAGCGAGAAGATATATTTTCGATCCCTGTTGTAAATGAATTCGCAGGAGTTTTTCCTAATGAGGTTATGGGTTTGCCATCGAGTCGAGAAGTCGAATTTCAAATTAAGCTCGTACCTAGCACTGCATCGATAGCCAAGACTCCTTACAAGATGGCACCTGTAGAACTATCAGAATTGAAAAAACAGTTATAAGAACTGAAAGATAGGGGTTTTATTAGGAGTCAGTCACCATGGGGTGCTCCTATTTTATTTGTGAAGAATGACGGTTCTCAGAGGCTGTACATTGATTACCGACAGTTGAACCAAGTGATGATTAAGAACAAGTATCCATTGCCACGGATCAATATTCTATTTGATCAACTGTAAGGTGCATGATATTTCTCTAAGATCGATCTGAGATCTGGATATCACCAGTTGAGGGTGAGAGAGTTCGATATAGCTAAAACGGCATTCAACACGAGGTATGGGCAGTTTGAATTTTTAATAATGCCTTTCTGATTGACTAATACCCCTGTAATCTTTATGAGCTTGTTGAATCGTATTTTCAAGCCCTATTTGGATCAATTTGTGGTGATTTTCATCGATGACATCCTGGTCTACTCCAAGTCTGAAAAGGAGCATATCGAACATTTAAAGATCATCTTACAAACCCTATTGAACCACCAATTATATGCTAAGACGAGTAAATGCAAATTTTGGATGCGTGAAGTGGCATTTTTGGGCCACAAGGTTTCTGAGGCAGGGATTACTGTTGACCCTACTAAAATTGAAGCCATTGTGAATTGGGCGAGTCTCAAAAATGTTACTAAAGTATGGAGTTTCATTGGCTTAGTAGGTTATTATAGAAGGTTCGTGAAAGGTTTCTTAAAGATTTCAGGACCTCTTACCGGACTAACTAAGAAGAATGTGAAATTCAATTGGACCGATGAGTGCGAGAAGAGATTTCTCGAGTTGAAGAAAAGGTTGACTACTGCTCCTATTCTAGTAATACCTTCTACCAGTGGTGGTTTCACCGTTAATACTGATGTGTCATATAAAAGACTAGGTGGTGTCCTGATACAGAATGAGAGAGTTATAGCCTACGAATCCAGACAACTGAAGGAACATTAAAAGAATTACCCTACGCACGATCTAGAACTGGCTGCTATCATATTCACGTTAAAGATCTGGAGACACTACCTGTATGGAGAGAAATTCATTATCTCTACGGATCATCAAAGTCTTAAATACCTTTTTACGCAGAAAAACTTGAATATGAGGCAAAGAAGATGGTTGAAATTTCTAATCGATTACGATTGCGAGATTAAATATTATCCGAGAAAGGCTAATATTATTGTCGATGCTCTCAACAGATTTGTTCTAGAACAGGTAATTCGACCAAGGACATTACTTTCACACATTGCTATCACCTCTTCATTACTTGATCGAATCGGGAAACTACAACTTGAAGATCCTACGCTTTTGAAATTAAAGGACAGCGGGAAGTCAAAAATTACTATCAAGAATGATGGGATGATGTTGTTCCAGGAACGCTACTGTGTACCTGATAATATAGAATTGAAATGGGAGATCTTAGACGAAACTCATAAGTCTAAATTCTCGATTCACCCTAGGAATAATAAGATGTATAAAGGGTTGAAAAAAAATTATTGGTAGAATGATATGAAGAGAGAGATCGCTGACTACATGGCAAGATGTCTCACATGCCAGCAAGTTAAAGCCTAACACCATAAACCACCTGGGTTACTTCAGCCACTATCGATTCCATGTTGAAAATGGAAAAGTATGGGTATGGATTTCATCACCGAGTTGCCGAGAACCTTGAAGAGGAATGACACTATTTGGGTTATGGTCGACAGATTAACTAAATCTGTTCATTTTATTCCTAATCACATGACCTATTCAGCTTCTCAGTTGGCAAATATTTACATTCGGGAGATTATCATATTGCATGGTGTTCCTGCTGATATTGTGTCTGACAGAGACCCTCATTTTACGTCGAGATTTTAGTAAAAAATTTAAGACAGAATGGGGTCTAAGTTAAAATTTAGCTTCGCTTTTCATCCTCAGATGGATAGGCAGACAGAAAGACTGAATCAAGTGTTGGAAGACATGTTTCGCGCTTGTGTACTAGACTTTGGAGGCAATTGGGACGAACATCTACCTCTTGCGGAGTTCGCTTATAATAATAGTTATCAGTCCACTATACAGCTGGCTCCTTATAAGGCCTTGCATGGAAGAAGTTACAGAACTCCTCTATGTTGGGATAAGGTCGGTTTGAGAAGTTTGCTATGACCTCAAATTATTGAAGGCACGTCTAAGCAAGTGCAATTGATCCGAGAACGTATGCAGACCGCGCAGAGCAGGCAGAAGAGCTACGCTGATTTGAAACGTAGGAATTGGGATCTGATCGAAGAGGATAAAGTCTTCGTAAAAATCTCTCCTATGAAAGGAGTAATGAGATTCGGGCTGAAAGGGAAGCATAGTCCGAGATTTGTGGGACCATTCGAAGTCTTGAAGAAAATTGGAGAAACGGCATATCAAGTCAAACTACCACCAAAGTTTGTCGATGTACACAATATTTTTCACATATCCATATTAAATAAATACGTGGCAGATCGCTCACGTTATCGACTGAGAACCCTTGGAGGTTTATAAGGATATGTTCGTTGTGGAGGTATCTGTTTAGATTATTGATCGGAAAGAACATACCCCAAGGAATAAAGTTATACCGCTGGTCCTGGTGATTTGGCAGCACCACTCTCGCGAGGAAGCCACTTGGGAGTGTGAGAATGCTATTAGGAGGGACTATCCCCATCTCTTCTAGTGAGGTATGACTCAATTTCAGAGATGAAATTTTTATAAGTAGGGAAGATTGTTATGATCTGAATTTTATATCTTTGATACACTTAAATTACGTGTATATACGTAATAACGTATTCACTGCATATCTTGACTTTTTTATATGGTTTAACTAAAAATACATATTTTGATTTTTCAAGCAATTATATTTATTTCTGTCATTAATGGACACAAGTTATATGATAGCTTGTTGGTTAAAGGCTTATGTTATAGACCAGAGGTCTAGGGATCGAACTTTATTATGTCTGTTCTAAACCTCTATTTTAGATTATCTCCAAAATATTATAAATAAGTGTCTTACGGAGAACCTTAAATCATAATCTCATTCAGAGTTCTTCTTAAAAATAGAGTCGTCAAAAATCCTAGAGACCTTAGAGAATGAATTCTAGATCTACCTTTCTAGAACCTTTCTTTTGCGAGATCGGCAAGACTTTGGCGTATATTCTCAAGCGGCCTTCGCCTCTTTTTAGAATTACCATTATTGTTGGGATCTCGATCTAATCGTGGTGATACGATTGATCTAGGTATGAAGAAATCATGTTTTCTATTGAACTTAAAATATTAATTTTTAAGTAGATTTTTTAGCAAATTAGTAATTTTATTTCATAGATAATGATGTGATGATTAAATGAATGCATGATATGATTAATGACTTTTAATGTTGATGATGTTGGGTTAAGAAGAAGTCAGATTAAAGGCTACCATGTGATTTGATGTATTTTGAGGCGTGCTCACGGATTGGAATCAATCGATTGATTCTATCAAATCAATCGATTGAGTCTAAGATAAATAAAATGGTTTGAAAATGCACGGTTCTGAGTCAATCAATTGAGCTTGACCGATACTAATAAATAAAATGGTTTGAGAATGCACAGTGTGAAATCAATCGATTGAATTTATACAGAAATGCTTTAAATACCCTCTGACATAAATCAATAGATTGATCTAGGAAAATCAATAGTTTGATTTTGGGAAAATAAATAGATTGAGTTGGAAAATCAATAGATTGATTTTGGGAAAATTAATCGATTGAATCTAAATAGAAAGATGTTTTAAATGCTCACAGAACGAAATCAATCAATCGATTATGGGAATTCAATCGATCGATTCTGAGCAGCCAAAATTTACATTCAGTTCATTTCACAAAAAGGTGTGATTGAATGTTAATGTTTATATGTCATATTTATACTCATATGCTCTTCAATACTATATGTCATGATTATATTGCACGCACTTTAATGTTATATGCCTTGATTGTATTCATATGTATCCCAATGTCTCATGATGATCTATACGATGTACAAATGAGACATGTAAAATACAAAATGATAAGCAAGAGTTAATGAAATATTAGACCCAACATCTTGTGCATGATTGAGTCTAAGAATGTATTTGACCCAACTTCTTGTGCTTAATAGAGTTTAACTAAACATGATTAAGAAACATTAGACCCAACATTTTATACCCGATAGAGTCTAAGAAGGTATTAGACCCAACGTCATGTGTAAGATGAAGTCTAACTAAATAAAAACATGATGAGTATGATTAAGCCCAATGTCTTGAGCGAGACGGAGTTTGACGTGCAATAAATGATATGATCGATTAGACACAACGTCTTGAGCATGACGGAGTCTAACTAAACAAGTGATAAGCATGATTACGACCCAATATCTTGAGCGGGGCGAAGTCTAATGCGCATTAAATGACAAGAAAGATAAAATTAAAAGAAATAACGCATTCATGCAATATTCATATTTATGTTTATATTTAATTCATTCCATCTTATTGAGATTATACATGCTACAAGCGCACATACATAAAGTATATTAAAATATTTACATGACTATGATTGATATTTTATACTTTAATAGATTATATGTTTGGGCCATATAAGTTTAAACTTACACCCCTTATTGATGTAGGTTGTCAGATGAAACAGGTGTAGCCAAGGACAACGTATGGGTCTAAGGTGATGAGACTGCATGTGGTTCCCAGGAACCTGAAATGAATGACGATGATGACTTCGTGGCCTAATTATCTATTTTTCTTTCTAATTATTATTATTGGCTTTAAATAAATGAGGCATTGATCAGTTAGTATGTTATTAAGACTGTTTAAGCTTTAATCATGTTGGACTTGTTATTGGAATAAGAACATTATCATAAGTTTTATTTTGATTAATTAATATTTTAAAGAAATTTTATCTTCTGTTCTTTAAAGCGCTTTTAGTGTCTTATTATATTTTTGATTCATGACACGAAGGTATGACCTAAGATCTTATAATTATGTAATAGTGAGAACTCGAGTCGCTACAATAACAATAAATGCTAGAGATTGCATCTCTAGTAAAAAAACACGATTTGGTATTTTATCATATAGATCAATGTATTCTCCAACAATTGTTGGACCCATGAGAATTTATCTAGTGGTTAAGTAACCACATGCTAGCATATAACAGATTATATCTAGTGGTTAAGTAACCACATGCTAGCATATAACAGATTATGTGCATAGTTATGTAAAGTTGTCTTCATCACCATCCAATCTTTCTGAGGTTGACTTTGCAAATTTTAGACTCTCACTTATTTACATTTTCTGACTAAACATAAATATGTTTATCAAACTTGTGACTAGCCTGTAAGTCATTGTAACTGTCAAAAGTTGACACTAACAAAATTTTAAGAGCACTGTGGAAGAATTCCTTTGACAGGATGGGCCATCACTAATAAGCCTATTGAAACCATTTTTAAATGAGACATGTAGACCGTTCGGCTTGGATGTATATGCTAAGTTGAATGTACTGACTAACAAAGAATGTGAATTGAGAATGAGTATGTAAGTGGACATTATGTTATATATTTAACAAAATAAATATTTATTATTAATTTAATAATATTTATTTATTAGTTTGCTTATTTTTATATAATTTCTTAAATTTTTGGTTCTATGTTGAAAAAGATGAATTTGTCAATACTTGAACCTTCAACCTTCAAGTCAATATAATTTAAATTTTGAATTAATATTGGAGGGAAACATTTCCCATCACAAGTTTAAAACTGTTGCAAAAGTTTGTCTCACCTCACTATTTTACAAGAAAGATTAATGTCATATATATATTGAAACTTATATTCCATATTGTTTAACTTGAAAAGAGGAATATAGCTCATAGCGGCGGTTCATTGCCACGCACGCGCGCGTATACAAATGACACAATTTGTGCTTTTAAGGCGCAATTCCGAATCCTACATTAGAGTCCTTAGAATTCGTGTGCCAACCAGAGCGTTCCGTGTTTCGTTTCGTTGGGTCGCACACTACAGTGCAACGTACGTAGTGTGTGACGGATCAGGGATTAATCGATGCTTCATTGTATCTTGGAGGCAAATTTGTTATTATCTCATTGCATATAGGGGCAAATATTGTCTTATTTAATCGTGTCTTGAAGCTATTTTTTTTATCCATTTTCTATCACTTATTGTGCAACCCGCCAACATAGTAGAGAGTGTGTGACGGATCGGTGATTAATTGAGGCTTCATTGTATCCTGGAGGCAAATTTGTCATTATCCCATTGCATATAGGGGCAAATATTATCTTATCGAATCGTGTCTTGAAGCTATTTTTTTGTTTATTTTCTATCACTTATTGTGCAACCCGCCAACACATTAGAGAGTGGCCCAATAAGAGAAAATATAGGAATTTTGAGAAAATTTTAAAAATTAGGTTTTGGACCGCAATTGCCTATCCCAACCCGGATTGGAAAGGAGGAGGGTTGGCATCGATCGGGTGTAAGAGGCCTGTCAAATCCCTATGATGAGCTCTTATTATGAATAAATAGAATTTAGCCTAAATAGCAATGATGGAGAAATAAGACTCAAAAAACTGACCCCAAATAGATGGGATGAGGCTATGATGACGGTCGTTCAGACATATCTATCGAAGACCCAATATGAAACATTATAATGATGAGTGATATATCCAATTAGTGTGATCTTTTAGGCTATGGTCCATCGAGGAGGTGGAACTTTGATTCAATGGTTATGATCAAAAGGTATAATGGTGATAATAAACACCATGTTTTTTTTTTTTTTTATAACCTGAGTATCCAGGCCTCTTAGATTACCCGCCTAATCTCAGGGGCACATGCGCACCCTAAATTCAGCATATGTCGGGTCAGCACAAGATATAATGGTGATAATAAACACCATGTTACAACCATAGTCTCGAAGTTGGTGATCAGGAATGAGTAGTTGGCAACAGAAAACTCTAAAAAACTTGGCAAAAAATTAGAAAAAGTTGGGAAGAAAGCAAAGAAAAAGATAAAAAATTAAAAAATAGGGGGAAAAAATTGCGATATTATTAACTGTGATTTAATCGGGAAATTTGATGTTTTTTCATATCATAATTCTTTGAAAAAAAAAAATTATTACGAATAATATTTGATTTATTTGGTAAATTAAAAATTGGGATTCTATTGTGACTTTTTCTAAAGGTCGGCGATTTCGGTGACTATGATTACAACAGCTCCCTAACTCCCTTTACTACCTAACAGTGAAAAAATAAAATAAATCCTGTTGACCATCATAGTGTAGGTGAAAGGTGTGTTGCACTCAAGGATGTGGGGCCTTATTAAAGAAGAAAGTTGCTATGTAAACATCAACAATTTCTCTTCACACACCAATTGATGAAATCACTCACCACACCCACAGCAACTAATTGTTTGTATACACCAACTAATGAAAACACACATTTCACACAACTTTGTGATGACACATCAAGTCATCAACCAATAATATGTACACCAATTCTACAGGCATCTTTTTCATATGGTGAGCAATGAATAGAAGGTTGGTGTGGGAGTAGCAGATCTGTTATTCAGCACCCCGTAATTTAAGTGATTGCACAGTTTAGATGCAACTTTATGCCTACATCACCTTTTTATCCCAAAATCAAGCTAAAACAGTGAGATTTTTAAATGCAACTCAGATGTGTTTTTTGAGTACCCCACACCTCTCCAAAAGTGCATCAAGTTGTGCCCAAACACCAAGGTTGCCGGTCGGGTTCTGTTTACTTTGCATGTAGAAGCCGTGTTTGGTATTCCCTCCTCTATGATTCGATGCAACCTTTTTTCCTTCTGCTTGAGGGAGGTTCTCTAGGCAAGGATCAAATTTTTAGCTGAAATGACCGAAATTTTGATCCTTGTCTCTAGCTGTTTTTCGGGCTGCCATTCAGGCTGGGAGGTGGTGTTTCTTTTGCAGTCTCTCGCTATGTCTCTATACCTTTACCCTTTTGGCCCATTTAATATATTTTTCGTTACCGATCAGAAAAAATAATAATAATAAATAAATAAATAATGTCTAACAAAATGCATATTTCTTATTTTTCAGGAACTCAGCGACATAACCGCGATAAAAGCTGATGAAAAGGGAAGGGCAGCACCTATAAGTGCAGACCCTAAGGTGTTTAATGGACACCTTAGAGGTCTCGAGGTAGACATTACAAAATTGATTTGGACACCTTATAAAGAACAGGGTTTATGTACAATATCACCTAACTACCTTTTTTTTTTGGGAGTATGGCCTGTTTAATGTATCCACCTTTGATACTTATGATCCACTTTGTAAATCATTTCTTGTACTAGAAAATATGAAATGGGTAGGAAATATTTAGATGCCCATGTTTTGTTTGGTCTGATTTTTTAGATTAAAGTTTTACTTGTCCTATTGACCAGGTAAATTACTTAGTCCCATTCATGCGATTTAGTGCCCCATGGCAGCTAATGAGGATGAGACCTGGTAAAATTCCTGGTCCAAGTTACCTTTGTCTTTGATTTTTGTAAAGGTACCTGTATTTACAACCTAAAATTCTTCCATTTCAACTCAGATTTTACGTGTTTAAACTGTTGGCTATTTTGAATAAATTGATGGAGATCATTTCTCACCACAATCTTCTAGCTACAGATCTTTAGATCCTCGGCCTACCGTGAGACTTTCATATCTTTATTCCACATGGCACACATCCCTAAAAGTGAATATAATTATGGGTGGTAATCAAATGTGTTTCTTAGATCACTTCTAGAGATGTGCCATGTAGAATAAAAATATGACCATTTAATTAATGGTAAGCCCATGATGGTAAGATTCATCGTGTGGAAGATTGGGTTGAAAAAAAAAATCTTTTTTAGTTGATTCAAAGCAATCAATGATTTAAGCACCTGAAATGTGGGTTGAAAAAAGATCTTTTTTCGTCTGATTCAAAAAATCCAAGGTATAAACACGTGAAATGTGGGTTGAAAAAGATCTTTTTTCGTTTGATTCAAAGAATCAATAGTAGAAGTACATGAAATTTTGGTTGAAAAGGAAGAATCTTGGGCTAAAAATAATGGTACTATAGGAAGTATTGAGAAACTGGTAGACCTGCTGATTAATTTTATACCCTATCTACTCCCTCATAAGCTGATCTCAGACCTGAAATCAACTCATCTACTCCCGATGTCATGCTATCACAGGATTAGGTCTCTTATTTTTATTTACCACCCTACCTTCAATTTTTATTTTTATTTTTATATATGACCACCCTACCTTCAATTAAACACCAAAATGGTATTTAAATGATCTTACATCATTAATGATTTAAGATTTGAGTAATTCTTTGAAGTACAGTAGGCCAAAAAATGGTGTTTTAGAGAGACATTGTTTTTAATTTTAATGATTGATATTGAAGTTCATCAATTAGATGGCTCACATCCACTAAAAAGTATAATTCTTTACTAATTTCACTACAAAAGTAAGGTGTTTCAGCGACACTTGCTGTTAAGGCAGTTTTCGGTAGCGACGGGACTAACACTACAAAAAATAAGACTATTAGCGGCAGTTTTTCTTAATAAAAAACTGCCGCTATTAGTCCTGTCGCTACAAAAAACTGCCGTTACAAAAATAATAGCGGCAGTTTTTTATAGCGACAAGACTAATAGCGGCAGTTTTTTATTAAAAAAAACTGCCGCTAATAGTCTTATTTTTTGTAGTGTAATAGTGACATTTTTTGTAGCGACAGGACTAATAATAGTAATTTTTTATTAATAACGGCAGTTTTTGGTTGCCACTAATTGTCTTATTTTTTGTAGTGTTTGGGTGGAAACATATTTCAATAATAGATTAGTCATGTACATCACATGGCGTAATGATAAATCACACTTCAATGATGTGAGATAAGAAAAGTAATTTTAATGGTGTAAGATCATTTAAACACTATTTTGGTGTTTAAATGTCGGTCGATCTATTTTCCTTTTATCTAAGGAATAAGGGGATATGAGAAAGGATAGCTCCATTCATAAGATGGAGATCATTTTTTGTCCCAATCTTTCATACAATGGATCTTGAGATCATGTGCATACGGTTAGATGATCATTTTTTTTATTCCATGTGACACAACTCACAAAACAGATCCTAAAAATTGAGTTTGTTCAACCTTCCAAATAGTTGCCACTAAAACCAAACTTAGTAAATTCGTACTCCATTGCATGGATCAAAATTTCGAAAAAGAGGACCAGGAGTAACAGGAATAGGCAAGGGAACATTTCAGTTTCAGGCATGTCCGAAACCGAAATTCAAATTATCAATAATTAATGTTGGGAGGATTTCGGTTTCGGTTTCGGTTTTGGACATGCCCAAAACAGAAATTTTGATCTTGCTCTATTGATCTACCTTTCAAATAATGATGATAGATTTATGTATATAACAGTTGGTGGCATTTATACATGTATAGCTGTGGCCCCAATAATAGGCTGGATTTGGGTTGGGCTTTTGGTAGCCTTGGTTATTTTCGACCCGAAAAACTAAGCTCAAACCCGGCTTAAATAGAAAATCAGACTAGGCTCAGGCTTTTTTATTTAAACCTCACCGCGCCCCCGAACTGAGTTTGGGCCAGGCCAGAATGGGACCTCCCTAATTGGGCAATTGGGTCGAGACGGACTTAGGATTGCCTACTTATTTTTTTAGAGTTAAATACCCACAGGGGTCCCAACTATCCCCCTATTTACCCACCGAGGTCCCAACTTCATGAAACGACCCAGCAGGGTCTAAGACCCTCAAACTTTTCACTTTTTGAGTTTTAACTTCAAACGAAATGAACACGTGTGTAATAAAAGGAGACAATTGGCAATATTTGAAAAAGAGGAAATGTCATTACTTAAAGACAGTGGAAATAATGAAAATGCCCTTCGTTTAAAAAAAAAGAAGATGAAGCGGGCATTCATTTTTTTGGCTCTTCATTTCAAACCCACTGGCCTGCTAAGCTAAGTCATTCCCAATCTCCACCGGTTCTCATCGCCGTTGAAGAGAGAAGATTGACGTCGAACATTGCAGAGGTGGACTCTCAGTCTCCCTTTCACTCTTCGTCTTCCCTATTTTGCAGGTGATTTTTTTTTCCCTTTTCATTAAACTCTAATCTTTAGGGTTGAAGTTATGATTTGTGTGAGTTGGAATTGAAGTAGAGTTTTACCCTAAATCGGTACAAATACGGACATTATTTTTGTCATTTTTTTAAGTTTATCAATCTTCGTCTTCTCCATTTTGGAGGTGGAGTTAAATTATTTTTTTCCTTCTCGTTAAACTCTAATCTTTAGGGTTTGAAGTAGAGTTTTACCCTAAAAATCGGTAGAAATGCGATCATTATTTTTGTCATTTTTTTCAGTTTAAATGAGAAGAATGTTATTTTAATTAGGTAAAATAAATGGTTATAAATAACAAGAATATTTTTTTGTGTTTCCATTAATTTTCTTTCTTCTTAATCGTTGGAAAAACAGTTAAAAGATTTATTTATTATCTTATGACTGGGTATCTTATGAGTCATTTTCTGACTCTTATAAGTCAAAGGGCGACTCATGTGAGTCATGTAGGCTCCAAATTTGATAGTCAATGACAGCAGTCAAGTTATAGTATTATAACAGTGATGTACCAATAAATATTTTTTATGACTGGGTCTCTTATGAGTCATTTACTGACTCTTATAAGTCCAATGTTGACTCATGTGAGTCGGGTAAGATCTAAATCTGATAGCCAATGAGATCAGTCATATTATAATCTGATAACAGTGACATACTAATATGTATTTTAAATGATTGAGTCTCATAAGTGACTCTTATAAGTCCAAGGAAGGCTCATGATAGTCAATGAGATTAATCATGTTATACACTGATGACAGTGATGTACCAATTAGTATCTTCTTTAAGACAATAGGGTTTAAGAATTTATTTCTTTTCTTATTTATCTTTTATATAAGACGCATCGTAGAAGTATGAAATAAAATATATGGATCACCAATTGATTATTCGTGATTGTATTCTCCGTATCAATCCGGGTTGGATAATCCTTATATATATGTAGGGTTTATATGTCGTTACGTTATGGGTACGGACACAACTATACTAATATGTTACTATAATGAGCTATTTAATCTTTATAGAGTTGGATAATACCTTATATATTAATATATGTAGGTTTCGCATGTATTATGAGTACTGACACAGTTATACTAGTATGTCACTATAATGGGTTATTGAAAGTTCAAGGAAATAATATGATATATAGTGGCGAAAAATATAAACAGAAATCGATAAGTCGGAATGCAACATATAATGAATTTATGAGAAAGATGTATGACTTGTGTAATTCAATATCGGAACAGATGGAGCTAAGGTTTAGATATAGATACCCGACTATCTAAGGGAGTTTTATTTTTGACATAGACAATAAGAGCGACTTTTATGACATGATGACCCTATACCCTATTGACTGTCCTCACATTGTCGTATATATCTCTGAAAAGATCGTGGAGTCAAAAAAGCTTAACGATTATAAAAAAAAAAGGAAAGTCTGGTGACAGGAATGTCAGGGAAGTATGTGCTAGTAGATTAAAAGTAAATATAATTAAATTTATTTAGTAGTCAAACATTCCATGCTATATGTTGCTTATTTGGTAGTGAGAAACCCGACGGCTCGCGGAGTAAAGGTGTTGGATGTAATGAACAACACAACCTCTACTTAGAAACAGTGAGGAATGAGAGGAAACAGAGACATTTAGGTAAGTCGATGAAGTTATATGTTTGGGCTTTTATTTAATATTAATTGAGAAATTGTCAATAAGTTGACTGATATATATTAGTATGCTTTCGATCATAGAATTGCTCATGACCGCATGTTTCCTAATTCAAGAGTCCATCAAACTCACCAATCGTGCTATCAATCCGACCCACGACAGTGAGCATTTTACATAATTTTCTATATGATTTATAATTATTTTCTTATACACATAGTACTCAACCTCTCGCAATGCTTATGATTTAGTTTTTCGCCCCTGTTGTCAAAGAAAAGCGTGAACGGAGTACTAATTTTATGTGGGAGGGTATCCCGTTTCCTTCAAAAAAGGACGAGTTTTATTAATGAGGACTCACATCCTTTGATTGATACTTATGAGTAATTTTGCAGTTTCGAGCGTTCACGTCTATTTTCACATCCCCTCCCCAATACTCGTGTAGAGGATAAAGTACTTGAAGAGAGGAAAGTATATGAAGACTCAAATTCAGTAAAAAATTCTCCGCCAATTCAGAGGTGACTATGAATTAAGTTTGTGCATAATCATGTGTAATATTATAGTCATATCTCACGTATAAGTGACACCTTGTATATCTATTTTACTTGAAGGAACGAGAGTGCTCCGCCATCAAAGACATGAGTTTTCGGTTCAGTTAGTATCCAGAATTACAGTATCAATGAACTATCAGGAGACAATAAGATTATTAAATATATGGGCTTAGATAGCGACTCGAGTTATTCAGTTAGAGTGAGATTCCAGGGACGAATTATTGGGAATAAATCAAAAGATGCAGACTTCGAAATTAAAGATGATAACTTAGAAAGAGAGAGTTACGCAAGGAAGCCGAGATTTAATAGGATTGAAAATACATCTTTGACTGTCGAAAAAAAAAAAAAATCGAGAAGAATTTATCACTGTCTTAAAGAATAATGTTGTGCTGAAAAACTTTCAATTGAAACCAATAAAGACAACTAAGAGGATTGTTGCTGCTAGATGTACGGACAATATTTATACATGGCATATTCGCACGAGTAGGGGCAACGTCGATGGCGATTCTTTCGTAATTAAAATAATAAATCTCAAGCATAAGCATGGTCCACTTAGTGTAGCTTCTAAAATAATGGGAGGTCATCGACAAGCCTCAAGTGATTGGGTAGCTTCTAAAATAATGAATATGTTGAAGAATGCTACTGATTATGCGCCTGCCAAAATTATCTCTGAAATTCAAATAAATTGGGGGGTTATAATAAGTTATCGTAAAGCGTGGAAGGCGAAAGAGATAGTGTTGGCTAACATTATGGGCGATTGAGAGTCGTCTTATGCTAATCTCCCTTCATATATTATAGAATTGCGTAAATCCGATCCCGACTCATTCACGAAACTACAATGTTTGTATGATGACTCATTCTTTAAAATTTTTGGGGCATTCAGTCCCTCTATCGATGCATATAGAAGAGCGTTGAGGCCCACAAGTTTGATTGACGGAACACACTCAAAAGATAAATTTCCCTGCCCGATGTTAATTGCAACAGCTGTCGATGGCAACAACGATTTGTTCCCCATTGCTTTTCTTGTAGTTGATGGTGAAACAGAAGATGCTCGAGAATGGTTTCTTCGATATCTTCGAGAAGCGATCATGGATGATGATAGAGCAACTATCATAATTTCAGACCGTACAGATGCAATTAGATCGACGGTTGCAAAAGTATTTCCTAATACCACTCATAGCTTTTGCTTTTTTCACATTGCCTAGAACTTCAGGGAGAAGTTTAGGAATTCAGCTTTGTGGAGTCAACTCTGGCCTATTGCTCAGACATACACCGTAAAAGAACATGATGAGCTACTGACGAAACCTGAGGGTGTGAGCCCTACTGGTACAAAATATCTTCGGCAGAGTGAACCATGGAGGTGGTCTAGAGCGTTGTTCCCTGGTCGTAAATATGATCTTCTAACTACAAACATGCCTGAGTGCTTGAATAAAATCTTAGTTCGTGCTAGAGGTCTACCAATAATAGCCCTTATTGAAGCAACGAGGAAGAAAGTTACCCAACTTTTTAATGATAAAGCTATGAAAGGTCAGAAGATGTCGAAGGGTTTAACCCCATAAGCATCTGATATCTTGAAAGAGGCTGACGAAGCAGCTAGGTTTTGTCAAGTTTTACCATCATCACCCAATGTTTTTGAGGTATCAATGTCGACATTTAAGTACAATATATATTTAGATAAGAGGTCATGTTCTTATCGTTGTTTTGACATTCTGGGCCTCCCTTGTATACAGATGTATCCATGCCATGGCTGCCATTCGTTGGAGTAATGCAGATCAGTTGATATATTATGAGGAATGGTATACATCTGTATGGTATTGAGAGACGTATAGCAAGGTAATCGAACCGACTCTAGACGAATCTCAATGTCACATCAAGCATGTTCATCCTGTTGTTCACCCGCCTCATTGCAGGAACCCCCTAGGTCGACCACGGAAAAGAAGGTTGAAATTCGCACTTGAAAAAAAATAGATAATGCATTATACAACTTGTAAGCAAGAGGGAAAGAATCGATCAACTTGTGACGGACCACAGTCAAAAAAATGTAAAACAAAATAATTAATTTTTTCAAGTAAGATACTTCTTCTAATAGGTAGAGTGTTCAATCTTTAAAATGGCGAGGAATGTATAAAACATTGTAATAAGTTCATCGAATTGTAATGTATAGCTTCTATGAGTCTTGTATCAGTCATTGGACGGTAGCTAATGTATCTTGTTATTTGTATGGATGATTCACTGTTTTTCCTTTATGTCAGATGTCTAATAAATATGTCATTTATGGAAATATTTATAGCTTATATCAGTCCAACCAGCTTTGTAAGCAACTCTCTTATGTCTCATTTAAATTGCTTAATGTGTCTCACATCGGTCCTTTAATGTATATTTAATTCTTGAAGTTTACTCATGCAGCGAATAAATGAAATTTTAATTTTAATTTTAAGTCTGATATAAGTCCTTTATTGTTTGACATAGGCAGTCTATTCTCTCATACCAGTTCTTACAATGTGATCAGTTCTTCCTGTTCTTACTCACTCATATGGCTTAAGGTGGATTTGATTTTAAACATTCAGGACTCTTTAAAAGTACATTAAGAATGACTGAAAAGTTGACGAGGGACATAATCGTTGATATTATCGAGGAGTAAAGGCAAAAAAATGCATAAATAAATTATAAATTTCGATAAGTGGCAAACTTGTTGTAATAAGTAGGGTGTTGAATGAGAAATGTGATGAGGAATGTTAAAAATATTATAACAAGTATATAATTGGATAATGTACAGCCTCTCACTGTACGACAATCGTACTTTGTTATATTATTGGATAATCCGATGTTCTTTTTCTCTGATGTGTAATATAAGTGGATCTATGATGTATAACATATGTGAATCGGATAACTTTACTCATGCAGTTGAGAATGTAATTCAACGTTATTGAATAATCCTCTAATATTCTCACATTAGTACGTTATAGTATTTTGTGATTCCGTAGGATATAGTTCAATGCTGACAATGAGTCTAATATCAATCCTGTACTCGATCAGAGGAGTACATTATTGTCTGATATCAGTCCTCTATTGTACTCAAATCAATACTTTATAGTACTTTGTAATTGCTCATAATGTAGTTCAATGCTGATAATGAGTCTGATATCAGTCATATATTGTCTGACATCAGTACACTATTATCTTATATCAGTCCTTTATTATATTCACATCAGTATTTAGTTCAATGCTGACAATGAGTCTGATATTAGTCCTTTACTGTCTCACATGAGTACAATATTATCTGAAATCGGTCCTCTAATGTGCTCACATCACTACTTAGTTCAATGCTGATAATATTGTCTGATATCAGGCATGTACTATCTGACATCAGTCATGTACTGTCTGACATCAGTACACTATTGTCTGATATCAGTCTTCTATTGTGCTCACATCAGTACTTAGCTCAATGCTGACAATGCGTCTGATATCAGTCCTTTACTGTGAGTATAATATTGTCTTATATCAGTCCTCTAATATGCTCACATCAGTACTTAGTTCAATGCTGACAATGAGTCTGATATCAGTCATGTACTGTCTGACATCATTACAATAGTGTCTGATATCAGTCCTCTATTGTTCTCACATCCATAATTTATAGTATTTGTAATTTCTCGTAATGTAGTTCAATACTGACAATGAGTCTGATATTAGTCATGTACTGTCTGACATCAGTATATTATTGTATGATACCAGTCACTTAATATTCTCAAATAAGTCTTTTAATGTATTATAATGACTTATATCGATCTTGTATTAGTCATGTAATATCTGAAAATTTTCTTATTTCTGTTTTGCAGTCCGAATTTGAAGCTAAAAGAAAATGGCAAAAAGACTGAGGAAAGGGAAATGGAAAGTTGACGAGGATGACAAGCAATCCATAAAAGGTGCAATTAACTGTCGAAAACTGGCCTGATGGTACTGTCAATTAAACAGTGCCAAGAAAGAGCTCCTCCTCTCATCAAGTTGTTTCCGGCATTTGTGGTTGATTAACGAATTCGTCATGCAATCCGAGCAGCTTGTACACGCTATTGTCCGAGGATTAGATTTAGAAAATGAAACATTCACTATAAAAGAACATGTTGTTCTGTTTGTCCGAAACGACATGAGAAAGATTTAGGATTGAAAGTTGGGTCCCCTTCCTCATCGACCAATCCTTCAATGCCGACAGCTCCTGAAGGTGCACCCACTTTTAGAGAGTGCTTATTTGGCAGAGTGGCAGTCGGGCAGTTGGTCACGAGGGCTCTAATTGAGTCAGCCCTCGCTTCACCTCTCCTATCCGATGACGACTTCATCCGGCTCGAAAACTAGTATATTTTAGTGACTTCCTCCTCCCCGACATTCGCCACACGATTAATTGGGAGTACATCAATCTCGTAAATGATCTTCTCACTTTCGATCGCCACAATAGGGGGGGTGTGATTTACGCCCACTTGCTCGATTCCGTATATGCAGCCACGCGTTCTGTTGGCGGGGCATGGTATTGTGTGTTAGGCGGCACAATTCTTTTACATGTATGGGCATTTGAGCACGTTCCTCAAATTTTATTGAGATTCATAAAAAATGTCAAAAACGAGTAGCCGTTGTTAAAATATATGCCTCTAAAGATTTCGCGTTCGAATGCAAACTTCTACTGGCGGAAGTTTCAAAATTTTGAGGTACTATTCTACATTCCTCAATCAATTAATAGATACGAAATGTGTGATTTTATAATAGGCATACTATGTATGTCTATTATGCCTTGTTTGACTGATATACACATGTATAATATCGTAGGTTGTGGTAAAAAATCTAGAGCCACCTAAAGGGATGGAAAGGAAAAAAAAGCAAGTAGAAGGAGATGACGTGTCTAGAGAGGAAGAAGGAAATGAGGAGGTAAAGAAGAAGGAGAAGATGACGATGATATTGATGGGTATAGAGTGAGGCCGAGAGTGGCAGCGGTCGGCACCGGTGTTAGAGAAATTGTTATTATGCGCGAAGGGGCCCAATCGACCTTAGAAGCTGTGGCGAGGTCGATTCGGCCCCTTCGCGCATAATAACAATTTCTCTAACACCGGTGCCGGCCAGGTCGATTGGGCCCCTTCGCGCGACTATTGAGAAGCAAGGGCACTTGATCAGAGTTTCGAAATAACATAAGAGATTATTATATGAACGTGTGAGTAGACTTGAGGCCGCATTACAGTCAAAGGGAGAGGGCCAAGAAGATAGAGTTGAAGAGGGATGTGAGAATGTGACAGTCGTAGAAAAAGAGAGAATAAACAACTATGATAGAGGTTGAAGGGGAGCAGGTATTTATTTTGAATTAAATATTATTGCCCATTCTGTCCTCTAATTTACTCGACATTCTCATGTATTAACTGTAAAAAATTGTCCCTTCAATAACTTGGGATTTATATAAATATAGGTTGCAATGGAAAGGGCACGCCCAACTACGATTGGACTTGCTGAGCAGCGTCTGTACGGCATAAAAAGCCGAAGAAATAGGTTGACATGACTACCTGGTCAACCGAGAAAAGGCTAAAGAGCAAACTGAAAGGGAAAGGAAAAGTGCAGGAGACAATAGCCAAAGAATTTGTAGTTGCCGAGAAAATGATGGAAGGATTGTCGAAAGACTCTACCTCGGTGGATGAGGCCCATCTGGCTAACCTTATGTGGCGTAAAATTAACGGCGCAAAGAAAAAAGGGGTTATGACGGTAGAGGAAATAAATGACTTTGCCTCTCTTTTTTAGGGCTTGTCGGACTCACGTGATATATAATTATCAAGTTGAAATTTAATTTAGCAATTACATGTTAATGAACCACTCACAAATCTTATACTTTGTGTCATTTATAGATTGATGGTGTCTAAAGTCGAAGAGCTATAGATTACAGTCAAGCTCATTAAGAGTCTTAGGCCGAAAACCCAGGTAGAGGGCGATGTGCTAAAAGCAATTTTGATGGGCACATACCGCAAATGCGGTTCGCATTCTATGTATATCTGCCAGTTGTGTTTGCGGTGAGCACTCCTCTCGCACACTTATTTTCTTGGGTCCTACAAGATATGATTAGTAATCGTTAATTGAGTGCATCTTCATGCAGGAACTGCTGAAGGAGGTGATAAAATTTGAGAATGCCTAAAAAAATGACAAAGTATATAGTATAATTACGGACGAAGGGCAAAAAATTGCGGTCTGAGAGGGCGATGAAAGATTTTATCATTCTTGCCTTCTGTTTCTTAGCAAATCCTATTTTAAAAATGTGGTTGCCCGTTGTGCAACGGTAACTGTAATTCGTTCTTTCAAAGAAACTTATTATTCACTACTTATGTAATATGATTAACCCTTCGCTAATGATAATTTAGACATTATATTTATAGATTTTAATCCCGTTGCACAGTAATTTTGGCTCTCACTATGCGCTAGTTAACGTCGACCTTAAAGAGAAGGCAGTTTTTCTACTAGACCTGTCGCCCAAGCCAAAATTTGGCATGTAAAAACAACACTCGCATGCCTTGGTAAGAAAATAAGTGGGTTATTTAATCTATTAATTTATTTCTCATCTACAAGTCATGTACTTAGTGTTTATGTACTCGATTTATTTCAGGCTATTCATCTCCTGTAGCTTTTATACCTGAATGGAATGGATGATGCGCTCGACGAAGCACTTTCGTGGGCCCTATTATTCGCTAAGGGCCTCCCAAAATAGGCACGACGGTCGACGGACTGTACACTATTTGTCCTAAAATACGTCGAAAATATAATGGCCGGGAGAGAAGGTAAGTTTCAATTTCGAGCAGAAGAGATAGTTGCTTTTCGAAAGCAATGCGTGTCAGATATTCTCACGTATAAGCCTGAAATCAATCAGTAATGTTATGTTATTGTCAACAAATTGATATGCTGAAGTTGTGAATTTGTGAAGTTGTGAAGTTGTGAATTTGTGAATCTGTGAAATCGTGTGCTGAAGTCGTTAAGTTGTGAAGTTGTGAATTTGGGATACTGTTATGAGTAGTCTTTATAGAAATAGATATGTTTATTTCATTAATGTAGGTATTTATGAATGGATATTAAATGTCTTAGATTTTTTACTACCTATATATTGCAGGTACTTATGATATTGATATTGCCTACATCAGTCACGTTAAAGATTGATAACGGTATCTTAGATAATGGTTTTTGCATGACAGAGTCTCATAAGAATCATTTACTGTTTCCCACATGTCCAAGCATTAAGCATGACTCATGTCAGATCTGTACGCTCCAAATGTGATAGATAATGAGATATGAGTCATTTACTGACTCTTATAAGTTAAGTTATAGTATGATAGATAATGTTAATCGTCATGTTGAATATTGCGAGCATTGAAGTACTAATAGGGATATTGCATGACTTGGTCTGGTATGAGCCATTTACTGACTCATATAAGTTCAAATAAGTTTTATGTTAGACCTATAGTCATTTACTGACTCATATAAGTCCAAGTGATGTACCAATAGGGATTTGCCATGACTGATCAGAAATGAGTCATTTACTGACTATCAGAAGTCCAGGTTAGACTGACGTAAGACATGTCGGATCCAAATATGAATTTCGATGATAATAGTCATGATGAACACTGAGAGCATTGAAGTACCAATAGGGATATTATATGGTATGAGTCATTTACTCACTCATATAAGTCCAAGTGAGTCTCATGTTGGGCCTGTAGGCTTCAAATCTGATAGTCAATTTTGAGATACCAGCTTATGATCTTATATGACTTGGTCACATATGAGTCATTTACTAACTCATAAAAGTCCAAGTGAGTCTCATGTTAGACATGTAGGCTTCAAATCTGATAGTTAACTTTGAGGTATCAGCTTATGATTTTACATGACTTAGTCACATATGAGTCATTTGCTCACTCATATAAATCCAAGTGTGTCTCATGTTGGACCTATAAGCTTAAAATCTGATAGTTAACTTTGAGGTATCAGCTTATGATTTTACATAATTTGGTCACATATGAGTCATTTACTCACTCATATAAATCCAAGAGAGTCTCATGTAACATGTCTGCTCTCAATATGATAGTCAATGACATTAATAGTTATAGACTGATAGCAATAATGTACAAATAACCATCTTTCATGACTTGGTCTGGCATGAGTCATTAACCGATTCATTTAAGTTCAAGTGAGTCTCATATTAGACCTTTACGCTTCAAATCCCTTTCTCAATGACAGCATCCAAGTTTTATTATGATAACGATGTATCAATGGGGATTTTTCATGACTTGGTCAGATTTGGTGTCATTTACTGACTATTATAAGTCCAGCTTAAACTGACGTGATCCAAATATGATAGACAATGATAATAGTCGGGATGAACACCAAGAGCATTGAAGAACCAATAGGGATATTGCATGACTTTGTCTGGTACGAGTCATTAACTGACTCATTTAAGTCCAAGTGAGTCTCATATTAGACCTGTACGCTTTAAATCTATTTGTGCCAACATCATTCAAGTTTTATTATAATAACGATGTACCAATAGGAATTTGTCATGACTGGGTCAGATTTGGTGTCATTTACTGACTATTATAAGTCTAGCTTAAACTGACATGATCCAAATATGATAGACAATGATAATAGTCGTGATGAATACTGCGAGCATTAAAGTGCCAATAGGAATATTGCATGACGTTGTCTGTTATGAGTTATTTACTGACTCATATAAGTCCAAGTGAGTCTCATGTTAGACCGGTAGGTTTCAAATCTGATAGTCAATGACGAGGTAATCGGCTTATGATTTTGCATGACTTGGTCACATATAAGTCATTTACTCACTCATATAAGTCCAAGAGAGACTCATGTGAGACATGTCCGCTCCCAATCTAATAGTCATTGACATCAATAGTTATAGTCTGATAGCGATAATATACTAATAACCATTTTTCATGAGTGAGTCTAGTATGAGTCATTTACTGAGACCTGTAGTCCAAGTAAATCTAAGGTGAGACCTGTAATCCAAATATGATATGAATTTCGATTAGTCAAGTTAGTCGGTTATAAGTGATGTACAAACGGGGATTTAGCATTACTGGGTCACATATGAGTAACTTATTGACTCTTATAAGTCCATGCGGGACTCATGTGAGATATGTAGGCTCCCAATCTGATATTGACATCAGATTTGGTATAGTCTGATAGCAGTAAAGTACCAATTACCATTTCTCATGAGTGGGTCTGTTATGAGTCACTTACTGACCCTTATAAGTCCTGGTTAGACTGACGTGTCACATTAGTTGCATGTATATCTAAAACAGTCAAACAGAATTTGAAAATATTTATAGTAGTACACACCTTTACAACAATATGGTACTAGACTTCGCTTATAACATCGCAAAATTATTAAACAATCACAAATAAAGCTAACCAAAATATGTAGATAACCTTAAATCAAGGAAGGCTTCTTTTTCCTTTACTGCTTATTGACGTAGTCACCTCAAATTTTTTTGCGAGCTCTTCAATCTCCACCGTCACTTTTACTTTTAAATCGTCCCTTTCAATGTTCTCCAACATCGACGTCGGCGCCGAGGTTCGGGAACTTTCATCCAACCAGCTAAAGTACCCATATTGATAGCATGTAAAGTACCTACGCCCGAGATTCTTGAGAGAGTTTGAAACTCACAGCGTTGATTGCTTCTGACAGTAGCAAAGAGGACAAGCATCGTCCAAGTGAACCGTTTCATCGTACCCGACAATCCGATTTATAAATCTCAAATATTCGTCCTCCCATCTGAAGAACTCACAGTGGTAACACTTATAATATTTACGGTCGAGATTCCTGTTAAAGTTTGAAACCAGAAGCACTGCTATTTTTTTACAGTAACATAGGGGTGCACCCTTTTCATCAGCAATCTTCTTTTGCGGACAATCTTTTATCCAAAGTCCACGCATTCCACAACCAAAACACACGTCCATTTCAGCTTCTCTGTATAAAAATTTGAGATACAATTACAACTAAATAGACCATACAATAGAGAATAAATGCGATAATGGTAAATGACAATATAAGTGTAATTTAATTGAAGAATAATTTACAGAAAAGAATAAACTTAGAATTGTTACATGACAGTGTAAGTCAAATAAAGTCTTGAAAACTCATAGTTCAGTTTTAAATAATACATTTCATTATTGATGAACATATTGTTAAACTAATTCATGTTTGATGTGGTAAGAAAAAAGTAACACACGGTACAAAAGACTGAATCATTTTATATCAAAATTTGTCAAGGTTTAGCTTCTCCTCTAAGTAACTCTAGCATAATCCTATCTCTAAAGTAAGGCATATGACATTGATCAAAATCAAAACTAAGCCCACGGGATACGTAATCAATGTACTTTATCGTAAAGACTCCGCAATCAAAGTAATTTGTTTGATGCGAGATAGCAATCGGTCTAGTAAATGGCCATTCTGTAACGTCGATATTATCGTCACCTTGTTGACCTAGGATCTTAAAAAGAATATTTTTTTGTATTTAAGAACACTCAAATTTTATTAATTTTATATATAACAATAAAGATCTAGAGTTGAAACATATATGTACCAATATATTTATAATATTCGGATAATGAAAGCTGTCACTTTATCCACTAGACGAGTCTAAATACTCAACTTTCCTCTCCTTCATGTATAATATGAATAAAGGCCAATGATAGTCTCTATTGACGGAAAGGTAAACCTGTTAAGTGGAGCTATATTTTAATTAAGACAAGTGGCAGAAGCTAGCAATAGTACAAGTACGAAGGAAGCCTCTAAAATTTATCCAATTACCTTCTCACATTCGCTTATTTTATATCCTAGTGCCTGGAGTGAAGTTCAAGCAATAAGATTTTTGTTCGTATCGGCATCGTCTTTGGCCAACGATTCTTTCAGTTTCGTCTAAACAAAATATGAAATTAGTTTAGGAGATAATTACAAATTATAGGAAGTGAAAATGAAAAATTAGACTTTTACGATAAAATATGTTGAGAAAAAATAACTCTTTATAAATTTCTTCTTATGCTCATTTTTTCGTTTCTTCATCAAGATAAAGTATGCGTCAATTGCCTACAAAATAAACTCACATATCACCCTAGTGAATATCAATAAATATATGTACTTTCTAAAAGTATAGGATCATCGGACTGACTGACATCAGAAGACCTATGTATATCAGACGGACAACTCTATGACTATAAGCATGTGTGTCTTTTAGAATGTTGGCCTTACCTCACTGTCAAGCTAATTAGTATCGTAAACTGAGAACAAATTCTTCGCCATGATGGATAGTCTATCAGTCACGTGAATCTCACGTCTACAAAGCCACATATATTGTTAAGAGAAGAATTGAATTACATTAACTATAACTCAATAACTTTCAAAGGGGTGAACCCTACTCCACGGAGTCATCATTGAGAGCATTATCTATCTCATATTTATCATTATGTTTTAGTGGTTTCATAGGCCAGTGAAAACCGTCGTAGTCCTTCTGTAGATAGAGCACATATACAAATTAACAAACATTCAATTAAATTTAACATATATGTTTGAATATTTACGTTAGCTAATTGACCATTCACCTTCAGCGCACCCTTTGGAGGTGGTCTCTTGGTTGTAGATTTAATACCAAACCTTCTCTTCAACCTTTCCTGCATGTATACCCTACGATTAAATGCGTTAAAATCTTATATTCTTAAAAGCATAAAATTAATTAATTTCAGCATTTACAGATATCATCTTTTCATCTTCTCCGGAGTTGCTTTTGAGGGTTCGTTTATTATCCACTATGGAGGTACGTGTGTTTGGGAGTGGACATTCGAAAGATTGACCTTGTGGGATTGATCAACATGATGAAGTATTCGGTGGTAATGGGGTTTGTGAAGATCCCTCAAAATTATTTACCGATGTCATTTACGAAGTAACTCGGCCTCTTAAATTAGCCCACACTCGCTTGTAAGTACCCATTACACTCGCTGACTTAGTTTCACTAATGCCAAGTGGTTCCTTTTTATTATTATCGGGTGTTGATGTATCTTTAGTTTCTTTTATAGATTCTTCTCTCATCTTTCCAATAATTTCTCTATCGTCTTTTTTCATAGATGTTTAATCGGCTAGTATCTCTAAAATCCACATCATTTCATCGGTAAGAATAACAAAGGCATATGCTTTTCATTATCTACATTAACAATTCTCCCTTATCTTCTTTCGAGGACGCATGTATTATATGATCATCCTTATTGCCTTCGAATGATACACGAGGCAATTCACACTCATCTTCTATAAATGTTTCTTCACAATTCATCTTCTCATCATCTATTATCTTAGAAGTACGACCCGTTCCATCAGTTCGAGAGTCAATAGTGATCGACTCTAATTTCATGGGTATATATATTTTGACTAGCCTTATTTCGGTTATAAGTATCCTTAGGAACTTACACTTTTTCCTTGCCCTTGACGTCACTATCTCGAGGGATTTGCACTTTTTCCTTGACCTTCACGTCTCTCTCTCAAGGGACTTACACTTTTTCTTTGCCTTTCACTTCCCTATCCCTCGGTGGGTTAGTGGGAGGACTTATATTTTGGGCGTCATTCAATAAAACTACTCCTTCCTACATCTTTATTGTGATTGGGAGAGGATTTGAAATCATACTCTTTACGTTGGCCCTATTTTGCAACATTAATCTATCAATTAGATTTTAAAGACATTGTAACAAATAATAATAATTTCTACTAAGTAGCTTACCTTTAAAATTATAATCTCTAACTCTAACAATTTTAGGCCCTTCCTTAGATCATTGTTTAACTTCTTTTATTTTCGAACTTGTTGAACAAGTTTGTTGTTGGACTTCTCCAACGCTGTGACGCGACTATCTTGTTCTTTGGAAGACATTTCTAGGAGTTGAAGACGATTGAATTCACAACCAATATAATCATTAATCCCATCCTGGATCACCTCTTCTAGCAATTCACAATCAGTGAATTCAAATTTTAGAATTATCTGTGGATATGTTACCAAGAGGGTGAGACCAAGTTA
Organism: Chloranthus sessilifolius; assembly: GCA_021018995.1. NCBI lineage: Eukaryota > Viridiplantae > Streptophyta > Magnoliopsida > Chloranthales > Chloranthaceae > Chloranthus > Chloranthus sessilifolius. The sequence goes on along the minus strand of CM037594.1, from coordinate 117,353,132 downwards.
TCAGAATAAGCGACTTCTTCATTTATTCAAAGCTATAAAATGGAATTGGTTGAGGTTGATACCAATAATACCTTAAGATTATTAAGTTCCGTAATGTAATACTTCTGATGATGACTTTTTACTGAGGTATACTTCGTATATCTTGGAAAACCATCGATAATTGAAGTCGGTGCTATGGTCGGGAAGTGCTCGTATGCCCAAATCTAAAACAAATCACAAACTAAACATTTGTTAGGGAATATATCTATTATGCGGTAAACTATGTGCAAATGGATAATATTCACAAAGACAATGTCTAACCTGCAATGCAAAGGTACATCCATCAAGCTTGGTATGCACACCGCTCCTCTTAAAATTTAAAGCGACAAATCAAAGGGAGTTTAACAAACATGTATAAGTAACCCATCCCCATGCAATTATGTTGAAGTACTCGATATTATAGACTAATCTTACGTACGTTTCTTCAATTATCTTAAAGCTATTCAGCATCATGAATGTCGCAAGAATATGTAATAAGGTGAGACGAGTAAAATCGACTTTCTCTTTCTCTATACTAGCAACAGTCACTGTCTTTTCTATTTCACTGACACTAATACTACCTACTCGACCAAAATATTTCATGCAAAAGAAATTAATGTCTTCATTTTCGACATTCGGGCATTCCCCAAGAGTTTTAGGAATAATTTCAACATGTTTAAGATCAAATAAAGCGGACATTTCTAGCAAGGGAAAACCAACAGTACGACCGCCAATAGAGAACCTCTCAGACTCATAATCAAAATTTTCTATTAATATGTATATTAGCTTGTTGATTGTAGGAATATCTATTAGACGAAGAAGAGGCTTCACTGCAATTAAACTAACAGCTTCAAACTCCACAGGCGATAAAGCAGCTATCAGAGTAGAAACCCTAAGGGTAGAGCATGAAATTTTATCCTCCTGTGTATAATTTATAATATTACATTATAATTCATTTATGAATGTGCCAGAAAGTTTTCAAAAAAATAAATGCATTTACAATTTATCATGAGCAAATTCAGCCACAAGACCGATCTTAGACAAATATGGCCTCTTTGAAGACTACGACAGTCTCATAACAGACCTAACATAATTCATACAAAAATTTAATAAGTATACTTACAACAATAAACAGATTTCCTTAATATAAACTGTCATTTTTCCGAAAATTAATGACATTGACAGTTTATCGTGAGTGACTCATATGAGACCAAATCATTCAATACTGTCAAGTACTGATGTGAGAACATTAAAGGACTGACATCAGACAATAATGTACTATTATGGGACATTGCAGGATTGATATTAGGCTCATTCTCATAATTAAACTACATTCTAACCTGCATGGGTCACAAAATACTGTCAAACATTGATGTGAGAACATTAAGGTATTGATATCAGATAATAATGTATTAATGTCAGACAGTGCATGACTGATATTAGACTCATTGTCAGCATTAAACAATATTCTGACCCGCATGGGTTATAAAATACTTTCAAGTACTTATGCGAGGATATTAAGGGATTGATATCAGTCAATAATGTATTAATGTGAGACAGTGTAAGACTGATATCAAGCTCATTCTCAGGATTAAACTACATTCTGACCTGCATGAGTTACAGAATACTGTCAAGAACTGATGTGAGAACATCAAAAGACTAATATCAGACAATAACGTACTGATGCGAGGACATTAAGAGATTAATATCAGACAATAATGTATTGATGTGAGACAGTGCATGACTGATATCAAGCTCATTCTTAGAATTAAACTATACTGACTGATATGAGTTACAAATTACTGTTAAATACTGATGTGAGAACATCAAATGACTAATATCAGACAATAATGTACTGATGCGAGGACATTAAGGGATTGATATCAGACAATAATATATTGATGTGAGACAATGCAAGACTGATATCAAGCTCATTCTCAGAATTAAACTATACTGACCGACATGAGTTATAAAATACTATCAAGTACTGATGTGAGAACATCAAAGGACTAATATCAGACAATAATGTACTGATGTGAGATCATTAACGGCCTAATATCAGACAATAATGTACTGATGTGAGGTCATTAATGGTCTGATATCAGACAATAATGTACTGATGTGGGACATTGCTGAACTGATATCAGGCTCATTCTCAGAATTAAACTACATTCTGACCTGCATGAGTTATAAAATATTGTCAAGTACTGATGTCAGAACATCAAAGGACTGATATCAAATAATAATGTACTAATGTGAGATAATTACCCCAATTAATAATTATCTTTAAAAATAAGCATTTATGAGTTTAGGACAGCATTACTACATTTCTATCTACCTCAAACAAGCATTTAATACAAAGATTAAGCATTTAGGACAGTATTATTATATTTCTATCTACATCAAATAAGTCATTCATTAAAACAAAGATTCAGCATTTAGGACAACATTACTACATTTATATATAGCTCAAACAAGTCATTTATTAAAAGTAAGGTTAGACATTTAGGGCAACATTACTACGACAGTATTTTATGAGTTACTCTTATGAGTTTATCGGACGGCTGGAGATGTGCACGCAGAAAATCTTAGACGTACGTGATCGAAAAAAGATGCAACGCCAGCCAATGTTGAAAGTTTTGCAAAGACGGCAGCAGCACACTTCTCCCTATTGCTTCGTCAGTAGAGAAAAAGATGAAGGGAAGAGGGTGTTGGGGCTATATGGGATCCTCTTTGAAATGTTCGTGAAAATCAGCGACAGGAGAGGAGGGTTTGTAGATCTCTGTTCATTGCTTTATATCTTCAAAACAAGAGCTACCTAGACATATCTAGTTCAAATAATGGAACATCAAGCAGCGTCGAGTTTTTTGGTACTGAAAAATGAAGAGAAGATGCTATCTTTACAAGAAGAAAATGAAGAGAAGAGAAAACCCACTCATCAGCAGGAAGAAGATGAATAGAAGAGAAAATGTTGGCTTTCTTTGATAGGTATAAAAGGATGGGTGTTTTAGTAAATTTATGTTAGGGTATTTTGGTTCTCTATAGTTTAACTTAAAGAAAGAAAAAAGACACGTGCAGAAGTTTCAGACCCTTGCAGGTAAATAATAAAAGAAAGTTTCAGGTCAAAACTCTGTTGGGTCATTACATGAAGTTGGGACACCGATGGGTAGATTACAAAGAGTTGGGACCCGATTGGGTAATCCACCCTATTTTTTAACCTAGAAATTGTCTTGAAGTGGGCCTAGAATATTGGACCGGGCTGAAGCCCGACCCACTGAAAGCTCCACCCTGCATTAGGTAACCTTGTATGATTTGAATATCATTCAAATTAGAGTTGCCCTAAAATAGGTATCTTCCCATCATGTGCAATAATAGAGTCCACACGTTTCTGTGACGAGATGACGAGCGCAAATTTTTATGTATTGGAAGTCCATGTAAGTCACGCTGGTGACAAAGACGTGTGGACTGGAGTGTCCACCCATGATAATTGGATACTCATTGTAGACTAACTCTTAAAATTAATGGCACTATACTCTTAAAATTAAAAACAACATTTGAATAAATTTTATCTATTTCCACGTGGCATTTGAATGAAATAATCATGTGTTTGGGCTTCCTACCTAATATCAACTAAACAAAGGAATTAGTTTATGGGTACCTCTAATCGCGCCTACTAGATGAGTGCAATAGATCTTGAGACAATGGACTCAAACGCTCAAGTATTTTACTTTATGTGGTACATATATGGCCCAAAATTACATGTCACACATCACGCTCAAACATGATTTTTGAGATGCTTTTTAAGATTTGTATCACATGAAATCAAAACTTGACCGTCTAATCGCATACCCATGGTCTAAAGATTCATTATTTGAAAGATTGGAATGAAAAGTAATCACGATCTTCTAATTTAATTTGGTCAACGGATTTCTGTGTATGCAGTGACGAACAAACTTGACCATCTGATTGCAACCAAAGTTCCTAGAATGAAGATCATTTTTCATCAAAATAGATCTTCCGTCGTGGGCCTCCTAGCAAATGTTTATTTCACATGTCATATGTCTCACAAGAATTGTGTATGATGTTATGCCATAAACGAGTTCACTTTTTTAGAATGTGTTCTATATGAAATCAAAATTAAATTTTATAGTATGATAATTATAGTGACAAATTTTATTTTTCGTAATTTTTCAGTAGGGGCCCTTTCGATATATTTCAAATTAATTTCAATATCTTTCGAAAAAAATTTGGAAAAGTTTCGGGGATAAAAATTATATTTAATGTTTTTTTATAAATATTACTAAAATATATACTAAATTACTAACATATTAATTATAAAATATTAGAAAAAAAAATTAAAATTTCACTAAAAAAATACTGAAATTATCGAAAAATATCAAAATTTTCATTTGACCTCCTTTTCAGTGAAATTTGTCAATATGCTGATGATACGCTCTATATGAAATCAAGATTAAATTTTATAGTTTGATGATATTCTTATGGTACGAAGATCCATTTTGTCGGCTGCGAAGAAATATCATCTCTGGGTGCAAATAGCAGAACCCAACAAAAAAAATCTCATGGCTCAACAAGCATTGTTGTGTTGACACGTGGTAATCGCCCAGCTCATACACGAAGAGAGCAACTTCTCCATGTTAAAGAGATGAGTCTCTTGTGGCGGGGGGATGTGGGACCCACTCCCCAACGAATGTCAGAAAACGTCACTAACTCCGCATGCCTGTTTACCGGTTGTAGCCGGTATACAACGTGGCCCTCCTCTATCTTAGTTGGGATGGAACCAAATCCAACCATCCAAAAAGTTAAAAAAAACACTACGCTAGTCAATATTTAACGGCGTTTAATTGACATTTAGCGGCTGCACGCCACCCAATTCGTGGGCCGCACCACTTACTGCGACCGCTATCATTTAATTTGAAGAAACAGTCAAATAAAGACTGTACCACCAATGGCCTTCAGTGATATTGACTATCTTAAACAGTGGTCGAAAAAATTTCGAATATATATATATATATATATAAATTTAGGAGAGCGTCCGAAAGAGATCAATGTGGCATCCGAAATATTATTTGGCTGTGATGGGATATAAAAGGGAACGGCTTAGATCAATTTCTTAAAAGCAGATTTTAAAAATTTTATTTTTAAGGCCTCTATCAAAGTTTGATTAATTTTAATAATTTAAATTTCAAGGCTCAAAAAATATATAATGGAAATGAGTTATCGATTTTTTTTTTTTTTTCGGCTAAATATAATCTAAGCAATGCACTCGTGCTCTGTGTGCGATCAATTTGGTATCATACTGTCAATTAGAAGTTTTCCTCGATCATGGAGGACACTCAAGAACGCTTAAGCGTCTTTTAATGGAGGACAGACACCTGTTTCTATATATATATATATATATATATATATATATAATATTTAATTTTTATAAAAATATTAATTTTTATTAAAAAAAATTATTAATATTGACTATAGATATATATCAAATCAATCAATATTAAAGTAACTTTTTTCATGTTTAAACTAAAAATATATAAAAATAATAATAATAAATGTGCCCAAAGGAAATTTTCGGTATTTAATTCATTCATATATGATATTTATATGATACATATTCAATATGTACTTGATATTTGACCATGTTGACCCCATTTTGCTACCTTCACAAAATCAGGGTTGTATATTGTATCGGATAGAGCCCCATTTGATACTTTTCAGCCGATATTTTAAATCATGTTTGCAAGAGATTGAGATTTTCATTAGTAAAATGGTTGACTGCCTTACATCGGATAATGGAGATTGCGATCATGAGATAACGGCCCACCTATTAGATGGTACGATATTGACTCTATGTGGAACACATCTTCAAAGTGATTGTGGGCATGAGCGTAGCTTAAGAATTGTTATTGAGTTACTTTTGGAGATGTATTCCACTTGGAATCAATATTTAATTGCCTGATAGGTGAGCCATAATTACAAATATGTTAAGTGGAAGATTGGGATTAAAAATGATCTACATCATTCGTAGCTGTCTTTAATGACCCTAAGCTGCAGAGACAAATCTGTAGCTGCAAATACTGATACCCTTTCTTATGAACTTTTAATGAAGTAAATCTTATTAGTTGGCCTCTCTAAAGATGATAGTGCCTTTCATCTCGTACCAGTAGTTGATGGATGTCTTTTGATCTAGACCAAGGATTAAAATTTCGGTTTTTATTTCGGTTTCGGAGGGGACCAAAACCAAAATTTTAGACCGAAATTTCGGCCAATAATTTCAACCTCATACATTTAATACCGAAATTTTGATCCCAAATTATTATTTCAATGGGGAGAGAAACCGATAATTTCGGCCGAAATTTCAGTCATTTCAGCCGAAATTTTGATCCTTGATCTAAACCGTTAAATAGATTAGAAACCACTTGGATGGAACATGGACTTAGCTAGTTGTCACTAGTACAATTGAAGGGTGACAAATCATCATCAGATGGTCAGTTGATTGGATTGTTTATCATCAGGAATAATGGCTCCGGGCTGATGTTTCCACACTAAAATGGTGTTTAAATAATCTTATACCGTTAAAATCAAATCTTTTAACTCGCACCATTGTCATTATGCTATGTGGCACATTTCTGTGATCAATCTAAATTATCCAAGTGGCAATCTATCATTCGAACATGTCTCAACCCAAAGAAACATGCGAGTAAGTTGATATGAATCATCCGATTAATGATTTTTAATATCAGCCATTAAAACCAAAAATAATGGTTGATTTTATAGTCAACAGATCTAATGATTTAATTCTCCCTGAAACACTATTTTTGGACTTGTGGCACTTCAATCTATGACCTATCATTTTGAGGGAACATATAACTCACATCTTAATACATCTTAACCCCCCATTGTTAGTGTAAGATCATTGAAAGACCATTTTGATGTTTAAAATTATTCGGAAATGGGATAATAGCTCCAGACGGTTAAACATCAAATGGTGTTTAAGTGATCTTATATTATTAAAATATCACTTTTCATCTCACAACATTGAAGTGTGTTTTATCACTATGCCACATGACACACACTTATGATTAATCCAAATTCCCAAGTGGCAATCTATTCATTTGAATATGTCTCAGCCCAACATGCCAATAAGTGTGAACCATCCAATTGACTAACATTAATATTAGCCATTAAAATTGAATACAACGGTTAATTAATATTGTAGCTCACGGATTGGAAGGTTTAAATTTCCCTAAAATACTATTTTTTGGCATGTTGCACTTCAATCCATCATCTATCACTATGATAGTTTGGATCGCCAACATCTTAAATCATTAATGGTCTAAGATCATTTAAGCACCATTTTGATGCTTAAATGATGGTTAGGAGAGTATCTCCCTCAAAAAATATATTTATAATTTAAAATAGGGTACTGCTTCGCGCCCATGCATTCTCTGAGAGCAACCCCGAGTCAGACCCCTTTAAAATCATTGATTGCTTCACATCAAATAATTGAGATTGTTTGTCATCCCGTCCTTCCACACAATAGATCTTACGATCATGTTCCACCTATTAGATGGCCATTTTTTTATTTCATGTATCATAGATCCCCAAAAAATGACCCTTGAATAATATGGCTGACAAAACTCTCAAATGTGAATTTTGGGCCATTGTTTGGGGATCTGTGACACATTCAATAAAAAATTGGCCATCTAATGGGTAAGTCGTGATCTTAAGATTTATTTTCAAGGGGCCTGTGGCATTGGTGCTTTTAGAGAATGCATGGGCGCAAACAGAAGTACCCTTTAAAATAATGATAATAAATTACTTAAAGAGCATTTTTGATATTATTTTAGTATTATGTATAGGTCATACTAGATAACGGCCGATATGGCCCGAGATGAGATTAATTTGGTATTATGCATAGTTCATAATGGATGACGGCCCATATGGCCCATGACGAGATTAATCTGACCCTATATTGAATAGGGGTTATGTGATAACTGGTGGCGCCTAATCCGATGCACAACGGGTGGGGCCTAATCCGATACGTATCAGATACGCCTGATAGTTAAAATCATAAATTAAGACAAACTAATTCATCAAACATCATAGCTTTGTCCCATTTATTAGGGACGTGTTAAAAAACTATGTAAATAAAGCCACCTATTCTCCTGACCGTCATTTAAACATCAATGATTTAATTGATCTTACATATCAATGATTATGTGGGTGCTACAAACCTTTAAAGTGATAGATCATAGATTGAAATATACGAGACCCAAAAATAATGTTATAGGTAAATTTACGGCATCCGACGTGTGGACTCTAACATCAATGGTTGCTCTTAATTTCAATGGTTAATATTAGCATTCATCAATCAGATGATTCACATATACTTATTTGGCATGTTTCATTGGGCTGAGACATAATTTAATGATAGATTCCCATTTAGAAAATTTAGATTCATCGTAGATGTGTCACATGACATAATGATAAATCACACTTCAATGGTGTGAGATGAAAAGTCTAATTTCATCAATGGTGTAAGATCATTTAAACCCCAAATTGGTAAGGGGCCATTATCCCATAAAAATTGTCCTAAAAACAGTGAACAATTATCGATTATTATAATATTTTTTGAAAGAAAATTATATTTTCCCACCATCACAATCCATCGTCTAGGGGGACTTTGACCGGACTGATCATCTCACTAGGGAGGTTTTTAAATTGGGAGACAATTTAAAATTTAAAAAATAATCACAAAATTCAAAGTCCTCATAGACAATTCCTTTGCAAAGTGATTGCTTTAAATCAGATGATGGCGATCATTTTTCAGTTTCACCCCAATCTTCCACGCAAGGGGTCTTGAGATCATGAGTGTATGATCGATTTAGAATGTAACCCTTGCAAGTGCACAAGATCTATTGCAGTATGGCAAGAACAGGGGTGTCGAACCCACAGGGAAACGTGAATTTTTAATTAATTCTTTTAGAGATTTTAAAAACGTCCCTAAGGAAATACCAAAGGGCAGATTCAATTTTACCAAAAACTTAACACACTTTTCCTAAATGCAGAAAAATAAATTAATCTAAACAATTAATTACTGATAAATCTACGAACAATATTAAAATGAGATCAAGGAATATGCTACCCCAGATTCGTACCCCTTTTCTATTGATTAAAACCCACAGTTTCATTAAATCATCATTCACACCATCATTCATCTAGAAAAATGACTTGAAATAAAATATGATCATCAATCCGGCATACCCTATCTAAAAACAATGACTCAGCCTAACATTGCGGTATGAGTCATGTAAAAAGCATAGCGTATCTCATGATATTTAGATCACGACAATCAGCACATAATCGCTTCTACGTACTAGATCGACCGCAGTACAGATCTAAAGCATTCAAAATATTTTCAATCACACAAACTTTGAGCAAAAACGATTCCATGATAACAATAATAGATCGGTATTAATCATAAACATGGGTACTTATCCGGGGATCGCATCTTCCCGATCTCTTGATTTATGCTCATCTTTGGTGTTTGATCTCCTTTTCTTTCAAAGTCATTCCTCTTTCATTTCTTCCAAAAGATATTTGCAATTGTCTTTCCTAAATACAACCTATGCATTTCTCTCAGAAAAATAATGCAACTCCCAGGTACAATCTACCCTGAAAAAACCCTAGAAGAAGGAGTGAAGAAGTCTTGAAAAGATGAAGAAAATATTCACCCAAACTGATGTGTCCTAAAACCTAAAAAGACAGAATGAATAATATTCTAATTGCAAAAAATAATAATCCCTAGAAACTCGTGGCTTCCTTTTATAATAGCTAACCTAATACCTCTCGATTGACATCTAAGAGTAATTTTCGTGAATTCACCTTTAGCTTTGCATCAGATACTGCCATAATTTTCTGTAGCGAACTCGGATTGAGGTGATTCTTGAGGCGTAGGAAAGCTGACGACGAGCTCTACAACTTTTATGTTTTAGCAATTTCCTGAATCTGACGTCTTGAAGGTCCAAATTGAGCTGCAAGTCGCACTAAGTTCTCAATGACCCAAAATAGCAGTGTTTTGACATTATTTTCGGGATTCTTGGGCTGTTTTAGAAACTTGGTATGTTACAGAAACACTTCAAATCTAGCAAATCTCATCAGATAGCCTTCATCGGACGGCTAAATATAGGTATTTAGGGGTGAAATATCATCATATTTCACTACTCATCACACCCCCAAACCTACACTTTGCTAGTCCTCGAGCAAAGAGAATGATAGAAATATAAAGCAAATCAAACTAACATCCTAAAATTTAAATGCCACTTTCGTAGGAACACGATTGCACTTAGCATGTGCAACAAGCCTTTAAACCCCTAGGTGATCCCTAGTGGAGAGTTGTGTCTCTGAGGGTTTGCGTGAAGTTACCCACAAACTTCCAAAATTTCAAACCATCGGTAAAATTGAGTTTTCAAAATGATTTTTATAACATATATTTAACTTCAAAGCTCAAAATCAATAATCAATTCAACATGCAAATTCTCAATTTTAAATAACAATGTTACACTAATCATACCAATATCCATTCAAATTAGTCTAATGCTCCAAATCGTTAGATAACTCATCCATTCATGCTTAACCGTGTAGTGTGTGCATACCAAAACCAAGATTCATCCATCTCGAACTAGTCCAACGGGAAATCATCGGATCTGTTGTCGACTCAATCCTCACTTTAGGTATACTCTCAAAGTAAAATCACTTCGATGATGGGTAAGTTTTCGCACACATGTGAGAGATCAATACAAAGCAAATAAATGGTCTCACATGATAAATAAAACACGATACAATCAATGAACAAAAATAAATCTCATAAGAAGATATTTGTATATCCTAAGCATGTGATATCAAGTGTAATAAGTATTATATATTGACTCTCCACGAGCGATTACCAATGCAAGATCGGATCATGAAGGTCTTTTGTAGGGTTGTAATGGGGCTCAGTAAGGGTAAGAAAGAAAGGGAATTGTGATTCAAAATTTACGAGAAATTGGAAAAGGAACTAACTTGATTTTTTTATTTTATTTTTTTATTTCTCTTCTTTTCTTTTTTCTTTTCTAATTTCTCACCATTTTTTTTTCAATATTTTCTTTTCTCATTCTTTCTTCTCTTTTGAATTTCCTTTTCTTGAAGCACCTCATTTTTCATTCCTTTTTTTTTTTTTTTTCTCTCCTTTTTTCTTTTTATATTTGCCATACACTCTCAAGAACACCATAACACATTATCTCTCCACTTACTCTCTTTTCGCCCATTTTCATCCCTCTTTCCTAATTTCTCAGAAATAAGACGGGTAACGCTAAATTTTCAGAAATTGTGCAGGGTTAAAGTTAACGTGGCTTATCAAAGTATGTATAACGGTAAATTTTTCTATAGGCTCACACCGGTACTAGAAGGATAAATTTATATGACGTGGGGCATTTTAAGCACAAACCAGCTAAAGATGGGCTTCAATCATTTCCTTAAAAGATGGTTACCTTGCATATCTGTCTTAGGTAGATATACAGTACGTTCTAACACAATAATATGAATTTGATATCATGCAAAGTCACAAGCCAAAATAAAATGTATGAGATTATGCAAAATAATTCGTATTCAAAGAAAACTCCGAGTTTATATATTCACTCATCAATGACGGGAAATTAGCTCTAAAGCTTACTGGGTTTAGTCTCCACTAAGAACCTAAGATTCAACGTTCAAAATAGTTCATCGATTTCTAAGTCTTAGCTTGGTATAAGTGCAAAAATTCTAAGCATGAATTTCAGAGTCATCCACAAATTATCACATTAAGCTTCATCATCCTAGATACAAGTATTCAAAATATGACATCAATATTCTCAAAATTAAATTCACATGCATCATCAACTAAAGTTTGAAAACTATTGCAAAGTAAATCATGTATGATGGTTCCAAAAAATTTTTTTTTTTTTTTTTTTTTTTTCAAAGAAAATCAAAAATAAGTGATGAAAGATAGATAATCATACATACCCCCAAACCTAAAAATGACAATGTCCTCATTGTTTGAAATAAGTAGGTACCCCAAAACCTGTTGAAAAGTACCTCAACACAAAGATCGGTACATGAGAATATGGGCATCAAATTAGAACATGACCAAAAATAGATTGAAGGTAATGTGGCTACACTAATTTGGAAATTAAAGAAACCTAAACTAAACTAAAACTAATATTCTAGAACTAAACATACGAAAAGAGAAATAAATCCTAAATCCTAAACTAAACCTGTGTCCAACTCCTAAATAAAACACACTGGGTTGCCTCCCAGGAAGCGCTGAGTTTAAGTGTCGACAGCTCGACCTCTTCATTGATCAAGAATCTGGATCACTAAGGTGCATTGCCTCAATCTTAAACTGGGTCATCGGGTCAAACATTGGTTTGAGTCTTTGCCCATTCACTTTGAAAACTCGATTGTCACGAAGGCTTTGAATTTCAATTGCAAGTGCTCACTAATGGAAACAACACAAGCAGGCCTTCCCATCTAGATTTCAATTTCCCGGGATGAAGCTTAAGTCGGGAATTGAATAACCAAACTTTTGGCCAACATGAAACTCCTTAGAAATTAATTGATCGTGCAACTTTTTGTACCTTTCCTTGTACATCTTTGAATTTTCATACGTATCGTAGCGTAACTCTTCTACATCACTCCACTGTTCCCTACGCTTCGAGCCTGCTGCTTGCATACCGAAATTAAATCGTTTGATCGCCCAGAAAGACTTATGCTCCAATTCGCGAGAAGATGACATGCCTTCCGAGACAATTACGAAGGAGACATTCGATCGGTGTCTTGAATGCGATCGATAGGCCCACAAAGCATCGGATAGCGGTTTGACCAATCTCTTCTATCGTCGTCTGCTCTTTTCTAGAATTAACGATTTCCGGTTAGACACTTCCACGACCACTAGTGCATGGATGGTGCAGTAAGCGACTTTGTGAGTGACGTCGTACTTCTTCATTAAAGTGGCAAAATGGCTATTGCAAAATGCGAACCGCCATCATCGATGATTGCTCTTGGGATCCCGAATCGGTTAAACACATGTTCTCTCGTAAATTTGACCACAACCTTGTGATCATTTGATCGGGTTGCCACGGCTTCAATCCATTTGGAGACATAGTCAATGACCACGAATATATGAATACCCAAAGGATGGTGGAAAAGGACCCATAAAAGTCAATCCCCCAAACATCGAAAATTTCAACAATCGGAATTGGATTAAGGGCATCATATTTAAATCAGTGAAATATTGCCAAGTATTGACACCGCTGGCATTCCTTGCGATGATTGAGCAAAATCCGAAAGATTGAGGGCGAGAATCTTGAAGGATTTTTCTGCGGTCTTACATCCTCCCGAAATGGCCTCCACAGCCCCAAGATGGCAAAATTTAGGGCGCTTAGTTGCTCGTCTTCCGGCACGCATCTCCTAATGATCGATCCGAGCGAATTTAAACAAATATGGTTCATCCCGAAATAGTATTTTATTTGGGAGAAAGAGATTCTTATCATTCTTACCCCACTCGGTGGGAATTACGCGATGACGAGATAATTCACGATGTTAGCAAACCACGGAACTTTTGCACTACATCAATTGCCATCAAATGTTCATCCGAAATGTGTCACGGATGGTCTCGTATAGATGATTCTTGAGCGAAATTCTGGACGGATGATCACCACAACGTTCTCAACCCCTTTTATCTTTAATCTCAAAGTTGAATTCCTGGAGAAGCAGGTTCCATAGGATCTGCCTTGATTTCGCATCCTTCTTTGCTAATAGATATTTCAAAGCAGAGTGGTCTGAAAAGAGCACTATTTTCGATCCAAGCGAATAGAAAAGGAATTTGTCGAGCATACACCATGCCTAATAATTCCTTCTCGGTGGTGGTGTAATTGATTGGGCATCAATTAATGTCTTGCTAGCATAATAAATTACGTGAGGTAATTTATTCACCCTTTGCCCTAAGACTCGTCGCACAATCAGATGCATCACACATGAGTTCGAATCGTAAACAATAATCCGGTGGCCGGATTATTGGTGCATTTGATAAGAGCTCCCGCAATTTTTGGAATGCCTTTATGCCATCCTCATCCAAATCAAAAGGAACATCTTTGCCAAGCAAAGTGCACAATGGTTTAGCCACCTTGCTAAAATCCTTAATGAATCTTCTATAAAATCCAAAGATGCCCCAAAAATGAGCGAATTTGTGGAACACTGTGAGGAGATGGTAGATTTGCAATTAAGTCGACCTTCATTTTATCAACTTCAATTCCTTTCGTTGAAACAATATGCCCCAACACAATTCCTTGTTGAACCATAAATGGCTCTTTTCCACCGAGAACAAGTTTGGAATCTACACAACGTTGCAACACTGTGAAAGATGATTCAAACAAGAATTAAATGTTTTCCAAAACCGAGAAGTCGTCCATGAAGACTTGATGAATTTGTCGATCATGTCCGAGAATATGGCCAACATACGCATTACATAAGCGAATGGCATCCTTCGATATGCAAACGCACTATGGACACGTGAATGTTGTCTTCTCTTGATCACCGGAAAACGGGCACTTGATTGTATCCGAATAACCATCAAGAAAGCAATAAAACTCTTGCCACTAACTTCTCAAGAATTTGATCAATGAACCAAGGGGAAAATGATCTTTTCCGGTGGTCGTGTTCAATTTTCGATAATCAATGCACACACGCCATCCAAAGAGTTTCACGAAAGTGGGCACCAATTCCTCCCTCCGTAGTTTCTTTCCTGTAATTCCGGACTTTTTGAACGATTTGTACCGGACTAACCCATTCACTATCGAGATCGGATAGATGATTCGACATCGAGGAGTTTAATGATTTCCTTTAAAACGACTTCTTGCATGTTGGATTAAGTCGCCTGTGGTTCCCTCGATGGTTTACTCTCATCCTCCGGATGTATTTTATGCATACATACCGATGGGTCAATCCTTGAGATCCTAAGGTCCATCCGATGGCCTCCTTGTGCTCTTCAAAGACCTTCAACAAATCATTCTCTTGTTCTTCCGATAATGTGGATGAAATTATCATGGAAGTGTTTCTCGAGGTCCCGAAAAAGCATATTTGAGGGACTTAGGCAATTGTTTCAATTCCACAGGTTGGTGGTCGCTCAATTGATGGAGTCAAGACATCCTTTACCTCGATGAGGTAGTGGTTCTACCTTAGTCACAACTTCACATAAGTTATCATCTTGACATGATGAATTTGACTTTTCTCTTATCGCTTCCTTTCAAGCCCTTTGTCCTCATAGATGGCTAACAAAGCTTTCAAATTCCTCTTTGGTGAGCATTGATGGTAATGCTTCATCCACCACTTCGTCCATCGATCGATGTAAAACATTCGACCTCATCCTCATTAGGGAAATGGTTCATCGCATGGAATATGTTAACTGACTTTCATGTTTCCAAAAAGAAAGCGTCCCATGACTCTGTCGACAATTAATGCAAGCGTTGGCGTTATGGCGAAAGCACGACGTCCAAGAATAATTGGGACTTGATTGATTGATTTCGGTGGTTCCATGTCTAAGACAACGAAGTCCACCGGAAAGACAAACTTGTCTATTCCAACCAAAACATCCTCGATAACACCCTCGGTCTTCTTTATCTATCGCGGTTGGAGTGTGACCGTCGTGGGTTTCAATTCACCCAATCCGAAGTTTCGTACATTGAGTATGGGATCGATTAACACTTGCTCCCAAATCCAATAACGCCTTTCCAATTGGTTGTCCACCAATGACACATGGAACAGTTGGGACTGGGGTCTTTCGGTTTACGATGGGTTTCCAATCGCAATATCAGGCTGACTTGATTTGTTAGGAACACTTTCTTTGAAAGTGAGTACGTGCCTTTCTCTTCCGAGTGCACAAATCTTTGAAAAACTTGGCGTACTCAGGACTTGTTTGATTGTTTCAAGTAATGGAAGATTTATCTTTACTTGCTTGAATGTTTGAAAATTTCTTCCATTTTGTCGGTCCCTTTCCCATTCTAGATGGAGGAGTTAGGCATTGAGGAATGGTGCCTTTGGGACATAAGGTGCGATTCCATTTCGATTCTTTTCACGTCCTTGTTGGACGGTTGAAGGAAACTCTTCCTCTATTACTTTTCTTTTCCTTTCTCTCTTCCTTGCTCTTGCACTTTTCTTATCTACGGCTCTTTGTCTCTTTCTTTCTCTTTCCTTTTCCTTTCTCCTTTCTTTTCTACGATTCTTTTCCTCTCTGCTTCTCTTTCTTCATCGACTTCTCTGCATTTTCACTTGATTTCCACTCTCAAAGACCGTAACTTGACTTTCAGCTGTTGACTATTCGATGGTCTGCTTAGATGGTGCTTGGCCTCGAGGATTATTGATGGGTTGGGAGCCTACCTTCCTCTCGACTCGATTGATTGGCCAATTGGTGACTTGGTCCATTATCATCTCATTGAAAGATTGCATGCTTAATAAGCTTTTCTTCGGTCGAGAATCTTTAATCTTGGCATGAGATTGATTAAGATTGATTGAAATTACGATTTTTCGGTAGTCGAATTTGGATGATAATCTGAACGATTCTGTTGGAAATTGGAATTACGTTGGAAATTAGAATTCTCGAAAATCTGTTGTGGGACGAAAATTGTGTTGAAAATTTGGTTGAAAAGGTTGTTGTCCACCCATTGTGTTGGCTCTATGTTTGGGTTTACTGGCGGTTTGGTTCGATTCACCCCATCCTAAGTTGGGGTGATTTTCCATTCCGGATTGTAGGTATTGAGTACATGTTTCTACCTTTTGATAAGATTGAGTCTCATTTACCTGCTCTTGAGGATTAGGTTCATCAGGGAAGAATGACAAGGTAGTAGGGCACTCATTAGCCATATGACCTGGGAGGTCACAAAATGAACACACTGTGGGGGTGACAGGAGCTTTAGCTTGCTTGGTAGCAGCTAACAACATGTTCATCTGTTTGAATGACATGTCAAACTTTGTTGAGAGATCGAGGCATTATTGTTGACATCGTACAATCCGTCTTTTGTCAACACATGAGATTTAGGTGCGAGTTCAAGTTGGTTAGCGGTGTCTCACTTTGTATGAAGTTTGATATAACTTTTCAAACAATGCCCACAATTATTAAACTTCTTTATTGGCACAAGATCCACCACAAGATGCATCAACCATCGTCTCTCTTGAGAATCGATCCATTGTAAAAACTTTGGACTTGTTGCCACCTTGGAACTTGATGATTTGGGCAACTTCGATCAATTCCTTAAAAGCGTTCCCAACATTCATGGAATGTTTACAGTGAGTTGTTGGGAAAAGAACTGGATCTTCTGACGCAATTCAATGGCCTTAGTCATGGGAAAATATTTTGTAAGGAACTGGCGATGCAGCCCTGCCCAACTCTGAATAGATTGTGGTTCTAAGGAATAGAACCATGTTTTTGCCTTATCTCTTAAAGAGACGGAAAGAGTGAACTTAGCTATCTCATCGGTGACATTGTGGACTCTGAACATTTTGCATACCCGGTGAATTTATTTAAGTGAGCGTGCGGATTTTCATTTGCTAACCCATGGAAAATTGGTAGCATTTGAATCATTATTTGAATTCATAGTGGTTCCACTGGAATGGGAGCATGCATAATACATTCACGATCCTCGTAAAAACCGGGATCGTTATAATACTCGGTGTTCTAGGGCCCTCATCAAAATTATTGTTCCTATTATTTCCATTATTGACATTCCATTGTTGTTATTCTCATCTCTCTCTTGCCTTTGATGCCATGGTCTCGGTTTGTTGATATTGATTCCTCTGGACTCTTGATTCTCTCTACAAGCTCTTTCGATCTCAAGATTAAGCAGTGGCAGATGTGGGTGATGAGAACGAGTAAAGCTCATACACCAACACTCACAAGCAGGTTGAAGAATCCACAACAAACCCACAAATTGCAAACGACGATTTAAACAAAGATGATAAGCGAGTAGCCAATATCGTAGGAAAGATTTCTTTTTTTTTTTTTTTTTTTTTTTAATTAAAATTCAAATTTAAATTAATTTTTTTATTCAAATTAAAATTAAAATTAAAATTAAAATTAATTAATTAATTAATTAAATTTTTTTTTTTTTTTAAATTCAAATTAAAAATAAAATTCCAATTTAAATTAAAAAAATTTTTTTTTAAATTCAAATTAAAATTAAAATTGAATTAAATTTTTCTTTTTTTTTTTTTTTTTTTTAAATTCGAATTAAATTTTAAAATTTTTTTAATTTTAATTTTTTTTTTTTTTTTATTAAATTCGAAAATTAAAATTAAAATTGAAAATCCTATAAAATCTTTCCTAAAAGAAAAATAAGGAGAAGAATGAAAGATTCCTAAAATCCTAAAACAAAAGTCCCACAAAAGTTAATGACTAAATTTAGAAAATCCTAAAAATATCTAAAAGAGGAAAATAAGGAAAAAGAGTCTACCAAATCTAAAATAAGAAGTCCTAAAATCTCTACTTCCTAAATTTCCTAAGGAAGGTATCCAAAAATCTAAACTTCCTAAAAGACTCCACAAAATCTTATCAAAGAGAGAAAATAAGGAAATAAATTTTAATAATTATTATTTTTTTATTTTATTTTTTTAAACACTCAAAACAGAAAAATCCCTATCAATTAATCAAAATTTCACCGATGTCGACACCAAAAACTTGATCGATTTAGAATGTAGTAACTTGCAAGCACAAGATCTATGCGTTATGGCGACAGTGTCGAACCCACGGGGAAAGCGTGAATTTTAATTAATTCTTTTAGAGATTTTAAAAGCGTCCTAAGGAAATACCAAAGGCGAGATTCAATTTTACCAAAAACTTAACACACTTTTCCTAAATGCGAAAAAATAAATTAATCTAAACAATTAATTCTTGATAAATCTACGAACAATATTAAAATGAGATCAAGGAATATACTCAGTTAAGTACCCTTCTTTTCTATTGATTAAAACCCACGGTTTCATTAAATCATCATTCACACATCATTCATCTAGAAAATGACTTGAAATAAAATATGATCATCAATCGGCATACCTATCTAAAAACAATGACTCGACTAACATTGCGGTATGAGTCATGTAAAAGCATAAGCGTATCTCATGATATTTAGATCACGACAATCGACATAATCGCTCTACTTTAGATCGACTGCAGATGCGGATCTAGCGATTACGCCGAATCACGTCAATCAACGGTCATAACAAAGCATTCAAAATATTTTCAATCACACAAACTTTGAGCAAAGCGATTCCATGATAACAATAATAGATAGTATTAATCATAAACATGGGTACTTATGGGGATCGCATCTTCCCGATCTCGATTTAGCTCATCTTTGGTGTTTGATCTCCTTTTCTTTCAAAGTCATTCCTCTTTTATTTCTTCCAAAAGATATTTGCAATTGTTTTTCCTAAATACAATCTATGAATTTCTCGAGAGAAAATAATGCAAATCCTGTACAATCTACTGAATAAACCCTAGAAGAAGGAGAGAAGAAGACTTGAAAAGATGAAGAAAATATTCCCCAAAGTGAAGAGCCTAAAACTAAAAGAAAGAATGAATAATATTCTAATTGCAAAAAATAATAATCCCCTAAGAAACTCGTGGCTTCCCTTTTTATAATAGCCTAACCCTAATACCTCTCTCGATTGACATCTAAGAGTAATTTTCGTGAATTCCCGCCTAGCTTTGCATCAGATACTGCCTCGGTATTTTGCTCATAACTTTCTGTACCGAACTCGGATTGAGGTGATTCTTGAGGCGTTGGAAAGCTGACGACGAGCTCTACAACTGTTATGTTTTAGCAATTTCCTGAATCTGACGTCTTGAAGGTCCAAATTGAGCTGCAAGTCGCACTAAGTTCTCAATGACCCAAAATAGCAGTGTTTTGACATTATTTTCGGGATTCTTGGGCTGTTTTAGAAACTTGGACTGTATTTACCTGAAACACTTCAAATCTAGCAAATCTCATCAGATAGCCTTCATCGGACGGCTAAATATAGGTATTTAGGGGTGAAATATCATCATATTTCACTACTCATCAGTGTACCATCAAACGATCAAGTTTTTATTTCATGTGGCAGAGAACCTAAAAAAATGGCCTTAAGATCACATTTGTGCGTGATGTGTGTGCATTGTGATTTAGGGCGACTTTTTTGGGATCCGTTCCATATGGTATAAAAATGGATTGTCTGATGGTAATAGTTTCCAAATCCCTTGTGTGAAAGATGGGGCAAATACGATCTCCATTGTTTGATTCAAAACAACCAATGATTTTTAGTATATGTGCTCTCAAAGATTTCGTGGGTGTTAATAAAACTACTCCTTTTTTTATTATTAAAAGAGAGTTAGCACAAAAAAAAAATAGAGTTAGATTAGGTACTTTTTGAGATGTGTGTCACTTGGAATCATGTTTGTTGTCTAAAATGTATGCTATGATCTTAAGATTTTTAGGGCAAAAGACTGGGAGAGAAAATATCTCTTTCATATAAGTCAAAGTAGTCAAATGTCATATATAATTACTGGCTATAAGTAAATACAACATCCCATTAATTTTAGATTGCATTTGACGATTTTGAATAAGATGATAGCATAGTTGAAATCTTGTCCGAGACATCTCATGTCTCAACCTTCAACAAGACGAGACTGAGGTGTGAATCGTTCCGAGTTATAACATTAAAAATATTATATTTATATTATAATCTATATAAGGTGTTC
This sequence comes from Chloranthus sessilifolius, assembly GCA_021018995.1. Classification (NCBI taxonomy): domain Eukaryota; kingdom Viridiplantae; phylum Streptophyta; class Magnoliopsida; order Chloranthales; family Chloranthaceae; genus Chloranthus; species Chloranthus sessilifolius. The sequence goes on along the minus strand of CM037594.1, from coordinate 117,332,293 downwards.
GGGTTGTATAGTATTTAAAGTGTACTACTCATTCTCTTTATATACACAATATTATTTTATTTTATCGGATTCTATCTATGCGACGATTTGGTGAATGGTTATCACTGTGTATCCAAATCCATACACACTAATATCGCTATTATTCTTATTTTTCAACAACCACTACAAAAAATAAGACTATTAGTGACGATAAAAAACTGCTAGTAACAAAAAACCTATTAAATGCTAGTAAGACTAATAGTGGCAGTTTTTTTGTTAATAGCGGCAGTTTTAGTTGTCACTAATAGTCTTAATTTTTGTAGTGGACTAATATTGAAGATCTTTGCTCAGAGAGTATACACACTACAAAAATAAGGTGTTTTAGCGACACTTGTTGTTAAGGCAATTTTTTATAGCGGCAGTTTTTAGCAGCGACAGGACTAATAGCGACGCCAAAGTCTTGTTTTTTGTAGTGACAATTGATTTATAGATGTGATTCTTTAACTAAGATGTGTTCCAATCATGATTAGCTACTCGGATTGTTTAGATTAATCCCAAATAATTGCCACATGGCATAACAAGGAAGTATTCTTTAATAGTATAAAATCAAGTGCCTATTTTAATGGTGTAAGGTCATCCAAAGAATTATTTTTGTTTCATGTTGTCTCGTTGAAACTCGAGACATCTCAGTCCGAGATAACTCAAAAATCTGAGATTTCAAACCATAGTAGAGATCGTCGTTTGACTCATTCGTTTACATTTAAGATCTTGAGATCATAGGCGTCAAATCACATAGAGCCACTACAAAAAATAAGACTATTAGCGGCAATTTTTTTTAATAAAAAGTTGCCGCTATTAGTCATGTCGCTACAAAAAACTGCCGTTACAAAAATAATAGCGACAGTTTTTTGTAGCGATAGGACTAATAGCAAAAAACTGCCGCTACTAGTCTTATTTTTTGTAGTGAGCACATAATGGTTCCACATAAAACTGCCTTTACTATTAAGAATGTGGCGCTCAAGTCAGATAATCAATACCAAGGTAAGAAACTCAGTATCCGTATCGGGTATCAGTCCTTAGAGGACCGATACATACCGGTCGATACCGACACAAATCAGCTGATACGTATCGGTCGATATCGATACGAATCGGTCGATATCGATACGAATCAGCCCTTTTTTCATTTTTAAAGAAAAATAAATACCGTTACCAAGTTGGATACTCGATACATATTGGCACCAATATGTATCGATTTGCCGAAAAATCAATACATATCGGTGCCGGCCAATATTTGATATCATACTTATTACCAACTCATCTTTGTAATGAGACTACTTATATAATATTTTATTCCCTAATCTTGAAATTGCAACATCATGATACCCTCCTTTAGTCTTGCTCTTGGAAAGGAATTATAGCTCTAAGTTAGACTTAGACACTTAGACACCATAATCACCAAAGTGATTTTTTAATGATCTCACACCGTTAAAGTATAATTTTGATCTTACGATTATCAAGTATGGTATCAAATATCAGTTTTTCGGCAAGTTGATACCTATCGGTGCTGATAAATATATGTATTGAGTATCCAACTCGATATCAGTATCGGCCAATTCATATCGGTCCTCCACGGACCGGTATCCAATACCGAATTTGTTACTTTGTTATCAAGCTTACAAAAGAACTATTTATTATATTATATATTGTAAACTCATCTTTTTTAAGAATACATACCATTAACAGGATCATAAGATTATCAATCTTATGAAGAGGATTTTAAGCCCATCCATCTGATCAAAAGATTTTTGAAAATTTGTGAAAGTCAAGTCTTTGACCGGATTCACTAGCTGATAAGAGCTATTCATTAGTTTGGTAATTTTACGACGATGGTGACAATGTATATCTTATTATTTTGAACAACTTATTATCTAAATATAGGCCAATTCATGTGCCAAAGTCAAGGTAAATAGAATAAAAATTCGAAGATTTTGATCCCCAAGGGTCCATAAATGTGCGTCTTAGGTGCCATCACCCTACGACTCCTACGGCTCCGATGAGTAAATACAAGTGGACCACTTAGCATTGAAGGTACCCCATTTCTTAAATAGGCCTCTTAAATATGACTGAATTTTCATCAACCAATTGAGGATTATATTTGAGAATAATCTCTAATAAATTGACTAATCAATCCAACTGCTTTCCAAGTCGGTGGCGATTGTTCAAGCCAAACTCATAACCAAGGTATCAAAAGTGGTATCGGTCTTGGGTATAGGTTAGCCCGATATCGATACAAATCGGCCGATACGTATCGGCCAATTAAAAAAAAAAACTAAAATTCTCAGTCAATATTGAGATGTATCGGTTGAAACCCAATACATATCGGTATCTACCGATTTTTGATACCTTGATCATAACTTAAAATTTGAGCCTAACCTAGCCTAGGCCCCTACCTTGTGAGGCCTGCTGGCTCATGGTCCCTATAAATGTTAGAGATAGACCCTCCTCACCTGATTTGTAAGATTAACAAGCTTATGAATAGCCTTTTACCCATAGAATGCTCGCCAAGTTTACTCTTATATATTGGCAAGACCCTAACATTCATACTAGTAAACTTTAGAGATTATTTCCTTACCTAAATTTCTATAAAGCTTCCCCTTTCAAGTGGAAAAATGCTCTACACTAAGCGTTTAAAATGTACAATGCAAAATATATAAATCTTATACCATTAATATTCCTTTTAAATGTTGACTTGTGGAGGAATTATGGTTGTATTTCAATAGCTATTTTAAATTCGAGTACATTTGTAATTCATTAATCAATTATGACATAAAATTTTTTCTAGAAAGGAGCAATATATTTGTTTTTTCATCATTTTTTGTTGTTTGGTAATCGATGTGGGAAAATGTAAATTTTTATGTTTGCGTAAAATCTTCTTTCAGTGAAATTTTTACTTTTTACGCATGCACTACAATGTGTTCGAGTCTCAAAGTAATAAGAATAAATTTATTTTATTCCAATATTTTGTGAAACAACATATAGGGTATGTTTGATGGCCCCGTATCCACTAACCTGTTAGAGTTAGCACGTCCCTCAAAGGGCTTACGAGGTTGGATACTAACGTGTTGGAGTTAACACGTCGCTCAGAGGGCTTACGAGGGCCAACCTTGTAAGCCAAAAATCTGACGCGTTCATAAAAAGCAACTTAATGCGTTTGCGCTGAGTACATCAAACAACTTTTCACATACGTAAAGTATCCACTTTACGCTACTTACATGAATTCAAACATGTCCATAGAGATTATACTAGGTCTTATAAATGTGTTTTTCCCTACAAATAAAAATATATAGTTTAGTTTTTCCTCCAACGCAATTTTTTGTCATTAGTATAAATATAAATAATAATAATAATCATCTAAAATCAGAGTACACCGTTCGCATCTCAATCAAGTCATTATCCATGTTAGTCTCTAGGGGCTCATTTAGTAGTTTCTGAGCTTTTCTCAGGAAAGCTCAGAAAATCATTACCTCAATTTCTACTCAGAAACTAACTTTATGAGGAAAGTCACTTTCGGAGGGGAACGTTCTTGAGTTACTCAGAAACTCATTTTCTGAGCATTTCTGATCTTTTCTTGTACTCTACACTTTCTCAAGAAAATGTCAGAAAGTGCATTGTATTCTTCCACACCCTATAGCCACACGTATTTATGAATTTCATTTAAGAGGATCTTCAAAATTTATAGACATCCAATCAACAATGTGTAGCAGATTATGAGAAAATCACTTCAAACGTGGGTTCTTTTATACGATTGTTACTACATTATGTGTTTGTTAGAAACAAGCTCATCTGGCAATATTTGAAAAAGTGTCCAACCTTTCAAGGTGGCTGTAATGGGAAATTATCAATGTCATTGGTAGGTGCATAAAGTAAATGTCAAATGAAGAACCTTTTCATTTAAACCGCCAACCTCTTAAGTTACATTTAAATGACAGTTAACTATACATTTAAATGACAATTAATTGAGACGTTGGTTGAAACTGTTTTCAGTTGAAGAAAGGATTCAGCGAGACCCTTCATCGTGTACTATAGTAGCCCAAGTTCAAAAACTGAGCGTTCCTTAGCAAAATTCTCCGAAAACAAAACATCGCTTTCTCAGGAAAGTGCAATGAAAATCCGCAGCCCAATACGAACTCCCGAATGCAGGAAAACCTCAAAAAGTATTAGGAAATGACATTTTCTGCAAAAAAGCCTTAGGGCTCATTCGACAGTTTTTGCCCAAAAACTCATTTTATGAGGAAAGTCACTTTCCGAGTGGGTTGTTATTGAGTTACTCAGAAACTCATTTTCTCAGCATTTCTGGCATTTTCATGTGTTCTACACATTCTCAAGAAAATATAAAGAAAGCGCATTGTGTTCTTCCATACTCTATAGCTGCACGTATTTATGATCTTCATCAAAGCGGTTATATTGATTGGATGACTGTCAAAATTTATATACTTTAAATCAGTAATGTATTTAACAATTTGGTCAGACAGATTCTCGAAATGTTGTCTTAAATGTGTACACCGATGGGGACTTACTTGAAAATCGATTTTGGTTTGAGAAACTAGAAATTGATGGTTATCGATTCGATTTCGATTTAGCATGAAAATTGACCCGAACCAACCCGATAACACTCCTACATATTTTCTATATATTTCATATATAAAATATCAGCTTGGGTCGCATTGACGCGGTGTGACTTGATTTTCGCCCGACCCAACCCAACCTCTTAGTCGACTTAAGTTGGATGTCTCATTCCTGATGCCCGACTCGGTAAAATATCAGGTCGCTCTATCGAATAATAACCCTACTCATGGAATACCGTATGTGTATGACCGTGAACCTTATTATAAAAATTCAATATAAATGAAAGAAATAGGAGTTAACATAGGGCCAAGCATAGTTACCAAGTCAAAAATCGAAAAAAAAAATCAGTGAATGAAAAAATTAAAAAATAAATAAATAATTTGAGGGATCAGCCCGACTCGTTACTAAAACCCTTAACCCGATCCTTATTATTCAATTTATCGAAAAAAAATCGCGAAAAATGCTTTTAAAACACAAAAATCACATTTTTCAAATAATCACTTTTATTTAATAACATGCGTTTTAATCGTGAAAGAGCAGTTTTTTAAAAACTGGCGATTAAAATATTTTTAAAAACAAATCAGCGAATTTGATAATTATGACACCAATCAACAATATTTTAAAAAAATAGCGCTTAGAAGTGTTATTGTCACACCCTATTTATTATTCCCATAACATTTAAACAAAGAAAACATTGTTGGTTGGTATCAATCAGACGATGTAGAGTCTTTACCATCCCAATCATGCATAAAAAGATCTTGAGATCATGGGTCATGCATCATACGATTAGATGGTGATTCGAAGTGACACACATCTCAAAAAATGAATGTGATCATAGAGTTCTATCAAAGTGGTTCACGTTTACGATTTGGGATGTGTGCCACATGGAACCAAAATCTGACTCTTTGATGATAGACACGTGATCTAAAGATCTATTGTGTGAAATCTTGGGATAAAAACATCTACATCTGATTAAAATCAGTCAACGGTGCCTTTATTGTTGAAGTGGTGTGGCTATAACTAAAAAAGTGTGGCAGTAACATTTGTTTCAAGAGGTGTAACACTAACATAAAGTGTGGTTGAAGGAGCTGCTAGCCTGCTATCATTGTGGTTAAAAGAAATTGAAAGAGCTGCTATCAGTTGAAGAACCGATTCAGTGAGACCCCTAATTGTGTTCCATTATAGGCTTGTAGCCCAAGCTTAGAAAATGAGGTTTCCTGAGCATATTTCAAAGAAAACAAAAGGTCGCTTTCTCAGGAAAGTGCACTGAAAACTCGCAACCCAAGAAGAACTCCCAAATGTAGGAAAAACTCATAAATCCTCAAGGAAATGCTATTTTTTTTTTTTTGCAGAAAATCCTCGAGAGAACGAAGCCTAGAGAAGTCAAAGTCAATTAGTTCTCATTTCGTGTGTCAGTGATTGGGTCTCTTGTTCTATATTAGACCATTAATTTTTTATCAAATTTCTAGATCCTTTCATTAACTAAAATTTTATAAAACGAGTTCCTTTTTTTCTTTATAAGTGGTAAAACCGTCACCACAATAACCTTGGGGTCATTTGAAGACTTTGAGGAACACCAAGAACTGCATGCTTCTCTAGTCGATGCACGCAGCACACCCTTTATCTCCAATAAGTCATCTGCTGATTGCAAACAAGAATTGATATTAGCCTTACCCCACCTACCAATAGTGCACACAAAATAAATGAAAGGTGAAGAGTCAAATGGTGAGGTTCACAAAAGTGCCCAATTACCTTTTACGGATTGGATGCATCATGTGACTTAATCAAAAAGGTAATTTCTTATTGACTGTTTTGAATTAGACGATTAAGATCGTTCTTTGTCCCAATCTCTCACAATGATTCTTGAAATCATGGGTACTCCACATTAAATGAGACCATGCATTCCGACGTCGTGAGTCTGTTTATAGTCGCGACTATTGTCATATTCAACAAGGTGGAAACTTTCAGCAAAAAATTTCGGAAGGGCAATCCTCCCGGTGAACTGACACCCCCAGCCCGATTGAAGATCGTGCAAAGGCCGGTTGTATTGGCGGAAAAAACATAGACTAGGCAAGAGAACAGAAAAAACTGCCTTGCTTATCAGTCGTTAACGCTTCCTTGCCTTCAGGTCTTCCTTTCATCTTGTTCAGCCGTCTTTATATATATATATATACTTAAAGTTGGGTTCGGGTCTGACTATGTAATATAGTCAAGTATGACCCAGAGAGATACATGCTCACCATGGGTGGGATGCATGAATCATTATGTAAAAAATGTTGGGTACAAATGAAGGATTCTATGGGCCGAACTCAATCTCATAAAATGGACTTGTAAGGAGAGCTTTGCCCTTATTATATATAGCCAGGCCTTCAACCTAAGGGTGAAAAATGATAGTACCTTTGCACTTAATCACAGCTGCACATTCTCCAAGGTTTGTATTACCAAAGTGGCCATTGGAAGTAGGGTTCGAAAAAAAATGAAAATCAAAGAAATTGAACCGAAAAATAAATGATATGAAACCAAGCTAAACCAATCTAAAACTGAAACCGATTTTGGATCGGTTCCATTTAAGTTTTGTGTGTGGAAAACCTATTGAGTAAGGAGAGAAAACTTACCCTAAAATCGAAAAACCGAAAAAAAATTCTCTAGCGAAAAGGAGGAAATCAAAAAAATAAAAAACTGAATTGACCAAAATTGGAACGGTACGATTTCGGTTCAGGGAGGTGGGGAGTTCGATTAACCCAAACCGAAACCAAAACATTTTGGTTCGGGTTCGATTTTAAGGGAACCAACACCGAAACTGAAATTTCGGTTTCGGTGTGGGTTAACCGAAGTTCCACCTAAAAGTGAGGTCGGGTACCTATTTAAGTGGGCATGCATGGGCTTGATGTACGGGCCACGCACCAAATACTCTCAATCTAAAACCATCCAACGGCGAATCGGAGCCATAGAAAAATGAAACATTTGGTTTCAGTGTATAAGAGATACATCAGAATGATAGAGTATAATGAAGTTTTTTATTGGATCCGACGTGGCAGTGGTGGGCCCGGAATGAGTTTGACCGGATGAGCAGGTCTTCAGCGATGGATGGCAATTGTTTACTCGTTGGGTCGTCTTTTTGACTAGTTACGGGCAGCGGGCATCGTTTTCGGGCAGCTGTAACACTGCACGCCAGGCTCGCTCACTTAAGAGATGATGTCCCAAAAGACAACAAAAAGATATCGAAATTTTTTCTCAGAAGAGAGAAAGAAGAGAGAGAAGAAATAACAGAGTAATGCATTTGAATCTCTTTCAGATCCTCTTCGTTTTCAAGAATTAATTCGATTTCTGGTCAACTCTCCTGTAAATTTGACACAGTTTGATGTCTTTTGGAGGAAGAATGGTGGAGGATTTGGAGATTCCATGAGAAAAAGCTACAAGTTTGAGTGATTAGGGTTTGTAGATGAGCATTTTAGCTGAGCTTCTGTGGATCTGGAGTGGTTGATGATGTATAGACGGATTTGATATCTAGTGTAGGTGTAACTGGTGGTTTCATGAGATGGAACTAGGGTTTTGAAGATTAGGTTTTCTTAATGTGAATTTTGACTTTTTTTTTCATGGATCTGGAGAGATTGATGACTTTTAGTAGGATTTGATCTGAAGAAATGGAGAGAGAGATTGCGGTTTCGGCTATACTGTGGTTGATCCTTCTGTTTCATCCTCTAACGAAGATTTATGGGAATTTGGAAGGTATTTTCTTTTTTCTTTTGAGGTGCTTTTATAGATTTTTTCTTCATTGATGTAGCTTTTTAGTTGTTTAATTGGGAGAAATGTTACCTATAAACTGCTTTATCGATTGTTGATGTGCTGAAGTTATACTGGTAGAGAGACAAATAATTCTTGTTTTTGGAGTGTTTTGAATGGATGGAGTAAATGCAAAGGGATTTATATGTGTCGACTAAGTAATATGGTAACTGATATGATGGATTGTCTTTAGGTTTTCTTGTTTTTGCATTTTTCCACCCACTTGCTAATTAAGGATCGATTGTTGATATGCTGAACTTATACTGGTAGAGAGACAAATAATTCTTGTTTTTGGAGTGTTTTGAATGGATGGAGTAAATGCAAAGGGATTTATATGTGTCGACTAAGTAATATGGTAACTGATATGATGGTTTGTCTTTAGGTTTTCTTGTTTTAGCATTTTTCCACCTACTTGCTAATTAGGGTTCATAGTTTATTTTATTTTTGCAATTATTACTGTTTATATTACAGTTGTTGTACTACAAATATCGAGAGGATCAAGTGCTGCAATGTCTATATTGAACACCAAAAAAACCTATATTGCCCTCTGATTTTAAGTAGGATGTGCAATAAATACTTTCAGCATTGCCGGTTAAGAAAAGGAGAAGGATTTAGTATGATCATAGTGTAGTGTTTTGGTTATTTTATGACAGTGGATTTTGAATCTAATATGTAAGACATCTATAAAATCCTTAGTTTTATGGAATGGTGAGAAGGAAATGAATTTTGATAGTGTATTTAAAATTAAAATGCGATTAGAAATCGTAGTATGGTGTTTTGGTTATTTTATGACAGTGGATTTTGAATCTAATATGTAAGACATCTATAAAATCCTTAGTTTTATGGAATGGTGAGAAGGAAATGAATTTTGATAGTGTATTTAAAATTAAAATGCGATTAGAAATCGTAGTATAGTGTTTTGGTTATTTTATGACAGTGGATTTTGAATCTAATATGTAAGACATCTATAAAATCCTTAGTTTTATGGAATGGTGAGAAGGAAATGAATTTTGATGGTGTATTTAAAATTAAAATGCGATTAGAAATTTGAAATCTGCACATATATCCAATAAATAATATAAATTTAAATTACTATGTGAGTGTGTATATAGATGTTGAGGTCGACTTCTATTACCACAGCTGTAACAGATTAATCCATGACCATTCACTTGCAGGCCACATGGCACACATGTTTTGATCAATCCAAGTAGGTCTACTAGCAATCCATCAGTGATACTTGTCTCAGCCCAAAATAGGCCTATTAGAGGATTCTAACCATCCGATTTGTTCACTTTAATTTTGACTCTTAAAAAAAATAGGAGCAACTGTTTATTTTAAAATTCATAGACTGGAGGTTCAGATCCTCCTATGAGTGTATTTTTGGACCCAGTTTAACACATGAGCTACCATCTTGATGATTTGGATTGCTCAAAGCCATCTGCCACGTGGCCCATTCAATGGGCAATTGGGCATTCATAATCTTTTTACTAGCGGTCATGTGCCATTATTCCATAGATATTTGCAATCTTTATGATCAAAATGACAAAATTGCATACTACTAGAAAACATGGAGTGAAAGGCATATCTTGAAGTCTTGATGGAATAATAGTAGCATTAGTTTGTGATATGAGAAATTTTGGTGTGCATGCAAACCTAACTAAAAATCTGCCTATAAATGCAAAACTTGGGAGAATGATAGGAATTAATCAATTCTATTACACTTTCAATGCAATCATTTATGCAAGGAGAGCAGGATATTATGGTCATAGAATAATATTTTGGTTGATTTATGACGGTGCATTCAATTCCATCCAAAAAGATGCGTTTGAAACCCTACATTTTAGGGAAGTGTAAGAACTAAAACCTGACCAAATTTGTTTCATTTGAACCCTATACTACCCTTATTATTTTGTAAAATGTCTAAATTACCTTCACTATTTGTTCTGATTTATTTTAGGTACTGCTTTATTAACACCATAGCATCTGGAGCACTAGAGTGGTAAAATCTAACACCCCCAAAAAGATTTGTTTTGTCCTTGGTGTTTCACGTAGGATATGTGCAGTACACTTATGATGGCCATTTATGAGAAATGAAGGATATTCTGGTGATATAAGAGTACTTTTGTTATTTTATGGAAAATAGTGATCATTTGCAACAATTTGGTGTGGATTTGGATCCAACAAAAAGATGCCTACAAGATCCTAAATTTTATTGAGGACTCCATAGCAGAGTAGTGCTGGTGGTGTTTGGCGTTACCATCATGCGCGGTAGATTCAACCCTGGAGGGAGTGGGAACAACTCAAACTTCCTTAGAGACCGTTATTTATGTGGGTGTGTGTGTGTGGCTCCATTAGGGGGCAGCTATGCGCTCTTTATTTTTTCTACTTGTTTTTGTGTTTTTTTTTCCAATTTTTGTTTACTTTGGCAAAGTATCTCGCTGCGCCATCTGCTGTAAGTTCATTGAGTTTTAATGAAATTATAGCTCAAAGTTGATAAAAATAGATAAACAAATTTGTTACAGTCGAATCCTAAACTACCCCTTTATTTATATTTGTGTATATTTTTGGTTACCCGTTTTACATTGTTAAATGTCTAAATTACCCCCTTTTTCTCATTTTAGAGCTGTTAAGATGCCTGTAACCTCTATGTTTGTACAGTTGTTGGTAGAAGATGATCCCAATTTTTTAATTTACTGTAAATTTCAAATCAATGCAACAAGATATGGGCCTTCTGATCTCAGTCTAATAAAGAAATTTTTGTATTCTTGTGTGTAGGATTTAGTATTAATTACCTCATTTGGTAACTTTGCTGAGCTGAATTTGCAAAGGAATTGATACCACAATTTTTGCTTCAACATTGTTTAATTTCACTTCCAAAATTTACATTGATTTATCTCTACATAGCATTGAATTGACCTGCTAGTTTCCAATGCTAATTTTGTGCCTCTGTCAACAGGTGACGCTTTGCATAAACTACGAACCAATTTAAACGATCCTAATAATGTGCTTCAGAGTTGGGACCCAACCCTTGTAAATCCTTGCACATGGTTCCATGTTACATGCAACACTGAAAATAGTGTTATAAGAGTGTAAGCCAGTAACTTCTGCATATTTTTGGGATCCCTCATACTTATTGGTTCATTTAGGATGACACTTGCCAGTGTGCTTATGTGATAGTAATTATCTTTCTGTATCTCTACTTTCAGTGATCTTGGAAATGCAGCGTTATCTGGTACACTGGTTTCAGACCTTGGGCAGCTTAGAAATCTGCAGTACTTGTAAGTGTGCATTCATGCTATGAAATTTGATAGGTTTATACAGTCTCTTGATAGTATATTAACATATTTGACATATTTATATGCATTTTGAATATCAAAATAGTGATATTATATATATATATATATATATATATATATATATATATATATATATATATATATATATATATATATATAATGCTTATTGTCGATTTACTTTAGGAAAGATTAAATATTTAAACCTCGGATAATTTTCCTACTTATTCTCAAAGTATCTGGTACCATATGAAGATGTATGTTGTATAAATGGTTGAATTTAGTATCTGGATCATCAGCTTACTAGTTTCATTACGGTGTGTATGGGTGTCTTTACCTGCACACGAGAGCCCGTATGTTTGGGAGCCAGGTATCTGAATTTTCCTTAACCATAAAATCTGCAACATAAGGTGTAAACGTTGTGTATATGTGAGCCATCGCAAATTATTCTGGTATTGAACCATCCAATTCTTTTCCTCATGTACTCAGTGTGTCTTGGCCAAGATAGCTATTGTGAATAAGAGATTTGAATCGAACATGAATTTGTAACACTATTTTGTACTGGCACCACACACAATTACAGAACAAAAGCCTACTCTATCCTCATGACTAGAAATGCAATCATCCAATTGAACTGCAGATAGGTAATGAGGTTTTGGATCCATGTGGAAATTCATCCACCTCTGAATCTTCGCTAATTCTTTCCGAAGGCAGCATATTGAAACATGACACAAGCTCCACAAGGTTCTTCAATCAGGGTACATCCACAAGACCAAGCTTCCTAAAGATTCGTAATCGTGCTTTGCATATTCAAAGTAATTGTAAACAAAGCAAGGAAGAAGCATTGCAGTTTTTTCATCCTAGAGTAATGGAGGAAGGTTTATACTCAAAAAACTCTGCTGCTTGACATGACATGCATATGCTAGAACGAAACCATGATGTTGAAGGTCATAGTATTCTAATAACTTATATAAGTGACTGGTGAGTAACGCGTAAGGTTTTCCACTTTTCCTTAAGTGACTGGTGAGTAACGCGTAACGTTTTCCACTTTTCCTTAAGTGACTGGTGAGTAATGCGTAAGAACCTGCCCTTGAGAGGGGAACAACAACTGAAACAGCTGCTAATACACCCTGTCAGCTGAGGAGCAACAGGAGGAATATGCTCGAGGAGGGCCTCGCGTCTGATTAGCTAGTTGGTGAGGCAATAGTTTACCAAGGGGATGATCAATAGCTGGTCCGAGAGGATGATCAGCCACACTGAGACTGAGACATGCCCCAAACTCCTACTGGAGGCAGCAGTGGGAAATTTTCTGCAATGGGAAGTCTGTCCAACAGAATGAGATGTCTGTAGGAGTGGCCAAACCGTCAAACTTCTAAAGTAAGGAGCACTTAAAACTTACAAAAGCATATAGAAGTGAACACAAAATAAAGACTCGTGTGGGTTATTTGAAGTGGTCAATGAAATATTTAGCATCTCCAAATTAGTAGATTTTGTTGGGACAAGAAAATCTGGTGTGGAATAGTGTAGCAAAATAGGCTATTGATTTGATACAAATGTCATGTAGAAAAAGCATGGTGCTAATTTCTACTTCTCTAAAGCTTATGATTGAATAGAATGGCCCTACCTTATGTGGGTATAAAAAAAATGGCACCTAAAGGGATATGATGATGCATATACGTTGTGAGTTACTCTTACCTGATGAATGGCGGATAAGTGGAATACTTAAGGTCATCAAAGGTCCTTAGGCAGGTAGATCCTTGCTCTTCAATTTGTTTCTCTTTGGAGAGATTATTTTAGCCTCTTTGAATTGTCCTTCGGTCTCCCATTTGTTAAATTATCCAAGTACTCATTTAAATCTGCACTAATCTGAAGATCAACTTAAACAAGTTGATGGTGTGTGGCACTAACATACAAATGGTATGTTACACGAGATTGCAAAGATCATCGGTTGTGAGTTCTGCTCCTTTCCCTTTAAATATCCAGGGGCTACTCTTAAGGTCATCTAAATGGAATCAGATTGGAGTCCTATTGTGGAGAAGTTTAAATCAAGGTTATTGGAGAAGACCCCAGAGTATTGGAGAAGAAGGACGAAGCTCTAACAGTGGCTTACTAGTATTTTTGGTATTCTAATGGAGAAAGCAGTCTGATGTGATGCAGTTTTTGCAAAGGATGCAATGCTGGTAATACAATTAATAGTGTCCTTCACCTGATTGCCACAACCCGAAATGGCTCGTCAATTAGGATATTAGTGAAGCAGGGGTATGTAATCTAGTGTGCCTTTGTTAGACACGGTGGCCAGAAGAGGCTATTTCCCAATGCTTGTTGTGCATGGTATGCCTGGAAACCAAAATATTAGCCTACTAAAATCATGGCATAACAAGAGATATGGGTTGGTTGAGGAGTGAGCTAGTCAAAAATTGGGAGGTCTAAAGGTTTTGTACTCCTATTGGAAAAAATAGGATTTGACCTACATGTATTTTTAAATAATCACGGCTGATACAATTGTCAATGCTATTTTGAGATAAGCACGACCTATATATGGTGAAGTCGTCAAGCAATCGTATGGGCATCAAGGCAGTCTGTTACTTTGGGTCACATATGCACTTTAAAAACCTTGGCACAGAGCATTAGAAGCCAAGTCTCCTTAGCTTGGGGGAAGGGAAGTTTGTCGGCTAGTCACCATGGACTGGCTAGAAGCTCTTATTCGATGTTGTAAGTAGATACATCAATATAAGGGACGATAATAATATCCTGTTCTAGTGACTAGTGAGGTATCTACTGTGGGGAAACTTCTCTTCCTATTAGGTTTTCACAATTACACACTCGGGCCAAGGCCATTAAATACCTTTCCCTTTTGGGGGAGTGCTCTATGTGGGTCCCTTTGTAGGGAAGGAAACCTGTGGGATCTTTATCATTTAATGAGTTATATCGTTTTTCATTTTATTGTTGATGAACAAATACTTAATTATAAGGAGTTAGGGCATATTTTTCTCGTATTTTTTACCAATTAGAAGTTCTTCTAACACTGTTTAAATCATTCCTGGGTAATAACATTGAGATTTCTTCTTTTTCTCTGAACAGGGAACTTTACAGTAACAACATAAGTGGGATAATTCCCAGTGACCTTGGAAATTTAACAAGCCTGGTGAGCTTGGATCTCTACTTGAACAATTTCACCGGTCCCATACCTGACTCGTTGGGCCAGCTATACAAGCTGCGTTTCCTGTATGAATATTCATCCTTTCCCTAATTTTTTGGTTCTTTAATATTTACTTTTTAATCTGCTTGTATCACTCTTTTAGTTTGCTTTACTTGTGTAAAAGAAGATTTTGATCTCCAGTTAGCTGATAAAGATTTTGCCCTAATGTTCATTGTTTTGATTCAAGTATTTAATTTTAAAGCATCCTCATTGGAGAATTGTTTGTCTCTAATGGGATGTCATCCGTTGACTTCTGCAACTAGGATTTGGATGCCTACTCGTAAGAGTTGATGTTCAGGAAATTTATGTTTGATGCCCATCGGTGGTTGAAATTGACGTCTACGACTGACTCATTGAAACACTTACTATTTCTCATATTCAAAATGGTCCTTGAATGCATGTGAATGGAATGTAACCAATTAACATCATGTTTGATCTGATTGAGAGAAACATTACTTTATTTAATTAACCAATTCCCCTCATGCAGTTTTTGACGAAAAATTCCTTTCTTACTAAGCATGCTACAAAATTCATTCTACACTATGTTGGATGCCCATCGGTGGTGAAATTGACATCCACGACTGATTCATTGAAACACATACTATTTCTTGACCGTCATATTCAAAATGGTCCTTAATTGCATGTGAATGGAATGTAACCAATTAACATCATGTTAGATCTGATTGAGAGAAACATCACTTTATTTAATTAACCAATTCCCCTTGTACTGTTTGTGACGAAAAATTCCTTTCTTGCGAAGCATGCTACAAAATTCATTCTACATTATGTATGTTCTTCGGAAAATTGTGTATAATCCAAGATATATGGACACAAACACAAATGGACCTATTCGTCTGAAATGACCACCCCTAAAAATCTGGAAGAGGGGACACATTCATGTGCATGTGTCTATTGTGCAGCTTTCATGGCCATGGGAGCATTTTAATTAAAAATGGTCCCTAATTTTCACCCTGAATATGTATTTTTGATTTGAAATTTCAATTTTGAAGCCTAACTTGTATTCCATGATCATTGATGCGATACGTGCACGATAGCCACTTGAAAGGATATTGATTTTGACACAAAACTAGCAAAACCTGTAGGAAAGCTGAAACTAGTCTTCCAAGGTTGCTGAATTAAGGAATTTCCCACCAAATTCCTCTGCTAGTGAACCCGCGCATGAACACCTAATACTAACCGCAACTAGTAGGATTTCACAAGCTCCAAACAAAATATTTCATTCAACTCCAAAATTTAATTTCAGCACTAATGGCCTGTAAATAGGCTTTTACAATGCATAAAATTAGAGATCCTAGTCTAACACTAATTCCTAATTCAAATAAAAGAAATATCCTAATTTTCCTAAAGAATAAAATAAAATCCTAAAACAATAAGGAAACTAATCATATCAAGAAAAGAAACAAATTCTATTTGCTAAAATAAAATGATAAAAGAAACTATAGTTAATTTAACTAGGAGTTTTGCAATTCGTCACGTTCAGTGCAACCTCCAAAAACTGACCATAACTTCTTTAATACTTTTCGGAATTGCGTGTTTCTTGGCTCGTTGGAAGCTACTTTGATAAACTTTCAAATAAGACCAATTTTGCAACAATCCAACGTTGTTTAGCAATTCAAAATTGGACAAGCATAAAAGTGACGGGATTGAAAGTTGAAGACTCTACGACCTTCCGATCAGAGACTTTCCAGCTATAAACTTTGAATTTTCTATTTCTTTCTTCTCTTCTTCCACTTGTTCTTCTTCCCTCTCTCTAGTCTTTTTTCTTGGATTTTGCACTGCATTAATCATTCCAAATGAACCTTAACCACATTACCTCTTTGGCACCTTAGGACATGGCTCTATACTTGGGTTCGGCACTTGAATTAACTAAAACATGTTGTTTATTGCTCTAGTGACCAAATTTTCCCTATAGAAGGTGGCATAACCAGAAGTGGATCTCTTCTCACTAACAGACCCAACATAGTTAGCATCTATGAAGACCTCCACATCAAGATGCCCATGATTACCGTACAGACTAGATTTCATATTTCCAAGAATTCTAAATGACATCCAAGTGTGGAGTACGAGGAGCATGTATATGTTGATGAACCACATTAACAACATAAGCAATAGTTGGCCACGTTATGGTGAGGTATATGGGTTTGTCCACCAACCTCTGGTTCTTTGTTACATCTTTTAGAAATTCCCTTTCTTCAAATTGTTAATGTGGTTCTAGTACGTAGGGGTGTGTATAGGTCCCACCATCCTTGCTTTCTTGAAAACATCCAATGCATATTTTCTCTGAGATAAAAACAATCCCACAACTACTTTAATTGCGAGGAGGTCCTGAAGAGGTCCAAGGTCCTTGATATTAAAGACATGTCTGAAATTCACTATCATCTCCTGGGACAATGATATCATCAACATATAAAATAAGGGTTGTCATACACAACACTTCTTCACAAATAGAATGTGTCATAGTGACTCCTCTGGTATCCAAACTATATAACTGCATCACTGAACTTCTTAAACCAAGCGCATGGATACTTCTTTAGTCCATAGATAGCCTTCTTCAATTTGTAAACACGTTCTTTCTCCCCCTGAAGGAAAAACTTCAAGAGGTAATGCCATGCATGCTTATTCTTTGATGTCTTGTCCATGCAAGAATGCATTCTTGACATCAAGTTTGTACAAAGGCTAGTCTTTATTTGCGGTAAGTGACAGGAGGACTCAGATAGAATTAAGTTTGGCCACTAGTGTGGAAGTCTCATGAAAGTCAATACCAGGAGTTTGAGTCATCCCATTTGCAACAAGTCTGGCCTTGTATCTCTCAACGGACCCATTTGGGCCATACTTTACTGTATACACCAATTTGCACCCCACTGGTTTCTTCCCTGTACACAACTTAGCGATTTCCCATGTTTGATTTCGTTCTAGTACCTTCATTTCTTATACCACAGCCTCTTTCCATTTTTAATGCATTAGAGCTTCTAAGACAAATGATAGAATAGAAGTAGAATCCAAAATGAAATGAAGCTACAATAGCAGGCAGACAAAGCATAATAGGGCACAAACTTACATATAGGGTTTCTGGTACCTTTGCGAACAGCAATGAGGAGATCTAAATCCGAGATGGGAGGACTTTGCTTCAGGAGAAGTCATTTGATCCATGTATTGAGCGAGAGGAGTAGACTTTACCCCTTCAGACATTTTAGTACATTTATATACAAAAAAAGATATCGAGTCTAACGATAATCATACACATTGAATTGAGTCTCAACCCACTTGTGTTAGATGGTAAAAATAGCCTGGACCTGATCTTTGGTTTTCCTAAGAAACAAAGTGGTGTAGTAAGTGTAATCATTAATAAAAGATATAAAGTAATGATACTCATGAACAAAAAGGTCCCCCACACATTATAGTGGATAATTTGAAAAGGAATATCACATTTACTGCGGGAAATTGGATAAGCCGACCGACAATATTTGAACAATTGACAAGTTTCACAATGAATTTTTTTGTAATATATGGAATAAATAAATGAGGGAATAAGAGATGCAAATGGCAAATGCAGACAGAGGAGATGTCGAAGCTGTCGATGCTATGGTAGTGGCTGCAACTCCCAATGACTTTGGGTCTTCAAAGATGTAGAGACCCCTCTCCTCACGCCCATGGCCAAAAGTCCTCCCCATGATCAGGTCTTGAAAGACACAATGGGAAGGAAAGAAGGTTATGCAACAGTTCATATTTTTAGTAATCTTGCTTATAGATGAGGGCTAAGTGGCATTTGTGGAATATGAAGTCTAGAGATGAGAGAGAAACTATCAATCTGAACATGCCATTTCCCTGGTACAGAGACAAGAGAGTCATCCGCAACTTTGACATGACAAGAAGAAAATATGGGAGTAATGGAATAAAAAAATAGTAGACATACTAGTCATGTGGTTTGTGGCTCTTAGATTAATAACCCGGGAGGACTGAGACGTAGATATGGCATGAGCAGACCCAAGTCACCCAACAATACCTGTCTCTTCGAGATGGGAGGAATGAAGGGAACTCGAGGCATGTTGGAGGTCCTGATACTCACTTTGGGTAAGTGTAATGAAACTACTGGCTTTGTCCATTGGTGAGATACTTCACCCAAACAACTGCAGTCCATGCTGACAAATAAACAAGCGGGGCTTGTGCTCACAACGCAAGAGAACACTTCAGGAGTAATTGGCTACAACATCCCCGTTCTTCATCATACAATTTTCAGCACAAAACCAGCACTCAAAAAACCTTCCAACTGCTATGACACAAACACGGAACAGCCTGCACAGGCTCAAAACCAATACTAACCACAAGCTATACAGCTGCACCCACACTTCCCAACAAAACTGCACTGCAACAACAACATAACACCAGCACTGTGGCAGTAAACTAATGAGCAATTGATGGTTGTACACAGCCCAATCAATCTCACAATAAACCAATCAACATCTGCCCAAAAACATTTACAAATAAAGCCTATACAGCCACAATTACTACCAAGATGGTTGATCAACAAGGCTGCTCCACAGCAGCGCTTACTGCCAAACTCAACTAGCACCCTATTTATGCACCAAATGCACTTAGCAAGAAAAAAGAAAAAAACATAACTCAACAATACTATTCTGATGCCAATCCAAGAGGTCACACGACCAAGGACGCTTCAGTGAGCAGCCATAGTTGTCATGCTGTCATACAACTCTGGTTCTTCACAGTCATACCCAATGATAAACCCATACTGACATGCATTGAAAAGATCAAAACTCTCTCACGTTCCAAACAACAAGAGACTGGATTCATTGGATCAGGGAGGGAAAACTGGTTCAGATACATCCAACTTTGTTACCCAGATCTGTGGTCATGGCACAGAAAAGCGTGAAGCTATCCCTAACGGCTGATTTGCTTGGATTCAACAAAAAAACATATAAAAGCTCAACTAAACTGAAAACAACCCAGAGATTCTTACCAGCATAAATTTTGATCCAAACCAGGCTTGGTTGGACTCCAGTCGTGATCCTGAACCTCAAAATCCGTGATCGAAACAGGTAAACCAGGCCTCAAATCAAAATCTTCTAGAAGACAAAGTTGTGAAGACAACCCAGAGATTCTTACCAGCATAAATTTTGATCCAAACCAGGCTTGGTTGGACACCAGTCATGATCCTGAACCTCAAAATCCGTGATCGAAACAGGTAAACCAGGCCTCAAATCAAAATCTTCTAAAAGACAAAGTTGTGAAGAATTAAATTCTGATCAAAACCTCATAGAGAAACCTTCAATCTAAGGTCAAAGTTTTGACCACATTGACACCAGCGTGATGCCAGCACGAGACATGGTGATGTCAGCACAGAGAAGTAAGTTATGGGGATTGGTTCTCCGATACCAAGTTAAAGTTAGGGTTATGGTTTGGTTGGAGGAGGAACAAGAAGAAGGAAGACTTTGAGAAATTAGGGTTGAGTGTTGTGTACTGAAACTTTTCATTATTAGTATATGGACCCGACTGTCCTTATCGTCGTTTAAACGCCAAATGGTGTTTATTGATCTTACACCATCAACAGTGTAAGATGTTGGTGATCCATATCATCAAAGTGATAGATCATAGATTGAAGTGCAACAAGCCCAAAAATGGTGTTTTAGGGATGTTTAAACCATCTGATCTTTTGACTATAATATCAATCATTTTTTTTTCTGGTTTTAATGGCTGATATTAAAGTTCATCAATCAGATGGTTCACATCCACTTACAGGCATGTTTCCTTGGGCTGAGATATGTTCTAATGATGGATTGCTGCTTGGACAATTTAGACTGGTCACAGATGTGTGCCACATGGCATAATGATAAGTCACACTTCAATGGTGTGAGATAAAGTATAATATAAGATCATTTAAACACCGTTTGGGTGTTTATATGTCGGTCAGGAGCCATTATTGCTTAGTGTGTGTGTGTGTGTGTGTGTGTGTGTGTGTGTGTGTGTATATATATATATATATATATATATATATATATATATATATCCTCTGTACAGTCACAGTTATATCGAGACACCCGAAACAAGTAAAACTTAAATGAACTACTACACACACAATGTATCCAAGTACACACCAACATATTCTAACACAACAGTGCTAGTTGGGCGCCGCATGGCACCCAAACACATGTTTGGCTGCCACGTGGACGTGCACAAGGTCAATCAAAGATTATTAAAAAAAAATCACCATGGTCAACGGGGGTCAGCTATTAAAATTAACAGTGAAATGCCAAATCAAGTCATCATTTGATTTCACAATGGTAGATCAATGCCATGTATAATTTTTTTTTTCCAAAACCCCTTGGGGAGGGGTGAAACCTACGACGCTGTTATTGGGACCCTTTTTCCATATATATCCCCCCGGTTAGGTGCACTGAAGGAGCACCTTCACCGTACACCAAGCTTCACATGGAGCAGGGTGGCGTTGTTTAGATGCCTCTAAAAATGAAAAAAAAATGGAATCGTTAAAGTTCAGTCAAAATTGACTTTCATTTTCAAAATTCGGCACTGAATTTTATTTAGTTTTATTTGAAATTGATCTATACAACGAGCCTGTGCTCCATGTAGCACCAAAACAGTGTTTTGGGTCCCACGTAACCTATAAAATCCTCTATTTGTTGGATTCCCAGACATATTGAGCCAATCTAAGATACATGCTAAATTCCAAACCTTCATTGGAACATTAGCGATCTTCCCAACTTTGTTTGGACAGGAATGCCCCCAAAAGGTTTCCTTTTTGTGTCTTTATGACTTTACGTAGATAAAGTAGAAGCATTATTGTAAATCTGTGCATTGTATGTATAAATATCATGAAAATATCATGAAAACAAGGGTGCTCTTAAATTATCAACTCGCATGCTAGTTTCCATGATATTTACATGCATGTCATGATGTGGATTTACAGTAATGGCCGTACTTTATTCACATTAAGACAAATTTTGGAGCACATGCTCTCCCAAATAAGGCTGTGAAGATTACAAACATTCTAACAAAGGCTTAGACTGCGTTTGGGTTAGCTCTCTCGCTCTTTGGCTCCGGTGGGGAACTGCTTTCCTGTTTGATAACACAACTTGTTACCCTATTTGCTTTGCGGGGAGCTGTTTTAAGTGATAAAACTCCTCTCTGCCAGAGCAGATTTTATCTGTTCTGATGGAGAGCAGGCAGAGAGCTGCTTCTGCTCTTATAAGAGCTAACCCAAGCACAGCCTTAGCTGTTAGCAAAATTGATGGTTTTAATTGAAGGCTTATATCTAGACGATTCCTTTGATATTTAAATTGATGTTATGATCATTCTTGCACTTTCTAGAACTGAATATCTTGTTGCTCTTTGAAATGTCTCTGTGGAAGGATAGCCGGCTTAACAACAATAGCCTGACAGGTGGCATTCCTATGTCTTTAACAAATGTCACTGCACTGCAAGTTCTGTGAGTAGTTCTCTTTTTGTTTCATGCAGAAATCTAGATTTTGTCTATTTCTGATATGCCTTAGCTTGCTATAATTTTTCCATGAACCATTTGAAATGTTAATGCAGGGATTTGTCTAATAACAACCTATCTGGACCAGTTCCAGACAATGGTTCTTTTTCTCTGTTCACTCCCATCAGGTTTCTTGCCTACTAACTCAGAGAAAAAAAAATTCTACGAACTGTAGGAACTTCATGTAAATCTGTTTATGTTGTTAATTTCTTACAGTTCCTGACTGCGGATTTTTAATTTTGCAGTTTCACTAATAACCTCGGACTATGTGGCCCAGTTACAACGCGTCCTTGCCCAGGGTCACCTCCGTTTTCTCCACCTCCTCCATTTGTTCCACCACCACCAATATCTTCGCAAGGTAGGTGCTACAGAACCTCTCTATTATGCTGGTATTAAAACAACAATATATTAAATAGAGGACAGAAACAGGCAGGCTTAGCGAGATGCTCAGCCAAACACATACAGAAAAAAAAACAAAGAGCAACAAAGAAAACAAAACCAAAAAAAGACTACAATCAGGAAGAGTGAGACTCAAACCAATCAGAATTGAAGCCCTCCCTGCCGTCCTTGACCAACGACACCCAATCAACCATCAGATCGTTGATAGCTTTCATGATCAAACCCACCGGTTTGCGTCTTTTCCGAAAAAACCTTTCGCTCCGCTCTCTCTTTAAGCCCCAAAACAAAGCATAAAGGCTCACTCTCCAGAAAGTGTCTCTAGCATCCCCCAACCTATGGCCAAACCAGCTAGCTATCAACAGAGGAATGTTATCAGGAAACACCCATGCCACCTAAAGGAACTGAGAAGAATCACCCAAATTCGGCGCACAATCTCGCAGTGTAAGAAAATGTGTCATTTTCCTCATACTGAAAACAGAAAACGCGGACATTTGGCATATTGAGACCACATTTGATCCGTTGATTCACAATAAGAACACAGTAGTCCCACACGAGACACCAATTGAAGAACTTGACCTTCAAAGGGATATGCACTTTCCAAAGAGAGATCTAGACGTGGGAGACCAACGGCCTAGATACCAGCACACGATAAAACGAGCTCACCGAGAATACTCCTTTAGAATTCAAAGACCAAGATCTCAAGTCTCTATAGTTTCTAGTCCGCTCAACAACATGAAGGAGAGACATCAGCTCTGCATATTGCGCTATCTCAGCATCCGTAAGATTTCTTCTTGTTTGTAAAGACCACACACACAACCCATTGATCTCCTCGAAGAATTGATCCGCCGAACCGACATTTTGAAACGCAATATTGTAGATAAGAGGAAAGGTATCTCTAAAGCACTGAATACCTAACCACACATCGTCCCAAAATCTGATCTAATTACCGTAACCACAATTAAAATGAATGAACTTAGGAAAAATCGGCATGATGGAGCAAATCCCTTTCCACCAATTAGACGTTCTCCTAGAAATGGGACATTCATGTTGATACCCCCTTGCCCCCTCCAACACACCGTATTTCTCAGCAAGAATAAGGAACCATAAACTATATCCTTCTCTCCCTTATCCCCCGCTCTCCACAACCATTTCCCCATTAAAGCCTTGTTGAACATCTCCAAGCTCCTAATACCCAAACCTCCAAAATGATGAGGATATTGGCAAATCTCTCAATTAACCAAGTAATATATCTTGTCCGTAACCGCACATTCCCAAACAAAATCCCTTTGAATCTTCTCAAGCACCAAAATGACAGATTTAGGGCAGGGGTACATTGACATATAGAACACCATCAGACTACTCAACATGGCTCTGACGAGGCACGACTTGTCCCTACTGCTGAGAAGCTTCCCTTTCCACGTCACCAACCTGCCTTGAAAGCGATGTACTGCCGAATCCCAGTCCCTCGCGTTGGGGGAACAAACACCCAAAGGAAGACCTAAGTACTTTATCGGAAACGAGACCACCTCACACCCAATATTTGCAGCCCAAGCATCTAGAACCGAGGCATCAGTATGCAAACCAGCAATAGCCGGCTTCCTCAAGTTAATCCGTTGACTAGAAGCAACTTCATAAATGGCCAGAATATCCTTGATCGCTTTGACCTCCGTCGACACATCTCTACAAAACACTACGATATCATCGACATACTGAAGATGCGTCATCGATCTGCCAATGTGCGAAATCTGAATGCCCTTAATGATCTCCAACTCTCTTGCCTTAGAGAAAAGAGCCCCTAACGCCTCACTAACCATATTAAAAAGAAGCGGGAAAATATGATCATCCTGCTTGAGCTCTCGGGAATTTTTGAAATACCCATTTAGGGTACCATTGATGATAACCGAGAACCACGCCGAAAAAATACACGCCTTAATCCACCCAATCCAACGGTCCCCGAAACCGAACCTCTTGAGCATATAAAGAAGGAATCTCCAATTGACCCTATTGTATGCTTTTTTCATGTTGATTTTCCAAGCCAACGACGACTACCCCATAATATGAGCGGATTTCTTCCGCCACCACCACAGTGTTCGTAAGCAATCTCCCGATAACAAAAGCCTCTTACTGCTAAGAGATAGTCAAATTCATAAGAGGTTTAAGTATATTAGAAAGGACTTTAGAAAGAATCTTGTAGAGGCAATTGATGAGACAAATAAGTCTAAAGTCTCACGTCTTCGGCCCCTTCTTTCTTACGAATGAGAGTAATAAAGCCCGAACTAAGGGCCCTACTGATGCAAACTTTAGATCCGCCTGATTGAATCGTGGTCGGGGAAACGTCAAAAGAGAAAGTGGACTCACAAATGAGTTTCAAATGAGTTTTTAAAAAAGACCCGTTAAAGACCCGTGTGCACATTATGTTAGGCAATATTTTATCTAGGTTAAAAAATTTGAAATTCAGTGATATAGCATGGAAGGGATTATTAGTGCAGTAGATGCAGTAAGTCAGTCTAAGAATCAAGTGGAATCTGAGCATTTGATGAAAGCCCTTGTGGAGCAAAAGGATGGTTTAGCTCGAAGAATATTTACAAAGGCTGGTATCGACAATACGACAGTGCTGCAGGCTACAGATCATTTCATTTCTCAGCAACCTAAGATAATAGGTGTTTTGAGTGGATCCATAATAGGCACTAATCTAAAAGACCTATTGGACAAAGCTGAGAAGCATAGAAAATATTTGGGGGATGACTTTTTGTCAATAGAGCACATATTGTTAGCATTTATGTCAAATAGAAGGTTTGGACAACAATTATTCAAGAGCCTTCACCTTGAAGAGAAGGATTTGGAGAAAGTCATTTTAGCTGTTGGGGGAACAACGAGTAACTGATGAAAATCCAAAGGGGAATATGAGACACTAGAAAAATATGGGAGTGACTTGATTGAACTTGTTAGGCGTGGTAAAATTGATCCTATTATAGGCCAAGATGATGAAATGAGACTGGATGTTGGGAAAATTGCCACTGCTGAAAGATTAGCTCAAGAATTGTGCGAGGAGACGTTCTTGAACCTTATTTATAGATGAAATCCACACTGTTGTTGGTGCAGGGGCTATGAGTGGAGCAATGGATGCAAGCAACTGGTTGAAACCAATGCTAGGCCGAGGAGAGCCTCATATTGGAACAACCACATTAACTGAATACATAAAATATATTGAAAAGGACCCTACCCTAGAGCATCAATTTCAACAGGTGTATTGTGATCAACCATCACTAGAAGACACCATATCAATTCTCTGTGGTTTACGGGAACTGTATGAGTTGCATCATGGTGTTACCATCAGTAGAAGACACCATATCAATTCTCCGTGGTCTACGGGAACTATATGAGTTGCATCATGGTTTAGGGTTTTACAGAGCGGTTTCTTCCTGACAAAGCCATTGATCTTGTTGATGAAACAATTGTAAAGCCGAAATTGCAAACTGAGTTTGGATGAGGTGGATAGAGTAGTGCTGAAGTTGGAGATGGAGAAATTGTTTTTAAAAAATGACACAGATAAAGCGTCCAAAGAACGGTTGAGCAAGCTAAAAGCTGATCTACGGAACGTTGGGAACAAGAAAAGACTCTCATGACTCGGATCAAATTGAGGAGGAGATTGATAGTCATACTAGAGGTAGAAGCTGTCAAACGTGAGTATGACCTAAATCGTGAAGCGGAGAAGTATGGAACATTGATCTCTCTTCAAAGACAACTTGAGGTGGCTGAGAAGAAGCTTGAAGATTTTCGGAGGTCGGGAAAACAAATGCCTTCGAGAAGAGGTTATTGACCTTGATATTGCAAAGATTGTAAGCAAGTGGATTGGTATCCTAGTTTCAAATTTGCAACAGTCAGAGATAGGGAAGCTTATTAATCTAAAACAGGAACTCTACAAGAGGGTAGTTGGTCAAGATATTGTAGTTAAATCGGTGGCTGATGCAATTTGGCGTTCAAAGGTAGGACTCTCAAACCAAAATCGCCCTATAGCAAGTTTTATGTTTATGGGACCCACAGGTGTTGGTAAGACGGAAATTGTAAACGCTCTTGCGAGTTACCTTTTCAACACTGAAAAAGCACTTGTTAGGATTGATATGAGCGAGTATCTGAAAAAGTATGCAATTTCACGCTTAGTTGGGGCTTCGCCTGGTCATGTTGGTTATGAAGAAGGGGGCAGTTGATCGAAGTGGTGCGCTGGAGACCTTATTCATTTGTTCTTTTCGATGAAATTAAGAAGGCTTACCATGATGTTTTCAATATTCAATTACAAATGTTGGATGGTGAGAGGATTACCGATTCTCAGGGCCACAGGCATGAGTCCGTTCCAAATTCTATTAGCGGTGTAAAATCTATGCCGGTTGCAGCCCCCTTAACCAATCTCGCCCCAAAAGTCAGGTCAAATCCCAAGCTGCTTAAAAGATTGACCACTTCCCTCGTGAAATGGATATCTATATTGTTTTGTTCGAGTCTTTCTTTTACACGATTCAACTATAACTCTACAATACAGGCGCTTTCTTTGGAATCCAGTGGCTTAAAAATAGTATACTCGTCAATGCGATTTATGAACTCTGGGCGAAATGTTTTTGGAGCCAACTCTTACACCTACCTTTTCATTTTCTCATATACTGCATCTTTTGCATCATGTGTGTTGTGAAGAGTTTCTAAGATGTAATATGATCCAATATTCGATGTCATAATGATGACACAATTTGTAAAACTAATTGTTCGGCCCCGAGAATCGGTCATCCTCCCATCATCCAACACTCGTAATAGGATATTAAAAACATCATGGTAAGCCTTCTCAATTTCATCGAAAAGAACAACTGAATAAGATCTTCGGCTCACCACTTCGGTCAACTGCCCCCCTTCCTCATAACCAACATAACCAGGCGGAGCCCCAACTAAGCATGAAACCTCATACTTTTTCAGATACTCGCCTACATCAATCCTAACAAGTGTTTTTTCAGTCTTGAAAGGGTAACTCGCAAGGGCTTTTGCAAGTTCCATCTTACCGACACTGGTCCCATAAACATAAGCTTGCTATAAGGCGATTTTTGTCTAAGAGTCCTGCCCTTGAACGCCGAAATGCATCAGCCATCGATTTAACTGTAATATCTTGACCAACTACCCTCTTGTGGAGTTTCTGTTCTAGATTAATAAGCTTCCCTATCTCTGACGGTTGCAGATTTGATACTGGGATACCAGTCCACTTGCTTACAATCTCAGCATTGGTTTTCCCGACCTCCAAAAATATTCAAACTTCTTCTCAGCCTCCTCGAGCTGTCTTTGAAGAGAGATCAATGTTTCATACTTCTTCACAGCACGATTTAGGTCATACTCACGTTTGGCAGCTTCCACCTCTAGTATGACTATCAATTTCCTCCTTAATCGATTCGATCTGAGTCATGAGAGTCTTTTCTTGTTCCCAACGTTCCGTGAGATCTTTTTGCTTTTGTTTAAGTAATTCTAGATCAGCTTCTAGCTTGTTCAGCCGTTCTTTGGACGCTTTATCTCTGTCATTTTTTAAAGACAATTTCTCCATCTCTAACTTCAACACTGTAATATATCACCGGTCTATCCACCTCATCCAACTCAGTTTGCAATTTCAGCTTTGTAGCTGCTTCATCAACAATATCAATGGCTTTGTCAGGAAGAAAGCACTCTGTAATATATCGATATGCAAGAACAACAACAGCGACGAGAGTACTATATGATATTTTAACACCATGATGCAACTCATACAGTTCCCGTAGACCAATGAAGCTCTCCTCGGCCTAGCATTGGCTTCAACAAGTTGCTTGATCCATTGCTCCACTCAGCCCCTGCACCAACAATAGTGTGGATTTCATCTATAAATAAGATAATTTGTCCATTGGAATCAGCGACTTCCTTTAGAATAGCTTTCAGCCTTTCCTCAATCTCCACGATATTTAGCACCCGCAATTAATGAACCAATATCCAATGAAATCAACCTTCTATTTAATAAAGGTTCAGGAACATCTCCTCGCACAATTCTTTGAGCTAATCCTTCAACGATGGCAGTTTTCCCAACACTAGCTCACCAATAATGGCAGAATTATTTTTTCTTCTCCTGGATAATATCTGGATGTCTTATTTCATCATCCCGACCTATAACAGGATCAAGTTTACCACACCTAGCAAGTTCGTTCAAGTCACTCCCATATTTTTATATTGCCTCATATTTCCCCTATGGATTTTCATCAGTTACTCGTTGGTTCCCTAATTGTTGTCCAAACCTTTTATCTGACATAAATGCTAACAATGGGTGCTCTACTGACAAAAAGTCATCCCCCAAATCTTTTATATGCTTCTCAGCTTTGTCCAAGAGGGCTTTTAGATTAGTGCATATTATGGATCCATTGGTAACACCTATTATCTTAGGTTTGCTAAGAAATGAAATGATCTGTAACCTGCAGCATTGTCGTGTTGGTGATACCAGCCTTTGTAAATATTATTCGAGCCAAACCATCATTTTGCTTCACAAGGGCTTTCATCAAATGCTCAGATTCCACTTGGTTCTTAGATTGACTTGCTACATATACTACACTAATAATCCCTTCCCATGTCATATTAGTGAACTTCGATTTATTAACCTAGATAAAATATTGCTTAAAATAATGTGTGCACGGGGCTTTAACGGGCCTTTTTAAAAAACCCATTCGTGGGTCCAGTTTCTCTTTTGACGTTTCCTCTTTACCCGACCACGATTCAAATATGCGGATCTAAAGTTCGCATCACCTACTAGTAGTTCCCCTCGCATGAAATTGCTCAAAAAAAGTCAGCAACTTGGCCTTCATCATATCCCAACAAGTCCTGAAAAAATCCATAGAAAAACCATCCGGCCCAGTAGACTTGTTTTTCCCGGCATACCATATGGCTTGCTTAATTTCGTCTTCCTCAAAAACCCGCTCCACTGCAGCCCGGTCCTCAATAGGAATAGAGTTGATCAAAAGACCGTCAAGATAAGGTTTGACGGTTTGACGCATCCAACATCCGAAAATAAAGACTCCTAAAATTGAACAATCTTGACACTAACACGATCCTTCTCGTACCGCACACCATCGACTACAATGCTGCCTAGAAGCTTCCTCTTCACCCTCAAATTGGCGACGGAGTGGAAGAACTTAATATTATTATCACCCTCCTTAAGCCAATGAACTTTTGACTTCTGTTTCCACGATCTCTCTTCCGCTAGGCATTTCTCGTTCAGCTCATCCCGTAGATCAAGCCTCTGATTTCTTTCGTCATCAGTAATGGCGTGATCTTCCACCAAATCCAACCGACGCAGTTGATCGAGAAGCTCCTCTTTGGCCTTGTGAAATAGCCCAAACTCCACTTGATTGCACTCGTTAGTCTTGGATTTAACAAACTTTAGCTTAGAGCTAAAAAATGAGGATGAAAGCAGCAGAGCCCGTCGCTCGACATTCATTCCACCAAGTTTTGACCTTGTCACGAAAGCCCTCAACACGCAACCACATTCTCGAATTGAAACGGGGAAGGGTCGCTCCTAGTAAAACCACACCCAACCATAATTGGTCTATGATTTGACGAAGAGCAGGCAAATGCTTCCATCACGGCATTATGGTACATCTCTATTCAATCAGTCAAATAGAAGAACCAGTCAATACGACTCAGAGGAGGTGATTGAAAGCTCAACCAAGTGAACCTCGCGCCCAACATCAGTAAGTCGATCAGAGCTTGGTCATGGATGAACTCCAAGAATGCACTCATGGTAGACCTATCTAGTGGGCCACCCTATTTTTCGTGAAGGAAACAAATAGTATTGAAGCCACCGACTAGGCACCATGGTTCATCCCACCTAGCGCCCCATAGCCGCTAGCTCAAACAAAAAATCTTCGCACCTCGCATCATCATTCGGACCGTAAACTCCCATGAAAATCCAACACCTCCTATTGTCTCTATTTTTCGGAACCACCGACGCAGAAAAAGAACCAACTTCCTCATCGACTTTGTCAAAAAGCATAGAATTCCACGCGATAACGATACTGCCGGAAGCCCCTTCAGAAGCTACACTCACCTAATCCCATCTATTCCCGCCCAACACCGAAGCTATCTTTTTATTGTCATTTGTCCCCCATTTGATTTCTTGAATCGTAATAACCACAGGATTTAGGTGGGAGATAACTCTTTTTACCGAAGTCCGCTTGCGAAGGTTGCAAATACCTCTAACATTCCAAGATAAAATTTTCATTCAGACAACATAAACGAAGCCCACTCGGAAAGACTTTGCGATCAAGCCAACACACCGTCAGAGCGTTTCCCATCCAACATATCCCAGTCAAGACGAGCCAATTCTCTTGGCAATCCCTTCTTCTTCTTGGGAGTCACTAGTTTATGTCTGCGCCCCCTTGAATGGCCGAGAAAACCTTGAGGAGCTCATGAAGCGGACCATCAAAAGTCATACCCAAATCTCCCCCGAACTGCAACCTTAGCCGAATCCTCACACATATCATCTTCATCATCTTCTGTAAACGATGAGCCCTCGAAGCTATCTAAAGAAGAGATGAAACCTCCCTCTTGGCCTCTCCTTGTGAAGAAACAATGTTAGGAACCATATCGGGCTCACTCTCAAACGGCCTGTAAAGAAAAGAGAGACGCAAAAGAGCCCTTGTCAAAATAGCAAAGAGGGAAACGAGGGAAACGAAAATCCATACCAATCACCGATAAGGGGCACGTGGAAGTCAAAACATCTAAAGATGTGTAAGCTGGGTGGACCCCTCTAACTCTATGACTCTGATAAGGATCATAACCCCTAAGAGCAAGAGCCGAGGCTCGATTAGTGCTCCTAAAGAAAACCCGATTCATGAGAGACCGATTTTGGCACACCAAGACCTACCCCACAGCCCAACTCAGAAGAGGACAGGCCCAAGAGGCCTCCTAAAAGGACCCATTGGTCTGTAGTGTGGCCCATAAGTCATATGTGCAACGTGTCACCACAGCAGCCCCCCACCCGAAACTAGCTTCAACCCCTAAACCGCCATCCGAAACCGTGGGCAGAAAACTACCTCTGACACCAAAAATTCCATGCGTCCAAAGAGCCCTCCTCTCCCTTACCTTGGGCCTCACATCACCCCCAAAAATAAATTGGCCCATAAACCAACACATTCCAGCCTCCACCGCCCCCACCAGCGTGCCACTTGGCCATCCTTCTCCACGCGTCATTTCCTCCACCATAGGATCAAATTTAATAGGTCGTTGAAAAATCGAAACTGCCCTCGACCAATTAGGCCAGAAGCCCATTTCCTCAATAAATTTGAAATTTGAATTAGAATTTGTAATTCTAACGGGAACGCCGGAGGGGGGCCACCGGATCCACGTCAGCTGAGAGATCTGTTGGGAAAGTTGGACCGGCGCCTCCTCAGCAACTCCCAACCCACCTCTTCCAACGTCTCTGATCATTCCTCCACCAAACCTTCTATGAACATATCCGACCAATTATCACCACCAACATGCCTCTTCGAGGAAGACGAGGAAGTCGAGGCCGCCATAGTCCCCTGCCCCGCACTATACGAGGGCGAGTTTGCATGTGAGGACTGCCTTGTCACCGTAGCGACCCCATCAACCCCTACCTCATTTGGATAGAAACGGTTTTGAACTAGAATCCCCCGGAAATCAGGGTTTCGTCATCCCAGTGCCCCCATATGATCTTCCTTTCGATATGCTCGACATCTATGAAGACTCTGTAACCAGCGCCGTTGAGCCGCACATCACACCTCCTGGGAATATCACCCCACCACTCGACATGGACGAGATCCTAGCGAACCTGGTCTCCACGTGATCCAACGTTCTTCCGTCAATACCTCTGGAAATACCGCACTTCCTAACAATCCCGTTGAGGGCGTCATTCGTCCAAGCAAACAGCGGTAGCCCAAAGATCTTCAGGGGGAGGAGCAGGTCGATTTTTTTGATAGATCTATCTCCAGCTTCAGCGTACCAGAGGGCACATTCCACCGCCGCATCACCTATCTTGAAGGTCCAAATCTTGCAAAGTTCCGACTCCTCTTCCTCCCGAGGCAATCGTAGTGGGAAATTAATATCAGAAAAATGTGAGATGTAAGGTAGCAACTCCGGTTGCCAGCGCTTTTGTACCCACTGATGAATATTAGAAAAATGGATGTTGCCTTTTGTAGAAGAAACAATGATCCATTTTTTACAATAATTAGCAGCATCTGTCTGAAATGCGTCATAGTAAAAATCAAGAGTAATATTTGGATAGGGGTAGGAAAAGTTGTCCATAGGTTTCGTCCCCTTCTCCTTGGGTCCCACCGACTCACAAGAAACCCTATCAGCATTCCCGTTTATTGCCATTAATGGCATCAGCGAAAGAAGCCCCATAACCAAAACCTCCATTAAAAAAGGGTTGTTGACATGAAGCGCCAAAACCACTCACAGATTTCAAAACTCCTTTGAAACGTATCCCAGCTATATCCAATCCTTGTATTAAGTCCTCCATCTGTCCCTCACTAACCACCGGTTGGTCTCTGTTCCCAAGGCTGGGGCCCTGGAACCTCATGTCTTGCACCAAGACTCCATGGGTCTTGGTATCATTACAGCCATGACGATGGCACTGTAATCTCCTTTTAAAGTTCACATTCTTACAACGACGACAAATCCAATCTCTCACGTGAAACGATGGGAGCTCGAGAGGTTGTCTGGGGGATTCTCGCTAGTAGCCATCAAAGTTACTGGTAATGGTCCATTCGGGCATCCAAGGCTTCTCTTCCTGTTTGAATTGCCATTAAGGGGATGCTTTTTTTTACTAATGGGATAATGGCTCCTGACCGACATTTTAACACCAAATGGTGTTTAAATGATCTTACACCATTAGAATGTCTCTTTTTATCTCACCCCATTGAAGTGTGATTTATCATCATGCCATGTGGCATACATTTGCTATCTAAATTGTCGAAGTGGCAATATATCACCGGAATATGTCTCAGCCAGTGAAATATGCCGATAAGTGGATGTGAAACATCCGATCGATGAACTTTAATATCCACCATTAAAACTGAAACAATGATTGATATTATAGTCAAACTGATTGGATGGTTTAAATATCCCTAAAACACCTTTTTTGGGCCTCTTGCACTTCAATCTATGACTTATCACTTTGACAGTTCGGATCAACCACATCTTAAACCATTGATGGTGTAAGCTCGTTTAAACTCCATTTTGGTGTTTGAATGACAGTCAGGAGAGTTGGTCCCTTTACTAATACTGGATTACTACAGAGTAAATATACGTTATCATATCATGTGGTCATCAAATGTTATTTCAGGAGGAAGTACTGCTCCTAGCACAGGAGCGATTGCTGGTGGAGTGGCTGCAGGTGCTGCATTACTATTTGCTGCACCTGCAATTGGTTTTGCATGGTGGCGTCGTCGAAAGCCACAAGACCATTTCTTCGATGTACCTGGTTAGTAATTCAGCCGAAAAGCTAATAAATTGGATAAATCGGATGGTATAATAATTTGGCTAAATTTTTTGTTGCAGCTGAAGAGGATCCGGAAGTTCATCTGGGTCAGCTCAAAAGATTCTCTTTGCGAGAATTACAAGTTGCAACTGATACTTTTAGCAACAAAAACATACTAGGCAGAGGTGGATTTGGTAAGGTGTACAAGGGTCGCCTAGCAGATGGTTCACTAGTGGCAGTTAAACGACTTAAAGAAGAGCGTACACCAGGTGGAGAGTTGCAATTCCAGACAGAGGTAGAGATGATCAGCATGGCTGTGCATCGAAACCTCCTCCGACTGCGTGGGTTCTGCATGACACCCACTGAGCGGTTGCTTGTTTATCCTTATATGGCTAATGGGAGTGTTGCATCCTGTTTAAGAGGTAATTCTCACCCATCCGATGTGAAATCTAGTGATTTAAAGATTCAAGTTTTACAATTCAATTCTACTTTAGTAGAGAATAATTCGAAATTAACTTGGATCCTATTTGACAGCAAGTGTACACAAGTCATATGATACAACCACCAGATTGAAATGGTGTGGAATTTGATTACTAATTTTTTAAAATTAGTTCTATATTATGAATTGGAGGTACCTGGAGTGAAATTACCACACATATAATAGCTTCTTTGCAGTGGTTGGCTGTCCAAGGTGCTACGCGAAGCTATTATTTTGGAATGCCATGAGATATTATAACCTAACATAGTTTATTTGATCCACATCTCTTACAATTTCACAATCTGGTTTGATTTTCAGAAAATTGACCACCCTTTCTACATGCTATATTGAATTTTCTTGTCCATCTATTTTTTCACTTTGTCAACTAATATTTATGTTGAAGTTTTTTAAATGTAACATCTTAGTCGAGGATAATTTGAACTTTGAACAGTCAAGAAGGAAATTTGATTAAAACTTAGGCCAACCGTAATGATTTTGCTTGTCTGTGAAATGCTCTAAAGGAATTGTCATATTGTAGAGCGTCCGCCATCAGAACCGCCTCTTGATTGGCCAACTAGGAAGCGGATTGCATTGGGCTCCGCGAGAGGGCTTTCTTACTTGCACGATCATTGTGACCCAAAGATTATTCACCGTGATGTAAAAGCTGCAAATATCTTATTGGATGAAGAATTTGAAGCAGTCGTTGGAGACTTTGGCTTGGCTAAACTTATGGACTACAAGGATACTCATGTGACAACTGCTGTCCGTGGAACAATTGGGCACATAGCCCCCGAGTACCTATCCACTGGGAAGTCTTCAGAGAAAACTGATGTTTTTGGGTATGGGATCATGCTTTTGGAACTTATCACAGGACAGCGAGCATTCGATCTTGCTCGGCTCGCAAATGATGACGATGTCATGTTACTCGACTGGGTATGCACTAAACTTGTTATCCTTTTCATGCCCTCTTCACAATTTACATATGATAATTTACGTTTCGTTTGTCAGTTTTTATTACTGGAGAGTGCAGATAATGTAACTTTTGTTTAGATACTTTGTCCACTTTATCAAACCTTTTGGGTCTCTAAAGCCAGTTCTCCAGTTCCCGAACATTGATTGCAGGAGCCACTTAGTAGCTCGATCTTTTTATTAACAAATTGATTAAACTATCCCTTAATGTAATATTAAATTGGTGTTAAACACATCAAATCACTAATAACCTCATACTTCTATAATGACAAGGCCAAAATTTTGCAGCCCACCTGCAGTAATTTTCCTGGAAAGTATTAGGGCCATTTCAATCAACTCTGTTAACTAAATATTGGAAGTTGTCTTCACACAAGGATCAAACATTAATGCCATTCTCCTCTCTTTTTATATATTTCACTCAAAAAAGATACAAAGAAAAAATAAAAGTCATAAGTTTAATAAGTAGTACAATTTGCCCTAAGAAAGGAGAAACAAAGTTGAAATGAACCCATGATCTCTCTTTTCCTCTGTACACTTCTAGCAATACGACCTTTATAACTTCTTTTATAATAAAGTTTCCGTTATGTTCTTTATTTTCTTTGCCTTCTTTCCATATTCTGTTTTTCTTTTTCGGTTGAGCGAGGACACTCAACCTCTTTGATCTGCTGTATTTTGTTTATTTATAATAAAACTATGGCATCCTTACCGATCAAAAAAGTTTCCGTCATGTTCTGGTTGCACCAGTAAATGTTATTAACAGTCAGAGGACTATAATCTGCTACCTTTTACTCAATTATAGGGATTTCACCGACTTCATCTAGATTGTAATGCCTTTTTGGCAGCCAAACACTCTAAAAAGGTGCCTCATGCATTTCTGGGGCCTCAAAATCTGTCAAACACAAGTTTTTACAGGAATGGATGGCTAAAAGGTGTTTCTGTCGAGATTAAAGTCATTGAAAGGAGTAAAATCCTCTTAAGTGAAACAGTTTTTATTTAACTTAAAATGCTGAAACAATCTCCTGAACCCAACAACAAAAACGAATTCAGTTCCTGAATAAGGAACTGAATCTGAAATCTGGGAAATTTGGTTTTCTTTGGAGAAAGATTCTTAATCGGGTCTCTGGCCTTCTCCTTTGAGAGGCCATTTTTTGCCTTTTTTTCGTTTTTATCTTGTATTTTTCGGGTTCTTCCAACTTTTGCTAAGCACCTTGCTTCGTAAGTATGTTTTGCCTTATGAAATGAACATCTTTACTCATCCAAAAAACAACAGCAACAACAAAACTAATGAAAAAAAGGTAGTGATACTTTTTCGTGTCAGGCTTGTATAATTTTCTGTGTGATCCCCTTCCTCAGGTAAAAGGACTTCTAAAAGAGAAGAAGCTAGAGATGTTGGTTGATCCAGATCTACAGAGCAACTATGTGGATGCCGAGGTGGAGCAACTAATCCAAGTCGCACTTCTTTGCACACAGGGCTCCCCAATGGACCGGCCAAAGATGTCGGATGTGGTGAGAATGCTCGAAGGTGACGGTTTGGCCGAGAGGTGGGAAGAATGGCAGAAGGTGGAGGTCATCCGCCATGAGGTCGAGCTGCTCCCTCACCGAAACTCTGAATGGATTGTTGACTCCACTGACAATCTTCATGCCGTCGAGTTGTCTGGCCCCAGGTGACCATACCGATTAGGAAAAAAGAAAAGGAAATTTATTTAGCTGTTTAATTTTTTTTTCCCATCTTGTGTCTTTTATAAAGCCCATCTTGTATCGAAAAAAATTACATACAATGCATTTGTGCATATGAATCTTTGTGTTGAGGCAGTGTCGTTTCTCGATGATGTGTATTATTTAAAGAACGTGGGCACTGTGTTGAATTCTGAACTTGGACATGAAATGGGTTAGGTTCGTCAAAAATAGAAGTCTTTTTAGTTGATTTAGTAAACTTTTACAGGTGCACTCCAATGAGAACCTCTCAGCCATTTTCATGGCCAAGTTCAGTGTCATACATGCAGGCTTTCCCATGTTTAGTAGAAGTTAAGTTATAAGCAATTTTCACACCCAATGAATTTACTGTTTGTATTTTTTCATAACCTGGGTGTCTGGGCCTCTTAGAACGCCCTGACTAAACCCAGGGGCACCTGCGCGCTCCAAGTTATCATATTCCAGTTCAGCACAGGAAAAAATCGGTAGGATGGCCTCAAAGGAGGGGATTTTAACTTAGGTCTCTACTTTCCTGATGCGAGTACCTGCCGTCACACCAAACCTCTTTGAGGCTTTTATTTTCGTTGAAACCCATAAATGATATATTTAGTCATTCTTTCGTAGACGAAGGTGAGATGTCCGTTTCACAAAAGAGACTTGCTCGGGTGGAATTATGCGTGCATTTTAGCAGTTAAATTTGTGCTCTGCAGATTCAGCAAGCAAACTGTACTGTGGTTCGTGTCAGCTGAGTTTTGGCACTGAACCTAGCAGGGAAATGGCTACGCGACATTAAGAGATGAATGGTGAGCCGTTCAATCTCATTACGCCTAGAAGGCTAGAATTATACCTTCGCTGATTTTGCACACCTAAGAATCTCTCCGGAGGAGGTTTGACTACTTGAAACTCCCATGCCTTTCTTGATCAGGCCAACCCAACTGGCTCCGGTCACTGCAACTAAAATTCTCCGCCTGTAGAACCTCTTGCTTTTTTCACCCAAAAGAGGCCGTGTGTTGGAAGTACTTGGAACCATTGTCCAAATTTGGGAAGGAGACGGTAGCAATTGCTAGTTGCTGCTAGCCAGTGCGACGCCTTAAGAAGCAGAGGTTCTAAGTTCGAATCCTACTCCTTTTTTGGCTCTTGTAGGAATTTATCTCTACTGACTTATATGTGATGCGTGGGTGTTGCACATACGGGGTCTTTAGTCGGGTGCTCTAAGAGGCGGGATACCCCATTATCATAAGGTTAAAAAAGATGGTAGAAACGAACATAGAACATTCTCAGATTTTAAGGCCCATCACCATGCTGGCCCTGCCCAAGAGTTACTTATGAGATACCTTTGAATTCACGTACCGAATCTTTGAGTTGTCCCACATTAATTGACTGCTTATAATCATATACGATAGTGATTGTTTTTTGTCCCAATCTTATACAGGCGTATCATCATATGGCCAATTTTTAATTTCACGTGACATCCCAGAAAAGTGACCTTAAACTCAGGTTAAAACATGATTGATGTGACATCCCATGAAAGTAAACTTAAAATCGGATGGAACTCATCACGTTTGAACCTGATTTTAGGATGTCTGCCAGATGAAATGAAAATTTGGTCGTTTGATGGTACACCCATGATCTCAATATCCCTGGTGTGAAAACTTGGGTCAAAAAAGATCAGTTTGATTCAAAGCAATCAATGGGTTTTAGCATGGGTGAACCGAAAGATTCAGTGGGTGAATTTGAAGGTACTCTTTACTATTTGAGGTGGCATCGGTTTTGAAGAGATTTCAAGACCCATAAAATTTGTGTCAGCTTCGTACAAGTAGAGTGGCTGAAATGCACCTACAATTAGAGCTGCCACTGGCCTGCAACCCGTCTCGGAAAACCTAGGCCGGGTTTAGATATTTGAGGCCAGGAAAAATCGGGCCGGTTTAGATATGAAGCCTGCTTAAGCCCTGCCTGAGAACCATATATATATATAATTTTAATTTTTTAATAGTAGGGTTAGTAAAATACCATCATGGCTTATATCAGAATTAAATTTATAATTAACTTTAAAAAAAAAAAAAAAGATTTTATGAATAAAATAAAATTTTAAAAGAGAAGAATGGCTCGCCTGGCCCAGACCGCCTTAGGGCCGGGCTGGGACTGAGTACTTGTTGGCCCACCCTAGGGCTGACCCCTTGGCGCCCGGCCTAGGGCCAAGCGTTGCCCGCTCGGCCCTAGCTACCTAAAAGCCTAGGACACCCTTATATTTCCATGAGTAAATTTTGAGAGATTTCTGAAACAAAAGAGCATCTTGTTCTGGAGATGAGAAATCAATGGGCACACTTTTGAACATGCAGAAGGCGTTTTGACCACGGGAGGTGGTACGTGCTGTCATCAGACTCGTCTGTCTGATATGATTTTGATGGAGAAGGATTAGATGGTGCCAAAGAGTATTAGAATGCTGATCCATTTTCAAATGATAAATTTGTTTTTCGATTGGTTAGTGCCAAGTCAGCATTTGCGGTTGTAGTAATCAAATACTGCACACGCAACACAATTCAGATCAGCAATATGGAAGATCACCAGATGGCCTAGTCGCGGCCTGCCTGATCGGATTGATGGTTAGAGACAGCTGATCGGCATGATTCTTGAGCTATGAAACCAAGCCACATGGTTTTCTTTGGCAGATACAGACATGGTTTCAGGCTGGCCACATGATCGGATGGCAGACTAAGGAATGGGCACCCCATTTGCACTCCTGGGAAAGAGTAAGCTAATTTAAGATCAAGAAATAACTTTGACATGGTTTGAAGGTGGATGAGGTTTTTTATCACTTACCAGTATCAGATACACGACAAGCATCTTCATCAATCAGATGTGTCTACAGGCAGTTCTGTAGATTTGATTCATCAAGCCACATGGTTTACTGAAGCATTGACTGCTTCGAATCAGACGATGGAGATTGGTTTTCCTCCCTGTCTTCTACACAATGGATCTTGAGACCACGGGTGTAACATCAAACATTCAGTTTTTTATTCCATGGGGCACGGATCCCAAAAAAATGGCAAAAATGTGGCACACATCACGTCTCAAATATGATTTAGGGTAGCTTTTTGGGATCTACGCCACATGAAAACAAAAACTGGCTATTTGATGGCATGCCCATCCATTGTGCAGAAGGGGGTGCAAACTGATCTCGTCTGATTCAAAGCAGGCAACGGTTTTTCAGCATAGGCACCCTCAATGATTACATAAACACAAATAGAGCCACTCTTAAGCTCATCACAGTTCAATATATTGACAGATGGTAGTACATTGCTTATTATTAGTAACATTCATTCTCTATATGGTAAATTAGAAGCCCAATTTATATAATTAATTAATAAAATGCTAAAACATTACCTTAGAAGGAAGCTACTGCTTAGTAGAATTTTTTTAAAAATTAATCTTAAAAATACCATAATTTAGTTCCCCATTAAAGCATCTGTTTAAGCTTGGACATAAAGAAACACAGACCATTTTTTCATCTTTTTTTTTTCACAGCTTCTGACAACAAATGCAATGGGAATATGGTTTCAGTAAAGAATACGAACCTGCACAACTATGTCTGGCATTTATCAGATTGGTTCTGGTATTTCTACACTCCGTGAGAGCAGTTCCTCATCAGAACTTTGCTTGGAGAAACTAGTGCAGCTTTTCTTCTTACCACCATCTGAACCACTAACTGGAAAAAGCGATTCATCGTCAGAGACTTGATGGTCTGGGCTCGTATAGTTCTTTCCCCTCCACACCACAATTTGCTCCTTTTCGAACGTAACAAGGACACAAGGAACTAACTCCTGCATCAATGACCGAGTGAAATTATTAGAATTCTGTAGTTATGCACGGTCTAAAACAATGTCACCCAGTTCGCTGGCTCTCTTGGTTTGAATTCGGGATTGTGGTTCGGCACTATCAAGGAAACGCAGTTCACCTGGGCTAGGATAAGTTTTAAAAAAACATTAAATACATTGGATAATGTCTCCTGGCCGACGTTTAAACACCAAATGGTGTTTAAACAATCTACCACCACTAACTTCAAACTTTTTCACTCGCACAATTCTAAGTGTGGTTTCCTAATACGCCATGTGGCATCGATTTATGATCAACTTAAATGGTTCAGGCAGCAATCAATCATTGGAAAATGTTTTAGCCAAAGAATCATGTCACTAAGTTGATGTGAACCATCCGATTGGTGAGTTTGAATATCAGCCACTAAAACTAAACACAACGGTTGGTATTAGAGTGCACAGATCGGAAGGTTAAAAACCTCTCAAAAATATTGATTTTTGGGCCCATTGCTCTTCCACATATGATCTATCACTTTGACGGTGTGGATTACCCACACCTTGAGCCCATCAATGGTATAAGATCCTTTAAGCACCATTTTGGTGCTTAAATGGCGGTCAGGAGAGTTGTGCCCTAAATACATATATGACAATATTCTTTTTTAATCAAATAAGTAGCTGTTAGCCATTTGGTTTAAGACTTTGCTCAAACTATTTTAGGATTTTTACAATGCTAGTAAAAAACTGAACCAGCAGTCTCTTCGAACCGGACCGAACCAAACTGCGAACCAGTTCGCACTTCGCTACAGTGGTGAGAGAACCAGGTAACCCAGGTATAAAATACCTATTGGTAGGGGATTGTTACACACGGTACCAGGCCAGATCGCCACATGCTACTGAAGGGATAATACTGGCCTTTGTACCACCAGCAGAAACAGTATAAGTATTCGCAAGGAACCGCACTGGAGATATCAAACTTGAATGTGTCCAACTTCAAGAAAAAAAACCAAAAAACCAAAAACAAAAAAAATACTGCGACTAATAGTGCTACTCAAGAAACTGCTAAAATAGTGCAATTTTCAGTAGAAGTTGTGTATTTTCAATAGAGCATTGATTACCAACACTTTTTTTTTTTGATCAGTAATAAACTTCCATTCAATAAAGAAACCAGCGAGAGGGTGGAAGAAATACAAAAGCGGAAGACCACCAAAAGAAACAAGGAAAAAAGAGAAATGAAAAGCAAAATCGGAGCCCGAACTGCCCACAAAGACAGGTAGCCTCTACAACAACAGCAAAAACCGAAAAAGAAGGCAAGAACCTCTCGAAACAGACTCGAATCACAGGCCACTGCCCACCCACCCGAGCAGCCAGAAAAAAACTCTCTAACTAAGACCTACTCACATCCTCAGCTCCCCAACACCCTGTCCCCCATACTTGTCTAATACTGTCCAGTGATGCATCAGATCTTGAATTTGCCTTATGATGATGCCAATGGGGCGACGTTTGCGGCTAAAAATCCTGGCGTTTCTTTTTAGCCAAATTCCCCAAAGGACTGCATATGGTGCACTCCTCCAAAAGACACCTTGCGGCCCGATCCATCTAATCCCATTCCACGCAGTCAAGAATTCAGCAAGAGTCTCTAGTGCTACCCAGCTGATATCAAAGGAATTTAGGATCACACCCCAGATTTTCGTACCCACCTGACAATGAACCAGCAAATGGGCAACAGATTCCTCCGTAAGGATACACATTGGGCACCTATTCTGGACCGTTTTATCTCGATTATTCAGTTGGTCCATCGTCAGAATACGCCCTCTCACAGCCGTCCAGACGAAAAACCGAACTTTGGGGGGAACAGGGGCCGTCCAAATGAAATACCATTTCACTTTAATGAGTGATCGACACGAGAGGGCTCGGTAGAACAATTTGACTGAGAAGCTTCCCTTCTTGTTAGCCACCTAAGTTCTGCAGTCACGGCGATGATGATTCATGAAAGCCGAGTAAAGGGCCACCACCAAGGCCATGTATTGCACCATCTCCTCCCTTAAGTCCCTCCTAGTGCTTACCTCCCAAACCGGCGCCCCATTGATATTAGATATGATATCCTCAATCAGCCCATGTTGGGCCACTGACACGCTGAAAATCGAGGGGAACATCACTCTAAGAGGGTCCACCCATCCCAAAAAGAAATCCGAGATCTGTCGTCCCAACTAAACCGACACGGGACAACGACCCTGAAATCCGTGAATGCCCATGATGTGATGATTTGCCAAAATTAAACTAGTTAATTAAGCAATTAATCACAAATGAAAGCGATACCTTGGGGATTTCTCGGGAGTCCGCCTAGGTGGCCATGCTTTGGTTAACGTAGGGTCCAATTCGACGCGCGTGGTCCGTTAGGATGACGGAAGAGGCGATCTGAGAGATAGGACTCTCACTTCGTCTAGGTCGAGGCGTTAGATCGTATTCTTCTTGGAATCGGTAGCTTCTCGCTAGGGCTTTGAATTGAAGCGGTTAAATGGCACGAATCAAGCAAGCTCGAGCCTAACAACAGTTATGGATCGAAGGGCTAGGATTGGATTTGATCCAGAAGGATGGACATCAAGGTTACTCTAGATCTAGGGTTTAGGAGTGGGGAAAATCAATCAAAAGAGGGAAATTAAGATGCAAGAGGTTAGGAGAAAATAAGAGATCAAATAAGAATAGGAAATCAAATGAGAAAATTAAGCAATAATAGGCATCTCACCCTTGGCCTCACACCAAACCCCAAATGGGGAAGAAGACTCACTCTTTAAGCTCCTCACAAGCCAAAGCAAATAGCTCTTTTCATTAATTCAAAATTAAGTGCCAAAAATGGCT
This sequence comes from Chloranthus sessilifolius, assembly GCA_021018995.1. Lineage (NCBI taxonomy): Eukaryota > Viridiplantae > Streptophyta > Magnoliopsida > Chloranthales > Chloranthaceae > Chloranthus > Chloranthus sessilifolius. The sequence goes on along the minus strand of CM037594.1, from coordinate 117,288,194 downwards.
TACAAATTAGGCTCTATAGCCATTATAAGAGAATAAACCTAAAAATAGAAAAGTACTAAATGACCCTAAGTGATAACTTACAAAAAGAACAAAAAATAAGGATAAAAAGGACAATTACGTCACTTATAACGCTGATGCACGGGTTTTCACGGACGTCCGTCGCCTACTCACGGACGTCTGTGGTGCACTACGGACGTTCGTGCTCACTAGACAGTGAGCACCTCGAAATCCGGACGTCCGCCCTAGAGTCACTGACGTCCGTCGCCTGCTGATGCCTGGTGCTCCCAATCTGAACTCTAGGGCCTTCCCGTGGTGGTTCTTAACGTTCTTTGGCCCTTCAGTCGCTTATTTCGCTGTTGATACACCTTGTACGGTCTGAACCCTAGGTCTTTGTTAGTGGCGTCCCCATCAATTCCCCCAGACCGAAAGGGCTTCATCATCGATAAAGAACGGTCATGGTAGTGATCAAGTAAGTCAGGGTCTAGGCGGCGGACTTCTTCAGTGATCCATGTATTTTCGGATTCCGACTTTTGGATCCACTTCACCAAGTACCTTTGAAACCCCCCATCATGGGTGGAGACCACATGATCGTCTATGATCTCCTCAATCACATCTCTTTTAGGTTCTTTTGGAGGAGGAAGCTTAAGGACATATGCATTCGAACCACTCCTAGCCACAATCCTATAAAATCCGGCACCGCAGGCTTGGAGCTTCTTTGCGATTCCTGATGAGAATCGTTCCGGCCTAACCCGAACCATCACATGCTCACCAATTTGAAATTCCTTGAAACGCTTGTGGGAATCCGCCGTTAACTTGTAATTATCATTGCTTGAATTAATTTTACGTCTAATTTCGACATGCAAGTTATGAATATGTTGTGCAAATGTATCCGCGGACTCGGATGTGCGGTAAGATGCAGACATAGGAATCAAATCTAAGGGTGTTCTTGGCTTATGACTATGCACCACTTCAAACGGACTCTTACCTGTGGACCTATTGACGGAGTCGTTATATGCAAACTCGGCTAATGGCAAAATGGAGTCCCAAGTCCTAATGCGGTCACCGACAAGACATCGAAGTAGATTGCCTAGGTTCCTATTGGTGTCTTTCGTTTGGCCATCAGTTTGCGGGTGATATGCTGAAGAAAACTAGAGCATTGTACCCATCATGGGGTTGTCCCAGAGGAGATAATTGAGTAGATAGCCGCTTTGCACTCAATCCATCTCGATCTTCCTTATCTAACAACCCTTTCGGGAACTTCCTGATAGGTTGGTGATCGAAGTGAGGGAAGTTCCTTTCCGCGGTGGGCGGGCATGGTGGTTGGGCTTTACGCCGAACGAAGCCCGGAGTGCCCAAACATACTGAGTCCAAAAATGACTTGTTTAGGTAGGTCACCCCCGTGGCATAGTAGAACCATGGTACCTTGTTGGCCAGCCTTAAGCGTTGAAAAGCCCAACGTTCCTAAGTAGGTTCCGAGCGGTACGACTATTTCCAAGGTAGAAAGCGAGAGTCGAGTTCCAGGCCCAGAATCCCGCCCGAAAGCAGCAGATTCCTCGACTTAAACTGATTGAGCTACAAGCGCCATAGGGTTTTCCAAAAGTAACTCGTAAACTTGGCATCCCAATCGACACAATGGTCTTGGGTAGCCCATGGAGGCGCACTACCTCATTGAAAAATAACTTCGCCACATGGGTTACATCCGTGAACTTGTGGCACGGTATGAAGTGGGCCATCTTGGAGAAGCGGTCCACGATAACAAAAATAGAGTCGTGCTTGCGAAGGGTCTTGGGAAGACCCAACACAAAGTCCATAGAGGCATCTTGCCAAGGCGTGTGTGGTACCGGCAAAGGGGTATTTTGCCTTTGTTGCTTGAAAACTTGGCAAGTACGACATAGGCGTACAATCCGGGCGACATCACGCATAAGACCCGGCCAAAAGAATCGATCTTCAACGAGCGCAATGGTCTTGTTGCGCCCAAAATGGCCACTAAGCATGCAACTCCCAAGTGAGGAAGTCGCACAATGATGTGCGAAGGATGCATAGACGATTTCCCATAAACAAACACCCATCTTGGAGGGTATATTTGGATTTGGCATTGGGCGGATTGCCCCGTAGAGCAATGTATTCCGCCCCAAAATCTGGGCACTCGGGATAGTCTTGGATCAATTGCTCAAATCCCACGACCTCGGTGTTCATGACTTGCAAAGCTGCTACCTGGTGACTAAGAGCATCCGCCGCTTTGTTTTCAACACTGGCCTTGTGCTTCAATACAAATGTGAACCCTTGAAGGTACTCGACCCACGTCGCGTGCCTTGGGTTCAACTTTTTTGGGAAGCAAGGAAGCATAGGGCTTCATGGTAGGAAAATAGGACAAATTCCTATGACCTAAGATAATGTTTCCAATACCAAAGAAAGCGAACGACCGCATAGAACTCCTTATCATAGATGGAGCATTTTTGCTTTGTCTCGTTAAGTTTTTCACTAAAGTAGGCCACGGGGTGGTCCTCTTGGCTAAGCACTCCTCCTATTCCTACACCCGAAGCGTCACAAGCAACCTCAAAGACCTTTGAAAAGTTTGGTAGGCGCATGACGGGTGCACTAGACATTTTCCCCTTTATCTCGGCAATTCGCCGCGGTTTTACTCCATTGAAACTCCCCCTTCTTCATACAATCGGTGATGAGAGTCATAATGGTGCTAAAGCTTCGAATGAAGCGATGATAGAAGGTGGCCAACCCATAGAAGCTACGAACCTCATGTATGTTCCTAGGCTCGGGCCACTCTACAATAACCTTTACCTTTTCCGGATCCGCGACTATACCATCGGCCGAGACAATGAATCGTTGCATGAATGTACACTTCGAGAAGTTCGCATACAGTTTTTCTCCTCTCAATGTTGCACAAACTAACCGAAGGTGAACCAAGTGTTGCTCCTTGTCGTGACTATAGATAAAAATGTCATCAAAATACACCACAAGGAACTTCCCTATAAAACACTTAGTCATGAGCCTCATGAAGGTGCTTGGGGCATTTGAAAGCCCAAAAGGCATGACCATTCACTCATAAAGACCATCCTTGGTCTTGAAAGCGGGTTTCCATTCATCACCGAGGCGGATTTGAACTTGATGGTAGCCACTCTTGAGATCTATCTTAGAGAAGATAGTGACCCCAACCATCATATCCAACATATCATAGAGCCTTGGTATAGGAAACCGATATTTGACTGTAATTTTGTTAATGGCTCGACTATCCACACACATTCGCCACGTGCCATCTTTCTTGGGTGTGAATAGTGCGGGTACAGCACATGGACTCAAGCTCTCTTGGATAAACCCCTTCCGGAGGAGCTCATCAACTTGCCGCGATAACACGGCATGTTCCACTGGATTCAACCTATAATGAGGTAGGTTTGGTAGGGTAGATCTGGGAACCAAGTCTATTGCGTGTTGAATGCCACGCATGGGAGGGAGCTCATTGGGTAAGTCTACCGAGAAGACATCCACAAACTCTTTCAAAACTGGCCCAACCTCCTTGGGGTAATCACCCATAGACTCGAGAGCACGCTCAACGATGATGGCAATATATATCACACTCTCATCTAATGACGCTCTCTCAAACTCCGAAGGGCTCACGATATTGATGGTCTTAGATTGACCGCCCTTCTTCTCTACTTTCTTGTCCGATGGTGTCTTGGGAGGCAAGGGGTTTAATTTTATCTTGCCCCCATGCATGAACGTGCACATATTTGACCGCCCAAGGAGGGTCACGTCCATGTCATAGAGCCATGGCCTCCCCAAGATGATATGACCCACATCCATCGGCACCACATCATATCATAAGGTGTCCGAATACGAGGCTAATTGTATCGGCACACGACACCTTTGGGACACGGGGATGGAAGAGGAGTCGACCCATGCGACTTTGTACGGTCTTGGGTGGGGCTCGGGTGTAAACCGTAAGCGGGTAATGGTGTGTGTTGACACAACATTTGTGCAACTCCCGCTATCCACAATGACTCTACAACTCCTCCCAGTTGGCGAAAGTATTGAAAATGTAATCTCTACGCCAATCACCCTTATCTTCACGTTGAGGTTGTGCAAGGGCACACCTCACAACCAAGCACTCGTGGGTGCAAATTAGTGCTCGGTTACCGTCGTCACCCTCCTCATCACTAGGCGTGACTTCCGGTTCCTATACTTCCTCTTCTGCACCTTCTCCCTCATCAACTTCTCCTTCAACCAAGAGAGTCCTTTGTGGGTCTTGGGTAGGGCATTGGGCAGCAAAGTGGCCAAACCCATGACATTTATAGCACTTGGTTTGAGTGTCACCCTTTGAGGACTCACCTATCACACATTTCCCTTTGTCAACCCGAACATTTGTAGGAGTGGGTTGGGTCGGTTTGAAAGGTGGATTTCCAGCACTAGGTCTCCCTTCTCCAACTCTATGGCTACCGGCATGCGGCTCAAATCGTCTCACCACCGTCATTTTCAAGTACCTCTCAAGGTCTTGCACAACGGCGTGGCACTCTTCAAGAGTGTCGACAGGGTGAGAGATCAACTCGTTTTGGAGGTCTAATCACAACCCGGTGCAGAACCTTAAAAGAATGACTTGATCTTCCGATACATTGGCTCTCATCATGAACTCCTCAAACTTGCCAATGTACTCGGCTACGGGCATACTACCTTGGCACAGATTTTGCCATTGGTCAAATAGGCGGTGGTAGTATGATAAAGGAACGTACTTCTCCGTGAGATGCTCCTTCATGTCCTCCCAACGGGTAATGGGAGCACGACCCGCATGCGCTCAACATTGACCCAAAAGTATCGAACATGACCAATGAGCTTCATTTTCGCAAGTTTAACACACCGCTCATTGTCCATGTCATACCACTCAAAATGGTGATCCATATCGGAGACCCAATCGAGGAAGACTTTAGGGTTCATTCTTCCATCGAATGTCGGAAACTCAACTCGAACATTCTTGAGGAATCTCTCATCCGGGTCGTAGTCATCTCTGCGATGAACTAGTTCCCTATGATTCCGATATCGCCCCCCGAGCTGTTCGCCACGCTCAAAGCGCGAACCATTACGCTCATTGCATCGGTCATAATGCTCCTCATCACCTTCCAACTGATCCAAGCGGTTGAGAAACATCTCGTTAGAGGCAATCATAGCCGTTTGGGCTTCCTCCATGGCATTCATCCTATCCTTCATAGTGATCAACATGACTTGGATGCCTTTAAGGGCATCGGCAATCATATTCGGGTCCATGGTGACCACAACACACTAACACGGGTTCTAAAATGTTGCACAACTATGAACACAAGTGACTGAGGAACTTTATCAAATACACAATGTGCATGCAAATGAACACAAATGTGAACACGCAAAATGAATGAGCGAATTTTATAAAACACAATGAGTGAGCAATTTTATCAAACACCCGATGTGCATGCAAATAAACACACAAATGTGAACACACAAAATAAATGAGTGAATTTTGTAAAAAAATTCAATGAGTGAGCAATTTTATCAAACACGTGACGCGCATGCAATTGAACGCAAATGAAATGAAATTAAAAAAAATTAAGATGACATGCAAAATATGCCCTAACCTAGAACCTAAGCTCTGATACCAAAACTGATGCGGGACAATGACCCTGAAATCCGTGAATGCCCATGATGTGGTGATTTGCCGAAATTAAACTGGTTAATTAAGCAATTAATCACAAATTAAAGCGATACCTTGGGGGTTTCTCGGGAGTCCGCCTAGGTGGTCATGCTTTGGTTCACGTAGGGTCCAATCCGACGTGCGGGGTCTATTAGGATGGCGGAAGAAGCGATCCGAGAGATAGGACTCTCGCTTCGTCTAGGTCGGGGCGTTAGATCGTAATTCTTCTTGGAATCGGTAGTTCCTCACTAAGGCTTTGAATCAAAGTGGTTAAATGGCGCGAATTGAGCAAGCTCGAGCCCAACAACGGTTATGGATAGAAGGGCTAGGATTGGATTCGATCCATAAGGATGGACATCAAGGTTACTCTAGATCTAGGGTTTATGAGTGGGGAAAATCAATCAAAAGAGGGAAATTAGGATGCAAGAGGTTAGGGGAAAATAAGAGATCAAATAAGAATAGGAGGATCAAATGAGAAAATTAAATAATAATGGGCATCTCACCCTTGGCGTCACACTAAACCCCAAATGGGGAAAAAGACCCACTCTTCAAGCTCATCACAAGCCAAAGCAAATAGCTCTTTTCATTAATTCAAAATCAAGTGCCAAAAATGGCTTACAAATTGGACTTTATAGCCATTACAAGAGAATAAACCCAAAAATAAAAAAGTACCAAGTTACCCTAAGTGGTAACTTACAAAAATGACAAAAACTAAGGATAAAAGGACAATTACGTCACTTATAACGCTGATGCGCGGGTTTTCACGAACATACGTGGTGCACTACGGACGTCCGTGCTCACTAGACAGTGAGCACCTCGAAATCCGGACGTTCGTCCTGGAGCCACAGACGTCTGTCGCCTGCTGATGCCTGGTGCTCCCAATCTGAACTCTAGGGCCTTCCTGTTGTGGTTCTTGACCTTCCTTGGCCCTTCAGTCGCTTCTTTCGCCGTTGATACACCTTGTACGGCCTGAACCCTAGGTCTTTGTTGGTGGCGTCCCCGTCATAAACCTAACCCATATGGAAAAATCAGTCCAAATGAAGCTGGCACTCTTCCACCATGCAGAGACGTTCCTAGCCCGATTGGTATTAATGCCCCACGAACCTGGCAGATTGCCATATTTCTGAACCAGCAATGGCCTCCATAAACTGTTACTCTCCGTATCAGCAACTGCCCGCCATAGCCATTTGCCAAGCAACGCAATGTTGGTTCGATGGAGGTTCTGAATGCCAAACCCTCCGAAGCATTTGGGCAGCTGGCACACCTCCCACGCCACGAGGTGGTATTTTTTCTCCATACCAGCCCCTTCCCATAGAAAATCCCGCTCGATTTTCTCGAGGGCATGTATGATCGCCATCGAACATTTGAAAACAAACATGTAGAAAATTTGTAGGCTGGATAGCACCGAATTCAGAAGTTGAAGAACCCCCCCGCCCCACACTTAGGAATTTCCCTTTCCAGGTAGCCAACCTGTTTTGAAACCTTAATAAAACTACCTCCCAATCAGCAGCTTTTGGCATAGGGAGAGGAGTCGTGACCTAGCCAGCTCCATTGGCAAGAGACTCAGCAACTTCCTGGCTCAAACCAATGCCGAATAAAGTTGATTTCTGCATGCTCACCCTTTGCCCCGTTACAGCTTCGAAAATAATCAGAATATTAGAGAAGGCAGCTATTTCCCCCGGATCCGCTTTGCTAAAAAAATTGTGTCGTCAGCATATTGTAGATGTGTTATGGCGTGATTGTTGGTATCCACCGAAATGCCCGCGATACGATTCAATTCACGGGTTTTGTTGATAAGAGCACCAAGAGCTTCCCCAACTAAATTGAAGAGAAGCGGGGAAAGCGGATCGCCCTGCTTGATCCCTCGCGAGCTTTTGAAATAACCCGCAAGGGTACCGTTAACGATTATTGAGAACCAAGGTGAGGTGACACACGCTCTCATCCACTTCCTCCAAAGAGCGCCAAAACCACACCGCTGAAGCATATAATCCAGACACTCCCAGTTGACTCGGTCATACACCTTCTCCATATCCACTTTCCAAACAAAACCCGAAACTCGAGAAGAGGCCGCCTAGTGAACTACTTCGTGAGCGATGACCGCCATATCTATCATTTGGCAACCCTTGATGAAAGCCCCTTGATTGGTAGATACTATGGAATTTATCACCGTCTTGAGGCGGTTGGCGAGAACCTTAGACAGGATCTTATACAAACAGTTAATGAGGCTAATAGGCCGGAAGTTACGAATGTTTAATGCCCCTTCAATCTTTGGAATTAGAGTGATGAAAGTCGAGCTTAAAGATCTACCAATCACAGCCCTAGTGTGGAACTCCCTGAAGAAATCAAGGATATCGAATTTCAGGGAATGCCAAAAACTGGCAAAAAACTCCATATTGAAACCATCCAGACTTAGGGATTTGTTCTTCCCACTCCGCTTAATCGCATCCCATATTTCAACTTCGGAAAACGGCCTTTCCAAGCTCTCTCGGTCATCAAGACAAATAGAAGGAAAAGATACCCATCTAACTTTGGTCTGTCCCATCCGTCATCTTGAAACAGACTTCGGTAGAACTTCGAAATTTGATTTCTAATCTGCTCCAGATCAGAAAATTCATCCCCATTCACCACAATTTTGGTCAGAATTTTCTTTTTCGATCTAACTTTGGTCACAATTTTGGTCAGAAAATTCATCCCCATATGAAAATATTTCGTATTGTTATCCCCCACCTTCAGCCAGTGGTGTTTAGATTTTTGTTTCCAGCTCATTTCATCCTGCAGACTCCTTTCGACATTTTCGGAATCGGTCAAAACTCTATCTTCTTCCACAAGATCCAGAGCCTTGAGGCGATCAAGAATGGATGCTTTTCATTCATGAGTTAACCCGAAGATCTCCCGATTCCAAGACTTGATGCGCCTTTTTAAATGCCCCAGTTTGGAGATGAAGCGATAGGCAGTTGTTCCCTGAGGATTGATTTCCGACCACAAAATTGGGACAAAAGCTCTGATATCGGAGTTAAGCAGCCACTGATTCTCAAATCTGAAGGGGGAAGGCCCTCTACCCATTTGCCCACAATCAAGCAATAAAGGTCTATGGTCAGAGATAACTCTGGGCAACCCATGTAAGATGGCATGCGGGAAACATTCAAGCCACTCGGTTGGCACAAGAAATCAATCCAAACGACTAAGGGAGGCCTCCTGCTGCAAGTTGGACCGAGTAAATCGCACCCCCACTAGAGGTAAGTCAACCAACGCCCAATCATTGATGAGCGAGTTGAGGTAAGCCATATCTCTCCGATCAGGGAGCCCACTCGAGGATTCATGCGGCTGCCTCAAGGCATTGAAGTCTCCCCCCACACACCAAGGCACATCGCAGCCAGTTCAAACCAGAAGTCCTCCTTCTCACCCGCATCCGTTGGCCCGTAAACAGCAGTGAAAGCCCAACATTTGCCATTTTCCTTGTTTATCAGCTTGACTGAGGCAGAAAAACAACCACATTCCTCGCCGGCTTTTAGAAATAGGGCTGAGTTCCATGCCAAGAGAATCTCTCCCGATGCTCCGGCTGAACCGACTCCAACTGATTACCAACACTTAATGTAGTAATATGAGATGGATCTACAGTGTATATTCTAAGTTGTGTGCCCACTGTTCTAATAATATCCATATCATAGAGCCCATCCGTATAAAACTTGAACATTAACATTTTCATTTATATTAATTGAACAAGGCTTATAACTTCGTTGAGTGAACATATCTTGGTTTAAACGAACGAAGGGAACGTCCTCCTCATCCAGAACACTATTTCCAACCAAGTAGCCCAAAAAGCAGCCAGACAAAAGGCTTTCCAAAATGCTCGCTTGACTCCCTTGAACACCCCCATTGTCCTAAGAAACCAAAATATTTCCCCAAGTTCTTGGGAAGACCCAAACAACCCCAAAAACCTTCAATAACCATATTCCACATGTCCCTAGCAAACTAGCAACGGATAAACAGATGATCCTCCACCTCCACCATACACATCATGTACGTGTTACAAATTCTTACCTCTATTAATCAACTCATCAACCGTGAGGATCTGACCCCATGCAAAGGTAGTCCAGCGAAAAAAATCTAACTCTCGAAGGGGCACACCCCTTCCTCAGCACCATCCATTTATGACGATGCAACAGTTGCCAAACTGTAGAAAGAGTGCACAGATAAAAGACCTATTATCAAGGCTCCACACCCTAATGCTCGCTCTCCTAGCATGAGGTTTAGATTTACCACTTAGATCCAGGATCTCAACTAGAATAATCAGTTGCTATCGCGGAGGTTCCTACGCATTTCCAAGTCCCAGACGACCACACTTCCATTAAGACTAATCATGTAGCAATCAGAGCCCTTGGATTCATATCAATCCTATAGATATGCCTGAAGGGGTCTCTCAGGTAGAAGTCCTCAAGCCAAACAGAGTTTCAAAACCAAATCCTGTCTTCCAAACCCCAATCAAAATTTGATACACATTGAAATTTGCCTTAACCGAACAGAAACCTTTCCACCAAGCTCTATGCTTTTACCCCACACCCCCCCTCAATTGTTTCAGCTCCCATACTTTCAAACAAGGACCTGCACCCAAAGATTATCTTTTTCAATCCCTATCCTCCAAAGCCACTTCCCAACGAGAACTTTGCTCATTTCGTATAATCTACGGATGCCAAGACCCACTTCTCTTTCCTAAATGACATCATACCTCCCAATTGATTAGATGGTACCACCTTTCCTCTCCCCTTCCCTCCCACAGGAAATCACTTTCAATTTGCTTTCACTGGGCATCGAAACATGGACATGAAACAAACCGGAAGATTGGTGAAGTTGGCTTTATGACGGGGACGCCACCTACATGGACATTGGATTCGGACCACATCGTTTCTACCGGTGTCGAAAGAAGAGGCGGAGTGGAAGTCAGATCTAAGCGAAAAGATGAAAATTCGGGAGGATTGAAGGAGCACGTGAAAATTCGATCGATCGAAGTCCTATTTTGATCGATCGAATTCGGTCGACAGAAATATTAAGTTCTGGAGTGATATTTCAATCGGTCGAATCATATAATCGATCGATTGAAAGTTAAATTCGATCGATCGAATGTCGATGGCGAAATTTTATATTTATGAGTTTCGATTGATCGATTTTCAATTTCGATCGATCGAATTTCAATTTTGATCAATTGAAATCGTGCCGAGTTGTTTTAGAAGTCTAGTTTCGAACTTTTGTTTTAGGGGTTTATTTGTCTTTTATTTAATATTCATTTTCGGGCCTTCTTTTATTGTAAGGCCTCCTATAAAAGGTCCTTAAACTAAACAATGTGATTAGTTGATTGATTATTGAATAAGAGCTTTTGCTTTATGAAGAGAGTCTTCTTCCCCACGATGGGTTTGGCATGAGACTAAGAGAGTGATTCTCATATATCTTGTGTTATCTTTGCCTTCAATTTGTGGTGATTTATTATATTTGTTATTTCTCGATCTCTGTGTGCTTCCCTAAACCGTAGCCTAATTGTTTCCTTGCGATCCCAATACCTAAACCTTTTGAATTCCTAACCAAACAAAGTCAATACCCTTTTCCAAACCATAAACCAATCCGAGAACTATACGCCTTTTACAAACCCTAAAACCTTTTCACACCCAAGTTGGAATCTGTGAGTCTACAATGGACGGAAGACAAGCGCCTAAACCTGGAAAAGCTAGAGTCCTATCTTTAGGCCGATCTAGCCTCAACTCTAAATGTACTTGCGCACCGGACTGAACCCTCTCTAGATATCATGTGATCTACCCATCAAAATTCTGCAAACCCCAAAGGTATCAAAGATAATTTTGCGATTAAACTTGAGTTAATTTATTTAATTTCGGCAAAATCTGCACTAAAATCATATTCACGCATTTTAGGGTCGTTGTCCCGCGTCAGTTTTGGTATCAAAGCCCTGGGTTTTCTAGGTTAAGGCATCTTTGCTTGTCATATTTATTTTATTGCATTGTTTTCTTTTGTGAGTCCATATTGCATTCCATATTTAGAACCCTAATAGACTTTGTGATCACCATGACTTCGGATGAGGTTCTTAATACTCTTAGAGGTATGCGAGAAGAATTGAGTGCGATTAATGCACGTCTAAATACCATAGAGGAAGCCCAAACATCCCTAGGAGTTGGTAATGATAGATTACGTGATCGAATCAACCAATTGGAAGCGATGGGTGGGCTGGAAAATCAACACCAAGAGCGTGAGTGTCCGCACTTTGAACGTAATGGTCGCCAAGACAACCGGAACCGTAGGGATCATCGTACAGATGACTATGACCCCGAAGTTCAACTCCTCAAGAACGTCCGAGTTGAGATTCCGACTTTCGATGGAAGAATGGACCCTACCGTCTTCCTCGATTGGCTTTCCGACATGAACCAACACTTTGTTTGGTATGCCATGAATGACGACCGTTGCGTTAGACTCGCTAAAATGAAGTTGGTTGGTCAAGCTCGACTTTTTTGGCTCAATGTCGAGTGCATCAGGGTGAATGTGGGTTGTCCTCCCATTACCCGTTGGGACGACATGAAGGAACGACTTATAGAGAAGTATGTTCCCTTATCATACCACCAACGTCTCCTCGACCAATGGCAAAATTTACGCCAAAGCAGTATGCTCGTGACCAATTACACTGCCAAATTCAAAGAGTTCATGATGAGGGCAAAGGTATCGGAAGACCCTGAAATCACTCTCTCTAGATTCCGCACCGGATTGTGACTTGATTTGCCAAAATAGTTGATTTCTCACCCCGTGGAAACTCTTGAAAGATGTTATGCCGTTGTGCAAGATCTTGAACGGTATTTGAAAACTACGGTGGTGAAGAGGACCGAGTCACAATATAGCGGTTAACGATCTGGTGAGGGACGATTTAATCCTCTTCCCAAGCTTACACAACCCGCCCCTACCAATTCTAGGTTTGAAAAGGGAAAAGGTGTAGTCGGAGAATCCTCAAGGGTTAATTCTCAAGTAAAGTGCTATAAATGTTATGGGATGGGACACTTTGCCGCCCAATGCCCTACGAAAGAACCCCAAAAGACTCTCCATTGAGGGAGAGGAGAATGATGATGAGGTAGTAGTTGAAGAGGAAGTATTTGAACCGGTTAGCACACCCAGTGATGAGGGTGATATTATTGATCATGCTTTAGTTGTGAGGTGTGCCCTTGCACAGCCTCAACGGGATGAAAAGGATGACTGGCGAAGGGAGAACATCTTCCACACCTATGCCAGATTTGGTAAAAATAATTGTAGGGTCATCGTGGATAGCAGTAGTTGCACTAACGTAATATCAACTCATGTCGTACGCCGCTTGAGGCTTACACTTAAAGCCCACCCGAGACCTTATAAAGTCGCATAGGTCAATTCTTCATTCATTCCCATGTCGAAAATGTGTCATGTACCGATTCAATTGGGTTCTTATTCAGACACCTTATGGTGCAATGTGGTACCGATGGATGTGGGCCATATCATTTTGAGAAGGCCGCGACTCTACGATATGGACGTAACTCTTTCTAGTCGATCAAACATATGCACATTCATGCATAAGGGCATAAAGATCACCTTACATCCTTTGCCTCCCAAAACACCATTAACCAATACAGTCGAAAAGAAAAGCGAGTCTTCTAAAGCCATTAATATTGTGAACCCTTATGAGATCGAGAAAGCATCGATAGATGAGATTGTGGTCTACGTAGTTGTCACCGTAGAGAGTGCTCCCGAGTCGGAGAGCGAGTGTCCCAAGGAGGCTGAGCCGACTTTAAAAGAGTTTACGGATGTCTTCCGTAAAGACTTACCAAACAAACTCCCTCCCCTGCATGATGTCCAACACGCCATAGACTTGGTTCCTGGATCTACCTTACCAAACCTGCCCACTATAGATTGAATCCGGTTGAGCACGCCGAGTTGATTCGGCAAGTCAATGAGCTCCTTCAGAAGGGGTTCATCCAAGAGAGCATGAGCCTGTGTGTCGTAACTACCCTACTCACTCCTAAGAAAGACAGTATGTGACGCATGTGTGTGGATAGTCGTACAATCAATAAGATTACAGTTAAGTATCGGTTTCCCATATCAAGGCTCGATGACATGCTCGATATGATGGTTGGTGCCACCATCTTTTCAAAAATAGACCTTAAGAGTGGCTACCATCAAGTCTGCATCCGCTTCGATGATGAGTGGAAAACCGCCTTTAAGACTAAGGATGGTCTTTATGAGTGGATGGTCATGCCATTTGAGCTTTCTAATGCCCCGAGTACTTTCATGTGACTCATGACCCAAGTGTTGAGGTCGTTTCTAGGCAAATTCCTTGTTGTTTTTTTCGATGATAACCTGATCTACAGTCATGACAAGGAACAACACTTGACCCACCTTAGGCTGGTTTGTGAAACCCTCAAGGGCGAGAGGTTGTTTGCAAATCTCAAGAAATGCACCTTCATGCAACTTTCTGTTGTTTTCTTGGGATTTATTATCTCGACCGATGGAATGATCGCGGACCCCGAAAATATTAGAGCCATTGTGGAGTGGCCCGAACCTAAGAACATACACAATGTTCGCAGCTTCCATGATTTGACGACTTTCTAGCATCGCTTCATCAGAAGCTTTAGCACCATTATGGCCCCAATCACAAATTGCATGAAAAAGGAGATTTTAAATGGAGGCAAAACAGTGACGAAAGCCTTTGTTGAGATCAAACAACGAATGAGTAGTGCACCCGTCATGCGATTATCAAACTTTTCTAAAGTCTTTGAAGTCGCATGCGACGCATCAGGTTTAGGCATAAGAGGAGTGCTTAGCCAAGAGGGTCACCCTATGGCCTATTTTAGTGAAAAATTTAACGAGGCAAAGCAAAAATACTCCACTTATGACAAGGAGTTCTATGCAGTCGTCTGATCTCTTTGGTATTGGAAGCATTACCTTAGACCACAGGAATTTGTGTCGTTCTCAGACCACGAAGCCTTGTGCTTTCTTACTTCACAGAAGAAGTTGAACCCAAGGCACGCGAAGTGGGTCGAGTACCTTCAAGGGCTCACATTCGTGTTAAAGCATAAGGCCGATACTGAAAATAGGGCCGCTGATACACTTAGTCGGCGAGCGGTGACTTTACGCACAATGAATACCAAGATTGTCGGGTTGGAAAAGTTAAAGGATGAGTACCCCGTGTACCTAGATTTTAAGGTTGAGTATACTGCCCTCCTTAGTAACCCAACCAGCACACACTCCGTGTATACCATCCACGATGGGTACTTGTTTAAAGGCAATCGCTTTTACATCCCTCGCACGTCACTGCGTGACTTTCTTATTTGGGAGTTACATGCTGGAGGGATGACCGGACATTTCGTGTGTAATAAAACTGTTGCGCTCGTAGAAGATAGGTTCTTTTGGCTTAGCCTACTGAGAGATGTCGCCCAGGTCGTTAAGCATTGTCGTACTTGCCAAGTGTCCAAACAGACCAAACAAAATACCGGCTTGTGCCCCATTATCTGTGCCACACACACCGTGGCAAGACCTCTCAATGGATTTCGTGCTTGGACTTCCTAAGACCCCTAGGAAGCACAACTTCATCTATGTCGTAGTGGACCGATTTTTCAAAATTGCCCACTTAATTCTTTGTTCCAAAACCTCCGATGCATATCATATTGCTAAACTATTTTTCGCGGAGGTAGTGCGTCTTCATGGGTTGCCCAAAACCATTGTGTCTGATAGGGATGTTAAAGTTATCAGTTAGTTTTGAAAGACCCTTTGGCACATGATGGACACATTGCTCCAATTCTCAACAGCTTACCACCCTCAAACGGATGGCCAAACCGAAAGCACCAATAGGAGCTTTGGGAATCTCCTTCGTAGTCTTGTTGGTGATCATGTTAGGACCTAAGATACCATCTTACCCACAGCTGAGTTTGCCTATAATAATTCTGTCAATAGGTCCATAGGCATGAGTCCTTTTGAGGTAGTACATGGTCATAGACCTAGGATCCCATTAGATTTGATCCCCATGTCTGCATCCCATAGAGTGTCAGAGTCTGCCGATGCATTTGCACAACACATTCATAGCTTGCATGCCGAAATTAAACAAAAAATAAATTCAAGCAACAATCAATATAAATTATCTGTAGATGCTCACAGGCGTTCTAAAGCATTTCACGTGGGTGATTATGTGATGGTCCGGGTTAGGCCTGAGCGGTTCCCATTGGGATCCACAAAGAAGCTCCGATCTTGAGGCGCTGGGCCTTTTAGAATTTTGGCTAAGAGTGGTCCTAATGCATATGTGCTTGAGTTTCCTCCAGGCACGGGGGTTTGTTCAACGTTCAATGTGGAGGACTTGGTTCCTTACTTGGGTTTCACCCCACCTCCCAAAAACCCACTCCAGCCACCTCCTAGTCCCAGCCCCAACCTTGCAACCTATACCTCTTCCTTCCCCAAGCAAACAAAGAACATATGAGATAAAGGATATAATCAATGATCATGTCGTCTCTACACATGACAGGGGATTCTAGAAGTACTTGGTTAAATGGGTCGGCAAATCGGAGTCCGAAAACACGTGGGTCCACGAGAATGAAGTTCGCCGCTTGAACCCCGACCTGCTAGACATCTACCACAAGCGCGTTTCATCGGTGATGAAACCTTTTTGGTCCAAGGGAATTGACGGGGACGCCACCTACATGGACATTGGATTCGGACCGCATCGTTTCTACGGGCGTCAAAAGAAGAGGCAGAGTGGAAGTCAAATCTAAGCGAAAAGATGAAAATTCGGGAGGATTGAAGGAGCACATGAAAATTCGATCGATCGAATTTAAATTTTGATCGATCGAAGTCCTATTTCGATCGATCGAATTCGGTCGGCAGAAATATTAAGTTCTAGAGTGATATTTCGTTCGATCGAATCATATAATCAATCGATCAAAATTTTCAATCGATCGAAAGTTAAATTCGATCGATCAAAAATTTCAATCGATCGAATGTCAACGGCGAAATTTTATATTTATGAGTTTCGATCGATTTTCAATTTCGATCGATCGAAATCGTGCCAAGTTATTTTAGAAGTTTAGTTTCAAACTTTTGTTTTAGGGGCTTATTTGTCTTTTATTTAATATTCGTTTTAGGGTTTTCTTTTATTGTAAGACCTCCTATAAAAGGTCCTTAAACTAAACAATGTGATTAGTTGATTGATTATTGAATAAGAGCTTTTGCTTTGTGAAGAGAGAGTCTTCTTCCCCGCGATGGGTTTGGTGTGAGACAAAGGGAGCGATTCCCATATATCTTGTGTTATCTTTGCCTTCAATTTGTGGTGATTTATTATAATTGTTATTTCTCGATCTCTGTGTGATTCCCTAAATGGTAGCCTAATTGTTTCCTTGCGATCCCAAAACCTAAACCTTTGAATTCCTAACCAAACAAAGCCAATACCCTTTTCCAAACCATAAACCAATCTGAGAACCATACGCCTTTTACAAACCCTAAATCCTTTTCACACCCAAGTTGGAATCTGTGAGTCTACAACGGACGAAAAACGAGTGCCTAAGCCTGGAAAAGCTAGAGTCTTATCTTTAGGCCGATCTAGCCTCAACTCTAAACGTACTTGCGCACCGGACTAGACCCTATCTAGATATCATGTGATCTACCCATCAAAATTCTACAAACCTTCAAAGATATTTTTGCGTTTAAACTTGAGTTAATTTATTTAATTTCGGCAAAATCTGCATTAAAATCATATTCACGCATTTTAGGGTCGTTGTCCCGCGTCATTTTAATCAACACCACTTTCCCCAATGGATCACCTTTCCACATCACAACCTTTTCTCCAATCTTAAACAACTGGTTCCCACAAAGCCATACAAGATTTTCCCACAAAAATAGGAAGGCCAAGGTACTTATTAGGCAAGGAATCAACCATACAACTCAACTCCCCTGCCAAAGCATTCAGAACAACCACATTCACCCCAAGGGACTAGTTTTTTGAAGATTTATCGCCTCATAGATGGTCAACACGCCCTAATATACCATATCTTTGTATGGTCAACAAGCCATACGAGATTTTCCCTCATAGATTTACCGTCTCGTGCAACTCCTCCATTTCTCCATAAAACCCATCCCTATCCAACATGTAATCAAGAGGGCCCCAATGAACTTTGTGATCGGTTTTTTCAATATCCACTTTGCGAATGATCCTCGAGTTCCTACTTATATAACGACAGTCAATAGCTTCATATGCAACAACCAAGGCATTGAGCATCTGTTTGCCAACATCAAAAGCACCCTAGGAGGGAGAAATAATGGCTCTTATTAGCAGTCTGAGTTTGTAAGCAAGCACCCTTGCCAACAACTTATACACACTACTCAGAAGATGAATAGGCCTGAAGTCTTTGATTTCCACGCCGCCTCCTTTTTCAGAATGAGAGGAAAGGACAAAAATCGAGTTCATCATTCTCCCCAAATGGCTACAATCATGGAACTCATAAAAAAAATTCATCTTAAGAACGTCCAGAACAAATGAAAAAAACTCCATAATATACCCATCCAGCCCAGGAGCTTTGTTCTTACCTAACTTAAAAATAGATTTCTTCACTTCAGCCACCCTCCTTTCAAACTTAGAAATGCAATCAAGAGGAATACCATCAATCACAGGACGACAGCAACCCTCGCTCCTATACAAATCTTCATAAAACCGTACTATCTCCTTTCCCACCTCATCACCATCCTCAATTTTCACCCCATGGGCCATAATATGCTGGATGGCATTGACCTTGTTCCTCATATTAGCAACGGAAAGGAAATATTTCATACTATTGCCCCCACTTTTAAGCCAGTTAGCTTTGAACTTCTCGTCCGATCAATAACTTTTCAACCATAAAATTTAGATTTCGCTGTTCTTTCGTCTTTTCTTCCCATTATTTCATCCCAAAATTTAGATTTCTCTGTTCTTTCGTCTTTTCTTCCAATTATTTCATCCTCTAATTCTTTTCTTCCTCCGTCTCCTTACCCCTTTTGCAGCTGCATCAATTTTTTATTCCTAACTTTTCGTTTTAGCACAACTTTTGGGGGGTTTCCAATTTTCATACTTTCAACTTGGCCCAGACAGCATAATACCCAATCAAATTATCAGCTGTAAGTATCTAACTACTATAGTTCATGATGTTTAGGTCATATTAGTTGCTGCCAAGAACAAGTTTGCAAACCATTTCCATCCTAATACAATTTTTGGTATTAGAGCAAATCCATAAAAGCATTAATTATAATGAATTACATCAGATCAAAAGCAGCATAACTAGCTGCTTGACCAAAAAGGAGGGGGTGGAAGAAATAGGGAAAAGGGAAAAGAAAGCCAAAAAAGCAGCCAGAAATCACAGAAAATCTATTAATAGATATTTTATGTACTTGTTCTATTTCCAACTAATGTGATATAAAATTTATAATACATGCTATCGATCCCCAGTCAATAAATAGATCTATCATGTACGCAATAACATAAGGATCCTACTAGACTTCTTTCATCATTGCAAGTTTGCAACAACCATCAACACCTAAATATGGGATCTCAGAGGATGGATGGAATTTTACTACCAGCTCCCCTCAAGATTCTGGTTGGTGGAAAGCGGTGAAGGGGTGCCAACATGATTTCCAAAATGGCATTAGGTACAGTTGGGGTGACAGTCAGTGGATTCGGTTTTGGAAGGATCAATGGGTTGGGGAGCAACCCTTACAAATTGCTTTTCTACGATATATATGCTCTCAGACATGAAGGAGGACGTTGCAAGGAATTTTGTTCAGATGGAGGACGCCAACCAAGTTTGGAATGTCGCAACAAGGAGAAATCTCAGAGATTGGGAAATGGAGGAGTCTACGAATCTAATGACAATCATTAGGGGGACGACGCCTAATTCGATCAATAAGGACCGGAGAATATGGAATCATACTAACAAAGGGGTATACGCGGTAAATTCTTTCTACAAATTTTTGCTGAGGGAAGAGGGGAATCACAGCCGAACCAGGTGGTGGTTCTGGTTTTTGGAAGGTGAGAATGCCACCGAAGGTGAAATTCTTCTCTTGGATGGTGGTGCGGGGGAGAAACCTTATTAGAGACCAGCTGGTTAGAAAAAGCATACCAGTCATTAACAAATGTCTGCT
Organism: Chloranthus sessilifolius; assembly: GCA_021018995.1. Classification (NCBI taxonomy): domain Eukaryota; kingdom Viridiplantae; phylum Streptophyta; class Magnoliopsida; order Chloranthales; family Chloranthaceae; genus Chloranthus; species Chloranthus sessilifolius. The sequence continues at coordinate 117,268,363 of CM037594.1, read as the reverse complement.
ATGCATGAGGGGGAGGGAATCCGTTTCGCATATTCTGATGCACTGCTCTTTCTCTCGAACCATATGGTACAAGATATTCTCTATTTTCAATGTCAAACGGGTCCTTCCTTTTTCCTTTTTGGCCGGCTCAAATGATGGAAATGTGGAAGGAGATTGGGATAGAGGGGAGAGTTGTGGCCTCTCACTATTTACGTGATTTTTTGGGCTATTTGGGTGGAGAGGAATAACAGAGTTTTCAGACAAAAGGCTAAACCGTTCAAGTTCATTATTTGTGATGTTAGAGACTTGGTGATCAGCTGGAATGCCGCTAAGATGACTGAGTTTAATGACGGTCGTCAGCATTTTCTCATGCTATGGGATTGTTGTAAACTTGTAATCCTTAGCTTCTTATGGGCCTTTTGTAGGCGATAGGGGTTGGTTTGCTTTGTGGACCTACTCGGCTCACTGGGTGAGTGATCTTTGGAGGGTTCTCTTTGCCTGGGTAGTTTCTTACTACCCTCCAAAGTATGTATTTCCTTTTGTTGTTTCTTTTCTATATATTGGGCTTTGTTACCGTTTCAAAAAAAAAAAAACATCAACACCTCATTACTTTTCTAAATACCTGCTGCTTTACATGACAAAAGTAGCCAAGCATTAATCGAAACACTGTGCTATAACCCAAAATACAAGAGTGATACAAATATTGACATAAAAAATAATAATAGCTGCCACTTCTAAAAGTATTAAATAAATTGACTTGTTTTGTAACTATTGAAAAAAAAATTAATGCTGCTTGTATTGTTTAACAAAAATGAACCTTGGGCAAGATCAATTTTCCAAATTAAAATCTTACCCTTAGCTTGCAGCCTATTTTCTTGTAATCACTCTTTTCCAGGCCGTTGCAGTCTATACGGACCAGCTCGTCAGTGAGAAAAGCATCTCGAACCATTAATACAAGACTACCATAATAGCCATTCTTTGCTGCAATTTGGGTCCATTGGATTAGAAGTATATGCAAGTACGGACTACGGAGTATTAAAATTTTTAGGTTTTACAAGAAACATACCAAGCTTTGTCAATGGAGGAACTGAGAGGCCTTTCTTCCTCATTTCCTTTGTTTCTTCAATGGTTAGGCCATCGATGACTGTTTTAATCAGCCTCGGGTAGATAGGCTCGTGGGGTCTCCACAACATAAGTGGAATAACGGGCCTTCTCTTAGGATTATAATATCTGCCTCTATACAACACAATAACGCCACAGTGTCTGTAGATGATCTGACCACCAGTTTTGTCCTGACAACATATACCAACGAACCCTACAAACAGTTAGATAGTTTGTTTTTTCTTTTTCGGTCGGTCAGTTAAATAGCTTTCTTTACCAAGTCCAAAAAGGAACTGGGATATACGAGAGCATAAGTTATTTTTGGAGTAAAAAAAACGCGAAAGTAAATATCAACAAACTTTAAAACGAAAAAAGCTTATGACAAACTCTTCTTTACCGCACTCAGATTCAACTGAGATGTGATGAAACCTACAGCCAGTGTAACATATGCTATAAATACTTGGAAGAATACAAATTCGATGCCAAAAATATTACACCATCAATGGTTTGAGATGACGGCGATCTGAACCATCAAAGTGATAGATCATAGACATAAGTGCAACAGGCCCAAAAATCGCGTTTTAGGGAGATTTAACCATTCGATCTGTAGACTATAATATCAACTGCTGTTTTCAGTTTTAATGGCTGATATTAAAGTTGGTCAATCGGATGGTTCACATCCATTTATTGGTATGTTTCATTGGGGTGAGACATATTCCAATGATAGATTGCCACTTGGGCAATTTAGATTGATTATAAATGTGTGTCACATGGCATAATGATAAATCACACTTCAATGGTGTGAGACAAAAAGCGACATTTAATGGTGGAAGATCATTTAAACACCGTTTGGTGTTTAAATGACGGTCAGGAGTCATTATCCCTTCTTCCAATTAGTATAGCGAGGAGACATAATAGACAATACTGGAACTACTTAGAACAACAACGGAAGAAATTCATGAAAAATGTTGGAATTTAAACTACAGAACTACAAATGACTCAATATTATGTAACTGTTGATTGGGCATTATGCGTGTCAGAGTAACATTCTTAGAGCTATTTAAATGGCAAAAATTAATTTCAAATATAAGTCTACCGTGCACTTTCCATTCAGCTACAGGCCCGAATCCCCAAAGGGTGATTATGCACCCACAAGACGCACAACAATGGATCAAAATATCGTCCGATACCAATACGTATCGGACGATACGTATCGGTATTGGACTCGAACGATACATTGAATGTATCGAACGATACATTCAATGTATCGTCCGATACAGACCGGTACCGATACGTATCGTCCGATACGTATCGTTTTGGAGCTCGGACGATACGTATCGGTAACCCGATATTTTAACCCATGCGCACAACAAGACTGATAACACTGTGCTGCAACTTTATCAATCATACTATTTTCTTGTCTATTATATTGCTGATGAGGTACTCAGAAAATATCCAATATCTGGTTAGGGCAAAGCAGATATTTGTTGAAGAAAGTGACTATATCAAAAGTGAGGGGAATGAATGACTCCCATATATACAACGGAGAGATATTAGAGAATCTGTAGGATTAGCATGATAGGATTGGATGCATGAAGATTTAAGATTAAGATTAGAATCTTAAGATTATATTACAAATATAAAATCTGTTAAGATTAGGATAGATAGGAATATTGTTTAAGTTGTGTTTATCTTTAAGATTGAGTCAAATTGTAATCTTCTCTATTTATAGAGATCTTCTGGATAAATGAATAGCACAAAATAGCACAATGTAGCCCTATGTGATTCTCTCTCTCTCTCTCTCTCTCTCTCTCTCTCTCTCTCTTTAAATTTCTACAAGAGAGAGAGAGAGAGTACGAGTGTGCTTGAGAAGATAAGTACGAGTGTAACGACCCGAAATCCCCCTTAAGGATATAAGTGGAATATCAAGTCACAACTCACATATCAGTTACTTATTACCGGCATTAAGCTTGATGATAAATGGAAAATGTGAGCAATATTTTTTTTTAAACTGAACAGAACATCAACAATCAAGTGCATAAAAAGAGCAGCATATATTAAAGTCAACCTCAATATTAAAAACAAAATATACCATGCAGTAACTATTAAATACTCACAGTGAGTAAAAGGGAGAAGGGTGAGTTTCAAGATGCTTGTCAACCACTCTGTAGTCTATGTCTGCACCTCACTTGTACTCGATGGTAAGATTTGTCAACATAAGTCGAGGGATAAGCATTTTGCCACAATGCTCAGTAGGGGTAACCACTGTGCTCAAAAAATTCGGCTTAATCATAACATGGTCGTATCTTAGAAATTTGAACTTATCATATAATTTTATTATATGTTTTTTTATCATATTAAAAATATACTCCATACATATTTCTTATATAAAACATGCGGCTGAACTTCGAAAGCTGCCTGCGTACCCTAATTGGGATCAAGCCAACTGTAGTTCTAAACTTATTATATTCCCAATAGGCATATAAGCGTAAAGGTGGGACCCATAATGCCGTAAAAGTCACAGATATCTCTCGACCAAACTGCCACCTCTTTTCACATGGAAGCAATTCTATACTCCCATTCCGTATAGAGAAACTTCCGGATCGGATGGTTTGGTCAGGCCTTATAACATTCTGTGACGGTAACTACACCATAAGTAGAAAGCACGCAAGAAACAAAAAATGGTCGCTATATATACATTTACAAGATTTTATATATATATATATATATATATATATATATATATATATATATATATATATATATATATATAAAAGATTGAAAGATTTGAAAAACAAAGGAAAATATTATAGAAAATCATTTAATTCTTAGAAAATGAAGAACAGATTCAGTACTACATAACCAATTAAAAAAGAGATAGGAAAAAGGCCCAAAACCCACAAAAAAAAGGATTAAAAAGAAGACAAAACCTAACAAAATAAAGAGCTTACCTTACTTACTCCTCGTGATTTTGAATGTAGAGAGAGAGAGAGAGGTGTTTTTAAGAAGGCAAGAGAAATGAAGAGAGACTGTAGAGAGGTGGGCCGGGGGCTGCTGCCGTGCTGTGAGCCTGCAAGAGAGCCAGCGGGAGAGGGCCGTCAGCTGTGGGGAGCTGCGGGTGCGGCCGCACGGGGCTGCCAGCTGCCGCCGAATTAAAACAATGAATCGCTAAAAGCCACCGAAAGATGGGTCTAAGACTTTTAGCTTTTGGGGTTTTTTTTCCGTTTATTCCAGAGTGGACAGCGGCTGATTTTATTTTTTTTAGTAGCTGGAGTTTCCACTTAAAGTGGGTGTGTAGAGAGGGAGCTTGGTTATTGTGTTGGGCGTCAATTGTAAGATGAGTTTAAGAGAGGGATTGTGTGCACGTGAGGGCTTTCTTTCTAAGAAGGTAGAGTCAGTGTTGGACTCTAGATAATTATCTTAAGTGAGAGGGGCTGTATGCAGTGTAGGTCATCCACACACAAGTTTGTGTTGGTGCATAAATAATATGTATCCTTAAGTGAGTTGCAATTACTAATTTAGTGTATATTTTATTTTCTTTACATCATATAAAATTAAATGAAATTTTCACATAATATTTATTGAATATCGATGATATGTAGTCTAGTATGTTCAAGGCCACTCGGCCCACGGTCTTAGGCTTAGGCCGGGTGAGACAGATCGATTATTTAAGTTCTCGAATCGACGAGGGAAATCATATAATCGGGATCATTCATGGGGTCGAGAACAAACCGAGGTTTAGCCTTGGGTCTGGGTGCACACACAATATTAATTTATAGTATAATATTTATTATTCATTATTTATGCATGCTCATACCACTATAAATACATATATACAAAGTGACACTGGACAAAACCCTAGACTGCGTGAATGAAAATAAAATGCCATTTGCCGAAATTAAACTAAATTAATTAAGTAGTAAATCACACAAACGATAGTGATACCTTAGGATTTTGCAGATTTCCGTTGATGATTATGTTCGGGTTGGGTAGGGTCCAGTCCGTACGCTAGATCCGTTAGTCTCGCGGAAGGAGGATCCTAGAGATAGAACTCTAGCCGCTTCCAGATTAGGGCATTCTTAGGTCAAAATGGGATCGTTGGTTTTCTCAGGATGTTTTGATGCGGAATGGTTTAATGGCTCATATGAGATCTAGGGTTATTGAATTGGGTCGATTCAACAGTTTAGATGAAAGCTAGGGTTTATGACATTCGAGTATTGAGAGGATATTGGCTGATTTAGGATTATGGGAATAAAATAACGTAGAGAAAGATAAATCAAAGATAGATAAATTGGATAGATCGTGGACTTCGCACCCTTGGCTTCACACCAAACCCTTCACGGGAAGAAGAATCACTCTTCATGGCTGCTCATCTCAAGCGGAAAGCATAATCTCTTTTCATTAATCAATAATTTTCTTACATTGTTTATTTAGAGACCTTATATAGGAGGCTACACAAAAGAAAACCCTAATACAAAAATAAACTCAAAAAGGCAAGTTTGTCCCTAAAATTAAATCTCGAATTTTGGCAGATCCTTTTCACGCTAAAAATCAATCAATCGACGCCATGCTTCGATCGATTGAGTATATATATAACTCATAGAATTCTCGGGTCGGAATCGCTATAACTCTATTTTCACAGTCGATCGATTGATACCATGCTTCGATCGATCAACTGGAAAGACATACTCCGTCAAAATGTAATCTTCCCACTGGCCACAATCGATCGATCGACTATGCAGTTCTTCTAGGTTCCTTTCAACTCGGTTCTGGTCTTTAAGCCCGGTTCTAGTTTCCGTCCCGTTTCTTCTGCCATCGGTACACTCTATATGGTCCATAATTGATGTCCACAAAGTCGGCGTCCCCATCAACTCTCCCGAACCGAAAACGCTTCATCACCGATGAAGCAGAGGTATGATATTGATCGAGCATGTCGAGGTCAAGGCGACGAACTTCGTCTTCATGTATCCACGCGTTCTCAAATTCCAGCTTACCCATCCATTTCACCAAGTATTTTTGAAATCCTCCATCATGAGTTGATACCACGAGATCATCCAATATCCCTTCGATTACATCTTTATGTTGCATGCTTGGGGAAGGAAGGGGTAGGGGCTATAAGGGTGAGGTGGATAGGGGTTGTTTGGAACGGGTTGCAAGGAGGTGGGGTCGAGTCCAAAGAAGAGACTAGGTCCTCCATATTGAACGTGGAGTTGATCCCTATATCCGGAGGAAGTTCAAGGACGTAAGTATTAGGATCACTCCTTGACACAATTCTAAAAGGCCCAGCGCCACGGGCTTGGAGCTTTTTAGCTACTCCCGATGGGAATCGTTCCAGCCTAATCCGAACCATGACATGATCACCGATTTAGAATTCCTTGAAACGCTTATGTGCATCCGCCGACATTTTGTATTGCTCACTGTTTAAATTAATTTTATGTCTAATTTCGGCATACAAATTGTGTTTATGTTGTGCGAATGCATCTGCGGACTCGGACACTCAATGTGGCGCAGACATTGGTATTAAATCAAGTGGTGCTCTAGGGCTATGACCATGTACGACCTCAAACGGATTCATACCTATATACCTATTGAGAGAATTATTGTATGCAAACTCAGCTATTGGTAACCTAGAATCCCAAGTACTAACATGATCACCGACAAGACAACGAAGGAGATTACCTAAGCTTCTATTGGTGATTTCCGTTTGGCCATCGATTTGAGGGTGATAGGCCGATGAGAACTATACCATGGTACCCATCATGTGCCACAAGGTTTTCCAAAAATAATTGAACTTCACGTCCCTATCTGACACAATGGTTTTGGGTAACCCATGGAGACGCGCAACCTCTCCGCAAATAACTTTGCGATATGGGCCGCATCGGAGGTTTCAAAGCAAGGTATGAAGTGGGGAGCCTGCTCTGAAATGGAATCGTGCTTTCACGGAGTCTTGGCTACCACAAAAATGGAATCGTGCTTTCACGGAGTCTTGGGGAGCCTGCTCTGAAATTCATGGAGATGTCTTGCCACGGGGTGTGTGGCACAAGTCAGTATTTTGTCTACTCTGTTTGGTCATTTGGCATGTATGGCATTGCTTCACAATCCGAGAAACATCTCTCTTAAGGTTAGGCCAGAAGAACCTATCCTCAACGAGCGCAATGGTCTTGTTGCACCCAAAATGTCCAGCAATCCCTCTGACATGTAACTCCCAAATGAGGAAGTCACGCAATGAAGTGCGAGGTATCCATAGGCGATTGCCTTGAACAAATACACGTCTTGTAGGGTATACTTGGAGTTAGTGTTGGTCGGATTATCAAAGAGAGCAACGTATTCCAACCCGAAATATGGGCATTCGGGATAATCTTGTTTCAACTGCTCAAATCCAACGACCTCGGTGCTCATAGTTTGCAAAGTCGCTATCTGACCACTAAGCGCATCAGCCGCCTTATTCTCAACACCGGCCTTGTGCTTCAACACAAATGTGAACCCTTGGAGGTATTCAACCCACGTCACATGTCTCGGGTTCAATTTCTTTTGGGAAGCAAGGAAGCGTAAGGCTTCATAGTAAAAAAATAGCACAAATTCTTGCGGTCTCAGGTAATGCTTCCAACACCAAAGAAATCTAACAACTGCATAGAACTCCTTATCGTAGGTGGAGTATTTTTACTTCGCTTCGTTAAGTTTTTCACTAAAGTAGGCCACAAGGTGGCCCTCTTGGCTAAGCACTCCGCCTATACCTACACCCGACGCGTCACATACTACTTCGAAGACTTTAGAAAAGTCAGGTATACGCGTGACGAGTGTGTTGGTCATTCTCTCCTTAATCTCGGCAAAGGCCTTCGTCGTGGCTTTGCTCCATTGAAACTTTCCCTTTTTCATGCAATCGGTGATGAGAGCCATAATGGTGCTAAATTTTGAATGAAGCGACAATAGAATATGGCCAAGCCATGGATGCTATGGACTTCGTGAATATTCCTAGGTTCAGGCCACTCCACAATAGCCTTAACCTTTTCGGGGTCCACAACCATCCCGTTGGCCGAGACAATGAATCCCAAGAAGAAAACATATCGTTGCATGAATGTGCACTTCTTGAAATTCGCAAAGTTTCTCTCCCGTCAGGGTCTCGCAAACCAACCTAAGGTGGATCAGGTGTTGTTCCTCGTCACGACGTAAATCAATATGTCATCAAAATACACGACAATGAATTTGCCTAGGAACGATCTCAACACTTGAGTCATAGGGGCATTGGATAGCCCAAAAGGTATGACCATCCACTCATAAAGACCATCTTTGGTATTGAAGGCGGTTTTCCACTCATCACCTGAGCGAATTTGGACTTGATGGTAGCCGCTTTTAAGGTCTATCTTGGAAAATATAGTGGCACCAACCATCATATCTAGCATGTCATCGAGCCTCAATATGGGAAACCGATACTTAACCGTAATCTTATTTATTGCTCGAATCCACACACATGTGCCAAGTACCATCTTTCTTAGGTATTATTAAAGTAGGTATGACACAAGCACTTAGACTCTCTTGGATGAACCCCTTCTGAAGGAGCTCATTGACTTGTTGAGTTAACTCGACATGTTCAACCATATTCAACCTGTAATGAGGCAAGTTCAGTAGGGTAGATCCGGGAACCAAGTCTATGGCGTGTTGAATGTCATGCATAGGAGGGAACTCATTGGGTAGGTCTTCTGGGAAGACATCTACAAATTCGTTCAAAATCGGCTCGAACTCCTTGGGGTACCCACCCACAGATTCTAGGGTACGCTCGACGGTGACGACAACGTACACCACTCTCATCTAACGACACTTTCTCAAACTCCGAAGGGCTCACAATATTGATGGTCTTAGATTGATCGCCCTTCTTCTCCGTTCTGTTAGTCGATGGTGCTTTGAGAGGCAAAGAGTTTAAAGTGATCTTCTTGCCCTTATGCGTGAACGTGTATACGTTAGATCGACCCAAAATGATCGCGTCTAAGTCAAACCGCACATTGGTGGGAATGGATTGTGTGGGTTTGGGAGGTGATTTCTCACATTAAATCTCACCTCTCCGGTACGATGTTGACCGATATGAGCCTCGGACCGTCTCACCACTGTCATTTTCAAATATCATTCAAGGTCTTGAACGAAGGTGTAAGATTGATTGAAAGTCTCAAAGGGGTGAGAGACCAACTCTTTTTACATATCAAATCGCAATCCAATGCGAAATCAGAAAAGAGTGACTTGAGGATCTTCCGATACTTTGGCTCTCATCATATATTCTTCAAATTTGCCTATGTAATCGACTACAGGCATACTACCTTGGCATAAATTTTGCCATTGATCAAGGATGCGATGGTAGTATGATGAAGGAACAGACTTCTCTGGAAGTCGCTCCTGCACGTCCTCCCAATGGGTAATGAGAGCACAACCCGCGGTCATCCTTATGCACTCAACGTTGACCCAAAAGAGTCGGGCTTGGCCAATGAGCTTTACCTTAGCGAGTCGAATACATCGCTCATGCCATACCACTCAAAGTAATGATCCATGTCGGATAACCAATCGAGGAAGACTTTAGGATCCATTCTTCCATCAAAGGTTGGAAACTCAACTCGTACATTTTTTAGGAGTTTCCCATCTGGATCGGGATCTTCTCCTCAGTAACCTATCCTATGGTTCCGAATCCGATCATTTTGATACCCATTACGTTCGAAGTGCGGACCTTCACGCATACGACGTTGCTCAAGGTGCTCATCGGCCCCTTCGAACCGATTGACTCAGTTGAGCAACTGACCATTGGAAGTCTCAAGTGCGGTTTGGGCTTGCTCCACAATTATCATCCGATCATTGATCGCTCCCAACTCAGCTCTGATGTCCCTAAGGGCATCGGCAACCTCTCTCATATCTATGGTGATCACGACTACTAGTAAGGGTCCTAAAATGGCATGCAAATGTGAATCAATAATGAATGGGACTTTTAACAAACAGTAGACGTGCACACTTTTGAAATAAAATGCAATGAATCCTAAAATGCAATAAAATTAAAATGTCATGCAAATATGCCCTAACCTAGAACCTAGGCTTTGATACCAAAACTGACGCAGGACAAAACCCTAGACTACATGAATGAAAATGAAATGTCATTTGCCAAATTAAACTAAATTAATTAAGCAGTAAATCACACAAACGATAGAGATACCTTAGGATTTCGCAGACTTCCGTTGATGATCATGTTCAGGTTGGGTAGGGTCTAGTCTGTGAGCTAGATTTGTTAGTCTCGCGGAAAGATGATCTTAGAGACAGAACTTTAGCCGCTTCCAGATTAGGGAGCTCTTAGGTCAAAATGGGATCGCTGGTTTTCTCAGGGTGTTTTGATGCGGAATGGTTTAATAGCTCAGATGAGATCTAAGGTTATTGAATCGGGTCGATTCAACGGTTTAGATGAAAGCTAGGGTTTATGATTTTCGAGTATTGAGAGGGTAATGGCTGATTTAGAGTCATGAGAATAAAATAACGCAGAGAAAGATAAATCAAAGATAGATAAAATGGATAGATCGTACGCTTCGCACCCTTGGCTTCACACCAAACCCTTCGCGGGAAGAAGAATCACTCTTCGTAGTTGCTCATCTCAAGCGGAAAGCATAAACTCTTTTCATTAATCAATAATCTGCTTACATTGTTTATTTAGAGACCTTATATAGGAGGCCTCACAAAAGAAAACCCTAATACAAAAATAAACTTAAAAAGGCAAGTTTGTCCCTAAAATTAAATTTTGAATTCTGACGGATCCCATTCACACAAAAAATTGATCCATCAACGCCATGCTTCGATCGATCGAGTATATATAACTTGTAGAATTCTCGGGTCAGAATCGCTATAACTCTCTTTTCACAGTCGATCGATCGACACCATGCTTCGATCTATCGACTGGAAAGACCTAACTCCGCCAAAATGTAATCTTCCCACTGGCCACAATCGATTGATCGACTGTGCAATTCTTCTAGGCTCCTTTCTGCTCGGTTTTAGTCTTTAAGCTCGGTTCTGGTTTCCGTCTCGTTTCTTTTGCCGCCGGTACACTCGATATGGTCCATAACCGATGTCCACAATGTCAGGTTCGATGCCTACAAAATCAGCATCCCCATCACAAAGCATACATATATCGAATGGGAAGGGGGATCATAGACTACAAAATTGGTTAATGGTTTGCTCAAGGTCAAATTGGTCAATACTAGTTAAATTCCGCATGGACAACGAAAACAGGTCATTGACACCTTAATTGGATCATCAAAAGTCATTTCACGAAAATCAAAGTGGCAAAGGAGCATTTATTATATTTAAATAAGTGTTAGAAAAATCAGGTTATTACAATGAGTATCCTTGAGAAGATACCTCAAGCTAACTCCTAGGTTCCCATATCTATCTGCAGCTGAAAGTCCGTCAGGGCAGGTGTCAACTGTTAGCAGGATATATCCTACAAAACTAGGATACAAATTACCATGGTTACCTTATCCATCCAAAGTCATGGGGGAAAATGTGGATGATTTGCATAGCTGCTGGTGTGATGATGCCTCGCATTGTTATTTTCTCTTTAAAGACACTGAAAGCTGGTTTTAATTTTATATTTTATGTCGTTTTTGTGATTTTACGTAGCCAGCTCCTAGCTATGCAGCTTCTTGTGGCTCTTCCTTTATTTTTAGAAGCTTCTATTGAAACCCACAATTAAGGATGTAGATTCGGTTTACCGTACCGAAAATTTCAGTTTTTGGTTCAGATCAGCCTAAACCAAAAATCGAACTGAAACGAATCAAATCGGTTTCAGTTCGGAGTTTTTTTCTGGAAACCCGAAACTCAAATATTTCGGTTTTTCGGTTAGGTTTTGATTTGCTTATTATTATTTTTATGTATTTTTCGGTTTTTCCAGTTTTTCGAGTTTTCGACTTCTTTTTTTCGGTTTTTGGTTTTTACCACCCAAAACCGAACCGAGCCGGAATTGGTTCGGCTCTGATCGGTCTGAATCAGTTTTTGGGCTGGTTCAGTTTGTTTGGTTTCGGGTCAAAGCTTACATCCCTACCCACAATAAGAAAAATATTACCAATTCACACCTCCCATCACATATACCAGAGATAGACTTCCCATTGCCTCAATCATAAAAAGCCTTATAATTCATCCAGTCATGTTAAATAGTTAAACTTGTATGTGGCATCTCAAACGATTTCATGAGGGAACTAGACTCTTATTGTTGGTATCATGATGTGGGCCCTAAAATGGGAGTTGAACAGTTGTGGTTACGCCTCTTTTTATACTTCAAGTCTTTTCTTTAACCACCTCGCACAATGTGGTTTGTGGAGGGTCACTCTCCTCAATTGAAAGTGACAAAATAAGGGTACGGGTTTACCATCTCTAAAAATTCAAACTTCTTTGGGCTTTGCAAGCCAATAAGCAGTGTAATTGGACATTCATCTACTAACTTCCAAAACCTTAGTATAGTTCACAATTGGGCAGCCACCCCAATTAGCAATACAAATCCTGAAACTTCAGAATTTACAACTTTGGGAGGCACTTGCCCTGACATCAATTCAAATTGACAATGCCTTTTGAAATGTGAATTATTGCGACGGCCGTCTAAAACAGGTTTGTGCTGCTCTTAACACGACTTACACCCCAGAATAAATTTTTGGCCATCTATAGCTACAAACCAAAGTTAAATTGAAGAAACCCACTCCTAGTTGGCTTCTACTTGAGGCTTCTATCTATTTTCCAACCAAAAGTACATTTTAGTCCCATGTCATAACAAATTAGGATAAATTCTCAATGCAACCAGATATGCAACTGAATTATATAATGTGGCTCAATTTCTTGAGTTTATCACATCATTCAATCAATGTATTTAATCAGACAGATCATATTCCTTATGATGAACATAGAAACAAAAAACATGTCATAATTTTTTAGATGTGGGAATGTGGGATCAAAAGTGAATAAAAAAATTTAGTTAAATATAAATACTAAAGTAAACACCTAGTTGTCGTCAGCAAAATGCTTACGACTTTGTTTGACAACACTCTGGAAGCATTGATTCCACTTTAAACTGATTCCTGCAAAATGCAAACTTCAGAAGCTGGTTTTTCTGCTTCCGAATTCTGCGCATTTTTATGCGTTTTTGCGGGACCAGTTTTAAGTGGAATCGGAGAGGAAAGCGGGAATTACCAGATGGTAATTGTTACCGTGACACTGGTTTTCACAGCGGGAAGTGCAAATCGGTGATCTAAGAGTGTTGCCAAATAGGGCCTTACAAAAAATTAACCTCTCCCTCCTTAGTTTCATTATAAATTCAAACAATTGATCAATTATATTCATCACGGCAGCACAAAATTTTCAAGAAAGAAAACAGCACATAAGATCGCAATGAACAACAAATATTTATTTCTTCAGTTAGCATACCTTCATATGGAACTTAGCAACACTAAAGTACAAAAAGCATGGCAAGATTGAGACAAAAATACCTATCAAAAAGCACAATAAAACAAAACAAAACAAAACAAAAGGGAGAAAAATACCTCGAGTTGGGTGCAAACATTTTTCATATCAACAGTGGGCACACCAAGACACTTTATCCTAATAGTCTCACAATGCTTCCAGTTATTGTGAATATCATTCAGCATGTTGTGAGTCAGGCCATCTCTCCCTACAAAACAAGTCATCAACACCACAGTGATAACTAAGGCATCATTTGGACACCCACTTTTTTTTGCAAAATATTTAATTCAAAAAAAAACCCACAAAATCATAAAAACTTTACAAGGACAGTTAAATTAATTTATTGTGTGTCTGATTATTAATTTAATATTTTTGACAAATAATTAACTCTATTAATTAACATTTTTTGCAAAATATAACATATTACAAACAATTGTAATTTATGCCAAACCATTTTGCAATTAATACCATTTTAGATCTTCAGTGACCGTGCATCCAATAGAAGCTAAAAAAGAGTTGTAAAACTATTAGGGGCAGTTTGGAGTTTGGACTACTTCCCGCAAAAATAGATTCCTACAAATCAGGGAAAAAAAACTTTTAGCGTGATAGCACTGTTGATGTTTTAGCGTAAAAATGCCAATGGCGCCAACCGCCATCCACATTTAGAAATGGTCCAAATAGACACTAAACTCACATGGATTGTGCCATTTAGGCACACACGTAATCCATGCTTTGAAGGGTTGTCCAACTGGGCCCTTACAATTTCGGCACACATGAGGAGGTCCCATGCACCAAAAAATATCATGGAGATCCATCCACGCTACAAGGTCTGTGTGCCGCAAGGTTCATAATAAATCATGGGCACTTCTACAGGCACACTAATTTTTTGCTAACTAGACACCAACCTTATAAGTTACAACATACTAAGTGCACATCATTCGATTCTACCAGCTGTACTAACTAATGATTAGGACTCTCAACGAGCCGAGTTTGATCCGAGCCAGAGTCAGCTTGAGATTGGCTCCTTTATATTCAAACTATTCAGCTCTGGCTCAGTCAATCGAGCTCGAGCCTAGTAAGATGCTATTATTATTTTTTATTATTTGGATTTAATTTCTCGAGCTAGAGTGGCTTTTGATTTTTTTTGTCATTATGTGTATAGTGTAGCGAGCGAGAGCAAGAGAGAAGAAGATTGGGTTTCTGCCGTGATTGTGAATCTCATGACATCTTGCATTCAAATTTGATGATTTAGGGTTTCTGTCAAAAAATAATTTATAATGGTTGATTTCTTTCTAAAATCACTAATATACCCTTGAATCTAATCTTTAGAAGAATTTTAATGGTTACTTTTAAGGGTATAAATTTATAATAGTAATTTTAAAAGTATATTTTATAAAAAGATTTTATTTAGTATAATTATTATATATATGTATATATATACAAATAAAATATGTATTATAATCGAGTCAAGTCGAGCTTCGATATAGAGTGCTCAGCCCGAGCTCAGCTCAATTACAATTTACAATTTACAATTGAGCCTCATATTTTGAACCCAGCTAAGCTCTCGAGCCGAGCTATAAGAGCTGGTTGTCATAACTCTTTTTTCCCGAGCCGAGCCGATCAAGCTGGCGAGCTGGATTGGCTCGTTAAGAGCTCGAGCAGCAACACACACCATTTGATTCTAGGACTACACCAAAAAATTACAATTGCTCAGCACAACTACTACAAATTTTCACCGTCCCGTGTTGAGATTGTGCCTTGAGTTCTGTTGATGGTATTGATCAACGGTTAGATTGTACACCTAGCCACAACTGCGCTGGTTGAGCTCCACGTTGAGCTCGTTGGGGGGTCGCAGAGGGGGCATTTGTAAAGTTACTAAGGGTATTTTCGTCATATTATATATTGGGTTATTATACTTTGTATTAGATATAAACTATAATATAGATTAGAGTTATATTGAAGGAAACTAGATTTCTGCATTGAGTGAGGTGAGATCTGAGAGATTTGTAACCCTAGTTTTCATAGATTAGAGATAGGACTCAACATCATCCATGGATGTAGGCAAATTGTCAAACCACGTATATCTTGTATTTGCGTTTTGCTTGTTTTGTATATTTTTTTTTTATCATATTTTCTACAAATTGGTATCAGAGCCTAGGATTTCCAGGTTTTCATTTTTCTCTTCACGATGGCAACAAAATCTACAAGCAAATTTGAAGTAGATAAATTTGACGGATAGGGTAATTCGGATTGTGACAGAGAGGGGTTAAAGATCTACTCGTGCAACAAGGTTTTCACAGAACGTTGCATGAAAAATCGAAGAAGTAGGCAAACATGGACAACGATGATTGGGAGGAATTAGAGTTGAAGGTGGTCAACACGATCCGTCTTTGTCTCACGGATAAGGTTATGTACAACGTGATCGATGAAGAATCGGCACCCAAACTTTGGAGGAAACTTGAAAGTATGTACATGACAAAACCTTTCACGAACAAGTTGTTTCTAAAACAACAACTCTATAAGCACCGGATGAAGGAAATATCGAATCTGTTGGAGCATCTCAATACCCTCAACAAGATTGTACCTCAATTACTTAGCATGGAAGTTAAGGTGGAAGATGAGGATAAGGCTCTTCTTATTATCGCATCTCTTCCTTCGTATAAGCATCCTGTTACAACGTTGCTTTATGGGAAGGATACTCTCGAAATAGAAGAGGTTACAGCGGCACTTCTGTCAAACAAGTTGAGGAAGAAATCCAGTATTGAGGAATCACATGCGGGTCTTGTGGCGCAAGGAAAAAAAAGTAACCGAGGCAAATCAAAGTAAAAGTGTTCCAGCAACGGACGATCGAAATCAAAGGGGAAAAGGCAATGAACCATTTTCTCTGTTATCATTGTAAGGAGGGACACATGAAGCGGAACTGCAAATTGTTTATTCGTGACAAGAAGAATAGAAAAAGAAAAAAAGGAAAGGCCTCCACATCAGATCAGGTGAGCGTTGCAGAAGACAATGCGGACAAAGGTGATGGTGACGTTCTATCCATCACCACATATGCAAATTTATTTTCTGATGCATGAATTTTAAATTTTGGTTGCTCTTGGCATGTGTCCTAATAGAGAATGATTTGATACATACAAACCATTTAATGGTGGATCTGTGTTGATGAGAAATAATGCTTCATGTAAAACTATTGGAATTGGAACTGTAAAAATTAAGATGTTTGATGGTGTGGTTCGAACTCTTAATGATGTAAGACATGTACCGTATCTAAAGAAAAATCTAATTTTTTTTTGTTCATTAGATTCCAATGATTATAAATACACTGCAGAAGGTGTAGCATTAAAGGTTGTTAAAGGGGTCATAATCGTTATGAAAGGTCAAATTGATACAGATTGGTAGGGAATACTGTTGTAGGTGGAGCATTTGTATCTTTATAGAAAATAGTAGTACGGATGTTACAAAATTGTGGCATAAGCGCTCAGGGTATATGAGTGAAAATGGGATGATGGAATTTCACAAACGAAATTTGTTGAAGGGTGTTAAGAACTGCAAACTTGGGTTCTGCAAGTATTTTTTGCATGGAAAGCAGTGCAGGGTCAGATTTAGCACAGGAGTCCATAACAGCAAAGCGATGTTAGAGTAAGTACATTCAGATGTTTAGGGACCTGCAATAGAACCATCAAAGGGAAGTGCAAAATATTTTGCCACCTTCAATAAAGACTTCTCAAGGAAGGTTTGAATTTATTTCATGAAACACGAGTCAGAAGTGTTCATAAAATTCAAACAGTGGAAAGCAGAAGTTGAGAAACAAATTGGAAAGAAGTTGAAGTGTCTCGGGCAAGTCTAAAGAATTTTTGAAATATTGCAAAGATGAGGGCATTGTACGTCACTTCAGTAATCCAAGGACTACACAGCAGAACATAGTCGCAAAACAAATGAACAGAACCATCTTGGAAAGAGTAAGGAGAATGAGAGTAAATTCAAGCCTAAAAAAGAGTTTCTGGGCGGAGGCGGTGAACATGGTTTGCTTTATCATAAATCGGTCGCCATTTACGGCAATCAATTTCAGAACACCAGAAGAAGTTTGGACGAAAAAAGTTGCAAATTATTGTACTCTTAGAATTTTCAGGTGCCCAGCATACGTCCATGTGCAAGTCATGCAAAGATCGAAATTAGATCCAAAATCGAAAATGTGTATATTTCTCGAGTAGGAGAAAGGGGTAAAGGGATTCAAGCTATGGGATCCCTCAACACAGAAGACACTAGACAGCAGAGATGTTGTCTTTGATGATGCCTACATTCAGAAAATCAATAAACATGGTGAAGGAGATATCAGAGAATATATTCTCAAGGGATCTAACATAGTTGAGGTGGAGGGAGATGATTCAGAATTTCAGGAAGAAAATAATTTGCCACAGCCTGCACATGAAGAATTACTCAGCATGGAGCACCAACAACAACATCAAGTGTCATAAAGCATTGCAACGGATAAGAGCAAAAGAGATAAAATGGAACTAGTCAGGTATGACTTTGAAGATATAGTTCTTTTGCACTAGTTACTGGAATTGGAGATCCATCTTGTTTTCAGAAGACGATAAAATCATAGGAAAGGGATGCATGGGTGACATCTATGATGGAAGAGATGGAGTCTCTTCAGAAAAATGAGACTTGAGAGTTAGTGGAACTTCCTAAGGGAAAAAAAGCTATTGGGTGCAAGTAGGTATTCAGAAAAAAAAGAAGCATCATCAAAACGGAAAAGAATTGGTACAAAGCCCGATTGGTGGCTAAGGGATATGCACAAAGTGAAGGAGTAGACTACAATGAAATTTTCTCACCAGTAGTCAAACACACATCGATTCAAGTATTGCTTGCTATGATGGCCTTCTTTAATTTTGAGTTAGAGTAACTTGATGTTAAGACGGTCTTCCTACATGGAGATTTGGAAGAACAAAGTTATATGGAGCAGCCCAAGGATTCAAAAAAAAGGGGAATGCTGGAATGCATATGTAGATTGAAAAAATTGCTATACGGTTTGAAGCAATCCCCAAGGAAATGGTACAAGCGCTTCGACTCTTTCATGAAAAATAATGGTTATATTTGTAGTAAGTATTATCATTGTATTTATTTTCGTGTTCTTCCTGATGATTCATCTATACATACACTTCTTTATGTTGATGACATGCTTCTTGCTGTTAGAAGCAAGTCACATGTGAATCTATTAAAACATCAATTGGCAAGTGAGTTTGACATTAAAGATCTCGGTGCTGCAAAAAGGGTCCCTGATGTGAAAATCCGGCGGGATAGAAAACATGGAAAATTGTGGTAATCTCAAAAGAAATATATTGAAAATGTATTGGATAGGTTTAGTATGGATAATGTTAAACCAAGTAGTACTCCTCCAGCCGCACATTTCAAGCTATGTGTAGATTTGAGCCCCCACCACAGAAAAAGAAGTGGAAGATATGCGACATGTGCCATATGAAAGTGCATTTGAGTGTCTTATATAGGTTATGGTGTTCACAAGACCCGACATTGCCCAAGCGGTTAGCGTTGTTTGTAGGTACATGAGAAATCTAGGAAAAGAGGATTGGAATGTTGTAAAATGGATTCTGAGGTATATGAGGGGAACAATAAACTACAGTATTTTATTTGAGAGAGATGAAGCATTAGAAGATGTTGAAAGATATGTCGACTCAGATTTTGCAGGGAACTAAGACAAAAGAAGGTCTAGTCCTGGTTATGTGTTCAGACTTGCAGGTGGGGTGATTAGTTGGAAGTCGATGTTACAATCGGTAATTACTTTATCGACTACAAAAGCAGAATACATGGCAGTGATAGAAGCAACGAAAGAAGCAATTTGGGTAAAGGATTAGGTCAATGAACCTGGGTTGGACCAAGAGAGGACGACGGTACACTGTGATAGTCAAGAGTGTCATACACTTAACGAAAAATCAGGTATATCATGCTAAAACAAAACATATAGTGGTTTGGTGTCATAAGATACGCGACTACATAGTGGAAGGCGAGATTCATCTTCAGAATCTGAATACAAAAGATAATGCTACAGACAGGTTGACAAAGCCGATACCCAGAAAGAAGTTCAACCATTGCTTGAACTTGATTAATCTCACTAAGTGTTGAAGATTGTATTGCACTCTTGAAGGGTGCCGAACCTTGCATTCTAGGTGAAAAAATGCTTAAGGAAAGAAGTATAACGAGAAGGCATTAGGGCGGTATCTTCGAGGTGACTTGGAAGGATTCAAGCGAAGGTGGAGATGTTTGGAGCTGTTTCCCAAGGAATAAAGATGAAATGTTGCAGCAACAAGCAAGACAGGAAGTGATCCACACACACACACACACACACACACACACACATATATATATATATATACACACACAACTATGATAAATAAATAAAAAAACATTTTTAGTGTTGTAGATAATGATGTGCTGATAGCAGAGACCTAAATCAATATTTAAACAAAATCACATACCCAAATTAACCTGGCGTTTCGTTTTATTTCTCTGACTCCTCTCCACAAGAAACTTCCTCTCCGCTTCAGTCAGCGGCTCCCCGAGAACCTCCTCCCTCGATCTTCCCACCTTTTGCACGGTGGTGATCTTCCTTCCATCGACCGATCGGACGGTCAGATCTACCGCAGGTGCACAAGTCCCGGTCCACGGACGATCGATCCTCCCTGGACCAAACGGAGAGTACTTGGGTTCACGCAATCCGATTGGCCTCACCTTCGGATCGCTCTCCGTGTAGCTGTAGCGGAAATCGAATGGTAGATCGGACTGTAGGGGCTTGAGACCCGTCCGATCGAGCGATGAAGGTGGGCGATACAAGGGTTTTTGCTTCTTCTTATTGTATTCATTTGGGGTTCTGGTTGCCCCATCGAAATTAGGGTTAGGGTTAGGGTTAGGGAGGAATGGAGGGGGTTTGAAATTGTAGTTTTTTAGGGTTGATGAAGAATGAGGAGTGGAGGAGGCAATGGAACGGTGAGATATTAGAGTTAGGAAGGAGAGGTTGAGCTTGAGGGTTTGGTTTTGGCGGGAAATGTAGTTTGATAACATGAGAGAGAGAGAGAGAGAGAGAGAGAGAGAGAGAGGAAACGGATCGGTGGGTTAAGACTTTAAGCTCTAGCGGTCAGTCGGAGGATTTTTTTAGACATTTTGAGCTTGAGCGAGTTATGTCGTTTTTGACGTAAAAAATATTTCTTTTAACCGGAGACTGAAATAAGGGTCGTGCTATGCGCACACCTATTTTTTCTTCAAGACACCACTTAGTGAAAATATTTCACATTTTGAGGATCTTGGTCATGTGAAAAACACCATGTTAATTGTTTGATTCAAATTCCTTGATCTAAAGATCTTTCATGCAGAAGATCTGCGCAAAACTCAATCTTTATCATCTGATTCCATGCGCTCAATTATTGATTCAAGCAATGGCCTTTAACTACATTAAATCATATGATAGAGATCATATGTTCTGCCAATATTTTGTTAAAGATTTTTAACACATAACCTTCAATCAGATGGCTTAAATAATGTTTTCACATGGCACAAGTCTCGAAAATAAAAAGTTTCTATTTGTAGTGTGCGCTTATCAATGCCCTAAAATAATAGTCTGTGGCAATTATGTGAGTCCAACCTTTTTGGACAAAAAAAAAAAAAGAACAGTAGCTCGCAGAGACCAAGTCTCTCTTTTCGTCCACACTTTCATTCCCATGGTAGTTGTCTTTTAAGAGTCTACATTTGCATCTTGAGGTTTTACTAGAGCTCTCAATGGGTTGTGTCAGGCTAGATTTTGGCCCACACTTGGCCTAAAGAATGCAATATATTTTATGAAGAGTTGAGTTAAAGCATGTAGTGATCAGGAGTGATCAGGGCTAAGGCTTGGGTCATATGTTCCAACATTGACCCGCACTGGCCCAAATAAAAAATAAACAAATATATATAAAGTGAAGATTATTATACTTAAATAATTTGAATAATTTGAGATTAAACCATTAAACGAATTAAAATCAAAAGAATTTCAATAAAAAAATCACTTGCCAAGTTACATTCGCCAATGGTCAAAGCAAGTTGCAATCACCAATTGCAAAATATACATGTAAAGTTTTACCTTCTTCAAACTTTTATAAACGAAATTGATTTAAAACCAAATGAGAAAAGACATCATAAAGTGTATAAGATCTATTCACAATTTTTTTTAATTTTGATTTGAAAAGTTTTTAACCAAATTATATTTTTAAATAAAAAAGAAAAGAAAGTAAAACGTTCCCAAAAAAAAGCCCAAGCCCAACCTAGCCTTCTATGGGCCAAGCTTAGGTTAAGTACATCGCAGCTCGGATTAGGGTCAGGCTCAAAAATTGGAAACCTGACTTGGGTAGGGCCTGGGCTGAGCCCATTGAGAGCCCTAGTTTTCACCATAAAAATTGTTAACTAGTTTGAATAAGTCGATGGACATTTTTGTTTTGTCTTGTTCTTCCTTATGATAGATCTGACGATCAATCAAATGGTCAAATGTCGATTTCAACTTATACACATCCCGAAAAGTGATCCGAGAACCCTTCTCATAGTAGGACATGATCACCGTCACTTTTGGGGCATGTGTGCAATAGATCTGAACATTTATTGCGTAGAAGAAAGGGACAAAAAACGATCACCATCATCTTACTCAAAGTCGTCAACGATCTTGACAGTAAACCTCCAAGCTTTAGAGACCAGTTGCAATTACTGGTACCTTTTTTCCTTTTGAAGTTACATACTTGGGAAATTTTCTAAAATCCCCCTGCTTTAAAGTTGTTTTTCTGAATGCCCCTATAAGTTTTTAAATATCTAATAATCCCCTATATTCAAAACTTAGTTCTCTAAATGCTCCTAAACTCCTAAAAGCTCTTTAGTTTCAAAACTACCCAAATCACAAAGAAAATCCCTACTTGGGATCTTAAAACACCGAGAGAGGAAGTTCTTCTCACGGCTCTTAGATTGGGTTTGCCTTCCTCAATGAGCGCGCTTATATTGTTTAAATTGCAGGGCTGCTTTATACATTGAATTCAATCGAGCGTCATGCCATCAATCTTGTCTTCTTCCTCGATCTCTTGAAATGAAGTTATATTTTCTTAGATTAAAAAATATATTTTTAAAAATATTTTTATTATTCTCAAAGTTTTTCCAATTTTTATTTTTCAAAATTTTACCTAAATTTTCATATTACTTTTTCTCTTTATTTTTTTTGCTTGAAAAACACACTATTTTCACATTTTTATTTCAGTTTCTACTATTTTTATAATTTAAAATATAAAAATGGGTGGCCCAATTGTGTGACCCTAGAATCTTTTCTTTTGAGGTAATTTTGATATTAAGGTGGATATTTATAGTTGAGGGGGCATTTAGATAACTAAGGTTTTAAGGTAGATATTGAAAAAATATAGGGATTTTTGCATTTACCCCCTAAGATATGTCATATTTATACTTTGGCCCCCGTGTTTCACTTATTAAATTGCAGTCCTTGCTTTTGTGTTTTATTTGCATTTTATCGCCTACAATGAGGAACGAACTGTTGACTATTATAAAACTAAACTTTGACTGCTTGGAATCAGATCCTGGAGATCATTTTTCACAATAATTTTCTACCCAATGAATCTTGAGATCATGAGTTTACCATCGGGCGGTTAGATTTTGATTCACATGACACACGTATTGAAAAGTGACCCAAGAACCATATTTGATGCACACCCAAGATCATAATTAATTTTTATATTATCTGTTGTATGAAATAAAACTATGACCTTCTGATGGTAAACTCATGATCTCAAGATTCAATGGGTAGAAAATTGATCTTTATCATTTGATTCCAGACAGTCAAAGTTTAATTTTATAATAGTTAACAATTGATTCATCAGTGTAGGGGCAATATACAAAGGAAACACAAAAGCAAAGACTGAAGTGTAAATAGGTGAAACACGGGTGACGGAGTGTAAATATGACATATCTTAGGGAGGCCAGGAACATACCATCATACAGTCAATTTTCAATTCTACATAGCAAAGATCCCCAAAAAAGTGGCTAAAGTCACATGCCACGCATCATGCTCAAACTTGACTCTAGAGGCATATTTTTGGGATTTGTCTCATGTGAAATAAAAAAACTTGAGCTACCCAACATTTGATTTAATGAAAAAAATATAATCGTTAAAGAGACGTTGGAGAAATCTAAATGAAGAAAATGGGTGGAGTATGAAAAAGCCCCCCTCTCACATTTTCATCAAAAATTTGGTAGATTTTAATTTTAATTATGAAAATGTGCCTATACACGTAGTGATAAATTTCTCCGAAATTCTTCGAAATTTACTAAAACAGGGGTCGAGCGAAACTTTCGGTAAAATTTCGACAAAATTAAAGAAATTTCGCCAAAATTAATAAATCTTTTCTAATTTTTTGTCATTTTTTAAATAACAAATAATTTTTTTTTATGAAGTTTAAATATAATTTATACTTAATATTTTTTGTACTCCCCGAATTTTTCTCGAAATTGATCCATAATGACCCCCTACCGAAATGTTGCTGCAAACGAAAATTGTCACTATGCCTATACAGGCGAATGCGGGTTGGCGTGGATGCATGGGTTCATACTTAAGATGGGATACGTTGTCATGGTAACAAAAGCAGAGTTGGATTATTCCGGATAAAAATAGGCATAGGGCTATAGTGACAAATTTTGTTTCTGGGAGTTTTTGGTAGAGGATCCTTTCGGTACATTTTGGATTAATTTCGATACCTTTCGAAAAAATTTAGGGAAATTTTTGGGGATTAAAAATATACAAAAATATATATTTAATTTTTTAAAAAAATATATAAATTTATTTTACCGAAATTTACTGGGAAATTGCGAAAAAAACCAAAATTACCAAAATTTCCCCAAAAATTTTGTTTTAACCCCCATTTCGTGTAGGGCACTATTTTGTGAAGTGCCCAAGAAATAAGATGGGGAAGTAAAAAAAAAATAGTACCTCTAGTAGCACCCACCGAATTTTTAAAAGCACTTATACTCACTTCGCATCCACTTCTACTTCTCCATTAGCTAGTCTTGCAACCAAGGATCAAAATTTCGGCCGATTTGCATTTCGGTCATATTTTGTATGGGACTCAAAATTTCGGTAAAATTTTCAAATTTCAACTGAAATTTCGGTTTCAATCATGCCCGAAACTGAAATTTTACCCAAAATTTTGATCCTTGCAACTCCCACATGCAATACAAACCCATGAAACTTACATGAACATTTCTCAGAATCCCCTTGAAACGCACATGAAACCATCTTGAAACCAAAAAACTTTTGAATATAGTCATCATTGCGGTTATAATTGCAATTTGCCGGAGCTAAGTAAGAAGAAGAAGTTATTGTCGACATGGCTTGTCAAAAGCTAAGGAAGAAGAATAAGTCATCATTGTCATCTATGCAACTTGCTGAGATTTAAACAATCTACTACCATTAAATTAGATTTTTTTATTTCACACCATTAAAGTTTGGTTTCTTAATATGACACGTGGCCCTGGTTTGTGATCAATTTAAATGGTTCTGGTGACAATCCATCATTGAAAAATATTTTATCTAAAGATTCATGTCCATAAGTCGATGTGAACCATCCGATTGATAAGTTTGAATATCAATCATTAAAACTACACACAATATATAGTTGGTATTAGAGTGCATAAAACCATTCAAAAATTTTGATTTTTGGGCCCACTGCCTTTCAACTTACGATCTATCACTTTGACGGTGTGAATTACCCACATGTTGAGAGCACCATTTTGGTGCCTAAAATGTCGATAAAGAGAGTCGCGCCCCTATTATTGGGTACCACTATTTGCACCTCATGAGCATGCATCTCATCCAGCCAAAAATCAATCGCTTCAAATCAGACGATAAAGATTATTTTTCATTCGAGTGCTCCACACAATGGATGTTGAAATCATAAGTGTTCCATTACACTATAATTTTCTACCCTAGATGGCACATATCCAAAAAAGGTGACATGCAAATAAAATTTTAAAGTTACAATTTGGAATGTGTGCAGCGTGAAATAAAGAATTGACATTGGGGGAGGTACTTATGCGTTGCCTATGAACTGAAGAGATCCATGTAAAAGATTGGGAAGAAAAAGGCAATCAAAGCTGTTATTACCTTTTTACCTGAATGTAGATTAAATTTTTGCTTTCTGAAAAAAAATAAAAATAAATAAATAACGTTTTTGCTGAGTGCAAATAATTGTACCTAATTTTTTTCTTGTTTTTGAGGTGCCCAATAATCCGGTGGGCGCTAATAGAGGTACCCAATGCCAAAAAGCGCTAGCAATCTGAACACGTGAGCGTTTCTGACCAATGGGAACCTCAAACCCAAAACACTGCTATCTTTGCTGCCGCCACGTGGCTTAACGAGAGCCACCCTTCACCATTTCGTTTTCGACTATTTAACTCACACTGCAGTCTGCAGCTCCTCCACTCTCACATAACCAGAGCCCTCCCCTCTCCATTCTCTGAAGCTGCCATGAAAGCTAGGGTTTAATCCTCAAAACCCTCTCAGAAACCCTAAAAATGGCGGCGTCTTTAACTTCGTCGTCTTCGCCCTTACCGGATCTCCATTTTTTCCAGCGCGAAACTTTCTGGAAACTCCATTTCCCTATCGTCAAATTACAGTTTCAGCGATGCCGGCGTAGTAGATCGATCTTTCGAACTTGTTGTAAGTCTTCACCTGATGATCGGATCTCAGTTGCAGAAATCGATAGAGAAGGTGAATCGAATGCTTATAATTGGAACGGAAATGGAAGTAGTTTAGGGTATAATGGATCAATTGAGGGATCTAATGGTAGTTTGAGAGTGAATTTGAATGGTAATGGAGGTTTTAATGGGAGTTTGGTCAAGTACGTCAATGGCAACGGTGCTGCCACGACAGTGACAGTGTCCGATGATAGTTCGAAGGAGGAATCACGCGGGAGTAAGAAGAAGACGATCGAAGAGATTGGGCAAGAAGATGCCTGGTTCAAGCGCGGAGGAAAGGAAAAGCTAGAGGTAGATGTCCATATCTGCAGTTACTTTTTCTTTAATTTTGTTTTATTTCTGAAATATAGTTGCTTGGGAATCTAATTGTACTGAAGACGATTTGATGATTTCCGTAGGATTAAGGGAAATGCAAATATAAATAGGTCTACACTAGTGATAATGTGCCACGTGGCACGAGAGCTACACTCGAGTGTAGAGTTAGAACTGTACAACTTTAGTGCAGGGACCCCTTAACCTCAGGGCAGGGCCGGCCCTAACATTTTGGGGGCCCAAGGCGAATTCCTAAAAATAGAGTCTTTCCATATTAATCTTAAAAAAAAATATTGCCACAAATTTATTTTTTGGACAAATAAAACATTACTCATTGCTCCTAGATTATAAGTATCTCCATATTTCATTCTACTGTTTATAATTTGAAAATATAACTAACAAATCAACGAAAGTATATATTAAAGGAAAATGTAACACAAAAAGAGAAACACTAAATAGTAGAATGTACCCGATGGATCGAGTAACCCAACCAATAACTTTTTGACATTTTTTAGTACTTTAACTTCCATTGAATCTTTTGCTGTCATTATATAACACTTTACCAATCTCAAAAGGTTCTATAAATATCCTATAAAAAAAAAGGTTCTATAAATAAGGTCATTAGATAGCTCTCGTCGAATAGATCAAAATTGATAGGTCATTTGTGAAAAATGAATCTATAATGAGTCCAAAACCGCTGATTTAAGTTAGGGTCACTTAATAAGGAAAAAATTGTAAATAATTTGGTAATTCAAATCTGGTCCGGTCAAAATTGAGCCAGAGAATCTACTTGGTTAATACATAAGGCCGACTTGGCCCAACGAGGCCAGTGACCCGACACATAATCCGCACCGACCCGGTCGAGACCCATAAAAAAAATGCAAGGATGAGACTTGGGAAGAGTTGAACCCATAACCTACTGGTAAAAAGCAATGTAATA
Organism: Chloranthus sessilifolius; assembly: GCA_021018995.1. Classification (NCBI taxonomy): domain Eukaryota; kingdom Viridiplantae; phylum Streptophyta; class Magnoliopsida; order Chloranthales; family Chloranthaceae; genus Chloranthus; species Chloranthus sessilifolius. The sequence continues at coordinate 117,240,786 of CM037594.1, read as the reverse complement.
CTAGTCAAGGTATTGAATATCGGGTGATACCAATACGTATCGGTTTTTCGGCAAACCGATACGTATAAAGTATCAACTCGAGTATCGGTATCCGTATTGGCTAATACTTCCCAGTTTTTTAAATTTATATATTGTAAATTACACCGATACAACTCGGCATCGGCCGATTAGTATTGGTCCTCCATGGACCGATACCCGATACCGGTACCCAAGTTGACACCTTGATACTAGTCACTTAACCAACTCAACCATTAACTTAGTTTAGTGCTTTAGTACACTGAAAATTATGTTAACCAAATAGCCCGTAGACCTACAAGATTTGGGGGCTCGAAGCAGCCGCCTCGTGGGCTTTGGCCTAGGGCTGGTCCTGCTTCCTTGTGAAGTTAGCATTGTCCCCAGACAAATTTTCATAAAATTATAAGGGACATTTTAGTAAAGTTAAGCTAAATAATAAATGATGTGTTTGCAGTAAATGAGGTAAATGTAGTTGCTATAAATGAGGTGTCCTCATTTATTCAAAACACTTAATTTATTGTCCAATTCAATTTTACTTAAATGTCCCTTACAATTTTACAAAAATAGCCTTTAATAAGGCTATTATTGTCCATGAACAATGCTAACTTCAGAATGAAGAGGGCGAGGTTAGCATTCCCCATATATATAACTTTCTTTTAAGCTCGAACCAGGAGTGTAGTAATGAATGGTTTTTTGTGAAGTGTTAAAACCCCAAAGTAATAAGGGCTAACTTTCCGTATTGCCTAGGTGTTTTGGTGTATTGGTTAGGTGGTTAACAAATGGTATCTGAGCTAGCACCATGTTGTGGGATTAATTCCCAGGAGGGGCACTGGGGAAATGGCTACCTGAGGGCCTACAAAAGCGTACCTGAATGAAAGGCACTATAGAGTGGGCCGCCACAGATATCACTACCAAGCATGGTTCAAACTGATAAAGGGCTCAACTTTCTACTCCAGTATAGCTTAGGTGTTTTGGGTGTATAAATATATTTGTGAGGTCCTTAACAGCTGTTAGGAGGAAGTAGGAACACCTTTGAAAGGTAAAAAAATATGCCAAATTCAGATTAGAAGCACGATGTCTAACCCTCATGCTCCTAATTGTGGACGTACAACTTCTTAATGCAACCTTTTTCCTTTTGAATAAGACCATAGGGAACTGTGTTTTCTTGAAGAAGGTGCGATAACATTCCCACACCAAATGCAAACTAGGGACATTTTTGTTCTCTTAATGATAGGAGTTTTCCATCTCAAAGACTAAAAGCTTTTATTTTTATTTTTTATTTTTCCACTGTAATCCTTTAATTTGAATGAATGACATAATGACTGTATATCATTCATAAATGTGGTTGTCTCTATGTTATCTATATGCTAACATTGATTCTAATCTAGCTAAATAGTCCGAATTTGATGAGTCAACCGGGCACAAAACCTCCCATCTCGATTTCTGTATGCCCTTTTGATCACACTGAACTGAGAAGGATCCAATTTCATGTGAGCAGCGTGCTTATGGTTATTTAACACCTGTTGAGTAAAACAATTGCACAAATAATTAATATTCATGTTTGCATGAATTCACAAAAGTATTTTTTTAAAAATTTAGATTGAACGCTGTGACGCCTGGGTGAAGAAGTGGCATGAGAACATACCAGACTACCATGTTCTAGGTCGATCAATATCAAACAATCAATTGAGTAAGCTGCATGACCGTGCCTCGATGCAGAGGGTTTCACCCAAAACAAGTGCATTATTTGGCTTGAAACACGCCTGCTTTGCTGAAGTGCTTCTAACCTAGTTAAGTGGTCCTGACAATAAAGTAGCAACACCAGATGTACCCTCTGAAAACACAACCTAGGGTGGCTAAGGCTGTTGGAGGTAATCGAAATGATCAAATACTTTTGTGATGACATTCAATGGGAGTCAAACGTTTAACCCGTAGGTAAAGTGGTCTCTAGCATGCGGTATGATTCACACGTTGTAGAGTGGATAAGGTGGTGAGCAAGTAATGTGGGTCAAACTACGAATGTTGTTGGATACTTGGATATCCTGCACCACACGTCATGTTCAATCACACCTCATTGACTGAGTTGGTCAATTTTGATGCCTGGGTTTCACTCATAAAAACATGCCTCATTAATTGAAAGTAATTTCATCTTGATCACTAAATTAAAGAAATGCTTCACCTATCCATATGTTTCTCATCCTCTATGTCCCAAATGGTGAAGGTAGATCTATGTCTTACTAGTGCTGGGGTAGCATGCAAGTTGCTGATAGGCCTCCAGATTTATTTATGAACCATGCTCCATTTGCATAAGCTTGATTCCGAGTCTCTCATGAAAGATGTAGTAGCCTTTATGTATAGTGCTATGATTGTCACCAAGCTTGCTGGCCTTTTGGATGATTACATCCATAATCTGTTTTATGAACACATTATAACTGGTTTCTAATGCCAAAATTTGTGCTTCAACAGTACATCTTGATCTGACATCTTGTTTTATTTTCTAGTATACTAAGCCCCCCCAATGTCGAGAAGTTGCCCATGATTGGCATTTATGCATTCGGGAAAGCCACCTAATCTGCATCTTTATTTATTTCTGAAACGAAATGGATTTGAGTGAATTTCATGAAAAAACCGTCATAAATACCGAAAAAATTATCATGAAATCTGTATTTGACATATGGTCTCTGAACGGCTCTAAGAGTTGCCTTGCATTGCCCTCTCAGAAGCCTACTTGGTGCTCTTAAACAGTGGTAAAGTAAAGAGGAGGTCCCGTTGGCATACACCTCCAGAGCTTCCTAGTGATCCTTTAGGATATACTTCACCATATTGAAAACTGTGTCATAGAGTAGTATACCCAAAAACCAAACTCCAACAAGACCTAAACCCCATTTTACCTATGTATAATCAGCCAAATCTGGTATTAATTGTTAAAATTCTTTGTCCATGCGACTTTACCTAAACCCTGAGCTTTCTTCCTCCTTCCTCTAGTTGAGGCATTCACGTAACCAATCCCTGAGCCATACAAAAGTGGACACATGACATGGGGATTGCTAATTCAATAATGACATATGATGAGGATCCTAGAGTTGGAATCAGAGTGGATCGCTGGCTTCTCATCCTTTTCTCCTTGGTGGTTTGCTTGTTTTTTTCATATGACCTTTTGATTCGACCTGTGTCTTATGCTGTTGGTTTCTTTTGTGGTGAAGCAAGTTCATTTCTCACTTATTGACCATTCATGAGAAAGAGGTGTGTGTGTGGAGAATGGTTTCTTTATACATACTTTACTATATTTGAATGGAATCAACTATAGACTGAATAGCATACTTGCTTATCGTCTTATAGGTTTCTTTTTTTTCGAAACTTATGTATAGAGTTCAATGCAATAATGCTTCTCTTATTTTGGGGAAACTGGGATTAGGCGGGCTCCTACCAGATCTGTCAATACACCAAGATTTACAACTTAAAATGATCCTACTCAATAATACAGATAAGATAAACCATGAACTGTCCAGGCCAAAAGAGAGTGCTGGTAATAGTTAAAAGACATAAAAACAAGATAGTTGACCAACTTATTACTTCCTGCCATGACTGATTGATCACTTATTCTGAAACTTGTAGAGCAAACCCCAAAGATGATTTGCGCCATTCCTTGTGACCCATGAATTTTTACCTCCTTAGTAACAATGCTTACATCCTTAGTTGATTCGATTCAATCCAAATGTTTTGTAAACATAGATCTAGTACAAAGCGGCCCTCTCGAGCATAGCTTCAAAGCACAAGTATGAGAACTGTTATTCTGTACATTAATATCACTGGATTGATACTAATTAAATGGAAAAAGTTTACTATCCCATTTCTCATCATTGTAATGGTTATACCATTATCAATAATTCTTTGTTCATGCACAAATTTATCAAATTTCGTGGATACTGATTTACGGGTATGCGGACATTTCTTTTCTTATTTATACTACTGTCCCTTTCATTTACATTGGCATGTGCAGGTCTCTGTTACTCCTGGTGGACGTTGGAACAAATTCAAAACATATTCAACTATACAAAGGACTTTGGAAATATGGGGATTTGTTCTGACTTTTCTTTTTAAGGCTTGGCTTAACAACCAGAAGTTTTCATATCGAGGTTGGTGATTTTTTTTAAACAACAACCTTTTTAATGGAAAAGAAAACAGAATGTAGAACAAGGTCCAGTATCAAACATAAAAGGGATTGCAAAGATGAAAATGACCTCAAGAAAGCTTCCTTAGCAAAATTATCTGCTACATCATTTGCGTCATAGATATATGTAAAAATGGTATCTCAGCCATTACATAACCCAAGAACTCCTCAATCCCAATTTGTAAATCTCAAAGGTAATAAGTTACCAAAATACCCTGTATACTGACATTATGAAGCTTCCCTTCGCACCAACTGTACCATTACAAGAAGAGAAGACACTCTTGAGGTAGAGCTTACTCCACTCGATTTCAATCTCCACAGTTGATGGAGCCTGAGCTTGTAATTCTTACAGCACCTATATTGCCAGGAATAGTACCTTCATTCCAATTGTTTTCGGTTTCCAAGAAGTAATTGCATAAATTGGGCCAGATCAGGTTCAGGTCAGGTTTAGATCTAGAGCAGATCCATTTAATGGGTTGGGTCTGGTTCAAGTAAAATAAGTAGACCCATTTAGAATTTCGGGTCGATTCCTGGTCCGGGGAGATCCAGACTCTACCCATTTATTGATGGATCGGGTCTGGATCCAGGTCGGGTTTGGATTTGAGTTGGTATTGATTCAGATCAGGTATAGATTTGGGTCAGGTCAGAGATAATGACCAAGGTGAAAGCAATATCTTTCTCACACTTCGAGTTATCGGTACATAATTAAGAAATTGAGGGTCAACCAGTAGCAAAAATATTTTAGAAACTCCTCTAGTAAAGGGAAAATAAAATGTATATGCAATTATAATTGAATAAAATGACACTGAGATCATTGAACATGGGAACAAAAAGGTATTTTAAATATGAATTACGTATATGATGCATGTGCCATACACGATTGCAATGCACAAGCCATCTGTTTTAATACACCTGGGCACATCTATTTCGTCAATTAAGATGTTTAAATGGCAAGCGAACATTTAGATGGGACTCAGCCCAATATTCATCCTTATCAGGGTTCCTAACCATTTGATCAAAGTATTTTTGTGCCTCATTGTTGACTGTTTCCCAGAAGCTGTTTAGCCGTCTATTTGAAGGCTCTCTTGATCAGATGGTAGAAATTGTTCAATGGTGCAATCTTTGAGTCGAATCTAATCTAAACTTTGACCATGTGTACCACATGTTACATGATTGATGAGAAGTATTCCATGTGTATATAGTTGTGAACTGTGCAACTACTTCCCGTGTGCTTAATATCAACTCTCAAAACATGTTTTCCTCCAAACTGTGTCGACAGTACCATTCCTACTATTATATGTATATATATATATATATATATATATATATATATATATATATATATATATATATATATATATATATATATATATATATATATATATAGACACACACACACACACACACAATATTTAGGTTTGTACTATTTTTCTAAGCTTTTATAAACAAATAGCTAAAAACATGAAAGTAGTACGGATTTAAGTCTAATGCTTAAGAGATAACAAACATGAAAAAGATGTGTAAAAATACAAATAAATATGCATTATACATTAAAGGGGCATGCCGTATACCCCCTCCTGCCTTCAAACAAGGGGTGTACTCCTTACATATAAACAAGGGATATATAATAAATTTTATATTATACTGATAAGCATAGTTAAGGGCTATGGGATTTGGCGGTGGAAAATTCTGAAAGGAGAATAATGTTGTAGAAAAGAAGGCCCTTTCATTTGGGAACTGGATCGTCCTTATTGTGGGAACTATATGGGCTTATTTCAATGCCTATAATTTTGAGTGCAATAATTAATTTGGAATGTTGTTGGAACTTTTTTCTTTGGCCATGCAGTCATTAGTGTCAAGTGGGGGATAGATTAATTAATTTACTTATTATTATTATTATTATTATTATTATTTTTGAGTATACTATCTTGTCATGCAGTCAATTGTGTCAAGTGGGGATTGTTAGATTGTGCCTAGACGTTCCCTTCTGACCTTCCTCCCTACCATTCTTTCCAATGACATTACAAATTATCTAGAATGCTCAAAATCAATAGGCATTGAAATAGTGACATAAAATATACCACCGAGCTCGCAATAGATGCCGCAATAAAGGTGATCTAGTTCCCAAGTGGGAGTTTCCTTCTTTTCCACAACATTATTCTCTTCACACACCTAACTTACCATGCGGATCTCATCAAAGATATCCTCCTTCCCTATCCCTATTAACAAAATCTTCCCTAGAATCACCCATCGATTAGAGACATCCTCATAACATTGGGCGATCACTACTAAAATAATTTATATCAGGAGCATACTGGAGATTAAACTCTGGAGATCCGACCCACAACTTTAAACCAGCAATTTTGTTGTTGTAGCTAGTTAATGAATGCAAAGGCCAACTTACCATACCCGGATATATGCCTGTGAATTTTTGACAAGTGTCCGGAACATGTGCAGGAGGAATGACAGAGGAGAAAAGAGTCGTAAGGCGGAAATCCCTTGCCAAGTGGTTGAAGGAAAGTATCTTGAGATTAGGCCCTACATTCATCAAAATTGGGCAGCAGTTCTCCACAAGGGTTGACATTCTTGCTCAGGAATATGTTGATCAATTATCCGAACTTCAGGTAAAAACTTTTGTTAGAAATATCTTTTTGCCTTCTGTGATGCTATGCCAAAGTGTACATCTATCTTTGCCTCCATTTTTAATCCGTTGCCCAGTTTTTCAATCAAAGATTTGGTTAATAAGAGCATTCTTATAAATGGGTTAGATTTTCTGCATGTTTTATTTTCTAAGGATAGTGAATTTAATCAATTTTGAATTCTCTTAGTGGTAGTTTCTCAACATGAAGGCAGCATTATAAGATCTCTGCTGCTTTGTATTGCATAATTTTATATTAAATTATATATATATATATATATATATATATATATATATAAAAGAAATGATCTCCTAACTCGAGTCATGGGACATAAGCCCATGAATCGATGATGGGGACATTGGATCAAAGGCATCTAATGTGAACCGAAGCGCAAGAAGAAGACCAAGACACTTTGCACAAAGCAAGTTTGCCACTTCAAGGAAGATCTGCATGAGAAAAGCAAAAGAAGAAAGTGAAGCAAAAAAAAAAAGGTGTTGTAGAAATTAAGGCAAGGACATCTGTGACCAAGGACATCCGTGCCTAAGGACATCCGTGCCCAAGGGCGTCCGTGATCAAGGACATCCTTGATTTAGACACCGTTATGTTTTACGCACATCGTCGAGGACAGACATCCATGGTCATATGATGAACGCTCATGAAAGCCATTCGCGAATTGGCGGTTACACAAATATTAGAGAGAACTTGTGAAGAGTTTTCACTCGAAAAAGCGAATCTTTCAAAATTCGAGGAGTGAATTTTCGTTTTATCGTGCGCTTGGAACCCTATCGTCTATTGTCTTTTTAATTATTGTTAGGTAATTATTGCCCTTATTTCCTTTGGTAAAATCGAAAATCGAAAATTCCTAGTTAATTAGTTGCTGAAATTTTGTTCACACCTTAGTAATTGATATATTCTGATTCTTCCTTCTGATTGAATTAGACCTTTAATTTCTTTAAATCCTAGAGGAGTCAAGAGATGATACCGTAATTGTCACTTGGTGCCCTAAAATAGAACGAAACTCGAGTTCCCTCATCGGAGCCATTTTCTAGATCGGAAAATCTTAATGCATGTGAGCGCTAAAATTGAGTTAGCCTAATTGTTTTAATTAAATTTATTAAATTATTTTATGTGGTTGGGTAATTTGAATATTTTCGTTATTCAATTTAATCTAAAATTACTCACAAATTCGCATAATTAGGGTTTTGGCATTTATCCTACATCAAATTGGTATCAGAGTACAATTCTAGTTTAGGATTGTCAGTGTCCATACTAAGTTTTAGGTTTTTCAGTTGCATATAGGTGTGTTAGTGTTTTCTTTTTATCCTAAGTGTCACCATGAATCCAAAAATGTTAGATGCTTTCATAGAGAGTTTTAACACCTAGATGGCTACCATATAAGCCCAATTGCAAACCCAACAGGCTGATTTAGCAGCACAACTCCAAGAGTTGTCTAGATCGACTCACGGTGAATGTCGTACGGTTACTTTCTATGAGAGGAGGGATTCTCCTAGGCGCGAAAATCATCTAGACCCGGATGATAGAGTTACAAAGTCGGTTAAGGTTGACGCTTCCACTTTCAACGAAAAGATGAACCCAAAAAATCTACATAGATTGGGCAGCTGCCATGAACCATTATTTCCATTGGTATGATATGTCGGATGAGCGAAAAGTGAGGTTTGCCAAAATGAAACTTGTGAGACAAGCCAAACACTATTGATCACGTATGAAATGACGTTGAGAAGCTCTTAAATGTGAACCTATCGCCACGTGGGCGGACATGAAGAAAAACTTCATGATAAATATGTTCCCCTTTCCTATAACCAACGACTCATGGATCAATGGCATGGTTTGAAGCAGGGTAGCATGTCTGTTGATGACTATATCAACAAATTTGAGGAGTACTTGTATCGGGCTAAAGCTTATGAGAGTCCACAAGCCACCTTATCTAGGTTTTACACTAGTCTACGTCTTGAGCTACAAGGAGTTCATTCTTCACCCATGGAAAGTTTAGAAGAGTGTTATGCTAGAGTGCAAGAGTTGGAATGGTATATCGATACTCCAGCCAGCGGACGATCTAGTTCCTCCAATCCCAATTTTCAATTTAGTCCTACTGAAAAGGTGAATAATACCTATAGTCAATCCTCAAAACCCGTGAATCCTCAGATTGACAAGGATAAAAGAAAATTGACCGAGAATTCTAAGCGTGCACCACCATAGTGTTATAAGTGCTAAGGCTTTGGTCGCTTTGTATATCAATATCCTAGTAAATCCCAAAGCTTGATTATTCAGGAGGATGCTTGGGCAATGAGTTAGAAGTAGAAGTTTATGAACCTACTGGCATATCAAGTGATGAGGAGGGTGAAACTCTTGTGAAAATTGTAAGTTGTGTTAGGAAGGCTTCTCTTCCCGAAGGAAGTGTTGATAGTGTGTTCGTACGCATGAGTTATTAGAGTCGGTAAAAGCATGTCATCATTCCAACTTGCATGAGATTAACGATTAGATTTTATTGAATAATGGAAATTCACAATTTTCCTAATACATTAAATTTGTTTAATGAATTTAATGATGATAATTTTGTGTTACTTCAAGATAGTTCCGAGCATGTTGAACTTTCTCCAATCCTTAAAACATGCAATGATGATGGTCTAGGATTTCCTTTAGATAAGAGTAATCATCTGATAGTTGCAGTGGAGGATCTTACACCTATTCTAGGTCCAACAATTATGTCCTTTGACCAATTCCTTGTTGCCCAAATAATTGCTCCGAACCCATTTAACCAATTCACAACCCATACCCTCCGTGTGCAATATGAGAGAAGGTTGAATGAGGAGGTTATAACGTTTCTAAACTTCACTACCAATTTGGGCAAACATCATGAGTATCTCACAACGTGGAAAGGCAAGCCGAGAGTTGAACATTCCAAAGTGTGCAATGAGTGGGTTCTACAACTCATCGGAGATGAGTTTCTCTCACCCGAAGAGAATTGATGGGGACATCGGATCAAAGGCATCATCTAATGTGAACCGAAGGCGCAAGAAGAAGCCCTAGACACTTCGTACAAAGCAAGTTGGCCACTTCAAGGAAGATCCGCAAGAGAAAAACAAAAGAAAGGAAGAAAGCGAAGCAAAAAAAATAAAGGTCTTCTGGAAATTAAGGCACTGCCATCTGTGATTTAGACACCGTTTTATTTTGTGCACATCGTTGAGGATGGACATCTGTGGTCATATGACGGACGCCCGTGAACGTCATCCACGAATTGGCGGCTACATGAATTTTAGGCAAAAACTTGTCATTTAGAGTTTTAATTGTTTAGGACTTTCTTATTTCGAACTTTATGTTTAGTTAGGATTTTCTTAGCCTATATAAAGACATGTAAAGACTTTATTTAAGATAGTTGATGATTAATGAAATTGAAAGTTGCTTTGTGCAATCCTTAGAGAACATGTGAAGAGTTTTCACCCAAAGGAACGAATCTTTCAAAACTCAAGGAGCTAATCTTCATTTTATCGTGCACTTGGTGAGAAGCCGACGTACATCCTTGGTGTGAAGCCTTGGAACCCTATCTTTCTATTTTATCTTTTTAATTGTCGTCAAGTAATTACATGGTAGTTAAGGCGTCGTCATGACGAATGGTGACGGATTTCACCATATGAACTGATATGATAAATTTTATGAAATGGCGATGCCATGGTGCCATGGTCCCGCCATATTTGCAATATATAAAATTCTATATATAACTTATATTTTAATAAATTATATAATTATAAGTTATAATACTTATAACCTATATATTATAAGTTATAATTTAATAACTTATAATCTTAAATATAAAAAAGGATTCTAGGGCTTGGACAATACTCATCTATCGACTCTCTCCTCAACTCCTCTCCTCAGCACGCGATCTCACATCAGATCCTCTCCTCAGCAAAAAAAAGGTACGCCGTTTTTTTTTTTTTTTTCCTCTTAGTCTCATCTTTCTCTCTCTTGCGCCTCCCTTTCTTCTCTCGCAGGCTCGCAATTTTTTTTTTCTCAGTCTGTCATCTTTCTCTCTCTCTCTCGCCTCCTTTTCTCTCTCTCATCTCTTTCTCCCTTAGCTTCTGCTTTTTTTTCTGTGTATTTTTATATTTTCTGTGTGTTTTTATGTTTTTTTTTTCGTAATTTATTCTATATATATATATATATTTTCTGTTTTTTTTTGTCAGGGCTTGATTCTTGAAACTAAGTACAGCTGAACCCGTTGACTGCTTTGAGGGGACAACAAAGATCATTTTTTGTTCCAATCTTTCCCACAATTAATCTTGAGATCATTACAATATTATCATTCATCAGATGGTCAGTTTTTCATCTAAAAAATTAATCTATGAGCATCTGTGCCACATGGAGTAAAAAATTGACCACATAACGATATTGCTATTTGTGAATTTAGCGAGGTTTCATGTTTCATAATTAATATTTACTCTCTATTTATTGATATTTGTCTATGCTTAATTAATTGGTTAAATTTTTTTCTTCCTTTAGAAAAAATATGTGAATTAAAAATTAGTAAAAAATAAATTTTAATGATTAATAAATAAAAATAAAAATATTAATATTTTTAAAAAAATTTATAAATGGCCTCGCCATGGCATGGCGAGCCTCTTCGCCATGACCTCCCCACAACGCCTTAACTATCTTGGGTAATTATTTTCCTTATTTCCTTTGATAAAATCAAAAATCGAAAATCCCTAGTTAATTAGTTGCTAGAATTTTGGTCACACCTTATTAATTGATATATTATGACTTTCCCCTTTGATTGAATTAACCTTTTGGGCCTTTAATTTCTTTAAATTCTAGAGGAGTCAAGGGACGATACCGTAATTATCGTTTGGTGCCCTAAACTAGAACGAAACTTGAGTTCACTCATCGGAGCTGTTTTTCTAGGTCGGAAAATCTTAATGCATGTGAACGCTAAAATTGAGTTAGCCTAATTGTTTTAATTAGAGATTTATTAAATTATTTTATGTGGTTGAGTAATTTGAATATTCCCGTTATTCAACTTAATCGGAAATTAATCCCAAATTCGCATAATTAGGATTTTAGCGTTTATCCTACATCACTCGAGCTTCTATGGCTGCATGTCATATCAGCTGGCTTTAAAAGTCAATTGATGTGACATGCAATCATCACCTTATATATATATATAGATTGAACACTATACTCATAAGTGTATCAAAAAAAAGAAACTCTACAAAGAAGTAAATTCGAAAGTGTATTGCATTTGAGTTTTATTCTGTATTTAATCAATCTAGTATGGAACGATGATTGTCTCCCACCACCTTCCCAAACTAAAGAACTGGCCTCCTCATCAGCCTCACAACTCACGTGATTAAACGATGATGGCAATTCATGCACAAAATCCTGAATATCTTCCACGATTAAGCTAGCCTCCATCGACTGCCAGTGTTACCCTTAGCTCAACTAACTTGGTTTTTGTTCAATTTTTTTTTTTTTTTTTTTTTGTTTTTTAATGCATCTAACATTTTCCCCATATTTTTTCTTAACAAAAAGACTGCTTTTAGCCCATGACAGTCGACTACTTTGCTGATGATATGGTGTATTAGTTATCATTTTGTGCATTTTAAAAATTACTATTTTTTTATATTTTTTATGCAGGATCAAGTTCCTCCTTTCCCCTCAGAAACTGCTGTGTCTATAATTGAAGAAGAACTTGGGGCCCCTGTGGATGATATTTTTGAGCAATTTGATTATGAGCCAATAGCTGCTGCTAGTCTTGGTAGATTACTTTCTTTTTGTTGCTCCATGACGAAGTATATCAATAATAGGATTTCTCCTAGATCATATTTTTTTCTTGTTTAATGATGCTGGTAAAGAAAACGAAAATTTCAAACCCTGGATTTTTTTCTTCTACGCAGGTCAAGTGCATCGTGCGAGATTGAGGGGCCAGGATGTTGTGATTAAAGTGCAGAGGCCTGGTCTTAAAGATCTTTTTGATATTGATTTGAAGAACCTGAGGGTTAGTAATTTAATTTGACAAAATTCCTATGTACTCCTTGATGTTCATCTTTGACCATCTGTAAGAACTTGCTTATTCTATTATATTTTTAACTTTACCTGTTCTTCTCGTTGTCCTATTAATGCTACATTTTGACCACCAAATAGTTCTTTCTCATCTATTATCCTAATACTCCATATTAACTGAACAAGCAGGATCTGTTTAGAGCTAGTTTTTTCTCATGTATGTTCTATGCTTCGTTTTCTTTTAACTTAAAAAGAATGTAATTTATCTATTTCATGCTATCTTCAATACGTTCAGTTATCTGAAACAGTGGTGTACATCACTCCATTTTCATACCGAACAGCCTTTATACGAACTGTTGAAACAATATATACACAATGAAGTAGTAGAAGGGAAAGACCAATAAAAACTTTGAGGAAGTGGGGAGATGTGAGAAGTGATATGAAGGATTGCGGAGTGACAGGGTTTAGCCTTAACTAGAATTGAGTGGAGAAATTGACTGACAAAGCTGAATCCAAATAGATGGAACAGCACAATGATGATGTTGGCGATAGAGACATGTATTATAGGAAGATATTAAACTATAATAGAAGCTTTCTAGAATTCAATCTATAACATTGCTCATACAATCTCAAAATACACCGAGATAATAATTAACTTGAAAGCAGATACACATGCATAAATATTCAGCATGATTACGAAAACATTTAGCATTTTTTTCCCTAGTAGATTCTTGTGAAACCTACATTTCCTTCAAGAGTTTAGAAAAACAAATGACAAAATTGTTCCTCATAAGTTTGTCATTATCAGTGTTCGAATTTCAGCAAATCAATTAGATATGTCATGTTTTGTAGTTGTTCTAATAGTAAAGTAAGCTCAACTCTGTACAATAGAAACCATATAAATGTAGTATATCTACTATCATAATGAATTAACTCATTTATGATATTTTCCCAATTTCTTCAGCTATGCCATGTCCCATGTGATAAAATCTTGCTTATATTGGATAAAATTGAAAAAAAATCTATTTACGTTTGTAAGCAGATCATAGATTTATTTTCAAACTAATAAAAGACCAGGTTTATTATTTTCAATTTAGAGCTTTCTTGTCTTTAACATGACTGATGCCCAAATGGAGTAGGAATGATGATTGTTTGTTTTATAAATTTATGGTCTCTCCAGGTACTGGCGGAATATCTTCAGAAGGTTGACCCAAAGTCAGATGGTGCTAAGCGGGACTGGGTTGCTATTTATGATGAGTGCGCAAATGTTCTATATCAGGTTTACTTCGGATCAGATATTTCATTGTGGTGACGTTGATGATTGATGCAAGGGCTTCACATGAAGTTTGATAGATTTTCAATTTGAATAAAATATTTAGATTTATGTTAACAGAAAAGAAACTTCCAATTCATGGATGAAATTATGAAAACAATGTTGATCACTCGAGGACACCAAAGAAAATTCCAGTGGAGCTTTTCCAAGTGATTGTAAACCCAGTCATGAAATGAAATAGCAACATGAGATGCACCGATATAGAATATTAATCTGCCCAAATGAGAATCAAGCAACACCAAGAGAGAGGAGATTGAATGTTTAAGTTGCTAACTTGTGCCAAAAACCTCAATATAGGGATGTCAACAGGTAAGGTCAGGCCAAAATTTTCGCTGCCCGACGGGTCAATAGTGTATGCGCAACCCTACTTGGTTGAAAATCCTCTCTACCCCTCTACCCCTCTAATCCTTTTTATTAGAAACCAAAATTTTGGTTGACCTGATCCGACCTTTGAGTCTATCTGACACGACCAGAAGGTTGGGTCAGATGTTTCATGCCTGACCTGTCCAATGGGTCAAGTTTATGTGCCCGACCTGGTTAAAAAACTGGATCGGATGGGTTTGGGTAGCTATCCCGACCCGTTGACAACACAATTTTGCTCAATCACTAGGCCCCAAAGTGGTATTGGGGGGACTTTCCCCACTTATAGGTAAATTAAGGTAGGGCATGGGGAACTTGCCGATCCTACATACGAAGTCTATGCAACCCTAAAAGAGTATCCCAATGTTCATCTTTATTGCCAGGTCCATGGAGTTACTGACACTAATCATTTAGCTTGAGGCGACTTTATAATTGATCAATATATGCTTAAGGCTGCACAGTAAAAAACTAAAAATCAAATCCCCACGAAAATATTAGCGTGTTTTCAACAAATTGAGAGTGTGATATCTCCATCCCGCGATCACGGGCAACAAAATCTTCCAAGTATTCTAACTAACTAGTAGCGACCCGAGTTCTCACAATGTATGATTGTAAGATCTTAGGCCGTACCATCACATACCATGATCCTTAAAACATCAACAATGCACAATTAGAGCGCATTTAAACAACAGAAGGAAAGATTAAAAAAAAAACATAAATGAATTGCATCTAATATAAACCTTTTGCATCCAAAATTTGAGCTATTCCCTGGATTGGTATGAATTTTTTATAAATGCAATTTTTTCAGTTAGTATATCCTATTTTGGAATACTCATAGTGTCTCTTTTATATGGGTCTATTTATTCATCTTTCCATAATTTGGATTTAATCTTAGAACATAACCACAACCATGAAAGTACCGTTCTAATTATCCACATTAAAGTCTCTAATTCCAACCCATTTCATATTCTTGTCTATCGTAGATAATGTTTAAACAACTTAAATAAACACTTAATTATTCATAGCTCCTAGAATATGAGAACACCATATTAATGAAAAGAAATTACACAACTAGGTTACAAAGCCCTCATCGTCATCTATCTCAGGTTCCTGAACATCACGTGCGTTCTTATCACCGTACGCCCATACGTTATCTTCAGCTACACCTTTCTCATCTGGCCACCCACATCAACAAGGGGTGTAAGTTTACACTTGTATGGACCAGACATGCAATCCTTTAAAACATAAGATATCAATCATCGTAATGTAGACATTTCTATAATTCATGAGTGTGTGCTTGCGGCATGCATAATTTCAATAAGTTGAAAGGAGCTGAACATAACATGTAACTCAATGTCGCATGAATTTATCTTTTCTTTTAAGTTCATCTTTTACCCGTCCCTCTCAAAATGTTGACTTTTAGACTCCGTCCTTATCAAGACGTTGGATCTAATAAGTCCTTATTTTCGTGTCATTAGACTTCGTCCCTATTAAGACGTTGGGTCTAATTGATCACATGTTCATTGCTTGTTAGACTCTACCCCTATCAAGATGTTGGGTCTAATCAAGCACGATCTTTGCTTATCATTTCATCATGTTCATGTGCCTTTATCATGCAATTTGTAAATCATCATAAAATCTTAGAGTGCATATGATTACAATTATTGAGCATATACCTTAGCATTTAACTCCATCTATTGTAAAAGAAACGATAGTTTATATCATGGACGCCCGTCCTGAGTCCATGGACGTCCATCCAATATACTCGCTCTGGATTGAGTTCTTGTGAAGCACGAACGTTTGTCCAATCACTTCATTCTAGACAGAAGCTTCGCAGAGAACGAACGTCCGTCATAATGCCACGGATGTCCGTCCTGAACTCTCGTTCTGGGCAAACGTTGCGAAGAACATGGACTAGATCCACAGACATCCATCCTGAAGCCGCTCGGACGATCCAACCCGACTTTTGAACATAAATCTCAACATCAATGAGAAACTACTCTAGCATGCATCACATCTAATCATAACATTCATTATTTATGTAATAAAACGCACTATTTACTATGAAAATCACTTTTAATTCTATATTTAAATTCTAAGGGAAGACATGATTTCTCCATACCTAGACCGGTCGTAAAAGCATATCTCTGTGTCCCGAGCAGTTTCCTCACTACAAAGATGATTCCTAAAGGGTGTGAAGGCCGCTTGAGAATGTTGCAAAAGTCTTCCGATCTTCCAAAAAGAAAAAGCTCGAGGAAAGAGGATTTAGAATCTCTTCTCCAAGGTCTCTATGCTTTCTTACGGGGAGAACCTCTATTCTTAAGAAAAACTCTAAATGAGATTATGATTTTGAGTTCTCCGTAATACACCTTTTAAACTTCACTTAATAGGAAAACATTCGGTGTCATGCTAGCACACCATAGAAGGATGTATAGGCATTTAAATCAATGTCCAAAATAAAGGTTTCAAACTTACATACCAAGATTCGATCCTCTAACCTCTTGTCTCTAATTTAAGCCTCTAACCAGTAGTCAACTACATAACTTGTGTCAATTAATGACATAAATAAATATAAGAGTTCAAAATAAAAACATGTATTTTTAATTAAAACGTTTGGAAATTCAAAACATGCGGTGTATACGCTATTAGGCACATACAAATAAATAAGGTGTATCAATGCAATAAAATTAGGATCACTACAATCTTCCCCAAGGATAAAAATTTCGAATTTCGTTTCGGTTTCGGACTGGACCGAAGCCGAAATTTTGGCTGAAATTTTGAATTTTGGCCGAAAACTTCTAAACCATGCATTCTGAATTGATAATTAAAGTTTTCGGTTTGGATCGAAACCGATGCGTTTCGGCCGATAACTTCAGTTATCAATTGAAATTTTGATCCATGGTCTTTCCTACTTATAAAAATTCCGTCCTGGAAATTTAGCCATACTTTTACTCGAAGAGATGGGCATAATCCCTCCTGATAGTATCCTTGCGTTCCCAAGTGACTTATTCAAGAGAGTGATGTTACCAAATCACAGGGTCTAACAATATAACTTTATTTTTCAAGGTCTGCTCTTTTCGATCAACAATCTGAACAAACTTCTCTACAACGAACATATCCTTATAAACCTCTAAGGGTTTCCAGTCGATAACATGAGCAGGGTCGACCACATATTTCTTTAGCATGGATATGTAAAAGACATTGTGCACCTTGGCAAACTTTGGTGGTAGCTTGACCATATATGATGTTTCTCTGATTCTCTTCAAGACTTCAAACGGTCCCATGAATCTCGGACTAAGTTTTTCTTTCAGTTTGAATCTCATAATCCCTTTCAATGGTGAGATTTTTACGAACACTTTATCCCCTTCTATGAATCCCAATTCCTACGCTTCAAATCAATGTAACTCTTTTGTCTGTTCTGCGCGGTCCGAATTTTTTCTCGGATCAACTGAACTTGCTTAGACGTATCTTTCACAATATAAGGTCCTAGCAAACTTCTCACACCGACCTCATCCTAACATAAGAGAGTTCTGCAACTTCTCCCATACAAGGCTTCATACGGAGGAGACTGGTAACTATTATTATAGGTGAACTCTGCGAGAGATAGATGTTCGTCCCAATTGCCTCCAAAGTTCAGTACACAAGCGCGTGACATGTCTTCTAACACTTGATTCAGTCTTTCGGTTCGTCCATCCATTTGGGGATGAAAAGCAGAGCTAAATTTCAACTTAGATCTCATCTCGTCTTGAAATTTCTGCCAAAATCTTGACGTGAAACGTGGGTCTCTATCAGACACAATATCAACAGGTACTCTATGTAATCTAAATAGGTAATGTGATATAGAATAAAATGAGCCAATTTAGTCAATTTGTCAACCACGACCCAAATAGCATTGTTCCTCTTCAGGGTCCTTGGCAGCTCGGAGATGAAATCCATACCGATACTTTCCCATTTTTATCCAGGAATCGGTAGCGGCTAATGTAAACCAAGGGGTTTCTGATGTTTTGCTTTAACTTTCTGGCATGTGAGACATCTTGCCACGTAATCGGCGATTTCTCTCTTCATGTCATTCCACCAATAATTTTTCTTCAATCCCTTATACATCTTGTTGTTCCCAGGGTGGATAGAAAATTTAAACTTATGGGCTTCGTCCAAGATCTCTCCCTTTAATTCTAAATTATCAGGTACACAGTAGCGTCCCTAGAACAAAATCATCCCATCATCTCTAACAGTTATCTCCGATTTTCCACTATCCTTCAGTTTCAAAAGATTGGGATCTTCAAGTTGTAGTTCCCTGATTCGATCAGGTAATGAGGAGGTGATAATAATATGCGAAAGCAATGCCCTTTGGTTGAATCACCTGCTTTGGAATAAATCTGTTGAGGGCATCAACAACTACATCGGCCTTTCTTAGATGATATTTGATCTCGCAATCGTAATCGATCAGGAATTTTAACCATCTTCTCTGTCTTACGTTCAAGTCTTTCTGAGTAAAAAGGTATTTCAAACTTTGATGATCCGTGAAGATGATGAATTTCTCTCCATAAAGGTAGTGTCTCTAGATCTTCAATACAAAAACGATGGCAGCCAGTTCTAGATCGTGCGTAGGGTAATTATTTTCGTGATCCTTTAGTTGCTTAGATTCGAAAGCCACAACTCTCACTCTGCATAAGGACGCTGCCTAATCCTTTATACGAAGCATCGGTATTAATGGTAAAACCACCACTGTTAGAATGTATCACTAGAATAGGTACAGTAGTTACCCTTTTCTTCAATTCGAGAAAGCTCCTCTCGCACTCCTTGGTCCAATTGAATTTTGCATTCTTCTTAGTTAGTTTGGTGAGTGGTCCAGAGATCTTTGAGAAACCTTTCACGAACCTTTTATATTAACTTGTTAACCCCATGAAACTCCGCACTTCAATAACACTCTTGGGCCTTTCCTAATTTACAGTGGCTTCAATTTTTGCAGGATCAACAGTAATTCCTGCCTCAGAAATCCTGTGGCCTAGGAATGCCACTTCACGCATCAAGAATTCATATTTACTTGTTTTAGAGTACAAATGGTGGTCCAAGAGGGTTTGTAAGGCTATCCTCAAGTGCTCGGCGTGTTCTTTTTCGGACTTGGAATAGATTACGATGTCATCGACAAAAACCACCACAAATAGATCCAAATAGGGCTTGAAAATATGGTTCATCAAGTGCATGAAAATTGCGGGGGCATTAGTCAATCCAAGGGGCATTACTAAGAATTCATACTGCCCATACCGCGTATTGAATGTCGTCTTAGCTACTTTGGACTCTCTCACCCCTCAACTGGTGATATCCAGATCTCAGATCGATCTTAAAGAAATATCGTGCACCTTGCAGTTGATAGTTGAGCAAGTAAAATATTGATCCGAAGCAATGGATACTTGTTTTTGACCGTTGCCTGGTTCAGCTGTCGGTAATCTATGCATAGTCTTTGAGGACCGTCCTTCACAAATAAAACAGAGTCATGGTGACTGACTCCTAATAGAGTCCTTATCTTGAAGTTTCTGTAACTGTTTCTTTAACTCCAACAGCTCTGCAGGTGCCATTTGTAAGGAGTCTTGGCTTTTGGCACCATGCCAGGTACTAGCTCAATATGAAATTCGACTTCCCTACTCGGTAGTAAGCTCATCACTTTACCAAGAAAGACTCCAGGGAATTCATTCACTACAGGCATCGAAGATATGTCTCCACACTTCTCATCGGCTTCTATTAAGGCAAAAAGTTTAGGAATGACACCTTTTCGCGCTCCCTTGAATTTAAACATCGGTCATTCCAAAGGAGTAAAAATCACGGTCTTGGCGTAACAATCTGGTCGCATGAGATTCCGTGAGTCAATCCATCCCTAAGATAACATCGAAATCTTTAAACTCTAATTCAATCAGGTCGACAATCAATGCATGGGTCCCAATCTGGATAGAACATTGAAGGTAGAATTTGTCAACTGACACGCTTTTCCCATAGGGGAGTTGCTACGGTCAATGGAATGCTCATAAGAGATGAGTCTTTATCGAGACGCTTCACAAAGTTCAAAGAGACAAACGAATGGGAAGCACTTGAATCCAAAAGTAAGTGAGCAAAGAGTCCATCGATCAACATTGAACCTAAGCATATAAGACGTACTACTATTTAAATCATCTAATATAATAATTATCATTTAATTTAAATTTTAATGTCTAGAAGGTAATATTTAATCCTAATAGATTCATTTTTATTAAAGCAAACAACACAGAAAAGCTGATCATATTATTTAGATAATACACATGGCATCACTACCATGGATCAAAATATCGGAATTTCGATACGTATCGTCCTGAACTCCAGGACGAAACGTATCGCGTATCGTCCGATGCATTCAATGTATCGTTTTGATTCAATTTAAATTTTTTTTTCAAAAAAATCCCAAAAATCAAATTATCGTCCGTATTGTTTGATACAGACGATAATTTGAATGTATCGTCCGATAATTTGGCCAAATGGAGTCCCTGTTAATCTGCCAAATTATTGGACGATACATTCAAATTATCGTCCGTATCGGACGATACAGACGATAATTTAAATGTATCGTCCGATAATTTGGCCAAATGGGGTCCCTGTCAATCTGCCAAATTATTGGACGATACATTCAAATTATCGTCTGATAATTTAAAATTATAGTCCGTATCAGATGATAATTTTACCGTATTGTCCGATAAATATGCTGTTTTTTGGGGTACCCAGTAAAAAGGGTATTTACCGTATTGTTCATGTCCAAAACCGATACGTATCGTCCAATACGTATCGGTATCAGACGATATTTTGATCTATGATCACTACGTATATAGGTATGAAACAAATTAGTCATAAATTTTAATGAAAACAAACATACCTTAGATGACATTGTCTGAAGCTCTTGCGTCAAATAGGGAATACACTTACCCATTAGCTGTAATCTTCGCTAGAGGCGTAGTCCTCGATCCATACGATTTCCTAGGCGTTTTGCATGCTTTATGCCCATGCTGCCTACAGTTGAAACAAACACCTGATCCTCTCAGGCAGGTGCCATAGTGATTCTTGCCACAAGTGGTGCAAATCGGTATGGTCTTTGTAGTCGACGCCATAACTAAGACACTCTTGCTTTGCAGAGAGAATGCCATCTTGAGTAAGGTGTGGTCCTACTCTCTGATCTTGTGTTTGATTTCGAAAACACTCGATCTCTGCAGCCAGATTGAAAATTTCTAGCCGAGCTTTGACCAACATTACCAGTCGAAGGAGTCACCTTTAGTTCTCTCTCGATGGTGTAACACCTATCTATCAAGTCCTTATAAGAATCGCTCCGGTGTTCAACCACCAATTTCCTGCTCTGGGGCCTCAAACCCCTCTCAAACCTCCTGAGTCTAAAGTTTTCGTCAGAGACCAAGGTCGGTGCAAATTGACTTAGTTCCGTAAAGAGCTTGGCGTAAGCGTCTATAGTCATCTCTCCCTGCTGAGGGTTCAAGAGTTCATCTATCTTCACTTCTTGGACGGTTTGAGGGTAGTACTTATTGTAAAATACCTTCACAAATTCGTCCCAATCCCAAACATTGAGCTCTTCGACATGAGTCGCATCTTTCAATTGTCTCCACTAATTATCAGCATCCCCTTCCAATTTGTAGGTTGCTAACCTCACCTTCGTCGTCTCGTTACATTCCATCAGATCGAAGATCTTTTCCATCTGCTACACCATTCATAGCCTCAACGTTATCTCCACTCCCATTGAAATGACGCGGTCAATTTTTTTAAATTTGTCCAATTCCGACCTAGGAGTAGGAGTAGGATGAGGATTTGGAGTCCTGGTTGCATTGATGGTATTCACAATTGCCTCGCTCAATGCATCAATGTGCTTGTTTGTCTCCTGCAATCGTTCAATAACTCACATTAGACCTTAGTTCCACATATTCCTGACGTAAGAATTAACCTTATGCTCTGATACCAATCAAACATTGTAAGATCTTAGGCCGTACCATCGTATGCCATAATCCTTAAAACATCAACAATGCACAACCAGAGTGCATTTAAACAACGGAAGGAAAGATTTAAAAAAAACATAAATGAATTGCATCGAATCTTAGAACATAAGCACAACCATGAAAGTAACGTTTTAATTATCCACATTAAAGTCTCTACTTCCAACCCATTCCATATTCTTGTCTATAGTAGATAATGCTTAAACAACTTAAATAAACCCTTAATTATTCATTCCTCCAAGAAAATGAGAATGACATATTAATGAAAAGAAATTAAACAGTTAGGCTATAAAGCCCTCATTGCCATCCATCTCAGGGTCTTGAACATCATATGCGTTCTCATCACCGTACGCCCATACGTTATTCTCAGCTACACCTATCTCATCTGGCCACCCACATCAACAAGGGGTGTAAGTTTACACCTGTATGGACCAGACATGCAATCTTTTAAAATATAAGAAATCAATTTTCGTAATGTAAACATTTCTATAATTCATGAGTGTGCTTGTGGCATGCATAATTTCAATAAGCTGAAAGGAACTGAGCATAACATGTAATTTATCTTTTCTTTTAAGTTCATCTTTTACCCGTCCCTCTCAAGATGTTGACTTTTAGACTCTGTCCCTATCAAGACGTTGGGTCTAGTAAGTCCTTATTCTCGTGTCATTAGACTCCGTCCCTATCAAGACGTTGGGTCTAATTGCTCACATGTTCATTGCTTGTTAGACTCCGTCCCTATCAAGATGTTGGGTCTAATCGAGCACAATCTCTGCTTATCATTTATCATGTCCATGTTTCTTTATCATGCAATTCATAAATCATCATAAAATCTTAGAGTGCATATGATTACAATTATTGAGCATATACCTTAGCATTTAACTCCATCTATTGTAAAAGAAACAGTAGCCTATATCACGAACGTCCGTCCTGAGTCCACCTACGTCCGTCTCACTCTGGATAGAGTTCTCGTGAAGCACGGACATCCGTCCTGAGTCCACGAACGTTCGTCCAATTACTTCATTCTGGATAGAAGCTTCGCAGAGCACAAACGTCCAACACAATACCACGTTCGTCCGTCCTGAACTCTCGTCCTAGGCAAACATTGCGAAGAGCACGGACGTCCGTCCTACATCCACGGACATTCGTCCTGAAGCCGCTCGGACAATCAAACCGTATTTTTGAACATAAATCTCAACATCAATGAGAAATTACTCTAGCCTACATCACATCTAATCGTACTATTCATTATTTATGTAATAAAATGCACTATTTACTATGAAAATCACTTTTAATTCGATATTTAAATTCTAAGGGAAGATATGATTTCTCCATACCTAGATTGATCGTAAAAGCGTATCTCCGCGTCCTGATCAGTTTCCTCACCCCGAAGATGATTCTTGAAGGGTGCGAAGGCCGCTTGAGAATGTTGCAAAAGTCTTCCGATGTTCTAAAAAGAAAATGCTCTAGAAAAGATGATCTAGAATCTCTTCTTTAAGGTCTCTAGGGTTTCTTACGGGGAGAACCTCTATTCTTAAGAAGAACTCTAAATGAGATTATGATTTAGAGTTTTCTCCGTAATACACCTTTTAAACTTAACTTAATAGGAAAACATCCAGTGTCATGCTAGCACACCATAGAAGGATGTATAGGCATTTAAATTTAAGGTCCAAAATAAAGGTTTAAAACCTATATACTAAGGTTTGATCCTCTGATCTCTAGTCTCTAACTCAAGCCTCTAACCACTAGGCTACCACATAACTTGTGTCAATTAATGACAAATAAATATAAGAATTCAAAATTAAAATATGTATTTTTAATTAAAACGTTTAGAAATTCAAAGCATGTGGTGTATACGCTATTAGGCACATACAAATAAATTAGGCGAATCAATGCAATAAAATTAGGATCACTACATAACTAGTTTTAACTAGCATGTTGGTCAACAATTAAATCACTATGGTGAAAAGGAGGATATCCTTTTCTTACTCCTTACTCCTATAGAATGTTAAGAACGTTAGGAGATCTATTTTCAAAGTTGAAGAGCAAAGTTGATGGCAAGCAAGACCTCCCCCCGTTCTCCAACTTTGAACCTATTGTATCGGAAGGGTGATCACAAATTTGCAACCAACATTTTCCAATTCCAACTTCAGCACAATACATAATGGGCAGTGAGTGCACCATCCAGGATATTATGGACAGAAAAAAGGGCCTCTTGGAAAAAAGATATAATCTTCCCATGTACCTCAGGCAATTGGGTGGTGAGAACCTTGGCAAGCATCTTGTAAATATCCCTTGCAAGACTGATGGGTCGATAATCACTAATATCAATGATCCACTTTCTTTGGGATGAACACTAAGAAGGTTGCGTTGATGAGCTGACCAATGGGCGTCTTCTCATGGAACTCTTGTTATTAATCTAGAAGATAGAGTGGATGGTCGCTCAAAATTATTGGAAGGAACAACATTGGATTGCTTTCCGAACATGGTTGGATTCAGAGTAGTTTGTGCAATACTCACATCTTGACATCAAATTTGCATAGTATGAATGGCATCTTTCTAGCAGGAAAACTGGTATCTTATGTTGTTTTTTAGCATTTGAGTTACCCTTTTACTCCGACTATCCATGTAATATGATTTCAAAAGAAACAAGACATAGAATAGGAATGTGGAGTCTAAGGGCTGTGTAATATCTACAAGTAGTGCTATTTACAGATCAAAATTGTGCTTGATCCTTCGATACTTGCAGTTTGGTTTCTTCAAATAATTGCTATTGTATTCATATTGAGTCATCTTGCAAATCTTCTTGGTTAGGTGAGAATGTCAAGATCACCATCTATGCCTGATTAATATTGCATAAACATTTTGAGTGAAGAAAACATAACAGTTGAGTTAAAAGTAGTCACGATGCTGCTTAATTTCCTTATGCAATGTAGTTCTGTGCACTCTTTGAAAAAGAAGTTGACCTGCAGGCTGTGGCATGGATCATGACAATCTTGCCTCAACATGGATCTTGCCTCAATAATCAATAATAGCGTAACTTTAAATGCACCCACTGAATCTTTGAGTTCACCGACGTTGAAAGCCCATTAATTGCTTTGGATCAGACGATGAAGATCATTTTTCGTCCCACAATGGATATTGAGATCATGGGCGTATCATTACACAATGGATATTGAGATCATGGGCGTATCATCAGGCAATCATTTTTTGATTATTATTTCACTTGGCACGCAATCTCAGAAAAGTAACCTTAACATCACGTGGAACTCATCACGCTCAAACCTGATTTTAAGGTCATTTTTTTGGGATGATTGCATGTGAAATAAAAGCACTGACTGACAGATGGTATGCCCATGATCTCAAGGTCCACCCTGAAAGTTTGGGATGAAGAACGATCTCCATCATCTGATTTGAAGCAGTCAATGGGTTTCTGTGTGGGTGATCTCAAAGATCCGGTCGGTGAATTTAAAGGTACTCTGAATAAGGTATTTTGTCATATTACTGTCTTTCCTGGGATTAACTTTTTAAAATAGGGTGTAGTTAATGTAATACAGTATGTTTTGATGACATTTTTCTAAATAGAAGGGGTACCTTTTGATTCTCTGCTTATACTTTCTGCACTGAAGCTTAGTAGCTCCTTGCTATTACTAGTTTATATTGGGTAGATCTGATGCTATCACAGCTGTTTTCAGGAGATTGATTATACCAAGGAAGCTGCTAATGCAGAACTATTTGCGAGCAACTTTAAAGACATGGAATATGTAAAGGTCCCAGCAATGTACTGGGAGTACATTACACCTCAGGTTCATCCTCCTGATTCAGTTTGAATGATTAGAATTTGCGTGTTGGTTATCTAATCTTCTTTTTATTTAATAAATATAGTTTACTTTGTGTTGTAGGTTCTGACGATGGAGTATGTCCCAGGGATAAAAATAAACAGGATAAGAGCTTTAGATCAGTTGGGTGTTGATCGCCAAAGGTAAAGAGAACCTTGTGTCATTCCTTGACATTAGTATGAAGTTTTATGTTTGATCTATTTCAAGAAGATAAAGTTATCATTTTCTCCCATATGGTTGAAATAACTTCGATCTTGGCATTGTTGTTTTCGCAGGTTGGGTCGATATGCTGTAGAGTCTTACTTGGAGCAGATTTTATCTCATGGGTTTTTCCATGCTGACCCGGTGAGTTGCATTGAAGACTTCTACTTAATCATTGCTTGCTAGAGGTTGATTAAGTAGCAGTCTTATTAGGATTTTTGTCAAAATTCTGAAATTAGAAAGTTGAGTAAAAACCTGCAGATCTTCGGTACTTTCATAGCATATGCATGTGCACATACACATGTACTTCTATTTACTATGCCTTGTTTGTTGCACTTTCTCCACATCATGTTTGCTGCCTCTCATTATGCTCTGTATGATTTGGAACAAACTCCTTAAATTTAGTTTTTAAAAGTGGAACTATTTTGTCCTTATTGCTAGCTACATTCATTGCTAGCATTCTGCCATATTTGTCTCCTATACTCGAGATTGAGTGATTTTGCTCTATGTTGACAAGGTAGTTAAGGTGGTGTGGCGAGGCCATTTATTATTATATCTATTTTATCTTTCTTTAAGAATTAATAATATTATTATTTATATCATTATATAAGAGCTACAACCGACACACGAGAATTGAAAGTCATGGTGTAAAGATTTCATATTTTTAAATCTTTCTTTTGCTATGTGAAAAAGAAAGACTTGATATTTTTCATGTCTATGACACGTCAAACACCTTTAGAGCCGTCTGATTTGAAGGCCATGGTGTAAAGATTTTTTTTGCCAAACTTTGGCACTAAAAGTGATATCTATCATCCGACTTAACACAGTCAAAGACAATCATCTGATTCAATGGTTAACTGGGACAAATCAGATGATAGTCATGTTTCATGCCAATTTTTGGCAGCAAAAATCTTTACATGATTGCTTTCAAATCAGACGGCTTGGATGGTGTTCCACGTGGCACAGTTCCCAAATTGGAACTTTAATATCAGCCATTGAAAATTAAGAACAAAGAATGGCATTAAAGTGCGCAGTTGGGATTTTCAATGGCAGCCATTGAAAATCTGATGCATACATGGGTCAATGTCCGTCTATTAAACCCCAGCTTGGTGTTTAAATGACTGATCCATCACTTTAATGGTGTATGATCAGTTAAATACCAGCTTGGTGTTTCGATTTCATTTACTTTAATTTAAGTTATAAGTTATAAGTTAACAACTTATAGCGTACAAGAGATAAATTATAGCTTATAAACAAACTTGTAACCAGCTATATTACAAAATTGCCACCCCCTTTAATTTTTTTTTAAATTACTAAATAGTGCCTATAGCGGTGCCATGGCGCTATACCGCCATGGCGAGGCCATTTGGAGACTTTGGCCATTTACCTCCATATGGTGATTTCCCTCGCCATTCGCCATGTTGTCGCCTTGACAACCATGTATGTTGAAGCTATGCATATCATTGACTATGATCTGGCTTAGATTTAGTGCGTGAAGAAGTACCTTTAACAACGATTCAAGATGAAGGACCTCAGGCCTCTTCTATATCCATGGGCCTTTATTGTGTTGATTGAATTTAATTTCAATCTTCAATTCGTAGATGGAAAAACTCTCCCGATTTGGAAACCAGTAATGGGATTGGTAGAGTCAGCGCTTAGTTGAATCCTGGAGTGTGGAGGTAATGTTGCTATCTCCCCTTCCCATATTGGGAATCTCTAACTATCTTCAAGGCGTGACATTTGCAACAAATCTCAAAGTCTGATTCCATCAAACATTATATATTTTGATTACTTTTATTTAAGTTTCATAGCCTGTAGTTTCGTCTCATTTTTAAGACAGTTTGTGGTGGATTAGAGTGAACGTGGTAATTTTGATACCAACTCTATTTTCCTTGATGGAGATGCGTAGTTTTTAAAAAGCTACCAATCTTTGATCTCTTTACCTTGGACATGGGTAAATGTTTGAACTTGGAATGGGTAAATATTGTCACACCAGCAAAGGAACGAGAGAGAATGGTTATGGAGATACTGATTTGATCTGACTGGTATCTTTGTTATGATTTGTACCCTGGCAATAAAAGTTCTTCATCCGCTTCATGAAATTCTGGAAATTATGACTCCAAAGACACATTTTGGCAGTCTCGAAAGTCTAGAGATTTCTATATATATATATATGTGTGTGTGTGTGTGTGCGGGCCCCAAGTTAGCACTTGCCGTGTCAGCACGGATATAAATCCCTAGGATTCCCTCAAGAGGGGCAGGAGGGGTCAAACTTCTCAGGTCTTCCGCTTCCTGAGGCGCGTACCTGGCCATCACGCCAAACCCCTTGAACTTTCTACGTGTTTTGTATATTACACGTATAATATTCACCAAGGGCAACCTGATTGGAGTTTTAACTCATGCCCAGTTTCCCACAAACATTTCAAAAGTTGAGATGCCTTTTCTTTCTTGGGGTAAAATATTTCATGAATCATTCAGTTGTGTCTTTTCAATGATGCGGCTGTAACATAGTAGCTGGAGCAAGTAGGAGTATGTTTATGAGCAATATGTGTGTGTGTGTGTGTGCATGTGGGGAGGGAGGGGACTGAGTTCTGTTAGAAAATTATGAAGCATAATTTAATAAATTCATGGGTATTGTAGTTTTAGAGTATGAGGCTGTGATTCATTATATACAATTTCAAATGCCTGTGTTTTATTATGTTCTTTCTTCATTTGCAGCATCCTGGAAATATTGCTGTAGATGATGTGAATGGTGGAAGGCTTATCTTCTATGATTTTGGAATGATGGGAAGGTGACATTCAGTTTCTATACTGCATAGCTTCCAGATAATTGGTATCTAAATACCTTTTTGAAGTCTTAATGGTTCCAACTATTAATTGTGTGTTTGAATGTACTCTGTTTTGGAAAATTTGCAGTATCAGTCCAAATGTCAGGGAAGGCTTGCTTGAAGTATTCTATGGAGTTTATGAAAAGAATCCAGATATGGTAAAATTTCTTTCTTTTGCTAGTCTTCTAAATCAGTAGATATGATGCAGTTTTATGATTATCTTAATCAGAATCTTCATGTTACATGTGAAACGGGTTGGCTTGTAGTCATGCCGTGTGTGGCCGGGATATTAGCATTATGCTACTATGGTGTTTTTTTTCTTCTCATATTGAACCATGACATGATCACTGAAGTTTTCTTAAATGTATCCCTAATCTTTTCTTCAAATTTTGAACTCTATAGTGATTGCCTGAGTATTAAGGCACCGATCCTCCCTAAACCTCAAAGCCTTTTTAAATGCCATATTCTCCTGTGCAATTTTCTATATAAGATAGGGCGACTAACTCTTCTTTCCACTAAGGACTCAATTGGAACTTTCTTTGAGATATTTGAAAGGAAAGATGCTTAAAAATATGTTTCTTAGTTTTCTACATTATATCTTCCCAGAATACTCCAATAGGTTCTGAAGTGTAGGAAAATACATTCCTCAGCTGTATTATATGCCGATAACATTTGTGCACTCTGGACTGTGCATCAATCAACTTTGTACATCTGATTCCTCATTGACTCTAATGAAGTCCATATGGGGAAATATTATAATGTATCAAATTTCATTCATATGTTGAAGGCTTATTATGATTGAGTGATTGATACTTCAACTTTCATACAGGTGCTTCAAGCCATGATTCAGATGGGTGTTCTAGTTCCTACTGGAGATATGACAGCTGTCAGAAGGACTGCACAATTCTTTCTTAATAGGTTATTTTCAATAGCAAAGCTGAGTAGAGCTTTTTTAATAATCTAAGTCTTGTGGTTGACTAAAACATTTACCTACCTATAGCTTTGAAGAGCGCCTTGCAGCGCAAAGGAAAGAGAGAGAAAAGGCAACAGAAGAACTCGGATTCAAGAAACCACTTAGCAGGGAGGAAAGACTAGAAAAAAAGAAGCAACGCCTAGCTGCAATTGGTAATGCATTTGTGCATATTTTATCCATATAAAATGTACATTGTGCTCTAATATATATACAAGCCTTACCAGTAGTTCCAAATATAAATTTGCAACCTGTAGGATTTTTTTTTTAGTTTGCTCGCACATATTTGTGGATGCAACTTATAGGTCTTTTGATATTTCACACTCATATTTTGGCATGCTATGGCTGTTACTCAAAATTGCGGTGTTCTGTTTACAGGAGAAGATCTCCTGGCCATTGCTGCTGATCAACCTTTCCGTTTCCCTGCCACTTTCACATTTGTTGTTAGAGCATTTTCAGGTGTAGTGGTTGAGAAACCAAGATTGTTCCTTGCTATATATGGTTAGTTGTAACATTTTTCTTACAAAGATGATAATCTGTGCAGTATTAGATGGAATCGGGAAGGGACTTGACCCTCGATTCGATATTACAGAGATTGCCAAACCGTGAGTATGGTTCTAAGTTGTTCACAAGAGTCTTCTAATTGGTCGAGTGGAAGCTGCCTTCGCATTGGTGGTTCATATGTCTTTTGGGTCTGACACGTATTACATATGCTTACCTTGTATTGCTAGTTATGCATTGGAATTGCTAAGGTTTCGTGAAGCTGGTGTTGAAGTTATTGTAAAGGCAAGCTCCTTGAGTTATTTATAAGTTTGGGTACCTCTATTCGCGTCAACAGGTTTTCTGAAAGCTCTATTATGTGCAACCCATTGACTGCTTGAAATCATACGATGGAGATCACTTTTCATCCCTATCTTCCACACATTGAACCTTGAGATGATGATCTTACCATCAGACGGTAAATTTTTGATTCCACGTGTCACAAATCCCAAAAAATGAACCTAAATTCAATTTTGAGCGTGATGTGTTCAATATGCTTTTAGGGCCACTTTTTGGGTATCCATGCCACGTGGAATAAAAAACTGACAGCCTGATGGTACGCTTATGGTCTCAAGATCAATGTTGTCAAATGGCTTAAGCATGCTAAGCGATTTGGCTCCATTAAAAAAAAAAAATTAAAAAAAATTAATAATAAGTATTCAAGTCTCTAGAAGGGAAAAATAGATATTCTTGCATTTTAAAAAGAAGTTTTACATACTAATATTCAAAATTATAACTTTAATTTTGATACCGAGTACCATCAATGTACTCTACACATTCATTTCTAACTCATTGTGGTACATCTCCTCCATCATCATCACTAGCATTGCCGTCGTCATTGGAATCATCTCCTTCTACATACTCTTCTTCTTCCTCTGTTTCGTCTTCGTCTAATCTCACCAGTATGGAATCTATATCATCTGGCTGCTTATCCTCTTCTTCTATTATTTCATCTTCTTTCTTTTATTATTTCATCTTCTTCATCAATATGCATGCCTTGGCTGCTACTACCTCCACCAACAGTTCGCCTCCTCCTATTAGCCACCCTTTTATAGAGGTAATGGGACCCCAAAAAATATATATATATATATATAAGTGCTCCAACGGTCATAAATAAGACTGTTGGAGCATTATGTGATCGCATAATGTCCAAATCACATAAGCCATCATGACTTATGCGATTTGGTGGCTTAAAATCACTTAAGTGATCGCTTATGACAACAATGCTCAAGATCCGTTGTGTGGAAGATTAGGGCGAAAAACAATCTCCATGATTTGATTTGAAGCAGTCTATGGGTTTCGGATGTTGGTGCTTTTAGTAAACCTGTTGGCATGAATAGAGGTGCCCTATAAGTATTACCTGTACTTATCCCGTCAAGTATACTGATTTTAGTAGAAATCTAATAGCCTTTTCGTCCTATATTTTTTTTTCAGGATTTTAGAAAGAGATGGGACCGGCAGTCCCGTGCATTCTACAATCTATTTAGACAGGCTGACCGGGTCGAAAAACTTGCTGAAATTATTCAGCGATTGGTAGTGAATTAGAATTCTCATTATTTTGTACTTTTTGTGAGTGGGTTGGGCCTTGGAAACTGATTCACTTACCATTTTTATATATTTTCTTTATAGGAGCAAGGCGACCTTAAGCTCCGTGTGCGAGCTTTAGAGTCTGAAAGATCCTTCCTACGAGTTGCAGCTGTTCAAAAGACAGTAGGAAACGTGAGTTTGGACAAGTCTAACCCTGAATTATTTTGTTTTTAAGCACCAACCTCTTGCTATAAGAAGACTAAATTTGTGGTTTCACCAATTTTATCGAAGAATGATATTTTGCAATATTTTAAGTCATTCTCTTCACCTCCTTTTCCAGAAATTGTATACCACGAAATGTCTAGTGTTTCTTCTACTATATCTGAGCACCCGTTCCAAGCATGGAAACAAAAAATCTCTTATTCTTTTGAATAAGATTCGTTTTAATCACAAATTTCTGTTCCAATGCATTTTTCCACAATTTAATTGCCATTTAATGAAAATTCACAATTTTTATTTTCTGAAGTTTGCAAATAAATCGTGAGTTTTATGGCTTAGTTACAATTTTTTCATGAACTGTAACCATCATTATTAATTAACTTTAGGAAAAGAGTTTTTGTAAGGCTATTTTTTATTAAATTTTCAAATTGTAACTGAAAATAAGTGAATAGTTCTAAATCCCAATTGTTTTTTCATAATTTTCTAATATCTCTTATGGAGTTTTTCCTCACCGAATAATTCTAAATCCCAATTATTTTTCTCAATTATTTTTCTCTAAATTTTACTGATTTTTCCCCTCACGAAATAATTTCATGATTCCCGACTTGGTGACTCTGTTTCCAAGTATTAAATTGCATGTGCATCCTCTAGTTTGAACACTTAGTTTGTGGCTTAGTATAAGAATTGCAAGTACTATATTTTTTGTCTCAATTATTTTCCGCATTGTTTACTCCATTACTTATTCGTTCTGCTTAAATGACAGGCCGTGGCTGCAGGAAGCCTAATAAACCTCGCTACAATTTTATACCTTAATTCTATACGTGTAAGTAATTTCAGTAAGAGGTGTACTTCTCGTAAAGTGTGAAATGTTTACCCCGACATGGTTTTAATTTGCTGCCACTGATAAAATTGATGTGGTTTTTTTAGGTGCCTGCTATGACTGCATACATGCTATGCGCATTTTTCGGGGCCCAAGTTCTCTTTGGTCTTCTTAAGGTAAAAAAATTAGATCAACAGGAGCGGCTAATAACAGGTACAGCTTGAACCATTGGCGACTGAACCTCGGCGTGGAATCGTAAATTTTTGTTTCTCTTTGTTCTATTTTATCTTTCTTTTATTATTATTTTTTAAAATTTCCGTAGTGCACATTTTTCTACTTACTACGATTGCTCCATCAACATGCAGAAATATGTAATTGTCATTGATGTATATATTCGGGCTTTTCTTTCTTGCTATAAAAGATGCATGAATTTGTGAGCAAACAGATGTTCTAACTCTTGTTCCCCAATAAACCATGTTTATTTCTTGGATTAGTAGAGCGGCCTTTGCTTGGTGCATGGTAAATGGCTTGGGCTATTAGCGTGAAAGACACAAGTTCGAGTCTGTAGAGCACTCACTTTGTGTGTAAAAAGCCAAAGGTTAGGTTTGTATCTAGTCCACCCACCCCATCCAACACCCCATACATATGGACCGACGATGGGTAATAGCCTTTTTTATTTGTTGGGTTGGCGCACAGGTACCTCTATTCGCGCCAACATGTTTTCTGAAAGCACCAACATGTGCAACCCGTTCTAACTCATTGATTGCCTGAAATCAAATGATGGAGATTGTTTTTCAACCCAATCTTCTAACTCTTGAAATCATGATCTTACCATGAGACGGTAAGTTTATGATTTCATGTGTCGCAAATTTCAAAAAATGGCCCTAAAATCACTTTTGAGTGTGATGTATGCAATATGATTTTGGGGCCACGTTTTGGGTATCCCTGTCACGTGGGAAAAAAAATCTGTTGTCTGATGGTACGCTTCTAGCCTCGAGATCCATTGAATAGAAGATCAAGGTGAAAGATGATTCAAGGGGTTTCGGACGTTGTCGCTTTTAGTAAATCTGTTGGCACGAATAGTGCTACCCTTAGTGCACTATAACCACTCCATTTCAGACAGAGCCCTGGCAGCCCCATCCATGTTGCACATATTTTTTTTTTGAGGAATCTAAGTCATCAAAGTGGTTGCTTGAACGTGAATTTAAGAGGTCTGCCCAAAAATACACTCGTTGGGTAATAAGAACTCTAATATTGAAGCGTACGGGTTAGATGATTCTGCTACTCTTGTATGTGCAATACTTTGGCTGAGAAGCTAATGATGGGCTGCTACCACGGCTGTTAACACGACTCAAAGATCAGGTTGGATGTCTCATTCCCAACCGGACTTGGTGGTTGAAGTTTATGTTCCAGAATAAAATTACAGCCCGACCTGTTGACAACCCTAGCTGCTAGGCATCCTGATGAGAATGATCAAAGGAGTAAACCACATGGTATAAAGGTGGGCTGCATACCCCGCGAGGGGTTGTCGCTATGGTCTGGCGACTTGGGTTTGCTCTCCAATGTCACAAGTTCGAAACCGACTCCCCTCCACGAACTCCACTAAACCGGGTGTATCGAGGAAAGGTGGGGGCGTTGCACCCCGTGGGGATTAGTTCAAGCACAAAAGTGAGAACCCTTGACACTTGGGTTAATCTCCCTTTGACAATGTTAGGAGCACACATAACAAAATATATATATATATATATATATATATATATATATATATATATATATATATATATATATATGGTCTTTCCTTCCACTTACTTATTTGGTTTATATCCTTCCTATAAGCATCGACCAAGTGACATGAAGTTATGAACGCCAATACGGGAGACGCTTTTATGTTGGCATTCATAATTTCTTTCGATTCAGATAGATTTGACATAAAGAGTGATTAAATCGACCGATCGATCACTTCGGTTGCTGTCAATATTTGTCTAACATATTTTGTTGATAGTCAAAATGTCAAATCCTTGTGGGAGATCTGTGAGGCACTGAAGCACATGCCCGTAACAGTCCCTACACAGAACTTTATCTACAGGGGGGCATGTATCTTTCTGCTCTATTGTTGTAGGACCTGGTCCACACCAGCTAGACCAACAGCCTGTGGGGTTCTAAACAGGTCGATCAGATTGCACCTAGAGGGTCCTAGACATTACTCTTTGAAATTTCAACAGCTCATCTATGTTAGTGGTCTCGACAAATCTGTAAAAGTCCACTTTCAACGAGATTGGATGGCTCGATTCTTAATAGTAGTCTACGGGTGCTGCTTAGGACTGTCACATGGTAGCAAAGCAAGTATCACAGGGATAGAGAGACACGTTACACGTGAGGGGGCGTGAGAGATAGTCCCATATTGCTTGGGTTATATATAACTTGAGCAATCCTCACCTTACAAGCCGGTTTTGTAAGGTTGAGTTAGGCCCATGGAATTCTTAGACGGGGTGGGATTGATCCGATATCCGACCCGCCCCACCTGAGTTTTTTATTGGGTCGGCATATAAACCTGCCCCGTTGGGTCGGGTCGGACATGAGGCATCCGAACCCCCACCTTCGGGTGGAGTCGATTAAAAGGTCAAGTTGAGTTGAAAAAAATTGGGCCAATTTGACCAGACCTGACCCAATATTATATATATAAAATCAAGGTAAATGGGGGTTTTAATCGGGTCAGAGTTTTGGAGTCAGGCGTTGGGTTGGGTCATTTGGGGTTTTCGATCAGGTTGGGCATATACCTTGACCCTTCGGGTTGGGTCGGCTTCAGCCTATGTCAATTTCCTGGGCATTTAAATTTGGGCGAAACACAACCCGACCCAACCCATGGACAGCTCTTAGTGCGTGCTCTTGTCATACCAATAACTGCTGTAAACAGTAATCATTGGAATTATTGATGGTGAGGACTTTATCCCATCGAGGACAGCGGTGACCATATCTGACCCTTTTTTTTTTTTTTTTTTTTTGTAAAAGTCATGTTTTTTTATCAAAAGTTGCGAATAAGTCATATTTAAAAAAAAAAAAAATGAATAAACTTATAATTATTTACATTAAAAAAAATAATCGCACATTTAAAGAATTTTTCACGAATTTCTCAAAAATTTCCAAAATTTTCTTGAATATATTTTTAATTTTTTATAATTTTAATTAATATATTTTTATAATTTTCTTTTTTTATCACTTTTGACTTTTTCTTTTTGAATTTGATAAATATTGCTATATTTATTAAATTTTTTCCAAGCCGATTTATTCCTAAATCTATTTTCATATAAGTAAAGGTCATATATGAGTAGTGGGACAGTAGAGGTGCATGAGCCAATCTCCCTTTACAAACTAGACAAGGATCAAGAGCATGGGTCAAAATCTCGGGTTATTGATACGTATCGTTCGAGCTCCAAAACGATACGTATCGGATGATACGTATCGGTATCATCCGATACCAAATGATACATTGAATGTATTGTTCGGTATTTGTCATACAATTAAACGATACGGTACATTGAATGTACCATATCGTTTAGCTCCGATACCGGTACGTATCGTCCGATACGTATCGGTATCGGACGAAAGTTTAATCCATGATCAAGAGATGCACAAATAGTTATGAGCGCTAACTCTATGTATATAGTTTTAACGTTTTTGTCTGGATGAGATTGACCTGCTCACTATTCAATAGGTGCACAAAAAATAAGTTTTCAATAGTTTAGTCAAGTTTAACCATCATAGTATGGTTCAAAATTTTGGCCGATAAGATTTTGGCAGAAACGCATTGGTTTCGGTAGCCCCCGAAAAGAAATCTCCAAAATTTTGATTTCGGTATCCAAATAGCAAATTATCAGCCAATATTTTGTTAAAAAAAAAAAAAAAATCAGCCTAGCCTTCAAAATTTTGGCCGAAATTTTAACATTTTTACTTCGGGCAAGATCGAAACAAAAACAAAAACCGAAATTTTGATCCTTGTATCATAGTGTTGCTTTTTGAAACTTCTCGCCACTTATAATAAAGTAAGTGTTACTGTCTTACATTTTGGTTTTTTTGATAATCTGACTGTTGAGGATTCTTAGAACACCCAATAATTCCCATAGGAAAGGATCGCTCTGAAAAGGGATGAAAGGGACATGAAAAGAATCGTCAACCTTTTTTTTTATTTCATTCTACATTATATTGTACAGAGATAGATAGGAGGGAAACCACATGAAAATACTAGTAGACTGTCAGCGCCCCTCAGCTCATACAAGAAGGGGGCCGTGCACCCCCTTAGCTCATATAGCAGAGTTGTCTGCCCTTACTCTTTTCCGGACCGGAAAAGAATAGCCGAGAGGAGAGTTGAACACAGTGTGTGCGCATATTTTTAGAAGAAGGTTGAACACGATCGGAGAATCTCCTTTTCTTCCTCGTCTTCACCCTTAGGGCAACTACTAGAAAGACAATTCTGTTCAACAAAAACAACACGATTGAATCGAAACCTTAAGCCCAAAGGCAAAGAGCGAAAGATATTTTCAATACTGACAGAGGCACATGCGCACCCCAAGTTAACACCCCTCGGGCTTGTCCCCCCCCCCCCTTGGAGGTTCATTACCGTCATAGAAGTTGTTTGGTTAACATGACTTCTCACTATAGCTTCATTGAAAACAACTTCCCAAGCAAAAGTAAAGAAGTCACTAAAATCAACTTCCAGCTTTAGAGTTTGCAAAATTTTGTTCTAAGAGGAAGCCGGAAGTTGGAGCCACGCCAAATAGGCTTTCAAGGGAGAGTTGAGTTGGTTCATCTAGTGGCCATGAGTTGGTCCAATCATGGATCAAAATTTCGGCTGAACGTTTTGATCATGCCCGAAACCAAAATTCAACCCAAAATTTTGATTCTTGGGTTCAATAGTAAAAGGCTTAAGCTGTCAAGCGTGAAGATGCAGGTTGGAGCCCAGAAATCAGCCACTTATATAATCTGTTCATGAGGACCAACACTGGATAATGACCTTTGTGCTGTGTCTTATTACCTTATTTTTAGCTTACCCAAGCCAATCTATGACCATCAAAATGGTCAACTGTGTCTTTGACAATTTTAGAGCCCTTACCTCTTAGCAGATTTTCCAAGGGCTTGCTAGATGCATCTCCCTTAGTCATGGATAGAAAGTTTTGAGCATGCAAATTGAGTGAAGACACTTCTCTTTTGACTTCCATTGATTTGACACTCTTACAATATCTCCCAAATATGACAGGGAAGTTGACCCTACACCGCCATTGGTGGACAGGCAGGGCACCTAATTCTAACTCTACATTAAATGAGTACCTTTAAATTTACCCATTGAATCTTTGAGTTCACCCACACTAAAATCCATTGACTTCTTTAGATATGACAATGGATATCGTTTTTTAACCCAATCTTCCACATAATAGATCTTGAGATCATGGGCTTACCATTGACCC
The DNA here is from genome assembly GCA_021018995.1 of Chloranthus sessilifolius. Classification (NCBI taxonomy): domain Eukaryota; kingdom Viridiplantae; phylum Streptophyta; class Magnoliopsida; order Chloranthales; family Chloranthaceae; genus Chloranthus; species Chloranthus sessilifolius. The sequence continues at coordinate 117,201,838 of CM037594.1, read as the reverse complement.
GTCAATTTTCATTTCACGTGATACAAATTCCAAATAAGTGACCTTAGCATCACGTGGAACTATTATGCTAAAAAAAGGTCACTGTCTTGAGATGTGTACCATGTGAAATAAAAAATTGATTGCCTGATGCTGCGTCAATGATCTCAAGATCCATTAGGTGAGATATTGGGTTGAAAAACGATCTCCATAGTTAGATCCAAAGAAGTCAATGAGTTTAAGCTTGGGTGAACTCAAAGATTCAATGGATGGAATTAAAGGTACTCTAAATAAATTTCTATTTGAAACTGATTCCATTAGCATGGAATGCAGTGTTACTATGGTTTTGGTTAAAAAATAATGGATGGTACTGCATTACTTGCACACACAAAGTTAGTGAAAGCACATGATTAAAAAGAAATATGGTATTTTGGGAATATGTGTCATATGGAAATACCATTTCAACCGTCTGATTTGAAGGTCATGATCTAAAGACCTTTAGTGTAAAATATTAGTGCAATATATGATTTCTATCATGTGCTTCAACAAAGTTAACTATTGAATAAGATGATGGCTTTTAACTGTGTGGAATCATATAAAAGCGCTCATGCCAATCTCTTGGCGCAAAGATTTTAAGATCATGATCTTCAAATTCGACGGCTTAACTGGTGCTTCCGCATGACACATTTCTTTGAAATACAAGTCTCTCTTTAATGAATGCTAGGGTCCAATCTCTGTTTTGGAGGATTTCCTTATATTTAATAATGGGCTCGACTCTCTTGACAATCGTTTAAATACTAACGTGGTGTTTAAATGATCTTACATCATCCATTGTATAAGATGTGAGTAATCCATACCATCAAAGAGATAGATCATATATTGATGTGCAATAGGTCCAAAAAGGTGTTTTATGGAGACATAAACCATCTGATCTGTTGACTTTGGTATGAACTTTTGTTTTCAATTTTAATGGCTGATATTAAAGCTCATCAATTGGATGGATCATATCTACCTATAAGCATGTTTCTTTGGGCTAAGACATGTTTCAATGATAGATTGCCACTTAGATAATTTAGATTGATTACACATGTTAATCACATGGCATAATGATAATCACATTTTAATGGTGTTAGATTAAAAGTTCAACTTTAAGGACTTGTTCGAGAGTCCATAAACACTATGAATTTGAGTTGTTGACATAGAAAGTAGCGTTTTCAGACCTTTTTTGATCTTTTCCTTCATTTGCGAGTTCCTTTTGGAATTCGTGTTTTCTGAGCATTTTCAAGTGAAAATGACATATTAATTTCCTAATAAAAGACTAAAAAATACTCAGAACCTAAACTCAGAAATTTGAAGATAAAATACTATTCTAAACTAGGAATTTGAGAACTCAAGAAAACATAAATTTGAGTTTTTTGGGAAAAAGTCAGAAAACCCAAGAGTTTGACCAAACTCAAGAACAATACTCAGAAAAGCTAGAAATCGCAATGCACTCAAATTCTTTAAAATTCGTAGCTAATCAAATTCTAAACTTTTCTAGGAAAAGCTCAGAATCAGTCGGACGGGCCTAATGTTATAAGATCATTTAAACATCATCTTGGTGTTTAAATGTCGGTCAAAAGCTATTATCTCTTCAATGATATATCTTAAACCTTAATGTCATCATCATCATGAGAGCCTTATCTCATCTATTTCGAGTCAACTCTGTGTTAGAAATAAGTTTCATGATAGGAGTTTAATGGCGTTTTACATAATATTCAATGCATCTCTGCAGGCCACGCTTGCCATCTCAACTGTCAGTCCCTATCTTTCTTCAAATGACTTTCAGCTAACCTTTTGTTATGGGTCACCACCTCACCAATCTCCACCTCATCAATGTGGCTGTCATGCCACATGGGCACCACATCCTTGTGATTTGATGCTAATTGATATGGGATTTTGTTTTGCACAATGAAATCAGAGGGTCAAAACAATTTCTAACCCCACATGATTTCCATCCAAAATTTCTCTATCTTTTCTCCATCAATTATGGAGAAATAAATGGTATCAAATCCCTTTTTCTTGGATGCTGACAAATCAGCTCCAACTTTTTAAGCAGCCATGTGTAGAGAGACTTTTGACATCTGCTAAAAGACTTAAATAAGTGTTGGTGCAGGGTACCCATTTTCAATCTATAGATTGGAACTGTTACTGATTAATAGGGATATTTTTCATTTGGATATAGGAGCACAAAGCAAGATTAAAATTTCGGGTTGAATTTTAATTTTGGACATGACCGAAACTAAAATTCGAAAGTTTGGCCGAAATTTTGGACCCCATTTAAAATGGACCGAAATTTTAGATTTCGATTTTGTATCAGCCATGTCCGAAACCGAAACATTTCGGCCAAAATTTTAATGCATGCCACAAAGTAACAACTTTTCGCTCTAACAATGTTTAAGACAGTTTTAGAGAATTAATTAGTACTTCAATAAATTAAAGAGAAATGATCATATGACTAGATTCATAAGATATAAACCCTTCAGCTTTTATTGATTGTATGTCACATCAATTGCTTTTGAAATGAGCTTGAGTCATGGGATTATGTCCCATAAGTCCATGACTTGAGTGATAGGTTCATTACCTTAAATTAAATGGCATCAGAGGGTAACATCATATATGGAGTTCGAGTTACGCAAGAGGTGGCTTGAGAAAAGGCTAATTGGGGGGCAAGTAGGGGTATTAGAGTGGAGGCCACCACTAAGTGAGCTATCTTTGAATCTTGGAAGGGGCGAGTTGAGGAAGAGGCTACTCGGGGGCCCTACAGTGGGTACCGAAGTAAGAGCTGCCACAAACATTGACTGGAGTTTATTAAAACTCTTAGGTTTAGTCTCACACATTTTAGTAAAGGCTACCTTAATTTATAATCCAAGATTCTTTCCTCTCAGCCCTCACTCCAGATGCTTTAAAAAGATTGTTTGTGTTGAGTCAAAAGATATAGATTATTTTTCACTCCAATCTTCTAGACAATGACCTTGATCAAGGGCCTCCCATCGTACAGTTAGATGTTGATTAATTTCACATGGCACACATCCCGAGAACCATGTTTGATGTACACATATAGTCATATTCTCTTTTTGGGATGTGTGCCTTGTGAAATCCAAATTTGACCATTTGAAGATAGGGCCATGATCTCCATATCCATTCTATGGGAGATTGGAGCAAAAAATGATCTCCAGTGCCGGATGCAAAATAGTCCATAGCCTAAGCATGCGAAATATGGGTTGAGGGTAGGGTTGCAACAGAGCTGAGCCAGTTTGACAACTTGGCTCTGCTCCGCCCGAAAAATAAGAGCTTTTCTCTTTAGAGTTGTAGCTTGAATGAGCAAAGCCGAACTAGAGCTAAGGCTGGCTCGGCCCGGCTCGTCTCTATGGCTCGGTTTATATATATATATATATATATATATATATATATATATATATATATATATATATATATATATATAAGTAATTAATTTTGAGAGGTCTATTTTACCCTTCAAAGTAACCGTTTAAGTTTATCTAACGGTTACTTTGAAGGGTGAATAGGAACTTTTGCCCCCTACTTGCCCTAGTTTATCTAACAATTTATTTATTTCATATGTTGTGTACTTGTGTTTAATCATTAATTTAAATCTTTTGTAGAATGAATATTTAATTGAATAGAAGTTTTAAAAAGTACTAGGAGAAATTTTTTTATAATAGAACATACTTGGCTCGAAGTTCGGCCCGAGCTTGGAGAGCCGAGCTAGAGCTTAAAATTTTCAAGCTCGAAGAGCCTAGAACCGACCTCCAACTCGGCTCATATAAGGTAGAGCCGAGCTAGAGTTGACCCAAGCTCGGGCTCGGTCCGGCTCGGTTGCAGCCCTAGTTGAGGGAGAAGTGTCTTGGGTTGTAAATGAAGGTACCTTTTCCTAGAAGGCACCTTTTTTTCAACCTGGGTTGTAAATGAAGGTACCTTTTTGTAAAGCGTGCCTCTATTTTCAAACCAAGATTCTTCTAACTGAGTTTGTAGTCCTTAAACCGTTGACTTCTTTGAATCAAACAAAGGAGATTGTTTTTCGCTCAAATCTTCCAGAACCATGTTTGATGTAAGCTAATGGTAAGCCCATGATCTCAAGAGTCACCCTACTTTGAAGAAAAATATCATCACTCTCAAATACAAAAAAGTGCACGATTCATGCACATGGAACTTGAGCCAAGAAGGAAGCATCTTGGGTTGTAAATAAAAGTACCATTTAGTAAAATGCCCATATTTATAGAGGGAAATGGCTCCTAACTGACATTTAGACACCAAAATAGAGTTTAAATGATCTTACACTATTAAAATTAGACTTCTTATCTCATGCCATTGAAGTGTAGTTTATCATTATGCTATGTGATGCACCTTTGTAATCAATATAAATTGTCAAAGTAGCCACCTATCATTAGAACAGTCTCAGCCCAAAGAAACATGATGAACGTTAACATGACTGTGAGTCACCAGATTGATGAACGTTAATATCAATCATTAAACCTAAAAGTAATGATTAACATTATAGTTCACAGATGAGTTGGTTTCAACGGCTACGTATGACATAACTCTTTGCTAGTCCTCGTCACAGCGGAGTTTACCTGCAATAGTTGGCTCCCATTTTCTTTTGTAACTTCCTGTAAAGAATGATTTACCTGTTGTAACAGCAACTTCCCTGTTCCCTACTAACTCCCTACTAGAGCAAATAAAATTTGCTCTGTCAAGGAGTGGGTAGAGAGGAGGGTAAAACTGCTGAACAGGTAAATCTTGTATAAAATCTTGCTATGCAAGAAATTATCAAGGAGAAGAGGTACCTACTAAGCACGTAATATGATTTTAGCAAAGAGGCTGAGAACTTGCTAAAGCCAAGTAAACTCTCTTATAGCTGGAGCTAGCAGAGAGCTATGCCCTAGGTAGCCAGCATCTCTAAAATACCATTTTTAGGTATGTTGCAGTTAAATGATATAAGATAATTTAAACATCATTTTAATATTTAAATGACATTAAGGAGAGCCGAGTACATACATAAAATAGTTACTATATATACAAAAGTCATGTAATCTGTATTCTATATTATATATAGTATTTGGGTAGAGTCCGAGTCCGAGTCCGAGTTGAGTTGTTGGCTTTTACTTCAAACGCGGCCCAAGTCAGGTCAGAGCATACTTAATCTAGTCCAATTTCCGGCCCGGGCTTTCATCCTCAAATAACTCAGCATTTCGGGGCGGGATGTGGGCCTATAAATTCGACACGGCGGAGCCCATTAAGACATGCTATAAAAGTGGGACGGTGAAAGTATTATCTAAACCAAACGGTAAGGACAACCAATGTAAAAAAACGACCATTTTAGATTTATATAACAAACGCCGTTAACTATATGAGTTTGCCGTTAGTGAGTACACTTTACAGATTGGTGTTACACATCCCCGCCAACCATCACCGCCACACCAGACACTAATCCAAAACGTAACCGCCATTTACAACTTCTTCTGCTTCTTCTTTCTCTCTCTAACACTCTTAAAACTCCTCATTTCTCACTTTATCTCTCTTCTCGTTTTCTCTCTCTACTCACTAACTCGAAACCCTCTCTCTATGATTAGGGTTAGGGTTTCGCCATAAATCCAGAAAATGAATCTACATTTGATCGTCTTCTCTATACTCTTCTTCACAGTTTTCGATCAGTTCTTCTCGTCCTCTTCCGAAGACGTTCGATCGCTTCTTGAGTTTAAGAAAGGGTTTCACTTGGATCCAGACGGCCGCGTGACGAGCTCGTGGATTCCTTCGCCGGAAATCGATGCTTGCCCTAAAACCTGGCATGGAGTTCTGTGCAGCGATGGCGTCGACAATGGCGATGGATCGGGATCCGGATTCGTCACTGCCATCGTGCTCGACGGATTAGGTCTCACTGGAGATCTGAAGTTCTCCACGTTAACTGGCTTGAAAATGTTGAAAAATTTGAGTCTTTCCGGTAATTTCTTCACTGGTAGACTTGTTCCGTCCATCGGATCGATAACATCTTTACAGCATTTGGATTTGTCAGGAAATAGGTTCTACGGACCGATCCCGGACCGGATCATGGATCTGTGGGGTTTAGGTTACGTGAATTTTTCATCGAATAATTTCACCGGCGTGTTCCCTAGTGGAAGAATGGAAAATCTCCAGCAATTGAGGGTTCTGGATTTGAGCTTTAATGGTCTTTGGGGTGATATCGGTGTTTTGGTGTCGGGTTTGAGGAATGTGGAACACTTGGATATCAGTTCTAACGAGTTTCACGGTGGGCTTAATTTGGGAGTCGAAAATGTTTCGAGTTTGGCGAATACGGTTCGGCATTTGAATTTGAGTTATAATAGATTGAATGGAGAATTTTTCGGCGATGATTCGATGAGGTTATTTAGGAACTTGGAAGTATTGGATGTTAGTCAAAATCAGCTTACTGGGGGACTTCCTGTGTTTGATGCATTGCCTTCGCTTCGTGTTTTGTGGATTGGGAGCAATCTGTTTGATGGATCTCTATCTGAAGGGCTGTTCACGAGCGAGATGAAATTCGAAGATTTGGATTTCAGCCGCAACGGTTTTTCAGGTAACTTAAGTTTCCTTATATAAAAGTTTATAATATCTTCATTGTATGAGCTATTATGGAATTCAGAAAATATCATATTGTTTTCTCTGTTCTGTTTTCTGTCACCTTATGTTGAAGTTTAGTCCTACATCAGGTAAATTGTAGCCTTATCTCTGCCCTTATAATGTCCAGGGGCCCTCCACTCATAGCTAATTGGTTTTGAGTTGGATGCACAGATTTATCATGGTATAAGAGCAGGCCCTTCTCCACTCCACTTCAACCAATTCAATTGTCCACGTGATTTGGTTCAGTCCCACCAACACTTGGGGGGTGGGTGGGTGTTGAAGCATAAAAAGCTGACTCTTTTGGCAACTCTAGAATTGGTATTAGGTGCTCTTGACAGAGTGCCATAGTTGGCACTCAGATCAACTATAGTGTGTACATGACAAGATCATCAATTTGAAAGTTGGATGGAATCCTGTCCAAATATAAAGTGATTGGATGGTCCTGACTGTCTGATCAAGAGTCTGCAGAGTAGGGTTGAAAGGTGTATGGGCAACCATCAACACAAAATGTGCTTTGATCGAATAGTTAAAATCCTCCAATCAACATGATTTTTGGGGTTTTGATAAAATACTAAAAAGAGCATTACATGATGGGTTTCCACCAGACAATGTGGATTGAATACTGTGTAGCATGATATCAAAACTCGGCTGATACCAATATGCTTCGGTTTCGTTGAGAACCGATACTGATACCATCCCGGTACAGGTATTGAGGTGGTATAGGTATCAATATCGGTATCAAACCCATATGGGCCAGAATTGGCTGATTCTGACTTGTTATCGGCTGATAGGCCAGATTCAAAAAAATAAAAATAAAAAATAAAATAAATAAATAAATAAATATATATATATATATATATATATAATATATTTTTTTTTTTTCTTTTAACAAAATAAAATAAAAGGCCGATACCGTATCCATATCGGCTGATATGTATCAGTTCAATATGGATCGATACCCGATACAGATACCTTGCCATGTTGCATAGATGGTCTGAGAACCATAATAGTGCTTGGATGCGGGGGTACCTAATACCAATTCTTATCATTTGTATTTGCACTGTCATGCTAGAAAGTAAAAAATAGGAATGATGGTATAAAGAAAGATACGTATCTTTTGCAGCAGAAAGCGAGGGTGATCTAAGATTCAAGCTCTCAAGTGCACAAATATATCTTAAATTTTAAAGTATTTGCGAATATTTAAACACAAAAAATAGCAAGGCTCCTTTATTTTGGTGTACCTAGCATAAAACTGACCCATAACTGGTGTAGGACTAGACCCAACAACACCCAGACTGAACACCAAACTCTGAACGAGGATACAGAACATGGAAATTATTGAGTTTGTATTCTCAACGCATCATAAATATAGGTCCACGGAAATATTTCATATTTGCTCTGACCTTTTGGAAATAGTAATATATTGGATGTGGATGGTATGCCCTGTATTGTAAAATTATAGTCACGGAGATGGTTGTTAAAAAACAGTACAACTAAAGAAAAAGCAAGTTTACATTAAAATATAGATGACCCAGTCTAGGTACGAGAATAAAACGGCTCTGGAAATATACAGAAAAATGGTAAATTTCTGTAATTGCGAGAAAAAGACAGGAAAATTTAAAAAATATTGAAAAAAATTAATAATTATAAAAAATATATATGTTGTAATCAAACACAAGTTTTAAACAGGAAAAAACATTTTTTTTTTTCCTAGAACACGTGTTTAAAACACATTTTTTTTTTGGAAAAACATGGGAATTTTTCGGAGGCGACATTTTTTTCCCAGCGTTTTTTCATTTTTTTTCTCGAAAAAATGCGTTTCTGGTCACCATGGACCCATGAACATATACCTTGTTAACATACATAGGTCTACATATTCCAGGAACCAGTGGCAGTAATCAGATGTTCCGTTATTGGAGGCTTATGCATGCAGTATACATGAGTAAGTTGGGATGATGCAAGTGATAGGATAACTAAGCTAACTTGAAGCAGAGAAGGAACATACTTAAAAGAGGAACTCAATATGTCAAAGATGGAAAAGTGGACAACCTTATTACACAATTGGCCATGCAATCAAATGTATCATTTATTTCGTGGTGCAAATTTATTTAGATATTTGGCTCCGAGTTTCCTTCAGTGAACATTGAAATTAAACTTGGATAATCACCATATTTGTAAGCTGTTTTTATTCCCATTGTTCAAGGATCAAAATATCGGTTTTGGGCATGACCGAAACCGAAAATTTGACCGAAATTTTCAGGGCTGGGCCGAAATTTCAGTGCCAAATTTATTATTTTTATTTTTTTTCAAAAGATTCTAAAAATGGTCTTGAAATTATCGGCTGATAACTTGAACTTCCACTATTTTGGCCCGATCAAAACGATAACTTAGTGTTATTGTTTCGGTGCTGACCGAAACTGATATAATTAGGCCGATAATTTGAATTATCGGCCGAAATTTTGAACCATGCCATTGTTAATAGAATCACCTTCATCCTCATGGATCATATAGGTTTTGGGGCATCTCTAGTATGTTCTACCCAACTTTCAAAGTGCAAGGTGGGGCTTGATCCTAGGTTACTTAATTCACAATTCACTCAATTCGAATTCCAGTTTGTAATTCGCAATTCGCTACTCCCATCCGAACCCAATTCGCTAGAGCTAGGATGAGTTTTTCATGTCTCCTTTTACTTTCTTTTGGCTAAGTTATCAATAAATTGAAATATATGTATTAAAATTTACTTTTTTATTGTAGAAATTATCTGCTCCCTTGGTTGGGTAGTCTGAAAGTGGTGCTTACGATGGTAAACGTCATGGGTTCAATTCCCACCACCCGCCTATGTCTTTTGATACATTACTGCAAAATTCACTTGATTCACCCACTGAAACCGAATTTGGCCCAATCGAATGGCGAACTGGTTCGCTCCAAACCAGTTGCCATTCGCTAGGTGGATGACTGAATTAACCCTTGACCCTTAGACTCCCCCAAATAGTTGTTGTAAGTAGATAAAATTTGATAAGACACCATGTAAAGTAAGCTCGAGCTGATAGAGAGTTCTACGAGATGATAAATTGAGATTTTATAGTGCTGTGAAGCAACTTTGAGTTTCCTCATATTCAGGGGTTCAATTATGCGGGGCTTTAGCAATTGTTCTTAACTCTGGGTTGCCTTTCCTATGTACAGCACCCTCTATATTATAACTGTGCTTGTGCACTGACATTTTATGAATCTCTATTCAAGGATTGATGGAAAGTCATTCTTATAGTCATTGGTGTATTTTCGGTGTATCAGAGCCAATTACTTTTGTTGTTAAAAGCTGGATATTTCTAGTTTATGCAGTTCCTTGGGGGTTTCCTAAGCGACACTATTTAGTGATAGTTAAATAGAAGTGCTGAGGTGTTGTCCTTGGTTGCTGTTGCTCATTAGAGGTAATTCTCTTCATATAATTGGGTGGTTAAAAAAGGAACTGTTTCATCCTTGGCAATTCTGTATAAAATTTCGTATTTAATATCTCGATGAAATCTGCATAGCTAGGTTGACTGTAACATTGTCCTTGCAAGTGGTGGGCATGGTCACCCAGTCAAAGTACGAGAATAAGTCGGAAAGGGAAATTCGAAACATGCCTTCAAAAAATGAAAAATTAGGGAAAAATAAAAATAAATAAAAATAAAAATTAAATAAATATAATGCATGGGTTTAAAGCTGGTTTAAAAACATTTTATTGCTGAGTGATAAATATGCATTGTAAACGCTTCTTTTTAAAAAAGATACCCTTTTTGCTTAGGTATATGGTCATTTTCAATTAACATTACTTTTGCCTAGGTTGCTTACATCTGGAATTTTATGCGTGATTCCTTATTACAAAAGATTGCGAGGGTATCATTAAAAAAAATAAAAATAGAAAAGGTAGTGAGGGTTGGGTCTATGCCCATCAGACTATATAGTTGCCAGTCTAGTGAAGCAACAGTAAGAAGACATTAGATGTGTCTGGTACGCGTATGGATGAGGTGGATGTATAGAAAGAAAGAACTAAATAGGAGGAAGTTTAGGGGTATCCTCAATAAATAATAATCAATGAATATAGTTTGAGATGGGTTGGGCATGTCCATTGGATACCTGAAAAAGCCCTATATGGATGATTATTGTGATTTAAGCAACAAGGAACTGGTGTGAGAGGAAATAAGTTTTGGGTGGGCTTTTAGTAGCACTTCAAAAATGCGGCCACAAAGATGAGAACCTGTAAATTTCGATGAGGTTTGCATAAATGCATGGAACGATGATCCAATTTGCAAAGACTATGTCAACTTATGTCAAATTGTCTCATTTCTCCCATTGGCTGAATGCGAATGACTATCTAGATTGGCTAAATGCTAATCAAAGTAAAAAAATTCGTTACAGCTGGTGTTCTTTGTACCCTAAGAAGCAAAATAAAATAAATACAGCTGGTGTTCTTTTTACTTATGTCAAATTGTCTCATTTCTCCGATTGGCTGAATGTGAATGACCATCTAGATTGGCTAAATGCTAATCAAAGTAAAAAAATTCGTTACAGCTGGTGTTCTTTGTACCCTAAGAAGCAAAATAAAATAAAATGGTTTGTATGCCTCTAGTTTGAGCTGAAATGTTGGTTCAATTTCTTTACTTGTAAAGTGTAAACCTATCTACGATGGAATCCATGATGAGGACATGGAAATAAATAGATCATCTTTCTCAAGTATGAAACTTCTTCTCTTTGATATTTTTCAGAGAATGATTTTGTAAGAGAAAAAGTGAAAAACAATGAGGAGTGGCACAAATGATATTTTTTGTTTGTGCATATCGTTTCAGGAAATTCCTAAAAATGGTTGGAAGTGAGTTGTCTCATCCATCCAACAGATGACAGTGGAAGATTAACCTCAATTGAAGAAACATAAGTGAGAAACACCGAAGCATTGCCCAGCTTCGTCTCTGAATCTGGTTCTTAAAGAATTGCTGAAGGGACAACATTGCAAATAATCTGGCCATTACATCATCATGGTCCCCCCCCCCCCCCCCCCAACACACACACACACACACCCCTGTTGCACTGTAATTGCTTTTGCTACTTATTGGATATATCAGAGCCAGAACAAGGGTTACTCACAAAAACATTAATACGAAGATTTTCATTAATTTGCAGTCTTCAAAAATATAAAGAGAAGATAATTCTATAGCGACTGGAAGTCTCCATCTGTGCATTTTCTTTAACAGTTTGGTGTTGTGAGTTGATTAACAACCTTTGTTTGATGAGATGCTTCAGGTGCCATGTTTCAATGATCTTGTTTTATTGGTCATGATTTAATTTGTGCTTCATGATCAATGGTCGCGATTCTGTAGTCTGGATTAGGTATAACTTTTATCTCAGTATTGCATCTGAAATATCTGACGTCTTTTTTTATTTGTGCAGGTTCCATTCCCAATATTAATTCTACCACTTTGAAAGTTTTGAATGTTTCATCAAATTCACTATCAGGTCCATTGCCTTCTAATATAGGGAATTGTTCAAGGGTGGATTTTAGTAAAAATAAGATTGATGGAGACATAACCGCACTGCAGAGTTGGGGAGATACCGTTGAGGTGATTGATTTGAGTTCAAATGCACTGTCAGGAAACTTCCCAAATGGGACTTCTCTTGAGAATTTGATTTCTATAAAGATCAGAAATAATTCTTTAGCAGGTGTTCTTCCTCTTGAACTTGGAAATTTCCCAAGATTGTCAACAATTGACCTCAGCATCAACAAACTTACGGGACCTATTCTGAGTCTTTTTTTCACGTCATTCACATTGACAAATCTAAATCTTTCAGGAAATCAATTTACAGGAATGATCCCTGCTCAGAGTGCACACTCAACTGAGTCAATAGGTCTACCTTCCTTTTGGCACATGGAATCGCTTGATCTCTCGGATAATATTTTAAATGGTTCTTTGCCGCCAGCAATTGGTGTCATGAAGAGTCTTAAATTGCTGAACATTGGGAAGAACAATTTATCAGGAGAGCTCCCTAATGAATTAACTACACTTGGCGGCTTGGAGTATCTTGATTTATCCAACAACAATTTAAAGGGTAAGATCCCAGATGGGTTCCCACCAAGCCTGAAAGTGTTCAATGTGTCGTATAACAATCTCTCTGGTGTTATTCCGAAAAATTTAAGGAGTTTCCCAAACACCTCGTTTCATCCTGGAAATGCCTTACTGATCTTCCCAGGTGACCCATATTCGCAGGACAATGGTTACGGAGTACCTTATAATGGCGGACAACATCATCGTTCAAAATCTAGTATCAGAGTAGCAATTATTGTTGGCTCTATTGGATTCACCATGATGATTATCTTTGTTTTACTGGCTTATTATAGAACACAGATGCATGAACTTCACAGAGATACTAGATTTAGTAGCCAAACTACGGAAGGAGTTGCTAAAGTGGGAAGATTTAGTCGTCCTAATATTTTCAGGTTCCACAAAAATGATCCGCCCCCAACTACGAGTTTTTCTAATGATCATTTGCTAAATTCAGATTCTAGTTCGATGCCCAGGCAGAAAGAGTTTGTGACAGAGATTCCGGAATGTGATTTTCCAGAGTTACGAGAGTCAGGTCCAGGTCAAGATGGTGGTCCACCAATTGCTGGACGGAAATCATCTCCAGGTTCTCCTTTGGCTTCCTTCTCCCATGGGATTGAATCGTGTGTGCCTGAGCAGCCTGTGATGCTAAATGTATACTCACCAGATCGATTGGCTGGAGAGCTATTTTTCCTTGACACTTCACTAGTGTTCACAGCTGAGGAATTGTCTCGTGCACCAGCAGAAGTTCTTGGTAGAAGCAGCCATGGAACTTTGTATAAAGCTACATTAGATAGTGGCCACATGTTGACTGTGAAGTGGTTGCGAGTAGGACTCGTAAAACGTAAGAAAGAGTTTGCGAAGGAAGCAAAAAGAATTGGAAATATCAGGCATCCGAACATTGTTTCATTAAGAGGCTATTATTGGGGACCAAGGGAACAAGAAAGGTTGATTTTAGCAGACTATATACATGGAGATAGCTTGGCACTACATCTTTATGGTAAGGGCTTTCTATGGCTTGATCTCTGCGGAGTAGCACATACGTTGAAGTATTGGTTTATGAATTATTCTTTGTTGCAAGTTTTATATTAAATTATTGTAGACTCTGGATTTTGTTGCATGCCTTTTATTTTATATAACGAGGATCACAATCCTTATACCTTAAATCAGCCCCCAAAAGTTCTGTAATTTTAAAACTAGTTCTGCCCACTAATTATCAAAATATATCCCGATAGATCTACTTTATTTCTGTCCTGCAGCTTATAATTCTGAATACTCCTTACTCGTTTATATAAGTATTGAAAATTCAAGGCAGGTAGGGGATTCCTTGTTATGGTCACAGTAACCTGTTGAATTATATCGGTAGTAACTCTTGGAGGAAATGAAATAGGCAGCAGTCCGGCAGATATTTACGATAAGACTAACAATCACATACCAGAAATATTAGTTGAATACTGAATCAATCAACCAGCAGATGAGTCTCAAATGACTGTATGCTAGCAGAAATTAGAAGTCTTAAAAGACCCTTAATCTCAAGAGTAGCAGTGTAGCAAACCATAAATAAATTCAATCTCACAGGCAGGTTTGTAGCAGCAAACAGAGGATTAAAACCCTCGATGGCATTCAGATTAGTGACGCAGCAGGGGAATAAAAACTCTCAAAACTCCTTTTTTTCTTATCTTAAAAGAAACCCACAGAGATTATTTTTTTAAATAGTCACGTCATTAGCTGATCTTATATTTGAATGTCTATGAAAAATAAAGAACAGAAACCCCAGTCTTACTTGCTACAGAAGACTCCTATTCTGTTTCTAACTAAGTTCCCTATTTGACTTGAACTCTAAATAATCAAATGAAAATACTTCCCCAAATATATAATACTTACAATTTTTAGAAGCCAAATTAACTAGAGGAAAAAAGAGCAATTTTTTTTTTAATAATCTTCTTTTAAGATTACTGAGAATGGGATTCTTGGTAATCTGCTGTCACGTGATCACTTAGTGATCACGTGACCTCACTTTAGTGAGATTAATGTTTTTGCTTTTAGTGGGTCACGTGGCCTGCATATTTTTGCCCAACCTTGCCCATTTGGCCCTAGTCTTTGAGTCCCAGTGGGTCTTTATTTTAAGAACCCGCTTCCTTTATCTTCATGACCTATTTCTGGGTAATATCCAGCCTCGTTTTGCTTTCTTTTTTGTTGTCTATAGCAGCTCCAAATCTGGTCTCTTTCATGCCTGGCATCATTCTTCGGGTTGGAGAAAACTCGGCTCTGTCGATCCCATTTGATGTAGCTGTAGACTAGTCCTGCGAGTCTTCAACTCTCTGACAGCTGCTTCTTTAATGTCGGAATCTCATTGACGTGGGTTGAGTAGACTCGCACTTGCCCCTTTACAAGGATTGAGTTTGGCGTTCTCTTTGGCCAGTGGTAGATTAATCTTTCACCCATCATTGATGAAGTAGGTGTTTCTCCTTCCATTGTGCATTGTATCCTGGTTGCATTGACACGGTTTCTCCAATAACGCCATGGTATGCGTTATGACAACCACGTCACACCATCCCTCACCTGATATTCTTTTCCAATGGAGAAAGTGAACAAGCAATGGATGTTGACACGGATCTCTCATTCTTTATATAATCATTGAATCTTATATGAGTTCAGATGGTCCTCCTCTTTTTTACTTCAATGCATCTACCATCTTCCTTAGATGCGATGTTTGACTTGCATCCCCCATCAATGGTGACAATGCAAATTCACCCCTGCGAGGTACACTTGGTACAGAAAAATTTGACCAGCCACTTGCTTTTGTTAATGTTCCATGAAATAGTTGCAACAACCTTCTCTATTAGTAGGCTTTCTTGTTTGGCATCAGCCTCAATTTCACTTTCTTCGTCCCCCTTTTCAACATTCGCTTCGTAAACTTCATCTTCCGGCTTAGTTTCTTCCTCACACCTTTTCCTCTTGGACTATAGTAATTTACCTTTTCGGACATTCATAGGACCAGTGGCCAACTTACACCAAAAGCACTTGAGTTCTAGTTGCTTCGATATGGTAGCCATTTGTGGAACCATAGACCGATCACATCTACCTCCTCCTTGATTAGGGCTTGGTTGATTCATGGCCACAATTGGGGCCTCTACCGTGCTATGTTTAAGGATTTATTCGCCGTTGAGGATCTCTTCCGCTTTTAGTACTTGGCCCTCTATACATCATGCATAACTATATTGTGTTGAATTTGTAGACTTAGCCAATTCACATTATGATTGGAGAGGCACTTAGTAGACTGATTGAAAGCCCTCTATACATCATGCATAACTATATTGTCTTGAATCTGTAGACTTAGCCAATTCACATTATGATTGGAGAGGTGCTTAGTAGGCTGATTGACAGCGCTAATGAATAAAATTATCTTCTAGGGTTTAAATTGCAATGAATTGGCCTTCCATTTCACATCTTCAGTATGCCGATGAGACAATTATTTTATTATGGGGCTGTAGCAGGGGAATTGCAGTGTGCTTGATCCATTATAACTATTTATGAAGCAGTCTCAAGGCAGAGGGTTAATTATCACAAGTCTAAGTTGTTGGGGGTTCGGGTTGATGAGGGGTTGTTGGCTACACTTGTTAATGAGATGAGATGCATGGCTGATTATCTCCCTTAGACGTACCTTGGGCAGTTGGGCTAGCCCTTTGTATGGACCATTGTAGTCAAGGCGTCGCCATGGCGAATGGCGACGGATTTCGCCATATGCATTGATATGGCGAAACTTTTGAAATGGCGTCATGGCGTTGCCATATTCGCAATATATATATATATATATATATATATATATATATATATATATATCATATATTTTAATAAATTATATAATTATAAGTTATAATACTTATGAGCTATATATTATAAGTTATATATATAACTTAAACAATAATTATAAGCTATATAATTATAAGTTATAATTTAATAACTTATAATCTTATATATAAAAAGGGATTCTAGGGCTTGGACAACACTCATCTCTCGACTCTCTTCTCAGCGCCGCTCCTCAGCGTGCGCCTCTTCTCAGCGAAAAAAAAGGTACGCAGTTTTTTTTTCCTTCCAGCCTTCAAAAAATAGTAAAAAACTAAAAAATAAATAAACATTAATGATTAATAAAAATAAAATAAAATAATTTAATATTTAAAAAAAAAATTGTAAATGGCCTCGCCATGGCATAGCGAGCCTCTTCGCTATGTCACAATGCCTTAACTACCTTGGTATGGACAAACCAAATGCGAACCTTTGGGAGTCTTTGGTACAAAGATATGAGAAACGACTTGGCGGTAAGGTAGGGGAAGCTACTGTCAAATGGGGAAAGATTTGTGCTTTTCATAGCCGCTCTCACTAGTCTCCCAGTTTTACATGTCAATGTTGAGAGAGGGAGGGCTTCGAATTAGGCAGCTGAATAAAATGTCAGCATCACTGGGTACGCGGCTATGGAGGGCGGGCTTGGCAGGAAATAGCCTGGATTCAGGTATTATACCGATTAAGTATGGAAGCTCTAATAATGGCTGGCATTCATAGCTGGTTGAAAAGGATTTGTTTGGTAAGAAAGATTTAATCAATCCATCAGGTTTAGTGAGGGTGCTGGTGATAGGATATTTATTTGGGAGGATGCCTGAGTTGAGGAGGTTGCATTATGAAACAGTTTCGGGCCAATTTTCAAGATTGTCACTGATGAGGAACACTAGACGTGGATATGTATAACGGGAATGGGAATGGTGCATTCGTTTATGACGGAATATAAGGGATGAAGAGACGATCCTATTTGGTGAAATGTTGCATTTAATTAGGTCGATCAATAGGAATCAGGATGGGAAAGATGCTCGGTTATGGAACTTCTAATTGAGAGAGTTTTTTTTTTTTTTGTCAAATCCTTTTGTCAATTTTTGGTGAGATAACCTTCCATGTGCCTTAGATGGGTTTATGGAAGGCTTTTGCTCCTCTAAGAGTGAGGTTCTTTGGATGTATCCTTGCGATGGATCATATTCTGAAGTTGGTCAATTGATTAATATACCTGTATATGCCATATATACCGGTACCGGTCGAGGTTTTAAACCTTGACGAGAACAAATTTCCAACATTGAATAATTCTGTGCAAGGAAAAAACTGACCATGCAGATTGCCTAAGATTGGTTTGTGTACCGCATGCAGTAAACAACTCGTGGCAATAAAACAATCGCTTTATTTTATATATATATATATATATATATACACACACACACACATAGGCAAATGGATAATGCGCCTGAGCGTAGAGATATCTCTGAGCCCGGCCAATGAGAAGCGGACACGTGGAAAGTGTCTTTGACTCTAACCGGGGTTAGCCACAACAGAGATATCTTGCTAACAGAGGTTACAAGGTATGTAGCTCAGGCTACACCTGACAATAGGAAGGGACGGCAAAAGGAATGTCATGTCTGAAAGCGCCACTTTTTAGGGCGGTAAAGGAATTCAAAAAAGGCGCTCTTGCTACATCTCTCCCTCCATCTTTGGCATCTCTCTCTCTCTCTCTCTCTTCGTTGATGTACTCTCTTTGGATAAGCTCTCGCTTCATCTCTTTGGCAACACTCTCTCTCTCTCTCTCTCTCTCTCTCTCCCTCTCCCTCTCCTTCTCCCTCTCCCTCTTTCTTTCTCTCTCTCTCTCTCTCTATCTCTCTCACTTCGTTGAGCTTCTCAATCTCTTCGGCATAGGGCAAAGAACAGTCACAACGAATAATCAGAGGTAAGCGCTGAGTTGATCTTGTCAAGGTAGTTAGGGCGGTGTGACGAGGTCATGGCGAAGAGGGGCGCTACGCATTGGCGTGACCATAGCGAAGCCATGGCCAGGCTATTTATTATTGTAATTAATTTTTTTTAATCTATTAATTAGTAGTATTTTTTTTTATTTTTTATGTTTTATATGAGAAAAAAAAATATAGGAAGAAAAAAATTCAACTACTAAAGCATCATACTTTGATTTTAACATTGAGGATTTCATGTTCTAGGAATAAACGAATATCAATAAATACAAATCAAATATGGAACATCAACAAATTTGCACATGGTAAGTATAAATAAATATAAAATATTAACAAATATAGAATATTAAAAAATATGAAATGTTAAGTACACATACGATAGTGTCGCTGACGCTGAGATTTCATCGACGCTGGTGTTGGTAGCCACTGTGACGAGAGAGAGAGAGAGAGAGAGAGAGAGAGAGAGTCGATGATTTTGTAACTTATGAGTTTGGTTTTGTAACTTGAAAGTTAACTTTTGTAACATATATATTATAAAAATGTCATAACTTATAAATATAATATGTTGTTATCCAAAAAATTAAATAGCATGCATAGTAATGTCATAATGCTATTCCGCTATGGCGATGCTATGGCATCGCAATTTAGCTATCATGGCTATTTGATTATATATGGCATTTTCCATCGCCATTCGCCATGGCGAGGCCACGACAAGGTTATAACGTGGCCTTGACAACCATGAATCTTGTTGATGCTATGCATTATGCGGTATAACTTCACTTGTAATTTTATGATCTATAATATGAAAAGTTGCTAACTATAGAAAAACACTTTTTATAAGAGCTTATATAAAATGACTTGTTTCATCACTAAATATAGGGGATGCATATGCTTTTCTTAAGCGATTGCGGCTCAGCATAGTCGTGCCATCGCTTCTTTTGTGAAGCGATTGCGCCTCAGCATAGCCGTGCCATCGCTTCTTTTGTGAAGCGATTACGCTTCTGTTTAGAAGCGATTGAGGCTCGAGGCTATGCACCTATATGAGGCCCAAGGCTGTGGCTGGGCGTAGAGATATCTCTGCGTTCATTAATTTAGGCATGACACATCTTTTTGGCTGAAGCGACGTATCACATTTTAATCATTTAACCCCACCTTAACTAGAGTTATCGCTGTCAGAATCTGAAGCGTAAAGCGGTGCGAAGCGGCTGAGGATACGACACTTGACACCGGGGGTTGCAATGACCATTATTACTGTTCAAAAAGACAATTTGAGGCTGCAAACTTGTGAATTAAAAATTCACAAATTACTTTTCATCTTTGCCCTAATTTTACTTGTCTCAGAGCGCAGTAAGAAGACATAGTGAAGCGATGACCTCTTTTTTTTTTTTTTTTTTTCTGAATTAAAGTGATTGCCCTTTTTATTTTCTTTTCACTTCAAATATGAAGCCCTAGCACCGCAATATAGTAGCTCCATCCCTTCCTTGACGGAGCGCTAACACTTTTTTAATGAAGAGTTCACTTGGTATATAGAGGCACCGTCCTTCTTGGATTGAGTGCTAACGCTTCTTTAATGAAGCGTTTGCACTTCTATGAAGAGGCGCTAGCGCTATGATGTGGAAGCGACGACGCTCCTTTTTTAATGTCTTCTTTAAACTTCATCTTTTGATGATTCACAAATTTTCAAGATGGTTTCTCAAGATTCCAGCGTCTAAGTGGACCATTGTGAAGTGCTGGTCGATCTACGATGAGGAAACTGAACATAGGAAAACTCTACTTTTAGAAACAGTCTTCAGATAATTATTTTAGCACCGAAGGACGTGAAAAGTGTCAACGACCTCTTGAATTGCATTATCAAGTTCTGGGTTGGGAAAAACGTCTGGAATTTTGGGAAATGCCCCATTGGATTTCACCCACTTGATTTTTGCTTAATAATTGGTCTTCAAATGACTGATCCCGCCATTACCCTCCCAAGTCCCTTCCCGAAGACCCGACGATTAGAAATAAGTATTTCAGGGGCATTAACCCATAACGAGGAGACATATCCTTGATGCCATCAATGGCGTAGTTGAGGGTGCTGCCATCGCTTCATTCTGAACAATCGCTGGCGGTGTCAGGGTCCAATTGCCCAAGAAAGTGTGGTGGTCGGGCTTTGGTAAAGGTTACGCACCTATTATGATTATTGTTCTCAAACCGGGGCGGTGGGGTAGGTGTAACGGGGCTGCGGTGAGTAGGATTGTTCAGTTGCTAGGCAATTAGGTCTTGATAGATCTTTGCCTGCTGTTCCAATTGTTAATCTATCAGGACGTGGAAAGCGCTATCACTTCATTCTGAAAGCGATGTCGCTTCATTAGAGAGGCGACATCGTTGCATTCTGAAATCGATGCCGCTTCGTTATAAAGGCGGCATCGCCTCCTTAAAGAGGCGGATCATAGCAATTACCTTATTCTCGAATTTTTGATGTAGAATTTCCTTGTACTCTGATTCGCCTCCCATTTCAGCAGCCTTGGGAAGGGGCGGAGGCCTTCAGACCTCGCTTGGGCGCTCATCCCGTTGATCTCGTATGCCCTGATCTGAGGAACAATATATTGATGAGATTTTTATAGACGTCATAGGAAATAAAACCCAAAATAAGAGCACAATGTTACTTGCAGGGCCATCGTGCAATCGTAAATATTATATTCTTGCACAACCTCCCTCTCTGCTATTTTCCGGTTCCTCTTCACTTTATCGACACACTGCAATAGGTGCTTGTACACCAGATCACCCCATCGATATTCATTGAAATTTGGGAGATTATCAATGAGAACGAGGTAGGGGTCGTCGATAATGTATTTTGTGTTTGGGAAGAGGACGAACAACAAACAGAGCTTCAGGAAGTCAATGTCAGCACCCTCAGCTACACCAATGGCAATGAGGATATGTCCCCTCTTTACGGGGTTAATGCCCCTGAAATACTTATTTCTGATCGTTTGGTCTTCGGGAAGGGGTTTGGAGGCATGGTGACAAATTTCTCCGAAATTTTCCGAAATTTCTTTGAAATTTACCGAAACAGGGGTTGACGAAACTTTCAGCAAACTTTCGATGATTTCTCTGAAATCGCTGAAATTTCATTAATTTCGGCGAAATTAACGAAATTAATTAATCTTTTCTAATTTTTGTCATTTTTTAAATAATAAATAAATTTTTTATGAAGTTTAAATGCAATTTATATTTAATATATTTTGTACTCCCCGAAATTTTCCCGAAACTCTTCAAAATTTTCTTGAAATTTATCCAAAATGATCCCCTACCGAAATCTTGCCGAAAATGAAATTTGTTACTATGCTTAGTGGGAGGGTAACAGTGGGGGCTAGTTATTCGAAGACCAGTTATTAAACAAAAATCAAGTGGGCGAAATCTGATATGGCCCTTCCCAAAATTTCAAACATTTTTCCAACCCAGAACTTGATGATGCAGTCCAGGTGGCTGTTGACGCTTTTCATGTTCTTCGGTGCCAAAAAGAATTGGCTAAAGACTGGTTCCGAAAGTAAAAGTAGAGTTTTCCTATGTTCAGTTGCCTCGTCGTAGATCGATTAATACTTCACAATGGTGCACTCAGTCGTTGGAGTCTTGAGAGCCATCTTGAAAATTTGTGAATCATAAAAAGAATATTAAAAAAGAAGACATTAAAAAAGAGTGTCGTCGCTTCCATGTTGTAGCGCTAACGCCTCTCCATAGAAGCGCAAACGCTTCATTAAAGAAGTGTTACCGATCTGTCCAGGAAGGACGACCCCTCTATATAGCAGCGCAAACGCTTCATTAAAGAAGCGTTAACGCTCGGTCAAGGAAGTGATGGCGCCTCTATATAGCGGCGCCAAAAGAAAATACAAGGACACTCACCCTAATTCAGAAGAAAAGAAAAGGAGGTCGTTGCTTCGTTGTGTCTTCTTATTGCGCTATGAGAAGAGTAAAATTAGGACAAAGATGAAAAGTAATTTGTGAATTTTTAATTCCCAAATTTTCTGTCTCAAATAGTCTTTTCAAAAGGTAATAATGGCCATTGTAACCCCTGATGTCAGCCGTCGTATCCCTAGCCGCTTCGCACTGCTTTACGCTTCATATTCTGACAGCGGTAACTTTGGTTAAAGCGGGGTTAAATGATTAAA
Source organism: Chloranthus sessilifolius (assembly GCA_021018995.1). NCBI lineage: Eukaryota > Viridiplantae > Streptophyta > Magnoliopsida > Chloranthales > Chloranthaceae > Chloranthus > Chloranthus sessilifolius. The sequence continues at coordinate 117,179,212 of CM037594.1, read as the reverse complement.
ATATAAGATGCCGCTTCAGCCAAAAAGGTGCTACGTGTCATGCCTAAATTAATGAGCACAGAGATGTCTCTATGCTCGAGCGCTTAGCCCCAGGCCTCATATAGGCGCATAGCCCCGTTCCTTAATCGCTTCTAAACAGAAGCGCAATCGCTTCATAGAAGCAGCGATGGCATGTCTATGTTGAGGCGCAATCACATCACAGAAGTGTCTGTGTCGACGGCGATCTATATATTTTGAATGCTTTTAATTTTTTGATCTATACCCTGTAAAGTTATCACCTATATTTGGTGATGAAACAAGTCATTTTATATAAGCTCTTATAAAAATGACGTTTTTCTATAAGTAACAACTTTCAACATTATAGATCATAAAATTACAAGCAATGTTGTACCGTATAGAGCATAAGTGCATCAACGATATCGACTCAGTGCTTACCTTTGATTATTTGTTGTCACTGTTCTTTTCCCTATGACGGAGAGATTGAGAAGCTCAATAGAGAGAGAGAGAGAGAGAGAGAGAGAGAGAGAGAGAGAGAGAGAGAGAGAGAGAGAGAGAGAGTTTTTGGATTTTTTTACCGCTCTAAAAAGTGTCGCTTTCAGACTTGACATTCCTTTTGTCGTCCCTTCTTGTTGTCAGGTGTAGCCTAAGTTACCCACCTTGTAACCTCTGTCAGCAAGATATCTCAGAGATATCTCTGTTGTGGCTAGTCCCTGCCCGCTTCTCATTGGCCGGGCTCAGAGCTATCTCTATACCCGGGTGCAGTATCCCCTCTGCCTATATATATATATATATATATATATATATATATATATATATGGGAGAATGCTTTACCACGACTTTAGCAATGTGTCAGACCAAAATGTTCCTAGGAGGTGGCATTTTGGTAAATAACATATATTTTTTCCTTTTTTTCTTTTTTGGTGGCAAACATGTAATGGCAAAGTTATAATTACAAGTTTTCCATCGAAAAAGCATAAAGGGCATAAAATGTCTTTCTACCAAAATGCCATAGCCTAGGGGTATTTTGGTTCTGGGACGATGCTAATGCTCCATAGTAAAGGCTATTGCGTAGCAATTCCCTTAGCTGGTCCATAATGCTATTTTAGGTGCCACATGAAACCTATCCACTCCTAGGGTTCACTCCTTGACGTTTTGGTTGTCCCATGGGGTTGTTTGTCCTCGAAAACAAAGTGAATGGGTTCATGTTTAAAGTTGATATGGAAAAGGCCCATGTTAGGGTCACTTTGGGATTTCTCCGCTATATCCAAGGCAAATTGGGGTTTGGGGAGAAGTGGAAGTTCTGGATGAGGAGCTGTTAATCTACAGTTTGGTTCTCTATTCTGCTCAATGGTACACCAAAAGGTTTTCCCAAGAGATCCAGGGGGCTAAGGCAAGGTGATCCTATGTTACCTCTCCTGTTCAATGTTGTGGGGGAGGCCCTTTCTGTGCTTTTTTCATAGGGCTGCGGCTTTAGGATTCTTCAATGGTTTTAAGGTTGGCAGGAGTGGGCCCATCGTCAGCCACTTACAATATGCAACTGATATGATTATCTTTTGCGGTGACATGGAGAATGAAATGGAGGATGTTAAAGATGTCTTAATCATCTATGAAGCGATTTCGGGCCAGGGAGTGTACCTCCATAAATCGAAGCTGGGATTGGAAGCTGAGGAAATTGATAGTTTAGCCACTAGAATTGGGTGCTTATCTGAGAAGTTCCCCATCATGTATCTGGGTCTGGCCCTGGGAAAAGGTATTCTGAAATCATCTATGTGGGAACCAAGCATAACTCAGCTTCAAAAAGGCTTGCCACTTCGAAGTGCAGTTTACTGAGCTCTAGAGGAAGACTAGTCTTCATCAAATCGACATTGTCGTCATTACCGATCTATTATCTGTCAATGTTTAAGGCTCCAGCTTCGGTCATCTACCAGTTGGAAAGCATTATTAGGAATTTCCTTTGAGAGGGGACTGGAGATACCAATAAGTTTCACTTGATCAATTGGGAGGGTGGCTGTTTTTTGAAGCAGGAGGGAGGCTTCGGCATTGAAAAAGCATGGAGTTATGAAGAGGGCTTTGTTGGGAAAGTGGTTATGGAGTCTTGGGGATGAGAAGGAGCAAGCCAAACTCTGGTGGCAAGTTGTGGCTAGCAAATACTGGATTGATCAAAGTTGGTGGGGACCAAGGGATGGAACTAGCAATGGCTTTAGTTGGTGGAAAGGAATTCAAGCCGTTAGGAAGGAATTTGAAAAGGAAATCATTTTTTTTGTTTTTATTTTTAAATTTACCGAGTCAACTCGGTATCGGCCGATACGTATTGGCCGATTCGTGTTGGTCCTCCCTGGACTGATACCCGATACCAGTACCCGAGTTGACACCATGCTTACAGTAAAACTCCAAGATAAAATAAAATAAGTAAATCCTATGTAAACTAATGGACCAAAAATCAAAGTCTACCGCACGATCAACTATCCACATGCATCTAGTAATGATCCATCACGCGATTAACGATCCAATGGTAAAAACGACGAACCAACGATATGAATGGAGAACAGTGTAGATTTAATGGCTGAAGTGGAGAATGCTAAAGATCCAACGGTAGAAAGTGATACACTGACACTCTTAACGGTTCGATCGTCCCATGTGCACATCTTCCATTATAGGGTCTTCTATGCTGTTGCACATGCTCTATCAAAGTTTGGTACTTGGTACATCCAGCACTAAGGGCACCTTCCAACTGACATTTATGAATGCCGTTTTCCACAACCCTTTAAAAGCTTTGCAAGCTCAAGCTGACTCCAAAAATATTATGCCAGGCTCGATCCTCCTAATCAATGAGCAAGAGCTTAAGATAATTTCACAGAATATCATATTGTTTCTCTTCCCGCAAACGCCGCATGTTGGTGAAGGGGCTAAAACACAGAAGAATTAGTCACCGAGTCGGGGTTTGGCAATAATTTGGAAAGGTTAAAATTAGGAAAAATCCGGTAAATTCTGGAAATATTCGGAGAAAAAAGTAAATAAACATATAAAAGAAGATTAAAATATATAAAGAATCTAAAAGTAAAAGTTATTAAAAATCACGAATTATTGAAAAATCATGAATTATTCGCGAAACATTCACGAACTTTGCGAATTTTTAAAAACACAAAATTTTCGTAAAATTTACGAATAATTCGTGATTAATTCGCCGAGCCTGAAATTCGTGAATTATTCAAAAATTTGGAGAAATTGGTCACTATGCTATAGGGTGTGTTCAAAGCAAGGATCAAAATTTTGGCCGAAATGACCGAAATTTCGCCCGAAATTATCAGTTTCGGTCCCCACCGAAACGTTAATTTGGGACCGAAATTTCGGTCATAGAATATATGGGATTGAAGTTTTCGGTCAAATTATCGGCCGAAATTTTGGTTTTCGGCCGAAATTTTGGTCCAAAATTTCGGTTTCGGTCCCCTTTGAAACCGAAACGAAACCTGAAATTTTGATCCTTGGTTCAAAGGTAAAAGTATGTCCAAGCATATCCCTGGCTGATTTTAGAGTTAGCAGCACGGCACACCTGAAACAGCTCAAACAGTCATCAAGAATCTTTTAGAAGAGTGCAATGGGTTGGGAGGTGATCATATATTTGAGATTTGCATAAAGTAGAGGGCATCTGTTGGTGATAACATACCCTGGTTTTGAAGATGGTTGATTTTAACAGCTTTTGAAGGCACTGTTAGTGAGGAATCATTGTTGTTTTTAAGTAAGTAGCAATTAGTGAGACAATAATCTTCAAATAGTGTTTTTCCTGACATATGTATTTTCCATTTTGTTTTACCTTGGTTGTTTCTTGTAATGGCTTGGCTCACTTTGATCCGCAGTGAATGCAATGTTGCCTCTTTTTTTTATTTTTTTGATAACCTGGGTATCTGGGCCTCTTAGAGCACCCGCCTAATCTCAGGGGCACATGCGCACCCCATATTCAGCACATGCTGGGTCAGCACAGGATATAAATCCCTAGGGTGGCCTCAAGGGGGGAGGGGATTCGAACTCAGGTCTCCTTTTGGAAGCAGGTACCTGGCCAGCTTGCCTAACCCCTTCTTTTGAATGCAATGTTGCCTTATTATAAATTTTGAAATAGCAGAAGTTTAAACCAATATAATTTGATTGCTATCCAATATATGAAGGTCCACTTCCAATCCCCATTAAAGCTAGAGAATGGCTTATTGTTGGAAATGCTGCCTTATTTTTTTTCTTTTTTTCTTTTTCTTTCTTTTTTAATATCTGCATAATAATTTGGACTAATGCTCGTTTTCCTTGGCCATATTCTGCTTATGTAAGCAGAAGCTTCTCAGGTTATGGTTTAAGAATTTAGTAGTTGGTTGATATAATTTGAAGCCCAATGGCCCAGAATTGGATTTGATGTTGTTAATCTTTAATCCTAAATTGATTCAAGTACCAAATTACACAAGGAAACTTGGTAAAAGCTGTTCTAGATGGCTAGCTCAGTTTTCCATTTCATTTTGGTTTCATTTGCATCAGACTTATTATATGTATAATATTAATACAATCACATGCGTTTTATTACTGATATATGATGAATTGATAGTTATCTTGTAAGATTTGAATCTTTAGTAAATATATTATGTCTTTTCAGAGTCTACACCGCGAAGATACTCTGCACTATCATTCACTCACAGGCTGAAGATTGCAGTCGATGTCGCTAGATGCCTCCATTACCTCCATCACGAAAAAGCCATGCCTCATGGGAACCTTAAGCCATCAAATATACTATTGGTGGGTTCGGATTTCACTGCTAAATTAACGGACTATGGTCTCCACCGTCTGATGACGCCTATTGGAATTGCTGAACAGATACTAAACTTGGGAGCCCTTGGATATCGTGCACCAGAGCTTGCCACGGCAAGCAAACCCATCCCATCATTTATGGCCGATGTTTATGCTTTTGGGGTGATTTTGATGGAGTTGTTAACTAGAAGAAGTGCCGGTGACATAATTTCAGGTCAGTCCGGTGCGGTTGATCTCACTGATTGGGTTCGTCTATGTGCTAGCGAAGGGCGAGGGATGGATTGCATTGATAGAGATATTACTGGTGTTGAAGAAGCTTCGAGAGCATTGGATGGATTGCTCACAATATCTCTTCGATGTATTCTTCCTGTAAATGAGAGGCCTAATATGCGAACGATCTTTGAAGATCTCTGTTCCATCACAGTCTGATATTTTTGTACATGTGTCATGGAATTAACTTTTTGTCTCTTTTTTTCTTTGACCCAGGATCGCAGCGGGATCTTAAGCCTTGAAATCCGGGCTGATGATCTTAACATTTTTCTTGTGTAAAAAGATGATTGGTCCATTGATTGATTGATTGATTGATATTGTTTTCAGTTTAAGTTTGAATTGAGAGGATTGTAATTCTAATTGTTGAAATTTTTTATGAGTTCATTGCCTCCAACACTTTTCATTCATTTCTGTTCCTTGATTTGGTATGTAAAGAATATCAGTTTTGTCTGTTATTCGACTCTTTCAAAACGTTGTTTGGACAGAAGCTAAATGGTTGTTTGACTCGTATTTCGGAACCAAAGTGTGTTTGGGATGAATTTTAATGAATTTGAAATTGTGGGTACTAGTATTTGCGGCCGAAGATTCTGTCTCCAGAGGGGTTTCCATTGTTAAAAGTTAAACTGTTCGACCGACTTGAATCAGAGATGGTTTGTCCTCCGGAAGACGTAATGAAACACTCATCCCCCCAAGGTGTCAACTTGGGTACCCGAATCGGGTATCGGCAAGGTATAAAAAATTGGCCGATTTGATACTATCGGCGATTTTGATACCTTGGGTAGTGGTCCATGGAGGACTGATGCTAATCGGCCGACCCCGATATGGAGCGGCGCCTTCATTTAATTTTTTAAAGGAAAACATAGCCGAGGTGTACTTGGGTTGCAAGGGGTGGAGACTCTTGAAGAGATTGTTATGAGCAACTTGAATTCCCCTCTTACAGTATATCAGGTGCTGTATGCTGGCAAAGATTGGCATGAAACATGATCTCTGACATCTAGTTTATATCAGTCAACCATTGAATCTAATGCTGGTTTCGGCTGTATTGAATCAATTGATAAACATTACAAGTTGGACCCGCATTATAGTGTATATTTTAAAAATGGGAGCCATTAATTGCAATTAGAAAGTCGGCCCTTGCATCGAATCTCTGCTATGTGAAAACACCATCTAAATCGTTTGCTTTGAAGGTTATGATTTAAAGATATTAAGTGCAAAAGATTAGTACAGATTATAATCTTCATCGTGTGATTAAATATAGTCAAAGGCTATTATTTGATTCAACAATTGACTAGATTAGATAATATGATAAATATTGTGTTTTGCTCCAATCTTATGCATTGAAGATCTATAAATCACGAACTTCAAATCAGACGGCCAAGATTGTGTTTTCACTTGTCACATTTCCCTAAAATACCAAGTCTTGTTTAAATTCGGTGCAAGGGCCACCATTCTGAATGCAAGTAACGGTTCCCTTTAAAAATCCGTGGCCCGTTCCCAACATGGTTTGAAATATCGGATTAGACGTCTCTCACCTCGACGAGGCGTTGCGTTAAGCCATTAAAATAGGTGATAGATCTTACACCATTAAAAATATTTTACTACTATGTTATGTGACAAATATCTGTGACCAATCTAGACAGTGCAATGAATGTCCATAATATATCGGATAATAGAGTGCACAAATTTTGACACCATAATATTGGCTTACGAGATCATATAGATGCGATGCAGTGAATAAAATTAGTGTCATGTGTACAGTACACTTTCTAATAGCTTGACATCTTATCTAAACTAAAATTTAGAAATAACAGTTTTACTTTGAGTCGTCCCTATGGCATGAAACATGATTTCTGTCATCTAATTTGTATTACTCTACGATTGAATAGCATTGAATCTAATGATGGTGTCCGGCTGTATTGAATCAGATGATAAAGGTCATATGTTGGACCACCATTATAGTGCATATTTTAAAAATGGGAGCCATTACTTGCACTCTGAGAGTCGGCCATTGCGCCAAATTAAAAAGAAAGACTTGCAAGTTTAAGGAATTATGTTAAGTGAAAACACCATCTAAACTGATTCATTTGAAGTCTATCATTTAAAGATATTAAGTGCAAAAGATCAGCACAAAATATAATCTTCATCGTGTGATTAAATATAGTCAAAGGCTATTATTTGATTCAACAATTGACTAGATTAGATCATATGATAAATATTGTGTTTTGCTCCAATCTTACACATTGAAGATCTATAAATCACGAACTTCAAATCAGACTGCCAAGATTTCATTTTCACTTGTCATATTTCCCTAAAATACCAAGTCTTGTTTAAATTCGGTGCAAGGGCCACCATTCCGAGGTCAAGTAACGGCTCATTTTAAAATCCGTGACCCATTCCCAACATGATTTGAAATATCGGATTAGACATCTCTCACCTCGACAAGGTGTGGCATTAAGCCATTAAAATAGGTGATTGATCTTACACCATCAAAGAATATTTTACTTTTATGTCATGTGACAAATATCTGTGACCAATCTAAACAGTACAATGGATGTCCATAGTATATCGGATATTAGAGTGCACAAATTTTAACAAACCATAATTTTTGCTTACGAGATCTTCATATAGACGCAATGCTGAGTAAAGTTAGTGCCATGATAAGCTTAACATCTGATACAAACTAAAATTTAGAATGAAGTAAAATAATAGTTTTAATGGGAAACGCCTTATATAAACTACAATTTAGAAAGAAGTCAAATAACTGTTTTAATGGGAGTCTAGCAGTTGTCGGTTATCCTATATAAGCCATTACGCTACAACTCCTCTCCATAATTTCGGTGACGTGCTACGGCTTCTCTCTCCTTACCTCTCTTTCTCTCTCTCTCTCTCTAAACTAAAAAGATGATGAATGAAGGGGGTAACATCACCATCTTCGTACACCGAAACTCAACCATCAACACCTATCGAAGCTTCACCGTCAGATTCTTTGACACTCCAATAGACATCGTACTCCCTACTTCTCCCTCGGCTGTCGAAAATTTCATCTCCCAATACCATCCGAGCGAAGAACAAAGACTCCATCTCGGACTCGCCCTCCAATATAATCCACAACAAACCTGTAGAATCTCCACCCTCTAGCTGTGCAACCGAAATCGGTGCCTCATCCTCCGACTCAACGATAGCAACAACGTCCCTGAAGCCCTTAAGGATTTTCTGGCACATCCATATGTTTACGTTTCAGGGGTGGGGATTTATGATGATTCTCAATTGCTATTCGACGGCTATCGCATATCTTTAGCGCATCCGATGGAGCTTCGAAATTTAGCTTCGACCGTTTTGGGTAGAGAGGATCTTTTTGGGTGTAATAGAGAGACTTTGGCCGAATTGGTACTTGGGTTGCAAGGGGTGGAGACTCCTGAAGAGATTGTTATGAGCAATTGGGATTCCCGTCTTACACTATATCATGTGCTGTATGCTTGTATTGGTGCTCGGATTTCTTGGGAGCTTATGGAGATTTTGAGGGCGTGTTAACAATAGTTACTTAGTTATGATTCGCTTGATTTGAATTCACTAGTTTTAATCGAATTCAATTCGGGCTGGCGTAGGATGAGTTTTTATTTATTTATTAATTATATAAGATGTTAGCGACATATAGACGCAATGCTGAGTAAAGTTAGTGCTATGATAAGCTTAACATCTGATATAAACTAAAATTTAGAATGAAGTAAAATAATAATTTTAATGGGAAACATCTTATATAAACTACAATTTAGAAAGAAGTCAAATAACTGTTTTAATGGGAGTCTAGCAGTCGTCGCTTATCCTATATAAGCCATTACGCTACAACTCCTCTCCATAATTTCGGTGACGTGCTACGGCTTCTCTCTCCTTACCTCTCTTTCTCTCTCTCTCTCTCTAAACTAAAAAGATGATGAACGAAGGGGGCAACATCACCATCTTCGAACACCGAAACCCAACTATCAGCACCTATCGAAGCTTCACCGTCAGATTCTTTGACACTCCAATAGACATCGTACTCCCTACTTCTCTCTCGGCTGTAAAAAATTTCATCTCCCAGTACCATCCAAGCGAAGAACAAAGACTCCATCTCGGACTCACCCTCCAATATGATCCACAGCAAATCGGTAGAATCTCCACCCTCTAGCTGTGCGACCGAAATCGGTGCCTCATCCTCCAACTCAACGACAGCAACAACGTCCCTGAAGACCTTAAGGATTTTCTGGCACATCCATATGTTTACGTTTCAGGGGTGGGGATCTATGATAATTCTCAATTGCTCTTCGACGGCTACCGCATATCTTTAGCGCATCCGATGGAGCTTCGAAATTTAGCTTCGACCATTTTGGGTAGAGAGGATCTTTTTGGGTGTAATAGAGAGACTTTGGCCGAGTTGGTACTTGGGTTGCAAGGGGTGGAGACTCTTGAAGAGATTGTTATGAGCAATTGGGATTCCCGTCTTACACTATATCAGGTGCTGTATGTTTGTATTGGTGCTCGAATTTCTTGGGAGCTTATGGAGATCTTGAGGGCGTGTTAACAATAGTTATTTAGTTATGCTTCGCTTGATTTGAATTCACTAGTTTTAATCGAATTCAATTCGGGCTGGCGTAGGATGAGTTTTTATTTATTTATTAATTATATAAGATGTTAGCGACATATAGACGCAATGCTGAGTAAAGTTAGTGCCATGATAAGCTTAACATCTGATATAAACTAAAATTTAGAATGAAGTAAAATAACAGTTTTAATGGGAAACGTCTTATATAAACTACAATTTAGAAAGAAGTCAAATAACTGTTTTAATGGGTGTCTAGCAATCGTCGGTTATCCTATATAAGCCATTACGCTACAACTCCTCTCCATAATTTCGGTGACGTGCTACGACTTCTCTCTCCTTACTTCTCTTTCTCTCTCTCTCTCTAAACTAAAAAGATGATGAACGAAGGGGGCAACATCACCATCTTCGAACACCGAAACCCAACCATCAACACCTATCGAAGGTTCACCGTCAGATTCTTTGACACTCCAATAGACATCGTACTCCCTACTTCTCCCTCGGCTGTCGAAAATTTCATCTCCCAATACCATCCGAGCGAAGTCTCGGACTCGCCCTCCAATATGATCCACAACAAATCGATAGAATCTCCACCCTCCAGCTGTGCGACCGAAATCGTTGCCTCATCCTCCAACTCAATGACAACAACAACGTCCCTGAAGCCCTTAAGGATTTTTTGGCACATCCATATGTTTACATTTCAGGGGTAGGGATCTATGATGATTTTCAATTGCTATTCGACAGCTACCGCATATCTTTAGAGCATCCGATGGAACTTCGAAATTTAGCTTCGACCGTTTTGGGTAGAGAGGATCTTTTTGGGTGTAATAGAGAGACTTTGGCCGAGTTGGTACTTGGGTTGCAAGGGGTGGAGACTCCTGAAGAGATTGTTATGAGCAACTGAGATTCCCGTCTTACACTATATTAGGTGCTGTATGTTTGTATTGGTGCTCGAATTTCTTGGGAGCTTATGGAGATTTTGAGGGCGTGTTAACAATAGTTACTTAGTTATGATTTGCTTGATTTGAATTCACTAGTTTTAATCAAATTCAATTCGGGCTGGCGTACGATGAGTTTTTATTTATTTATTAATTATATAAGATGTTAGGTTCAAATTATCTTTTTATGCTTTCACAATTTTATTCTAAGTAAAATACTGAACATTAATTCTGCAGATCGCTTGTTATGTGGAATTACACATTCTTATATATTCTTACTCTTATTATTTGTTATTTTTCTTTTTACTTTCTATTAAGAGCTTGAGAGAGGGTGGTTTTGAATGAGTGTGAACCCATCGTCGTGGATGCGTAGTCCGTGAATGATTTTGAATTGGATGCACAGATTTATTACCTTATTCACAATGCTTTGATGTTGAAGCATAAAAAGTTGACTCTTTTGACAACTCTAGAATTGGTATTAGGTGCTCTTGCCAGAGTGCCGTAGTTGGCACTCAGATCAACTTTAGTGTGTACATGACACGATCATCAATTTGAAAGTTGGATGGAATCCTGTCCAAATATAAAGTGATTGGACGGTTCTGACTGTCTGATCAAGAGTCTGCAGAGTAGGGTTGAAAGGTGTATGGGCAACTATCAACAGAAAATGTGCTTCAATCGAATAGTTAAAATCCCCCAATCAACATGATTTTTGGGGTTTTGATAAGATAATAGAAAAAAGCATTATTTTTGGGGTTCAGTCTCAAGTACATGATGGGTTTCCACCAGACATTGTGGATTGAATACTGTGTAGCGTGATATCAAAACTTGGTTGATACCGATATGCTTCGGTCGTGTTGAGAACCGATACCGATACCATCCCGATACAGGTATTGAGGTGGTATAGGTATCAGTATCGGTATCAAACCCATACGGGTTAGAATTGGCTGATTATGACTTGTTATTGGCTGATAGGCCCGATTCAAATTCTCTCTCTCTCTCTCTCTCTATATATATATATATATATAATAATAATAATAATAATAATAATAATAATAATAATAATAATTTATTTATTTATTTTTTTTTTTCTTTCAAAAGAATAAAATAAAAGGCTGATATCGTATCCATATTGGCTGATATGTATCGGTTCAATATGGATTGAGACCCGATACAGATACCTTGCTATGTTGCATAGATGGTCTGAGAACCACAATGGTGCTTGGGTGCAGGGCTACCTAATACCAATTCTTATCATTTGTATTTGCACTGTCATGCTAGAAAGTTAAAAATAGGAACGATGGTTTAAAGAAAGATAAGTATCTTTTGCAGCAGAAAGTGAGAGTGATCTAAGATTCAAGCTCTCAAGTGCACAAATATATCTTAAATTTTAAAGTATTTGCGAATATTTAAACACAAAAAATAGCAAGGCTCCTTTATTTTGGTGTACCTAGCATAAAACTGACCCATAACTGGTGTAGGACTAGACCCAACAACACCCAGACTGAACACCAAACTCTGAACAAGGATACAGAACAGGGAAATTATTGAGTTTGTATTCTCGACACATCATAAATATAGGCCCACGGAAATATTTCATATTTGCTCTTACCTTTTGGAAATAGTAATATATTGGATGTGGCCGGATGGTATGCCATGTATTGTAAAATTATAGTCACGGAGATGGTTGTTAAAAAACTGTACAACTAAAGAAAAAGCAAGTTTACATTAAAATATAGATGACCCAGTCTAAGTACGAGAATAAAACAGCTCTGAAAATATACGAAAAAATGATAAATTTCTGTCATTGCAAGAAAAAGATAGGAACATTTAAAAAATATTGAAAAACATTAATAATTATAAAAAACTATATATATGTTGTAATCAAACACAAGTTTTAAGTGGGAAAAAACAAAACACGGGTTTAAAACACATTTTTTTTCCGGAAAACATGGGAATTTTTCGGAGGCGGCATTTTTTTCCCAGCGTTTTTTCGAAAAAATGCGTTTTTGGTCACCATGGACCCATGAACATAAACCTCGTTAACATACATAGGTCTACATATTCCAGGAGCCAGTGGCAGAAATCAGATGCTCCATTATTGGTGGCTTATGCATGCAGTATACATGGGCAAGGTGGGATGATGCAAGTGATAGGATACCTAAGCTAACTTGAAGCAGAGAAGGAACATACTTAAAAGAGGAACTCAATATGTCAAAGATGGAAAAGTGGACAACCTTATTACACAATTGACCATGCAATCAAAATGTATCAATTACTTAATGGTGCAAATTTATGTAGATATTTGGCTCCGAGTTTCCTTCAGTGAACATTGAAATTAAACTTGGATAATCACCATATTTGTAAGCTGTTTTTATTCCCACTGTTCAGGGATCAAAATATTGGTTTTGGGCATGAACGAAACCGAAAATTTGACCGAAATTTTCAGGGCTGGGCCGAAATTTCAGTGCCAAATTTATTAATTTTATTTTTTTTCAAAAGATTCTAAAAATGGTCTTAAAATTATCGGCTGATAACTTGAACTTTCACTATTTTGGCCCGACCAAAACGATAACTTAGTGTTATTGTTTCAGTGCCGACCGAAACTGATATAATTCGGCCAATAATTTGAATTATCGGCCGTAATTTTGAACCATGCCATTGTTAACAGAATCACCTTCATCCTCATGGATCATATAGGTTTTGTGAGTCGGCTGCGAAGTCTGAAAGTGGGGCTAACAATGGTAAACGTCGTGGGTTCAATTCCCACCACCCGCCTATGTCTTTTGACACATTACTGCAAAATTCGCTTGCTTTGCCCACTAAAACCGAATTTTACCCAATTGAATGGCAAATTGGTTTCCTCCAAACCAGTTTGCCATTCGCTAGGTGGATGAATGAATTAACCCTTGACCCTTAGACTCCCCCAAATAGTTGTTGTAAGTAGATAAAATTTGATAAGGCACCATGTAAAGTAAGTTCTAGCTGATGGAGAGTTCTACAAGATGATAAATTGAGATTTTATAGTGCTGTGAAGTAACTTTGAGTTTCCTCATATTCAGGGGTTCAATTATGTGGGGCTTTAGCGATTGTTCTTAACTCTCGGTTGCCTTTCCTACTTACAGCACCCTCTATATTATAACTGTGCTTGTGCACTGACATTTTATGAATCTCTATTCAAGGACTGATGGAAAGTCATTCTTAGTCATTGGTGTATTTTCGGTGTATCAGAGCCAATTACTTTTGTTGTTAAAAGCTGGATATTTCTAGTTTATGCAGTTCCTTGGGGGTTTCCTAAGCGACAATATTTAGTGATAGTTAAATAGAAGTGTTTAGGTGTTGTCCTTGGTTGTTGCTGCTCATTAGAGGTAATTCTCTTCATATAATTGGGTGGTTTAAAAAAAGAACTGTTTCTTCCTTGGCAATTCTGCATAAAATTAGGTATTTAATATCTCGATGAAATATGCAAAGCTAGGTTGACTGTAACATTGTCCTTATAAGTGGTGGGCATAGTCACCAAGTCAAAGTACGAGAATAAGTCAAAAAGGGAAATTCGAAACATGCCTTAAAAAAATGAAAAATTAGGGAAAAATAAAATAAACAAAAAATTAAAAGCTGCATTAAATAAAAATAATGCATGGGTTTAAAGCTGGTTTAAAAACATTTTATTGCTGAGTGATAAATATTCATTGTAAACGCTTCTTTTTAAAAAAGATACCCTTTTTTGCTTAGGTTTATGGGCATTTTAATTAACATTACTTTTGCCTAGGTTGCTTACATCTGGAATTTTATGCGTGCTTCCTTACTACAGAAGATCGTGAGGGTATCATTAAAAAAAATAAAAATACAAAAGGTTGTGAGGGTTGGGTCTATGCCCATTAGTGATTAGACTATATAGTTGCTAGTCTAGTGAAGCAACAATAAGAAGACACAAAAAGTTGAGAAGCGAGTAGGTTTTTCGGAGTAGACATGAAAACGATGGCTTCGTTGGTTCTCCGGGCTGGAGATTGGATCTGCCCAGCTTACTGTAACGTTAACTTCCGAAGACGATTGTTGTGTCACCGTATCGGACGCGAGGTCGGTAGGGCTTAGGGGACTCATGTCAAAAACAAGGAGGATACGATCTGGCTTCGCCTATATGGGCTCCCGCTGCATGGTTGGGCTCCCGAGGTCTTCTCAGCGATCGGGTCCCTCTGTGGCTCCCTTATCTATGTCGACCGGAGTTCGGTTGATCTGTGGGAGACTAGGTATGCCAGGATCCTCGTTGCAGTCGAGAGCCTTGACGACATCCCGAGTAGTTGCGTTGTTAGTATCAATGGATAGCGCATCCGGGTCTTCGTTGAAGTCGAGTTGGGAGAGAGGGATCTCTCCCCGGCGGATCTTGAAAAGGAATTGGCGGAGACCTTTAGGAGTAAGCATCACGCAGTCGTTGGCACCGGAGAATTTAATGCGCCGCTCATTAACCCACTCCGAGACGGGGACAAAGAAGAGGGGGAAGTTACGTCGGTTGTTGAGTCGGGCGGTAGTGAAGAGGGGGAACTCTTACTGGATGAGGATGCCGTAGATGGTTCGCCGGTGATTTCCACCATCGCCGCAGAGTATCGAGAAAGAGAAGAAGGAAGCTCGGAGCCAAGAGGCATCAAGCTCGATGATACGCCCCTCAAGCTCGATGATACGCCGACATCGAGCTCAGGGGAGGATGGGGGACTCGCCACCGCCGTCGATCTCTCTGAGTCAGACGATCTGTCGGCCATGATGCAAAGGGCAGTCGCCGCAGAAGAATCAACCTATTTTTGGAAGCTCAACGATGAACTTGAGGGCAAAGAGAGTTCTTGAACCTTTCTAATTCCGGAATGGGAGGATCCTATGGTCAATGAAGGGATGTTGGGTGGCAGTCTTCCACGTGTTCACACCACTCTCAAGGGGGGTCTTGGAAGCTGTTTTTGAAGGTGGCTTAGGGGATATGGAGACTCTGACGCTGGCCACGTCAGTTGAATACAGTGGTTTTCGAAAACCGACCTTGGTTTTAGAAGCTGGTATGCAAAGCGAACAAAAGTGTGATACAAGGGGGGGGATACCGAGGAGAGGATACTTTGGCTAAACGACACGTGCCTCCTTCCGGAGTTGCTTTCCAAATCTGGCCTGATGCAAAAACTCTGTTGGGCCCCGCGGGCAGCGGGCAGCTTCAGCTGGTGCTTCTTGATGAAACGGGTCCTCTTTTGATTAGGCTTTCCCTATGCTGGGCCGTGGGAACCCCGGCGGGCGGTTTTCCCACGACCGAGTCGTGGGGACCCGAAAACTGGAATAGTTTTCCCTACCATGCAAGTCCCGCGAGGACTTTGGGCCCACCCTCGGGCCCTGAGGCCCGTCCTTTAGCTGCTGGGCTGACGGGGGCCGCCCCATCGCCTCCTTATTTTCACTCTACTCTACCTACGGGGGAAAATGCGAGCCCCTCCTCTTCAATCGGATCAGACACTTCATTGGGGTCTTCTTCCACCACTGAGATTAGGCCAATCAGATCTCTTCGTCGAGACGAATATGGACATTGGCTCCCTTGCTCCTTCAGCACCACCAGGGGGAACGAGTCTCCCTCCACCAGGCGCATGGCCAACAGAGCCAGTCAGGTTGATTCTAAAGAGGTTGACAGACTTATTCGAGTGGGCCGTGACCTCGGGATGTCTTTCAAGGGATTGGATGAAAACTTTCGGGAGGTTTTCAACTCGATCCTTCAAAATCGGGCCAGATCAGAGGGGAGGAAGAAGGAAGGGCCTAAGTCTAGAGAGCTAGCTAGGCTTTAGTGGGACGGAAGGGGATGCGGGTGCCCATAAGCGCACCCTGGATCGTTTCGGGCGGGTTTTTTGTTATTCCCTTATGAAGCTATTTTCTTGGAATGTGCGAGGGATCTGTGACCTCAAAAAGTGAGCAGAAGTGAAAAAGGTGATTGCCGCATCCAAGCCTGCGGTCGTCACGCTATAAGAAACTAAATGGGGCTGTTGTGATAGAGGCAAGGTGGCGATAGTGATCGATGGCAAGTGCTGGCAATGGATCGGGGTAGACTCGATAGGAGCAGTAGGGGGCGTTCTTGTCGCCTGGGATTCGTACCTGTTCGAAAAAATCAACGAAGAAGTGGGGCACTTCTCTGCGTCGGTAGTGCTGTGGTGTAGGGAAAACAGGTAGATTTGGACCTTCTCTGGCATATATGGCCCATTGGAGGGTAGCTTTTGCGCGGAATTCTGGTTCGAACTGGCAGCTTTAGCGGCTAGGTGAGGTCATCCTCATTGTTTTGGTGGAGATTTCAACGCTATTCGTTGGGCCCAAGAAAGATTGGGAGGGCCTCCGGACGTGGCAGTGATGCGGGACTTCAACGCCTTCATGTAGGATTGGGAGCTGGTCAATCTCCCCTTAGCGGATGCTGGATTCACGTGGTCCAACCTTCATGTTTCGCCCACTTTGAGCCGTATTGACTGCTTCTTGTGCACGTTAGATTGGATGGATCTATACCCTATCGCTCTCCAACAAGGCCTCGCCAGGGCAGTATCCGATCATTGCCCTATTCTTCTTAGTTGTGAGACTCGTGGGAAGGGCTCTACCCCTTTTCGCTTCGAAAATATATGGCTTCTTGACGGCGGATTTCGGGATCTTGTTCACTTGTGGTGGAACGAGACTTGCCCTCCCTCCAGGGACGACTGCTTTTACATTCATCTCCAAGCTGGGACGGCTCAAAGGTCGAATCAAAGCATGGAACAAAGCCACTTTTGGGCTAGTCCATGTTGTTAAAGAGGCAATCCTGGCTAGGCTTAAGGAACTGGATGATCTCAAGGAGTCTAGAGATCTCACAGAGTTGGAAAGAGAGGAGTGATTTTGCAAGAAATCAGAATTCAACGATAAGTGCTTAGCCGAGGAGGTTTGTTGGAAACAAAAGTCGAAGGCCCACTGGCTTAGAGAGGGAGACAATAACACCAAATGTTTTCATGCCATAGCCAATGCGCAGGAAAAAAATAACTATTTGGGGCTTGATCGATTTTAAGTATAACCCTTACAAGTGCACAAGATCTATTGCAGTATGGCAAGAACAAGGGTGTCGAACCCACATGAAAACGTGAATTTTTAATTAATTCGTTTAGAGACCTAAAAACATCCCCAAGGAAATACCAAGGGGCAGATTCAATTTACCAAAAATTTATCACTTTTTCTAAATGCAAGAAAAATAAATTAATCTAAACAACTAATTACTGATGAATCTAAGAACAGTATTTAAAGATGATCAAGGAATATGCTACCCCAGATTTGTACCCCTTTTCTATCATTAAAACCCACAGTTTTATTAAAGCATAATTCACACCATCATTCATTTAGAAAAATGATTCGTAATAAAATATGATCATCAATCCGGCATACCCTATCTAAAAATAATGTGTGACAGCCCGAATTTCTGTACCCAGAAATCCGTTCCATCAGGATCATACTCTGGATGATCCCCGGGACAATCACGAGTGTCTGCTCGTATAGCGGAAGCCAAGCAGACACTATCCAACAGTGGTAGATCGAGTCAGTCATCTAAGAAAGCATTTAACATAAAGGACAATGATTATAAAATAATTTATTATATATAAACCAAAAGAATACACATTCTCAAAAAGGAACAAAGAAGAATCATTGGTGATGGACATCCATCACCCAAACAATGATTCCCGATAGTAGTTCCGAATAGAATGCATAAATAATACAATAAGTAATTCTACTAAAATATATACAAAAGTGGCCACCAGGCACACAATAATCCAAAAGGACAAAAATACGATTACATCGACACGTTACCGCTACGGATAAAACTCACTCACTTTGTATAATCTCCTTCCTCGTCCTCGGCCCTGATCATGGATCGGTAGTGATGCAGGTCGCTCTACGTAAAAAGAACCTAAAATTGATTTAGAAAGCAGGGTGAGCTACATCATAGCTCAATAGAAGAATTTCAACTAAACGCAATGAATACGCAGATTATGCTATCTCATAACAGAATTCAAATCAGGAACGTATAATCATGACGAATTAACTAAGAGCTGAAGTTTTATGCAAGAAATCAGATGTTATGCAAGTATATTATCAAAGAACTTAAATTGTGTGTATTTAACTTAAGAAACTCTTGTGACTATATAGCACGGAGTAAACAGGAATGTCCGATAGGAAACCCCAACCAATCGTCGTTCACATGAACAATTTTGAAAGTGCAACAATGCCTCATCTATGGAGTGCGATTGTGTCGAGGATTGAAAGCAGGTGCACAAGTGTGCCAGGCATCGGATATACCGCCGGGTCGGTGGGGATCATCTGGTTTAAATCATCAAATCACATACATATATACCTCACAGATCAGATAACAGACATCAGAAGCAGGTTTCAGAATACGAATCAGGAACAGAAATCAGAATAGCAAGAATCATGATATGCATACATGCTTGATAAAAACAGAAATCAGGGCATAGATATGAAATAAACATGGAATCATACTCAAAAGCAGTTTAAGTTGGTTTTTCTCCTACCTCAGGTCACTTTATCTTCTAAGCAAATCCAAAGCCTTTTCAAGGTATCAGGGTTTGATCTTAGATCATAAAAATAGTACTTTAAGTGTTAGGGATGTCAGAAAGTTAACCGGCACAATGTCCGGTGGTGTTTAACCCATAAAACAAAAACAGAACAAAACATGGGTGATTGATCGATCACCACTCTTGATCGATCAATACCTCTTGTTGATCGATCAATACCTCTCATTGATCGATCACCACCCTCTTAGCTCTCCTTTTGCAACAAGCTATTTGATCGATCAATACACCTTATTGATCGATCACCTATCATCATTGATCGATCAATACACTCATTGATCGATCAATAACCTCTCTTCTACTCACATTTAACACAGCTTAAATTGATCGATCACCACTTGGGTTGATCGATCACCACTTGGGTTGATCGATCAATGCCCTCATTGATCGATTACTAACCCCTTTTCAAAAATTCCCACCTTCTGTTCACATTAACTATCTATACAGATTGATCGATCAACACCCTACAGTGATCGATCAATGCCTTTATTGATCGATCACCAACTGTCATTGATCGATCACTCTCTTGTTGATCGATCAATGCCCAGGATTGATTGATCAATGCCCAAATTGATCGATCAATGCCCTTCGGGCATTGAACTTCCAGAATTTAGAGGCTTCTGTTCCCCTTCTGTTTTATACAGATTGATCGATCAATGACTTTCATTGATCGATCACCACTTATCATTGATCGATCAATACCTTCATTGATCGATCAATAATGACAGAAACTCTGTCATTAATGGAGTTCATCTCCAATCCTATTTTTCCTATTTTTTATAAATGGTTCTCAACAACCATTAACACAATCATCAATGCACATACCTGGGCTTCTCATTTGCCCCTATTTAAACACACAGACTCACCTTTGTTTGGGCCCTCTCAGGGTTTCGGCAAATCGATTCGAATGAGGGTTTCAGATCTAGCTCTCGGAGTTCATCACCAATCCGAGTCCGACGAGCAACCCTTTAGCTCCGGTTCAGCATGCAGAGACTTCACACACATATCTTAGACCATACCTAAGCTCATTTCATTGAACTCTACCTACCCTAGCTTAGGAAACTCATCATCTCACTCTTGCTAACCCTGTTTTTCTCCAAGAACCCTCTTGAAAACCCACCTAGCTACAGGTTCTTTATCTACTAGAGCAACTAGGGCAAAGGGAAGAAGAAGAAGAAGGGGATCTCTCTCTAAGTCTCCCTTTCTTCTCTTATAACTTACTAAATAGATATTTTTGCTTTGCCCCTAGTTCACGTTCCGGTGTGGAGCACGAACACGGTTGCTATGGCGCAACGTGTCACATTGCCCCCCCTACACAACTCGGACTTAAACGAAAACGCACATGTGAACTCATCTGATCACCGTGTAACTTTTTCTTAACTAATATTAATTCTAAAGTTTTAAGTCAGCCTCGATTTTTGTGCCAGGCACGTAGATCGAAACAGTCAAGTTCGTGTTCTAAATTTTAGGGTCGTTACACAATGACTCAGCCTATTATCGCGGTATGAGTCATGTAAGAAGCATAGCGTATCTCATGATGTTTAGATTATGACAGTAAAAATATAATCGCTCTGCAGCCTAGATCAGTCTGCAGGTCCAGATCTAGCGATTATAGCCGTTGATACGCGCCATCAACGGTCATAACAAGCATTCAATATATTTTTAATAACACAAACTTTTGGCAAAACGATTCCATGATGACAATAATAGACTGCGGTATTAATCATAAATATGGGTACTTATCTGGGGATCGCATCTTCCCTGATCAACTGATTTAGCCGCTCATCTTTGGTGTTTGATTTCCTTGTTCATTCAAAACCATTCCACTTTTCATTTCTTCCAAAAATCTTTGGTTGCAATGCCTTTTCCTAAATACAATCTATAAATGTAAAAGAAAGACAATACAAATCCTAAGTACAATCTACCCAGATCAATCCCTAGAAGAAGGAGAAAAGAAGAACTCTTGAAAACTGCCCAGAGGAGTCTAAAACCAAAAATAATAATAATGAATAATAATCCCCCAAAATTCTTCTCTGTCTAACTATGAAAAAGAAAAGGCAAAACAAACTCTCTAATTATCTATCTCTAATTAATTCCTCCCCACTCGAAGTATTTGATCGGCTTTAAATAGCACCCTCGTCGCAGAGGTCTCCCAGCCGCAAAGTCAGGGTCGATTAATCGACCCTATAGGGTCGATGCATCGACCCTGCAAAAGAGGCTAAAAATCTGCTTTAAAGTAGTCATTTCCGTGTCAGACTCTTTTTGTCCTCGATTAATCGACCAAAATGGTCGATGCATCGACCTCCCAGAAATTCGTGAATTTCGGCCAACTTTTGCATCAGACACTGCTTCGGTATGTTAGCCATAACTTTCTGTCCCGAACTCAGATTGAGGCGATTCTTGCGCCGTTGGAAAGCGGACAGAAAGATCTACAACGTTTGTGTTTTGACAATTTCATAATTCAGCCGTCTTGAATGTCCAAATTGAGCTGCAAGTCGCACAAAGTTCTCAATGACCCAAAGTTGCAGTGTTTTGACATTATTTTCAGAATTCTTGGACTGTTTTCTGCACTTGGCTTGTATTTACCTGAAACACTTCAAATCTAATAATTCTTATCAGATAGCCTTCATCGGATAGCTAAATGTAGGTATCTAGGGGTGAAATATCATCATATTTCACTACTCATCAGGGCTCATCGCTGTGGACCCGGAGCAAATTAAATCTCAAGTCTTCAATTTCTACAGTAAGTTGTACATGGACGAGGGGCGGATCAGGCCCGAGCTGGATGAGATCTTGTTCCGTACTATTTCGGCGGAAGATCAGGCAGCCGTAGAGGACCTGTTTTAGGAAGAGGAGGTATGGTGAACCATCAGAAGTTGTGGGACAAACAAGTCTCCGGAATAGACGACTTCACCATGGAATTTTATCAGAGCTTTTGGTCTCTTCTCATGGAAGACTTGATGGCCATTCTTCATGAGTTCCACGAGAACAGTTTCATTGGGCGTGCTTCGAACTCTACGTTTGTTTGTCTCATTCGGAAAAAAGAGGGAGCAGAGGATCTTCGGGATTACCGGCCAATCAGTCTGATCAATTGTTTGTATAAAATAATCTCCAAAGTGCTAGCGAATTGTATGAAGCCTTTAATGGGAAAACTGATTTCGGCTATCTAGGGGGCCTTCGTGCAGGGAAGGCAACTGGTAGATCAGGTTGCCTTCGCGCTCGAGGTCGTGCATTGGCTCACCGCGATCACAACCCCGCCGCCCTTTGGAAAATAGACATGGAGATGGCGTATGATAGGGTCAATTGGGGCTGCCTCGATTACATGTTGGGCAGATTCAGATTTGGGGATCCTTGGAAAAGCTGGATGCGTGTGTGCTACTCTACGGCGTGGTTCTCCTTTATTATCAATGGGTCCCCGACGGGTTACTTTCATAGCTCTCGGGGTCTTAGGCAAGGAGATCCCCTCTCCCCCTCCCTGTTTAACATGGTTGGGGAAGCTTTAGACGACCTCATCCATCGGGCCAGGTAGCTAGACTTCATTTATGGGATCCAGGTGGGCCCTAACGGTTGCTGCATTACTCATCTCCAGTACGCCGATGATACTATTCTTTTTGGCAAGGCCGAGGCGGTTGAGTTCCGGGCTTTCATGGAGGTTCTCTCAGTCTACGAAGCGATTTTGGGGCAACAGATCAACTTGCTCAAATCAACAGTCTCAGGGATCGGAGTAGAATGTCAGTTGCTGAGAGAAATAGCTGCCATGGTGGGCACCGAGATTGAGGCTCTCCCAATCTCCTATTTGGGTGTTCCGCTTGGGATCGGCTGTCCGTCGGCTAGAGCTTGGGAACCAGTGGTTTGGAGGTTCGATCGACGATTGTTCTCCTGGTCGGGGAAACTCCTTAGTAGTGGGGGTCGCCTCCTCCTAGTCAAATCTGTCCTCTCTAGTTTGCCGATCTTCTTCATGTCCATGTTCTATTGCCTGGCAGAGGTGATCCACAGATTGGAGAAAATTCAAAGGGACTTTCTCTAGGAGGGATCAGGACTTAACAAGAGGTACCATCTGGTGAACTGGGATACTTGCCAACTTCTGATTAGCTGTGGGGGATTGGGCATCTGCCCCCTAAGACAGGTGAACATTGCTTTGTTAGGAAAGTGGTTTTAGAGGGCTGGGCTGGAAAGCGAGATGGATAGCCTATGGCGGTTGGTCTTGGCTGATAAGTATGGGCTTCAGGAGGGCAATTGGGGAATAAACATTGTCATTAATAGACACATCTTGGCTTGGTGGAAGGGCATTTGTAGGGCTTGGCCTTGGTTCTCTCGATGGGTGCGCTTCTGCTGGGGCAACGACTCTCTCATTAGGTTTAGGGAGGACCCGTGGGTAGATTTGTTTCTGTCTATTCTCAGCATCGTGACAGACTCTCTTGGAGTCGTGGCAAGATTTTTTTCGGACTCAGACGGGGAGATCGGATGGGATTTTGTCACGAGGAGGCTGCTGAGAGAGGAGGAGGAAGCTCCTTTTTTACGTTTGTTGGAGGGGCTGAACAGGGCTACTAGAAATCCCACTGGAGTTGACACTAGGATTTGGGCGTCAAGCAAGAACGAAGTTTCACCACTAGGTCTTACTTCCGGAGGCTAGTTGATCGGCCCCTAATTAGGTGTGAATGGGGTAGCCCCCCCAAAGTAAATTTCTTTACGTGGCTTCTGCTGAAAGAGAGGATCCTCACGTGGGACTAGTTGATCCGAAGGGGGAAAGAGATTCAGCGAGAGAAATCTGGGGAGTTATCCTGAAGTTGTTTGACATGTTGTGGGCCTGCCCATTATCCATTTCTCAGCAGTACTTGTCTTGGCTTGGGGCGGGTCTCGAAGGTCAATTGGGAGCTTTCTGGAGGGTGGGCTTTTTTGCGGTAGTTTGGAGCATTTGGCAAGAGAGAAACGACCACATTTTCGGTCGGAAACGCCTCCTTGTGGGGATGGCCCTGAAGACTGTCTGGGACTTTATGTACTCTTGGGTGGTGTTATGTAAGGAGGAGGCCGGGGAGGAAACTAGCCACAGGGACCCGGGCTAGGCCTTTAGCCGGGCAGTCTAGTTGATGGTCCTGGTCCGGTCTTCCCCCACCCTGCCCCCCTCTCTCCACTTTGTTTTTCTTTATGATGTTTTGTTCTCGTTTTCCTCTTTCTTCTCTTTTAGTCGGTTTGACCTTCGTTTGTATTTGGCCCGCTTCTCGCTGTTTTATTTAATACACTGTGCATTTACCGATAAAAAAAAAAAGAAAAAAAGAAGAAGACATTAGATGTGTCTGGTAGGCGTATGGATGAGGTGGATGTATAGAAAGAAAGAACTGTATAGGAGGAAGTTTAGGGGTATCCTCAATAAATAATAATCAATGAATATAGTTTGAGATGGGTTGGGCATGCCCATTGGATACCTGAAAAAGCCCTATATGGATGATTATTGTGATTTAAGGACAAGGACCTGGTGTGGGAGGAAATAAGTTTTGGGTGGGCTTGTTGTAACACTTCAAAGATGCGGCCACGAAGATGAGAACCTGTAAATTTCGATGAGGTTTGCGTAAATGCATGGAACGATGATCCAATTTGCAAAGACTATGTCAACTTACGCTAGAAGTACAAGAAGTAAGACATGGAGATGTAAGATGAGTGTGTGGAAAATGACAGTGACAGAAAAATTTGAGTTGTTTCTTTACTTGGTCATCAAATTGTCTTATTTCTCTGATAGGCTGAATGTGAATGACTATCTAGATTGGCTAAAGTGCTAATCAAAGTAAAAGAATTCGTTACAGCTGGTGTTCTTTGTACCCTAAGAAGCAAACAAAAATAAAGTGGTTTGTATGCCTCTAGTTTGAGACTGAAATGTTGGTTCAATTTATTTACTTGTAAACCATCTACAATGGAATCCATGATGAGGACATGGAAATAAATAGATCATCTTTCTCAAGTATGAAACTTCTCTTTGATATTTTTCAGAGAATGATTTCGTAAGAGAAAAAGTGAAAAACAATGAGGAGTGGCACAAATGATATTTTTTGTTTGTGCATATCGTTTCAGGAAATTCCTAAAAATGGTTGGAAGTGAGTTGTCTCATCCATCCAACAGATGACAGTAGAAGATTAACCTCAATTGAAGAAACATAAGTGAGAAACACCGAAGCATTGCCCAGCTTCGTCTCTGAATCTGGTTCTTAAAGAATTGCTGAAGGGACAACATTGCAAATAATCTGGACATTACATCATTATGGTCCCCCCCCAACACACACACACACACACCTGTTGCACTTTAATTGCTTTTGTTACTTTTTGGATATATCAGAGACAGAGCAAGGGTTACTCACAAAAACATTAATATGAAGATTTTCATTAATTTGCAGTCTTCAAAAATATAAAGAGAGAACATAATTCTATAGCGACTGGAAGTCTCCATCTGTGCATTTTCTTTAACAGTTTGGTGTTGAGAGTTGATTAACAACCTTTGTTTGATGAGATGCTTCAGGTGCCATGTTTCATTGATCTTGTTTTATTGGTCATGATTTAATTTGTGCTTCATGATCAATTGTCGCGATTCTGTAGTCTGAATTAGGTATAACTTTTATCTCAGTGTTGCATCTGAAATATCTGACGTCTTTTTTTATTTGTGCAGGTTCCATTCCCAATATTAATTCTACCACTTTGAAAGTTGTGAGTGTTTCATCAAATTCACTATCAGGTCCATTGCCTTCTAACATAGGGAATTGTTCAAGGGTGGATTTTAGTAAAAATAAGATTGATGGAGACATAACTGCACTGCAGAGTTGGGGAGATACCGTTGAGGTGATTGATTTGAGTTCAAATGCACTGTCAGGAAACTTCCCAAATGGGACTTCTCTTGAGAATTTGATTTCTATGAAGATCAGAAATAATTCTTTAGCAGGTGTTCTTCCTCTTGAACTTGGAAATTTCCCAAGATTGCCAACAATTAACCTCAGCATCAACAAACTTATGGGACCTATTCTGAGTATTTTTTTCACGTCATTTACATTGACAAATCTAAATCTTTCAGGAAATCAATATACAGGAATGATCCCTGTTCAGAGTGCACACTCAAGTGAGTCAATAGGTCTACCTTCCTTTTGGCATATGGGATCGCTTGATCTCTCGAATAATATTTTAAATGGTTCTTTGCCGCCAGCTGTTGGTGTCATGAAGAGTCTTAAATTGCTGAACATTGGGAAGAACAATTTATCAGGAGAGCTCCCTAATGAATTAACTACACTTGGCGGCTTGGAGTATCTTGATTTATCCAACAACAATTTAAAGGGTAAGATCCCAGATGGGTTCCCACCCAGACTGAAAGTGTTCAACGTATCATATAACAATCTCTCTGGTGTTATTCCGAAAAATTTAAGGAGTTTCCCAAACACCTTGTTTCATCCTGGAAATGCCTTACTGATCTTCCCAGGTGACCGATATTCGCAGGACAATGGTTACGGAGCACCTTATAATGGTGGACAACATCATCGTTCAATATCTAGTATCAGAGTAGCAATTATTGTTGGCTGTATTGGATTCACCATGATGATTATCTATGTTTTACTGGCTTATTATCGAACGCAGATGCATGAACTTCGCAGAGATACTAGATTTAATAGCCAAGCTACGGAAGGAGTTGCTAAAGTGGGAAGATTTAGTTGTCCTAATATTTTCAGGTTCCACAAAAATGATCCGCCCCCAACTACGAGTTTTTCTAATGATCATTTGCTAAATTCAGATTCTAGTTCGATGCCCAGGCAGAAAGAGTTTGTGTCAGAGATTCCGGAATGTGATTTTCCAGAGTTACGAGAGGCAGGTCCTAGTCAAGATGGTGGTCTGCCAATTGCTGGGCGGAAGTCATCTCTAGGTTCTCCTTTGGCTTCCTTCTCCCATGGGATTGAATTATGTGTACCTGGGCAGCCCGTGATGCTAAATGTATACTCACCAGATCGATTGGCTGGAGAGCTATTTTTCCCTGACACTTCTCTAGTGTTCACAGCTGAGGAACTGTCTCGTGCACCAGCAGAAGTTCTTGGTAGAAGCAGCCATGGGACTTTGTATAAAGCTACATTAGATAGTGGCCACATGTTGACTGTGAAGTGGTTGCGAGTAGGACTCGTAAAACGTAAGAAAGAGTTTGCGAAGGAAGCAAAAAGAATTGGAAATATCAGGCATCCGAACATTGTTTCATTAAGAGGCTATTATTGGGGACCAAGGGAGCAAGAAAGGTTGATTTCAGTACGTTGAAGTATTGGTTTATGAATTATTCTTTGTTGCAAGTTTTATATTAAATTATTGTATACTCTGGATTTTGTTGCATGCTTTTTATTTTATATAACAAGGATCACAATCCTTATACCTTAAATCAGCCCCCAAAAGTTCTGTAATTTTAAAACTAGTTCTGCCCACTAATTATCAAAATATATCCCGATAGATCTACTTTATTTCTGTACTGCAGCATATAATTCTGAATACTCCTTACTCGTTTATATAAGTATTGAAAATTCAAGGCAGGTAGGGGATTCCTTGTTATGGTCACTGTAACCTGTTGAATTATATCGGAAGTAACTCTTGGAGGAGATGAAATAGGCAGCAGTCTGGCAGATATTTACGGTAAGACCAACAATGAAATACCAGAAATATTAGTTGAATACTGAATCAATCAACCAGCAGATGAGTCTCAAAAGACTGTAAGCTAGCAGAAATTAGAAGTCTCAAAAGACCCTTAATCTCAAGAGTAGCAGTGTAGCAAACCATATTTGTAGCAGCAAACAGAGGATTAAAACCCTCGATGGCATTCAGATTAGTGACGCAGCAGGGGAATAAAAACTCTCAAAACCCCTTTTTTTCTTATCTTAAAAGAAAACCCACACAGATTTTTTATTTTAAATAGTCACGTCATTAGCTGATCTTATATTTAAATGTCTATGGAAATAAAGAACAGAAACCCCAGTCTAACTTGCTACATAAGACTCCTATTCTATTTCTAACTAAGTTCCCTAATTGACATGAACTCTAAATAATCAAATGAAAATACTTCCCCAAATATATAATACTTCCTATTTTTAGAAGCCAAATTAACTAGAGGAAAAAAGGGCACTTTTTTTTTAATAATCTTCTTTTAAGATCCCGAGAATGGGATTCTTGGTAATCTGCTGTCACGTGATCACTTAGTGAGCACATGACCTCACTTTTGTGAGATTAATGTTTTTCACTACAAAAAATATAGGGTTTGGTGACGGCTGTCTAATTCTAGCTGTCGGCGTAGAGTCAAATTAGATACCCACCAGAGCCAACCCGGCGAGCCACTCAATCGGGCGTTTATAGACGTTTCTTTTCTCGACGCTCAACCCAATTTCTCGTTGGCCGTCTGTGATGAGGGCACGCGGCGTGGCCATCTGGGTCAGTCGTAGGGCCATTTTTTTTCTCTGCGTCATGGGCATCACTGGTGCGTCGAGGCCATGAAGGCGACACCAAGTGTGTTGGTCGTGGGCCACGAGGGCGTCGCGACACGTTGGGATGAAGGGTGAAGTCATGGGCGCGGCACGGTCGCCACACGGACGCGACATGGCCAGCTGGGCTAGCGTTGTGGGGCGTTGCGGTGTGAATAGTAAAGTATGTCAAACCAAGGGGTTTGAGATCCTCCCGCTATTTTGGCTGAATTACTGCTTTACCCTTATATAGGGGGACATGAGTTGGGGTCCCCCGACCTACACGTGCACTAGCCTCGTGGGCTTATATGCGTGCATCTGGGCTACGCTTGGTGCGTGGTCATCCTAGCTACGTCGTGTACTAGGGTCATCGCGTTGGTGGTTTCCAACCACCTTCGAGGTGCGAGTTTTAACCCAAAGGGGGCTCGGTATATGCTCAGTGCTGCCTATCACGCTATCAATCGTCGTTGCCTATTGCCTTAACAATCATCGTTGCCGGCTCTAACCTGCTGCGTTGCTTCGCAGGGCGAAGTTCGAACGTAGAGGTTGAGGTGAAGCTTGAGTAGGACAAGCCTTCCACCCTTCGTAGCCTCTGGGATCCGCATCGCGTGACTTATTTGGGAGAATTAGGTTGACTTAGCGCATCGGACGTTAAGTACCGTACGGGCTGACACTGCTGGACGAGTGACCCCGTGACACATCCCTCTCGCGCAAGTCGATCCTCACTCAAACCCTAAATCCCTCTCTCACAACCCGACCTCCTTTAGTGATTTTCTCTCTCTAGATGGATTGGCGGAACACCATCGAAGAGATGGATTTCTTCTTTGAAGATCGAGGACGAGTCGAAGCTCCAAGATCTGTTTTTCTCTCTTTTTGAAATCCCAACATCTCTCTCTCTCTCTCGCGATTTCTCCCGCTGAAACCCCATTTCCATCTAAAAATTTTAAAACATCATCTCCATCTGCTCGAGAAGGATAGATGGATCTCTCGAGTGGGGTTTAGTTATGAAGAACCATAGCTGATCATGTCCTCTTCATCTCCATTTCTGGATTTGCAATAGTGAATCGCCAAGGTTAGAGTTTCAATTTTTTTCATTTTGATTGCTTTGTACTGCTAGTGTTTGTGGTTTTTGGATTTAAAAAAAAAAGTTTGATCTGATTTATGTTGAGGAAAACGAACCATAGCTGATCGTATCGCTATCATCTCCGTTTCTAGATCTGCAAAAATGAATCGCGAAGTTTAGGGGTTTCGATTTGTTTTATTTTTTATTGTTTTGTACTACTAGTGTTTGTGGTTTTGGGATTTTTTTTTTTGTTTCTTAAGTTTAATCTGATTTATGTAGAGGATCATCTCCATTTCTAGATCTGCAAAAATGAATCGCCAAGGTTAGGGTTTCGATTTTTTTTATTTTTGATTGCTTTATACTACTACTGTTTGAGGTTTCTGGAATTTTTTTTTTTTTTTTAGTTTGATCTGATTTATGCGGAGGAATTACTCAATTTTGTAAATTATAGTGAATGGATGAACCATAGCTGAACGTGTCATCATGATCTCCGTTTCTCGATCTGCAAAAACATGAATTGCCAAGGTTAAGGTTTTTATTTTTTTCTTTTTGATTGCTCTGTACTGCTGGTGTTTGAGGCTTATGGATTATTTTTATTTTTATTTTTTAAGTTTGATCTGATTTATGCGGAAGAATTTATGCGGGGGTTCAGATTTGAGGTTAAACACTTGTGTGACTATGAGTCACAGAGCTTGCTCTTTTGTGGTGTCCTTATGTTTACCCTTTGTTGTTTGTTTCTCTCATGATTAACATCTGATCATGATCCAATGACCGACCACCAACTCCAAGCTTCAGTCAAAGCTATGGGACCCAAAAAATAAGCACAGATTGATATCAATAGAAGTTGTGATTAATTGTCTAGTTTGGAAATTTACTTTTTTGGAGATCCCTGTTTTGTTGTTGTCTGCAGTTTAGAAGATAAATAGCAAAAACTCAGGTTTAAGTTTTTTAAACCAACCCAATCACCAATGCATACACTACATGGTACCTGGGAATCACACATACATTCGTTGTATCAATTGAGTAGGTTATATGATCTATGTGATCTTTAACGAGAATCACACATCAGTTATTTATGACAGGTGACTGCATTTGTTACACATGGACTATCTAGATTAATGCTCACCAATACCGCATGTGCAATATCAATCAACTAAAAAAAGTCCCCACCTTAGAGCTTATCTGTGACAGCTGGGGGACTTTCTAATCGAAAAGCACAATACCCTGGGTCCAATTGGGGTCCAATTGTACCAACTCAGCATAACCCCCCAATAGGAGCCCTAGGGTAAGTTATATAAAGAGATGATTTCATCTCTTGGAAAGAGGATCAGATTGTTGGGGACTTCTTCTCTACCCCTTCAAACAGATTTATGGATTTCTGTAGTTTTATTTATTTTTGAAGAATTGGAAGTGGACTAGAGAAGTTGTTTGAGGCATTGCTGTTGAAGCCAAGATTCCGTGCAGAACTTTTGGTTTAGTTCCCTTTTTACTCTTTTCTGTGTTTGTTGTTTTGGCTATTTGATCATTAATTTCTGAGAAATGCTATGTAGGAAGTCTCTTAGTCCTGGGATTGAACTACTGAATCCTGAAAGAATTTTTAGGCATAACAGTTCTACTGAGACTGATTTGAACACCTTTATAATTCTATTTTTGAGGAAACCCTTGAAATGGCAGAACATCTGGTAAGTCCGCTACCGATTGATTCCTTGGCTAGACTGCTCTTTCTAATTGTATTTTTGATTGCAGGTTCTGAAAGAGCGTGGGGTTGATGGTGTTGCTGTCAATAATATTGACCTGACTCAACTAGTAAACGGGTATCAACTACCCTTCTGAGTGTTGATTTCTTTCGTCAACTGGTAGTAGACCACTAAAACCTTTCCTTTTCATTAGGATAGTTGAAATGGCATACAATATCTGGATTAATTGAAGGAGTAGAAATTTCATACAGCAATATTTAGCACATGCCCTTCATGTTCCGTGTATTCATTGTAGCAAACCTGTTATGTGGAAAATATAATCACTACATTTCTGAGGATAGCTCACATATTGGTCTTTTCTACATAATGGGATTTCAATGAGCTGAGATACTATTTGTTTTCTAAAATTCCATCATACAGGTTTGCTATAATGCCCATCATACTATTTTGTTTCCAAAATTCCATCATAAAATGCCATTCATGTTTCTGCTTTTAGTAGACCAGTTTTTGAAATGTGTTATTGCAAAATATAACATTTTGATTGAATGGTTTCTGTGAAGAAATCACATTTCTACATAAAGTTTACATACCGCTTTCTTCCTTATATTCTTTTGATCAAGTGGTTTCTTTTGTATTGTAGAACTGAATACCTAAACAAGTGTCAGTCCTAAAATCAAGAGAGACTCGTGTAGTTCCTCACACCATTGGCCTGGTCAATGAGGACTAAATCCATGGCATCTCAAAAATTGAGCTAAAAAATGGTCCTTCACTACTTGTCCTTTGTAGGCTTTAGATTGTATAATGGGGATCCATCATATGACCTCCATGAGTGTATTTTGTGATGGCCTTGCCATTCCATAATATGACCTCCCACTTTTTTTTATAGACAGAATTTTGGGGCTACTTGTCTTACGATACCCCCTGTTTTGAGTATGGTTTAGTATTTGTGGCTATTGGGCACATTTAATATCTGTTTACTAATCTGCCGTGAGCAGTTAGTTGTGTTGATTGTCATTTCGACTTGTGTGTTTGCGGTAACTATGCCAAAAGATTTGAGCCTCTCTTAAATGGATCAATGAGCACCTGTTTTAAATGGATCAATTTATGATATCTGCATTATTAATAAATTGATGATCTTTTTGACAAAAAAATTGATAATTTTGGGGAGTTCTACATGATGCTGTGAAGGAATGATTAAAGACAAAAGGGTATGAACAAACAAACATCAACTAAACTATTGAACTAGTGAAAATAAAAATTAAAAACTAAAGATAAAAGGGTATGAACTAGTAGCTTTAATCTTGAAGTTTAGTCACAAAATTTCATTCCCAAATCTAAATGTTCAAACATAAAAAATTAATTACCATTCAACAATGCAATAGTTCAAGTGTCTCTGAATATAAATTTTTTGATCAAACTTTATTGGTCCAGCAAACTCTTATGAAGCATTTCCATCATCATTGGACTCAGATCCCTCAATATTAACTGCATCCTCCTTTGGTTCTTATGAATTGCCCTCTTCTTCCAATATTTCTGTTTTTTCTATTCTCCTTTGGAATCTATGGCATGATGTCATTCCATTGGATGCACCAGTATCCTGTGAAACATTTCCTACGGTAAGTTGTCATCCTTGTATACAGGATCAACATCTGCTTCTACCATAGTTATTGATGTAGTTTGGAAGTTAAAGAAGAAGAAAATTAAGAGGAAGAAGATGAAGAGGGAAGATGGAGACTTAGATGTTGCTACATCAAGGTTAATTGAGAGCTGTTTATCAGTTTTAAATAAGGTAAACAGGGCCGCTTCAGGCCTGGAAACAGGGAAGAGTAAAGTACAGTTGGAATGTACGGGCCGGTTTTGTGGTAAAGAATAATCTGGCTGATCAAAATCCAGTCCTTACCTAGCTCTGCCCATTGACAGCCCTAGTGGAAAATAGATTACAAATGCTGCAAAGAGGGCTCGTATGTTGAGATTAATTAGCTGTGTGACAGCCTGAAAAAAGAAGTTACAGGTGTGTTCAACAGAAGTTGCAGAGTTGCTGGAAAATTGGACTGAAACAGAGACTGGAGAGGAGTTATGATAGCTGTTGCAGAGGAGATCTACATGATGCTGTGAAGGAATGATTAGCAGTACAGGGCAGAGCTTGTTAACAAGCCTGCTGCAGCTAATTAAGTTAGCTTTGGACTGGGCCTTTAATAGGTCATTGAAGATGCCCAACAAAATTATTCTTAAGGCTGCGTGTGTACTAAATGAAGAGATACAGATCTCATGACCAAGAGTAGTTGACTCTGTTTTATATGTTGTTTTTTTGTTTGTCTGTCTGTTTGTTTGTTTGTTTGTTTCAAGGTTTGCCTAGTTGCAATGAGCTATGGAATACTGTTATCATGTAGGAAGTAGCTTTAATGATCTCCAAAATAACAAAGAAACAAGAGCTATTGAATAATGTTTACCATGATGATTTTTAATTACTTGTGTGCTGGTTAAGAGGTAACTGAGAAACCCCTAGTATGACGGGGTCTTTGACTCTATTTTTTGTTAATACTTTACTTCTGCAGTGGTTTTATTATTTGTTATGAAATTTTATTCTAAATCGGACTTTGGGCAACTCAAGAAATAAGATTTCTTTATATAATTATTGCTGCCATAAAGGAACTCAGTTTATTTTTTTATTTAAAAGGACTCCACGAGAGCCTGATTTGGTGTTTTATCCCTTCTCCGATGGTTGAATGCTTTTTCTTCTTAGTGTTTGATTGTTGTTGATCAAGTTATGCCTTTACATCTTTCTTATTTCTAGCGGCCATACCCGATGCATATTGGCCGATATGTATTAAATATGACCGATATCTAAAACCATGGTTATGATCCATCCAAGGCATGGGACATTGATTGTACAATACCGATCGATCAATCGACATGTTTCTAGACTGCGTAAAGTTAATTTACACCAACTATTGTATAAAAGATGTCCGGGACTATGTGCTCAAACGCCATATAACTAGTTGGGCACCGCATGGCCCCATGGCGACACGTGCAAGGTCGATTAGATCCATCAAAAAAAATTAAAATGGCATTTTTCTATTGTTCAAAACTTGGTCAAAGGGCAATTTGTCAAAGGTCAATCAAGTCCATCTAAAAAAAATTAAAGGGTATTTGTCCATGATTAAAACCTTGGACAAAGGTGCAAAATTTCAATACACCAACTTCAGCCTTCAGACAATGGATCAAAAACTTTGACCTAACATTCGAAAAGTAAAATGGTAAGAACACTTTTTTTTAAAACCCTACGGGATTGAATGAACCCTTTAAAGATGGGTGTAACTCGCGATCACATGCCACATAGCACGTGGTCTAGCATTTGGGTTAGCTCTTATAAGAGCAGAAATGGGACTAGAAGTTATGTTTTCAAACATGAAAACAGTTTCTTGCCGGAATCAAAGAGCGAAGTTATTTACTATCATTTAGGGCATGTGTTCTAAATTTTAATATGGGAGATGTGATTAAGTATAGTAGTCCTATTATTTTTAAGAACCTTTAGATGGAAATAATCTTGGAAATAACCTATTAATGGTCTTGTGAGTGTTCTGTTTTAGGTACTAATTTACAAGATTATGCTTCTTTTTTCTCTTAAATTTGCATTATCTAATTTAAAAATGTATTTTTGCAAAGTAGTTTAATTTTTTCCTCTATTAAATAAGTAGTGCTGTTGGTCACGTCTTTCTGTGAGCTTATTTTGAGGGTGTACATGCAGCATTCCTTTGAGAAGGCTAGAGGCCAACCTTCTAGAGAGGAAGACATTGAATCAGGGATTGGGTTTTCGCCTAATGCTTCAGATACGGGGATTTTTCCAGATATGGGAATGAAAAATTTCTTCAAAAAGGTTACTTCATCAATCTTGGTTTTCGTTTACCTTGAAGTCCGTTTTATAAGTTAATTTTGCAAAAAAAATTTCTAGTGCGAGTTTTGACCTTCACCATTGAGCCTCATCCAATGAGTAGGTGAAGTTACACTTGAATAGTTAGTTCTAAAATATAATCTCAATGGAAATTCCGAAAGAGATGGGAATTCATTGGAAAAGAACCACCAATTTTGCATAAAAGTTTACAATCTTTGAAAACAAATGTTTATTCTAATTATCCTGATCAGTAAAGCTGCTCTACGACTTTATTTTTCACTACAAATATTGTTGGATAATTGAAGATTGATTTGGGCCAGCGAATGATTAGAACTACTCAGCTCCATTTTTAACAATGGGATGGCTAATATATATATAGGAAAAGGGTTATGGCTAATATATATATATATATATATGAAAATGATTAGAACTACTCAGCTCCAAAATGGAAGCCTTATTATCCTCAAGGTTACCAAAGTAGTGAACATAGGGCAAACCATTATTATCCTCAATTTGTTGGCCATAAAATGATGCTCTTCTACTGCTTGGCTTGGAGTGACTGATTTAGTGTTTCAACCTGTTTCATTCAATCGGAAAAAATATAGAACATGATGAGATGAATATATCAAAGAAATCCAGTACCTGTTCCATGTTATACCACAATCATTCAGAACCAGAATGCAAATGGTTTTCAGTACAGGAAGCTCAGTTATATAGCAGCCCATTTAATTGTTGGTTAAATTGAGGACTTCAAGAGCTGGAAACTCTTCGCAGATAAAGGCACCTACTTGACAACAAACACAACATTGTTAAGCAAATAGAAATGTTTTATAATAGTTGTTGTGAATGTGACTATTTTGCATCACTACTCATTGGTATAATGGTTTCCCCCTTCTACTTTCTTGTACTTGTCCCATTTTTTTGTATATAAGTAAGTAACCTAGGATTGTATTCGTCTCATCTTAATTCGTTGTACAAGGGCTGTTTCCTATGATCAGATCCAACTGATTGAATCAGATTTCGTGTTCAACCAGTTTTACAGCCATTGGATAGAAGAGAATCTTGACTGCACGTCTTTTTTCTGGTGAGATCTGTATTGGGTTTTTCAGATTGGTGCCCAGCTCTTGATTTAAGTTAACGAAATAACAATTTTCGAATTATAATTACTGGAATGGAATATTACTTAATTTGATTTTTTTTTTAGAAAAAAAAATTGGGTTTTTCAGATCGGTTCCCAGTTCATGAACTGTGACAGTCCGGATTTTCGTGCCCGGAAATCCGTGCCATCAGGATCATACTCTGGATGATCCCCAGGACAATTCAAGGAGTGTCTGATCGTATAGCGGAAATCAAGCAGACACTGTCCAGCAGTGGTAGTTCGAGTCATCACATAAGGCATTATAAAAAGAAATAAACAATAAATACAACATGTCTACTATATATCTCAAAAGAACATACATTCCCAAAAAGGAACTAAGAAGAACCACTGGTGATGGACATCCATCACCCGAACAATGGTTCCTGATAGTGGTTCCTATAAAATGTATAATAATACAAGAAAAGGAAAATATCTACAGAAATAAATACAAGAAGTGATCACCAGGCACACAATAATCCAAAGTTTTATACAAAATCCCAAAAATATCCGACTAAGGATAAAAATCGTCACGGACGCTCTCTCGTCCTCGCCTCACCTCTAGATCAGCCGGTAGTCGTGGTCGCTTCGGTCTTGAGCTCTAGCCTCAGAACCTAAAATGTTAATGAAACAGGGTGAGCTACATCCTAGCTCAATAGAAGAACTCCAACTAAAATGTATTGAATATGCAAGACATGATATCTCAAAGCAGGAAATCAAATCAGAACATGCAAACAGGGCAAAATCAGGTCAAATACTAAGCTTTTAAACAAGAAACAGTTGCTATGCGAGTACATAATCAGTGACTTAAATTGTATATGTTTTCTAACTTAAGAAACTCTCGTGAATATATAACACGGAGTAAACAGGAATCTACCGATAGGAAACCCCAACCAATCGTCGTTCACATAAACAATTTCAGGGTGCAACAATGCCTCATCTATGGAGTGCAATTGTGCCGAGGGTTTAACAAAATAGATGCACAAGTGTGCCAGGCACGGATATACCGCCGAGTCGGTGGGGATCATCTGGTTAAATCATCAAATCACATACACACATAGATCTCACGAATCAGATAGTAGAAATTAGGAGCAGGTTTCAGAATACAAAATCAGAAAACAGGAATTTATGAGACGCTAACATGCTTGTTAAAACAGAAATCAGGGTGCAGATATGAGAAAATCACGAAATCATAGTCAAAACAGTTTAAGTTGGTTTTCCCCTACCTCAGGTCAGGCCCCTTTCTAAGCAAATCCAAAGCTTTCTAAAGCGTCATGATCTGATCCTAGACCATAAATACAACATACTACGTGTCAGGTATGTCAGAAAGTCAACTGGCGCGGTGTCCAGTAGCATTCAATTCTCATAAACAAAACAGGACAAAAACAGGGGTGATTGATCGATCACCACCTTGATTGATCGATCAATGTCCCCATTGATCGATCAATACCCTCAAATCACTTCACAAGTAACAGAGGTAGTTGATCGATCAATAGCCTTTATTGATCGATCAATACCTGAATTGATCGATCAATAGCTCCTTTCTCCTCACACTTTGACAGAACAAAATTGATCGATCACCAGCTCAGTTGATCGATTAATATGTCTCATTGATCGATCAATAGCTTAAACTTTCAAAATTCCCTCCTGTTCCCTTTTGTAATTTATAGAGATTGATCGATCAATCCTCTTATTGATCGATCAATACACACAAGTGATCGATCAATACCATCATTGATCGATCAACACCAGCCATTGATCGATCACTCTCTCTGTGATAGATCAATACTCATAATTGATCGATCAACACCCTTCCAGAAATTTTAAGTCTTCTGTTCCCTCTTAAGCTTTATAGGAATTGATTGATCAATGACCTCATTGATCGATCAATACCTCCCATTGATCGATCAATCTAGCATTGATTGATCAATAATGACAACTCCTCTGTCATTAATGGAGGTCACTTATTTGACCTAATTTCAGCCCTTTTTCATTAATGGTTTCCAACCATTTCTTCACACACATTAAACACATAATAAGGACATTAAACTTGCCCAATTTAGATGCACAAACATACCTTGATTTGGGTCCTTTCGATCCTAATCCTCAGATCTCCGCAGGACTGACACGTAATGTATCGATCTGATTCAAAGACGCGGAGGTCTCACACACACATAGACTATGCTTGAGTTCGTTTTATTGAACTCACCCTACCCTAACTCAGACTGACGCATGATCTCCGTATCTCTAACCCCATTTCCTCGCAGAACACACTCAAATCCCAACCTAGCTACAGAATTTTAGTTCCAGAACAAGAGGAAGGAGAAGAGAGGAGATCTTTCTGGTCTCTTCCTTCCCTTATAAGCTACTTAAACTGAAATATCCCTGATATTTCAGTTTAAACTTTAAGCTAGACTCCGGTGTGAAGCGCGAACACGATCGCTACGACGTAACGTGCCGCATCGACGTCCTACACGACTCGGACCTAAGAGAGAATTCACATGTGAATTCATCTAACTATGGGGTAACATTATTTCAACTAATATTGATTATTAATTTTTTTAAAATCTGTCTCGATTTTCGTGCCGGGCACGCATATCGAAACAGTCAGGTTCTTGTTCAGAATTTCAGGGTCGTTACATGAACCCTTCTCATGGTTTATGTTAATGATTCAATAGTATTCGAATAATAATTGTTGGTATGGAATATAGCGAAATTGGGTTTTTCAGATTGGTGCCCTGTTCATGATTTAAGATTGTAATTGGTGGAATGTTTTTTGTGAGATCCGTTTTGGGTTTCTTAGATTGTTGCCGGTCTCTTTATTTTTAATTTGATAATTTTATAAATTGCTGTAATGTGAGATATGGCTGGTTTTTTTTTAAAGCTGCTAGTAA
Source organism: Chloranthus sessilifolius (assembly GCA_021018995.1). Taxonomy (NCBI): domain Eukaryota; kingdom Viridiplantae; phylum Streptophyta; class Magnoliopsida; order Chloranthales; family Chloranthaceae; genus Chloranthus; species Chloranthus sessilifolius. The sequence continues at coordinate 117,139,917 of CM037594.1, read as the reverse complement.
AGCTTGGAAGACTTTCTTAAGAAATATTATTTATAGGCTGGGAAAGGGAGGTAGGGTAAGATTTTGGGAGAATTGATGGTTTGGGAAGATTATTTTGAAGCTTGGTTTAAAATTATATGTAAACTCCTGTTACACACAACTGCAATGGGTTGTGTGCTCCTGAGTTCTTTTGTAGGACTCGAACAACATGTGGTTTCATGTGTTCCATTAAGGAGAAATCTCAAAGATGAACTTTTTCTAGGAGTTTAATCAAACATAAATTTTTCTTAGTGAAGTCTTTCCAATACCCTCTGGCAAAATTTGTTTTTTTCGACTTCGCAATGGACTGAGATATGGCTATACCTGCATTTTATTAGATCCACTATTAGGTCATTTAAAAAATTCGAGATCTGCGACATAATATTGGATGACATAATGTTGTTGTTTTTTACTTTGCAATGGACTGAGATATGGTGTTCTACAAAGCAAGTAGTTTGTTGGTTTGGATGGAAGTTTAAGATGTATGACATAATATTTACAAGTTTAATATTGAGAGGATAGGTGCACAGACGATGAAGTATATTTAACCTTTTTTTTAATTGGTAACCATAATAGTTCTTGCAAGATCATAAGCTAAAGTATATCTAAAAATATAGTGAAGTGATCATGATAATTTCAATTCTGTTTCAGTGCTTTCTGCAATGCACCATGTGGGCAGTGCAGGGAACACATCCAATTCATCCTGACTTGGGAAAGAGAAACGTTTAACATGTGCTGAATGATGCAAATGACACGAAGGTACGGTAACTTCTCTCTGTTTATTCTCTTTTGGACGGTAAATGTGGTTTTATACTCAAGAGAACTGACAGATTTCCACACTGGTTGTCTACTCTATCTCAGAATGTTCTCTTTTTGCAGCATTGTGCCGGCATAAATTGCTTATCTGTATTGAAGTTATCATTATCCGATGGCTTTGATGGTCTGTTTACTGGAAGCCGAGATGGGACACAGAAAAGGTGGGTTGGCTGAAGATGGGGCCACTTGCTCTGCAACATTTGAGTCCCATGTTGACTGGGTATTTTCCTTTCCTATATTGTTGAATTGCTCGACTACACTTAAACCTCATCATCATCATCTTAATCTTCTTTTATTTATTTATTTTCATTGTTTATTTTCTAACAAACAAGTAGAATATATTTTACTAGAATGATTTCCATCGTGTTAAAGGTATCTACTTTCTCATGCTTTCCTTGGGACGCTCCAACTTTTTCAAGTGTTACAAATTATGGTCACTAGCGAATGCTTATCTAGTCTAGCATAAAATAGAAAAAGCTCTAGTGAATAGTATATTGTGGTCAAGAAATATACACAAACAGATTATGCAACACTGTCAATCCAGAAAAATATACATGTTATTATATTCCTGACACTTTATTGCAGAATGCCATTTCTTTTTTTAGGAGTAGTGGACCTTGTGTCAGTTGGATTATTAGGTGGTCAAGGTAGGTGGTTGCTAGAATTAACTTTTTATTTGGGATCAGAAATGCAATGTGGGGAAAGCGATAATGAAGAGTTAAAAAATAAGGAAACTTTACCCCCAGAAAGATTCTAAAACTTACAGATGGACTGTGAACATCTATGGCATTCACCCAGCCTAACTGTTGAATGATTTTCAGGGGCCAATGGAGCACATGATAAGTCAAAAGGGAAAATAAAATCCTATTACAAGCTACTAAACTACTGTAATGCATTCTCTCTCAGCAGGATGATGATGATCATCTTGAATGTGCATCAAAAGTGTCTTGTTTAATAGGGAGTCCCTGCTTCTCTTTATAGTTTTTTGGGCATGAGATTCGAGGATCTTCACCATTGTGTGACATCAGTTATCATGTAATTGGTTCATTTTAGAATTATCGTAGATGTAATTGTAATTGGTTCATAGCACTGATACAAGATACATTGGGTATGTATGATATATATCCAATTTATGTCAACTTATTCAATGTATCGCCAATACATTCAATGTATGGGTGATACCCGATACGTATTGGTATTGTCCGAGATTTTTAATCATGACCAGAACTTTTAAAGTGGTTTGATCTAAAAAATATTCTCCTTAATTTTTGTTCTGTGTGCAGGTTGTGTTCGAATATGCGGGGGAGAGACCCATCATTTTCTCAAGCTTCCAACCAAATCCGCACTTCTCGTACGGAAATTGCAGACTGTTTACCCTGTAAGATTCCTTCTTTTCCTACCACTTAACACACTCCCTTTTTTATCAATTAATTGCTTCCTATCAAAACAAAACTTTTTACTAAAAAGTTGAGATTTTTCCAAAAAAAAAATATATGAAGCATGATCTGTGGAGCCTTTTGCTTAGTTACGATGTGGTACTTACAGTACCCCACATCAAGGTATCATAACATCACACAGTTTAAACAAATGTTCTGATTACTGAGAGACCCGTAAATATGGATTTTTTAGTCGGGTTTTTGGAATTAGCCTATACCCGGCTCAATTACTAATCTGGTCGGGCCTAGCCTATTTTTATTCAGGCCTGCCTACCTGGGCCCATTTCGGGCTAGGCCGGGCTGGGCCACAGACCGCCCAACAATTGTTTAAACTGTTTGAGCATGGATGTAACATGAATACTTCTCTTTGAAAAGATTCTGTATCATGCATTCATTGCAACATTTTGAATCAGGGAAACTCCCCCTGACACCTCGTGTTTTAATCGAATTTCAAATAAGGTGTTTGCATCCAAGATGCATTCATTTTTATTTTCCTAAGGATATACTGTTCCATAAATGTTGATTGTCTACAAATTTCAAGCCTCGTTTCCTTCTAGTTGATTAAAATTATGCAGCGCTTGAATTCTTTTCTTAAGTTCTTATTTCAATGTGTCCTTTTTACCAGGTTGCAAAGGAAGCATCTAACATGGTGATTGATAATTAATCTTTTTTATTATAGTGGACAAGTCTGTGTAAAGCATACTTAGTAGAAGCAAGGTAGTTTAGCAGCTGGTACACGCCGACTCTTGATGAGTACTTGAGCAATGCGTGGATCTCGGTTGGCAGGCCGCTAGCCATGACTCATGCCTACTTTCTCCAAGGGCGACCCATAACCAAAGAGTCTATTGATTGCTTAAAGCATGGATCAAAACTTATTTATTGGTCATCACTTATCGCTCGCCTAAGTGATGACTTGGGCACTTCTATGGTATTGGAAAATTTTCTAAAACCTCATCCCTTTGAACTTAATCTCTTTTAGGTGTTGAAAGAGGGCTTGGCCCAGTAAATTAAATATTGATAATTGGATATTGTTTGAAGGCTGAAATGGAGAGAGGAGACGTACCGAAATTGGTCGAGTGCCATGGGAATGAAGCAGGGGTGTTCGATGAATGTGCACGAGAACACATAAAAAACTTGGTGAGCGATTCATGGAAGAAATTGAATGATCATCAGAAAATGATTGACCTACTAGTGAGTTGGGGAAATAAATTGAAAAAAAATAATTTATTATTATTATTATTAATTATATATATATATATATATATATATATATATTAAAAAAAACCTGCGCCGACGGCTTTAGCCAGCAGCTGTCGGCGTCGGTTAGGAAATAAATTTAAAAAAAGATAACCATAGTCTATAGCGTACGTATTCGCCCACGGAAATATTGTCGTCGGCGTTTCCATTTACCTACGGCAAGTGTACTTTACGCCGACGGCTACCAGCCGTCGGTGTAGGTGCTTTTTTTGTAGTGTTTGCTTTTAGTGGGTCACGTGGCCTACATATTTTTGGCCAGCCTTGCTCATTTGGCCCTAGTCTTTGAGTCCCAGTGGGTCTTTATTTTAAGAACCTGTTTCCTTTTTCTTCATGACCTATTTCTGGGTATTATCTAGCCTCGTTTTGCCTTCTTTTTTGCTGTCTATAGCAGCTCCGAATCTGGTCTCTTTCATGCCTTGCATCATTCTTCGGGTTGGAGAAAACTCGGCTCTGTTGATCCCATTTGATGTAGCTGTAGACTAGTCCTGTGAGTATTCAACTCTTTGACATGTCCTTCTTTAATGTCGGAATCCCATTGAAATGGGTTGAGTAGACTCGCACTCGCCCCTTTACAGGGATTGAGTTTAGCGTTCTCTTTAGTTGGTGGTAGATTAATCTTTTGCCCATCATTGATGAAGTAGGTGTTTCTCCTTCCATTGTGCATTGTATCCTGGTTGCATTGACACGGTTTCTCCAATAACACACTACATGAAAATTGACAAAAAATAATGGCTCAAAATCGTTATAAATGTCATAAGCAACGGTTTTGGCTTATGACTAACTTGTTAGGGGTTTATCAAAATTGAGTAAACCTGACGGGTCTATATGTGAAGCTTGTCAAATGGGAAAACAGATCCGTGTTCCTCACAAGAAAGTAAATATTTCTACTTCTTCTAGGATTCTTGAGTTATTGCATTTTGATCTTGTTGGCCCTATGAGAACAAGTAGTTTAGGAGGCAAAAAATATGTTTTTGTGATGGTAGATGATTTTTCTAGATATACATGGGTTGCATTTTAAAGAGAAAAATCTCAAGCCTTTGATGAATTTATAATTATTGCTAAAAGATCTTAGATTGAAAAAGACTTATCTATTGTCTGAATCTGTAGTGGTCATGGTAGAGAATTTGAAAATACATCATTTTCTCAATTTTGTTCTTTTAGTGGAATCAAATATGAGTTCTCTTCTCCTCACACACCTCAACAAAATGGTGTGGTTGAGAGAAAAAATTGAGTTCTTCAAGAAATGACTCGTGTTATGATAAATTTCATAAATATTGCTAAAAATTTGTCGTCAGAGGCTATAAGCACTGCCTATTATATATCAAATCATGCGTACCTTAGACCTAACACCACTAAAACACCCTATGAAATATGGTATGAAAAAAGACCTACAGTTATCTACTTTCGAGTGTTTGGTAGTATATGTCATATCTTAAGGGATAAAGAATCTTTTGGTAAATTTGATTCAAAAATTGATACTGACATTATTATTGGCTATTCTTTAAACAGTCGGGCCTATAGAGTGTTTAATTTAAGAACTCTAACTATCATGGAATTAATAAATGTTGTTGTAGAAGATTTCTTTTCTAAATCATCAATCCATCAAGATAAAAATGATGATACTTCAATTGTTTCTATCAATCGTGAAAAACTTAGAATAGAGAACAATTCTAATTCTGAACTTATTTTGTCTCATCCTACATCTTCAAATAGTGTACAACATTCTGATGATGATGAAACTGATCAACATATTACAGAATAACGGTTTACAAATAGGCCTACTTACGCTCGTGACACGAAAAGTCACCATTCCAGTGTTATAATTGGTGATGCCACTATCAAATTGATGACTAGAAATAGATTCAAAAAGCATACTAATCTTTTATGTCATTTGTGCTATACTTCTATTGAACCAAAAAATGTAAAAGAGGCTCTTCTTGATGAATATTGGGTTATGACCATGCAAGAAGAACTCAATCAATTTAAGAGAAATGAGGTATGGAAATTGGTTTCTCGTCCTTCTAACATTCTAATAATTGGAACTAAATGGATTTTTAAAAATAAAACTAATGAAGAAGGTCAAATTGTGAGAAGCAAGGCTGGATTAGTTGCTCAAGGTTATATACAGGTTGAAGGCATTGATTTTCATAAAACATTTGTACCTGTGGCTAAACTTGAGTTCATACGAATCATTTTGGCTATGACTTGTCACATGAAATTTAAGCTATATCAAATGGATGTGAACAATGCGTTTTTAAATGGTTTTCTTTCTGAAGAGGTGTATGTAGAACAACCTAAAGGGTTTGAGGATCCATATCGACCTCTTGATGTTTTTAGGCTAAAAAAGGACTTGTATGGTTTGAAGCAGGTACTACGTGCCTGATATGAAAGATTAACAAAATATTTGATTTTATTAATCAAATATTTTGTTAATCTTTCATACCAGGTACGCGAAAGTGTTGACAAAACTCTGTTTTTAAAAGAAGAATCATCTCATTTAATTATTGTTCAAACTTATGTAGATGATATTATTTTTGGATCTATACTTGATCAGTTTGCATATAAATTTGAAAAATTGATGAGTAATGAATTTGAAATGAGTTTAATTAGTGAATTAAATTATTTTCTGGGGCTTCAAATAAAATAATGTTCCACTGGTATTTTCCTTAATCAAAATATGTCAAGGAATTGATAAAAAAGTTTGGTTTGACTTCCAGTAAATCTGCTCGCACACCAATAAGCACTTCAGTTAAATTATCAAAAGATATGCCTCATAAATCAGTTGGTGAAATTCTTTATAGAGCATGATAGGTAGTCTTTTATATTTAACAGCAAGTAGACCAGATATTATATATAGTGTGGGTATGCATGCTAGATTCCAAGCTGCTTCTAAAGAATCTCATCTAACTGTTCTTAAACGAATTCTACGTTACATTAACGGAACTTTGGATTTAGGTTTGTGGTCTCCTTTTGATACTACATTTCAAATAGTGGGATTCTCTAATTCAGATTGGGCCGGAAATTCTGATGATCGTAAAAGCACCAGTGGAGGATATTTTTATATAAGAAATTGTCTTGTTTCTTGACTTAGTAAGAAACAAACTTCTGTATCTTTGTCTACTGCTAAAGCAGAATATATTTTTGCTGGGAACGGGTGCACTCAACTTCTTTGGATGAAGCATATGTTGTCTGATTATGAGATTTCTCAAGGTGTTATGCCCTTGTTCTGTGATAACAAAAGTGTCATCTCTATATTTGAAAATCCTGTACAACACTCTAGGACTAAACATATTGATATTAGACACCATTTCATGCGTGATTTGGTTAAAGATAAAATCATAATCCTAGAGCACATAGACACTAAACTTCAATTGGTTGATATCTTTACAAAACTTTTGGATTTTGTTCGATTTGAATTTCTTCGAAAATCCATTGATTTATGCTTACTTGAATAATTTTTCAGTTGAGTGTATTGTAAATATTCTTTGTAAATATTCATTTGATTTAAAATATCTTTATTATGTTTGTGCTAAGTGGTCAAATATAACTATTCTTCTCTTAAAATATTCTATTTTTTGTTGATACAATTTGATTCACATATGATCATATAACCTGAGAAATATCTATAATTTTTTATTAATCTTAATTCACCATGTAATAGTTTACTTAATGTCAACTCATTGTTTGTTGTTTGTTTTCTGAAAAAGAAATATATTTTGCTCAATCATTTATGTCATTGCAACTCTCCAAATCAAATCATAAGAAATTAAAAATTTCTTGTCTTTTAGTTTTGCTATTTATATTTTTGCCTATTCGACTCGAGTTATTAAACCCGTAGGAGTATTCTATACTCAATGCCCTGAGCTAATTAGATCGGGTGTAATTGGTCTAATACTTGTTACGTGGGTCGAATAAAAAGCACGTAAGCTGTAGCAATTTTAATTTTTCAACCTTGCAGCCTTTTTGACTCCAGCAAGTAAAATCGTAGGGATATTTTCACATCTAATACCCTAAACTAACTAGTTGGGAGTTATTGTTCTAAAACTCGTTAAATGGGTCAACTAGAAAGCTTAATAAAGTTTGAGTGTTTCTTTGGTATCGTCTCAAAAGATCTTTTATATAACATACGAAGTGAATACCCAAATTTTTTTTGTGAGTTGTCAATGATATTATATCAATTCTTATTATAGTTCTATTCAGATTACTTATAATTTTTATGAGTTAACTATGATTTATTCTATTCATTCGTGAATTTTTGATTGACTTTAGAATTTTGAGTAAATTCTCATGTTATAAGCTTGTCATTTCATTTCTAGTGGTGAATCCTTATTGTTGATAACAAAACTTAATGGAATATGTACATTGAGGAGTGTTAACTTTTTGCACAAATAACATTTATAGTGATTGTCTTTTTGTACTAATTTTTAATAAAAAATAACATACTTTTCACGGACGTCCGCAATTTCATCACTCTACTGTTTTATCTGAACACAGATTTGTCCGGATGTCCATGTAACATTACGGATGTTCGTAATTTTGATATCTCACTGTTTCAACATCTATGGACGTCCGCAGTGCACTACGAACGTCCATCCTTCTGACGGTTCAAAATTCTAACAGTTATTTTAATTACATTTATTGTCCGCCAACTACCCTTCGCGGACGTCTGTCTTCTCCCAACGGACATCTGTCTTCTCCCAACAGATGTCCGTATTTTAAATTTGACGGCCACGATTTATTTGTGTTTCTTTTCAACGGCTAAATTATTTTGGCTTTCACGCGAATTCTAAAATCACGGACGTCCGTGACGTTTTAACTCAAAAAACTCCTTAGTTTGATTATTTCTCATTTTCACAGGAAGTTTTTTACTTTTTCACTCCATTTTCGCCGGAAAGTTTTTATTTTTCTACCGAAAATCAATATTAGAATGCCGTTAAATTGGAAAAATTCCATAAAAAATGTCGGTTCGTCTTCTGCGTCAGGATCTGTGACTCCAACTCAAAATCCCCAATGATTTCCTACACCGACTAATGAAGAACGATTTAATTGCCTATTTGCAAAAAGATCCTTGATTGTGGAATGGAAAGTTCTCGAGCAGTTTCTTCATGATCATGATCTTTATGCACTGTTCCAGGAACGTAGATGAGTTTCTTGTTTATCTATTTCGGGTTCGGCGTACACAGATGTCGTTAGGTGCTTTTACTCAAATTTGATCAAAAGCAATATTCTCGAGGATAGATGTGAGAGTTATCTCATATCTTATATTTATGGTAAAAAAATCTGACTCTCTCCTGCTATTATTTCTGATGTCCTTGCTATTCCTTTAAATTTAGATGGGTTTAGGTATCCTGTGGAATCTAGTGAAGTATATTCTCTACATCACCCATCTTCTGTGTATGACTTCGTATGCGAACGTCCTAACCATCCTCCTAATGCTGCCCTGCACTATTTGTCTCTTAAAATTCGTTATCAGTGGCTTAGACATGTCTTTTTTGCCACTCTAACTCCACGAGCAGGAAATAAAAATCAAGTTAGGTGGGAGTTGATCTATCTGATATTTCTTCTCAAAATAGAGCGTCCTTTATATATTTCTACAATCATTTTTCAGATGATTGCTCGTTGTATGCGCGACGAGACCTCAAAAATGTCTCTACTCTTTCCGATCATCATAGGAATGGTAGTAGCCTCTTAAATGTCGCTTTCACCACATTTAGCGACCATTAGATCAATGGATTGATAAGAGCTCTTCTGATGATGATGAAGATGCAGTGGATGCTGAAGGAGATGTTGGTTCGAGTAATATTCCGGTTCGTCCTCCTTCCCAGGGTGCGAAATATCATTTCTATGATCATCGATTTGATCGTATTCAAACGGATATTCATAATTTCGCTGATCGCGTTGAAACAGGCTTCATATTATATGGTGAATAGTTGAATTCACTTCATTCAACTATGATTGATGGTTTTGGGGCGATGATGCATAGATTTGATAGCGTTTTTCCTCCACCTGGATCTCAGTTTCCTCCTCCAGATGCTTAGTCTCCACTTCTCTGATTAAAGTTTGTTGATACTGTTTGACAGTGATTTTTATGTTTTGGACATGTATGTTTGTTGTGGATGGGTTTTGGACATGTTTTGGTTATGATTTATGTTTTGGATATGTTTGTTTTTCTTCTAAGAATGTAAATCTTATGTTTGTGGCTAACATATGCTTATGTTGTTATGTTAGGATTGATATTATTTGATTTATCTCTAGGTTATTGTACATTCAGTCATTTATTTCTTCTCGTGTCACATTATGACAAAAAGGGGGAGAAATTTCATATATTATATACCGGTTACACTTGATCTTAATGCTTTATTGTTTCAGGTAACAGGTGAAGACATCAGTAGTAAGATATTAGCTTACTTGGCAAATAATTTAGAGGGATCAAATAGAGTTGTAATTTGTACAATACACATTAGATTTATGTATAGGACTTAGATGAGAGCAAATATCATGTAATTTTTATTCTGTTAAGTCCCCGTAAATTAGGTTTTGTCATGATTGTGATAAAGGGGGAGATTGTAAGGTTTTTGTCATAATCATGATTTAATCTAATAAAGTTCCCATAGAATTCTCATTGCCAAGCAAATTATTATGAAAAAAAATGTTTTCACAATTTGTTGTATGGACGTCCGTGGTTGACCTCACGGACATCCCTGGTCACGGACGATCGTGAGTGAATCACGGACATCCGTGCCCCGACAGTATTTAAACGATAATTTAGTTCGGGTGGTTATCTCTTATGCGAAAATTTTCTCTCGAAAATTTGAGACTGAGTTTCCCTTTGTCTTTGAGATACAATTACACTGTTCTAATTGGATTTATCTCTCAAGGATTTACTCCTTCATTATTGTGATATAAAGGTTTAGATCGTTAACTCGTGTGATTCGAGGTTTGAAGCGGAAGATCTTCACTATGGAATGGATGATCGTGGGATGCGGTTGTTGTTTGTGAGAAGAGTGATAGGGCATATCATTCTGAAATCACTGTAAGATTTATTTTCATAGTGGATTCTTTAGTTTGGATCTGAGATAGACCCCGTGATTTTTACCTGTGATAGGGTTTTTCACGTAAAAAATCTCTTGTGTTATTTGTGTGGATGTGATTATATTTTTAATTATTTATATTCTTTATATATTGTTAGATCTATAATTATTCTGAAATTTTAGATTCTAAGTCTCACAAATTTTTATTCCTGTGGATTTCCTTATAAACTTGCTCTTCACTTGTAGGATTCTCCCGTCTTCAGTTACATAAATACTCTGTCTCCTATTAAGCCTGTTAAATCTGTACACATCGGACAAACAATCCTAAAAAAAAATATCAAGTGCTTCAATTGGAGCGTCTCTTGTGGGAAAATTTTGACCATTGATCAATTGATAAAGAGGGAGAGAATATATATATATATATATATATATATATATATATATATATATATATATATATATATACCTAATTGGATGGGTCAGTTGGTTTCAAATATGTAGGGTGTGTTAAGGTGTGCTATCCTTTAGCGAATGGTAGTTCTCTGCCTGCTCTCCATCAGAGGAGGTTTTATCTGCTCTGGTGGAGAGTAGGCAGAGATATGTTTTATCATTTAAATAACTCATCGCTAGAGCAAATGAGGCGGAAAACTATGATACCAAATAGGATTATAGCTCCTCGTCGGAGCTAAAGAGTCACTCTTTGGATCGGAGGAGCTAACCCAAACACAACAGTAGTGTAGGAGTCAAGTCAGGTTCGGGCTGAGAAACGAAGATCCGAACCCTACTCATTTAAAACTGGTTAGAATTTCCAATGCTTTGAAATTTTGGAATCAAACCTAATCTATGGCAATTCATGTCATTTGACCCGCCAACCTGACCGAATTCGAGTCATTTTATGGTCATACCATTAATTTACTAAGTTTTTTCTTTTATGCCTATTTTAATAATCTTTTTTTTGTTTTTTGGTTCTTAACATAGGGACTCCTATGAATGCCTTTAAACAAATTGGGGTATGACCATCCTCCTTCATTCCATGTGGTCCAAACAATTTGATCAACTCAAATAGTTCAACTAGCACGCAGCCCATCATTGACACACACCTCAACCAAAAAAATAATGCAGATTAAAGTATTCTAGTCATCTAATTGGTACACTTTAATTCCGATTGCCAAAAAATGTAAACACCCATTCGTTATAAATTTTATAGATCCAATGATTTAAATCCCAACCAGTAAAATTTTTGGACACAATTAAATTCAATAGATAAACTATGGTCTTGATGAATTGGATTGTTCAATGTCACATGCATGATTTTAAATATCGACCGATATTATCATGTTAGACCCCATCCGACACGATATACACCCCCCAATTCTATAAGAAAGCATTATTCCTATTTGGGTTAACTTGGGTTATCTTTCATACTTAGTTAGGTAGGCTAATAATAGAAAAGAATACAACAAATCAATGACGATATTTCCAAAAATCTTTCTTTATCTATAAAATTTAAAATTAAACAATTAAATGACCTACTAGTAGCAACAAATCTATAATCCTAAGAGTATGGGGTAATCAAATATCAAAGTTAAATGCAAGTCCTCACAAACATCATTTAAACAACTCCTTGCTAGAGCAAATGAGGCGGAAAGCTGTGTTACCAAATGCGATTATAGCTCCTCATTAGAGCCAAAGAGTCACTCTTTGGATCGGAGGAGCTAACCCAAACACATCAGTAGTGTAGGAGTGAAGTCAAGTTCGGGCTGAGAAACGAAGATCCGAACCCTACTCATTTAAAACAGGTTAGAATTTTCAATGCTATGAAATTTTGGAATCAAACCTAATCTATGCCAATTCATGTCGCTTGACCTGCCAATCTGACCGAAATCGGGTCTTTTTATGGTCATACTGTTAATTTACTAATTTTCTTCTTTTATGCCTATTTTACTAGTCTTTTTTTTTTTTTGGTTCTTAACATAGTGACTCCTATGAATGCCTTTAAACAAATTGCGGTATGACTATCCTCCATTCCATGTGGCCCAAACATTTGATCAACTCAAATAGTTCAACTATCAACCCATCATTGACACACGCCTCAACCAAAAAAATCATGCAGATTAGAGTATTCTAATCATCTAATTGGTACACTTTAATTCTGATTGCTAAAAAATATAAACACTTCTTCGTTATAAAATTTATAGGTCCAATGAATCAAATCCCAACCAGTAAAATTTTTGGACACCCAATTAAATTCAATAGATGAACTACAGTCTTGATGCATTGGATTGTTCAATGTCACATGCATGATTTTAAATATCGAGTGATATGTATCGGGTTAGACCCCATCCGACACGATATACACCCCCGATTCTATAAGAAAACATTAATCCTATTTGGATTAACTTGAATTAACTTTCATACTTAGGTAGGCTAATAATAGAAAAGAATACAACAAATCAAAGACGATATTTATGAAAATCTTTCTTTATCAATAAAATTAAAAATTTAACAATCAAATAACCTACTATTAGCAACAAAATCTTTAATCCTAAGAGTATGGGGTAATCAAATATCAAAGTTAAATGCAAATCTTTACAAACATCATAAGGTTATCAAAGCTTATGAATAGCTTTTCATCCCTCTAAATCCAATCAAAAGTTGACTTCCACAAATTTTACAAACCTTAACATCTTTCACAGGGTTGTGGAGTAAAAGCCATTCATAATCTTATGATGTTGATGAAGGTCCAACTAATTCTCTAGCCACTCCATTATCTAGGGTTCCCCCGAGAAAATTTAAAAGGTTGAGATTCTATTTTCTGACGCTTATTTTCAATCCAAACGACGAGCATATGCAGATTTAAAAATCCAGCCTTTAATTTTTCATTGATCTTCTTGAATATAAACATGCCCTTAGGAGAAAATATAAGATTACTTGTACCCATAGGGATTAGGTGATGGTTTTAGGGATTGATTAAGTTAAATAAGGGTATTTTGTACCATCATGATGAATTGGATTGTTCAATTTCTTAATCATTTGGCTTAATAAGTGAAGGACAATTCATAATTTGAACATGAGTGGTCAAGTGTCATTATTCCTTTAAGAAAGCATTATTCGTATTTGGGTTACTGTATCTTGGATTATCTTTCATTCCTGAGTTAGGTAGGCTAAGGGCAATGGTTAGGCCCTAGCTACCAGGCAGAATCGGATTTTCAGTCCTACCCCATCTGCTGCTCATGGAAATAGGAGAATATTGACTTTCTTGGTTTTTACTCTTTATAGATTGACGTACAGTCAAGATTCTCATATTTTCGAGGGCAATAGGACCTAACCATTGCCCAATAGTAGTTAGGCTAATATATAATAGGAAATAATTAAATTTGAAATTGAAGATTTAAATGAGCTAATATTAGAAACAAATTATTTTTTCTAAAGAGCTAATATTAGAAACAAATTAAATTTGAAATTGAAATAATTAAATTTGAAATTGAAGATTTAAATGAGCTAATATTAGAAACAAATTATAATAGGAAATAATTAAATTTGAAATTATAATAGGAAATAATTATAATAATTATAATAGGAAATAATTAAATTTGAAATTGAAGATTTAAATTTGAAATGATTATTATAATTATTCATGAAATAATTACTCATGAAATATTAGAAACAAATTTGAAATTGAATAATTATAATAGGAAATAATTAAATTTGAAATAGGAAATAATTATACTAGGAAATAATTAAATTTGAAATAGGAAATAATTAAATTTGAAAAGAAAATAATTATAATAGGAAATAATTAATTATAATAGGAAATAATTCTTTCCTATTAAATAATTATAATAGGAAATAATTAAATTTGAAAATGAATATTTAAATGAGCTAATATTAGAAACAAATTAAATTTGAAATTGAAGATTTAACAAATATCAAAGTTAAATGCAAGTCCTCACCAACATCATAAGATTACCAAAGCTTACAAATAGCATCTTATCCCATTAAATCGTGCCAAAAGCTGACTTCCACAAGTCTTGGCATACCCCAACATTTCTGGAAACCAGATTTTGGAGTTAAAGTATCTTCATAATCTTATGCAAATCTATGAGGAATTATTGGAAATCTGTCTTCATGAATTATTAAGATTTACAACTTATATGAAAAAATAACAAATATAACACCTACTAAACATAGCAAAAGTCCACACCATGATGGTGCTGAACACCATCTTATGCTATTATAAATAGAAGTTCCTCTATCAATAATATTACATGGTCCATTGAGTAGAGCTATAGCAACATGAAGATCTCTTTGCTTTCTCTTCTCCTCCTTGCACTACTCTTCTTCTCTCATGGTAATCACTAGTAATCTATATATATATATATATATATATATATATATATATATATATATATATATATATATATATATGTTTGTGTGTGCAGTGTAAAATCCTAATGGACTAGATGGGATCATGGTTCACAAGATCGTTCAACACGTATCGCTTTTCCGGGCTACCAAAACGATACATTAGAATGTGTCATCTTATATGTTTTGATATATATATATCTGCTGTAAGTACTTGCAAATGTATTGTTTAATACTCACTACAAAAAATAAGACTATTAGCGGCAGCCAAAAACTGCTGTTATTAACAAAAAACTGTCGCTAATACTCTTGTCGCTAATAGTCTTAATAGTAATAGCGGCAGTTTTTTAGTTGTAAAAAACTGTCGCTAATAGTCTTATTTTTTGTAGTGACTGTTATGTATCCTCCTACATGTATGGATTTTTGAGTTGGTTGATATGTGCCAACAATCAAGATTTTGAACTTTGGGTAACATGGCTCTCACAACTATATTGAAAGGGTCATTTCCCCATCTATAATAATTTAGCCAGTGATTCATTTTATAGTTGATTTATATTTGATAAACGTTACAATCTTTTTTCTACCTTTTTTATGTACATGCCTGCTGATCGAGACGATCATGGTATGTGTCTGATCTCAATATTGCAACTTCAAGGTCGTAGGTTCGAGCCCAACTTACTTTAAAAAAAAATGTGTTTCATCTCACTTTTCACATTCTACAATTTACACTAAACCGATTGGTCGTTTTCAACCATTCGATCAAATTTCATTTGCGATATTGGTTGCCAAAACCTTTATTGACAGTTCAAACTAGTTTAGGTCAATGGCCGTGCCTCCATGTACCTGAGATAAGCTTATTTTTTAGAGGCAAAATCATATCGAAAGATGACATATGTAGATGTAAGAGACCCTGATAAGTGTGAAAGTCAACTTTTGACCAATCTTATGATGTCAGTGGTGAAATTCAATCATTAAGATATATTCACTAAAAGATGATATTCTAGGCCCAAGATATATCAGTCATGAAGAGTGGCCAGGACCCATTTAGTTAACCATCATGGATCTCTAGTTTTAGCAAATATTATAACATAGTATGTGCAAATCTATCACCGACCAATCTTTTCGTATCTTTATAAATTGGGCACTTGACCAAACAGGGAAGCAATATATAAAATAATAACTATTTTATACCATGTTAAAAATAATAACCATGTTAGGTTTTATGAATAAAATTTTTACTGAAAGAGGTATCTCAAAAACATTCCTCCTATTATAAAATCATATATTTACCCATGATTTACATCTAATTAAGCCTTGAATACATGGGTAGTCTGATCATTTGGCAAATAAGATAGATCACTGTTTAGGTAAATATTTTATAAATCTTTTCTCCCTGGTAATATGTTTAAAATTTATGTAAATTTGACATTATTTTTGAAAAAAGAGTTATTAAAATTTATGTAAATTTGACATTATTTTCGAAAAAAGAGTTATTATTGTAAATTTACCTTATAAATCTATTGATAATGGTTCAACACTCAGCTCTGGCAAAGGGTGCAAATGGGCCAGTTTGTAAGATTACAAACTGGGTCTAAGAAAATAACAATCATTAATATCCTTAAAAAGTGTGATTTTCAAACATATTTTAATGCAATATAAGATCTATCACTTTGATGATTTGGATTGCAAATCTAATCGAAAGCTAGTATAGAATCTATCACTTTGATGACTTGGATTGCAAATCTGATTAAAAGCTTTCTTAATACTGTAGGTAACATGAGAGGCGAGGCATGCTCTGGGCCGTTTGAAAACCCGAACTGCACACGTCACCAGTGTGAGAGCTTCTGCCGCAAGATGGAATTCGGTAGAAAGTCGGTGTACGGGTACTGCCAGGGCGGGCAATGCATCTGCATATGCCCCCCTCCTTCCACGAACAGGAAAATTGGTGGTGTTTGACTTCACATATATCAGGGCCTATCAAGTTATTTACTCTTATTTTTGTTAGAAGTCTCTCTTTATATTACTCTATATGAATAAATAAGTACCTATCATTTTGGCTCTCTCCCTCTCTCTCTTTTCTGTATTTTGTTAAATTTTCATTTGTATTTCTTTTTCTACATCTAAAGTCGATCTCCCATTAAGAGTGTTGCGCAATTATTGTCACTCCTGAATTCCAGTTAAATCATAGAAACTTAGTTTGCTGATTCTCCTCATTCGAATTCGGGTTCGCAAATCGTAATTTGCGATTTAAAATGAATCCAATTCACTGAGGTAGGACGAGTTTTAAATTATTTATTAATTACATAGAGTCTTTAAGTTCCAATAATCTCTTTACGCTTTTAGAACTTTAAATGAATCAAATAGCAGGAATTATTCGACAATTCACTTGTTATGCCGAAGTCGATAGGTTTTATTCAATCGTGCTCGGATCAACGTGTTGCTTGGGTACCCCCAGGGAATACAACCTGAGAATAGACCATTTTGGCAGAAGGAGATTGACCGAAGCACCGCTGTTGCTTGGGTTGGGTACCCGGTCCCAGTGAATACATGATCGATGACTTGTTTACCAACTAGATCAATCGCTCTATGATAGTTCATGGGAATCTGTTTTCTCAAGCGCTTGATAAATTGGATTGTTCAATGTCACATGCATGCAT
Source organism: Chloranthus sessilifolius (assembly GCA_021018995.1). Lineage (NCBI taxonomy): Eukaryota > Viridiplantae > Streptophyta > Magnoliopsida > Chloranthales > Chloranthaceae > Chloranthus > Chloranthus sessilifolius. Next base: position 117,122,337 of record CM037594.1, on the reverse strand, counting down.
GATTTTAAATATCGATGGATATGTATTGGGTTAGACCCCATTCGACAAGATATACACCCCGATTCGACAAGATATACACCCCATTCGACAAGATATAAGGAAGCATTATTCCTATATGGGTTAACTTGGGATATCTTTCATACTTAGTTAGGTGGGCTAATAATAGAAAAGGATACAACAAATCAAACACAATATTTCTGAAAATCCTTCTTTATCTATGAAATTTAAAATTAAACAATCAAATAACCTACTATTAGCAACAAAATCTTTAATCCTAAGAGTATGGGGTAATCAAATATCAAAGTTAACTGCAAATACTCACAAACATCATTTAAGCAACTCCTCGCAAGAGCAAATAAGGCGGAAAGCTGTGATACCAAATGCGATTATAGCTCCTCGTCGGAGCCAAAGAGTCACTCTTTGGATTGTAGGAGCAAACCAAACAATGCAGTAGTGGAGGAGTCAAGCCAAGTTTGAGCTGAGAAATGAAGATCCGAACCCTACTCATTTAAATTAGGTTAGAATTTCCAATGCTTTGAAATTTTGGAATCAAACCTAATCTATGGCAATTCATGTCGCTTGATCCGCCAGCCTGACCGAAATCGGGTCCTTTTATGGTCATACCATTAATTTACTTCTTTTCTTCTTTTATGCTTATTTTAATAATCCTTTTTTTTTTGTTCTTAACATAGCGACTCCTATGAATGCCTTTAAACAAATTGGGGTATGACCATCCTCCTTCATTCCATGTGGCCTAAACATTTGATCAACTCAAATAGTTCAACTAGTAGCCCATCATGGACACACACCTTAACCCAAAAAACCATGCAGATTAGAGTATTCTAATCATCTAATTGGTACACTTTAATTCCGATTGCTAAAAAATATAAACAGGCGTTTGTTATAAAATTTATAGATCCGATAATTCAAATCCCAACGAGTAAAGTTTTTGGACACAATTAAATTCAATAGATGAACTACGGTCTTGATGAATTGGATTGTTCAATGTCACATGCATGATTTTTGTGACAGCTCGGATTTTGACACATTATTTTGAGATATATATATTTTTTTCTTTAACTTTAAACAAAATGGAAAGACCCGGACTGCCAGATCGCAGAATACAATTTGAAATCAAAACAGATAATTACTTAATACAATAAATATCACTATGGCACTAATATTTCTAGTCTATTATTCAACATAAATCGTTGGGCGTACCAAGTCCAAAAACCCAAAATCTTATTAAGTCTGAAATCATTAGCTATGGACAACTCCTTAGGTGGAAAACCTTCGTCTTCCGGATCGTTCACAAGCTCTAAAGTTCGGATCGGAATCGACACCTGTGAAGTATAGTCGGGGTAAGCTAATAGTCTAAGCTCAATAGAGAATACTCAATAGCAGTTACCTTTTTATCAGATCAATGCATAGATTCAATGACAGTTTTTAAAGCATTTTCATATCAAAGCAGAAAACATGTTTATATCAAAACATAATTTGAAGAATCTTTTTCAATTATCAATTACAAAATAAAACTTCAAGCAATGATCAAGGTTAATGAATTTTCATGTTAAACGAAAACAAAACAAATTTTTTTATTTCTTATTTTCTAGGATTCGGTCAAGTTTACAGCCAAGGGTTCAAGTTCGGATCGAGGTTCAAATTTGACGTATTTATATGTTTTCTCAAAATCGAGGCGAAAATGGGCAAGTTTGTGCTAACTTGAAACTTGATGTAACTTCTCGCTCAATTTTGACCTTTACAACAGTTGATTCATGGAATTGTTAATTCATATAAGTTATAGATCTTGTTGTCCTCTTTTTAACGGCGTAAGAATCGCATTAATAAGAGTTTAGAATAAAAAGTTATGACTAAAATACCGAAGCTCTGTCGGCACTTCAGTCAAAATCGAACAATCGATTTTTCCAAGGCACAGAGTTCGAACGATCGATTTTGACATATACAGAACTCTTCGGGATTCCTCTTCCTTAGTCTAAATCACCCAAAACTCATTTTCAAGCATCCTAATCACCTATAAATCACAACCAAACTAATTCTTAACCAATTTAAATTAAATCTTACCTTTCAATCACATGCACGCACATTCCACGACGATTGGCACCGAGAATTGGCCTTTATGTTTCGAAACCCTCTTTTATTCCCGATGGTTCGAAACGCTCTTTTCCTCTCGATCGTATAGGTGTGGATTGAATCCTCCTGATGCTTACCACAAATCAAAGCTCCCCCTTAAGTGGGAGAGATCAATGGTAATTTTGGGTTTCAAAATGCAAAGAAAGGAGGTCTTCCTTTAAGAGCTTCTCTTCGATATTACGAAGACGAAATCGACTTTCATGTGGTCGGAATGAGCGAAAATCTCCTCGAAGAAGAAAGAAGGATTTGGGAGGAGATCAAACGGTGGATTGGGTCTCAAAATGCAAGGAATGGAGCTTCTTCTCTCTACTCTCCTCTTTCTCCAAACTCTTTTTCAATGGCAACCGAATGAAACTTCCAAAGGAAGTTTCATTACTTATACCTTAAGCCTCGGTTCGGTGTGAAACTCGTACCCCATGAGTTGGTTCACAGTTTCTCCATAATGGTCGAAATGGACTAATTTTCACTTATTAACTAATTCTTTTATTGTTGATGCTCTCTCTTGGGTCTCGGTTCACTAATTTCCCATTTAACTATTTTACACTTTTCACAAAAGGTGTACTTTTCCAATCTAAGTGTTTCAAAAATTCGAGGTGACATTGCATGCCTTGCCAAATGCGTACACTTGGGTGGGTTACTGGGTGTTCGGGTTCATGTGCAACATGCACAAACACACACGCTCTACATAGGCACGAGCTAAAATCTAACGTGCTCGGCGCCCAACCTCAATTACAACAAGTGAAATTTCAAAACCACGTTACATAGGTCAAATGTTTGACTCTGATTAAATCAATCAAAAAATCGTATTCTCGTCAAAGGTCAACGATTCAACCTTTTCGAAAATTTCGGGTTACATTCTTCCCACCTTAAAGAATTTTCGTCATCGAAAATTTACGTACCCTTAGTCGAAGAGGTATGGATACTTACTGGTCCTAAAATAAGAGTATTCCCACTCTCCCTAAGAGTCAACGATTCAATTATCCATGGAAACTAGGGTTATTACATTCTCCCCTCCTTAAAGGAATTTTCGTCCTAAAAAATTCATACGGATCATTTGGCTGCACTTACACAGTACCCAGCTAAAGAGTATAGCAACTGATAATGGTATTCACACTTAGAGTACGACAAAAGGGTCATACTAACAAGATATCCACAACTAAGGTATCCATTCATGCAATAAGCTTGCAGGCCATTAATGAATCTCAGATAATAAGGATTATCAAAAATGATAATTAAGACACTCATATAGAACCTATAACCAATTAAAATACTAAACACAACCACAATTATCAATACAGTGCATTAGACCATTCCATAACATAACCATTCCATAAACATGGAGACTATTTAAAGCATTTTCCTGTAAAACTCACTATAGTTTAAGTTAAGACCATGATCCTGTAATTATTTCTCATTTACCATTTGCATCATCAAGCAGCAATCATTGTTGAAACAAGCTAACCACAATTGAAAATCACTAATCTCCAAAATCAACGACTATTTATAAAATATATTCATCCATCCACAAAAGCACCAAGGTAAATTACAAAAATCATACTCAAACGACAAAAACAACCATCCAAAACCACAAAAATCTCACCAAATCAGGTCTGATTCACTGACCCTTCTTCGCCTTGTGACAATCTTTTATCCGATGCCTTGATCGACCACACTTGAAGCATGTGCCCGTGACCCACCAACACTCCACTGTCTTGTGTTACCCTCCACATCGTGAACATGGCTCAACCGATGTGGCTGAAGCAGTGCGTGATGCTCTACTCAAATGAAGGTTCAACTGAGTGGGCTGACGAGATGGCGGCACCAAGGCTCGGCCTCGTAGGTGTAGATATGGGTGGTCTCGAGCGGACAGTTTGAGCAAGCTGATTGGTTGTTGGCATCAAAAGCCTCGGTATCATGGTTACCTGCTCATGGGCATAGGACTGCATTAGACTCGCTCTATCTTGATTTTGTTGATCTCGCCTCTTGAACATCTTCTCGATGTCCTCCTCGGCGATAAGGGCCTTAGCTATTACCCCAACATACGTTCCTAGCTCAAATAATAAGACCCTCTCCTGGATGTCAGGCCTTAGGCCAAGTTGAAACTTCTTGGTCTTAATTAATTTTGTGGCCACATGTTGGGGTGCAAACCTTGAGAGTTTTGTGAACTTGGCCCTGTACTCACGTACAGATCTCTAATCTTGTTGCAATTCTATAAATTGGACTTCCCATTAATTTCTCACTACATTGGGAAAGTACTCGTCATTGAATTTCTCAATAAGCTCTGCCCAAGTCCACAATACATTTGGAATCTCTTGAACTCTATCTCTCTGTACTACTTTTCACTAGGGATCAACCTCTCCATCTAGTTTGAAGGCTGCCCATCTCACTTTCTCATCATTAGTGCAAGGAAGTATACTGAAGATCTTTTCCACCTCGTTTAACCACTTCTCGGCCTCAAGTGGATCTACTTCACCCGAAAAGTTCGGAGGACGCAACTTTATGAAATTTGAAAATCCAAAAGGTTGCTGCCTAGTCACCAGTTGCTCGATCTGTTGTGTCATGGATGTCGTTTACTACGTCATTGTGTTGGCCATGGTCTCCAACAATTGTCTATCACTCACACTATCACTACCTCCCAACGGACCGATGGCGATTCCTATGCTATGCAATGTGCACTCACCTTCAGGGACATCCGTTATGCGGACCGTCCTCGGTTTGCCTCTACCTCCTTTGACACGTGGGGTCATACTGATCTGTCACGATCAAACAAAGATTTAATCAGAAGCGATCATGAAGATACAAAGTCTTAATCGTAATCAAGCATAATCTAAGCCTTTCTATACTCCCTATGTTTTGTCAAAACCTAAAGTCATAACCTCGGATCTCCCGCAAGACCTAAAGCTTGGACTCCGACACAATCTACTGTCATAGCTCTGACATCAACTATGACAAATGGTGTCACAGATGACCCGCTTATATGGTGTTCTTCAGGATCTAACACCATATCTCTGATACCAACAGTGATAGCCCAAATTTTCTCGACACATTATTCTAAGAGATTTTTTTTTTATTTAACTTTAAATCAAATGAGAAAATCCGGACTGCCAGATCGCAGAACACAATCTGAAACAGAGAATACTTGGAGCATCCACATATAAGCGTAAAAATCAAAACAGATAATTACTTAACACAACAAAGATCACTATGGCAGAACTAAAATTTCTATTCTATTATTCAACATAAATCGCTGGACATACCAAGTCCAAACACCCATACTGAGTCTGAAATCACTACCTATGGACAACTCGTTAGACAGAAGACCTTCGTCTTCAGGATCGTTCACAAGCTTTGAAGTTCGGATCGGAATCGACACCTGTGATGTATAGTCGGGGTGAGCTAAAAGTCTAATCTCAATAGGGAAAACTCAATAGCAGTTATATTTTTATCAGATCAATGCAAAGATTCAATGACAGTTTTCAAAGCATTTTCATATCAAAGCAGAAAACATGTTTATATCAAAATAGTATTCGAAGAGTCTTTTTTAGTTATCAATTACAAAACAAAACTTCAAGCAATGATCAAGGTTCATGTATTTTCATATCAAACGAAAAGCAAAACAAATTTTCTTATTTCTTATTTTCTAGTCAGACGAGTTTACAGTCAAGGGTCAAGTTCGAATTAAGGTTCAAGTTTAGATCGAGGTTTAAGTTTGGATCACTTACATATAATCTACCCTAGCGGTCCACAGATGCACATATAATCCTCACTAGTGGTCCACAGTGTGTATTTATAATCCGCCATAGTGGTCCACAATGTGTACTTATAGTCCGCCATAGCAGTCCACAATGTGTACTTCTCATGATCTGAATTTTATACCTTTGATACACCTAAAATATGTGTATGTGTTTAATACCATATTCTCCACATACCTTGAGTTTTCAAAACGTTTTATCTAAAAATATATGTTTTAATTTTTCAAGCTTTTATATTTATTTTCGTCATTAATGAACATAAGTTGTGTAATAGCCTATTGGTTAAAGGCTTTAAATTCTAGATAAGAGGTCTAGGGATCAAACCTTGTTATGTGTGCTTTAAACCTTTATTTTTAAACTTTGAGATAAAAAGTTCTTCTTAAGAATAGAGCCGTCAGAGACCTTAGAGAAGAAATTCTAGATCTATCTTCCTAGAACCCTTCTTTTGGAAGTGCAGTGAGACGTTAGAGTATATTCTCAAGCGGCCTTCACCTTCTTCTAAAATCATCATCATTGTTGGGATCTGAATCTAATCGTGGTGGTACGATCGATCTAGGTATGGAGAAATCATGCTTTTCATTGATCTTAAAATATTATTTTTTATTAATAAATTTTTATATAAATTCGTTATTTTATTTCATAGATAATGATGGAATGATTAAATGAATGCATGCCATGATTAATAGATTTTTAATGTTAATAATGTTGGGTTAAAAAGAAGTCCGATTAAATTCCATCATGCGATTTGATGTATTTTGAGGCGTGCTCACAGATTGAAATCAATCGATTGACACCTAAAAGCAATTTTCGTGAATTCCCGCCAAACTTTGCATCAGATACTGTCTCGGTATTTTGGCCTTAACATTCTGTCCCGAACTCGGATTGAGGCGATTCTTACGGTGTTGGAAACCTGACGACGATCTCTACAACGTTTGTGTTTTAGCCAGTTTCTGAACCTGACGTCTTGAAGGTTCAAATTGAGTTATAAGTAGCACTAAGTTCCCGACGACCCAAAGTTGCAGTATTTTGATATTATTTTCGGAATTCTTGGACTGTTTTACGTACCATGATTGTATGATATGCACTGTAATATTTATGCACCATGATTATGTACACTTTGATATTTACGTATCATGATTAAATGCACTTAAATGCATATGTAGTATGATATCACTCTCATGCACTTTATATGTCCCATGATGATCTATATAATTCACAATCAAGATATATAAAATACGATGAAATGTCAAGCCATGATTAATGAGCATTAGACCCAACATCTTGTACCCGATGGAGTCTAAGAAGGTATTAGACCCAATATCTTGTGTAAAGATGGAGTCTAACTGAACAAGAGTATGATGAGCGTGATTCAACCCAACGTCTTGAGCGGGACGGAGTTTGACATGCAATAAATAACATGATTCATTAGACCCAACGTCTCGAGCATGACGGAGTCTAACTAACAAGTGATAAGCATGATTAAGACCCAACGTCTTGAGCGGGACGCAGTCTAACGTGCATTAAATGACAAGAAAGATGAAATTAAAAGATATGATGCATTCATGTAATATTAATATATATGTTTACGTTCAGTTCATTTCAGCTTAGTGAGATTATACATGCCACATGCACACATACATGAAATATATCGAAATGTGATATGGCTAGGATTGATATTTTATGCTTCAATGGATTGCATGTCTGGTTCATACAAGTGTAAACTTACACCCCTTATTTATGTGGGTGACCAGATGAGACAGGTGTTGCCAATGACAATGTATGGGTCTATGGTGATGAGACGGCACGTGGTGCTCAAGAAACTAGACTGAATGGCGTTGATGGCTTCGTGGCCTAATTAGCTATTTTCCTTTCTAGTTAGTGGTAATTTTAAATAAATGGGACTTTGATCAGTTAGTATTTTATCTAAACTGTTTAAGATTTAATTATGTTGGACTTGTTATTGGAATAAGAACATTATCATGGGTTTTATTTAGATTAATTAATGTTTTAAAGAATCTTATCTTCCGTTATTTAAAGTGCTTTTATCGCCTTATTATGTTTCTATGGTTCTCGATACGAAGGTACAGTCTATAATCTTACAATTAAGAGGTTGTGAGATCTCGGGTCGCTACAGTTGGTATCAGAGCCTAAGGTTGATTCTTACGTCGGGAATATGTGTAATTGGAGTTTAACGTGAGATTGATCGGTTGCAGATGACGAACAAGCATATTGATGCGTTGACCGAGGCAATTGTGAGTGCCATCAATGCAACCAGAACTCCAAATACCCAACCTACTCTTGCTCTTAGGTTAGAATTGGACGAATTCAGGAAGAACCGACCACGATACTTCAATGGGACGGGAGATAGCACGGAGGCTATGAAATGGGTGCAACAGATGGAAAAGATCTTCGATCTGATGGAGTGTAATGAAACAACTAAAGTGAGATTGGCAACCTACAAACTGGAGGGGGATGTCGAGAACTGGTGGAGACAATTGAAAGAAGTGACTCGTGTCGAAGAGCCTGGTTATGTATGGGACTGGGATGAATTCGTAAAAGTGTTTTATGATAAGTACTACCCCCAGAGCGTCCAAGAAGTAAAGATTGAGGAACTCCTGAACCTCCAACAGGGAGAGATGACTGTTGACGCTTATGCTAAGCTTTTTACGGAACTGAGCCAGTTTGCACCGACCCTGGTTTCTGACGAGAACTTTCGACTCAGGAGATTTGAGAAGGGTTTGAGGCCCCAGATTAGGACCTTGGTGGTTGGACATCGATGCGACTCATATAAGAACCTGATTGATAGATGTTACACCATCGAGAGAGAATTAAAGGTGCCTTCGCCGACTAGTAATGTGGGTCAGAGCTCGGCTAGAAACTTTCAATATGGCCGCTGAGATCGTGTGTTTTTTAAATCCAACATGAGATCGGAGAGTAGGGGCACTCCTTACTCAAGACCAGCCTTCTCGCAGCGGAGCAAGACTAATTCTACAGTGGCGTCGACTGCAAAGACTACTCCGACCTGTACCACTTGCGGCAAGAATCATTACGGCACCTGCCTTAGGGGAACGGGTGCTTGTTTCAATCAGACAGCTTGGGCATAGAGCAGGTGAGTGCAAGATGCCTAAGAAGTCATCTGGATCGAGGGCTATGCCTCCTCATGACGATTACGGCTAATGGTCGTGTATACCCTATCCGATGTCGACGTTAGAGCTTGTATACGATGTCATCCAGGGTATGTTTATTTATTTAAAATTCATGATTAAGTTCTTTCATACATGTTTACGTAGTAATGTCATAAATATTAATTTGCGTAGAATGACTACTTTTCGAAAATATTTTCAAAAATGAATTAAATGAATTTGTTAAGAACTAATGAAGATCTAGTAGACATTAAGCTTTTAAATTGAATGATACCCTTACGTTGAATAATTTAAGTTGTAGCATGTCTTGGGTGCCCAGGTTCGATGTTGATTGATGGCCTTTTTGCTCATGTGCTTTTGGATTCGGGTGCTTCCCATTCATTCATCTCCTTAAACTTCGCTAAACGTCTTGATAAGGATTCATCTCCTATGAGCATTCCTTTGACCGTAGCAACTCCTTTGGGGAAAAGTGTGCTTGCTGACAGAGTCTATCCTCGATGTTCTGTCCAGATTGGAACCCATGCATTGGTTGTCGATCTAATTGAATTAGATTTTGAAGATTTCGATGTGATCCTAGGGATGGATTGGCTCGCTGAATCTCATGCGACCCTTGATTGTTTCGCCAAGACCGTGATTTTTACCCCTTTGGATGGACCGACTTTTAAATTCAAGGGCGCACGAAAGGGTGCCATTCCGAAACTCTTTGCTTTATTAGAAGTCGAGGAAAAGTGGGGAGATATGTCATCGATTCCTGTTGTAAATGAATTTATTGGAGTTTTTCCTGATGAGGTGACGGGTTTGCCGCCGAGTAGGGAAGTCGAATTTCAGATTGAGCTTGTACCTGGCACTGCACCGATAGCCAAGACTCCTTACAAGATGGCACCTGCAGAACTATCAGAATTGAAGAAACAGTTACAGGAACTACAAGATAAGGGCTTAATTAGAAGAAGTCAGTTACCCTGGGGAGCTCCTATTTTATTTGTTAAGAAGAAAGACGGTTCTCAGAGGCTATGCATTGATTACCGACAGTTGAACCAAGCGACGATTAAGAACAGGTATCCATTGCCACAGATCGATGTTCTATTTGATCAACTGTAAGGTGCACGATATTTCTCTAAGGTCGATCTGAGATATGGATATCACCAGTTGAGAGTGAGAGAGTCCGATATAGCTAAGACGGCATTCAATACGAGGTATGGGCAGTTTGAATTTTTGGTAATGCCTTTCGGATTGACTAATGCTCCTGCAATCTTTATGGACTTGATGAACTGTATTTTCAAGCCCTACTTGGATCAGTTTGTGGTGGTTTTCGTTGATGACATCCTGATCTACTCAAAGTCCGAAGAAGAGCATGCCGAACACTTAAGGATCGTCTTACAAACCCTATTGGACCACCAGTGGTATGCTAAGCCGAGTAAATGCGAATTCTGGATGCGTGAAGTGACATTTCTGGGCCACAAGATTTCTGAGGCAGGGATTACTGTTGATCTTGCAAAAATTGAAGCAATTGTAAATTGGGCGAGTCTCAAAAGTGTTACTGAAGTACGAAGTTTCCTTGGCTTAGCTGGTTACTATAGAAGGTTCGTGGAAGGTTTCTCAAAGATCTCAGGACCTCTTACCGGGCTGACCAAGAAAAATGTGAAATTTATTTGGACCGATGAGTGCGAGAAGAGCTTTCTCGAGCTGAAGAAAAGATTGACTACTGCTCCCATTCTAGTGATACCTTCTGGCAGTGGTGACTTTACCGTTAATACCGATGTGTCGTATAAAGGACTAGGTGGTGTCCTGATGTAAAATGAGAGAGTTGTAGCTTACAGATCCAGGCAACTAAAGGAGCATGAAAAGAATTACCCTACGCACGATCTAGAACTGGCCGCTATCATATTCGCGCTGAAGATCTGAAGACACTACCTGTATGGAGAGAAATTCATCATCTCCACGGATCATCAAAGTCTTAAATACATTTTTACGCAGAAAGACTTGAATATGAGGCAGAGAAGATGGTTGGAATTCCTGATCGATTATGATTGTGAGATCAAGTATCATCCAGGAAAGGCTAATGTTGTTGCCGATGCCCTCAGTAGATTTGTTCCAGAACAGGTAATTCGACCAAGAGCATTGCTTTCGCACATTGTTATCACCTCTTCATTACTTGATCGAATCAGGGGATTACAGCTTGAAGATCTTATCCTCTTGAAATTGGAGGACGGTGGGAAGTCTGAGATTACTTTCAGGGATGATGGGATGATGCTATTCCAGGGACGCTACTGTGTACCTGATAAGATAGAATTGAAACGGGAGATCTTAGACGAAGCCCATAAGTCTAAGTTCTCTATTCACCCCGGGAACAATAAGATGTACAAGGGATTGAAGAAAAATTATTAGTGAAATGATATGAAGAGAGAGATTGCTGACTACGTGGCAAGGTGTCTCACATGCCAGCAAGTTAAAGCTGAACATCAGAAACCACCCGGGTTACTTCAGCCACTAACGATTCCGGGTTAGAAATGGGAGATTATCGGCATGGATTTCATCACCGGTTTGTCGAGAACCCTGAAGAGGAACGACGCTATTTGGGTTGTGGTCGATTGACTGACTAAATCGGCTCATTTTATTCCGTACCGCATGACCTATTCAGCCTCCTAGTTGGCGGATATTTATATTCGTGAGATTGTCAGATTGCATGGTGTGCTTGCTGATATCGTATCTGATAGAGACCCTCGTTTCACGTCAAGATTTTGGCAGAAATTTCAAGGTGGGATGGGGTCTAAGTTAAAATTTAGCTCCGCTTTTCATCCTCAAACGGATGGGCAGACCGAAAGATTGAATCAAGTGTTAGAGGACATGCTTCGTGCTTGTGTACTGGACTTTGGAGGCAATTGGGACGAGCATCTACCTCTTGCGGAGTTTGCGTATAATTACCAGTCTACTATACAGATGGCCCCGTATGAAGCCTTATATGGGAGAAGTTGCAGAACTCCTCTGTGTTGGGATGAGGTCGGCGTGAGAAGTTTGTTGGGACCTCAAATTGTTGAAGACACGTCCAAACAAGTTCAATTGATTCGAGAACAAATGCGGACCGCGCAGAGTAGACAGAAGAGTTACGCTGATTTGAAGCGTAGGAATTGGGATCTGATTGAAGGGGATCAAGTCTTTGTAAAAATCTCTCCTATGAAAGGAGTGATGAGATTCGGGCGGAAAGGAAAACTTAGTCCGAGATTTGTGGGACCGTTCGAAATTTTAAAGAGAATCGGAGAAACGGCATATCGAGTCAAGCTACCACCAAAGTTTACCGATGTGCACATATCCATGTTAAAGAAATACGTGGCAGACCCTACTCACGTTATCGATTGGGAACCCTTGGAGGTTTATAAGGATATGTCCGTGGTGGAGGTGCCTGTTCAGATTGTTGATCGGAAAGAGCAGACCCTGAGGAATAAAGTTATACCGCTAGTCCTTGTGATTTGGCAGCACCACTCTCGCGAGGAAGCCACTTGGGAGCGCGAGGATGTTATCAGGAGAGACTTCCCCCATCTCTTCTAGTAAGGTATGACTCAATTTCGAGGACGAAATTTTTATAAGTAGGGAAGAATGTCATGATCTGAATTTTATACCTTTGATACACCTAAAATATGTATATGTGTTTAATACCGTATTCCCCGCATACCTTGAGTTTTCAAAATGTTTTATCTAAAAATACATGTTTTGGTTTTTCAAGCTTTTATATTTATTTTCGTCATTAATGAATATAAGTTGTGTAATAGCCTATTGGTTAAAGGCTTTAAATTCTAGATAAGAGGTCTAGGGATCAAACCTTGTTATGTGTGCTTTAAACCTCTATTAATCTCCAAAGTGTGATAAATAAGTGTTTCACGGAGAACCCTAAATTATAAGCTAATTTAGAGTTCTTCTTAAGAATAGAGCTCTCAGGTGATTTTATTTCATAGATAATGATGAAATGATTAAATGAATGCATGTCATGATTAATAAATTTTTAATGTTAATGATGTTGGGTTAAAAAGAAGTGTGATAAATAAGTGTCTCACGGATTTCAATCGATTGACACCTAAAAGCAATTTCCGTGAATTCCCGCCAAACTTTGCATCAGATACTGCCTCGGTATTTCGGCCTTAACTTTCTGTCCCGAACTCGGATTGAGGCGATTCTTATGGTGTTGGAAACCTGACGACGAGCTCTACAAAGTTTGTATTTTAGCCAGTTTCTAAATCGAACGTCTTGAAGGTCCAAATTGAGCTGCAAGTAGCACTAAGTTCCCGATGACCCAAAGTTGCAGTATTTTGATATTATTTTCAAAATTCTTGGGCTGTTTTACGCACCATGATCGTATGATATGCACTGTAATATTTATGCTCCATGATTGTGTATACTTTGATATTTACGTATCATGATTAAATGTACTTAAATGTATATGTAGTATGATATCACTCTCATGCACTTTATATGTCCCATGATGATCTATATAATTCACAATCAAGATACGTAAAATACGATGAAATATCAAACCATGATTAATGAGCATTAGACCCAACATCTTGTACCCGATGGAGTCTAAGAAGGTATTAGACCCAACATCTTGTGTAAAGATGGAGTCTAACTGAACAAGAGTATGATGAACATGATTCAGCCCAACGTCTTGAGCGGGACGGAGTTTGACATGCAATAAATAACATGATTCATTAGACCCAACGTCTCGAGCATGACAGAGTCTAACTAACAAGTGATAAGCATGATTAAGACCCAACGTCTTGAGCGGGACCGAGTCTAACGTGCATTAAATGACAAGAAAGATGAAATTAAAAGATATGATGCATTCATGTAATATTAATATATATGTTTACGTTCAGTTCATTTCAGCTTAGTGAGATTATACATGCCACATGCACACATACATGAAATATATCGAAATGTTATATGGCTAGGATTGATATTTTATGCTTCAATAGATTGCATGTCTGGTTCATACAAGTGTAAACTCACACCCCTTGTTTATGTGGGTGACCAGATGAGACAAGTATTGCCAATGACAATGTATGGGTCTATGGCGATGAGACGGCACGTGGTGCTCAAGAAACTGGACTGAATGGCATTGATGGCTTCGTGGCCTAATTAGCTATTTTCCTTTCTAGTTAGTGGTAATTTTAAATAAATGGGACTTTGATCAGTTAGTATTTTATCTAAACTGTTTAAACTTTAATTATGTTGGACTTGTTATTGGAATAAGAACATTATCATGGGTTTTATTTAGATTAATTAATATTTTAAAGAATTTTATCTTCCGTTGTTTAAGGTGCTTTTATCGCCTTATTATATTTCTATGGTTCTCGATACGAAGGTACGGTCTAAGATCTTACAATTAAGAGGTTATGAGATATCGGGTCGCTACAGTACTTATAATCCGCCATAGCGGTCCACTTCAATTTTCCTGACTTATGGTTCAATTTGCGGATATGCCGTCGTGTTGGTTCGATTCACGAAGACTGCTGTACCAGTTTGATTCACAAACTAACTGTCGTATCAGTTTGATTCACGGATATGCCGCCGTGCCGATTCGATTCACAGATATACTGTCATGCCAATTCGATTCACGGAGACTGTCGTACCAGTTCGATTCATGGTTATCCGCCGTGCTGGTTCGATTCAGATTCAATTTCCAATTTCAAGCTCGAATTCAAGAATGAATCAAGGTTTCAGATTTGAATATGAATTCCAATTCAAGCTTAGAGTTCGAAATCAATGGATTCAAGGTTCGGACTTAGAGTCAGATACATGTTCTAAACTCCAATTTACAGTTTACATTTCAAGTTAATTTTCGAAGTTTCAATTTGAAGAATTCAAGTACAAGTTCAAATACATGTTCAAGGATTCAAAAATTTTCAATTACCAGTGCAATTACAATTTGAAATCACAATTATATCAAAGCATCTACGAAATCAGAGTAAAAATTGTAATTGAGTGTCGAATTTTTCCCACCTCAGATTCGGAGTCGTACCAAAACAAGTACTGCGAAGGTCCTATTGACGGTCTCCAACTCTCAATCTACATTAGACATATGACGAAGCATCAAGGATTTATTCTAATTACTAATAAATTTGACGTATTTATGTATTTTCTCAAAATCGAGGCAGAAATGGGCAAGTTCGTGCTAACTCAGAACTTGACCCAACTTCCCACTCAATTTTGACCTTTAAAAAAGTTGATTCATGAAATTGTAATTCACAAAAGTTATAGATCGTGTTGTCCTCTTTCCAACGCCATAAGAATCACATCAATCAGAGTTCGGAGTAAAAGTTTATGGTCAAACTACCAAAGTTCTGTCGGCATTTCAATCAAAATCGAACGATCAATTTTTCCAAGGCACAGAGTTCGAACGATCGATTTCTCCATAAATTTTTACACTGTCAAATCCGATCGATCGATTTTGACAGATACAGAACTCTTCGGCCTTCCTCTTCCTTGGTCCAAATCACCCAAAACTCATTTTCAAGCATCCTAATCACCCATAAATCACAACCAAACTAATTCTTAACCAATTTAAATTAAATCTTACCTTTCAATCACATGCACACACATTCCACGACAATCGGCACCAAGAATCGGCCTTTATGTTTCGAAACCCTCTTTTCTTCCCGATGGTTCGAAACTCTCATTTCCTTTCGATCGTATAGGTGTGGATTGAATCCTCCAGATGCTTGCCACAAATCAAAGCTCCCCCTTGAGTGTGAGAGATCAATGGTGATTTTGGGCTTCAAAATGTAAAGAAAGGAGGTCTTCCTCCAAGCTCTTCTCTTCAATATTACGAAGACGAAATTGACTTTCTTATGGTCGGAACAAGCGAAGATCTCCTCGAGGAAGACAGAAGGATTTTGGAGGACATCAAACGGTGGATTGGGTCTCAAAATGCAAGGGATGGAGCTTCTTCTCTCTACTCTCCTCTTTCTCCAAACTCTTTTTCACTGGCAACCGAATGAAACTTCCAAAGGAAGTTTTATTACTTATACCTTGGGCCTTGGTTCGGTGTGAAACTCGTACACTGCGAGTTGGTGCACGGTTTCTCCATCAAGGGTCGAAATGGACTAATTTTCACTCATAAACTAATTCTTTTACCGTTGATACTCTCTCTCGGGGCTTGGTTCACTAATTTCCCATTTAAAAATTTAACACTTTTCACAAAAGGTGTACTTCTCCAATTTAAGTGTCTCAAAAATTCGATGCGACATTGCGTGCCTTGCCAAACGCGTACACTTGGTTGGGTGCCATGTGACATGTTGGGTTACTGGGTTCGGGTTGGTGTGCAACATGCACAAGCACACACACATATGCTCTACATAGGGTACGAGCTGTAATTTAACGTGCTCGACACGTAACCCCAATTACAACAAGTGAAGTTTCGAGACCATGTTACATAGGTCAAATGTTTGACTTAGGTCAAATCAGTAAAAAAATTGCATTTTTGTCAAAAGTCAATAATTCAACCTATTCAAAAATTTCGGGTTGTTACATTTTTAAATATTGACCGATATGCATCGGGTTAGACCCCATCCAGCACATTATACACCCCCGATTCTATAAGAAAGCATTATCCCTATTTGGGTTAACTTGGATTATCTTTCATGTCAACTTGGATTATCTTTCATACTTAGTTAGGTAGGCTAATAATAGAAAAGAATACAACAAATCAAAGACGATATTTCTGAAAATCTTTCTTTATCAATAAAATTTAAAATTAAACAATCAAATGACCTACTATTAGCAACAAAATCTTTAGTCCTAAGAGTATGGGGTAATCAAATATCAAAGTTAAATACAAATCCTCCCAAACATCATAAGGTTATCAAAGCTTATGAATAGCTTTTTATCCCTCTAAATCTAGTAAAAAAGCTGACTTCCACAAATTTTACAAAACTTGACATCTTTCACAGGGTGTTGTGGAGTAAGGCATTCATTATCTTATGATGTTCATGAAAGTCCCATTAATTCTCTAGCCACTCCAATATCTAGGGGTCCCATTAATTCTATTTTCCGACGCTTATTTTCAATCCAATTGATGAGCATATGCAGATTTAAAAATTCAGCCTTTAATTTTTCACTGATTTTCTTGAATATAAACATGCCCTTAGGAGAAAATATAAGATTACTTGTACCCATAGGGATTAGGTGATGGTTTTAGGGATAGATTAAATAAACTAAGGGTATTTTGTACCATCATGATGAATTGGATTGTTCAATTTCTTAAGTCATTTGGCTTAATAAGTGAATGACCTTTCATAATTTGAACATGAGCGGTCAAGTGTCATTATTCCTTTAAGAAAGCATTATTCGTATTTGGGTTACTATATCTTGGGTTATCTTTCATACCTAGGTTAGGTAGGCTAATGGCAATGGTCAGCTCCTATCTATCAGGTAGAATCGGATTTTCAGTCCTGCCCTATCAGCTGCTCTTAGAAATAGGAGAATATTGACTTTCTTGGGTTTTACTTTTTATAACTTGACGTACAATTAAGATTCTCCTATTTTCAAGGGCAGAGGATAACATATGACTAGAAATTCGGTTCTACCTGGTAGGACCTAACCATTGCCTGATAGTAGTTAAGCTAATATGTAATAGGAAATAATTAAATTTGAAATTGAAGATTTAAATGAGCTAATATTAGAAACAAATTATTTTTTCCAAAGAGTATGGGGTAATCAAATATCAAAGTTAAATGCAAGTCCTCACTAACATCATAAGATTACCAAAGCTTACGAATAGCATCTTATCCGATTAAATTGTGTCAAAAGCTGACTTCCACAAGTTTTGGCATACCCCAACATATGTGGGAACTAGATTTTGAGGAATTTTGGAGTAAAAATATCTTCATAATCTTATGCAAATCTCTGTGGAATTGTTGGCAATCTGTCTCCATGGAATTATTATGATCTACAACTTACATGAAAAAACAACAAATATAACACCTACCAGACATAGCAAAAGGCCACACTATGATGGTGCTGAACATCATCTTATGCTATTATAAATACGAGTTCCTCTAGCAATAGTATTACATAGTTTATTGAGTACAGATATAGCAACATGAAGATGTGACAACCCGACTTTTCCAATCCTTAAGGGTATAGGAAAGGCTGGTTCATCAACTTATTGACTTCTCAATAAGCCGTAACAAACAGAAGCCGACAACATTAGCATAGGACAGAACAGAAGCAAAACCAAAAAAATAAGCAAGAACAAAAGTTCATTCAAAATAATATATCACCCTAAGGAACCAGGAAGAACCACCGGTGATGGCCAATCCAACACCTAAAATAGTGGTTCCTAATGATGGTTCCTCAAGTGATATCCAAAAAAACAAAACAATGGCCTAGGGCCCAATATTCAAATAATTCTAAACCAAAAGTACAAAAAGTGTAAATCTAGATCAAGGAAAGAATTCCTCTGCTGGGGTCTCCAATTCCTCCTCAGGAATATAGTCGGAGTCCTCCAAATTCAGGTCTTCAGATCCCAAATCAGTCTCAGCACCTGTGACGTATAGTCGGGGTGAGCTACATCGAAGCTCAATAGAGGAAACTTATCCAATTGCATTTTATTACAAGTAAAGGTTTTTCAAAGATAAAATCGGATAAAATATGATTTTCAAAAGATGCTTTGCAAACTAAATTTTCAATTCTAAATAGAAAGATAAAAGCTGATTCAATGAGTCTGATATTTTCAAATTTCTGAATTAGGCATGCTTCTTGTCTTAAATTTATAATTTAAAAATATTTTCTCAAATTACATACTAGCATGAGAGCAGGAATATCACCGATGGGAAACCCTACTGACCATTGTCGTTCATGAACTCTTTTTCGAAAGTGAAAAATGCCGCTACGTACTGAGAGAAACTTGCACACGACTGAAATACTGTCAACACGATTAGTGGAACCTAGGGTTTCGTTCGGATGTGCCTCAAATCAAATGCAAATGCTAAATATATCAAAGTTTGTATATATAATATATTTTCGGATTTTCGGAGTTCTGATTCGAAGTTCAAAGTTCAGAAGTTCAAATTTCTGAGTTCTTATTCATATCAAAGTTTCAAAGTTTTTATTTGTGTCACATTTCAAAGTTCTTATTCATACTGTGTCAAATAAAATTTCGGAATTCATGCTTTATACAAAACAACCTATACTTATAATAGAATGCAAATCAGGTTTATGGTTTCCCTACCTCGACTCAAAGCGATCCAAAACACACAAGGAAGTTCTCACAATGGACTCTTTACCATCAACCCTACAAGGATTAATACTACAAGTGTTAATAGAGGTCCAAAAGTTAAACCCGAAAGCTATTCAATAAAAAAATTTCGACAAAAAATTCAAAGGCCAGAAACAAGGCAAAATTCGACCCTCGAATTCAAATTCGATCATTTGAAATTCGATGGTCGAATTTGAAATTCCACCGAATTTGAAATTCGATGGTCGAAATAAAATTCGACCATCGAATTCCCAAAATTGCATCAGGCTATAAAAGCCCAATTTCAACCTCGAATTTAAATTCGATGGTCGAATTTCAAATTCGACCCTCGAATTGAAATTTGACCCTCGAATTTCTCCAGGTCTATGTCTGTCCAAAATTTCCTTCTGATTTATTTTCGGTCTTCCAACTACAAGACTAAATCTCTATTCTAAAAGCACTCTTATCTAAATTAAACTAGGCAAAAATTTAGTCTAATCAAATGAGTTTAAAGGCCTACCTTTTGAAGTTAAATCCTTCGGCTCCCGTTGCTCCAATTTCAAGCATCGAAACAAAACCTCAAGGCTTAGTAGGCTTGGACTTCCAAATCAATCCATCACAAAGTTGCTTCAAGAGCCTGAGACCAAGACATCCACATAATTATCCTCTCTCTCCTATCGTTTTCTCTTAATAGCTTAAACAGATCGGAAATAAAACACAAGACTTTTTAATGGTTGAGATGGGGAGAAGGTTTTTAAATCACAAGGGATCTAAGATAAAAAAAAGTGTAGTGTTGCAAGGGCTTCAAATTCCAGATTCACACGAGAGAGAGAAGAGTGACCTCTCCTCTACACTTCTCTCTTTATAAACGAAATTCACTCATCAAAATATCATGATATTTCACCTAAAATTCTATCCACTTAACATGCACATGTTTTCGGTGTTAAGCGCTCACACATTACTTAATGTATTAGCTACAACAGATTTGACTTCCATAAGTCCGAAACCAAAATCCTTTGGTCACACCTCTCAGACTCTAACTTACCAAAATCAACTAGGTTCATCTTGTAAATTTTTTCGGGCACAGATATCAAGGTAACCGAAATCAGGTCAAAAATATCAGAGATATTATAGAAGATCACTTTGCTTTCTCTTCCTTCTTCTCTCATGGTAATCACTAGTATATATATATATATATATATATATATATATATATATATATATATATATATATATATGTATATATATATGTGTGTGTGTGTGTGTGGTAATCACTACTCTTCTTTTTCTACATTTGAAGTCGATCTCCTATGACCGCCATTAAACTGTTTGTGGCATGGCCGTCCCGTGCCACATATGTTTGAT
This sequence comes from Chloranthus sessilifolius, assembly GCA_021018995.1. NCBI lineage: Eukaryota > Viridiplantae > Streptophyta > Magnoliopsida > Chloranthales > Chloranthaceae > Chloranthus > Chloranthus sessilifolius. The sequence continues at coordinate 117,101,698 of CM037594.1, read as the reverse complement.
CAATCCAAGTAGATTAACTAGCAGCCTATAATTGACGTATATCTCGACTAAAAAATCATGTTGATCGGAGGATTATTCTAACCATCTAATTGATACATTTTAATTTCGACGATTAAAAAGTATAGACAATTTTTTTTTAGAATGCATAGATGTGAAGGTTCTAATAGCCCAGTGATCAGTGTAATTTTTTGACACATTTTAGTTCAAAATAAGAAGTATGATCTTGATTAATTGGATTGCTCAAATCCACATGCAGCAGTCATCTGCGATTATCTCTTTGGGAAAATTAACATTATTCATATGTAGCAACTTTTTCTTTTTCTCATTTTTTAATAATGGGGTATCCGGCCTCTTAGAGCACCCAACTAAGTCCCTGGATATATGCAACGGCCTTTACATCAACATAATAAGTCCCTACTAGTGGCCGACAAAGGGTGGGATTCGAAAGCTAAAACTTTGCTTCTTGATTCTTGGATTAGGCAGGCAAATGATGAACCAATACATAAATCAAAGTGAATTCTGGAGGGGTAACCTTATCACTCAGGTTAATTTTTAAGATGTGTTCCAGGTAGAGCCATCATGTGTTCATGTGATTTGACGTCCATGATCTAAATATCTATTTTGTGAGTGATTGAAATGAAAAATGCTCTTCATCGTCTAATTCATTGATGGAATGTTGTATATACATGATAGCCATTAATTTAGTTATCATTGATGGCTTTGAATAACACGATGAAGATCCTTTTTCATCCTTACATTAAAGATCTTTAGATCATGACACACCTATAAGACGGTACACATCTTATTCCACATAAAATCTCACAATAAATGGGCTTATGCCGTTTATCCAATACTAACTCATATCTATAACTAACACAAAAAATGGGGAAGATAAAAAAGAAAAAATCAAAAGAAATCGACAAAATTCAAGAAAAAATCAAGAAAAATTTAGGAAAAAGAAAGGAAAATATTATAAATTATTAGAAGATTATAATGCAATATAATGGAAGATACAAATATTTTAGCTCATCTATATGGTCAAAAGCATAATAATACAGATTTCGCAGAGGCAATAAAGTTTTACGTATCCCAAAGATTTTTTTGTGTAAAAAAATTGAGGTACAGCTGGCGGTATATAATCTATTTACCAAGTACGAACTCTTTTATACATAATAATGGCTCTTTACATTTAGGCTCGAGCTTTCTCGAGACGGTTTATAGAACTTTGCATTGTGCGTAACGTTTGACACTTAAGGATCGTTCATCAAATGGATGAAGCTTTGGTGGATTTTTAAGTTCAATTCAAAATTTTGTCATTTGATGCTAGCCTAGGACATTGGTTATAAGAGGAGAGAAAACGCTATAAATACCCGATGGGACTAAATTTCAACATGCCCCCATATGTATTGGCTCGACTGAGTCAAATCGCGTACACAATTGGATCGAGTGATGTGGAATGGAGAAAGATATGCTTTGATAGCATAATAAATTTGGACATCCAACTCAAATCAATTGCTTCTCTATGGAGGGACCCAAGAACTTAGAACAGGAGAGACGATGCTATAATTGTCTTATGTGGGATTAAATTCAACAAGGATCTACCCGAACTGGACCCGACTTTATTTTTAATCTCAACCTGAAGTCGAGCTGATCCGATTTGTTGCTAATTGAGATGGGCCATTGGTTTCAAATATATAGGGTGTGTTAAGGTGCACTATCCTTTGGCGGATCCTAGTTCTTTGCCTGCTCTCCATCAGAGGAGGTTTTATCTGCTCTGGTGGAGAGTAGGCAGAGATATATTTTATCATTTAAACAACTCCTTGCCAGAGCAAATGAGGCAGAAAGCTGTGATACCAAATTCAATTATAGCTCCTCGTTGGGGCCAAAGAGTCACTCTTTAGATCGGAGGAGCTAACCCAAACACAGCAGTAGTGTAGGAGTCAAGTCAGGTTCGAGCTGAGAAACGAAGATCCAAACCCTACTCATGGGAGTCATACCACAATTTGTTTAAAGGCATTCATGGGAGTCGCTATGTTAAGAACAAACAAAAAGATTATTAAAATAGGCATTAAATAAGAAAATAAGTAAATTAATGGTATGGCCATAAAAGGACCAAGTTTCGGTCAGGTTGGCGGGTCAAGCGACTTGAATTTCCATAGATTTGGTTTGGATTCAAAATTTCAAAGCATTGGAAATTCTAAGCTGTTTTAAATGAGTAGGGTTCAAATCATCGTTTCTCAGAAACCTGAACTTGATTTAACTCCTACACTACTGTTATGTTCGGGTTAGCTCCTCCGATCCAAAGAGTGGTTCTTTGGTTCTGACGAGGAACTATAATAGCATTTGGTATGACAACTTTCTGCTTCATTTGCTTTGGCAAGGAGTTGTTTTAGTGATAAAACATCTCTCTGCCTATTCTCTACCAGAGCAGATAAAACCTCCTCTGATGGAGAGTAGGCAAAAAACTGGCGGCCACTAAAGGATAGCGGACCTAAACACACCCTATATATTTAAAACCAATTGGCCCATCCCAATTAGCAACTAATCGGGATAGGTTGGCTTCAGGCTAAGGTTAAAAAATAATCACGTCGGGTCAAGTTGAGGTAGATCCTTGTTGACTTTAATCCCACATCGGGTAGTTATAACTTGGTATCTCCTGTTATAAGTTCCGGGGCCCATCCACAGAGAACCAATTGGTTTGAGTTGGATGTCCAAATTGATCATAGTATCAAAGCATATCTTTCTCCGCTCCACTTCACCCAATTCAATTATTTACATGATTTGGCTCAGTCCGGTCAACACATACAGGGGCATGTTGAAGTTTAATCCCATCGGGTATTCATAGTCTTGTCTCTCCTCTTATAACCAATGTCCTAGGCTAGCCTCAAATGACAAAATTTTGAATTGGACTTAAAAGCCCATCTAAGCTTCATCCATTTGTTGGATGAGTCTTAAAGTGTCAAACGTTGACGGACAATGCAAAGTGCCACAAATTGTCTTGACGAAGCTCGGGCCTAAAATGTAAAGAGCTATTATTATTATGTATAAAAGAGTTCAATTCATACTTTGTAGATAGATTGTATACAGCTAGTTGTACCTCAAATTCCCTGCACAATTTTTTTTTGGGATCCGTAAAGCTTTCTCGCCTCTGTGAAATCCGTATTATTACACGTTTGACCATAAAGATAGGCTAAAATATTTGTATAATATTTGTATCTACCATTATATTTATTAAATATTATATTGCATTAGTCTTCTAATAATTTTAAATACTTTCCTTACTTTTTCTTTCATTTTTCTTGAATTTTGCCGATTTCTTTAGATTTTCTCTTTTTCAATGCTGCCCATTTTTTTGAAGAAGCCAGGGTCTATTCACCCGGCCGTAAAGTTTTTTATGCCCACCATCAGGTAGCCATCATGTAGCATTCATCTATCATGAGGATCGGGTGCCCTGACAACTTAGCCAAGGTCAATCAAATCCTATTGAAAAAATCAATAAATTATTTTGATGACTTTTCCACAATTAAAAATATGATTAAAGTTGACAAAAATCAATGCACCAAAGTTTTGGGGAGTTACTTTATCTTTGACCCATCAAAGGGAGGGAAAAAGTTAAAAAAAATAATACATATATTTTTTAAATCCCATGTCTCATAGCTGATCAATAAAAAACGGGGTTTGTTTTGGGTTGATCATGTCACATGACATGTGATCTGCTGTCACGACTTATAATCCTAGCCAATCTCAAGGGCCAAGAATTTTGTGTTATGACACAACACGTTTGTTATGGTGATAAGCGGACATACATATCTTACTAGATTATACATAAAATTGAGCTCCCAAATATTGTGAACTAAACTTTATTCTCACATTAAAATTTTTTTTCATTAAACTTACATAAATTTTGAGTTCATTATACTAAATGATCAGAAATAAAGGGATGGTCAACGACTAGAAAGTTTTACTAAATATTTAATACGTACTTGACACCGTCTAACTGGTCATCCACGTCGTCATCCTCATAAATCGTATCATCAATCGGTGCATCAAGTCCATTGGAGAAAAGTAAACTATATTTTCACCTGTAACTGTTAGTTTTTGGTGGGATGAATTTACTCAGTTATATAAATTCAGTGGGTTGCACAACCAATCCACCACAATTTACCCACATCATTGTGGGTGCAATCTCGTGAGTGAAAGTGAATCTTTTAAAATTACATACAAGCAGCATAATAAAAGTTCTAATATAACCTATATCTTATATAGCCCCAATAACATATTTTGACCATTGAAGTGTAAACACAAAAGAACTTATTCTATTAATAAGCCACATAAAAGTCAAATAAGTAATGTACCAGAACAAAAGGGTTAGTGATTTGATCTCAAGTCAGTCACAAGTTATAGCTTGAGTCAAATTTTGACTTGTGACGTTGGAAGCTTTGCGTTTAATGATTTGATATTATAAATTTGTAATCGACCTTAAGACACACTTTTTGAAGCAAGGATGGGTTAATCTCATCGAATAAATCATCTTAGTATGATGAATTTGAGCTAATTGTAATAATTCCAAAAGAAATTTAGACCATGTATGACTTTATTTCATACACACCGTCAGATCCAAATTCACGGATATCGATATAATTTAGATCAAGTTTCGATTACTCTAATCTTATAAATACAATTATCATAGGATAATGCTAGGGGTTTTCCTTGGTTTGGACTCTCATAGGTTCGAGTTTACCATTAATCGAGCATTTCTCAATTCACAGTCATGATCGTCTTATCGTACAATCATGGGATATCATATGCCTCATATTATGGATAAATGATACATCAAATGTGTCCACTAAGCCTTAAAAGGTAGGTTGGGCCCATTATTGAATATTGGTCCACCGCTTCTCAAAACGAGTGTTTGGCTACTTTAGGTATATGGGTCATTAAGGGGGGTCCATAGGCTAGACGGGCTCACATACGAAGGCCCACAGACCTGTGTGGTGATTGAGGTCTTGAATGGCCCATATATTATTAGTGGACTAGACCTTATGTGCATAAGTGATGGTCCACTTTTACTAAAATAATCATATACCCACAATTTCTCTAATGGCACGTTATGGCCATAAATCTAATAATTCGGAAATCTTGAGATCTGTGAAAATATTTAAAGCTAAATTTCAAGTGGACCTAGATCGGTGGAAAGGAAAACTTTTTCACCTACTGAGATTTTCAAAATATGAAAAAATTCACATTAAATGACAGTCCTAAGGTTCAAATTTCATCAATGCTTAAACTAAATTTGAGGCACATTTAAGAGCTTAAATACCTCCGTTATGCGACATCGGATTTGATAACCACTTAGTGTTCTAGAAAATAAGGTGGCTTTTCATTTGGGGTCCTCCCTAATTTGGTATTTTTTTTAAGGTCAAGTTGGCGCTTTTTCTAGTTTCCTAAGGCTTACAAATTTCAGGAATTGCAAACAGTCAATATCTTTGACTAATAAGTTTTTCGGGCTATGCAATCCGTTGGATAAGTAGAGGCCGAAAATTTAGTGGGTGTACATCTTGATGGACTCTAGCCCAATTTTGGCTTGAAGCCTGAGATCAAAGAGGGTCAATTTTGACCCCTGACTTAGGTGTTATGGGAAAAAATGTAATATTTTTAAGTAAGCATTGCACCACTTTAGATGGTACGAAAACTGAATTTTGTTTGTTGAGATGGAAATCTGACCATCAATTTGATAGATGGTCAGACGTTACTTAATTAGGCTTATGGGTGTCGGCTCATGGGCTCATGTTTAGTTCTAATCAAGGGGTTAAAGTTAGCCTCCTGGTCCAGTTATACATGATTTAACACAGATGTTTTATAGATTTTGAACCATCGCAATATATAATATATATGATATAATTATATAAAAAGAAAAGTGTACCATCGGATTAATTATAATCTAACAATTATTGGGGTTTTATATATAGTTATCCATTCCAAAATGATTCATAGTAAGGAGGTTTGTAAGGTCAAAGTTCACCCTTTAGTTAGTGTGCACAAATTTTCAAATGTAAAAACATAAAAAATTCTAAGAACTAATAATTGCCTCAACTTTTGAAAACATATATAATTGCCTCCACTTTTGGAAACAAATGTAATAAGCGTTTGTAATTGCCTCCACTTTTGAAACATAAAAGATTCTAAGAACTAATAATTGCCTCTACTTTTGAAAACAAATATAATTGCCTCCCCTTTCTTTTATAAGCTTATATGCCGGATCCTCATTACTAATGGAATTGAAATGATTCCCTTACCTTTTTTTTTAATAATTAACAGAGGCACTCATTTAATTTTTAAGATGTGTTCCAGGTAGAGCCATTATGTGTTCATGTGATTTGACGTCTAAATAATTATTTCGTAAGTGATTGAAATGAAAAATGATCTTCATCGTCTAACTTATTGATGAAATGTTGTATATATACATGATAGCCATTAATTTAATTATCATTGATGGCTTTGAATAATATGATGAAAATCATTTTTTATCCTTACATTAAAGATTTTTAGATCATGGCACACCTATAAGACCATACACATCTTATTTCCACATAAAATTTTTCAAAAGTGCCCTCAGTGCCAACCTACCTAGCGCTTATGCCGTTTATCCAATACTGACTCATATCTATAACTAACACAAAAAATGGGCAAGATAAAAAAGAAAAAATCAAAAGAGATCGACAAAATTCAAGACAAATTTAGGAAAAAGAAAGGAAAATATTTTAAATTATTAGAAGACTATAATGCAATATAATGGAAGATACAAATATTTTAGCCCATCTATATGGTCAAAAGCGTAATAATACGGATTTCATAGAGGCGAGAAAGCTTTATGTATCCCAAAGTTTTTTTTGTGCAAGAAATTTGAGGTACAGCTAATGGTATATAATCTGTCTACCAAGTACGAACTCTTTTATACATAATAACGGCTCTTTACATTTAGGCCCGGGCTTTATCGAGACAATTTATAGAACTTTGCATTGTGCGGAAAGTTTGACACTTAAGACTCGTTCAACAAATGGATGAAGCTTTGATGGATTTTTATATAGAAAATCATTAGGATCTTCTCGCAATCAAAGCAGAAATAAATTAAACTTTAACATATCTTACACCGTAGAGTTTTTCATGCGAGGATTTAACCTTGAGCGATTCGAGTAATAATTCGGCGATGATTTGATGAAGAGTCTTATCTTTTTTTGCACACTGTAGAGAAGATGAGTTTCCTTTGAATTCTTCTAATTCAATTGATACGTGTATTGTGTGTAGAAAGAGAGACTCTACATCTCTTTAAATAGGTTAGAAACTTGCCCATCAAGAAATTTAACAGTTAAGATTACCACACTTAAGTTAGGGTAAAATCACAACCCTTGATTTAATTAGAAACTTTTAGTTTGACCATAACTAGTGTTTCACCATCTCTCTAAGTTAACAACTTAGACTGTTTGACCTTGACCATGACATGTGACTTAAGGGACACATAAATCCGTGAAATCCAACAATCTCCTACTTGGACCTTAAGACCAATTGGGTTTTTTTTTTTTTTTTTTTTTTTTTTTTTTTTTTTTTTAAATATTTTGAAAATCAAGTCCAAATTGTTTCTTTAAGAAAACTTGACACGGTGCACCGATTTTGAAAATCTTATAGAGATATATTCTTTCATCTCCATTTTAAGCACCATTAGTGAGGATCATGAATGCACTAATGCTCTCAATATTGACACTAGGACAATTCCATTGTTACAAAACTAACACTACTTGAAACTTCAACGTCCTTAACCTTTACGTGATTATTTTAAACAATGTGGCACGAGAAATATAGTACTCATAAAATTTGGTCTGTACTCATTCTCGTGGAGTCCTGTTTCATGCCACTGCATGTCACTCTGATGTAATCTTGCATCCCGCTTTGTGATGAACCAGTCACCCTTTCATCAGAGTGAAGGCATTACCAACGTGGAGCCAACTCACGTTTAGCCCAAACAAACTTGAGTGTCAAACACTCCAGACTATTTTGTGATAATCGCCACCATACCTTGTGACAACCGCCACCATACCTTGTGACAAACGCCACCTTGTTATGGATAATGATCCCATAACCTATAAATGATAACATGCGACAACAATATAATAATTTGAGCTCAAAAGAAAGGCATGTATATAAATGCAGCGAAAAAACCATGATCCATAGCAGAAAAAAATAATAATAATATGTCCAACTAAAATAAATCTAGAACTGAGTCAACAACTCAACAAGTTCCATCCAGGTCACATGCTCCTTGAAAACCTTGGGTGGTAAACTCTTGGTAAGGGGATCTGTAATCATAAGCTCTATACTAATATGAGGACTCTCTATAACACCATCTCGAACGTTCTCATATACAACGAAAAATTTGACATCAAAATGCTTATTCCTCTTGGTAACCTTTCCGTGTTTCACAAACTTGGTTATAACCTCATTGTTACAATAGATGATAAGTGGACGATGAATGAAATCAATAATCTTTAGATCTCCAATGAAATTCTTCAACCATAATGTATGACGAGTAGCCTCATAACAACTAATAATCTCAGCGTACATAGTCGAATCTGCCGTCAAAGTCTGTTTGGCGCTTCTCCAGGAAATAACGCTCTCTGCAAGTAGAAATAAATAATATGCTGTCGATTTAACGCTATCCTTACAACCAGCAAAATCAGAATCTGAGTATCCGACAACCTTAAGCTCATTTGATCTACGATAGGTCAACATAAAATCTTGGGTTCTTTGTAAGTAACAAAGTACCTTCTTCACGACTGTCCAATGTGCTAATCATGGATTAAACTGATATCAGCTAAGTAGGGTGACATCGAAATTGATATCGAGGCGTAGACAAACCATTGCATACATAAGATTACCCACAACTGAAGCATACACTTTTTGATCTACTTGTTTTTCTACCTCAGTTCTGGGCTGTAGATCCTGGGAAATAGTATCACCCTTCAAAATAGGTGCTTCACCTGGAGCGCATCTATCCATGCCATATCGTGTAAGTACTTTCTCTATGTAGGCCTTCTGTGAAAGACCTAAACAACCGGCAGCCCTATCACTATGAATTTTGATGCCAAGCACATATTCAGTAAGACATAAATCCTTCATATTAAATGCCTTGGAGAGAAAACTCTTGGTGTCGTGGAGAAAATGAATATTATTACTTGCAAGGAGTATATCATCCATGTAGAGAACCAGAATGACAAATTTGCTCCCACTCTTTTTGAGATATATACAACGATCAACAAAATTTTCTTTAAACCCATAACTAGTGACAACCTCATCGAATTTTAAATACCACTGCCTAGAAGCTTGTTTGAGTCCATAAATGGACTTATTCAATTTGCAAACTAGTTGTTCCTTTCCTTTAATCACAAAACTCACTGGCTGTGACATGTATATATCTTCTACAAGGTCTCCATTTAGAAAAGCAGTCTTTACGTCCATTTGATGTAATTCGAGATCGTAATGTGCAACTAAAGCCATTGCAATCCTCAATGAATCCTTAGAAGAGACCGGAGAGTAGGTCTCATCATAGTCAATGCCTTCCTTCTGTCTGAAACCCTTTGCAACAAGTCGTGCCTTGAATCTTTCAATCTTGCCACTAGAGTCTCTTTATTCTTATAAACTCATTTGCATTCAACTGCCTTGCGATTCGCTGGCAAATCCACAAGGTCCCAAACCTTATTCTTTTCCATTGATAATAACTCCTTTCTCATGGCCTCCTGCCAGTGTGAGGATTCATTGCTATCAATAACCTGCTGAAAAGTCGATGGGTCATCAAGATCAACACCCTCAAATTGAGCCTCTTGCGCATATACCTTATAGAAAAATCTGGAATAGCAGGTTTACACTGACGCTCAGATCTTCAGGGTTGAGCCGAAGGTACTGGTGAAACATGAGGTAGAATAGGAATGAGGTAGAATAAGACATTCTTCTTCAATTGGAGCCGTCACTGGATTTGTCTGAATCAAAGTATCAACATGTATAGGATCAGGTGGTGAAGGAAGAAAAGCATTACCACCAGATGAAGGCATAAAATCAAATTCAGAGTTCTCAATAAAAGTAATATTATTCTGACATGAACTCCCACTGGATTCGTCATTCTCCAGAAAATTGGCTATATGAGTCTCAACAATATCAATGACTCTTCCAGGACAATAAAATCTCCAAGTCCTAGAACGATGTCCATAACCGATAAAGTTACAACTAACTGTGCAAAGATCCAACTTCTTCATATTGGGATTATAAAACTTAGCTTCAGCTTCACAACCCCATATATGTAAAAGTCCGAGCTTTGGATCCTTAGTTGTCCATCTCTTGTAAGGAGTTTCAGGTACAACCTTGCAAGGAACCCGGTTGAAAATGTAAACTGCTGTCTTCAAGGCTTCACCCCAAAACTCTTCTTTTTAAGTGTAGAGTGACTTAGCATGCTATGAACAACCTCCTGATAAGTACGATTTCTCCTTTCTGAAACGCCATTCTGCTGCGGAGTGCTAGAAGAAGTATATTGTGGAACAATGCCTTGAGTCTGTAAGTACTCCACGAATGGTCCAGGATTGACACCATCAGGACCCATTCTACCGAAATATTCTCCACCTCTATCTGAATGCACAATCTTTATTTTCTTCCCAGGTTGATTTTCTACGTCCAACTGATAGGTTTTGAAGACCTCTAAAGCTTGATCTTTCGTCTCCAATAAGAAGACGTATGTGTATCTGGAGTAGTCATCAATAAAGGTAACAAAATACATTTTGCCACCACGAGTAGCAATCGGAAAAGGGCCACAAATATCAGTATGTATCAACTGTAAAACCTTAGTGGCCCGAGAGGCGGAGAACTTTCTCTGTTTGAAAGTTTTACCCTTCATACAATCCGCACAATTTTCAAAATCGGTGAAATCTAATGGTCTAATAATACCATATCTAACTAACGATTCTAGTCTTTTCTTCGATATGTGACCCAACCTTCTATGCCATAAGGCTGCAGAATCATCCCTAAGCAAAGAGCGCTTTGACACGGAAGGTGTTGAGTTTGGGGCCTCAGCAATCAAAGCAATGGTGCGAGAAGAATTAACAGATAGCAAATATAAGCCATCAACTAAAAAACCACGACCAACCACATAACCATCAAGAGAAATATCCAAACCCATACTGCTGAAAGTAAAAATATAACCACAGTCTGCAAGTCTAGATAACGAAATAATGTTCCTCCTAAAGGAGGGAATAAAATATGTCCCATGTAAAGTTAAAGTATGTCTCGAATCCAAAACTAAATCGCAGGTACCGACGCTCTCCACCTGCATCGCCTGGTCGTTCCCAAGGAACAACCTATCCTCCTATTTGAGTCTTCTCCTGCTTCTGAGCACTTGAAAAGAGTGTGAGAACAGAAGCACCAGAGTCAACCAACCAGGAATGAGGAGGACAATCAACTGAAAAAGTCTGAGAGAGTACTAAAACTCTAAGAATACCTTCAGGCTGCTTCGCGAGCCACTTCTTATAATTCACACATTTTGTGACAGCCCGGATTTCAAAACCCCAAAACCTGTGCCATCGGCACGATCATCTTGACCGTGCCCCTTAGCTATGCACGAAATTTTGGTATATCAAGTAACAATAATGAACTGAAATGATAACAATAAATGCGGAAATAATACCATCATCACATCTCAAAAGACAGTTCTACCTTCATGCCCCTCATGAATGTAGAACCGATCCGAACCATCGATGATAGCTAATCATCACTGATGGTTCGCCCAAAAGAATATCTCAATACTTAATTACATGATTTAAACGAAAATCAAGACTTGACATACCAAGTCGTACCAATAATCTCTCAAAACAAAATCCTCAAAATGCACAGCAAGTCCTCTAGAAGAAGTCCTCTGGAGGCGGCTCTAACTCGTCACCAGGTGCTGGGTCTGACTCACCAGGGTCAACGTCCCCTAAAGTGTTAATAGCTGCTAACAATGGACCTGCGACGTATAGTCTGAAGGGTGAGCTACTTCCTAGCTCAATAGGGAACAAACACAGTTGAACATATAAATTATAACTCACATATATTCCATGATATGCCATGCATGATATGTCTATACAGTTACTGAGAAATACAGTTGAAAAGGAATCACATTTTACTGGTAATTTACACATGTCTTTTAATTAATCATGAATGACACTGAATAGGCCTAAAGCAAAACTTAACCTTTCAACTTAAGTAATCCCCGAGCAATATAGCATTGAGCTCCGATGAGATACCCTTCATCGTCATCTATATAAACAGTTTTAAACGTATTCCCTGGGAATACAATTAGTACCCAAGCCCCTTTCCCCTGGGGATCGGTGGCGGGGTTTCAACTTATCTCAATTCAACACCCCTGAGGTGTGCTTACTGTGTACGGATAAGCCTCCGCACTGGCTTACGGTTTCGCCGCCGTATCGGTCACGGATATCCTGCCGCGTCAGTCGTGGGTATCCCGCCATGTCGGTGGGGTATCCTATCAAACCTCAAATAATAAAAATATCAGGTGCTTTACATATAGTTATTCACCGTGTAAGTGTGGTATCTTATATCAGTTAGGCCTTATCAGACATTATTCAATCTTGGATACATCCATGGGATGTATCCATTCAATTGCGTCACACCTGATGCTCTTATTACTTTACTTCCTCATCCCCTGGGGATGACTCATTATCATTTCCCTTATAGATGTCACACACACACCCTTTTCACAAACTCTTAAGCAATAAAATAGTTTTTAAATTTGAGTTCTATATCATTACATACAGGCTCTTGTAAAATAAAGTACATGTTCAAGGTATTCCCTACCTCAAGTCTCTGCTAAATCATGCATCAAGGTCCCATGTGGCTCTTTGTGTCCTTGATCACACGTACCACCTATGGTACAACATAACACATGCAATACATCACTAAAGATGTAACAAAGAAGGTCCAAGACCCTCTAAGAATCTTAAAGTCAAACTCACAAGTCAATAAAAACTGGCACAGTCGATTAATCGAACTCCAAAGTCGATTAATTGAATTTGGTTCGATTAATCGATTCTCAAAATCGATTAATCGAAACTCAAAGTCGATTAATCGATTCTCAAAATCGATTAATCGATTCTCAAAATCGATTAATCAAGATTCCCATTTGATTAATTGAATCCCCATTCGATTAATTGAAATTCTCTACTCTATCTTTTCGATTCTCAACTCAAGTAATCGAATTTCCAAAATCGATTAATCGAATTTCGAAATCGATTAATCGAAATCCCATTTCGACTAGTCGATTTCCCCAGGTCTTTTTCCTCCATCCACTGGAGTCCATTGGAGGTTCTCAGTCGATTAATCAACACCAAAATCGATTAATCGAAAATCAAATTCGATTAATCGAATTTGGGTTCTTTGACTTTTCAACTTCTTGGCGAAAATCGATTAATCGAATCTCAATTTCGATTAATCGAATTTGCCAGATTCAGCCCCCTTTTGGCTGTTCTTCCCAATCTTTTCGTACTCTTTTTCTTTCATTTTTCTAAGCCTTTATCCTATAATTTAACCATTCTTAACTACAATTAACTCACATAACTTATGCATTGAATTTACAAGGATTTTACCTTCAATCAATCTCAAATTGATTAGATCTAATGGTTGGAAAGGCTAGGGTTCCAGCTTTTGGCTCTAACGGAATCCCTCGCTTCGAATCCGGCCTTAAATGCTCGAATCCCCCCTTCCAATCAGCTGCAATAACTCCTCTCTTTACTCCTCTCTCTTTCTCTCTTCTTTACTCTCCTTCAACAACCAAAATAATTGATTTTAGGGTTATTAAACCCTTTTATTTCCCTTCTAACTTATGTATTGAGCACATACACTAGAAGTAGGTGTATGTGACTCCGGATTTCGTCACATTTCACACATTCACTTAATTTCTCACATCTCATCCGTTCATCATATCCTACGTCATCTAGTGAACTCCTACATGGTCAAACCTATGACCAGTCGGGCACGAATCTCGAGATCACTGTTTAACGTAAAATTTTCAGGATATTACACATTTGCTCTTGAAGTGGCCTTCTTTGCCGCAAAACCAGCAACCGCTTACACTTTCAGACTGACCCTGAGTACGTGCTGCCTTTCCAAAACTTTGACCCTTGCCTTTACCCTTGTTCTGAAATTTTTGTTGTGGTCGGTGTCCTTGATTCCTCTTAGGACCCTTCTTCTTGAAATTCTTTTTACTGGAGCTAGAAGTCCCCAAATGAGCTGACTCATGTCACTCACCTTTAAGCCTTTTTTCTTCAATGACGCACATTTGAGTTAACTTGTTAAAGTCTCAATTCTGCTCTTGTGAATTATAATTCACTTTAAAAATATCGAAAGTCTTAGGAATGGAAGCAACCCCAATGTAGACTATCAACCCTTCATCGATGTTAAGTCCGTATTCTTTAATACCCAAATAGAGTTGAGACAACTTCAATAAGTGATCTCTCACATTCCCACTGCCATCATATCGAAGGTTCATGAGATCATGTATGTAATCATATACGACGTGCTTCTTACTGCCAATACATTGCTTCTTAATAAAAGCGATTAATTCAGAAGCGGTCTTAGTAGCAGGTATGCCACCCCGGAAAGAGGCATTAATGGTGGCCTTGATCATTAACATGGCTAACGAGTTAGCCTTATTCCATTTCTTGGAAAATTCCTTATCCTTGGTAGGAGATTTCTGGGTAACCGCCGCAGGCTTAGGTGTTGTAAACACAAAGGACATGTCTAAAATCCCAAAACAAACATCGAGAGTCATTTTTCAAGTATTGAAGTTGGACCCAGAAAGCGACTCAACTCCTGCTATGTATTTGGTAATTGATAAGAGATCCATCGCTGTAAAAATTTAATTTAGGATCACCTTTTAAAAGCCAACAAAAAAGTAAAATTTTAATTAATTCTTTAGATTTAATCCTTTTCGCTTAAACCAGGGATTTTGGTTCAAACGTATGAAGTGACACTATGTACACATGCCAACTTCAAGGAAAGCACTTGGCAACATCATGGCTCACCTTTGGGCAGACACCATGACTTACCCTTGCTTCCCACCACGTAAAATATGCCATAGACCTAGCCTCTATGGTTTGATTAGAATCAGACACTTCATATACCTTTGGGCAAATAGGGTTATCCTATCTAACCATCCCATACAAGACTATTCTATTCGCACACACTATGTCAAGTACCTATGGCACCTTTGGGCCGTACACAAACACTCAACACAATGGTACGCCTAGTAATCTCAAGAGAAAAAATATCTAAGATTCGAAAACTATAAGGCTAATGAATTATCTACCTTTAGGCAAAAACCAATTCACTCGCCAAGCATCCCCAAACAATTACTCGGTTCTCCATAACCCCATAGGAAAGAATCAACCCTTATGATCCATAAATGTCATATTTCAGTTCTTAGAATTAGAGGTCCAATATTAAATTTATACATGTTCAGATTAAAAAATGTAGGGAATAGATTCCAATTCAACTTTAATATGTTCACATATTTAACTTTAAGTTGAATTCTTTTCATCAAAATAATATAAAATTTAACATGAAAAGATGGTATAAAATCTCAAGCACATAACTTTAAGTGAAATAGACATGTAGATTAAAACCTTAATTGAATATTTCATGAATAATAAAACTTTTAAGAGTGTGCATGAGACATGTATCTTGAGCTATTAAATACAAATAAATCATGAATTTAAAATTAATTGCAACTTTAATTAAAAGCACTCAAATATAAAATAATTATCCGATTAAAAAATATCAAAAAAGGCATCAGGTCATATAATGTTACAACAAAAAGCTTCTATGTAAAAATAGACTTCAAAAACAGATCCGAAACGTCTGAGAAAGTCAAAATTCATATATACTGTCAAAAATTTGGACCTGTATATCGCCCAGAAATAACCCGAAGAGAATAAGGAATAGGCGGGCCAAATAATGGGCCTCAATCGAACGGGCCGAATCTGGGTCATGTACCATGGGCCGGAATGGACCAAATCATGGGCCAAGATGGAATGGGCTGGACTGTGGGCCGAATTGGGTCATGGGCCATGGGCCGATGATGGATCGGATCAGACTATGGGGCAGATCGGGTCATGACCCAAGGTCCGAGTTGAGTAATGGACCGGACTGAACCATGGGCCGGATTGGGTCAGTTTGATCCATGGGCCGAGTCGGGTCAGTTTGGGTCGAGTCGGGTTGGGTTGCCATCAGCTTATAGAGTTAGGAAGCACCAACCTTGGTGCTTCCCAACTACACACGCAACAAAACAAAACTTGTATTATTAAATAAGGAAAGACCCAATAGGTCTCCTTCTTCCTTACGGAAGGAATCCTTTTTATTTTGGTTTTGTCGTCGTCTTCCTCAAATAAACAAAGGAGCCAATCCATGGGCTGCATTTATATGCAGCCACCCTTCATACTTTCACCTCCCGGAACTGGCAAGGCCACCAACTAGTCGCCGGATGGCTGGTCAGTCCGGCGACGGCCGGTGACGACCCGGTTGCCAGTAAAATCACATATCTTTACCTGAAACCTTAAAAAGTTATTAATAAAATTATAAATTAATTTACACCGGCAACATTTAATTAATATGATTATTTACACCGGCAAATTAAAAAATTCGGCGTAACCCTTAATGATGAGAATCGGTACGGTAAAGTCGATTACGGGTTTAGCTCTGATACCACTTGTAGGAAATCGTTAGGATATTCCCGCAATCAAAAGCGGAATTAAATTAAACTTTAGCATACCTTACACTATAGATGTAATATCCCGAAAAATTTGCATTAAACGATGACCTCGGGATCCGTGCCTGACTGATCATAAGTTTGACCAAGAAGGAGTTTACTATTTGACTAGAGAGATGATGAACGGATGTGATGTGAAAATGATGTGAGTGGGTGGAGTGTAGTGAAGATCTAGAGTCACATACACCTATCTAGGTGTATGTGCTCAACACAAAGAGAGTAGGGATATAAGGGTTTAAAGAACCCTAACTTCATTGTTTTGGGTTGTTGAAGAGAATTAAGAAGAGAGAGAGAGAGAAGTAAAGAGAGTTGTTAAGCAAGGAGTAAATGCAAGCCAAGGGAGAGGGATTCGAGTATTTAAAGCCGAATTCAATGCGAAGGATCCTTTGGAGCTAAAGCTGGAACCCTAGCCATTCCAACTTTGAGATCCAATCAAATTGAGATTTGATTGAGGTAAATTTTATGAGAATTAAATGCATAGATCATAGAGGTTTAATTGCAGTTAGAAATATTTAAAATCATAGGATGAAGGCTTAGAAAAAGAAGGAAAAATGATTTGAGAATGATCTAGAAGAACAGCCCAAAAGGGGGCTGAATCTGGCCAAATCGATTATTCGAAATTGGATTTCGATTAATCGATTTTGGCCCAGAAGTTGAAAGTCATGGAAGCCCGATTTCAATTAATCGATTTGGATTTCGATTAATCGATTTGGAAATCGACTAATCGACTGAGAAGCTCCAGCCACTGGAATAAAGAGACCTGGGAAAATCGACTAATCGATTTCGGATTTCGATTAATCGATTTGGGATCGATTAATCGATTTTGAGATCTCGATTACTCGATTTAAGAATCGACTGCTTTATATTGGAGATCTCGATTAATCGATTTGGGATCGATTAATTGAAATTGAATTTTGATGAATCGATTTTGAGAATCGATTAATCGATTTGGGTTTCGATTAATCGATTTTGGGAATCGATTAATCGAATTGTATTTTGATTAATCGATTTTGGAAATCGATTAATCGACTTTGACAGTTTTGCCTAACTTCTTAGTTTGACTTTGAGATTCAGGGAGGGTCTTGGACCTTCTTTGTTACATTTTAGTGATGAGTTACATGTGTTGTGTTGTACCATAGGTGGTATGTGTGAGTATGAGCACAAGGAGCTGCGTGAGACCTTGATGCTTGAAATTTCAGAGAATTGAGGTAGGGAACACCTTGAACATGTACTTTAATTTCAAGAGCATGTATGTAGTGATATAATTACTAAATTGAAGTTGTTTTAAATTGTGAAAAGCTTTGTGAAAATGGGTGCGTATGTGAACCAAAAATGTGATAAGGGCATCTGTGTGATGCAAGTGATTAAGAACTAGTAATCTAAAGAGATTGAGACATCCCCAGAGGATGAGAAAGTTATAAAGGCATCAGGTGTGATGCGTATATGTATACATCCCAGAGATGTATATATATAATTGAATAATTACTGTTGAGGCCTAACTGATATAAGATAACACACTTACATGGTGAACAACTATGTGTAAAGCACATGTTATTTTTGTTATTTGAGGTTTGGAGGATACCCCACCGACGTGGCGAGATACCCACGACTGATGCGGCAGGATATCCGTGACCGATACGGCGGCAAATTCATACACCAGCACGGAGGTTTATCCGTGACCGTAAGTACATCCCAGGGATGTTGTGTGATATTTAATCCCTCTGCCTAGTGAGAAAGGGGCTTGGGTCGTATTCCCAGGGAATATATTTTTACAACTGTCTAATTAGATGACAATGAAGGGTATCTCATTGGGGCTCGATGCTATATTGCTCGGGGATTACTTAAGTTGAAGATTTAAGTTTTTCTTTAGGCCTATTCAGTGTCATTCATGATAAATCAACAGTAAAGTAAGACATGCTAATAACCGATAAACTTGAATGTAAATTCATCAGATTTAAACTGTTTTCTTTCAAAAGCATAGACACATCATGCTTAGAGTATCATGGAATATATGTGAGTTTTAACTTATATGTTCACTATGTTTGTTCCCTATTGAACTAGGATGTAGCTCACCCTTTTGATTATACGTTGCAGGTCCATTGATAGCAGCTGCAAAGGCTTCGGGAGAAGTAGATCCGGGTGATTCGGATTACGTACTTGGAGACTTGTCGGAGCCTCCACTTGAGGACTTCTTCTAGGTGACTCTGCTGTGTACTTTGATAGAGAGTCAGTTTTGTGAGCAGATTAGTGCGGCTTGGTATGTCAAGCCTTTATTTTTGAAACAATATAATTAAATTGGATATTCTTTTGGTGAACCATCTAGGGTGATCTGTTTATCACCGATGGTTCAGGTCGGTTCTCTGTTCAAGCAGTGGCATGAAAGTAGAACCGTCTTTTGCATATGCCAGTTGGGCATATCAACGTTTTCTGCTTTAATGAGGTTATTTACTTTATTTATTTAATTGTGCTTGTTATACCAATGTTCCGTGCTAAGTTTTGGGGCACGGTCTGGAGGATCGTGCTGATGGCACGGGTTTCAGGGTGCCAAAATCCGAGCTGTCACAGTAGAGTTTTTCACGCGAGGATTTAGCCTTGACCAATCCGAGTAATAATTCGGCGATGATTTTATGGAGAGTCTTCTCTTTCTTTACACACCGTAGAGAAGATGAGTTTCCCTTGAATTCTTCTAATTTAATTGATACGTGTATTATGTGTAGAAAGAGGAACTTTACATCCCTTTAAATAGGTTAGAAACTTGCCCATTAAGGAATCTAACGGTTAAGATTACCACACTTAAGTTAGGGTAAAATCACAACCCTTAATTTAATTAGAAACTTCTAGTTTGACCATAACTAGTGTTTCACCATCTCTCTAAGTTAACAACTTGGATTGTTTGACCTTGACCATGACGTGTGACTTAAGGGCCACATAAATTCGTGAAATCCAACATTTTAAGCCCAATTCACAATTTTGTCATTTGAGGCTAGCCTAAGACATTGGTTATAAAAGGAGAGAAAAGGCTATGAATGCTGCTTGATGGGACTAAACTTTAGCATGCCCCTGCATGTGTTAGTTGGATTGAGCCAAATCACATAAACAATTGAACTAGGTGATGTGGAATGGAGAAATACATGCTTTGATACTATGATAAATTTGGACATCCAACTCAAACCAATTGCTTCTCTGTGGAGGGGCCCAGGAACTTATAACAGGAGAGACAAGGCTATAATTATCTGATGTAGTATTAAACTCAACAAGGATCTACCCCAACTTGACCCGACATGATTATTTTTTAACCTCAACCTGAAGTTGATCTGACCCGACTAGTTGCTAATTGGATGGGCCAGCTGGTTTCAAATATATAGGGTGTCTTAAGGTGCGATATCCTTTAGCGAATGCTAGTTCTTTGCCTGCTTTCCATTAGAGGAGGTTTTATCTGCTCTAGTGGAGAATAGGCAGAGATATATTTTATCATTTAAATAACTCCTCGCTAGAGCAAATGAGGCAGAAAGCTGTGATACTAAATGCGATTATAGCTCATCGTCGGAGCCAAAGAGTCACTCTTTGGAATGGAGGAGCTAACCCAAACACAGCAGTAGTGTAGGAGTCAAGTCAGGTTTGGGCTAAGAAACGAAGATCCGAACCCTACTCATTTAAAACAAGTTAGAATTTCCAATGCTTTGAAATTTTGGAATCAAATCTAATCTATGACAATTCATGTCGCTTGACCTGCCAACTTGATCAAAATCAGGTCATTTTACGATCATACCATTAATTTACTAATTTTATTCTTTTATGCCTATTTTAATAATTTCTTTTTTTGGTTCTTAACATAGCGATTCCTATGAATGCCTTTAAACAAATTAGGATATGACCATCCTCCTTCATTCCATGTGGCCCAAAGATTTGATCAACTCAAATAGTTCAACTTACAGGCCATCATTGATTCACGCCTCAACCAAAAAAACCATGCAGATTAGAGTATTCTAATCATCTAATTGGTACACTTTAATTCCGACTGCTTAAAAATATAAATGCCCGTTCGTTATAAAATTTATAGGTCCGATGATTCAAGTCCCAACCCGTAAAATTTTTGGACACAATTAAATTCAATAGGTGAACTACGGTCTTGATGAGTTGGATTGTTCAATGTCACATGCATGGTTTTAAATATCGACCAATATGTATCGGGTTAGACCCTATCCGACACAATATACACCCCGGATTCTATAGGAAAGCATTTTTCCTACTTGGGTTAACTTGGGTTATCTTTCACGCTTAGGTAGGCTAATAATAGAAAAAAATACAACAAATCAAAAATGATATTTATGAAAATCTTCTTTATCTACAAAATTTAAAATTAAACAATCAAATGAACTACTATTAGGCAACAAAATCTTTAATCCTAAGAGTACGAGGTAATCAAATATCTAAGTTAATTGCTCACAAACATCAATTAAATAACTCCTCGCCAGAGCAAATGAGGCGGAAAGTTGTGATACCAAATGCAATTATAGCTCCTCGTCGGAGCCATAGAGTCACTCTTCGAATCGGAGGAGCTAACCCAAACACAACAGTAGTGTAGGAGTGAAGTCAAGTTCGAGCTGAGAAACGAAGATCCGAACCCTACTCATTTAAATCAGGTGAGAATTTGCAATGCTTTGAAATTTTGGAATCAAACCTAATCTATGGCAAATCATTGACCAAAATCGGGTCCTTTTATGGTCATACCATTAATTTACTAATTTTCTTCTTTTATGCATGTTTTAATAATCTTTGTTTTTTGTTCTTAACATAGTGACTCCTATGAATGCCTTTAATGTGACAGCCCAATTTTTTCAACACATTTTTTTTTTCTCGAAACTCAGGGAAAATCAGACTGTCGGATCGTATTTCATGACCCGAGTAAAGAAAATACTTGATACATCCACACTCATGCGAAAATTAAAGTAGATATCAATATCATATTTACATGACAGAACTGAAGCTTTCTAATTCTATATATAACATAAGATAGAATAAGATAAATCATCGGTGATGACCGACCATCACCTAAACAGTGGTGTACCATTGCACATACGAAAATTGATACTATCTTTACAGAACCCACCTAGATGCACCAAGTTAGAAATCTACAATCCCTAAAATCTTACAAATGTTCACAAACTCCAATCTACGGGTAAAATCATCAAACGGAGATCTACCTCTTCTGGTACGCAAACTGGACTCCTCAAGTCTCGTGTCTTGATCAAGTAGTATTCTTGTGATGTATAGTCGGGGTGAGCTAACATACTAAGCTCAATAGAAGAAACTTGAACACAATTCACATCTTAACATTGAAATGCATAAATTTAGTGATAGAATTTCAAAACAATTTCGTATCAAACAGAGTTGCAATTATTACATTTACATTTTCATTTTAAAAACAAAATGAAACGGAAACAGAATATATCAAAGACGAACATATATCAGAATAACACATATCGGAAAATAGATACATATAGAGAACAATATATATATAAAATAAGGATACTTATAAAAAATAAAACATAGCTGAAAACATAAGCAAATCAGAAACAGAATATATCAAAACAAAAATATGTTAGAAACAGAGACATATCATGTTGGTTCACTGCTGACAAGCATAATGACTAAAAACACATTTTTTTTTTCCAAAACAAACACGTTTAAAACCCATCTTTGAAAAAATGAACAAAAGTTATTTTTTTCGAAAATCTCCCATTTTTTTGCCAAATAACTTTTTAAATGGAAAAACTTTCCTTTTCCCCTTTAAAATGGGTGTTGGTCATAATATATATTTTATAATTATTAATATTTTTATAATTTTTATAATTTTGAAAATTTCTCCATTTTCTTTCTCAAAATTTCATAAATTTATCATTTCTTCTATACACTTGCGGAGCCATTTTATTCCCGTACCTAAACTTGGTCGCCATGCTGACAAGACGCCTCTCATTGTTAAGATTAGCCCACATTGTTGTTAGGGCTGTCAATCCTGTCGGATCCGACCTTACCTAACTAAATGATCTACACACCCGACCTGATCGATGACACTGGATGAGATCCAGTAAAAAACTTCTATTTTCCATGTTTTTTATATATAAATTATCTCCAACCTGCTCTGACCCAATTTTTTCCTGGTTTGATCTGAAGATCAGGCCGATGTTTCATGCCCGCTCCAACCCGATGGGTCAAGCTTATGTATCGGTAAATTTTCAGGTCAGGTCGGATGTCCGGTCGACCCGACCCGTTGAACATTCTAGCACGGGTCACGAACCTTATACCACGCACCAACAAATACGAGACGCTCATCATAGCCTATGACCGTCACCGAATATCGTCTGTTCTCTTCTTCTCTCTCGCTAGGCGACCACGCTTACTGCAATTTTATCAGCTGCGCACGTTAATCATCTCCTTCTCAACTCCAGGTGCGCACGTTAGCCACTCTTCATCTTTGAACTAAAAAAATGCGCTATTTTTATTACTCTGAAATGGTATTTTTGATTCTTCAGTTCCATTTGTGATTTCCATCTAATCTTCTATAACTTCTGATATGAATTCTCTCGTCAGAAGAAAACCCGCAAACTTCTTCTCAACTCCAAACCTCTACTATGTCTAAATCTCACAATCAGTTGATTCTTCACAAAACCCCCAGATTTCTTTCATCAAACCATAGAAAACAAGCCAAATCTTTAAATGTAGGGTTCCAATTAGGGTATTTTCGACTCAATCGAACACTTTAGAGTTCCAATACAAAAAATTAGGGTTCAACTTCGATTCATCCCAAAACCCCCAATTTCCCTTTCCCAATCCATCAAGAACAACAACCCAAATCTCAAAAAATAGTGTTTCAGCATATAATTTTTGTTCTGATGGTAGTCTAACCCCAGATTTCTTCCCAAGTCGAAACTTTCACTATTGAATGTTACTTTAGTTGAGGTTTACTTTTCGCTATTGAATATTATGGCGTTTGTTAACTAATTTTTTAGTTTTAATTTTGTCTCCTTGCATGGTATTTTTTCACTTTTAATATTTTACTTTTAATTTTTTACTACGTATAATATTTTCAAAACCAACCGAGATTTTGATCCATGGTTAGCTCTTGGTAATTTGTTGTTAATAATATAATTATTATTACTTTTTGGCTTCTTTTCATTTCACACTTTGCAATGAATGCTTATATATATATATATACTAGAACGGGAAATGCAACCGGTTGTTGCACAAAAAGTTACAAACAAATGTCAAGTCACATGCCATGTGCCATGTGAAACCCAAAATAATACCCTTATCAACCAAGGGACATATGATTTAAAAAAAATAATTTTTTAACTTTTTTGTCCTGTTTTGATGGGTTAAAGATAAGATAATACTCAACCAAATTTAAATATTGATTTTAGATATCTTTGACCACATATTTAATGATGGATATGCATGGGATAGATATTAATGATAGATAATAATGAGTTTTTTTACTATATTCTTTCCAACAAGTTGATTGTATATTCTACTATCTTCTTTTGACCAAGGTGAAAGCATTTCTCATGCATGAATTCTAACTGGAATCGTGAGGGTAAATATCAATAAGGGAGCTTCAACTTGCACATGGGATTTGGGCCTTGGCACATTGTTCCAAAAGAAAGTCTTGATATTTTTTACATCCGTGTGGATCATCATCTAAATCTTTTGAGTTGAAGGGTATGATGTAAAGATTTTTACTGCCAAAGATTAGAGCTAAATATGATCTCTACCATCTGATTTGTGATGGTCTTTGAGAATCACATGATAGATATCACATTTCATGTCGAGCTTTGGCAATAAAGATGTTTACATCATGTCCTTCAAATCAAAAGGGCTTAGATGGTGTTTCACATGATGGTGTTCCACATGACACAAATCTCAAAAATATCAAGTCTTTCTTTTTAAATTAAATGATGTGCCACCGTACAAATATAATGTCGTAGTTGTTGGTCCCTATCAATAAACATGAACTTTTTGTCTTCTAAAGTAACGGGTGAATAAGATATATGATCATTATTTACCAGTGATAAATAGATGAAATAATTAACAATCTACTGTTCTTTAGCGACTTTGATTATTTTGTTAGAAATCCTATAATCTATGAAGCTATGATCACTAAGGCTGCGTATGGCATAGCTCTTTGCTAGCCCCCACCACAGCGGAGTTCGTCTGTTTTAATTAGTTCCAATTTTCTTTTCTAACTCCTTGAAAAAAAGGATTTACCTGCTCTAGCAGCAACCTTCCTGCTCCCTACCAGAGTAAATAAAATTTGCTCTGACAAGGAGTGAGTAGAGAGGAGGGTAAAACTGCTGAACAGATAAATCTTGCATAAAATCTTGCTATGCAAGGAGTTATCAAGGAGAAGGGATACCTGCTAAAGCAGGTAACATGATTTTAGCAAAGAGGATGGGAACCTGCTAAAGCAAGTGAACTCTGCTATGGCTAGGGCTAGCAAAGAGCTATGCCATACGCAACCTAAGTAGATAAAGAATTTGAATGTGGGCATTCTTGGTCGGGTCGAAGAAGGCATCAAACTAGTGGTGTATGTTGTGGCGTAGCCACATAGAAGGGTGTGAGGGCTCAAGCCCTCATTTTATTCTAGAGTTTTTATGAAGTATGTTTCTTATACAACCTTTGTTTGTGTATAAGCTCCCAAAACTATGATGTAAAAGCTCCTAAATCGATGGAAAAATAACTACTAACATTATATTTATCATTTGTAATCCTCACCAACAAAAATTCCTGGCTACGCCCCTGGGTGTATGCATGGGGATATGACCTCTCCTCCAACTACCAAGGAGATGGGAGATGAACACATGCCTGTATTCTTAGCAATCAAAATCTACTATGAAACAAAACTATTACAATGAGTACGAATGATATACTGACAATGAACGTATGCCCTATCAAATCCCAATACAATCCAACGATCCATTACAAATTGTCTCCATCGCTTCCAAACTCGATTGTTTCAATCAATTGTTGATGACCACACTGCGATCTACCTCGAAACTCTCAAGACAATAATCCACATACCCAAATCCCTTGGGCAAAACACCCATTTCACTTGAACAAAATAATAAGAAGGTGAACGTAAAGGACCCTTTGAAAGTTTATAAAAGTTAATGGAGTTTTCCAAAGGTTGAAGAAAATGTACAACTAGGGTTTTAAAAGGAAGCAACTTAATTTAAAAAGACCTCTTTGCAAAAAGTCACTAGGGTTGTCCCAAAAGGGTACTTGGAAAAATGCCAAAAAGCCTCTAAAAAAGCATTTAAAAAAGAATTTTGCAAGTACTATTACGTGATTTCATAGCGTGCGCCGGTGTAACCTATCTTGAGCTTCTTGTTGTGGTATACTATTGCAGCTCGTTATGGACTTCACCATAGCTTGCTGCAAATCACGAAACAATACGCTAATAAAAGGGTTTTTCTTGAAATATTTTGACATCATAAACATAGATTTTAATATCTAAGAGAGGTCTGCAAAGAGTTTGGTGTATAATGTGACAACAAGATCTAATAGCAGCATTGAACATCATAGCAAGACCAATATCTATGACAGGTCTATGTTTTCTTTCGGCAACTCCATTTTATTTCAGGGTTGCGGGGCATGGAGATGAATAATGCCACAATTAGCTAAACAATCCAAAATTCGTTTTTTAAAAACATTCATCTCCATCGGATTGAAAATTGGAAATTTGAACAGAGATCCTTACCTTGGGTATAATCCTTTTCAATATTTTGCAAATGATCCTTTTCAATTTTTTAAGGTAACTCTAACTTTAGATCCATTTTTAACCAAGTAAACAGATATTTACTTTATAAGAAAATGACGTGAGGAATTCTATCCATCACTTTTGCTGGTACATTTACTAATATTAAGCACGAACAACACAATTAAGAGATCATTAATATGAGCCATTTTCTAACCATTTCAATTAGGAAAATTATAAATCAAATTTTGATAGATAATTTTACAGCTTATGTAGTGTGACGTGATTGGCTACAGTATTTGGGCTCCACTATGTGTGCACTCAGTCACGTGGTGCCACATAAGCTTCCCAAAAATAATGGAATCTCGTTCACCCAATGTTGCAATATCCCCTCCCCTCTAAATCGTGCATGGCGCTGATTCCGACACTGATGCGAATATTTCGGTTGCCAATCTCGAAAACAACGCTTTTCCATCCAAAACAAAGTCAATTTATAACTTTGTTGGAAGAAAATGAAGAACGAAATTCTATCCATACCTTTTTTGGCCCCTTTCCTTTATTTGATTTTTCGTCACCTTCAGCATACTAGTAATGTCACCAAAGTGCGTGACTGATATAAAAGTCAAAAATTCATTGCATCCAACGGTTTAAAAATTGGTTGAAGCGTAAAGCCCTCTAGGAGCAAGTTTCTTTATCATTGGTGCTTAATGAGCCCCCAATTTTCAACACGACATTGACTAGTCTATTGAGAATTTTGCTATTTGCTATTTTGCACCTTACTTCATTGGAAGCAAGGATCAAAATTTCGGTATCGGAGGGGACCAAAACCAAAATTTTGAATTTCGGCTGATATTTCAACCCCATACATTAATGATCGAAATTTTGATCCAAAATTATCATTTCAGTGGAGACCGAAATTGATCATTTCGGCCGAAATTTTAATCCTTAATTGGAACAGTCGACCTTGTAATTTGAGACTACGGCAAAGTTCATTGATAGAGTCAACCTTTTAGTTTTATGGTACTTTTTTCCTCACTTTTTTCTCTAATTTGTTAATAAAAGACTCAACTTTTATCCAAGCCAATCCAATTTTTTACTTCATAAGAAAACGATTAGTGGTATTTTACCATCACACAGGTATATTACTGTTTGTTAATTTTGGTGGTTTGAACCATTTGATCTGATATGTGCACTCTAATATTAGTTGTTTAGATTGATCATTGGTTTGAACCATTTGATCTTTGGTTGAACCGTGTTCTAATGATAGACTGGCACTAGAGCTGTTTAGATTGATCATAGAACTGTATCAGGTAGCACTGCCGTAAAAATTAATTTAATAGTATGTGATCAATCAGTTGAAGAAATATGGTATTGAAAATAGCTTTGAGGCACGTAGTTCACTACACTGTTTTAAAGATAATAGATGCCCCCACTTCGTCGGATAAGCAAATATATAATTGGGTTTTCAATGAATCTGCCTTCAGGATACAATAAAATTCGATTTTGCCAAAAAAATGTAAGTTCTTTTCTAAATTACACTTTCTAAAAAAAGAACCTGTTTTATATATTAGTATAGTAATATATATTTTATTATTTCAAAATTAAATTTATAATTATTATTATATATATTGATAATAATTCAATGACAAACTTGTAAAAATTATTTATTTTGTGTAAACATAAATAAGAAAATTAAATTTTAATATATATAATATAATATTAAACCTTAAACTTTGTAACCCTAAATCCTAAACAATTATAATTGTTGATATAAATGGTATTGAAAATAGTTCTGAGGCACATAGTTCACTACGATTTCTTAAAGACAATAAAAGCTCCTATTCCGTCGGATAAACGAATATGCAATTGGGTTCCCAACGAATCTCCCTTCAAGATACTACACAGCCCGATTTTGCGAATAACCATCCATTCTTTTCTAGATTATTTCTAGATAACACTTTCTAGAAAAAGAATATGTTGCACATATTTTCTAATATACAAAAAAATTATTAAATAAAGAAAATAAGAGAAAAATTATTATGTCTGTTGCCTTTCTAACGAGATATTATCTTTATTTATAAAGAAAATTTTGAACCATTGTGTCTTTTTAGATGATGTTGAAGAGATTTCAGATTTATGTCTTTTCAGATAACGATAAAGATAAATTGATTTAACTTGTGTCTTTTTAAATTTACGGTGAAGAGGTGTACAAAAATTTGAAATGAAACTTCTTCGAAGAGAAATATGAAAAAATACTACGAAAAGACTGTTTAAAATCTTTTGATTGTTGTGTGACGCCTCTTCGGCTTAAAAGGCGTTGGAGGCAACCATTGGGCTTAAGACCCCAATGGAATATCATCTATTAAAATTAAGAACAATCATTGATATTTTTTCCATTGAAAATATCAATGGAGGCACAAATCAGATGGTTAAACCTACCCAAAAAATATGATTGTTGGAATCATATCCCTTCAATTTATGATCTATCAGTTTGACGGTATGTATTTCCAAGATTATATGCTAATAAATGGTGTAAGATCAATTAAACACCATTTAGGGTTTAAATGACGGTTAGGAGAGTCGGTCCCATTTCACTTACGTAAACTGATGGAGATCATTTTTCACTACAAGCTTCCATCTAGTGGAAATCTTGAGATAATAAGCCTACCATCCGGTTGTCAAATTTTATAGGCAACCCATGATCATGGGGTGTACATCAAACATGGTTCTTAGATCACTTTCCAAAATGTAAACCATATGAATCAAAATCTGGCTGTCTGAGTGTTGGTTCATGATCTCAAGATCAACTAGGTCAAAGATTGGGGCAAAAAATGTTCTCTATTTGATTCAAAGCACCAAAAGGTTATACTGTTAGAGAGTACATCACTATATGGGCAATAAATACACGAATGTAAGAAGCGCAATATGAAGAACATTGTTTTTATAAGTTTAAGAATCCATTGAAAAGGGTGACCTAAATGAGCAAGAGACTCATCTAGAGAAATCTAGATACAAAGATGAAGGATTCGCCTATACCATAAGGTCCCATATTTGCACCATCTTTGGTATGAGTCAACTTGAATTGTTTGCCTTGGAGGGATTGGGTACTTATGTTCGCACCTACCCGATCTCTGGTTGCCCTTTCATCCGAAACCCACTGAAACCCATTAACCACTTGAGATAGGACATTGCATAACGTTTTTCACATTAACAATTGACACAACGGGATCATTAGACAATGAGTATATCATCATACCGTAAAATTTTTATTCCACGTGGCATAAATCCAAAACACGTAACCCTATAATCACATGGGACAACACGCTTAAACGTAATTTAGAGCCATTTTGTGGGATTTGTGCCTATGAGGGTAAGATCATGATCATGAGATCCATTATGTGGAAGATAGCTAGAGTTGATTTTTGGCAATTAAACTAAAAAAATTGGTCAGCTAATCGCATAATCGGGCACGCGACATTATTTTGTTCATATTATTTTCTTAATAAGGAGTACAACTTGAAATGAAAATTACAGTTCTTTGATATGATGGGTTGAACATTTTGTTGCAAAAAATATTTCTATAATGTGAGTCATAGCAGTCAACATAGTGACCAAATATAGGTATAGGAATAAATCGATTTTGAAAAATATAAGAAAAAATGGTAAATTTTGGTAATTGCTGGGGAAAAAGCAGGAAAATTATGAAATTAATCTTTTTTTTTTAATAGTTATAAAAATTAAAAATATATATGTTTTGACCAAACCCGGGTTTTAAACGGGAAAAAATGGGTTAAAAAATATTTAAAAAACAAAGGGTTTAAAATGCGTTTTATTTGAAAAGAAAAGGAGAATTTTTTGTAAAGACAATAGGCTTTTAAAATATTTTTATGTTATACTTTAATGGTTTTGATTACTTTTACTCAAATCAAATCAAATCAAAGGGATATTTTTCATTGCAATCTTTTAACCCACCAAAATCTAAGCATTATAATTTTCACATCAAATGGGACATTTAATGGAAATTATATCACGGACCCTTTATTAGTAACTCATGTTATTGTTTGTGTTTAGTTTTGGTTAACCATATACCAACTCATCCTGATATGTATTTCACAATAAATATATATGTTATTTTTTGTTTAATTTATTTTTGGTAATGATCACTTGACCCGAGTCATGCATGACTCGAGTGGGTAACCATCAGATAACGTTGTGGTCAACATTTGATAGTCATGCTTGACTCGAGTCAGGTGATACCCTATATATGATCATAATTGTCAGGCCCTTGATAATTTATTCATAATCCTTTCAACATTGTGTAAAATTTGGCCTCAATTGATAAGAGAAAGATCATTTATTCTAACCAACCCTTTTATTGAAATAATGGTTTTTGTTTATATGTTCCATTTTGTTGCTCGGATTTTGGCCTCTTTAGAATATACCAACATCGTCCTCAAGTTATGGCCTTTTTAGATTATACCAATATCTTGCAGTTAGTGGTGTGGAGAAAAGCATTGACTAGCCTTTGTTTTATTTTTTTATTTATTTATATTTATTTTATGCCTATTGAAGAGAGTTCCACCATCGGCACCTACTTACTTTATACAATTTATTACACGTTATAACAATTAGAGAATATTTTTTCAGATAATAAACATATAGAAAAATGACGACATGCCTGACCCGAATCAACCTTTGGGTTTTGTTAGGCCTCTTCCTCCCACCCAACCCGATCCAATCTTCGGGTCAAGTATTTCATGGTCGACCCGAATCAAATGCCTACCCAAAAAGCCCGATGCCTGACTTGACCCCAAAGTTTCAGGTCACGTACTTCTGTTGGGTCGGGTCTTCAAGTATATTCAGCGGGTCGGGCAGGTTTGGCCAACGTATCGGGGATTCAGGTCAAGTCTACGGGTAATATTCCAATTTCATTTTGTGTCGCAAAGCTTAAAAGTGTGATTAACTGTCAGATAGAATAGGGAGGTCTTCTGATATGTTGATAGATGACCATGTCCTTAATAAATAAATAAATAAATAAAAACTTGAAAATCGAACAAAACCGAACTGAGCTAAACTGAAACTGGATCAATTTGGTTCGGATTCCTTATATGCAGATTCAGTTAACGGAACCAAACTAGATCTATTTTAGTTCCGGTTTGGTTTGGGCCAAAAACGATAGAAAAATCAAAAAATCAGTTTTGGTCCGGTATACTGAACTTCTGCTGCTACACCCAACCCGATATTTTCAGTTTCGGTTCGGTTTACAAAACTTTTGATATAGTTTCGGTTCCGTCTAATAGTGGACGGACGTTGACGGTAGGAAACAAAATTAGGGACATTTGTATTCAATTATATATGCTAACTAGTTGTAATGCCTATGGAGCTAAATATTTTTTTGAAAAAAATGAAATAGAAAAAACAATAATTCAATATCAAATTGAAAACATTAGTATAATGCACATATAAGTATGGGTGTGAGTTCCTAACTATGATTAGAAATGATAATTATATTTAAAATAGGAGACCTAATTATTGTTTGTCTTGATCGAAATGAACAACCAAATTGAAATTGATCACTTCCCATCTACTGGTCAACAATTGGACCATAATAAACGGCCATGATTGAAGAGAAATATCCAAGATCTAGCCCGCAAGTTCACCGATAGTAATTGTATTGAAGGGCCGGGTTGGATATGATTTAGTGTCATCCGACATCTCTAGAGCGATGAAATGCATGTTGGGTCGGGTCTCGGGTCTCTCGTGCACGCATGTTAGGGCCATCTTAAATATGAAGGCCACCTTTTCTGCCAATTGACCAATGGGAGGAGCGAGCCGGTGGTCCAACACATCCACCAACAATTGATCTCTGCTGTTAGATAAGCCTATCAACGACGATGAAGATAGAGAGTTGATGAGATCTCTAGGGTGTCTTCCCATCAAAACTTCCAGTGATACTACTCCAAAGCTGTAAACATCACTTTTTTCTGCGATCTTCATGGTGTAAGCAAGTTCTACAAAATGCGGAGTTAAATATTAAAATAATATAATAAAAAATTTTAGACAAACAAATAGAATTTATTTGAAAAAGCGAAAAGGAATGGCATATGAGTTTGAATGTATGGATGAAAGACTTGCAATCAAACATTATCTATAGAAAAAAAATATTTTTTTTATTTTTTGTTTTGGTGGTCAAAACCTTGGTTAAAGTTTGGATATCGCCTCACTCATCCTTGCATTGATTTTGTTTTTATGTTTGACCATATTTTGGACGGTGGTATCCACCCTTTCTAATTTTTTTTAATCAGACCTTTCCACCTTTGGGCTTGTGGTAGTCGATCTTCTCGAAAGGTGCCATGTGGACCCTACCTGGATCGAACGCATGGTACCATCGTGTTCGAACTCGTATCCCAGCCCTTCTGAAAATAACCAAACACTTGCCTTTTCTAATGGGTAAGCAGGGATGAAACCTGCAATCTCAAGGTTACTATATTGTCATCCTTGTTGCAGAAACAGAAAATAGCAAATGCCCGACCCAACCCAACCCAACCCAAAAAACTAACCCGACCTGCTGCCAAACTCAAAAACCCGATCTTATAAAATATTGGGTCAGGTTGACCAAGCCAGCCTCGATCCAAAGGTCGGGTAGGATGTCTCAAGCCCAACCTGACCCGAAGGCCGAGGTGGTGTACTAGAAACAAAACCAATCGAAAACGGAACTGAAACCAATCGAAAACAGAAATCGATTTTCGAT
The DNA here is from genome assembly GCA_021018995.1 of Chloranthus sessilifolius. Classification (NCBI taxonomy): domain Eukaryota; kingdom Viridiplantae; phylum Streptophyta; class Magnoliopsida; order Chloranthales; family Chloranthaceae; genus Chloranthus; species Chloranthus sessilifolius. The sequence goes on along the minus strand of CM037594.1, from coordinate 117,068,338 downwards.
TGGTTTGTTTTTGGTATCAGGTGTTGAAAAAAAAAAATGGTTACAAAGGGACAGAAAATCAACCCTAAAATCGTAAAAACTGAAAACTGAAAAATTTCACATTAAAAAAAAATAAAATCTGAATACTGAACTCAACCAAACTGACCCAAACCAGATCATTTCAATCCGTTTTTCGATTTTAGGGAACGGGGCTTTCAGTGAATCGAAATCAAAACTGAAAACTTTGGTTCTTGTTTAGTTTTGGCTAAACGGTCATCGATACGATACAGAATATTGGTTTCGGATTCGGCCAACCAAACTCCGACTTTAACTTGGTCCTGACCATTGCCCACTAATAATAGTAATCAAACAAAAAAAATAAAATAAAGTCATGTAACTTGGGCCTGATCCGCCTTTAACTTGAATTCATGTAACATACCTGGCGCCATGTAGCCATAAGACCCCACAACAGCAGTCCATAGAGACAAATCTGGGTGCAACCATGTTGCTGTACCAAAGTCTGAGACCCGAGCTTCCAACTCCTCATCCAACAAAACATTGTTAATCGAAATGTCCCGGTGCACGATAGCCGGCAAGCAGTCATGGTGCAAGTAGGAGATAGCGTGTGCAACCCCTTGTATAATTTTCACTCTTCTCACCCAATCCAACTCCACTCCCCCATCCTCACCATACAACACCTTTCCCAAACTACCCCTCTCCACATACTCATACACCAGATACATGCACCCCATCGACGAGCAAAACCCACGCAACTTCACAATATTCCTGTGTCGGATGGCCCTTAACGTCTCGATCTCGTTCACGAAACTAGATTGATTCATTGGTTGAAAGTCACTGGAATCCGAAATGTGAAGGCATTTCACAGCAACAATCTGACCGGACGAAAACTCGGCTTTGTAAACACTCCCAAATCCCCCTTTCCCGATACAATACCGTTCGTTGAAATCCTCGGTCGCTCTTACGATATCGTCGAAATTGAAATCGACTTCTCTATCCAAGATTAATAAAGGAGGATTAGCTTCTGTTGCTCTCTTTTGCTTCGCTGTTACTAGCAAAAATCCTACAACAAGTGCGGCTACGAAGAAAACGCTGAGGATAGGGATGACAATATTGGCTATAAGAACCTTCCTATTAGGCCCATTTTGTTGAAAACCAGAATTACAAGGCTTCAATCCTTGTGCATCACCACACAGGCCTGAGTTTCCCTCGAAGGACGTTGACGTTCGATTTTGGAAAATACTAGCGACGGAACTGACCAACTGATTGTAAGATAGATCGACAACTTCCAAACTAATCATGTTTGATAAACTAGACGGAATTCTGCCAGAAAGGTTGTTATGAGAGAGATTGAGGCTTTGAAGAGACACCAACTTCCTCAGATCTTGAGGGATAGGCCCAGAGAGAGAATTATTGCTCAAATCTAAAAACATCTGCAGATGAATCAAATTACCGAGTTGATATGGTATTTCTCCAGTTAATTTGTTATTGCTTAAATTCAAAGTCAACAATCTGATGCAATTTCCCAGTGTAGGTGGTATGTTTCTAGTGAGTGCATTTTGTGAGAAATCGAGTAGTGTGAGCCAAGATAGATCACCGATCTTTGAAGGAATCTCGCCAGATAAATGATTGTTACTCAAATTAAGTTTATATAAAATGCTCAAATTACCTAACTCCATTGGAATCTTTCCCGTTAAATCATTGGAAGCCAAGCTTAGGTCATTTAATTTCAACAAGTTTCCAAGTTGAGATGGAATTTCCCCAAAAACTTTATTTCCAGCTATATTTAGCAAAGTGAGCTCCTTACATTCACCCCATTTTGGTGAAAGCTTGCCCGAAAACTGATTCCCAGATAGGTCAATGTACGAAAGTTTAGGATGCACTCCAAATACCCTCGATAGGTCTCCAGTAAATAGGTTTGACTCTAGCCGTACCCTCAATAAATTCAAGCAATTTTGTAGAGGTGGAAGCGAGCCAATATGATAATTATTGCAAAGCATCAACTTCTTAAGTTGTGTCAGGTTGCCTATCGTATGAGGGATTGAGCCTGAAAGCCTGTTGAAACAGAGTTCTAGATCGACCAAATCTTTCAAATTCTCAATCTCTGGCGGTATTGAACCTGAAAGGTTATTTCTAAACAAGGAGAGTGTTGTAAGATTTGTGAGTTGGCCGATCTCGGGCGGTATCGAACCTGAAAGGTTATTTCTATACAGGTAGAGTTTCATAAGATTTGTGAGTTGACCAATCTCTAGTGGTATCGAACCCGTAAGCATGTTATCGGACAAATCCAGGTCAACTAAATCTTTCAAATTTTCAATTTCTGAAGGTATCGAGCCAGAAAGGTTATTTGTATGCAAGTAGAGCCTTTGAAGCATTCGGAGGCGACCTATAGAAGAAGGAATGGGCCCGCCTAATGGATTATCTTGAAGTGCAAGATAACGAAGATCCAAGATGAATCCAATCTCTAGAGGTATCCCACCAGTGAAATTATTGGCCCCTAGACGAAGATCTTTGAGTCTGGTAAGGTTGGCTAAGCTTGATGGAATTGGACCTTGAAAGAAATTAGATGTGAGATTTAGATACTCAATGGTCTTTAAACTATTTAGCAAAGACTTGGGTAGAGGACCACTCAGGCTATTGTTTGACATGTCCAGGAACGTAAGAGAAGGCATGCTCCTGAATTTTGAAAAGTCTGGAGATTCCAAGTGGTTCACTCCTACATCTATGTGTTGTACCTTTTGGAGATTGCTAAGTTGGTAAGGGATCGTACCGTTGAGATTGTTGGTACCGAGGTTGAGGTGGTGGAGCTCCGAGAGACGTCCAATTTCCATAGGGATGGACCAACCGAAAGAATTGTTACTAAGATCCAAGTAGGTGAGCTTAGAGAGGTTGGCGATGCCGGATGGGATGGCTCCCTCAAGATTGTTGGAATTGACGTCCAAGCGAGTGAGGTTGGGGAACAGAGAGAAGTTAAACTGGTCGAGGGTTCCGCCGAGACCAGAATTTGGAAGGTTTATCTCAACCACGCTTCTGTTTCTAGGGCGGCCACACACTATTCCGGTCCAGTTGCATAGGGTGTTGATGTCGGTGAGGTTCCATGAATTGAGAGAGCGATGAGTTGTTAAGCTGGTCTTCCAGTTGACAAGAGCTCTGGCTTCTGTAGTTTCTGCTCTTGTTTTGAAAGAAGAGAGAGAAAACAGGAGTAGAAGAAGAAGAGAGGGAAGATGAGGGGTTGGTTGAAGGTTAAGCATGATGGTATTGGTTGGTTCTAGAAACTAATTTGTTGCTGCCAAAGAAATGGTGCAAGTTTCATCTCCTTTCTCTTGTCTCCACTTTTTAATGGCTTATTGACTTGGGTTGTAGGCTTGCAGTGAAGTATATATACGTTGGGTTGCAGTGAGGAATACGCTAGCTTTGATGGGGTACCATTATTTGCTGCCATCCATGAAACTGTAATCTCACCCATCCGCTCCAGCTGGAACACTTTGACCGCTTTGTATCAAACATTGTAGATAGTTGCTCGTCCCAAGCTTCCACAAAATGAACCTTTTCCACGTGAAAAAATCCCATAGACTGACCCAAAAATTACGTGGCAGACTTTTCATGCAAACGTTCTGTTCTTTTAGGGTCAATTTTTGGACCGAGATATTTCTCATATGCAATCAAATTCTCAACATCTGATAACCCATAATATCAATATCTTTATGTGGAAGATTGGGATAAAAAGGTGAGCTCCATCTTCTGAATCAAAGCTATCAATTAGAGACGATGGGGTGAAGATATGTATATATATAATGGTAGGGTACTTTAGAAAATAATACTTCAAAAACAAACTTTTTAGGAAAAAAGACCCAACCTTAAACGTTTTAAAAAATGATACTTTCACGGATTTTAAAACTTCAGAAAATTATGCAAACATTGTTTTTTAAAAAATAAAAAATAAAAAATAGTGCATTTACGATTTTCTGAAGTTCTAAAATCCGCAAAAGCACTGTTTTTTTAAAATGTTTGAGGTCGAGTCTTTTTTGTTAAAAAATTTATTTTTGATGCATGTTTCTCTAATTATCCCTATAATTGTACCCTAGACTTTATTGTGGTGGCTTTATAATTAAATTAGAATCCCAATTTTGGTGTTTGAATGATCTTAGGCCATACATGTGCATGACATGTGGCACAAAAGAAAATTAAGTTTAATTTTAGGGTGTAAGAACATTTAACAACATTTTAGTGTTTAATGTTTAGCCAGAATTAGGGACGGACCCAGATGTGGAAAAGGATTCCATCCACTACAAAAAATAAGACTATTAGCGGCATCAAGAACTGCCGCTATTAACAAAAAACATGTTTCAATAGCGAAAGGATTAGTAGCAGCAATTTTTGGTGTCACTAATAGCCTTATTTTTTATAGTGATCCTCAATAGCGGACCTCCAAAATTGGGAAAAATCAGACAACAAATTGATGACACAGAGAACTAAGGTATCAAATATTGGCCGATACCGATACGTATCAAGGATTCATATTATTTTTCTGGCCAATTGATATGTATCGGTATTACTCTTTTGGCCCACTACTCAAATCATGTGTATGATTTCACACTTCAGAGTGCTCACGCCTCACCACTGAAGTCATTCTAAATTTCTAATATCCCCCCGCAATAAAAATAAAATTAAAAAACTCTCGATATTAAAAAAAAATAAATGCTAGTTTGCTATTAAAAGCAATAAATCAAAGTGTGATATTGACATCACCCCTAACTTAATTATAGTCAAAGAAGGCAGCTGGTTTTATTTTGTTCTTTGTTTTCTTGTTTGACAAGGCAAGCCATTTCCTCCATTTGACTCAATAATAATGTTTCTCACGTAGTTACTCGACAGCTTTCGTGTATTCACACGGTTCTCGCTTTGGCACTGACCCCAGTCCCATCGAAATGGTACTTCTTTGGATTGGTTATCAAAATAGTGGACCTAATGGTCTTTGAAGGTCACCATTAAAATGTTACCTCTTTCCACCTAATGGTCTTTGTTTTCAAGCATTACTCTTTGTTTATCTTGATATTTTGGCGTTTGAATTATTTGGTCTCTGCAGTCAAATATTAGTAATATTTTTTTTAATACTGCTGATAATAAAATTTTCGAGTTTGAATCATTTGTTGCTTGAGCCACGTGGCATAACTTTAAAATGTAATTTAATGGTGTGTGAATGATTAAACACCATACTAGATAAATAGGAAATAGTTGACATTAAGTTTGTTTCTGGTTAACCACACTTCTAAGCCAAGTGCTACCTGCTCTAATCGGGAGCTACCTGAGTCCCCTATATAGTGATGGCTTGGCTGTTGATTGTTACAAAACTAGCATTTGACTCCCATGATTCAGATGGCGGAGATCGTTTTTCATCGTAATCTTCCTCCTAATGAATCTTGAGACCAGAAGCCTATCATCAGACGGTCAAATTTTGATTCCATAGGGTGACAACTCAATATCATGGGGTGTACGTTAAAACATGGTTCTTGGTTCACTTTTCAAGATTTATGACATATGAACCAAAATCTAACTGTTTGATTGTACGTCCATGATCTCAAGATTAATTCAGTCAAATTTCGAGGCGAAAAGCGGTCTCCATCATTTGATTTGAAGCAGTCCAAGGTTATTTTATTAGACAGTACATCACTTTAGGAGACAATGGGGACAATAAGTAAAGGAAACACAAAAGCACGGGCGGCTGAGTAAACCCGTATAACACGGGTGATGGAGTGTAAATAAGACATATCTCAAAGGCGGTGGATGAGAAAAACCTTATTTTATAAGCCAAAGTTTCTATTAAAAAGGGTGACCCACACTACAAAAATAAGGTGTTTCAATGGCAGCCAAAAACTGTCGCTACTAGTTCTGTAACTGTCGCTACTAGTTTTGTCGTTATTGAAAAAATAAGTTTTTTTTGTTAATAGTAGCAGTTTTTTGCTCCAAAAAATTATCGCTAATAGTCTTAGGACACGTTTGATATCCTTTTGAAACACATTTCACAATTATAACTGTGATGTTGACCGTAAAATGTCGTTTGATAAAGCTATAGATAGCGCATTTTGGACTCTTTTTTGGCTTACGGTTACCGAAAATGGATACAAGGAGTGACCCTCGTATCTGCTCGTCGCGACGCGTAACGAGGTGAGCTCTTAAACGCGTCGCCTGTCAAACTTGCCCTTAGTTTTTGTACTGGCCGATCAACAAGGGCTTCATCTCAGAACATCTAAAGCAGTCCCAGCCAAGAACTTGTAAGAGCACCCTCCTTGCACTAATCCAGACCTCATCTTCATATGAAAATGAGGATATATGAAAATGAGGATAGGAATTCTAGTCAGCACTTTTTTTGTCCTCGTCCCTACTCCCTAATATCAACTCTTTTGAAAAGAATCCCAAGAAAATGTGGAATAGACGCCTACCCATCCCTGTCGCTGGCACAATTTTCTTTGTGGATTTAGCGGTGTGGCCTGTGAAATAATGAACGCCTCATGTCTTACGCGGTATTGACTAACCTATATATTTAGCATTTGACGTTCACCTTTCTTACCTTTTGCCTTTTATAGTCTATAACAAGCTAACTAAATTGGAACGGGTATCAAGTATCAGTCTTTGGAAGACCAATACAACTCGGCCGATACTGATACACATATCAGCTGATATCAAATATGTATTGATTTATTTTTATTTTTTTAAATAAAGGTATTGGCCGAAACCGATATCGTATGTCACGACCCGAAATTCTACCCCATCCCGAGGGCCTAGAATTCCGAGTTATGACCCGCACATATCCCGGATATGCTAAGCGGACATACACCTAATCAGAGTTCTCGCGCAATAATGGTTCCACAAAATCCGTGAGATCTAACAAATATGGTGGAATATGAATGTAATCATAAATACTGAATAAGTCTGATAAAATGCGATAGAATGCTATCAATCCACAACTAACAGGTAAGTCAAATCGGAGACAAATCCGATAAAATGAAATCATAAAATCAACAATACTAGTATCAATAGAACTTAATACCAAGTCCACAATAATCAGTAATCGACACTCGAATCAAGATCGACACCGTAGTCCTCCTGATAACCGGCAGCATCGCCCTCCAAAGGTTCCTGGTACTCAACGCCCACGGAATCAATGAAATCGGGTCATGAGATCTAGATGGTGGCGTCTACTCCACCAAATAAGAATCACCGCAATCGTTAGATTATCGTGGGATGAGTTTACTCAGTCACGTAAACTCAATGGGATACACCACCAATCCACCCCATACTACTCAGGTGCATTGTGGGTGCATCTGGTGAGTGATAAACATAATATCTCAAAGCAGATAACAAAAGGAAGACAAAATCACGTGCATATCGTAAAACTCATATCATATCATAAATGCAAGACCATGATCTAGACACTCATATCCTAACGTGCCTTACCATATCTCATAACATATCATACCATGTATTATTATCATTCTCGCACATATGCATCGCCGCATGAGCGTAACTAATATACTAGTGAAATCCTAAACGACTGCGCTGTAGTCGCCGCCGAGCTACTATGGAGGGTCAACATAGTATCATACCACCATATTATAACGCCCTCGGTCATACTCATACTCCACCACCCACCAATGGGGAGACATAATGGCCAAACTCACTCATAACTCACTCATACTCATAATCTCTCCCGTAGATCCGTCTTGGTGAAGACGTTGTTGTTCTTACTGGCTACGCAAGGAGCTGCACGCGTCTGAGACTTAAGTTCTTTATCTTTGGTCGGCTCACCGATGTCTTATTATCGTACTCGTATCATAACTTATCTTATCTCATACTCATATCTTATCATACTCTTATACTTAATCTTATGACAAACTATAGTGGGGCAACCTTTCTAATTCACGCCTCCCAAGAAAAAGGTTCAGTAGTAACTGGATGTACTTGATGTGATAGTTTATACTACCATAGAGGTGTTGCATCCGCATACATGGACGCCAATATTCTCGAAGTTTCACGTGACCGTAAAAAAGAAACCTTACTACGCCTAAAGGCCCAACGCCCGATTCTCATATCATATCTCATATCTTATCCTCTCAGATTAAAACTGGGGTGATAGGATCATGATATGCCAAATGCACGGGTTACATCAATTCACACTCACCCGACTCGTCATGGGTCCCATTCCACCATGAGTTATAAGGCATGTGAATACGGTGTATTCCTCGCTTCGATACCATCTCGGCGAATCACCACACCCAAGCGTAGGCATGATGTCATACACTCTCGTACTCATGATCTAACATATTCTTAATTCGTATAAATCGATTAAGTTATAAATACAAAAGTATCACACATACAGAACGATTTATACTTAGATTTTGATTATTCTTATATTTATATTTATTTACATACCACACCAATATAATTATAAAATAGAGTTATAAGTGTGATTTCGATAATCGTAAAAGTCAGAGTTCGATTTCATAAAGACATCGAAGTTCTAACACTTTGTATTATCGAAGAGGTCGCGTTGAAGCGATAAAATTGATATATATATATATATATAATAATTAGATAATTAAATTAAATAATATTTATACTTATTAAGTTATGATTTATCATGACCATCGATCGAAAGACCTTACAATATAATATATACAGGAACTTTGGTCATGAGAATTAGAAAATAATCTTAAATTCGAATAGCCTTGATTTATTTAAAATTGAACCCGACTTGTTGCTCTATTTTGACCTTTAAAGAGTCAGATTCGTGAAATGGCTATTTCACATAAAGTTGTAAAGCTCGCTGTCTTCTTTCTAATGCCGCAAGAATCGCATTAATCCGAGGTCGGAGTAAAAAGTTATGACCAAAATACCGAGACAGGTACATCAATGGTCGCGAGGTCGGGTTCATGGACGTGAATTTGGGTTCGTAGCCGCAAGTTCGGACCCGAAACTTTAAGTTGGTGCAATCTATTATTTATTTAAATAAAATAAAAATATAATTTAATTTTTGGGCTTAATTAATTTTAAATAAATAATAATATAAACTTGCAACAATAATATATATTATTATAGTCTTAGTAGAAGGATAAATTTATACTATATAGATTTAGAAATAAATAATATCAATATGATATTATGCCAATTAAGTCAATCTATCAAATTTATAAGTATTAAAATTTAATTAATTTTACAGACATAAAAGAGGAAGTAAACATATTAAATATACAGACCTAATATAAGGTAAAATATTAATGGCTCAAACAAAAGGAATTTTTGAAAAGAAAAGAGAAATAACATATAAACCCAATTTACAAAATATATAACTTTCGAGGAAAGCATATATTAAATATATAGATCTATTAATTTATGAGATATTTGGGTTTAAATAAGATTTTAAACCCGTCGATCTTGTGATCGAGCGCATCCTCATAGCAGGATCTCGAGGAAGAACAAGATGGATTGATGGGTACCATCTCTTGAAGCGTGACGGAAGATCAACGGTGATTCGGATTGAAAAGGTCGATTCCCAAGGCATCTAAGTCTAAGTCTCGAGAGAATAATTTCTTATTATAGAGAGGAGAGAGCTTTTAAAGTTTTATTTATAATGGTATAAAATTTTAGGTCGACTCTAATTAACACTTTTCGTGAGAGATTTAATAGAATAGGAGATTTTTACACGGAATAAGAATTCATACGTAACTTGGATAGCTTGAGAAAAGGTTTTCTTCCAGCGTTTTGCATAAGCACCAAACCAATTGGTGTTTCTCTCCCGAAATTACAATTATACCCTTTGACTTGCTTGATCAGTTAAAATGGGCATAACTTTTTATATTCTTGTCAGAAGTCGTCAAATTATATATCGTTGGAATCGTATCGACGAGCACTTCGCAATGAGTCTAATTTTGATATGGGAAAAATTAGAAATTTTCTATTTTAAAAGGTGGGTTTCGATTCTGATGTGGAGCGTTAGCACAGTACATAGTGTGGTGCATCATCTAACACCGTTAAAATAAAATCTAAAAATCTGGGTTGTTACATCGTATCAGCTGAAATCGATACTGTATCGGCCGATACGAACTTGTATTGGTCGATACCGATACTGATGCCGAATTTGAATACCGATGCGTATCAGTTTGCTGATAAATTGATATGTATTGCCGATACATATCGGTATTGCCATTTTTTGATACCATGGTTTATAACCACTAAATTGAATTTTTAGCCATTAGCCACTACCACTATAACAGCTGATCTCCAAAAGGGATACTTAGTTGTAGTAAAAGGAACTTACTTTGATTCACCCTTCCACACCTCATTGTCATTTACAATTTGTAGTGTGATTTAATTAAATTACTTATAATTAGCAACTCTAATAATCCTAGAAAATCTCCATACTTACTTGCAGTAAAAAAGAGTTAACTTTGTTTTGCAAATAATCCCTTTTAGTTGTTTCAATCCTAGCAGCATGAATTTTCTGATCATAAAATAGTGTACTTTTAAGTTTTTGAAGACACTCTCACTCCCAACTTATTACACGCTTCTTGCCGCTTCTGATAACTAAGATTTTAATAAGCTACTAAAGCAACTTCTCCATTACTTCTAAAGTTCGTTGGATTTTATATGCATTGTATGGAGGAGAATCGAGAAATGTTCATTAACAGACTTGTCACCGTTATAATCCCAGGATATGATATTTCCTCAATTTTCTCTTTGATTTTGGTTAGAAAAGACCCATTTTCCCCCAAAACAAAGTCAATTTTAACTTTATAAGAAAATGAAGAAAACGAAATTCTATCCATACCTTTGAGTGGTACAGTTTTCTTTGCTGATTTTGCCCCATTCTTTTATTTGACTTTTTTGTCACGGTTAGCAATCACAGTCAGTCATGCAAAATTGGGGAAAATGTGCTTTGGTCAGTCCAATCGGTTCAACTTTAAAACCTCTGGATGCAAGCATTCCAAAAGTTAATGTAAATCGAAAAAGATAAAAGTCAAGAATTCATTGCATCCAACGGTTTTAAAATTGTTTGAACCGCATTTTAGAGTTGTACTTGACCAAAGCCCTCTGTCTACAAGATTTTTATGTTATTGTTGCTTAATGAGCCCCTCATTTTCAACACATTGACAAGTCTATTGAAAATTCACTATAAAAAATAAGACTCTTAGCTGGTGTCTCTCGGTTGCAAATTCAGTTATTAATTTATTTGCATCAACTTTTTCATCTATTTGCAGCAAATCTTTTATCCCTCAAAACATAAGGGTAATTTTGTAATCTGACAATTATAAGCAATACCCACACATGTTAGGTATTTTTGATTTTACGGATCTTAAAACTTCTAATAGTCGTGCAAACCTTTTTTCCTAAAACTTTTTTTTGGTATAATACGTTGAAACTTTTTGACATGGGGTATGTTTTTCTAATTTCCCCCCAATTTTATACTTCATAAGAAAACGATTAGTGGTATTTCACCCATCACACTGGTACATTATTGTTTGCTAATTTTGGTGGTTTGAACCATTTGATCTGACCTGTGTACTCTAATATTAGCTATTGGTTTTATTTTTTACTGTTGATAGTAAAATTTGTCGGTTAAATGGGTCGCACCCCCTTATAGGTATGATCTTTGGTTGAGCCGTGCTCTAATGATGTACTGCCACTAGAGTTATTTTGATTGATTATAGAACTGTATCACGTATCACAGCCTTAAAAAGTAATTTAATGGTATGTGATCAATTTGTTGAAAAAATATGGTATTGAAAATAGTTTTGAGGCACATAGTTCACTATCCTGTCTTAAAGACAATAGACGTCCCACTCCGTCGGATAAGTGTTGTTAGGTCTTTAGGGGTGAAATATTATCGTATTTCACTACTCATCACACCCCCAAACCTACACTTTGCTAGTCCTCGAGTAAAAAAGAAGATAAACAAATCAAAAAATAAACTAACAACCTAAGAAAAGTAAGTAATGTCACTTTCGTAAGTTGCATGATTGCATTTTACGCATGTAACAAGCCTTTAAACCACTAGGTGATCCTTGGTGGAGGAGTTTTGTCTCCTAAGGGTTTCCAATGAAGTTACCTACAAACTTCAAGATATTTTCTACAATTGATTATTGTGGAATTTGTTAATTGTCTTTATCATGCAATTTCTCTTTAAACAATACGCATGTCATACCATTCTCATTGATAATTAGTTAAGTTAGTCCAATGCTTCAATTTGTAAAAAAATTCATCACCCATCCTTAGATGTGTCATGTGCGATCATCAAACCGAATTCTATTTATCTGAAAATTTATCCTATTTGTAAACCGTATAGATTTATATTTTGATTCAAACCTTACAATAGGTGTACTCTCAAAATAGAAATTCTCCGATGATGGGTATATTTTCATACACATGTGAGAGATCAATACAAAGCAAATAAAATGTCCCAATGACAGGAGAAACACGATGTAATCAATGAACAAAAATAAATTTCATAAGAACAGATACTAGTACATCCTAAGCATATAATATCAAGTGTCATAGGTGTTATATATTCACTCTCTACAAGGCAATTACCCATGCAAGATTGGATCATGAAGGTCTTTTGTAAGGTTATAATGGGGCTTAGGTAAGGGTAGGAAAGAAATAGAAGTTGGGGTTCAAAATTTCTGAGAAATTGAAAAATGAACTAATTTATGATTTTTCTATTTCTTTTCTCTCTCTTTTTTTTTTTTTTTTTTTTTTTTTTTTTTTTTTTTTAAATTTCTCGCTATCTTTCTCAATATTTTTCTATTTTTCTCAACTTTCTTTTCTTTTCTCACTCATTTTTCTTCTTTTGAATTTCATTTTCTTAAAGCACCTCATATTTTTCATTCTTTTTAAAATTTTTCTTTTTCTTTTCCTCCCTTTTTTTTTAATATATTTTTGTCACACACTCTTAGTAAATACCACAACTTGGTATCTCTCCACTTACTCTCTTCTCGTTCACTCTTATCCCTCGTTCCTAATTTCTCATAAATAAGAAGGGTATGGCTGAATCTTCAAAAATGGTAAAAGGATAAAGGTTAACGTGACTTATCAAAAAATGTATAAAAGAAAATTTGTAATAAGCTCGAAGGGGTACTAGAAGAATAAATTTATATAAGGTGGGGCATTTTAAGTACAAACGTGCCAAAGATGACCTTCAATCATATCCTCAAAAGATAGTAACCTTGCCTATTTGTCTTGAGTAAATATACAATACGTTCTAGCACAATGATATGAATTTAATGTCATGTAAAGTCACTAGTCAAAACAACATGTATGAGATTATTCAAAAATAATTCGTATTCAAAGATAACTTCGAGTCTATGTAAACTCTCATCAAAGACGTGAAATTGGCTCTAAAGCTCACCGAGTTTAATCTCTAAACTTCTTTTAAACATCAGCATCAGTTCCCAACCCTGGCTTTGGTTTTGGAAAAGTGAAATTCCACATTGCTTCGGTAATTTTGTCAGGATTTGTGGAATCCGGAGTGACATCAGGGGACAACGGGGTTGATAGATTGACCGTGCTACTAGTGGCTAGGTCCTGAAGTGTAGGTGCCGAATACAAGTTTGCCTAAGTTTCAGTAGGGATGAGATCAATAATCGCTCTCGGGATTGATTTTGGAATGAATGCCGCTAATGGATTGCGGCATGGAATTGATGGTGGTGGTGCTGTTAATGATGAAGAAAAAGGGATGGGTGATGGTGATTTGGCTATTGAGGAGGGTGGATCCAGATCAATCATCTCGATATCATCCGATATGATTGGCGTGGGCTTGGCTGATCGATTAGTCCTCTTCCTCGCTGGTTCTTCCCATATTAGAAGAGACACGGGATCAAGATTTACCACATCAACATTGGTGAGATCCATTGGACCCAGTGGTCCGTTATGCCTTACCCTTTTCCTTGCAGTTTCCTCCATCTTTTTCATGGTTGCACGAGTGCGATAGATCTTTCCGAACATTAGTGTTTGATAGGATGAAGAAGAGTGATTTATGATGATAAGAATGGAAAAATCTTCAGGGTGTTTGAAATAAATAGAGAAAGAGTTGTAGAATATCTAAAAGAGTTCTACTAAGGAGAAAGAAGAGTCCTAAAATACTAAACTGCTAATTTTAAAAAGATTTTGGACGGGATTTTTTTTTTTTTTTGGGATTTTATTTTATTTTATTTTTTCCAAAATTGCACAGTCGATTGATCAACAAAGGTCGGTCGATCAATCGACTATGCAAGTCAACAGGTGTTAACTTTATATAACCTCGATTAATCGACAGTGTGAGTCGATTAATCGAGTGTATATTCGAACAGAGACACTCTTTTTGTTTTGTTTATTTTTTACAGACTGTCGATTAATCGAGGTATTTGCTTGATTAATCGATTGTTAGAAATTTTCATAGAATTGCTCGAAATTTTTTTTTTTTTTTCATTGATTTTGTCTTTACTCTATTACAGTGAAAGTTCCTAATCCTACACAAGCTCAAACTAAAAATCTAAAATCTAAACAAACGTTAAAAACTAAACATTCTGAAGCTAAAAACTAAAACAAATAACACAAAAAGAAATCCTAATCCTAATCTTCTTCTTCTTCCTCTGCCTGCCTTGCACGAGCCCTCATCTCGTCATAGCCATCGGGCCATAATCGTTGGCCCAATTGATGCATGAAGGAGCGATCATAGCGGTTGCGATGAAGATTTTGATTACTCTGCCGTTGTTGCTCATCGATCAAAGAGTTGATTTGAGCTTGCATGCCCTCGAGGGAAACTCCCTCATTGCGGGCTTGTTCAGGCTCAACGATAGCTTCTTCTTGGCGCACTCGACGGCACTGACGTGCAGGCTGGGCCGGAGGAGGTTGGGTGTCAACATTACCTGCTTCACGAGGATTTCCCAAAAGTCGCATACTCCTATTCCACTGTGATGGTCCATACCGTTAAAACTGAAGGTCTCCAATATTATCACCATCAAGTTAAAAAGGAAAACCCAAATAATGTAGGAGTTGTATCATCAGATGAGGGAAGTAAATAAGTGTTGCATCACCAGAAGGAGGGTTGGCGATCTCATCGTGGCATCGCCACATCGAATCATGTAAAAACTATGGAATATTGAGCCATGATCGTTTATGCCACCACACAAAGCCTTCACCCGAGGTCCAATTCGTTCGGACACATGACCTCATGGGCAACGACTACAAGAAACGACGATATCCCATAATAATATATCACGTGGAAGAGTCGATCGTTTAGTAGCATTTCTTGATGCATATATGGCATTGCACATATCATCAATCATTGGTCTTTGGTCGACGTCGAGTTTTTCTCCAAGGTGGTGGTTCCGTGGATGCTCAGTAAGGATGTTGAAAACATCCGCGATCGTATCCAGATAAATCTTCCTTTTCCAATCGTCAATAGAGACGGTGAAATGGGCATCGTCATTATTTTCGATCAATGCATCTTTCCACTCCATATTTTGATAGAACAAGCGGACCACACGCTCTGAAACGTTGATTGCTCGAGGAGCTAATAAGAAATGAAGATTTAGAATAACGATGTATGCTAGGGATACAGTGCATTCAGGCATAGCTTGAAAAGCAGGTATGTTGTAAACATACTTTGATGAGATTTCCTTGGTTGCAAATCGACCTTTGAGTCGTTCTCGAAAGATTCCTTGCGGTCAGGGAGGAAGTCGTGCAGATGAAGATGATGCCATGACAGAGAATGTCAGAAAACAATCAGAGGGCTTCGAAGAAGTCTAGGAATGTTGGATCGAATGAAGAACACGAAGAATGTTCTCTCCTTAAATAAGCACTAATTCACTTCTTCACTTCGATCGCATTACGTCATTCGATCAATCGAGGCATATAGCTTGATCGATCGACCCTCACATTGAAAAGACGCGACATAAAGGCTGCACGCGTTTTAAATAATGTCGATGCATCGACCAAAGAGGGTTGATTAATCGACACTGACATGCAGCGCTTCTCAGGCATTGGAACGGTACGACCACAGGGTGCATTGAAAGTCGATTAATCGACCATATAGGTCGATTGATCGCAGACGGCGCATGCATGAGATTGAAAAGACGTGATAATTAAGTCACCTTGGAAACACACGAAGCATAAAATTCGATTAATCGAGTTAATGAATTGATTGATCGACTAGAAAAAATATTCGCCTGAAAAGTTGAGGCAATAAATGTCACGAAGTGATTGTCGATCAATCGAGGAGAGTCCGATTGATCGACCATTCATCTCATTGTCGATCGATCGAGGTCTAAAGCTCGATTGATCGACCATTTTTTTTTTTTTTTTGTAGACTTGAGTTGCCTCCCAAGAAGCGCTAAGTTTAGTGTCGCTAACCCGACATTCCAAACTTTTCCATATTATCCCGATTGATCGGGATTGCTTAACATAATTTTATCAAAATTTTCACTGACATTTTTAAAAAACGGCTTCACCCGTTTCCCATTGACTCAAAATTTACTGCCATTTCGGGGATTATAAACTTCAAATGCTCCATTTGAGTATACTCGATTTACTTGGAATGGACCGTTCCATCGGGTTTTAAGCTTTCCCGGGAACAATTGAAGTCTTGAATTATATAACAACACCTTCTGACCCACGATAAATAACTTTCTTAGGATGGACTGATCATGGGTACACTTTATGCGGTCCTTGTAAGATTTTGCACAGTCATATGCATCGTCTCTTACTTCTTCCAACTCAGCAATCTCTAAGCTTCACTTCTCACCAGCTTTTTGCAAGCTAAAGTTCAAAGACTTGATAGCCCAATAAGCCAGGTGTTCTAACTCAACAGGTAGATAACAACCTTTACCAAAAACCATCCTATAGGAGGACATTCCAATGGTACCCTTGAATGTCATTTGATAAGTCTAAAGTGCTTTGTTCAATTTTAACGACCAATCTTTCCGATTAGGCTTTATCGTTTTCTCTAAACTGTATTTTATTTTTCGATTCGAAACCTCAACTTGTCCACTGGTCTGAGGGTGGTATGGTGTAGCCACTTTGGGCGTGTTCTCGTACTTTTTAATTAGCTGAACAAAAACTTTATTGCAGAAATGCTTTCTACCATCGCTAATGATAGCGCGTGGAGCACCGAATCTCAGAAATTCCTTATTCTTAAAAAATTTAACAACCACCTTGTGATCATTAGTTTTGCAGGCCATTGCCTCAACCCATATCGAAACATAATCTACTGCGACGAGGATGTATGAATTCCCAAAAGAATTCTGGAATGGGCCCACAAAGTCTATTCCCCATATATCAAACACTTCAATCTCAAGAATTGGGTTTAAGGGCATCATATTTCTTTTTAAAATTTCGCCTAACAATTGACAGTTATTACATGACATGCAGTGCTGGTGACAGTCTTTGAAAATTGTCGGCCAATAAAATCCACATTGGAGGATCTTAGTATCAGTCTTTTTTGAGCTGAAATGTCCTCCATAGGACAACTCATGACAGAATAAAATAATTTTTGACTGCTCAGATTTCGGAATGCACCTCCTGATGATTTGATCGGCATAATATTTAAACAAGTACGGATCCTCGAGAAAATAGTGCTTTGCTCGTGCTAGAAAAACAACTTTCTCATTCTTACTCTAGTTCTTAAGTACTTTGTCCGTCACAAAATAGTTGACCAAATCTGCATACCATGGTGAATGTTCAATAGCAAACAATTATTCATCGAGAAAGTTTTCCAAGATCCAGACCAGAGCGTCAGATTTTTTAATAATAATTCGAGATAAATGGTCAGCCACCACATTTTTAGATCGCTTTTTATCTTTGATTTCCAGATCAAACTCTTATAAGAGTAGAATCCACCTGATCAAATGTGCTTTTACATCCTTCTTCGCAAACAAGTAGCGAAGAGTCGCATGATCCGTAAACACCACAACCTTTGATCCCAATAGATAGGATCGAAATTTATTTAGTGTAAAGACTACAACTAGGAGTTCCTTTTCTGTGGTGGAATAATTCAACTATGCATCATTCAGTGTGTGACTTGCATAGTTAATTACATGAGAAATTTTCTTCACCCTTTGTCCCAATATTGCTCCTACTGCATAATCAGATTCGTCACACATTATCTCAAATGGTAAATTCCAATAAGGAGATTGGATTATTGGAGATTGAACAAGTTTAACTTTGATTATCTCAAAAGCTTTCAGGCATTTCTCATCAAAAAGGAATGGGACGCCTTTGCCGAGTAAGTTGCATAGAGGCTTTGCAATCTTACTGAAGTCTTTAATAAATCGTCGCTAAAAATCGGCATGCCTAAGGAAAGATCTAATCTCCCTGATTGTTCTGGGTGGTGGAAGGTTTGAAATTAAATCTACTTTCGCCTTGTCTATCTTAATACCTTTGGATGAAATGATATGTCCAAGGACTATTCCACTTTGAACCATGAAATGACATTTTTCCTAATTCAAAATAAGGTTCTTTTCCTGATATCTCGTAAGAACTAGAGATGGTTCTACAGACAATTATTAAAACTGTCCCCATAAATTGAGAAGTTATCCATGAAGACTTTCAGAAATCTCTCCACCATGTCTGAAAATATACTCAACGTACATCTTTGAAAGGTGACTGGTGCGTTGCAAAGCCCAAATGACATTCGCCGATAAGAGAACGTACCAAATAGACATGTGAATATTATTTTCTCCTGATCTTTTGGTGCTATGACTATTTGATTGTATCCAGAGTAGCCATCAAGGAAACAGTAGTATTGATGTCCTGCCAGTCTCTCAAGCATTTGATCGATAAATGGGAGAGGAAAGTGATCCTTCCTTGTCATTGAATTCAACTTTCTATAGTCAATACACACTCTTCAGCCAGTCTGAACTTTTGTTGGTATCAATTTATTCTCTTCAATCTTCACCACAGTCACTCCAAACTTTTTGAGAACCACTTGTGTCGGGCTCAGTCATTTGCTGTCGAAAATAGGGTATATAATCCCAGCAGCTAGCAGCTTAATAACCTCCATTCTCATAACGTCTTGCATTAATGGATTTAATATATGTTGTGGTTCTCTAGAGGGTTTAGCGCTTTCTTCCAAATGAATTCAGTGCATGCACACCATTAGGCTAATACCCATAATGTCCTTAATAGACCATCGGATTGCACTTTTGTGGTCTTGGAGTACTTCAATGAGTTGTTCTTCTTGATTCTCATTTAATTTTGCTAAAATAATTATCGAGTCAATTTCATCTCTTCCCAGGTATGCATATTTCAAATCGGCAGGGAGAGATTTCAGTTCTAGCTTTGATTTCTCTTCTTCTCTTGATGCTTCTTGACTTTCTTCCTCCTTGGACTCATCTTTCAGTTGCCATTCATTGTCTCCTAAGAGTGGTGTCAAATCTAACATCTCATTAACTTCGTAGATCACTTGATCCACATCGAAGTTTTTACCAAAATGTGCTAGACAGGCCTCTAAAGGGTCCTCATATTCTAAAGCAAAAAATGCATTTTTCACGATACTATAAATCATGCATACTTGTGCATATTCCTCATCTTCAACAGGTTGCCTTGCAATGTGAAAGATATTCAGCTCTATGGTTATGTTCCCGAATGACAAATTTATTATCCCATTTCGATAATTAATTAATACATTTGATGTTGTTAGGAAAGGTCTTCCCAAAATAACTTGAACATTATTTTTCAGTTTAGGAATAGGTTTGGTATCCAAGACAATAAAGTCAACTGAAAAGTAGAAAGTGTTTACTTTAATAAAAACATCCTCGACTATTCCCCTGGGAATCTTGATTGACCTATCGGCAAGTTGAAGGGTCATAGCTTTGGGCTTAAATTCGCCCAGTTCGAGTTCCTTGTAAACAGAGTATGACAACAGATTAACACTTGCTCCAGGGTCTAGAAGTGCTTGATCAATGCGATTCTCCCCTATAATGATTAAAATTGTAGGACAACCAGGGTCCTTGTATTTAATCGAAAGTCTCGCTTGCAATACTAAACTTACCTGCTCTACTAAGGAAGCTTGCTTCGGGACGTTAGTCTTCCTCTTGATCATGACCAAGTCCTTTAAAAATTTCGCATATGCCGGCACTTGCTGAATAACATCTAGGAAGGGGATATTTATCTTTAACTGTTTGAACATTCAATGATCCCTTCCTGATCGCGATTTTTTTTTGTCCCATTAGCCTTTGAGGATATGAGGCTTTGGACACGAAACTTTTTTCTCTCTTATTCTTTTCTTTAGTCTTTTTCTCTTGTTTCTCCTCTTCTTCAACTTCCTCATTTATCTCAATTTTATCTTTAAGTTTAGACTTCTCATCTTCTTCTGGCATTTTCACTTTATTGTCAATTTGTTTTTCAGATCTCAATATTGTGATTACTTTGATTTGTTATTGGCTTTCTTCCTATGTTGAGGTTGAGGCATGCTTGATGGCCATCTGTCCTCTCGAATTTGGAATTGACTGGCTAGGAAATGATCCATTTTCCCTTTCACATAATAGTGTTGCCAATTGACCAATTTGACTTTCTATCCTCGATATCGAAGAAGTATTGGATTGGATGAATTTTTACATATCCTCACTCTGAGGATATTGGTTCTGAGAATGATGTGGTACAATATTTCCTTGTTGATTGTTAAATCTAGGCAGTGAGAATTTTGCGCAAAACCAGGTTGACTCACGAGTTGTTGTGCGGGTTGGTTCTGATATCCCAACATTGGTTGTGAGAAGTCATAAATCTGGTTGGATTGCCTAGATTGCCCATTTTGATTTTGATTTTGGTGAAATTGGTTTCCACCACCATAGTGCTGTTGTTGGAATTATCCTTGACCAAACTGTTGTTGTGGTCTTTGATTGAAATTTTGATTTGGATAAAAATTCATCCCTTGCCCTCTACCTTAAGGTTTTTTATTCCCTTGCTTTCATAAAAAATTTTGATGATATTTCCAATAGTTTGGATTGTTTTCATTGAAAATATTTCCCTGATTTCGACCGTAAGTGTTCAATGCATTCAATTGCTCGCAAGGGTCTTCTGAGTAATTTTACATTTAAGGGCAACCATCAGAAGTATGCATTGAACTTACACAATATAAACATGGATCTGGTTGTACATTCACAACACTCACGTTCTTTTTTTGCTTAAATTCCTCAACTTGTTGAGTGAGGAAGTCTATTTTTGCCATGAGATTAGGTGTTTCTTTTACCACATACAATCCTCCTTTCTTTGTTGAGCTTCCTGCTTGATCTTGACTGTTTTTTGGTTGATCTCGAGTTTTCGAAAAGTCCCATTGCTGTGAATCTTCAGCCAATTTTTTCAAGAATTGATAGGATTCGTTTTCCCTAAGTCCAAGGAATCCTCCACTGTTCATTGATTCGATTAGATGCTGATTGGCTTGATCCAGTCCGTTGTAAAAATATTGGACGAATATCCATTTTGAGAATCCATGGTGTGGACACTTCAATAAGATATCCATGAACCTATCCCAAGCTTCATAAAATTTTTCATCTTCTTCTTGCGTAAAGTCAGTGATTTCGCATCTTAAGGCATTAGTCTTAGTCATGGGAAAGAATTTTGACAAAAAATTTTTAACTATCTGATCCCAGGTGGTTATGGATTCAGCTGGTAAGGAATTCAACCAGGGTTTGGCCTTATCCTTTATGGAGAAAGGAAACAGACGTAATCTCACAGATTCTTCACTGAAATTTTGATACACTGACGAACAGACCCCAACGAAGTCTTTGATGTGTTGGTATGGGTCTTTTCTATCTATGCCATAAAAAAATGGAAGGATTTGAATTACATTGGTACGGATATCAAACCTGCCACCAGGTGTGGCGAGGTATGTGATGCAGAAGGGGTGTTTATAGTTATTGGAGCAAACAACTCTCTCAGAGTTGGTTCTTCATCATTTTCATGTAGGTGGTTTTCACAACCGTTCATCTCGAATTGAATTAATGTTTCAATTCGTGCCTCTCGTCCCGCTCTAATCTGTTTTCGATTCGAACGATAAGTTCGCTGACCTCATAATTGAAAGGTTCTAAAGAGTTCTCTCTAGGATACCTCGTGTGCATACACAAGCTGCACTGATTTCTTATTTATTTTTTTGTTTTTAAGTTTGATTAATCGAGGGTTTAGGTCTACGATCGATCAAGAACAGTCTCCGATTGATCGAGGGTTTAGGTCTTCGATCGATTGAGAACAGTTTCCAATTGATCGAAGGTTTAGGTCGATCAATAGAGAATTAGAATTTGAAATTTGAAATATTTTTTATTTTTATTTTTTATATATTTTTAATTCGAATTTAGAAATTCCAAAAATTCGAAGATTATGGAGGAGAAGTTTGCAGATTTTTTTTGGAGTCGATTGATCGAGTGTTTGGCTCGATTGATTAATCTTAATATTTTTCGATTGTTTTTTTTTTTTTTTTATATTCCGAAACTAATAAAGTTACTGATTCAAACCTACGAAAATTTCTAAAATTAATTTTCTATTTCCTAAAAATTATGAATTTTCTCTGCTGAATCCCCGGCAACGGTGCCAAAAACTTGGTGTGAAAATTAAGTTATACTCGTAAGTGCACGAATCAATTTGCAGATAGTAGGTGTAGAGTACGAGATCGTTACCATGAGGATTGGTTAGAAAATCATAAACGGAAATAACAACTAATCAAGAGAATAATTATAGATCTATCACAATATTTACTAATTTAGGAATCTGAGAGTTTTGAAGGATGAGATAAATACTGATAAAGACTGAGAATTTAAACAAATAATAAAAGATAAGGATTGGGATACTAAATCCTCCCATCGTAGGTTTATCATTCATACAATATAAATTTGTGATTAAGATATGAGATTCACAAAAGATATCAATGCACATGCATGGGACCTGAACACCCGTGAGTTCTCAAGTGCAGATCTGAGATCAAGGAGATGTATGATTAACATCTCATGAGTGTATGATTAACACTCATACCTCAGAATGGACTTAGGATCAGACCTCTGGGTAAATTTCACACTACAGATCTGAGATCAAGGAGATGTATCATTAACATCCCATGAGTGTATGATTAACACTTACACCTCAAATAGTGGTAAAATTTATCCTGAGATAATAGAGATTAGGATAACATCTCCATTGCAAATCTGAGATCACGGGGCATGATTAGCTCCCATATCTCAGATGGCGAGGAGATTATATCTATACAAATAGTAACATCAGAGTCCACTAATTGATATAATATTTTCATCACATATTTATATTATTATAAACGAATAGCTCGGATGGGATTCATTAGATCCCCATCCTTAATGAAACTAGTTACACATGATTGAAATAAATAATAAAATAAAGACAAAAATTAAAAATGACATTAAGATACCGTAAAGAATGATCAGTAAAAATCCACGAAAGCTTTAATGCAAATATGGTACAATTCCTCCTCGAACGCGCATAAATGAAAACTAATCTAAATCTTATGCCTAGAAAGTGAATAATAATGACTGGAACAATTGGGATTGAATGCCCTAGAAAACTTAAAGCAAAAGCAGAAAAATGCAAGTCGAGAAGATTCCCCCGAATCCTCAGATTTCTCTTTAAATATCTTTCTGTTTTGGAATTCAGATTTGAAAGTTTTCGATTGATCGACTTAAGTGTTCGATCAATCGACCAGATTAAAATTTTGAATTTTGAATTTAAATTCTTTTGATCATATTGATGCATCGACCAAAGAGGGTCGATTGATCGAGGGTTTAGGTCCAGAGGTCCTGTGCTTTACTGTTCCAGTGTTTGATTGTTATTACATTCTTTTGTGCTCCTTAATGCATGCAATGACCAATTTCACCTGAAACTCAGAAAACTTCACAAATTTCATTAGGTAGCCTTCGTCGGATGGCTAAATGTAGGTCTTTAGGGGTGAAATATTATCATATTTTATTACTCATCAATAAGCAAATATACAATTGGGTTCCCGACGAATCTACCTTCAGGATGCAACAAAACTGGATTTTACCAAAAAATGTATATTCTTTTCTAGATTGTACTTTCTGAAAAAAGAACTTGTCATATATATATATATATTAGTATAGTAATATATATTTTATTATTTCAAATTTAAGTTTATAATTATCATTATATATATATATATATATATATATATATATATATATATATATATATATATTGCTAATAATTCAATGGCAAACTTATAAAAATTATTTATTTTGTGTGCCAATAAATGAAAAAAATAAATTTTAATATATATAATATAATATTAAACCATAAACTTTGTAACCTTAAACCCTAACAATTATAATTGTTGATATAAATGGTATTGAAAATATCTCCAAGGCACATAGTTCACTATGATATCTTAAAGACAATAGAAGCCCCTACTCCGTCGAATAAACGAAGATGTAATTGGGTTCCCAATGAATCTCCCTTCAAGATATGATAGAGCCAAGTTTTGTCAAGAAATGTCTGTTCTTTTCTTAATTATTTTCTAGATAACACTTTCTAAAAAAAGAATGTACTACACATATTTCTAATACACAAAAAAATTATTAAATAAAGAAAATAAGAAAAAGATTATTATTTCTATTGTGTCTTTTAACGAGATCTTATCTCTATTTATAAAGAAAATTTTGAACCATTGTCTCTTTTTAGATGACAGTGGAGAGATTTCAGATTTATGTCTTTTCAAATAACGATAAAAATAAAATGATTTAACTTGTATCTTTTCAAATTTACGGTGAATAGATGTACAAAAATTTGAAAAGACCCTTCTTCGGAGAGAAATTTAGAAAGACACTACGAAAAGACCGTTTAAGATCTTTTGACTGTTGTGAGGCGTCTCTTCGGCTTAAAAGACGTTGAAGGCAACCGTTAGGCTTATGACCCAAAAATGTGATTTTTGGACTCATCTCCCTTCAATTGATGATCTATCATTTAAGCACCATTTAGGGTTTAAATGACAGTCCCACTTCACTTATGAATACTGATGGAGATCATTTTTCACTACAAGCTTCCATCCAGTGGAAATCTTGAGATAGTAAGCCTACCATCAGGCTGTCAAATTTTGCAGACAACCCATGATCATGGGGTGTACGTCAAACGTGGTTCTTAGATCACTTTCCAAGGTGTAAACCATATGAATCCAAATCTGGCTGTCTAAGTGCAGGTCCATGATCTCAAGATCAACTAGGTCAGAGATCGTGGCGAAAAATGTTCTCCATTTGATTTAAAGCAATCAAAGGTTATATTGTTAGAGAGTACATCACTGTATAGGGCAATAAATAAAGGATACACGAAAGCAAGGGCTGCAATATAAATAAGTGAAACACTGGTGGTGGAGTGTAAATTCGACATATCTCAAGAGAGTAAATGCAAAAAACATTATTTTTATAAGTCTAAGATTTCATTGAAAAGGGTGACCTAGATGAGCAAGAGACTTAGTAGAGACATCTACATACGAAGATGAAGGATTCGCCTATGAAGGATTCGCCTATACCATAAGGCCCCATATTTGCACCATCTTTGGTATGAGTCAACATGAATTGTTTGCCTGGGATGGATTCGGTACATCTGTTCGTGCCTACCCGATCTCTGGTCGCCCCTACGTTCAAAACCCACTGAAACCCATTGACCACTTTTTTTTTCAAAAGGAGGACGGCATCTCCGAACTTTATTGAAAAAAAATGCTCACTTGTGGCAGAGGAAAACCATATAAACAAAAGAATAATAAATTCCTAACCCAAGCCCCAAAATATTCCAATACCTAACAACCATAAAATCAAAAGTGTTGAAACAAACTCATTCCCGCCTATGTACGTAAATACGTTAAAAGCAGCCTTTCCTAATGGATTATTCCCTTTAACTACTTAGGAAGCATTTCATAAACCTCATACCATCTACTACACCCTCCCTCTCCACTTTGTGCCAAAAAATTGGCGACCTTATTTCCTTCTCTAAATTGGTAAGAAATAGAGAAAGAAATTTCATTAGCCGAGACGAGAAACACTTCCCAGAAATTCCACAAGTAGCAAACTGTACATCGATTAGCCTAAACCCAATCTACCACAAGTTTAGAATCACATTCAATTTCAACATGCATGAAACCCAACTCCTTGCACAGCTTTACCCCTTCCATCAACACTATTGGTACGCGCTTTTTCTAGGTCCCTTTCGGGTCCCGAAATAAGTGACCCAATTCGATCCCAAGTGGACTTTATTTGCAAGGGTTGGGAAAAAGCGATAAGATAATAAGGGGAATTATTTTATATGCACCTGCAGAGATATATTAGAATAATAAAAGGATAATATTTAACTGCAGAAAAATAAAAGAAGGTAAATTTTAAATGGAGAATACTTGAATTGTTGTGATCGCCAGCTGCAGATGTTTATCGACACTGCAACACGTCACTGATCATGCTTTAAGAAGATGCGGGGTTTGCAGGTTGAACTCCTTTACTGAACGTCGACCGGCTAACTTCAACAGCTTTGGGTTGCCTTTAATCCAACTAGTTTGGTATCCTAATCCTACTAGGAATCTACTCTAAAAAAGGGGATTTTGACCCGCTATGCTAAGGAGAATCGGCCTCATTCCCTGGTACACTCCGTAAGCTTCCTTGGACAATTCGGTTGGCTAAAGATTATTTTGTAAATCTTGAAGGACTGACTTAAACTAAAAATTGAGAATTTAGAGATTGAAAACTAAGAATTTTGAGGGTTTAGAACTAAAGATCAGAACTAAAATTAAGGAACTAGAACTGAACTTATGAACTAGAACCAAAATTAAGAACTATAAGTAGAAACTAGAAAGAGAACTAGAATTAGAAAGTAGAATTAAGAACTAGAATTAGAATTTAGAACTAAAAACTAGAACTAGAATTTTCTAAAAGGAAAAAACTCAGAAGAGAGAATTGTGTAGAGTGGCTAGGGGGTAGGGGTCTATTTATAAGCTTTTACTAGAAATCCTAGTGTAACTATAATTTCCAATTCAAATAAAGGAAATATCCTAATTTTTAATTCTAGTGTAACTTTAATTCCTTATTCTTATAAAATAATAAAATAAAGTCCTAGAACGATAAGGAAACTGATTATATTTCTAATAAAGGAAACTGATTATATTTCTAATAAAAGAAACAAATCCTACTTTCTAAAATAAAATAAAAGAGACTAATCCTAATCCAATTAGGAGTCTTGAGATTCTTCACTTGTTGCACAGCTTTCGAAAACTGACCATAACTTCTTCAATACTTGTTGAAATTGCGCGTTTTTAGGCTTGTTAGAAAGCTTCTTTGGTAAGCTTTCAAATGTGACAAATTTCATATTAATCTGACTTCGTTTGATACTTTAAAATAGGTCAAACATAAAAGTGACGGGATTGACAATTGGGAAAGGTTGGGGAGACCTGTTTGGCTCTAAGCTAGGCGCTTCCTCCTTTAATATTACTTCGAGAGTCAAGACTAACCGGCTAGTACTGCTAGCTTG
Organism: Chloranthus sessilifolius; assembly: GCA_021018995.1. Classification (NCBI taxonomy): domain Eukaryota; kingdom Viridiplantae; phylum Streptophyta; class Magnoliopsida; order Chloranthales; family Chloranthaceae; genus Chloranthus; species Chloranthus sessilifolius. Next base: position 117,040,834 of record CM037594.1, on the reverse strand, counting down.
ACTACCCGGGGCTCCTAGAAAAGAGTCTGTGATTCTAGAAATCTAGAAGGCAGCTCAATCCCTTTTGAGAAGCCCTAGAGAGAACCTCAAATTTTCTCAAAGGGAGAAGCTGGAGGGAAAGAAGAATAGAATAGTAAATTATTTTTTATGGCTAAGGATGATTTTGAGAAGACTGAGTTTGGATTGATGATTAAAGGCTTAAGGATTAAAAAATTAAGAATTTGAAATTTTAAGGATTAGGGATCAGGAACTAAGAATTGAGATCTAGAACCCAAGAATTAAGAACTAGAGCAAAGAAATTAGAAACTAGAAATTAAGAACTAGAACGAAGATTAATAACTAGAATCAGAATTATGAATTAGAACCTAGAAGCTAAGAACTAGAACTTAAAAATTAAGAACTAGATACTAAAAATCAAGAACCAGAGACTAAAAATTAAGAACTAGAACTAAAATTAATTAAGAACTAGAAGTTAAAGCCTAAGAGATTACCTGAAGCCTAGCGCCGAGGGGAGAGTCTCGAAATCCCTAAGCTTGGAAGAGAGGAGCTTAAAAATTCGGTTGCTGGATGTGTGGAGTTGTGGGGTTGGGCGGTCTATTTATAGGTAACAGGGTAATTCCACGTGTGGATAGATGTGAAAAATTGATGAATTTCGCGCATGTTGAGATGCGCTCAATTGAATTCCACGCAGTGGCGTGTGTGCTTGATTCAGTTCGAGTCGGCCTTTGAACCGGGAGTCCTAATCCTATCGTGTCTGGGAAACCAATTCCGCGCAGTGGCGTATGCGTGGGATTCGATTATGAGCTGTGGGATATGCGCTTGATCGGGGGTTCAGGTGGTCTTGGGAATTAGATGTTGGGTTAGATTGGGGACCAATTCCGCGTGGTTGTTGTCGCATGGAATCGAATTCTCGCACAGTGGCATATGCGCGGGATTCGGGTCCTTAGGCGGTTTGAGAAGTAGAGTCTTAGTCTGATTCTGACTGATTCCACGGGTGTGGTGTCACGTGGAATCGATTTTGCGCACTCCTGCATGCGTGAGATCTGGGACTTCAGGCGGTGTGGGGATGCTGGTGCCTAGTCCAAGTGGGACTAATTCTGCATAAGTGTATCTCAAGTGTGTTTGCGCTTAATTCGACACTTAGGTGGTCCGTGGGAAGAGTGAACCTGGTCCAAGTGGGACCAATTGCGCGCGTATGGTCACACGTGCAATCAAATTACTCGCATCTTGAGGTGCGCAGAATTCGGGATCTTCCCGGGTCACAGGGTTGGGTCCCAGCCACTGAGCTATTATTTCAGCCTGGGTCTCAACCATATATTATTGTTTCAGTATATGGTCCTCGTATCAGGGTTGTAGAGTCTTCGGAGAAGGTCAGCCTGGTTTTGGGAAATGTCAAAGGTTGACCGAGCAAGTTTGTATTCTCTGAGAGGGAAAAATTGGGGTGTCTACAAACGCCCTTAGCTTAGCTTTATTGTTAGTACCGTGACCGAAATGCTTCAAAAAAGCGGCTAGGAACTGACCATCACAATCTCGTATGACACCCCCACCCCCTATACTCCCTGGGTTTCCTCTACAGCTGCCATCTGTATTCAATTTCACTCTACCTGCCATTAGTTTTCTCCAATTGATTAGATGTGGTCTTCATGCAACAACCGGATGATAGCTGACCTCCAACGTAGTGAACATAGCCATATCGATACTGGAGACCTCTCCACGTTTCTTCATATATTCTGAAATATTTCTAAGTAACACCTTAACAGCTAGCCAAACACCTTCGACAATCTCTTATATTCCCTCTATGCTTGCCTTACACCTACGTAGCCAAAGCCTCCAAGTTATCACACAAGGCAGGAGTCCAATCAAGGTTCCCCGTGTAGTGGAGATATTTTCGCATAAGACCACCATTGAGTGACTCTCGACCACCATGAGTGTCGAACAACCAAAATGCCCAACGTTGACTCTGTCAATGCCCGCACTTTTCCTGCAAGCTCACTTGAGCTCAACACATGGTCCCACGACTCACACTGCCTAGAAATACAATAGTCACACTTTGAAGCAAGTTGTATCCCAACACAACAAATATTCTCATCCATCGACAAACAATCATATCGGGCTTTCCAAATACACTGATACTCTCTTAGGTAGCAAACCATGCCTAATCCATTTCATTTCAGGCGCTTGAGGGGTTCTGACCCGGGTACGATCCCATGCGGAGGCTGAAGAAAACTTTCCATCTTTACTCGGCATCCATACCAGTACATCCTCACCACTTCTAGCTGTTGCAATAGTATGAACAAGCTCCTCTGTTTTGACAACACCCACTAGCTCTACAAATTTATCTCTGTCCCATCTATTCTCCACCCATAAGTCCTTTATGCACAAAGCGGGAGTAATGTCCACATTTGCTTGTAAGCAAAGCGGTCTAAAAGAAAGCCACCGATCATACCAGGACTCCTTACCCTCCTTGAACTTTAGTCGCACATTCTCAAACACCTTTGGCAAGACCCCCATGACAGATTTCCAAAAACGAGAGCCATTGTCACTAGCCAGTGCCACATGTTTATGTATTTGGCCTGAAAGAATTTATTCCATAAGCTATCACCAGATAGTAAATGCCACGCAAACTTCATATGGAGAGCCCTTTGAACCTCTAAGGAATTCCGCAAACCCAAACCCCCTTCTCCAAATGGTTTACACAAATGAGACCACGAACACCATTTCCTCTTTCGATGACCAGCCGAGCCACCCCAAAATAAAGTAGATAAAATCGAATCGATCTTGTAATGCATAGCTTTCGGAATATTAATTACAGCTAGAAGATACATAAACATACTTGAGAGAACATGTCGAAGGAGCGTAAGACAACCCCCCTACGAGAGCAATTTATACTTCCATCCTGCCACTTTATTTCTGATTTTAGTCACTAAAGGCTCCAAATCCTGAACCATAAGCCGCCCCACAACAAGGGGAGCACCAAGATAAATCACCGAGAACTTCCCCTCCACAAAACCTGTCAACCTCTTTAAGCTGACCCTCCTTCCCCGAGTGATATGATTAGAGAAAAACAAAGCTGATTTTTCCTTGTTTATCAACTGACCAGACCACCTATTATAGCATCCCAAAACCTCAATAAGTTGTTGCAAGGATCATTTTTCCCCGTTCAGAAAAAACAATAGATCATCGGCATAGAGTAAGTGGGAAATCAAAGGCGCCCCCAAAGGAGGAGAAAACGCATTGATTCTACCACTCTCAAAATTCCGTTTCAGAAGCCGAGACAACACTTCCTCCATGATGATAAATAAATATGGAGATAGAGGATGTTACAGAACATTTTTCACGTCAACAATTGACACAACGGATCATGAGACGATGAGTATACCATTATACAGTCAATATTTTATTCCATGTGGCATAAATCCAAAAAACGTAGCCCTATAATCACATGGGACAACAAGCTCAAACGTAATTTAGGGCCATTTTGTGGGATTTGTGCCTATGAGGGTAAGATCATGAACGTGAGATCCATTATGTGGAAGATAGCTAGAGCTGGTTTTTGGCAATTAACTAAAAACAATTGGTTAGCTAACCGGACATAATCGGGCACATGACACTATTTTGTTCATATTATTTTCTTAATCAAGAGTACAACTTGAAATGAAAATTACAGTTCTTAGGTATGAAGGGTTGAACATTTTATTGCAAAAATATTTCTATAATGTGAGTCATAGCGGTCAACATAGTGACCAAATATAGGTACGGGAATAAAACGATTTTTAAAAATATATGAAAAAATGGTAAATTTTGGTAATTGCGGGAAAAATATGAAATTTAAATTTTTTTAATAGTTATAAAAATTAAAAATGTATATGTTTTAACCAAACACGGGTTTTAAACAAGAAAAAATGGGATAAAACATATTTTAAAAAAAAAGGGTTTATAAAGCGTTTTGTTTTAAAAGAAAAGGGTAATTTTTCGAAAAACTTTTTTTCTTTTTTTTTTAAACGCATTTTAAATGCATTTTTTTCTGGAAAAAACATGTGTATGGTCACTATCGCAGTCAATAACCTTTTAAAATATTTTTATGTGATACTTTAATGGTGTTTGATAGCTTTTAGTCAAATCTAATCAAAGAGATACTTTTCATTGCAATATTTAACCCACCAAAATCTAAACATTATGATCTTCGCATCAAATGACATATTTAATGGAAATTGTATCACGGGCCCTCTATTAGTAACTCATATTATTTTTGGTGTTTAGTTTTGGTAAACAATATACCAACTCATCCAGACATGTATTTTACAATAAATATAAATATATATATATATATATATATATATATATATATATATATATATATATATATATATTTGACAACCCGAATTTCTGCGCTCAAAAATCCGTGCCATCAGGATCATGTTCTGGATGATTCTCGGGACAAATCACAGAGTGTCTGCTCGTCTAGCAAAAATCAGAGCAGACACTGTCCAGCAGTGGCAGATCAAGTCATCATATATGACTTTTAAATGAAAGAAATAATAAAACATACATGTATATGTATATATATCAAAAGAATATACATCCTCAAAAATGAACCAAGAAGAACCACTGGTGATGGACATCCATCACCCAAACAATGGTTCCTGATAGTGGTTCCAATAGAATGTATAATAATACAAATAAAAAAAATTATAGAAAGTAAATACAGAAAGTGGCCATCAGGCACACGATAATTCAGAGTATCATACAAAAATCCTAAAATAAAAGACTCAAGTACCCAGGCTATGGATAAAAATCGTCTGCCTGGACGTCAGTCTCCTCGTCCTCAGCCTCAGCCTCTGGATCAGGCTGGTAATCAGGATCGCTCTCAGTGCCGGGAGCTCTAGCCTCAGAACCTATAATTATTATAGAAAACAGGGTGAGCTATATCTAAGCTCAATAGAAGAATCTCAACGAAAAATATATTGAATATGCAAGACATGATATCTCAAAGCAGAAAATTAAATCAGAACGTGCAGACAGGGCAAAATTAGATCAATTACTGAGCTTTTAAACAAGAAACAAATGTTATGCATGGTTATAATCAGTAACTTAATTTCTATATATTTTTCTAACTTAAGAAGCTCCTGTGAATATATAACATGGAGTAGTCAGGAATCTACCGATAGGAAACCCCAACCAATCGTCATTCACATGAACAATTTCAGGGTGCAACAATGCCTCATTTATGGAGTGCAATTGTGCCGAGGGATTAACAAAGCAGATGCACAACTGTGCCAGGCACAGATATACCGCCGAGTCGGTGGGGATCATCTGGTTAAATCATTAAATTACATACACACATAGACCTTACAAATCAGATAGCAGAAATCAGGAGCAGGTTTCAGAATATCAAAACAGGAAATAAATCAGAGATTTATGATATGTAAGCATGCTTGTTAAAAATAGAAATCAGGGTACAGATATAAAAGAATCATGAAATCATAGTCAAAAGCATTTTAGGTTGGATTTTCCCTACCTCAGATCAGACCTGTAATGACCTTATTTTCGAGCATGTTGAATTTTACTCACACCAAAACACGAAAATCTGGAATTTGAGCATAGTGAATAAGAATTATAAGCTTGTGTCTCTGTTATCGAATATCTACCTTGTTATTACTTTTATTCTGCTATCAAACGTCTGATCTATCAAATCCGTTAAATTAGTCTTTTAATATCTGACCTGTTTCTGCTTTGAACTCTGTCATTAGTAAGATGTAACTATTATTGATGTTCTTCTACTGAGCTTAGATGTAGCTCACCCCAGACTATACGTCACAGGTATAGCCTTTTCATCGGGACCTTGGACTTGAGGAGAATCAGAGTTGCCTACTGGAGGGCTCACTTGGTTTGGCACAGTGACTTCTGAGACTTGAGTTTTGTACGTATTTGTACACCACTGATTAGGTGATGGTTAGTCATCATCGATGGTTTAGCTTGTTTCCTTTGGATTACGTGTTCTCAATATAGAATGGAGTTTTATATTTTTGTTCTGCCATGTGTACCTATTTTGATTTCGCTCATGTGTGTTTATACCAAGTATGTTCTGTATCAGATTGTGCTCTGCGATCTGATGGTCCGGGTTTTCCCATATTTGATTGGTTTAAAAAAAAAAAAAATCTCTATGGAAAGATAAGTTGGGAAAATTATGGCTGTCACAAGACCTCTTTCTAAGTAAATCCAAAGCTTTTTAGAGCGTCATGGTCTGATCCTAGACTATAAATATAGTACACTATGTGTCAGGTATGTCAGACCATTAGCTGGTACAGTGTCCAGTAGTGTTCAATTTATAAAAATAAAACAGGCAGAAAACAGGGGTGATTGATCAATCAATACCTTGATTGATCGATCAATCCTCCTCCTTGATCGATCAATGACCTCATTGATCGATCAATCCCCTCCAAATACACACATGTAACAAGGCTAATTGATCGATCAATTGCTTCTATTGATCGATCACCTTCTCTCATTGATCGATCAATGCTTCAATTGATCGATCAATAGCTCCTTATTCTTCACACTTGACAGAGGAAAATTGATCGATCACCAATTTAGTTGATCGATCAATCTGTCTCATTGATCGATCAATGACCTCATTGATCGATCACAAATCTAAACTTTCAAATTTCTCACTTCCTGTTCTCATTCTCACTTTATACAGATTGATCGATCAATGCCCTTATTGATCGATCAATTCATGCCAGTGATCGATCAATACCCTTATTGATCGATCAATCTTTGCCATTGATCGATCATTCTTTCTGTGATCGATCAATCCTCATATTTGATCGATCAATAAGCAAATTGATCGATCAATGCCCCTCGGGCACAGAACTTCCAAACAAATGCCTCCACTGTTCCCATTTAAGACTTATACGAATTGATCGATCAATGCTTCTCATTGATCGATCAATCCAGTATTGATCGACCAATCTTCAGTATTGATCGATCAATAAGGGCAGTTTCTCTGTCATTAATGGCGGTCTCCCATTTAACCTATTTAAACCCATTTTTCATTAATGATTTCTTGCAACCATCTACACACATAAACACAGTATAAAAGGCTTTAATCTTGCCCTTCTTAAATGCAAAGGCTCACCTCTATTTGGGTCATTTCGGGGTCTCGGCAAATGCAAATCCGGGAAGGTTTCGGATCCGAAATTTGGGATTTGTCACCCCCTTCACTCGGGAATGGCCATTTGCGGCTCCGCTTCGACACGTAGCGACAACACACCTTCTTGCCGATTCGATACGACGTACTAACGTCGATTTCTCACTCCAAGGTCACACAACTACTAACCTAGGTTCTCTCTCAACTGTGTTTCTTCAAAGGAGTGGCTTCTAGGTTCTAGCAAAGGCTCCAGACTCTTCAGAAATAAGGAAAGGAGATGAAGATAGGTTTGCCCAACCCTTCTTCCTTCTCTTATAAGCTAATGGAACAGAAATATCACAGATATTTCTGTTTTCCTTAAACTTAAGTTCCGATGTGGAGCATTTACATAGTTTCCACGGCGTATCATGCGGCATCAACGTCTTTCAAGACTCGGATTAAAGTGAGAACTCACACATGAATTCACCTAACTACAGCTTAATATTATTTTTAATAATAAAATTTTTAAAATTTTAAATCTGTCTCGATTCTCGTGTTGAGCACGCATATCGAAACAGTCAGGTTCTTGTTCAAAATTTTAGGATCGTTACAATATATATATTATTTTTTGTGTTCAGTTTATTTTTGGTAATGATCACCTGACTCGAGTCACGCATGACTCGAGTGGGTAGCCATCATATAACGTTTTGGTCAACATTTGACAATCATGCTTGACTCGAGTCAGGTGATCATTACCCTATATATATATATATATATATATATATATATATATATATATATATATATATATATTCCAGGTCGAGTACTTCTGTTGGGTCGGGCCGTCAAGTATTTGATTCAGCAGGTCGGCACGTTTGGTCAACGGATCGGGCATTCAGGTCAAGTCTGTGGGTACTATTCCAATTTCGTTTTGTGTCGCAAAGCTTAAAAGTGTGATTAATTAAGTGATAGAATAGGAAGGTCTTCTGATATGTCGGTAGATGACCACGTCCTTAATAACTAATTAAAAAAAAAAAACCTGAGAATCGAACTGACCTAAATTGAAACTGGATCAATTTGGTTTGGATTCCCTATATTCAGATTTCAGTTAATCGAAACCGAACTCGATCTATTTTAGTTTCGGTTTGGTTTGGGCCAAAAACGACTGAAAAATAAAAAAATTAGTGTCAGTCCGATTTACCGAACTTCCACCGCTACACCCAACCTGATATGTTTCAGTTTCGGTTTGGTTTATAGAACTTTTGATTCAATTTCGACTCCGTCTAATAGTGGACGGACGTTGACGATAGGGAACAAAATTAGGGACATTTTTATTCTTTAGGCGTCTAGCTAGGTTGGATTTCCTAAAGTTGAAGTGTCGGTGGAACATTACAATTAAAGTTCAGAGGATTTTATGAAAGTTTTTTAATTATATGTACTAAATAGTTTTAATCCCTATGGTGCTAAACTTTTTTTTGAAAAACATGAAATAGCAAAAACAAGAATTTAATATCAAATTGAAAACAGTAGTACAATACATATATAAGTATGGGTGGGAGTTCCTAACTATGATTAGAAATGATAATCATATTCAAAATAGGAGACCTAATTATTGTTTGTGTTAATAGTAAACTCACCGAAATTGAAACAGCCAAATTGAAATTGATCACTTGCCATCCACCGGTTAACAATTGGACCATAATAAACGACCATGATTGAAGAGAAATATCCAAGATCTAGCCCGCAAGTTCACCGATAGTAATTGTATCGAAGGGCCGGGTTGGATACGATTTAGTGCGATCCGACATCTCTTGAGCGATGAAATGCATGTTGGGTCGGGTCTCGGGTCTCTCGTGCACGCATGCTAGGGCCATCTTATATATGAAAGCCACCTTTTCTGCTAATTGACCAATGGGAGGGGCGAGCCGTTGGTCCAACACATCCACCAACAATTGATCTCTGCCGTTAGATGAGCCTATTGACGACGATGAAGATAGAGAGTCGATGAGATCTCTAGGGTGTCTTCCCATCATAACTTCCAGTGATACTACTCCAAAGCTGTAAACATCACTTTTTTCTGTGATCTTCATGGTGTAAGCAAGTTCTGCAAAATGCAGAGTTAAATATTAAAATAATATGATAGAAAATTTTAGGTGAACGAATAGAATTTATTTGAAAAAGGGGAAAGGAATGGCATATGAGTTCTAATGTATGGATGAAGACTTGCAATCAAACTCCAGATCACATGCCAAGTGGTATCTGATCTATAAAAATCCTTACTACTATATAAAAGTAAAAATAATTTCTGTCATATTTTCTAATGCCAAAAATACCCTTAACTCCTCCTTAAAACATAGAATCCATTTTCCAATGAGAATATGTAAATAATGGTATCCAAATAAATTATCTTTCCTTCCTTATTTTTAGCTCCTTCAAAGAAACCCACAAATTTAAGAGAATTAATAATTTTACCATAAAAGTTCTCTTTCCTAACACCTTCAAAGAAACCTACAAAGTTAAGAAAATTAACAACTTTGCCATCAAATTTATCTTTTCTAACACCTTTAAAGAAACCCACAAAGTTAAAGAGAATTAATAATTTTGCCATATAATATTTTACTTGGAAGATTGGGCAAAAAACCGATCTCCATCAACTAATACAAAGAGTTGGTGATTTTTTGCATAGATACTCTCTAATATTTCATGAGTATTAAGTTACCCAAATAATAATTTATTGGCATGTTGAAACCCTTTGAGCCACGATTAATGTACCCCTAATCAAATTTTCTCATCTTACCTAATCGGTTTTCGACTTTTCCCACCTAAAATTAAAATCAGATTCGGTCTGAACCGATTTTTGGATCGATTGGGATTGGTTCAATTAGTTAAGTTTTTTGGGCGGGTTTGGATTTCGGTTCAAAACTTATACCGATACGAGGGTAAGATCATAGTCTCAAGAACTATTTTATGAAAGATTAGGGTGAAAAACGATCTCCATTGCCTAATTCCAAGTAATCATGGATTTGAATGGGGTGCATCACCATTTTATTATTTTAAGCTACTTTCTCAGTTTTTTCATACTACCTAATAAATTTTTGATTTTTTCCCTCAAAAATCGAAACAAGTCCAGAATAGGTTCATTATCGATTTTCAGGTCTGTTTGGACCAGTTTGATTTGCCGATTTTCAGGCCAGGTTTGAGTTTTGAGTCAAAACTTGGACCCCTACGTATGGGTGGACATTATTATTCATATTTTTAATAATAATTAAAAATACCCTTAACTCCTCCCTAAAACATAGAATCCCTTTTCCAACGAGAATAGGTAAATAATGGTATCCAAATAAATTCTCTTTCCTTCCTTATTTTTAGCTCCTTCAAAGAAACCCACAAATTTAAAAGAAGTAACAATTTTGCATTAAAAGTTCTCTTTCCTAACACCTTCAAAGAAACTTACAAAGTTAAGAAAATTAACAACTTTGCCATAAAAGTTATCTTTTCTAACACCTTTAAAGAAATTTACAAAGTTAAGAGAATTAACAATTTTGTCATATAATATTTGACTTGCTTTGATATCAAATTCCCTTATGTGGAAGATTGGGTAAAAAAACGATCTCCATCAACTAATACAAAGAGTCGATGGTTTTTTGCATAGATGCCCTCTAATATTTCATGGGTGTTAAGTTACCCAAATAATAATTTATTGGCATGTTGAAACTCTTTGAGCCACGATTAATGTACCCCTAAACAAATTTTCTCATCTTATATAATCGATTTTCGACTTTTCTCACCTAAAATTGAAATCAGATTCGGACTGAACCGATTTTTGGATCGATTGGGGTTGATTCAATTAGTTAGGTTTTTTGGGCGGGTTCGGATTTCGGTTCAAAACCTACACCCATACGAGGGTACGATCATAGTCTTAAGAACTATTTTATAAAAGATTAAGGTAAAAAACGATCTCCATTGCCTAATTCCAAGCAATCATGGATTTGAATAGGGTGCAATAACCATTTTATTATTTTAAGTTACTTTCTCAGTTTTCTCATACTACCTAATAAATTTTCGATTTTTCCTCCCAAAAATTGAAACGAGTCCAGAATAGGTTCATTATCGATTTTCGGGTTTGTTTGGACTAGTTCGATTCGCCGATTTTCAGGCCAGGTTTGAGTTTTGAGTCAAAACTTGGACCCCTATATATGGGTGGACATTACTATTCATATTTTAAATAATAATTAATAAATACGTAGGGTATGAAAATTTGAAGCCTTAGTTACATTAGTTATTATAAAATTAAAGTAGAAATTAACAATTAAGAAAATTTTATTAAACATATATAATTAGTATATCATCGAATTAATCAAACGTGATAGGATAGAAACATATATCTATAGTAAGTTCTACAAAATACTCGAATCAATAAAATATTTAACAATAATTGTTATTAGTTTTTTAGTGATTGACTGATAATATACGATTATGATTCTATACGATCAGCCAATTTTAACTCATAATAAAAATCATCTTTGATCAAAATATTTTATTTTATTATACGATCAGCCAATTTGAATCGCATTTAAAGTTCAGCCAGTTAGACCTGATCAAATCATAGCAACTCGGCATGCCAATTAAGATCCCACCTCCAAACATACCTTTAAATATTCCAACTGAATCTTTGAGAGCGCTCATGTTAAAACCCATTGACTCCTTTGAAATGAATGATAACAGTGGTTTTCGTTGCAATCTTTCACACACTTGATCTTGAGATTATGGGCGTACCATCAGACGGTCAGATATTGATTTGACGTGCACAAATTTCAAAGTGATCTTAAAATCAAATTTAAACGAGATGAATGACAGGTGATTTTACCTTTAATTAACTATGCCCACCGAATCTATTAGGGCACCATGTTAAAACCAATTGACAATATTGAATTAAATGATGGAGAATTTTTTTGTTTCAACTTTTTACACACTTGATCTCGAGATATTGGGCGTCCCATCAAATGATCAGGCATTGATTTGACGTGACATAGATATAAAACAAAGTAACCTTAAAATCAAATTTGGTGTCAATATCTCAAAAATTTTTGGATTGGTTTGTTTAGGAAATAAAAATATAATGGTTATGAAGGGAGAGAAAATCAACCCTAAAACGTAAAAATTGGAAACCGAAAAATTTCACATTAAAAAAATAAAAACCAAATACCGAACTCAACCAAACCGACTGAAACCAGATTGATTTTGTTCTTGTTCAATTTTAGGGAACAGGGCTTTCAGTGAATCGAAATAAAAACCGAAAAATTGGGTCGGGTTTAATTTTGGCTAAATGGTTACCGATACTGAATATTGGTTGTGGATTCGGTCAACCGAACTTTCTCCTTTAACTTGGACAATAATAGTTCTCAAACAAGCAAAAAAATAAGTAAATTTCTTGAAGTCATGTAACTTACCTGGCGCCATGTAGCCATAAGACCCCACAACAGCGGTCCATAGAGACGAATCTCGGTGCAACCATCTTGCTGTACCAAAGTCTGAGACACGAGCTTCCAACTCCTCATCCAGCAAAACGTTATTAATCGAAATGTCCCGGTGCACAATAGCCGGCAAGCAGTCATGGTGCAAGTAAGAGATAGCGTGTGCAACCCCTTGTATAATCTTCACTCTTCTCACCCAATCCAACTCCACTCCCCCGTCCTCACCATACAACACCTTTCCCAAACTACCCTTCTCCACATATTCGTACACCAAATACATGCACCCCTTCGACGAGCAAAACCCATGCAACTTCACAATATTCCTGTGTCGGATCGCCTTTAACGTCTCGATCTCGTTCACGAAACTAGATCGATTTGTTGCTTGAAAGTCGTTGGAATTCAATATGTGAAGGCGTTTCACAGCGACAATCTTACCGGACGAAAACTCCGCTTTGTAAACACTCCCGAAACCCCCTTTCCCGATACAATGTCTTTCGCTGAAATCCTCGGTTGCTCTTACGATATCGTCGAAACTGAAATCGACTTCTCTATCCAAGATTAACGAAAGTGGAATAGCTTTGCTCGATCGGTTTCTATCTTCTGCTGCTCTCTTTTGCTTCGCCGTTACTAGCAAAAATCCTACCACGAGTGCGGCTACGAAGAAAATGCCGAGGATAGGGACCACAATGGCTATAAGAACCTTCCTATTAGGCCCATTTCTTTGAAAATCAGAATTACAAGGCTTCAATCCTTGTACATCACCACACAGGTCTGAGTTTCCCTCGAAGGACGTCGAGGCTCGATTTGGGAAAATACCCGAGACGGAACCAACCAACTGATTGTAAGATAGATCGACAACTTGTAGACTAATCATGTTTGATAAACTAGACGGAATTCTGCCAGAAAGGTTGTTATAAGAGAGATTTAGTCTCTCAAGCGACTCCAACTTCTTTAGATCTTGAGGGATAGGCCCAGAGAGAGAATTATTACTCAAATCTAAAAACATCTGCAGATTAATCAAATTACCTAGTTGATATGGTATTTGTCCAGTTAATTTGTTATTGCTTAAATTCAAAGTCGACAATTTGATGCAATTTCCCAGTGTAGGTGGTATGTTTCTAGTGAGTACATTTTGTGAGAAATCGAGTAGTGTGAGCGAAGATAGATCACCGATCTTCGAAGGAATCTCGCCAGATAAATGATTGTTACTCAAATTAAGTTTATATAAAGAGCTCAAATCACCCAACTCCATTGGAATCTTTCCAGTTAAATTATTGGAAGCCAAGCTTAGGTCACGTAATTGGAGCAAGTTCCCAAGTTGAGATGGAATTTCCCCAAAAACTTTATTTCCCGCAATATTTAGCAAAGTGAGCGCCTTACATTCACCCCATTCCGGTGAAAGCTTTCCCGAAAACTGGTTCCCAGAGAGGTCAATGTACGTAAGTTTAGGATGTACTCCAAATACCCGCGACAGGTCTCCAGTAAATAGGTTTGAGTCTAGCCGTACCCTCAACAAATTCAAGCAATTTCGTAGAGGTGGAAGCGAGCCAATATGATTGTTGTTGAGGAGCACCATCTTAAGTTGTGTCAGGTTGCCTATTGTATGAGGGATTGAGCCTGAAAGCCTATTGTCCCATAGAGTTAAAAATTCTAAACCTTTCAAATTCCCAAGTTCTCGCGGTATCGAACCCGTAAGCATGTTCTCGGACAAGTCTAGATCGACCAAATCTTTCAAATTACCAATTTCTGGCGGTATCGAACCTGAAAGGTCATTTGTAAACAAGGAGAGTTCCGTAAGATTTGTGAGTTGACCAATCCCTGGCGGTATCGGACCCGTAAGCATGTTCTCAAACAAGTCTAGTTCGACCAAACCTTTCAAATTTCCAATCTCTGATGGTATCGAACCAGAAAGGTTATTTGTAAATAAGTAGAGCCTTGTAAGATTTGTGAGTTGGCCGATCTCTGGTGGTATCCAACCCGTAAGCATGTTCTCGTACAACACTAGTTCAACCAAATCTTTCAAATTCCCAATTTCTGGAGGTATCGAACCTGAAAGGTTATTTGTATACAAGTGGAGTATCTGAAGCAGTCGGAGACGACCTATAGAAGATGGAATGGGCCCGCCTAATGGATTATTTCGAAGTGAAAGATAACGAAGATCTGAGATGATTCCAATCTCTTGAGGTATCCCACCAGTGAAATTATTGCCCCCTAGACGAAGATCTTTGAGTCTAGTAAGGTTGGCTAAGCTGGATGGTATCGGACCTTGAAAGAAATTAAGTGTGAGATTGAGATTCTCAATGGTCTTTAAACTATTTAGCAAAGAATTGGGTAGCCGACCACTCAGGCTATTGTTTGACATGTCCAGGAACGTAAGAGAAGGCATGCTCCTGAATTTTGAAAAGTCTGGAGATTCCAAGTGGTTCAATCCTACATCTATGTGCCGTACCTTTTGGAGATTGCTAAGTTGGTAAGGGATCGTGCCACTTAAGTTGTTGGTGCCGAGGTTGAGGTGGCGGAGCTCCGAGAGACGTCCGATTTCTATAGGGATGGACCAACCGAAAGAATTGTTACTAAGATCCAAGTAGGTGAGCTTAGAGAGGTTGGCGATGCCGGATGGGATGGCTCCCTCAAGATTGTTGGAATTGACGTCCAAGCGAGTGAGGTTGGGGAACAGAGAGAAGTCAAACTCGTCGAGGGTTCCGCCGAGACCAGAATTTGGAAGGTTTATCTCGACGACGACGCTTCTGTTTCTGGGGCGGCCGCACACTATTCCGGTCCAGTTGCATAGGGTGTTGGTGAGGTTCCATGAATTGAGAGAGTGATGAGTTGTTAAACTGTTCTTCCAGTTGACAAGAGCTATGGCTTCTGTAGTTTCTGCTCTTGTTTCGAAAGAGGAGAGAGAAAACAGGAGGAGAAGAAGAAGAGAGGGAAGATGAGTTGGTTGAAGGTTAAGCATGATGGTATTGGTTGGTTCTACAAATCAACTAGTTTGATGCTGCCAAAGAAATGGTGCAAGCTTCGTCTCCCTTATCGTCTCCACTTTTTAATGGCTTATTGGCATGGGTTACAGACTTGCAGAGTGAAGTGTATATAAGTTGGGTTGCAGTGAGGAATACGCTGGCTTTGATGGGTGCCATTATTTAAACCCACCCATGAAACTGTAATTAATCTCACCCATCCACTCCAGCTGGAACACTTTGACCGCTTTGTATCAAACGATGAGGATAGTTGTTCGTCCCAATCTTCTCAAAAATGAATCTTTAGATTTTGGGCGTAGGATCGAAAGTCAGAATTTTGTTCCACGTGAAAAAATCTCATAAACTAACAAAAATTACATAGCACAGTTTAAATTCGAACGATCTGTTCTTTTATGCCTTGCTTGACAAAACTCGTAGGAAGTTTTTTTTTTTTTTACTACCCATGAGTTGGCCAAGAAAAAAACTAATGGGAAATTTTTATAAAATAAAATCATAGGTATGTAAAATTTTTTTTGTCAATCGTTTGACTACTAAGTCATAAAATTTGATGTGCCGCTCTTTCCCTTTTATCTAATTGTTTCCCTCTTGGATCAGATATAGAAGATCGCACTTCACCCAAATCTTTCACAAAAAGGATCTTGAGATCATGTCACACATATTAGACGATCAGTTTTTATTCCACATATCACAGATCCCAAAAATATGGCCCTAAAATTACGATTGAGCGTGATGTGTGCCATTGCACACAAGGGGCATATTTGGAGATCTGTGACATATGGAATCAAAGGTTGACCATCTGATAGGTGCGAAATGATCTCAAGATCCTTTGTGTGGAAGTTTAGGGGAAAACACGATCTCCATCATTAGATCCGATGCAATCAACAATTTTTAAGGGTTGCACATGTGGGTGCTTTCAGAGAACGTGTTGGCGCGCATAGAGCTACCCATAAACGAATTGCAAAATCATATACCAATAACAATGTCAATTAAATTAAACCACAAAACAGAAGGATCTTTCCCAACAAGGTTGAGTGTACAAAATTAGACTAAAGCAACTAGATTATCTCATAACAATGTCGGTTTCTCAAATCTATATACAAAAAACAAGAACTAAAAAAAGTAAAACCTGATCATTTAGAGTTTAGGAACCGAAGAATCCGCCGATTGCTCGCCATGTGGAGCTTCCCCTTCCCTCCGCTGCCGCTCAGATCATAGATGACTCCCGATTCGAACTCATCGTGAAACTATCCAACCGATTTTTGAGCTTCGTGAATGATTTGTGTGATCCCTAAAATAATGCCAACAAGATCGCTGGATATCAGGGTGGGAAGGAGATTAGAAGCAGTAAAGAAGAAGAAGAAGAATACCTTCTTTGACTGTCTGGTTCTTCTCTCGGATATCGTGAATAGTTGCAAAGAGCTTCAAGTAGAGAGGATGACCTACGTAGAAGGTGACGAGGAGAAGGAGAAGGGAGAAAGCAAGTCGAAGAGAAATGGGGGCTCTGCTTTCGGCGTCGACGAAGGAGAAGACGAGTTTCCAATTGTTTTTACCCAAACCATGGGCAAAATAAAATTTCATCAGAATTAAAGTGGGGTTTTTGTTTTCAACTTTTTTTTTCTATTTTCTCATAATAAGTGGAAGCCACTTTATTGCCAAACACTTGCAAATCGCGTTTTTGTGAGAAATTTCATATTTCCAACGATTTTTCCCTAGAACTCGAGTTAACAAACTAAGGCATTAGGGTCACTTTTTTGGCCGCGATATTTCTCATATGCAGTCAAATTGTAATAACCCGTAAAATCAGACCCGAACTCGACTTACCTTGTGTGTGTGGTCGACACGAAAATCGATGTCATCATAGATTTTTATATAATAATAAATATTTAATTAATATTAGGATAACTTTGTGCGGACGGATTAATGTTTAAATATGTGTTTGGGCCTTTAGTGTGAAAATCATGCACCGACCGACCGTGTGCCGCTCAACACCGAAGCCAAGTCTAAGTTAAGAGGATAGAATTTTAGCTAAAATATCAATGATATTTTGGGGCTTTCGTTTGGTTATAGGGAGGTGGGTTGCTTTGAGGCTAAGAAAGGCCTTTTGAAATTGAGAAGAAGAGAGAGCCAAGCCCCACTTCTTAGAAAGCCGTCACCCGTGAAACCTTGGGGGATTTTGATCGTGTAATCGCCGCGATCTCCGCAACCTTTGCAAAGCACATGACGCTGATCAACGCTTGAATCCCGCCTTTGGTGAATTTCGATCGTTCAAACCCCTTTTTCTTTAGAAACCCCATTTTCAAGAAGCGTTCCACCTCACGATCGTTAACCAAGCATTGAGAAGGTTGAGATCGATGCGTGGATCATTGACGACTTCATCTTGAATACGTGGTGATCAATCGTTGTAAAATCGCCGTAGAGATTCAGAAGTTTCGTTTCGAAACCCTTTTGGACAACGATTCTTAAAGGCGCGAAATCAATCGAAGAAATGTTAGTTTTTCTTTGATTTTAATGGTTTAGATTGTATAATAAATTATTATTTTAGTTTAGTGTGTAGGTGTGTGTGATTGGATGAAGATCGTAGAAGATTTGGATGAAAATAGATTAAAAATGACAAAACCTTATGGCTGTGCATTTCTAAAGGTTTTGATCGATCAATTAGGTAATTGATCGATCAAAATTGGGTATTGATTGATCAACTTAGGTGGTTGATCGATCAAATTTGGTATTGATCGATCAATCATCCAAATTGATCGATCAAATTGTATATACAATGATAAAAACAGCAAGTTTGTTGCTGGAGGTTCATTCCCGACAACATTGATCGATCAATTTGAAGATTGATCGATCAATGTGATGTGTTGATCGATCAATGGTGAAATTGATCGATCAATGTGATGGTTGATCGATCAAGGGTGAAATTGATCGATCAATATGATGGGTTGATAGATCAATTTGACTGTGCCGACACTGCTTCAGTGTTTTGTAATAACATTTTACTCCGAATTCCGATTGATGCGATTCTTATGGCATTGGAAAGAGGACAACTAAATCTACAACTTTTATGAATTAACTAATTGATGAGTAAATTGTTTTAATGATCAAAATTGAGCTGGAAGTTTGGCCAAGTTCTAAGTTAGCACGCTTTGACTGAAGTATCGATATAGCTTCGGTATTTTGGCCATAGCACTTTGTCCCGAATTCCGATTGACACAATTCTTGATGCGTTGGAAAGAGTACGATGAGATCTAACTCTTTTATGAATTAGCCAAATCTTTAATCAAATATTTTGAGGGTCAAAATAAAGTGGGAAGTTGGGTCAAGTTTCGAGTCAACACGAAATTACTCATTTCCGTCTCGATTTTGAGAAAACACTTAAACACGTCAACATTATTAATAATTATGATCAATTTTTATACATCATCATGTGTGTGATTTAGACTAAGAGTAGAGGCCGTGTATAATAACTTTCCGATTGCTTTGGAACGGCGTTGGATTGCTTAGAAAGATCCATTAAGGTAGGAGAAATCCAACCAAAAATGTATCTGACTATGATTTCATGATTCTTTCACATCAGTACCCTGATTTCTGTTTTAAAAAGCATGTTTGCATATTGATAAAGCTCTGTCATCTTTGATTCCTGCATTCTGATTTCTCTATGCTGAAACCTATTCCTGATTTCTGCTATCTGACTATTAAGGTTATATGTGTGTATGTGATTTAAGGATTTAACCAGATGATTCCCACCGACTCGACGGTATTTCCGTGCCCTGGCACAATCGTGCATCTGCTTTGTTAATCCATCGGCACAATTACACTTCATAGATGAGGCATTATTGCATCTTTAAATTGTTCATATGAACGACGATTGGTTGGGGTTTCCTATCGGCATATTCCTGATTACTCCGTGCTATATAGTCACGGGAGTTTCTTAAGTTAAAAATATTTACAATTTAAGTCACAAATGATATATATGCATAACATCTGTTCTTGTTTGAAAACTCAATACATGTCATCTGATTTACCTTATCTGCATATTCTGATTTGATTTTCTGCTTTAAAATACTACCTGCAAATCATGTCATACATTTTCAGTACAATTTTAGTTGAGATTCTTTTACTGAGCTTAGATGTAGCTCACCCTATTTTCTATAACTTTAATAGGTTCTGAGGCTAGAGCTCCCTACACTGAGAGCGACCTTGACTATCAGCCTGATTTGGAGGCCGAGGTTGAGGAGGAGAATACCAATACCCCTGCTGACGAGCACCACCCGTAGCTAGGGTATTTGATTAGACTGGATATTTTGGGATCTGTATATGTTTTAGATTATTGTGGTTCTGGTGGCCACGGTTTTATACTTAAAACTTTATAGATACTTTATTTTCTTTTGTGTACATCTTATAGGAACTACTACTTGGAACCATTATTTTTGTGTGACGGATGTCCATCACCAGTGGTTCTTCTTGGTTCCTTTTTGAGGATGTATTTTCTTTTGTTTTTATATATATATGCATTATCAAATTCTTCTCTCTTTTAAAGCCTTATAAGATGACTCGATCTGCCACTACTGGACAATTTCTGCTCTGATTTCTGCTAAATGAGCAGACACTCTATGATTTGTCTTGGGGATCATCCAGAGCATGATGATGGCATGAATTTTCGGACACAAAAATCCGAGCTGCCACACAAATTCTCAACATTTGATGGTACGCCTATAATACCAAGATCCTTTGTGTGGAAGATTGGGATAAAAGGTGAGCTCTATCGTGTGAATCAAAGCTATCAATTGGAGATGATGGGGTGAAGATATATATATATATATATATATATATATATATATATATATATATATATATATATATATATATATATATATATATATTGGTGCCCTAGACTTTATTGTGGTAGCTTTATAATTAAATTAGAATCCCAATTTTGGTGTTTGAATGATCTTTGGCCATATATGTGCATGCCATATGGCACAAAAGAAAATTAAGTTTAATTTTAGGGTGCAAGAACATTTAACAACATTTTAATGTTTAATGTTTAGTCAGAATTAGGGACGGACGCAGATGTGAAAAAAGATTCCATCCACTACAAAAAAATAAGACTATTAGTGGCACCAAAAACTGTTGCTATTAACAAAAAAATATGTTTCAATATCGACAGGACTAGTAGTGACAATTTTTTTGTTAATAGCAACACTTTTTGGTGCCGCTAATAGTCTTATTTTTTGTAGTGATCTTTTATAGCAGACCTCCAAAATTGGGAAAAATCAAACAACAAATTAACAACAGAGAGAATTAAGGTATCAAATATCGGCCGATACTGATACGTATTAGCGATATATATTGGTTTTCTAGCCAACCGATACGTATCGGTATTACTCTTTTGGCCCACTACTCGAGCCATGTGTATGATTTTACACTTCACAGTGCTCATGCCTCAAGACTGAAGCCATTCTAAATTTCTAATATGTAGAGCAATAAAATCAAAAAACGAAAACTCTTGATATTAGTAAAAAATAAATGCTAGTATGCTATTAATGGAACCCAAAGGTTTCTACAAATATCCAACATAAAACAAACAGAAAAATACAATAATAGTGATTAAGTCGGCGTATAAACCAAGGTGTGGCATTGACATCCTCTTACCTTATAGTCAAAGAAGGCAGCTGGTTTTATTTTGTTATTTGTTTTGTGGTTTGATAAGGCACGCCATTTCCCTCCATTTGGACTCAATGTTTAATGTTTTGTGGATATGTTATCAAAATAGTGGACCAAATGGTCTTTGAAGGTCACCATTAAAATGTGGGTCCCACCATCTAGCTCTTTCCACCTAATGGGGTTTGTTTTCAAACATTACTCTTTGTTTATTTTGATATTTTGGTCTTTGAATTATTTGGTCTGTTCACTCAAATAATAGTAAATTTCTTTTAATACTGCTAATAATAAAATTTTGGAGTTTGAATCATTTGGTGCATGAACCACGTGGCATAACGTTAAAATGTAATTTAATGGTGTGTGAATAATTATACACCATATTGGATAAATACGAAATAATTGACATTAAGTTTGTTTCTTGTTAACCACACTTTTACGCCAAGTGCCACCTGCTCTAATCGGGAGCTACCTGAGTCCCACATAGTGATGGATCGGTTGTTGATTGTTACAAATCTAGCATTTGACTGCTCTGATTTAGACGACGGAGATCGCTTTTCATCACAATCTTCCTCCTAATGAATTTTGAGACCAGAAGCCTACCATCAGACGGTCAAATTTAGATTTCACATGGTGACAACTCAATATCATGGGGTGTATGTCAAACACGCTTTTTGGTTCACTTTTCAAGATTTATAACATATGAACCAAAATCTGAGTATTTGATTGTAGGTCTATGATCTCAAGATTAATTAGGTCAAAGATCAAGGTGAAAAGTGTTCTCCATCATTTAATATAAAGTAGTCAAAGGTAATATCCTTAGGGCTCGTTCGAGAGCTGAGAAAACATCAGGAAGAAGCTTTCTGCGCAGAAAGCGCCCGAAAGCGGAGGGTTTCGAAGCTTTTCCTGCGTTTGCAAGTTTAGATGGACCCTATGGAGAAGAAGCCCTTTCTGAGCGAAAGGGACAGATGCTTTTCCTCCCTTTCTTCGCAAAAAAGCTCTGAATCGGAGCAGTCGGTTTGTATAGTTCTCTCATGCAGCTGTACTGAAGCATTTCTCCGAGAGTGGAGCAAACGTCGTCTTGAGGAAACCGCTACCTGCCATTGAAGCATTAAAAAACCATTAAAACCCTGGAAAGAGCACAACAACTCCTTTGTTCCAGCGTAAATAGCCATTGCCTCTCTGTTCTAAAACAGTTGAGGGCTTTTGCTTTTTCCATTGAAGAGACAAAACGATGCTCGATGCTGCATAGGGTTTGCTGCTGATGTTCATGGCCGATCTCAGATTGCAACACCTGTGCATAGCCATTACAGCTACGTTGAAAATTTGGAGCTAGATGGATTCACAAGATCTCTAGGGAGGGGTTGATGGCTCTATAAATGGATGCCTTCTGCCTTGGAGAGACTTCACATCCTCCCAATCTCACTACTCAAGTAAGCCTCTGCTAATCTGGTGATGTGTTTTACTTGTCAATTTGGGATCTTTTATTTTTTGTTCCTGATTTTGGTTGATCTATTTTAGAAGTATGTTAGTGTTTTTTGTTTGTTTCTAGCATCTATAATGTGCTCTGTAGTTATTTAATTTTGTATGGTGGGATTTAAATATCAAGAGGCTGTGTTTAATTATGTGGGTATTTTTGCTACCAGAGGTTGGGTGTATCTGAAATATGACACAACATAACTATTTTTTGCCCGGTGTATAAGAACACTCATCCAACCCCTAGCGACCTGGTTTCTCTCACCATTGCCATATTGCGAACCACAAACCCGAATCCGAACCGAGTGAACTAGCGAAGCAGGTAACATTGGTTTAAACAACCACTCTTCAGGCATTCTATGAAGCCAGTTTGCATGTTTGTTGTGGGAAGTATGCTTGTTTGGCAATGGGAGTTAGTTTAGTTTCCTTTGTCATAGTATCATTTAGACGGTGTACTTGGTGTTGTGTCCAATTGTTGCTAAAAGGCCTAGGATACTTTATATCTTATTCTACCTAAGATAGACTAGTCTTTATACCATAAGCAAAGCACCACTATTTGTTAAAGAATGTTCCATATTAAAACCAAGTTTGGACAGTTTTCTCTTTCAGAGAGTACTTCACTTGTGAGAGCACTTTCAGAGAGTACTTGACCACATTGAGAGCACTTTTTAGGATATCTGATTCTACCTAAGATGCTCCTTGAGTAGTTTTTCTCCTTTTTAGGGTACTTGACCTGTGAAGGTTGGTAAGATGCTCTTGTGGAGGCTGCAATGGAAGAAAGTTTGCATTAGAAGGGCCAATGCGATCAGTGACAGTTGGAAAAGATGTTCGAATTCCCTCTAAACATAAGAGAAATTAACACGCATGTAAATTCAATTTCGGTAATATCGTCCCAAGCATGGTTTGAAGTCTCAGTATTGGCCACTGTATTGGTCAGTTCCCAGACTAATACATATCGACCAAGACCGATACGTATCAGTCAGTATTGGCAAATACATGATCGGTAGGAAGTCACAAAAGAAACTTTTAAAAAAATATAAAAGAGAAAAAAAAAATCGATATGTATTGGCCAACACCATTACATATTGGCAAGTATCACGGTACCTACCCATCAAGAATAATCAACTAATACATGGCCAACACCGATCGATATTGTACAGTATCATCAGATCAAGATATTCACGCCAGATACCGATATGTATCCCCAATACATAGTATCAGCCAATACTTGATTCCTTGGTCCCAAGTCTTCTCAAATTTTGTGCAACACGAGGAAGAAAAAAAAAAGGATAGCACCCATCCAAAAATTGTTAAATATTGAATCAGAAATAAAGAAAAGAATCCGACTATTCTCACCTTATAGCCAGCAACTTCTTGCCAGCTGAGCTTTCTATCTTCAAATTCTATAGAAACATAATCAACGTCCTCAAGTTGTCTCCTTAATTTTGGCCGACAGCTCTCATTCTCTGGGTCCATTCCAAATGCCTCAAAAAGAACACGGTAAACTTCTGGCATGCCAAAGCACAAGTATATTGCTCTGAACAAGGCCCAAAATACAGACCTATCATCGGTACACAATAAAGAAAGTTTATCGTAGTGAGTATTGCTGTTATTTTAACGATTACTTAAATCCAGTATAAGCATTAATAATTGAACTTCAATTATATTTGACCAAATAATACATTTTGTGTTTTCATGAACTTTAACTTGTTTCAAACTTAAGTTTATCTTAAGGGCTGAAAGAATACGAATAACATTTAAATAGGTTTAAATTATTTAGAACATTAGAGTATTATTTTGAGATAAATCTTGTATATTTAGTATTTACATTTCTAAATACTTTTAGATATTAGTTATAAAATTTCTGAAACAAGTAATTGCTCAGGACTTGTTCCTGCTACGACTAGATTCAGTGATCTTCACGGATGGTATAATCTTCCTCAAATTTCAGAATATTGGTGCTCAGCATTATAAGATATCAATAGCTGCTTGATGTGATATTTTTAATATAATGTTTTACTCGCAAGTGCACGAATCGGTTTGTATATAGTGGGTGCGGAGTACGAGATCGTTCCTACCAGGACTAATTTTGAAATACCTAAAAGAGACAAGCAATTCTAGAAATCTATTAAGATCTAACAGTATTCTACCAGTTTTATGATTTAAGCGGTTGATGGTAATTAATGACTACAAACTAAAATTCAATTGATAATTCAAAAATAAAAGTGAAGATGATGATAAAGATGAAGATGCTAAATCCTCCCATCTTTGGTCCGTTCTTCCTATAATATAAATCTAAGGATTAAATTATGAGATATTTCATTGGTAACAAACATCTTTTATGGAAGATCAATGGTCAACACCCTAATAGATTCCACGTTGCATCCCTGCAATCAGGACTTAGATGATTTTCATATATATAGATCTGGGATCAAGGGCACGGCTAGGCACGCATGATCTCAGGTTCAAATAAAAATCATCCCCAAGGTGGGTGAAAATTCCAACAAGAATACCACTTATAAATCTGAAATCAAGGGCATGGCTCGGCACACTTTATTCAGATTAGGGATTATTTAAGATAAAATTACCATTACAGAACTAAGATCCAGGGCATGGCTCGGCACACTTGATCCCAGAACATAATCGTAATTAGATCCACACGATGAAAGCAAAAAGACCATAACACTGATTGGGTAAAATTACCTTCACAGATCTGAGATCCCGGGCATGACTCGGCACACGCAATCCCGGTTAGTGGCGGGGATTTTATCCATTCATGATAGCACAACAACCATAAAAATAAAATCTCATATTTTAATCCTCAATTTATATTATTAAAAGTACATCCCTCGGATGGGAATCATTAGATCCCCATCCCTATAAATTTAGCCACACATATTGTAAGGAATTGACATAAATAAATAAAGACGGGAAAATAACATTAATTAAAATTACCTCAAACTTCAAAATAAATTACGTTGATCCACACGGATGATGAACTTCAGAAACGAAATAAATGCAGAAATAAACCTTGAACAAAATTTATAAACTGAAGGAATGAGTACTTGAAAAATTAAAGAACAAAGCTCTCAAAAAGAATAATAAAATTTCTCTATTTCTATGTCTAACTATGAAAAATAATGGCTAAAAACTCTGAACACTAAGAACTAAAACTCTCTTAAAAAACTCTAATTCTAATCTCCTACGTTATTCTAATGCTGAAAAGATCTCTAATCCCCTTTTCCCCGAAGTGTTTGAGTCTTTAAATAGAATCCGTCGCGCAGAGGTCTCCCAATTCGACTTTTTAGGGTCGATTAATCGACCTGTATCGCCGATGCATCGACAAGAAATCCAAAAATCACGTTTCGATTCGATTCGTGTCAGACTGAACTCTGGCTCGATTAATCGACCTGTAGGGTCGATGCATCGACCCCAGAAATCCGTGAAATTCAGCATTTCTTGTGGTTCAGACACTGCTTCGGTATTTCGGCCATAACTTTCTGTCCCGAACTCGGATTGAGACGATTCTTGCGCCGTTGGAAAGCTGACGAAAAGATCTACAACTGGCATATTTTGACAATTTTGTAATTCGGCCGTCTTGAAGGTCCAAATTTAGCCGCAAGTCGCACCAAGTTCTTGATTACCCGAAGTTGCAGTGTTTTGGCATTATATTCAGAATTCTTGTACTGTTTTCTATACTTGGCTTGTATTTACCTGAAACACTTCAAATCTAATCAATCTCATCAGATAGTCTTCATCGGACAGCTAAATATAGGTATTTAGGGGCGAAATATCCTCATTTTTCAGTACTCATCATACCCCCAAACCTACACTTTGCTAGTCCTCGAGCAAAGCAAACTAAAGAAAATAAATGCCACTTTCGTAGGGAACACGATTGCACTTAGCCTGTGCAACAAGCCTTTAAACCCCTAGGTGATCCTAGTGGAGGAGTTGTGTCTCCTGAGGGTTTACAGTGAAGTTACCCACAAACTTCAATATATTTTTGAAATCATCGATAAAATTGAGTTTTCAAAACATGATCTTGATAACATATATACCATTCAAACACAAAAATCATTAATCAATTCAACATGCGAATCCTCAATTTTAAATAACAATGTTATACTAATCATACTAATATCCATTCAAATTAGTCTAATGCTCAAATCGTTAGATAGCTCATCCATTCATGCCTAAACGTGAAGTGTGTGCATAACCAAACCAAAATTCATTCATCTCAGAACTAATTCAAACGAAAAACCGTTAGATCTGTTGTTTTGACTCAATCCTCACTTTAGGTATACTCTCAAAATATAAAGACACCGATGATGGATAAGTTTTCGCACATATGTGAGAGGTCAATACAAAGCAAATAAAAAGGTCTCACATGATAAATGAAACACGATGCAATCAATGAACAAAAATAAATCTCATAAGAAGGTACTTGTATATCCTAAACATGTCATATCAAGTGTCATAAGTATCACATATTTACTCTCCACAAGGCAGTTACTAATGCAAGATCAGATCATGAAGGTCTTTTTAGGGTTGTAATGGGGCTTAGGAAAGGGTAAGAAAGAATTGGAAGTTGGGATTCAAGGTTTCTGAGAAATTGGAAAAGAAACAACTTTTTTTTTTTCTATTTCTCTTCTTTTTCTTTTCTAATCTCTCACTATTTTTCTCAATTTTTTCTATTTTTCTCAACTCACTTTTTCTCTTGAATTTCCTTTTCTTGAAGCACCTCAGATTTTTCATTATTTTTCACAATTTTCTTTTTCCTTTTCTCTCCCCTTTTTCTTTTTATTTTTGCCATACACTCTCAGTAAACACCACAACTCAGTATCTCTCCACTTACTCTCTTTTCGTTCACTCTCATCCCTCGTTCCTAATTTCTCAGAAATAAGAAGGGTAAAGCTGAATTTTCAGAAATGGTGAAGGGTTAAAGGTTAATGTGGCTTATCAAAGAATGTATAAAGATAAACTTTTAATAGGCTCAAAGGGGTACTAGAAAGATAAATTTATTTGAGGTGGGGCATTTTAAGCACAAACGAGCCAAAGATGGCCTTCAATCATATCCTTAAAAGATAGTAACTTTGCCTATTTGTCTTGAGTAAATATACAGTACATTCTAACATAATGATATAAATTTGATTTCATGCAAAGTCACAAGTCAAAATGAAGTGTATGAGATTATTCAAAATAAGTCGTATTCAAAGAAAACTCCGAGTTTATATATTCACTCATCAATGACGGGAAATTAGCTCTAAAGCTCACTGGGTTTAGTCTCCACTGAGATCCTAAGATTCAACATTCAAAATAGTTCATCGATTTCTAAGTCTTAGCTTGGTATCAGTGTAAAAATTCTAGGCATGAATATCAAAATTATCCACAACATATCACATTAAGCTTCATCATCTTAGATACAAGTAATCAAAATATGACACTATTATTCTCAAAATTAAATTCACATGCATCATCAACTAAAGTTTGAAAACAATCATAAAATAATGTGCATGATGACTTCAAAATTAAAATTTTTTTTTTTTTTTTTTTTTCAAATAAAACATATAAATGACGCAAAATATTTAACCATACCCCCAAACCTAAAGATGACAATGTCCTCATTGACTGAAAGAAGTAGCGCACCCCCAAACCTGTTTGAAAAAAGTACCTCAACACAAAGATTAGGTGCAGAGAATATGTGCATCAAATCGGAACATAAAAAATATATTGAAGAGAATATGGTTACACTATTGAGGGAATTAAAAACAATCTAAACTAAATACAACAAAACAAAAAGGAACGAAAAAAAACTAATAAATCCTAAAACAAAACAAAACAAAACCAAATGGAAAATACACAATTGGGTTGCCTCCCAATGAGCGCTAGTTTAAAGTCGATAGCTCGACCTTGGGAATTGCTCAGTCAGGGTGAGCCAGTGGCTCACTCAAAGAAATAGTGTCAGAGAATGCAATCGCATTCTCAAGGAACGGTTTCAATCGCTGACCGTTAACTCGAAAAACATTCCCGTGTTTCGGGTTGATAATATCTACTGCCCCATTGGGGAGTATTCGAGAGATTTTGAAAGGACTACTCCAACGGGTTTTTAGTTTCCCCGGAAATAGATGAAGTCGGGAATTGTAGAGTAGAACTTGTTGACCAACAACGAACGATTTCCGCAGAATAGATTGATCATGAACCCGTTCATCACGGTCCTTATAATGATTTATCACGACATATGCATCGACGGAGTTCCTCTAATTTATTTATTTGGAGACCCCTTTGGGTACCAGATTTCAGGAAATCGAAATTCAATGACTTAACGGCCCAAAATGCTCGATGTTCTAATTCAACCGGGAGGTGACATCCTTTACCAAAGACCAACCGATACGGCGACATGCCAATCGGAGTTTTAAATGCAGTTCTATACGCCCATAGAGCGTCATTCAACTTTAACGACCAGTCTTTACGGTTCGGATTGATTGTCTTTTCTAAAATTCGCTTAAGTTCCCGATTAGAGACTTCAACTTGGCCACTTGTCTGAGGATGGTAAGGTGTAGCAACTTTGTGTGTGACACCATATTTTTTCATTAATTGGGTGAACACTTTATTGCAAAAGTGCTTTCCACCATCACTGATTATCGCCTTTGGAATGCCAAAACGTGAAAACACTTGATCCTTGAGAAATTTGATCACTACTCTGTGATCATTAGATTTACAAGCCACGACCTCTACCCATTTCGAAACATAGTCAACACTGACAAGAATGAACGTGTTAACCAAATGAATTCGGGAAAGGACCCATAAAATCGATCCCCCAAACATCAAATAACTCAACTTCTAAAATTGGATTGAGCGGCATCATGTTGCGCTTTGAGATTCGGCCTAGCATTTGACAGTTTTGACAGGATTTGCAATGTTGATGGCAATCCTTAAATATCGTCGGCCAGTAAAAACCACTTTGAAAGATCTTAGCTACAGTCTTTTTGGAACTAAAGTGACCTCCACAAGCTAACTCATGACAGAACGAGATGATTCGTGGTTGCTCAGATTCAGGAATACATCTTCGTATGATTTGATCAGGACAGTATTTGAATAAGTACGGATCGTCGAAAAAATAGTGTTTCACCCGAGCTAAGAAAATAGATTTCTCATTCCTCGACCAATGGTGAGGTAATTTCTCGGTGACTAGGAAATTGACAAGATCCGCATACCAAGGTGGGCAATCAATCCTGAACAACTGTTCATCCGGGAAGTGTTCCAAGATCGGAACAGGCTCGTCAGGTTTCTCAATAATTATTCGGGACAAGTGATCGGCCACCACATTTTCTGAACCTTTCTTGTCCTTGATCTCCAAATCGAACTCTTGCAACAACAAGATCCACCTAATTAAACGTGCCTTAGCATCTTTCTTAGCGAACAGATATCGCAGAGCAGCGTGATCTGTGAATACCACAACTTTAGATCCTAATAAATAGGATCGAAATTTATCCAACGTGAAAACTACCGCCAAAAGTTCCTTTCGGTCTGGTGAGTAGTTCAACCTGGGCATCGTTGAGAGTGCGACTTTATAGTAGATCACATGCGTAATTTTTCTATTCGTTCAAAACAGCTCCAATTGCATAATCGAGGCGTCAAGACATAATTTTCGAACGGAAAGCCCAAGAGATTGAATTATCGAGTTTTTATCAATTCCTTAATGGCTTCAAAGGCGCAAACATTTATCATCAAAGATGAATGGGACATCTTTGGAAAGTAAGTCGCAGAGCGCCGTGCTATCTTCATCGAATCTTTAATAAAACGCTCAGAAAACCGGGCGCGAAAAGATCTCGATTTCCTTCATCGCTCTTGGTGGTAGGTCGGCAATTAAATCAACTTTAGCCTTATCGACCTTGATACCTTGGGACGATATGATGTGTCCCAAAACAATGCCATCTCTAACCATGAAGTGACCTTTCTCCCAGTTAAGAACAAGATTCTTCTCCTGGCATCGTGCAAGCACTAGCGACAAATGATCCAAACAGTCAGCAAAACTGTTTCCATGTATCGAGAAGTCGTCCATGAAGACTTCCAAGAATCGCTCGACCATATCCGAAAAAATACTCAGCATACATCTTTGGAATGTAGCTGGTGCATTACAAAGCCCAAACGACATTCGTCGGTAGGAGAAAGTACCAAAAGGACATGTGAAAGTGGTCTTTTCCTGATCCTCCGGTGCAATGACTATTTGGTTATACCCGGAATAGCCATCGAGAAAGCAATAGTACTCATGCCCGACCAATCTTTCTAACATCTGATCGATAAACGGAAGTGGAAAGTGATCTTTCCGCGTCATCAAATTTAACTTCCGATAATCAATGCACACTCTCCACCCTGTTTGAATTTTTGTAGGGACCAGTATGTTTTCTTCATTCTTAACCACTGTGATTCCCGATTTCTTAGGGACCACTTGTGTGGTGACCCATTCTTGTCCGAGATGGGGTATATGATTCCAGCATCTAAAAGTTTGATTACCTCATTTCGGACCACATCTTGCATTATAGGGTTCAGTCTCCTTTGTGATTCCCTAGAAGGCTTAGCATTGTCTTCCAAATGGATTCGGTGCATACACACCGTCGGACTAATGCCTTTGATGTCTTTTATCGACCAACCGAGGGCACTTTTGTGCTCTTTGAGTACATTCATGAGTTGGCCTTGCTGATTCGCATCCAGTGTTGATGATATGATAACAGGTTGAGTTTCATTCTCCCCCAGGTAGGCATACTTGAGATTTTTCGGAAGAGGTTTAAGTTCTAAGGACACTTTCTCCTCCTCTTTCGGCTTTTCCTCGATTAATTCAATTTGAGCTCCACACTCTATTTCCTGTTCTTCACGTGGGGTGGAGTCCAACATGTGATTTACTTCTTGGATTAATTGATCCACATCGAAATTCTCTCCAAAATGTGCAAGACAAGCTGCTAGAGGATCTTCAGATTCAGATGCATTAAATATTTCCTCTACAATTTCATCGAGTATGCAAGCTTGTGCATGTTCATCATCCTCCATGGGCTGCTTGGCAATATTAAAAATGTTGAGTTCTACTGTCATATTCCCGAATGACAGATTCATGATCCCATTTCGATAATTGATCAGCGCATTAGAGGTTGCTAGGAATGGTCTTCCTAGAATCACTGGAATATTATTCTTCAAATTTGATGCCGGTTCAGTGTCTAGAACAACAAAATCTACAGGAAAGTAGAAAGAATCCACCTTGATGAGGACATCTTCCACAATTCCTCGAGGGATCTTTACGGACCGATCAGCTAACTGAAGGGTCATTGCAGTGGTCTTAAGTTCTCCCAATTCGAGCTCCTTATACACAGAATAAGGCAACAAGTTGACACTTGCTCCTAAGTCCAAAAGGGCTTGATCAATACGGTTATCACCGATGATGATCGAGATTGTAGGACAACCTGGGTCCTTGTATTTGATTGGGAGCTTTGCTTGCAACACTGAACTAACCATTTTTCGGAATATTGGTCTTCCTTTTGATTGTGACCAATTCCTTAAAAAATTTGGCATAAGCAGGTACTTGACGGATGGCATCTAGGAAAGAAATATTAATTTTTAATTGCTTGAAAATCTCATTTATTCCGTCCACATCGCGATTTCTCAGTGGTGCCATCAATCTTTGCGGGTACGGTGCTTTCGGAACAAGACTTTTCTTTTGTTCACTCTTGTCATCTAATATTTCTGTTGCTTGTACTTTGTCATCAATTTCTTCTCTCTCTTCAGATTTCTTCTCTCCATCAGACTCTTCCTCCTCCTCTGGCAACACTACTTTGTTATCGACCTGCTTTCCAGATCTCAACGTTGTGATTGCCCGAATTTGTTGTTGATTATCCTCTTGTGTTGAAGTTGATGTTTGTTCAACAACCATTTGGCCCCTTGGGTTAGGAACAGGTTGGCTTGGAAACGAACCTTTTTCTCTTTCACAGAGAAAGGATGCCAATTGCCCAATTTGGGTCTTTATTTTAGAGATTGAGGACGTGTGAGAATGGATGAGTTTCATCAGGTCCTCAGTAGAAGGAGATTGTGTATGAGGACGTTGGGCAGGATTTCCCTGTGGGTTGTTAAATCCAGGTGGTGGAAATGTCGGCACAATATTTTGTTGTGGTTGATTTTGATAACCTCCCATTGGCTGTGTAAACTTAAAATTCTGGTTCATTTGTCTTGGCTGCCCAACCTGATTTTGATTGTATTGAAATTGATTAGGGTTATTGAACCCTTGCTGCTGAAATTGCCCTTGACCGTAGTTCTGCTGCGGTACTTGATTGAAATTTTGTTGGGGATAAAAGTTCATCCCCTGTTTCCTGGGCTGCATTCTTTGATTATCTTGTTTCTATGAGAAATTAGGGTGGTATCTCCAGCTATTTGGGTTATTCTCATTGAAAACGTTTCCTTGATTCCGCCCATAATTATTCACAGCATTTAACTGTTCAGATGTGTCTTCATGATAGTTCTGCATTGAAGGACAATCATCTGCCATATGCATTGGACTTGCACAAATTGAACATGGCTCAGGTTGTGTATTGACCATATGCACATTCTTCTTTACTTTCAATTCCTCCACTTGTTGAGTGAGGAAATCAATTTTAGTAATCGATCTGGGAATCCTTTTACTACGATAGTCCTCCTTTCTTGGTTGAACTCCCGGCTTGATCCCGGGCTTTGACTGATTGTTCCTGAGTCTTTGTGAAATCCCAGTGCTGAGAATCCTCAGCTAACTTTTCTAAGAAAGCATAAGATTAGGTTTCTTTAAGGCTCAGGAATCCTCCGCCATTCATTGACTCCACCAGATGTCTATTTGGTTGATTTAATCCATTGTAGAAACACTGGACTAGTCTCCACTTTGAGTATCCATGGTGCGGACATTTGAGTAAGAGATCCATGAATCTATCCCAAGCTTCATATAATCTCTCATCTTCCTCTTGCGTGAAATCCGTGATTTCACGTCTAAGGGCATTCGTCTTCGCCATAGGGAAGAACTTTGACAGAAACTTTTTGACCATCTGATCCTGTGGTTATGGATCCCGATGGTAGAGTTTAACCATGCTTTTGCTTTATCCTTTATAGAAAGGAAATAAGCGCACCAATGCATTCTTCATTTGAAATTTTGGTAAACAGATGAGCAGACTTCGACGAAGTCTTTAACATGCTGGTATGGATCTTCTCGCTCCATGCCATGAAAAATTGGAAGGATTTGGATGACATTTGTCCGAATTTCAAACCGGCCACCAGGTGTGGCGGGGTATACAATGCATGATGGGGTATTTGTAGTTATCGGAGAGAACAGTTCTCTCAATGTTGGTTCTTCCTCTTGTTCGAGTTGCCCATTCATGTTGTCAGTCATATTGACTTTAGTGGATGATTCACTTAAAAATTTCTGCCTTGATCTAGCGTCCTTACGATTTGATCGGCAGGCACGTTCGATCTCAGAATTTAACGGTTCTAAATTTCTCTCTTTAAAAGACCTAGTGTGCATACAAAGGATGCACAGAGCGGAGGTTTCCGACAGAAAAACCTCAAAACAAATTTATTTTATTTTTTTATTTTTTTATTTTTTTATTTTTTATTTTTTTATTTTTTTTTATAAAAAATCGATTAATCGAGTAACACTCGATCAATCGAGGCAAGCTCGATGCATCGACAATGTGGGTCGATGCATCGATTCTCAAATTTTTTTTTTTTTTTTTTTTTAATTAAGCAGAAATACTATTTTAATCCTCGAAAATTCCTAAAATTGATTGTCTACCAAAAATTCAGATTTTCTTAATTTGATCCCCGGCAGCGGCGCCAAAAACTTGATGTGATATTTTTAATGTAATGTTTTACTCGCAAGTGCACGAATCGGTTTGTATATAGTGGGTGCGGAGTACGAGATCGTTCCCACGAGGACTAATTTTGAAATACCTAAAAGAGACAAGCAATTCTAGAAATCTATTAAGATCTAACAGTATTCTACCAGTTTTATGATTTAAGCGGTTGATGGTAATTAATGACTACAAACTAAAATTCAATTGATAATTCAAAAATAAAAGTGAAGATGATGATAAAGATGAAGATGCTAAATCCTCCCATCTTTGGTCCGTTCTTCCTATAATATAAATCTAAGGATTAAATTATGAGATATTTCATTGGTAACAAACATCGTTCAATTTACGTATTGCTGACCCCAAATCAAAGACGCTTGCGTGGGATGATCTCGAGGGTTCAAATACAACAAATCATCCCAAGGTGGGTGAGATCCAATTTTTCCTTAAGAATACCGCACTTACAAATTGAGCTGCGTACACACTTTATTCCTCCCAAGATGGGGGACCAATCAAGCGTTGAAGTGTAAGTGGATCAACAAGTGCATCTTCAATGATTGTAGGGATTATTTAAGATAAAATTACCATTCTGGAACCAAGATCCGAGGCATGGCTCGGCACACTTCGATCCCGAACATAATCGTAATTAGATCCACACGATGAAAGCAAAAGACCATAACAACGATTGGGTAAAATTAAATCACAGATCGAGATCCGGGCATGACTCGGCACACGCGATTCCGGTTAGTGGCGGGGATTTCATCCATTCATGATAGCACAACAACCATAAAAATAAAATCTCATATTTTAATCCTCAATTTATATTATTAAAAGTACATCCCTCGGATGGGAATCATTAGATCCCCATCCCTATAAATTTTGCCACACATATTGTAAGGAATTGACATAAATAAATAAAGACGAGAAAATAACATTAATTAAAATTACCTCAAACTTCAAAATAAATTACGTTGATCCACACGGATGATGAACTTCAGAAACGAAATAAATGCAGAAATAAACTTTGAACAAAATTTATAAACTGAAGGAATGAGTACTTGAAAAATTAAAGAACAAAGCTCTCAAAAAGAATAATAAAATTTCTCTATTTCTATGTCTAACTATGAAAAATAATGGCTAAAAACTAAGAACACTAAGAACTAAAACTCTCTTAAAAAACTCTAATTCTAATCTCCTACGTTATTCTAATGCTGAAAAGATCTCTAATCCCCTTTTCCCTGAAGTGTTTGAGTCTTTAAATAGAATCCGTCGCGCAGAGGTCTCCCAATTCGACTTTTTAGGGTCGATTAATCGACCCAGGGCTGTCGATGCATCGAGCCGACAAGAAATCCAAAAAATCACGTTTCCAGTGTCAGATTCGTGTCAGACTGAACTCTGGCTCGATTAATCGACCTGTAGGGTCGATGCATCGACCCCAGAAATCCGTGAAATTCAGCATTTCTTGTGGTTCAGACACTGCTTCGGTATTTCGGCCATAACTTTCTGTCCCGAACTCGGATTGAGACGATTCGTGCGCCGTTGGAAAGCTGACGAAAAGATCTACAACTTTCATTTTTTGAAAAGTTTGTAATTCGGCCGTCTTGAAGGTCCAAATTTAGCCGCAAGTCGCACCAAGTTCTTGATTACCCGAAGTTGCAGTGTTTTGGCATTATATTCAGAATTCTTGTACTGTTTTCTATACTTGGCTTGTATTTACCTGAAACACTTCAAATCTAATCAATCTCATCAGATAGCCTTCATCGGACAGCTAAATATAGGTATTTAGGGGCGAAATATCCTCATTTTTCAGTACTCATCACTGCTCTGGAATGCCAACCCTAATAACCCAACAAGGTTTGGATTAAGTAATTGCGGCAGACATCATCTGCTGTTTTGATAATAGTACACCTGTATTCCACAATAGGTAATCACAAAGTTGTTAAAAGCATCAATATTTGTATTCAATGATGGGCACCCAAACTGCAGCAGAGTCTTACACTATGGGCACGATCTTGCAAGTTATACCACATTACCAGGTATAACCACTGTGGTGCAGCTTCAGCCTCATGGTAGAAGCTCTACCTGCTGATCGATTTAGAATGTAACCCTTGCAAGTGCACAAGATCTATTGCAGTATGGCAAGAACAGGGGTGTCGAACCCACAGGGAAACGTGAATTTTTAATTAATTCTTTTAGAGATTTTAAAAACGTCCCTAAGGAAGTACCAAAGGGCAGATTCAATTTTACCAAAAACTTAACGCACTTTTCCTAAATGCAGAAAAATAAATTAATCTAAACAATTAATTACTGATAAATCTACGAACAATATTAAAATGAGATCAAGGAATATGCTATCCCAGATTCGTACCCCTTTTCTATCATTAAAACCCACAGTTTCATTAAATCATCATTCACACCATCATTCATCTAGAAAAATGACTTGAAATAAAATATGATCATCAATCCGGCATACCCTATCTAAAAACAATGACTCAGCCTAATATTGCGGTATGAGTCATGTAAAAAGCATAGCGTATCTCATGATATTTAGATCACGACAATCGGACATAATCGCTCTCTGACCTAGATCACTGCGAGTCCGGATCTAGCGATTACGACCGTTAATCACAGCGCAATCAACGGTCATAACAAAGCATTTAAAATATTTTCAATCACACAAACTTTGAGCAAAACGATTCCATGATAACAATAATAGCTGGTATTAATCATAAACATAGGTACTTATCTGGGATCGCATCTTCCCGATCTCTTGATTTGTAGCTCATCTTTGGTGTTTGATCTCCTTTTTCTTTCAAAGTCATTCCTCTTTATTTCTTCCAAAGATATTTGCAATTATTTTCCTAAATACAATCTATGAATTTCTCGAGAAAATAATGCAAATCCTAGGTACAATCTACCCTGAACAAACCCTAGCAGAAGGAGAGAAGAAGACTTGAACAGATGACGCTAATATTCCCCCAAAGTGCAGAGCCCTAAAAACTAAAAAGAAAGAACGAATAATATTCTAATTGCAAAAATAATAATCCCCTAAGAAACTCGTGGCTTCCTTTTATAATAGCCTAACCCTAATACCTCTCTCGATTGACATCTAAGAGTAATTTTCGTGAATTCCCCCTAGCTTTGCATCAGATACTGCCTCAGTATTTTGCTCATAATTTTCTGTACCGAACCCGGATTGAGGTGAGTCGTGAAGCGAGGGAAAGCTGACGACGAGCTCTACAACTTTTGTCTTTTAGCAATTCCCAGAATCTGACGTCTTGAAGGTCCAAATTGAGCTGCAAGTCGGACTAAGTTCTCAATGACCCAAGATAGCAGTGTTTTGAGATAATTATCGGGATTCTTGGGCTGTTTTAGAAACTTGAACACTTCAAATCTAGCAAATCTCATCAGATAGCCTTCATCGGACGGCTAAATATAGGTATTTAGGGGAGAAATATCATCATATTTCACTACTCATCACACCCCCAAACCTACACTTTGCTAGTCCTCGAGCAAAGAGAATGATAGAAATATAAAGCAAATCAAACTAACATCCTAAAATTTAAATGCCACTTTCAGGGAACACGATTGCAGCATTGCAACAAGCCTTTAAACCCTAGGTGATCCCTAGTGGAGGAGTTGTGTCTCTGAGGGTTTGCGTGAAGTTACCCACAAACTTCCAAAATTTCAAACCATCGGTAAAATTGAGTTTTCAAAATCTGATTTTTATAACATATATTTAACTTCAAAGCTCAAAATCAATAATCAATTCAACATGCAAATTCTCAATTTTAAATAACAATGTTACACTAATCATACCAATATCCATTCAAATTAGTCTAATGCTCCAAATCGTTAGATAACTCATCCATTCATGCTTAAACGTGTAGTGTGTGCATACCAAAACCAAGATTCATCCATCTCTAACTAGTCCAAACGGAAATCATCGGATCTGCTTGTCTTGACTCAATCCTCACTTTAGGTATACACTCAAAATAAAATCACTCCGATGATTGGTAAGTTTACGCACACATGTGAGAGATCAATACAAAGCAAATAAAAAGGTCTCACATGATAAATGAAACACGATGCAATCAATGAACAAAAATAAATCTCATAAGAACAGATACTTGTATATCCTAAGCATGTCATATCAAGTGTCATAAGTATTATATATTCGACTCTCCACAAGAGCGATTACCAATGCAAGATCGGATCATGAAGGTCTTTTGTAGGGTTGTATTGGGGCTCAGGTAAGTGTAAGAAAGAAAGGGAATTGTGATTCAAAATTTCTGAGAAATTGGAAAAGGAACTAACTTCTGATTTTTTTTATTTTATTTTTTTTTTATTTCTCTTCTTTTCTTTTTTTTTCTTTTCTAATTTCTCACCATTTTTTTTTTTTTCAATATTTTTCTTTTCTCATTCTTTCTTCTCTTTTGAATTTCCTTTTCTTGAAGCACCTCATTCCTTTTTTTTTTTTTTTTTTTTTTTCTCTCCCCTTTTTTTCTTTTTATATTTGCCATACACTCTCAGTAAACACCATAACTCATTATCTCTCCACTTACTCTCTTTTCGCTCATTTTCATCCCTCGTTCCTAATTTCTCAGAAATAAGAAGGGTAAAGCTAAATTTTCAGAAATTGTGAAGGGTTAAAGTTAACGTGGCTTATCAAAGAATGTATAAGGGTAAATTTTTTCTATAGGCTCAAAGGGGTACTAGAAGGATAAATTTATATGAGGTGGGGCATTTTAAGCACAAACGAGCCAAAGATGGCCTTCAATCATTTCCTTAAAAGATGGTAACCTTGCCTATTTGTCTTGAGTAGATATACAGTACGTTCTAACACAATAATATGAATTTGATATCATGCAAAGTCACAAGCCAAAATAAAATGTATGAGATTATGCAAAATAATTCGTATTCAAAGAAAACTCCGAGTTTATATATTCACTCATCAATGACGGGAAATTAGCTCTAAAGCTTACTGGGTTTAGTCTCCACTAAGAACCTAAGATTCAACGTTCAAAATAGTTCATCGATTTCTAAGTCTTAGCTTGGTATAAGTGCAAAAATTCTAAGCATGAATTTCAGAGTCATCCACAAATTATCACATTAAGCTTCATCATCCTAGATACAAGTATTCAAAATATGACATCAATATTCTCAAAATTAAATTCACATGCATCATCAACTAAAGTTTGAAAACTATTGCAAAGTAAATCATGTATGATGGTTCCAAAAAATTTTTTTTTTTTTTTTTTTTTTTCAAAGAAAATCAAAAATAAGTGATGAAAGATAGATAATCATACATACCCCCAAACCTAAAAATGACAATGTCCTCATTGTTTGAAATAAGTAGGTACCCCCAAACCTGTTGAAAAGTACCTCAACACAAAGATCAGGTGCAGAGAATATGGGCATCAAATTAGAACATGACCAAAAATAGATTGAAGGTAATGTGGCTACACTAATTTGGAAATTAAAAATAACCTAAACTAAACTAAAACTAATATTCTAGAACTAAACATACGAAAAGAGAAATAAATCCTAAATCCTAAACTAAACCTGTGTCCAACTCCTAAATAAAACACACCGGTTGCCTCCCGTGAAGTTACCGAGTTTAAGTGTCGAGACCTCTTCATTGATCAAGAATCGATCACTAAGGTGCATCGCCTCAATCTTAAATCGGGTCATCGGCTCAAACATTGGTTTGAGTCTTTGCCCATTCACTTTGAAAACTCGATTGTCCTCAAGGCTTTGAATTTCAATTGCACTGCTCACTAATGGAAACAACTCAAACGGGCCTTCCCATCTAGATTTCAATTTCCCAGATGAAGCTTAAGTCGAATTGAATAACCAGACTTGTTGGCCAACATGAGGCGCGTTCGGAGAAATTAATTGATCGTGCAGCTTTTGGTACCCTGCCTTGTGCATCTTTGAAGCTGCATACGCAGGGTAGCGTAACTCTTCTAATTCACTCAATCAGAACCTTCGATTCGACCTCGCCGCTTGCATATCGAAATTAAATCGCTTGATCGCCTGTAATGCCTTATGCTCCAATTCGAAGATGACATGCCTTCCGTAGACAATTCAAGGAGACATTCATCGTGTCTTGAATGCGACGATAGGCCCACAAAGCATCGGATAGCGGTTTGACCAATCTCTTCTATCCCGTCTTTTCTAGAATTCGCGATTTCCGGTTAGACACTTCCACACGACCACTAGTTCTGGATGGTACGTGCAGCGTAGCGACTTTGTGAGTGACGCCGCTTCTTCATTAAAGTGGCAAAATGGCTATTGCAAAATGCGAACCGCCATCATCGATGATTGCTCTTGGGATCCCGAATCGGTTAAACACATGTTCTCTCGAAATTTGACCACAACCTTGTGATCATTTGATCGGGTTGCCACGGCTTCAATCCATTTGGAGACATAGTCAAACCACGAATATATGAGTACCCAAAGGATGGTGGAAAAGGACCCATAAAGTCAATCCCCCAAACATCGAAAATCTCAACAATCAGAATTGGATTAAGGCACTTCATATTTCGTCGCGAAATATTGCCACGCTGTTGACACCGCTGGCATTCCTTGCAAGATTGAGCGTCACGAAGATTGAGGGCCGAGAATCCGCTTGAAGGATTTTCTGTGCGGTCTTCTGTCCTCCGAAATGGCCTCCACAGGCCCCAGCATGGCAAAAATTTAGGACGCTTAGTTGCTCGTCTTCTGGCACGCATCTCCTAATGATCTGATCCGAGTAGAATTTAAACAAATATGGTTCATCCCAGAAATAGTATTTTATTTGGGAGAAAAAGAGATTCTTATCATTCTTACCACTCGTGGGAATTACGCGATGACAGATAATTCACGATGTTAGCAAACCACGGAACTTTTGCACCAGCTACATCAATTGCCATCAAATGTTCATCCGGAAATGTGTCACGGATGGTCTCAGGTATAGATGATTCTTGAGTGTAATTCTAGATGCATGATCGACCACAACGTTCTCAACCCCCTTTTTATCTTTAATCTCAAAGTTGAATTCCTGGAGAAGCAGGATCCAACGGATCAGCCTTGGTTTCGCATCCTTCTTTGCTAAAAGATATTTCAAAGCAGAGTGGTCTGAAAAGACCACTATTTTCGATCCAAGCAAATAGGAACGGAATTTGTCCGAGCATACACCACGCCTAATAATTCCTTCTCGGTGGTGGTGTAATTGATTGGGCATCAATTAATGTCTTCTAGCATAATAAATTACGTGAGGTAATTTATTCACCTTTGCCCTAAGACATTCGATCGCATAATCGATGCATCACACATGAGTTCGAATGGTAAAGAATAATCCGGTGGTTGGATTATTGGTGCATTTGATAAGAGTTCACGCAATTTTAGGAATGCCTTTATGCAATCCTCATCAAAATCAAAAGGAACATCTTTGCCAAGCAAAGTGCACAATGGTTTAGCCACCTTGCTAAAATCCTTAATGAATCTTCTATAAAATCCAAAGATGCCCCAAAAATGATCGAATTTGTCGAACACTTTTAGGAGGTGGTAAATTTGCAATTAAGTCGACCTTCTTATCAACTTCAATTCCTTTCGTTGAAACAATATGCCCCAACACAATTCCTTGTTGAACCATAAAATGGCTCTTTTCCCGGTGAGAACAAGTTTGGAATCTACACAACGTTGCAACACACAGTGAAAGATGATTCAAACAAGAATTAAATGTTTTTCCAAAAACCGAAGTCGTCCATGAAGACTTCGATGAATTTGTCGATCATGTCCGAGAATATGGCCAACATACATCGTTGAAACGTGGTCGGAGCATTACATAAGCCGAATGGCATCCTTCGATATGCAAACGTACCATATGGATATGTGAATGTTGTCTTCTCTTGATCACCGGAAAAACGCACTTGATTGTATCCCTAATAACCATCAAGAAAGCAATAAAACTCTTGCCCACTAACTTCTCAAGAATTTGATCAATGAACGGAAGGGAAAATGATCTTTCCGTGGTCGTGTTCAATTTTCGATAATCAATGCACACGCCATCCAAGGTAGTTTCACGAGTGGGCACCAATTCTCCCTCCGTAGTTTCTTTCACCTTTGTAATTCCGGACTTTTTGAACGATTTATCTTGGACTAACCCATTCACTATCGAGATCGGATAGATGATTCCGCATCGAGGTTTAATGATTTCCTTTAAAAGCGACTTCTTGCATGTTCGGATTATGTCGCCTCTGTGGTTCCCTCGGTGGTGTACTCTCATCCTCCAGATGTATTTTATGCATACATACTGATGGGTCAATCCCCTTGTGCTCAGCTAAGGTCCGTCCGATGGCCTCCTTGTGCTCTTCGGCACCTTCAACAAATCATTCTCTTGTTCTTCCGATAATGTGGATGAAATTATCACCGGAAGTGTTTCTCGAGGTCCCGTAAAAGCATATTTGAGGGACTTAGGCAATTGTTTCAATTCCACGGTTGGTGGTGCTCAATTGATGGAGTCGGACATCCTTTACCTCGATGAGGTAGTGGTTCTACCTTAGTCACAACTTCACATAAGTTATCATCTTGACATGATGAATTTGACTTTTCTCTTCGATCGCTTCCTTTCAAGCCCTTTGTCCTCATAGATGGCTAACAAAGCGTCAAATTCCTCTTTGGTGAGCATTGATGGTAATGCTTCATCCACCACTTCGTCCATCCGATCGATGTAAAACATTCGACCTCATCCTCATTAGGAAATGGTTCATCGCATGGAATATGTTAAGCCCGACTTTCATGTTTCCAAAAGAAACGTCCATGACTCTGGCGACAATTAATGCAAGCGTTGGCGATGGCGAAACAGACGTCCAAGAATAATTGGAACTTGATTGATTGATTTCGCGGTGGTTCCATGTCTAAGACAACGAAGTCCACTGGAAAGACAAACTTGTCTATTCCAACCAAAACATCCTCGATAACACCCCGGTCTTCTTTCTGATCTATCTGCCAGTTGGAGTGTGACCGTCGTGGGTTTCAATTCACCCAATCCGAGTTTCTCGACATTGCGTATGGGATCAGATTAACACTTGCTCCCAAATCCAATAACGCCTTTCCAATTGGTTGCCCACCAATGACACATGGAACAGTTGGGACTCGTGGTCTTCGGTTTCATGGGGTTTCCAATCGCAATATCGAATCGACTTGATTTGTTAGGAACACTTTCTTTGAAAGCGAGTACGTGCCTTTCTCTTCCGAGTGCACAAATCTTTGAAAAACTTGGCGTACTCAGGAACTTGTTTGATTGTTTCAAGTAATGGAAGATTTATCTTTACTTGCTTGAATGTTTCGAAAATTTCTTCCATTTTTGTCGGTCCCTTTCCCATTCTAGATGGAGGAGTTAGGCATTGAGGGAATGGTGCCTTTGGGACATAAGGTGCAGATTCCATTTCCGATTCTTTTTCACGTCCTTGTTGGACGGTTGAACGAAACTCGTGCTCTATTACTTTTCTTTCCTTCTCTCTTCCTTGCTCTTGCACTTTTCTTATCTCTGGCTCTTTGTCTCTTTCTTTCTCTTTTCCTTTTCCTTTCTCCTTTCTTTTCTCTGATTCTTTTTCCTCTATTGCTTCTCTTTCTTCATCAGCTTCTACAGGCATTTCCACTTGATTATGAACCTCTCGTCCACTTCTCAGCACCGTAACAGCTTTCAACTGTTGACTATTCGATGGTCCTGCTTCAGATGGTGCTTGGCCTCGA
This sequence comes from Chloranthus sessilifolius, assembly GCA_021018995.1. Classification (NCBI taxonomy): domain Eukaryota; kingdom Viridiplantae; phylum Streptophyta; class Magnoliopsida; order Chloranthales; family Chloranthaceae; genus Chloranthus; species Chloranthus sessilifolius. The sequence continues at coordinate 116,996,523 of CM037594.1, read as the reverse complement.
GGATTATTGATGGGTTGGCTGGGGAGCCTACCTTCCTCTCGCTGACTCAGTTGATTGGCCAATTGACTGACTTGGTCCATTATCATCTGCAGAAAAGATTGCATGCTTCGCATAAGCTTTTCTTCCAGATCAGAATCTTTCGAAGTACTGGCATGAGATTGATTAAGATTCTGATTGAAATTCTGATTTTTTCGGTAGTCAGAATTTGGATGATAATACGGAGCATTCTGTTGGAAATTGGAATTCTGTTGGAAATTAGAATTCTGCTGGAAATTCTGTTGTGGACGAAAATTGTGTTGAAAATTTGGTTGAAAAGGTTGTTGTCCACCCATTGTGTTGGCTCTATGTTGCTGGTTTACCTGGCCAGTTTGGTTCGATTCACCCCATCCTAAGTTGGGGTGATTTTTCCATTCCGGATTGTAGGTATTGGAGTACATGTTTCTACCCTGCCGCTGATAAGATTGAGTCACATTTACCTGCTCTTGAGGATTAGGTTCATCAGGGAAGAATGACAAGGTAGTAGGGCACTCATTAGCCATATGACCTGGGTGGTCACAAATTGAACACACTGTGGGGGTGACAGGAGCTTTAGCTTGCTTGGTAGCAGCTAACAACATGTTCATCTGTTTGGACAGCATGTCAAACTTTGTTGAGAGATCTGAGGCATTATTGTTGACATCGTACAATCCGTCTTTTGTCAACACATGAGATTTAGGTGCCAGGTTCAAGTTGGTTCGCCCCAGTGTCTCACTTTGTATCGAAGTTTGATATAACTTTTCAAACAATGCCCACAATTCGTCAGCTTCTTTCGTGGCACAAGATCCACCACAAGATGCATCAACCATGCGTCTCTCTTCAGGAATCAGTCCATTGTAAAAACTTTGGACTTGTTGCCACCTTGGAACTTGATGATTTGGGCAACTTCTGATCAATTCCTTAAAACGTTCCCAACATTCATGGAATGTTTCTGTAGGTTGTTGGGAAAAGAACTGGATCTTCTGACGCAATTCAATGGCCTTAGTCATGGGAAAATATTGTTTAAGGAATCGATGCGTCTGCCCAACTCGAATAGATTGTGGTTCTAAGGAATAGAACCATGTTTTTTTATCTCTTAAAGAGAACGGAAGAGTGAACTTCGCTATCTCATCGCGATACATTGTGGACTCAACATTTTGCATACCCCAGTGAATTCATTTAAGTGAACGTGCGGATTTTCATTTGCTAACCCATGGAAAATTGGTAGCATTTGAATCATTGCTGATTTGAATTCATAGTGGTTCCCTGGAATGGGAGCATGCATAATACATTCCTGATCCTCGTAAAAACCAGGATCGTAATAATACTCCAGTGTTCTAGGGCCCTCATCAAAATTATTGTTCCTATTATTTCCATTATTGACATTCCCATTGTTGTTATTCTCATCTCTCTCTTGCCTTTGGTCTGCCATGGTCTCAGTTTGTTGATATTGATTCCTCTGGACTCTTCGATTCTCTCTACAAGCTCTTTCGATCTCAAGATTAAACGGTAGCAGATGTGGGTGATGAGAACGAGTAAAGCTCATACACCAACACTCACAAACAGGGTTGAAGAATCCACAACAAACCCACAAAATTCTGCTTCAAACGATTTAAACAAAGATGATAAACAGTAGCCAATATCAGCAGGAAAGATTTCTTCTTTTTTTTTTTTTTTTTTTTTTTTTTTTTTTTTTAAATTCGAATTAAATTTTTAAATTTTTTTTTTAATTTTAATTTTTTTTTTTTTTTTTTATTAAATTCGAAAATTAAAAATTAAAATTGAAAATCCTATAAAATCTTTCCTAAAAGAGAAAAATAAGGAGAAGAATGAAAGATTCCTAAAAATCCTAAAACAAAAGTCCCACAAAAGTTAATGACTAAATTTAGAAAATCCTAAAAATATCTAAAAGAGGAAAATAAGGAAAAAGAGTCCTACCAAATCTAAAATAAGAAGTCCTAAAAATCTCTACTTCCTAAATTTCCTAAGGAAGGTATCCTAAAATCTAAACTTCCTAAAAGACTCACAAAATCTTATCAAAGAGAGAAAAATAAGGAAATAAATTTTAATAATTATTATTTTATTTTTATTTTATTTTTTAAACACTCCAGCAGAAAAATCCCTATGAATTAATCAAAATTTCAGGAATTTCCCCGCGATAAAATTGATCGATTTAGAATGTAACCCTTGCAAGTGCACAAGATCTATTGCGGTATGGCAAAACGAGTGTCGAACCCACGAGGAAGCGTGAATTTTAATTAATTCTTTTAGAGATTTTAAAAGCGTCCCTAAGGAAGTACCAAAGGCGATTCAATTTTACCAAAAACTTAGCACTTTTCTAAATGCGAGAAAAATAAATTAATCTAAACAATTAATTCTTGATAAATCTCTGAACAATATTAAAATGAGATCAAGGAATATGCTATCAGATTCATTGCCTTTTCTATCATTAAAACCCACGGTTTCATTAAATCATCATTCACACCATCATTCATCTAGAAAAATGACTTGAAATAAAATATGATCATCAATCCGCATACCCTATCTAAAACAATGACTCGACCTAATATTGCGGTATGAGTCATGTAAAAAAGCATAAGCGTATCTCATGATATTTAGATCACGACAATCAGCACATAATCGCTCTACTGCCTAGATCAGCCTGCAGGTCCAGATCTAGCGATTACGACCGTTGATACGCGCAATCAACAGTCATAACAAAAGATTTAAAAAATTTTCAATCACACAAACTTTGAGCAAAACGATTCCATGATAACAATAATAGACTGTGGTATTAATCATAAACATAGGTACTTATCTGGGGATCGCATCTTCCCCGATCTACTGATTTAGCCGCTCATCTTTGGTGTTTGATCTCCTTTTTCTTTCAAAGTCATTCCTCTTTTATTTCTTCCAAAAGATATTTGCAATTGTATTTCCTAAATACAATCTATGAATTTCTCGAGAGAAAATAATGCAAATCCTAGGTACAATTTAATCTACCCTGAATAAACCCTAGAAGAAGGAGAGAAGAAGACTTGAAAAGATGAAGAAAATATTCCCCCCAAAGTGAAGAGCCCTAAAAACTAAAAAGAAAGAATGAATAATATTCTAATTGCAAAAAATAATAATCCCCCTAAGAAACTCGTGGCTTCCCTTTTTATAATAGCCTAAACCTAATACCTCTCTCGATTGACATCTAAGAGTAATTTTCGTGAATTCCCGCCTAGCTTTGCATCAGATACTGCCTCGGTATTTTGCTCATAATTTTCTGTACCGAACTCGGATTGAGGTGATTCTTGAAGCGTTGGAAAGCTGACGACGAGCTCTACAACTTTTATGTTTTAGCAATTTCCTGAATCTGACGTCTTGAAGGTCCAAATTGAGCTGCAAGTCGCACTAAGTTCTCAATGACCCAAAATAGCAGTGTTTTGACATTATTTTCGGGATTCTTGGGCTGTTTTAGAAACTTGGACTGTATTTACCTGAAACACTTCAAATCTAGCAAATCTCATCAGATAGCCTTCATCGGACGGCTAAATATAGGTATTTAGGGGTGAAATATCATCATATTTCACTACTCATCACCTGCCAGAGTGTGGTAAAAGTATACAATCACAGTTGATAAATAGGTGAAATAGAGTGGGGTGAGGCAAAATGAGTTCTTTGTTAAATGAACTCCATAATAGAGAGATAAGGAAAAACCTCTCCACATGGCAGGGCAGATGCCCAATCCATTGAAAGCAGCTCTGGAGTTGCTTTTCTATGTGGCTATCTTAACAGATACCATATATAGGTCTTTGTATGAAAATCCATACAGGAGCGGTCGCCTTACTAATTAGTGAATCAGATGATTTCAACGCCAAATTAGCCCTCTCACTGTGAGAAGAACAGTAGAAGATGAAGAAAATGAGTGGAGAAAAAGGATCACAAGTATTTATTATTATTATTTTTTAAACCATGTGAATCATACAAATTCCTGGTGATCCACCATTAATCACTGTGATTCGCATGCCTTAAATACGCACGGTAGATACAATGATAATTATCTGTAGTCTTTTTCCTTTCATTCTTTCTTTTTATGTATGTTTTACTATTTTTTCTTTAAAAATCATTATTAATTTATAAAATTTACATTTTTTTTAATATTTACTAAATTACTGAATTGGATGGAGTTGAGTTTTATAAACATGGCATGACTTTCAAATCAGGCTGGTTTTATACTCCACATTAAAATGCATTGGTTAGATGGGAGAACTCTCACCTCCTTAAAGTGACGAGAGCCTTGCTCATTGAGATGAATGCACTGGCGGAAGTCAGAATGAGCTTGATATTCAACCAACTCATGCTTACACATTCTCAATGAAAGGTTTCCATTCAAATATTACAATCGAAGTTTCGTTAGTTCTTGCATATTCGGCTGTGTTTGTTTTGTTTAGAATATTAGTCTTAATAGACATAAGCTTAAGGATAAGACCATTAAGTGCAACTTCCTTAGTTATTCCCGAACTCAAAATAGGTACTAGTGTCTTGATCCTTTAACAAACACGAAATTTGTGAAGATGAATGTTTTATCTCATTTGAAACCATTCTTATTCTTTTCTATACATTGGACAGCTCTGTTGACTTGATCCTTTAACAAACACGAAATTTGTGAAGATGAATGTTTTATCTCATTTGAAACCATTCTTATTCTTTTCTATACATTGGACAGCTCTATTGATCTCAGATTCTCTGCAAAGGGAGAATGGGGAGTCTAGCCGAGACTATCATGCTCCTTATTGTCACTGGTATTAGGGACATTGGGATTCTGCATCCGCAATATCTACTTCTCTTTGGCCTCATGGTGTTACACACTTAAAAAATTATAGTTTACCTAACCTTTGATTTGTTCTAACGATATTAGTCATTTGGATACGGTTCTTTATTGTATCATTGTTTCACAGAATGTCCCTTCCGATCTTCATGTTCGCATCTACAAGAAGCCCATGCCCAATCTAAATGGTTCCATTATGGAATGCATTCTTTAGATAAAAATAAGATGTGAAATTTTGTCGAATCATCAGAACAAAAACATGTTGAATGTTGTTGGGTTTACAGGCCATGAAAAAATAAAGCCACCAGCGGATCAGCCCTTCATTTCCTTATTTGATTTAATTCTTAAACAAATTTGTCAAGCTCGTGGAGACTGCTTGAGCCCATATATATCCCTCTTTAGTCCACACAAATAAAATTTTCTCCACTTAGCAATTAGGCAACCATCTTCATTACCTTCAATCTTGTATATTATGAAAGAACAAAACATGTAGAAATTGACTCTCACTTGGTCAAGGAAAAGTTCATATCGAAAAAGAAACAGACACTTAAAACTAGTTCTATGGAGCAAAATTGTGTATCGGTATATTTGAGGCACTTAGAAGAAGCATGCCACAAAAGATTGTTGGCTTGATAGATATTTTTTGTACTAGCTTGAGGGGAGATTTATAATATGCATATTAGGTGCTTAAAACTGACCGCTAGAGCTCGAGTCTAGTCCAAGCCGGTTGAACTATAGTCTAGTCTGAACATCAAATCGATTTTGTCTTCTTAGTTAGAAATGAAAACATAAAAACTAAGAAAAATGTAAATAAAAATTAAGAAAATTTATATCTGTTAAATAAACTAGAAAAAAAATAAATAGTGTTTATTTCTTGTATCATGAGTTGCAATATAATAGCAAAATGAGTTTGTACTTATAAATCATTTTCCAAAAAATAAAAAAAGAAGGAAAAGTACATATAAAACGCATGAAATCTAAATGTATTTCATAAATAATTGCCTTACGTGAAAAAAGAAGAGTTAATCTAAAATCTAAGCACTTCAAATTGCCCCGATTGATGGTTGAACCGCCTTATTTCATCATAAAGCATTGAAACTAAAATTTTTAACCATGGAATGAACCCTATATTTATTTGTTTAATTCTTTTCATATTTATTTTACTTTTGTTGCAAGATCTTTGCAGAATCTCATCATTTCTTGAAGAGAAATCAATGATGAGAAGAAAAAAGTTTTTTCAACAGATGGCCTCACTCTCTATACACTAATCTCTGTATATGTAAAAAGATTTCACCATCGGATCAATCGACACGGCATAATAAGAAATCGTGCAAATTGGAAGATCATAACTATTCTTTTCTAATTATTTTTGTGGACATGAGTTATTTGACTAACAGTATTTTTTAGGGGAGCTACGACTTGTAATGTCAGAAGTGTATAACATATATTATAAAGTTTTTTCTTTCTTTAGCAGCTAAGTAGACGACGTTGCGAATCCTAGAGCTCCAACCAACAGAATAAGCAGGTGGGTTTTTGTCGTTGATGGACGGGCTATTCATCATATTAAATTTGTAATGTTTTAAAACAGGTTGCATTGTATACTTCATGTCCGAAATTTGGTGTGGGTGGACTGTGTTGCAGCAGTAGACATATAGTTCACTAATGTAGTTAATTATAAGACCTCCTTTTGTAAATATACTCTTATATGAACCCCATGTGGATTGTAGTAGATAGCAGCAATACAATTGGTATTAGCTCTGCCTATAGTATATATCTTGCTAACCTACTATAGCCCACAACTTTGTCAGTCCGTTATATAGGGGTGTGTTATTGTTCACCCCTTATTGAAGACTAAATTTATGGGTGCATGCCTTTGAAGGAAATCTGTACAAACTTCATTGGAGCCTACTGTTTGATGAGCCCCATCAAACAGAAGGACCTACTGATTTATACAAATATTTTAGTTTTAAATTAATGTCAGAATTCGCCTAAACTTCATTGATGCCTACTGTATGAAACCTCTAATTGTGTGTTTTGTATATAAGTTTTTAGTATGTCCGGTCGTAAAGGAAAACAAAAGGCCACCGCGGAATCCTTGAAAAATTATTTGTGAGATGAGGAGATGGAGAATGCATTCATCAAAGAGTTGGTTGAACAATATCATCTACAAAGGAAATTGGCTAACGGGTCCTGGCAAAAAAATGTTTGGCCAGAGATGGCTATAAAGTTAAGGACTTACCATTGATTCCAGAATAAACTGGAGGAACTCAATAAAGACAAGCGTTACAACCTTGAGGACTGTGAAAAATCATTACAATCAGATGAAATGCATCATAGAAACTAGTGGTTTCGGATGGGACCACCCAACAAAGATGGTCCTTGCAGAGCCCGATATTTGGGACAATTTCTGCAATCAACCGATTAGTTATTCAAAAACCCAGTGGATCACGTTAATTTTATGTAATAGGAGTTTATCTTCACTTAATAATTATATTCCTTATTCCTTAATTAACTCCAGGGTTATGGGTGGGCAACGACCTATCGAGGCCATACGGTGCAAGACTATAAAAGTTTGTGCCTTTTATTCGGAAATACCACATACACTGGGCATGAGGAGTTCCACCCAATGGATCCCCGTGAAGAGGAACAACCCACCGTTCCACTAGGCGGTGATGATAGTGGTGACTCGTATCATCCGGTATTCGAACAGCCCGACCCCCCCACCAACAGACATTCAGTCATGCGTAATCTCCCTACACAGCGGAGAGTGGTCCAAGCCCGTCCACGAGAACCCGCCCAACTCGGTCCTCTACCTCTGGTTCTGGGACGAAAAGAAAGAGTTGTGATCTTTCTGATGGCCTACTTGAACTGTTGCAAGGGTTTCGAACATCTCTTGACACTCTTGTAACTCAACGCCATGCCCCGACCAATCAGTACAGTAGCTTTATAGAGATATTGGAGGAAATGAAGGCAAACAACTTTATCGATATGCCTATGTTTATAGAACTATGTGTTAGGGTGGAACAAACCAGTTCTCGATTGGCAGAAGTAGTCATCGCGATGAACCAGAGCCATCGCCAAGCGTACCTATTTACGTTGCTTGAGAGGCCGTGGCCACCTCATTAGGATTGTCTATTTGTAACTCTTTCAATTAAGCTTCTAACTGTTTGTTACTCCGCATTGCCTTTAAATTGTAGGTTTAATGGCACCTCCCATCACGTTCGATGAAGAACTGATCATCATGTTAACAGTGGGTTTCATCATCACTGCGACTGCCTACTATATGACGCTCCGTCCTAAAAGGCGTCGACGACACAACTCTAACCTCACTGGACCCTTATATGTGACGGAGACACTTAACGGTCATCCGGACATTGCATACGAACTATTTCACATGCGTACACCTACATTTAAGAGTTTATGCAATGGACTGAGGTCGAGGGGTCTCCTACAAGATACACTGAGGTGGAGGAGGCCGTGGCAATTTTCCTTTACACAGTAGCTCAAAATAAAAAAAATCGGGTCGTGCAAGATAGATTTCAGTGTTCAGGGTCAACTATTAGCCTCTCCTTTAATAGTGTACTTCTCGCTATTTTGGATCTCTATCCCGACTTTGTGAAGCAAGCTACGAGCGCCACGCCCCCTGAGCTCTTGAACAAGCCTTGGGTGTATCCTTGGTTCAAGGATGCTGTAGGAGCCATCGATGGTACACATGTAGATGTTTCGATTCCGAAGAAAGACTCACAATGATATCGAAATCGCAAGCAAGCAACATCACAAAATGTTGTGTTCCGTGAGCTTCGATATGCTATTCCAATATGTTCTCCCCGGATGGGAGGGCTCTAGTCCTGACTCAAAAGTTCTTGCAAGTGCGTTGTCAAGGCCCCTCAATAGGCTTCATGTGCCACAAGGCAAATACTACCTTGTTGATGGGGGGTATTCTAACATGCGGGGTTTTCTTGCTCCGTACAGTGGGGTAAGATACCATCTTCAAGAGTTTAATAGCTCAAATCCCCCTGTCACTCCCCAAGAGCTTTTCAACAAGCGACATGCCTCCTTGCGCAACGTTGTGGAACGTACTTTCGGGGTACTTAAACAACGGTTCCTAATACTAAAAATCGCAACAAGATTCCCCATTAAAACTCAAGTGAGGATAGTCACTGCATGTTGTATACTTCATAATTACATAAGGATGTATGATGAAGACGATCCTTTCTTCGCGGAATGGTCTGAGGAACGCGAAGTGGAACCCTCAGATGATTCAGTTGAGGAATCAGACCCCGACGTTCACAACACTCAAACTGCAATGAATCGTGAATGGATGGCTGCATTTAGGGAAAATATAGCCAACACAATGTGGGCAGCACAATCACGTTGACCTAATAAGCTCTATGCATGTTATATTCTTAACTTAATATAATATTAATATGTTACTTTTGTTTAGCATAATAATAATATGTTAACTGAAATTTGAGTAGATTTTCTCAGATATAATGGGTAAATATTTCGTCGCTTTCATTGATCAGAGACCTAGTGTTTATCGAACATGGGAGGATTGCTCACGAGAAGTCACAGGGTTCTCAGGGGCCTATCATAGGTTGTTCAGAACATATGAGGAAGCGGTCAATGAGTTTCAAAGGTTTATAAATACCCCCTCGGATAATCGTATCATAACGAACGCCACCATATTCGAGAAGACTCTATCGCGATATATCATCCATCTTGTCCTCCCCAACCACCTGTCATATCACATGACGAACCCCCCCACTTCCCCCATGAATTGGACAATCCTCGGGTAGTACGTGCAAATCAGGTTGAGAGTGTCTATGTACAATGTCATTGTAGTTTCATTACACAACTTGTTGTTTTGTTTACTATAACTCTTTTGTTTGTATATGTGTTTGAAAGGATGTAATGATACAACCATTCGATGGTGTATGAGATGCTTGAGGATTGATTAAATAATATTTACTGGAATGTTACAAGTACTAATTTTCTAATAACATAATAGTAATGTTCTAAATTTTTGGCAGCATGTCAGGAACTCCGGGTTCAGCGAATTCACGCACAGGGTCATCATCATCGCGGCCTGCGCCTCCGGCTAGAAGAAGGATCGAAGTAATAGACCTAGATCCTCCTCAATAGGGGCCACAACCGCATTGCCTTCCCCAACGCCCTCCATTTCCACTTTTGCCTCCTGGGAATCATCCTCGCGTTCGAGCATCAGAAATCTGAGGCCCTTTCCAAAACCCACCAGCTCATCATCCCTTTCGTGCACCACCCCTGCGGCACGTACCACAGGCAATTCGACCATCGGGGCTTGCAACTAACCCAATGGTTCTCAGTTTCGACTCAGAGGTCGATACTTTCGACCGCATGATGGAGTCCGAGGATGAGCTGGACCCCGATTGGGAGCCTCCAATACAACATGTTTGCGACGATAGTTGGGACGATCATAATGGTTCTCCCAGACAGATGATGACTGACTCATACTCTTTGGAGGATGAAGATGGCGACGATGCATCCTCATAACCATCTTTGATGTTATATGTCACTGATGAGTAGTGAAATATGATGATATTTCACCCCTAGATACTTATATTTAGCTATCCGATGAAGGCTATCTGATAAGAATTATTAAATTTGAAGTGTTTCAGGTAAATACAAGCCAAGTGCAGAAAACAGCCCAAGAATTCTGAAAATAATGTCAAAACACTGCAACTTTGGGTCATCGAGAACTTAGTACAACTTGTAGCTCAATTTGGACATTCAAGACGGCTGAATTATGAAATTGTTAAAACACAAATTTTGTAGATCTTTCTGTCAGCTTTCCAACGGATCAAGAATCGCCTCAATCTGAGTTCGGGACAGAGAGTTATGGCCAAAATACCAAAGTAGTATCTGGTACAAAGTTCGGCGGGAATTCACGAAAATCTGGGAGGTCGATGCATCGACCCTATTGGGTCAATTAATCGACCCTAAATTTTCGAGTTGGAACACCTTTGTGGCTGGGAAACTTCGGCTCTATTTAAAGCGGATCAAATACTTCTAAAAGGGGGGAATTAAAGAAAGGAAATTAGGCAAGAATTAGAGATAGGAATTAGAGGGAGGAATTAGAAGAAATAATTAGAGATTTTTTAGAGAGAGTTTTTTTTAGAGGATTGTTTATTCATTATTATTTTTGGTTTTAGACTCCTCTGAGCATCTTTTCAAGAGTTCTTCTTTCTCCTTCTTCTAGGGATTGATTTGGGTAGATTGTACTTAGGATTTGCACTGTCTTTCTTTTATATTCATAGATTGTATTTAGGAAAAGGCATTGTAACCAAAGATTTTTGGAAGAAATAAAAAAAGGAATGGCTTTGAATAAACAAGGAGATCATACACCAAAGATGAGCAGCTAAATCAGTAGATCGGGAAAGATGCGATCCCCAGATAAGTACCCATATTTATGATTAATACCATAGTCTAATGTTTTTATTGTTTTGATCTACACATCACGAGATACGCTATGCTTCTTACATGACTCATACCGCAATGATAGACTGAGTCATTGTTTTTAGATAGGGTATGCCGGATTGATGATCATACTTTATTTCAAATCATTTTTATGAATGAATGATGGTGATGGTGTGAATGATTCTTTAATGAAAGGGGGGTACAAATCTGGGGTAGCATATTTCTTGATCTTATTTAAATATTATTCTTAGATTAATCGGTAATTAGTTATTTAGATTAATTTATTTTTCTGCATTTAGGAAAAAGTGATAAATTTTTGGTAAATTGAATCTGCCCTTTGGTACTTCCTTGGGGACGTTTTTAAATCTCTGAAAGAATTAATTAAAATTCAAGATTTCCCTGTGGGTTCGACACCTTTGTTCTTGCCATACTGCAATAGATCTTGTGCACTTGCAAGGGTATACACTTAAAATACACCAAGTTTTTGGCGCCGGTGCCGGGGAAATCGGCAAAATTTTGATTAATTCGGTTAGAGATTTTTTTTTGTGTTTTGATTAAAAAAAAAAAAAAATCAATATTTGGATTTCTGCTTTACAAAATCTTCTTTCCCTTATTTTTCTCTTTTAGGTAAGTTTGTATAGGACTCATTTAGGAAGTTTAGGTTTTTAGGACTTCTTATTTTAGTAGGATTCTTTTTCCTTATTTTCCTCTTTTAGATATTCTAGGATTTTCTAAAATTAGTTATTAATTTTTTTTGGAAGTTTATAAATTTAGGATTTTTAGGAAGTTGAGATTTTTAGGCTTTTTATTTTAGATTTTGTAGGAGTCTTTTAGGAAGTTTAGGTTTTTAGGGCTTCTTATTTTAGTAGGATTCTTTTTTTTTTTTCCTTATTTTCCTCTTTTAGATATTTTAGGATTTTCTAAAATTAGTTATTAATTTTTTTTTAGGAAGTTTATAAATCTAGGATACCTTCCTTAGGAAATTTAGGAATCTTTTATTTTTTCCCTTATTTTTCTCTTTTAGATAAGATTCTTAGGATTGCCACTAGATTTAAAATTTTAATTTCTAATTTTAATCTTGAAATTTTAATTTTAATTTTTGAAATTCGAATTTAAAAAAAAAAAAAAAAAATTTTGAATTTTGAATTTTAATTTTTGAAATTCGGATTTAAAAATAAAAAATAAAAAATCAATATTTGGATTTCTGCTTTACAAAATCTTCTTTCCCTTATTTTTCTCTTTTAGGTAAGTTTGTATAGGACTCTTTTAGGAAGTTTAGGTTTTTAGGACTTCTTATTTTAGTAGGATTCTTTTTCCTTATTTTCTTCTTTTAGATATTCTAGGATTTTCTAAAATTAGTTATTAATTTTTTTAGGAAGTTTATAAATTTAGGATACCTTCCTTAGGAAATTTAGGAATCTTTTATTTTTTTTCCCTTATTTTTCTCTTTTAGATAAGATTTTGTAGGATTGTCATTAGGTTTAAAATTTAATTTTTGAAATTCGGATTTAAAAAAAAAAAAAAAAAAAAAAATTGAATTTTGAATTCTAATTTTTGAAATTCGGATTTAAAAAAAAATAAAAAAATAAATAAATAAATAAATATTTTTAAAAATTTTGAATTTTGAATTCTAATTTTTGAAATTCGGATTTTAAAAAAAAAAAAAAAAATTTGTGCGCTTGTGTCAATCGATTGAAAATCTTTGCTTTAATCGATTGAAGCTGAATATTTTGAGTTTGTTGTGGATTCATCAATCTTTGTTTGTGAGCGTGGTGTATGAGCTTTACTCGTTCTCACCCACACCGCCACACTACCATTTAATCTTGAGATCGAACGATCTTGTAGAGAGAATCGCAGAATTCAAAGGAATCAGTATCATCATACTGATACCATGGCTGATCAAAGGCAAGAAATGAATGGGAACAACCAGAATATCAATAATGGCAATAATGAAAATAATGGAAATGATGGGAATAACAATTACAATGAGGGCCCTAGAACACTCGAATATTATAATGATTCTGGTTTTTACGAGGATCAGGAATTTATAATGCATGATCCCATTCCAGGAAACCACTATGAATTCAAATCAGCGATGATCCAAATGCTACCAATTTTCCAAGGGTTAGTAAATGAAAATCCGCACGTTCATCTAAATGAATTCACTGGGGTATGCAAAATGTTCAGAGTCCACAATGTCACTGATGAGATAGCTAAACTCCGACTCTTCCCTTTCTCTTTAAGGGACAAGGCAAAAACGTGGTTTTATTCTTTAGAACCGCAATCTATTCAGAGTTGGGCAGAGCTACACCGTCAGTTTCTTAAAAAATATTTTCCCATGACCAAAGCCATTGAGTTGCGTCAGAAGATTCAATTCTTTTCCCAACAACCTACTGAAACATTCCATGAATGTTGGGAACGTTTTAAGGAATTGATTAAGAGTTGTCCAAATCATCAAGTTCCAAGGTGTAGTCCAAAGTTTTTATAATGGGGATTCTCAAGAGAGACGCATGGTTGATGCATCGTGTGGTGGATCATGTGCCACAAAAGAAGCTGATGAATTGTGGGCATTGTTTGAGAAGTTATACCAAACTTCGATACAAAGTGAAACTCTGGGGCGAACTAACTTGGATTTGGCATCTAAATCTCATGTGTTGACAAGAGATGGATTGTATAATGTCAAAAATAATACCTCTGATCTATCGACAAAGGTTGATATATTGTCCAAGCAAATGAATATGTTGTTAGCTGCGACCAAGCAAGCTAAAGCTCCTGTCACCCCCACTGTGTGTTCAATTTGTGACCACCCAGGTCACATGGCTAATGAGTGCCCCACTACCTTGTCATTATTCCCTGATGGACCCACTCCTCAAGAGGAGGTGAATCTGACTCAATCTTATCAACGACAGGGTAGAAACATATACTCCAATACCTATAACCCGGAATAGAAAAATCACCCCAACTTAGGATGGGGTGGTTCGAACCAAACTGGTCAGGTAAACCAGCAGTACAGAGCCAACACAATGGGTGGACAACAAAATTTCCGCCCACAACAGAATCCCACTACCCAGCAGAATTCTAATTTCCAGTAGAACCCTCCTTATTACCATCCGAATTCCGATTACCGAAAAAATCAGAATTTTAATCAAAATTTTAATCAACCTCAGGCTACCGTTTCTAGAGATTCTGATTTGGAGGAAAAGGTGATGCGAAGCATGCATGCTTTCCAACAGATGATGATAGATCAATTTAGTCAACTGACAAATCAGCTGAGTCAACGAGAGGAAGGTAGGCTCCCTAGCCAACCCGTCAACAATCCTCGAGGTCAAGCACCACGATGCAGACCATCGAATAGTCAACAGTTGAAAAAGCATTTTGGTCTTTGAGAAGTGGAAGAGAAGTTGATAATCAAGTGGAAATGCCTGTGGACTCGATCAGAAAAGATGAAGCAAGAGAAGCAAAGAAAAGAAGAAAACAAATCGGAGAAAAGAAAGAGAAAGAGAAAGAAAAAGAAAGAGAAAGAGAAGAAGAGCAAAGAAAAGAAAAGTAATCGAGGATGAGTCTCCCTCAAGCATGTCCAACTAGGGCATGAACAAGAATCAAAATGGAACTGCACCTTATGTCCCAAGGGCACCATTCCCTCAATGCCTAACTCCTCCATCTAGAATGGGAAAGGGACCAGCAAAAATGAAAGAAATTTTCGAAACATTCAAGCAAGTAAAGATAAATCTTCCATTGCTTGAAACAATCAAACAAGTGTCTGAGTATGCAAAATTTTTCAAAGATTTATGCACTCGTAAGCGAAAGGCGCGTACTCATATTTCCAAGAAAGTGTTCCTGACTAATCAAGTCAGTTCAATATTACAATTGGAAACCCCACGAAAATTGAAAGACCCTGGAGTTCCAACTGTTCCATGTGTCATTGGTGGGCAACCAATTGGAAAAGCGCTATTGGATTTGGGAGCAAGTGTGAATCTAATCCCATACTCAATATCTGGCGGGATTGGGTGAATTGCAACCCACGACGGTCACACTCCAACTGGCCGATAGGTCAGAAAGAAGACCTAGGGGAATTATCGAGGATGTTTTGGTTGGAATAGAAAAGTTTGTCTTTCCAGTTGACTTTGTTGTTTTAGACATGGAATCACCTGTTAAATCAATTAATCAAGTCCCCATCATCCTTGGACGTCCGTTTCTCGCCACTGCAAACGCTTGCATTAATTGTCGAACAGGAGTCATGGACGTTTCTTTTGGGAACATGAAGGTCAGATTGAACATATTTCATGCGATGAACCATTTCTCTAACGAGGATGAGGTCGAATGTTTTTACATCGATCAGATGGACGAAGTGGGGGATAAAGCATTACCATCAATGCTCACCAAAGAATAATTTGAAACCGCTTTGTTGGCCATCTATGAAGAAAAAGGATCCGAAAGGAAGCAGTCCGAAGAGACGAGGTTGAGTTTATCATGTCCATATGATAACTTATGTGAAGTTGTGACTAAGATAGAACCGTTACCCATTGAAGTAAAAGCTGAACCGACTCCATCAATTGAGGAGCCACCAACTGTGGAATTGAAACAGTTGCCTGAATCGCTCAAATACGCTTTTCTGGGGCCACGAGAAACGTTTCCGGTGATAATTTCATCCACGTTGTCTGAAGAACAAGAGCATGACCTGTTGAAAGTGCTTCTAGATCACAAGCAGGCTATCGGATGGACTCTAGCTGATTTAAAAGGGATTGACCCATCAGTATGTATGCACAAAATACATCTGGAAGATGAGAGTAAACCATCGAGAGAACCGCAGAGGCGACTTAATCCGAACATGCAAGAAATCGTTTTAAAGGAAATCATTAAATTACTCGATGCTGGAATCATCTATCCGATTTCTGATAGTGAATGGGTTAGTCCAGTCCAAATTGTCCCAAAAAAGTTCGGAATCACTGTGAAAGAAACTGCGAAAGGAGAATTGTTGCCTACTCGTGAAACTACTGGGTGGCGTGTCTGCATTGATTATAGAAAATTGAACACAGCTACCAGAAAGGATCATTTTCCCCTTCCGTTCATCGATCAAATCCTCGAGAAGTTAGCAGGGCAAGAGTTTTATTGCTTTCTTGATGGTTATTCGGGATACAATCAAGTGCCCGTTTTTCCACCTGATCAAGAGAAAACGACATTCACATGCCCTTACGGTACTTTTACATATCGAAGGATGCCGTTCGGCTTATGTAATGCACCTGCTACTTTCCAACGATGTATGTTGGCCATATTTTCGGATATGATTGACAAGTTCATCGACGTGTTTATGGACGACTTCTCGGTTTTCGGGAAAACGTTTGGTTCTTGTTTGAATCACCTCGCACAAGTTTTACAACGTTGTGTGGATTCTAAACTTGTTCTTAGCTGGGAGAAGAGCCATTTCATGGTTCAACAAGGAATTGTTCTGGGGCATATTGTTTCCAAGAAAGGAATTGAAGTGGATAAGGCCAAAGTCGACCTAATTGCCAATTTGCCCCCACCAAAGAGTGTTCGCCAAATTCGATCATTTTTAGGGCATGCTGGATTTTATAGGCGATTCATTAAGGATTTCAGCAAGGTAGCTAAACCTTTATGTACCTTGCTTGGTAAAGATGTCCCTTTTGAATTTGATGAGCATTGCATGAAATCATTTCTGAAGCTGCGTGAACTCTTATCAACTGCACCAATAATCCAACCACCGGATTATTCTCTCCCATTCGAACTCATGTGTGATGCATCTGATTACGCTATCGGAACTGTTTTAGGGCAAAGGGTGAAAAAATTACCTCACGTAATTTATTATGCCAGTAAGACGTTGATCGATGCATAGCTTAACTACACCACCACTGAGAAAGAACTATTAGCTGTGGTGTATGCTCTGGATAAATTTCGTTCTTATCTGCTTGGATCAAAAATAGTGGTCTTTTCAGACCACTCTGCATTGAAATATTTGTTAGCAAAGAAGGATGCCAAACCACGATTGATCCGATGGATTCTGCTACTTCAAGAGTTTAATTTCGAAATCAAGGATTAAAAGGGAGTCGAGAATGTTGTGGCTGATCACTTGTCTCGTATTTTGCTTGAAGAATTGGTTACACCTGAACCTATCCGGGACACTTTTCCGGATGAGAAATTAATGGCAATTGATGCGACCGCTACGAAAGTTCCTTGGTTTGCCAATATCGTGAATTATTTGGTCACGGGCAAAATCCCTACTGAATGGGGAAAGAATGATAAGAACCTCTTCTTCTCCCAGATCAAATACTATTTTTGGGATGAACCACATTTGTTCAAGATCTGTTCAGATCAAATCATTTGGAGATGTGTACCAGCAGAAGAGCAACTTAGCGTTCTCGATTTCTGCCATGCTGGAGCCTGTGGAGGCCATTTTGGAGGATGTAAGATGCAGAAAATTCTTCAAAGCGGATTCT
Source organism: Chloranthus sessilifolius (assembly GCA_021018995.1). Classification (NCBI taxonomy): domain Eukaryota; kingdom Viridiplantae; phylum Streptophyta; class Magnoliopsida; order Chloranthales; family Chloranthaceae; genus Chloranthus; species Chloranthus sessilifolius. The sequence goes on along the minus strand of CM037594.1, from coordinate 116,978,784 downwards.
ACTGGCCCTCCATCTTTCGTGATGCTGCTCAATTTTGCAAAGAAAGCCAAAGATGTCAGCAGCTTGGAAATATTTCAAAACGGAATATGATGCCCCTTAACCCGATTTTGATTGTTGAAATTTTTGATGTTTGGGGGATTGACTTCATGGGTCCTTTTCCCCCATCTTTTGGGTATTCATACATTCTCATAGCTGTTGACTACGTTTCCAAATGGATTGAAGCTGTGGCAACCAGTTCAAATGACCACAAAGTGGTGGTCAAATTTCTGAAGGAAAATGTCTTTAATAGATTCGGGTTTTCACGTGCGATCATTAGTGATGGCGGTTCGCACTTCTGCAACCGCCATTTTGCTACTTTAATGAAGAAATACGGCGTCACCCACAAGGTTGCAACGCCGTATCACCCGCAAACTAGTGGTCAGGTGGAAGTGTCAACCGAGATTAAACGAATTTTAGAAAAGACTCGCACGATTGGATAAAAGAGACCGGTCAAACCGGCTCTCTCGATGCTCAGGCCTATCGTACCGCCTTCAAGACACCAATTGGAATGTCTCCGTTCAGAATTGTCTACGGGAAAGCATGCCATCTTCCTGTTGAATTGGAGCATAAAGCATTTTGGGCCATCAAAAGATTAAATTTTGATATGCAAGCAGCAGGATCAAATCGAAGGCTACAGCTAAGTGAATTGGAAGAGCTACGCTATGGTGCGTATGAAAACTCAAAGATGTACAAAGAAAGGTATAAGAAGCTGCATGATGAGTCAATTTCTCGGAAAGTGTTTCACATTGGGCAAAAGGTTTGGCTATTTAATTCCAGACTAAAGCTTCACCCGGGAAAACTGAAATCGAGATGGGAAGGCCCGTATCAGGTTGTTTCTATTAGTGTGCATGGTGCGATTGAGATCCGCAGTCTCACGGACAATCGAGTTTTTAAAGTGAATGGGCAACGTCTTAAACCGGTGTGTGAGCCCATGACCTAGATGAGAATTGAGGCAATGCACCTTAGTGACCCAGATTCTTGATCAATGAAGAGGTCGAGCTGTCGACACTTAAACTCAGCGCTTCCTGGGAGGCAACCCAGTGTGTTTTATTTATTTTTGTTTTTGTTAGTTCTAGAATATTAGTTTTTAGTTTAGTTTATGTTGTTTTTAATTTCCAAATTAGTGTAGCCACATTACCTTCAATCTATTTTTGGTCATGTTCTAATTTTATGCACATATTCTCTGCACCTGATCTTTGTGTTGAGGTACTTTTCAACAGGTTTGGGGGTGTGCTACTTATTTCAATCAATGAGGACATTGTCATTTTTAGGTTTGGGGGTATGATTCTCTATCTTGCGTCACTTTCTTATTTTTCTTCAAATAAAAAATAAATTTTGAACCATCATATATGAATTATTTTTCGATAGTTTTCAAACTTTAGTTGATGATGCATGTGAATTTAATTTTTAGAATATCGATGTCAGATTTTGAATGCTTGTATCTAGGATAATGAAGCTTAATGTGATATTTTGTGGGTAATTTTGATATTCATGCTTAGAATTTTTACACTTATACCAAACTAAGATTTAGAAATCGATGAACTGTTTTGAACGGTGAATCTTAGGTTCTTAGTGGAGACTAAACCCAGGAAGCTTTAGAGCCAAATATCCGTTGTTGATGAGTGAATACATAAACTCGGAGTTTTCTTTGAATACGAATTATCTTGCATAATCTCATATATTTTATTTTGACTTGTGACTTTGCATGATATCAAATTCATATTATTGTGTTAGAACGTACTGTATATCTACTCAAGACAAATAGACAAGGTTACCATCTTTTAAGGACATGATTGAAGGCCATCTTTGGCTCGTTTGTGCTTAAATGCCCCACCTCATATAAATTTATCCTTCTAGTACCCCTTTGAGCCTATTGGAAAATTTACCTTTATACATTCTTTGATAAGCCACGTTAACCTTTAACCCTTCACCATTTCTGAAAATTCAGGTTTATCCTTCTTATTTATGAGAAATTAGGAACGAGAGATGAAAATGAATGAAAAGAGAGTAAGTGGAGAGATACTGAGTTGTGGTGTTTACTGAGAGTGTATGGCAAAAATATAAAAGAAAAAGGGGGGAGAAAAAAAAAAAAAAAATTGTGAAAAATAATGAAAAATATGAGGTGCTTCAAAAGAAAAAGAAAGTTGAGAAAAATAGAAAAATATTGAGAAAAATAGTGAGAGATTAGAAAAGAAAAAGAAGAGAAATAGAAAAATCAGAAGTTTGTTTCTTTTCCGATTTCTCAGAAATTTTGAATCTCAATTCCCTTTCTTTCTTACCCTTTCCTGAGCCCCATTACAACCCTACAAAAGACCTTCATGATCTGATCTTGCATTGGTAACTGCCTTGTGGAGAGTAAATATATGATACTTATGACACTTGATATGACATGCTTAGGATATACAAGCATCTTCTTATGAGATTTATTTTTATTCATTGATTGCATCGTGCTTCATTTATTATGTGAGACCTTTTTATTTGCTTTGTATTGATCTCTCACATGTGTGCGAAAACTTACCCATCATCGGAGTGATTTTATTTCAAGAGTATACCTAAAGTGAAGATTGAGTCTAAACAACAGACTCGACGGTTTTCCGTTTGAACTAGTTCTGAGATGAATGAATTTTGGTTTGGGTATGCACACACTTCACGAGTAAGCATGAATGGATGAGTTATCTAACGATTTGAGCATTAGACTAATTTGAATGGATGCTAGTATGATTAGTATAATATTGTTATTTAAAATTGAGGATTCGCATGTTGAATTGATTAATGATTTTGAGTTTTGAATGGTATATATGTTACAAAAAATCATGTTTTGAAAACTCAATTTTGCCGATGGTTTGGAATTTATTGAAGTTTGTGGGTAACTTTACTGTAAACCCTCAGGAGACACAACTCCTCCACTAGGGATCACCTAGGGGTTTAAAGGCTTGTTGCACACGCTAAGTGTAATCGTGTTCCCTACGAAAGTGGCATTTATTTTCTGTAGTTTGCTTTGCTCGAGGACTAGCAAAGTGTAGGTTTGGGGGTGTGATGAGTAGTGAAATATGATGATATTTCACCCCTAGATACCTATATTTAGCTATCCGATGAAGGCTATCTGATAAAAATTATTAGATTTGAAGTGTTTCAGGTAAATACAAGTGCCAGTGAAAATGTTAAGAATTCTGAAAATAATGTCAAAACACTGCAACTTTGGGTCATCGAGAACTTGGTGCGACTTGTAGCTCAATTTGGACATTCAATACGGCTGAATTATGAAATTGTTAAAACACAAAAGTTGTAGATCTTTCTGTCATCTTTCCAACGGATCAAGCATCGCCTCAATCCGAGTTCGGGACAGAGAGTTATAGCCAAAATACCAAAGTAGTATCTGGTACAAAGTTCGGCGGGAATTCACGAAAATCTGGGAGGTCGATGCATCGACCCTATTGGGTCAATTAATCGACCCTAAATTTTTGAGTTGGAACACCTTTGTGGCTGGAAAACTTCGGCTCTATTTAAAGCGGATCAAACACTTCGAAAAGGGGGGAATTAAAGAAAGAAAATTAGGCAAGAATTAGAGGGAGGAATTAGAGGAAATAATTAGAGATTTTTTAGAGAGAGTTTTTTTTAGAGGATTGTTTATTCATTATTATTTTTGGTTTTAGACTCCTCTGAGCATCTTTTCAAGAGTTCTTCTTTCTCCTTCTTCTAGGGATTGATTTGGGTAGATTGTACTTAGGATTTGCACTGTCTTTCTTTTATATTCATAGATTGTATTTAGGAAAAGGCATTGTAACCAAAGATTTTTGGAAGAAATAAAAAGAGGAATGACTTTGAATGAACAAGGAGATCATACACCAAAGATGAGCGGCTAAATCAGTAGATCGGGAAAGATACGATCCTCAGATAAATACCCATATTTATGATTAATACCATAGTCTAATGTTTTTATTGTTTTGATCTACACATCACGAGATACGCTATGCTTCTTACATGACTCATACCGCAATGATAGGCTGAGTCATTGTTTTTAGATAGGGTATGCCGGATTGATGATCATACTTTATTTCAAATCATTTTTATGAATGAATGATGGTGATGGTGTGAATGATTCTTTAATGAAAGGGGGGTACAAATCTGGGGTAGCATATTTCTTGATCTTATTTAAATATTATTCTTAGATTCATCGGTAATTAGTTATTTAGATTAATTTATTTTTCTGCATTTAGGAAAAAGTGATAAATTTTTGGTAAATTGAATCTGCCCTTTGGTACTTCCTTGGGGACATTTTTAAATCTATGAAAGAATTAATTAAAATTCAAGATTTCCCTGTGGGTTCGACACCTTTGTTCTTGCCATACTGCAATAGATCTTGTGCACTTGAGAGGGTATACACTTAAAATCGATCAGTCACTTTTCGTAGTTCCTTTTTAAGTTTGTATTTCTTTATTTTGGCTTTTCGATCAACCCGAGATTGAATGTATTTGGGCTAGTGAACCTCATCATTTTCTATTAACGATATCGGCTCGGACACTTTTATAAGTTTCTAATTTGTATTATATATATATATATATATATAACGTTTTTGGTGTTATAAGAATAGTGTCGAGAAATTATATTTTAAAAAAAATCCGTCACATAAGTCCAACCTCGCATGGATTGGTCGCCTAAAAATTTTTAGTCAAATACGAGTACTACAAGTAGTCCGATGATTAACATTCGTATGATGGCAGCACAACCACACATTCATCCGATTCTGAGCTTTTCGGAGAAAAACTTAAGAACAAATGATAAATTAGCTTTTCTGAGAAACGCCAGGAATCAAGGCAACTTAAGAACAATTGTAGAAAAAGGTAGGAATCGGAGTCTGCTAAGAATCAACAGGATTCTGAGTTATCAGGATTCAGAGCTTTTTTGGGAAAAGCCAGGAAACACCTGAACAAGGCCTTAGAGAGTACATCACTTTAGAAGACAATAAGTAAAAAAAATACGAAAACAAGGGCTGTAGAGTAAACGGTGATGGATCATTATGGATCTATCGATCCGACCTTCCAAATATATGCCCTAGAATCTAGGCGCATGATCAATCAAAACAATAAACCAATAATTCATAAATTAAATATATGTGCGCACCTTGAGTATGAGCCATTAATGGTGGGTTGCCGACCTTCAACGATCTTCTCGCTTTCAATATCTCCTAGCATAATGGGGATGCTTTTGCTAATAAGGAGGATTGAATTGTGTCGAGCAATCGTTGGGACCAGGCACCCCTTATATTTATAGCCAAAGAGTCCTTTCCCATTAAGAGCTTAAATTACTAATTATATTGTGATTAGAAATCACAATCATACCATAACTAAAAGACTTACCTATTAGTTGTTTGTTCTCTTTAAACTCACCGAATTAGCAACTACATATTGCAAGATTGATCTTACACCATTCACCGGTCAATGGGTTGACCATAGTGATGGCCACCAAAATAGAAACTTCTAACAGTCTTCCAGTTGGCCAAACTATATCAATAAACTCCGAGTACAAAATGTTAGCTAACTTTCTTTGAATGGTAAGTCCTAATCAATCGCAATCAAAGTCTTTATAATCAGTTTGGTCCAGTGAGAATTTCAACACAGAATCAATGGAGTCAACTTATCATGTCATCGATGCATGACCGTTCATTAGTTACCATATTAGAAGTCATCACCAATATGGATTCTAACTAGTATGATTTCACATAGATGCAAGTTTACAAACTGAATGGTGATTACGTGTAAACTCAATCTAATATTGGTCCTACTTTATTGCCATCTACTGGCACCATATGTTCCAAAATTTTATTTGCATAAAAATAGAAAAGCAAATAAATAATCTTTATTTCTGAATCAATTAAACAAATTTATTCACTCTCATATATCCACTCTCAAACGCTATCAAAATTATCTGTTAATCCCATGCACGCAACATGCTCTAAAAAGATCTTGGGAGGTAAGCCTTTAGTGAGAGGGTCAGCCAACATGAGTGTCGTACTAATCTTTTCAACAGATACAATTTAATTCTGAATGTTCTCCCTTACAACAAAATATTTTAAATCAATATATTTGGAACCCCCACTAGTCTTGTTGTTGTTGGAGATAACTATCGCAGCGGAATTGTCACATAAGATTATCAGTGGCCTTGAAATACTATCAACAACTCGAAGCCTTGAGATAAAATTTCTCAATCATATCGCCTCACATGTTGCCTCAAAACATGCAACAAATTCTACTTTCATAGTAGACGAAGTAGTCAACGTTTGTTTAACACTCTTCCAAGATATATGACCACCTGCAAGCATAAAAATATAACCCGATGTGGATCTACGAGTGTCTTGACACCCAGCATAGTCAACATCTGAATAACCAATAACTTCAAGGTTATTCGTCCTTTTGTATGTGAGCATGTGTCTTTTAGTCCCTTGTAAATAGCAAGAAACCTTCTTAGCTGCTTTCCAATGATCCAAATCAGGATTACATTGGTACCTATCAAGTATGCCAACTATATACGCTATGTCTGGACGAGTACAGACTTGTGCATACATGAGACTCCCAATTGCCGATGCATAGGGAATTGTCTCTATCTGCTTTCTCTCCAGATCGATCCTGGGACTCTGAAGTAGACTAAATTTATCACCCTTAATGACAGGGGCAACAGTAGCGAAACAATTGTGCATGTTAAACATTTTAAGAACTTTATCAATATATGCTCTTTTAGATAATTCCAAGATGCCACGGGCTCTATCTCGATGAATCGTAATTCCTATCACGTAGGAAGCTTCACCAAAATCTTTCATATCAAAACTCTTTGATAAAAAGTTCTTTGTCTCATGTAACATGCGCAAATGGCTACTCGAAAGCAATATATCATCAATATATATAACAAGGATGATAAACTTACTCCCACTGATTTTAAGATATATGCATTGATCCATAGTATTTTCTTTAAAATAAAATTTTGAAATGACTTCGTAAAATTTTAAGTATCATTGTCGAGATGCCTGCTTTAAATCATATATAGACCTTGTGAGTCTACAAACTAAATGACTCTCCCCCTCAACCTGAAAACCTTCAGGTTGTGTTATAAAGACATCTTCATGCAAGTCGCCATTCAGAAAAGTAATTTTAACATCTATTTGATGCAATTCTAAGTTAAAATGAGCTACCAAAGCCATGACTATCCGAAAGGATTTCTTTCTAGAGACAGAGGAATATGTCTCTTTATAGTCTATTCCCTCTTTTTGAGTGAAACCTTGAACGACTAATCTGGCCTTGCATCTTTCTATATTATCTTTAGAGTCTTGTTTAGTTTTATATACCCATTTATAGCCTACAGGTTTAACTCTTTCAGGTAACTCACAAAGATCTCAGACCGAATTATGTTTCATTGAATCCAATTCATCTTTCATGGCTTCGAGCCATTGAGTGAATTTGTCGTTCTTCATGACTTGGCTAAAGGAAATAAGATCTGATTCCTTTCTAAAATCAAACTCACTCTCTTTGAGGTAAACTATATAGTCATCAGAAATGGCTGACTTCTTTGCTCTCTCTGATCTACGCAATGGTTGATCATTGGCAATCGTCATGGGAGTAAGAATCTCCTCAATGTGAGGTGTTTCATTAGGCATAGCCATAGGTGCATCAACATTTGCTTGAATAACTGGTGTTGGTGCCACTTTTTCTTAGATAAAAGGGATAGAAATTCTAACCCGATTTTCCTCAAAAATGATTTTCCTAGGCTCAACACTCCCACAATTCTCACGATCCTCAAAGAATTTTGCATATCTAGTCTCAACAATTCGGATACTATGAGTGGGATAATAAAATCGGTAGCCTTTTGACCTATCAGGGTAACCAATGAAATTACAACTTAGAGTTTTAGGATCCAATTTTCCTAATTGTGGGTTGTACACCTTTGCTTCAGCCAAACAGCCCCAAATGTGTAAATATCCTAAAGTCAGTTTTCTTCCTACCCATAGCTCATAAGGAGTTTTGGGAACCGCCTTACTAGAAACTCTATTCAGGATATGCACCGCTGTTTTCAAGACTTCTCCCCACAAGAACATAGGCAACTTAGAGTTGCATAACATACTTCTCACCATATCCATAAGAGTACGATTTCGTCGCTCAGCTACACCGTTCTGTTCAGGTATTTCCGGCATGGTGTATTGAGCGACAATGTCATGCTCTTGTAGATACAGGGCAAATGGTCATGAATTGCAACCTATTTCAAAGTATCTACCATAATACTCTCCGCCTCTATCAGATCTCACAATTTTAATCTTCGAATTGAGTTATAACTCAACTTTGGCTTTATAGATTTTAAACATATCCAGGGCCTCAGATTTCTCATGAATGAGAAATATATAATCAAAACAAGAATAATCATCAGTGAAGGTAATAAAATACTTTTGACTACCAATAACAGGAGTTGGAAACGGTCCACAAATATCAGTGTGGACTATTTCTAGCAAACTCGCACTTTTGAGAGCTCCTTTCTTATTAGCTTTTGCGAGTTTCCCTTTAACGCAATCAACACAAGTATTGAAATAAGAGAAATCGAGCGCACCGATTATATCATATTTAATTAACCTCTCAATTCTATCCTTAGAGATATAGCCTAAACATTTATGCCATAAAATGGAGGAGTTGTCGATTGCTCGTTTTCGTTTATTACTAATTTTATCATTCACATGCATAGAAACTAAAGATTGGGCAGAAGATGAATCGAAGTTCAACTAATAAAGATTGCCCACTAATGAGCCACCACCGATAATATCGAAATCAAATAACAGAGTAAAAATATTATGTCCAAATTTAAATTCAAAACCTAATGAATCCAATTTAGAAATTGAGATAAAGTTTCTAGTGATAGTTGGAACATAAATAGTATCAACTAAATCTAAAATGAAACCACTATCTAAAATAAGACGGAGAGTCCCAATGGCCTCCATGTCTGCTTCTACTTCATTTTTGAGTTTAATGGTATGTTCGCCTTTACTTAGCTTCCTGCTGGATCGAAATCCCTGCATTGAATTACTTATGTGAATAGTTGCATCAGAATCTATCCACCAAGTATTGTATGGAGCATCAACATAAAGTGATTCAAAACACACAAAGACTAGGTCATTACCTTTCTTAACTAGTCAATCTCTGTATTTCTGATAATTCTTCTTAATGTGTCTCTTCTTCTTACAGAAGTGACACTTGATGCCAGAAGTAGATCTGCTAGCTTCTCCTTGTTTGGTTTCCGGTGGAGGAGCTTTCACGTTCTTTCCTTTATATTATTCATTATTTTGCTTGAAATTCTCTTTCGATGGTCCAAGAGCAGCGTAATGAGCACTATCAGGTTTTTCAGCCCGAAGTCTTTCTTTTTCTTAGACACAGTGAGCGATCAGCTCGTTCATCTTCCATTTCTCTTTCTGCGTGTTATAATTAATCTTGAACGGGCCAAATTATGCAGGAAGAGAAGTCATAATGAAGTGAACAAGATAACCCTAAGAAAAACTCATGTTCATTTCTTTCAATTGAATCGCCATGCCACTCATTCTCATAATGTGCTCCCATACCCCACTATGACCATCATATTTTATAGTTTCTATTTTAAAAATAAGACTACTAGCAAGTGCTTTAGAAGTCCCCTGAAATTATTCCTGAATGGCTTGTATGTATTCTTTTACATTGTGCGAGTCAGGAATACCTCCCCGGATTGCATCAGTAATAGAACTCTTTATGATCATGAGACTCATACGATTTGATCTATCCCATTTTTTCAAATCTGTATTGTTTACTGCCAGATCCTCGGTTGAGGCATCAGCGGTGAGCACCTTGGGTTTATCAGATCGTATAGCATAGTCAAGATCCATACAGCCTAGAACAATAGCAACTTGTTCCTTTCATTTGCCATAATTTGAGCCACTCAAAAGTTCAATTCCATCAATCATATTAGTTATAAAAGACGGGTTCAATGCTGCACAATAATTAAGGACTTTATTATGTCCACATACAATTAAAGTAGCTATCAATTCCACAAGGTTATAATTATAGTATGTGACGCAAGAGTTAAAAGACGTCAAGGAATATAATAGAAATTAAAACTAATATGGTTTTATTGAGAAATAATTTATGTCATTATAACCCTCCGTTGGGTCGAGCCATAACATACTAGCCGCTTCCTCAATCTATATTAATGATTGTGGTACTAATTGCGTCGTTATGACCCTTCATTGGATCGAGTCACAACATGCTAGTAGTACCCACATACAAAATAATGAATAGTGAAACACAACCATCATACAACATTAAGTGATTCATCACTGTTGGGCAAAAGAATCCCTTATGTTGTGACGCCAACGTTCACTACACACTTTTACTGAATTTGTAATACGGTCTTGGATTAAATTAAACCTCACTATGAAAATCACGACACTAGAAAAGATCATCACCGTTGGGCAAAAGAATCTTTCCAAGCCATGCTCTCTATTTAGGTTTGATAATATTTTAGATGGGCACAAAAGTGATATTGAAAAAAAAAAAGAAGAAAAATTAAGTCAAGTCCAACTCGCGTTATGAGTAAGTGTCAAAATTAACAATAATCGAGTATAATAATGTGTAAGTACCAGCCTTGGTGATGGAGTACAACCTCCAATACCTAACTCGAATTAATGGTACTCAAATAACCAATAATTATCCAATTAAAATTTGAAAAAACAATATCAGGTCATGAATACATCACAATAGAGAGCTTATTGTTAAAAATAGACCTCAAAAATAGATCCAGAATGCCCAAGAAAATAAAAAATTATATATAATGTCCGAAAATTGGACCTATAAATAGCTCAGAAATAGCCCAAAAAAAATAAGGAAAAAATATGGGTCAAAATTGGGCCTATTAGGTCTCTCATTTCTTTTTGCCATTTTGATGTACAAAATCATAATATGAGAAATATAAAATATCGCATCGAAGACGATGGCCACGTGGCAAGTGATGTCTAATCAAAAGTAATTGAATTATTAGAGTCAACTTTAATTATTAAAATATTTTATAATTATAACCAAAACCTTAAATAAAGAGACAATTAAGGCTACGTTATTGTATTATAAATAGAATAATTCTATTGTCTTTCATAAGTCTTTATAACGTGTGAAAGAAAAACAAGCCTTTATATTACGCCAAACTTGAAAAGGGAAAACGACACCTTAGTGTCTTGTAAATAGTTAACAAGTAAATTCTTAGCCTTGTGCATGAGCGAAGATCAAGTTATTTTAAATCGGAAAATAATCGAACTCCAAAATAAAACTCATATACTAATGCTTTGATCGACCATAACACCAACCTGGCTCTGATACCAATTGATGGATCTTTATGGATCTATCGATCCGACCATCTAAATATATGCCCTAGAATCTAGGCGCATGATCAATCAAAACAATAAACCAATAATTCATAAATTAAATATATGTGCGCACCTTGAGTGTGAGCCATTAATGGTGGGTTGTCGACCTTCAACGATCTTCTCGCTTTCAATATATCCTAGCACAATGGGGATGCTTTTGCTAATAGGGAGGATTGAATTGTGTCGAGCAATCGTTGGGACCAGGCACCCCTTATATTTATAGCCAAATAGTCATTTCCTATTAAGGACTTAAATTACTAATTATATTGTGATTAGAAATTACAATCATACTATCACTAAAAGACTTACCTATTAGTTGCTTATTCTCTTCAAACTCACCGAATTAACAACTACACATTGCAAGATTGATCTTACATCATTCACCAGTCAACAGATTGACCATAATAATGGCCACAAAAATAGAAACTTCTAACAAACTGATGAATTACGGGTGATCGAGTGCAAATAAGACATATCTCAGAGGGAGTGGATGGGAAAAACCTTATTTTATAAGCCTAAGTTTTGATTTAAAAGGGTGATCCAGGTGAGCAAGGGACTCACCAGGAAACATCTAAAAGAGTCTCATCCAAGAAACTCTAAGAGCACCCTCCTTGCACTAACCCAGCCCCTTTTCTTCATATGAAAATGAGGACAGGAATTCTAGTAGCCATCACGTTTTTTTGTCCTCACCCCTAATACCTAATATCAACTCTTTTGAAAAGCATAGTAAGAAAATGGGGAATAGAAGTCTACCCATCCCTATCAATGGCACATTTTTCTTCGTCGAATTAGTGGTGTGGAATGGTGAACCCCTAATTTTTTACACGGCATTGACTAACCTATTGAGCATATGACTTTGACCTTTTTCACCTACTTTTTTGTAGTCTATAATAAGGTTGATAAACGGCAATGCATCGTATAGAATAGACTTGTCACCGTTGTATTGACTTTGACCAATCCCATGGTATGATCTTTCTGTTCTTTCCTCAATTCTCTTTGGTTTTGGTTACGAAGGACCCATTTTTCCCCATAACAAAGTCAATTTAACTTTATAAGGCCTCGTTCGGTAGCGATTTTTGCTGAGAATCTGGGCAGATTCTGAGTTTTTTTGCAAGATCTGAGCAAAATCCCACGTTCGATAGAGATTTTGGGGAAGCAGGAATCGGAGCCTTTTCCGAGCGATAGCGACGTCTGGTCGTCCGAGCAATCCTCTCGGATTAGCTCAGATTCTGAGCTCAGAAAACGGTGATGAAGTATACCTCTCCTTGGATGTATGCAGCTGATCCAAACTTCATCGTCAACGGTCATGAGGCGTCGAAACAGCTACGTAGTAGCTTCTGAAGCTAACCCATCGTCTTCCCCAACTATCCATGGCAACAGGTAGGGGCCAGCCTCGATTCTAAAGACATCTGTCTCCTAGATCAGAGCTCCGATTCATAGCCGTTGAAAAAGGAGTGTCCAAGAATCGATTCTGATGAACTACATTCACATGGCTACAGCTGGAGTTGAATGCAATGTGGTGGAAATCCAGTAGGGGCCAGCATCGTTGGGAGCTTGCAGAGATATGGGTCGCTTTTAAGCGTAGCTCACTGTAAGACACATGTCTCATACTCTGATTCATAGCTTCAAAGAGGTGATTGATTGGGGGCATTGAAGGCTATAAAATGCTCCCCTTGCCTCTCTTCAAACCATCTCTGTGTTTGCATTCCAACGCTACAGAAGGTGTTTGAATTAAGGCCAAGGTGAGTTTTTTTTGGTAAATTTTATAGAAACTCTGCCTTCTTTGCTATTTACAATCTACAACTGATGTAGTATATAGTTGGTGGTAGTGTTATTTGCAATTTACTGATTTTATGATATGCAGATGCTTTCTAAATTATCTATTTTCTGTGTTTTTTATGTCTTCTATTTGGGTCTTTGATCTTTTCTTACTTGCTCATCTCCACTTCTCTTTGAATAGAATTCTTATAATAAAATCAAACCAGAGAGCCGTCTTCAACAAAATTGAATCTCTTGTCAGATGGATTTCCTCTAAATTTTAGTCTAACCAAGTTAAACTCTTTAATCAGTCGGCTGGTGCTTTCTTCTTTTTTTTCATTAAATTTATAAAATTTAAAGAGAGTCAACGTTTGCCGTTTAACGGCTTCTGATTCACAGGTTAATAAATCTAGAGTTGCTTCTTCACTTTGCTGTTTTTTTTGTTTTTCATGCTCATATGAAATCTCAGCCTTATTCTTCACTTTTCTATTTTTTTTTTTGTTTTTCTAGTTGATATTAAATCTCGAGTTTCTTCTTCACTTGTCTGTTTTTTTTTTGTTTTTCATGCTGATATTAAATTTGGAGTTTATTCTTCACTTTAATATTGGCCATTAATGATTTTTAGGGTTTTAGTTAAAAGTAAAAACAAGGGTTGAGTTTAGAGTGGACAAATGGGATGGTTCAGAATTTTGAGCTCATTTCAGTTCAATGGATAAGCTATTATTTAGACGGCTTGGATTGCTCACATCTTACCCTTTTAAGGGTGTAAGATCCTTTAAACACCAAAATAGTATTTAAAAGATGATAAGGAGAGTCAATCATTAATCCCAAAAGTTACACTGATAAGATGATCATAATCATATAAACTGATCAATCTAATATTTGATTTTTTATTCATAAAAAAGGAGTCCCATTGAATTGATAGGAAGGATCTAAGGTCCCATGTACTAATTGCAAGTAGATATTGAACCACTACTATTTTTGGTGGTGCTAAGAATCACCATATTATATACTAGATTTTCACACACATGAGAGGCATTTTTCATTGAATGGCTATGAGCAGAACCAATCTTCAATCTCCAAAACCCACTTCGAAAATCCAACATAAATCCACAAAAAACTAAGATTTAAATCTTTAAGGTAATGAATCCATCTCCTTATTAGATTACATAAAAATCTAAATCCAAGAGATATAGAGGAAGTGGATTATTTGCTCTATTCTTGTATATAATCTCATTATAAGTGTTTGATTCTTAGAAAATAGATGTTTTTCTTCACTTTAATGTGGTTTTAATTTCTGGGTTTTTGATTTCCCACATTGTCAAGTTTACAATTCTTTGACAGTAAACTCATAATATTTCATTCTTGTTATGCTGATTTCTTTCTTGTTATGCTGATGTTCCCTATTTAGGTCCATTAGGTCTCATGGTCTCACGTCCATATATATATATATATACATACAACAACCATCAAATCAAGTATGTATCAAAATACTATTTTGGAGAAGCTTAGGATTTAGGAATGATGATGAGAGAGTGTATACAGAAAGGCATACTTAAGCTTATGCAGTAGATAGTTGTTGTTAACTCAAATTTCAAGAATATACGTACAACCATTACCCATCTCTATAATTTCAATTAGAGAATTGAATGTTATAGATCCATACACTCCACATCTTTTTGGAATAACTGCTGCGAGTTTTATCTTGTTTGAAGCTTATGCATATTTTATGATATGCATACTTGATTTCCTCATTCTAAATCAAAGATGAAAGAAATTGAAGAGATGGCTTCTTAGCCTGTGCTCAAGCTGTGTGACTTGGGAGGTAGATCTTGTTAGTTGATTTTATAGTAATCTAGCCAAGTTCATTGGCAAGCGGTAATAGACATTCTGAATTGTATTGGAACATTGAAGTATTGAATGATTTGTTGTCAAAGTCACGACTTAGATGTCAGTGAAAACTCCAATGCAGACCATGGATTGTATGACTTGAGACTTTTTTCTTAGTACATATATATATATTTATTTTCATATTTGAATTCAGTTTTGGATCCCTATTCCTCTATTTTTTTTTGTTTTTTTTTGGATCCATATATATATATATTTTTATTTTCACTTATCTGTTTTTTTTTTTTCAAGCTGATATGAAATCTGGGCTACATTCTTCACTTTTCTGTTTTTTTTTTGTTTTTCTAGCTGATATTAAATCTTGTATTTCTTCTTCACTTGTCTGTTTTTTTTTTCTAGTTGATATTAAATCTGGGATTTCTTCTTCACTTGTCTGTTTTTTTTTTGGTTTTTCTAGCTGATATTCAATCTAGGATTTCTTCTTCACTTGTCTGGTTTTTCTTTGTTTTCTAGCTGATATTAAATTTGATATTTCTTCTTCACTTGTCTATTTTTTTTTGTTTATTATGCTGATATTAAATCTAGTATTTCTTCTTCACTTGTCTTTTTTTTTTGTGCGTCATGCTGATATTAAATCTGGTATTTCTGGGCATCTTGTCTGTTTTTTTTTTGTTTTTCATGCTGATATTAAATCTGGTATTTCTTCTTCACTTGCCTTTTTTTTTTTGGTTTATCATGCTGATATTAAATCTGATATTTCTGGGCATCTTATCTGTTTTTTTTTTGTTTTTCTTGCTGACATTAACTCATATATACCTTCTATATTTTGCTGTGAGAACTGAAATCTATAGAGCAGTGGTAGATTTCTATCACTATTTCTTGAAAATATATATTTTTTTAATTTCACCATTTTCTTATTGATTACAGTGGTAATGGGGCAAAGCAGGAATAGTCAGATTTTATTTTTTGAATAACTTATTTGGAAAATTCTTAAAATTTTCTTTCTTGGTCTCTTGTCCCATTTCGTGTTTTTAATTGTAGTATTTTTTTTACTGTTTTGGAACAAAGAAATGAGCAGAAGGAGACATTTTCTATATACAATATAGCATATTTGAATGAAGAGCCTTAAATTTCAGTAGCCAATAGTAACTACTGAAGCTGTACTTGCGTTGGAGAGAAATCAGGCATCACAAGATACAAAATCAGTCCATGCTTTCATCAACTACTGTTGATGAAAGCATGGACTGATTATATATATATACACAATTTCAGTAGCCAATAGTCCATGCTTTTTTGAATTTCTGTGTCACGATTGATCTGTATATATATATATATATATATATATATATATATATATACATACAACAGCCATCAACTACTGTTGTATATATACACTATGTACAACAGCGAACAGTTCGCACTGATTATGCCTTAAAAGTTCATTTCTGTATTCTTTTTATTGAGGTTTTTTTTTTTTTTTTGCATAATATGTTCTTCCACTTCCCATTAAACTGCTGCTGCTAAAATGTGGATTGAACTGCTGCTGCTCTTGTGAAATGATATCCATAGTACAGTAGGATGAGTGGTAGAATTTCAACATGTTATTGAAAGCATGGACCGATGATTAACACATAGTTTGAATGGATTTATGTGTTTGGGTAGAATTCAAACATGCTATTATAAGCATTGATTGATTTGTAATACTGAATCTGATAGATTAATGTGTTTAGAGCATGCACGTTTATACAAAATCAGTCCATGCTTTCATCAGAGTCATTAAGATGAGTCTATATGGTCGTCGTATGTCAACCACCAAATATCGAGGCAAACCTTGTTTATGTAAAAAATCTAAAACTTTGATAATTTTTAGGGGAACATAAGTTATGAGTAGCATGAGAAAGGGTGTTGCCCCCGATAATGTCGGTCAGTCAAAAAATTTCACGTGGAATGAGCAACAAGACAAGGCCTATATCGATGAACTGGTTGAGCAATACCATCTACGTCGGAAACTACCTAACGGAACGTGGCAAAAAAATGTGTGGCCTGAGATGGCCGAAAAGCTAAAGGCTTACGAGTGCTTCGAAGGGAAACTGGAAGAACTCACCAGAGATAAATGTTATAATCACTTGAAGTCAGTGAGGAATAATTACTCTAGGATGAAGAAAATTCTTGATACTAGTGGTTTTGGTTGGGACAATGATAATAAAATGGTCATTGCAGAAACTGATATATGGGACAATTTCATTTCTGCACTGGTTAGTAACTACGAACTTTAACCTTGCTTGAGGTGTGAATCTAAACAGTCATACATAATTTGAACATTTCATTTAACCTAACATACATGACTTCAGGGTAATATCTGGGCTACAAATTATCGAGGTAGGAAGGTTCAAGACTACAAATTGCTTTGTCTTCTATTTGGAAACAACACATATACTTGGGCTGAGGAGTTCCACCCTAGGGATCGTCGATCCCCTATACAAGAACGTGCTATTCCTCTTGGCGATGACTTTAGTGGGGACTCATACCAGATTTGATAATGAGGAGTTCCCTTACCAAGAAGGGCCTACCAATGCGAGTCTCCCTTAATCGGAGAGTGGTCCAAACCCGAGCACCCAACCCGCCTACTCAAAACTCCAATTCAAGTGGAGTGCGGAAGGAAACGGAAGAGTGTAGACCTCCCTGATGGTCTTCTTGAGCAGCTAGCGGGATTTCGAACAACTCTTGAAAGCATCGCTAATCGGGCCGTCCCTGAACCACCACAACCACCTCGAAGCAATCATGAACAATTTTTGGAATTTTTACAAGAAATGAGAGCAAACAACTTTATTGACCATTCTATGTTTATGGAGCTCCTAGTTAAATTTGAGCAGTCCGGTCGAATGGCTGAGATAGTGATGGGGTTGCGCCCTGAGCATCGTCAATCCTACCTCTTTGCCTTATGTGGAAGGCCATGGCCACCTCCATAGGCCTATTGATGTTTATGTTATAAAGTTGTTTTGATTTTATAAATTTGTGAGTTAATGTAAAAAAATTATGGTAATTAAACTGAATGAGCTTTGTCAATTAGGTATAATGGCACCCCCCCTCGTATCCGATGACAAATTGATTGCGATGTGTATGAAGGCTTATTACACGCCATTGTCATCATCTCAACACTTCGACCAAAAAGGCGACGACGCCACACATCGATTCTCACTGGTCCGTTATACGTTCAAGAAACCCTTCGCGGGCATCCAGATGTTGCATATGAACTAAATGCGCCCGCATTCGAAGTTTATGTAACGGCCTTAGGGCGGTGCATTGGAGGACTCCACGAGAGGATGAAGGTGGAGGAGGCAGTTGCTATATTCTTGTACACTATAGCCCAAAATCAAAAGAATAGAACCATCCAAGATAGATTCCAACGTTCGGGCTCAACCATTAGCCTATGTTTTAATAGCGTACTTGACGCTATCTTACAGTTGTATGACGATTTTGTGAAACAGGCCACTACTAGAACTCCCCCGGAGATTAGTAGCCAACAAAGGTTTTACCCCTGGTTCAAGGGTGCTGTAGGAGCTATCGATGGTACACATGTTAACGTTACCATTCCCAGGCGGGACTCACAGCGTTATCGAAACCGTCACAATGCGACATCACAAAATGTTTTGTGTGTGGTATCGTTTGACATGCTATTCCAATACATACTCCCTGGATGGGAGGGGTCTTCCCCAGATTCAAAAGTTTTAGCAAGTGCTCTCTCTAGGCCACAAAATCGACTTCAAGTGCCACTGAACAAGTATTACCTTGTGGATGGGGGTTATTCCAACATGCGAGGCTTTCTAGCTCCCTATCGGGGGGTTCGCTACCATATTAAAGAATTCAATACCTCGAATCCCCCATTGACTCCACAAGAACTTTTCAATAAGCGACATGCGTCCTTACGTAATGTAGTTGAGAGAACATTTGGGGTACTGAAACAACGGTTTCCGATATTGAAAACAGCCACGAGGTTTCCAATTCAATCACAAGTGAGAATAGTAACTGCATGTTGTATTCTACACAATTTTATCAAATTATACGATCCAGAAGATCCATTCTTTGAAGAATGGCTAGAGGATCGTATCGTAGAGCCATCTGACGACTCGGTTCACGAGATAGATCCTGACATCCATTGTACTCAAACCCCTGCAAATCGCGAATGGATGAACACATTCTGTGATAATATAGCCAACACTATGTGGGACGCGCAATCACGTTGACATATTAAATGTACAGTTGGTTATATGGTTTTATTGTAAACTCTGAACTTGAATCAATTAAATGAGCCACTTCTCGCTCTTGCACTTACTAACCAATTGACGTATTTTGTAGATATGGGTAAATATTACGTCGTGTTCGGTAGGAGATGGGGCATATATCGAACACAGGAGGAATGCTCGAGAGAAGTAACCGGTTTTTCTGGGGCTCGTCATCGCTCCTTTCATTCGTACGATGAAGCACTGAATGCGTTACGACGACACCTAAATGAACCCTCATATAACTCACCCACATATCACCATGTACCTCCGATAACCCAACAAACACAAGTAATGGATAAAGTGATAGATAGGGCCTCAGATGTTGGTGTGCATGTAGATTGCATATGTGGAATGTTTGCACGTGCAATTATTATTCTCCTATCCACTTTGGTTATTTATGTATGGCAGTCACTGTGATTTCGTTATAATTCTCAATATGAAGTTTCTCACTTTTAAAATTTTATTATTTCTCATGTAATCAATTCATATCGGTTGTGTATCGTATCCCAATTCAAAGTATTCTTAATTCGGTATATGGAATGTGTAGATATGTCAGGCACCCCTGGTTCATCTCATTCTCGACAGTTCATCTCGCCTCGGCGTAAAGAAGGCGATTGATGTTGTTATTATTGACGATGAAGAGCCTGCTCCAGGGGCACTCATTGTGCCTCTCGGATTTAGGGCCCCACCCCCTTACGATCATTCCCTTGCACCACCCGGTTAGTACTCTAGCCCCTTTGTTCATGTCGTTCAACCTCCCCCATTAACGATTTACATCGTAGTTGCCCTCCCATGAGCTCCGGCCCTGATGCACCCGCATCTCCCCCCCTATCGGTCGGGATATCAAACTCTCCCGATCCGACCTATAGTTGGGAGGGCTCAAGGTGAGGGTCGCCATCGCGGCCTTATCATACTCAGCTCTGACTCCGACACCTCAGATTCGGACTACCAACTACCCTTCCATCACCGAGAGGCCTTCAACAGCTATCATGTAAGCACTGGCTCACCGGCCTGCACTGCAACAGCTTCCTACTCTTCGGAGGATGACGACCAGTCCGATGCTAGTTCGTAGTGGTTGTTATGGGGGGAGGGGGGGTGTTGATCCTGAATGTAATTTTCTTTTTTGCAAATTAATGAAAAATGGTGAGTGGTTGCGGTCTAACAGCCTACCAGCAGATATTCTTATTGGTAGCATCTACCTTGTATATAGGAGTTTCCTCTGGCCTGTCCTGATTATGGCCAGTGGTTGTTGCTGCTATTGTAATTTATTTTATTTTATTTTATCTTTTTAATTTTCGGGCACCTTTTTTTATGCGGGCTATTTTGGAGACAGCCTGTGTGTAAGAACATGGATTTGGTAGAATGGTGGGTTTCTTGTTCCTGTTTTCTAGAAAAGCTGGAAGTAAATAAGGCCAGAAACTATTTAAAAAAGGTGAAGGAATCATGTGAAGCCTCTTCTATTGATCCTTGCTGAATTCTTGATGGGGGACTACTGGAAGAAATTATAGTAAGGTCAGAAGGAACTAGATCTTTGGCGTGCAGGCTCATGTAGGCTACTTGGCCTGTCATTTCTATTTTTTACTTTTTATAGAAGGAAAAAATCCCACTGCTCTGTTATCATTCTTAATTTAAGCAATTGATATTATAGCTCAACATGGAGTTTCCCATGATGTGGATTTGGTTCTTCTCCAAGTGTTCTTATATTGCTCTCTGACGAGGCCATTGTCGGGGCATTGTTCATCACTTCAATGATGCACCCAGTAGCCTCTAAACACTAAAATTGTACATTTATAGGCCAGCAAGTGAAATGTGTTTCTATATGACCCAGCTGTTGGAACTACATGGGACCAACGTCTAGACTGCTATTGTAGATCGTGATTAATGTACTATTTTTTGTAGATCGTGATTAATGTACTATTTTTTCATTTGTCTTTTTTCTTTTATCATGTATCCACTTTAATTAATAGTGATTAAAACAAAAGGCAATAACTAGTTCTATAATAATGGTGATTTTTGTTCAAACTTTACAAATATTGCATTGAAGTGATAAATCTACCGTTTTGTAGGGGTTAGAGGATAAAAATCTGTTGTAGTAGTGTAGTACTTGGGTCTTCTTCATCCAAATGTCTTGAAGACATGAAAAATCAAGTGGATGCCAACTATGACTTTCTAGTTCTTCATGGGTTTAGTCTTGCAAATCAAAAGTTTGGACTTAGATGAGACAAGAATTGATTTAGTTGAGAAAACGTGGGAATGCTTGAATAACTGATTTTATTTTGTGTGGTTTTTTATGAAAGCCAAGGCACGCCTATAGCTTTGACCTGAGACTCAATCAGGTTAGATTGACTCACCATGTTACTCAAATCACTTGGTTGAGTTTGTAAACCTTGCAGAAAAAATTATAATGCCTTGGAGTTGGTTGTAAATATCTTGATTTTATCGTACTGTTATTAGATGGTGCAAGTGCAACTGGTAGGTCCAACTTATAGCCTGATCATCATCGTCACCTTATCTCCTACTCTTCGGAGGACAACGACCAGTTCGATGCTAGTACGTAGTGGTTGTTATGGGGGGAGGGGTGGTGTTGACCGTTTGTATTGTTATTATTGGGAGGAAGGGGGGTGTTGATCCTGGATGTAATTTTCTTTTTTGTAAATTAATAAAAAAATGTTGTATAGGACTTTTATTGTGCTCCGCCTTTGTGTCCACAATCCTATGAATAAAATGAAGTTCAATTTGAACATTTTATTTATTCATACATAGTTATGTGAAAATACTTTTATAAGGGATCCTGTAACAACGTCTAATTGAAGGACATTAGTGATCTCAGGACCATCTGCCCACTAATCCCAACATTAGAAAGAGTTCCACCAACACTTAGGTACAAATAATCAGTCCATGACCTTGGTGCCAGACCCCTGTTTAAGGGTCTCCTTCAGCTCTCCAGCTGGACTTCCAGTGCTTCAATTTCCTCTTGCTATATATATTCTTGTGCTATTTATAAACAAAGCATCAATATCAGCAGAATCATTGAAGGTTCTGTTTATTGATAAAGAGAATGTCATTGGTGATATCACAATAGGAATAATACAAAATTAAACGAAAAATAAGGATTCTACTGCATGTAGATCCACACTGAAACATTTGATAAGATAAATGATAAGCTAAACTATCAGCCACACTCTTTGCCTCGCTATGAAAGCATATATGACTGCTGATGGATAAAAAATCAACCTATTCAAAAGTAAATATATGCAACCTCATGGTCACAGGTTCGAGTCCAGCTTACCCATCAATATATATATATATATTGAATATGAAAATTGTGATTAATCATCACCGTCTAATACTTCCTTAAATGTGCAGTTACTTCTGAAGCACAGGGTCCTTATATATTACTATTGCAAGAAACAGGGGAACGCTGTATATTTAGGGGTAGAGATGTCAACTACCTGAGCCAATATTAAGCTGTGTTGGAGTCAGCTCTAGCTCGGCTCTACCATACAAGCATGAGCTCTAGCCCAAGCTCTATATGCTCTTCGAGTCTGGAATTTGTAGGGCCTAGCTGAGACCATGCTGTACTAAGGTCAAGCCATCGATCATGTTGGTTTCTCAAAAATGTGGGAGCCCTAAAAATAAGATTTAAAAAATGAAAGACAAACTAAGAGTTGCTGATACATCATCTGTTTCAATTGTTTGCTTGGGTATAGTTTTAAAAAACTACAATCACTTCGAAGTTTTTATTAAGATTTTTGTATTTCAACACCCATCTTTGGGGTTATGTGTTACGATCGGCCTTAGGCTGACCAATCCGATGATTGTTGCCATGGCTATTAACCACAGGTATTTGGGGCAGCCCATTTAAGTGCAGCAGGCTTAGGTCCGGTGATGCTAGGTGCAGTTCAGTCTTCATCGTTTTAATGGACTGATTCAAAATTTAAGAAAAAACTCTCCTTTATGAATCTAAGTCATTGCAATTATTGTCGAGCTATGGCTTTAGCCTACTCATCATATGATGATGAAGCTGTTGTCAAGGTATGCCCTTAGCCTCAAGTGTGAACCTTTCCTGCATGCTACATTTAGAGGCATAGTAGGGTGTAAAGGGCTGCTCTAGGGTAATGAGTTGCATAAACATGAAATTTTAACATAACTAGGCTAATGTGTGAACCTGCATAGGATCCACCTGGTTTGTAAACTTGGCTAAATTATGTATAAGAACAAAATTCACAATCACAAAATTCAAGACTTCATCCACTTGAAAGGAGCTTCGCATAGGTTATCTTGGTACAACTGAGAAAAATGCAATCCATCAAGAGTGTAATGCTCAGAATTTTTTATTACTGGTCTTGCTGTAAGATATGACTACTTTGGCATGGCTCACACATGTTGTGGTTGATTGTACATGCAGAGATTGGCTGCTGATTTTCTTGCAGATTATATTTTTCTTGTTGTTGGAAGGGTTGGTTCAACCAACGATCACGATTGTCGAAAGAGTTGAAATTGTTAATGAGTCAGACAAAGGTAGCCACCTCATGGACCTTATTATGCCCAAAGACCTAATGGAACTCATGGCAAGGTAATAATGGAGGCTGACACATACTTTTCTTTTATCGGATTCACTTTTCTTAGTAGACTATCCTGATATTCATCTTACAGAACACTGGCTGATGGGTTTATTTATCTGATTATAATTTTGTGATGTTATATATGGTCCTGTTACCAAGCTATTTAATTTGATTTTTTTTTTCATATAATGACCAGTGCTATTGTTATTTGTGTTTGCAGCAAGCTTTGACTTTAGTCTCTGTGGAGACAAAGAAAGGTGATTCATTGGAGTTGGTTATGTATAAATGGGTTTCCTGCGACAACCATTCATGGTGATAGAACATAGCAGGTAAGATGATTAAGTCGGCGGCAGGAAAATAGACTTCCACCTGCTGATTTTTATTTTATATTGTTAATTCTAATACTCCAAATAAAATTAAATCAATATATTTTATTCATGGTTATAAGATGATGGTTATGTTATTAGTAGTCTTTTATGCAGTTGGATGTTGAATTCATGCTATTCCTTGTTCATTTTATGCAATTACTGCTAGAAGACATTATTTAGGGTTGCTGGCTTAGGGCCACTAGGTTATGTTATCAAAATCTCTGGCTAGGTTCCCCACTTGATCACCTAGTGTTGGAACCAAAAATGAACAAGAAGAAGAATATAGTTTAGATTGATGATTGCCAATATTAAAAGCACCCGATTGGAACCAATGTAAAATGAGCAAGAAGAAGCACTGATTTAGGATTTGATAATTCCCAATCTTAAAAGCACATTATCTTTCAATCAGAATCGATTTAAGGTCATTCCAAAATGAAAAAATGTAGAGGAGTTGGTCAGTATGATGTTTATGGTGGAGGAGTTGGTGGAGAAGTGTAAGGCTTTGTGGTATCAAGGGCAATTTGATTTGAGAGATGGGGTGGTTTCGACCGAAGCTTGGGTAAAGGAGATGAAGTGGGAGGGATTGGAAAGGTTTCTCATGGTAGAGAGGAACGGGTGGAATGCTAATGGAGTGCTTGGTGGGTATGTGCATAAATGGGGGAGCTTGACCCATGTTGTTTCAGGGGCAGGGCACCTTGTTCCTGCTGATCAGCGCTAAGTTCTCAGGTCATGATCGAAGATTGGACTTTGGAGAAAGGTCTCTTTGGTGAGGAGGAAAAGAGGGCATTTTCAAACTTTAGGCGTTCTCTTGAAATTATCATTTAGGAATCTAATGAGATAAGTCAGAGTTTGATCGATTTTCAATAATGTTATGTAGTTAAATTTGGTCGAAATAATTAAGGTCTGAATCATCGTAATTGAATGAAGAATCTGAATTAGTTGATGGCCGTTTGATTCGATAAACATGTAGCAATTCTGACAAATGCGATGTAATGAGATCGCTACTCAATGCTCATAGAGTTCATCTGCTCGATTGTAGGCGAAGAAATTATTAGGAATGTAATTTGACTGCAGATGTCTCTCCTCTCTCATCATTAGAAAGGTTGATGTATTAGTTGTTAAATCTTAAAACACGAGCAAAAGTTTTTCTATAAAGTAGTGGTATCATCCAATGATAATGTGTTAAGTTCAAGGACTAAATGAGAGAGTTTTACGTATTCTTCCATCCACCACCACAACATAATAGGTAATGATTCTATCATAGTGCAAATGAGAACAAATATTGGATTGCCCCGTCCATGAATTACATACAATTGACCAATTTAAGCACTAAATAATCCCTCAATTTTTTTATTTTATATCAAGTGAAAGAAAAAATGAAACAAATTCTTGAAGTACATGAAAAAGAAACAACTCTTTTCTTTTTTATTGATGGATAAGGTGTGACAGAACCTGCAACCTAACCCCAGCTGAAAAAAACATGCATCTTGATCATTGTTGACTCAAGTTCCTGGGTCTTTATATAGGTCAAAGGAAGTGACATAATTTCAGTCCATTTGGTGAAGAAAATCCATCCCCAGGTAGTCTTTCTTGACCCTACTTCCAATTGGCTTCATCGACTTTCTTGGCCCATCATTAGCCTTCTAACAAAATATAGCTTCTTATAGGGGAATATGCAAAGGAGATATCGATATCCTCCTCATTTATCTCTCTTCTTGTCGGTATCTCTGTCTATTAGATGCCACAAACAGAAATTGACAAAATACAAGTCTTACCAAGTTTTGACTTCCCTCAAGTTAAATGACAACCTTCTTCGGAGAGTCTTGCTTCTTCATTAGTTCTTGTTTCTCCAAAAAAGTTTGAACCAAGCTGGTGCATTCAAACCAAGGTACCCATAAGAATAAGAAATTTCCTCTATAGCTTCCAATACATAGAATAATATTATCTTTAATCATTTCCGATGATTGCCAAATTCTAGGAAATGTAACAATTTGTGATCTTGAGGGGCTTTTATGAATGTTGAATTATACAATCCTTAAAAAATCTTTTGGCTCTTAAACTCGCCCTTAATGCATAGTTGTCCTCTTTGCTCACACCAATAATCCCCACAAGAACACGAACCACCATCAAAATGGTGAAACCGTTAGAGTCTCTTAAAATTATCAATTTCGCAGGATTTTGGATATGTGCTTGATTGCATTGTGGTAATCTTGAGGTAATGCAAAATAGTATATAGGTCGCCTTCAAAATTGATGAATATAGGAGCTTTAACAAAATTCCATCTTGCTATACTAGTAATTCTTGCATTTTGCTTTGTTTATGAATTTTAATAATTTTTATTTGGTACTCAAATGGTTTGAAATGTTACAAAGTACGTAAATGTAAAGAAATCAGCAAAAATAGATATATAAAATATTCCAATAAGAGTAACCTTTCCAAATAAGCAATTTACAGAGTTAAAAGATTCTAAAACAGAACTTAGCTTCACTTTGGTGTAGTGAAACAAAATTGTGGTGAGGATGTGTAGTGAAGTGACCTGCTTTGCTAGTAGCGTAGTGAAATGATAGTGTGGCATCGATTATGTAGTTTTGGCTATTTTCTCGCCTCTATTGTTCTTTATGACATCGAGAAGCTCAATATCTGGTTCCTTAGTTTATCAAATAACAAATAGAAAGGAATTGCCCATTTTGAGTTTTAATCTTTTCTAATTATGATAATTTTTTCATAATCGTGTCACTATTTTGGTGTTGATATCACTTTCTAATCCTCAATTTATGGATCCTTTTGATAGTGGATCATTGAAGTTTGTTACAACATTCATAAAATTAATTGTCTTGCAGATCAAACCAGCATATGCGATCCCTGATCAACTGGATTGTGCAATTATCAGGTTTCACAGTAGACGTGTAACATGCTTGGAATTTCATCCTACCAAGAACAATATGCTATGCTAGCATGTTACTTGTTTCTTCTAATTTATGCTTCCACATCTAAGTTTTTTATTTTTCCTTTCCTACAAAAGAAAGGACAACTTTGAATGTGGAATTATGCCGCCGCATATGAGAAGACAAAATATGGAAACATGCACTCATGCATACTTGACAACATAAAGTGAGCTTCTCTTATCCTTCTTGCTTCCTTCATTTATTTATTTATTTTATTTATTTTATTTAGTTTTGAGCGAAAAAAACTAATTGGTACTTTTGCCACTAAATGTTCAAACCTATAAATGATGGGACCTTGTACACATCTTCCTCTTATGGAACCATCAGCTGCACTGACTTGAAGACTGGGATCCCGAATCAGTTGATGGACCTTAACCCAAATGGATGGAATGTAATGTTTCATTTTATGTTATTTGTTTCATCTAGTTAGATCAAGGTGCACAACAAGGGGGGGGGGGGGGGTGGTGGGAATGGTTAATGTGTGATTGTAGATGGATAATTATTTTGTTCGTCAGGATGATGATTTTTTTAAAATATGTATCATATAGGTAACTTTTTAAAATATTTATAAAATTATAGAATTTTTTTTTTAATTTCAATTTTTTTAGCATCGTCGAAATAATTATGACGACATTTGTGAATATTTATCATAACGTGTTTGAGATCGTTTAGCGGCGTTTACTAAACGCCGCTTATAGTGAAGATATAGTGGTGTTATATATAAAACGCTGCAAATAACTACTACGACACATATTGTCGACGTTTGGATAAAGCGCCATGAATCTTATTTGCAGCGTTTATCAAACTTTTTGCGGCATTTATCGAACGCCGCAAAAAAGATATTTTTTTGTAGTAGCTACAACTATTGAGGCCATGTAGTTGGTGCATCGTATTGTGTTCTCTTTGGCTCTCTCTGTAATATCCCTGATATTTTTGACCTATTTTCGTTTACCTCGATAAGCGTGTCCGAAAAATATTGTGGACTATTTTAGATTTTTGGTAATCTAAGTCTATGATAAGACTTTTGGCATAAGGATTTTGTTTTGAGAGGTGTGCAAGTCATGTAATCTATGACTCACACAATAGCATTGGTATTTGTGTTTAACACCGGAAGTTTTGCAAGAATAAATGGATAAGTAGTAATTACAAATATCTAGATTTTTATTAGGTTTTGTTTTGTATTATAAAGAGAGAGAGATTTGAGAGAATTTACACTTCTCTCTTTCGGTTGAAAGTAAATTGCAAACCAATTGGGCTGCTTTTGATCTTTAGATCTTGAGAGAGTGAGAGCTCCTCTTCCCATCTCAACCATTGGTTTATTTGGTACTTGAAATTGGATCAGTTTGAGATATTGGAAGAGAAGGTTAGAGGAGAGGATATCACTGTGTCGATAGGATCTGTGCAATGGAAGAAGGGTTATAATGGGCTGACTTGAAGCTTTTAAACCTTCAATCATAGAAACTTGTTTCGGTGCGTGAATCGGTACAAGGGGATCAATAGATTAAGCTACAAGAGGTATGCCTTGAAACCTCCTTATGTAAATTTGTTGAGTTTTGTTAAGAAATTAAGATATGGATTCAATAGAAAGGATTGAACGGCTGTGTCGAAAATGATGAAAAAGAATCCGGGCATGTTGAATTAACAGCCACAGAGCTTGGGAAATTCGACTGTCGATTTCAAAATCGACTGTCGAAATTGGAAATCGACTGTCGAATTGGAAATCGACAGTCGAAATCAGAATTTAAGCTTTAAAACAGGGTTCTGAAATTCGATGGTCGATTTTAGAATCGACCATCGAATTTGAAATCGATGGTCGAATTCTGTCCAGCTTTTGCCTTTAAGAGTTTGGTTGGATTTTTTTTTATTTGTAAGCCTTTGCATTTGATTTTTGGGTTCTATATTAACACTGAGGGTGTTAATATATGCAGGTTTTGACAATTGGGAGTCCTTGGAGAGGACTGCTTGTTCATGCTTTTGAATTGTCTTGGTTAAGGTAGGGGAATCCTAATTATTATTTGCATGAATTATAAGCATAAACTGTTATAAATCATTTATTTTTAGAAGCATAAAATATGGAAATTTCATTGCACACAGTGTAATTAAAACTTTGAACATATGATACAATCCGAAAATTTGTAAACCTTGTCATAAATAAGAATCATTGGAAATTAGAACCTCAGCTAAATTTGAATCAGAACCTCAGTTAAATTTTGAATCAGAACTTCAAATCAGAACTTTGAAAAATCAGTATATGATATGAATAATAAGCTTGGATATGTGTTAGCATTTGCATTTGATTTTGGGTTCATAAGTACGATGCCCTAGATTCTACCAACCGTGTTGTGGTAAAACTTTGGCGCAAGTTTCCCTCATAAGCGAGTAGGGGCTTGTTGCATTTTCGAAATGGGTTCATGAACCATTTACGGTCAGTAGGGTCTTCCCATCGGTCACGTAGTCTGCTCTCATGCTATAGGAAATTTGGGAGATAAAATTAAGTTATAAATTTAAGACAAGAAGCATGCTAAATCAGAACATTTGAACACTTTAGATTTTATTATCAGTTTTGACTAAGGATTAGAACTGGAGATTTGATTTGAAAAGCATCATTGAAAAACCATATTTGATCCGATTCCGTCTTTTGAAAACCTTTACTTATAAGAAATGCAAATAGATCTGTCTTCCTCTATTGAGCTTGGCTGCTAGCTCACCCTCGACTATACGTCACAGGTGCTGAGACTGACCTTGGGTCAGAGGATCCGGAGGACTCCGATTATATTTCCGAGGAGGATTTGGACATACCAGCTGAGGAGTTCTTCCCGTGATCTTAGATTTTCTATTTTTGGTATTTTGTCTGGATATTATTTTGGATTGATGAGCCTTATGCTATTATTTTTGATCTTTTGATATCACTCGAGGAACCATTATTGTGAACCTCTATTTTAGGTGATCGGATTGGCCATCACCGGTGGTTCCTTTTGGTTCCTCACAGTGATATATCTAATTTTGTTATATGAAGCTTTTGTTTTTGGATTAACAATGTTGCCTCTGTCTTTAGACCTTTGTTTATGTTGCCGGCTTCTGTTTGTTACGGCTTATTGAGAAATCAATAAGTTGATGAACCGGCCTTTCCTATACCTTAGAGATTGGAAAAGTCGGGTCGTCACACTCTCTATGAGTTGTGCCACTTGGAAGTCTGTTCTATATGTTAAATTAAAAAGCTATAAGTTTAAAATGGCTATATATGGGGAAAAAAATTTCTTTTTTTTTTCAAAAAAAAAAAAACCTCTTTACTGACAGTACAAAACTGTTGGAAATTACCATAAGGATAATACTTTTTTGACAGTTTTAAATTGCTGGCGAATCTAAAAATGAAACAATTTTCCGGTGGTTTTAAACTGCCGCCATGAAAATTGCCTAACTCTAGTGGCAAACACATTTTTTACCTTTTCCGGACGATTATAGATGCCAGAAAAGGAAACTTATTGTCGACGGTATAAAACCGTCGAGAACACCACTAAGTATTAGTGGCCCATTTTAAAAGTAATGACCGTTAAATAAGATTCGGAAAAAGACTCCGTCAAATATATTCAGCCCCATCTCAATTGGTTGTCCGTAAATTTTGGTGCTTAAGAGTTGCACTATATGCATGGGGCAACTCCTTTGTGTACCATAGAGGAAAAATATTTATATAATCATTATTTTAAGACTCGGGACCTATATTGGAAAATTGTGGACTCTCTTAAAGCAAGGTGATCTTTAAATCTAACGGTTCAGATTGGGTGATCGAACCCGGGAGTCTACTGTGGCTATCAGTGCACAAAAACCATTGATTTGTCAAGTCCTTAATTTAGCGATCAGGGTCCCTAGAGGTAAAATTAGAGGCTGGGTCTAGTGACCTACCGCTAATTATTTTATATTTATTTTTATTCCGATGGATAAGATTGGATGAATTAAACTCCTAATTCATATATATCAGCTAATTGATATTATAATATTAAGTTTAAAACTATAGAAAATATATATTTTAATTTAAAAACACGCATAAACCTTATTTGAAGAAAATGAGATATATATTAAGGTTTTAATAACGATGGCATATAGTCCGTTTAGCTGTGTGATTTATCGTTTCTGACATAAAAGCTAATATCCCTTATTTATAAGTATAAAATAATTATAAACTTATGTTAAACTTAAATGGTAGATATTAGAGGTGTTATCGGGTCAGTTTTCATGCAAAATCAAACCGAATCGATAAGATTCAAAACTTAAACAGAACCGGTTCAGTCAGTTTTCGATTTCTAAACCTCATTTTTTTTTAAACTTTTTTTATTTGTAGCATTTATATAGAAGTTTTAATACATATTAATGAAATTAATCAAACATAGTGGATTAATTTTTAAATGAAATTAATTCATTTTATAAAATGAAATTAATCCATTTTAAAAGAGAATTTTTTGTTTGCAAACTATTTTTTTGTATGTAACTGAGCAGTACCACTATCGGTTTCTTATCGGTTTGGTTTCAGTTTTTTAACGTTAAAATCGAAACTGAACCAATAACTATAGGTTTATATTTTTTTAAATCGAAATTGAAACCAAAACCGGTTTGTCCCAAAACCGAAACTGAACTGAAATTTCGATAGGTTTGGTCGGTTTTCTGCACAACCCTAATAGATATTTTCCAACACTGGCATCCATTTAAAATGAATTAAATGGTAGATATTTTTTATAATTTTAATTTAATTTAATTTTTTTATAATTTTTCTTAGGATTTTTCCTTCGTATATTTCTTCGAACTTCCCGGATTTTTTCTAATTTAAACCTCGCCGAACTATTGCCGAACCTCGATTTGGTGACTATGTTGGGTATTAGTGGCCCATTTTAAAAGTAATGGCCATCAAATCAGATTCGAAAAAAGACTCCGTCAAATATGTTCACCCCCATCTCGATTGGTTGCCCGTAAATTTTGAGAGAAATCCGAGTACGACACATAAATCAATGATTGGATCATGTTTTTATGGTCATAGCATAACCACTGATTGAATCGATTATGAGGATTTTCTGAGGGCTCGATTACGCTTTTACTGAGAATCTGAGTTTGAACTCAGATTTTAGGCAGAAGCTGAGATTTTCTGCGTGAATCTGCCGTTCAGGAGATGGCATTGGGCCTGGCACTTTCTGCGTGAATTTGAGAGATAGCGACAGGTGAGAGTTGGAGGAATTGGGTCGAAAATGCTCAGAATCTGAGCTCAGATTTCCCTCTTGCCATTATACTTAGCCGAAGGAAGAACAGTGGATTAATACTTCCACCCAGCAGCTATTTTCCAACGGCTATGTTCTGGTATTATAGTCCTTGCATCTGAAAGTATTTGCAGGGGATTGAAAGAACTGAGCTTAATCTCCAGCGAAACGAATTAGGGTTTGAACTAAATTTCCAGCAAAAACAAACCACCTTCTGTCTCTAGCTCCCTCTATCTCTCTATAATACCTTGTATCTGCAAGTTTTTGCAGGGGATTGAAAGATCTGAGCATAATCTCGGTAAAAACGAATTAGGGTTTGAACTAAATTTTCAGCAAAAACGAACCACCTTTTGTCTCTCACTCCCTTTGTCTCTCTCTCCTAAATGGAGATGAGTTAGTATCAGATGTTTCAACGAACGCCAAAGAATAATGTTAGACATCTTTACCGCCATGTAAAAACTGTCCGCACTGATCTATATTGTCCACTAGATAGATCAGTAGATCATCAAACATTTGCATCACAAATATAAGTGTTCAATCTAATGCCTTCAACTAAATTGGATGCATCCATAGGCCATAATTTTTTTGTGTAAAAAGGTGCAAAGAAATCGAGATGGTTGGGATTTTTATCTTGTTATCGTAGTCACCATCCGAACGATCGGCATCATAGCATGTGCATGGCAGGGATGAGACAAACAACATTCTCAGTGCTTAGGCCTGACCACGTAATATAATATCTTCAATGAGACACAGAAATCTGTTGAAGTAAAAGCTTGACCAAATCAACATAAAGAATATGGCCCGCATACATATTCTTTGAAGGGTTGGCGTTAGGTACGCGGCCTAAGCCATCTGCACTGCAATGCTATGATCAATCACCATCCACCAACTTTTGGATTGGTGCCCAAGATAGCCATAATCTCTATCATCTAAATTAGTAGTCAAATCCTATCATCGATTCAATCGTTGAATTAGATGATAGGGTGTTTCGTGCCATTATTTCATATGAAAGATCTTGATCATTGCCAAATCGACGGCTTAGATGGTATTTCATGTGGTGGTTCCCAACTATATTAAGTATTTCCCTTTAGGGAACGACTATTCTCACCCGTTAAATAATAAGTACCACAGTTTTTCACGGACGGAAATCATTGGTTTTTGTTCCAATCTTCCTCACGATAGATCTTAAGATCATGGCGCGTCCCTATCAGACGGTCAGATGTTAATTTCACATGGCACACATCCCGAAAAGTGACCTAGATCATGGGCAAAAGAGTTAACCTTCACTTTTAGGGATGTGTGCAATGTGGAATCAACCGTGTGACAGGTGTGCATGATCTTAAGATCAATCGTGAGGAAGATGGGAACAAAAAAAATCTTCATCGTCTAATTCAGAGCAGTCAATGGTTTCCGATTTGAAGCTCACCTCAAACGGATCACTAAGGGACGGGGACACGTGGCAGGAGAGGCGAAACAAATTTGATTTTTTTTTCTTTTATTTTGAAAATGGACCATGGGGTCATGGGGTCCTTCGATTGTTAACTCTTTTTATTTTCTTCTTTTTTTTGTTTGAATAAAAGGATTGGGCATGTAGAGTTTATAATATTTGGCTGATTTGAAAGGTTGGATCATAGGTTGAGATGTAATGTTTTGTTTGAATAAAAGAATTAGACATTTATTTTTTTAATTAATAGCATTGAATGATTTGCATTTGAGTTGAATGGATGTGTTGAAATATGAGATTAATAAATTTTTTCTTTATATAATTTTTTTTTAAATCATTAAAAAAAATATTAAAAATTGTATTTTAAAAAAATATTAAATTTTTTTTATTAAAATAAAATATTTAAAAAATTACATTAAAAAAAGTATTAAAAAATTACATTAAAAAAAGCATAAAAAATTGCATAAAAAATCGTCGACGTAATTTTTTTTTTTTAAAACGTATTTTTTTTTAATAAAATTTGTATAAAAATATCACTGCCAAAAGCAGTGATTTTTTCTATGACTGTTAAGAGCAGTCGTTGTTGAGGTTCATAAACCACTGTCCTGTATAGTGGTAAAAAAAAATCACTGCTTTTTTTACAACTGTTTAGGGCAGTGATTTTTTGAAAAAATCATTGTTTAAGGCAGTGATTTTTTTGGCTTTTTCACGTAGTATCTGTCAGTTTTTATTTTGTAGTCGGTCTTTTTTACGTCGTCTCATAGCTTATAGTTGGGTTGAGTGTTTCTGTGGTTATGATGAATTGATTACTTATTTGTATTCAGTTTTGAAATTTGAATTATGCATACCTTGTCAGTTGTTAGATAGATCTGCTAGTTGTGATCTTAGGTCCATGTTTTGTCATCTTAGATCTGTTGATCCTTATGTTTTTTATACTTCCTCATACTTTGATTTGCATCATTTTACATTGTGGTTATATATTGCAATTTATTAGATCTCTTAAATCTGTCCATTGAATAAGCATTAAATATCACTAGTTTGCTACCAAA
This sequence comes from Chloranthus sessilifolius, assembly GCA_021018995.1. Taxonomy (NCBI): domain Eukaryota; kingdom Viridiplantae; phylum Streptophyta; class Magnoliopsida; order Chloranthales; family Chloranthaceae; genus Chloranthus; species Chloranthus sessilifolius. The sequence continues at coordinate 116,943,832 of CM037594.1, read as the reverse complement.
GGCCCAAAAAACTAGCTTGCATTGTCCGCTTGAATATAATATGTATTAGATGTGATCTAGATGATAAGTTTGAATGCCTTTTTGTTTAATAAGACAGCTCATGACCATATTATATTAGGACTGTAGAAAACAGTCATTTTCTACCGTTTAATTTGATTTGACGTACATTAAATCTGGTCAATTACCATTTATTAAAAAAATATATTAATGAAAAAGATTGCAACCATCGGTATAGGCGCATTTATTAAAAAAAAAAAAAAAAACTAAGCCGTCGGTGTAGAATATTTGAGTTATGGTGACGACGCCTTACAATCGTGCAATGGTAGTGTTAGGGACCCATTTTAAAAATAATAGTAATTAAATCAAATTCGAAAAAAGACTCCGTCAAATATGTTCAACCCCATATCGATTGGTTGCCCGTAAATTTTGAGAGAAATTCGAGTACGGCACATAAACCGATGATTAAGATCACGTTTCTACGGTCATAGCATAACCACTGATTGAATCTATTCTGAGGATTTTCTGAGAGGAACTTAAAAACAAAAGGATTTTGTGTTTTGTAAGAATCTGTCAGGAATCTGAGTGGTTTAAGAACGCATATGGTGAAAATCAGGAATCTGAGTCTGCTAAGAATCTGTCAGGATTCTGAGTGTCCAAAATCTGAGCTTTTCTTGGAAAAACCAGGAAACACCTGAACGAGGCCTAAGAAAATGAAGAACGAAATTTGACCTCCATACATTCCCGTGGTACATTTTTCTTTATTGATTTGGCCTCTGTCTTTTATTTGACTTTTTTGCTGGTCAGGTTCAACCGGTTGAACTCTAAAATGCAGTTCAACTAACTTTAAAACCGTTGGATTCAAGGATTCTAAAAGTTTATGTAAACTGAAAAAGATAAAAGTCAAGTGTCCATTGCATCCAACAGTTTTAAAATTCGTTGAACCGCAATTTAGAGTTCAACTGGATGTACTTGACCAAAGCCCTCTATGGGCAAACTTTTTTTGTTATTGGTGTTTAATGAGGCCCCTATTTTCAACACGACTCTATCAATAAGTTTGTCTTTAAATTATTATTAATGTATATAATAATAATTATAAATTTAATTTTAAAACAATAAAATATATATATATATATATATATATATATATATATATATATATATATATATATATATATATATATATATATATATATATATAGTAATATATATAGCAAAGAGTGGAAGTTCTTACAGTCCGAATGGAAGGGAAAGATTGTTTTGTAAAACTATAAAGTGATGATAATCTTTTATCGCTGTGGAATATATTCCACCAATGCAAGATCTCTTATGAATATGGGAAATGGAAAAAATTAATGAATGGTGTCATCAAATTGAATACTGATAGGTCCTTTGCTGATGGAAAGGCGGATATTAGAGGAGTTTTTCGAAACCATGAGGGCACTATCCTGAGAAGATTCAGTGGCCCAGCCACTGAAGAGAACATCATCGGGGTGGAACTTAAAGCTATTTTATATGAGTTATTAGAGGCTAAGAAGGAGAATTACGCTAAGATTATAATTGAATCTGAAAACTTATTTGTGGCTAACAACATAAACAAGTTGTTTGATGTTCTGTAGCGAGTTAGGATTTTGACTTTGCACATTATGGAAATAATGATGGACTTTGAATAATGCATGGTGGTTTACACGTGGCGGGAGCTTAACAGACTAGTCAATTTTCTTGTTAAAATTGGAAAAGATATACCTTATGTCAGATCATTCAGATCTCGAAGATTGTTCGGATGCTTTAAAATCTCTCCTAAGAGACGATTTATTTATTGCTTATACTAGAATGTAATAATCTATTTTTTTCATTTAGCTTTCAATAATATGGGTCAGGACCCTCTAACCTCAAGCTGAATTACACAATTAAACACTATTTTGGATAAATGGGAAATGATTGACATTTAGAGATTGTGTCTTGTCTAACATACATCTACAAGTGCCACCTCTTCCACCTCTTTGAAAGATCCAAGTTATCAAAGTGGTGAGTCTCTGTGGGAGCTTTCAGCGTCTAAATTTATTTATTATTTTCTCTTTTTAAGGTTTTTTGGCATGCAGCCCCTTGAGATATTTCTTATTCACACTTCACCCCATCCCCTTGCCCCTATTTCACTTGGGATAATGGCTCCTGATGGCTATTTAAACACCAAATGGTGTTTAAACTTTAAATGATTTTATACCATTAAAATATCACTTTTTATCTAACACCATTAAAGCAGGAGTTATCATTGTACCATGTGGTACGCATCTATGATCAATCTAAACTCAAGTGACAATTTATCATTTGAACATGCTCCAACCAAAGGATTGTGCTTCTAATTGGATGTAAATCAACAGACTGGTGAACTTTAATATCATCCATTAAAATTAAGAACAATCGTTGCTATTAGAGTGCATAAATTGGATGGTTAAACTATCCCAAAAAGTGTAATTTTTAGACTCATATCCCTTCACTTGATGACTATGGCCGTATGGATTTTTAAGATCATAAGCTAATAAATGGTGTAGGATCATTTAAACACCATTTAGGATTTAAATGATGGTCACAAGAGGTGATCCCATTTCACCTATATATGCTCTGTGGCCCCTTGCTTTTTGGTTTCCTTCAGTAATTTGACCAATAGTGATATGGATCAGCTTAGAGTGATAGGGATCAACGTTGACTATTACATAACTAACATTTGACTGCTCATGAATCAGATAATAGTTTTATGGTGTAATTTAATGGTGTTTGTGTGACAGCCCGATTTTCTACACCCGAAAATCCGTTCCATCAGGATCATACTCTGAATGATCCCCGGGACAAATCATAAAGTGTCTGCTGGTATAGCAGAAATCAAGCAGACACTGTCTAGCAGTGGTAGGTCGAGTTATCATATAAGGCATTTACAATAATTGAATATAATAAATAAAGCATATAATTCTATTTACCAAAAGAATATACATTCCCAAAAAGAAACCAAGAAGAACCATTAGTGATGGACATCCATCACCCAAACAATGGTTCCTGATAGTGGTTCCAATAGAATGTATAAAAACACAAAATATAATATCTATAGTAATATATATATACAGACGGTGGCCACCAGGCACATAATAATTCGGAATATCCAGAAGATAAATGACAGGCTCGGTACCCAGGCTACGGATAGAACTCGTCCGCCTGAATATCCGTCTCCTCGTCCTCGGCTTCAGCCTCTGGGTTAGACTGATAATCAGGATCGCTCTCCGTGCCGGGAACTACAGCCTCAGAACCTATAAATGGTTTAAAACAGGGTGAGGTACATCATAGCTCAATAGAAGAATTCCAATTAAAATGATTTGAATATGCAGATTATGCTATCTCAAAACAGGAATTAAATCAGAACGTATAATCATGACAAATCGAATCAAATACTGAGCTTTTAAACAAGAAATCAGATGTTTTGCAAGTATATGATCAGAGACTTAAATTGTGTATGTTTTCTAATTTAAGAAACTCCTGTGGATATATAACACGGAGTAAACAGGAATTTACTGATAGGAAACCCCAACCAATCGTTGTTCACATGAACAATTTTAGTTTGCAACAATGCCTCATCTATGGAGTACAATTGTGCCGAGGGATTTTAAGCAGATGCACAAGTGTGCCAGGCATCGGATATACCGCCGGGTCAGTGGGGATCATCTGGTTAAATCATCAAATCACATACACACATAGACCTCACGAATCAGATAGCAGAAATCAGGAGCAAGTTTCAAAATTTAAGATCAGAAAACAGAAATCAGATATAACATGAATTCATGATGTGCTAACATGCTTGTTAAAAATAGAAATCAGGGTGCATATATGAAATAAACATGAAATCATACTCAAAAACAGTTTAGGTTGGTTTTTCCCCTACCTCAGGTAAAATCTCTTCTAAGCAAATCCAAAGCTTTTCAAGGCGTCTTGGTTTGATCCTAGACCATAAACATAGTATTCTACATGTCAGGAATGTCGGGATGTGAACTGGCGCGGTGTCCAGTAGTATTCAACTCACAAAATTAACACAGGCCAAAAACAGAGGTGATTGATCGATCACCACCTTTATTGATCGATCAATCCCTCTTGTTGATCGATCAATGATCTCATTGATCGATCATCCTCTCTCAGCTCTCAACCAGGAGCAGAATCAATTGATCAATCAATAGCCCCTATTGATCGATCACTACTCATCATTGATCGATCAATACCCTTATTGATCGATCAATAACCTCTTCTCTCCTCACTTTAACACAGCTAAAATTGATCGATCACCACCTTAGTTGATCGATCAATGCCTTCTGTTGATCGATCAAAGCCCTCATTGATCGATCAATAGCCTATAATTCAAATTTCTCACTTTCTGTTCACATTTAACACTTACATAGATTGATCGATCAATGCCTCTATTGATCGATCAATACACACCAGTGATCAATCAATGCCTTCATTGATCGATCACCACCAGTCATTGATCGATCACTTTCTTGTTGATCGATCAATACCCAGGATTGATCGATCAATTCTCTTCGAGCACTGAACTTCCAGAATTTTTAAGTTTCTGTTCTCTTTATTGTCTTATATAGATTGATCGATCAATGGTCTTCATTTATCGATCACCACCAGTTATTGATCGATCAATACCTTCATTGATCGATCAATAATGACAGAACTCCTGTCATTAATGGAGGCCATCTACTTCACTATTTTTATCTCATTTTCATTAATGATTACCAACAACCATTAACACACAATCAATACACATATATGGGCCTCTCATTGGCCCGTATTTAAAAACACAGACTCACCTTTGTTTAGGCCCTTTTCGGGGTTTCGGCAAATCGATCCGGAAGAGAGTTTCGGATCTATTCTCTTAGATTCGTTGCCAATGCGACCCGGAATAAGACTCTTGTTTCTTCGCTTTCACACTCGGCGATAGTACACCTTCTCACAACTCAGGCATGACGCATCAACGTCGATTTCGCACTCTCCAAGGTTATGTAAACAGTAACCTAAGTGTTCTCGGCTCGGGTTTCTTCAAGGACCAACAAAACTTTCTACCGATTCTAGGGTTTACAGAAATAGGAAGAAGGAGATGAAGGAAAATGAACTCCCAGATCTCCTTTCCTTCTCTTATAAGCTAAAAAAAATATATATTTCTGTTTTTCCTTAACTTATACTTAGGTGTGGAGCACCTACGTAGTTCCCACAACGTATCACGCCGCATCGACGTCTTTCAAGACTTGAATTAAAGTGAGAATTCACACATAAATTCTCCTAATCACAGGCTAATATTATTTCAAACAATATCATTTACTAATTTTTAAATTCGTCTCGATTTTCGTATCGGGCACGCATATCGAAACAGTCAGATTCTTGTTCAGAATTTTCGGGCTATTACAGTTTGAATCATTTTGCCATTATTCTTAAGTAGTTTTATGCTTCCATAAACAACTTTTACTATAATTTTATTTACTTTATAAAAGTTCTTTATATTTTTAGCCTATTGTGGGCTATATTTGTTGCATTATAACATCTCTTTTAATGTGTTGTGTTTTTTTAATCCGTTGTGCAATATTAATATTCATTGTCATTTTTAACCTCGCAACGTCTATCCTATAGCTGTAAGCCCTTTGGTGAAACAAACCTAACCTAACCTAACATGTAAACCTGCCCAACGTTTTCAAGGCTTCATTGAAGTGATATTATGGTTGGAATTCATTCATAGCATAATTTTTACCCTGCGCGCATAGCTTTAGACAGATTCCGATGGCCAAAAAATTCTTTATAAGTGATGACTCTCCTTTAGAAGAGGAAATTGACTCATGTTCAGTGTTGCGGTGTTACCTAGACGCATAGCACTGGTGTCCAATATCAAGCTGTCATAGAGTTTTTGCATGCCATTTTTTAAAGATTTTAATATGGGGGCACGGTCTTGAGAAAAATAAAATACAAAAAAATTAAAACATATATAAAAAAAAAATTGAAGTCAAATCTTAGGGAGCCAATTAAGTTATATAATAAAAAGATCCATAATGTATGTCATAAACCTAACTAAAAGTATATTGTATTATAAAAATTGTATTAATGACCAAAGTGTTTTATTTTGTAAGTTACTAAACTTTACACTTTTTATTTTTATTTTATATAAAACATTGGTTCATTTTTTCATATCCAAACGAGCAACATTTTAATGTTATTATGTGGTCTTTTCATATATATCAAGAAGCATCGTACTGTGTTGAAGGGTGTCTAAGTGTCACAAAGTATCGGCATGTGTCCAAGTGACGGTAAAAGTCCAAAAAGTAGGCGTGCCTATGTAACACAGATCCTTTTTGTTGGTTGGAATGCCTTTTAGCTATTGAATCTCGTTATGGCTGATTTCTCGAGAGCTTAAGATCCTCAAAGTCCTTCGTAGTCACTATTCAGCTTTGGACATTACTTTTAGGCAAATTTTGTCTTTATTTCCTACGTATATTTACTCTTTAAGTTTATGAATATTATCAGCTCTATCTATTACTAAAACTACTATTTCTTTCCCCAAATTTGCTTAATTCCTTATATTTGATCATTTGCCCACTATAAAAATAAGGTATTTTAGCGGTACTTGCTGTTAAAGCAATTTTTGAAAGCGGCAGGACTAATAGTGACAGTTTTTGATAGCGACAGGACTAATAGCAGCAATTTTTTCTTAAAAAAACTGCCACTAATAGTCTTATTTTTGGTAGTGGCTCACTTCGACTTTTTTGGTATAAATTGAAGCTCATCGAAGAGGTGGTCAGTAGCTAATCTAATACTACCTTATGAGTTTGAGGTACAATAAAGCCTGTTTTAACAAATGTATTTTTTATTAGAAAAAATTATGAGAGGCCTATTGTGTAAGATATATAGTAATTATCTGTTGAATAAGGTTTAATCGCAACCATGGATGTCAATCTATTGACGCTGAAAAGTCAATCGATTGACTGTTGACCGGTGTCAATCGATTGAAGTTGGAAAGTCAATCGATTGACTGATGGGCGGATGCAGATCCGTAAGTTTTCTTTATTTACTATTTTTGGAAGTTTATTTTAGCCAAGGTTTCCTAAGTGATTAGGAGACTATTTTGGAAGTGTTTTGAATACTTACAACTCTTAGGAGATTTGAGAGTTACGTATCTAAAAGGAGCTTGGAGCCTATTGGTAGAAGGTTTTTCTCTAGGGATCGAGAGAGAGCTTAGTGAAAGTTTCATGTGAGAAATCTGTGAGAATACTTTGAGAGAAAAAGTATTGAAGAATAGCTTGGGGATTGAAGACGTTCTTGTGTCGGAATCGTGATTATATTCCGGTAGATCTTTTCTTTATTATTTGAAGGACTGCGTCCTTGGTTTAACAACGGATTTGTTGATGAAGATCGTGCTAGATCTTGATTGAATTTGCACTAGAGAGAAGAGAGTGTGTGTATTGTAAACATTCCTAAAAATAGTGCATATAATCCCGTGGACGTAGCCCTCGATTCGGTGAACCACGTAAATCTTTGTGTTATGCGTGTGATTAATTTTTGCCTCAATCTTCTTATTTTTCCGCATTCATCGCGATAGGGAGGTCGTAGAGTGGATAGAATTCCTAACAAGTGGTATCAGAGTGAGGTTTATGCTAAAATGGCGATGAATGTCTCGAATACACGATTTGAGGTGAAGTTTTCTAGGAAGAATATATTTGCTTTGTGGCAAGTCAAGGTCACAGATCTCCTTGTCCAACTAGGCATTGATGATGCCTTACTTGAAAAAGAGATAGGGAAGAAGGCAGAAATATCCGATAAAGAGTGGAACTCTATTGATAAGAGGGCCGTAAGCACTAGCCGATTGTGCTTGTCTGATAAAGTTCTGTACAACGTTCTTCACGAGAAGACGACCATGGATCTGTGAAAGTAGATGGAATCTCTCTAAATGACAAAGTCGTTGTCCAACCGACTCTTCATGAAGAAGCAACTCTACACCCTTTGTATGAAGGCTGGTATGCGTATTCTTGACCATTTAAATTCGTGTAATAAAATAGTTAGTGAACTATTGAGTATTGAGGTGAAACTTGAAGAAGATCTCACACTTCTCTTGCTCACCTCATTACCACCATCTTATGAGTGCCTTATTACCATATTAATTTATGGTAAAGATACTATTGCTGTCGAAGAAGTGACTGCTACACTTCTTTTCGACGAATTGAGAAAATAGCCCGAATCTAACTCCGAAGGGATTAGTCTTTTAAGCGAAAGGAGTCGAAACCATGATCGCAAAAGAAACAAATCCAGAGGGGATAATAAATCAATGAGAGGAAACAACAGATCCAAATTTAGGGGTGGCAGAAAGGATATTATCTGTTACTTCTGTAAGCAATCTGGACATGTTCGCAAATATTGCAAGCAGAGATTGAATAATAATAAGGGTGATGAAGGGACTTCGCAATAGGATAGTGTTGCTAAGTCAGATTCCGGTGAAGACTTATTGTGTGCATTGTTAAGCTCCAGTCAGTTTGATGATAGATGGATCCTAGATTCAGGGGCATCGTATCACATGTGTCTATACAGGGATTGGTTTGACTAGTATAAGGTAGCCAATGGTGGGACGATTTTGATGGGAAATGACAGTGTATGTGAAGCAGTGGGTATCGGTTCGATCAGAATCAAGATGTTTGATGGCTGTGTTCACACTCTTACTGAGGTTAGGCATGTACCTGATCTGAAGAAAAATCTGATCTCATTGGGGGCATTGGATGAGATAGGATGTAGAGTCATTCTAGAATCCGGTAAACTAAAGGTTGTACGTGGTGCTATGACCTTGATGAAAGGTGAAAAGATGGAGAATCTATATACTTTAGTAGGCAGCACAATCAGCGACAGTGGTGTTACGGCTATAAAAGATTCCAAGGACCTCTCAGATTTGTGACACAAAAGGCTTGGTCACATGAGTGAATGTGGGCTGTTAGAGCTCATAAAGAATAAGGCGATTTCTGAAATTCAAACTTGTAAACTGAATTTTCGTGAAGATTGCATCTTTGAAAAACAGAAGAAAGTCAGTTTCTCTACAGGAAAATAAACCTCGAAGGGGCTGATTGATTACATACATTCAGATGTATGGGGACCGGCTAAAGTCACTTCAGTAGGTGTAGCCAACTGCTTTGTGTCATTTATAGATGACTACTCTAGGAAAGTTTGGGTGTATCCGATTAAAAATAAATCATATGTGTTTCAAAAATTCAGGCAGTGGCAGAGTATGATTGAAAAGTAGACTGACAGAAAGGTGAAGATTCCCAGATCAGATAATGGTGGAGAATACTTGTCATCAAAGCTCAAGGCTTACTGTGAAAATCAAGGGATTGTTAGGCACTTAACCGTTCCTGAAAATCCTCAACAAAATGGTGTAGCAGAGAGGATGAATAGAACACTATTAGAAAAAATATGGTGTATGTTGAACCATTCCGGCTTGAGTCATGGGTTTTGGCCAGAGGCAGTGAACATGACATGTTACTTGGTCAACTGATCTCCTTTAGCGGCATTGAACTTGAAAACTGCAAATGAGGTTTGGTATGGAAGACACGGGAGCTACTCTCACTTGAGGGTGTTTGGATGTGCGGCTTATGCCTTACTTCAGGGAAGTGAACGATCCAAGTTGGATCAAAAATCTAAAAAGTGTCTCTTGATTGGCTATGGTGAAGGAGTCAAGGGTTATCGTTTGTGGGATACACAATCTCACAAAGTGATAGTTAAAAGAGATGTTACTTTCAACGAAGATGAGTTTCCGATGAAAAAGGCGAAAGACAAACCTCAGTCATCTGGTAAACCTCATGTACAAGTTAATATTGAAAGGCATGAGCAAGATAAGAAAGATAATGAAGATGGCATAATTTCTCAAGACTTGCAGTCCAAGATACCGGTTCAGACTACCTTGAGAAGATCAGAGAGGATGAAGAAACGTCTTGAAAAGTTTAAGGACATGGTTCCTTTAACACTTGCACTTATCACAAAGAATAAGGAACTAAGCATAGTTTCAGAAGCTCGGGTGGATACAGATGCAGTAAATTGGCAGTTAGCTATGGAAGAAGAATGGCAGTCACTTTTGAAGAATGAGACTTGAGATCTCATGAAACTTCCTAAAGGGAAGAGAGCCATCGAATGTAAATGGGTCTTTCGAAAGAAAGAAGGTGACAAGAGTGAAACTCCAAAGTTTAAGGCAAGGCTAGTTGCAAAGGGGTTTTCTCAGAAAGAGGGTATCAATTATAATGAGATATTTTCTTCGGTTGCGAAACACACATCGATTCGCACGTTGTTGGCAGCAGTTGCTCAAAAAGATCTCGAGCTAGAACAGATTGATGTGAAAACAACTTTTCTCCATGGAGATTTTCAGGAAGAAATTTATATGAGGTAGCCAGAAGGATTTGAAGCAGAAGGGTCATAATCACTCGTTTGCATATTAAAGAAATCTTTGTATGGTTTCAAGTAGGCACCCAGGCAGTGGTACAGAAAGTTTGATTCATATATGCTTGACATAGGGTATCATAGGGGACAGTATGATTGTTGCGTCTACTGGAAAGAGTATGGAAAAGGAGAGAAAATCTTTCTAATTCTCTATATAGATGATATGCTAATAGTAGTAAAAAGCAAGGTCGAAATTAACAAGCTGAAGCAATCATTGAGCTAGAAGTTTTAGATGAAGGATCTTGGTTCAGCAAATAAGATCCTAGGTATGAAATCACTAGGGATCGTGAGAATAAGAGGCTTTGGCTAACTCAAAGGACCTTTATCCAAAAACTCCTTGAGAAATACAATATGAGTGATGCCAAGCCTGTATCAATTCCTCTAGCAGAGCATTTTAAACTCACAAAGAAGATGACTCCGTTCATGCATGAAGAAAGGGAATATATGAAAAATATTTCGTATGCAAATGCCATTGGGAGTTTGATGTATGCCATGGTGAGTAGATGTCCAAATTTAGCACAGGCCTTGAGTGTGGTTTGCATATATATGTCGAATCCGGATAAGGAACATTGGCTTGCAGTGAAATGGATATTGAGATATCTGAAAGGTACAGCTGAACATGGTTTGATGTTTGAAGGTGGAGATACAAGCAAGTTGGATCTCTATGGGTATGTCGATTCCGACTATACTGATGATCTTGATAGAAGAAGGTCTACCACGAGGTACGTGTTCGTCTTGGCAAGTGGAGCGATTAGTTGGAAGTCTATGATTCAAGGGATAGTTACATTGTCAACTACAGAGGCCGAGTATATAGCGACTACAGAGGCGGCTAAGGAAACCTCATGGCTTAAAGGTTTGGTCAGTGAATTTGGTGAGGTTGATGAGAGCACCGATATCTTCTGTAACAGTCAGAGTGCCACTCACCTAGCAAAGAACCGGGTCTTTCATGCTAGAACAAAGCATATAGATGTTCGGTACTATTTTATCAAGGATATGATAGAAGACGGGGAAATATCGATTAAGAAGATCGATACGAAAGAGAACGCAGCGGACATGTTGACCAAGCCGATTACGCAAAATAAGTTTAGGCATTGCCTAAACTTGATTAGCACTTGTCAAAGATGTTGATGCCAGTTGGGGCAATGACGTGGTTGGAGATGAAACCTTAGTGGAGATTGTTGAATAAGGTTTAATTGCAACCATGGATGTCAATCTATTGACGTTGAAAAGTCAATCGATTGACTGTTGACCAGTGTCAATCGATTGAAGTTGGAAAGTCAATCGATTGACTGATGGGCGGATGCAGATCCGTAAGTTTACTTTATTGGCTATTTTTGGAAGTTTACTTTAGCCAAGGTTTCCTAAGTGATTAGGAGACTATTTTGGAAGTGTTTTAAATACTTGCAACTCTTAGGAGATTTGAGAGTTACGTATCCAAAAGGAGCTTGGAGCCTATTGGTAGAAGATTTTTCTCTAGGGATCGAGAGAGAGCTTGGTGAAAGTTTCATGTGAGAAATCTGTGAGAATACTTTGAGAGAAAAAGTATTGAAGAATAGCTTGGGGATTGAAGATTCGATTGAAGCCGTTCTTGTGTCAGAATTGTGATTATATTTCGGTAGATCTTTTCTTTATTATTTGAAGGACTGCATCCTTGGTTTAACAACGGATTTGTTGTTGAAGATCGTGTTAGATCTTGATTGAATTTGCACTAGAGAGAAGAGAGTGTGTGTGTTATAAACATTCCTAAAAATAGTGTATATACTCCTGTGGACGTACCCCTCGATTGGGTGAACCACGTAAATCTTTGTGTTGTGCGTGTGATTAATTTTTGCCTGACTCTTCTTATTTTTCTGCATTCATCGCGATAAGGAGTTTGTAGAGTAGGTAGAATTCCTAACATTATCATAACTTAAAAAATCAGTATTGCTCCTTATTATGATGGTATTGCCAAGTAAAATCAACTAACAAGCGTTTTGTCATTTTTGGACCCACGGATGTCTGTAATACACTCATGCACATCCGTTGTCACGGACATCCGTGAGTGATTCATAGACGTTCGTGACCCGAAAACCTATAAATTAAAGGTAGTTTCGGACAGTTGGTAACCGATCCAAAAATCTTTTATTTTCAGTATTCTGGTCATAAATTCTGTCCTTGCGATTACCTTGTTTTTTATTCCTTAAATCTTAATCTCAAAGATATTGTGTATTTTTCGAATCTATGTTTGAGAGTGTGTGGCTCGTGTGATACGAGTGGACTTTCGTTGGATGCGACGGTTGTTGGAATTTTTCACTATGGATCGGATGATAGTGAGAGGCTATCATTGTTGGTGAGATGGGTGATAGGGCATATCATTCTAAAACACTGTAAGGTTTTTTATTCATAGTGGATTATTTCATTGGATCTGAGATAGATCCCACGGTTTTTGCCTGTGATACGTTTTTTCACGTTAAAAATTACTTGTGTTCAATTTATGGTTGTGTGGTGATTGTGTGTAATTAGTGTTAATTAGTTTATTCTTTGTATTCTTAATAATTTCCAGATTTCATATTGAGAGTGCCTTCTTCGGTTTTCAAAGTAGTTGCGTACGCCTAAAAAGCCCCAAAAGCAGGGTTGGGGTTTAAAAATACCTGCCTTTTAAAGTTATTTAACAAAGAAAAATTTAAAACTTAAGTCTTACCATTTATAACTACATAGAAGCTTACAAAATCCAAACTTTTTTTTTTTGGGTGTGTATATATTATAATAGGGGAAATGCAACCGATTGTAGCAAAAAACGTTACAACCAAATGTCAGATCATATGCCATGTGGTATGTTAAACCCAAAATAACACCCCTTTTGGGTTGATTAGCCAAGGGACATGTGATTTAGAAAAAATAATTCTTTGACTTTTTTGCCCTCTTTTTGATGAGTCGAAGATAAGGTAACACCAAGCCGACTTCGTGCATTGATTTTAGGCTTTTTTGACCACACGTTTAATGGTGGATATGGATCGGATAGAGCCCAATTTTTTAGATGATACCTGCTTGTTATTAGCCATGTTGCCATTGCACCCGATCCTCATGAATCATGATGGATGCAAACCGATTGTATAGTCCGGGGCCTCTCTCTCTCTCTCTCTCTCTCTATATATATATATATATTACCCCTCGTCATTTAATAGGTAACACATATCTAGAACTACAGGATGAATAAACTCTTTTGATTAGAAATCTCCCTGTAGAATTCATCAATTATACAGTAATGAGTTTTTTTTACTGTAGTCTTTCCAACAAGTTGATTGTGTTTTCTAATACCTTCTTTTGAACAAGGTGAAAGCATTTATTGAACTGGTATGCATGAATTCCAACTCAGTTCGGTCAACTTAAACGTGGGATTTGGACCATGTCACATTGTTCAAAAAGAAAGACTTGATAGTTTTGATATCTGTATCATGTGGAACACCATGCAAATCCTTTGAGTTGATGGTTACGACGTAAAGATCTTTATTGCCAATGATTAGAGCCAAACATGATCTCTACCATCTGATTTGTGATGGTCTTTAAGAATTGGATGATAGAGATCACACTTCATGTCGATCTTTGGCAATAAAGATGTTTACATATGGCCTTCAAATCAAAAGGGTTCAGATGGTGTTCAACTGACACAAATCTCAAAAATATCAAGTCTTTCTTTTTAAATGATGTGCCGCCGTTCAAATCTCGTGGGCCAGTTGTTGGTCCCTATCAATAAACATGAACATTTTATCTTCTAAAGCAACAAAAGGTGAATAAGATATGTTATCATTATTTACCAAGTGATAAATAGATGAAATAATTAGAAATCTACTGTTAAATGGGAGCATTCTTGGTCTGGTCGAAGAAGGCATCAAACTGTTGGGGGAGGGGGGGAATATGACCTCTCCTCCAACTACCAAGGAGATGGGAGATGGATTTAAGACGCGTTCATTTTTATCAGTAGAAAAAATCATGGGACTGTGGTCTTAGCAATCAAAATCTACTATGAAAAAAAGGGTTACGATGTCCAAACTTGATTGCTCCAATTAATTGTTGATGATCACACAATGATCTACTTCGAATCCCTCAAGACAACAATCCGCATACCCAAATCCCTTGGGTAAAACACCCAATTCACTTGAGTAAAATAATAAGAAGGTGAAGGTAAATGATGCTTTGGAAGTTTAAAGAAGTTGAAGCACTTTAATGGAGTTTTCCAAGGTTGAAGAAGATGGACAACTAGGGTTTTAAAAGGGGGCAAACTTAATTGAGTAAGAATTCGAAAAGAAAGCTTAGCAAAAAGTCAAAAAAGGGTACTTGGAAAAGTACCAAAAAGTGTTTGAAAAACCATTTAGAAAAGAATTTTGCAAATACTATTTCATGATTTCATAGCGCGCTCTGGTATACTACCGCAGCTCGTTGTGGACTTCACCACAACTCGCTGCAAACCACAAAACAATACACTAATAAAACAGGGATTTCCTGAAATATTTTGACATCATAAACACATATCTTAATATCTATCTAAGAGAGGTCTACACGGATTTTGGTATAAAATGTGACAGCAAGATCTAACAGTGGCATTAAACATCATAGCAAGACCGGTCTCTACGGCATCTCTACATATCTTTTCCGCAACTCCATTTTGTTCCGTGGTTGCGGGGCATGGTGTGTTGACTAAGATTTAATCCCAACCACCAGTATCAATCGATTGAGCTGGGAAAATCAATCGATTGAGTTTGAGAAGTCAACTACCGGTGTCGATTGATTGAGGATGGAAAGTCAATCGATTAACTGATGGGCGGATGCAGATTTACAGTTTTGAATATGTGGCTCTTTTGGAATATTGCTTTAGCCATAATATTTTCTAATGTGGTTTAGAGGTTTTTTGGAAGAGTTTTGAATACTTGCATAGTTTAGAAGATCTGTGAGTTAATTATGTTTCCAAAAGTGTTTAGAGCCTATTTGCAGAAAGTTCCTCCAGGGATCCAGAGAGAGCTTGGTGAAAGTTTCATGTGAGAAATCTGTGAAAATACTTTGAGAGAGAAATTATTGAAGAATAGCTTAGGGATTGAAGATCTGATTGAAGTTGTTCTTGTGTCGGAATCGTGATTATATTCCGACAGATCTCTTCTCTGTTATTTGAAGGACTGCGTCCTTGGTTTAACAACGGATTTATTGTTGAAGATCGTGCTAGATCTTGATTGAGTTTGCACTAGAGAGAAGAGAGTGTGTGTGTTATAAATATTCATTAAAATAGTGCATATACTCCCGTGGACGTAGCCCTCGATTGGGTGAATCACGTAAATCTTTGTATTGTGCGTGTGATTAATTTTTTGCCTGAATCTTCTTATTTTTTCGCATTCATTGCGATAGGGAGTTCGTAGTGTGGGTAGAATTCCTAACAATTGGTATTAGAGCTAGCAACTTGTATTAGATCTAACAAGTGGTACCAGAGCTAGCAAGTGGTATTAGATCTAACAATTGATATTAGAGCGAAGTTTACTCTACAATGGCAATGAAGGTCTCAAATGCACGATTTGAGGTGGAGAAGTTTTCTGGGAAGAATAACTTTGCTTTGTGGCAAGTCAAGGTCACAGATCTCCTTGTCCAACAAGGCATTGATGATACCCTACTTGGAAAAGAGATGAGAAAGAAGGTAGAGATGTCCGATGAAGAGTGGAACTCTATTGATAAGAGGGTCATAAGCACTATCCGATTGTACTTGTCCGATGAAGTTCTGTATAATGTTCTTCACGAGAAGACGATTGTAGATCTGTGGAAGAAAATGGAATCTCCCTATATGACAAAGTCGTTGTCCAACAGACTCTTCATGAAGAAGCAACTCTACACTCTTCGTATGAAGGCTGGTACGCGTATTCATGATCATTTGAATTCGTTTAATAAAATAGTTAGTGAACTATTGAGCATTGAGGTAAAACTTGAAGAAGAAGGTCTCGCACTTCTCTTGCTCACCTCATTGCCACCATCTTATGAGTACCTTGTTACTACATTAATTTATGCTAAAGATACTATTGCTGTCGAAGAAGTGACTACTGCACTTCTTTCCGACGAATTGAGAAAACAACCCGAATCTAACTCCGAAGGGATTAGTCTCTTAAGCGAAAGGGGTCGAAACCATGATCGCAAAAGAGAAATTCAGAGGGAATAATAAATCAACGAGAAGGAAACAGCAGGTCCAAATCTAGGGGTGACAGAAATGATATTATCTGTTACTTCTGTAGGCAATCTGGACATATTCGCAAATATTGCAAGCAGAGATTGAATAATAATAAGGGTGATGAAGGGACTTCGCAACAGGCTAGTGTTGCTAAGTCAGATTCCGGTGAAGACCTATTGTGTGCATTGTTAAGCTCCAGTCAGTTTGATGATAGATGGATCCTAGATTCAGGGGCATCATATCACATGTGTCCGTACAGGAATTGGTTTGACCAGTGTAAGGTAGCCAATGGTGGGACGATTTTGATGGGGAATGACAGTATATGTGAAGCAGTGGGTATCGGTTCGATCAGAATCAAGATGTTTGATGGCTGTGTTCGCACTCTTACTGAGGTTAGGCATGTGCCTGATCTAAAGAAAAATCTGATCTCGTTGAGGGCATTGGATGAGATAGGATGTCAAGTCATTTTAGAATCTGGTAAATTAAAGGTTGTACGTGGTGCTATGACCTTGATGAAAGGTGAAAAGATGGGAATATGTATACTTTAGTAGGCAATACAATTAGCGACAGTTGTGTTGCGGCTACAAAAGATTCCAAGGACCTCTCAAATTTATGACACAAAAGGCTTGGTCACATGAGTGAACATGGGCTGATAGAGCTCATAAAGAATAAGGCGATTTCTGAAATTCAAACATGTAAACTGAATTTTTGTGAGGATTGTATCTTTGAGAAACAAAAGAAGTCAGTTTCTCTACTGGAAAATATACTTCGAAGGGGCTGATTGATTACATACATTCAGATGTATGGGGGCCGACTAATGTCACTTCAGTAGGTGAAGCCAACTACTTTGTGTCATTTATAGATGACTACTCTAGGAGAGTTTGGGTGTATCCGATTAAAAATAAATCAGATGTGTTTCAGAAATTCAGGCAGTAACAGAGTATGGTTGAAAAGTAGACTGACAGAAAGGTGAAGATGCTCAGATTAGATAATGGTGGAGAATACTTATTATCAGAGTTCAGGGCTTACTGTGAAAATCAAGGGATTGTTAGGCACTTAATAGTTCCTGAAAATCCTCAGCAAAATGGTGTAGCAAAGAGGATGAACACAACACTATTAGAAAAGGCACGGTGTATGTTGAACCATTCCGGCTTGAGTCATGGGTTCTGGGCAGAAGCAGTGAACACGACATGTTACTTGGTCAATCGGTCGCCTTCAGCGACATTGAACTCCAAAATTGCAGATGAGGTTTGGTATGGAAGACACGGGAGCTACTCCCACTTAAGGGTGTTTGGATGTGCGGCTTATGCATTACTTCAAGGAAGTGAATGATCCAAGTTGGATCTAAAATCCAAAAAGTGTATCTTGATTGGCTTTGGTGAAGGAGTCAAGAGTTATCGTTTGTGGGATACACAATCTCACAAAGTGATAGTTGAAAGAGATTTTACTTTCAACGAAGATGAGTTTTCGATGAAAAAGGTGAAAGACAAATCTCAGTCATCTAGTGAACCTAAGGTACAAGTTGATGTTGAAAGGCATAAGCAAGATGAAAAAGATAATGAAGATGACACAATTTCTCAAGACTTGCAGTCTCAGGTACCGGTTCAGACTACCTTGAGAAGATCAGAGAGGATGAAGAAACGTCCTGAAAAGTTTAAGGACATGGTTCCTTTAACACTTGCACTTATCACAAAGAATGGGGAACCAAGCACAGTTTCAAAAGCTCAGGTGCATATAGATGCAGTAAAGTGGCAGTTAGCTATGGAAGAAGAATGACAGTTACTTTTGAAGAGTGAGACTTGGGATCTCATGAAACTTTCTAAAGGAAAGCGAGCCATCGATTGTAAATGAGTCTTTCGAAAGAAAGAAGGTGATAAGAGTAAAACTCCAAAGTTTAAGGCAAGGCTAGTTGCAAAGGGGTTTTCTCAGAAAGAGGGTATCAAATATAATGAGATATTCTCTCCGATTGCGAAACACACATTGATTCGCACGTTATTTGCAGTAGTTGCTCAGAAAGATCTCGAGCTATAACAGATTGATGTGAAAACAACTTTTCTCCATGGAGATCTTCAGGAAGAAATTTATATGAGGTAGCCAGAAGGATTTGAAACAGAAGGGTCATAATCACTCGTTTGCATATTAAAGAAATCCTTGTATGGTTTCAAGTAGGCACCCAGGCAGTGGTACAGAAAGTTTGATTCATATATGCTTGACATAGGGTATCACAGGGGACAGTATGATTGCTGTGTCTACTGGAAAGAGTATGGGAAAGGAGAGAGAATCTTCCTAATTCTCTATGTAGATGATATGCTGATAGCAGCAAAAAGCAAGGTTGAAATCAACAAGATGAAGCAATCATTGAGCTAGAAGTTTTAGATGAAGGATCTTGGTTCAGCAAATAAGATCCTAGGTATGAAAATCACTAGGGATCGTGAGAATAAGAGGCTTTGGCTAACTCAAAGGACCTTTATCCAAAAGCTCCTTGAGAAATATAATATGAGTGATGTCAAGCCTGTATCAACTCCTCTAGCAGAGCATTTTAAACTCACAAAGAAAATAAGTCCGTCCATACATGAAGAAAGGAAATATATGAAAAATATTTCGTATGTAAATGTCGTTGGGAGTTTGATGTATGCCATGGTGAGTATCCGTCCAAATTTAGCACCGGCCTTGAGTGTGGTTTGCAAGTATATGTCGAATCCGGGTAAGAAACATTGGCTTGCAGTGAAATAGATATTGAGATATCTGAAAGGTACAATTGAACATGGTTTGATGTTTGAAGGTGGAGATACAAGCAAGTTGGATCTCTACGGGTATGTCGATTTCGACTATGCTGGTGAGCTTGATAGAAGAAGGTCTACCACGGGGTACGTATTCTCCTTGACAGGTAGAGCAATCAGTTGGAAGTCTGATTCAAGGGATAGTTGCGTTGTCAACTATGGAGGTTGAGTATATAGCGGCTATAGAGGTGGCTAAGGAAGCCTCATGGCTTAAAGGTTTGGTCAGTGAATTTGGTGAGGTTGATGAGAGCATCGATATCTTTTGTGACAGTCAGGGTGCCATTCACCTTTTAAAGAACCAGGTCTTTCATGCTAGAACAAAGCATATAGATGTTCGGTATCGTTTTATCAGGGATATGATAGAAGATGAAGAAATATCGATTGAGAAGATCGATACAAAAGAAACGCAGCGGACATGTTGACCAACCCAGTTATGCATAATAAGTTTAGGCATTGCCTAAACTTAATTGACACTTGTCGAAGTTGTTAATGCCCGTTGGGGCAGTGACGTGGTTGGGGATGAAACCTTGGTGGAGATTGTTGAATAAGGTTTAATCCCAACCAACGGTATCAATCGATTGAGTTGGGAAAATCAATCGATTGAGTTTGAGAAGTCAACTACCGGTGTCAATCGAGTAAGGTTGGAAAGTCATTCGATTGGCTGATGGGCGGATGCAGATCCGCAGTTTTGAATATGTGGCTATTTTGGAAGATTGCTTTAGCCATAATATTTCCTAATGTGGTTTGGAGATTTTTTGGAAGTGTTTTGAATACTTACAAAGTTTAGAAGATCTGTGAGTTAATTATGTTTCCAAAAGTGTTTAGAGCCTATTTGCAGAAAGTTCCTCCAGGGATACAGAGAGAGCTTGGTGAAAGTTTCATGTGAGAAATCTGTGAAAATACTTTGAGAGAAAAAGTATTGAAGAATAGTTTGGGAATTGAAGATCCGATTGAAACCGTTCTTGTGTCAGAATCGTGATTATATTCCGACAGATTTCTTCTCTGTTATTTGAAGGACTGCGTCCTTGGTTTAACAATGGATTTGTTGTTGAAGATCGTGCTAGAGCTTAATTGAGTTTGCACTAGAGAGAAGAGAGTGTTTGTTATAAACATTCATTAAAATAGTGCATATACTCCCGTGGACGTAACCTTCGATTGGGTGAACTAGGTAAATCTTTGTGTTGTACGTATGATTAACTTTTTGTCTGAATCTTTTTATTTTTCCACATTCATTGCGATAGGGAGTTCGTAGTGTGAGTAAAATTCCTAACAATTGGTATTAGAGCTAGCAAATGGTATCAGAGCTAGCAAATGGTATCAGATCTAACAAGTGGTATCAGAGCTAGTAAGTGGTATCAGATCTAACATGATGATGAATAATGCCACGATCATCTAAACGATCCAATAGTTCCTTTTATTAAAAATTCATATTGGAAATTGGAAATTTGATAAGATCCTTACCTTCGGTATCATCATTTTCAATATTTTGCAAATAATCCTTTCAAATTTTTAACACGTAAGCATGACTTTAGATCCATTTTTAACCAAGTAAAGACATCTTTACTTTATAAGAAAAGTGATCACTTTTGCTGATACATTTACTTAAGCACGAACAGCACAATTAAGAGATCATTAATTTCAATGAGCCATTTTCTATCCATTTCAATATGAAAAATTATAAACGGTGAACAGATTTTGAAAGACAATTTTGTAGATAGCTTATGTGCTGTTTGATTGGCTGCAGTGCTTGGGCCCTACTGTATATATGGGCACCCAGTCATGTGTGCCACAGTCACGTGTGCCACAAAAACTGCTTGCAAAATTGTCCATTGTATAACACTATCCTTTCAAAAATTGTCACAGCTTTTATCAGGCCTTCCATCAAACTTGGCTCGGTTTTACTTAAATAGGTTTGATGAATCTGCCTTCCATCAAACTTGGCTCGGTTTTACTTAAATAGGTTTGATGAATCTGCACAAGGTATTGAGTCGAGTTTTGGGTCGGGCAGGTAATCGGATCAAATCATCGGGATGGTTTTGGGAGGGCGGGCTAAGTTCATTGGGTTGGGTCTGACCTAACCTAACTCAAAAGTTGACTTAAGTCAACTCAACCTGAGCCTACCAATGGGCATATTTTGCTTGCCTAACCCGGTTGAGTACGGAAAAAAAAAAAAAATCAAACACCAATGAAACCAAACCGAAACAAATCTATAACCGAAAAACTAAAACCGCTTTTGGATCGGTTTGGTTTTTGTGAGCCGAAAACTGAGGCCAAAAATTGATGGTACGGAAAGAAAACCTACCCTAAAACCAAAAAAAAAAAGAAAAAACGGAAAACTAAACCAAACTGACCCAAACTGAAACTGCATCAGTTTGGTTCAGTTTTGGTTTCCATCAAGGATCAAAATTTCGGTTTTGGGCATGACCGAAACCAAAATTTTGGACTGAAATTTCGGCCGAAAACCGATTATATGACCGAAATTTTGATACCCATACAAAATATGACTGCAATTTTGGTCCAAATTATCGTTTCGGTGAGGACTGAAACCAATAATTTGAACCAAAATTTTCTGTCATTTCAGCTGAAATTTTGATCCTTGGTTTCCATATATGCAGATTTCATATATCTCGGTTCAGATTTGGTTTTGGCCAAACCGACACCAAAACCAAAAAGTCAGTTTCGAATTGTTTATCGATCTTCCACCCCTATACCCAACAGGAGGATCGGGTGTCACTTTGATGTCCACATAGTCGATCCAAGACCACCCAAATATAAGATAGTTTTTGGAAGGAACTTCGCTGGGGCGAGACTCGTTGATTATAAGGAGGTGTTGGTGGCATATTTTACATTAGTGGAAGAAGGGGTTCGCATCAAGGGAGTTAGAGAGCCCCTAATTACAGTGTCATAAAAAAATTATTCATTTCTGAAATGATGAGAAAAAGTATAATTGTTAATTAGTTATATATTTTATATAAATTATTTATACTAAATAGTTTCAATACTATCAAACAAAAAATAATTAAACAAAGGAAAATATCCCACATCAAGTTCCTTCGTACCTTCTAATTATTAGTTGTCTAACTAGTAAACTCATCGAAATGAAACAGCTGAAATTGAAATTGATGACTTGTCATCTACGGGTCAACAACTTGACCTTTATAAACGGCCACTAAACAGAAGGTACCTTTAATAGCACCCATAGAATCTTCCAGGGCACATATGCCCAAAATCATTGATTGCGTTGGATCATATGATGGAGATCACGTTTTGCTCTAATCTTTCACACAAGGGATCTTGAGATCAAGGCGCACCTATCAGACGGCCATTTTTTGATTCCACATATCATAGATCCTCAAAAAAGTCCGTTGAATCCTATGTCACACATGACGCTCAAACGTGATTCGAGGGTATTTTTTGGGGATATACCCTCAAAAATATTTAAAATGCGGAATCAAACTTTGACTGTTTGATAGATGAGAAATAATCTCAAGATCCATTATATGGTAGGTAAGGGTGAAACACGATCTCCATCATTTGATCCAAAGCAATCAATGATTTTGATGTAGATGCCCTAGAAGATTCCATGAGCTCTATTAAGACTACTGTAAAGAGAAATATCCAACATCAAGTTCCTTCTAATTCTATTACCCCGCAAGCTCGCCAACAGTAATCGTACCTAAGGGCCCTCTTGGATACGATTTGGTGCGATCTGACATCTCTTGAGCGATGTAATGCATGTTGGGTCGGGTCTCGGGTCTCTCGTGTACACATGCTAGGGCCATCTTAAATATGAACACCACCTTTTCTGCCAATTGACCAGTGGGAGGAGAGAGCCGTTGGTCCAACACATCCATCAACAATTGATCTCTACCGTTAGATGAGCCTACAAATGATGAAGATAGAGAGTTGATGAGCTCTCTAGGGTGTCTTCCCATCATAACTTCTAGTGATACCACTCCAAAGCTGTAAACATCACTCTTTTCTGTGACCTTCATGGTATAAGCAAGTTCTACAAAAATGCCGAGTTAAATATTAAAGTAATATAATAGAAAATTTTAAATAAACGAATGAAATTTAATTATTTGGAAATGAGCATGTAAGTTTGTATGTATGGATGAACGCAGCATTTCACCTGCTTAAAATATTGATTGTTTTTTAATCAGACGAGGGAGATTGTTTTTCACACCAATCTTCTATAAAATGGATCTTCAAATCATGGGCATAACATCGAACGCTCAAAATATGATTTCAAATGACATACATCCCCAAAAAATGAATATGATCATGTGCTAACATCAAACATAATTCTTGAGATATGTGCTATGTGGAATCAAAATCTGATCGATTGATGGTTGGCACATGATATCTAGATCCATTGAGAGGAAGACTCGGGTGAAAAAAAATCTCTTGTCTCTCATTTAAAACAGTCAACGGTTTAAGTACATGACATGTGTTAGGGAGGGAAGGATCTTGGGTTGTATTGTAGCTCGGTATCTTTACACGTTTTGGTGTGGCCCTCAAACTACACAAAGTCAAAAAGGTTTATGGAAAAGGGACAAGCGGGAGACTTTTGGGTTCTACACGTTTTGGTGTGGCACTTACGCTAGACGCAAAGTCAAAGGTTTATGGCCGTGGATGTTAGCTTAAAGAGATGATGAAAATTTTAATTATGATATAATTAGTAGTTTCTTAATTTAAATAAAGGGTTGTGATTTATTCTAATATTAATGTGATAATCTTAATCGTTGGATTCCTTAAGAGGTAAGTTTTTAACCTTGAGTCTCTCTTTCTACACATAATACGTACTAATTGAATTGAGAGATTTAAAAGAAACCTATCTCTTTTACTGTGTGAAAAGAAAGAGAAGGCTCTACACTGGATCTTTGTGTTTGGATTGCTTTGATCGCTCAAGTTCAAGCCTGCGTAGAATTTTTGTTTGGAGTAAGATATGTCTTATTTACACTTCGTCCCATGTTTCACCTATCTAGACCATCGCCCTTGCTATTGTGTTTCCTTCACTCAATGCCCCCCTCTGGTAATGGATCGGACACTGAATGTTAGAGAAATAAACTTTGAGTGATTTGAATCGTATGAGGGAAATTGTTTTTACCACATTCTTTCACCCAAGGAATCTTTAGATTGAGAGCATGCCATCAAGGAGTCTGATTTGATTCTACATGTCACACAACCCAAAACGTTAGCAAGATCATGGTTGTACATCAAACGTGATCCTTGGATCACTTTTCAGAATTTGGGACATGTGAATCAAAATCCGACCGTTTGAGTAGAGGCTCATGATCTCAAGATCAAATAGTTCAAAGAGTGGCAAAAAATAATCTCTATTATTTGATTTAAAGCAGTGAAAATTATTTTGTCACCGGGTCTGTCACTATAGAGTAATAAGTAAAAAAAATACAAAAGCAAGGGTTGCACGGTAAATTGGTGAAACAAGGGGGTGGAATGTTAATAAGACATATCAAGGGTGGAAATGCAAAATACCAAATAAAAAAGGTGTGATGGAAGTGGGATCTCACCCCATCTCCTCAAGATTACATGCATTGTCTACCTTCGAATCAAACGATGGAAATTATTTTTCATCTCAATCTTCCACATAAGGGATCTTGAGATAAAAAATCTGTAATGGAAGTTTATAAGACATCCAATTTTTTATTTCATGTGGCACACATCACGCTAAAGCATGATTTTAGGGTCACTTTGTGAGAATGTGCTTCAAGCAGTCAGGTCCAGCTCCAAAATTTGGTTATACCTCGGGAAGGCCGGAGGGCTATTTTTTCTTAAAATATGGGTCCCTAGATGAATGCCTCTTCGGCATATGCTCATGGCCAACCCTACGTGCAATAAAAAATGACTATCTAATTTTATGCCCATGATATTAAAGTCTATTGCATGCAAGAGAGCAATGATCTCCATTACCTTATTTAATGGTTGTATGCACGCGGACTGGAGGAGGTGGAGCGAGATTAGGGGTCTCAAGTCCGGCCCGGTCTGGCATGATATGGGCCGGGTAAGGGCTGCACCTTATTGCCCATTTAATAAATGGGACGAGCCAGGCTAGGCAAAATATATAAACGGGCCAAGCTTGGGCATTTAGTGGCAAGCCCGTCAGCCCGTTATACTATAGAGCTTTATTCTGGCCCGGCCAGCCGGAATAAAAATAGGTATGCATATTTTAGGGTACACCCGTTATATATATATTAGTCACTATTAATGAAATTATTATCTTATTCTTATTTTAAGCCATTAGTATTTTAAGAGGAGGGTATATTTGGTAGTTACCTCAACTACAGTTGCTCCAGTTGGATGGGCTCATGACCTGCCCTAATACACCCTTAAAAAGATTTTAAAATGTGGCTTGAATGGCTTACGTGGGGATGGTCCGGCCCGACTGAAGCCCAATTATGTGGTGGGCCGGATATTATTTGGGCCAGTAGGCTAGGATATTTTTTAGTCGGCCTGGCCCGAATAATAAATGGTAGTCAGTCCCACCCGAATAATCAATGGCCTGGTCATGAGCCGAACATTTTAGCCCATTTAAATCTCACCCGTTTAGGGCCGGACCCGATCCATTGATACCCGTAAGTGAGATCACAGTTTCACAGAGTGTAAATAATGCTATCCATGAATAAATCTTTTAAAGTAAATTAGGTTACCTGGCGCCATGTAGCCATAAGACCCTACAACTGCGGTCCATAGAGACGAATCTGGATACAACCATCTTGCTATCCCAAAGTCTGAGACACGAGCTTCCAACTCCTCATCTAACAAAACGTTGTTAATCGAAATGTCCCGGTGCACGATAGTGGGCAAGCAGTCATGCTGCAAGTAGGAGATAGCATGCGCAACGCCTTGTATAATCTTCACTCTTCTCACCCAATCCAACTCCACTCCCCCATCCTCCCCATACAACACCTTTCCCAAACTACCCCTCTCCACATACTCGTACACCAGATACATGCATCCCTTCGACGAGCAAAACCCATGCAGCTTCACAATATTCCTGTGCCGAATCTCCCTCAGCGTTTCGATCTCGTTCACGAAGCTCGATCGATGAGTTTCTGGAACGTCACCAGAATCCGAAATGTGAAGGCGTTTCACCGCAAAAATCTGACCGGACTGAAACTCCGCTTTGTAAACACTCCCGTATCCTCCTTTCCCGATACAATAGTGTTCGCTGAAATCTTCGGTCGCTCTTACGATATCGTTGAAAGTGAAATTGACTTCTTTGTCCAAGGTTAAGGATTGAGGTGTAGCTTCATTCCATCTCCTCGTATCTTCACCTGCTCTCTTTCGCTTCGTCGTTACTAGCAAGAATCTTTGGACGAGTGCTGCTATAAAGAAAACACCGACGATAGGGACGATGATGGCTATAACAATTACTTTCCTACTAGGCCCATTTCCTTGAGAATCTAAATTACAAGGTTTCAATCCTTGTGCATTGCCACACAAGCCCGAGTTTCCCTCGAAGAACTTGGATGTTTGAGTTTGGAAAATATCCGCGACAGGACCGACCAACTGATTGTATGAGAGATCGACAACTTGAAGACTCATCATGGTTGATAAACTAGTTGGAATTCTGCCATAAAGGTTATTATGAGAGAGATTGAGGTTCTCAAGCGACTCCAACTTCCTCAGATCACTAGGGATAAGCCCAGAGAGAGAATTATTGCTCAAATCTAAAATCATTTGCAGATGAATCAAATTACCGACTTGATTTGGTATTTCTCCAGATAATTTGTTGTTGCTCAGATCCAAACCTACTAATTTGAAGCAATTTCCAAGGGTAAATGGTATGTCGTTGGTGAGAGCATTTTTTGAGATATCGAGTTGTTGGAGCTCAGATAGATCGCCAATCGTTGAGGGAATCTCCCCAGATAAATGATTGTTACTCAAATTAAGGTTGTATAACAATCTTAAATTGCCCAATTCTATTGGAATCTTTCCTGTTAAATCATTTGAAGTTAAGATTAGGGCTTGTAATTGGGTCAAGTTCCCAAACTCAGCTGGGATTCCACCAGAAATTTTATTTCCTTCTATATTCATATACTTGAGTGCTTGCCATTTTCCCCATTCAGATGAAAGCTTGCCTGAAAACTGATTCCAAGCGAGGTCAATGTACGTAAGTTGTGGATGCACTCCAAATGGTTGTGATATGTCCCCGATAAATTGGTTTGATTGTAGTCGTACCCTTAGTAATTTTGAGAAATTTCGAAAGCATGGAAGCGTGCCGGTAAGATTGTTGATGAAAAGGTTCAAATGAGTAAGTTGTGTTAGGTTCTCTATTGTATGAGGGACCGAACCTGTAAGCATGTTCACACATAGATGTAATATTACCAAATGTTTCAAATTCCCAATCTCTGATGGTATCGAACCCGAAAGGTTATTAATAGAGAACGCGAGTACTGTAAGATTTGTGAGTTGGCCGATCTCTGGTGGTATCGAACCTGTAAGCATGTTCTCGGACAGGTCCAAAGTGACCAAATGTTTCAAATTCCCAATTTCTTGCGGTATTGAACCTGTAAGGTTATTTGTGTGCAGGTAGAGTGTTTGAAGCATTTGAAGATGGCCTAAAGAAGAAGGAATGGGCCCGCCTAACGGATTTTCTCGGAGTGAGAGATAACGAAGATTTGAGAGGAAGCCAAGTTGTGGAGGTATCCCGCCAGTGAAATTGTTTCCCCCTAGACGAAGATCTTTGAGTCTCGTAAGGTTTGCTAAGCTTACTGGTATCGGACCTTGAAAGAAATTAGACGAAAGATTGAGATACTTTATGGTCTTTAGACTACTTAGTAAGGACTCGGGTAATGGACCACTCAGTCTATTCTCCGACATGTCCAAGAGCGAGAGAGAAGGCATGCTCCTGAATTTTGAATAGTCTGGAGATTCCAAGTGGTTCACTCCTACATCTATGTGCCGTACCTTTGTGAGATTGCTAAGTTCGTAAGGGATCGTGCCATTGAGATTGTTGATGGAGAGGTTGAGGTGGCGGAGCTCTGCGAGATATCCGATTTCTTTCGGGATGGGCCAACCAAAATGATTGACACCTAAATCCAAGAAGGTGAGTTTGGAGAGGTTGCCGATGCCGGATGGGATGGCTCCTTGGAGATTGTTGAAACTTAGGTTCAAACGAGTGAGGTTTGGGAAGGAAGAGAAGTCGAACTCATCCAGCGTTCCGCCGAGCTTTGAATTTTGAAGGTTTATCTCGACGACGCTTCTGTTTCTGGGGCGGCCGCACACTATTCCGGTCCAGTTGCATAGGGTGTTGGTGTTGGTGAGGTTCCATGAATTGAGAGAGTGATGAGTTGTTAAGCTATTCTTCCAATTGACAAGGGCTCTGGCTTCTCTAGTTTCTGCTCTTGTTTTGAAAGAGGAGAGAGAAAACAGGAGAAGAAGAGACAGAAGATGAAGAGACAGAAGATGAAGAGTTTGTTGACGGTTAAGCATGATGGCATTGGTTGGTTCTACAAACTAGTTTGCAGCTGCCTAATTAATGGTACAAGTTTCATCTGCTTTCTCTTCTCTCCACTTTTAAATGGCTTATTCACATGCGTTGTACACTTTTTTTTTTTTTTTTACTGAAGTATACGTTGGGTTGCACTATGCAGTGAAGAATATGTTGGCTTTGACGGGGTACAATTATTTACACCCTTGAAACTATAATCTCACCCATCCTCTCGAGATGGAACACATGGACCGCTTCGTATCTATGATATGGAGATAGTTTTTGGAGAGTATTATATGTAGGCACGTTTTGTGCAGGCAAAGTGCAAGTGAGTGACAAGGCATGACGTAATAGGCTGTAAGTGGACTGGGGCCCAAGCAATCAGGTTGGATCAGTCCGTCATGTAACACCATATCAGCGGCATGCACTTTACCTGCACAAAACATGTATGCTGTTTGCAATTTTTCATAGCTTCTTCTCCCAATTATCCATAAAATGAATCTTGAGAAATGCGAGTCAAACTTTTATTTCATATTTGACAAATCTCATTGCGTCTAGGTTAGCTCTTTTGGGACAAAGAATAGCTCTCACTTTTTGACTTCGACAAAGAATTACTTTTATATTTGGTAACACAACTCTTTGTCTCATTTACTTTGACAGGGGAGTTATTTTAAGTGATAAAATTGTTTTATACCCGCTCTATCTCAGAGCAGATTTTATCTACTCTGAAAGAAAACAAATAAAGAGCTGTTTCTACTCTTATAGAACTAATCCAAACAAAGTCATAAAATGGCCCTAAAATCACGTCGCACACCTTATAAGTCAAACGTGATTTTAGGGTATCAGTTGGCCTCATGGCGTAAGTATGGGCTGCCAATTTTTGTTTGTACGCTGCACCGACCAAACCGTATGTGGCACGCACATTTCGCTATCTAAAACTAGTAAGACTTTGGCTCCCCTATCTAAAAGTTAAAAGACTTTGACTCCGCTGACCCTCATTTGAATAACCTTTAAACTCTGATTGTTTACACACCGTTCAATTCATAGATCTTAAATGGAAGAGTCATAAATAATATTTTTTCGGAGATTTCAATCATCCCATACCAACCGTTTTTCTTAATTTTAGTGGCTGATATTAAAGTTTAGGTGAAACATATTCCAATAGTCAATTACGAATTAAACAATTTAAATTGATCCAAATATAGCATAATAATCGACCATACTTCAGCGACGTAAGAGTAGAAAACTATTTTATGAAGTATGATTTAAACCCTAATTTGGTGTTTAAATGTCACTCAAGAGCTATTATAGTTTCAACAAGTTTGAAATTGGACAAATTTAGGATATAATGGTGTGGAAAGTTTGTGCTCTTTATAGGGATTTGAAAGTTTGTGCTCATTATTGGAATACGAACCGAACCTACAACAGTTCAACTTTTATATACAAGTGGCCAGCTGCTTTCGAAACTTGAACCCACATTTTCATGCTTCACAGGTCTGACTTTAAATTTTTATGCACTTGAACCCACATTTTCACATTTGATATATTTGGCCTTCAACTTTTACGAACCAGTGGACGCTCCTAGAACTAGATCCCGCATTTTTACACTTGAGAGATCTAACCTTCGACTTTTACGCATAAGTGGTTGCTCTCGAGACTTGAATCCGCATTTTCACGCTTGAAAGATCTAACCTTCAGCTTTTACGCACAAGTGATTCTTAACAATTTTTCTACGATTGTCAATTACCCAATGCTCAAGGTGGATGGGAGATAGACCTAACCTTCACCATTTATGGATAAAGTAGCTACCCGCCACATTTTCATACTTAGACAGGTTTAACTTTCAACACTTTCGGCATTTGCAACTCAGGATTTACGTGGTTTTGAAATGGTATTCAACAGTCTTTCATAGTTCTAGGGGTGGCGTAGCTTCTCAATTCTATATAGGATTTTGAAAAAGTTAGCATCTGCACTACAAAAAATAAGACTATTAGTGGCAATTTTTAGTTGTAAAAAACTGCCACTATTAACATAAAAGCTATTATGACTATTAGCGACGAGTATTAGCGGCAATTTTTTTGTTAATAGTGGCAGTTTTTGGCTACCGCTAATAGTTTTATTTTTTGTAGTGATGGTAACAGATTTAAGGAAAACGGACCTAAGCCCAAAATCAGGCAATTTTGTGGCATGTGAATCTAGGTTGTCACAGAATGATATCAGATCGGAGGACGGCTCTTCTATAAGGTGAGAGGTTGTAATAGTCCCACATTGGATAGAGTAAAGCCCCGACACCTTAAGCTATATGTGATTGTAGGCGCTATATGTCATGACGCTTTTGGGTGGGAACTTAAGTCCATACCAGAAAAAACTTGGGACGGAGCGAGATCTAAGCTCAAAACTAGACAATATTATAACATGTGGGCTTGAGTCTTCACATGTATTCTTGTGAAATTATTTTATAGTGAATTATCGTTGCCCGTAGATATTAGCAAACTACAGAATCACGTAAATATTCTCTCCTGTATGTTTGTATTTAATTTTCTTTGTTTGCTTTCTAGATCGATAGTTCAATATGAAAGTAGCTACTTTAGATCCATTTTTACTCGAATAACCCAGCCATTTTCCTTCATATGAAAACTAAGGAAGGAATTCTAGCCATCACTTTTTTGGTCCCCACCCCTAGCGCCCAATGTCAACTCTTTAGAAATATACCGTAAGAAAATGAGGAAGAGAAGTCTACCCATCCCTTTCAGTGGCTCATTTTTCTTTGTGAATTTAGTGGTGTGTAAAAATGAATCCTAATTTTTTTCACGGCATCGACTAACCTATTGTGCATATGGCTTTGAGCCGTCTCACCTTGTTACCTTTTATAGTCTATAACCGCTAAATTGAACTTTTAGCTGCAACTATCACAGCTGATCGCTAAAAGGGTAAAAGGAAGAGAAATTTATCTGACCGGCCCTGTCAAATACGTTTTTTACGTCAGAAGCCTTGTAGTTTCACTTTTATTCAAACAAATCCGTTGCGCGCCGAGCCGACGCACACTTTTATGAAATGCCCAAACTACCCCCAATGTAATAAATAGTCGTCCTCTTTTCAAAATATTTACTGTTTACCTTTTTTACTTTTTACTTTTTCGTTCGAAGTCAGTGGAGAGTCGTTGTCGCTTCGTAGACGCTAGCGTTCAGATCTACAATCTTCAAGCTACCAAATCTGTAAGTTGGAATTAAAATTACCTTCCATTGCTTTAGATTTTTTTTTCCTCCTCTCTTTGGTACACATTTTAATATAATTTTTTAAGGTTTTCCCATATGTAATCGATATCGATCTTATATGTAATCGTTAACGATTACATATTGAGTTGCTATCGCTTACATGTAGAGTCGATAACGATTACATATGTAGTCGTAATCGGCTATATAAATAGTCGATGACGACTCTATAAAAACTCGATATCGACTCTCTATGAATATAATTAATACCCATCATACGAATTAATTTTCCTATAATTATTACCCTTGATGCCATAACCCATAATAAATCATACGAGGTTTTATATTTATCTCAGTTGACGTTCAATTTATTGCCAACTACCCTTTTGTAAAACCATTATGGCAAGTAAGCTTGAAAGAATGAGAAAATTTAATACAACGATTCGTATTCCACCATCTAGGAGCTTTAAATACAGGTTTAGTTCGTCCTTAGCAAACCTATCATCCATACCAGCCCATATTTTTTTCAATGTCAGACGACGAAGAAAAAACCTACTATAACCCAATCAAGTTCGAGCCTGTATTGGGGGACCCACCACCACCACCAGAATCAGATCCTCTGCAGTTCCTGTGGGACGAGTACGATGAAGTAATGGAAATTTTTGCGAAGGAAGAAAAGAAAAAGAATAAAAGAAAGAAAAAGAAACTTAAGACGGAACCACCCGCCTCTCCAACCCATCTACCACCTGCTCTTCATCCATCTTCCTAAATTTTAGTTAGAAGCGGAGGACCGCTTTTATCGAAGAATCTTCCTTAAGACGTTGCCGCAAGATTTTATTTTCATTTTAAATTATAAATAAAATATTATGAATGTAATTGAAAAATTTTGAAAGTAAATAAAACATTTTGATTCAATGGCGACTTCATAAAATTTTTTAGTCAGTAAATTAAATATTTTTAATGTAAATAAACATTTTGAGATCATTGCGACTTTATATTGAGTCGATACTGATTGTATAAATAGTCGATGACGATTTCATATGTAATCGATGACGGCTATGGAGTCGATATCGATTACATCTAGACTCGATATTGATTACATCTAGAGTCGATATCGATTATATAGAGACTCGATATTGATTACATATAGGGTCGATATCGATTACATATGTAATCGATATCGGCTCTATATGTAATCGATATCGGTTTTATATATTAATTTCATTCAACATTTAAACTATCCTTGTTAGTATGGGGCTTAGTCCATTCTTTTTTATTACAGTTCATTTCAAAAGGCTGTCAAGATGGTTGTACACCGAACTGTTGCCAAGTGTTCGCCCAGTGTCATTTCGAATCTCTACGAAAATGTTATCCCAGCTCGGAAGAAGTTGCTGAGAAATTCAGTTTTTGGTGAAATATTTCAAATGCCTAAGGGTGTGGGATTTCTTTTCGATGTGGTGGATGTGATGTTGACATTTTGGGTTGAAAAAAATCACTTCCGAATTGGAAAGATTGATGTCTATCTTCGGAAGATAAACATTGCATTGATACTGGGCCTTGCCGTAGTTGGCCCAGAAAAGTATACCCCATCCGTTAAACTATCGGAAGAACAAATCATTCGATATGAATACTTTCGTGGAACGCCTCTTAGAAAAATTCTCCGGTCTCATATAGATGCTGCAATTCGGAGAGCGGAAAGTGATGAGGACTTCGTAAAGTTGTCCCTTCTATTTGTGTTGTGCATATTTCTCTTTCCCGGGTCCCGCCATCAGCTTTCGGAAGACCATATCGACCTCATCGATGATGTGGAGAACTTTAACCGAACTCCGTGGGGTCTGCATGTCTACCAAGACTTGATCGAGTATATAATGAAGGGCGCGGCGAATAGAAAGACTGCCGAGATGGATAAAGCCCTGAAGACATACAACACATATGGATGCATATGTGTACTTCAATGGTGGGCTTATGAGATCCTACCCGATATATCGCCATCCCAGCTAGACCTTGACGAGCCTTTCTCACGACTGCTGAAATGGTCGGACAGGGCGCAGTCAAGGATCAAAAGTTACACTCGTGGACAGATGTTAGACAGCAAGGTATGAGGTCTATTGCCAATTAAAAAAGCAACTTACCGATTCATTATAGAATTGATAACGATTCAATACAGAATCGATAACGACTTTTTAAGAAGTCGATAGCGACTCAGTATAGAATCGATATCGACTTCTTAGTAAGTCGATAGTGATTCATTTCGGAATTGATAACGACTTACTAAATAGTCGATAACGATTCATTAAATAATCGATAGCGATTCAATACCGAATTGATAACGATTTATTAAATAGTTGGTATCGATTCTTTACATAATCGAGAATTATTTATTATATATACGATCATTTTATTCCGTTATTTACCATGTTTTCTTTTCTTTCAAAAGGTTCGCGCTCCCCTCGTGCCTCAGGGCTTTGAATTAGAGATACCCGTGTTAAGAGAATATCTACGGGTTTAAAAGGAGGTTGGGGGAAAGAGGAAAGAACCAGTCAAGAAAGCTGTGGAAGAGATGCTGCGGAAGAAGAAAATAAATTACATTCCAGTCGAGAATATTGAAGAGGAAGAATAGGATGACGCATCGAAGTCAGAAGAAGAACTCCCCTCGAAAAGGGGCCTCGTCCATGTGGGAGAGGGTCAGCCAAGAATTAGGGGGGCCACCAAGGAGAGCCTGGTAGCGAAAGATAGCCCAGCTGAAGCGTCCACCTCCAATGATTCTTTGTTGAGGAGGGTCGATCATTTGACGCTGGAGAACTTGAAGCTCACCCAAAGAGTGAGCGATTTGGAGGGAGAGAATAAGGCCAAACGCTATGCTTCAGAGAGAAACTATGCAACTCCTTCAATGAGCGGCTGAATTCAAGGGATGTGGAGTTGCAGAAGTTAAATCACTATAACTCTTTGGTCAGAAAGGGCTAGGCGAATATAAAAGAACTCCTTAAAAATTTATTGGAGGCGAGACCTAAGGTATGTGTTGAAACGTGGTTTTATATGTTCAGTTTTGTTAACATAAATCGATATCGACTGTATATAGAGACGATAACGACTATATACACAATCATTATCGATTGTTTATAGAGTCGATATCGATTATATTTACAATCAATATCGACTCTATATACAATCGATAACGATTGTTAATAGAGTCGATAACGATCATATATAAAATCAATATCAACTATATATACAGTGGATAACAATTATATTTAAAATCGATTTGTACTTTTAAAAATGGGGATAAAAAATTAATTCTTATTTTGCACCATTATTTCGATGTATAGGATGTGGCTATTGAGGAGCTGATATCGAAAGTGTGCGACACAGCCGTCGATAAGGAACCATCAACTCCTATGCATTAGGTTTCTCCTCCTCCTCCCATTGATGAGGTGATGGCAGCTGCTGACGAGCAGCCTGAGACTCAAACTGATAAGGGTCCTGCTGGTGAAGAGGAAACCTCTTCCCAATTGCCTCACCAACAAGCTGAGCCTCACTTAAGACCTAGGCAAGGGAAACTCAGCAAATTAACTTCCGTCAGACCTAAGGCACATCGAAGGGTAGCGGCTGTAAAAAAGCCTACCAAAAAGGCCAGTGAAGGACCAACTGTTGAGCCTGGACCAGTGGTACTCATTACCGCTGGTCCTGGGTCTACTGCTGAAGATTCTCCTACTGAGCTTCCACCTGAGCTGACAGCGGGCCAAAAATATATGTTAGACATATGGAACAAGCCTCTGAAGGAGGACGAGTAAGTTATTCTTCCCTGATTCCTTAACTTTATTATTATATATTTATCGTGAAGATTAGTTACGTTGATCATTATTTATGCAGCGACTATGTAAGCACTGTCGGCAAGTATAAGCTAGTAGTGCAATCCTTCAGATGTTTGGCGGTCACACAGTACCTGGATAACTCTGTAAGTTTTTAATATACTGTAAGTAAAAACAAGAATAGTTAAAGCTGTCGACGATTCATTATAGAGTCAATATCGATTCATTATAGAGTCGATGACGATGACTTACGTCATCGTTATCGACTCTCAAATTAATCGATATTGATGGCTTTTAGAGTCGATAACGATGGCTTATGTAATCGTTATCGACTCTGTAACTCATCGATATCGATTCATTGGAGAGTCGATAACAATGACTTATGTCATTGGCATCGATGACTTATAGAGTCGATAACGATTATGTATTTAACTCTAACTGCATATTTTAATCTAACTGCATTGGTTTCAGGTTATGGGCATCTACCTGAGACATTTGGAAGTAATTGATGATAAAATTCATCCTGATAAAAAGCTCAAAAACTTCCTTCTGGACCCTACCGCGCTAACGTTCATGGGCTATGAACTGAGAGATTTCAACAAGTTCCTGCTTGCTGTTGTGATATTTTAATTGTAATATTTTACTCGCAAGCGCACGAATCAGATTATAGATAGTGGGTGTAGAGTACGAGATCGTTCCCACGAGGACTAATTTTGAAAGATCTAAAAAGACAACCAATTCCAAAAATCTACTAAGATTTAACAGTATTCTACCAGTCTTATGATTTAAGCGGTTTGATGAGATGATAATTATTGACTACAAACTGAAATTTAATTGATAATTCAAAAATAAAGATAAAGATGAAGATACTAAATCTTCTCATCTTTGGTCCGTTCTTCCCATAATATAAATCTACGGATTAAACTATGAGATATACCATTGAAAACAAACATCTTTTATGAAAGATAAATGGTCAAAACTCCGATAGGTTCCACGTTGCATCCCTGCAATCAGGACTTAGATGATTTTCATATATAGATCTGGGATCAAGGGCATGGCTCGGCACACTTGATCTCAGGTTCAAATAAAAATCATCCCCAAAGTGGGTGAAAATTCTAACAATAATACCACCATAGATCTGAAATCAAGGGCATGGCTCGGCACACTCGATTTCAAATTAGGGAGTAATTAAGATAAAATTACCATTACAGATCCAAGATCCAGGGTATGGCTCGGCACACTCGATCCCAGATCATAATCGTAATTAGATCCACACGATGAAAGTAAAAAGACCATATAACAATAATAGGACCACGATCCGAGATCCTGCATGGCCTCACACGCGATCCCGATTAGTGGCGAGAATTTCATCCGTTCATGATAACACAACAACCATAAAATAAGATCTCATATTTTAATCCTAAATTTATATTATTAAAAGTACATCCCTCGGATGGGATTCATTAGATCCCCATCCCTATGAATTTAGCCGCACATATTGTAATTAAATGACATAAATAAATAAGGAAGGAAAAATAACATAAATTTAATGAATTAAAAATACCTCAACTTCAAAAGAAATTACTTTGATCCAAAAATATGATGATCTTCAGAAACGAAATTAATGCAAGAATAAACTTGAACAAAAATAATAAACTGGAGGAATGAGTACTAAAAAATTAAAGGAACAAAGCTCTCAAAAAGGAATAAATAAAAACTCCTTATTTCTATGTCTAACTATGAAAAAGTAAAAACTAAAACTATAATCTCCTATCTCCCTAATTCTCTTTCTCGAAGTATTTTGAGTTGCTTTAAATAGATTCCCGGTCGCAGAAGTCTCCCTAGCCGCAAAGTTAGGGTCGATTAATCGACCCAATAGGGTCGATGCATCAACCCTCAGCTCAAAATCAGCTTTAAAGTGTCAGATCCGTGTCTGACACTATTTTCTCCTCGATTAATCGACCAAAAGGGTCAATGCATCGACTCCCAAAAATCCGTGAATTTCAGCACACTTTTTGTAACAGACACTACTTCAGTATTTTAGCCATAACTTTCTGTCCCAAACTCAGATTGAGGTGATTGTTATTCCGTTGGAAAGCGGACGAAAAGATATACAACTTTTGTGTTTTGACAATTTCATAATTCGGCCGTCTTGAAGGTCCAAATTTAGCCGCAAGTCACACCAAGTTCTCGATGACCCAACGTTGCAGTGTTTTGACATTATTTTCATAATTCTTGGGCTGTTTTCCACACTTGGCTTGTATTTACCTGAAACACTTCAAATCTAATAATTCTCATCAGATAGCCTTCATCGGACAGCTAAATATAGGTATTTAAGGGTAAAATATCATCATATTTCAGTACTCATCATACCCCCAAACCTACACTTTGCTAGCCCTCGAGCAAAGCAAACTAAAGAAAAATAAATTGCCACTTTCATAGGGAGCACGATTGCACTTAGCATGTGCAGCAAGCCTTTAAACCCCTAGGTGATCCCTAGTGGAGGAGTTGTGTCTCCTGAGGTTTTACAGTAAAATTACCCACAAACTTCAATACATTTTTGAAATCATCGATAAAATTGAGTTTTCAAAATATGATTTTCATAACATATATACCATTCAAAAACAAAAATCATTAATCAATTCAACATGCGAATTCTTAATTTTAAATAACAATATTATACTAATCATACTAGCATCCATTCAAATTAGTCTAATGCTCCAATCGTTAGATAACTCATCCATTCATGCTTAAACGTGAAGTGTGTGCATACCCAAACCAAAATTCATCCATCTCAGAACTAGTTCAAACGAGAAACCGTCGGACCTGTTGTTTAGACTCAATCCTCACTTTAGGTATACTCTTGAAATAAAATCACTCCGATGATGGGTAAGTTTTCGTACATATGTGAGAGATCAATACAAAGCAAATAAAAAGTTCTCACATGATAAATGAAACACGATGCAATCAATGAACAAAAATAAATCTCATAAGAAGATACTTGTATATCCTAAGCATGTCATATCAAGTGTCATAAGTATCACATATTCACTCTCCACAAGGCAGTTTACCAATGCAAGATCAGATCATAAAGGTCTTTTTGTAGGGTTGTAATGGGGCTCAGGAAAGGGTAAGAAAGAAAAGGAAGTTGGGATTCAAAATTTCTGAGAAATCGGAAAGGAAACAACTGTTTGATTTTTCTATTGCTCTTCTTTTTCTTTTCTAATCTCTCACTATTTTTCTATTTTTCTCAACTTTCTTTTTCTTTTGAATTTCCTTTTCTTGAAGCACCTCATATTTTTCATTATTTTTCACAAATTTTTTTTTCTCTCCCTTTTTTTCTTTTATGTTTTTGCCATACACTCTCAGTAAACACCACAACTCAGTATCTTTCCACTTACTCTCTTTTCGTTCACTCTCATCCCTCGTTCTTAATTTCTCAGAAATAAGAAGGGTAAAGCTGAATTTTCAGAAATGGTGAAGGGGTAAAGGTTAACGTGGCTTATCAAAGAATGTATAAAGGTAAATTTTTCAATAGGCTCAAAGGGGTACTAGAAAGATAAATTTATATAAGGTGGGATATTTTAAGCACAAACGAGCCAAAGATGGCCTTCAATCATATCCTTAAAAGATGGTAACCTTGTCTATTTGTCTTGAGTAGATATACAGTACGTTCTAACATAATGATATGAATTTGATTCCATGTAAAGTCACAAGCCAAAGTAAAGTGTATGAGATTATTCAAAATAATTCGTATTCAAAGAAAACTCCGAGTTTATGTATTCACTCATCAATGACGGGAAATTAGCTCTAAAGCTCACTGGGTTTAGTCTCCACTAAGAACCTAAGATTCAACGTTCAAAACAGTTCATCGATTTCTAAGTCTTAGCTTGGTATAAGTGTAAAAATTCTAAGCATGAATATCAAAATTATCCATAAAATATCACATTAAGCTTCATCATCTTAGATACAAGTAATCAGAATATGATATCAGTATTCTCAAAATTAAATTCACATGCATCATCAACTAAAGTTTGAAAAAAATCGTAAAATAATGTGCATGATGACTTCAAAATAATAAATTTTTTTTTTTTTTTTTGTAAATAAATAATAAAAAATACAAAATAGAGAACCATACCTCCAAACCTAAAAATTATAATGTCCTCATTGATTGAAATAGGTAATGCACCCCCAAACCTGTTGAAAAGTACCTCAACACAAAGATCAAGTGCAGAGAATAGGGGCATTAAATTGAAACAATGAGACTAAAAATTTAAAAATGTCCAACCAATGAGACTAAAAATTTATTGAAGGTAATGTGGCTACACTATTTAGGGAAATAAAAACAACCTAAACTAAACAAAAAACTAATATGTTAAAAATAAACATACGAAATAAAGAAATCCTAAATCCTAAAGTTACAAATTTTTTTTTTTTAATTTAATTTAATTTAATTTAATTTAATTTAATTTAATTTAATTTTTTTTTAAAGACGAAATATAAAGAGAAATCACACAAAATTGGGTTGCCTCCCAATGAGCGCTAGTCTAAAGTCGATAGCTCAACCATGTAAATTGCTCAGTCAGGGTGAGCAATTGGATCACTCAAAGAAAGAGTGTCAGAGAATGCAATTGCATTCTCAAGGAACGGTTTCAATCGTTGACCGTTAACTCGAAAAGCATTCTCGTGTTTCGGGTTGATAATATCAACGGCCCCATTGGGGAGTATGCGAGAGATTTTGAAAGGGCCACTCCAACGGGTTTTTAGTTTCCCCAAAAATAGATGAAGTCGGGAATTATAAAGTAGAACCAGCTGACCAACAACGAAAGATTTTCGTAGAATAGATTGATCATGAACCCGTTTCATACGGTCCTTATACGATTTAGCACAGTCATAGGCATCAGCACGGATTTCTTCTAATTCATTTATTTGGAAACCCCTTTGGGCACCAGATTGCAAGAGATCAAAATTTAATGACTTAATGGCCCAAAATGTTCGATGTTCCAGCTCAACCGGGAGGTGACATCCTTTACCAAAGACCAACCGATACGGCGACATGCCAATCGAAGTTTTAAACGCAATTCGATATGCCCATAGAGCGTCATTCAACTTTAGTGACCAGTCTTTACAGTTCGGATGGATTGTCTTTTCTAAAATCCGCTTGAGTTCCCGATTAGAGACTTCAACTTGGCCACTTGTCTAAGGATGGTATGGTGTAGCGACTTTGTGCGTGACACCATATTTTTTCATTAATTGAGTGAATACTTTATTGCAAAAGTACTTTCCACCATCGCTGATTATCGCCTTTGGAATACTAAAATGAGAAAACACTTGATCCTTGAGAAATTTGATCACCACTCTGTGATCATTCGATTTACACGCCACAGCCTCTACCCATTTCGAGACATAATCAACACCGACAAGAATGAACGTATTTCCAAATGAATTCGGGAAAGGACCCATAAAATCGATCCCCCAAACATCAAATAATTCAACTTCTAAAATTGAATTGAGCGGCATCATGTTGCGCTTTGAGATTCCGCCCAGCATTTGACAGTTGTGACAAGATTTGCAATGCTGATGACAATCCTTAAAGATCGTCGGCCAGTAAAAACCACTTTGGAGGATCTTTGCTGCAGTCTTTTTGGAACTAAAGTGACATCCACAAGCTAACTCATGACAGAACGAAATGATCCGCGGTTGCTCAGATTCAAGAATACATCTTCGTATGATTTGATCAGAACAGTATTTGAATAAATAATGATCTTCGAAAAAGTAGTATTTCACCCGAGCTAAGAAAATAGATTTCTCATTCTTTGACCAATGGTGAGGTAATTTCTCGGTGACTAGATAATTGACAAGATCCGCATACCAAGGTGGGCAATCAATCCTGAACAACTGTTCGTTCGGGAAGTGCTCCAAGATCGAAACAAGCTCGTTAGATCTCTCAATAATTATTCGTGACAAGTGATCTGCCACCATATTTTCTGAGCCTTTCTTGTCCTAGATCTCCAAATCGAACTGTTGCAACAACAAGATCCATCTAATTAAACGTGCCTTAGCGTCTTTCTTAGCGAACAGATAGCGCAGAGCAGCGTGATCTATGAATACCACGACTTTAGATTCTAATAAATAGGATCGAAATTTATCCAACGCGAAAACTAATGTCAAAAGTTCCTTTTCAGTGGTCGAGTAGTTCAACTGGGCATCGTTGAGAGTACGACTCGCATAGTAGATTATATGCGGTAATTTTTCTATTCGTTGCCCCAGAACAGCTCCAATTGCATAATTAGAGGCGTCGCACATGATTTCAAACGGGAAGTCCCAGTTCGGAGATTGAATTATTGGAGCTTTTATCAATTCGGCCTTAATGGTTTCAAAGGCTCGCAAACATTCATCATCAAAAACGAACAGGGCATCCT
Organism: Chloranthus sessilifolius; assembly: GCA_021018995.1. Classification (NCBI taxonomy): domain Eukaryota; kingdom Viridiplantae; phylum Streptophyta; class Magnoliopsida; order Chloranthales; family Chloranthaceae; genus Chloranthus; species Chloranthus sessilifolius. Next base: position 116,901,480 of record CM037594.1, on the reverse strand, counting down.
CTGAAAGTAAACTGCATAGCGGTCGCGCTATCTTGCTGAAATCTTTAATAAAACACCGATAAAAATCGGCGTGGCTCAGAAACGATATGATTTCCTTCACTGTCCTAGGTGGTGGTAGATTGGCAATTAAATCAACTTTGGCCTTGTTGACCTCGATACCTTGGGACGATATGATATGTCCTAAAACAATGTCATCTTTAACCATGAAGTGACATTTTTCTCAGTTAAGAACAAGGTTCTTCTCTTGGCATCGTGCAAGCACTAGCGACAAATGAGTCAAACAGTCAGCAAAACTGTTTCTATGGATCGAGAAGTCATCCATGAAGACTTCGAGGAATCGCTCGACCATATCCGAAAAAATACTCAGCATACATCTTTGGAATGTAGCTGGTGCATGACAAAGCCCAAATGGCATTCGTCGGTAGGAGAAAGTACCAAAAGGACATGTGAAAATGGTCTTTTCCTGATCCTCAGGTGCAATGACTATTTGGTTATACCCGGAATAGCCATCGAGGAAGCAATAGTACTCATGCCCGGCCAATCTTTCCAACATTTGATCGATAAACGGAAGAGGAAAGTGATCTTTCCTCGTCATCAAATTTAACTTTCGATAATCAATGCACACTCTCCACCCTGTTTGAATTTTTGTAGGGACTAGAATGTTTTCCTCATTCTTCACCACTGTGACTCCCGATTTCTTAGGGACCACTTGTGTTGACCCATTCTTGTCGAGATGGGGTATATAATTCCAGCATCTAGAAGTTTGATTACCTCATTTCGGACTACGTCTTGCATTATAGGGTTCAGTCTCCTCTGTGGTTCCCTAGAAGGCTTAGCATCGATGCATACACACCGTGGGACTAATGCCTTTGATATCTTTTATCGACCAACCGAGGGCACTTTTGTGCTCTTTGAGTACATTCATGAGTTGTCCTTCTTGATGCGCATCCAATGTTGATGATATTATAACGGGTTGAGTTTTATTCTCCCCCAGGTAGACATACTTGAGATTTTCCGGAAGAGGTTTAAGTTCCAAGGACACTTTCTCCTCCTCTTTCGGCTTTTCCTTAATTAATTCAATTTGAGTTCCACACTCTATTTCCTTTTCGTCTCCCAGACGTGGTGTAGAGTCCAACATGTGATTCACTTCTTGGATCAGTTGATCCACATCAAAATTCTCTCCAAAATGCGTAAGACAAGCTGCTAAAGGATCGTCAGTTTCAGATGCATGAAATATTTCCTCTATGATTTCATCGAGTATGCATGCTTCTGCATGTTCATCATCCTCCATGGGCTGCTTGGCAATATTAAAAATGTTGAGTTCTACGGTCATATTCTCGAATGACAGATTCATGATCCCGTTTCGACAATTGATCAGCGCATTGGAGGTTGCTAGGAATGGTCTTCCTAGAATCACTGAAATGTTATTCTTCAAATTCGATGCTGGTTCAGTGTCCAAAACAATAAAATCCACAGGAAAGTAGAAAGAATCCACCTTGATGAGGACATCTTCCATAATTCCTTGAGGGATCTTTACGGACCGATCAGCTAACTGAAGGGTCATCGCAGTGGCCTTAAGCTCTCCCAATTCGAGCTCCTTGTACACAGAATAAGGCAACAAGTTGACACTTGCTCCTAAATCCAAAAGGGCCTGATCAATACGGTTATCGCCGATGATGATCGAGATTGTAGGACAACCTGGGTCCTTGTATTTGATCGGGAGCTTTGCTTGTAACACTGAACTAACTTGCTCAGCTAAGAAATCCTTTTTCGGAATATTTGTCTTTCTTTTAATTGTGACCAATTCCTTCAAAAATTTAGCATAAGCCGGCACTTGGCGAATGGCATCTAGGAAAGGAATATTAAATTTTAATTGCTTGAAAATCTCATTTATTCCTTCCACATCGCGATTTTGCAGTGGTGCCATCAATCTTTGTGGGTATGGTGCTTTAGGAACAAAACTTCTCTTCTGTTCACTCTTTTCTTCTGATGTTTCTTTTGCTTGTATTTTATCTTCAATTTCTTCTTTCTTTTCAGATTTCTTCCCTCCATCAGACTTTTCCTCCTCCTCTGGCAACACTACTTTGTTATCGACCTGCTTTCCAGATCTCAATGTTGTGATCGCCCGAATTTATTGTTGATCATCCTCTTGTGTTGAAGTTGATGTTTGTTCAACAACCATTTGGCCCCTTGGGTTAGGAACCGGTTGGCTCGGAAACGATCTTTTTTCTCTTTCACAGAGAAAAGTGGCCAATTGCCCAATTTGAGTCTCTATTTTAGAGATTGAGGATGTGTGAGAATGAATGAGTTTCATCAGGTCCTCAGTAGAGGGAGTTTGTGTATGAGGACGTTGGGCAGTATTTCCCTGTGGAATGTTAAATCCAGGTGGTGGAAATGTTGGCACAAAATTTTGCTGTGGTTGGTTTTGATAACCTCCCATTGGTTGTCCAAACTGAAAAATCTGGTTTATTTGCCGTGGCTGCCCAACCTGATTCTGATTGTATTGAAATTGATTCGGGTTATTGAACCCTTGCTGCTGAAATTGCCCTTGACCGTAGTTCTGTTGCGGTCCTTGGTTAAAATTTTGTTGGGGATAAAAGTTCGTCCCCTGCTTCCTGTATTGTATTCTTTGATTCTCTTGTTTTCATGAGAAATTTGGGTGATTTCTCCAGCTATTTGAGTTGTTCTCATTGAAAACGTTTCCTTGATTCCGCCCATAATTATTCACAACATTTAGCTGTTCAGATGTGTCTTCATGATAGTTCTGCATTAAAGGACAATCATCTGCCATATGCATTGGACTTGCACAAATTGAACATGACTCAGGTTGTGTATTTACCATATGCACATTCTTCTTTAATTTCAATTCCTCCACTTGTTGAGTGAGGAAATCAATTTTAGCCATCAAATCTGGGGAATCCTTTACTACGTATAGTCCTCCTTTCTTGGTTGAACTCCCGGCTTGATCACGGACTTTGACTGGTTGTTCCCGAGTCTTTGTGAAATCCCAGTGCTGAGAATCTTCAGCAAGCTTTTCTAGGAAAGCATAAGATTCAGTTTCCTTAAGGCTCAGGAATCCTCCGCCATTCATTGACTCCACCAGATGTCTATTTGGTTGACTCAGTCCATTGTAGAAACACTGGACCAGTCTCCACTTTGAGTATCCATGGTGTGGACATTTGAGTAAGAGATCCATGAATCTATCCCAAGCTTCATATAATCTCTCATCTTCCTCTTGCATGAAATCCGTGATTTCACGTCTAAGGACATTCGTCTTCGCCATAGGGAAGAACTTTGACAAAAACTTTTTGACCATCTGATCCCAGGTGGTTATGGATTCCGATGGTAGAGAGTTTAACCACACTTTTGCTTTATCCTTTATAGAGAAAGGAAACAAGCGTAGCCTAACAGATTCTTCACTGAAGTTTTGGTAAACAGATGAGCAGACTTCGACAAAGTCTTTGACGTGCTGGTATGGATCTTCTCTCTCCATGTCATGAAAGATTGGAAGGATTTGGATGACATTTGTACGAATTTCAAACCGGCCACCAGGTATGGCAGGGTATACAATGCATGATGGGGTATTTGTAGTGATCGGAGAGAACAGTTCTCTCAATGTTGGTTCTTCCTCTTGTTCAAGTTGTCCATTCATGTTGTCAGTCATACTGACTTCAGTGGATGATTCACTTGAAAATTTCTGTCTTGATCTAGCATCTTTACGATTTGACCGGCAAGCACGTTCGATCTCGGAATTTAAAGGCTCTAAAGTTCTTTCTTTAGAAGACCTAGTGTGCATGCAAATGACGCACAGAGTGGAGGTTTCGGGCAAGAAAACATCAAGAAAATTTTAATTTTAATTTTTTTTTTTTTTTTTAAGGCTCGATTGATCGAGTGTGAATCTCGATCAATCGAGAGGGAGTTGATGAATCGACACTAGGGGTCGATGCATCGACTCTCTGCAAATTTATTTTTTTATTTTTATTTTTTTTAAAGCTCGATTGATCGAGTGTGAATCTCGATCAATCGAGAGAGGGTCGATGAATTGACACTGGGGGTCGATGCATCGACTCTCTGCAAAAAAAAAAAAATTTTTTTTTTTTTTAAAGCAGAAATACCATTTTAATCCCCGAAAATTCCTAAAATTTACTGTCTACCAAAAATTCAGATTTTCTTAATTTACTCCCCGGCAACGGCGCAAGAGCACGAATCAGATTATAGATAGTGGGTGCAGAGTACGAGATCGTTCCCACGAGGACTAATTTTGAAAGATCTAAAAAGACAAGCAATTCCAGAAATCTACTAAGATCTAACAGTATTCTACCAGTCTTATGATTTAAGCGGTTTGATGAGATGATAATTACTGACTACAAACTGAAATTTAATTGATAATTCAAAAATAAAGATAAAGATGAAGATACTAAATCCTCCCATCTTTGGTCTGTTCTTCCCATAATATAAATCTACGGATTAAACTATGAGATATACCATTGAAAACAAACATCTTTTATGGAAGATAAATGGTCAAAACCCCGATAGGTTCCACGTTGCATTCCTGCAATCAGGACTTAGATGATTTTCATATAGAGATCTGGGATCAAGGGCATGGCTCGGCACACTTGATCTCAGGTTCAAATAAAAATCATCCCCAAAGTGGGTGAAAATTCCAACAATAATACCACCATAGATCTGAAATCAAGGGCATGGCTCGGCACACTCGATTTCAGATTAGGGAGTAATTAAGATAAAATTACCATTACAGATCCAAGATCCAGGGCATGGCTCGACACACTCGATCCCAGATCATAATCGTAATTAGATCCACACGATGAAAGCAAAAAGACCATATAACAATAATAGGATAAAATTACCGTCACAGATCTGAGATCCCAGGCATGGCTCGGCAAACGCGATCCCGGTTAGTGGCGGGAATTTCATCCGTTCATGATAACACAACAACCATAAAATAAGATCTTATATTTTAATCCTAAATTTATATTATTAAAAGTACATCCCTCGGATGGGAATCATTAGATCCCCATCCCTATGAATTTAGTCGCACATATTGTAATTAAATGACATAAATAAATAATGAAGGGAAAATAACATAAATTTAATGAATTAAAAATACCTCAACTTTAAAAGAAATTACTTTGATCTAAAAGTACGATGATCTTCAGAAACAAAATTAATGCAGGAATAAACTTGAACAAAAATAATAAATTGGAGGAATGAGTACTAAAAAATTAAAGGAACAAAGCTCTCAAAAAGGAATAAATAAAAACTCCCTATTTCTATGTCTAACTATGAAAAAGTAAAAACTAAAACTCTAATCTCCTATCTCCCTAATTCTCTTTCTCGAAGTGTTTTGAGTTACTTTAAATAGATTCCCGGTCGCAGAAGTCTCCCTAGCCGCAAAGTTAGGGTCGATTAATCGACCTAATAGGGTCGATGCATCGACCCTACAAAAGAGGGTCAAAATCAGCTTTAAAGTGACAGATCCGTGTCTGACACTATTTTCTCCTCGATTAATCGACCAAAAGGGTCGATGCATCGACTCCCAGAAATCCGTGAATTTCAGCACACTTTTTATATCAGACACTACTTTGGTATTTCTGCCATAACTTTCTGTCCTGAATTTGGATTGAGGTGATTCTTATGCCATTGGAAAGAGGATGAAAATATCTACAACTTTTGTGTTTTGCAAATTTCATAATTCGGCCGTCTTGAAGGACCAAATGTAGCCTCAAGTCACACCAAGTTCTCGATGACCCAACGTTGCAGTGTTTTGACATTATTTTCAAAATTCTTTGGCTATTTTCCACACTTGGCTTGTATTTACCTGAAACATTTCAAATCTAATAATTCTCATCAGATAGCCTTCATCGGATAGCTAAATATAGGTATTTAGGGGTGAAATATCATCATATTTCAGTACTCATCACTTGTTGAAAAATTATACGAACAATCGTTCGAGGTTCAAGTTCAACGGTGGGCTGCCTATAAACAAAAACAGACCGAAGGGAAGAAGCTAATGGAAACTTTCTTCTTCAATGAGTTTCGAAATCTGTGGGCTCACGAATGCAGCGTAGTATGCTTTTACCCTCTTTATAATTATTCTTTTTAATTTTTCTATCATACCCTTTGAGATTATATTGCTTTTTTATAGATATTTATGCCAATACATTCAGAACAACCACTACACTGGGCGCTTGCGATCGTGAAGGTAGTCGAACGGTCGATATTGATCGTCGACCCTATATTTAATAGGCCCTCCAAGGAAAGATATGTGTTCCAATTGCAGGCGCTGGTATGATATTTTGCTTAGCATATCTTTTATCATTGTTAGCTTAGCATATCTGACACTCCTCTCTATTATTTTGAAACAGGCACTGGTACGATTTTATATTCGTACGGTGACTCCACTATAGTAATCGCGAAGAACTATCCTTGGTCATCTAGTGACTGTCGGATCAAAGCCCTCCCTTGACAGACCAACTCGTGTGATGTGGAGTGTTTGTCGTGAAGTATGTCGAGTACTTCATTATGGGGAAGAGATTTGACTTCGAGCAATCAGATATGGATAGAATCAGGGCAGAAATTGGCCATTCACTGGCTACATACACAGGCGATAGCAGAGGAGTACTGGCAGCGAAAGATAAAAAGGAGGGGGCGCAGCAGTAGTGTGGTTGTATTTTAATATTTTTAGAAATGTAAATGAAATATTTTTTGTTAATGAAAAATTTTGAATATAATTGCACCATTTTTAAGTAGCTGTGGTTAAAAATTAGAAATTGCAGCCATTATCGACTACATATAGAGTCGTCATCGACTATATAAATAATCGGTAACGACTCTGTATGAAGTCGTTATCGACTATATATAGAGTCGTCATCGACTATATAAATAATCGATAACGACTCTATACAGTGTCGCTATCGACTTTATATATAGTCGTCATCGACTACATAAGTGATCGATACCGATTTTTAAATGAATCAATATTGACTTTATAAATAGTCGATGGCGACTCTGTATAGAGTCGATATCGATTATGTATGTAGTCGATGACAACTCTATGATTAATCGGTAAAGACTGTATTACAGTAAAAAAATATGAATTCTGAATTTTTTAGCAAATATATATTCTCGTTTACATTCAATCTATCATTATTAAAAATATACACTGTCAACCCATCGGTCCCACTGCCGTGCAGCTCCTGCTATTGTGACCATATTCACTGCACCTGCTACACTGTAGTGCCCTAACCTCACCCTTAGACCTTATCCTTCTCTTCCTCGGACGGCCGGCTTGCTTTCAGCAATAATATGGTGGTCTCACTTTCATATTTTCAGGGAGTTGCTCTGCTTGGAACTCCCATTGACTTTTATTGAGGGTGGGAACCCATTGCTCGTCGTATGTTTGTCTAAAGCAAGCGGTGAAAAATTATTTCTCACAAAAGTTATGGTAGTCGTAACTTCTTCGATTGATGGCCGCCACGGCATGGGAGCAAGGCAAGCCATGAATGTGCCAAAGGCGGCAACTACAGGTCTTGTGTTCTAAGTCGACGTGATGAATGAAATTTTCGGAATTAACTTAGAATTGATCGCGCCCGTATGGTTGAGCTCTCTTTCTACCGGCCCATTGCAGCACCTTCTTCATGTGTGCGTTTGCTTTCGGGCAGAGGAGGGTGGTCCATTTCTCATATATCTCTCTGCATTTTTAAAAATGATCGGTGACTTTCTCTCTAGTAGTTCTGATTAAGTTGATAATTGGTCTCTCTCGAGCTATCTTTAGTACGCTGTTTAAGCTTTCGACAATATTCGTAGTCAGGGAATCGTACTGCCTTCCTTCCATATGTGCGCGTACCCAATGCTTCGGATCTATTTTTAAAATATTCTACGGCCTGAGGATCAGCAGGATCTTTCTTTATTTCGTTAATAAAATAATCAAATTTCTCTTTCGAATATGCACGCGCGGCGCACCACCATAGACCCTTCACATTGTTCCTGGGATACTTGTGCTGTAAATTTTGTGTCATATGCCGCATGCAGTAGTTGTGATATGCGTTAGGGAAGATATGTTTCATCGCATTTATTAAACCCTTCAACTTGTCCGTGATAAATACGAAATCTTCGTTAAACCCACCGATCACGAACGCACCTACCCGTTCAAGAAATCACATTCACGTACCTTTTCTTCTAACTCGATCACGGCAAATGCTAACGGTAATATATGACCATTACCGTCTTGCGCAAAGGCGATAAGTAGGATCCCTTCGAAACGTCCTCGTAGGTGTGTGCCGTCTACAAGCAATATGCGACGATGTGTATTGCGGTAGCTTCCGATGCATGGGCCAAAACTCTAAAAAAATCTTTGAAACTTATCGTCAAGCGTAAGTTGAAAGGATGTTTGTACATTAGGATCTACCCTCTGCATCTCCTTCACGTAGGCTGGTAGATCAACAAATTATCCTTCCCAACTGCCTCTAATATTATTAAGGGCAAGTTCTTTTCCCCTTCAAGCCTTTACATATGAGATTTGCACATTATATGCTTTTGTAATATCAAACATTATCGACGCCGGTGTGTAATCGAATTCTTCCATAAGTTTATCCCGTACATAGTTCGCTACGAAGGAGATTGTTGCATTACGGTGATCGTGCGGTCCAATCTTAGCGGCTCCGCATGTGTGAGTACTATTGAATGTCTTGATTTGGAAAGAATCGAGTCCAGTCAATTTAGACGCATGTATTCACCACGAACAATCGAGTTCGTAGCATCCGGCTGTCACTCGATAACTAGCGGTCCTCAAAGGCCAAATTTGAAAGTTTTTCTCAACCGCGTGCTCTTTCAATGCTCTTTGAAATGTTTATTTGTCTCGGAAGATCTTGATCGATTTAGAATGTAACCCTTGCAAGTGCACAAGATCTATTGCAGTATGGCAAGAACAGGGGTGTCGAACCCACAGGGAAACGTGAATTTTTAATTAATTCTTTTAGAGATTTTAAAAACGTCCCTAAGGAAGTACCAAAGGGCAGATTCAATTTTACCAAAAACTTAACGCACTTTTCCTAAATGCAGAAAAATAAATTAATCTAAACAATTAATTACTGATAAATCTACGAACAATATTAAAATGAGATCAAGGAATATGCTACCCCAGATCTACTGATTTAGCCGCTCATCTTTGGTGTTTGATCTCCTTTTTCTTTCAAAGTCATTCCTCTTTTATTTCTTCCAAAAGATATTTGCAATTGTTTTTCCTAAATACAATCTATGAATTTCTCAGAGAAAAATAATGCAAATCCTAGGTACAATCTACCCTGAATAAACCCTAGAAGAAGGAGAGAAGAAGACTTGAAAAGATGAAGAAAATATTCCCCCAAAGTGAAGAGCCCTAAAAACTAAAAAGAAAGAATGAATAATATTCTAATTGCAAAAAATAATAATCCCCCTAAGAAACTCGTGGCTTCCCTTTTTATAATAGCCTAACCCTAATACCTCTCTCGATTGACATCTAAGAGTAATTTTCGTGAATTCCCGCCTAGCTTTGCATCAGACACTGCCTCGGTATTTTGCTCATAACTTTTTGTACCGAACTCGGATTGAGGTGATTCTTGAGGCGTTGGAAAGCTGACGACGAGCTCTACAACTTTTATGTTTTAGCAATTTCCTGAATCTGACGTATTGAAGGTCCAAATTAAGCTGCAAGTCGTACTAAGTTCTCAATGACCCAAAATAGCAGTGTTTTGACATTATTTTCGGGATTCTTGGGCTGTTTTAGAAACTTGGACTGTATTTACCTGAAACACTTCAAATCTAGCAAATCTCATCAGATAGCCTTCATCGGACGGCTAAATATAGGTATTTAGGGGTGAAATATCATCATATTTCACTACTCATCACACCCCCAAACCTACACTTTGCTAGTCCTCGAGCAAAGAGAATGATAGAAATATAAAGCAAATCAAACTAACATCCTAAAATTTAAATGCCACTTCGTAGGAACACGATTGCACTTAGCATGTGCAACAAGCCTTTAAACCCCTAGGTGATCCCTAGTGGAGGAGTTGTGTCTCTGAGGGTTTGCGTGAAGTTACCCACAAACTACCAAAAATTTCAAACCATCGAAATTTAGTTTTCAAAACATGATTTTTTTATAACATATGTACTATTCAAAAAACAAAATCATTAATTGCTTCGATGTGAATCATCAATCTCAAATTTTAAAGTCATGTCAATCATTGTAGTATCCATTCAAATTAATTTAATGCTCAAATTGTTAGATAACTCATTCATTCCTGCCTAAACGTGTAGTGTGCATATACCAAAACCAAGATTCATCCATCTAACTAGTCCAAACGGGAAATCATCGGATCTGGTGTCTTGACTCAATCCTCACTTTAGGTATACTCTCAAAATAAAATCACTCCGATGATTGGTAAGTTTTCGCACACATGTGAGAGATCAATACAAAGCAAATAAAAAGGTCTCACATGATAAATGAAACACGATGCAATCAATGAACAAAATAAATCTCATAGAACAGATACTTGTATATCCTAAGCATGTCATATCAAGTGTCATAAGTATTATATATTGACTCTCCACAAGACAGCTTACCAATGCAAGATCGGATCATGAAGGTCTTTGTAGGGTTGTAATGGGGCTCGTAAGGGTAAGAAAGAAAGGAATTGTGATTCAAAATTTAGAAATTGGAAAAGGAACTAACCGATTTTTTTTTTTTTTTTCTCTTCTTTTCTTTTCTTTTTTCTTTTCTAATTTCTCACCATTTTTTTTTCTTTTCAATATTTTTCTTTTCTCATTCTTTCTTCTCTTTTGAATTTCCTTTTCTTGAAGCACCTCATTTTTCATTCCTTTTTTTTTTCATTTTTTTTCTTTTCTCTCCTTTTTTCTTTTTATATTTGCCATACACTCTCAAGAAACACCATAACTCATTATCTCTCACTTACTCTCTTTTCGCTCATTTTCATCCCTCGTTCCTAATTTCTCAGAAATAAGAAGGGTAAAGCTAAATTTTCAGAAATTGTGAAGGGTTAAAGGTTAACGTGGCTTATCAAAGAATGTATAAGGGTAAATTTTTCTATAGGCTCAAAGGGGTACTAGAAGGATAAATTTATATGAGGTGGGGCATTTTAAGCACAAACGAGCCAAAGATGGCCTTCAATCATTTCCTTAAAAGATGGTAACCTTGCCTATTTGTCTTGAGTAGATATACAGTACGTTCTAACACAATAATATGAATTTGATATCATGCAAAGTCACAAGCCAAAATAAAATGTATGAGATTATGCAAAATAATTCGTATTCAAAGAAAACTCATAGTTTATATATTCACTCATCAATGACGGGAAATTAGCTCTAAAGCTTACTGGGTTTAGTCTCCACTAAGAACCTAAGATTCAACGTTCAAAATAGTTCATCGATTTCTAAGTCTTAGCTTGGTATAAGTGCAAAAATTCTAAGCACGAATTTCAGTCATCCACAAATTATCACATTAAGCTTCATCATCTTAGATACAAGTATTCAAAATATGACATCAATATTCTCAAAATTAAATTCACATGCATCATCAACTAAAGTTTGAAAACTATTGCAAAGTAAATCATGTATGATGGTTCCAAATAAATAAATTTTTTTTTTTTTTTTTTTTTTTTTTTCAAAGAAAATAAAAAATAAGTGATGAAAGATAGATAATCATACATACCCCCAAACCTAAAAATGACAATGTCCTCATTGTTTGAAATAAGTAGGCACCCCAAACTGCTGACAAGTACCTCAACACAAAGATCAGAATATGGGCATCAAATTAGAACATGACCAAAAATAGATTGAAGGTAATGTGGCTACACTAATTTGGAAATTAAAAATAACCTAAACTAAACTAAAAACTAATATTCTAGAACTAATCATACGAAAAGAAAGATAAATCCTAAATCCTAAACTAAACCTGTGTCCAACTCCTAAATAAAACACACTGGGTTGCCTCCCAGGAAGCGCTGAGTTTAAGTGTCGACAGCTCAACCTCTTCATTGATCAAGAATCTGGATCACTAAGGTGCATCGCCTCAATCTTAAACTGGGTCATCGGCTCAAACATTGGTTTGAGTCTTTGCCCATTCACTTTGAAAACTCGATTGTCCTGAAGGCTTTGAATTTCAATTGCACCATGCTCACTAATGGAAACAACACAAACGGGCCTTCCATCTAGATTTCAATTTCCGGGATGAAGCTTAAGTCGAATTGAATAACCAAACTTTTTGGCCAACATGAAACTCCTTAGAAATTAATTGATCGTGCAACTTTTTGTACCTTTCCTTGTACATCTTTGAATTTTCATACGCATCGGCGTAACTCTTCTAATTCACTCAAGCTGTAACCTTCGATTCGACGACCTGCCGCTGCATATCGAAATTAAATCGCTTTGATCGCCGAATGCCTTATGCTCCAATTGACGGAAGATGACATGCCTTCCGTAGACAATTACGAAGGAGACATTCCGATCGGTGTCTTGAATGCGATACGATAGGCCCACAAAGCATCGGGATAGCGGTTTGACCAATCTCTTCTATCGTCGTCTTTTCTAGAATTCGCTTGATTTCCGGTTAGACACTTTCACGACCACTAGTGGATGGTTGCGGCGTAGCGACTTTGTGAGTGACGTCGTACTTCTTCATTAAAGTGGCAAAATGGCTATTGCAAAAATGCGAACCGCCATCACTGATGATTGCTCTTGGGATCCCGAATCGGTTAAACACATGTTCTCTCAGAAATTTGACCACAACCTTGTGATCATTTGATCGGGTTGCCACAGCTTCAATCCATTTGGAGACATAGTCAACAGCCACCAGAATATATGAATACCCAAAGGATGGTGGAAAAGGACCCATAAAGTCAATCCCCCAAACATCGAAAATTTCAACAATCAGAATTGGATTAAGGGGCATCATATTTCGTCGTGAAATATTGCCAAGCTGTTGACACCGTTGGCATTCCTTGCAGTATTGAGCAGCGTCACGAAAGATTGAGGGCCAGTAGAATCCGCTTTGAAGGATTTTCTGTGCGGTCTTCTGTCCTCCGAAATGGCCTCCACAGGCCCTAGCATGGAAAAAATATAGGACGCTTAGTTGCTCGTCTTCTGGCACGCATCTCCTAATAATCTGATCCGAGCAGAATTTAAACAAATATGGTTCATCCCAGAAATAGTATTTTATTTGGGAGAAAAAGAGATTCTTATCATTCTTACCCCACTCAGTGGGAATTCTGCTAGTGACCAGATAATTCACGATGTTAGCAAACCACGGAACTTTTGCACCAGCTACATCAATTGCCATCAAATGTTCATCCGAAAATGTGTCACGGATGGTCTCAGGTATAGATGATTCTTCAGGCAGAATTCTAGACAGATGATCAGCCACAACGTTCTCAACCCCCTTTTTATCTTTAATCTCAAAGTTGAATTCCTGGAGAAGCAGGATCCAACGGATCGACCTTTGGTTTCGCATCCTTCTTTGCTAAAAGATATTTCAAAGCGAGTGGTGCGAAAAGACCACTATTTTCGATCAAGCAAATAGGAACGGAATTTGTCCAGAGCATACACCACAGCTAATAATTCCTTCTCGGTGGTGGTGTAATTCAGTTGGGCATCAATTAATGTCTTGCTAGCATAATAAATTACGTGAGGTAATTTATTCACCCTTTACCCTAAAACTGACTCGATCGCATAATCAGATGCATCACACATGAGTTCGAATGGTAAAGAATAATCCGGTGGTTGGATTATTGGTGCATTTGATAAGAGTTCACGCAATTTTAGGAATGCCTTTATGCAATCCTCATCAAAATCAAAAGGAACATCTTTGCCAAGCAAAGTGCACAATGGTTTAGCCACCTTGCTAAAATCCTTAATGAATCTTCTATAAAATCGATGCCCCAAAAATGATCGAATTTGTCGAACACTTTTAGGAGGTGGTAAATTTGCAATTAAGTCGACCTTCGCCTTATCAACTTCAATTCCTTTCGTTGAAACAATATGCCCCAACACAATTCCTTGTTGAACCATAAAATGGCTCTTTTCCCAGCTGAGAACAAGTTTGGAATCTACACAACGCGTTGCAACACGTGAAAGATGATTCAAACAAGAATCAAATGTTTTCAAAACCGAGAAGTCGCCCATGAAGACTTGATGAATTTGTCGATCATGTCCAGAATATGGCCAACATACATCGTTGAAGCGTGGCGGAGCATTACATAAGCGAATGGCATCCTTCGATATGCAAACGTACCATATGGACATGTGAATGTTGTCTTCTCTTGATCACCGGAAAACGGGCACTTGATTGTATCCCGAATAACCATCAAGAAAGCAATAAAACTCTTGCCCATTAACTTCTCAAGAATTTGATCAATGAGCGGAAGGGAAAATGATCTTTTACGGTGGTGTTCAATTTTCGATAATCAATGCACACCGCCATCCAAAGAGTTTCACAGTGGGCACCAATTCTCCTCCGTAGTTTCTTTGTAATTCCGGACTTTTTAACGATTTGTATCTTTGGACTAACCCATTCACTATCGGAGATCGGATAGATGATTCCGATCGAGGTGTTTAATGATTTCCTTTAAAACGACTTCTTGCATGTTCGGATTAAGTCGCCTCTGTGGTTCCCTCGATGGTTTACTCTCATCCTCCAGATGTATTTTATGCATACATACTGATGGGTCAATCCCCTTGCGATCAGCTAAGGTCCATCCGATGGCCTCCTTGTGCTCTTCAAGACCTTCAACAAATCATTCTCTTGTTCTTCCGATAATGTGGATGAAATTATCCTTTGGAAGTGTTTCTCGCGGTCCCAGAAAAGCATATTTGGGGGACTTAGGCAATTGTTTCAATTCCACAGTTGGTGGCTGCTCAATTGATGGAGTCAGCACATCCTTTACCTCAGTAGGTAGTGGTTCTACCTTAGTCACAACTTCACATAAGTTATCATCTTGACATGATGAATTTGACTTTTTCTCTTCTGACTGCTTCCTTTCAAGCCCTTTGTCCTCATAGATGGCTAACAAAGCAGTTTCAAATTCCTCTTTGGTGAGCATTGATGGTAATGCTTCATCCACCACTTCGTCCATCTGATCGATGTAAAAACATTCGACCTCATCCTCATTAGGGAAATGGTTCATCGCATGGAATATGTTAAGCCTGACTTTCATGTTTCCAAAAGAAACGTCCATGACTCCTGTGCGACAATTAATGCAAGCGTTGGCAGTGGCGAGAAACGGACGTCCAAGAATAATTGGGACTTGATTGATTGATTTCGCAGGTGGTTCCATGTCTAAGACAACGAAGTCCACTGGAAAGACAAACTTGTCTATTCCAACCAAAACATCCTCGATAACACCCCTCGGTCTTCTTTCTGATCTATCTGCCAGTTGGAGTGTGACCGTCGTGGGTTTCAATTCACCCAATCCGAGTTTCTCGTACATTGAGTATGGGATCAGATTAACACTTGCTCCCAAATCCAATAACGCCTTTCCAATTGGTTGCCCACCAATGACACATGGAGTTGGGACTCGGGTCTTTCGGTTTGTGGGGTTTCAATCGCAATATCGAATCGACTTGATTTGTTAGGAACACTTTCTTTGAAAGCGTGAGTCGTGCCTTTCTCTTCCGAGTGCACAAATCTTTGAAAAACTTGGCGTGCTAGAACTTGTTTGATTGTTTCAAGTAATGGAAGATTTATCTTTACTTGCTTGAATGTTTGAAAATTTCTTCCATTTTGTGGTCCCTTTCCCATTCTAGATGGAGGAGTTAGGCATTGAGGGAATGGTGCCTTTGGGACATAAGGCGAGATTCCATTTCCGATTCTTTTCACGTCCTTGTTGGACGGTTGAAGAAACTCTTCCTCTATTACTTTTCTTTTCCTTTCTCTCTTCCTTGCTCTTGCACTTTTCTTATCTACGGCTCGTTGTCTGTTTGTGTCTCTTGTCCTTTGCCTTTCTCCTTTCTTTTCTCTGATTCTTTTCCTCTATTGCTTCTCTTTCTTCATCAGCTTCTACAGGCATTTCCACTTGATTATGAACCTCTCGTCCACTTCTCAAAGACCGTAATGACTTTCAACCTGCTGACTATTCGATGGTCTGCTTGAGATGGTGCTTGGCCTCGAGGATTATTGATGGGTTGGCTGCGGAGCCTACCTTCCTCTCGCTGACTCAGTTGATTGGCCAATTGACTGACTTGGTCCATTATCATCTGCTGAAAACATTGCATGCTTAGATAAGCTTTTCTTCCGGATCAGAATCTTTCAATCTTGGCATGAGATTGATTAAGATTGATTGAAATTTCGATTTTTTCGGTAGGTCGAATTTGGATGATAATCTGAGCATTCTGTTGAAATTGGAATTACATGTTGGAAATTAGAATTCTTTGGAAATTCTGTGGGCGAAAATTGTGTTGAAAATTTGGTTGAAAAGGTTGTTGTCCACCCATTGTGTTGGCTCTATGTTCTTTGGTTTACGGCGGTTTATTCGATTCACCCCATCCTAAGTTGGGGTGATTTTTCCATTCCGGATTGTAGGTATTGGAGTACATGTTTCTACCGCATTGACCGATAAGATTGAGTCACATTTACACGCTCTTGAGGATTAGGTTCATCGGGGAAGAATGACAAGGTAGTAGGGCACTCATTAGCCATATGACCCGGGTGGTCACAAATTGAACACACTGGGGTGATAGAGCTTTAGCTTGCTTGGTAGCCTAACAACATGTTCATCTGTTTGAATGACATGTCAAACTTTGTTGAGAGATCTCGAGGCATTATTGTTGACATCGACAATCCGCCTTTTGTCAACACATGAGATTTAGGTGCGAGTTCAAGTTGGTTCGCCCGGTGTCTCACTTTGTATCGAAGTTTGATATAACTTTTCAAACAATGCCCACAATTGTCGACTTCTTTCGTGGCACAAGATCCACCACAAGATGCATCAACCATGCGTCTCTCTTGAGAATCGATCCATTGTAAAACTTTGGACTTGTTGCCACCTTGGAACTTGATGATTTGGGCAACTTCGATCAATTCCTTAAACGCTCCCAACATTCATGGAATGTTTCAGGTTGTTGGGAAAAGAACTGGATCTTGACGCAATTCAATGGCCTTAGTCATGGGAAAATATTTTTAAGGCTGGCGATGCTCTGCCCAACTACGAATAGATTGTGGTTCTAAGGAATAGAACCATGTTTTGCCTTTATCTCTTAAAGAGAACGGAAAGAGTCGGAGCTTCGCTATCTCATCAGTGACATTGTGGACTCAGAACATTTTGCATACCCCAGTGAATTCATTTAAGTGAACGTGCGGATTTTCATTTGCTAACCCATGGAAAATTGGTAGCATTTGAATCATTCTTGATTTGAATTCATAGTGGTTCCTGGAATGGGAGCATGCATAATGCATTCACGATCCTCGTAAAAACCGGGATCGTTATAATACTCAGGTGTTCTAGGCCCTCATCAAAATTATTGTTCCTATTATTTCCATTATTGACATTCCCATTGTTGTTATTCTCATCTCTCTCTTGCCTTTGATGCCGCCATGGTCTCGGTTTGTTGATATTGATTCCTCTGGACTCTTGATTCTCTCTACAAGCTCTTTCGATCTCAAGATTAAGCAGTGGCAGATGTGGGTGATGAGCGAGTAAGCTCATACACCAACACTCACAAACGCAGGTTGAAGAATCCACAACAAACCTACAAAATGCCTTCAAACGATTTAAACAAAGATGATAAGCAAGAGCAATATCGCAGGAAAGATTTCTTCTTTTTTTTTTTATT
This sequence comes from Chloranthus sessilifolius, assembly GCA_021018995.1. NCBI lineage: Eukaryota > Viridiplantae > Streptophyta > Magnoliopsida > Chloranthales > Chloranthaceae > Chloranthus > Chloranthus sessilifolius. Next base: position 116,883,639 of record CM037594.1, on the reverse strand, counting down.
TTTTTAATTAAAATTCAAATTTAAATTAATTTTTTTTTATTCAAATTAAAATTAAAATTAAAATTAAAATTAATTAATTAATTAATTAAATATTTTTTTTTTTTTTTTTTTTTTAAAATTCAAATTAAAATTAAAATTCGAATTTAAATTTTATTTTTTTTTTTTTTTAAATTCGAATTAAATTTTTAAATTTTTTTTTTTAATTTTAATTTTTTTTTTTTTTTTTTATTAAATTCGAAAATTAAAAATTAAAATTGAAAATCCTATAAAATCTTTCCTAAAAGAGAAAAATAAGGAGAAGAATGAAAGATTCCTAAAAATCCTAAAACAAAAGTCCCACAAAAGTTAATGACTAAATTTAGAAAATCCTAAAAATATCTAAAAGAGGAAAATAAGGAAAAAGAGTCCTACCAAATCTAAAATAAGAAGTCCTAAAAATCTCTACTTCCTAAATTTCCTAAGGAAGGTATCCTAAAAATCTAAACTTCCTAAAAAGACTCCACAAAATCTTATCAAAGAGAGAAAAATAAGGGAAATAAATTTTTTTAATTATTATTTTTTTTTATTTTTATTTTTTTTAAACACTCAAAACAGAAAAATCCCTATCAAGAATTAATCAAAATTTCACATTTCCCGTGCGCAAAACTTGATCGATTTAGAATGTAACCCTTGCAGTGCACAAGATCTATTGCGGTATGGCAAGAAACGAGAATGTCGAACCCAGTGGAAGCGTGAATTTTAATTAATTCTTTTAGAGATTTTAAAAGCGTCCCTAAGGAAGTACCAAAGGCGATTCAATTTTACCAAAAAACGCACTTTTCTAAATGCGAAAAATAAATTAATCTAAACAATTAATTCTTGATAAATCTATTTAACAATATTAAAATGAGATCAAGGAATATGCTACCCAGATCTCACGATTTAGCCGCTCATCTTTGGTGTTTGATCTCCTTTTTCTTTCAAAGTCATTCCTCTTTTATTTCTTCCAAAAGATATTTGCAATTGTTTTTCCTAAATACAATCTATGAATTTCTCAGAGAAAAATAATGCAAATCCTAGGTACAATCTACCCTGAATAAACCCTAGAAGAAGGAGAGAAGAAGACTTGAAAAGATGAAGAAAATATTCCCCCAAAGTGAAGAGCCCTAAAACTAAAAAGAAAGAATGAATAATATTCTAATTGCAAAAATAATAATCCCCTAAGAAACTCGTGGCTTCCTTTTATAATAGCCTAACCCTAATACCTCTCGATTGACATCTAAGAGTAATTTTCGTGAATTCACTTTAACTGCATCGACACTGCCTCGGTATTTTGCTCATAACTTTTTGTACCGAACTCGGATTGAGGTGATTCTTGAGGCGTTGGAAAGCTGACGACGAGCTCTACAACTTTTATGTTTTAGCAATTTCCTGAATCTGACGTATTGAAGGTCCAAATTAAGCTGCAAGTCGTACTAAGTTCTCAATGACCCAAAATAGCAGTGTTTTGACATTATTTTCGGGATTCTTGGGCTGTTTTAGAAACTTGGACTGTATTTACCTGAAACACTTCAAATCTAGCAAATCTCATCAGATAGCCTTCATCGGACGGCTAAATATAGGTATTTAGGGGTGAAATATCATCATATTTCACTACTCATCAGATCTCTCCAATTTTAAATGCTCAATTTCGATATTCAGTTTCCACCTCTTCATCCGAGGAGTCGCCCGATGTCTCTGACATTTTGTAATCTCTGTCTACTAGGGGATTGTCAATGTCTCTCACAAAAATTTTCGGATCCTCTTTGATAAACTCATCCGGTTCGCTTTTATATTCTTCTTCTAAGGTATCTTCATTAGTGGCTTGAGGATGACTACGTCATTCACTAGTGGTGTTCTCGGGTGATTGACTAAATCCTTCACCGAAGGGGTTCTGATGTGATTGATCGGATCCTTCATCGAATGGATAATGGCGTGGTTGGCCAGGCCCTTCACCGAAGGGGTGCTCATGTGTATGGACATTGGGTTGATTTTCTCCGATAATTCCCATCGATGGCATGGTAGAATATAATTCTTGAGTAAACCAAGTTGTTCATCCACCGGGAAAGATATGACTGAAATCGTCGGTATCCACCACCCTTTCTGAAGTGTAGTCTAACCATTGACTACATTGTTGTGACCCATGCATGTATTTTACTGGGTCATCATACGATTCAATCGGAGAATCTTTTAAATCAAAAGTTATTTTCCCTCTGCTATCGTTCGCCGCAATATAACTGTTATCGCCTAACGGGACGGTATCGTATACAGTTTCATCCTCAAACTTACATGGCTGAAATGAATGAGTCACAAAATCAGTCCCGCCGAGATCTACTTGTTCAGCTTCGACTGGGAAGGATGACGGTTCCTTAATGATGAATACTTTTATAACGTCCATCGCGAATTTATAAAACGTAAATAAGGTGATCAAATCATTAGAGTCCAAAATATCGATAACCACAGGCGTATTCACTATCTTCATATGAAACTTTGTGGAAACTGTTTCATCCGCCTTCGCAAAACTGACAGCAGACATTCGCCTTATGAATTGTTCATAAGAAATATCAGTTGAAATGTTAATAAGCCTCCGCCGGCCACCTTCATACAAGCCATCATCGTTTACAAGAAGGTCATCATAGTGACAAAGAAGAGGAATCCTCACGTCCGTCATTGTCTGTTTAAGAATGAGAAGGAAGGAGTCATAAGACTAATGAAACAAAAGAGAAAAGACAACTATAAATCTTCGTCGATTGTATATATAGTCGATGACGATTGTATTTGCAATTGATTTATATTTTTAAAAAAAACGATCCAGGAATATACAGACTTTCTTATACTGCACGAATAGGAGATACTGCATCATTAAGAGACACTAATAAACTGAAAATAGGGTTTAAGTAGGATACCTCACGTCGCAAGGACAAACTGCAGGGTCTTCTTGCCACAATGGAGAAATGCAGGGGCTTCTTCTCTCAAGCCTCTGTTTTCTTCCTCGAAATAACAGATCGGAGCAGATTAGACTAAGGAAGGAGACGTCATCTAGGGTTTTGCACCTCTAACTTTTTTGCAGGATAAAATGAGAAAGAAGAGGATGCTTTGTTGGTTAAAGAAAGTCATAGAAGGGGATAATTTGAACCTTTTACTCTCCTTAGGGTCGGCTAGGCTTGGAGCTGGTTGGTTTGGGTAAAGGTGAAATTATAGGGCTTCTGACGTAAAAGACATATCTGACAGGGCCGATCAGATAAATTTTCCTAAAAGGAACTTACTTTGTTTCACCTTTCTACACATTATTATTATTTACAATTTGTAGTGACCGGAATAAATTTATAATAATTATCAACCCTAATAGTCTTAAACGATCTCCATACTTAATTAGTCGCACTAAAAAAGGGTTAACTTTGTTTTGTAAATACTCCCTTTTCGTTGTTTTAATCTTAGCTAGTAGGATGAATCTTTTAATTAGTGTGCCGCTTTCGCTTCAAAATCTCGCTCGATCATGACACTCCCACCCAACCTATCACACGCTTTTTTCCACTTCCGATAACTAAGGTTTTAATAGGCTACTACAAGCCGGTTTTAATAGGCTACTACAAGCCATGACCAACGCATTTAAAGCAACTTCTTCATTGCCACTAACGTTCATCGGATTCTAAAGACCGTTTTCTCTCATTTTAACCATGGCTAGCGGTTGATCTTATTGTACATTTGGTGTTGATTGTCGTCAATAGTAAATGTGTAAATCGCAATGCATCGTATAGAGTAGAATCAAGAAATGTTCATTAAAATAGACTTGTCACTGCTATCGTCCCATGATATGATATTTCCTCCAATTGAAAAGACCCATTTTTCCACCAAAACAAAGTCAATTTTAACATTTTTTTTTTGCTAGAAAACACCCACTTGTCACCTTTATAGTCCCGCTCTCTTTTCTTTGATTTTTCGTCACCTTTAACATACTAGTAATTGCACCAAAGTGAATGATTGATGTAAAATTGATTGGACCGCATTTTAGAGTTCAACCAGTTGTAGTTGACCAAAGTTCTCTATTGGGCAAGATTGTATTGTTATTGGTGCTTAATGAGCCCCCAATTTTCAACCCGACATTGACTAGTCTATTTAGAATTGTGCTATTTTGCACCCTAATTACTTCATTGGTAGAGTCAACCTTGTAATATGAGACAATGGCAAAGTTCAGTAATAGACTAAGGCAAAGTCTTGTGGTATTTAAAAATTTTTAATAGTTATAAAAGTTAAAAATATATATGTTTTGGCCAAACACGATTTTTATACAAAAAAAAAAGGATTTAAAAAGCCTTTTATTTTAAAAGAAAAGGGAATTTTTTTTTTTTTTTTCTTTTATTTTTATTATTTTATTATCATTTTTTTAAACTCATTTTAAACCCCTTTTTTTTAGAAAAAACAAGTGTCTGGTCACTATGGTAGTCAATAACCCTTTATAATATTTTTATGTGATACTTTAATAGTCAGTGACACTTGCTATTAAGGCATTTTTTGGTAGCGGCAGGAGTAACAGCGGCAGTTTTTTGTAGCGACAAGACTAATAGCAGCAGTTAAAAAAACTGTCGCTAATAGTCTTATTTTTTATAGTGATTGCTTTACTCAAATCAAATCAAAGAGATATTTTTCATTGCAATCTTTAAACCACCAAAATCTAAGCACTATGATCTTCACATCAAATGACACATCTAAGGGAAATTGTTACACGGGCCCTCTATTAGTAACTCATGTTATTTTTTGTGTTTAGTTTTGGCTAAGCATATACGAACTCATCCTGACATGTATTTCACAATAAATAGATCTGTTATTACATAGATATTTTTTTGAATATATATATATATATATATATATATATATATATATATATAGACACCCAAAATTGGCCTAAGGCACGATTAACCCTTACTTCGAGAATGACATACTTTCGAGCTTCCGAAAGCACCTTCTAAACCCTTAGAACTTAAACCAAACCTTTAAATTTCGGACTCTTAGAACCCTTCTCGAACTCTTAGAAACTCCAACCAGACCCATAGAATCCATATTGGACCTAACCCAGGCCCACAAGTCAACCTACGGAGGCTCAAGACACCAAAAGATTGCATTTCACGAATTCATGATATTGTGCAGCCTTCAAACTTTCGATTGACTATTATAATATATCATTTTAGGATAGCTCGAGTCAATGCATCCATTGGCATGAGTAAAAGTAAACAATGAAAAAAATAATATATATATTTACATAGAATCGGGCTCTAGCGCGGGCCTAACTTCTCAAGTTGAAAAAACTTTTTTTTTTTTTTTTTTTTAAATGACTGATTTGAAAATTGGGGTTTTGACTTGTGGACCTTCCCGGAGTTTGGGGTTTATTTCTTTAGGACCCATATGCCCCTTTAGACCTTAAAATTTACCCATTTGCTATTTAAGTCATCACCTAATCATCCACCATTAAAACCCAACTCCCTCTTCTCCAAGCCCTTAAAAACCTAAAAAACCTTAAATCCCAACATTACCTAATTCTTAACCTCCATTGGGGCCTTAATCGCTTTCCTAATCCCCTCCAACTCTATAAATAGAGACCCCACCCTTGAAATTTGCTAGACTTGAAAAATCTTTAAGAGAAAACTCTAGTATTTTACCCCCTCACCTTTCTCATTCATAATCTTCAAGGTTAAACCCTTAGCTCCCATCCATCCCATACTATTACACCTTTATATCCATCATTCCCAAGCCTTGAAACCTTAGCCAACCCTCTCATACCATCATTTTCAATCCTTTACTTCCAATCCATATTAAGTTAAGAACCATCCCTACCCTTTTGTGCTAATCGGGAGCTCACCAAAGCTTGCATCTACACGAAGATCTAACAATGGTGCTACAAGGGTCTAAGAGCTTCGGCTCTCCCCTCTTTTCCTCTACCTTCTTTTTTCCTCTATCCTAAGATTTCGACCATTACGCCGCCAAAATTTTGATGTTTGTGAAGAGCCCAATAGGATCCGGAATGCCTTCGGGCAAAGGGAAGTGTCGCTCATTTTCTTTCTCTTATATATATATATATATATATACACACACACACACACACACTTGGCCATAGTAGAGACCGCTTACGATATAAAGACCCGAAAATTTGAGCCCGAACTAGACCATCCCTATGTGCGTGTTTGGCTCGGCGACCGATGTCGCCATTTGCTTTTGATTATTAATTGGATGAGATTGTGCGGACGGATTTTGACTTAGAGCATGGTTGGACCCGTGTGTGAAAGCCGTGCGCTGACCTACGGTGTGCCACTCAACACCGAACTTGAATTGTAGGAATTAGAAATTTAGCACACATGTGGTGTGTGTGTGTGTGCTTAACACCATGGGAAGCCCCATTATAAGAGAACTCCGCCATATGCCTTTAGGTTTATTTTGCTTAAGAGGAGAAAAGGAAACGAGAGGTCCCATCCGTCGGAAACCCTAGTTGAGTTTGAACCATACGGCCCGCGTGAACTCCGCTCTCATCACCACTGATCATCGTAGGGGATCCGTTGCGAAACCCTCTTCCTTTAGAAATCCCTTTTGTTGAAACCCTTGAACCTAGGGCAAGCATGAATCAATCGTGGACTTGCTTCTAACAGTTTGGAGAGATTGGGATTGTCGTGTACGAGTAGGAATAGTCCTTCCGAACTCGTGAGAGCGATCGCGGTGCAAATTGTAGAGGAAATCCGAAGGTTTCATTTTGAAACCCCCTTTTGTGCCTTTGCCCCAAATCAAGAAATCAATAGATTAAAGGTATGTTTTTGATTGAGAGTAATGAGTAAAATTAGTAGAATAGATGTGGTTATAGTATTTGGAATGTGTGTAATTCGATTCAGGTGAAAAATGGGTGAGAAATCCCGCTTTGAATCGAGTTTTCTGAACTCGAATCCCAAAGTTCTATAACTCCTGCGATCGAGCTTCGGAGCTTGCTCATGCGAGCAGTCTTTAGAAAGTTTGCTTGAGAAGTTTGGTACCCGAAAAAGTTAAAAATCTAGTGAGATTCTGTGTCTCGCGTGCACGAGTTTAAGTAATCGCTAGCGCGAGAAATTTTCTGAAGAGACTAACTCGCGCGAGGCCCATACTTGCTCCCGTGAGAAATTTTCTGAAGAGGCTCGTGCGCGCAAGGCCCACCTCGCTCGCGCGAGTATCAGAGCTAGTCTATGGTTCATTTTTCGATTTTCTTTCTGAATATTATGATTGTATGCTACTAGACTAGTAATATATGGTCTTTATTAGTGTTTGGTTATATTGTGAGTCTTGACACCGTCCGATAAGCGTAGTTTAGGCTTCGATTTGTGTGAGAATGTCCTGAGGTAGGAGAATTTCATCACCACTGCATTCCATCTTAATTCTCATGGAGAATTTGTATTGATTTGTGAAACTTGTATATGATATCTAGATTTTTAACAGTAAACCTGAACTTCAATTAAGAAATCTGAGATCCAAATCTACCAAAATTTGAAAATCTGAAATCTGAAATTTTGAACTATGTATTAGAAATTGCATCCGACTTATGTATTGTATCTGCATCTGCTTTATGATTCTCCTGAACGATCCCTCAAAAAATAAAATATTCTAAACAACTTCCTGGCACAAGCTACCCTCCGGAGTGCAGGGGCTTGATGCATTCTGAAAAAGGGTTCATGAACGACGATGACAGGTAGGTGTCCCATCGGTTATATTCCTGCTCTTGAGATATAGTAATTCGAGAGGTATCTTAAGTGGAGGATTAAGTCATGAATTGATGAATTTGGCATGTAGCAATTAGAGACACTGAAACACTGAATGTGACAGCCCGGATTTCGGCACCCCAAAACTCATGCCATCAGCACGATCCTTCAGACCGTGCCCCATGGATATGTACAGAACATTGGCATAGCAAGCAATAATAAAGCGAAGAAATGCATAAGAACTGATACTGAAATAAATCTCCAGTTCTATACATACATATACTCTAAAATCTATGTTCCAAAAGATGATTCTAAACTCATGCCTCTGCATGAGTGAAGAACCCACCCGAACCATCAGTGACATCACTTAGTCACCCTAGATGGTTCGCCAATAGAATATATCTATTTAATTACATTTCTCAAAAATAAGGCTTGGCATACCAAGCCGCACAATGTGCTCTTAAAACTCTCTCTATCAAGGTACACAGCGGAGTCTCCTAGAAGAAGTCCTCGGGAGGAGGCTCTAACTCGTCTTCTGGCACGTAGTCTGAATCCCCCGGATCAGCATCTTCCGAATCCTCTACGGCTGCTAGTAAATGACCTGCGACGTATAGTCTAAAGGGTGAGCTACATCCTAGCTCAATAGGGAACAACACAATGAATATATATAAGTCAAATCCTCACATATATTCCATGATATGCTTACCATGATTCATTTATGAACTTTATTGAAAGTAGTTTAGAGAGTACATATGCATTGAAGTTTACTGGTGGTTTACATGTTTCATTCATTATCAGCTGTTCATGAACTATACTGAATAGGCCTAAAGAAACTTAAATCTTCAACTGAAGTAATCCTCGAGCAATATAGCATCGAGCCCCGATGGAATACCCTCCATCGTTATCTAAATAGACAGTTGTTATAAACGTATCACTTTGAATACTACCCAGGTCCCTTACTCATATCAGGTTTTATCTTATCTCAACATCTCTGGGATGTGCTACTATATACGGATAGACTGTCGTACCGGTCACGAATATCCTGTCGAGTCAGTTGTGGGTATCATGCCACGTCGGTGGGGTATTCTGTTCAAAACTTAAATAATAAAAATATCATGTGCTTTACATATAATTATTTACCGTGTAAATGTGCGACTTTATATCAATTAGGCCTTATCAGTCTTTGTTCAATCTTACTTTACAATCTCACTTACATCCCTGGGATATCTAAATTACTTACATCATACTGATGCCTTTATCACTTTCTCATCTCCTGGGGAAGCCTCATTTTCATATACTTACTTAGTGTCACACACATACACATATTGAAAGGATTATATGATTAAGCATGTTCATTTCATTGGTGTATCACACACACACACATATGGAGATTATATGCTTCATTTCATTTCTATATCACTACATACATGTTCTTGTAATCAAAGTACATGTTCAAGGTGTTCCTTGTTGTATTTTAATTTAAACCCTTGCAAGTGCACAGGATCTATTGTAGAATGGCAAGAACAGGGGTATCGAACCAAAAGGGAAAACGTAAAACTTATCTAATTCTTTCAGAGATTTTAACACACCCAAGGAAATGCCAAGGGAGACAGTTCACTTTGCTAAACAATTAACACACTTATCTAAGTGCAATAATAAAATAAATAGATTGAACTATGCAAACGGATTTCTGAGGAATAAAAGAAACAATATTTGAGATGATCAAAGAATATGCTACCCCAGACTTATAACTTTTCTACTATTAATCCCACAATTTCATTAAGCATTATTCACATCATCAGTTATCTAGATAAACAATTCATAAGAAAATATGATCATAATCCGGCATACCCTATCTAAAAACGATGACTCAGCCTATCATTGCGGTATGAGTCACATAAAAGCATAGCGTATCTCATGATGTTTATATCACGACAATAGACACATAATCGCTCTACAGCCTAGATCGGTCTGCAGGTCCAGATCTAGCGATTATGGTCGTTGATGCGCGCTATCAACGGTCATAATAAAGCATTCAATACATATTCAATCAAGCACACTTTTAGCAAAATGATTCCATGATGACATCAATATATTATGGAATTAACTGTAAGAAGTTACTTATCTGGGGTTCGCATCCTCCCTGAATCACTGACTTAGCTGCTCATCCTTGATGTATGATCTTTTTGCACATTCACAGCCATTCTATATTTCATTTATCACCAAAAATATTTTTACAAAGCCTTTCCTAAGTACAATCTATGCTCTCACGATTATCTACGAGAATTAAAATAAACCCTAATACAGTCTACTGAGAGAATAAGAAAGAACCAAGAAGAAGCCTCAATGAATACTAACAATTAAAGAAAACCCTAAAAAATAACTAAAAGAAAAGCTTTCCCCAATGAGTCGTGGCTTTCTTTATATAGGGTCGAGCAAACCCTATCCCTACTAGCCTCAATCAATTGAGAACTAATCCTCAATCGATTGACATTTGATTCGGAAGAAGTATAGTTGAACTTCTCTTATCTTGTCAATCGATTGACACTAGTCCCTCAATCGATTGACATCCAGAGTTAGATTCTCCCTCTTTTGGCGGATGTTGATCTTCTTCATGGATTTTTGTGCTTCTTTTGACTTTTTTGTCCATAGCCAATGTGTATTCTTTAATTATCCTCTTTTATACTCTTTTGCGATCAAACGGTCAGAAACACCTGTAATCATTAACACCTTACAACAATTATCAAATACTTTCATCAGACAACTAAGTGTAGGGATTAAGGTACGAAATATAGTCACATTTCGGCACTGATCACACCCCCAAACCTACACTTTGCTAGTCCTCGAGCAAAGAGAATGAAAATTATGTTAACGCAAATATGACTAACATCCTAAAAATTAAATGCCACTTTTGTAGGGAACACGATTTCATTTAGCCAATATAATAAGCCTTTAAACCCCTAGGTGATCCCTAGTGGAGGAGTTGAGTCTCCTGAAGGTTTCCAGCGAAGATACCTACAAACTTCAAAGCTTATGAATTTCAAAATTTCTTAGTCATGCTCTTAAGTAGTTAAATGCTTATGAAAAATCCTTTAAAATGCTTCTTACCGTGTTCAATTTATTAGTGCTCACTTAATTCAATGTTTTTCAGTGCTCCTGATTTATACCTAAAAATGTTATGCTATTACCATTGCTAAAATTCTTTTATCTGAAAATGAGTTGAATTAGGAATCTCAAGATCACATGTCTAGACTCGATCCTTACCATGGGTATAAACTCAGAATGACCTCACTTCGATGAATAATTTTATTCTCTCACATGTGATATAGAATTTTAAATACAAATTCGAAAAATCTCACATGTTATAAGAAGAACGGTGTACCAGAGAATATTCAGAGAAATCTCGTTGGAGGAAGATATTTATATCCTAAACATGCATATACCAAGCACCATAGACATTACATAATCACTCTCCGCAAGGGCATTTACCACTCATAATTAGATCAAAAAGGTCTTTTCTAAGGTTGTAATGGGGCTCAGGTCAATGGCTAATAAAGAAAGGGAAGATTGGATTCAAATTCTCTGAGAAATCGGAACAAGAAACATACTGGCTTTTTTTATTTTTCCAACTCTTTTTTTTTTCACAGTTTCTATGACCTTTTTCTTTTCATAAACACTTTTCTCCGTCTTTTCTTTTTTCTCTTTGACACCACTTTAATATATTTCTTAATACTGAATTTTCTTTTTCTCTCCCTCTTTTTACGTTTTTCTGTCTTGTATTCCTTACAGATATAACTACCACAGCTCAATTTCCTTCATTGTTCTCATCCCTAATTTATCAGAGATAATAGGGTAAGGCTTTTTCACATTGGTGTGGGGTATGGCTAATATAGCTTACAATGAATAATTAAGGCAAAATCTTTCAGTTGAGGCTCAAAGGGGGTGCAACAAGATAAATTCAATAATAGGTGGGGCCTTTTGGGCACAAACGAGCCAATAATGGCCTTAGATAATTTCCTTTTACGATGGTAACGATGCCTATTTGCCTTGAGTTTTTACACAATGATTTCTAGTGTAATGGTATAGCACATGTGAAGTCAACAAATCAAAGACAGAAAATACAAAATTTCAACAATTTAATCAGGAAATTCAAAGATACTTCGAATTTTATTTTAGCACTCATCAAAATGAGGACAACATTTCAAAGATCACTAGGCTTTAGTCCTTCTTTGTGATCTTAGGATTCCAAGTCATATACTTATTTCTCAGATTTAGAATTCCAGCAGAGTGATAGTATCAAATATTTTTCAGGCATAGATCATGAACATCATTATTCAAAATTTTAAGCTTAATGAGCATTCATAAAACAGTCTTGGCATGATAACAATTTACCAGGAATCCCCAGGCATCACAATTAAAGATTATGCATAAAATTCGAGATTCATAAGTATAATGGCCATCAGTCAATCGATTGAGATAATGGTGTCAATCGATTAACTGATACAGATTTTCCAAGTAGGCTTATGGTCATCAGTCAATCGATTGAGATAGTAATGTCAATCGATTGGCTGATAAAATTTAAAGATCCGAAAAATAGCCTTTTTAATCTCAATTGAAAATGCCCCCCCAAACCTGTTATGAACAATGTCCTCATTGGCATTGATGGATAGAACGTAAGGGAGGCCTCCCCCCAAACCTGTTTAATGCAATCCAAGACCATGAAAGCAGACCAAGTGAAAGGTATTGTGATCAAAAATGCAAAACACAAATATATAACTAAACGAAACTGTATTTAACTGGGCAAATTATGATAGTGATTAAAAATTTAGAGAAAAATAACCTAAGCTAACCAAAATTAATAATAACCTACTAGACCCTAAAAATAAATAACACTAGAAAGGACTCGAAAAACTAGACCATAAAACTGACAGTCCTAAGCCCTTCAATCATTCATGATAAATCGTCCTTTCCTCGGCTTTGGAAATGCGTAATTCCACATCTCCTCCGAGATGCCGCCCGCGCGTGATGGTGGAAGAAGGGCATGTGGTGGAGAAGATGGTGGGGTCGGAGATGGCAGCTCTAAATCAATCACGTCATGCATTGTCAAATCGAACGGTTGCGCTGGTGGATGAAGGCATAGATGTTTCCTAGCCGGTTCCATTAATTTCTTCAATGCTGAGCGGGTACGAAATTTGATGGAAACCATGGCAAAAGAATAAAATTTTGACAAAAGAACTAACCTAAATAGGCCTTTAAATAGAGAAAAATAGCTAACAGCCGGACTACAATGGAAGTTCTAAATTAAGACTCAATGAGGGACTCGAACTTTGAAGTTCAGGATGGAAGAGGTATCCTTTCGGAAGTATAACTTTGTCAATCGATTGACAGGGAAATGCCAATCGCTTGAAACTGTGCACAAAAGTGCAATTGGCACGGTTCAAATTTGAAATTTTTGAAACAGTTAATTTTTTAGACACTTTCAGTTTCTGACAGCTTAAAACAGATTTTCTCATGCAGGAGTCAATCGATTGAGAATTTATCCTCAATCGATTGACAAATGAAGTTGAATTTATGAGATTTAGAGAAAGTATGGCTCAATCGATTGAGATCGACATCTCAATCGATTGACTGATGCACCAGCGCCCTAATCCGAGAAGACATAAAAATATGCCATGTAAAAAAAAAAATAGTCCGATTCCATTGATTAAAATGATTTGATTACACCAACGATCCCTCAAAACAACGTCACAAACTATCATTGATCCTAACAAAAAAATCTAAAACAAAACACATCAAATGAACTAAAAACAACAAACACCCAAACTAACAAATAAAAACACAAACACAAACACTAAGCATCATCATCATCAAATTCAGGCTCTTCCTCCTCAATCATCGCCGCTCGCGTTCCTGCGATGAAGTCGTCGGCACGCTCAGGGAACGATTTCCGGGCCATCCGCATAAGGAGAGAAGTCTGGAACCTAGACCTCCCATAGTGGCACTCATAGTGGCACTCAACCCATCCATCCAAGCCTCGAGGCGAGCAACTGCTGCCTTGGCGTTAAAATCAGTGACCTCTTCAGGACGAGGTCGTCTAATGCCGCCACGTTGGCATTGTGCGGGGTTTGGTCGGGGAGGGGGAGGTATTTCATCAACTTCAATCGGAGGTGGCGTCACACGCAGAATAGTCTTGATGCTCTTGTCCCAAACGTTGGTGCTGTAGTGATAAAATTGCATATCACCCATTTCTTCATCATCGTAAATCGGGCACCCAAGCTGGTCTAGGAGATGCATCACATAGTGCGGGAAGTGAAGAAGTATAGCCTCTCGCTTCTTTGGCGTAGTGGTGGTAGCGATGTCCTGGTGACACCGATACATCTCCTCGAGCATCAACCCCGGCGCATCAAACCACGTATTAGTGTGTGCCGCGTACAGTGCCAGCACCCTATTCTTTGTGCGCTCACTCTTCGTGCCATGCGGTAGCAAATTAGTTGACATCACAATATCCCAAAACAAGATGTCCATAGGCGGAACTGCTCTCTTCGTTGCCAACCCGGTCCCGCACCGTCCTCCACACATATTGTTGATCATGTCATTCTGGCTGAGATCAACGGCGGGATCGATGTGGTAGTTCAAGGGGTGAACCACGAAAAAGTTGAAAGCCCGCGCGAGATCAATCGCATGAAGGTTATATTGCCAATTATCGATCTCAAGGCTAATGAAGGGCATTCCCGTTGGCGAGAGTGATGCAGGTACCCACTCCATTTTCTGGTAAAATAAGCGAACGATAAGCAGAGAGACATCAATAGGTGGAGGGGCGAGCAACATCTCCAAGTGCAGCGCTTCGATGAATTCGATCGAACGGGCGCAGTCCACGATGCGATGGTATTTAGCGAGATCGAAGAAATTCTCCATTTGGAATTGGCGATCGATATATAATTCATTGGGAATGCGCATCGGGTTGTTTGCGGGACGAGGTGGTCAGTAGATTGATGGGCCAGGCGCTGCCATTGCGATTGAACAAAACGGATGATAGCGTGGAAGCTCGGTTCGGATTGGAGGAGTTTGTTGATGAAGGGATCACGGGTGTCCCAATTATATAATCTGGAGGTCAATCGATTGAGAACGTTTAGTCTCCACACGTCGCGGGTATTTGAAACGACAACAGGCATGAGGATGCGACATGGCGTGATCCACTCATCCACGCTTAATGGCAATCGATTGACACAGTGTTATCAATTGATTGAGAGTGACCTTTTTGCGAAAAGATGCACCGGTTGGGTGCCTCGGGAACCGGCGGAGTAAATAGCAATCAAGTCAATCGATTGAGAGGTTGGTCTCAATCGATTGACATAGACGTGCCCCAGAAGTTTAGCCGCCATGACAAGATGTGTCGATTGGCGCTTCGATTCCCAAAAATTGGTCATGATTTTGAAGTGATGTCAATCGATTGAGGATGGATCCTCAATCGATTGACAATAGATGGGGAAAGATGATGACGATGGACATCAATCGATTGACATGGGTAGTGTCAATTGATTGATGCAAAAGGTCAATCGATTGACTGTTGACAGTCAATCGATTGAAAAAGACTTTTCTCAATTAACAACACAAACAAATTAGAACACACACTGGGTTGCCTCCCAGGAAGCGCTGAGTTTAAATGTTGACAGCTTGACCTCATTATCGTTTAATTGCTCGGGTCACTAAGGTACATCGCCTCGATTCTCATTTCGGTCATTGGCTCGATCATCGGCTTGAGTCGTTGCCCATTCACTTTGAGAATTCGATTGTCCGTAAGGCTTTTGATTTCAATCGCGCCATGCACGGAAATGGAGACGACCTGGAATGGGCCTTCCCATCGTGATTTCAATTTTCCCGGATGAAGTTTTAGTCTGGAGTTGAACAGCCAAACTTTTTGCCCAATGTAGAAATCTTTCCGCAAAATTGACTCATCGTGCAACTTTTTGTACCTTTACTTATGCAACTTCGAATTCTCATATGCATCGTAACGTAGCTCTTCTAATTCATTCAGCTGAAGGCGACGATTGGACCCTGCCTCTTTCATATCGAAATTAAATCGTTTAATGGCCCAGAATGCCTTATGCTCCAATTCCACTGGGAGGTGACATGCCTTCCCATAGACAATCCGAAATGGTGACATTCCAATCGAGATCTTGAATGTTGTGCGATATGCTTAGAGAGCATCAGATAGGTGATTCGACCAATCTCTTCTGTTAGGTCACACCGTCTTCTCTAAAACTCTTTTGATTTCCCGATTGGACACTTCCACCTGACCACTAGTTGTGGGTGATACGGCATTGCCACCTTGTGAGTGACCCCGTATTTCTTCATTAAAGTAGCAAAATGGCGGCTGCAGAAGTGTGAACCGCCATCACTAATGATCGCTCGTGGGATCCCGAATCTGTTAAAGACATTTTCTTTCAAAAATTTGACCATGACCTTGTGGTCATTCGAGCGAGTTGCCAAAGCTTCGATCCATTTTGAAACATAGTCAACAGCTACAAGAATATATGAATACCTGAACGATGGAGGGAAAGGACCCATGGAGTCGATCCCTCAGACATAGAAAATTTCAACAATCAGAATCGGGTTCAGAGGCATCATATTTCGTCTTGAAATATTTTAAAGCTGTTGGCATCTTAGACATTCTTTACAAAATTTGGCGGTGTCCTGAAAGATAGAGGGCCAATAGAATCCGCTTTGAAGAATTTTGTGTGCGGTCTTTTGTCCTCCAAAATGGCATCCACAGGCCCCAGCATGGCAGAAGTTAATAACACTCAATTGTTCTTCTTCAGGCACACATCTCCCGATAACCTGATCTAAACAAACTTTAAACAGTTGTGGCTCATCCTAAAAATAATATTTTATTTGCCAGAAGAACAGATTTTTATCATTCTTGCCCCATTGGGTAGGGATTCTGTCAGTTACCAGATAATTCACAATATTAGAGAACCAAAGAACTTTTGTAGCTGCACCTATTGCCATCAATTGTTCATCCGAAAATGTGTCACGGATAGTCTCAGAGACCGATGATTCTTCAGGCAGAATTCTTGATAGATGATCAGCCACAACATTTTCGACTCCCTTTTTATCTTTGATCTCAAAATTGAATTCTTGAAGAAGTAAAATCCATCGGATCAATCTTGATTTTGTGTCCTTCTTCGCAAGCAGGTATTTCAACGCAGAGTGGTCAGAAAGGATCACTATTTTTTATCCAAGCAGATAAGAGCGAAATTTATCCAGAGCATACACCACGGCTAATAACTCCTTCTCAGTGGTGGTGTAATTTAACTGGGCATCAATTAATGTCTTACTGGCATAGTAGATCATATGAGATACTTTATTCACCCTTTGCCCTAAGACTGCTCCAATAGCATAATTAGATGCATCACACATGAGTTCAAACGGTATAGAATAATCCGGGGGTTGGATTATTGGTGCATTAGATAACAACTCACGTAATTTTAGAAATGCTTTCATGCAATCTTCATCGAAGTAAAAAGGAACATCTTTTCCAAGCAAGTTGCATAATGGCTTGGCAACCTTGCTAAAATCCTTGATGAATCTTCGGTAAAATCCCGCATGACCTAAAAATGATCGAATTTGTCGAACACTCTTTGGTGGTGGCAAATTAGCGATTAAATCCACTTTTGCCTTATCAACTTCGATTCCTTTATTTGAAACAACATGTCCCAACACAATTCCTTGTTGCACCATAAAATGACTTTTCTCCCAGCTAAGAACAAGTTTTGATTTGACACATCGTTGCAATACCTGTGTAAGGTGTTGCAAACACAGTTCAAAGGACTTACCGAAAACAGAAAAGTCATCCATCAAGACTTCGATGAATTTATCAATCATATCCGAGAATATGGCCAACATACATCTTTGAAAAGTGGCAGGTGCATTACACAAGCCAAAAGGCATTCTTCGATATGCAAACGTTCTGTATGGACATGTGAACGTTGTCTTCTCTTGATCTGCGGGAAACACCGGTACTTGATTATAACCCGAGTATCCGTCGAGAAAACAATAAAACTCTTGCCCTACCAACTTCTCAAGAATTTAGTCAATGAAAGGCAAGGAGAAGTGATCTTTTCTGGTAGCCGTGTTCAATTTCTGATAATCGATGCACACACGCCAACCTGTAGTTTTGCGAGTGGGCACCAATTCTCCTTCAGTAGTTTCTTTCACAGTAATTTCAGACTTTTTCGGAATAATTTGAACTGGACTAACCCATAGATTATCAGAGATTGGATAGATGATTCCAGCATCGAGTAATTTTATAATTTCCTTTAAAATGACTTCTTGCATGTTTGGATTAAGTCGCCTTTGCGGTTCCCTCAATGGTTTACTAGCATCTTCTAAATGTATTTTATGCATACATACCGATGGGTCAATCCCTTTTAGATCAGCTAAGGTCCATCTGATGGCTTCTTTATTTTCTTTCAGCACTCTCAGCAACTCAAACTCTTGTTCTTCCGACAATGTCGATGATATTATTACTAGCAATGTTTCTCGAGGTCCTAGAAACGCATACTTGAGTGACTCAGGTAGTTGCTTTAATTCCACAGTCGATGGCTGCTCAATCGATGGAGTCAGCTCACCCTTTACCTCAAGAGGTACTGGTTCTACCTTAGTCACCACTTTACAAAACTTATCCTCTTGACATGATGAACTTATCAATTTTTTTTCTGGTTGTTTCCTCTCGGATCCTGTTTCCTCGTAGATGGCTAACAAAGCAGTTTCAAATTCTTCTTTGGTAAGCATTGACGATAAAACTTCATCCACTACGTCGTCCATCTAATTGATATAGAAACAATCAACCTCATCTTCATTGGGAAAATGGTTTATTGCGTGAAAGATATTCAGTCTAACTTTTATGTTTCCAAAAGAAACATCCATGACTCCTATTCGACAATTAATGCAAGCATTTACGGTCGCGAGAAACGAACGCCCAAGAATAATTAGGACTTGATTGTTGGATTTAACTAGAGGTTCCATGTCCAACACAATAAAGTCCACTGGGAAAACAAATTTGTCTATTCCAACCAAAACGTCCTCGATGACACCTCTAGGTCTTCTTTCTGACCTATCGACAGTTGCAATGTGATTTGTGGGTTTCAATTACTTGATCCTAATTTTTCATACACTGAATAGGGGATTAGATTGACACTGGCTCCTAAATCCAATAACGCCTTTCCAATTGGTTGCCCACCAATGGCACATGGAACAGTTGGGATTCCAGGGTCCTTAAGTTTTCGTGGGGCATCCAATTGCAGTATCGAACTGACTTGATTCGTCAGGAACACTTTCTTTGAAACATGAGTACGCATTTTTCTTTTTCGAGTGCATAGATCTTTAAAAAATTTTGCGTACTCGGGGACTTGCTTGATTGTCTCAAGTAATGGGAGGTTTATCTTCACTTGTTTGAATGTTTCAAAGATTTCTTCCATTTTTTATGCTCCCTTCCCCATTCTAGATGGAGGTGTTAGGCACTCTGGGAATGGTGCCTTTGGGGTATAGGGACAAGGTTCATTCTTTGATTCTTCTTCAGGTGTTGGTTAGACAATTTGAAGATCTTCCTTCTCTTTTCCTTTATCTAGTCCTTTGCCTTTTTTTACTTCTTCTTTTCCTTCCTTGTAAGGTTCTACTGGCATCTCCACTTGATTATCAACAGCTCTCCCACTTCTCAGCATCGTAACAGCTTTCAACTGTTGACTGTTTGATGGTCCTTCATCAAATGATGCTTGGCCTCGAGGATTATTGATGGGTTGGCTAGGAAGCCTACCTTCCTCTCGTTGACTCAACTGATTTATCAGTTGGCTAAATTGATCTATCGTCATCTGCTGAAAAGCTTACATATTTCGCATAATCTTTTCCTCCAAATCAGAATCTTTCGAAGCGGTGGTCTGAGATTGATTAAAATTCTGATTTTTTCGGTAATCAGAATTTGGATGATAATAAGGAGGGTTGTGTTGAAAATTAGAATTCTACTGGAAATTAGAATTCTGTTGTGGACGAAAGTTCTGCTGCCCACTCATTACGTTGGATCTGAACTGCTGATTCATCTGTTCAGTTTGGTTTGATCCTCCCCATCCTAAGTTGGGGTGATTTTTTCATTCCGGATTGTAAGTGTTTAAGTATATGTTCCTACCTTGTCGTTGATATGATTGAGTCAGATTCACCTGCTCTTGTGGAGTAGGTTCATCAGGGAAAAATGACAAGGTAGTTGGATAATCGTTAGCCATGCGACCTGGGTGGTCGCAGATTGAACAGGCGGTGGTGTTGCTGGAACTTTTAGCTTGCTTAGTTGCAACTAACAACATGTTTATTTGCTTGGACAACATGTCAACCTTTGTTGAAAGATCTGCGGTGTTGTTATTGATATCAAATAGTCCATTTCTGGTCAACACATGTGATTTTGCTGCCACATCCAAATTAGTTCTCTCCATTGTCGCATTTTGGATTGAAGTTTGATATAACTTCTCAAACAATGCCCATAGCTCATCAGCCTCTTTCGTGGCACACGATCCTCCACAAGAGGCATCAACCATGCGTCTCTCTTCGGGAATTAGTCTATTGTAAAAACTTTGGACCTGTTGCCACCTTGGTAATTGATGATTTGGACAACTCTTAATCAATTCCTTAAAGCGTTCCCAACATTCATGAAATGTTTCTGTAGGTTGTTGGGAAAAGAACTGGATCTTCTGACGCAACTCGATGGTTTTGGTCATGGGAAAATATTTTTTTAGAAACTGACGATGTAACTCTGCTCAACTCTGAATAGATTGTGGTTCTAAGGAGTAGAACCAAGTTTTAGCCTTATCTCTTAAAGAGAAAGGAAAGAGTCATAGCTTAGCTATCTCGTTGGTCATATTATGCACACAGAACATTTTACACACTGCAATGAACTCATTCAAATGAACATGTGGATTTTCGTTTGACAATCCATGATAAATTGATAACATTTGAATCATTGCGGATTTGAATTCATAATGGTTCCCTGGGATGGGGGCATGCATGATACTATCTTGATCGTCGTAAAAACCAGGATCATTATAATATTCCAATGTTCGTGGGCCCTCATCTTGATTATTGTTCCCATTATTCCCGTTATTAATGTTATGATTATTTCCGTTCCTTTGATTTGCCATAGTATCAGTACGATGATACTGATTCCTTTGGATTCCGCAATTCTCTCTGCAAGATCGTTCGATCTCAAGATTAAACGGTTGCAGATATGGGTGATGTGAACGAGTAAAGCTCATGCACCAACTCTCACAAACAGGGTTGATGATTTCATAACAACCACAAGTATCAACTTTAAAAAAACTAAAGCGCACAACAAAATTTTTCAACAAAAACTTTATCAGTCAATCGATTGAACCAGTGTTGTCAATCGATTGATATTCAATAGTCAAACGGAGTCAACACAGAATTTTCAGCTAGTCAGCAAGTAGCTGTGTTCGAGTTAATCGATTGACAGAGATATGTCAATCGATTGAAAGAAGTTTTTTTTTTATATATTTTTTTATGGAATTAACAATTAAATTCGAAAATTAAAATTTTAAAACTTAAAGCATAAGAGGAAGAAAGGAAAGGGACTCCTACAAAATAAGAAATCCTAAAAATCTCTACTTCCTAAAACAAACCTTTATTTCCTAAAAATCCGAAATTAGCAATTCGGGTTTCACACAAAATAGTCAATCGATTGATGCTTTTGGCTCAATCGATTGACAATTCAATACTGAAACCACACAGAACACAATCGATCGATTGAGGAACGGATCTCAATTGATTGACTGTCAACTAAAAGCACAAATCTCTTTCCGAATTAATCAAAATTTCATTGCGATTCCCCCGCAGCGGCGCTAAAAACTTGTTGTCATTTAATTTAAACCCTTGCAAGTGCACAAGATCTATTGTAGAATGGCAAGAACAGGGGTGTCGAACCCACAGGGAAAACATAAAACTTATCTAATTCTTTCAGAGATTTTAACACACTCAAGGAAATACCAAGGGAGACAGTTCACTTTGCCAAACAATTAACACACTTATCTAAATGCAATAATAAAATAAATAAATTGAACTATACAAACGGATTTCTGAGGAATAAAAGAAACAATATTTGAGATGATCAAGGAATATGCTACCCCAGACTTATAACTTTTCTACTATTAATCCCACATTTTCATTAAGCATTGTTCACGTCATCAGTTATCTAGATAAACGGTTCGTAAGAAAACATGATCATAATCCGGCATACCCAATCTAAAAACGATGACTCAGCCTATCATTGCGGTATGAGTCACGTAAAAGCATAGCATATCTCATGATGTTTAGATCACGACAATAGGCACATAATCGCTCTACAGCCTAGATCAGTTTGCAGGTTCAGATCTAGCGATTATGGTCGTTGATACGCGCCATCAACAGTCATAATAAAGCATTCAACACATATTCAATCAAGCACACTTTTAACAAAACAATTCCATGATGACATCAATATATTATGGAATTAACTGTAAGAAGTTACTTATCTGGGGATCGCATCCTCCCTGAATCACTGACTTAGCTGCTCATCCTTGATATATGATCTCTTTGCACATTCACAGTCATTATATTTTTCATTTATCACCAAAAATCTTTTTACAAAGCCTTTCCTAAGTACAATCTATGCTCTCACGATTATCTACAAGAATTAAAATAAACCCTAATACAGTCTACTGAGAGAATAAGAAAGAACCAAGAAGAAGCCTTAATGAATACTAACAATTAAAGAAAACCCTAAAAAATAACTAAAAGAAAAGCTCTCCCCAATGAGTCGTGGCTTTCTTTATATAGGGTCGAGCAAACCCTATCCCTACTAGCCTCAATCGATTGAGAACTAATCCTCAATCGATTGACATTTGATTCGGAAGAAGTATAGTTGAATTTCTCTTCTCTTGTCAATCGATTGACACTAGTCCCTCAATCGATTGACATCCAGGGTTAGATTCTCCCTCTTTTGGCGGATGTTGATCTTTTTCACAGATTTCTGTGCTTCTTTTGACCTTTTTATCCATAGCCCATGTGTATCCTTTAATTACCCTTTTTTATGCTCTTTTGCGATCCAACGGTCAGAAACAGCTGCAATCATTAAAACCTTACAACATCCATCAGATACTTTCATCAGACAGCTAAGTGTAGGGATTAAGGTGTGAAATATAGTCACATTTCGGCATTGATCATTCCCTACCTCAAGTCTCTGAAGGTCCAAGCATCAAGGTCCCACACGGCTCCTTATGCTTGTGTTCACACGTACCACCTATGATACACCATAACATATGCAACACATCAATAAAGATGCAATAGAGAAGGTCCAAGACCCTCCATGAACTCCAAGGTCCAATTAAGAAGTCAAGTCAAACTGCCAAAATCGATTAATCGAAACCCTAAATCAATTAATTGATTCCCTAAATCGATTAATCAAAATTCAAAATCGATTCATCGATCCAAAATCGATCAATCGAAAATCCCAAAGATAGTTAATTGATCCCTAAATCGAGTAGTCAAAAATCTAAAATTGATTAATCGATCCCAAATCAATTAATCGAAATCTAAAATCGATTAATCAATTTTTCAATTCAATTAGTCGATTTCCCCAAGCCTTATCTCTCCAGCCACTGGAGGTACTTGATGAGTAGTGAAATATGATGATATTTCACCCCTAAATACCTATATTTAGCCGTCCGATGAAGGCTATCTGATGAGATTTGCTAGATTTGAAGTGTTTCAGGTAAATACAGTCCAAGTTTCTAAAACAGCCCAAGAATCCCGAAAATAATGTCAAAACACTGCTATTTTGGGTCATTGAGAACTTAGTGCGACTTGCAGCTCAATTTGGACCTTCAAGACGTCAGATTCAGGAAATTGCTAAAACATAAAAGTTGTAGAGCTCGTCGTCAGCTTTCCAACGCCTCAAGAATCACCTCAATCCGAGTTCGGTACAGAAAGTTATGAGCAAAATACCGAGGCAGTATCTGATGCAAAGCTAGGCGGGAATTCACGAAAATTACTCTTAGATGTCAATCGAGAGAGGTATTAGGGTTAGGCTATTATAAAAAGGGAAGCCACGAGTTTCTTAGGGATTATTATTTTTTGCAATTAGAATATTATTCATTCTTTCTTTTTAGTTTTTAGGGCTCTTCACTTTGGGGGGAATATTTTCTTCATCTTTTCAAGTCTTCTTCTCTCCTTCTTCTAGGGTTTATTCAGGGTAGATTGTACCTAGGATTTGCATTATTTTTCTCTGAGAAATTCATAGATTGTATTTAGGAAAAACAATTGCAAATATCTTTTGGAAGAAATAAAAGAGGAATGACTTTGAAAGAAAAAGGAGATCAAACACCAAAGATGAGCGGCTAAATCATCGATGATCGGGAAGATCGATCCCCGGATAAGTACCTATGTTTATGATTAATACCACTCTATTATTGTTATCATGGAATCGTCTTGCTCAAAGTTTGTGTGATTGAAAATATTTTAAATGCTTTGTTATGCCCGTTGATTGCGCGTATCACCGGCCGTAATCGCTAGATCTGGACCTGCAGGCTGATCTAGGCTGTAGAGCGATTATGTGCTGATTGTCGTGATCTAAATATCATGAGATACGCTATGCTTTTTACATGACTCATACCGCAATGTTAGGCTGAGTCATTGTTTTTAGATAGGGTATGCCGGATTGATGATCATATTTTATTTCAAGTCATTTTTCTAGATGAATGATGGTGTGAATGATGATTTAATGAAACTGTGGGTTTTAATGATAGAAAAGGGGTACGAATCTGGGGTAGCATATTCCTTGATCTCATTTTAATATTGTTCGTAGATTTATCAGTAATTAATTGTTTAGATTAATTTATTTTTCTGCATTTAGGAAAAGTGTGTTAAGTTTTTGGTAAAATTGAATCTGCCCTTTGGTACTTCCTTAGGGACGTTTTTAAAATCTCTAAAAGAATTAATTAAAAATTCACGTTTCCCTGTGGGTTCGACACCCCTGTTCTTGCCATACTGCAATAGATCTTGTGCACTTGCAAGGGTTACATTCTAAATCGATCAGTACTCAGTCGATTAGTCGATTTCTAAATCGATTAATCAACTTTTAAAATTGATTAATCGATTTCAAGATCGATTAATCGAACTCGGGCATTCATGTTTTTTTCAACTTCTAGATCAAAATCGATTAATCGATTCTCCAAATCGATTAATCGATTTGGCCAAAACTCAGCCCCTTTTCGGGCTGTTCTTCTAAATCTTTTTCTTCTTATTTTTCTTTCTTTTCTATCATTTTAATTTGATCATTTAACCCATCTTTCCTATAGCTAATGCACAACAAAGTACTCATTTAAATCTAGCAAAACTCACCTCAAATCAATCTCCTAATTGATTGAATGGTTGATTTGAATGGTTAGGGTTTTAGCTTTTGCTCCAACGATTCCAATCACATTGAATCCGGCATTTATTGCTCGATCCCAACTTGATTTGCCATTTGTATTAACTCCAAGCCCTCACTCTCTCCTTGATCTCTCTCTCTCTCTCTCTCTCTCTCTCTCTCTCCCTCCCTCTTCTTAACTCTCTTCACCAACCAAACAAGAGAAATAACTTCTCTTTTAGGTTTTTAAAACCCTTATAACTCCTCTTTCTTAGGTGTTGAGCATATACACCACAGATAGGTGTACGTGACTCCCAACTAATATCATACACTATGCTAAGGGTCATACTATATCATAAAATACTTCCATCCTCAAGTTTACTGTTTGACCATCACTTGGTCAACCTAGGACCAATCAGGCACAGATCCCGAGGTCACTATTTATCGCTCAATTTTTGGGGATATTACATTCTCCCCACCTTGAGAATTTTCATCCTCGAAAGTGAACTCAATGGTGTGTCGATTGGGTACCCCACACACGGGTAATGTCACGTACCCAATCACGAAAACTTTACGAATTTAGTCACACACAATGTAAGAAATAGCATAATGCAAGCAATTTCCAAAATTATATGAATTTTCATTTCATGTGTTCCAAAATTTACAATTGCCCGTTACTCAATAATTACAAGTCAAAATTTGATTACAACACCACAAATATCCAAAAAGTGATCACCAAATGGCATCGAGCCAGATGTGTCGGCATCCGCTGCACCTATATGAAAAGTGGTCGCGCCCGCAGTCCAAGCCTGCTCCTGCGCTAGGCGCTGCTGATAGTCCAACGGATAGATGTACCGTATGGTGTGGTACATCAAAAAGTCCATGCATCGATTTATCTATTGGTTGTTGGCCTCCATCCGGGCCAACACATCCTCGATCGTAGGCACTGGGCGAGCCGCTCATCAGCGATATGATGATGTAGGTGTGGCAGCCGCTGACTGCGACGGTGGCGTAGGGGATGCGATAGTGTGAGAGGGTGCCCTGTAACAACCCTGAAAATTCGAACGAGAACCTGACTATTTTGATCTGCGTGCCCGGCATGAGAATCGAGACAGATTTAAAAACTTTGAAATTTTATTATTAGAGATAATATTAGCCTGAAGCTAGGAGAATTCACGTATGAAATCTCACTTAGATCTGAGTTGTGTAAGACGTTGAGTCGGTGTGCTACGCCGCATCAACCGTGTTGGCGCTTCACTCCTGAGTCAAAACTTAGGGACTAAACTGAAATATCAGAGATATTTCAGTTTAGGCAGCTTATAAGGGAAGGAAGAGACCTAGAAGATCTCCTCTCTTCTTTTCCTCTTGTTCTTGAGCTAGAATCTTGTAGCTGGTTGAGTTTCGAGTGCGTCCTTCGAGGAAATAAGGTTAAGAATATCGGGATCATGCGTTAGTCTGAGTTAGGGTAGAAGGAGTTCAATAAAAAAGAGCTCATATATAGTCTGAGTGTGTATACGGTCCCATCGCGTCGAAAAGGAACCGACTTTCAGCTTGTTCGAGATATACCGGTAATAAACTCCGAGCGCCAGATCCGAAAACCATCGTTTGGATCGATTTGCCAAAACCCCAAAAGGGCCCATAAAGAGGTGAGCTTTTGAGTTATGATTGGGCAAGATTAATGCCCTTATATATGTATTTCTGTGTGTTAATGGTTACAAGAAACTATTAATGAAAAAAGGGTTAAAATGAGGAAATTAGGTGCCTCCATCAATGATAGTGTTGCTGTCATTATTGATCGATCAATGGCTGGTATTGATCGATCAATAAAAACATTGATCGATCAATGTGTATAAGAGACAAAGTGGGAACAGTGAAGGCAGTTTTTTTGGGAATTCTGTGTCCGATGGTATTGATCGATCAATATGGTTATTGATCGATCAATTCTAAGGATTGATCAATCAAAAGGAGTAGTGATCGATCAATGACAGGTGTTGATCGATCAATAAGGACATTGATTGATCACTCATGAGTATTGATCGATCAATAAAAGCATTGATCGATCAATTAGTATAAAGGAGTATGAGGAACAGGGAGAGGGAATTTTGAATTTTGGGTTGGTGATCGATCAATAAGAGTATTGATCGATCAACAGGCATCATTGATCGATCAACTAAGGTGTTGATCGATCAATTCTAACTGTGTTAAAGGTAAGGAGAGAAGAGGTTATGGATCGATCAACAAGGGTATTGATCGATCAATGATGAGTAGTGATCGATCAATAGGGGCTATTGATCGATCAATTGATTCTGTTCCTGGTGTAGAACTGAGAGAGGATTGATCGATCAATGGGGTTATTGATCGATCAACAAGAGGTATTGATCGATCAATAAGAGTGGTGATCGATCAATCACCCCTGTTTTATTCTGTTTTGATTTTATGAGTTAAACACCACTGGACATTGTGTCAGTTAGCATTCTGACATCTCTGACACTTAAAGTACTATGTTTATGGTCTAGGATCAGACCATGACACCTTGAAAAGCTTTGGATTTGCTTAGAAGAGGTCTGACCTTAGATAGGGGAAAACCAACCTAAACTATTTTTTAGTATGATTTCATGTTTATTTCATATCCGTACCCTGATTTCTGTTTTTAACAAGCATGTTAGCATATCACAAATTCCTGCTATCTCTGATTTCTGTTTCCTGATTGCTTCTTGAAACCTGCTTCTAATTTCTGTTATCTGATCTGTGAGGTCTATGTGTATGTGATTTGATGATTTAACCAGATGATCCCCACCGACCCGGCGGTATATCCGATGCCTGGCACACTTGTACATCTGCTTGTAATCCCTCGGCACAATTGCACTCCATAGATGAGGCATTGTTGCAATTCAAAATTGTTCATGTGAACGACGATTGGTTGGGGTTTCCTATCGAAATATTCCTGTTTACTCCGTGCTATATAGTCATGGGAGTTTCTTATGTTAAATATACACAATTTAAGTTCTCTGATCATATACTTGCATAACATCCGATTTCTTGTTCTAAAAAACTCAGTATTTGATTTGATTTGTCATGATTGTACGTTCTGATTTGATTTCTGTTTTGAGATAGCATGATCTGCATATTCAATTCATTTTAGTTGAAATTCCTCTATTGAGCTATGATGTAGCTCACCTTGTTTTAAATCACTTTTAGGTTCTGAGGCTATAGCTCCCGGCATGGAGAGCGATCCTGATTACCAGCCTGACCCAGAGGCTGAGGCCGAGGACGAGGAGACGGACATTCAGGCGGACGAGTTTTACCCGTAGCCTGGGTATTTGAGTCCGACATTTTGTATTTTGATATTCCGAATTTTTGTGTGCCTGGTGGCCACTGTCTGTATGTATATATTACTATAGATGTTGTATTTTCGTGTTTTTATACATTCTATTAGAACCACTATCAGGAACCATTGTTTGGGTGATGGATGTCCATCACCAATGGTTCTTCTTGGTTCCTTTTTGAAAATGTATATTCTTTTAGTAAATAGAATTACATATTTTATTTATTATTTCTTTATATTAAATGTCTGATTAGATGGCTCGACCTACCACTGCTGGACAGTGTCTGCTTGGTTTTCGCTATACGAGCAAACACTTTATAATTTGTCCCGGGGATCATCCAGTGTATGATCCTGATGGCACGGATTTTCGGGTGAGGAAATCCGGGCTGTCACATGCCCCCTCAATTGGTGGAATAA
Organism: Chloranthus sessilifolius; assembly: GCA_021018995.1. Lineage (NCBI taxonomy): Eukaryota > Viridiplantae > Streptophyta > Magnoliopsida > Chloranthales > Chloranthaceae > Chloranthus > Chloranthus sessilifolius. Next base: position 116,854,733 of record CM037594.1, on the reverse strand, counting down.
CGGGGTGTGCTCCCCCCACAGGTGGGTCCTGATGTGGTGGTGGGGGTGGTGGTGGTGCTACTGGTACTGCTGGGCCCTCAACTGGCAGGGTCCTCTTCAACAATTTGTAGCTACAACCCCATGAAGTGATGGAGTAATGCTTCACGTGTTCCATAGCTTTCTGCTCGTGGGGTGAGATGGCATACTCTGGCGCGTTAGAGTAGCACTCAAGCATGCTCGATATAAGACGAGCGTAAAGTATTTTCTCCTTTGGTCTCAAATGACCCTTCATCAACTTTCCTTTGATGTAGACCATCCCTTCTAAGACGATCTTGGTGGCATCAAACCAACGGTCGCGGAATACCGATTATAGGGCCTGTTGGACCAACTCCACCCTCTCGGTATCATGGTGCATCAAGTAGAGGTTACACTTGATTATATAATCAAGCATCCACATGTAGTGGGGTAAATCTACCCTCCTAATGGACAATCCGGACCCCTTTTTCCCATTGGTCATCTCGGTCATGATTTCCTCAAATCTCCCATCTTCTGCAAATGGTGAAAAGAGGGTGGTCTCGGGCACGAAATCCAAATAGCACTCCAGGAATTCGTGTACGTGGCGACGGGTAAAGGTGTAGTTACAACTATCAATCTTGGACGTAATGATGTCATCAGTCGGACCCTCCGCCAAGCCCTGGTAAAATAGGCGAATTAGCCTAGGGTAGTAACACCCGTGTAGCGGCTTTAATAGGTTACCGAGGCACGTAGTTCATTACGTAGTCTTAAAGACAATAGATGCCTTCACTCTGTTGGATAAACGAAAATGCAATAGAGTTCCTAGCGAATCTGCCTTCAGGATACAACAAAGTCTGGTCTTGCCAAGAATCGTATGTTCTTTTCTAGATTGCACTTTCTAGAGAAAGAATCTGTCACATAGATTTTTTGATACACAGAAGAAAAGAAAGAAAGAAAGAGGAAAAAGAGAAATATATATTATTTATGTTGTGTCTTTTAACCCGGATCTGATCTCTATTTATAGAGATAATCATTGTGAAGAGATTTTTGTCTTATCAGATAACAAATAGAGATAATCTTGAAAGATTGTATCTTTTTACCGTAAAGAGATTTGTATCTTTTCAGATAACTATAAAGAGATAAAATCAATTTACTTGTGTCTTTTCAGATTTATGGTGAAGAGATGTCAGACTTGTCGATTCACTTGTGACTGTTTAGAATTACGATGAAGAGACGCCAAACTTGTGTCTTTTCAACAAACGGTAAAAAGATAAATCAAAACTTTGAAAAGACGCTATGGAGAGAAAATATTTACAAGTTTGCCACTGAATTATTTTACAAGTTTGTCATTGAATTATTAATGATAATATAACCTTAATTTTGAAACACAAAAAATATGTATTACTATCTTAATATATATAACAATCAATGTCAAGCTTCATGTCGAGCCCATGAGAATAATTGTTGTTAAGTTCACTCCAAATTTAAGCCATCCATGGGCCCACAATGTCCAAAGCACCCCATGTACATATCCCATGCAAAGAATCTTTCTATCACCCTTGATGTCGAGGCTTCGACGGGATGGGAAAAAGATACTATCTTGATGAAGAGACCTGCTTCCCAAAGGTTGGGATGGTATGAGGCGACAATGATAAATGATGAAATATGGATAAATTCCTGTCTCTTGCACCAATCTAAATTCAAAATTTGGATTTACCATGTGGTGGACCTCAATCATGAGTACGAGAGTACTGGAAAACAAAGAGAGCAATGCCCAATTCAGATTAACCATTGGATCCCTAAAGTTGAAGATCACCATACGTTCCTCTATTTTGCAATTGAGGTAATTGTGCTTTCAAGAAATTGTCGGCACCCCACCAATGGTTCAGAAGGAGGAATTTACCCCCAAACGTCTTATTTGTGTTTTCTATGATCCTCAGTGGTCATTCCTTCACACATATGTTTCCCAACATCCAAAGGCATTCATCTCTCATAATCCAAAATCTGTCATTCCCACTAATCCGAAATCAATCAGTTCAATAAATCCAAGGTTGTTCATTCCCTCAAAGATGAAATCATTTGCACTCAGCAACCTAAAATCGTTCACGTTTGTCCTCTCAAAGTCATGCAAATCATCCTCATTCACCATCATGAACCTAGGACCATTGATGTTATTCCCATCATCATTGGTTATTTTGAAGCAAAAGCCATTTAACCTTTCCCTCCATAACCCAAGGACCGAGTTTTCCAGGTCGTACCACCATTTTCTGAATATGCTAATAGGTCGTATCTGAAATCCTATGCAAGGATTCAGCACTCGCAAACACCCCTCGGTCCTCCAAGCCCAGCCTACCCAAATAAAAGGCCATGCCTCCGTGATGCCAAATATCCCACAAGTAGGTAGTAAAGGTATGATGCCATTAGTGCCATTAGAGGATTTTGTCCCACTCATCATCTAGAAAGAACTTTACCATGATCAAAATGTGTCAAGTCAGGTGATATTTTGAAGAGCCCTTGGCAGGCATAATTGTATGTTTTAATCATGTCAAGGGCCAAGCAAAAGAAAATGATTTAAAGTATGTTGAAAATCCTTTAAAAAAAAAAAAAAAAAAAACCCAAAAAAGAAAAAGAAAAAATTCTTTTTTCAAAAATTCAAAAAAAATCTTGAGGGTTGAATATGATTGAATCCGCTCTCTTTCAACTAGTTTATAAGGTCATTTATCAAGAACGTTAGAATGAAACGGACTTGTTGGCGCAATACGCGTTTGGGCCTATCTCCATCATGGAGAATATCAAGGACATAATTAAATTCGGAGGGGAAACCAAAGTCGACAAAGATGTGGGCTTTTTGTTTCCAAAAAAAAGAGGTGACCTGATTTATTGTCTTAAACAGTTTCAGGATGTTCTCGCCTGGTCTCAAGAAGAATTATCTCATTTGGACAAAGATCGAGTAAAGAATAAAATCAGGAGCAAGGCCTCTAAATCAAAGATTTCAGATTCCCGATAAAGTTGGAGTTCACTCATTGTCTTAAAGCATTCAAAGTGATGGATCAACATTGAGCTTGTGCCTCCGAAAAAAAAGAGAAAGAAAATTCATCGACTAACTCTCATGGTTGCATCCGTCGGTGCTCTCATTCATACATTAATGCACAATGGCATGTCGGGGCATGCACTTCAAATCTCAAAATGAGGAGACGACCCTTTGGTTGTTCATAATTTCTCAAAGGCTCTGTCACTGAATCGTCAATGAAGAATACATCGGTTGGCCTACCAGGGGCATGAACTCATCAGAAGATATCTCCTCTATCAACGAAGGAGTTGTAATGCAGCCGACTCTATCCATCAGTTCAGCCATCAAGATGCGATCATATTTGCTCGATGGTACTTCCAACAAGGAACAACTTTATATCATTCGGGAGGTTCTCCTAAGGCATATGCCCAATCTCATTTTACAATTGGTCATAGTAGAGACCACTTACAAGCAGGTCAATCGGGTGCCTAACACCTTCCCAATTGATGACCAAAGTCATTACCCTAGATACTTTGGCGTTGACCGGAGATTCGAAGTCATATCTTGCACTTCGGTGCTCACGGTATTGATTTTGGGTATCTCGGGACACCAAAAACTCCGGGTGACGAATCCATTTTTTTTGTGAGTGCATCGTTGCAATGGACCCTCAAAGTCCACGGTTACACATATATGTTATTTTTTATATTTAGTTTATTTTTGGTAATGATCACCTGACCCGAGTCACACATGACTCAAGTGGGTAATGGTCAAATAACGTTGTGGTCAACATTTGGCAGTCATGCTTGACTCGAGTCAGGTGATCATTACCATATATATATATATAATGATCACAATTGTCACCGTCCCTTGATAATTTATTCATAATCCTTTTACCATTGTGGTATGATTTTGCCTCATTTGGTAAGAAAAAGATACTTATTCTAACAATATTGGGGTTTTTGTTTATATGCTACATTTTGTTGCTTAGTCTTTGGGCCTTTGTGCCCTGCAAAATACAAGATTATTAGCGGCAGCCAAAAACTGCCACTATTGCCATACAATATTGGGGCGCCCTTTAAATAATATCTTGCAGTTAGTAGTGTGGAATGAGCTCTTAGATTTCTACAAGAATTGACTAGCCTTTGTTTTATTTTATTATGATTATTATTATTTTTTAGATTTTTTGCAAATACCCCTCGAGCTATGATGATATTACAAATAACCCCCCCAGTTATAGCTATTTGCTCAAAATCCCCTAGTTAGCATTTTGGTATTCATAAAACCCCCTCTTTAACGGATGCAACTTTAAATGATTAACCAGCCGTTAAAGAATAACCTAAATACCATATTTATTATTTTTTTAATTAAATTACTAAATTGCCACCCTCTACACGTGGTTAAAGTTGGCGGCCCTCTACTTACAAAAAAGAGTAGTTTTAAATCCACCCACTAAATCTTTGAGTTCACCCACACTGAAAAACATTGACTGGAATGAATCAGACGATGGAGATCATTTATCATCCCAACCTTTCACACGATGGATCTTGAGATCACGGAGGCACCATTAGACGGTTGACTGCATTGAATCGAACGATGGAGATTATTTATCGTCCCAAACTTTCACACGATGTATCTTGAGATTATGGTGCCTTATCAGACAGTTGACTGCATTGAATTGGACGACGGAGGTCGTTTATCGTCTCAACCTTTCACACGATGGATCTTGAGATCATAGTGGCACCATCAGACGGTTGACTGCATTGAATCAGACGATGGAGATCGTTTATCGTCCCAACCTTTCACACGATGGATCTTGAGATCATGGTGGCACCATCATATTTCATATGGTACACACCCAAAAAAATGACCTTAAAATTAATTTTAACTCTGTACGTGACGTTAAGGTCACTTTTCTGAGATGTGTACCACGAAATAAAATACTGAACGTCTAATGGTATGTCTAAACGATCTCCATCGTTTGATTCAATGGAATCAATGTATTTTAGCGTGGGTGAACTCAAAGATTCGGTGGATGAAAGCAGACGCCGTTAGGCAATCTAATTCCTAAAATAAAATAAAAAGATAAATTTTTTGTACATAATGACAATATGAAGCACTACACCATTATTATATAATGGTTACTATTATACCAACAATGATATGGTGGTGAATCCAATCAATTGTATAATCAGTGATTCATCAAAAGGTAGCAATCAATTGAATTTGGAATTTTTCTAATCCATAACTGGGCCTCAAAGCTCGGGTTCTGTAGTGTAGACTAAAAGGTTGGATGGACACGATATTTTATATACAATCTAGGAAATAAGGGGGTTTTGAACCGGATCAGGTCAGATCAAGTAGGGGCTCGAGTCCGATCGAATGTCAAAATTTTGGCCTGCCCCGATCCATTGACAACTTAGTCTTCACTGATTTTTAGGGTCTTGATAGTTGAAGGAGCAAGTTTTCAATACAATAGGCTCTTAATAAGCTTGATATTCTTTTGATGTCGATAATGCCGATTGATGTGATATTTTTAATGTGATGTTTTACTCGCAAGTGCACGAATCGGTTTGTATATAGTGGGTGCGGAGTACGAGATCGTTCCCACGATGACTAATTTTGAAAGATCTAAAAGAGACAAGCAATTCTAAAAATCTATGAAGATCTAACAGTATTCTACCAGTTTTATGATTTAAGCGGTTGATGAGATGGTAATTAATGACTAAAAAATAAAACTTAATTGATGATTCAAAAGTAAAGGTAAAGATGAAGATACTAAATCCTCCCATCTTTGGTCCGTTCTTCCCATAATATAAATTTAAGGATTAAATTATGAGATATTCCATTAGTAACAAACATCTTTTATGGAAGATCAATGGTCAACACCCTAATAGGTTTCACGTTGCATCCCTGCAATCAGGACTTAGATGATTTTCATATATAGATCTGGGATCAAGGGCATGGCTAGGCACACATGATCTCAGGCTCAAATAAAAATTATCCCCAAAGTGGGTGAAAATTCCAACAAGAATACCACTTATAAATCTTAAATCAAGGGCATGGCTAGGCACACTTTATTAAGATTAGGGAGTATTTAAGATAAAATTACCATTACAGATCCAAGATCCAGGGCATGGCTAGGCACACTCGATCCCAGAACATAATCGTAATTAGATCCACACGATGAAAGCAAAAAGACCATAACAATGATTGGGTAAAATTACTGTCACAGATTTGAGATCCCGGGCATGGCTAGGCACACGCGATCCCGGTTAGTGGCGGGGATTTCATCCGTTCATGATAGCACAACAACCATAAAATAAAATCTCATATTTTAATCCTAAATTTATATTATTAAAAGTACATCCCTCGGATGGGAATCATTAGATCCCCATCCCTATAAATTTAGCCATACATATTGTAATTAAATGATATAAATAAATAAATACGGAAAAATAACATTAATTTAATAAATTAAAATTACCTCAAACTTCAAAAGAACTTACTTTGATCCAAAAGTACGATGATCTTCAGAAACGAAATTAATGCAGGAATAAACTTTGAATAAAATTTATAAACTGAATGAATGAGTACTGAAAAATTAAGGGAACAAAGCTCTCGAAAAGGAATAATAAAACTTTTCTATTTATATGTCTAACTATGAAAAATAATGGCTAAAAACTCTAAACCTAAAACTCTTTTCTAAAATTAATTCTATCTAATTCCCTCTAAAATTTCCGATTTCCGAAGTGTTTGAGTTGCTTTAAATAGACCCCTCGTCGCAGAAGTCTCCCAAGCCGTAATTTCCGGGTCGATTAATCGACCCAATATGGTCGATGCATCGAGCCTCCAAAAAGTCCAAACAAATTAGCTTTAACGTGTCAGTTCCGTGTCAGACACTGCCTTATCCTCGATTAATCGACCTACAGGGTCGATGCATCGACCCCCCAGAAATTCGTGAATTTCAGCACCTTCTTTGTATCAGACACTTCTTCGGTATTTCGGCCATATCTTTCTATCCCGAACTTGGATTGAAATGATTCTTCCGTCGTTGGAAAGCTGACGAAAAGATCTACAACTTTTATGTTTTGCCAATTTTATAATTCGGCCGTCTTAAAGGTCCAAATTTAGCCGCAAGTCATACTAAGTTCTCGATTACCCAAAGTTGCAGTGTTTTGACATTATATTCAGAATTCTTGGGCTGTTTTCTATACTTGGCTTGTATTTACCTGAAACACTTCAAATCTAATAATTCTCATCAGATAGCCTTCATCGGACAGCTAAATATAGGTATTTAGGAGTGAAATATCATCATTTTTCAGTACTCATCACCGATGATGACCCAACAATGAAAATACTCAATCTGCATTAAGAGTTATGACGTCACTTTTAGTAAACTCCACTTGGATAAAACAAAGCTGGAGGATAAACCGATAAAATCGGCCTTGTCTAGCAACCCAGGTTCTAAGGATCGACCAATATCGAGAAAAAAAATTGTATCGGTAAGTATCGGCCAATACCAATTGGTCTTTCATTTGATGGGTCTTGAATCATATAGGAAATTAGAGGGACGGGTATTTTGAGTAGAACATGTAGATTGAAGGTTTTCTTTTAAAGAATAATTGCATCGTTTGCCACAAATCCTCCATTGGTTGGGTATTCGTCCAAACGTTGGCATACTTTAATGGGGAATCACCCACCTGATGATTATTGAATCTGATGGGTGAATAAAGGGCCTTTTAGAAGAGTACCTTTAAATCCACCCACTGAATCTTTAAGTTCACCCACGCTGAAACACGCTGATTGAATTGAATCGAATGATGGAGATCATTTATCCTCCCAATCTTTCACACGATGGTTCTTGAAATCATGATCGTACCATCAGATGGTCAGTGTTTTATTTCACGTGACACACATCTCAAAAAAGTGACCTTAACATCACGTGCATGCTTAAAATTGATATTAAAGTCACTTTTATGGGTGTGTACTATATGAAATAAAAAATAGACCATCTGATGGTACACCCATGATCAGAAGATCAATCTCATGAAAGATTGGGACGATAAACAATCTCCATCATTTAATTCAATGCAGTCGATGTGTTTCAGCGTGGGTGAACTAAAAGATTTTGTGGGTGGATTTAAAGGTACCCCTTTTAGAATAGTGGTAAATTATAATGGCATGACTTATAAATAAAGGTAAATGAAGGGTCTTTTAGAATCGTGATAAACTTTAATGGCATGACTTGTAAATATAGATGAATGAAAGGCCTTTTAAAATGGTGGTATTTTTAAAATATTGGTTTCATTAAGGGCAAAATAGACTTTCCGTCCATAAACTCATGGCTAGTTAACGCAGGGGTTATATGAAACAGAAACAAAAAAATAAGGGCCGGAGAATAAATACTCATAACTATGGGGGTATAATATTAGCATAATACGGGGGTATATGTTGATATTACACATAACCCCCCGTTATAGCTATTTTCTCTAAATCCCCTGGTTAGCATTTTGGTGTTTATAAAACACCCTCTTTAATGGATGCAACTTTAAATGGTTAATCGGCCGTTAAATGAGAGCCTAAATACCATATTTATCCTTTTTAAAATTAAATTACTAAATTGCCACCCTCTACATGTGGTTAAAGTTGATGGCCCTCCACTTACGAAAAAGAGTAGTTTTAAATCCACCCACCAAATCTTTGAGTTCACCCACGCTAAAAAAACATTGACTACATTGAATCGGACGATGGAGATCGTTTATCGTCCCAACCTTTAACATGATGGATCTTGAGATCACGGAGGCACCATTAGACGGTTGGCTGCATTGAATTGGACGATGGAGATCATTTATCGTCCCAACCTTTCACACGATGTATCTTGAGATCATGGTGGCACCATCAGACAGTTGACTGCATTGAATTGGACGATGGAGGTCATTTATCGTCCCAACCTTTCACACGATGGATCTTGAGATCATGGTGGCACCATCAGACGGTTGACTGCATTAAATCAGACGATGAAGATCGTTTATCGTCCCAACCTTTCACACGATGGATCATGAGATCATGGTGGCACCATCAAACGTTGGCATACTTTAATGGGGGAATCACCCATTTGATGACTCTTGAATCTGATGGGTGAATGAAGGGCCTTTTAGAAGAGTACCCTTAAATCCACCCACTGAATTTTTAAGTTCCCCCACGCTGAAATACGTTAATTGAATTGAATCGAACGATGGAGATCATTTATCCTCTCAATCTTTCAGAATGGTGATAAACTTGTAAATAAAGGTGAATGAAGGGCCTTTTAGAATGGTGATAAGCTTTAATGGCATGATTTGTAAATATAGATGAATGAAGGGCCTTTTAGAATGATGATATTTTTAAAATATTGGTTTTATTAAGGGCAAAATAGACTTTCCGTCCATAAACTCACTGCTAGTTAACGGTAGGGGGTTTGCCGAATAAATACTTATAACTTGGAGGATTTCTTATAATATGAGCATAACACGGAGGGTATATGCAAAAACCCCCTTTCTTTTTTTTTATACCTTTTGACTAGCCCATTGAACAAGACCGTTCCACCATCCTGCAACTACTTTATACAATTTATTACACGTTATGGCAACTAGAGGATATTTTTTCGATAATATACATATAGAAAAATGACGAAATGCCTGACCCGAACCAACCTTCGGGTTCTGTGAGGCCTCTTCCGACCCAACCTGATCCAACCTTCGGGTTCTGTGAGGCCTCTTCCGACCCAACCCGATCCAACCCTCGCGTCAAGTATTTCATGGTCGACCCAAATCAAATGCCTGCCCTACATGCCCGATGCCTGATTTGACTTTAAAGTTTCAGGTCAAGTATTTCTGTTGGGTCGGGCCTCCAAATATAAGATTCAGGGGTTCGGGCAGTTTTGATCAACGGATTGGGCATTCAGGTCAAGTCTGCGGCTCATATTCCAATTTCGTTGTGTCGCAAAACTTAAATAAGTGTGACCGGAATAGGGAGGTCTTCTAATATGTTGATAGATGACCACGTCCTTAATAAATAATTAAAAAAACCTGAAAACTGAATCAAATCGAACCGACCTAAACTGAAACTGGATCAATTTGGTTCGAATTCCTTATAAGCAGATTTCAGTTAACTGAACTCGATCTATTTTAGTTCCCTATTGGTTTGGGCCAAGAACGGCAGAAAAATCAAAAAATCAGTTTCGGTCTGGTTTACCAAACTTTCACTGCTACACCGAACCCGATCTATTTTAGTTCCGGTTTGGTTTGGGCCAAGAACGACAGAAAAATCAAAAAATCAGTTTCAGTCCTGGTTGCCGAACTTCCACTGCTACACCGAACCCGATAAATTTCAGTTTCGGTTTGGTTTATAGAACTTTTAATTTAGTTTCGGTTCCGTCTAATAGTGGATGGACGTTGACGGTAGGGAACAAAATTAGGAACATTTGTATTCTTTCGGGGTCTAGGTTGAATTTTCTAAAGTTCAAGTGCCAGTGGAACATTCTAATAAATGTAATAACCCGAAAATTTTAAAAATGTTGAATCATTGAATTTTGACGAATTTGCGACCTTTTGATTGATTTGACCCGAGTCAAATATTTGACCTAGGTATTATGACCTCAAGCCCCACTAATTATAATTGGGGTGTATGCCAAACATATTAAATCCCGACTCGTACCCTATATAGAGCGAATGTGTGTTTGTGCATGTTGCACATGAACCCGAATCCAATTGTTGAGCTTGGGTCTCAACCCGATTTTCAACTCGAACCGAGAGTAGACTCGAGCTTAATAATCCAACCTGTCACGTGGCACCCAAACTCTAATATAGGTTTATATGTATTTTGTGTGAAAAGTGTGTGCAACCTAGAGACAAATTTCTTTTAAGATAGAATATTAATAAGGCATTATAATAATTAAAATTATTTTAGCCGACTAATTAGGTCGATTAGTTCGGCCGAGTGATTAGGGTTGGCTAATTAGGCCGACTATTTGAGTGGACTAATTGGGCCAACTGTTTGAACCGACCAGTTGAGCCGACCATGTAAGCCGACTAATTGGGCCGATTGATTGGGCCAACTATTTGAGCCGACTAGTTAGGCTGACTGATTGAGCCAACTTTGGGCTTTTGGTAGGTGAACTACGGCTTAACTTGAGTGCGCTAGCTCCATACCTGACCAAAAGTCTTTTTGAATGAGAAATAACACATTACATAGGTGTATCCGTTTCACGCAAAAACTATGATCTTTGAATAAAAACTAACCCAAATGGGTGTATATGCATCACATGGAAGCAAAAGTTTTTTTGATAAAACAAACTTCTCAAGGAAGTTTCACCCGATTTACAAATTTTGGGCTTCTAGAGAGAGAGAGAGAAAGAGAAGATAAAGAGGAAAGGCTTACTTCTTCTCCATTGGATGGATCTCTGTCAACTTCTTTTTCTTAAACCCACTGCAAGAGGTCGTCAATCCTTGCCGCGATTACGATCAAAAGCATGAGAGAACTCTCCCAAACCCTTTTTGAGCTTGACACACAAACCCTATTTACATATCTCTAGATCCTTCTATTTCACACAAGGCAAATGTGGGGTTGTGAGTGAGTTATGAGGAGTCGATCTCCGTCCGCTACGATTGAAAGAATCAAAGGGTTTTAAACGATCGGGCAAAGACGATGCATAGAGAGTCGATCCTTGGATACGATCGTTGTGGGCGTTATGTGCCCGATTTGAGGAGGTAAATACCGTATTTTTTTCATGTATTAGGCTAAGGTTAGATTGCTTAGATAGTGTTCAAAAGATAGGGGTTAAAATTTGAGAAAAATAGATTTTAAAAAGGCAAAAATGCGCAGAATCGGGCACAGTCGCATGCGCGAGTTGGAAACTCGCGCAGGCGAAGTGCATTCAGAAAACTGGCAAAAAAAGTGCTGAAAATAGTCGCTCGCGTGAGTTTGGAAAGTCGCTCGCAAGACTTGGGAAGTCGCTAGGGCGAGCTTGGCCATAAATTTCTGCTCCAAATTCGGATTGATGTGACTCTTATTGCGTTGGAAAGAGGACAACGAGCTCTATAACTTTTGTAAATTAGCAAATTAATGAATCAAAATATTGAAAAGTAAAAATTGAGTGAAAAGTTAACTCAAATTCTAAGTTTGCACGAACTTGCCCGTTTCTGCCTCGATTTTGAGAAAATACTTAAATATGTCTAAGTAATTAGTGATTAAAGAAAGTCCTTAATGCATCATCGTATGTTTGTGATATAAATTGAGGGCGAAAAGCTATCAATAAAACTTTACTTGGCTTTGCGCAACTTCGAGGTTAAGGTAGGGAAAATTCACTACTCAAATTGCATTTCGATTTCGATTCATAGATTTGTATGATGCATTTGATTTGAATGTTTGAAATGATTTTGACTATTAAGAAATTGATTCACATCTGGATATTTGAAAAATGAAAATGAGTTTTGACTTACGAATTTGAACATGAACTTTGAACTTGAATTAGAAACTCATAATTTACATTTGAACATGAACTCCTAACTATGAATTGACTCGTATTGAATCATCAACTCACATATGAACTTTTTGAAATATTGAACCTCGTGAGCTTTGAACATTATTTTCACGCTTGAATTTGAAATATGAAGAACTCTAAATCTGAACTCCGAAAATGAACTCTGAATTTTAAACTCTAAACTCCGAAACTCTATTGTGGAAACGTTATGGTTGTATATCCGTATGTGGCATTGACACGACGGTATAACCATGAATCAAACTGGTATTACAGTTAATCTGTGAATCGAATCGGCACAGCGGCATATCTGTGAATTAAACTGGTATGACAGTTAATTTGTGAATCGAACCAACGTAGCGGCATATCCGTGGATCGAATCGGCATGACGGTATATCCATGAATCGAAAAATAAGTTAGGTAAATTGAAGGGGACCACTAGGGCAGATTATGTTTGTGTATCTATGGATTGCTTTGGACGGATTATGTGTGTATCTGTGAACGGCTTGGGTGGATTATGTGTATATTTGTGGACTGCTTGGGCAGATTATTCGTACAATTATGGACCGCTAGCACGGATTATATGTGAAACGAACCTTGAATCCTTCGAACTTCGAACTTTGAGCTTTGGATAATCTTGATTCGTAATTGACACCTTGGACAATCGTTCTTGTTTATGCCTTGTTTTTCGACTTTGTCAAGATAGATCAGAAATCATAACTTAAGAAAATGAATAAGAAATCTTATTCTTATAAAACTTCGAAAATTATACCATTGACAATATGATTTGAAATTCTGTTTTGAAAAGAAAATGGCCTTTGAAATTAGTTTATGCTTTCAAAAGAAAGTGCCTTTGAAATCAGTTTCTTTTGATATGAAAATATTTTCCGTTTCGATATGAACATGCTTTAGTTTTGTCAATGAATCTATATTTCGTTATAATAAAATATGAAATTGTATTAAGCTTTCCTCTATTGGGTTTAAACTGTTAGCTCACCCCGACTATACGTCACAGATATGAATTTTGATCAGGACCTTGGCTTGAGAAAGATTTTGACTACGTGCGGGCAGAAGAAGATCTTCTGCTTGAGGAGTATTTTCCTTAAATCATTGGTGGTAACTTTTTGGGACTCGGTATAGTGCAAATTTGGACTTTGACCTTGGTACGCCTAGTGACTTTTATAGTTCTTTTATACGTACATTTGTACACCACTATTTAGGTGATGGTCAGCCATCATCGGTGGTTTAGTTGCTTCTTTTGAATTACATATTCTCTATATAGAAATAAAGATTTGATTTTTTTTCTGCCATATGCATATCTGCTTTGATTTTCGGGCTTATATGTGGATGTACCTTGTATTCGGATCTTGATATGCGACCCGACGGTTCGGATTTTCCAGTTGGTCAAAAAAAAAAATTATCCCAAAAATCCGTGTTGGAAAAATTCGGGCTGTCATAATAAAAGTTTAGAGGATTTTAAGAAATTTTTTCAATTATATATACTAAATAGTTTTAATGCCTATGGAGCTAAAGTTTATTTTTCAAAAACATGAAATAGAAAAAACAAGAATTCAATGTCAAATTGAAAACATTAGTGCAATACACATATAAGTATGGGTGAGTTCCTAACTATGATTAGAAATGATAATCATATTTAAAATAGGAGACCTAATTATTGTTTGTCTTAATACTAATCTCACTGAAATAGAAACAGCCAAATTGAAATTGGTCACTTGCCATCTACTGGTCAACAGCTGGACCATAATAAACGACCACAATTGAAGAGAAATATCCAAGACCTAGCCCGCAAGTTCACCAATAATAATTGTACCGAAGGACCGGGTTCAATACGATTTAGTGCGATCCGACATCTCTAGAACGATGAAATGCATGTTGGGTCGGGTCTCTCGTGCATGCTTAGGGCCATCTTAAATATGAAGGCCACCTTTTCTGCCAATTGACCAATGGGAGGAGCGAGCCGTTGGTTCAACACATCCACCAACAATTGATCTCTGCTATTAGATGAGCCTATCAGCCTCACATCCGAAGCACTTTCGTTAGTGCAGGGGTCATCAAGATAGACCAGAATGACGCAACACAGTTGACCCCACACAAACTAGCAGTCACTATCCACCCAACCAATCCCCAAATCGTTCCCCCTGATATTCAAATAGACCTCTGCTCCCTATCCCTTTTTTAGGAGGAGGTACCCACGCCTGCACGGTCATCTGCCTTAGCCCACCCCAAGCCCATGTTAACGTTTGATGACTAGGTCCCAGACGAACTGTAATGGCCCGACTTTCCCCTAGACGAAATCACAAATTTCAGGGAAGATCGGACCGTCAAGCCTAGTACGATGCAGATTTTCAGAACACATATCAAATGCATATATGGAAATCAAAACAACAGATATCATGAGATTAAACTAAGATTCCAATATATACATAACATAACAACTAAAGTTGACTACTGCTGACGGCTGACCGTCACCTAAACAGTGGTTTAAATTAGAATTGTCTAAAACCAATCACTAACATATACACATATCAAGTCTGACTACTCATATACCTAATCCACAAGCGAAAGATCTCCTGCTACTTTCGGCGCGTGATAGAGATCGTGCTCGAGTTCAGGAATCTAAGTAATCTCTATACTTGTGACATAAATGTCAAGATGAGCTAACAGTCTAAGCTCAATAGAGAAAGATCAATACAAATTTACACCTTATCAGGTCAATACATAGATTCAATGATTATAGTCCAAAAGCATTTCGTATAAAAAACGGAAACTAAGTTTCAGAGGCATTTTCATAAAAGAAGATTGGAAGTAAACGACAGAAGCATCTTCATTCCAAAACAGAGGCTAAATTTCATAAGTATTTTTTTTTCATTTCACACAGAAAGCAAAATGATTGATCTTTCGAAGGCATTTTCGAATCGGAAACAATACTAATTTTCAAAGCATTGACATATCCAAAACAGAATTTGTAAGTTCTTAACTTCAAAATAAGAGTCAAAATTAGAGTTCTCAAGTTAAACTTCAATGTCAGGGTCCTACTTCGGAGTTCAATGTTAGAGTGTGGATTTGGATCCAAAGTTCTACTTGAGAGTTCATATTCAAGTTCAAAGTTCACATTCGGAGTTCTAATCTGAGTTTCAGATTCAGAGTTCGTATAATTCGTGATTTACATTCGGATTTCCTGTTCAGAGTTCATATACAGATTCCATATTCAAAGTTTGTATTCAAGATTCATATTCACATTCAAATTTTTATTCAGAGTTCAGAGTTCATATTCAAAGTCATATTCAATATTCGGAGTTCAAGGTTTGAGATCAGAATTTAAAGTTCAGAGTTCGGATACGAATATACCGCCGTAACGGTGCCACATACGGATATACCACCGTAACGGTGCCTGTAACATCTCGAAGTTTTGACCTGTGAACAGTATGCTTCGGTGCACGTGCCTGACTGTTCGCACATCAAAGACTGTGCCAAAGGATAAAGTAATGATGTGGATTAGATCCT
This sequence comes from Chloranthus sessilifolius, assembly GCA_021018995.1. Lineage (NCBI taxonomy): Eukaryota > Viridiplantae > Streptophyta > Magnoliopsida > Chloranthales > Chloranthaceae > Chloranthus > Chloranthus sessilifolius. The sequence goes on along the minus strand of CM037594.1, from coordinate 116,838,687 downwards.
ATGGATTGGATCTTGAGTGAGAGATGGAAATAAGATGCATTAAATGGTTAGTGGACTTTCATACACCTAACATAGGTGCAGCTGCATAACACCTAAAACTTAAGCTTAGTTATAAGGGAAATAAATACCCTTAAAAGCCTAGCATTCAATACCATCTCGTATGATTGGAGTTTATGAAGAGAGAGAGAGAGAGAGAGAGAGAGAGAGAGAATCGAAGGTGTGAATGCGTGCAAATGCATGGATGATCAGTCCTAAAAGCGTAAAGCTGAGGGATTTTTGGTTGAAGAAGGGCCACTGTTCACCTTGTGGAAACCCTAGGCTGATTTAGAAGCAAAGATAGAAGGATCAGACTAGAATAAGGTATGGAATTTACGTTTAAGTTGTGAAATTGTGTTAGTTGATGATTTATCCAATTTGTGATCAAAAAATCATAAGGAACAAGATCAGATTTGAGAAAGAATGGAGAACGAATGAGAAAACCCAAGATCGGGTGAAATCTGGAAATTTCGATTGATCAAAATTTGATTTGATCGATCGAGAGAAGTTATAGCACTTTACCGAAATTATGGGGAGGAAGGAGTGTTTAATTGCTTATATAGGATGACCGACCCACTGCTAGACTCCCATTGAAACTATTATTGGACTTATTTCTAAACTTTTATTTATATAAGATGTTAAGCAATTATAAAGTTTACTATACACATGACACTAACTTTACTCAATATCGCGACATATGAAGATCTCGTAAGCCAATATTATAGTGTCAAAATCTGTGCACTCTAATATCCGATATATTATGAACTACCGATTAGTTGTAGATTATATTGGAGGGCGAGTCCGAGATGGAGATTTTGTTCTTCTCTCAGGTGGTATTGGGAAATAAAATTTTCGAGAGCGGAGAGAGTAGGGAGGATGATGTCTATTGGAGTGCCAAAAAATCTGACAGCGAAGCTCCGATAGGTGTTGATGGTTGGGTTTTGGTGTTCTAAGATGGTGATATTGCCCCCTTCTTTCATCATGGAGTGTGAGAGATAAGGAGAGAGAAACTGGAGAGTGAAGATTCTATCGAATAGTTATGGATTATATTGGAGGGCGAGTCCGAGATGGAGTCTTTGTTCTTCGCTCGGGTAGTATTGGGAGATGAAATATTAGACAGCCGAGGCAGTAGGGAGGATGATGTCTATTGGAGTGTCAAAGAATCTGACGTTGAAGCTTCGATAGGTGTTGATGGTTGGGTTCCGGTGTTCGAAGATGGTGATGTTGCCCCCTTGTTCATCATCTTTTTGGTTTAGAGAGAGAGAGAGTGAAAGGTAAGGAGAGAGAGAAGCTGTAGCACTTTACCGAAATTATGGAGAGGAGGGTGTGCTCAATTGCTTATATAGGATAACCGACCCACTGCTAGACTCCCATTGAATATGTTATTGGACTTATTCTAAACTCTAATTTATATAAGATGTTAAGCAATTATAAAGTTTACTATACACATGACACTAATTTTACTCAGCATCGCGTCATATGAAAATCTCGTAAGCCAATATTATGGTGTCAATATTAGAGAGAGAGAGTGTGAGAGATAAGGAGAGAGAAGTTGTATAATCGAGATGAATGTGTGTTTAATTACTTATATAGAATATTCCGTAAAATTATCGTACGCCGCCTCCTTTCGTGTTTATTTGTTTAGAGAGAGAGAAAGACTTCCCCGAAAATTTGGAGAGGAGGGTACACTTGATTGCTTGTATAATTTGGTTTGCCCCAGATTTGAGTTTTCGTCGGCACACCTAGGGTTAGATTAAATTATTAAATGCGAATCACTCATAGAACTCGATAAAATTGTTACTTCTAAATTTTAGTTTCCAAGTAAAACTATTACTTCTATATTTTAATTTATATTAGATGTTAAGCTATTATAAAGTGTTCATTTTTTTGCACATGACACTAATTTTACTCACCGCATTGCGTCTATATGATGATCTCGTAAGCCAATATCACGGTATGTTAAAATATGAGCACTCTAATATCCGATATATTATAGACATTCATTGGACTATTTAGATTGCTCACAGATATTTGTCACAAACTCGAAAATCCGTTATTTCAAATGAAACTTATCACATTTCATTCGATCATATCAAGTATTTATGAAATAAAATTAAAAATACAATTTTGTATCGAATTTTCCCCACCTCAACTTTAGCGTCGAGAGAACGCAATACAATTATTCATATTGACGAACTGTGGGCCTCAATGTACATCACATAACATTCGTAAAATACATGACAATGACTAAAGAATCACACATGTCGAAGTTCTTTAAGTTTTTTAGACGAAATGGACAAGTTCGTGTTAATGTTAGATCATGTAGATCTTGTCCCAATTTCCTCCTCAATTTTGACTTTTAAAAAATTTTATTTATGAATTTATTAATTCCCACACATTATAGAGCTCGTTCTCCTCTTTCCAATGCCTCAAGAATCGCGTCAACCCGAGTTTGGAGTAAAACGTTATAGCTAAAATATTGGGACCTCGCTCAAGCGATTTCCAAAACCGATCGATCGATTTTCCAAGGTAGAGAAAACCGATCGATCAATTTCTCTAGAATTTCACACTTCTGCATTACATCAAATCCGATGTCGATTTTGACATAATACGTCTTCTTTGGTTCATTTTCCCCTAAATCTTCAAACACATTCCATCAATCATTATGCATTCATTAATCTAAGCTCAGGACAACTAATATAACACGATGGCACTACGATGCTGACCTTTTTTTATCGTTAACGCGTCCTGTAGGGATCGTTGCTAAAGAGGGTTTCAGAGTAAGTCTTGCGGATCCTTACGGTGATCGAATCAAACAGGGTTCAACACGAAGGCTCACACTAGTATGTATTGATCCTAACATTCTCAATCGCGGACGACACAATCACGACGATCGGTTCACACTAGTTCAAAACCACCCTCTCCCACGCTCTTAATAGAAATTAAAAATAAAAATAACGAATAATAAGAATAAGAATAAATAAGAATGGGTAATTCGACATAACAAGCGAACTGTAGAATTAATGCTCAATATTTCACTTAGAATAAAATTTTGAAAGCATAAAAAGATAATTTGAACCTAACATCTTATATAATTACTAAATAAATAAAAACCCATCCTACGCCAGCGAATTGAATTCGATTAAAACTAGTAAATTCAAATCAAGCGAATCAGAATTAAGTAACTATTGTTAACACACCCTCAAAATCTCCATAAGCTCCCAAGAAATCCGAGCACTAATACAAGCATACATCACCTGATATACTGTAAGAGGGGAATCACAGTTGTTCATAATAATCTCTTAAGGAGTCCCCACCCCTTGCAACCCGAGTACCAACTCGGCCAAAGTCTCTCTCTTATATCCAAAAAGATCCTCCCTACCAAAAACGATCGAAGCTAAATTCTGAAGCTCCATTGGATGCGTTAAAGATATGCGGTAGCCGTCGAATAGCAATAGAAAATCATCATAGATCCCCACTCCTGAAACGAAAACATATGGATGTGCCAGAAAATCCTTAAGGGCTTCAGGGACGTTGTTGTTGTGGTTCAGTTGGAGGATGAGACACCGATTTCGATCACACAGCTGGAGGGTGGAGATTCTACCGATTAGTTATGGATTATATTGGAGGGCGAGTCCGAGATGGAGTCTTTATTCTTCGCTCGGGTGTTATTGGGAGACGAAATTTTCGATAGTTGAGGGAGAAGTAGAGGATGATGTCTATTGGAGTGCCAAAATATCTTACGGTGAAGCTCCGATAGGTGTTGATGGTTGGGTTCCGGTGTTCGAAGATGGTGATGTTGCCTTCTTCGTTCATCATCTTTTTAGTTTAGAGAGAGAGAGAGGAAAAGAGAGGGAAGGTGGAGAAGTTTACGAAAATTATGGATAGGCGGGGGTGCTTAATTGCTTATATAGGAATCCTATAATAGGATAACCGACCCAAGGATACACTCCCATTAAAACTGCTATTTGACTTATTTCTAGATTTTAGTTTATATAAGATGTTAAGTTATTATAAAGTTTGCCATACACATAGACACTAATTTTACTTAGCATTGCGTTTATATAAAGATCTCGTAGGCCAATATTACGGTTTGTCAAAATCTGTGCACTCTAATATCCGATAATATTATGGACATTCATTAGACTATTTAGACTCCTCACAAATATTTGTCACAAACTCAAAAATCCGATATTTCAAATCAAACTTATCACATTTCGTTGGATCATATCAAGCAACTAAGAAATCAAATAAAAAATACAATTATGTATCGAATTTTCCCCACATCAACTTTAGCGTCGAGAGAACGCAACACGATGATTCCTATTGTTGGACTCTAGTCCTTAATCTAAATCCCACAACATTCATAATATATATGTCAATGACTAAAGAATCACACATGTCGAAGTTCTTTAAGTTTTTGAGGCGAAATGGATAAGTTTGTTTTAACTTTGGATCATGTAGATCTTGTCCCAATTTCTCCCTCAATTTTGATCTCTAAAAATTTTAATTCATGAATTTATTAATTCGCACAAGTTATAGTGTTCGTTCTCCTCTTTCCAACGCCACAAGAATCGCGTCAATCTGAGTTCGAAGTAAAATATTATGGCCAAAATACCGGGACCTCGCTCGAGCGATTTCCAAAACCGATCGATCGATTTTCCAAGGTAGAGAAAACCGATCGATCGGTTGCTCCAAAATTCCACACTTCTCTGTTCTGTCGAATTCGATCAATCGATTTTGACAAATTCTGTAGCCCACTCGGGCTTCCTCTTCTTTGATTCATTTTCCCCTAAATCTTCAAACACATTCCATTAATCATTATGCATTCATTAATCTAAGCTCTTGACAACTAATATAACACGATGGCACTATGATGCTCTGTTTTCTAGATCGTTAATGCGTCTTGTGGTGATTGTTGCCAAAGAGAGTTTCGAAGAAAGTCTTGCGGATCCTCGCGGTGATCGAATCATTCAGGGTTCAATACGGAGGCTCGCACTAGTACGTATTGATCCTAACCTTCTCAATCGCGGACGACGCATCCACGACGATCAGTTCACAGTCGTTCAAAACCACCCTCTCTCATGCTCTTAATAGGAAGTAAAAATAAAAATAACGAATAATAAGAGTAAGAATAGATAAGAATGTGTAATTCGACATAACAAGCGAACTGTGGAATTAATGCTCAATATTTTGCTTAGAATAAATATTTGAAAGCATAAAAAGATAATTTGAACATAACATCTTCTATAATTAAAAATATATAAAAATTTATCCTACTCTAGCGAATTGAATTCGATTAAAACTAGCGAATTCAAATCAAGCGAATCAGAACTAAGTAACTATTGTTAACACACCCTCAAAATCTCCATAAGCTCCCAAGAAATCCGAGCACCAATACAAGCATACATCACCTGAAATACTGTAAGAGGGGAATCCCTTTGCTCATAACAATCTCTTGAGGAGTCTCCACCCTTGCAACCCGAGTACCAACTCGGCCAAAGTCTCTTTCTTACTTCCAAAAAGATCCTCCCTACCCAAAGCGATCGAAGCTAAATTTTGAAGTTCCATTGGATGTGCTAAAGATATGCGGTAGCCGTCGAATAGCAATTGAGAATCATCATAGATCCCCACCCTTGAAACATAAACATATGGATGTGCCAAGAAATCCCTAAAGGCCTCAGGGACGTTGTTGTTATCGTTGAATTGGAGGATGAGGCACCGATTTCGGTCGCACAGCTGGAGGGTGGAGATTCTAGCGAATAGTTGTGGATTATATTGGAGGACGAGTCAGAGATAGAGTCTTTGTTCTTCGCTTGGGTGGTATTGGGAGATGAAATATTAGACAGCCAAGGAAGAAGTAGGGAGGATGATGTCTATTGGAGTGTCAAAGAATCTGACGTTGAAGCTTCGATAGGTGTTGATGGTTGGGTTCCGGTGTTCAAAGATGGTGACGTTGCCCCCTTCGTTCATCGTCTTTTTGGTTTAGAGAGAGAGAGAGAGAGAGAGAGCGTGAAAGGTAAGGAGAGAGAGAGGTTGTAGCACTTTACCGAAATTATGGGGAGGAGGGAGTGTTTAATTGCTTATATAGGATGACCGACCCACTGCTAGACTCCCATTGAAACTGTTATTGGACTTATTTCTAAACTTTAGTTTATATAAGATGTTATGCAATTATAAAATTTACTATATACATTACACTAATTTTACTCAGCATCGCGTCATATGAAGATCTCGTAAGCCAATATTATGATGTCAAAATCTGTGCACTCTAATATCCGATATATTATAAACTACCGATTAGTTGTGGATTATATTGGAGGGCGAGTCCGAGATGGAGACTTTGTTCTTCGCTCGGGTGGTATTGGGAAATGAAATTTTCGAGAGCGGAGGGAGTAGGGAGGATGATGTCTATTGGAGTGTCAAAAAATCTGACAGCGAAGCTCCAATAGATGTTGATGGTTGGGTTCCGGTGTTCTAAGATGGTGATGTTGCCCCCTTCTTTCATCATGGAGTGTGAGAGATAAGGAGAGAGAAGCTGGATTATGGAGACGAAGGTGTATTTAATTGCTTATATTGGAATTTTTGTGAAATTTTCGTACGCCACCTCCTTTCATATTTATTTGTTTAAAGAGAGAGATTGAGAGAGAGAGAGAGAGAGAGACTTCCCCGAAATTTTGGAGAGGAGGGTACACTTGATTCCTTGTATAATTTGGTTTGCTTCAGATTTGACTTTACATCGGTGCACCCAAGGTTAGATTCGGTATTAAGTAATCGAATCACTCCTAGACTCCTAGTAAAACTATTACTTCTAAATTTTAATTTCTCAGTAAACTGTTACTTCTAAATTTTAGTTTATATTAGATGTTAAGCTATTTTATAGTGTTCATTTTTGTACACATGACACTAATTTTACTCACCACATCGCGTCTATATGATGATCTCGTAAGTCAATATTGCGGTGTGTCAAAATCTGTGCACTCTAATATCCGATATATTATGGATATTCATTGGATTGTTTAGATTGCTCACAGATATTTTTAACAAACTCGGAAATTCGATATTTCAAATCAAACTTATCACATTTCATTCAATCATATCATGCATCTATGAAATTAAATAAAAAATACAATAATGTATTGAATTTTCCCCACCAAAACTTTAGCATCGAGAGAATACAACAACACAAAAGAACGCAACACAAAATTCCTATTGACGGACTCTAGTCCTCAATCCACATCAAATAACATTCGTAAAGTGCATGCTAATGACTAAAGAATCACTCATGTCGAAGTTCTTTCAGTTTTTGAGGCAAAATAGACAAGTTCATATTAACCTTGGATCATGAAAATCTTGTCCCAAATCCCCCCTCAATTTTGACATTTGAAAATTTTGATTCACGAATTTATTAATTTACACATGTTATAGAGCTTGTTCTCCTCGTTCTAACGCCTCAAGAATCATGTCAATCCGAGTTCGGGGTTAAAAATTATAGCCAAAATACCGGAACCTCACTCGAGTGATTTCCAAAACCAATCGATTGGTTTTCCAAGGTAGAGAAAATTGATCGATCCGTTTCTCCAAAATTTCACACTTCTCTGTTCTATCAAATCCGATCAATCGATTTTGATAGATTTTTTAGCTCACTTGGGCCTCATCTTCTTTAGTTCATTTCCCCTAAATATTCAAACACATTCCATCAATCATCATGCATTCATTAATCTAAGCTCAGGACAACTAATATAACACGATGGCAATACGATACTCACCGTTCTAGATCGTTAACGCGTCTTGTAGTGATCGCTACCAAAGAGGGTTTCAGAGTAAGTCTTGCGGATCCTCGCGGTGATCAAATCAAGCAGGGTTCAACACGAAGGCTCACACTAGTACGTATTGATCCTAACCTTCTCAATTGCGGACAACGCATCCACGACGATCGGTTGACACTCGTTCAAAATCAACCTCTCTCACGCTCTTAATAGAAAGCAAAAATATAAAAAAAAACAAACAATAAGAATAAAAACTTGTAATTCGACATAACAAGCGAATAGCCGAATTGATGTTGAGTAATTTACTTAGAATAAAATTTTGAAAGCATAAAAAGATAATTTGACTCTAAAATCTTATATAATTAATAAATAAATAAAAACTCATCCTACGCTAGCAAACAGAATTTGATTAAAACTAGCGAATTCAAACTCATCCTACGCTATCGTTGAGTTAGAGGATGAGACACCGATTTCGATCGCACAGCTGGAGGATAGAGATTCTACCGAATAGTTGTGGATTATATTAGAGAGCGAGTCAAAAATAAGGAGAGAGAGAAGCTGTAGCACTTTACCGAAATTATGGAGAGGAGGGTGTGCTCAATTGCTTATATAGGATAACCGACCCACTGCTAGACTCCCATTGAAAATGTTATTGGACTTATTTCTAAACTCTAATTTATATAAGATATTAAGCAATTATAAAGTTTACTAGACACATAACACTAATTTTACTCAGCATCGCGTCATATGAAGATCTCGTAAGCCAATATTATGGTGTCAAAATCTGTGCACTCTAATATCTAATATATTATGGGCATCCATTGTACTGTTTAGATTGATCACAGATATTTGTCACATGACGTAACAATAAAATATTCTTTAATGGTGTAAGATCAATCACCTATTTTAATGGCTTAATGCGACGCCCCGTCGAGGAGAGAGACGTCTAATCCGATATTTCAAACCATGTTGGGAACCAGCCACGGATTTTTAAAGGAGCCATTACTTGCACTCGGAGTGGTGGCCCTTGCACCAAATTTAAACAAGACTTGGTATTTTAGGGAAATGTGATATGTGAAAACACAATCTGGGCCGTCTGATTTGAAGTTCATGATTTATAGATCTTCAATGCGTAAGATTGGGGCGAGACACAATATTTATCATATGATCTAATCTAGTCAATTATTGAATCAAATAATAGCCTTTGACTATATTTAATCACACGATGAAAATTATATTTCTTGCTAATCTTTTGCACTTAATATCTTTAAATCATAACCTTCAAATCAAACAGTTTAGATGGTGTTTTCACATAGCAGAGGTTCGTAAAACTTGCAAGTCTTTCTTTTTAGTAAAACTTGCAAGTCTTTCTTTTTAATTCGGTGCAAGGGCCAAACTTTCTGAGTGCAGGTAATGGCTCCCATTTTTAAAATATACACTATAATGCTGGTCCAACTTGTGATCTTTATCAGCTGATCCAATACAGCCGAAACGAGCATTAGATTCAATGGCTGACTCATACAAATTAGATGTCAAAGATCATGTTTCATGCCAATCTTTGGCAACATACAACACCTAATATATTGTAAGAGGAATCCAAGTTGCTCATAACAATCTATTCAGGAGTCTCCACCCCTTGCAACCCAAGCACCAACTCGGCCAAAGTCTGCCCATATCGGCTGGTACCTCTATTTTCCTTTTAAAAAATAAAATGAAGGCACCGCTCCATATCGGTATCGGCCGATTCGTATCGGTCCTCCAAGGACCGCTACCCAAGGTATCAAAATCGCCGATACGTATCGATATCAGCCGATTTTTTATACCTTGCCGATACCCGAAACCGGTACCCAAGTTGACACCTTGGTGGGAGGATGAATGCTTCATTACGTCTTCCAGAGAACAAACCATCTCTGATTCAATTTGATCAACAGTTTTAACGTTTAACAATGGAAACCCCTCTGGAGAGGGAAACTTCAGTTTTAACGTTTAATAATAAAATTCATCCCAAACTCACTTTGGTTCCGAAATACGAGTCAAACAACCATTTAGCTTATGTCCAAACAACGTTTTGAAAGAGTAGAATAACATACAAACTGATATTCTTTACATACCAAATCATCAAGGAACAGAAATGAATGAAAAGTGTTGGGGGCAATGAACTCATAAAAAATTTCAACAATTAGAATTACAATCCTCTCAATTCAAACTTAAACAGAAAACAATATCAATCAATCAATCAATCAATGGACCAATCATCTTTTTACACAAGAAAAATGTTAAGATCATCAGCCCGGATTTCAAGGCTTAAGATCACGATTAAAAGCGATCCTGAGTCAAAGAAAAAAAAAAGAAAAAGTTCATTCCACGACACATGTACAAAAATATCAAACTGTGATGGAACAGAGATCTTCAAAGATCGTTCGCATATTAGGCCTCTCATTTACAGGAAGAATACATCGTAGAGATATTGCGAGCAATCCATCCAAAGCTCTTGATGCTTCTTCAACACCGGTAATATCTCTATCAATGCAATCCATCCCTCGCCCTTCGCTAGCACATAGACGAACCCAATCCGTGAGATCAACTGCACCGGACTGACCTGAAATTATGTCACCGGCACTTCTTCTAGTTAACAACTCCATCAAAATCACCCCAAAAGCATAAACATCGGCCATAAATGATGGGACGGGTTTGCTTGCGTGGCAAGCTCTGGTGCACGGTATCCAAGGGCTCCCAAGTTTAGTATCTGTTCGGCAATGCCAACAGGCGTCATCAGATGGTGAAGACCATAGTCCATTAATTTAGCTGTGAAATCCGAACCTGCCAATAGTATATTTGATGGCTTGAGGTTCCCATGAGGCATGGCTTTTTCGTGATGGAGGTAATGGAGGCATCTAGCGACATCGACTGCAATCTTCAGCCTGTGAGTGAATGATAGTGCAGAGTATCTTCGCGGTGTTGACTCTGAAAAGACGTAATATTTTTACTGAAGATTCAAATCTTACAATATAACTATCAATTCACCATACATCATTAACAAAACGCATGTGATTGTATTAATATTATACATATAATAAGTTTGATGCAAATGAAACCGAAATGAAATGGAAAACTGAGCTAGCCATCTAGAACAGCTTTTACCAAGCGTCCTTGTGTAATTTGGTACTTGAATCAATTTAGGATTAAAGATTAACAACATCAAATCGAATTCTGGGCCATCGGGCTTCAAATTATGGCCATCGGACTTCAAATTATATCAACCAACTACTAAATTCTTAAACCATAACCTGAGAAGCTTCTGCTTACATAAGCAGAATATTGCCAAGGAAAACGAGCTTTAGTCCAAATTATTATGCAGGTATTAAAAAAGAAAAAAAGAAAAAACAATAAGACACTCTCTAGCTTTAATGGGGATCGGAAGTGGACCTTCATATATTGGATAGCAATCAAATTATATTGGTTTTAGCTTCTGCCATTTCAAAATATATAATATGGCAACATTGCATTCACTGCGGATCAAAGTGAGCCAAGCCATTACAAGAAACAACCAAGGTAAAAGAAAATGGAAAATACATATTTCAGGAAAAACACTATTTGAAGATTATTGTCTCACTAATTGCTGCCTACTTAAAACCAACAATGATTCCTCACTAACAGTGCCTTCAAAAGCTGTTAAAATCAACCATCTTCAAAATCAGGGTATGTTATCACCAATAGATGCCCTCTATTTTATGCAAACCTCAAATATATGATCACCTCCCTACCCATTGCACTCTTCTAAAAGATTCTTGATGACTGTTTTAGCGGTTTCGGGTGTGCGGTGCTGCTAACTCTAAAATCAGCCAGGGATATGCTTGGACATAGTTTGACCTTTGAACACGCCCTATAGCACAGTGACCAATTTCTCCAAATTTTTTAATAATTCACGAATTTCAGACTCGGCGAATTAATCACGAATTATTCGCAAATTTTACGAAAAATTTGTGTTTATAAAAGTTCGCAGTTCGTGAATATTTCACGAATAATTCATGATTTTTTCAATAATTCATTATTTTTAATCATTTTTAGATTCTTTATACATTTTAATCTTCTTTTATATGTTTATTTACTTTTTTCTCCGAATATTTCCGGAATTTGCCGGATTTTTCCTAATTTTAACCTTGCCGAATTATTGCCGAACCCTGACTCTGTGACTAATTCTTCTGTGTTTTAGTCCCTTCACCAGCATGCGGCGTTTGCAGGAAGAGAAACAATATGATATTCTGTGAAATTGTCTTAAGCTCTTGCTCATTCATTAGGAGGATCGAGCCTGGTATAATATTTTTGGAGTCAGCTTGAGCCTGCAAAGCTTTTATAAATGTTAGTTGGAAGGTGCCCTTAGTGCTGGATGTACCAAGTACCAAACTTTGATAGAGCATGTGCAACATCATAGAAGACCCTATAATGGAAGATGTGCACATGGAATGATCGAACCATTAGAGTATCACTTTCTACCATTGGATATTTAGCATTCCCCACTTCAGCCGTTAAATCTACACTGTTCTCCATTCATATCGTTGGATCGTCCTTTCTACCATTGGATCGTTAATCGTGTGATGGATCATTACTAGATGCATGTGGATAGTTGATCGTGCAGTAGACTTTGATTTTTGGTTCATTAGTTTACATAGGATTTACTTATTTTATTTTATCTTGGAGTTTTACTGTAAGCAAGGTGTCACCGCAGAAGATAATCATATCAGTTGCATATTGTAAGTGGCTGACGATGGGCTCCCTCCTGCCAACCTTAAAACCATTGAAGAATCCTAAAGCTGCAGCCCTATGAAAAAAGCACAGAAAGGGCCTCCCCCACAACATTCAACAGGAGAGGTAACATAGGATCACCTTGCCTTAGCCCCCTGGATTTCTTGGGAAAACCTTTTGGTGTACCATTGAGCAGAATAGAGAACCTAACTGTAGATTAACAGCTCCTCATCCAGAATTTCAACTTCTCCCCAATCCCCAATTTGCCTTGGATATAGCGGAGAATTCCCAAACTGACCCTAACATAGGCCTTTTCCATATCAACCTCAAACATGAACCCATTCACTTTGTTTTCGAGGAAAAACAACCCCACGGGACGTAACCATAACGTCCAAGAGTGAACCCTAGGGGTGGATAGGTTTCATGCGGCACCTAAAATAGCATTATTGACCAGCTCAGGGAATTGCCACGCCATAGCCTTTACTATGGAGCGTTAGCATCATCTCTCAACCAAAATACCCCTAGGCTATGGCATTTTGGTAGAAAGGCATTTATGCCCTTTATGTTTTTTCGATGGAAAACTTGTAATTATAAGTTTTTCATTACATGTTTACCACCAAAAAAGAAAAAAAAGGAAAAAGTATATGTTATTTACCAAAATGCCACCTCCTAGGAACATTTTGGTCTAACACATTGCTAAAGTCGTAGTAAAGCATTCTCCCATAATTAATAGATAAAATAATTTTTTTTCAAATTACAATAATAAATGGCCTCGCCATGACTTCGCTATAGTCACACTATGGGGTAGCGAGCCTCTTCGCCATGACCTTGTCCCACCGCCCTAACTACCTTGACAAGATCAACTCAGCGCTTACCTTTGATTATTCGTTGTCACTGTTCTTTGCCCTATGGCGAAGAGATTGAGAAGCTCAACGAAGCGAGAAAGAGAGAGAGTTGCCAAAGAGATGAAGCGAGAGTTTATCCACAGAGAGTACATCAACGAAGCAAGAGAGAGACACAGAGAGAGAGAGAGAGAGAAAGAGAGAGAGAGACAGAGATATGCCAAAGATGGAGGGAGAGATGTAGCAAGAGCGCCTTTTTTGAGTTCCTTTACCGCCCTAAAAAGTGTCGCATTGAGACATAACATTCCTTTTGTTGTCCCTTCCTATTGTCATGTGTACCCTGAGCTACCTACCTTGCAACTTCTATTAGCAAGATATCTTTGTTGTGGCTAGCCCGGTTAGCGTCAAAGACACTTTCCACGTGTCCGCTTCTCATTGGCCGGACTCAGAGATATCTCTATGCCCGGGCGCATTATCCATTTGCCTATATATATATATATATATATATATATATATATATATATATATATATATATATATATATATATATATATATTATAAAGCGATTGTTTTATTGCCACTAGTTGTTTACTACCTGCGGTACACAAACCAATCTCAAGCAATCAGCATGGTCAGATTTTTCCTTGCACAGAATTATTCAATGTTGGAAATTTGTTCTCGTCAAGGTTTAAAACCACGACCGGTACCGGTATATATGACATATGCAGGTACATTAATCAATTGACCAACCTCAGAATATGATCCATCGCAAGGATACATCCAAAAAGCCTCACTCTTAGAGGAGCAAAAGCCTTCCATAAACCCATCTATGGCACATGGAAGGTTATCTCACCAAAAATTGACAAAAGGATTTGACAAGAAAAAAAACCCCTCTCAATTAGAAGTTCCATAACCGAGCATCTTTCCCAGCCTGATTCCTATTGATCGACCCAATTAAATGCAACATTTCACCAAATAGGGTCGTCTCTTCATCCCTTATATTCTGTCATAAACGAATACATCATTCCCATTCCTGTTATACAAATCCACGTCTAGTGTTCCTCGTTAGTGACAATCTTGAAAATTGGCCCGAAACTGTTTCATAATGCAACCTCCTCAACTCAAGCATCCTCCCAAATAAATATCCTATCACCAGCACCCTCAATAAACCTGATGGATTGATTAAATCTTTCTTACCAAACAAATACTTTTCAACCAGCTATGAATGCACCAGCCATTATTAGAGCTTCCATACTTAATCAGTATAATACCTGAATCCAAGCTATTTCCTGCCAATCCCACCCTCCATAGCCACGTACCTAGTGATGTTGACATTTTATTCAGCTGCCTAATTCCAAGCCCTCCCTCTCTCAACATTGACATGTAAAACTGGGAGACTAGTGAGAGCGGCTATGGTAAGCACAAATCTTTCCCCATTTGACAGGTTCACATTTGGCTTGTCCATACCAAGGTAGTTAAGGCATTGTGGCGAGGTCATAGCGAAGAGGCTCGCCATGTCATGGTGAGGCCATTTACAATTTTTTTTTTTAATATTAATAATTTTATTTTTATTTATTAATCATTAATATTTTTTCTTTTTTTTTTACTATTTTTTGAAGGCGTGAAGGAGATTAATAGTAGATAGCTTGTGATTTGTGAAGGCGTGAAGGCGATTCGTCGCCAATTGATCGTCGATGGAGCTTGCAAAGGTGTAAATATAAAATAAAAATAACCTAGAGAAAAGAACAAAAAAAAAATAAGTTGAGAGAGAAAGAGGCAAGAGAGATAGAGAGAGAGAAAGGGGAGAGACGAGAGAGATAGAGAGAGAAAGGGAAGAGATGAGAGAGAAGAAAGGGAGGCAAGAGAGAGAAGAAAGGGAGGCGACAGACTGAGGAAAAAAAAAACTGCGAGCCTGTGAGAGAAGAAAGGGAGGCGAGAGAGAGAAAGCTGAGAGACTGAAAGAAAAAAAAAAAATGCGTACCTTTTTTTCGCTAGGGAGAGACGCACGCTGCGGAGAGAGTCGAGAGATGAATGTTGTCCAAGCCATAGAATCCCTTTTTATATATAAGATTATAAGTTATTAAATTATAACTTATAATTATAAAGCTTATAATTACTGTTAAGTTACATACATAATATATATATATAACTTATAACATAACTTATAGAGCTTATAAGTATTATAACTTATAATTATATAATTTATTAAAATATAAGTTATATATATAATTTTACATATTGCGAATAGGGCGACGCCATGGCGCCATACCGCCATGGCATTGCCATTTCAAAAGTTTCGCCATATCAATGCATATGGCGAAATCCGTCGTCATTCGCCATGGCGACACCTTGACTACAATGGTCCATACAAAGGGCTAGCCCAACTGCCCAAGGTACGTCTAAGGGAGATAATCAACCATGCATCTCATCTCATTAACAAGTGTAGCCAACAACCCCTCATCAACCTGAACCCCCAACAACTTATACTTGTGATAATTAACCCTTTGCCTTGAGACTGCTTCATAAATAGTTATAATGGATCAAACACACTGCAATTCCCCTGCTACAGCCCCACAATAAAATAATTGTCTCATCCGCATACTGAAGATGTGAAATGGAAGGCCAATTCATTGCAATTTAAACCCTAGAAGATAATTTTATTCATTAGTGCTTTCAATCAGCCTACTAACTGCCTCTCCAATCATAATGTGAATTAGCTAAGTCGACAAATTCAAGACAATATAGTTACGCATGATGTATAGAGGGCCAAGTACTAAAAGCGGAAGAGATCCTCAACCGTGAATAAATCCGTAAACGTAGCACGGTAGAGGTCCCAATTGTGGCCATGAATCAACCAAACCCTAATCAAGGAGGAGGTAGATGTGATCGGTCTATGGTCCCACAAATGGCTACCATATCGAAGCAACTAGAACTCAAGTGCTTTTGGTGTAAATTGGCCACCGGTCCTATGAATGTCCGAAAAGGCAAATTACTATAGTCCAAGAGGAAAGGGTGTGAGGAAGAAACTAAGCCGGAAGATGAAGTCCACGAAGCGAATGTTGAAAAGGGGGACAAGAAAGTGAAATTGAGGCTGATGCCAAATGAGAAAGCCTACTAATAGAGAAGGTTGTTGCAACTATTTCATGGAACATTAACAAAAGCAAGCAGCTATGGACAGATTTTTCTGTACCAAGTGTACCTCGCAGGGGTGAATTTGCATTGTCACCATTGATGGGGGATGCAAGTCAAACATCGTATCTTAGGAAGATGGTAGATGCGTTGAAGTTAAAAGAGGAGGAACATCTGAACTCATATAAGATTCAATGATTAAATAAAGAATGAGAGATCCGTGTCAACATCCATTGCTTGGTCACTTTCTCCATTGGAAAAGAATATCGGGTGAGGGATGGTGTGACATGGTTGTCATGACGCATACCATGGTGTTGTTGGAGAAACTGCGTCAATGCAGCCAGGATACAATGCACAATGGAAGGAGAACACCTACTTCATCAATGATGGGTGAAAGATTAATCTACCACCGGCTAAAGAGAACGCTAAACTCAATACTTGTAAAGGGGCGAGTGCGAATCTACTCAACCCACGTCAATGGGATTCCGACATTAAAGAAGCACATGTCAGAGAGTTGAAGACTCGCAGGACTAGTCTACAGCTACATCAAATGGGATCAACAGAGCAGAGTTTTCTCCAACCCGAAGAATGATGCAAGGCATGAAGAGGCCAGATTCGGAGCTGCTATAGACAGCAAAAAAGAAGGCAAAACGAGGCTGGATATTACCCAGAAATAGGTCATGAAGAAAAAGGAAACAGGTTCTTAAAATAAAGACCCACCGGGACTCAAAGACTAGGGCCAAATGGGCAAGGTTGGCCAAATATATGCAGGCCACGTGATCCACTAAAAGCAAAAACATTCATCTCACTAAAGTGAGGTCACGTGATCGCTAAGTGATCACATGACAGCAGATTACCAAGAATCCCATTCTCGGTAATCTTAAAAGAAGATTATAAAAAAAATTGCTCTTTTTTCCTCTAGTTAATTTGGCTTCTAAATATAGGAAGTATTATATATTTGGGGAAGTATTTTCATTTGATTATTTAGAGTTCAAGTCAAATAGGGAACTAAGTGAGAAATATAATAGGAGTCTTATATAGCAAGTTAGACTGGGGTTTCTGTTCTTTATTTTCCATAGACATTTAAATATAAGATCAGCTAATGACGTGACTATTTAAAATAAAAAAATCTCTGTGGGTAAGATAAGAAAAAGAGGGGTTTTGAGAGTTTTTATTCCCCTGCTGCGTCACTAATCTGAATGCCATCGAGGGTTTTAATCCTCTGTTTGCTGCTACAAACCTGCCTGTGAGATTGAATTTACTTATGGTTTGCTACACTGTTACTCTTGAGATTAAGGGTCTTTTGGGACTTCTAATTCTGCTAGCTTACAGTCTTTTGAGACTCATCTGCTGGTTGATGATTCAGTATTCAACTAATATTTCTAGTATTTGATTGTTGGTCTTATCGTAAATATCTGCCGGACTGCTGCCTATTTCATCTCCTCCGAGAGTTACTGCCGATATAATTTTAACAGGTTACAGTGACCATAACAAGGAATCCCCTACCTGCCTTGAATTTTCAATACTTGTATAAACGAGTAAGGAGGATTCAGAATTATATGCTGCAGGACAGAAATAAAGTAGATCTATCAGGACATATTTTGATAAATAGTGGGCAGAACTAGTTTTAATATTACAGAACTTTTGGGGGTTGATTTAAGGTATAAGGATTGTGATCATCGTTATATAAAATAAAAAGCATGCAACAAAATCCAGAGTCTACAATAATTTAATATAAAACTTGCAACAACGAATAATTCATAAACCAATACTTCAACGTATGTGCTACTCCACAGAGATCAAGCCAGAGAACGCCCTTACCATAAAGATGTAGCGCCAAGGTATCTCCATGTATATAGTCTGCTAAAATCAACCTTTCTTGCTCCCTTGGTCTCCAATAATAGCCTCTTAATGAAACAATGTTCGGATGCCTGATATTTCCAATTCTTTTTGCTTCCTTCGCAAACACTGCAAACTACTCCCAACCACTTCACAGTCAACATGTAGCTTTATACAATGTCCCATGGCTGCTTCTACCAAGAACTTCTGCTGGTGCACAGAGACAGTTCCTCAGCTGTGAACACTAGTGAAGTATCAAGGAAAAATAGCTCTCCAGCCAATCGAACTGGTGAGTATACATTTAGCATCACGGGCTGCTCAGGTACACACGATTCAATCGCATGGGAGAAGGAAGACAAAGGAGAACCTGGAGATGACTTCCGTCCAGCAATTGGAGGACCACCATCTTGACCTGGACCTGCCTCTCTTAACTCTGGAAAATCACATTCCGGAATCTCTGTCACAAACTCTTTCTGCCTGGGCATCGAACTAGAATCTGAATTTAGCAAATGATCATTAGAAAAACTCGTAGTTGGGGGCAGATCGTTTTTGTGGAACCTGAAAATATTAGGACGACTAAATCTTCCCACTTTAGCAACTCCTTCCGTAGTTTGGCTAGTAAATCTAGCATCTCTGCGAAGTTCATGCATCTGTGTTCTATAATAAGCCAGTAAAACAAAGATAATCATCTTGGTGAATCCAACAGAGCCAACAATAATTGCTAATCTGATACTAGATTTTGAACGATGATGTTGTCCACCATTATAAGGTACTCCGTAACCATTTTCCTGCAAATATGGGTCACCTGGGAAGATCAGTAAGGCATTTCCAGTATGAAACGAGGTGTTTGGGAAACTCCTTAAATTTTTCGGAATAACACCAGAGAGACTGTTATATGATACGTTGAACACTTTCAGGCTTGGTGGGAACCAATCTGGGATCTTACCCTTTAAATTGTTGTTGGATAAATCAAGATACTCCAAGCCGCCAAGTGTAGTTAATTCATTAGGGAGCTCTCCTGATAAATTGTTCTTCCCAATGTTCAGCAATTTAAGACTCTTCATGACACCAATAGCTGGAGGCAAAGAACCATTTAAAATATTATTCGAGAGATCAAGCGATTCCATATGCCAAAAGGAAGGTTGACCTATGGACTCAGTTGAGTGTGCACTCTGAACAGGGATCATTCCAGTAAATTGATTTCCTGAAAGATTTAGATTTGTCACTGTAAATGACGTGAAAAAAATACTCAGAATAGGTCCCGTAAGTTTGTTGATGCTGAGGTCAATTGTGAGTAACCCTTGTTCTGGCTCTGATATATCCTATAAGTAGCAAAAGCAATTACAGTGCAACAGGTGTGTGTGTGTGTGTGTGTGTGTGTGTTTGTGGGGGGGGGGGGGGGCATGATGATGTAATGTCCAGATTATTTGCAATGTTGTCCCTTCAGCAATTCTTTAAGAACCAGATTCAGAAGCGAAGCTGGACAATGCTTCGGTGTTTCTCACTTATGTTTCTTCAATTGAGGTTAATCTTCCACTGTCATCTGTTGGATGGACAAGACAAAATCTTCCACTGTCATCTGTTGGATGGACGAGACAACTCACATCCAACCATTTTTAGGAATTTCCTGAAACGATATGCACAAACAAAAAATATCATTTGTGCCACTCCTCATTGTTTTTCACTTTTTCTCTTACGAAATCATTCTCTGAAAAATATCAAAGAGAAGAACTTTCATACTTGAGAAAGATGATCTATTTATTTCCATGTCCTCATCATGGATTCCATCATAGATAGGTTTACACTTTACAAGTAAAGAAATTGAACCAACATTTGAGTCTCAAACTAGAGGCATACAAACCATTTTATTTTTTGTGCTTCTTAGGCACTACAAAATTAGGCGTTTTTGGCGGTGCCTTATTAATAGCGGTTTGTTAAGACCGCCACAGAAATCTCGAAACTCAAGCGGCAAAGTGCCAACCACTCGCGCCCCTATTTTCATTCTCCTCGCATGTCTATCTCATGGCGCCAAATTGGTAGAAGACTAAGAGTCCTCTCTCCCCTCTTCCTCTTAACTGATTAGAAGACTAGGAGTCATGAAAATTTGGGGTTCTCTTGGAAGCTTCAAACCCATATGCACAAGCCTCTCTCTCACCGATCGGAATCGATCGAAGCCTGGCCTCTCCGCAACAGATTGAAGCATGCTCTTCGCTCCAACCGACCGCAACAGATTGAAGCATATTTGCAACCGATTGTTCTCTTCTCTTCTCCCACCTCATTCAAATAAGGTTAACAGCCCCCTCACTTCCTCATTCAAAGAGGGATAACTCGTTGAGAGATCAGATTTGAAAGAAGCGATCCGGTGACAACCCTCGTACCTGCCTCAATCTTGTATTGTAGGTTTCTATTTGATATCTAGGGTTTTTTTTTAGGTTTCAGAAATTTAAATTTGAGTGGTTTAGTAGTTTCATGATTTGAGGGGTTTAGTAGTTTCATGATTCATCTTCAATTTTGATAATTTTTTTTTCTAAGTTAGAAAGCTTATTTATTTATTTGATTTATTTTTAAATGTAGTTTTGCACCCCCATGAAAATGTAATTTAAATGTAGTTTTGTCCCTGCCGAAAAGGTAATCTCACCATTAACGGCTTTGAATTAGCTAGTGGGACCCGTTTTTGCTCATTATCTTTCACACAATGGATTTTAAGATCATGGGCATACCATCAGTCGATCATATTGTTAGAGTCCAATACCGAGATATATCGTATCATATCATCCAATTTAAATTGTATCAGGCAATACAGGTGTCAAAAAACATAACAGATGAAGCAGATTCATTGGACAATATCGGTCTGTGTTGTACTAAGACATATCGGATGATATATTTCAATATTGTCCAAGGTTTAGTCCACGGTGTGGTTCAATCACACCATTAAGATGTATCTTTCTCTGTGAGATGTAGCTTACTCATCTTCTAGTTCGAATATTTGTTTAATGGTGAATCAATGATCATCATATCAATAGAAGGATATGGGAACAAATCCTGTGCCAGATTCCTTTTCGGATTTACCTGCGTGTTTATAATTTGTATAGACATGTCATCCACACTCAACTCAATGTCACAACATCAAAATAAATCAACAATTCTCCACAAAAGTGCTCACAAGTAATCATCTGTAAATTTTATTCAAATCGTAGTTTGGGTCTCACCTTTGCAAGTTTTCTATATGTGATGAACGACAACCATTTATGTGATAATGATCAAACACAGTAGCTGATGTGTGCCACTATGTCTATTATAAGCCCTCAACTGAACTATTTGCAGCTGTCTAATATGAATGAACATGCTTTTTCATTCATTAAGAAAAAAAAAAAAGAATGAATCTTCGAGTTAAAGTCTAGGAATTTTTAAATGACAAAAATGGAAGAGATACATGGCTTGTGAGACAAGCCTGTCTATTGTAAATGGTTATGTGCAAGAATTCAGATGTGATTGGCGCAATTTTTATCTGCATTTTAGACCGTACCAGTTACCACAGTAGAACTTCCTCTGACATTTCCAAATCTCACCACCTTTATACTTATCTTTTACTCTTTATCTCGAAAAAGTAAAGAGCTCTTAATATTGGTACAGATTGGCATTTTAAAGTAAAAACTTCAGCTTTTCCTCATAGCTTCTGACTGCTCAGAGAAGAAAATGTGTAGGCCAAATTTTAACCCATTCAGAGATAAATATGACTGTCAAGAATAGTGAGAGGAAGGCATCTGAAAGTAAATTATTAATGTTATACTGAGAGAGAAGAGAAAACAGGACTAGCTTATCAAAAAAAGACAGTAGGACTAAAATTAAAAGGAAAGCCAAAAAAGGGCACCAGTTGAAAGATTAATATGACTGACCTGAATAGTAAGAGAAAGGCATCAGAGAGAGAGAGAGAGAGTGAGAGTGAAATACAGAAAAAGAAAAGAAAGCAGGACTTAAGTAAATTATTAATGTTATACATAAAAGGGCACTGGTTGTGGTTTAAAGATCATTTTGTGGGTTACAATATTAATCAAACTCGGCATTGAAGAAGATTTGAAAGTTCTGCGGATCATTCAATGCCCATTGATGCCTAAATTTTTTTTCTATCAGCAGAGATCCAGAATACATTCAAGGATGTTGTTTTGAATAAAAAAAATTCACCTAAAAATATATCAAAATATGAAATATGGTGCTTACTAAATCCCAATAAATATAACCCCCAAATATAATTTTCTGATTCAAGATGATCAAGTAAAAAAACAAAAAAAAAAAGTATACATATATAGAGCGACACAATTTTCCAGAAACCCAAGATTCAAAAATGCATAGCAGATAGTTGAAGTTAGTTCACAGAAAAATGCAACACAACAGCCATCCTCTAGAATAAAAGAATAAGTAAAGGCTTCTTCAAGTCCATCAGTTATCAGTCACAAAGCAAAATAGCATCTTTAGGGAAAATGAGAATCTTACTGCATCCATGAGGTCCCGGATCTCTGATTCCTTCATAGTAGAACAGTTCTACTATGAAGATACAGTTCTACTAGAACTGTATCTTTTCAACCCTGCTTTTAGTTCATCAAATGTGATGGCACCACTGCTGTCAGTATCCATTGTCTGAAACGTCTCTCTTAAACCAGCAATCTCCTCCTCTGAAAACTCTCAGCTATAACCTGGTAGGAGACGAAACAAATCTATGGTACTCCAACCAACAAGCTGTCTTTCCAAAGGAATGCAGTTGTTATCTAGAGAAAAAATAACTGCCCAAGATGGTTCAAAGGGCAGTTTATTTTTCAGATAAAATATTAGATATATCGGACATGTATAGGCTTAAACCAGCAAGTTCAGCCGCTTTGACTACAGCATCCAAATTCTCTTCCCGTTTTGTGGCTGCAGAAGCAGCTTCCACTCTCTTTCTGGCAGCCTCCTTTGCAGCAACAATAACTGAACTCGAACTATTTATTCTTTTCACTTCAAAATCGATGACAGTGTAAATACAAATGATAAGAATTGGTATTAGGCACCCCCGCACCCAAGCACCATTATGGTTCTCAAACCATCTATGCAACATAGCAAGGTATCTGTATCGGGTATCGATCCATATTGAACCGATACATATCAGCCAATATGGATACGGTATCAGCCTTTTATTTTATTTTTTTGAAAGAAAAAAAATTAAAATTAAAAAAAAAAATATATATATATATATATATATATATATATATATATATATATATATATATATGTGTGTGTGTGTGTGTGTGTGTGTGTAATTTGAATCGGGCCTATCAGCCGATAACAAGTCATAATCAGCCAATTTTAACCCGTACGGGTTTGATACCGATACTGATACCTATACCACCTCAATACCTATACCGGGATGGTATCAGTATCGGCTCTCAACGAAACCGAAGCATATCGGTATCAGCCGAGTTTTGATATCATGCTACACAGTATTCAATCCACAATGTCTTGTGGAAACCCATCATGTACTTGAGACTCAACCTCAAAAATAATGCTTTTTTTTATTATTTTATCAAAACCCCAAAAATCATGTTGATTGGAGGATTTTAACTATTCAATCAAAGCACATTATGTGTTGATGGTTGCCCATACACCTTACAACCCTACTCTGCACACTTTTGATCAAACAGTCAGGATCGTCCAATCACTTTATATTTGGACAGGATTCCATCCAACTTTCAAATTGATGATCATGTCATGTACACACTATAGTTGATCTGAGTGCCAACTATGGCACTGTGGCAAGAGCACCTAATACCAATTCTAGAGTTGCCAAAAGAGTCAGCTTTTTATGCTTCAACATCAAAGCATTGTGAATAATGAAAAAAATCTGTGCATCCAATTCAAAATCAATCACGGACGATGCATCCACTACAATCGGTTCACACTCGTTCAAAACCACCCTCTCTCACGCTCTTAATAAAAAGTTAAAATAAAAATAACAAATAATAAGAGTAAGAATAAATAAGAAAGTGTAATTCGATATAACAAGCGAACTGCGGAATTAATGCTCAATATTTTACTTAGAATAAAATTCTGAAAGCATAAAAAGATACTTTGAACCTAACATCTTATATAATTAAAAAATAAATAAAAACTCATCCTACCCTAGCGAATTGAATTCTATTAAAACTAGTGAATTCAAATCAAGCGAATCAGAACTAAGCAACTATTGTTAACACACCCTCAAAATCTCCATAAGCTCCCAAGAAATCCGAGCCCCAATACAAGCATACAGCACCTGATATAGTGTAAGAGGGGATTCCCAATTGCTCATAACAATCTCTTCAGGAGTCTCCACCCCCTGCAACCCGAGTACCAACTCGGCCAAAGTCTCTCTCTTACATCCAAAAAGATCCTCCCTACCCAAAGCAGTCGAAGCTAAATTTCGAAGCTCCATCGGATGCGCTAAAGATATGTGGTAGCCGTCGAATAGCAATTGAGAATCATCATAGATCCCCACCCCTGAAACGTAAACATATGGATGTGCCAGGAAATCCTTAAGCGATTCAGGGACATTGTTGTTGTCATTGAGTTGGAGGATGAGGCACCGATTTCGGTCGCACAGCTGGAGACTGGAGATTCTACCGATTAGTTGTGGATTATATTGGAGGGCGAGTCCGAAATGGAGTCTTTGTTCTTCGCTCGGGTGGTATTGGGATATGAAATTTTCGACGGCGGAGGGAGAAGTAGGGAGAATGATGTCTATTGGAGTGTCAAAGAATTTGACGGTGAAGCTTCGATAGGTGTTGATGGTTGGGTTCCGGTGTTCGAAGATGGTGATGTTGCCTTCTTCATTCATCATCTTTTTGGTTTAGAGAGAGAGAGAGGAAAGGAGAGAGAAGGTGGAGCAGTTTTCAGAAATTATCGATACGCGGGGTGCTTACGTGCTTATATAGGAATCCTGTAATAGGATTACCGACCCACTGATACAGTCCCATTAAAACCGGACTCATCTCTAGAGTTTAGTTTATATAAGATGTTAAGTTATCCTTACTATCCTTACTACTATATAAAAGTACAAATATTTCTGTTTTCGTTCCTAAAATACCCCTAACAAGTCCCCAAAAAAGAGTCCCGAAAATAAGTCCCCGAAAACAGAGTTGTATTATCTATATACAATCAACCTAAAACTCTAGGACTTTAGGCAGATCAGAGTTTCTAAAGATCAAAGATACAGCCCCTAAGTATGGGATAAAGCTAAAAATCTGAACTTGACGATGAATCAAAAGAGATTTTGGCCGTTGATACCCAGATTATTGCTAATAAATCATCAATCTAAAATCCAGAATAATGGGTTTTGATTAAAACCCACAAAATGCGAAAAAAGATTTAAAATCGAATCTGAGTTTTGGTGGGATTGGGTTGAATCTCCATTCCTGCAAGTCAAAATCGAATTCTGATCGGTACCCAAATTAGATAAACAGATTTAGGGCAGTGGGTCGAAACGTGATTAAAAGAAACAAGATCAAATTCTACGGTTTTGCAAAAACTGACCTTTTCTCACTTTAGCTGGTCCAAATCGAGACAATAAAAAATCACAAAACCGAAGATTGAAAGATACTATTATAATATCCAAGAAAGGATTCTTCAATCCTCTTTCTTGCCTTTGGAGCTCTTCTTTCCTCTTCTGTGCTTAGGGCTGAAACCAAAGTAAAGATTTTGATCATTGTGCAATTTCTGTCGGCCGTAATATGATGGTGCTTGTCACCATTAGATTTAGTAGTATCCCCCTCCTCCCAGAAATTAGTGCCTTTTACTATCAATCTAGACCGTCAAAAAGATAGCCCACCACCACTGGCATGTCCTTCAGCAGCATCATCAGTTATTTAACAACTGATATATATATATATATATATATATATATATATATATATATAGGGAGCCGGTTAGGTCCTCCATTTGAGGACGGTCACCGTCCTTCAAGATTCACGTGGAGCACCCGAAACAGTGTTTGGGTGCCACGTGGAGCACAAGTGGACGGTATAGATCAATATTAAAAAAAAAATTGAAAAAAACTTTTTAAACCCACAAGTCAAAGTTTGACGGATTTCATGATTCACATTTCACGATTCAAAAAACAGACGGTGAAGATGAGTTTTCAAAATTTTTTTTTTTCAAAGATAATCTAAGCAATGCACCCGAGCTCCACGTGGCATCGAAATAATATTTTGGGTGCCACGTGGAGCTCCATACATATATATATATATATATATATATATATATATATATATATATGGAAAAGGCCTCCATCCTCCATGGGAGGACGGTCACCGTCCTCCAAGCTTTCACGTGGAGCTCCACGTGGCACCCAAAATATTGTTTCGATGCCACGTGGAGCTCGGGTGCATTGCTTAGATGATCTTTGAAAAAAAAAAATTTGAAAACTCGTCTCCACCGTCTGTTTTTTGAACCGTGAAATGTGAACCAATGAAACCCGTCAAACTTTGACTTGTGGGTTTAAAAAGTTTTTTTCAATTTTTTTTTTTCAAATATTGATCTATATCGTCTCATTTAGTTTGTGCACCCAAACACTGCTTTAAAAGATCTTGGAGGATTTGACTGCCTCCAATGGAGGACCTAACCGACTCCCATATATATATATATCCTTATTGTTATATAAAAGTATAAATATTTTTGTCTTATTTTCGTTCCTAAAATGCCCCTAACAAGTCCCCCAAAAATCCTTACTACTATATAAAAGTATAAATATTTCTGTCATATTTTCGCTCCTAAAATACCCCTAACAAGTCTCCAAAAAAGAGTCTAAAAAATAAGTCCCTCAAAACAAAGTTGTATCATCTATATATATATCTAATTATTACTATTACTACTATATAAAAGTACAAATATTTCTATCATATTTTCATTCCTAAAATACCTCTAACAAGTCCCCAAAAAGAGTCCCGCAAATAAGTCCCTGAAAACAGAGTTGTATCATCTATATATATCTAATCACAGAAGAGCTCTTCTCCTATACAAACTATGATTCTCTCTCTTAAGCCAAGGCTAAAGCTTAAGGCCGAGGTAACAACTCTAGAATTGGCCCTTCCTCTTCTACGTGAGGTCTCTCTCTTCTCTTTTAATTAACTAATTATTAGTTTTATTTAGTTTTTAATTTGGCTGTCGTTTTATAAATGTAATTTTATGGGTTTGGACTATTAAGATCTTTGTTAGAATGCACCTAATTTGAAGGCAATATAAGTTTTATTTATTTATTTGCCTTTTAAATTTTAATGTATGCGGAGAGGGAAGATGTGGTTTCAGTTTTGTTTTTTGGAACTTAAAAAAAAAAAATCAAATTTTTTTAAGTTGAACTACGACTCAAATTGTGCTGACTTGTCAAGTCAAATAATCGAGTTGATCTACGATTTATTGTAATTCTGATTCGTTGCGCTTTTGATTGGATTTTAGTAATGCAATTTGATCGTGAATTCTAGGGTTTTCATACAACAATTATCAAATTGAAGAAACAAATTCAACTTGTCCTTTGTATGCCAAATATATTAAGTTACTTAACAATTGAGACTCTTTTCCTGTTTAATTGTTGATTTGGGTGCAATTGATTGTTTTCAGACATGCACCAATTAGTAGTAATTTGATTTTCTCATCTCATTTAGCCCAGATGTATTGGATTAACACGATAGGTGATGGGTTGGTTTTTATGCCATAAAGTTCGCTTTTTAGATTTTTTTTATATCCATTAGAGTTTTAGATGATTTAAGTAGCAAGGGCCATGACCATATGGTGTTCATATAAGAAACTGACTACTTTGTGTTGAGAACCAAAGTTTCTTTCAAAAAGCTGAATGTAAAATAATAACAGATGTTGTAATTTAAAAGTTGAAAAGGAGCATATATGTATAACCCTTAATTTTGATAGTTGATATTAATATTTATTGATCGGATGGTCTACATTTACTTATAGGCATGATTCCATGGGCCCTGAGATATTAATATTTAAAAGTGTTATAAAATCTTCCCTCAATAGTAATTAAATCTCTCAGAGTCCAAATCTGACCTACACAGATTCCATGGGCCCTGAGATATGTATAACCCAGGTATTTATGTAACTAAATGAAAAGTTAGGGGTATTTGAGAAATATGGGTTAAATATGGTTAAAACGTAGTTGTTAATCGAGGTTACAAACTAACCCTGGTAAGCTTCATAGGCAATTGTTTTTCTTTCCGTTTAAAGTTAAAACTCATCTCACCTCCTTCAGTCGGTGTTGAAGAGGAGACGAGTTGTTCGTCCGTTAAGTTTTATGGGTGCTCAAAACCCTAGCATTTTCGGTGTTCTTGAATCGGTTTTCGTATTCCATCTATATGCATTTCCTTTACTAGAGAAAGTTTTCGATTTCTTTGATTGATTCTCGACATTTTCCGACGAAGTTGCATTTCCTTGTACGATTTGTCAAATCCTTTTTTTTTATTATTATGAATTTTGTTATAGATTGCTTTTTTAATATTTTTTGTTATTTTTTTGACAAGGAATCTCGACGAATCTCGGTGATCGGGTTTCTCTTTCGTCTTCTTTGCAGATGGGACCGTTGGATTCTTTCCTATCTTCTTTCTGGACTTTTTACTTAGATCTTAGCTCTTTTGTTTCTTTCTCCAAAATCGATTATTTTCTTCTTCTTTTTTTCAAGAATATGTATTTTTCGTAATTTTTGTTGATGAAAAATATGGTAACAATTCGAGAACGCGCAATGAAATATAATCTTTTTAAATTTTCTTGAACGAAGTGAAGATAGGCAGATCAAATTATGAAACTATGGTATAGAGAGGCTGAATTCGGTAAGCTTCAACTACAGTCTAGTCTAGAAATGGTGTGCCAACTCTATGAGCGGTAAGATTCACGGATATTTGGATTGATCTGGATCGTCCATCGAAAGATCTGCACGCACCATCCCTCCCTTTTCTCACTTCTTGGATGGTGATCAGTGGATTTGTTTATGGATGGTCACTATAAATTATCGACCCTTCAAATGCAGGGTTATAGATTTAATTGGCAGGGACTTTTGACCAGTGCAACTTTTGGGTTATGCCTGCCCCTAATCTACGACTTGGCCGGTTGAATAGACGGTTCAGATGAATCCCTTTACAGTCCAAATCAAGCAATACGACAAAAATAGAAGAAACCGTGGCACCTTTAGTGGATTCTCCATAAATAGACATAAAGAGATTTAGTGCGTTAGATTGGGAAATCTGAATCCAAATCTATTAGGAAACTTTTTATTTTTTCTAACATACATAGATTTTGTATCACACGTTCCCACAAGGCATGAAGCTGGCAATTTTAAGAGAGAGATCCTCTCACCCATATGGTTTATTAAATGCCTTAAATTAGGTTATTCAAATATAGTGCGAGATTCTGCAATCTTTGAAATGAAATGAGTTTAATCTACTATTTTTTCTATATAAATTTTCCCAAATCCCTGAAGTTTTTTTATTTGTGCCCAATTTTACTCTATTCAATGCATATAAAGGTCACGCCATTTACCAAAGGAAAGCTATTTGGATTGGAATCAGTGGAATGAGATGATCAATAGAGTACGAATAGATGGATGTATAGGTATGATTATAGTCCAATAATGGCTGCACAGTCATGATCTGATGGTGGACAGAGGCCCACCGTAAATTTTCTGATCGGGCGATGAATAACTTGTGTGTTGGGTGATGATGGGCTTTGCCCTTGACCATAGACCCTGATTGTGCTTTTTGTTTGTATTATAAATTTATTTTAAATTTTCTTTTCTTTTGTTATGTAAGTGTGATGGTTGAAGCATGATTTTGGTTATATCTAATCATTTATTTTTAGTAGTTTTATATTTTGGGGAATAAAAGTACCCTTTTTTTTTTCCTTAAAAAAAAAAAAAAGTTTCCAAATGATTGTCAATACCTACTTGCTGCTAGCTTGCCATGCCTGATTCTGACACATGCTTGTATTGTATACATCACTCACTTAAAAAATGTGTTGCTAAAAAATTCTTTAAATGCTTCTCTAATACCTTTGGATGTTGTTCGATTTTTGGCTTATCCAATACTTCTTAGAAAGAAAAAAGGGAAATTTACCTGACAGGCCCTGTTAGATACGCCTTTTACGTCAGAATCCCTAAAGTTTCACTTTTACCCAGACAAACCCGCTGCGCGCCGAGCTGAGGCACGCCTGTAGGAAATACCCAAACTATCCCCACAGTAATAAATAGCCGCCCTCTTTTAAAATCATTTACTGTTTTGAATTTACTTTTTCGTTCGAAGTCGGTGGAGAGTTGTTGACGCTTCGTGGACGATCGCGTTCAAAACTACAACCTTCAAGCTACCAAATCTGTAAGTTAGAATTAAAATTAGCTTCCATCGCTATAAATTTTTTATTTCTCCTCTCTTTGTTGCATATTTTGACATAATTTTTTTAGGTTTTCCCATATGTAATCGATATCGATTATATATGTAATCGATATCGATCCTATATATAATCGTTACCGATTACATATTTAGTCGCTATCGATTACATCGAAGATCGTTATCGATTACATTTAGAGTCGATAACGATTATATATGTAGTCGTAATCGACTATTTAAACTGTGGATGACGAATCTATAACAAAATCGATATCGACTCTCTATGAATATAATTAATACCCATCATTTGAAATAATTTCCCTATAGTTATTACCCTTGATGCCATAATAAATCATACGAGGTTTGATATTTATCTCAGCCGACGTTCAATTTATTGCCAACTACCATTTTGTAAAACCATTATGGCAAGTTAGGTTGGAAGAATGAGAAAATTTAATACAACGATTCGTATTCCACAATCTAGGAGCTTTAAATACAGGTTTAGTTCGTCCTTAGCAAACCACCTATCATCCCTACCAGCCCATATTTTTCCCAATATCTGACGACGAAGAAAAAACCTTCTATAACCCAATAAAGTTCGATCCTGTATGGGAGGACCCACCACCACCACCAGAACCAGATCCTCTGCAGTTCACAATAGTAATGGAGATTTTGGCGAAGGAAGAAAAGAAGAAGAAGAGGAAGGAAGAAAAGAAAAAGAAGAAGGAAGAAAAGAAAAAGAAACTTAAGACGGAACCACCCGGCTCTCCACCCCATCCACCACCTGCTCTTCATCCTTCTTCCTAACTTTTCTTTTCTTTTTTAATTATAAGTGAAAAAATTTGAATGTAATTGAAATATTTTGCAAGTAAATGAAACAACTTTTTGATGCAATGGCGATTTTATGAAATCTTTTGAGTCCGTAAATTAAATATTTTCTATTTAAATAAGGAAAATTTACCTGACAGGTAGATTAAACATTTTGAGATCAATGCAGACTTATATTTAATTGATGACGATTTCATAAGTAATCGAGATCGATTACATTGAGAGTCGGTAGCGATTACATATAGGAACGATATCGATTATATATGTAATCGATGTAGGTAAAGAAGAAGGAAGAAAAGAAATAGAACAAAAGAAAGAAAAAGAAACTTAAGAGTCAGTAAATTAAGTAATTTCTATATAAATAAACATTTTGAGGTCATTGCGAATTTATATTGAGTCGTTGGCGATTTCATCGGTAATCGATATCGATTACATATAGAGTCGTTAGCGCTTACATATGTAATCGTTATCGATTATATGTAGACTTGCAATCGATTATATATAGAGTCGGTATCGATATCGATTACCGATTTCTTAGGACGTTGCTGCAAGATTTTCTTTTTATTTTTAATTTTAATTGAAATATTATGAATGTAATTGAAAATTTTGCAAGTAAATGAAACATTTTGATTCAATGGCGACTTCATGAAATCTTTTGAGTTAGTAAATTAAATATTTTCTATATAAATAAACATTTTGAGGTCATTACGACCTTATATTGAGTCGATGGCGATTTCATCTGTAATCGATATCGATTACATCTAGACTCGATATCGATTACATATAGAATCGATATCAATTATATATAGACTCGATATCGATTACATCTAGAGTCGGTATCGATTACCTATGTAATCGATAACGACTCTATATGTAATCGATACAGGTTTTATATATACATTTCATTAATATTTTTAACTATCCTTGTTAGTATGGTGCTCAGTCCTTTTTTTTTTATTACAGTTCATTTCAAAAGACTGTCAAGATGGTTGTACACCGAGCTATTGCCAAGTGTTCGCCCAGTGCCATTTCGAATCTCTACGAAAGTGCTACCCCAGATCGGAAGAAGTTACTGAGAGATTCAATTTTTGGTGGAATATTTCAAATGCCGAAGGGTGTGGGATTTCTTTCCGATGTGGTGGATGCGATGCTGACATTTTGGGTTGATAAAAACCACTTCCGAATTGGGAAGACTGATGTCTATCTTCGAAAGATAGGCATTGCATTGATACTGGGCCTTGCCGTAGTTGGCCCAGAAAAGTATATCCCATCCGATAAACCATCGGTAGAACAAACCATTAGATACAAATACTTTCGTGGAACGCCTCCCGGAAAAATTCTCCGGTCTCATATAGATGCTGCAATTTATAGAGCGAAAAGTGATGAGGACTTCTTAAAGTTGTCCCTTCTGTTTGTATTGTGCATATTTCTCTTCCCCGGGTCCCACCATCAGATTTCGGAAGACCACATCGACCTCATCGATGATGTGGAGACCTTTAACCGACTCCGTGGGGTCTGAGTATATAATAAAGGGCGCGGCGAATAGAAAAACCGCCGAGATGGATAAAGCCCTGAAGACGTACAACACATATGGATGCATATGTGTACTTCAATGGTGGGCTTATGAGATCCTGCCCGATATATCGTCATCCCAGCTAGGCCTCAAGGACCCTTTCCACAACGGAAATGGTCCTAGTGCTCCGAGATCAAAGGTTACACTCATGAGCGGATGTTATGAAGATATGAGGTCTATTGCCTATTAAAAAAAAAAGCAACTTACCGATTCATTCTAGAATTGATACCGATTCATTACAGAATCGCTACCAATTCATTTACGAATCGATAACGATTCCTTAACAATCGATAGCGATTACTTAAAGAGTCGATAACGATTCATTACCTAATCGATAGTGATTTGTTAAGGAATCGATAACGATTTATTAAATAGTCGGTACCGATTCTTTACATAATCGAGAGTGATTTATTATATATATAACGATCATTTTATTCATTGTTTCATTTTCTTTCAAAGGTTCGCGCTCCCTCATGCCTCGTGGCTTTGAATTAGAGATACCCGTGGTAAGAGAATATCTACGTTCAAAAAGGAGGTTGGGGAAGAGGAAAGAACCGAAGAAAGTGGAAGAGATTCGAAGAAGAAAAGAAATTACATTCCTACGAGAATATTAGAGAGGAGAGGAAGAATGGGATGACGATCGACGTCTCAAGAAGAACCCTCTCAAAAAGGGCCCCTGCATGTGGGAGAGAGGGTCGGCCAAGCACTAGGGGAGCCGCCAAGGAGAGCCCGGCAACAAAGATAGCTCAACAAGGCCCACCTCCAATGATTCTTTGTTGAGGAGGGTCGATCATTTGACATTTGGATAACTTGAAGCTCACCCAAAGAGTGAGCGATTTGAAGGAGAGAATAAGGCCTGCTAAACGTTGCGCTTCTTTAGAGAAACTATGCAACTCCTTCAATGAGAGGTCAATTCAAGGGATGCGGAGTGGCGGTTAAATCACTACAACTATTTAGTCGAAAAGGGCTGATCGATATAAAAGAACTCCTTGAAAATTTATTGGAGGCGAGACCTAAGGTATGTGTTGAAATCTAGTTTTAGATGTTCAATTTTGTTAACATAAATCGATATCGATTATATATAGAGTCGATACCGATCATATATACAATCGTTATCGATTATATATGAAATCGATGTCGATTCTATTTACAATCGATCACGACTATCTATATAATCGATAACGATCATATATAAAATCAATAGCGACTATATATATAATCGATAGCGACTATAAGTACAGTCGATAACGATTATATTTAAAATCGATTTGGACTTTTTAAAATGTGGACTAAAAATTAATTCTTATTTTGCATCATTATTACGATGTACAGGATGTGACTATGGAGGAGCTGATATCGAAGGTGTGCGACACAGCCTTCGATGAGGAACCATCAGCTCCTGCGCATCAGGTTCCTCCTCCTCCTCCCGTTGATGAGGTGAAGGCAGCTGCTGACAAGCAGCCTGAGACCCAAACTGATAAGGGTCCTGCTGGTGAAGAGGAAACCTCTTCCCAATTTGAGCTTCACTTAAGACCTAGGCAAGCGAAAGCCAGCAAAGTAATTGCCATCAAACCTAAGGCCCAGCGAAGGGTAGCGGTTGAAAAGAAGCCTACCGCGAAGGCCAACGAAGGACCAACTCATTACTTTGGGTCTGGGTCTCTTGATGAAGATGCTCTCCGAGCTAACAATGAGCAAAAATATATGCTAGACATATGGAACAAGCCTCTGAAGGAGGACGAGTAAGTAGAATTATCCTGAATACTTAACTTTATTATTATATATTTATCGTGAAGATTAGTTAAGTTGGCCATTTTTTATGCAGAGAATATGTTAGCACTGTCGGCAAGTATAAGCTGGTGGTGCAATCCTTCGATGTTCAAGTGAACCCAAAGACTGGATAACTTTGTAAGTTTAACATACTGTAGGCAAAATCGTTATTGATAGCTTATGTAATCGTTATCGATGGCGTATGGAATCGGTATCGATGGCTTTTAGAGTCGCTAACGATGGCGTATATAATCGTTAACGACTCTGTACATCATCGATATCGATTCATTAGAGAGTCGATAAATATTTCGACGACTTAAATAATCGTTACCGACTCTAAAATGAATCGATATCGATGATGTACAGAGTCGCTAACGATTATGTATTTAACTCTAACTGCATATTTTAATCTAACTGCATTGGTTTCAGGTTATGGGCGCCTACCTGAGACATTTAGAAGTTATTGATGATAAAATTCATCCTGAGAAAGATGTCAAAACTTCGACCGACGCATATGGGCTATGAATCGAGAGATTTCAACAAGTTCACCTTCTTTGAAAAATTATCGACCAAATGATCAAGTTCAAGTTCACGGTGGGCTGCCTATAGACAAAGAGAGACCCAGGGAAGAAGTCGATGGAAACTTTCTTCTTCAATGAGCTTGAATCGGGCTCACGAATGCAACATAGTATGCTTTTATCTTCTTTATAATTATTCTTTTTAATTTTTTCTATCATACCCTTTGAGATTATATTACTTTTTTGTAGATATTTATGCCAATACATTCTGAACAACCACTACACTGGGCGCTTGCGATCGTAAAGGTAGTCAAACGATCGAGAATGATCGTTGACCCTATATTTAATAGGCCCTCTAAGGAAAGATATGTGTCCCAATTGCAGGCGCTGGTAAGATATTTTGCTTAGCATATCTTTTATCATTGTTAGCTTAACATATCTGACACTTCTTTCTATTATTTCGAAACAGACCCAATACCTTCCCGTGATTTTATATTCGTACGGTGACTCCGCTGCACTAAGGAAGAAGAACTATCCTTGGTCATCTACTGACTGCAGGATCAAAGCCGTCCCCCGACAGACCAACTCCTGTGATTGTGGAGTGTTTGTTGTGAAGTATGTCAAATACTTTATGATGGGGAAGAAATTTGACTTCGCGCAATCAGATATAGATAGGATCAGGGCAGAAATTGGCCATATATTGGCTACATACACAGGCGATGGCGGAGTACTGGCGAAGGACGACAAAAAGGAGGGGGAGCAGCAGTAGTGTGGTTGTATTTGAATATTTTTGTAATTGTAAATTAAATTATTTTGAATATAATTGCACTATTTTTATGTAGTTGTAGTTAAAAAGTAAAATAGCATCCATTAGCGACTACATATATAGTCGTCATCGACTATATAAATAATCGGTGACGACTCTGTATGTAATCGCTCCCGACTATATACATAATCGTCGTCGATTGTATAAATAATCGAAATCGACTATATATGTAGTCGTCATTGACGATATCCATAATCGATGCCGATTCTTAAATGAATCGATATCGACGTTATACATAATCGATGGCGACTCTATATAGAATCGATATCGACGTTATACATAATCGATGGCGACTCTATATAGAATCGATATCGATTAGTTATACAATTGATGACGACTCTATGATACATCAGTAAAGACTATATTACAGTGTAAAAAAATATGGATTCTGAATTTCTCATTTACATTCAATCTATCATTATTAAAAATATACACTGTTAGCCCATCGGTCCCACTGCCTTGCAGCTCCTGCGGTTTTGGCTATATTCATTGCACCTGCTACACTGTAGTGCCCTAACCTCACCCTTAGACCTTATCCTTCTTTTCCTCGGACGGCCGGCTTGCTTTCGGTAATAATAGGGTGGTCTCACTTTCATATTTTCAGGGAGTTGCTCTGCTTGGAACTCCCATTGACTTTTATCGAGGGTGGGAACCCATTGCTCGTCATATGTTTGTCTAAAGCAAGCGGTGAAAAACCAGTTCTCACAAAATTTATGGTAGTCGTAACTTCTTCGATTGATGGCCGCCATGGCATGGGGAGCAAGCCATGAATGTGCCAACGCGGCAACTCTGGTGTCTTCTGTTCCAAGTCGACGTGATGAATGTAATTTTCAAATTGACTTGGAATTGATCATACCGTATAGTTGAGCTCTCTTTCTACCGGCCCATTGCAACACCTTCTTCATGTGAGCGTCTGCTTTCGGGCAGAGAAGGGTGGTCCATTTCTCAGATATCTCTCTACGTTTTTAAAATGATCGACAACTTTCTCTCTAGTAGTTCTGATTAAGTCGATAATTGGTCTCTCTCGAGCTATTTTTAGCACGCTGTTTAAACTTTCGGCAATATTCGTAGTCAGGGAATCGTACTGCCTTCCTTCCATATGTGCGCGTGCCCAATGCTTTGGATCTATTTTCAAAATATATTCTACGGCCTGAGAATCAGCAGGATCTTTCTTCATTTCGTTAATAAAATAATCAAATTTCTTTTTCGAATATGAACGCGCGGCGCACCACCATAGACCCTTCACATTGTTCACAGGATACTTGTGCTACAAATTTTGTGTCATATGCATCGATGGTTGTGATATCGTTAGGAAGATACGTTTCACCGCATTTATTAAACCCTTCGACCTGTCTTTGATAATTACGAGATCTTCGTTAAACCCACCGATCACGAACGCACCTACCCGTTCAAGAAATCACATCCACGTATCCTCTTCTTCTAACTCGACCACGGCAAATGCTAACGGTAATATATGACCATTACCGTCTTGCGCAGAGGCGATAAGGAGGATCCCTTCGAAACGTCCTCGTAGGTGTGTGCCGTCTACAAGCAATATGCGACGAAGTGTATTGCGGTAGCTTCCGATGCATGGGCCAAAACTCCAAAAAAATCTTTGAAACTTACCGTCAAGAGTAAGTTGAAAGGATGTTTGTACATTAGGATCTACCCTCTCCATCTCCTTCACGTAGGCCGGTAGATCAACAAATTGTCCTTCCCAACTTCCTCTAATATCATTAAGGGCAAGCTCTTTTCTCCTCCAAGCTTTTGCATATGAGATTTGCACATTATAAGCTTTTGCAATATCAAACATTATCGATGCCGGTGTGTAGTCGAATCCTTTCATAAGTTTATCTCGTACATAATTCGCTACGAAGGAGATTGTTGCATTACGGTGACCGTGCGGTCCGATCTTAGCGGCTCCGCATGTGTGAGTACTATTGAATGTCTTGATTTGGAAAGAATCGAGCCCAGTCAATTTAGAAGCATGTATTCGCCACGAACAATCGGGTTCGTAGCATCCGGCTGTCACTCGATAACTAGCGGTCCTCAAAGGCCGAATTTGAAAGTTTTTCTCCACCGTGTGTTCTTTCAATGATCTTTGAAATATTTGTTTGTCTCGGAAGATCTCTCCAATTTTAAAGGTCAAATTCCGATATTCAGTTTCCACCTCTTCATCGGAGGAATCGCCCGATGTCTTTGACATTTCGTAATCTCCGTCTACTAGGGGATTGTCAATATCTCTCATAAAAATTTTCGGGTCCTCTTTGATAAACCCATCTGGTTCGCCTTCATATTCTTCTTCTAAGGTATCTTCATTCATGGCGGTGTTCTCGGGTGGTTGACTAGATCCTTCACCGAAGGGGTTCTGATGTGATTGATCGGATCCTTCACAGAATGGATAATGGCGTGGTTGGCTAGGCCCTTCACCGAAGGGGTGCTCATATGTATGGACATGGGGTTGAGTTACTCCGGTAATTCCCATCGATGGCATGGTAGAACATAAGTCTTGAGTAAATCAAGTTGTCCATCCACCGGGGAAGATATGACTGAAATCGTTGGTATCCACCACCCTTTCTGAAGTATAGTCTAACCATTGACTACATTGTTGTGACCCATGCATGTATTTTACTGGGTCATCATACAATTCAATCGGAGCATCGTTTAAATCAAAATGTTGCTTTCCCTCTGCCATCGTTACATAATATAACCGTCATATCGCCTAACGGGACGGTATCGTATACAATTTCATCCTCAAACTTACATGGCTGAAATGAATGAGACACAAAATCAGTCCCGCCGAGATTTACTTGTTCAGCTTCAACTGGGAAGGATGACGGTTCCTTAATGATAAATACTTTTATAACGTCCACTCCGGATTTATAAAACGTAAATAATGTAGCCAAATCATCAGAGTCCAAAATGCAACCACAAAGCGTATTCACTATCTTCATATGAAACTTTGTGGAAATTTCATCCGCCGCATAAAACCGGCAATGGACATTCCCTTATGAATTGTTCATAAGAAATTTCAATTGAAATGTTAATAAGCCTCCGCCGGCCACCTTCATACAAGCCATCAACATTTACAAGAAGGCCATCATAGTGGCAAAGAAGAGGAATCCTCACGTCATCGCATGATACATTTAAGAATGAGAAGGAAGGGTCATAAGACTGATGAAACAAAAGAGAAAAGACGACTATAACTCTTAGTCGATTGCACATACAATCGATATCGACTCTATTGGAAATCGATATCGATTGTGTATACAATCGATATCGACTCTATATACAATCGGCATCGACTCTATTTGAAATCGATATCAATTGTATATACAATCGATATCGATTGTATATACAATCGATATCGATTGTATAAACAATCGATATCGATTTCAAATAGAGTCGTAATCGGCTCTATACACAATCGATATCGATTGTATACACAATCGTCATCGACTCTATTTGGAGTCGATGACGATTGTATGTGAAATCGATATCGGATGTGTATGGAGCCGATGACGAAATGCAGGGCCTTCTTCTTCTAAGAGATACTGCATCACTACATAACACTAATAAACTGAAAATGGGGTTAAGTAGGATACCTCTCGTCGCAAGGACAAAGTTCAGGGTCTTTTTGCCACAATGAAGAAATGCAGGGTCTTCTTCTTCCAAGCCTCTGTTTTCTTCTTCGAAATAGCAGATCGGAGCAGATCAGACTAAGAAAGGACACTCCGTCTAGGGTTTTACACCTCTAACTTTTTTGCAGGTTAAAATGAGGAAGAAGACGATGCTTTGTTGGTTAAAGGTCTTAGAAGGGGGTAATTTGGACCTTTTACTCTCCTTAGGGTCGGCTAGGCTTGGAGCTGGTTTGTCTGGGTAAAAGTGAAACTATAGGGCTTCTGACGTAAAAGGCGTACCTGACAGGGCCGGTCAGGTAAATTTCCCAAGAAAAAACCATTTTCTTACAAAACAACCTATGTTCACGTAAAATGGAGATTTATTTATTTGGAGATTACGTTATTTAGGGAGCTACAACTTGGACATGAGATTTGTACTATAGCACATGATTAAAAAGAAAGACTTTGTTACTTTTGGGATCTATGTCACGTGTAATATCATGTGAGCCGTCTGATTTGAAGACCATGATGGAAAAAGATCTTTGAAGCCAAAGATTGGCATAAAACACGATCTCTATCATTTGATCCAATCCAATCAAACGCCATCATATAATTCGTGGTTGACATTGAAAACACGTTCCCTATCATCACCGAGAACATGTTTCGTGCCATTTTTTTGCCTCGAAGATCTTTACCTCATGATCTTCAAATCAGACGGCTTAGATGGTGTTACATGTGGTGTAGATCCCAAAAATTATAAAGTCTCTCTTTATAACTATGTGCCATGGTACAAACCTCGTGTGCAAGTTTTAGCTCCCTATTATTTATTACTGCATGTAGAAGGGTGCCAACTTTTTTTGGGGAGCCTTAGTAGAACAGTGGAGAAGATAGGCATGAAGGAAATCTGCGGGAGTGTTTATGGATTTGTAGTATACCTGGTGTGACATACATGGGATCTAGGAATACATGGTCTTTTATTTTGTATATTGTTCAAATTATTAGCTTTTTTGTTTTCGCTGGTATTGCTTGTCCATTTGTATGGCTTCCCCCTTGGTTTCGAGGTCCTCTTATAAACTAATGGGGGGGGGGGGGGGGACAGTCAATAGCTGTGTTTCTCGCATGCTGCAGTTTCGTTAGGATTCAAATCCTTTTTGAAGGAGGCTATCATTCAAGCTGGAATATACTGCTGTTGAGTTTGTCTTACTTGGCCAAGCCACATCATACATGTGGCCAAGGTTTAAAACTTAGTTTGGTGACCATATCCGCATCATGAACAATGCTTACCTTTTTTTTTTTCATTAATAATAAATTGAAAAAAATTGGAAATATAGAAAAATATTAATAAATGTAAATATGATACTTTATAGATAAAAAAATTTATAAATATATTTTTTTATAAATAAATAGTACCTATTAAGTATAATGAGGTTTAAATCCTAATTTAATTGTAATAAGTACATCTTTAGTATATTGATTTGTGTATAAACATCAATACCAATAATTATTGAGTGATTTAGCTTGATGAATGTTTGATGCGTTATTATCAATTTATGAGTGATAAACTACATATGCTAATTATAAAAGTTTGTTGTACGCATGACTCAAATTATCGTGTCTATATGTAAAATCTCGGCCGAGACGTCTCGGTTTCGATCTGAACCGAGACCGAAAAATGTAAAATATCGCTTCCCCTCCGAAAATGTGAGTTTATCGGCCGAAATTTGAAATTATCGGCCGATAATTTCAAATTATCGGCCGAGACTTGTTTTCCATATTTTTTTTTTGCTGGGTAAAAAACCCATCTTATTTGCAAAAATTTGGATTTTTTTCTTCCTCCTTCTCTTCCTCTTCACCAAACCACCTTTCTTCTAGCCGGAAACCCGCCGGAATCCTGTCGAATCTCGCCAGGTGGCTGCGTTGCAAAAAGAGGGAAGCAGA
Source organism: Chloranthus sessilifolius (assembly GCA_021018995.1). Taxonomy (NCBI): domain Eukaryota; kingdom Viridiplantae; phylum Streptophyta; class Magnoliopsida; order Chloranthales; family Chloranthaceae; genus Chloranthus; species Chloranthus sessilifolius. Next base: position 116,796,876 of record CM037594.1, on the reverse strand, counting down.
AAAAGAAAAAAGAAGAAGCTAACCTCTTCCAATGGACTTTTCTACTGAGCTGCGCAACACCATCGGTTTGGTGGTGCTGATCTTCTTCTTAAATGGTCTTCATCTTCTTCACATCAACATCTTCTTCAATGGCTTTGCTGGGTCTCTTTTTGAAACCTGCTTTGTTAACACACCCTCAAAATCAAGCGAATCAGAACTAGTGAATTCAAATCAAGCGAATTGAATTATATTAAAACTAGTGAATTCAAATCAAGCGAATCAGAACTAAGCAACTATTGTTAACACACCCTCAAAATCTCCATAAGCTCCCAAGAAATCCGAGCACCAATACAAGCATACAGCACCTGATATAGTGTAAGAGGGGATACCCAGTTGCTCATAACAATCTCTTCAGGAGTCTCCACCCCCTGCAACCCGAGTACCAACTCGACCAAAGTCTCTCTCTTACATCCAAAAAGATCCTCCTTACCCAAAGCGGTCGAAGCTAAATTTCGAAGCTCCATCGGATGCGCTAAAGATATGTGATAGCCGTTGAATAGCAATTGAGAATCATCATAGATCCCTACCCCTGAAACGTAAACCCAAAGATACTCTCATTAAAACTCTATTTGAGTTATTTCTATATTTTAGTTTATATAAGATGGTAAGCTATTATAAAGTTTACCATACACATGACACTAATTTTACTTAGCATTGCGTCTATATAAAGATCTCGTAAGCCAATATTATGGTATGTCAAAATCTGTACACTCTAATATCCGATATATTATGGACATCCATTGTACTGTTTAGATTGGTCAAGGATATTTGTCACGTGACGTAACAGTAAAATATTCTTTAATGGTGTCAGATGCGCAGCTGGAGGGTGGAGATTCTACCAATTAGTTGCAGATTATATTAGAGGCCGAGTCCGAGATGGAGTCTTTGTTCTCCGCTAGGGTGGTAGTAGGAGATGAAATTTTCGGCAGTCGAGGAAGAAGTAGGGAGGATGATCTCCAATGGAGAGTCAAAGAATCTGACGATGAAGCTTCGTTAAGTGTTGTTGGTTGGGTTTCAGTGTTCGAAGATGGTGATGTTGTCTCCGTTATTCATCGTTTTGGTTTAGTGAGAGAGTGAGAGGAAAGGGAGAGACGGTTGAGCAGTTGACGAAAATACTGAATAGGCGGGGTGCTTAATTGATTATATAGAATCCTATAATAAGATAAACGACCCAAAGATACACTCCCATTAAAACTCAATTTGAGTTATTTCTAGATTTTAGTTTATATAAGATGGTAAACTATTATAAAGTTTACCATACACATGACACTAATTTTACTTAGCATTGCGTCTATATAAAGATCTCGTCAGCCAATATTATGGTATGTCAAAATCTATACACTCTAATATCCAATATATTATGGACATCCATTGTACTGTTTAGATTAGTCAAGGATATTTGCTACGTGACGTAACAGTAAAATATTCTTTAATGGTGTCAGATGCACAGCTGGAGGGTGGAGATTCTACCGATTAGTTGCAGATTATATTGGAGGGCGACTCCAAGATAGAGTCTTTGTTCTTCGCTAGGGTGGTAGTAGGAGATGAAACTTTCGACAATCGAGAAAGAAGTAGGGAGGATGATCTCTAATGGAGAGTCAAAGAATCTGACGGTGAAGCTTCGTTAAGTGTTGTTGGTTGGGTTTCGGTGTTCGAAGATGGTGATGTTGTCTCCGTTCATCATCGTTCTGGTTTAGAGAGAGAGAGTGAGAGGAAAGGAGAGAGACGGTGGAGCAGTTGACGAAAATACTGAATGGGCGGGGTGCTTAATTGATTATATAGAATCTTATAATAAGATAACTGACCCAAAGATACATTCCCATTAAAACTCAATTTGAGTTATTTCTAGATTTTAGTTTATATGAGATGCTAAGCTATTATAAAGTTTACCATACACATGACACTAATTTTACTTAGCATTGCGTCTATATAAAGATCTCGTAAGTCAATATTATGGTATGTCAAAATCTGTACACTCTATTATCCGATATATTATGGACATCTATTGTACTGTTTAGATTGGTCAAGGATATTTGCCACGTGACGTAACAGTAAAATATTCTTTAATGGTATCAGATGCACAGCTGGAGGGTGGAGATTCTACCAATTAGTTGTTGATTATATTGGAGGGCGAGTCCGAGATGGAGTCTTTGTTCTTCGCTTGGATGGTAGTGGAAGATTCTACCGATTAGTTGTGGATTATATTAGAGGGCGAGTCCGAGATGGAGTCTTTATTCTTCGCTCGGGTGTTATTAGGAGACGAAATTTTTGACAGTCGAGGGAGAAGTAGAGGATGATGTCTATTGGAGTGCCAAAATATCTAACGGTGAAGATCCGATAGGTGTTGATGGTTGGGTTCCGGTGTTCGAAGATGGTGATGTTGCCTTCTTCGTTCATCATCTTTTTGGTTTAGAGAGAGAGAGAGAGGAAAAGAGAGAGAAGGTGGAGTAGTTTACGAAAATTATGGATAGGCGGGGATGCTTAATTGCTTATATAGGATAACCAACCCAAAGATACACTCCCATTAAAACTGCTATTTGACTTATTTCTAGATTTTAGTTTATATAAGATGTTAAGCTATTACAAAAATTTTCATACACATAGTCACTAATTTTACTTAGCATTGCGTCTATATAAAGATCTCGTAAGCCAATATTACGGTTTGTCAAAATCTGTGCACTCTAATATCCGATAATATTAGGGACATTCATTGGACTGTTTAGATTCCTCACAAATATTTGTCACAAACTCGAAAATCCGATATTTCAAATCAAACTTATCACATTTCGTTAGATCATATCAAGCATCTAAGAAATCAAATAAAAAATACAATTATGTATCGAATTTTTCCCACATCAACTTTAGCGTCGAGAGAACGTAACACGATGATTCCTATTGTCGGACTCTACTCCTCAATCTAAATCTCACAACATTCGTAAAATATGTGTCAATGATTAAAGAATCACACATGTCGAAGTTCTTTAAGTTTTTGAAGCGAAATGGACAAGTTCGTTTTAGCCTTGGATCATGTAAATCTTTTCCTAATTTCTCCCTCAATTTTGATCTCTAAAAATTTTAATTCATGAATTTATTAATTCACACACGTTATAGTGCTCGTTCTCCTCTTTCCAACGCCTCAAGAATCGTGTTAATCCGAATTCGGAGTAAAATGTTATGGCCAAAATACCGCGACCTCGCTCGAGCGATTTCCAAAACCGATCGATCGGTTTTCCAAGGTAGAGAAAACTGATCGATCGGTTGCTCCAAAATTTCACACTTCTCTATTCTGTCGAATTGGATCAATCGGTATTGACAAATTCTGTAGCCCACTCGGGCTTCCTCTTCTTTGATTCATTTTCCCCTAAATCTTCAAACACATTCCATAGGTGAAGATTCGATAGGTGTTGATGGTTGGGTTCCGGTGTTTGAAGATGGTGATATTGCCTTCTTCGTTCATCATCTTTTTGGTTTAGAGAGAGAGAAAGAGAGGAAAAGAAAGAGAAGGTGGAGCAGTTTACAAAAATTATGGATAAGCGAGGATGCTTAATTGCTTATATAGGAATCCTATAATAGGATAACCGACCCAAAGATATACTCCCATTAAAACTGCTATTTGACTTATTTCTAGATTTTAGTTTATATAAGATGTTAAGCTATTATAAAGTTTATCATACACAGTCACTAATTTTACTTAGCATTGCGTCTATATAAAGATCTCGTAAGCCAATATTACGGTTTGTCAAAATCTGTGCACTCTAATATCCGATAATATTATAGACATTCATTAGACTGTTTAGATTCCTCACAAATATTTGTCACAAACTTGAAAATCCGATATTTCAAATCAAACTTATCACATTTCGTTAGATCATATCAAGCATCTAAGAAATCAAATAAAAAATACAATTGTATATCGAATTTTCCCCACATCAAGTTTAGTGTCGAGAGAACGTAACACGATGATTCCTATGGTCGAACTCTAGTCCTCAATCTAAATCCCACAACATTCGTAAAATATGTGTCAATGACTAAAGAATCACACATGTCGAAGTTCTTTAAGTTTTTGAGGCGAAATGGACAAGTTCGTTTTAACCTTGGATCATGTAGATCTTGTCCTAATTTCTCCCTCAATTTTGATCTCTAAAAATTTTAATTCATGAATTTATTAATTCACACACATTATAGTGCTCGTTCTCCTCTTTCCAACACCACAAGAATCGCGTTAATCCGAGTTCAGAGTAAAATGTTATGGCCAAAATACAGCTACCTCGCTCGAGCGATTTCAAAAACCGATCAATCGGTTTTCCAAGGTAGAGAAAACCGATCGATTGGCTGCTCCAAAATTTCACACTTCTCTATTCTGTCGAATTCTATCAATCGGTCTTGACAAATTCTATAGCCCACTCGGGCTTCCTCTTCTTTGATTCATTTTCCCCTAAATCTTCAAACACATTCCATCAATCATTATGCATTCATTAATCTAAGCTCTGGACAACTAATATAATACGATGGCACTACGATGCTCTGCTTTTTAGATTCCTCACAAATATTTGTCACAAACTTGAAAATCCGATATTTCAAATCAAACTTATCACATTTCGTTAGATCATATCAAGCATCTAAGAAATCAAATAAAAAATACAATTGTATATCGAATTTTCCCCACATCAAGTTTAGCGTCGAGAGAACGTAACACGATGATTCCTATGGACGAACTCTAGTCCTCAATCTAAATCCCACAACATTTGTAAAATATGTGTCAATGATTAAAGAATCACACATGTCGAAGTTCTTTATGTTTTTGAGGCGAAATGGACAAGTTTGTCTTAACCTTGGATCATGTAGATCTTGTCCTAATTTCTCCCTCAATTTTGATCTCTAAAAATTTTAATTCATGAATTTATTAATTCACACATGTTATAGTGCTCGTTCTCCTCTTTCCAACACTACAAGAATCGCGTTAATCCGAGTTCGAAGTAAAATGTTATGGCCAAAATACAGCGACCTCGCTCGAGCGATTTCCAAAATCGATCAATCGGTTTTCCAAGGTAGAGAAAACCGATCGATTGGTTGCTCCAAAATTTCACACTTCTCTATTCTGTAGAATTCAATCAATCGGTTTTGACAAATTCTATAGCCCACTCGGGCTTCCTCTTCTTTGATTCATTTTCTCCTAAATCTTCAAACACATTCAATCAATCATCATGCATTCATTAATCTAAGCTCTGGACAACTAATATAACACGATGGCACTACGATGCTCTGCTTTCTAGATCGTTAATGCGTCTTGTGGTGATCGTTGCTAAAGAGGGTTTCAAAGTAAGTCTTGCGGATCCTTGCAGTGATCGAATCATACAGGGTTCAACACGGAGGCTCACACTAGTACATATTGATTCTAACATTCTCAATCGTGAACGACGCATCCACGACGATCAGTTCCCACTCGTTCAAAACCACCCTCTCTCATGCTCTTAATAGGAAGTAAAAATAAAAATAACGAATAATAAGAGTAAGAACAGATAAGAATGTGTAATTCGACATAACAAGCGAATTGTGGAATTAATGCTCAACATTTTGCTTAGAATAAATATTTGAAAGCATAAAACGATAATTTGAACATAACATCTTATATAATTAAAAAATATATAAAAATTTATCCTACTCTAGCGAATTGAATTCGATTAAAACTAGTAAATTCAAATCAAGGGAATCAGAACTTAGTAACTATTGTTAACACACCTTCAAAATCTCCATAAGCTAACAAGAAATCCGAGCTCCAATACAAGCATACAACACCTGAAATACTGTAAGAGGGGAATCCCTTTGCTCATAACAATCTCTTGAGGAGTCTCCATCCCTTGCAGTCCGAGTACCAACTCGGCCAAAGTCTCTCTCTTACATCCAAAAAGATCCTCCCTACCCAAAGCGATGGAAGCTAAATTCCGAAGTTCCATCAAATGCGTTAAAGATATGCGGTAACCGTCGAATAGCAATTGAGAATCATCATAGATCTCCACCCTCGAAACGTAAACATATGAATGTGCCAGGAAATCTTTAAGGGCTTCAGGGACATTGTTGTTGTCGTTGAATTGGAGGATGAGGCACCGATTTTGGTCGCACAGCTAGAGGGTGGAGATTCTAGCGAATAGTTGTGGATTATATTGGAGGATGAGTTAGAGATAGAGTCTTTGTTCTTCGCTCGGATGGTATTGGGAGATGAAATATTAGACAGCCAAGGTAGAAGTAGGGAGGATGATGTCTATTGGAGTGTCAAAGAATCTGATGTTGAAGCTTCGATAGGTGTTGATGGTTGAGTTCCGGTGTTCGAAGATGGTGACATTGCCCCCTTCATTCATCATCTTTTTTGTTTAAAGAGAGAGAGAGAGAGAGAGAGAGAGAGAGAAAGGTAAGGAGAGAGAGAAGTTATAGCACTTTACCAAAATTATGGGGAGGAGGGAGTGTTTAATTGCTAATATAGGATGACCGACCCACTGCTAGACTCTCATTGAAACTGTTATTGGACTTATTTCTAAACTTTAGTTTATATAAGATGTTAAGCAATTGTAAAGTTTACTATACACATGACACTAATTTTACTCAATATCGCGTCATATGAAGATCTCGTAAGCCAATATTATGGTGTCAAAAACTGTGCACTCTAATATCCGATATATTATGAACTACCGATTAGTTGTGGATTATATTGGAGGGCGAGTCCAAGATGGAGACTTTGTTCTTCGCTCAGGTGGTATTGGAAAATGAAATTTTCGAGAGCGGAGAGAGTAGGGAGGATGATATCTATTAGAGTGCCAAAAAATCTGACAGCGAAGCTCCGATAGGTGTTGATGGTTGGGTTCTGGTGTTCTTAGATGGTGATATTGCCCCCTTCTTTCATCATGGAGTGTGAGAGATAAGGAGAGAGAAACTGGAGAGTGAAGATTCTATCGAATAGTTATGGATTATATTGGAGGGCGAGTCCGAGATGGAGTCTTTATTCTTCGCTCGGGTAGTATTGGGAGATGAAATATTAGACAGCCGAGGGAGTAGGGAGGATGATGTCTATTGGAGTGTCAAATAATCTGACGTTGAAGCTTCGATAGGTGTTGATGGTTGGGTTCCGGTGTTCGAAGATGGTGATGTTGCCCCCTACGTTCATTATATTTTTGGTTTAGAGAGAGAGAGAGAGAGTGAAAGGTAAGGAGAGAGAGAAGCTGTAGCACTTTACCGAAATTATGGAGAGGAGGGTGTGCTCAATTGCTTATATAGGATAACCGACCCACTGCTAGACTCCCATTGAATATGCTATTGGACTTATTCTAAACTCTAATTTATATAAGATGTTGAGCAATTATAAAGTTTACTACACACATGACACTAATTTTACTCAGCATCGTGTCATATGAAGATCTTGTAAGCCAATATTATGGTGTCAATATTAGAGAGAGAGAGTGTGAGAGATAAGGAGAGAGAAGTTGTATAATCGAGATGAAGGTGTGTTTAATTGCTTATATAGAATATTCTGTGAAATTATCGTACGCCGCCTCCTTCCGTGTTTATTTGTTTAGAGAGAGAGAAAGACTTCCCTGAAAATTTGGAGAGGAGGGTACACTTGATTGCTTGTATAATTTGGTTTGCCCCATATTTGAGTCACCGCATTGTGTCTATATGATGATCTCGTAAGCCAATATTACGGTATGTCAAAATCTGAGCACTCTAATATCCGATATATTATGGACATTCATTGGACTATTTAGATTACTCACAGATATTTGTCACAAACTCGGAAATCCGTTATTTTAAATGAAACTTATCACATTTCATTCGATCATATGAAGGATTTAAGAAATAAAATAAAAAATACAATTTTGTATCGAATTTTTCCCACCTCAAATTTAGTGTCGAGAGAACGCAATACAATTATTCATATTGACGAACAGTGGGCTTCAATGTACATCACATAACATTTGTAAAATACATGACAATGGCTAAAGAATCACACATATCGAAGTTCTTTAAGTTTTTTAGACGAAATGGATAAGTTCGTGTTAACGTTGGATCATATAGATCTTGTCCCAATTTCCTCCTCAATTTTGACTTTTAAAAATTTTTATTTATGAATTTATTAATTCTCACACATTATAGAGCTCGTTCTCCTCTTTCCAATGCCTCAAGAATCGCATCAACCCGAGTTCGGAGTAAAACGTTATGGCCAAAATATTGGGACCTCGCTCAAGCGATTTCCAAAACCGATCGATCGATTTTCCAATGTAGAGAAAATCGATCGATCAATTTCTCTAGAATTTCACACTTCTCTGTTCTGTCAAATTCGACCGATCGGTTTTGACATATTTTGTAGCCCATTCGGACTTCGTCTTCTTTGGTTCATTTTCCCCTAAATCTTCAAAAACATTCCATCAATCATTATGCATTCATTAATCTAAGCTCAGGACAACTAATATAACACGATGGCACTACGATGCTGACCTTTCTTGATTGTTAACGCGTCCTGTGGGGATCGTTGCTAAAGAGGGTTTTAGAGTAAGTCTTGCGGATCCTTACGGTGATCGAATCAAATAGGGTTCAACACGAAGGCTCACACTAGTATTTATTGATCCTAACATTCTCAATCGCGGACGACACAATCACGACGATCGATTCACACTAGTTCAAAACCACCCTCTCCCACGCTCTTAATAGAAATTAAAAATAAAAATAACGAATAATAAGAATAAGAATAAATAAGAATGGGTAATTCGACATAACAAGCGAACTGCAGAATTAATGTTCAATATTTCACTTAGAATAAAATTTTGAAAGCATAAAAAGATAATTTGAACCTAACATCTTATATAATTAATAAATAAATAAAAACTCATCCTACGCCAGCGAATTGAATTCGATTAAAACTAGTAAATTCAAATCAAGCGAATCAGAACTAAGTAACTATTGTTAACACACCCTCAAAATCTCCATAAGCTCCCAAGAAATCCGAGCACTAATACAAGCATACATCACCTGATATACTGTAAGAGGGGAATCACAGTTGCTCATAATAATCTCTTAAGGAGTCCCCACCCCTTGCAACCCGAGTACCAACTCGGCCAAAGTCTCTCTCTTACATCCAAAAAGATCCTCCCTACCCAAAACGATCGAAGCAAAATTCTGAAGCTCCATTGGATGCGTTAAAGATATGCGGTAGCCGTCGAATAGCAATTGAAAATCATCATAGATCCCCACCCTTGAAACGAAAACATATGGATGTGCCAGGAAATCCTTAAGAGCTTCAAGGACGTTGTTGTTGTCGTTCACTTGGAGGATGAGACACCGATTTCGGTCGCACAGCTGGAGGGTGGAGATTCTACCGATTAGATGTGGATTATATTTGAGGGCGAGTCTGAGATGGAGTCTTTATTCTTCGCTCGGGTGTTAATGGGAGACAAAATTTTAGATAGTCGAGGGAGAAGTAGAGGATGATGCCTATTGGAGTGCCAAAATATCTTATGGTGAAGCTTCGATAGGTGTTGATGGTTGGGTTCCGGTGTTCGAAGATGGTGATGTTGCCTTCTTCGTTCATCATCTTTTTGGTTTAGAGAGAGAAAAAGAGAGAGAAGGTAGAGCAGTTTACGGAAATTATGGATAGGCGGGAGTGCTTAATTGCTTATATAGGAATCCTATAATAGGATAACCGACCCAAAGATACACTCCTATTAAAACTGCTATTTGACTTATTTCTAGATTTTAATTTATATAAGATGTTAAGCTATTATAAAGTTTACCATATACATAGATACTAATTTTACTTAGCATTGCGTTTATATAAAGATCTCGTAAGCCAATATTACGGTTTGTCAAAATCTGTGCACTCTAATATCCGATAATATTATGGACATTCATTAGACTGTTTAGATTCCTCACAAATATTTGTCACAAACTTGAAAATCTGATATTTGAAATCAAACTTATCACATTTCGTTGGATCATATCAAGCATCTAAGAAATCAAATAAAAAATATAATTATGTATTGGATTTTCCCCACATCAACTTTAGCGTCGAGAGAATGCAACACGATGATTCCTATTGTCGGACTCTAGTCCTCAATCTAAATCCCACAACATTCATAATATATATGTCAATGACTAAAGAATCACACATGTCAAAGTTCTTTAAGTTTTTGAGGCGAAATGGACAAGTTTGTTTTAACCTTGGATCATGTAGGTCTTGTCTCAATTTCTTCCTCAATTTTGATCTCTAAAAATTTTAATTCATGAATTTATTAATTCGCACAAGTTATAGTGTTCGTTCTCTTCTTTCCAACACCACAAGAATCGCGTCAATCCGAGTTCGGAGTAAAATATTATGGCCAAAATACCGGGACCTCGCTCGAGCGATTTCCAAAACCGATCGATCGATTTTCCAAGGTAGAGAAAACCGATCGATCGGTTGCTCCAAAATTTCACACCTCTCTGTTCTGTCGAATTCGATCAATCGGTTTTGACAAATTCTGTAGCCCACTCGGGCTTCCTCTTCTTTGATTCATTTTCCCCTAAATCTTCAAACACATTCCATCAATCATTATGCATTCATTAATCTAAGCTCTGGACAACTAATATAACACGATGATACTACGATGCTCTGCTTTCTAGATCGTTAATGTGTCTTGTGGTGATCGTTGCTAAAGAGGGTTTCGAAGTAAGTCTTGCGGATCCTCGCGGTGATCGAATCATACAGGGTTCAACACGGAGGCTCATACTAGTACGTATTGATCCTAACCTTCTCAATCGCGGACGACGCATCCACGACGATCAGCTCACACTCGTTCAAAATCACCCTCTCTCATGCTCTTAATAGGAAGTAAAAATAAAAATAACGAATAACAAGAGGAAGAATAGATAAGAATGTGTAATTCGACATAACAAGCGAACTGTGGAATTAATGCTCAATATTTTGCTTAGAATAAATATTTGAAAGCATAAAAAGATAATTTGAACATAACATCTTATATAATTAAAAAATATATATAAATTTATCATACTCTAGCGAATTGAATTCGATTAAAACTAGTGAATTCAAATCAAGCGAATTAGAACTAAGTAACTATTATTAACACACCCTCAAAATCTCCATAAGCTCCCAAGAAATTCGAGCACCAATACAAGCATACAACACCTGAAATAGTGTAAAAGGGGAATCCCTTTGCTCATAACAATCTCTTGAGGACTCTCCACTCCTTGCAACCCGAGTACCAACTCGGTCAAAGTCTCTTTTTTACTTCCAAAAAGATCCTCCCTACCCAAAGCGATCGAAGCTAAGTTTCGAAATTCCATCGGATGCGCTAAAGATATGCGATAGCCGTCGAATAGCAATTGAGAATCATCATAGATCCCCACCCTTGAAACATAAACATATGGATGTGCCAGGAAATCCTTAAAGGCTTCAGGGACATTGTTGTCGTTGAATTGGAGGATGAGGCACCTATTTCGGTCGCACAGCTGGAGGGTGGAGATTCTAGCGAATAGTTGTGGATTATATTGGAGGACGAGTCAGAGATAGAGTCTTTGTTCTTCGCTCGGGTGGTATTGGGAGATGAAATATTAGATAGCCAAGGAAGAAGTAGGGAGGATGATGTCTATTGGAGTGTCAAAGAATCTGACGTTGAAGCTTCGATAGGTGTTGATGGTTGGGTTCTGGTGTTCGAAGATGGTGATGTTGCCCCCTTTGTTCATCATCTTTTAGGTTTTGAGAGAGAGAGAGTGAAAGGTAAGGAGAGAGAGATGTTGTAGCACTTTACCGAAATTATGGAAAGGAGGGAGTGTTTAATTGCTTATGTAGGATGGCCGACCCACTGCTAGACTCCCATTGAAACTGTTATTGGACTTATTTCTAAACTTTAGTTTATATAAGATGTTAAGCAATTATAAAGTTTACAATATACATGACACTAATTTTACTTAGCATCGCGTCATATGAAGATCTCTTAAGCCAATATTATGATGTCAAAATCTGTGCACTCTAATATCTGATATATTATGAACTACCGATTAGTTGTGGATTATATTGGAGGGCGAGTCTGAGATGGGGACTTTGTTCTTCGCTCGGGTGGTATTGGGAAATGAAATTTTCGAGAGCGGAGGGAGTAGGGAGGATGATGTCTATTGGAGTACCAAAAAATCTGACAACGAAGCTCCGATAGGTGTTGATGGTTGGGTTCCGGTGTTCTAAGATGGAGATGTTGCCCCCTTCTTTCATCATGGAGTGTGAGAGATAAGGAGAGAGAAGCTGGATTATGCAGATGAAAGTGTATTTAATTGCTTATATTGGAATTTTTGTGAAATTTTCGTACGCCACCTCCTTTTATATTTATTTGTTTAAAGAGAGAGAGAGAGGGAGAGAGACTTTCCCGAAATTTTGGAGAGGAGGGTACGCTTGCTTCCTTGTATAATTTGGTTTGCTTCATATTTGACTTTATGTCGGTGCCCCCAAGGTTAGATTCGGTATTAAGTAATCGAATCACTCCTAGACTCCTAGTAAAACTATTACTTCTAAATTTTAATTTCTCAGTAAACTGTTACTTCTAAATTTTAGTTTATATTAGATGTTAAGCTATTATATAGTGTCCATTTTTGTACACATGACACTAATTTTACTCACCGCATCGTGTCTATATGATGATCTCGTAAGTCAATATTGCGGTGTGCCAAAATCTGTGCACTCTAATATCCGATATATTATGGACATTCATTGGATTGTTTAGATTGCTCACAGAATTTTTTAACAAACTCGAAAATTCGATATTTCAAATCAAACTTATCACATTTCATTCAATCATATCAAGCATCTATGAAATCAAATTAAAAATACAATAATGTATTGAAATTTCCCCACCAAAACTTTAGCGTCGAGAGAATACAACACAAAAGAACGCAACACAAAATTCCTATTGACGGACTCCGGTCCTCAATCCACATCAAATAACATTCGTAAAGTGCATGCTAATGACTAAAGAATCACTCATGTCGAAGTTTTTTCAGTTTTTGAGGCAAAATAGACAAGTTCATATTAACCTTGGATCATGAAAATCTTGTCCCAAATACCCCCTCAATTTTGACATTTGAAAATTTTGATTCACGAATTTATTAATTCACACATGTTATAGAGCTCGTTCTCCTCATTCTAAAGCCTCAAGAATCGTGTCAATCTGAGGTCGGGGTAAAAAATAATAGCCAAAATACCGAAACCTCGCTCGAGTGATTTCCAAAACCAATCGATTGGTTTTCCAAGGTAGAGAAAATCGATCGATCCGTTTCTCCAAAATTTCACACTTCTCTGTTCTATCAAATCCGATCAATCGATTTTGATAGATTTTTTAGCCCACTTGGGCCTCATCTTCTTTAGTTCATTTCCCCTAAATATTCAAACACATTCCATCAATCATCATGCATTCATTAATCTAAGCTCAGGACAACTAATATAACACGATGGCAATACGATACTCACTGTTCTAGATCGTTAACGCGTCTTGTAGTGATCGCTGCCAAAGAGGGTTTCAGAGTAAGTCTTGCGAATCCTTGCGGTGATCAAATCAAGAAGGGTTCAACACGAAGGCTTACACTAGTACGTATTGATCCTAACCTTCTCAATCGCGAACAATGCATCCACGACGATTGGTTGACACTCGTTCAAAACCACCCTCTCTCACGCTCTTAATAGAAAGCAAAAATATAAAAAAAAAACAAATAATCAGAATAAGAACTTGTAATTCGACATAACAAGCGAACAACCGAATTGATGCAGAGTAATTTACTTAGAATAAAATTTTGAAAGCATAAAAAGATAATTGACCCTAAAATCTTATATAATTAATAAATAAATAAAAACTCATCCTCCGCTAGCAAACAGAATTTGATTAAAACTAGCGAATTCAAACTCATTCTACGCTATTGTTGAGTTAGAGGATGAGACATCGATTTCGATCCCACAGCTGGAGGGTAGAGATTCTACCGAATAGTTGTGGATTATATTGGAGGGCGAGTCAAAAATAAGGAGAGAGAGAAGCTGTAACACTTTACCGAAATTATGGAGAGGAGGGTGTGCTCAATTGCTTATATAGGATAACCGACCCATTGCTAGACTCTTATTGAAAATGTTATTGGACTTATTTCTAAACTCTAATTTATATAAGATATTAAGCAATTATAAAGTTTACTAGACACATGACACTAATTTTACTCAGCATCGCGTCATATGAAGATCTCATAAGCCAATATTATGGTGTCAAAATTTGTGCACTCTAATATCTGATATATTATGGACATCCATTGTACTGTTTAGATTGGTCACAGAGATTTGTCACATGACGTAACAATAAAATATTATTTAATGGTGTAAGATCTATCACCTATTTTAATGGCTTAATGCGACGACCCAATCCCCAATTTGCCTTGGATATAGCGGAGAAATTCCAAACTGACCCTAACATAGGCCTTTTCCATATCAACCTTAAACATGAACCCATTCACTTTGTTTTCGAGGAAAAACAACCCCACGGGACGTAACCATAACGTCCAAGAGTGAACCCTAGGGGTGGATAGGTTTCATGCGGCACCTAAACTAGCATTATTGACCAGCTCAGGGAATTGCTACGCCATAGCCTTTACTATGGAGCGTTAGCATCATCCCTCAACCAAAATACCCCTAGGCTATGACATTTTGGTAGAAAGGCATTTATGCCCTTTATGTTTTTTCGATGGAAAACTTGTAATTATAAGTTTTTCATTACATGTTTACCACCAAAAAAGTAAAAAAAGGAAAAAGTATATGTTATTTACCAAAATGCCACCTCCTAGGAACATTTTGGTCTAACACATTGCTAAAGTCGTAGTAAAGTATTCTCCCATAATTAATAGATAAAATAATTTTTTTTTAAATTACAATAATAAATAGCCTCGCCATGGCTTCGCTATGGTCACACTATGGGGTAACGAGCCTCTTCGCCATGACCTCATCCCACCGCCCTAACTAACTTGACAAGATCAACTCAGCGCTTACCTTTGATTATTCGTTGTCACTGTTCTTTGCCCTATGACGAAGAGATTGAGAAACTCAACGAAGCGAGAGAGAGAGAGAGAGAGAGAGAGAGAGAGAGAGAGAGTTGCCAAAGAGATGAAGCGAGAGCTTATCCACAGAGAGTACATCAACGAAGCAAGAGAGAGAGAGAGAGAGAGAGAGAGAGAGAGAGAGAGAGAGAGATGCCAAAGATGGAGGGAGAGATGTAGCAAGAGCGCCTTTTTTGAGTTCCTTTACCGCCCTAAAAAGTGTCGCTTTCAGACATAACATTCCTTTTGTTGTCCCTTCCTATTGTCATGTGTACCCTCAGCTACTTACCTTGTAACTTCTATTAGCAAGATACCTTTGTTGTGGCTAGCCCGGTTAGCGTCAAAGACACTTTCCACGTGTCCGCTTCTCATTGGCCGGACTCAGAGATATCTCTATGCCCGGGCGCATTATCCATTTGCCTATATATATATATATATATATATATATATATATATATATATATATATATATATATATATTATAAAGCGATTGTTTTATTGCCACTAGTTGTTTACTACCTGCGGTACACAAACCAATCTCAAGCAATCACCATGGTCAGATTTTTCCTTGCACAGAATTATTCAATGTTGGAAATTTGTTCTCGTCAAGGTTTAAAACCACTAAGCACCGGTATATATGACATATGCAGGTACATTAATCAATTGACCAACCTCAGAATATGATCCATCGCAAGGATACATCCAAAAAGCCTCACTCTTAGAGGAGCAAAAGCCTTCCATAAACCCATCTATGGCACATGGAAGGTTATCTCACCAAAAATTGACAAAAGGATTTGACAGGAAAAAAAACCCTCTCAATTAGAAGTTCCATAACCGAGCATCTTTCCTAGCCTGATTCCTATTGATCGACCCAATTAAATGCAACATTTCACCAAATGGGTCGTCTCTTCATCCCTTATATTCTGTCATAAACGAATACATCATTCCCATTCCTGTTATACATATCCACGTCTAGTGTTCCTCGTTAGTGACAATCTTGAAAATTGGCCCGAAACTGTTTCATAATGCAACCTCCTCAACTCAAACATCCTCCCAAATAAATATCCTATCACCAGCACCCTCAATAAACCTGATGGATTGATTAAATCTTTCTTACCAAACAAATACTTTTTAACCAGCTATAAATGCACCGGCCATTATTAGAGCTTCCATACTTAATCAGTATAATACCTGAATCCAAGCTATTTCTTGCCAATCCCACCCTCCATAGCCACATACCCAGTGATGCTGACATTTTATTCAGCTGCCTAATTCCAAGCCCTCCCTCTCTCAACATTGACATGTAAAACTGGGAGACTAGTGAGAGCGGCTATGGTAAGCACAAATCTTTCCCCATTTGACAGTAACTTCCCCTTCCTTACCACCAAGTCGTTTCTCATATCTTTGTACCACAGACTTCCAAAGGTTCACATTTGGCTTGTCCATACCAAGGTAGTTAAGGCATTATGGCGAGGTCATAGCGAAGAGGCTCGACATGTCATGGCGAGACCATTTATAATTTTTTTATTATTTATTAATCATTAATATTTATTTTTTTTATTTTTTACTATTTTTTGAAGGCGTGAAGGAGATTAATAGTAGATAGCTTGTGATTTGTGAAGGCGGGAAGGCGATTCGTCGCCAATTGATCGTCGATGGAGCTTGCAAAGGTGTAAATATAAAATAAAAATAACCTAGAGAAAAGAACAAAAAAAAAAAAAGAAGTTGAGAGAGAAAGAGGCGAGAGATATAGAGAGAGAGAGGAGAGAGACGAGAGAGAGAGAGAGAAAGGGAAGAGATGAGAGAGAAGAAAGGGAGGCGAGAGAGAGAAGAAAGGGAGGCGAGAGACTGAGAAAAAAAAAAAACTGCGAGCCTGTGAGAGAAGAAAGGGAGGCAAGAGAGAGAAAGATGAGAGACTGAAAGAAAAAAAAAACTGCATACCTTTTTTTCGCTAAAGAGAGGCGCACGCTGGGGAGAGAGTCGAGAGATGAGTGTTATCTAAGCCATAGAATCCCCTTTTATATATAAGATTATAAGTTATTAAATTATAACTTATAATTATAAAGCTTATAATTACTGTTAAGTTACATACATAATATATATATATATAACTTATAATATAACTTATAGAGCTTATAAGTATTATAACTTATAATTATATAATTTATTAAAATATAAGTTATATATATAATTTTACATATTGCGAATATGGCGACGCCATGGCGCCATACCGCCATGGCATTGCCATTTCAAAAGTTTCGCCATATCAATGCATATGGCAAAATCCGTCGCCATTCGTCATGGCGACACCTTGACTACAATGGTCCATACAAAGGGCTAGCCCAACTGCCCAAGGTACGTCTAAGGGAGATAATCAACCATGCATCTCATCTCATTAACAAGTGTAGCCAACAACCCCTCATCAACTTGAACCCCCAACAACTTATACTTGTGATAATTAACCCTTTGCCTTGAGACTGCTTCATAAATAGTTATAATGGATCAAACACACCGCAATTCCCCTGCTACAGCCCCACAATAAAATAATTGTCTCATCCGCATACTGAAGATGTGAAATGGAAGGCCAATTCATTGCAATTTAAACCCTGGAAGATAATTTTATTCATTAGCACTTTCAATCAGCCTACTAACTGCCTCTCCAATCATAATGTGAATTAGCTAAGTCTACAAATTCAAGACAATATAGTTATGCATGATGTATAGAGGGCCAAGTACTAAAAGCGGAAGAGATCCTCAACCGCGAATAAATCCGTAAACGTAGCACGATAGAGGTCCCAATTGTGGCCATGAATCAACCAAGCGCTAATCAAGGAGGAGGTAGATGTGATCGGTCTATGGTTCCACAAATGGCTACCATATCGAAGCAACTAGAACTCAAGTGCTTTTGGTGTAAATTGGCCACCGGTCCTATGAATGTCCGAAAAGGCAAATTACTATAGTCCAAGAGGAAAAGGTGTGAAGAAGAAACTAAGCCGGAAGATGACGTCTAGGAAGCGAATGTTGAAAAGGGGGACAAAGAAAGTGAAATTGAGGCTGATGCCAAATGAGAAAGCCTACTAATAGAGAAGGTTGTTGCAACTATTTCATGGAACATTAACAAAAGCAAGCGGCTATGGACAGATTTTTCTGTACCAAGTGTACCTCGCAGGGGTGAATTTGCATTGTCACCATTGATGGGGGATGCAAGTCAAACATCGTATCTTAGGAAGATGGTAGATGCGTTGAAGTTAAAAGAGGAGGAACATCTGAACTCATATAAGATTCAATGATTAAATAAAGAATGAGAGATCCGTGTCAACATCCATTGCTTGGTCACTTTCTCCATTGGAAAAGAATATCGGGTGAGGGATGGTGTGACATGGTTGTCATGACACATACCATGGTGTTGTTGGAGAAACTGCGTCAATGCAGCCAGGATACAATGCACAATGGAAGGAGAAACACCTACTTCATCAATGATGGGTGAAAGATTAATCTACCACCGGCTAAAGAGAACGCTAAACTCAATACTGGTAAAGGGGCGAGTGCGAATCTACTCAACCCACGTCAATGGGATTCCGACATTAAAGAAGCACATGTCAGAGAGTTGAAGACTCGCAGGACTAGTCTACAGCTACATCAAATGGGATCAACAGAGCAGAGTTTTCTCCAACCCGAAGAATGATGCAAGGCATGAAGAGACCAGATTCGGAGCTGCTATAGACAGCAAAAAAGAAGGCAAAACGAGGCTGGATATTACCCAGAAATAGGTCATGAAGAAAAAGGAAACAGGTTCTTAAAATAAAGACCCACCGGGACTCAAAGACTAGGGCCAAATGGGCAAGGTTGGCCAAATATATGCAGGCCACGTGATCCACTAAAAGCAAAAACATTCATCTCACTAAAGTGAGGTCACGTGATCGCTAAGTGATCACATGACAGCAGATTACCAAGAATCCCATTCTCGGTAATCTTAAAAGAAGATTATAAAAAAAATTGCTCTTTTTTCCTCTAGTTAATTTGGCTTCTAAATATAGGAAGTATTATATATTTGGGGAAGTATTTTCATTTGATTATTTAGAGTTCAAGTCAAATAGGGAACTAAGTTAGAAATATAATAGGAGTCTTATGTAGCAAGTTAGACTGGGGTTTCTGTTCTTTATTTTCCATAAGACATTTAAATATAAGATCAGCTAATGACGTGACTATTTAAAATAAAAAATCTCTGTGGGTAAGATAAGAATTTACTTAATCCAGCACTAATCTGAATGCCATCGAGGGTTTTAATCCTCTGTTTGCTGCTACAAACCTGCCTATGAGATTGAATTTACTTATGGTTCGCTACACTGTTACTCTGGAGATTAAGGGTCTTTTGGGACTTCTAATTCTGCTAGCTTACAGTCTTTTGAGACTCATCTGCTGGTTGATGATTCAGTATTCAACTAATATTTCTAGTATTTGATTGTTGGTCTTATCGTAAATATCTGCCGGACTGCTGCCTATTTCATCTCCTCCGAGAGTTACTGCCGATATAATTTTAACAGGTTACAGTGACCATAACAAGGAATCCCCTACCTACCTTGAATTTTCAATACTTGTATAAACGAGTAAGGAGTATTCAGAATTATATGCTCGATGTATATAGTCTGCTAAAATCAACCTTTCTTGCTCCCTTGGTCTCCAATAATAGCCTCTTAATGAAACAATGTTCGGATGCCTGATATTTCCAATTCTTTTTGCTTCCTTCGCAAACACTGCAAACACTTTCTTACATTTTACGAGTCCTACTCCCAACCACTTCACAGTCAACATGTAGCTTTATACAATGTCCCATGGCTGCTTCTACCAAGAACTTCTGCTGGTGCACGAGACAGTTCCTCAGCTGTGAACACTAGTGAAGTATCAAGGAAAAATAGCTCTCCAGCCAATCGATCTGGTGAGTATACATTTAGCATCACGAGCTGCTCAGGTACACACGATTCAATCGCATGGGAGAAGGAAGCCAAAGGAGAACCTGGAGCTGACTTCCGTCCAGCAATTGGCGGACCACCATCTTGACCTGGACCTGCCTCTCTTAACTCTGGAAAATCACATTCTGGAATCTCTGTCACAAACTCTTTCTGCCTGGGCATCGAACTAGAATCTGAATTTAGCAAATGAATTTATGGAACCTGAAAATATTAGGACGACTAAATCTTCCCACTTTAGCAACTCCTTCCATAGTTTGGCTAGTAAATCTAGCATCTCTACGAAGTTCATGCATCTGTGTTCCATAATAAGCCAGTAAAACAAAGATAATCATCTTGGTGAATCCAACAGAGCCAACAATAATTGCTAATCTGATACTAGATTTTGAACAATGATGTTGTCCACCACGTAACCATTGTCCTGCGAATATGGGTCACCTGGGAAGATCAGTAAGGCATTTCCAGGATGAGACGAGGTGTTTGGGAAACTCCTTAAATTTTTCGGAATAACACCAGAGAGACTGTTATATGATACGTTGAACACTTTCAGGCTTGGTGGGAACCAATCTGGGATCTTACCCTTTAAATTGTTGTTGGATAAATCAAGATACTCCAAGCCGCCAAGTGTAGTTAATTCATTAGGGAGCTCTCCTGATAAATTGTTCTTCCCAATGTTCAGCAATTTAAGACTCTTCATGACACCAATAGCTGGAGGCAAAGAACCATTTAAAATATTATTCGAGAGATCAAGCGATTCCATATGCCAAAAGGAAGGTAGACCTATGGACTCAGTTGAGTGTGCACTCTGAACAGGGATCATTCCGGTAAATTGATTTCCTGAAAGATTTAGATTTGTCACTGTAAATGACGTGAAAAAAATACTCAGAATAGGTCCCGTAAGTTTGTTGATGCTGAGGTCAATTGTTGACAATCTTGGGAAATTTCCAAGTTCAAGAGGAAGAACACCTGCTAAAGAATTATTTCTGATCTTAATAGAAATCAAATTCTCAAGAGAAGTTCCATTTGGGAAGTTTCCTGACAGTGCATTTGAACTCAAATCAATCACCTCAACGGTATCTCCCCAACTCTGCAGTGCGGTTATGTCTCCATCAATCTTATTTTTACCAAAATCCACCCTTGAACAATTCCCTATATTAGAAGGCAATGGACCTGATAGTGAATTTGATGAAACATTCAAAACTTTCAAAGTGGAAGAATTAATATTGGGAATGGAACCTGCACAAATAAAAAAAGACATCAGATATTTCAGATGCAACACTGAGATAAAAGTTAAACCTAATTCAGACTACAGAATTGCGACCATTGATCATTAACCACAAATAAAATCATGACCAATAAAACATGGCACCTGAAGCATCTCATCGAACAAAGGTTGTTAATCAACTCACAACACCGAACTGTTAAAAAAAATGCACAGATGGAGACTTCCAGTCGCTATAGAATTATGTTCTCTCTCTATATTTTCGAAGACTGCAAATTAATGAAAATCTTCATATTAATGTTTTTGTGAGTAACCCTTGTTCTGGCTCTGATATATCCTATAAGTAGTAAAAGCAATTACAGTGCAACAGGTGTGTGTGTGTGTGTGTGTGTGGGTGGGGGGGGGCATCATCCCAGATTATTTGCAATGTTGTCCCTTCAGCAATTCTTTAAGAACCAGATTCAGAAGCGAAGCTGGACAATGCTTTGGTGTTTCTCACTTATGTTTCTTCAATTGAGGTTAATCTTCCACTGTCATCTGTTGGATGGACAAGACAAAATCTTCCACTGTCATCTGTTGGATGGACGAGACAACTCACATCCAACCATTTTTAGGAATTTCCTGAAACGATATGCACAAACAAAAAATATCATTTGTGCCACTCCTCATTGTTTTTCACTTTTTCTCTTACGAAATCATTCTCTGGAAAATATCAAAGAGAAGAACTTTCATACTTGAGAAAGATGATCTATTTATTTCCATGTCCTCATCATGGATTCCATCATAGATAGGTTTACACTTTACAAGTAAAGAAATTGAACCAACATTTGAGTCTCAAACTAGAGGCATACAAACCATTTTATTTTTTGTGCTTCTTAGGCACTACAAAATTAGGCGTTTTTGGCGGTGCCTTATTAATAGCGGTTTGTTAAGACCGCCACGGAAATCTCGAAACTCAAGCGGCAAAGTGCCAACCACTTGCGCCCCTATTTTCATTCTCCTCGCATGTCTATCTCATGGCGCCAAATTGGTGGAAGACTAAGAGTCCTCTCTCCCCTCTTCCTCTTAACTGATTAGAAGACTAGGAGTCATGAAAAATTGGGGTTCTCTTGGAAGCTTCAAACCCATATGCACAAGCCGCTCTCTCACCGATCGGAATCGATCGAAGCCTGGCCTCTCTGCAACAGATTGAAGCATGCTCTTCGCTCCAACCGACCGCAACAGATTGAAGCATCTTTGCAACCGATTGTTCTCTTCTCTTCTCCCACCTCATTCACATAAGGTTAACAGCCCCCTAACTTCCTCATTCAAAGAGAGATAACTCGTTGAGAGATCAGATTTGAAAGAAGCGATCCGGTGACAACCCTCGTACCTGCCTCAATCTTGTATTGTAAGTTTCTATTTGATATCTAGGGTTTTTTTTTAGGTTTCAGAAATTTAAATTTGAGGGGTTTATAGTTTCATGATTTGAGGGGTTTAGTAGTTTCATGATTCATCTTCAATTTTGATAATTTTTTTTCTAAGTTAGAAAGCTTATTTATTTTTAAATGTAGTTTTGCACCCCCATGAAAATGTAATTTAAATGTAGTTTTGTCCCTGCCGAAAAGGTAATCTCACCATTAACGGCTTTGAATTAGCTAGTGGGACCCCTTTTTGCTCATTATCTTTCACACAATGAATTTTAAGATCATGGGCATACCATCAGTCGATCATATTGTTAGGGTCCAATACCGAGATATATCGTATCATATCATCCAATTTAAATTGTATCAGGCAATACAGGAGTCAAAAAACATGATAACAGATGAAGCAGATTCATTGGACAATATCAGTCTGTGTTGTACTAAGACATATCGGATGATATATTTCAATATTGTCCAAGGTTTAGTCCATGGTGTGGTTCAATCACACCATTAAGATGTATCTTTCTCTGTGAGTTGTAGCTTACTCATCTTCTAGTTCGAATATTTGTTTAATGGTGAATCAATGATCATCATATCAATAGAAGGATATGGGAACAAATCCTGTGCCAGATTCCTTTTCTGATTTACCTGTGTGTTTATAATTTGTATAGACATGTCATCCCCACTCAACTCAATGTCACAACATCAAAATAAATCAACAATTCTCCACAAAAGTGCTCACAAGTAATCATCTGTAAATTTTATTCAAATCGTAGTTTGGGCCTCACCCTTGCAAGTTTTCTATATGTGATGAACGACAACCATTTATATGATAATGATCAAACACAGTAGCTGATGTGTGCCACTATGTCTATTATAAGCCCTCAACTGAACTATTTGCAGCTGTCTAATATGAATGAACATGCTTTTTTCATTCATTAAGAAAAAAAAAAAGAATGAATCTTTAAGTTGAAGTCTAGGAATTTTTAAATGACAAAAATGGAAGAGATACATGGCTTGTGAGACAAGCCTGTCTATTGTAAATGGTTCTGTGCAAGAATTCAGATGTGATTGGCGCAATTTTTATCTGCATTTTAGACCGTACCAGTTACCACAGTAGAACTTCCTCTGACATTTCCAAATCTCACCACCTTTATACATATCATTTACTCTTTATCTCGAAAAAGTAAAGAGCTCTTAATATTGGTACAGATTGGCATTTTAAAGTAAAAACTTCAGCTTTTCCTTGTTTCTCATAGCTTCTGACTGCTCAGAGAAGAAAATGTGTAGGCCAAATTTTAACCCATTCAGAGATAAATATGACTGTCAAGAATAGTGAGAGGAAGGCATCTGAAAGTAAATTATTAATGTTATACTGAGAGAGAAGAGAAAACAGGACTAGCTTATCGAAAAAAGACACTAGGACTAAAATTAAAAGGAAAGCCAAAAAAGGGCACCGGTTGAAAGATTAATATGACTGACCTGAATAGTAAGAGAAAGGCATGAGAGAGAGAGAGAGAGAGAGAGAGAGTGAGAGTGAAATACAGAAAAAGAAAAGAAAGCAGGACTTAAGTAAATTATTAATGTTATACATAAAAGGGCACTGGTTGTGGTTTAAAGATCATTTTGTGGGTTACAATATTAATCAAACTCTGCATTGGAGAAGATTTGAAAGTTCTGGGGATCATTCAATGCCCATTGATGCCTAAATTTTTTTTATATCAGCAGAGATCCAGAATACATTCAAGGATGTTGTTTTGAATAAAAAATATTCACCTAAAAATATATCAAAATATGAAATATGGTGCTTACTAAATCCCAATAAATATAACCCCCAAATATAATTTTCTGATTCAAGATAATCAAGTAAAAAAACAAAAAAAAAAAGTATACATATATAGAGCGACACAATTTTCCAGAAACCCAAGATTCAAAAATGCATAGCAGATAGTTGAAGTTAGTTCACAGAAAAATGCAACACAACAGCCATCCTCTAGAATAAAAGAATAAGTAAAGGCTTCTTCAAGTCCATCAGTTATCAATCACAAAGCAAAATAGCATCTTTAGGGAAAATGAGAATCTTACTGCATCCATGAGGTCCCGGATCTCTGATTCCTTCATAGTAGAACAGTTCTACTATAGAACTGTATCTTTTCAACCCTACTTTTAGTTCATCAAATGTGATGGCACCACTGCTGTCAGTATCCATTGTCTGAAACGTCTCTCTTAAACCAGCAATCTCCTCCTCTGAAAACTCTCAGCTATAACCTGGTAGGAGACGAAACAAATCTATGGCACTGTAACCAACAAGCTGTCTTTCCAAAGGAATGCAGTTGTTATCTAGAGAAAAAATAACTGCCCAAGATGGTTCAAAGGGCAGTTTATTTTTCAGATAAAATATCAGATATATCGGACATGTATAGGCTTAAACCAGCAAGTTCAGCCGCTTTGACTACAGCATCCAAATTCTCTTCCCATTTTGTGGCTGCAGAAGCAGCTTCCACTCTCTTTCTGGCAGCCTCCTTTGCAGCAACAATAACCGAACTCGAACTATTTATTTTCTTTTCACTTCAAAATCGATGACAGCGCAAATACAAATGATAAGAATTGGTATTAGGCACCCCCGCACCACCCAAGCACCATTATGGTTCTCAGACCATCTATGCAACATAGCAAGGTATCTGTATCGGGTATCGATCCATATTGAACCGATACATATCAGCCAATATGGATACGGTATCAGCCTTTTATTTTATTTTTTTGAAAGAAAAAAAATTAAAATAAAATTATATATATATATATATATATATATATATATATATATATATATATATATATATATATATATATATATATATATATATATATATGTAATTTGAATCGGGCCTATCAGCCGATAACAAGTCATAATCAGCCAATTTAAACCCGTACGGGTTTGATACCGATATTGATACCTATACCACCTCAATACCTGTACCGGGATGGTATCAGTATCGGCTCTCAACGAAACCGAAGCATATCGGTATCAGCCGAGTTTTGATATCATGCTACACAGTATTCAATCCACAATGTCTTGTGGAAACCCATCATGTACTTGAGACTCAACCTCAAAAATAATGCTTTTTTTTATTATTTTATCAAAACCCCAAAATTCATGTTGATTGGAGGATTTTAACTATTCGATCGAAGCACATTATGTGTTGATGGTTGCCCATACACCTTACAACCCTACTCTGCAGACTCTTGATCAAACAGTCAGGATCGTCCAATTACTTTATATTTGGACAGGATTCCATCCAACTTTCAAATTGATGATCATGTCATGTACACACTATAGTTGATCTGAGTGCCAACTATGGCACTCTGGCAAGAGCACCTAATACCAATTCTAGAGTTGCCAAAAGAGTCAGCTTTTTGTGCTTCAACATCAAAGCATTGTGAATAATGTAATAAATCTGTGCATCCAATTCAAAATCAATCACGGACGATGCATCCACTACGATCGGTTCACACTTGTTCAAAACCACCCTCTCTCACGCTCTTAATAAAAAGTTAAAATAAAAATAACAAATAATAAGAGTAAGAAGAAATAAGAATGTGTAATTCGATATAACAAGTGAACTGCGGAATTAATGCTCAATATTTTACTTAGAATAAAATTCTGAAAGCATGAAAAGATAATTTGAACCTAACATCTTATATAATTAAAAAATAAATAAAAACTCATCCTACCCTAGCGAATTGAATTCTATTAAAACTAGTGAATTCAAATCAAGCGAATCAGAACTAAGCAACTATTGTTAACACACCCTCAAAATCTCCATAAGCTCCCAAGAAATCCGAGCACCAATGCAAGCATACAGCACCTGATATAGTGTAAGAGGGGATTCCCAGTTGCTCATAACAATCTCTTCAGGAGTTTCCACCCCCTGCAACCCGAGTACCAACTCGGCCAAAGTCTCTCTCTTACATCCAAAAAGATCCTCCCTACCCAAAGCGGTCGAAGCTAAATTTCGAAGCTCCATCGGATGCGCTAAAGATATGTGGTAGCCGTCGAATAGCAATTGACAATCATCATAGATCCCCACCCCTGAAACGTAAACATATGGATGTGCCAGGAAATCCTTAAGGGATTCAGGGACGTTGTTATTGTCGTTGAGTTGGAGGATGAGGCACCGATTTCGGTCGCACAGCTGGAGACTGGAGATTCTACCGATTAGTTGTGGATTATATTGGAGGGCGAGCCCGAAATGGAGTCTTTGTTCTTCGCTCGGGTGGTATTGGGATATGAAATTTTCGACAGCGGAGGGAGAAGTAGGGAGGATGATGTCTATTGGAGTGTCAAAGAATCTGACGGTGAAGCTTCGATGGGTGTTGATGGTTGGGTTCCGATGTTCGAAGATGGTGATGTTGCCTTCTTCGTTCATCATCTTTTTGGTTTAGAGAGAGAGAGAGGAAAGGAGAGAGAAGGTGGAGCAGTTTACAGAAATTATGGATAGGCGGGGTGCTTACTTGCTTATATAGGAATCCTATAATAGGATTACCGACCCACTGATACACTCCCATTAAAACTGGACTATCTCAAGAGTTTAGCTTATATAAGATGTTATCCTTACTATCCTTACTACTATATAAAAGTACAAAATTTTTTGTTTTCGTTCCTAAAATACCCCTAACAAGTCCTAAAAAAGAGTCCCGAAAATAAGTCCCCGAAAACAGAGTTGTATTATCTATATACAATCAACCTAAAACCCTAGGACTTTAGGCAGATCAGAGTTTCTAAAGATCAAAGATACAGCCCCTAAGTATGGGATAAAGCTAAAAATCTGAACTTGACGATGAATCAAAAGAGATTTTGGCCGTTGATACCCAGATTATTGCTAATAAATCATCAATCTAAAATCCAGAATAATGGGTTTTGATTAAAACCCACAAAATGCGAAAAAAGATTTAAAATCGAATCTTAGTTTTGGTGGGATTGGGTTGAATCTCCATTCCTGCAAGTCAAAATCGAATTCTGATCGGTACCCAAATTAGATAAACAGATTTAGGGCAGTGGGTCGAAACGTGATTAAAAGAAACAAGATCAAATTCTACGGTTTTGCAAAAACTGACCTTTTCTCACTTTAGCTGGTCCAAATCGAGACAATAAAAAATCACAAAACCGAAGATTGAAAGATACTATTATAATATCCAAGAAAGGATTCCTCAATCCTCTTTCTTGCCTTTGGAGCTCTTCTTTCCTCTTCTTTCTGTAGGCCGTAATATGATGGTGCTCGTCACCATTAGATTTTGTAGTATCCCCCTCCTCCCAGAAATTAGTGCCTTTTACTAACAATCAAGACCGTCAAAAAGATAGCCCACCACCACTTGTGTGTTGGTGATGTACAACTTGTGTGTTGGGTGATAATGGGCTTTCGCCTTGACCATAGACCCTGATTGTGCTTTTTGTTTGTATTATAAATTTATTTTAAATTTTCTTTTCTTTTGTTATGTAGTGTGATGGTTGAAGCATGATTTTGGTTATATCTAATCATTTATTTTTAATAATTTTATATTTTGAGGAATAAAAGTACCCTTTTTTTTTTCCTTAAAAAAAGAAAAAAAAAGTTTCCAACTGATTGTCAATACCTACTTGCTGCTAGCTTGCCATGCCTGAATCTGACACATGCTTGTATTGTATACATCACTCAGTTAAAAAATGTGTTGCTAACTTTTGGAACGAAATGAAAAAAATCTTTAAATGCTTCCCTAATACCTCTGGATGTTGTTCGATTTCTGGCTTATCCAATACTTCATAGAAAGAAAAAACTATTTTCTTACAAAACAACCTATTTTCATGTAAAATGGAGATTTATTTATTTGGAGATTATATTATTTAGGGAGCCACAACTTTGGATATGAGATTTGTACTGTAGCACACGGTTAAAAAGAAAGACTTTATTACTTTTGGGATCTATGTCACGTTTAACACTATGTGAGTCGTCTGATTTGAAGACCATGATGGAAAAAGATCTTTGAAGCCAAAGATTGGCATGAAACACGATCTCTATTATTTGATCTAATACAATCAAAGGCCATCATATAATTCGTGGTTGACTTTGAAAACACGTTCCCTATCATCATCGAGAATATGTTTCGTGCCACTTTTTTGCCTCGAAGATCTTTACCTCATGATCTTCAAATCAGATGGCTTAGATGGTGTTACAAGTGGCGCAAATCCCAAAAGTTACAAAGTCTCTCTTTATAATCACGTGCCATGGTATAAATCTCGTGTACAAGTTTTAGCTCCCTATTATTTATTACTGCACGTGGAAGGGTGCCAACTTTTTTTGGGGAGCCTCAGTAGAACAGTGGAAAAGATAGGCATGAAGGAAATCTGCAGGACTGTCTATGGAATTGTAGTATACATGGTGTGACATACATGGGATCTAGGAATACATGGTCTTTTATTTTGTATATTGTTCAAATTATTAGCTTTTTTGTTTCGCTGTTATTGCTTGTCCATTTGTATGGCTTCCCCCTTGGTTTCGAGGTCCTCTTATAAACATACATGGGATCTAGGAATGCATGGTCTTTTATTTTATATATTGTTCAAATTATTAGCTTTTTTGTTTCGCTGTTATTGCTTGTCCATTTGTATGGCTTCCCCCTTGGTTTCGAGGTCCTCTTATAAATTGATTTGGGGGGGGGGGGGGGGACAGTCAATAGCTGTGTTTCTCACATGCTGCAGTTTCGTTAGGATTCAAATCCTTTTTGAGGGAGGCTATCATTCAAGCTGGAATATACTGCTGTTGAGTTTGTCTTACTTGGCCAAGCCACATCATACATGTGGCCAAGGTTTAAAACTTGGTTTGGTGACCATATCCGCATCATGAACAATGCTTACCTTTTTTTTTTCATTAATAATAAATTGAAAAAAATTGGAAATATAGAAAAATATTAATAAATGTAAATATGATACTTTATAGATAAAAAAATTTATAAATATATTTTTTAATAAATAAATAGTACCTATTCAGTATAATGAGGTTTAAATCTTAATTTAATAGTAATAAGTACATCTTTAGTATATTGATTTGTGCATACACATCAATACCAATAATTATTGAGTGATTTAGCTTGATGAAAGTTTGATGTGTTATTATCAATTTATGAGTGATAAACTACATATGTTAGTTATAAAAGTTTGTTGTACGCATGACTCAAATTATCACGTCTATATGTAAAATCTCGGCCGAGACGTCTCGGTTTCGGTCTGAACCGAGACCAAAAAATGTAAAATATCGCCTCCCCTCCGAAAATGCGAGATTATCAGCCGAAATTTCAAATTATTGGCCGATAATTTCAAATTATCGGCCGAGACTTGTTTTCCATTTTTTTTTTTGCTGGGTAAAAAACCCATCTTATTTGCAAAAATTTGGATTTTTTTCTTCCTCCTTATCTTCCTCTTCCCCTTCCCCAAACCACCTTTCTTCTAGTCGGAAACCCACCGGAATCCTGTCGAATTTCGCCGGGTGGCTGCATTGCAAAAATAGGGAAGCAGAAAAAGAAAAAAGAAGAAGCTAACCTCTTCTAATGGACTTTTCTACTGAGCTGCCCAACACCATCGGTTAGGTGGTGCTGATCTTCTTCTTAAATGACCTTCATCTTCTTCACATCAACATCTTCTTCAATGGCTTTGCTGGGTCTCTTTTTGAAACTTGCTTTGTTAACACACCCTCAAAATCAAGCGTATCAGAACTAGTGAATTCAAATCAAGCGAATTGAATTCTATTAAAACTAGTGAATTCAAATCAAGCGAATAAGAACTAAGCAACTATTGTTAACACACCCTCAAAATCTCTATAAGCTCCCAAGAAATCCGAGCACCAATACAACCATACAACACCTGATTTAGTGTAAGAGGGGATACCCAGTTGCTCATAACAATCTCTTCAGGAGTCTCCACCCCCTGCAACCCGAGTACCAACTCGGCCAAAGTCTCTCTCTTATATCCAAAAAGATCCTCCTTACCCAAAGCGGTCGAAGCTAAATTTCGAAGCTCCATCGGATGCGCTAAAGATATGTGATAGCCGTCGAATAGCAATTGAAAATCATCATAGATCCCCACCCCTGAAACGTAAACCCAAAGATACACTCTCATTAAAACCCTATTTGAGTTATTTCTAGATTTTAGTTTATAGAAGATGATAAGCTATTATAAAGTTTACCATACACATGACACTAATTTTACTTAGCATTGCGTCTATATAAAGATCTCGTAAGCCAATATTATGGTATGTCAAAATCTGTACACTCTTATATCCGATATATTATGGACATCCATTGTACTGTTTAGATTGGTCAAGGATATTTGTCACGTGACGTAACAGTAAAATATTCTTTAATGGTGTCAGATGCGCAGCTGGAGGGTGGAGATTCTACTGATTAGTTGCGGATTATATTAGAGGCCGAGTCCGAGATGAATTCTTTGTTCTTCGCTTGGGTGGTAGTGAGAGATGAAATTTTCGACAGGCAAGGAAGAAGTAGGGAGGATGATCTCTAATGGAGAGTTAAAGAATCTGATGGTGAAGCTTCAATAGGTGTTGATGGTTGGACTCCGGTGTTCGAAGATGGTGATGTTGCCTCCGTTCATCATCATTTTGGTTTAGAGAGTGAGAGGAAAGGAGAGAGACGATAAAGCAGTTGACGGAAATAATGAATAGGCGGGGTGCTTAATTGATTATATAGAATCCTATAATAAGATAACCGACCCAAAGATACACTCCCATTAAAACTCTATTTGAGTTATTTCTAGATTTTAGTTTATATAAGATGGTAAACTATTATAAAGTTTACTATACACATGACACTAATTTTACTTAGCATTGCATCTATATAAAGATCTCGTAAGCCAATATTATGGTATGTCAAAATCAGTACACTCGAATATCCGATATATTATGAACATCCATTGTACTGTTTAGATTGGTAAAGGATATTTGTCACGTGACGTAACAGTAAAATATTCTTTAATGGTGTCAGATGCATAGCTAGAGGGTGGAGATCCTACCGATTAGTTACGGATTATATTGGAGGGCGAGTCCGAGATAGAGTCTTTGTTCTTCACTTGGGTGGTAGTCAGAGATGAAATTTTCGACAGCCGAGGAAGAAGTAGGGAGGATGATCTCTAATGGAGAGTCAAAGAATCTGACGGTCAAGCTTCAATAGGTGTTAATGGTTGGGTTCCAATGTTCGAAGATGGTGATGTTGCCTCTGTTCATCATCGTTTTGGTTTAGAGAGAGTGAGAGGAAAGGAGAGAGACGGTGGACCAATTGACGGAAATAATAAATAGGCGGGGTGCTTAATTGATTATATAGAATCCTATAATAAGATAACCGACCTAAAGATACATTCCCATTAAAACTCTATTTGAGTTATTTCTAGATTTTAGTTTATATGAGATGCCAAGCTATTATAAAGTTTACCATACACATGACACTAATTTTACTTAGCATTGCGTCTATATAAAGATCTCGTAAGTCAATATTATGGTATGTCAAAATCTGTACACTCTAATATTCGATATATTATGGACATCTATTGTACTGTTTAGATTGGTCAAGGATATTTGCCACGTGATGTAACAGTAAAATATTCTTTAATGGCGTCAGATGCACAACTGGAGGGTGGAGATTCTACCAATTAGTTGCGGAGTATATTGGAGGGCGAGTCCGAGATGGAG
This sequence comes from Chloranthus sessilifolius, assembly GCA_021018995.1. Classification (NCBI taxonomy): domain Eukaryota; kingdom Viridiplantae; phylum Streptophyta; class Magnoliopsida; order Chloranthales; family Chloranthaceae; genus Chloranthus; species Chloranthus sessilifolius. Next base: position 116,764,424 of record CM037594.1, on the reverse strand, counting down.
TCTTTGTTCTTCGGTTGGGTGGTAGTGGGAGATGAAATTTTAAGTAGTCGAGGAAGAAGTAGGGAGGATGATTTATAATGGAGAGTCAAAGAATCTGACGGTGAAGCTTCGATAGGTGTTGATGGCTGGGTTTCGGTGTTCGAAGATGGTGATGTTGCCTCCGTTCAACATCGTTTTGGTTTAGAGAGAGAGAGAGTGAGAAGAAAGGAGAGAGACGGTGGAGCAGTTGACGGAAATAATGAATAGGCGGGGTGCTTAATTGATTATATAGAATCTTATAATAAGATAACCGACCGAAAGATACACTTCCATTAAAACTCTATTTGAGTTATTTCTAGATTTTAGTTTATATAAGATGGTAAGCTATTATAAAGTTTACCATACACATGACACTAATTTTACTTAGCATTGCGTCTATATAAAGATCACGTAAGCCATTATTACGGTATGTCAAAATCTGTACACTCTAATAACCGATACATTATAGACATCCATTGTACTTTTTAGATTGGTCAAGGATATTTGCCACGTGACGTAACAGTAAAATATTCTTTAATGGTGTCAGATGCACAGCTGGAGGGTGGAGATTCAACCGATTAGTTGCAGATTATATTGGAGGGCGAGTCCGAGATGGAGTCTTTGTTCTTTGCTTGGGTGGTAGTAGGAGATGAAATTTTCGGCAGCCGAGGAAGACGTAGGGAGCATGATCTCTAATGGAGAGTCAAAGAATTTGACGGTGATGCTTCGATAGGTGTTGATGGTTGGGTTCCGGTGTTCGAAGATGGTGATGTTGCCTTCGTTCATCATCGTTTTGGTTTAGAGAGAGTGAGAGGAAAGGAGAGAGACGATGGAGCAGTTGACGGAAATCCTGAATAGGCGGGGTGCATAATTGATTATATAGAATCAAATAATAAGATAACAGACCCAAAGATACACTCCCATTTAAACTCTATTTGAGTTATTTCTAGATTTTAGTTTATATAAGATGATAAGCTATTATAAAGTTTACCATCCATATGACACTAATTTTACTTAGCATTGCGTCTATATAAAGATCTCGTAATCCAATATTAAGGTATGTTAAAATCTATACACTCTAATATTTTATATATTTTGGACATCCATTGTATTGTTTAGATTGGTCAAGGATATTTGCCACGTGACATAACGTAAAATATTCTTTAATGGTGTCAGATGCACCGCTGGAGGGTGGAGATTCTATCGATTAGTTGCGGATTTTATTAGAGGACGACTCCGAGATTGAGTCTTTATTCTTCACTTGGGTGGTAGTGGGAGATGAAATTTTCGACAGCCGAGGAAGAAGTAGGGAGGATGATCTCTAATGGAGAGTTAAAGAATCTGGCGGTGAAGCTTCGTTAAGTGTTGCAGGTAGGGTTTCAGTGTTCGAAGATGGTGATGTTGTCTCCGTTATTCATCGTTTTGGTTTAGAGAGAGAGAGAGAGAGAGTGTGAGGAAAGGAGAGGGACGGTGGAGCAGTTGACGGAAATACTGAATAAGCGGGGTGCTTAATTGATTATATAGAATCATATAATAAGATAATCGACCCAAAGATACACTCCAATTAAAACTCAATTTGAGTTATTTCTAGATTTTAGTTTATATAAGATGGTAAACTATTATAAAGTTTACCATACACATGACACTAATTTTACTTAGCATTGCGTCTATATAAAGATCTCGTAACCCAATATTATGGTATGTCAAAATCTGTACACTATAATATCCAATATATTATGGACATCCATTGTACTGTTTAGATTGGTTAAGGAAATTTGCCACGTGACGTAACAGTAAAATATTCTTTAATGGTGTCAAATGCACAGCTGGAGGGTGGAGATTCTACCAATTAATTGCGGATTATATTGGAGGGTGACTCCGAGATAGAGTCTTTGTTCTTCGCCAGGGTAGTAGTAGGAGATGAAATTTTCGACAACTGAGGAAGAAGTAGGGAGGATGATCTCTAATGGAGAGTCAAAGAATTTGACGGTGAAGCTTCGTTAGGTGTTGCTGGTTGGGTTTCGGTGTTCGAAGATGGTGATGTTGTCTCCGTTCATCATCGTTTTAGTTTAGAGAGAGAGAGAGAGAGAGTGAGAAGAAAGGATAGAGACGGTAGAGCAGTTGACGGAAATAATGAATAGGCGGGGTGCTTAATTGATTATATAGAATTCTATAATAAGATAACCGACCCAAAGATACATTCCCATTAAAACTCTATTTGAGTTATTTCTAGATTTTAGTTTATATGAGATGCCAAGCTATTATAAAGTTTATCATACACATGACACTAATTTTACTTAGTATTGCGTCTATATAAAGATCTCGTAAGTCAATATTATGGTATGTCAAAATCTGTACACTCTAATATTCGATATATTATGGACATATATTGTATTGTTTAGATTGGTCAAGGATATTTGCCACGTGACGTAACAGTAAAATATTCTTTAATGGTGTCAGATGCGCAGCTGGAGGGTGGAGATTCTACCAATTAGTTGTGGAGTATATTGGAGGGCGAGTCCGAGATGGAGTCTTTGTTCTTCGCTTGGGTGGTAGTGGGAGATGAAATTTTAAACAGTTGAGGAAGAAGTAGGGAGGATGATTTCTAATGGAGAGTCAAAGAATCTGACGGTGAAGCTTTGATAGGTGTTGATGGCTGGGTTTCGGTGTTCGAAGATGGTGATGTTGCCTCCGTTCAACATCGTTTTGGGTTAGAGAGAGAGAGAGTGAGAAGAAAGGAGAGAGACGGTGGAGCAGTTGACGGAAATAATGAATAGGCGGGGTGCTTAATTGATTATATAGAATCTTATAATAAGATAACCGACCGAAAGATACACTTCCATTAAAACTCTATTTGAGTTATTGCTAGATTTTAGTTTATATAAGATGGTAAGTGATCAATTTAAAGTGTAACCCTTGCAAGTGCACAAGATCTATTGCAGTATGGCAAGAACAAAGGTGTTGAACCCACAGGGAAATCTTGAATTTTAATTAATTCTTTCAGAGATTTAAAAACGTCCCTAAGGAAGTACCAAAGGGCAGATTCAATTTTACCAAAATTTATCACACTTTTCCTAAATGCAAAAAAATAAATTAATCTAAACAACTAATTACTGATGAATCTAAAATAATAATTAAATGAGATCAAGGAATATGCTACCCCAGATTTGTACCCCTTTTTTACCATTAAAACTCACAGTTTCATTAAAGCATCATTCACACCATCATTCAGCTATAGAGATGATTCGTAATAAAATATGATCATTAATTCGGCATACCCAATCTAAAAACTATGACTCAGCCTATCATTGCGGTATGAGTCATGTAAGAAGCATAGCGTATCTCATGATGTTTAAACATAATGCATGCCCTAGATCCAGAGGTCCAGATCTAGCGATTATAGCCGTTGATACGCGCCATCAACGATCATAACAAGCATTCAATATATTTTCAATAACACAAACTTTAAGCAAAACGATTTCATGATGACATAATAGACTATGGTATTAATCATAAATAAGGGTACTTATCTGGGGATCGCATCTTTCCCGATCTACTGATTTAGTCGCTCATCTTTGGTGTATGATCTCCTTGTTCATTCAAAGTCATTCATCTTTTTATTTCTTCCAAAGATCTTTGTTTACAATGCCTTTTCCTAAATACAATCTATGCTTTCATTAACGTAAAGGAAAAACAATGCAAATTTTAGGTACAATCTACCCAGATGGAACCCTAGAAGAAGGAGAACGAAGAACTCTTGAAAATATGCCAAGAGGAGTCTAAAACCAAAAATAATAATAATAAATAATAATCTTCTAAAAAACTCTCTCCAAAAACTCTAAAAAAAAAAAAGCCAAAACTAACTCTTTAATTATCTATCTCTAATTCCCCCTCTCTAATTATCTCTCTAATTTCCTATCTCTAATTCTTCTCTTTTCTTTATCTTCTTTTTTTTCGAAGTGTTTGATCCACTTTAAATAGAGCCGAAGTTTCCCAGCCGCAGAGGTGTTCCAACTTGAAAATTTAGGGCCGATTAATCGACCTTCCAGATTTTCGTGAATTCCCGCCGAACTTTGCATCAGACACTACTTCGATATTTTGGCCATAACTTTCTGTCCCGAACTCAGATTGAGGCGAGTTTTATGCCGTTGGAAAGCTGACCGAAAGCTCTACAACTTTTATGTTTTGACAATTTCAAAATTCAGCCGTCTTGAAGGTCCAAATTTAGCTGCACGTCGCACCAAGTTCTCGATGACCCAAAGTTACAGTGTTTTGACATTATTTTAAGAATTCTTGGGCTGCTTTCTGCACTTGGCTTGTATTTACCTGAAACACTTCAAATCTAATAATTCTTATCAGATAGCCTTCATCGGATAGCTAAATATAGGTATCTAGGGGTGAAATATCATCATATTTCACTACTCATCACACCCCCAAACCTACACTTTGCTAGTCCTCGAGCAAAGTAAACTAAAGAAAATAAATGCCACTTTCATAGGGAACACGATTACACTTAGCGTGTGCAACAAGCCTTTAAACCCCTAGGTGATCCCTAGTGGAGGAGTTGTGTCTCCTGAGGATTTACAGTGAAGTTACCCACAAACTTCAATATATTTTTCAAACCATCGATAAAATTGAGTTTTCAAAATATGATTTTGATAATATATATACCATTCAAAACTCAAAATCATTAATCAATTCAATATGCGAATCCTCAATTTTAAATAACAATGTTATACTAATCATACTAGCATCTATTCAAATTAGTCTAATGCTCAAATCGTTAGATAACTCATCTATTCATGCTTACTCGTGAAGTGTGTGCATACCCAAACCAAAATTCATTCATCTCAGAACTAGTTCAAACGGGAAACCGTCGGATCTGTTGTTTAGACTCAATCTTCACTTTAGGTATACTCTTGAAATAAAATCACTCCGATGATGGGTAAGTTTTCACACACATGTGAGAGATCAATACAAAGCAAATAAAAAGGTCTCACATGATAAATGAAACACGATGCAATCAATGAACAAAAATAAATCTCATAAGAAGATACTTGTATATCCTAAGCATATCATATCAAGTGTCATAAGTATCACATATTCACTCTCCACAAGGCAGTTACCAATGCAAGATCAGATCATGAAGATCTTTTTATAGGGTTGTAATGGGGCTCAGGAAAGGATAAGAAAGAAAGGGAAGTTGGAATTCAAAATTTCTGAGAAATCGGAAAGGAAACACCTTTTTGATTTTTCTATTTCTCTTATTTTTCTTTTCTAATCTCTCACTATTTTTCTCAATATTTTTCTCAACTTTCTTTTTCTTTTGAATTTCCTTTTCTTGAAGCACCTCATATTTTTCATAATTTTCTTTTTCTTTTTCTCTCCCCTTTTTCTTTTATATTTTTGCCATACACTCTCAGTAAACACTACAACTTAGTAACTCTCCACTTACTCTCTTTTCGTTCACTCTCATCCCTCGTTCCTAATTTCTCAGAAATAAGAAGGGTAAAACTGAATTTTCAGAAATTGTGAAAGGTTAAAGGTTAACGTGGCTTATCAAAGAATGTATAAAGGTAAATTTTTTAATAGGCTCAAAGGGATAACCTTCAATCATGCCCTTAAAAGATGGTAACCTTACCTATTTGTCTTGAATAGATATATAGTACGTTCTAACACAATAATATGAATTTGATATCATGTAAAGTCACAAGCCAAAATAAAGTGTATGAGATTATGCAAAAAATTCGTATTCAAAGAAAACTCCGAGTTTTTGTATTCACTCATCAACAACGGATATTTGGCTCTAAAGCTTCCTGGGTTTAGTCTCCACTAAGAACCTAAGATTCACCGTTCAAAACAGTTCATCGATTTCTGAGTCTTAGCTTGGTATAAGTGTAAAAATTCTAAGCATGAATATGAAAATTATCCACAAAATATCACATTAAGCTTCATCATCTTAGATACAAGTAATCAGAATATGACATCAGTATTCTCAAAATTAAATTCACATGCATCATCAACTAAAGTTTTAAAACTATCAAAAAATAATTCATATATGATGGTTCAAATATTTTTTTATTTTTTATTTTTTTATTTTATTTTTTTATATGAAGAAAAATAAGAAAGTGATGCAAGATAGAGAATCATACCCCCAAACCTAAAAATGACAATGTCCTCATTGATTGAAATAAGTAGCACACCCCCAAATCTGTTGAAAAGTACCTCAACACAAAGATTAGGTGCAGAGAATATGTGCATCAAATTAAAACATGACCAAAAATAGATTGAAGGTAATGCGGCTACACTAATTTGGAAATTAAAAACAACTTAAACTAAACTAAAAACTAATATTCTAAAACTAAACATATGAAAAGAGAAATCCTAAATCCTAAACTAAACCTGAGTCCAACTCCTTTAATCTGGGTCACTGAGGTGCATCGCCTCAATTCCGAACTGGGTCATCGGCTCAAACATTGGTTTAAGGCGTTGCCCATTGACTTTGAAGACTTGATTGTCCTTGAGACTGCGAATCTCAATCGCACCATGCACACTAATGGAAACAACCTGAAACGGGCCTTCCAATCTAGATTTCAGTTTTCTCGGGTGGAGCTTAAGTCTGGAGTTGAACAGCCAAACCTTTTGTCTAATGTGGAACTCTTTCCGAGAAAGGGACTCATCATGCAGCTTTTTATACCTTTCTTTGTACATCTTTGAGTTTTCATACGCATCATAGCGTAGCTCTTCCAATTCACTTAGCTGTAGCCTTCGATTTGATCCTGCTGCTTGCATATCGAAATTTAATCTTTTGATGGCCCAAAATGCTTTATGCTCCAATTCAACAGGAAGATGGCATGCTTTCCCGTAGACAATTCTGAACGGAGACATTCCAATTGGTGTCTTGAAGGCGGTACGATAGGCCCACAGAGCATCAGAGAGCCGGTTTGACCAGTCTCTTCTATCCGATCGTACCGTCTTTTCTAAAATTCGTTTAATCTCTCGGTTCGACACTTCTACCTGACCACTAGTTTGCGGGTGATACGGCGTTGCAACTTTGTGGGTGATAACGTATTTCTTCATTAAAGTAGCAAAATGGCGGGTGCAGAAGTGCGAACCGCCATCACTAATGATAGCTCGTGGAAACCCGAATCTTTTAAAGACATTATCCTTCAGAAATTTGACCACCACTTTGTGGTCATTTGAACGGGTTGCCACAACTTTAATCCATTTAGAAACGTAGTCAACAGCTACGAGAATGTATGAATACCCAAAAGATGGGGGAAAAGGACCCATGAATTCAATCCCCCAAACATCAAAAATTTTAATAATCAAAATCGGGTTAAGGGGCATCATATTCCGTTTTGAAATATTTCTAAGCTGCTGACATCTTTGGTATTCTTTGCAAAATTGAGCAGCGTCACGAAAGATGGAGGGCCAGTAGAATCCGCTTTAAAGAATTTTCTGTGCAGTCTTCTGTCCTCCAAAATGGCCTCCACAGGCTCCAACATGGCAGAAATCGAGAATGCTTAGTTGCTCTTCTGCTGGTACACATCTCCTGATGATTTGATCTGAACAGATCTTGAAAAAATGTGGTTCATCACAAAAATAGTATTTGATCTGGGAGAAAAAGAGGTTCTTATCATTCTTTCCCCATTCAGTAGGGATTTTGCCCGTGACCAAATAATTCACGATATTAGCAAACCAAGGAACTTTCGTAGCGGTCGCGTCAATTGCCATTAATTTCTCATCTGGAAAAGTGTCCCGGATAGGTTCAGGTGTAACCAATTCTTCAAGCAAAATGTGAGACAAGTGATCAGCCACAACATTCTCGACTCCCTTTTTATCCTTGATTTTGAAATTAAACTCTTGAAGTAGCAGAATCCAGCGGATCAATCGTGGTTTGGCATCCTTCTTTGCCAACAAATATTTCAATGCAGAGTGGTCTGAAAAGACCACTATTTTTTATCCAAGCAGATAAGAACGAAATTTATCCAGAGCATACACTACAGCTAATAATTCTTTCTCAGTGGTGGTGTAGTTAAGCTGTGCATCGATCAATGTCTTACTGGTATAATAAATTACGTGAGGTAATTTGTTCACCCTTTGCCCTAAAACAGCTCCGATAGCGTAATCAGATGCATCACACATGAGTTCGAATGGGAGAGAATAATCCGGTGGTTGGATTATTGGTGCAGTTGATAAGAGTTCACGACTTCGTAAATGATTTCATGCAATGCTCATCAAATTCAAAAGGGACATCTTTACCAAGCAAGGTACATAAAGGTTTAGCCACCTTGCTGAAATCCTTAATGAATCACCTATAAAATCCAGCATGCCCCAAAAATGATCGAATTTGGCGAACACTCTTTGGTGGGGGCAAATTGGCAATTAGGTCGACTTTGGCCTTATCCACTTCAATTCCTTTCTTGGAAACAATATGCCCTAGAACAATTCCTTGTTGAACCATGAAATGGCTCTTCTCCCAGCTAAGAACAAGTTTAGAATCCACACAACGTTGTAAAACTTGTGCGAGGTGATTCAAACAAGAACCAAACGTTTTCCCAAAAACCGAAGTCGCCCATGAACACCTTGATGAACTTGTCAATCTATCCGGAAAATATGGCCAACATACATCGTTGGAAAGTAGCAGTATTACATAAGTTTAACGGCATCCTTCAATATGCAAAAGTACCGTAAGGGCATGTGAATGTCGTTTTCTCTGATCGTGGAAAATCGCACTTGATTGTATCCCTAATAACCATCAAGAAAGCAATAAAACTCTTGCCCGCTAACTTCTCGAGGATTTGATCGATGAACTAAAGGGGAAAATGATTCTTTCGGTAGTCGTGTTTAATTTTCTATAATCAATGCGCATACGCCACCCAAGAGTTTCACGGTAGGCAACAATTCTCCTTCGCAGCTTTCTTTCACAAGGATTCGCACTTTTTCGAGACAATTTGGATCGACTAACCCATTCACTATCGAAATCGGATAGATGATTCCAAAGATCGAGTAATTTAATGATTTCCTTTAAAACCATTTCTTGCATATTCGGATTAAGTCGCCTCGCGGTTCTCTCGATGGTTTACTCTCATCTTCCGATGTATTTTGCATACATACCGATGGGTCAATCCTTTTAAATCGCTAGAGTCCATCCGATAGCTCGCTTGTGATCTAGAAGCACTTTCAATAGGTCATGCTCTTGTTCTTCGATAACGTGGATGAAATTATCACGAAACATTTCTCGTGGCCCCGTAAAAGCGTATTTGAGCGATTCAGCAATCGCTTCAATTCCACAGTTGGTGACTCTTCAATTGATGGAGTCGGTTCAGCTTTTACTTCAATGGGTAACGGTTCTATCTTAGTCACAACTTCACATAAGTTATCATATGGACATGATAAACTCAACCTCGTCTCTTCGGACTGCTTCCTTTCAGATCCTTTTTCTTCATAGATGGCCAACAAAGCGGTTTCAAATTCTTCTTTGGTGAGCATTGATGGTAATGCTTCATCCACTACTTCGTCCATCTGATCGATGTAAAAACATTCGACATCATCCTCGTTAGGGAAATGGTTCATCGCATGAAATATGTTCAATCTGACCTTCATGTTCCCAAAGGAAACGTCCATGACTCCCGTTCGACAATTAATGCAAGCGTTTGCAGTGGCGAGAAACGGACGTCCAAGGATGATGGGGACTTGAGTAATTGATTTAACAGGTGGTTCCATGTCTAAAACAATAAAGTCCACTGAAAAGACAAACTTGTCTATTCCAACCAAAACATCCTCGATAATTCCCCTAGGTCTTCTTTCTGACTTATCAGTCAGTTGTAGTGTGACCGTCGTGGGTTGCAATTCACCCAATCCGAGTTTCTCGTATATTGAGTATGGGATTAGATTCACACTTGCTCCCAAATCTAATAGCGCTTTTCCAATTGGTTGCCCACCAATGACACATGGAACAGTTGGAACTCCAGGGTCTTTCAGTTTCCATGGGGTTTCCAATTGTAATATTGAACTGACTTGATTAGTCAGGAACACTTTCTTGGAAATATGAGTATGCGCCTTTCGCTTACGAGTGCATAAATCTTTAAAAAATTTTGCATACTCAGGCACTTGTTTGATTGTTTCAAGCAATGGAAGATTTATCTTTACTTGCTTGAATGTTTCAAAAATTTCTTCCATTTTTGCTGGTCCCTTTCCCATTCTAGATGGAGGAGTTAGGCATTGAGGGAATGGTGCCCTTGGGACATAAGGTGCAGGTTCCATTTTTGATTCTTGTTCATGTCCTAGTTGGAGCTTGAGGGAGACTCATCCTCATTACTTTGTCTTTTCCTTCTCTTCTTTTGCTCTTTCTCTTTCTTTGTTCTTTTTCTTTCTCATTCTTTTCTCCGATTTGTTTTCTTTCTCTTTTCGCTTCTCTGCTTCCATCTTTTTCTGATCGATTCCATAGCATTTCCACTTGATTATCAACTTCTCTTCCACTTCTCAAAGACCGTAATGCTTTCAACTGTTGACTATTCGATGGTCCTGCATCAGGTGGTGCTTGACCTCGAGGATTGTTGATGGGTTGGCTAGGGAGCCTACCTTCCTCTCGTTGACTCAGCTGATTTGTCAGTTGACTGAATTGATCTATCATCATCTATTGGAAAGCATGCATGCTTCACATCACCTTTTCCTCCAAATCAGAATCTCTAGAAACGGTAGCCTGAGGTTGATTAAAATTCTGATTTTTTCGGTAATCGGAATTCGGATGGTAATAAGGAGGGTTCTGCTGGAAATTAGAATTTTGTTGGGTAGTGGAATTCTGTTGTGGGCGGAAATTTTATTGTCCACCCATTGTGTTGGCTCTATCCGGGTTTACGACTGGGCTTATTCAACCACCCCATCCTAAGTTGGGGTGATTTTTCCATTCCGGGTTATAGGTATTGGAGTATATGTTTCTACCCCACCGTTGATAAGATTGAGTCAGATTCACCTCCTCTTGAGGAGTAGGTTCATCAGGGAATAATGACAAGGTAGTGGGGCACTCATTAGCCATGTGACCTGGGTGGTCACAAATTGAACACACAGTGGGGGTGACAGGAGCTTTAGTTTGCTTGGTCGCAGCTAACAATATATTCATTTGCTTGGACAACATATCAACCTTTGTCGATAGATCAGAGGTATTATTTTTGACATTATACAATCCATCTCTTGTCAACACATGAGATTTAGATGCCAAATCCAAGTTAGTTCGCCCCAGTGTTTCACTTTGTATCGAAGTTTGGTATAACTTCTCAAACAATGCCCACAATTCATCAGCTTCTTTTGTGGCACATGATCCACCACACGATGCATCAACCATGCGTCTCTCTTCAGGAATCAGTCCATTATAAAAACTTTGGACCTGTTGCCACCTTGGAACCTGATGATTTGGACAACTCTTAATCAATTCCTTAAAACGTTCCCAACATTCATGAAATGTTTCTGTAGGTTGTTGGGAAAAGAACTGGATCTTCTGACGCAACGCAATGGTTTTGGTCATGGGAAAATATTTTTTAAGAAACTGACGGTGTAGCTCTGCCCAACTTTGAATAGATTGCGGTTCTAAGGAATAGAACCACGTTTTTGCTTTATCTCTTAAAGAGAAAGGAAAGAGTCGAAGCTTAGCTATCTCATCAGTGACATTGTGGACTCTGAACATTTTGCAGACCCCAGTGAATTCATTTAGATGAACGTGCGGATTTTCATTTGCCAAACCATGGAAAATTGGTAGCATTTGAATCATTGCTGATTTGAATTCATAGTGGTTCCCTGGAATGGGATCATGCATGATACTATCCTGATCCTCGTAAAAACCAGGATCATTATAATATTCGAGTGTTCTAGGGCCCTCATTGTAATTGTTATTCCCATTATTTCTATTATTTCCATTATTGATATTCTGGTTGTTCACATTCATTTCTTGCCTTTGATCAGCCATAGTATCAGTATGATGATACAGATTCCTTTGAATTCTACGATTCTCTCTACAAGATCTTTCGATCTCAAGATTAAACGGTTGCAGATGTGGGTGATGAGATCGAGTAAAGCTCATGCACCAACACTCACAACAAAGATTGATGAATCCACAATAAACTCAAAATATTCAGCTTTAATCGATTAAAGCAAAGATTTTCAATCGATTGACACAAGCGCACAATTTTTTTTTTTTTTTTTTTAAATTAAAATTCGAATTTAATTTTTTTTTTTAAATCCGAATTTCAAAAATTAAAATTCAAAATTAATTTTTTTTTTTTTTTTTTTTAAATTCGAATTTCAAAAATAAAAATTAAATTCAAAAATTAAAATATAAAATTTAAATTTCAAAATCTAAAGACAATCCTACAAAATCCTATAAAATCTTACCTAAAAGAGAAAAAGAAGGGAGAGAATAGAAAGATTCCTACAAAGCCTAAAACAAGTAGTCCCACAAAAATTAATAACTAGATTTTAGAAAATCCTACAAAATATCTAAAAGAGGAAAATAAGGAAAATAAACTCCTAAAAAATTTAAAATAAGAAATCCTAAATATCTAAACTTCCTAAAAGAACTCCATAAAACTTACCTAAGAGAGAAAAATAAGGGAAAAAATTTCGATTTAAAAAAAAAAAAAAAAAATTAAAATTAAAATTCGAATTTAAATTAAAATTAAAATTAAAATTTTTATTTTATTTATTTATTATTATTATTTTTTTTAAATTCGAATTTCAAAAATTAAAATTAAAAATTCAAATTTTAAACCTAATGGCAATCCTACAAAATCTTATCTAAAAGAGAAAATAAGGGAAAGAATAAAAGATTCCTAAATTTCCTAAGGAAGGTATCCTAAATTTATAAACTTCCTAAAAAAAAAATTAAAAACTAATTTTAGAAAATCCTAGAATATCTAAAAGAGGAAAATAAGGAAAAAAAATCCTACTAAAATAAGAAGTCCTAAAAACCTAAACTTCCTAAAAGAGTCTTACAAAAACTTACCTAAGAGAGAAAAATAAGGGAAAGAAGATTTTACAAATCAAAAATCTAAATATTAGTTTTTTTTTTTTTTTTTTTTTTTAAATTCGAATTTCAAAAAATAAAATTAAAATTTCAGAATCTTATCTAAAAGAGAAAAATAAGGGAAAGAATAAAAGATTCCTAAATTTTCTAAGGAAGGTATCCTAAATTTATAAACTTCCTAAAAAAAATATTAATAACTAATTTTAGAAAATCCTAGAATATCTAAAAGAGGAAAATAAGGAAAAGAATCCTACTAAAATAAGAAGTCCTAAAAACCTAAACTTCCTAAAAGAGTCCTACAAAAACTTACCTAAGAGAGAAAAATAAGGGAAAGAAGATTTTACAAATCAAAAATCTAAATATTAGAATTTATTTTTATTTTTATTTTTATTTTTATTTTTTTAAAATCAAAACACAAAAATTCCTAACCGAATTAATCAAAATTTCGCCGATCTCCTCGGCAGCGGCGCCAAAAACTTGATCGATTTAAAGTGTAACCCTTGCAAGTGCACAAGATCTATTGCAGTATGGCAAGAACAAAGGTGTCGAACCCACAGGGAAATCTTGAATTTTAATTCATTCTTTCAGAGATTTAAAAACGTCCCTAAGGAAGTACCAAAGGGCAGATTCAATTTTACCAAAATTTATCACACTTTTCCTAAATGCAGAAAAATAAATTAATCTAAACAACTAATTACTGATGAATCTAAAATAATAATTAAATGAGATCAAGGAATATGCTACCCCAGATTTATACCCCTTTTTTACCATTAAAACCCACAATTTTATTAAAGCATCATTCACACCATCATTCAGCTATAGAGATGATTCGTAATAAAATATGATTATCAATCCGGCATACCCTATCTAAAAACTATGACTCAGCCTATCATTGCGGTATGAGTCATGTAAGAAGCATAACGTATCTCATGATGTTTAGATCACAACAGTAAAAACATAATCGCTCCGCAGCCTAGATCAGTCTGCAGGTCCAGATCTAGCGATTATAGCCGTTGATACGCGCCATCAACGATCATAACAAGCATTCAATATATTTTCAATAACACAAACTTTAAGCAAAACGATTTTATGATGACATAATAGACTATGGTATTAATCATAAATAAGGGTACTTATCTAGGGATCGCATCTTCCCCGATCTACTGATTTAGTCGCTCATCTTTGGTGTATGTTCTCCTTGTTCATTCAAAGTCATTCATCTTTTTATTTCTTCCAAAGATCTTTGTTTACAATGCCTTTTCCTAAATATAATCTATGCTTTCATTAACGTAAAGGAAAAACAATGCAAATCTTAGGTACAATCTACCCAGATGAAACCCTAGAAGAAGGAGAAAGAAGAACTCTTGAAAAGATGCCAAGAGGAGTCTAAAACCGAAAATAATAATAATGAATAATAATCTTCTAAAAAATTCTCTCCAAAAACTCTAAAAAAAAAAAAGCCAAAACTAACTCTCTAATTATCTATCTCTAATTCCCCCTCTCTAATTATCTCTCTAATTTCCTATCTCTAATTCCTCTCTTTTCTTTATCTTCTTTTTTTTCGAAGTGTTTGATCCGCTTTAAATAGAGCCGAAGTTTTCCAGCCGTAGAGGTGTTCCAACTCAAAAATTTAGGGTCGATTGATCGACCCAATAGGGTTGATGCATCGACCTCCCAGATTTTCGTGAATTCCCGCCGAACTTTGCATCAGATACTGCTTTGGTATTTTGGCCATAACCTTTTGTCCCAAACTCGGATTGAGGCGATTATTATGCCGTTGGAAAGCTGACAGAAAGCTCTACAATGTTTATGTTTTGATAATTTCAAAATTCAGCCGTCTTGAAGGGCTAAATTGAGCTGCACGTCGCACCAAGTTCTTGATGACCCAAAGTTACAGTGTTTTGACATTATTTTCAGAATTCTTGGGCTGTTTTCTGCACTTGGCTTGTATTTACCTAAAACACTTCAAATCTAATAATTCTTATCAGATAGCCTTCATCGGATAGCTATATATAGGTATCTAGGGGTGAAATATCATCATATTTCACTACTCATCAGTAAGCTATTATAAAGTTTACCATACACATGACACTAATTTTACTTAGCATTGCGTCTATATAAAGATCTCATAAGCCATTATTACGGTATGTCAAAATCTGTACACTCTAATATCCGATATATTATAGACATCCATTATACTTTTTAGATTGGTCAAGGATATTTGCCACGTGACGTAACACTAAAATATTCTTTAATGGTGCCAGATGCACAGCTGGAGGGTGGAGATTCAACCGATTAGTTGCGGATTATATTGGAGGGCGAGTCCGAGATTGAATCTTTGTTCTTCGCTTGGGTGGTAGTAGGAGATGAAATTTTCGACAGCCGCGGAAGAAGTAGGGAGCATGATCTCTAACGGAGAGTCAAAGAATCTGACTGTGACGCTTCGATAGGTGTTGATGGTTGGGTTCCGGTGTTCGAAGATGGTGATGCTGCCCTCGTTCATCATCGTTTTGGTTTATAGAGAGAGAGAGAGAGTGAGAGGAAAGGAGAGAGACGGTGGAGCAGTTGACAGAAATAATGAATAGGCGGGGTGCTTAATTGATTATATAGAATTCTATAATAAGATAACCGACCCAAAGATACATTCCTATTAAAACTCTATTTGAGTTATTTCTAGATTTTAGTTTATATGAGATGCCAAGCTATTATAAAGTTTATCATACACATGACACTAATTTTACTTAGTATTGCGTCTATATAAAGATCTCGTAAGTCAATATTATGGTATGTCAAAATCTGTACACTCTAATATTCGATATATTATGGACATATATTGTATTGTTTAGATTGGTCAAGGATATTTGCCACGTGACGTAACAGTAAAATATTCTTTAATGGTGTCAGATGCGTAGCTGGAGGGTGGAGATTCTACCAATTAGTTGTGGAGTATATTGGAGGGCGAGTCCGAGATGGAGTCTTTGTTCTTCGCTTGGGTGGTAGTGGGAGATGAAATTTTAAACAGTTGAGGAAGAAGTAGGGAGGATGATTTCTAATGGAGAGTCAAAGAATCTGACGGTGAAGCTTTGATAGGTGTTGATGGCTGGGTTTCGGTGTTCGAAGATGGTGATGTTGCCTCCGTTCAACATCGTTTTGGGTTAGAGAGAGAGAGAGTGAGAAGAAAGGAGAGAGACGGTGGAGCAGTTGACGGAAATAATGAATAGGCGGGGTGCTTAATTGATTATATAGAATCCTATAATAAGATAACCGACCGAAAGATACACTTCCATTAAAACTCTATTTGAGTTATTGCTAGATTTTAGTTTATATAAGATGGTAAGTGATCGATTTAAAGTGTAACCCTTGCAACTGCACAAGATCTATTGCAGTATGGCAAGAACAAAGGTGTCGAACCCACAGGGAAATCTTGAATTTTAATTCATTCTTTCAGAGATTTAAAAACGTCCCTAAGGAAGTACCAAAGGGCAGATTCAATTTTACCAAAATTTATCACACTTTTCCTAAATGCAGAAAAATAAATTAATCTAAACAACTAATTACTGATGAATCTAAAATAATAATTAAATGAGATCAAGGAATATGCTATCCCAGATTTGTACCCCTTTTTTACCATTAAAACCTACAGTTTCATTAAAGCATCATTCACACCATCATTCAGCTATAGAGATGATTCGTAATAAAATATGATCATCAATTCGACATACCCTATCTAAAAACTATGACTCAGCCTATCATTGCAGTATGAGTTATGTAAGAAGCATAGCGTATCTCATGATGTTTAGATCACAACAGTAAAAACATAATCGCTCCGCAGCCTAGATCAGTCTGCAGGTCCAGATCTAGCGATTATAGCCGTTGATACGCGCCATCAACGATCATAATAAGCATTCAATATATTTCCAATAACACAAACTTTAAGCAAAACGATTTCATGATGACATAATAGACTATGGTATTAATCATAAATAAGGGTACTTATCTGGGGATCGCATCTTCCCCGATCTACTGATTTAGCCGCTCATCTTTGGTGTATGATCTCCTTGTTCATTCAAAGCCATTCATCTTTTTATTTCTTCCAAAGATCTTTGTTTACAATGCCTTTTTCTAAATACAATCTATGCTTTCATTAACGTAAAGGAAAAATAATGCAAATCTTAGGTACAATCTACCCAGAATTTAATTTTGAGAATACTAGTGTCATATTTTGATTACTTGTATCTAAGATGATGAAGTTTAATGTGATATTTTATGGATAATTTTGATATTCATGCTTAGAATTTTTGCACTGATACCAAACTAAGACTTAGAAATCGATGAACTGTTTTGAATGTTGAATCTTAGGATCTCAGTGGAGACTAAACCCAGTGAGCTTTAGAGCTAATTTCCCGTCATTGATGAGTGAATATATAAACTCGGAGTTTTCTTTGAATACGATTTATTTTACATAATCTCATACACTTCATTTTGACTTGTGACTTTGCATTAAATCAAATTCATATCATTATGTTAGAATGTACTGTATATCTACTCAAGACAAATAGGCAAGGTTACTATCTTTTAAGGACATGATTGAAGGCCATCTTTGGCTCGTTTGTGCTTAAAATGTCCCACCTCAAATAAATTTATCTTTCTAGTACCCCTTTGAGCCTATTGAAAAATTTACCTTTATACATTCTTTGATAAGCCACGTTAACCCTTCACCATTTCTGAAAATTCAGCTTTACCCTTCTTATTTCTGAGAAATTAGGAATGAGGGATGAGAGTGAACGAAAAGAGAGTAAGTGGAGAGATGCTGAGTTGTGGTGTTTACTGAGAGTGTATGACAAAAATAAAAAGAAAAAAAAAGGGGGGGAGAAAAAGAAAAAAATTGTGAAAAATAATGAAAAATATGAGGTGCTTTAAGAAAAAAGGAAGAGAAAAAGAAAGTTGAGAAAAATAGAAAAAAAAATTGAGAAAAATAGTGAGAGATTAGAAAAGAAAAAGAAGAGAAATAGAAAAAATTAAAAAGGTGTTTCTTTTCCAATTTCTCAGAAATTTTGAATCCCAACTTCCAATTCTTTCTTACCCTTTCCTGAGCCCCATTACAACCCTAAAAAGACCTTCATGATCTGATCTTGCATTAGTAACTGCCTTGTGGAGAGTAAATATGTGATACTTATGACACGTGATATGACATGCTTAGGACATACAAGTATCTTCTTATGAGATTTATTTTTGTTCATTGATTGCATCGTGTTTTATTTATCATGTGAGACCTTTTTATTTGCTTTGTATTGACCTCTCACATATGTGCGAAAACTTATCCATCATCGGTGTCTTTATATTTTGAGAGTATACCTAAAGTGAGGATTGAGTCAAAACAACAGATCCAACGGTTTTCCGTTTGAACTAGTTCTGAGATGAATGAATTTTGGTTTGGTTATGCACACACTTCATGTTTAGGTATGAATGGATGAGCTATCTAACGATTTGAGCATTAGACTAATTTGAATGGATATTAGTATGATTAGTATAACATTGTTATTTAAAATTGAGAATTCGCATGTTGAATTGATTAATGATTTTTGTTTTTGAATGGTATATATGTTATCAAAATCATGTTTTAAAAACTCAATTTTATCGATGATTTTAAAAATATATTGAAGTTTGTGGGTAACTTCACTGTAAACCCTCAGGAGACACAACTCCTCCACTAGGATCACCTAGGGGTTTAAAGGCTTGTTGCACATGCTAAGTGCAATCGTGTTCTCTACGAAAGTGGCATTTATTTTCTTTAGTTTGCTTTGCTCGAGGACTAGCAAAGTGTAGGTTTGGGGGTATGATGAGTACTGAAAAATGATGATATTTCACCCCTAAATACCTATATGTAACTATCCGATGAAGGCTATATGATGAGAATAATTAGATTTGAAGTGTTTCAGGTAAATACAAGCTAAGTATAGAAAACAGCCCAAGAATTTGAATATAATGTCAAAACACTGCAACTTTGGGTAATCAAGAACTTGGTGCGACTTGTGGCTAAATTGGGACCTTTAATACGACCGAATTACGAAATTGGCAAAACATGAAAGTTGTAGATCATTTCGTCAGCTTTCCAACGGCATAAGAATCACCTCAATCCGAGTTCGGGAAAGAAAGTTATGGCCGACATACCAAAGTAGTGTCTGATACAAAGAAAGTGCTAAATTTTACGGATTTCTGGGGGTCGATGCATCGACCCTATAGGTCGATTAATCGAGGACAAGTCAGAGTCTGACACTGTAAAGCAAATTTTTGGGACTTTGTGGCGGCTCGATGCATCGACCCTCTCTGGTCGATTAATCGACCCTAAAATTTTGGCTTGGGAGACTTCCGCGACGAGGGTCTATTTAAAGCGACTCAAACACTTCGAAAAAAAGGAATTAATTAGAGAATTAGAGAGGAATTAATTAGATAGAATTAATTTTAGGAGAGAGTTTTAGTTTTAGAGTTCTTAGTTTTTAGCCTTTATTTTTCATAGTTAGACATAGAAATAGGGAAGTTTTATTATTCTTTTTTGAGACCTTTGTTCCTTTAATTTTTCAGTACTCATCCCCTTCAGTTTATAAATTTTGTTCAAAGTTTATTCCTGCATTAATTTCGTTTATGAAGATCATCGTACTTTTGGATCAAAGTAAGTTATTTTGAAGTTTGAGGTAATTTTAATTTCTTAAATTAATGTTATTTTCCCTTATTTATTTATTTATGTCATTTAATTACAATATGTGTGGCTAAATTTATAGGGATGGGGATCTAATGATTCCCATCCGAGGGATGTACTTTTAATAATATAAATTAAGGATTAAAATATGAGATTTTACTTTATGGTTGTTGTGCTATCATGAACGGATGAAATCCCCGCCACTAACCGGGATCGCGTGTGCCTAGCCATGCCCGGGATCTCAAATCTGTGACGGTAATTTTACCCAATCATTATTATGGTCTTTTTGCTTTCATCGTGTGGATCTAATTACGATTATGTTCTGGGATCGAGTGTGCCTAGCTATGCCCTGGATCTTGGTTCTATAATGGTAATTTTATCTTAAATACTCTCTAATCTAAATAAAGTGTGCCTAGCCATGCCCTTGATTTCAGATTTATAAGTGGTATTCTTGTTGAAATTTTCACCCACTTTGGGGATGATTTTTATTTGAACCTGAGATCATGTGTGCCTAGCCATGCCCTTGATCCCAGATCTATATATGAAAATCATCTAAGTCCTGATTGCAGGGATGCAACGTGGAACCTATTAGGGTGTTGACCATTGATCTTCCATAAAAGATGTTTGTTACCAATGAAATATCTCATAATTTAATCCTTAGATTTATATTATAGGAAGAACGGACCAAAGATGGGAGGATTTAGTATCTTCATCTTTATCATCTTTACCTTTCCTTTTGAATTATCAATTAAGTTTTATTTTTGTAGTCATTAATTACCATCTCATCAACCGCTTAAATCATAAAACTGGTAGAATACTGTTAGATCTTAATAGATTTCTAGAATTGCTTGTCTCTTTTAGATATTTTAAAATTAGTCTTCGTGGGAACGATCTCGTACTCCGCACCCACTATATACAAACCGATTCGTGCACTTGCGAGTAAAACATCACATTAAAAATAGACATCAAGTTTTTGGCGTCGTTGCCGGGGTTCAAATTAAGAAAATCTGAATTTTTGGTAGACAGTAAATTTTAGGAATTTTTGAGGATTAAAATAGTATTTCTGCTTAATTAAAAAAAAAAAAAAAAAAAATTTTTTTGCTGGAAGTCGATGCATCGACCCCATTGTCGATGCATCGACCCTTCCTCGATTGATCGAGTGTGACTCGATCAATCGATCTCTAAAAAAAAAAAAAAAAAAAAAAAAAAAAAAAAAATTCGGAAATTTCAAATTTAAAAAAAAAAAAAAAAAATTTCTGAGATTTTTCTGCCTAAAACCTCCACTCTGTGCATCATTTGCATGCACACTAGGTCTTCTAAAGAAAGAAATTTAGAACCATTAAATTCTGAGATCGAACGTGCCTGTCGGTCAAATCGTAAGGACGCTAGATCAAGGCAAAAATTTTAAGTGAATCATCCACTGAAGTCAATATGACTGACAACATGAATGGGCAACTCGAACAAGAGGAAGAACCAACATTGAGAGAACTATTTTCTCCGATAACTACAAATACCCCATCATGCATTGTATACCCCGCCACACCTGGTGGCCGGTTTGAAATTCGGACAAATGTCATCCAAATCCTTCCAATCTTTCATGGCATGGAGCGAGAAGATCCATACCAGCACGTTAAAGACTTCGTCGAAGTCCGCCATCTGCTTACCAAAATTTCAAAGGAAGAATAGGCTGCGCTTATTTCCTTTCTCTATAAAGGATAAAGCAAAAGCATGGTTAAATTCTCTACCATCGGGATCCATAACCACCTGGGTTCAGATGGTCAAAAAGTTTCTGTCAAAGTTCTTCCCTATGGTGAAGACGAATGTCCTTAGACGTGAAATCACGGATTTCACGCAAGAGGAAGATGAGAGATTATATGAAGCTTGGGATAGATTCATGGATCTCTTACTCAAATGTCTGCACTATGGATACTCAAACTGGAGACTGGTCCAGTGTTTCTACAATGGACTGAATCAACCAAATAGACATCTGGTGGAGTCAATGAATGGCGGAGGATTCCTGAGCCTTAAGGAAACCGAATCTTATGCTTTCCTAGAAAAGCTAGCTGAGGATTCTCAGCACTGGGATTTCACAAAGACTCGGGAACAATCAGTCAAAGCCCGTGATCAAGCCGGGAGTTCAACCAAGAAAGGAGGACTACATGTAGTAAAGGATTCCCCAGATCGGATGGCTTAAATTGATTTCCTCACTTAACAAGTGGAGGAATTGAAATTAAAGAAGAATGTGCATATGGTCAATACACAACCTGAGCCATGTTCAATTTGTGCAAGTCCAATGCATATGGCAGATGATTGTCCTTCAATGCAGAACTATCATGAAGACACATCTGAACAGCTAAATGTTGTGAATAATTATGGGCGGAATCAAGGAAACGTTTTCAATGAGAATAACCCAAATAGCTGGAGATACTATCCAAATTTCTCATGGAAACAAGATAATCAAAGAATGCAGCCCAGGAAACAGGGGACGAACTTTTATCCCCAACAAAATTTCAATCAAGGACCGCAGCAGAACTACGGTCAAGGGCAATTTCAGCAGCAAGGGTTCAATAACCCGAATCAATTTTAATACAATCAAAATCAGGTTGGGCAGCCACGACAAATGAACCAGAATTTTCAGTTTACACAACCAATGGGAGGTTATCAAAACCAACCACAACAAAATTTTGTGCCGACATTTCCACCACCTGGATTTAACAACCCACAGGGAAATCCTGCCCAACGTCCTCATACACAAACTCCTTCTACTAAGGACCTGATGAAACTCATTCATTCTCACACGTCCTCAATCTCTAAAATAGAGACCCAAATTGGGCAATTGGCATCCTTGCTCTGTGAAAGAGAAAAAGGTTCGTTTCCAAGCCAACCTGTTCCTAACCCACGGGGCCAAATGGTTATTGAACAAACATCAACTTCAACACAAGAGGATAATCAACAACAAATTCGGGCAATCACAACGTTGAGATCTGGAAAGCAGGTCGATAACAAAGTAGTGTTGCCAGAGGAGGAGGAAGAGTCTAATAGAGAGACGCAATCTGAAGAGAGAAAAGAAATTGATGACAAAGTACAAGCAAAAGAAATATTAGATGACGAGAGTGAACAGAAGAAAAGTTTTGTTCAAAGCACTGCACTGAAAGATTGATGGCACCACGAGAAATCGCGATGTGGAAGGAATAAATGAGATTTTCAAGCAATTAAAATTAATATTCCCTTCTGGATGCCATCCAAGTCAAGTACCTTATGCTAAATTTTGAAGGAATTGGTCACAATCAAAAGAAAGACCAATATTCAAAAAAGGCTTTCTTAGCCGAAATGGTTAGTTCGATTAGTTAAAGCAAAAGCTCCCAATCAAATACAAGGACCCAGGTTGTCCTACAATCTCGATCGTCATCGGCGATAATCGTATTGATCAGGCCCTTTTGGATTTAGGAGCAAGTGTCAACTTGTTGCCTTATTCTGTGTATAAGGAGCTCGAATTGGGAGAACTTAAGACCACTGCGATGACCCTTCAGTTAGCTGATCGGTCCGTAAAGATCCCTCGAGGAATCGTGGAAGATGTCCTTATCAAGGTGGATTCTTTCTACTTTCCTGTAGATTTTGTTGTTCTAGACACTGAACCGGCATCAAATTTGAAGAATAATATTCCAGTGATTCTAGGAAGACCATTCCTAGCAACCTCCAATGCGCTGATCAATTGTCGAAATGGGATCATGAATCTGTCATTCGGGAATATGACAGTGGAACTCAACATTTTTAATATTGCCAAGCAGCCCATGGAGGATGATGAACATGCACAAGCATGCATACTCGATGAAATTATAGAGGAAATATTTAATGCATATGAATCTGAAGATCCTTTAGCAGCTTGTCTTGCGCATTTTGGAGAAAATTTCGATGTGGATCAACTAATCCAAGAAGTAAATCACATGTTGGACTCCACACCACGTCTGGGTGAAGAACAGGAAATAGAGTGTGGAACTCAAATTGAATTAATCAAGGAAAAGTCGAAAGAGGAGGAGAAAGTGTCCTTAGAACTTAAACCTCTTCCGGAAAATCTCAAGTATGTCTACCTGGGGGAGAATGAAACTCAACCCGTTATAATATCATCAACACTGGATGCGAATCAGCAAGGCCAACTCATGAATGTACTTAAAGAGCACCAAAGTGCCCTCGGTTGGTCGATAAAAGATATCAAAGGCATTAGTCCAACGGTGTGTATGCACCGAATCCATTTGGAAGACAATGCTAAGCCTTCTAGGGAACCACAGAGGAGACTGAACCCTATAATGCAAGATGTGGTCCGAAATGAGGTAATCAAACTTTTAGATGCTGGAATCATATACCCCATCTCGGACAGTAAATGGGTCAGCCCCACACAAGTGGTCCCTAAGAAATCGGGAATCACAGTGGTGAAGAATGAAGAAAACATACTGGTCCCTACAAAAATTCAAACAGGGTGGAGAGTGTGCATTGATTATCGGAAGTTAAATTTGATGACGAGGAAATATCACTTTCCACTTCCGTTTATCGATCAGATATTAGAAAGATTGGTCGGACATGAGTACTATTGCTTTCTCGATGGCTATTCCGGGTATAACCAAATAGTCATTGCACCGGAGGATCAGGAGAAGACCACTTTCACATGTCCTTTTGGTACTTTCTCCTATCGACGAATGCCGTTTGGGCTTTGTAATGCACCAGCTACATTCCAAAGATGTATGCTGAGTATTTTTTCCAATATGGTCGAGCGATTCCTTGAAGTCTTCATGGACGACTTCTCAATACATGGAAACAGTTTTGCTGACTGTTTGAATCATTTGTCGCTAGTGCTTGCACGATGCCAGGAGAAGAACCTTATTCTTAACTGGGAAAAATGTCACTTCATGGTTAAAGATGGCATTGTTTTGGGACACATCATATCGTCCCAGGGTATCGAGGTCGATAAGGCTAAAGTTGATTTAATTGCCGACCTACCACCACCGAGGACAGTGAAGGAAATCAGATCTTTTCTGGGCCACGCCGGTTTTTACAGGCGTTTTATTAAAGATTTCAGTAAGATAGCACGACCGCTCTGCAGCTTACTTTCAAAAGATGCCCCATTCATCTTTGATGATAAATGTTTGCGGGCCTTTGAAACCATTAAGGCCGAATTGATAAAAGCTCCAATTATTCAATCTCCGAACTGGGAGTTCCCGTTCGAAATTATGTGCGACGCCTCTGATTATGCAATTGGAGCTGTTTTGGGGCAACGAATAGAAAAATTACCGCATGTAATCTACTATGCGAGTCACACTCTCAACGATGCCCAGTTGAACTACTCGACCACTGAAAAGGAACTTTTGGCGGTAGTTTTCGCGTTGGATAAATTTTGATCCTATTTATTAGGATCTAAAGTTGTGGTATTCACAGATCACGCCGCTGCTATCCGTGTTCGCTAAGAAAGACGCTAAGGCACGTTTAATTAGGTGGATCTTGTTGTTGCAAGAGTTCGATTTGGAGATCAAGGACAAGAAAAGTTCAGAAAATATGGTGGCCGATCACTTGTCACGAATAATTATTGAGAAACCTGACGAGCCTGTTCCGATCTTGGAGCACTTCCCGGATGAACAGTTGTTCAGGATTGATTGCCCACCTTGGTATGCGGATCTTGTCAATTTCCTAGTCACCGCAAAATTACCTCACCATTGGTCGAAGAATGAGAAATCTATTTTCTTAGCTCGGGTGAAACACTATTTTTTCGAAGATCCGTACTTATTCAAATACTGTCCTGATCAAATCATACGAAGATGTATTCCTGAATCTGAGCAACCATGAATCATCTCGTTCTGTCATGAGTTAGCTTGTGGAGGTCACTTTAGTTCCAAAAGAGCGAAAGATCTTTCAAAGTGGTTTTCTTGGCCGATTTTATTTAAGGATTGTCATCAACGTTACAAATCCTGTCACAACTGTCAAATGCTGGGTCGAATCTCAAAGCGCAACATGATGCCG
This sequence comes from Chloranthus sessilifolius, assembly GCA_021018995.1. Lineage (NCBI taxonomy): Eukaryota > Viridiplantae > Streptophyta > Magnoliopsida > Chloranthales > Chloranthaceae > Chloranthus > Chloranthus sessilifolius. Next base: position 116,738,682 of record CM037594.1, on the reverse strand, counting down.
CTCAATCCAATTTTAGAAGTTGAATTATTTGATGTTTGGGGGATCAATTTTATGGGTCCTTTCCCGAATTCGTTTGGAAATACGTTCATTCTTGTCGGTGTTGACTATGTTTCGAAATGGGTAGAGGCCGTGGCTTGTAAATCTAATGATCACAGAGTAGTGATCAAATTTCTCAAGGATCAAGTGTTTTCACGTTTTGGCATTCCAAAGGCGATAATCAGTGATGGTGGAAAGCACTTTTGCAATAAAGTGTTCACCCAATTAATGAAGAAATATGGTGTCACACATAAAGTTGCTACACCTTACCATCCTCAGACAAGTGGCCAAGTTGAAGTCTCTAATCGGGAACTTAAGCGGATTTTAGAAAAGCAATCAATCCGAACCGTAAAGACTGGTCGTTAAAGTTGAATGACGCTCTATGGGCGTATAGAACTGCATTTAAAACTCCGATTGGCATGTCGCCGTATCGGTTGGTCTTTGGTAAAGGATGTCACCTCCCGGTTGAATTGGAACATCGAGCATTTTGGGCCGTTAAGTCATTGAATTTCGATCTCCTAAAATCTGGTACCCAAAGGGGTTTCCAAATAAATGAATTAGAAGAAATCCGTGCTGATGCATATGACTGTGCTAAATCGTACAAGGACCGTATGAAACGGGTTCATGATCAATCTATTCTGCGAAAATCGTTCGTTGTTGGTCAATAGGTTCTACTCTACAATTCCCGACTTCATCTATTTCCGAGGAAACTAAAAACCCGTTGGAATGGTCCTTTCAAAATCTCTCGAATACTCCCCAATGGGGCAGTAGATATTATCAACCCGAAACACGGGAATGTTTTTCGAGTTAACGGTCAGCGATTGAAAACGTTCCTTGAGAATGCGATTGCATTCTTTGACACTCTTTCTTTGAGTGAGCCACTGGCTCACCCTGACTGAGCGATTCCCAAGGTCGAGCTATCGACTTTAAACTAGCGCTCATTGGGAGGCAACCCAAATGTGTACTTTCCGTTTGGTTTTGTTTTGTTTAAAAAATAAAAAAATAAAAAATAAAATAAAATAATTTTTGGGAGTCGAGGCATCGACCCCCTCTGTCGATTCATCGACCCACCCTGGGTCGATGCATCGACCCACCCTGGGTCGATGCATCGACCTTCCCAAGGTCGATCAATCGACCCTTTTGGTCGATTAATTGACAGTATTTATGGAGTCCCCTTTTTCAAGGAGACTGCATTTATGATGGTTTTTGACTTTTTTTTAGTCGATTAATCGACTCCTTGAGTCGATGCATCGACTGCTGATTTTGGAAATCGTGCTCTGTTGAAAATCTGTTCGTTTTTTTTTTCGATTAATCAAATTTGATTGCGGGGCATGCGTTTTTGGTTTTTATCTGCCTCGATTTATGTCGATTAATCAAGGAAGTACGTCGATTAATCGACTTTTCCACTTCCGGACGTTGCGTCTTTTCACTTAAAGACGTTGCATGTTTTCCATGCGTCGGGACTTCTGACGCGCCCGTTTTCAATGGAGTCGATTAATCGACCATTTTGGTCGATTAATCGATTATTTTGCGTGTGTCCGTCCCGAGAGGACGCCTTTGCGCCTATTTAAATGGAGGAGTCTCACTCCGATTTTCATTCCATTTGTATCCTGTTTTTTCTGATTGCCTCCGACATTTCGACAGTGCAATCATGGCTTCGACCTCTGCCGCGCCGCAAAGACTTGTACAACGCCCTGCTGGTCATCCACGTGATCAGCCAAGTGGTCGCTTCGCGACTCGCGACCTGTGTTCCGAATATGTTTTTGATCTCGCGGCTTTTCAAGCACTGCCTATCTGCGCCGTTTTCCTCGACTATGCGATGGCTCTCAATGCCCATTTTCTCCTCACTCCGCCCCTGATCAAAGTGTCCGAACGCGTTGTTCGGTTATTCTATCAGAACATGGCATGGGTGCCTGCCTCCGTCGAGAATCAAGTCGCCGCCCACTTCACTATTTCAATTGATGGGTGGTTACGCCCGATTTATCCGCACACCATTGCGGTGGTTTTTAATGTTTCGTGCGAGCGCCCTCATAATCACACTTTGGGTGAGGAACTCGATGAGTCTTAGGAGGATATAATCAACGAGATGTGCCGCGGCATATTTTCTTCTGGGATCGCCATTAGGCGATCGGCATTGCCGCGCCCGCTTTTGTTTTGGGATAGTGTGGTCAGTAGCAATCTCTGCCCCCGTGGCCACGTTTCTGAGCGCACCGGTGATCGGGTTCAAGCGCTTTATGGGGCCCACCGCAATTCATAGCTCAACGTGCCCAGGATTATTCATGATGGCATGTGGCGATGCCATGACGAACTCACTAAACCTACAACTGGTGAAGCCCCGTTGGTCTACTTCCCCCATTATGTTATGAAGTTGCTTAATTTCCTTCGTTTCCCGTTCTACCGGGATGATGATATCGGGGACCTTGCATTCTATCGTTATGGTGCGTCCCAATGGAACCGCAATATGCGTCTCTTGGGAAATATCCCTGATGCCCCTGCTGATGCACCGGCCCAACCGGCTCCCCCACGCCATTGCCGCCACGTCTGGCCGTCAGGATGACCAACATGCACCTGATCAAGGACCCGAGGAGGGTGTGTCGCTGGGTTCGCTCCAAGCCCAAATTAACTCTTTACAAGAGGAGCAGCAGCGACAACATGGTGTACTCCTGCGCCGTAGCCACTATGATCGTTCCTTCCTCCATCAGATCGGGCAGCGCATGTGGCCTGATAGTTATGATGAGATGCGCGCCAGGGCCCGCCAAGCCGAGGAGGATGGAGATGATTAGTTTGATTAGTCTAGGATTATGATTTTTCGTTTTGTGTTATTTTTCTTTCTTTTGTTTAGGCTGTTTATTTTAGGAGTCAAATCAGAAGTGTCCTTGTAATCATCGTATTTATCAATGAAAAAGTGTGTTTTCTAATCTGTGTGGGATTGCCAAAATTTTGCTTATTACCTGTTGCCTTTAGAGTAGTTGAATAGCACCATTAAAATATCATTTTTTGAAAAAATTTTAACTCTCTGCCAAGATGGTGTCGATTAATCGAGGGTTATACTCGATTAATCGACCCAATGTTTGTGAAAAAAAAAAAAAAAAAAAATTTTTTTTTTAGGAGTCGATGCATCGACCCCAATGTCGATTAATCGACCCCCAAAGGGTCGATGCATCGACCTTCAGGGATCGATTAATCGACCCCACCGTTTTTTGTTTTATTTTTTTTGCGGCGGTACTCATATTGGAACTCTAATTTGCCACTTTTCTCACGACCGTGGACTCCCTTAGACGTACTGCCACACTTTTTATTATTTCTTTTTGCAGGACACCTCTTTCCACTCCTACTCCAACTCTATATATTTTTTTTCCTTTATATTCACCTTTAGGCTCACTTTTCATTACCTCTGTACAATCTTTCTTATGGCCCGAAGATTATATCTCACCAGAGCACGATTATCAAAGATGGAGGAGCCTGCTAAAAAGCGGGAGCGCCGCTCTCATCGGACGGTCCCTTTTGTGCCAAACAATGTTGGAATCATCGACCTCGATCCGATGATAGTTCCTTACTGGGGAGAACCATCTAGAAAAAAGGTAAATCGCTCCAAATCTCCTACACCGTGCTTCAATACTGATATCGAGATAATTGATGTGATGCCGTCACCATCTCCCCCATCTTCATCTCCTACTTTCGCCTCCACACCTCCATCCATACAATCGGCGGTGTCTCTTCAATTTCCCCTTGATCTTTGGGAGAAATTGTTCCCTGTGCCTAGGAATATCAATTTAAGTGACCCGAGGTGGATGGGTCCGCCTACCAATGATTAACAGCGTTGGATTCATGTTTTGTTTAGGATTTAGGATTTAGGGTTTATTAGTTTTTTTCTTCTTTCCTTTTTGTTTTGTTTTGTTTAGTTTAGGTTGTTTTTAATTCCCTAAATAGTGTAATCATATTCCCTTCAATATAATTTTTTTGTCATGTTCTAATTTGATGCACATATTCTCTGCACCTGATCTTTGTGTTGAGGTACTTTTTTCATACAGGTTTGGGGCTGCGCTACTTCTTTCAGTCAATGCGGACATTGTCATCTTTAGGTTTGGGGGTATGATTATCTATTTTACGTCACTTAATTTTTTTTTTATTATCTGGAAAAAAAATTCTGAAAAAAATTTGAAAAAATAAAATTTAATTTTGAAGTCATCATGCACATTATTTTACGATTGTTTTCAAACTTTAGTTGATGATGCATGTGACTTTAATTTTGATAATACTAGTGTCATATTTTGATTACTTGTATCTAAGATGATGAAGCTTAATGTGATATTTTATGGATAATTTTGATATTCATGCTTAGAATTTTTGCACTGATACCAAGCTAAGACTTAGAAATCGATGAACTGTTTTGAATGTTGAATCTTAGGATCTCAGTGGAGACTAAACCCAGTGAGCTTTAGAGCTAATTTCCCGTCATTGATGAGTGAATATATAAACTCGGAGTTTTCTTTGAATACGACTTATTTTGCATAATCTCATACACTTCATTTTGACTTGTGACTTTGTATGAAATCAAATTCATATCATTATGTTAGAATGTACTGTATATCTACTCAAGACAAATAGGCAATGTTACTATCTTTTAAGGACATGATTGAAGGCCATCTTTGGCTCGTTTGTGCTTAAAATGCCCCACCTCAAATAAATTTATCTTTCTAGTACCCCTTTGAGCCTATTGAAAAATTTACCTTTATACATTCTTTGATAAGCCACGTTAACCCTTCACCATTTCTGAAAATTCAGCTTTACCCTTCTTATTTCTGAGAAATTAGGAATGAGGGATGAGAGTGAACGAAAAGAGAGTAAGTGGAGAGATACTGAGTTGTGGTGTTTACTGAGAGTGTATGGCAAAAATAAAAAGAAAAAAAGGGGGGGAAAAAAAAAATTGTTGTAAAAAATAATGAAAAATATGAGGTGCTTTAAGAAAAAAGGAAGAGAAAAAGAAAGTTGAGAAAAATAGAAAAAAAAATTGAGAAAAATAGTGAGAGATTAGAAAAGAAAAAGAAGAGAAATAGAAAAAATTAAAAAGGTGTTTCTTTTCAAATTTCTCAGAAATTTTGAATCCCAACTTCCAATTCTTTCTTACCCTTTCCTGAGCCCCATTACAACCCTAAAAAGACCTTCATGATCTGATATTGCATTAGTAACTGCCTTGTGGAGAGTAAATATGTGATACTTATGACACGTGATATGACATGCTTAGGACATACAAGTATCTTCTTATGAGATTTATTTTTGTTCATTGATTGTATCGTGTTTTATTTATCATGTGAGACCTTTTTATTTGCTTTGTATTGACCTCTCACATATGTGCGAAAACTTATCCATCATCGGTGTCTTTATATTTTGAGAGTATACCTAAAGTGAGGATTGAGTCAAAACAACAGATCCAACGGTTTTCCGTTTGAACTAGTTCTGAGATGAATGAATTTTGGTTTGGTTATGCACACACTTCATGCTTAGGCATGAATGGATGAGCTATCTAACGATTTGAGCATTAGACTAATTTGAATGGATATTAGTATGATTAGTATAACATTGTTATTTAAAATTGAGAATTCGCATGTTGAATTGATTAATGATTTTTGTTTTTGAATGGTATATATGTTATCAAAATCATGTTTTGAAAACTCAATTTTATCGATGATTTCAAAAATATATTGAAGTTTGTGGGTAACTTCACTGTAAACCCTCAGGAGACACAACTCCTCCACTAGGATCACCTAGGGGTTTAAAGGCTTGTTGCACATGCTAAGTGCAATCGTGTTCCCTACGAAAGTGGCATTTATTTTCTTTAGTTTGCTTTGCTCGAGGACTAGCAAAGTGTAGGTTTGGGGGTATAATGAGTACTGAAAAATGATGATATTTCACCCCTAAATACCTATATTTAGCTATCCGATGAAGGCTATCTGATGAGAATAATTAGATTTGAAGTGTTTCAGGTAAATACAAGCCAAGTATAGAAAACAGCCCAAGAATTTGAATATAATGTCAAAACACTGCAACTTTGGGTAATCAAGAACTTGGTGCGACTTGTGGCTAAATTGGGACCTTTAATACGACCGAATTACGAAATTGGCAAAACATGAAAGTTGTAGATCATTTCGTCAGCTTTCCAACGGCGTAAGAATCACCTCAATCCGAGTTCGGAAAAGAAAGTTATGGCCGAAATATCAAAGTAGTGTCTGATACAAAGAAAGTGCTGAATTTCACGGATTTCTGGGGGTCGATGCATCGACCCTATAGGTCGATTAATCAAGGACAAGTCAGAGTCTGACACTGTAAAGCAAATTTTTGGGACTTTTTGGCGGCTCGATGCATCGACCCTCTCTGGTCGATTAATCGACCCTAAAATTTTGGCTTGGGAGACTTCCGCGACGAGGGTCTATTTAAAGCGACTCAAACACTTCGAAAAAAAGGAATTAATTAGAGAATTAGAGAGGAATTAATTAGATAGAATTAATTTTAGGAGAGAGTTTTAGTTTTAGAGTTCTTAGTTTTTAGCCTTTATTTTTCATAGTTAGACATAGAAATAGGGAAGTTTTATTATTCTTTTTTGAGACCTTTGTTCCTTTAATTTTTCAGTACTCATCCCTTCAGTTTATAAATTTTATTCAAAGTTTATTCCTGCATTAATTTCGTTTATGAAGATCATCGTACTTTTGGATCAAAGTAAGTTATTTTGAAGTTTGAGGTAATTTTAATTTCTTAAATTAATGTTATTTTCCCTTATTTATTTATTTATGTCATTTAATTACAATATGTGTGGCTAAATTTATAGGGATGGGGATCTAATGATTCCCATCCGAGGGATGTACTTTTAATAATATAAATTAAGGATTAAAATATGAGATTTTACTTTATGGTTGTTGTGCTATCATGAACGGATGAAATCCCCGCCACTAACCGGGATCGCGTGTGCCTAGCCATGCCTGGGATCTCAAATCTGTGACGGTAATTTTACCCAATCATTATTATGGTCTTTTTGCTTTCATCGTGTGGATCTAATTACGATTATGTTCTGGGATCGAGTGTGCCTAGCTATGCCCTGGATCTTGGTTCTATAATGGTAATTTTATCTTAAATACTCTCTAATCTGAATAAAGTGTGCCTAGCCATGCCCTTGATTTCAGATTTATAAGTGGTATTCTTGTTGGAATTTTCACCCACTTTGGGGATGATTTTTATTTGAACCTTAGATCATGTGTGCCTAGCCATGCCCTTGATCCCAGATCTATATATGAAAATCATCTAAGTCCTGATTGCAGGGATGCAACGTGGAACCTATTAGGGTGTTGACCATTGATCTTCCATAAAAGATGTTTGTTACCAATGAAATATCTGATAATTTAATCCTTAGATTTATATTATAGGAAGAACGGACCAAAGATGGGAGGATTTAGTATCTTCATCTTTATCATCATCTTTACCTTTCCTTTTGAATTATCAATTAAGTTTTATTTTTGTAGTCATTAATTACCATCTCATCAACCGCTTAAATCATAAAACTGGTAGAATACTGTTAGATCTTAATAGATTTCTAGAATTGCTTGTCTCTTTTAGATATTTCAAAATTAGTCCTCGTGGGAACGATCTCGTACTCCGCACCCACTATATACAAACCGATTCGCGCACTTACGAGTAAAACATCATATTAAAAATAGACATCAATCTCGTAAGCCAATATTATGATATGTCAAAATCTGTACACTCTAATATCCGATATATTATGGACATCCATTGTACTGTTTAGATTGGGCAAGGATATTTGCTACGTGACGTAACAGCAAATATTCTTTAATGGTGTTAGATGCACAGCTGGAGGGTGGAGATTCTACCGATTAGTTGCGGATTATATTGGAGGGCGAGTCCGAGATGGAGTCTTTGTTCTTCGCTTGGGTGGTAGTGGGAGATGAAATTTTTGACAGCCGAGGAAGAAGTAGGGAGGATGATCTCTAATGGTGAGTCAGAGAGTCTGACGGTGAAGCTTCGATTGGTGTTGATGGTTGGGTTCCGGTGTTCGATGATGGTGATGTTGCCTCCGTTCGTCATCGTTTAGGTTTAGAAAAAGAGAGAGAGTGAGAGGGAAGGAGAGAGATGGTGGAGCAGTTAGCGAAAATAATGAATAGGCGGAGTACTTAATTGATTATATAGAATCCTATAATAAGATAACCGACCCAAAGATACACTCTCATTAAAATTCTATTTGAGTTATTTCTAGATTTTAGTTTAATAAGATGGTAAGTTATTATAAAGTTTACCATACACATGACACTAATTTTACTTTGCATTGCGTCTATATAAAGATCTCGTAAGCCAATATTTTAGTATGTCAAAATCTGTACACTCTAATATTCGATATATTATGGACATCCATTGTACTGTTTAGATTGGTAAAGGATATTTATCACGTGACGTAACAGTAAAATATTCTTTATTGGTGTCAGATGCACTGCTAGAGGGTGGAGATTTTACCGATTAGTTGTAGATTATATTGGAGGGCGAGTCCGAGATGGAGTCTTTGTTCTTCGCTTGGGTGGTAGTGGGAGAATAAATTTTTGACAGTCGAGGAAGAAGTAGGGAGGATGATCTCTAATGGAGAGTCAAAGAATCTGACGGTGAAGCTTCGATAGGTATTGATGGTTGGGTTTTGGTGTTCGAATATGGTGATGTTGCCTCCGTTCATCATCTTTTTGGTTTAGAGAGAGAGTGAGAGGAAAGGAGAGAGACGGTTGAGCAGTTGACGGAAATAATGAATAGGCGGGGTGCTTAATTGATTATATAGAATCCTATAATAAGATAACCGACCCAAAGATACACTCCCATTAAAACTCTATTTGAGTTATTTCTAGATTTTAGTTTATATAAGATGGTAAGCTATTATAAAGTTTATCATACACATGACACTAATTTTACTTAGCATTGCGTCTATATAAAGATCTCGTAAGCCAATATTATGGTATGTCAAAATCTATACACTCTAATATCCGATATTTTATGGACATCCATTGTACTGTTTAGATTGGTTAAGGATATTTACCACGTGACGTAACAGTAAAATATTCTTTAATGGTGTCAGATTCACAGCTGGAGGGTGGAGATTCTACCGATTAGTTGCGGATTATATTGGAGGGCGAGTCCGAGATGGAGTCTTTCTTCTTCGCTTGGGTGGTAGTGGGAGATGAAATTTTTGACAGCCGAGGAAGAAGTAGGGAGGATGATCTCTAATGGAGAGTCAAAGAATCTGACAGTGAAGCTTCGGTAGGTGTTGATAGTTGGGTTTCGGTGTTCGAAGATGGTAATGTTGCCTCTGTTCATCATCGTTTTAGTTTTGAGAGAGAGAGAGAGAGAGTAAGAGGATAGGAGAGAGACGGTGGAGCAGTTGACGGAAATAATGAATAGTCGGGGTGTTTAATTGATTATATAGAATCCTATAATAAGTTAACTGACCTAAAGATACACTCCCATTAAAACTCAATTTGAGTTATTTCTAGATTTTACTTTATATAACATGGTAAGCTATTATAAAGTTTACCTTACAAATGACACTAATTTTACTTAGCATTGCGTCTATATCAAGATCTCGTAAGCGAATATTATGGTATGTCAAAATCTATACACTCTAATATCCGATATTTTATGGACATCCATTGTACTGTTTAGATTGGTCAAAGATATTTGTCACGTGACGTAACAGAAAAATATTCTTTAATGGTGTCAGATGCACATCTGGAGGGTGGAGGTTCTATCGATTAGTTGCGGATTATATTGGAGGGCGACTCCGAGATTGAGTCTTTATTCTTCGCTTGGGTGGTAGTGGGAGATGACATTTTCGACAGCCGAGGAAGTAGTAGGGAGGATGATCTCTAATGGAGAGTCAAAGAATATGACGGTGAAGCTTCGATAGGTATTGATGTTTGGGTTTCGGTGTTCGAAGATGGTTATGTTGCCTCCGCTCATCATCGTTTTGGTTTAGAGAGAGAGAGAGTGAGTGGATGGGAGAGAGACGGTGGAGCAGTTGACAAAAATAATGAATAGGCGGGGTGCTTAATTGATTATATAAAATCCTATAATATGATAACCGACCCAAAGATACACTCTCATTAAAACTCTATTTGTGTTGTTTCTAGAGTTTAGTTTATATAGGATGGTAAGCTATTATAAAGTTTACCATACACATGACACTAATTTTACTTAGCATTGCGTTTATATAAAGATCTCGTAAGCCAATATTATGGTATGTCAAAATTTGTACACTCTAATATCCGATATATTATGGACATCCATTGTACTGTTTAGATTAGTCAAGGATATTTGTCACGTGACGTAACAGTAAAATATTCTTTAATGGTGTCAGATGCATAGCTAGAGGGTGGAGATCCTACCGATTAGTTACGGATTATATTGGAGGGCGAGTCCGAGATAGAATCTTTGTTCTTCGCTTGGGTGGTAGTGAGAGATGAAATTTTCGACAGCCGAGGAAGAAGTAGGGAGGATGATCTCTAATGGAGAGTCAAAGAATCTGACGGTGAAGCTTCGATAGGTGTTGATGGTTGGGTTTCGGTGTTCGAAGATGGTGATGTTGCCTTCGTTCATCATCGTTTTGGTTTAGAGAGAGAGTGAGAGGAAAGGAGAGAGACGTTGGAGCAGTTGGCGAAAATACTGAATAGGCGGGGTGCTTAATTGATTATATAGAATCCTATAATAAGATAACCGACCCAAAGATACACTCCCATTAAAACTCTATTTGAGTTATTTCTAGATTTTAGTTTATATGAGATGATAAGCTATTATAAAGTTTACCATACACATGACAATAATTTTACTTAGCATTGCGTCTATATAAAGATCTCGTAATCCAATATTATGGTATGCCAAAATCTGTACACTCTAATATCCGATATATTATGGACATCCATTTTATTGTTTAGATTGGTCAAGGATATTTTTCACGTGACGTAACAGTAGAATATTCTTTAATGGTGTCAGATGCATAGCCGGAGGGTGGAGATTCTACCGATTAGTTGCAGATTATATTGGAGGGCGAGTCCGAGATAGAGTCTTTGTTCTTCGCTTGGGTGGTAATGGGAGATGAAATTTTCGACAGCCGAGGAAGAAGTAGGGAGGATGATCTCTAATGGAGAGTCAAAGAATCTGACGGTGAAGCTTCGATAGGTATTGATGGTTGGGTTTTGGTGTTCGAATATGGTGATGTTGCCTCCATTCATCATCTTTTTGGTTTAGAGAGAAAGTGAGAGGAAAGGAGAGAGACGGTTGAGCAGTTGACGGAAATAATGAATAGGCGGGGTGCTTAATTGATTATATAGAATCTTATAATAAGATAACCGACCCAAAGATACACTCCCATTAAAACTCTATTTGAGTTATTTCTAGATTTTAGTTTATATAAGATGGTAAGCTATTATAAAGTTTACCATACACATGACACTAATTTTACTTAGCATTGCGTCTATATAAAGATCTCGTAGGCCAATATTATGGTATGTCAAAATCTATACACTCTAATATCCGATATTTTAAAGACATCCAGTGTACTGTTTAGATTGGTTAAGGATATTTGCCACGTGACGTAACAGTAAAATATTCTTTAATGGTGTCAGATTCACAGCTGGAGGGTGGAGATTCTACCAATTAGTTGCGGATTATATTGGAGGGCGAGTCCGATATTGAGTCTTTGTTCTTCGCTTGGGTGGTAGTGGGAGATGAAATTTTCGACAGCCGAGGAAGAAGTAGGGAGGATGATCTCTAATGGAGAGTCAAAGAATCTGACGGTGAAGCTTCGGTAGGTGTTGATGGTTGGGTTTCGGTGTTCGAAGATGGTAATGTTGCCTCTGTTCATCATCGTTTTGGTTTTGAGGGAGAGAGAGAGAGAGAGAGAGAGAGAGAGAGAGAGAGAGAGAGAGAGAGAGAGAGAGAGAGAGAGAGAATAGGAGAGAGACGGTGGAGCAGTTGACGGAAATAATGAATAGGCGGGGTGCTTAATTGATTATATAGAATCCTATAATAAGTTAACCGACCTAAAGATACACTCCCATTAAAACTCTATTTGAGTTATTTCTAGAATTTAATTTATATAATATGGTAAGCTATTATAAAGTTATCATACACATGACACTAATTTTACTTATCATTGCGTCTATATAAAGATCTCGTAAGCTAATATTATGGTATGTCAAAATCTGTACACTCTAATATCCGATATATTATGGACATCCATTGTACTGTTTAGATTGGTTAAGGATATTTGTCACGTGACGTAACAGTAAAATATTCTTTAATGGCGTCAGATCAATCACCTATTTTAATGGCTTAATGCGACGCTAGGCAAGAGAGGTGTAATCCGATATTTCAAACCATGTTGGAAACCAGCCACGGATTTTTAAAGGGAGCCGTTACTTGCACTCGGAATGGTGGCCCTTGCACCGAATTTAAACAATACTTGGAATTTTAGGGAAATGTTGTGACATGTGAAAACGCAATCTAAGTCGTCTGATTTGAAGTTCATGATTTATAGATCTTCAATGCGTATGATTGGTGGAAAATACAATATTTATCATATGATCTAATCTAATCAATTGTAGAATCAAATTATAGCCTTTGACTATTTTTAATCATACAATGAAGATTATATTTCGTGCTAATCTTTTACACTTAATATCTTTAAATTATAACCTTCAAATCAAACGGTTTAAATGGTGTTTTCACATAGCATAGGTTTGTTAAACTTGAGTCTTTCTTTTTAATTAGGTGCAAGGGCCGACTTTCGGAGTGAAAGTAATGGCTCCCATGTTTAAGATATACACTATAATGCTGGTCCAACTTGTGATCTTTATCAACTGATTCAGTACAGCCGAAACCAGCATTAGATTCAATTGTTGACTGATACAAATAAGATGTCAGAGATCATGTTTCATGCCAATCTTTCGCAACATTCAGCACCTGATATACGGTAAGAGGGGAATCCAAGTTGCTCATAACAATCTCTTCAGAGTCTCCTCCCCTTGCAACCCAAGTACCAATTCAGCCAAAGTCTGCCGATACTATACCTCTCTTTTCCTTTAAAAAAATAAAATGAAGGCACCACTCCATATTGGTATCAGCCGATTCGTATCGGTCCTCCATGGACCGCTACCCAAGGTATCAAAATCGCCAATACATATCGGGATCGCTCGATTTTTTATACCTTGCCGACACCCGATACCGGTACCCAAGTTGACACCTTGGGGGGATGAGTGTTTCATTACGTCTTTCGGAGAACAAACCATCTCTGATTCAAGTCGGTCTAACAGTTTTAACTTTAAACAATGGAAACCCCTCTCGAGATAGAATCTTCGGCTGCAAATACTAGTACCCACAAAATTTCAAATTCATTAAGGCTGCGTTTGGGAACGTGGATTTGGATTTGGGGGTTTGGATTTGGATCTCCTAAATCCAAATCCACCGTTTGGTTCCACATTTTTGTGTTTGGATTTGATAAATCCATCGAAATTTAGAAATCCATATTTGTATGTAAAAAAGTGGATTTGTAAATAACACCTCCTATGTGTTATTTGAAAATTCAAATCTTACACCATCATATGATTGACTATGTTTTGTGAATAAAAAGTTATTACCCAGTGCTATCATAGGTACGGTTCGACCTGATACTCAACCCGCCTGAGCCGGGTATTTTTAAGCTTGACCGATCTAGTTGGATTGGGCATGAGGCATCCCAACCAAGGGTCAAAGGTTGACTTCAAGGTCAAACTTTGATTTTTAATTAAAATTTTACTTTTTATTAAACTGACTCCTACAATTTGATAGTAAAAAAATTCATGTTGATCTATAATGTGATACTAGAATATCAATTTTATTAGTCAATAATTTGACCTTTAGTCAAACTTGGACTTTTGATCACTTTTGATCAAACTTTGACTTTTCCATAAAATTTATTTGTAGTCAAACTCAAAATCTGCTTATAGAAAGAGTCTACTACTACATAAATTTATATCGTATCAATGCAATTTTTCCTTAGTCAAAGTTTGACTTCTTGTCAAAGTTCGATTTTTTATAAAAAATTATAAATTTTAATTAGTGGATTACTGTAATTAAAAATATCGCTCATTGTTTAATTTGTAACTTTAAAATACATTGTCTTATTTTTAATGGTCAAACTTTGACTTTTACACAATTTATTTTTAGTTAAACTAGAAAAACTTGCTTATAGATAAAGTCTACTATTATATAAATTTATATTGTATCAGTGTAATTTTTCCCTAGTCAAAGTTCGGTGCCGAAATACGAGTCAAACAACTATATAGCTTCCATCCAAACAACGTTTTGAAAGAGTAATTAAATAAAAACTCATATTCTTATACATACGAAATGATCAAGAAACAGAAATGAAAGAACAATTTCAACAATTAGAATTACAATCTTCTCAATTCAAACTTAAACTGAAAACAATATCAATCAATCAATCAATGGACCAATCATCTTTTTACACAAGAAAAATGTGAAGATCATCAGCCCGGATTTCAAGGCTTAAGATCGCGATTTAAAGCGATCCTGGGTCAAAGAAAAAAAAAGAGAAAAAGTTAATTCCATGACACATGTACAAAAATATCAAACTTTGAAGGAACAGAGATTTTCAAAGATCGTTCGCATATTAGGCCTCTCATTTACAGGAAGAATACATCGAAGAGATATTGCGAGCGATCCATCCAAAGCTCTCGATGCTTCTTCAACACCGGTAATATCTCTATCAATGCAATCCATCCCTCGCCCTTCGCTAGCACATAGACGAACCCAATCCGTGAGATCAACCGCACCGGACCGACCTGAAATTATGTCACCGGCACTTCTTCTAGGTAGCAACTCCATCAAAATCATCCCAAAAGCATAAACATCGGCCATAAATGATGGGACGGGTTTGCTTGCGTGGCAAGCTCTGGTGCACGGTATCCAAGGGCTCCCAAGTTTAGTATCTGTTCGGCAATGCCAACAGGCGTCATCAGACGGTGGAGACCGTAGTCCGTTAATTTAGCAGTGAAATCCGAACCCGCCAATAGTATATTTGATGGCTTGAGGTTCCCATGAGGCATGGCTTTTTCGTGATGGAGGTAATGGAGGCATTTAGCGACATCGACTGCAATCTTCAGCCTGTGAGTGAATGATAGTGCAGAGTATCTTCGCGGTGTGGACTCTGAAAAGATATAATATATTTACTGAAGATTCAAATCTTACAAGATAACTATCAATTCATCATATATCAGTAATAAAACGCATGTGATTGTATTAATATTATACATATAATAAGTTTGATGCAAATGAAACCGAAATGAAATGGAAAACTGAGCTAGCCATCTAGAACAGCTTTTACCAAGTTTCCTTGTGTAATTTGTACTTGAATCAATTTAGGAATAAAGATTAACAACATCAAATCCAATTCTGGGCCATCGGGGTTCAAATGATATTAACCAAGGATCAAAATTTCGGTCCAAATATGTATGGGAATCATAATTTCAGTCAAATTATCGGCCGAAATTTCGGTCCCCTCTGAAACCGAAATAAAAACCGAAATTTTGATCCTTGATATCAGCCAACTATTAAATTCTTAAACCATAGCATGAGAAGCTTCTGCTTACATAAGCAAAATATAGCCAAGGAAAACGAGCTTTAGTCCAAATGATTATGCAGGTATTAAAAAGAAAAAGAAAAAGAAAATAGAAAAAACAATAAGGCAACATTTCCAACAATAAGCCAATCTCTAGCTTTAACAGGGGATCGGAAGTGGACCTTCACATATTGGATCAAATTATATTGGTTTTAGCTTCTGCTATTTCAAAATATATAATAAGGCAACATTGCATTCACTGCGGATCAAAGTGAGCCAAGCCATTACAAGAAACAGCCAAGGTAAAAGAAAATGGAAAATACATATTTCAGGAAAAAAACACTATTTGAAGATTATTGTCTCATTAATTGCTACTTGTTTAAAACCAACAATGATTCCTTACTAACAGTGCCTTCAAAAGGTGTTAAAATCAACCATCTTCAAAACCAGGGTATGTTATCACCAATAGATGCCCTCTATTTTATGCAAATCTCAAATATATGATCACCTCCCAACCCATTGCACTCTTCTAAAAGATTCTTGATGACGGTTTTAGCTGTTTCGGGGATGTGTGGTGCTGCTACCTCTATAATCAGTCAGGGATATGCTTGGAGGTACTTTTACCTTTGAACACACCCTATAGCATAGTCACCAATTTCTCCAAATTTTTGAATAATTCACGAATTTCAGGCTCGGTGAATTAGTCACGAATTATTCGCAAATGTTAAGAAAATTTTGTGTGTTTAAAAATTCGCAAAGTTCGTGAATGCTTCGCGAATAATTCATGATTTTTTCAATAATTAGTGATTTTTAATAATTTTTAGATTCTTTATACATTTTTAATCTTCTTTTATATGTTTATTTACTTTTTTTCTCTGAATATTTTCAGAATTTGCCGGATTTTTCCTAACTTTAACCTTGCCGAATTATTGTCAAACCCTGACTCGGTGACTAATTCTTCCGTGTTTTAGTCACTTCACCAGCTAGCGGCGTTTGCGGGAAGAGAAACAATATGATATTCCGTAAATTGTCTTAAGCTCTTGCTCATTGATTAGGAGGATCGAGCCTGGTATAATATTTTTGGTGTCAGCTTGAGCTTGCAAAGCTTTTAAAGGGTTGTGGAAAATGACATTCATAAATGTCAGTTGGAAGGTGCCCTTAGTGCCAGACGTACCAAGTACCAAACTTTGATAGAGCATGTGCAACATCATAGAAGACCCTATAATGGAAGATGTGCACATGGGATGATCGAACTGTTAGAGTATCACTTTCTACCATTGGATCTTTAGCATTCTCCACTTCAGTCGTTAAATCTACACTGTTCTCCATTCATATTGTTGGATCGTCATTTTTACCATTGGATCATTAATCGCATGATGGATCATTACTAGATGCATGTGGATAGTTGATCGTGCAGTAGACTTTGATTTTTGGTCCATTAGTTTACATAGGATTTACTTATTTTATTTTATTTTATCTTGGAGTTTTACTGTAATCAAGGTGTCAACTCTGGTACCGGTATCAGGTATCGGTCCAGGGAGGACCGATACGAATCGGCCGATACCGAGTCACTGACATTTTCCACACACTCATCTTACATCTCCATGTCTTACTTCTTGTACTTCTAGCGTAACTTGACATAGTCCTTGCAAATTGGATCATCGTTCCATGCATTTACACAAACCTCATCGAAATTTACAGGTTCTCATCTTTGTGGCCGCATCTTTGAAGTGCTACTAAAAGCCCACCCAAAACTTATTTCCTCTCACACCAGTTTCTTGTGCTTAAATAACAATAATCATCCATATAGGGCTTTTTCAGGTATCCAATGGGCGTGCCCAACCCATCTTAAACTATATTCATTGATTATTATTTATTGAGGATACCCCTAAACTTCCTCCTATTTATTTAATGCAATTTTTTATCTTTTATTTATTTTATTTTTCCTTAATTTTTCAATTTTTTTAAGGCATGTTTCGAATTTCCCTTTCCGACTAATTTTGTGACTATGCCCACCACTTACAAGGACAATGTTACAGTCAACCTAGCTATGCAGATTTCATCGAGATATTAACTACCAAATTTTATACAGAATTGCCAAGGATGAAACAATTCTTTTTTTAAACCACCCAATTATATGAAGATAATTACCTCTAAATGAGCAACAACAACCAAGGACAACACCTCAACACTTCTATTTAACCATCACTAAATATTGTCGCTTAGGAAACCCACCAAGGAACTGCATAAACTAGAAATATCCAGCTTTTAACAATAAAAGTAATTGGCTCTGATACACCGAAAATACACCAATGACTATAAGAATGACTTTCCATCAGTCCTTGAATAGAGATTCATAAAATGTCAGTGCACAAGCACAGTTATAATATAGAGGGTGCTGTAAGTAGGAAAGGCAACCAAGAGTTAAGAACAATCGCTAAAGCCCCGCATAATTGAACTCCTGAGTATGAGGAAACTCAAAGTTGCTTCACAGCACTATAAAATCTCAATTTATCATCTCGTAGAACTCTCTATCAGCTCGAACTTGCTTTACATGGTGTGCCTTATCAAATTTTATCTACTTACAACAACTATTTGGGGGAAATTCGATTTTAGTGGGCGAATCAAGCGAATTTTGCAGTATGTATCAAAAGAGATAGGCAGCTGGTGGGAATTGAACCCATGACGTTTACCATTGTAAGCACCACTTTCAGACTACCCAACCAAGTGAGCAGAAGATTTCTACAATAAAAAAGTAAAGTTTAATACATATATTTCAATTTATTGATAACTTAGCCATAAGAAAGTAAAAGGAGACATTAAAAACTCATCCTAGCTCTAGCGAATTGGGTTCGGATGGGAGTAGCGAATTGCGAATTACAAACTGGAATTCTAATTGAGCGAATTGTGAATTAAGTAACCACCTTGCACTTTGAAAGTTGGGAAGAACATACTAGAGATGCCCCAAAACCTATATGATCCATGAGGATGAAGGTGATTTTGTTAACAATGGAATGGTTCAAAATTTCGGCCGATAATTTGAATTATATCAGTTTCGGTCGGCATCGAAACAATAACACTAAGTTATCGTTTCGGTCGGGCCAAAATAGTGGAAGTTCAAGTTATCAGCCGATAATTTCAAGACCATTTTTAGAATCTTTTGAAAAAAAATAAAAATAATAAATTTGGCACCGAAATATCGGCCCAGCCCTGAAAATTTCGGCCGAAATTCCAAAATTTCGGTCAAATTTTCAGTTTCGGTCATGCCCAAAACTGATATTTTGATCCTTGAACAGTGGGAATAAAAACAGCTTACAAATATGGTGATTATCCAAGTTTAATTTCAATGTTCACTGAAGGAAACTCGGAGCCAAAAATATCTAAATAAATTTGCACCATGAAGTAAATGATACATTTGATTGCATGGCCAATTGTGTAATAAGGTTGTCCACTTTTCCATCTTTGACATATTGAGTTCCTCTTTTAAGTATGTTCCTTCTTTGCTTCAAGTTAGCTTAGTTATCCTATCACTTGCATCATCCCACCTTGCCCATGTATACTGCATGCATAAGCCTCCAATAATGGAACATCTGATTTCTGCCACTGGCTCCTGGAATATGTAGACCTATGTATGTTAACGAGGTATATGTTCATGGGTCCATGGTGACCAAAAACGCATTTTAAAAAAAAAAATGAAAAAACACTGGTAAAAAAATGCTGCCTCCGAAAAATTCCCATGTTTTCGGGAAAAAAAAATGTGTTTTACACCCGTGTTTTAGGAAAAGAAAAATGTTTTTTCCCGTTTAAAACTTGTGTTTGATTACAACATATATGTTTTTTATAATTATTAATGTTTTTCAATATTTTTTAAATTTTCCTATCTTTTTCTTGCAATTACAGAAATTTAATTACCATTTTTCAGTATATTTCCGGAGCTGTTTTATTCTCGTACCTAGACTAGGTAATCTATATTTTAATGTAAACTTGCTTTTTCTTTAGTTGTACTGTTTTTTAACAACCATCTCTGTGACTATAATTTTACAATACATGGCACACCATCCACATCCAATATATTACTATTTCCAAAAGGTAAGAGCAAATATGAAATATTTCTGTGGGCCTATAGTTATGATGTGTTGAGAGTTGAGAATACAAACTCAATAATTTCCATGTTCTGTATCCTTTTTCAGGGTTTGGTGTTCAGTCTGGGCCTATATTTATGATGTGTTGAGAATACAAACTCAAGAGTTTCCATGTTATGTATCCTTGTTTTGAGTTTGGTGTTCAGTCTCGGTGTTGTTGGGTTTAGTCCTACATCAGTTATGGGCCAGCTTTATGCTAGGTACACCTAAATAAAGGAGCCTTGCTACTTTTTGTGTTTAAATATTCGTAAATACTTTAAAATTTAAGATATATTTGTGCACTTGCGAGCTTGAATCGTAGATCACCCTCACTTTCTGCTGCAAAAGATACTTATCTTTCTTTATACCATTGTTCCTATTTTTTACTTTCTAGCATGACAGTGCAAATACAAATGATAATAATTGGTATTAGGTACCCCCGCACCCAAGCACCATTATGGTTCTCAGACCATCTATGCAACATAGTAAGGTATCTGTATCGGGTATCGATCCATATTGAACCGATACATATCAGCTGATATGGATAGGGTATTGATGAGTAGTGAAATATGATGATATTTCACCCCTAAATACCTATATTTAGCCGTCCGATGAAGGCTATCTGATGAGATTTGCTAGATTTGAAGTGTTTCAGGTAAATACAGTCCAAGTTTCTAAAACAGCCCAAGAATCCCGAAAATAATGTCAAAACACTGCTATTTTGGGTCATTGAGAACTTAGTGCGACTTGCAGCTCAATTTGGACCTTCAAGACGTCAGATTCAGGAAATTGCTAAAACATAAAAGTTGTAGAGCTCGTCGTCAGCTTTCCAACGCTTCAAGAATCACCTCAATCCGAGTTCGGTACAGAAAATTATGAGCAAAATACCGAGGCAGTATCTGATGCAAATTGGTAGGCGAATTCACGAAAATTACTCTTAGATGTCAATCGAGAGGTATTAGGTTAGGCTATTATAAAAGGAAGCCACGAGTTTCTTAGGAGGATTTTTGCAATTAGAATATTATTCATTCTTTCTTTTTAGTTTTGGGGCTCTTCACTTTGGGGAATATTTTCTTCATCTTTTCAAGTCTTCTTCTCTCCTTCAGGGTTTATTCGGGGTAGATTGTACTAGGATTTGCATTATTTTCTCGAGAAATTCATAGATTGTATTTAGGAAAACAATTGCAAATATCTTTTGGAAGAAATAAAGAGAATGACTTTGAAAGAAAAAGGAGATCAAACACCAAAGATGGCTAAAATCGAAGAGATCGGGAAGATCGATCCCAGATAAGTACCTATGTTTATGATTAATACCGTTGATCTATTATTGTTATCATGGAATCGTTTTGCTCAAAGTTTGTGTGATTGAAAATATTTTGAATGCTTTGTTATGACCGTTGATTGGCGTATCGTAATCGCTAGATCTACACTGCAGCGATCTAGGTACAGAGCGATTATGTCTTGATTGTGATCTAAATATCATGAGATCGCTATGCTTTTTACATGACTCATACCGCAATGTTAATTTGAGTCATTGTTTTTAGATAGGGTATCTTGGGATTGATGATCATATTTTATTTCAAGTCATTTTCTAGATGAATGATGGTGTGAATGATGATTTAATGAAGCGTGGGTTTTAATGATAGAAAAGTGGAATGCAGGGTAGCATATTCCTTGATCTCATTTTAATATTGTTAGTAGATTTATCGGTAATTAATTGTTTAGATTAATTTATTTTTACGCATTTAGGAAAAGTGCGTTAAGTTTTTGGTAAAATTGAATCGCCTTTGGTACTTCCTTAGGGGCGTTTTTAAAATCTCTAAAGAATTAATTAAAAATTCACGTTTCCTGTGGGTTCGACACCTGTTCTTGCCATCTTGCAATAGATCTTGTGCACTTGCAAGGTTACATTCTAAATCGATCAAGTTTTTGGCGCCATTGAAATCGGTGAAATTTTGATTAATTCGGATAGATTTTTTACATTTTGAGTTTAAAAAAAAAAAATAAAAAAATAATAATTATTAAAATTTATTTCCTTATTTTCTCTCTTTGATAAGATTTTGTGGAGTCTTTTTAGGAAGTTTAGATTTTAGGATACCTTCCTTAGGAAATTTAGGAAGTAGAGATTTTAGGACTTCTTATTTTAGATTTGGTAGGACTCTTTTCCTTATTTTCCTCTTTTAGATATTTTAGGATTTTCTAAATTTAGTCATTAACTTTTGTGGGACTTTTGTTTTAGGATTTTTAGGAATCTATCATTCTTCTCCTTACTTTTCTCTTTTAGGAAAGATTTTATAGGATTTACAATTTTAATTTTTAATTGTTGAATTTAATAAAAAAAAAAAAAATTAAAATTAAAAAAAATTTAAAATTTAATTCAATTTAAAAAAAAAAAAAAAAAAAAAAAAAAAAAAAAAAAAGAAAAATTTAATTAATTTAAATTCAATTTTAATTTTAATTTGAATTTAAAAAAAAAAAAAAAAAAATTTTAATTTAAATTCAATTTTAATTTTAATTTGAATTTAAAAAAAAAAAAAATTTAATTAATTTATTAATTATTTTTAATTTTATTTTTTATTTTAATTTAAATAAAAAACAATTAATTTAAATTTGAATTTTAATTAAAAAAAAAAAAAAAAAAAAAAAAAAAAAAAAAAAGAAGAAATCTTTCCTGCTGATATTGGCTACTGTTTATCAATTTTGTTTAAATCGTTTGAAGCAGAATTTTGTGGGTTTGTTGTGGATTCTTCAACCCTTTGTGAGTGTTGGTGTATGAACTTTACTCGTTCTCATCACCCACATCTGCTAGATTTAATCTTGAGATCGAAAGAGCTTGTAGAGAGAATCGAAGAGTCCGGAGGAATCAATATCAACAATGAGACCATGGCGAGGCAAGAGAGATGAGAATAACAATGATGGGAATGTCAATAATGGAAATAATAGGAACAATAATTTTGATGAGGGCCCTAGAACCTTTGGAGTATTATAACGATCCCGGTTTTACGAGGATCGAGAATGTATTATGCATGCTCCCATTCCGGGGAACCACTATGAATTCAAATCTGCTACCAATTTTCCATGGGTTAGCAAATGAAAATCCGCCGCGTTCACTTAAATGAATTCACTGGGGTATGCAAAATGTTCGAGTCCACAATGTCACGATGAGATAGCTCAGGCTCTTTCCGTTCTCTTTAAGAGATAAGGCAAAAACATGGTTCTATTCCTTAGAACCACAATCTATTCGAGTTAGGCGTAGCCGCATCGCCAGCCTTAAAAATATTTTCCCATGACTAAGGCCATTGAATTGCGTCGGAAGATCCGGTTCTTTTCCCAACAACCTCTGAAACATTCCATGAATGTTGGGAGCGTTTTAAGGAATTGATCGAAGTTGCCCAAATCATCAAGTTCAAGGTGGCAACAAGTCCAAAGTTTTACAATGGGTGATTCACGAAGAGACGCATGGTTGATGCATCTTGTGGTGGATCTTGTGCCACGAAAGAAGGCGGCGAATTGTGGGCATTGTTTGAAAAGTTATATCAAACTTGATACAAAGTACTAACTGAACCTCGCACCTAAATCTGCTACAAACTCGCACAAAAGACTGTGATTGTAATGATGTCAACAATAATGCCTCGATCTCTCAACAAAGTTTGACATGTCATTCAAACAGATGAACATGTTGTTAGTCGCTACCAAGCAAGCTAAAGCTCTCACCCCCACAAGCAGGTTCAATTTGTGACCACCTGTGTCATATGGCTAATGAGTGCCCTACTACCTTGTCATTCTTCCCCGATGAACCTAATCCTCAAGAGCGTAAATGTGACTCAATCTTATCAGGTAGAAACATGTACCCAATACCTACAATCCGGAATGGAAAAATCACCCCAACTTAGGATGGGGTGAATCGAACTAAACCGCTGTGTAAACCAAAGAACATAGAGCCAACACAATGGGTGGACAACAACCTTTTCAACCAAATTTTCAACCACAACAGAATTTCCAAAGAGAATTCTAATTTCCAATGTAATTCCAATTTCCAACAGAATCGTTCAGATTATCATCCAAATTCGACCACCGAAAAATCGAATTTCAATCGTAATCTTAATCAATCTCATGCCAAGATTTCAAAGATTCTCGATCCGAAGAAAAGCTTATGAAGCATGCAATCTTTCAGCAGATGATAATGGACCAAGTCACCAATTGGCCAATCAACTGAGTCACGAGAGGAAGGTAGGCTCCCAACCAACCCATCAATAATCCTCGAGGCCAAGCACCATCCAAGCAGACCATCGAATAGTCAACAGCTTGAAAGTCACATTACACCGAGAAGTGGACGAGGTTCATAATCAAGTGGAAATGCTCAGAGAAGCCGAAGGAAGAAAGAGAAGCAATAGAGGAAAAGAATCGAGAAAAGAAAGGAGAAAGGAAAAGGAAAAGAGAAAGAAAGAGACAAAGAGCCGAGATAAGAAAAGTGCAAGAGCAAGGAAGAGAGAAAGGAAAGAAAAAGTAATAGAGGAAGAGTTTCCTTCAACCGTCCAACAAGGACGTGAAAAGAATCGAAATGGAATCGCACCTTATGTCCCAAAGGCACCATTCCTCAATGCCTAACTCCTCCATCTAGAATGGGAAAGGGACCGACCAAAAATGGAAGAAATTTTCGAAACATTCAAGCAAGTAAAGATAAATCTTCCATTACTTGAAACAATCAAACAAGTCCCTGAGTACGCCAAGTTTTTCAAAGATTTGTGCACTCTAAGAGAAAGGCACGACTCACGCTTCAAAGAAAGTGTTCCTAACAAATCAAGTCGCCTGATATTGCGATTGGAAACCCCACGTAACCGAAGACCCCGGAGTCCCAACTGTCCCATGTGTCATTGGTGGGCAACCAATTGGAAAGGCGTTATTGGATTTGGGAGCAAGTGTAAATCTGATCCCATACTCAATGTACGAGAAACTCGGATTGGGTGAATTGAAACCCACGACGGTCACACTCCAACTGGCAGATAGATCAGAAAGAAGACCGAGGGTGTTATCGAGGATGTTTTGGTTGGAATAGACAAGTTTGTCTTTCCAAAGGACTTCGTTGTCTTAGACATGGAACCACCGCGAAATCAATCAATCAAGTCCCAATTATTCTTGGACGTCTGCTTTCGCCATCGCCAACGCTTGCATTAATTGTCGACAGAGTCATGGACGCTTTTTTGGAAACATGAAAGTCGCTTAATATATTCCATGCGATGAACCATTTCCCTAATGAGGATGAGGTCGAATGTTTTACATCGATCGATGGACTATGGTGGATGAAGCATTACCATCAATGCTCACCAAAGAGGAATTTGAAACCGCTTTGTTAGCCATCTATGAGGACAAAGGGCTTGAAAGGAAGCTCGTAAGAGAAAAGTCAAATTCATCATGTCAAGATGATAACTTATGTGAAGTTGTGACTAAGGTAGAACCACTACCTCATCGAGGTAAAGGATGTCCGACTCCATCAATTGAGCAGCCCACCAACCGTGGAATTGAAACAATTGCCTAAGTCCCTCAAATATGCTTTTACGGGACCTCGAGAAACACTTCCAAAGGATAATTTCATCCACATTATCGGAAGAACAAGAGAATGATTTGTTGAAGGTGAAGAGCACAAGGAGGCCATCGGATGGACCTTAGCGATCTCAAGGGATTGACCCATCAAGATGTATGCATAAAATACATCCGGAGGATGAGAGTAAACCATCGAGGGAACCACAGAGGCGACTTAATCCAACATGCAAGAAGTCGTTTTAAAGGAAATCATTAAACTCCTCGATGGAATCATCTATCCGATCTCTGATAGTGAATGGGTTAGTCCAGTACAAATCGTTCCGAAAAAGTCTGGAATTACAGTGAAAGAAACTACGGAGGGAGAATTGGTGCCCACTCGTGAAACTACTGGATGGCGTGTGTGCATTGATTATCGAAAATTGTACACAGCCACCAGAAAAGATCGTTCTCCTTCCGCTTCATTGATCAAATTCTTGAGAAGTTAATGGGCAAGAGTTTTATTGCTTTCTTGATGGTTATTCGGATACAATCAAGTGCCCGCTTTTCCGGTGATCAAGAGAAGACAACATTCACGTGTCCATATGGTACGTTTGCATATCGAAGGATGCCATTCGCTTATGTAATGCTCCGCCACGCTTTCAACGATGTATGTTGGCCATATTCTGGACATGATCGACAAATTCATCAAGTCTTCATGGACGACTTCTCGGTTTTTGGAAAAACATTTAATTCTTGTTTGAATCATCTTTCACTGTGTTGCAACGCTTGTGTAGATGCCAAACTTGTTCTCAGCTGGGAAAAGAGCCATTTTATGGTTCAACAAGGAATTGTGTTGGGGCATATTGTTTCAACGAAAGGAATTGAAGTTGATAAGGCGAAGGTCGACTTAATTGCAAATTTACCACCTCCTAAAAGTGTTCGACAAATTCGATCATTTTTGGGGCATGCTGGATTTTATAGAAGATTCATTAAGGATTTTAGCAAGGTGGCTAAACCATTGTGCACTTTGCTTGGCAAAAGATGTTCCTTTTGATTTTGATGAGGATTGCATAAAGGCATTCCTAAAATTGCGTGAACTCTTATCAAATGCACCAATAATCCAACCACGGATTATTCTTTACCATTCGAACTCATGTGATGCATCGATTATCGATCGAATTTGTCTTAGGGCAAGGGTGAATAAATTACCTCCGTAATTTATTATGCTATAAGACATTAATTGATGCCCAATGAATTACACCACCAGGAAGGAATTATTAGGCGTGGTGTATGCTCGGACAAATTCCGTTCCTATTTGCTTGGATCGAAAATAGTGGTCTTTTCGGACCACTCGCTGAAATATCTTTTAGCAAAGAAGGATGCGAAACCAAAGGCGATCCGTTGGATCACCTTCTCCGAATTCAACTTTGAGATTAAAGATAAAAAGGGGTTGAGCGTTGTGGTGATCATCTGTCTAGAATTACGCACGAAGAATCATCTATACACAGACCATCAGTGACACATTTGGATGAACATTTGATGGCAATTGATGTAGGCTGTGCAAAAGTTCCGTGGTTTGCTAACATCGTGAATTATCTGGTCACTGGCAGAATTCCCACTGAGTGGGGTAAGAATGATAAGAATCTCTTTTTCTCCCAAATAAAATACTATTTCTGGGATGAACCATATTTGTTTAAATTCTGCTCGGATCAGATCATTAGGAGATGCGTGCCAGAAGACGAGCAACTAAGCGTCCTAAATTTTTGCCATCTTTGGGGCTGTGGAGGCCATTTAGGAGACGAAGACCGCATACGGAAAATCCTTCAAAGCGGATTCTCGGCCCTCAATCTTCGTGTGTTGCTCAATCTGCGCAAGGAATGCCATAGCGGTGTCAACACTTGGCAATATTTCCTGACGAAATATGATGCCTTAATCCAATTCGATTGTTGAAATTTTCGATGTTTGGGGATTGACTTTATGGGTCCTTTTCCACCATCCTTTGGGTATTCATATATTACGGTGGTATTGACTATGTCTCCAAATGGATTGAAGGCGGCAACCCGATCAAATGATCACAAGGTTGTGGTCAAATTTACGAGAGAACATGTGTTTAACCGATTCGGGATCCCAAGAGCAATCATCGGTGATGGCGGTTAGCATTTTGCAATAGCCATTTTGCCACTTTAATGAAGAAATGCGGCGTCACTCACAAAGTCGCTTCGCGTACCATCCACAGACTAGTGGTCGGTGGAAGTGTCTAGCAAAATCAGCGAATTCTAGAAAAGGCGAATGCGGACCGGATAGAAGAGATTAGTCAAACCGCTATCGATGCTTTTGTGGGCCTATCGTCTGCATTCAAGACACCGATGAATGTCTCCCTTGAAATTGTCTCACGAGAAGGCATGTCATCTTCTGTCGAATTGGAGCATAAAAGCGTTACAGGCGTCAGCGATTTAATTTCGATATGCAAGCGGCGGTCGAATCGAAGGTTCTGATTGAGTGAATTAGAAGAGTTACGCTCGATGCGTATGAAAATTCAAAGATGTACAAGGAAAGGTACAAAAAGTTGCACGATCAATTAATTTCTCGGAAGGAG
This sequence comes from Chloranthus sessilifolius, assembly GCA_021018995.1. NCBI lineage: Eukaryota > Viridiplantae > Streptophyta > Magnoliopsida > Chloranthales > Chloranthaceae > Chloranthus > Chloranthus sessilifolius. Next base: position 116,710,751 of record CM037594.1, on the reverse strand, counting down.
TTTCATGTTGGCCAAAAGTTTGGTTATTCAATTCGACTTAAGCTTCATCACAGGAAATTGAAATCTAGATGGGAAGGCCCGTTTGAGTTGTTTCCATTAGTGAGAGCAGTGCAATTGAAATTCAAAGCCTTGGGACAATCGAGTTTTCAAAGTGAATGGGCAAAGACTCAAACCAATGTTTGAGCCGATGACCCGATTTAAGATTGAGGCGATGCACCTTAGTGATCCAGATTCTTGATCAATGAAGAGGTCGAGTCGACACTTAAACTTCGGCTTCTGGGAGGCAACCCGGTGTGTTTTATTTAGGAGTTGGACAGGTTTAGTTTAGGATTTAGGATTTATTTCTCTTTTAGTATGTTTAGTTCTAGAATATTAGTTTTAGTTTAGTTTAGGTTATTTTTAATTTCCAAATTAGTGTAGCCACATTACCTTCAATCTATTTTTGGTCATGTTCTAATTTGATGCCCATATTCTCTTGATCTTTGTGTTGAGGTACTTTTCAGCGAGGTTTGGGGTACCTACTTATTTCAAACAATGAGGACATTGTCATTTTTAGGTTTGGGGGTATGTATGATTATCTATCTTTCATCACTTATTTTGATTTTCTTTGAAAAAAAAAAAAAAAAATTTTTGGAACCATCATACATGATTTACTTTGCAATAGTTTTCAAACTTTAGTTGATGATGAATTTAATTTTGAGAATATTGATGTCATATTTTGAATACTTGTATCTAGGATGATGAAGCTTAATGTGATAATTTGTGGATGACTCAAATTCATGCTTAGAATTTTTGCACTTATACCAAGCTAAGACTTAGAAATCGATGAACTATTTTGAGCGTTGAATCTTAGGTTCTTAGTGGAGACTAAACCCAGAAGCTTTAGAGCTAATTTCCGTCATTGATGAGTGAATATATAAACTCGAGTTTTCTTTGAATAAATTATTTTGCATAATCTCATACATTTTATTTTGGCTTGTGACTTTGCATGATATCAAATTCATATTATTGTGTTAGAAGCGTCATCATATCTACTCAAGACAAATAGGCAAGGTTACCATCTTTTAAGGAAATGATTGAAGGCCATCTTTGGCTCGTTTGTGCTTAAAATGCCCACCTCATATAAATTTATCCTTCTAGTACTTTGAGCCTATAGAAAAATTTACCCTTATACATTCTTTGATAAGCCACGTTAACCTTTAACCCTTCACAATTTAAAATTTAGCTTTACCTTCTTATTTTAGAAATTAGGAGCGAGGATAAAAATGAGCGAAAAGAGAGTAAGTGGAGAGATAATGAGTTATGGTGTTTACTGAGAGTGTATGGCAAATATAAAAAGAAAAAAAGGGGAGAGAAAAAGAAAAAAAAAAAAAAAGGAATGAAAAATGAGGTGCTTCAAGAAAAGGAAATTCAAAAGAGAAGAAAGAATGAGAAAAGAAAAATATTGAAAAGAAAAAAAAAATGGTGAGAAATTAGAAAAGAAAAAAAAAAGAAAAGAAGAGAAATAAAAAAAAAATCAGAAGTTAGTTCCTTTTCCAATTTCTCAGAAATTTTGAATCACAATTCCCTTTCTTTCTTACCCTTACCTGAGCCCCATTACAACCCTACAAAAGACCTTCATGATCCGATCTTGCATTGGTAACTGTCTTGTGGAGAGTCAATATATAATACTTATGACACTTGATATGACATGCTTAGGATATACAAGTATCTGTTCTTATGAGATTTATTTTTGTTCATTGATTGCATCGTGTTTCATTTATCATGTGAGACCTTTTTATTTGCTTTGTATTGATCTCTCACATGTGTGCGAAAACTTACCAATCATCGGAGTGATTTTATTTTGAGAGTATACCTAAAGTGAGGATTGAGTCAAGACAACAGATCCGAGGATATCCCGTTTGGTCCAGTTCTGCCCAGGATGAAGCTTGGTTTTCGTTTGCACACACCACACGTTTAAGCATGAATGGATGAGTTATCTAACGATTTGGAGCATTAGACTAATTTGAATGGATATTGGTATGATTAGTGTAACATTGTTATTTAAAATTGAGAATTTGCATGTTGAATTGATTATTGATTTTGAGCTTTGAAGTTAAATATATGTTATAAAATCAGATTTTGAAAACTCAATTTTACCGATGGTTTGAAATTTTGGAAGTTTGTGGGTAACTTCACCAAACCCTCAGAGACACAACTCCTCCACTAGGGATCACCTAGGGTTTAAAGGCTTATTGCACATGCTAAGTGCAATCGTGTTAAAGTGGCATTTAAATTTTAGGATGTTAGTTTGATTTGCTTTATATTTCTATCATTCTCTTTGCTCGAGGGAGCAAGTGTAGGTTTGGGTGTGATGAGTAGTGAAATATGATGATATTTCACCCTAAATACCTATATTTAGCCGTCCGATGAAGGCTATCGATGAGATTTGCTAGATTTGAAGTGTTTCGTAAATACGTCAAGTTTCTAAAACAGCAAGAATCCCGAAAATAATGTCAAAACACCGCTATTTTGGGTCATTGAGAACTTAGTGCGACTTGCAGCTCAATTTGGACCTTCAAGACGTCAGATTCAGGAAATTGCTAAAACATAAAAGTTGTAGAGCTCGTCGTCAGCTTTCCAACGCTTCAAGAATCACCTCAATCCGAGTTCGGTACAGAAAATTATGAGCAAAATACCGAGGCAGTATCGATGCAAAGCTAGGCGGGAATTAGAAAATTACTCTTAGATGTCAATCGAGAGAGGTATTAGGGTTAGGCTATTATAAAGGAAGCCACGAGTTTCTTAGGAGGATTTTGCAATTAGAATATTATTCATTCTTTTTTTAGTTTTGGGCTCTTCACTTTGGGGAATATTTTCTTCATCTTTTCAAGTCTTCTTCTCTCCTTCTTCTAGGGTTTATTAGTGGTAGATTGTACCTAGGATTTGCATTATTTTCTCTAGAAATTCATAGATTGTATTTAGGAAAACAATTGCAAATATCTTTTGGAAGAAATAAAGAGGAATGACTTTGAAAGAAAAAGGAGATCAAACACCAAAGATGGCGGCTAAATCGATGATCGGGAAGATCGATCCCGGATAAGTACCCATGTTTATGATTAATACATGATCTATTATTGTTATCATGGAATCGTTTTGCTCAAAGTTTGTGTGATTGAAAATATTTTGAATGCTTTGTTATGACCGTTGATTGCGCGTATCAACGGTCGTAATCGCTAGATCTGGTCCTGCAGGCTGATCTAGGCTGTAGAGCGATTATGTGCTGATTGTCGTGATCTAAATATCATGAGATTCGCTATGGTTTTTACATGACTCATACCGCAATGTTAAATTTGAGTCATTGTTTTTAGATAGGGTATGCCGGATTGATGATCATATTTTATTTCAAGTCATTTTTCTAGATGAATGATGGTGTGAATGATGATTTAATGAAACTGTGGGTTTTAATGATAGAAAAAGGGGTACGAATCTGGGGTAGCATATTCCTTGATCTCATTTTAATATTGTTCGTAGATTTATCAGTAATTAATTGTTTAGATTAATTTATTTTTCTGCATTTAGGAAAAGTGCGTTAAGTTTTTGGTAAAATTGAATCTGCCCTTTGGTACTTCCTTAGGGACGTTTTTAAAATCTCTAAAAGAATTAATTAAAAATTCACGTTTCCCTGTGGGTTCGACACCCCTGTTCTTGCCATACTGCAATAGATCTTGTGCACTTGCAAGGGTTACATTCTAAATCGATCAGGTATCAGCCTTTTATTTTATTTTTTTGAAAGAAAAAAAAATTAAAAATTAAAAAAATTAATATATATATATATATATATATATATATATATATATATGTAATTTGAATCGGGCCTATCAGCCGATAACAAGTCATAATCAGCCAATTTAAACCCGTACGGGTTTGATACCGATACTGATACCTATACCACCTCAATACCTGTACCGGGATGGTATCAGTATCGGCTCTCAACGAAACCGAAGCATATCGGTATCAGCCGAGTTTTGATATCATGCTACACAGTATTCAATCCACAATGTCTTGTGGAAACCCATCATGTACTTGAGACTCAACCTCAAAAATAATGCTTTTTTTTTATTATTTTATCAAAACCCCAAAAATCATATTGATTGGAGGATTTTAACTATTCGATCAAAGCACATTATGTGTTGATGGTTGCCCATACACCTTACAACCCTACTCTGCAGACTCTTGATCAAACAGTCAGGATCATCCAATCACTTTATATTTGGACAGGATTCCATCCAACTTTCAAATTGATGATCATGTCATGTACACACTATAGTTGATCTGAGTGCCAACTATGGCACTCTGGCAAGAGCACCTAATACCAATTCTAGAGTTGCCAAAAGAGTCAGCTTTTTGTGCTTCAACATCAAAGCATTATGAGTAATGTAATAAATCTGTGCATCCAATTCAAAATCAATCACGGATGATGCATCCACTACGATCGATTCACACTTGTTCAAAACCACCCTCTCTCACGCTCTTAATAAAAAGTTAAAATAAAAATAACAAATAATAAGAGTAAGAATAAATAAGAATGTGTAATTCGATATAACAAGCGAACTGCGGAATTAATGCTCAATATTTTACTTAGAATAAAATTCTGAAAGCATGAAAAGTAACATCTTATATAATTAAAAAATAAATAAAAACTCATCCTACCCTAGCGAATTGAATTCTATTAAAACTAGTGAATTCAAATCAAGCGAATTAGAACTAAGCAACTATTGTTAACACACCCTCAAAATCTCCATAAGCTCCCAAGAAATCCGAGCACCAATACAAGCATACAGCACCTGATATAGTGTAAGAGGGGATTCCCAGTTGCTCATAACAATCTCTTCCGGAGTCCCCACCGCTTACAACCCGAGTATCAACTCGGCCAAAGTCTCTCTCTTACATCCAAAAAGATCCTCCCTACCCAAAGCGGTTGAAGCTAAATTTCGAAGCTCCATCGGATGTGCTAAAGATAAGTGGTAGCCGTCGAATAGCAATTGAGAATCATCATAGATCCCCACCCCCGAAACGTAAACATATGGATGTGCCAGGAAATCCTTAAGGGATTCAGGGACGTTGTTGTTGTCGTTGAGTTGGAGGATGAGGCACCGATTTCGGTCGCACAGTTGGAGACTGGAGATTCTACCGATTAGTTATGGATTATATTGGAGGGCGAGTCTGAAATGGAGTCTTTGTTCTTCGCTCGGGTGGTATTGGGATATGAAATTTTCGACAGCGGAAGGAGAAGTAGGGAGGATGATTTCTATTGGAGTGTCAAAGAATCTGACGGTGAAGCTTCGATAGGTGTTGATGGTTGGGTTCCGGTGTTCGAAGATGGTGATGTTGCCTTCTTCGTTCATCATCTTTTTAGTTTAGAGAGAAAGAGGAAAGGAGAGAGAAGGTGGAGCAGTTTACGGAAATTATGGATAGGGGGTGCTTACTTGATTATATAGGAATCCTATAATAGGATTACCGACTCAATACACTCCTATTAAAATTGGACTCATTTCTAGATTTAGTTTATATAAGATGTTAAGTTATTATAAAAGTTTACCGTACGCATGACTCGAATTTTACTCAACATCATGGATCAAAATCTCGGCCGAAATTTTAAAATTTCGGCCGAGATGACTCGGTTTCGGCTTGAACCAAACCGAGAAAATACATATTATCACCCCCCTTCCTGTAACAGCCCGGATTTTCGTTTTTAGAAATCCGTGCCATTAGGATCATACTCTGGATGATTCCCGGGACGATCACACGTGTCTGCGCATATAGCGGAAGCTAGGCGGACACATCCTGGCAGTGGTAGTTCGAGTCAAAGCAGCTACGTATACTGAATACTCAACAATAACATTAAATAGAAAGAAAAGCACACACATTCCCAAAAAGGAACCAAAAAGAATCATCGGTGATGGACATCCATCACCCAAACAATGGTTCCCGATAGTGGTTCCGAATGGAATGTGTAACTAATATAAAATAAATAAGTTTGTAAAGTATCTATATATGTACAAAAGTGGCCACCAGGCACACAACAATCCAAAAGACCAAAATACAAAATGTCGGACATCAGTACTCAGGCTACGGATAAAACTCGTCCGCCTGAACGTCCGTCTCCTCGTCCTCTGCCTCTGCCTCCGGGTCAGGCTGATAATCCGGGTCACTCTCTGTACCGGGCACTACCGCCTCAGAACCTAAAAAGGGTTTAGAAAGCAGGGTGAGCTACATCATAGCTCAATAGAAGAATTTCCAATATAAATGAATTGAATATGCAGATCATGCTATCTCATAACAGAAAACAATTCAGGATCATGTACTCAAAACAAATCAAACTAAAAGCTGAGAATTTTATGCAAGAGATCAGATGTTATGCAGGTATATTATCAGAGTACTTAAATTGTGTATATTTAACTTAAGAAACTCCCGTGACTATATAGCACGGAGTAAACAGGAATGTCCGATAGGAAACCCCAACCAATCATCGTTCACATGAACAATTTTGAAAGTGCAACAATGCCTCATCTATGGAGCGCAATTGTGCCGAGGATTGAAAGCAGGTGCACAAGTGTGCTAGGCATCGGATATACCGCCGGGTCGGTGGGGATCATCTGGCGTAAATCATCAAATCACATACATATATACCTCACAGATCAGATAACAGGAATTCAGAAACAGATTTCAGATTTACAGATCGGAAACAGGAATCAAAATGATAAGAATCATGCTATGCATACATGCTTGGTAAAAACAGAAATCAGGGCATAGATATGAAATGAACATGAAATCATACTAAAAAACAGTTTAAGTTGGTTTTCTCCTACCTCAGGTCAATTTATCTTCTAAGCAAATCCAAAGCCTTTTCAATGTGTCAGGGTTTGATCCTATACCATATACATATTACTTTAAGTGTTAGAGATGTCAGAGAGTTAATCGGCACAACGTCCGGTGGTATCTAATTCATAAACCAAAACAGAACAAAACAGGGGTGATTGATCGATCACTGACCCTTATTGATCGATCAATCCCTCTTGTTGATCGATCAATAACCCCATTGATCGATCAACACCCTCTCAGTTTCACTCCTGCACATGGTCAGTTGATCGATCAATACACTCATTGATCGATCAATAGCCTCACCTTTTCCTTCTCAATACAGTTTAAATTGATCGATCACCACCTTGGTTGATCGATCAATGCCTCCTGTTGATCGATCAATGCCCTCATTGATCGATCACCAACCCAATTTTAAAAACTCCCTCCTTCTGTCCACATTAAATAATTATACAGATTGATCGATCAATGGCCTCATTGATCGATCACTACCCTACAGTGATCGATCAATACCTCTTATTGATCGATCACAGACTGCCATAGATCGATCAACACCTCTTGTTGATCGATCACTCCCTTGGATTGATCGATCAACACCCAAGTTGATCGATCAATGCCCTCGGGCATTGAACTTCCAGCATATGAGGGGTCTCTGTTCCCCTTCTGTCCTATATAGATTGATCGATCAATGCACCTCATTGATCGATCACCACCTGTCATTGATCGATCAACACCTTCATTGATCGATCACCAATGACAGAACTCTGTCATTAATGGAGTTCACCTCCCTTCCATTTTCTACCCTTTTTCCATTAATGGTTTTCAACCACCATTAATACTACATTAATACACACACTTTAACCTCTCTTTTGACCCTGTTTATCACACACAAACTCACCTTTTCGTGGGCCCTTTCGGGGTTCCGGCAACGATCCGAAAGAGGGTTTCAGATCTAGATCTCGGAGTCCATCCTTGATCCGGATCCAACGAGAAGTCCTTCAGCTCCGGTTCAGCAGACAGAGGCCTCTCACACCTATCTCAGACCATAACCAAACTCGTTTTCTTGGCCTAGCTACCCTAGTTTAGGAACCCCTCTTCTTAACTTACTAACCCTGTTCTTCTTCTCCAAGGATTTCCTCTTGGAAAACCCTCCTAGCACAAATCTCTTAGCTACTGGAGCAGCTAGGGCAAAGGAAGGAAGGAGAAGAAGTGAAAGTCTCTCCCCTTGTCTCCCTTCCTTCTCCTATAAGCTAACCCAAAACAGATATTTCTGTTTTGCCCCTAGTGTATGCTCCGGTATGGAGCACGAACACAGTTGCTACTGCGCAATATGTTTCATCGACCCTCTACACAACTCGGGCTTAAACGAAATTGCACACGTGATTTCATCTCATCACGGTGCCACTTTATCTAAACTAATATAATTCTAAAGTTTTTTTTTTTTTTTACGTCAGCCTTGATCTCCGTGCCGGGCACGTAGATCGAAGCAGTCAGGTCCGTGTTCTAAATTTCGAGGTCGTTACACTTCCGAAAATACGAAATTATCGATTAAAATATAAAATTATCGGGCGATAATATGGTAAGTCATATTATCAGCTGATAATTTCAAACTATCGGCTGATAGCTGTTTTTCAATTTTTTTAAAGGGTTTAAAACGCTTTTTGAAAACCACCCCCTTACTTCCTCCTTCTCTTCCTCTTTCGGAAATCACCTTCGTACTCGACAGAAACTTGCCGGAACCTTGCCGGATCTCTAGATCTACCTTATTGCTCACATTCCTACTCGCCGGAAACTTACCGGATCTCTAGATCTACCTTATTGCTCGCCGGAACCTCATCGGAACCTCGTCGGATCTCTATATCATCCCCGGAACCTCCGCCTAAAAATAGGCAGCGAAAATAAATTTACCAGATACTACCAACCAAGGAAGATATAGGTGACGTATCACTTATACAACGTGGCGCAATTTGCACCCTTTATTTTGACAGTTGGCGTTGAAGATTCTGGAAGCACCCTTCTTTTACTCGACTAAGCTCTCTATATATTTCTTATTTTACATTTACCCCATGTTTTATGAGAAATGTCGAAAGTAACACTTCTTTACTTGTTTCTGTTTTGGTAAGAGGCTTAGAGGAGTGAATATTCCTTAGGAATTTAGTAGAAAAGTGCTCTTCCACGGATCTCAAAGCTTCTAATACACAATGTAAGTAGAAGTCAAAAGATTTGTGTTCTTCGACGTGCCCTCCCAAATTGTTTTAAGGGAGCCATTACTTGCACTCCCTTTTTAAGTGATTGCACCGAAGTTAAAAAAATACTATTTTAAGGACATGTAACATATGAAAATGTAATCTTGACCGTTTGATTTAAAGCTCATGATCTATAGATCCTTAGTGGATAAGATTGGCACAAAATATAATCTTTATCATTTGGTTAAATATAGTCAAAAACTATTATTTGATTCAACGATTTACAACAATAGATCATATGATAAATATCGTATTTTGCTCTGATCTTATCCACTAAGGATCTATAGATCATGAACTTTAAATCAGACAGCCTAAATTGCGTTTTCACATGTCACATGTCCCTAAAGGTAGCCCTTACTTGCACACATTTTTCAAGTGATATTACACCAGATTTAAAGAAAGATGGTATTTTAGGGACATGTGATATGTAAAAATGCAATATGGCCGTCTAATTTGAAGTTCATGATCAATAAATAGATCTCTGATATATAAAATTGGAGCAAAGCACGATGCTTGTCATATGGTTTTTTGTAGTCTAACTGTTGAATTATATAATAGCCTTTATTCCATTTAATCAAATGTTGAAAATTATATTTAGTTCTAATCTCTTGCAATCGATATCTTTAAATTATGTCCTTCAAATCAAATGGCTTAGATGGTGTTTTTACATAGTAGAGGTCGCTAAACTTACAAGTCTTTCTTTTAAATTCACTGCAATCCAGTGCAATCACCTAAAAAGCATGTGCAAGTAATGGCTCCCAATAGGAAGCAATCAAAGGGTTTAAAAGGGTTGTACATATGGGCACTTTCAGAGATTGCGTGAGCGGTAATAGAGGTACCCATATATATAGAGGTGCGCAATATTTCACACAGTAGATCTTGAAATCATAGCCCAACTAGCAGACAGTAAGATCTTGATTCCACGTGTCATACATCTCAAAAATGACCCTGATCATGAGCGTATCATGAGAAGGGTTCTCGGGTCACTTGAGATTTATTCAATGTGAAATTAAAATCTGATCGTCTGATATGTTTTGCATGAGCTTAAGATCCATTGTGTGATAAAAAATTAGCCTCACTAGTGTAAATATGTATTCTAACAATGTTAAAGAGTTTTAAAAAACCAATAAAATAAAGTTCGACAAAGTTCAATAAAGTTCGGAGCATATTTTCAAAAAAATATGAAATTTACCGAAAATTTGACCAATTTATGATTCGGATCATGAACAAAACCAAAATCGAAATCGAGATTTTGATCCATGCTCAGCATCGCGTCTATATGTAAAATCTCGGCCGAGACATCTCGGTTTCGGTCTGAACCAAGACCGAAATATTTAAAATATCGCCTCCCCTTAGAAAAGCAAATTATCGGCCGAGACTTGTTTTCCATTTTTTTTTTTTGCTGGGTAAAAAACCCATCTTATTTGCAAAAATTTGGATTTTTTCTTCCTCCTCTTCCTTTTCCCCAAACCACCTTTCTTCTAGCCGGAAACCCACCAGAATCTTGACGAATCTCATCGGGTGGCTGCGTTGCAAAAACAGGGAAGCAGAAGAAGGAAAAAGAAGAGGCTAACCTCTTCTTATGGACTTTTCTACTGAGCTGCGCAGCACCATCGGTTTGGTGGTGCTGATCTTCTTCTTAAATGGTCTTCATCTTCTTCACATCAACATCTTCTTCAATGGCTTTGCTGGGTCTCTTATTGAAACCTGCTTTGTGAGATGCTTTAACATCAACATCTTCCACCAACCAGATGGTGCAAAGTGGCATTATTTCATTCGTTGCATGCCTCATTTCCATATATTACCCTCGATAAATGTAATTTTTAGTTAGATCACATGCTATAAAGGTTGTGCGCAATCTGTTTTGTCGCCACTCGATCACGTTTCTGATTCATCCCGCCTGTCGAATCTGTCAATCGCACCATGTTTATGGTTCAGGCCAAGGTTGAAGGTCAACATTAACAAATGTTTTTAGTCAGCTTTTTGGCTGATCAAATGGACGAGATCAACTGATCACCTAGATGTGGTCATTAGCCTCGATAACGTTTCATGATTCATCCAGACCGTCGAATTTGTCAATCGCACCATGTTTATGGTTCGGGCCAGGGTTGAAAGTCAACGTTATCATATGTTTTCAGTCAACTTTTTGGCTGATCAAATGGATGAGATCAACTGACTAGACGTAGGTTATTAGATCCAACGCATGCATGCTATGCTTACGGATATGAAACGAGTATATTCACTCATATATCTCTCTATTCGTGCCTATCAGATTACTCATCGACACGTATATTAAAAATTGTTGATCGTATTGACCGTGATAGGTGCGACATGATCTCAAGATCTATTGTATGGAAAAAGGGTGAAACATGATCTCCATCATCTATTGCGAAGCAATCAATGGGTTTAAAGGGGTTGCACATATGGGCACTTTTAGGGATTGCATGAGCGGTAATAGAGGTACCCATATATATATATATATATATATATATATATATATATATATATATATATATATATATATATATATATATATATATATATATATAATATTGTAGTGTGCAGTCTGTTTTACCAAAAATTTGATTGAAATTTGATCAATTTACGGTCAACAAACAAACCTGAAACCGAGATTTTGATCCATCTTTGTTATCGTGATTGATTCGGTGTCATTGCATGATCCTGACCCAACCCAGATTTTGACCGGGTTAGACACATCAAAATTTACCTGTGTGGTGGGTCTAGTCTGGTCAGATAAACACACAGATCGGGTCAACCCAACTTACTTAATTGCACACAAGATTGTGTGGTTGTACATAATCACATAGTTACCAAATTTATAATTATCATTTTTTTTAAAAATAATAAAAACCACTAATTTTTGAAAAATTCAAGAATTATTCGTGACTTTTCCAAAACATACAATATTTTGAAAATTCGAGAATTATTTGAGATTAATTCGCCTCACTAGTAAATATATGTGTTCAAATGATGCTAAAGAGTTGAAAAAAACTAATAGAATAAAGTTCAACAAAGTTTGGTAAAGTTCGGAGCATATTAAATTTTTTTTTTTGAAATTTATCGAAATTTTGACCGAAATTACCAAAATTTTGACCAATTTACGGTTCGGGTCATGACCGAAACTGAAATCGAGATTTTGATCTATGATATGAAGATCTCGTAAGCCAATATTATGGTGTATCAAAATCTGTGCACTTTAATATCCGATATATTATGGACATCCATTGTACTGTTTAGATTGGTCACGGATATTTGTCACGTGACGTAACAGTGAAATATTCTTTAATGGTGTAAGATCAATCACCTATTTTAATGGCTTAATGCGACGCTTCGTCGAGGCAAGAGATATATTATGGACATCCATTGTACGCTTGATTGCTTGTATAATTTGGTTTGCCCCAGATTTGAGTTTCCGTCGGCACACCTAGGGTTAGATTTGATATTAAGTAATCGAATCACTCCTAGACTCCTAGTAAAATTGTTACTTCTAAATTTTAGTTTCCAAGTAAAACTATTACTTCTATATTTTAATTTATATTAGATGTTAAGCTATTATAAAGTGTTCATTTTTGTACACATGACACTAATTTTACTCACCGCATCGCTCTATATGATGATCTCGTAAGCCAATATTATGGTATGTCAAAATCTGAGCACTCTAATATCCGATATATTATGGACATCCATTGGACTATTTAGATTGCTCACAGATATTTGTCACGAACTCGAAAATCCATTATTTCAAATGAAACTTATCACATTTCATTCGATCATATCAAACATTTATGAAATAAAATCAAAAATACAATTTTGTATCGAATTTTCCCCACCTCAACTTTAGTGTCGAGAGAACGCAATACAATTATTCATATTGATGAACTGTAGGCCTCAATGTACATCACATAACATTCATAAAATACATGACAATGACTAAATAATCACACATGTCGAAGTTCTTTAAGTTTTTTAGATGAAATGGACAAGTTCGTGTTAACGTTGGATCATGTTGATCTTGTCCCAATTTCCTCCTCAATTTTGACTTTTAAAAAATTTTATTTATGAATTTATTAATTCCCACACATTATAGAGCTTGTTCTCCTCTTTCCAATGCTTCAAGAATCGTGTCAACCCGAGTTCGGAGTAAAAAGTTATGGCAAAAATATTGGGACCTCGCTCAAGCAATTTTCAAAACCGATCGATCGATTTTCCAAGGTAGAGAAAACCGATCGATAAATTTCTCTAAAATTTCACACTTCTCTATTCTGTTAAATCCGACCGATCGGTTTTGACATATTCTGTAGCCCATTCGGACTTCGTCTTCTTTGGTTCATTTTCCCCTAAATCTTCAAACACATTCCATCAATCATTATGCATTCATTAATCTAAGTTAAGAATAACTAATATAACAGGATGGCACTACGATGCTGACCTTTCTTGATCTTTAACGCGTCCTGTAGGGATCGTTGCTAAAGAGGGTTTCAGAGTAAGTCTTGCGGATCCTTACGGTGATCGAATCAAATAGGGTACAACACGAAGGCTCACACTAGTACGTATTGATCCTAAGCTTCTCAATCGCGGACAACGCAATCACGACAATCGGTTCAAACTCGTTCAAAACCACCCTCTCCCACGCTCTTAATAGAAATTAAAAATAAAAATAACAAATAATAAGAATAAGAATAAATAAGAATGGGTAATTCGACATAACAAGCGAACTGCAAAATTAATGTTCAATATTTCACTTAGAATAAAATTTTGAAAGCATAAAAAGATAATTTGAACCTAACATCTTATATAATTAATGCATAAATAAAAACCCATCCTACGCCAGCGAATTGAATTCGATTAAAACTAGTAAATTCAAATCAAGCGAATCAAAACTAAGTAACTATTGTTAACACACCCTCAAAATCTCCATAAGCTCCCAAGAAATCCGAGCACCAATACAAGCATACACCACCTGATATATTGTAAGAGGGGAATCCCAGTTGCTCATAATAATCTCTTAAGGAGTCCCCACCCCTTGCAACCCGAGTACCAACACGGCCAAAGTCTCTCTCTTACATCCAAAAAATCCCCCCTAGCCAAAACGATCGAAGCTAAATTCTGAAGCTCCATTGAATGCGCTAAAGATATGCGGTAGCCGTCAAATAGCAATTGAAAATCATCATAGATCCCCACCCCTGAAACGAAAACATATGGATGTGCCAGGAAATCCTTAAGGGCTTCAGGGACGTTGTTGTTGTCGTTCAGTTGGAGGATGAGACCGATTTCAGTCTCACAGCTGGAGGGTGGAGATTCTACCGATTAGTTGTGGATTATATTGGAGGGCGAGTTTGAGATGGAGTCTTTATTCTTCGCTCGGGTGTTATTGGGAGACAAAATTTTTGATAGTCGAGGGAGAAGTAGAGGATGATGTCTATTGGAGTGCCAAAATATCTGACGGTGAATCTCCGATAGGTGTTGATGGTTAGGTTCCAGTGTTCGAAGATGGTGATGTTGCCTTCTTCGTTCATCATCTTTTTGGTTTAGAGAGAGAGAGAGAGAAAGAGGAAAAGAGAGAAAGTGGAGCAGTTTACGGAAATTATGTATAGGCGGGGGTACTTAATTGCTTATATAGGAATCCTATAATAGGATAACCGACCCAAAGATACACTCCCATTAAAACTGCTATTTGACTTATTTCTAGATTTTGGTTTATATAAGATGTTAAGCTATTATAAAGTTTACCATACACATAAACACTAATTTTACTTAGCATTGCGTCTATATAAAGATTTCGTAAGCCAATATTACGGTTTGTCAAAATCTGTGCACTCTAATATCCGATAATATTATGGACATTCATTGGACTATTTAGATTCCTCACAAATATTTGTCATAAACTCGAAAATCCAATATTTCAAATCAAACTTATCACATTTCGTTAGATCATATCAAGCATCTAAGAAATCAAATAAAAGATACAATTATGTGTCGAATTTTTCCCACATCAACTTTAGCGTCGAGAGAACGTAACACGATGATTCCTATTGTCGGACTCTAGTTCTCAATCTAAATCCCACAACATTCATAAAATATGTGTCAATGACTAAAGAATCACACATGTCAAAGTTCTTTAAGTTTTTGAAGCGAAATGGACAAGTTCGTTTTAACCTTGGATCATGTAGATCTTGTCCCAATTTCTCCATCAATTTTGATCTCTAAAAATTTTAATTCATGAATTTATTAATTCACACATGTTATACTGCTTGTTCTCCTCTTTCCAACGCCTCAAGAATCACAACAATCCGAGTTCAGAGTAAAATGTTATGGCCAAAATACCGCGACCTCGCTCAAGCGATTTCCAAAATCGATCGATCGATTGCTCTAAAATTTTACACTTCTCTGTCCTGTCGAATTCGATCAATCGGTTTTGACAAATTCTGTAGCGCACTCAGGCTTCCTCTTCTTTGATTCATTTTCCCCTAAATCTTTAAACACATTCCATCAATCATTATGCATTCATTAATCTAAGCTCTGGACAACTAATATAACACGATGGCACTACGATGCTCTGCCTTTTAGATCGTTAATGCGTCTTGTGGTGATCGTTGCTAAAGAGGGTTTCGAAGTAAGTCCTGCGGATCCTTGCAGTGATCGAATCATACAGGGTTCAACACGGAGGCTCACACTAGTACGTATTGATCCTAACCTTCTCAATCGCGGACGACGCATCCACGACAATCAGTTCACACTCGTTCAAAACCACTATCTCTCATGCTTTTAATAGGAAGTAAAAATAAAAATAATGAATAATAAGAGTAAGAATAGATAAGAATGTGTAATTCAACATAACAAGCGAACTGTGGAATTAATGCTCAATATTTTACTTAGAATAAATATTTGAAAGCATAAAAAGATAATTTGAACATAACTTCTTATATAATTAAAAAATATATAAAAATTTATCCTACTCTAGCGAATTAAATTCGATTAAACCTTGTGAATTCAAATCAAGCGAATTAGAACTAAGTAATTGATGAGTAGTGAAATAAGATGATATTTCACCCCTAAATACCTACATTTAGCTGTCCAATGAAGGCTATCTGATGAGAATTATTAGATTTGAAGTGTTTAAGGTAAACACAAGCCAAGTGTAGAAAACAACCCAAGAATTTTGAAAATAATGTCAAAACACTGCAACTTTGGGTCATCGAGAACTTGGTGCGAGTTTCAGATCAATTTGGACCTTCAAGACGGCTGAATTATGAAATTATCAAAACACAAATGTTGTAGATCTTTCTGTCAGCTTTCCAACGCCGTAAGAATCATGTCAATTCAGCTTCAGGGACGTTGTTGATGTCGTTCAATTGGAGGAAGAGGCACCGATTTCGGTCGCACAGCTGGAGAGTGGATATTCTACCGATTAGTTGTGGATTATATTGGAGGGCGAGTTTGAGATGGAGTCTTTATTCTTCGCTTGGGTGTTATTAGGAGACGAAATTTTTTATAGTTGAGGGAGAAGTAGAGGATGATGCCTATTGGAGTGCAAAAATATCTGACGATGAAGATCCGATAGGTGTTGATGGTTGGGTCCCGGTGTTCGAAGATGGTGATGTTGCCTTCTTCGTTCATCATCTTTTTGGTTGAGAGAGAAAGAGAGAGGAAAAGAGAGAGAAGGTAGAGCAGTTTATGAAAATTATGGATAGGCGGGGATGCTTAATTGCTTATATAGGAATCCTATAATAGGATAACCGACCCAAAGATACACTCCCATTAAAAATGCTATTTGACTTATTTCTATATATTAGTTTATATAAGATGTTAAGCTATTATAAAGTTTATCATACACATAGTCCCTAATTTTACTTAGCATTGCGTCTATATAAAGATTTCGTAAGCCAATATTACGGTTTGTCAAAATCTGTGCACTCTAATATCCGATAATATTATGGACATTCATTGGACTGTTTAGATTCCTCACAAATATTTGCCAAAAACTCGAAAATCCAATATTTCAAATCAAACTTATCACATTTCGTCAGATCATATCAAGCATCTAAGAAATCAAATAAAAAATATAATTATGTATCGAATTTTTCCCACATCAACTTTAGCGTCGAGAGAACGTAACACGATGATTCCTATTGTCAGACACTAGTCCTCAATCTAAATCCCACAACATTCATAAAATATGTGTCAATGCCTAAAGAATCACACATGTCGAAGTTCTTTATGTTTTTAAAGTGAAATGAACAAGTTCGTTTTAACCTTGGATCATGTAGATCTTGTCCCAATTTCTCTCTCAATTTTGATCTCTAAAAATTTTAATTCATGAATTTATTAATTCACACACGTTATAGTGCTCGTTCTCCTCTTTCCAACGCCTCAAGAATCGCGTTAATCCGAGTTCGGAGTAAAATTTTATGGCCAAAATACTGCAATCTCGCTCGAGCGATTTCTAAAACCGATCAATCGGTTTTTCAAGGTAGAGAAAACCAATCGATCGGTTGCTCCAAAATTTCACACTTCTCTATTCTGTCAAATTCGATCAATCGGTTTTGACAAATTCTATATCCCACTCGGGCTTCCTCTTCTTTGATAAATTTTCTCCTAAATCTTCAAACACATTCCATAGGTGAAGATCCGATAGGTGTTGATGGTTTGGTTCCAGCGTTCGAAGATGGTGATGTTGCCTTCTTCGTTCATCATCTTTTTAGTTTAGAGAGAGAGAGAGAGAGGAAAAGAGAGAGAAGGTGGAGCAGTTTACGAAAATTATGGATAAGCGAGGATGCTTAATTGCTTATATAGGAATCCTATAATAGGATAACCGACCCAAAGATACACTCCCCTTAAAATTGCTATTTGACTTATTTCTAGATTTTGGTTTATATAAGATGTTAAGCTATTATAAAGTTTACCATACACATAGACACTAATTTTACTTAGCATTGCGTCTATATAAAGATCTCGTAAGCCAATATTACGGTTTGTCAAAATCTGTGCACTCTAATATCCGATAATATTATAGACATTCATTGGACTGTTTAGAATCCTCACAAATATTTATCACAAACTCAAAAATCCAATATTTCAAATCAAACTTATCACATTTCGTTAGATCATATCAAGCATCTAAGAAATCAAATAAAAAATACAATTATGTATCGAATTTTCACCACATCAACTTTAGCGTCGAGAGAACATAACACGATGATTCCTATTGTCGGACTCTAGTCCTCAATCTAAATCCCACAACATTCGTAAAATATGTGTCAATGACTAAAGAATCACACATGTCGAAGTTCTTTAAGTTTTTGAGGCGAAATGGACAAGTTCGTTTTAACCTTGAATCATGTAGATCTTGTCCTAATTTCTCCCTCAATTTTGATCTCTAAAATTTTAATTCATTAATTTATTAATTCACACACGTTATAGTGCTCATTCTCCTCTTTCCAACGCCTCAAGAATTGCGTTAATCCGAGTTCGGAGTAAAATGTTATGGCCAAAATACCGTGACCTCGCTCGAGCGATTTCTAAAACCGATCGATTGGTTTTCCAAGGTAGAGAAAATCGATCGGTTGCTCCAAAATTTCACACTTCTCTATTCTGTCGAATTCGATCAATCGGTTTTGACAAATGCTATAGCCCACTCGGGCTTCCTCTTCTTTGATTCATTTTCCCCTAAATCTTCAAACACATTCCATCAATCATTATGCATTCATTAATCTAAGCTCTGGACAACTAATATAACACGATGGCACTACGATGCTCTACTTTCTAGATCGTTACTGCTTCTTGTGGCGATCGTTGCCAAAGAGGGTTTCGAAGTAAGTCTTGTGGATCCTTGCAGTGATCGAATCATACAGGGTTAAATACGGAGGCTCACACTAGTACATATTGATCCTAACCTTCTCAATCGTGAACGATGCATCCACGAAGTTCAGTTCACACTCGTTCAAAACCACCCTCTCTCATGCTCTTAATAGGAAGTACAAATAAAAATAACGAATAATAAGAGTAAGAATAGATAAGAATGTGTAATTCGACATAACAAGCGAACTGTGGAATTAATGCTCAATATTTTACTTAGAATAAATATTTGAAAGCATAAAAAGATAATTTAAACATAACATCTTATATAATTAAAAAATATATATAAATTTATCCTACTCTAGCGAATTGAATTCAATTAAAACTAGTGAATTCAAATCAAGCGAATCAGAACTAAGTAACTATTGTTAACACACCTTCAAAATCTCCATAAGCTAAGAAGAAATCCGAACACCAATAGAAGCATACAGCACCTGAAATACTGTAAGAGGGGAATTCCTTTGCTCATAACAATCTCTTGAGGAATCTCCACCCCTTGCAACTCGAGTACCAACTCGGCCAAAGTCTCTCTCTTACATCCAAAAGATCCTCCCTACACAAAGCGATCGATGCTAAATTCCGAAGTTCCATCGGATGCGCTAAAGATATGCGGTAGCTGTAGAATAGCAATTGAGAGTCATCATAGATCCTCACCCTCGAAACGTAAACATATGAATGTGCCAGGAAATCCTTAAGGGCTTCAGGGACGTTGTTGTTGTCGTTGAATTGGAGGATGAGGCACCGATTTTGATCGCACAGCTAGAGAGTGGAGATTCTAGCGAATAGTTGTGGATTATATTGGAAGACGAGTCAGAGATAGAGTCTTTGTTCTTCGCACGGATGGTATTGGGATATGACATATTAGACAGCCA
The DNA here is from genome assembly GCA_021018995.1 of Chloranthus sessilifolius. Taxonomy (NCBI): domain Eukaryota; kingdom Viridiplantae; phylum Streptophyta; class Magnoliopsida; order Chloranthales; family Chloranthaceae; genus Chloranthus; species Chloranthus sessilifolius. Next base: position 116,690,896 of record CM037594.1, on the reverse strand, counting down.
AGGAAGAAGTAGGGAGGATGATGTCTATTGGAGTGTCAAAGAATCTGACGTTAAAGCTTCGATAGGTGTTGATGGTTGGGTTCCGGTGTATGAAGATGGTGATGTTGCCCCCTTCGTTCATCATCTTTTTGGTTTAGAGAGAGAGAGAGAGAGAAAGAAAGGTAAGGAGAGAGAGAAGTTATAGCACTTTACCAAAATTATGGGGAGGAGGGAGTGTTTAATTGCTTATATAGGATGGTCGACCCACTGCTAGACTCCCATTGAAACTGTTATTGGACTTATTTCCAAACTTTAGTTTATATAAGATGTTAAACAATTATAAAGTTTACTATACACATGACACTAATTTTACTCAATAACGCATCATATGAAGATCTTGTAAGCCAATATTATGGTGTCAAAATCTGTGCACTCTAATATCCGATATATTATGAACTACCGATTAGTTGTGGATTATATTGGAGGACGAGTCCGAGATGCATGGAGACTTTGTTCTTCGCTCAGGTGGTATTAGGAAATGAAAATTTCGAGAGCAGAGAGAGTAGGGAGGATGATGTCTATTGGAGTGCCAAAAAATTTGACAGCGAAGCTCCGATAGGTGTTGATGGATGGGTTTTGGTGTTCTAAGATGGTGATATTGCCCCCTTCTTTCATCATGGATTGTGAGAGATAAGGAGAGAGAAACTGGAGAGTGAAGATTCTATCGAATAGTTATGGATTATATTGGAGGGCGAGTCCGAGATGGAGTCTTTGTTCTTCGCTCGGGTAGTATTGGGAGATGAAATATTAGATAGCCGAGGGAGTAGGGAGGATGATGTCTATTGGAGTGTCGAAGAATCTGACGTTGAAGCTTCGATAGCTGTTGATGGTTGGGTTTCGGTGTTCGAAGATGGTGATGTTGCCCCCTTCGTTCATCATATTTTTGGTTTAGAGAGAGAGAGTGAAAGTTAAGGAGAGAGAGAAGCTGTAGCACTTTATCAAAATTATGGAGAGGAGGGTGTGCTCAATTGCTTATATAGGATAACCGACCCACTGCTAGACTCCCATTGAATATGTTATTGGACTTATTCTAAACTCTGATTTGTATAAGATGTTAAGCAATAATAAAGATTACTATACACATGACACTAATTTTACTCAGCATCGCGTCATATGAAGATCTCGTAAGCCAATATTATGGTGTCAATATTAGAGAGAGTGTGAGAGATAAGGAGAGAGAAGTTGTATAATCGAGATGAAGGTGTGTTTAATTGCTTATATAGAATATTCTGTGAAATTATCGTACGCCGCCTCCTTTCGTGTTTATTTGTTTAGAGAGAGAGAAAGACTTCCCTGAAAATTTGGCGAGGAGGGTACATTTGATTGCTTGTATAATTTGGTTTGCCTAAGATTTGAGTTTCCGTCGGCACACCAAGGGTTAGATTCGGTATTAAGTAACCGAATCACTCATAGACTCCCAGTAAAATTGTTACTTCTAAATTTTAGTTTCCAAGTAAAACTATTACTTCTATATTTTAATTTATATTAGATGTTAAGCTATTATAAAGTGTTCATTTTTTTACACATGACACTAATTTTACTCACCGCATTGCGTCTATGTGATGATCTCGTAAGCCAATATTAAGGTATGTCAAAATCTGAGCACTCTAATATCCGATATATTATGGACATTCATTGGACTATTTAGATTGCTCACAGATATTTGTCACAAACTTGAAAATCCGTTATTTAAAATGAAACTTATCACATTTCATTCGATCATATCAAATATTTATGAAATAAAATCAAAAATACAATTTTGTATCGAATTTTCCCCACCTCAACTTTAGCGTCGAGAGAACGCAATACAATTATACATATTAACGATCTGTGGGCCTCATTGTACGTCACATAACATTCGTAAAATACATGACAATGACTAAAGAATCACACATGTCAAAGTTCTTTAAGTTTTTTACATGAAATGGACAATTTCGTGTTAACGTTATATCATGTAGATCTTGTCCCAATTTCCTCCTCAATTTTGACTTTTAAAAAATTTTATTTATGAATTTATTAATTCTCACACATTATAGAGCTTGTTCTCCTCTTTCCAATGCCTCAAGAATCGCGTCAACCCCGAGTTCGGAGTAAAATGTTATGGCTAAAATATTGGAACCTCGCTCAAGTGATTTCCAAAATCGATCGATCAATTTTTCGAGGAAGAGAAAACCGATCGATCAATTTCTCTAGAATTTCACACTTCTCTATTCTGTCAAATCTGACTGATCGGTTTTGATATATTCTGTAGCCCATTCGGACTTCGTCTTCTTTGGTTCATTTTTCCCTAAATCATCAAACACATTCCATCAATCAGTATGCATTCATTAATCTAAGCTCAGGACAACTAATATAACACGATGGCACTACGATACTGACCTTTCTTGATCGTTAACGCGTCCTGTGGGGATCGTTTGTGACGACCCGACTTTTCCAATCCCTAAGGTATAGGAAAGGCCGGTTCATCAACTTATTGATTTCTCAATAAGCCGTAACAAACAGAAGCCGGCAACATAAACAAAGGTCTAAAGACAGAGGCAACATATAATAATCCAAAAAGAAACAAAAGATTACATATAACAAAAAGAATATATCACTGTGAGGAACCAAAATGAACCACTGGTGATGGCCAATCCGATCACCTAAAATAGAGGTTCACAATAATGGTTCCTCGAGTGATATCAAAAGAACAAAAATAATAGCCTAGGGCTCAATATTCCAAAATAATATCCAGACAAAATACCAAAAATACAGAAACGAAGATCACGGGAAGAACTCCTCAGCTGGTATATCCAAATCATCCTCTGGAATATAATCGGAGTCCTCCGGATCCTCTGACCCAAGGTCAGTCTCAGCACCTGTGACGTATAGTCGAGGGTGAGCTAACAACCAAGCTCAATAGAGGAAGACAGATCAATTTGCATTTCATTATCAGTACAGGTTTTTCAAAAGACAGAATCGGATCAAATATGGTTTTTCAAATGATGCTTTCTAATTTAAATCTCCAGTACTAATCCTGAGTCAAAACTGATAATATCATCTAAAGTGTTCAAAGTGTTCTGATTTAGCATGCTTCTTGTCTTAAATTTATAACTTAATTTTATCTCCCAAATTTTCTATAGCATGAGAGCGGACTAAGTGACCGATGGGAAGACCCTACTGACCATCGTCGTTCATGAACCCATTTCGAAAAATGCAACAAGCCCCTACGCTATGAGGGAAACTTGCGCCAAAGTTTTACCGTCAACACGGTTGGTAGAATCTAGGGCATCGTACTTATGAACCCTAAATCAAATGCAAATGCTAACACATATCAAAGCTTATTATTCATAATATAATTCTGATTTTTTTCAAGATTCTGATTCGAAGTTCTGATTCAAAATTTAGTTGAGGTTCTGATTCAAAATTTAGCTGAGGTTCTGATTTCCAAAGATTCTTATTCATAACAATGTTTACAAATTTTCAGATTGTGTCATATGTTCAAGCTTTATTTATACTGTGTGCACAGATTTTACCAAATTTATACATTTCAAGGAAATTGCCTAAAATAGTTTGTGCTTATAATTTATGCAAATAGTAATTTGGGTTCCCCTACCTTAACCAAGAAGTTCCAAACACATGAACAAGCAGTCCTCTCCAAGGACTCCCAATAGACAAAACCTACATATATTAACACCCTCAGTGTTAATATAAAACTCAAAAAAATCAAACCAAAAGCTTACAGAGTAAAAAATCCAACAAACTTTCAAAAGCCAAAAGCAGGACAGAATTCGACCATCGATTTCAAAATCGTTGGTCGAATTTGAAATTCGATGGTCGAATGCAAAATCGACCATCGAATTTCGTAACTCGCCTCGAGCCTAAAATTCTCATTTATTTTATCGATTTTCAAATCGGCGGTCAATTCCAATTCGACGATTTCAAAATTGACAAATGAATTTCTGAGCTCTGGTCATTAAATTAACCTGTCCGGATTCTTTTTCCTATCTTTTTCACAGCTATTCCATCTTCTTTATTGAATATATATGTTTAATTCTAACAACTCTCATCAGATTTACATACGGAGGTTTTTAAGACATACCTCTTTTTAGCTTTAAACGGTTGATTCCTTCGTACCGATTCACGCACCGGAACCAGTTTCTAAGATCGAAGGTTTAAAGCATCAATTCTGTCCATTATCACCCTTCTTCCATTGCACAGATCTGTAGACACAGTGATGTCCTCTCCTCTAACCTTCTCTTCTAATATCTCAAACTGATCCAAAAATCAATACTAATCTAATCAATGGTCAAGATGGAAAGAGGAGCTCTCATTCTTCCTAGATCTGGGATCAAATGGGACTTTAAATGGGCAGGTCCTTAGAGCTTAATTCCAACGAGAGAGAGAAGTGAAACTTCTCTTGGACTCTCTCTTATAACCAAGCTAAACAAAAATAAATATCTAGATTTTTATAAATGTAACTTATCTACTTAAGTTGGAACTTATTCCTTGCTAACCACTAACACTACTTTATTGTGTAAGTTATTTTCTATATCACTTGTACAAATCTCCTAACCATATCCTTTGGTCATCTCGCTCATCATAACTAAAACTAAACAAAAAGCTCAGAAAATCTCATCATTATTTTCGGGCACGCTTTCCAAGGTAAACGAAATATGTCAAAATATCAGGGATATTACATTCACCCCTCTTTAGAAATTTTCGTCCGCGAAAATTGGATGCAACATAGGGCACATGGGCCACCGTGTTTCGATCCCACAGGGCACGCAAGCCAAGGGATGGGATCCGTAGTAACATGGATGTACTGCATGTGGCATCAAAGGCCATAGTGGATTGCATCCGTACATGGATGCCCACACCCCAAGTGTCACGTGCCGGGAGACCGATGCACAGTGACGCATGAAGCCATAAAGATATCAAAATTTATCAAAGCAATCATGTAGAACAAGAGTGATAGAGAGATGAAATCCCCATAAGTATCTAAATGAAGCATTTACCAAAATATAAGCAAAATCAAACTCATACTGAGATCCAAAACGTAGATAGAAAAGTGAACAACAAGCACCAAAATGATCCATATACAAACAGAGATAAACAAAGTATCTGAAACCAAGTAAAGACAGAAAATAAAAGATAACAAAAGAAGGACCACCAGGTCCTAATAATCCAGGCTGTAAAAATAAGTACAGACCCATAACAACAAAAGTAAACCAGTACCCCCCTCCCCCAAGCATGCTAAAAATCCCCAGCTGTAGATGGACCCGCCCGATCCGAAGCACCATCGCCCTCAACAGCAGCATCATCACCCGCATCAGCTGTGGCCGTAGGAGGCATGCTAGTACCAGCGCCCGACGTCGAAGGGCGATATACTGAAGCTCGGATATCGGCCATATATGTAGTGTAATCATCGGGAAATGCATGCTGCATGAGATAAGAGAGAGCGCCGCCATGGACATCCAACTCCTGACGCATAGAGCTGGTATGGTGTGTGAGCTCGTGAATCTGGTGGCTCATGGCGGTCATCTGTCTGGTGAACTCGGATAGTGTGAGGATATCACTCGGTGGGGGCTGAGTAGGTGTAGGGGTAGCAGTATCAGGGGCAGAACGAGTAGGGTCTTCATCATCGTCGCTATCTGTCTCAGGTGCCGCTGCATCCTTTGGGGCTTTTACTAACCGACTGTATGTTTGACCCCAATTGACCAGGGTATAAAGTTTTCGACCTGCGGTGGATTTGGGTTCGGTAGGAAGGATATCATAAGCAGGGCCCGCCCGGTAGTTCTCAATCATCACGGAAATTACGCGAGCATAAGGCATATTCTTCATGGGTTTCTTCCTATGTTCTCCCATTTTTTCTCGTGCCTTAATGATCCCTTTGAAAAGGATGTCAGGTGCACTGAACCATCGCTCTTTATAGGCCGAAAATAGAATTTGTTGTAGGGGGCCGGTGCGCTCAGATTGATGACCAAAAGGGTAAAGGGTGGTCTTCAAAATTTTATCCAATATCCACATGGTCTCAGGCATTTGAACCGTGACTATGGATTTACCGGACCCATGACGGCCTTGCGTCATTTGTGTAGTCACGTCCTCAAAACGGACCGGTTTGGGGAAAGGAGGACCTAAACCCATAGTTTGGGAGTGATTTAAAGGAGAACGCAAAGCCACAGCCATGTCTTCTAGGTCAAAGGTATAATCCCGACCATCAATTTCGGTATAAATCCGTTTCCCGTCTTCGCGGCTCATGTGCTGATAAAATAGGCACACGAGTCGCGGATAAAAGTGGTCGCTAAAGGATGTGCACAGGGAGGTTAATTTTGCCTTTTCTAAATATTCACCCGCCCATTGTGTGGTTGTTTGTTGGTCAAACAACTCCGGGTGAAAGACATAGTCGGTGGCGAATCCTTTAATACTCCAAAAGTCCTTCGGTTGTTCGGGCAAGGGAGGAACAGTGGGTTGTGGAACCGACTGTGGGTGTTCCCCGGTCTGTTTTGATCGGCTAGTGGACGCAGCGCGAGTGGCTGGTCGTTTTGAGGTTGGGTTTCGAATGGGGGTCTGCTTTTTAGGTCCCATTGAACAACAACAATAATACAACAAAAAACAACAGAAATAGGATGCAAAAATCCCCAAAAATTTGAGACGTGGGAGAAGTTACCTGTAAAAAGCCCCAAAATGGTTTCCACAAGGTAAAATCGAAGCCCCTTTTGCTATTTGCAGTGGATCTCTCCCCGGAAATCGGCCGAAATTGATGATACACCCCCAAAATCGCCAAAACCCCTCAAAACCCTAAGCTCAAAACCCCCAAAGTTGGAATCCGAAATGGCAAAAGAATTTTTAGAACCCTCACTTAAATCGATAAATTCGACCATCGAATTTCAATTCGATGGTCGATTTTCCAAATCGATGGTCGATTTTAAAATCGACAGTCGATTTTCTCAGGACTTCTCAGGTCCTGTTTTTGGGCTTTAAAACGGCTGAGAAGCTTTTAAAATTTCGATGGTCGATTTTGGAAATCGACAGTCGAATTTTTCAGACACTGTAATTGTTAAAATTTTCAAAATTCTTGGAATCTAGACCTTACCATTGGGTCTAAATGGACCGTCTTTGAATCCTCTTTTCATCCGCTTCACATATTCGGACTTCGACCATATTTATCACAGCCGGAAAGGCGCAGAAATTTTAAAATAGGCGAAAATTTATAGCGAATTAATTTATATTTTTATTTGGAAAATAACTAGTCCGCATTTGGTCGGGCTCGCAAAATTTTTCAAGATTTCCACAACATCACGTAATTAAAAGCTGTAAAATATGGACAAAATAATAGGTTTATGTATTGGGTCATGACATCAGTATCAAGGCCAAAATTACTCGGTAAAATTTAAAGAAGTAGCTAACTATAGGCCCAAAATTTTCATTCGACATGGCCAGCAGTATTTTTCAAAATTTGACCATTTAAATTGATATTCGTCAGTCGAATTTTAATACATCTGAGGCCTTCAAAATTTTCAAAATTTTTGAAATTCCTAACTTTTCATCGGGTCTAGATGGACCTTGTTTAAGCTCTTGTTTATTTCAATCACTAATATCGACCAAGAGAGCAGTATCAAGGCCAAATTGCTTATGAAAATAGAAGCACAATGTACTGTATATTGGGCCGCCAAAAATTTCTCGCCAAAAGTATTTATATAACCAATAATTACATAAAATTCAAGTATCATACAGTCAACACACAATTTCTGGAAAAATTTTAAACGAAGAGGTTTGGAAATTGGTCTCGGAGCTCAGCTTCACGCTCCCAAGTGGCTTCCTCTGGTGTATGATTCCGCCATTGCACGAGAACCAAAGGAATGCTTTTAGTGCGTAGGATCTGCCCTTTGCGATCCAAAATACGAATCGAGTCCTCAACCACCTTCAAACCATCCTGAAGTTCGATGGGTTGGAAATCAAGTACATGAGTCGGGTCACGGATGTATCGTCGCAGCATCGACACATGAAAGACATTGTGCATGCTAGATAATTGCGGTGGTAACGCCACACGATATGCAACTTCTCCGACTGGGCCTAATATCTCAAAAGGCCCAACGTACCGAGGACTCAGTTTCCCTCGTTTCCCGAACCGCATAACGCCCTTGGTAGGCGAAATCCGAACAAAGACATTCTCGCCGACCTGAAAAATCGAGTATTAGTGCTAATTTCACATGGAATTTATACCAAGTGAAGAAAATACCCATTGACATGTCAAAACTACCTGAAAGTCCACGTGTCACCGTTTGAGATTGGCGTAGCTCTTCTGACGACTCTGAGCTACTCGTAGTCGCTCGCGTATCAACCGAACTGTCTCGGTAGTGCGCTCAACTATCTCAGGTCCAATAATGAGCTTCTCACCCACTTCTTCCCAGTTCAACGGTGATCGACACCGCCGTCCATATAAAGCCTCGAACGGAGCCATACCAATAGTAGCCTGAAAGCTATTGTTGTAGGCGAACTCGATCAGAGGTAAGTGTTGGTCCCATGACCCATGAAAATCCAACATACATGCTCTCAACATGTCCTCAATGATCTGATTCACGCGCTCGGTCTGGCCATCCGTCTGTGGGTGAAACGCCGAACTAAAGTCAAGACGAGAACCCATGCCTTCCTGAAATCTTTGCCAAAAATGTGAAGTAAACAACGGGTCTCGATCAGACACAATACTAGCCGGTATCCCATGCAGTCTAACAATCTCCTTCAGGTATAACTCTGCAAGTCTACTGGCTGTATAGGTGGTATTATATGGCAAGAAATGAGCAGACTTGGTTAGCCGATCTACAATGACCCAAATGGCATTGTTCTTCCTCAGTGTCCTCGGCAACCCGAGTATAAAATCCATTGAAATGGCTTCCCATTTCCACTCGTGCATGTAAAGGCAATAGGCTGCGCAGGATTCTGATGATCAACCTTAACCTGTTGACAAACCAAACAACGCGATACGTACTCCGCGACGTAGCGCTTCAATCCTCGCCACCAGAAGCTTTTCATTAAGTCCTGATACATCTTGGTGCTACCAGGATGTATGGCATACATGGATTTGTGAGCCTCTTTTAGAATGGTGTCCCGAAGCTCGGTATTCGACGGTACGCATACACGGTCGTGAAATAATAAGGTTCCATCTGCTCGTATAGAGAAATCTTTCTTACTGCCATTCTCGACATCTCGTCAGCTCATCATCGGTCATCTGAAGCTTGCGAATGTTCTCGAAGAGCGTAGGACGTAATACAAGTGTAGCCATCAATGCTCCCGAGCCTTTTACATCAAACCGTGAGCTGCCCAAAGCCATATCCTCTAAAAGCTTCCATCTCTGAATCCGGCTAACAAGATGTGACAACTGTGCTGAAGACCTCCTACTAAGAGCATCAGCAACGACATTTGCCTTTCCCGGATGGTACTGAATCGAGCAATCGTAGTCCTTCAAGAACTACATCCATCGTCGCTGCCGCATATTCAAGTCCTTTTGAGTAAAGAGGTACTTGAGACTCTTGTGATCGGTGAATATATCAAAGACTTCACCGTAGAGGTAATGTCGCCAAATCTTCAAGGCGAATATAACTGCTGCTAGCTCTAAGTCATGCGTCGGATAGTTTCTTTCATGGTCCTTCAACTGCCTAGAACCATACGCAATGACCTGCTCGTGTTGATTAAGCACACAGCCTAATCCGCCATAGGAAGCATCACTATATACTGTGAAACCTCCACTGCCGGAAGGTATTGCAAGCACTGGTGCTGTAGTCAAGCGACGCTTTAACTCCTGAAAGCTCGTCAGACCGCTCTCCATAACTTAGCATTCTTTCTTGTGAGCTGTGTAAGTGGACCCGATATCTTCGAGAAACCCTCGACAAACCGCCGATAGTACCCTGCCAAACCAAGGAAACTTCGGACCTTTGTAACTGTCGTAGGTTGTTCCCATGTCACCACACAATCTATCTTTGTAGGATCCACTGAGATACCCGCTTCAGAGACTACGTGGCCTAAGAAACTGACCTGCTCAAGCCAAAACTCACACTTACTGAGTTTGGCATACAACTGATGGTCCCTGAGTGTTTAAAGAGCCATCATCAGATGCTGCACATGCTCCTCTCTGGTTTTCGAATAGATGAGGATATCATCTACGAAAACTACCACAAATTTATCAAGATGTGGTTTGAACACCCTGTTCATCAGGTCCATGAAAGATGCAGGCGCATTCGTCAATCCAAATGGCATCACTAGAAACTCATAGTGGCCATAACGCGTCCGAAACGCAGTCTTGGATATGTCTTCTGCCTTGATCTTGAGCTGGTGATAGCCTGACCTTAGATCAATCTTCGAAAAGAATCTTGCACCTTGCAATTGATCAAACAAATCGTCTATCCTTGGAAGAGGATAACGATTCTTAATTGTCATTTTGTTGAGCTGCCTATAATCGATACACAGACGCATCGATCCATCCTTCTTTTTCACAAATAGAACCGGTGCACCCCAAGGAGAGACACTCGATCGTATAAAGCCTTTGTCTAACAGCTCCTGAAGCTGTTCCTTGAGTTCCTTCAACTCAGCAGGCGCCATCCGATATGGAGCTTTAGATAACGGTTCTGCACCTGGCGCTAGCTCAATCGCGAACTCAATCTCTCGGTCAGGTGGTAATCCAGGTAAGTCCTCTGGAAAGACATCAGGATAATCGCAGACCACCTTGATAAGAGCCAAGTCGTTCTTCTTCTTGGTAGAATCTTGCAAATAGGCCAGATACCCACTATAACCATTCTTCATCATACGCTCGGCTTTAATGGCTGAAACCAACGGCGCAACCTTGGATTTGACTCCACAGAATCGGAAGGATTTTCGCTTTGGCGGTCGGAAGGTCACTATCTTCCGCAGACAGTCCACACTCGCGTGATAAGCTGCCAACCAATCCATTCCGAGAATAACGTCGAACCCTTCCATGCTCAACGTAATCATGTCGGTCAATGTCTCGTGCTCATCAATCATCACGATGACTGACTGACATGCTGTATCAGTACATACTGAACTCCCCGTAGGAATCTTGACATCCAGAATGAAAGCAAGGGGTTCAGGAGTAAGACCCAACTTCTCTGAGAAGGAAGGAGTAATAAACGAGTGTGTAGACCCAGGGTCTATAAGTACTCGTGCTTTAATTTTATCCACGTCGTCTCGACTACTCATCATAAGGGTACCTTTAGTTAAAAAGTTTGTTAATTATATGCAATGATTTCTATGTGGTTTAACATAATTGGCTTGAATTCAAATTTAAACAATAATAATTAAATCAATGCATAAATGACATCTCAACTTTAATGATACCTTGAATGAAGTCATTCGACGTTTAGGCATCCTGTGCAGTCACCGCATAAGCCCGACCTTGAACTGTAGGTCGCGTCGACTTCTGCGTAGAGACTGTCGTAGTCCGTCCTTTCTCAACAACAGGACAATCCTTGATCATGTGACCAACCTGTCCACACCTGAAGCATCCTCCAGTGTTCCGTCTGCAATCCTCTGTCTTATGTGGTTTCCCACATCTTGCACACACTGTGGTAGAAAGCAGAGTAATAAATGATCCTCTCGAACCCCGAGCCACGTAAGCTCCACTGTGCAGAGTGCTCCAGTGCTGAAAGGTCGCCCCGGTGATGAACTTCGGGTCTCGATAGGAGGCGCCATCGTCCCTGATGCAACAGCCGGTCTAGAATATGATGGCTGACTAGGGTAGGGAGGAGGTTTAGAGAACCTCGACTTTTTGTTCACCTACTCAAGCACTCACGTCACCCCGCCAAACCTATTTTTATTACCCTGCTCTCGCCTCAAGTACTGCTTTTGAATATCTTCCTCTGCAATGAGGGCCTTGGACATCACACCAGCATACGTCTCCATTTTCCACATCGACACCCTCTCCCAGATGTTCTACTCAAACCTCTCTGAAATTTCTGAGCTCTCATCAGCTCGGTGGCCACATGTAGGGGTGCAAATCGGGAAAGTCTATCAAATTCTGCGCCATACTCGCGCTCCGACATCTCATTCTGTTTCAACTCGATGAATTGGACCTCCCACTGATTACGTACGATCTTCGGGAAGTACTGATCGTTGAACGTCTCCACGAACTCTACCCAAGTCCATGGAGTATTGGGGTAGTCCTGCTCTCTCATCCTGGAAATAGACTTCCACCACGGGCTAGCCTCGCCCAAAAGTTTGAAAGATGCCCAGCGTACTTTCAGTACACTGCAACACTTCAAATATTTTCTCCATTTCATCCAGCCATGCCTCGGCTTCCATAGGATCCGTTTGCCCTGAGAATGTAGGAGGTCTCATCCTCCTAAACTTTGCGAATCCTCCTGGCTGATGTCTAGTTGCCAAAGATCTCTGTCTCGATCAATGGTCAGCGATCTGTAGCCAAGGCTGCCAACACCTCGTCTACATTCCCTCTATCTTGCCTAGCAGTTCCCAAAGGATATGCATTAGGGCCAGAAGCAACTCGCCCTCTGCCATAAGAGGTGCCTACGCCCTCATCTATCCCATCAATGTGAGCTGTACGAGGTCCCTCTATACCTCGGCCTCTGCCTCTAAACCGTGGAGGCATGCTGATCTATCATTGTTAAACAAACAATAACAATTGATCAGTAATAAATTGTTAGAAATAATCTAACCCCTAGTCCTAAGACTCTGAACCTAGAGCCTTGCTCTGATACCAACTGTGACGACCCGCCTTTTCAATACCTAAGGTATAGGAAAGGCCGGTTCATCAACTTATTGATTTCTCAATAAGCCGTAACAAACAGAAGCCGGCAACATAAACAAAGGTCTAAAGGTAGAGGCAGCATATAATAATCCAAAAAGAAACAAAAGATTACATATAACAAAAAGAATATATCACTGTGAGGAACCAAAAGGAACCACCGGTGATGGCCAATCCGACCACCTAAAATAGAGGTTCACAATAATGGTTCCTCGAGTGATATCAAAAGAACAAAAATAATAGCCTAGGGCTCAATATTCCAAAATAATATCCAGAAAAAATACCAAAAATATAGAAACGAAGATCACAGGAAGAACTCCTCAGCTGGTATATCCAAATCCTCCTCTGGAATATAATCGGAGTCCCCCGGATCCTCTGACCCAAGGTCAGTCTCAGCACCTGTGACGTATAGTCGAGGGTGAGCTAACAACCAAGCTCAATAGAGGAAGACAGATCAATTTACATTTCATTATAAGTACAGGTTTTTCAAAAGACAGTATCGGATCAAATATGGTTTTTCAAATGATGCTTTCTAATTTAAATCTCCAGTACTAATCCTGAGTCAAAATTGATAATATCATCTAAAGTGTTCAAAGTGTTCTGATTTAGCATGCTTCTTGTCTTAAATTTATAACTTAATTTTATCTCCCAAATTTCCTATAGCATGAGAGCGGACTAAGTGACGGATGGAAAGACCCTACTGACCATCGTCGTTCATGAACCCATTTCGAAAAATGCAACAAGCCCCTACGCTATGAGGGAAACTTGCGTAAGTTTCACAATCAACACGGTTGGTAGAATCTAGGGCATCGTACTTATGAACCCTAAATCAAATGCAAATGCTAACACATATCAAAGTTTATTATTCATAATATAATTCTGATTTTTTTCAAGATTCTGATTCGAAGTTCTGATTCAAAATTTAGCTGAGGTTCTGGTTCAAAATTTAGCTGAGGTTCTGATTTCCAAAGATTCTAATTCATAACAATGTTTACAAATTTTCAGATTGTGTCATATGTTCAAGCTTTATTTATACTGTGTGCACAGATTTTACCAAATTTATACATTTCAAGGAAATTGCCTAAAATAGTTTGTGCTTATAATTTATGCAAATAGTAATTTGGGTTCCCCTACCTTAACCAAGAAGTTCCAAACACATGAACAAGCAGTCCTCTCCAAGGACTCCCAATAGACAAAACCTACATATATTAACACCCTCAGTGTTAATATAAAACTCAAAAAAATCAAACCAAAAGCTTACAGAGTAAAAAATCCAACAAACTTTCAAAAGCCAAAAGCAGAACAGAATTCGACCATCGATTTCAAAATCGTTGGTCGAATTTGAAATTCGATGGTCGAATTCAAAATCGACCATCGAATTTCAGAACTCTGTCTCAGGCCTAAAAATTCTCATTTCGACTGTCGATTTTCAAATCGACAGTCGAATTCCAATTTCGACAGTCGATTTCAAAATCGACAGTCGAATTTCACAGGCTCTGTGGCTGTTAAATTAACCTGTCCGGATTCTTTTTCCTATCTTTTTCACAGCTATTCCATCTTCTTTATTGAATATATATGTTTAATTCTAACAACTCTCATCAGATTTACATACGGAGGTTTTTAAGACATACCTCTTTTTAGCTTTAAACGGTTGATTCCTTCGTACCGATTCACGCATCGGAACCAGTTTCTAAGATCGAAGGTTTAAAGCATCAATTCTGTCCATTATCACCCTTCTTCCATTGCACAGATCTGTAGACACAATGATGTCCTCTCCTCTAACCTTCTCTTCTAATAACTCAAACTGATCCAAAAATCAACACTAATCTAATCAATGGTCAAGATGGAAAGAGGAGCTCTCATTCTTCCTAGATCTGGGATCAAATGGGACTTTAAATGGGCAGGTCCTTAGAGCTTAATTCCAACGAGAGAGAGAAGTGAAACTTCTCTTGGACTCTCTCTTATAACCAAGCTAAGAAAAAATAAATATCTAGATTTTTATAAATGTAACTTATCTACTTAAGTTGGAACTTATTCCTTGCTAACCACTAACACTACTTTATTGTGTAAGTTATTTTCTACATGACTTGTACAAATCTCCTAACCATATCCTTTGGTCATCTCGCTCATCATAACCAAAACTAAACAAAAAGTTCAGAAAATCTCATCATTATTTTCGGGCACGCTTTCCAAGGTAAACGAAATATGTCAAAATATCAGGGATATTACATCGTTGCTAAAGAGGGTTTCAGAGAAGTCTTGTGGATCCTTACGGTGTTCGAATCAAACAGGGTTCAACAAGAAGGCTCACACTAGTATGTATTGATCCTAACATTCTCAATCGCGGACGTCACAATCACGACGATCGGTTCACACTCTTAATAGAAATTAAAAATAAAAATAATGAATAATAAGAATAAGAATTAATAATAAATGGGTAATTCGACATAACAAGCGAACTGCAGAATTAATGCTCAATATTTCGCTTAGAATAAAATTTTGAAAGCATAAAAAGATACTTTGAACCTAACATCTTATATAATAAATAAATAAATAAAAACCCATCCTACGCCAGCGAACTGAATTTGATTAAAACTAGTAAATTTAAATCAAGCGAATCAGAACTAAGTAACTATTGTTAACACACCCTCAAAATCTCCATAAGCTCCCAAGAAATCCGAGCACTAATACAAGCATACATCACCTGATATACTGTAAGAGGGGAATCACAGTTGCTCATAATAATCTCTTAAGGAGTCCCCACCCCTTGCAACCCGAGTACCAACTCGGCCAAAGTCTCTCTCTTACATCCAAAAAGATCCTCCCTACCCAAAACGATCGAAGCTAAATTCTGAAGCTCCATTGGATGCGTTAAAGATATGCGGTAGCCGTCGAATAGCAATTGAAAATCATCATAGATCCCCACCCCTGAAACGAAAACATATGGATGTACCAGGAAATCCTTAAGGGCTTCAGGGGCATTGTTGTTGTCGTTCAGTTGGAGGATGAGACACCGATTTCGATCGCACAGCTGGAGGGTGGAGATTCTACCGATTAGTTGTGGATTATATTGGAGGGCGAGTCCGAGATGGAGTCTTTATTCTTCGCTCGGGTGTTTTTGGGAGACAAAATTTTCGATAGTCGAGGGAGAAGTAGAGGATGATGTCTATTGGAGTGCCAACATATTTGACGGTGAAGCTCCGATAAGTATTGATGGTTGGGTTTCGGTGTTCGAAGATGGTGATGTTGCCTTCTTCGTTCATCATCTTTTTGGTTTAGAGAGGGAGAGAGGAAAAGAGAGAGAAGGTGGAGCAGTTTACGGAAATTATGGATAGGCGGGGGTGCTTAATTGCTTATATAGGAATCCAATAATAGGATAACTGACCCAAAGATACACTCCCATTAAAACTGCTATTTGACTTATTTCTAGATTTTAGTTTATATAAGATGTTAAGCTATTATAAAGTTTACCATACACATAGACACTAATTTTACTTAGCATTGCATTTATATAAAGATCTCGTAAGCCAATATTACGGTTTATCAAAATCTGTGCACTCTAATATCCGATAATATTATGGACATTCATTAGGCTGTTTAGATTCCTCACAAATATTTGTCACAAACTCGAAAATCCGATATTTCAAATCAAACTTATCACATTTCGTTGGATCATATCAAACATCTAAGAAATCAAATAAAAAATACAATTATGTATCGAATTTTCCCCACCTCAACTTTAGCGTCGAGAGAATGCAACACGATGATTCCTATTGTCGGACTCTAGTCCTCATTCTAAATCCCACAACATTCGTAAAATATATATCAATGACTAAAGAATCACACATATCGAAGTTCTTTAAGTTTTTGAGGCGAAATGGACAAGTTTGTTTTAACCTTGGATCATGTAGATCTTGTCCCAATTTCTCCTTCAATTTTGATCTCTAAAAATTTTAATTCATGAATTTATTAACTCACACATGTTATACTACTCGTTCTCCTCTTTCCAATGCCTCAAGAATCACATCAATCCGAGTTCGGAGTAAAATGTTATGGCCAAAATACCGCGACGTCGCTCAAGCGATTTCCAAAATCGATCGATCGGTTGCTCTAAAATTTCACACTTCTCTGTTCTGTCGAATTTGATCAATAGGTTTTGACAAATTCTGTAGCCCACTCAGGCTTCCTCTTCTTTGATTCATTTTCCCCTAAATCTTTAAACACATTCCATCAATCATTATGCATTCATTAATTTAAGCTCTGGACAACTAATATAACACGATAGCACTACGATGCTCTGCTTTCTAGATCGTTAATGCGTCTTGTGGTGATCGTTTCCAAAGAGGGTTTCGAAGTAAGTCTTGCGGGTCCTCGCGGTGATCGAATCATACAGGGTTCAACACGAAGGCTCACACTAGTACGTACTGATCCTAACCTTCTCAATCGCGGACAACGCATCCACGACGATCAGTTCACACTCGTTCAAAACCACCATCTCCCATGCTTTTAATAGGAAGTAAAAATCAAAATAACGAATAATAAGAGTAAGAATAGATAAGAATGTGTAATTCTACATAACAAGCGAACTGTGGAATTAATGAACAAGTTCGTTTTAACCTTGGATCATGTATTCTTGTCCCAATTTCTCCTTCAATTTCGATCTCTAAAAATTTTAATTCATGAATTTATTAATTCTCACACGTTATAGTGCTCGTTCTCCTCTTTCCAACGCCTCAAGAATCGCGTTAATCCGAGTTTGGAGTAAAATGTTATGGCCAGAATACCGCGACCTCCCTCGAGCGATTTCCAAAACTGATCGATCGGTTTTCCAAGGTAGAGAAAACCGATCGATCGGTTGCTCCAAAATTTCACACTTCTCTATTCTGTCGAATTCGATCAATCGATTTTGACAAATTCTGTAGCCCACTCGGGCTTCCTCTTCTTTGATTCATTTTCTCCTAAATCTTCCGACACATTCCATAGGTAAAGATCCGATAGGTGTTGATGGTTTGGTTCCGGTGTTCGAAGATGGTGATGTTGCCTTCTTCGTTCATCATCTTTTTGGTTTTGAGAGAGAGAGAGAGGAAAAGTGAGAAAAGGTGGAGCAGTTTACGAAAATTATGGATAAGCGAGGATGCTTAATTGCTTATATAGGAATCCTATAATAGGATAACCGACCCAAAGATACACTCACATTAAAACTGCTATTTAATTTATTTCTAGATTTTAGTTTATATAAGATGTTAAGCTATTATAAAGTTTATCATACACATAGTCACTAATTTTACTTAGCATTGCATCTATATAAAGATCTCGTAAGCCAATATTACGGTTTGTCAAAATCTGTGCACTCTAATATCCGATAATATTGTAGACATTCATTGGACTGTTTAGATTCCTCACAAATATTGGTCACAAACTCGAAAATCCTATATTTCAAATCAAACTTATCACATTTTGTTAGTTCATATCAAGCATCTAATAAATCAAATAAAAAATACAATCATGTATCGAATTTTCCCCACATCAACTTTAGCGTTGAGAGAACGTAATAGGATGATTCCTATTGTCGGACTCTAGTCCTCAATTTAAATCCCACAACATTCGTAAAATATGTGTCAATGACTAAAGAATCACACATGTCGAAGTTCTTCAAGTTTTTGAGGCGAAATGGACAAGTTCATTTTAACCTTGGATCATGTAGATCTTGTCCTAATTTCTCCCTCAATTTTGATATGTAAAAATTTTAATTCATTGATTTATTAATTCACACACGTTATAGTGCTCGTTCTCCTCTTTCCAACGCCTCAAGAATCGCGTTAATCCGAGTTCGGAGTAAAATGTTATGGCCAAAATACCGTGACCTCGCTCGAGCGATTTCCAAAACTGATCGATCGGTTTTCCAAGGTAGAGAAAACCGATCGATAGGTTGCTCCAAAATTTCACACTTCTCTATTCTGTCAAATTCGATCAATCTATTTTTGACAAATTCTATAGCCCACTCGGGCTTCCTCTTCTTTGATTCATTTTCCCCTAAATCTTCAGACACATTCCATCAATCATTATGCATTCATTAATCTAAGCTCTGGACAACTAATATAACACGATGGCACTACGATGCTCTGCTTTCTAGATCGTTAATGCGTCTTGTGGTGATTGTTGCGAAAGTGGGTTTCGAAGTAAGTCTTGTGGATCCTTGTAGTGATCGAATCATACAGGGTTCAACACGGAGGCTCACACTAGTACATATTGATCCTAACCTTCTCAATCGTGAATGACGCATCCACGACGATCAGTTCACACTCATTCAAAACCACCCTCTCTCATGCTCTTAATAGTAAGTAAAAATAAAAATAACGAATAATAAGAGTAAGAATAGATGAGAAAGTGTAATTCTATATAACAAGTGAACAGTAGAATTACTGCTCAATATTTTACTTAGAATAAATATTTGAAAACATAAAAAGATAATTTGAACATAACATCTTATATAATTAAAAAATATATATAAATTTATCCTACTCTAGCGAATTGAATTCGATTAAAACTAGTGAATTCAAATAAAGCGATTCAGAACTAAGTAACTATTGTTAACACACCTTCAAAATCTCCATAAGCTAACAAGAAATCCGAGCACCAATACAAGCATACAGCACCTGAAATACTGTAAGAGGGGAATCCCTTTGCTCATAACAATCTCTTGAGGAGTCTCCACCCCTTGCCACCTGAGTACCAACTCGGCAAAGTCTCTCTCTTACGTCCAAAAAGATCCTACCTACCCAAAGTGATCGAAGCTAAATTCTGAAGTTCCATCGGATGCGCTAAAGATATGCGATAGCCGTCGAATAGCAATTGAGAATCATCATAGATCCCCACCCTCGAAACGTAAACATATGAATGTGATAGGAAATCCTTAAGGGCTTCAGGGACATTGTTGTTGTCGTTGAATTGGAGGATGAGGCACCGATTTCGATCGCATAGCTAGAGGGTGGAGATTCTAGCGAATAGTTGTGGATTATATTGGAGGACGAGTCAGAGATAGAGTCTTTGTTCTTCGCTCGGACGGTATTGGGAGATGAAATATTAGACAGCCAAGGAAGAAGTAGAGAGGATGATGTCTATTGGAGTGTCAAAGAATCTGACGTTGAAGCTTCGATAGGTGTTGATGGTTGGGTTTCGGTGTTCGAAGATGGTGACGTTGCCCCCTTCGTTCATCATCTTTTTGGTTTAGAGAGAGAGAGAGAGAACGGTAAGGAGAGAGATAACTTATAGCACTTTATCGAAATTATGGGGAGGTGGGAGTGTTTAATTGCTTATATAGGATGACCGACCAGCTACTAGACTCCCATTGAAACTATTATTGGACTTATTTCTAAACTTTTGTTTATATAAGATGTTAAGCAATTATAAAGTTTACTATACACATGACACTAATTTTACTCAATATCGCGTCATATGAAGATCTCGTAAGCCAATATTATGGTGTCAAAATCTGTGCACTCTAATATCCGATATATTATGAACTACTGATTAGTTGTGGATTATATTGGAGGGCAAGTCCGAGATGGAGACTTTGTTCTTTGCTCAGGTGGTATTGGGAAATGAAATTTTCGAGAGCGGAGAGAGTAGGTAGGATGATGTCTATTGGAGTGCCAAAAAATCTGACAGCGAAGCTCTGATATGTGTTGATGGTTGGGTTCTCGTGTTCTAAGATGGTGATATTGCCTCCTTCTTTCATCATGGAGTGTGAGAGATAAGGAGAGAGAAATTGAAGAGTGAAGATTCTATCGAATAGTTATGGATTATATTGGAGGGTCAGTCCGAGATGGAGTCTTTGTTCTTCGCTCGGGTAGTATTGGGAGATGAAATATTAGACAGCCGAGGGAGTAGGGAGGATGATGTCTATTGGAGTGTCAAAGAATCTGACGTTGAAGCTTTGATTGGTGTTGATGGTTGGGTTCCGGTGTTCGAAGATGGTGATGTTGCCCCCTTCGTTCATCATCTTTTTGGTTTAGAGAGAGAGAGAGAGTGAAAGGTAAGGAGAGAGAGAAGCTGTAGTACTTTACCAAAATTATGGAGAGGAGGGTGTGCTCAATTGCTTATATAGGATAACCGACCCACTGCTAGACTCCCATTGAATATGTTATTAGACTAATTCTAAACTCTAATTTTTATAAGATGTAAAACAATTCTAAAGTTTACTATACACATGACACTAATTTTACTCAGCATCGCGTCATATGAAGATCTCGTAAGCCAATATTATGGTGTCAATATTAGAGAGAGAGTGTGAGAGATAAGGAGAGAGAAGTTGTATAATCGAGATGAAGGTGTGCTTAATTGCTTATATAGAATATTCTGTGAAATTATCGTACGCCGCCTCCTTTTGTGTTTATTTGTTTAGAGAGAGAGAAAGACTTCCCCAAAAATTTGGAGAGGAGGGTACACTTGATTGCTTGTATAATTTGGTTTGCCCCAGATTTGAGTTTCCGCTAGCACACTCAGAGTTAGATTCAGTATTAAGTAACCGAATCACTCATAGACTCCTAGTAAAATTGTTACTTCTAAATTTTAGTTTCCAAGTAAAACTATTACTTCTATATTTTAATTTATATTAGATGTTAAGCTATTATAAAGTGTTCATTTTTGTACACAAGACACTAATTTTACTCACCGCATTGCATCTATGTGATGATCTCGTAAGCCAATATTACGATATGTCAAAATCTGAGCACTTTAATATCCGATATATTATGGACATTCATTGGACTATTTAGATTGCTCACAGATATTTGTCACAAACTCGGAAATCCATTATTTCAAATGAAACTTATCACATTTCATTCAATCATATCAAGTATTTATGAAATAAAATCAAAAATACAATTTTGTATCGAATTTTCCCCACCTCAACTTTAGCGTCGAGAGAACGCAATACAATTATTCCTATTGACGAACTATGGGCCTCAATGTACATCACATAACATTCGTAAAATACATGACAATGACTAAAGAATCACACATGTCGAAGTTCTTTAAGTTTTTTAGACGAAATGGACAAGTTCGTGTTAACGTTACATCATGTAAATCTTGTCCCAATTTCCTCCTCAATTTTGACTTTGAAAAAATTTTATTTATGAATTTATTAATTCCCACACATTATAGTGCTCGTTCTCCTCTTTCCAATGCCTCAAGAATCACGTCAACCCGAGTTCAGAGCAAAACGTTATGGCCAAAATATTGGAACCTCGCTCAAGCGATTTCCAAAACCGATCGATCGATTTTCCAAGGTAGAGAAAACCCATCGATCAATTTCTTTAGAATTTCACACTTCTCTGTTCTGTCAAATCCGACCGATCGGTTTTGACATATTCTGTAGCCCATTAGGACGTCGTCTTCTTTGGTTCATTTTCCCCTAAATCTTCAAACACATTCCATCAATCATTATGCATTCATTAATCTAAGCTCAGGATAACTAATATAATACGATGGCACTACGATGCTGACCTTTCTTGATCGTTAACGCGTCCTGTGGGGATCGTTGCTAAAGAGGGTTTCAGAGTAAGTCTTGCGGATCCTTACGGTGATCAAATCAAACAGGGTTCAACACAAAGGCTCACACTAGTATGTATTGATCCTAACATTCTCAATCACGGATGACACAATCACGATTATCGGTTCACACTAGTTCAAAACAACCCTCTCCCATGCTCTTAAAAGAAATTAAAAATAAAAATAATGAATAATAAGAATAAGAATAAATAAGAATGGGTAATTCGACATAACAAACGAACTGGAGAATTAATGCTCAATATTTCACTTAGAATAAAATTTTGAAAGCATAAAAAGATAAATTGAACCTAACATCTTATATAATTAATAAATAAATAAAAACCCATCCTACGCCAGCGAATTGAATTCGATTAAAACTAGTAAATTGAAATCAAGCGAATCAGAACTAAGTAACTATTGTTAACACCCTCAAAATCACCATAAGCTCCCATGAAATTCGAGCACTAATACAAGCATACATCACCTGATATACTGTAAGAGGGGAATCACAGTTGCTCATAATAATCTCTTAAGGAGTCCCCACCCCTTGCAACCCGAGAACCAACTCGGCCAAAGTCTCTCTCTTACATCTAAAAAGATCCTCCCTATCCAAAATGATCGAAGCTAAATTCTAAAGCTCCATTGGATGCGCTAAAGATATGCGATAGCCGTCGAATAGCAATTGAAAATCATCACAGATCCCCACCCCTAAAACAAAAACATATGGATGTGACAGGAAATCCTTAAGGGCTTCAAGGACGATGTTGATGTCGTTCAGTTGGAGGATGGGGCACCGATTTTGGTCGCACAGTTGGAGGGTGGAGATTCTACCGATTTGTTGTGGATTATATTGGAGGGCGAGTCCGAGATGGAGTCTTTATTCTTCACTCGGGTGTTATTAGGAGACGAAATTTTTGACAGTCGAGGGAGAACTAGAGGATGATGTCTATTGGAGTGCCAAAATATCTGACGGTGAAGATCCGATAGGTGTTGATGGTTGGGTTCCGGTGTTCGAAGATGGTGATGTTGCCTTCTTCGTTCATCATCTTTTTGGTTTAGAAAGAGAGAGGAAAAGAGAGAGAAGGTGGAGCAGTTTACGAAAATTATGGATAGGCGGGGATGCTTAATTGCTTATATAGGAATCCTATAATAGGATAACCGACCCAAAGATACACTCCCATTAAAACTACTATTTGACTTATTTCTAGATTTTAGTTTGTATAAGATGTTAAGCTATTATAAAGTTTATCATACACATAGTCACTAATTTTACTTAGCATTGGGTCTATATAAAGATCTCGTAAGCCAATATTACGGTTTGTCAAAATCTGTACTCTCTAATATCCGTTAATATTATGGACATTCATTGGACTGTTTAGATTCCTCACAAATATTGGTCACAAACTCGAAAATTCGATATTTCAAATCAAACTTATCACATTTTGTTAGATCATATCAAGCATCTAAGAAATCAAATAAAAAAGTATAATTATGTATCGAATTTTTCCCACATCAACGTTAGCGTCGAGAGAACGTAACACGATGATTCCTATTGTCGGACTCTAGTCCTCAATCTAAATCCCACAACATTCATAAAATATGTGTCAATGACTAAAGAATCATACATGTCGAAGTTCTTTAAGTTTTTGAAGCGAAATGGACAAGTTCGTTTTAACCTTGGATCATGTAGATCTTGTCCCAATTTCTCCCTTAATTTTGATCTCTAAATATTTTAATTAATGAATTTATTACTTTATACACGTGATAGTGCTCGTTCTCCTCTTTCCAACGCCTCAAGAATCGCGTTAATCCGAGTTCGGAGTAAAATGTTATGGCCAAAATACCGCAACCTCACTTGAGCGATTTCCAAAACAGATCGATCGATTTTCCAAGGTAGAGAAAACCGATCGATCGGTTGCTCCAAAATTTCACACTTCTCTATTCTGTCGAATTCGATCAATCGGTTTTGACAAATTTTGTAGCCCACTCAGGCTTCCTCTTCTTTGATTCATTTTCACCTAAATCTTCAAACACATTCCATAGATGAAGATCCGATAGGTGTTGATGGTTGGGTTCCGGTGTTCAAAGATGGTGATGTTGCCTTCTTCGTTCGTCATCTTTTTGGTTTAGAGAGAGAGAGAGAGAGGAAAAGAGAGAGGAGGTGGAGCAGTTTATGAAAATTATGGATCAGCGAGGATGCACAATTGCTTATATAGGAATCTTATTATAGGATAACCGACCCAAAGATACACTCCCATTAAAACTGCTATTTGACTTATTTCTAGATTTTAGTTTATATAAGATGTTAAGCTATTATAAAGTTTATCATACACATAGTCACTAATTTTACTTACCATTGCGTCTATATAAAGATCTCGTAAAGCCAATATTACGGTTTGTCAAAATCTGTGCACTCTAATATCGATAATATTATAGACATTCATTGAACTGTTTAGATTCCTCACAAATATTTGTCACAAACTCGCAAATTTGATATTTTAAATCAAACTTATCACATTTCGTTAGATCATATCAAGCATCTAAGAAATCAAATAAAAAATACAATTATGTATCGAATTTTTCCCACATCAACTTTAGCATCGAGAGAACGTAACACGATGATTCCTATTGTCAGACTCTAGTCCTCAATCTAAATCCCACAACATTCGTAAAATATGTGTCAATGACTAAAGAATCACACATGTCGAAGTTCTTTAAGTTTTTGAGGCAAAATGGACAAGTTCATTTTAACCTTGGATCATGTAGATCTTGTCCTAATTTCTCCCTTAATTTTGATCTCTAAAAATTTTAATTAATGAATTTATTAATTCATACACGTGATAGTGCTCGTTCTCCTCTTTCCAACGCCTCAAGAATCGCGTTAATCCGAGTTCGGAGTAAAATGTTATGGCCAAAATACCGCAACCTCACTTCAGCGATTTCCAAAATAGATCGATCGATTTTCCAAGGTAGAGAAAACCGATCAATCGGTTGCTCCAAAATTTCACACTTCTCTATTCTGTCGAATTCGATCAATCGATTTTGACAAATTCTGCAGCCCACTCGGGCTTCCTCTTCTTTGATTCATTTTCACCTAAATCTTCAAACACATTCCATAGATGAAGATCCGATAGGTGTTGATGGTTGGGTTCCGGTGTTCGAAGATGTTGATGTTGCCTTCTTCGTTCGTCATCTTTTTGGTTTAGAGAGAGAGAGAGGAAAAGAGAGAGAAGGTGGAGCAGTTTACGAAAATTATGGATCAGCGAGGATGCTCAATTTCTTATATAGGAATCTTATTATAGGATGACCGACCCAAAGATACACTCCCATTAAAACTGCTATTTGACTTATTTCTAGATTTTAGTTTATATAAGATGTTAAGCTATTATAAAGTTTATCATACACATAGTCACTAATTTTACTTAGCATTGCGTCTATATAAAGATCTCATAAGCCAATATTACGGTTTGTCAAAATCTGTGCACTCTAATATCCGATAATATTATAGACATTCATTGGACTGTTTAGATTCCTCACAAATATTTGTCACAAACTCACAAATTTGATATTTCAAATCAAACTTATCACATTTCGTTAGATCATATCAAGTATTTATGAAATAAAATCAAAAATATAATTTTGTATCGAATTTTCCCCACCTCAACTTTAGCGTCGAGAGAACGCAATACAATTATTCATATTGATGAACTGTGGGCCTCATTGTACATCACATAACATTCGTAAAATACATGACAGTGACTTAAGAATCACACATGTCGAAGTTCTTTAAGTTTTTTAGAAGAAATGGACAAGTTCGTGTTAACGTTAGATCATGTTGATCTTGTCCTAATTTCCTCCTCAATTTTGACTTTTAAAAAATTTTATTTATGAATTTATTAATTCCCACACATTATAGAGCTCATTCTCCTCTTTCCAATGCCTCAAGAATCGCGTCAACCCGAGTTTGGAGTAAAATGTTAGGGCCAAAATATTGGGACCTCGCTCAAGCGATTTCCAAAACCGATCGATCGATTTTCCAAGGTAGAGAAAATCGATCGATCAATTTCTCTAGAATTTCACACTTCACTGTTCTGTCAAATATGACCGATCGGTTTTGACATATTCTGTAGCCCATTCGGACTTCATCTTCTTTGGTTCATTTTCTCCTAAATCTTCAAACACATTCCATCAATCATTATGCATTCATTAATCTAAGCTCAGGACAACTAATATAACACGATAGCACTACGATGCTGACCTTTCTTGATCGTTAACGCGTCCTGTGGGGATCGTTGCTAAAGAGGGTTTCAGAGTAAGTCTTGCGGATCCTTACGGTGATCGAATCAAACAGGGTTCAACACGAAGGGTCACACTAGTATGTATTGATCCTAACATTCTCAATCGCGGACGACACAATCACGACGATCGGTTCACACTAGTTCAAAACCACCCTCTCCCACGCTCTTAATAGAAATTAAAAATAAAAATAATGAATAATAAGAATAAGAATAAATAAGAATGGGTAATTCGACATAACAAGCGAACTGCAGAATTAATGCTCAATATTTCACTTAGAATAAAATTTTGAATGCATAAAAAGATAATTTGAACCTAACATCTTATATAATAAATAAATAAATAAATACTTGATATGATCGAATGAAATGTGATAAGTTTCATTTGAAATAACGGATTTCCGAGTTTGTGACAAATATCTGTGAGCAATCTAAATAGTCCAATGAATGTCCATAATATTTCGGATATTAGAGTGCTCAGATTTTGACATACCGTAATATTGGCTTACGAGATCATCACATAGACGCAATGCGGTGAGTAAAATTAGTGTCATGTGTACAAAAATGAACACTTTATAATAGCTTAACATCTAATATAATTTAAAATATAGAAGTAATAGTTTTACTTGAAAACTAAAATTTAGAAGTAACAATTTTACTAGGAGTCTATGAGTGATTCGGTTACTTAATACCGAATCTAACCCTGGGTGTGCCGACGGAAACTCAAATCTGGGGCAAACCAAATTATACAAGCAATCAAGTGTACCCTCCTCTCCAAATTTTCGGGGAAGTCTTTCTCTCTTTCTAAACAAATAAACACGAAAGGAGGCGGCATACGATAATTTCGCCGAATATTCTATATTAGCAATTAAACATACCTTCATCTCGATTATACAACTTCTCTCCCCTTATCTCTCACACTCTCTCTCTAATATTGACACCATAATATTGGCTTACGAGATCTTCATATGACGCGATGCTGAGTAAAATTAGTGTCATGTGTATAGTAAACTTTATAATTGCTTAACATCTTATATAAATTAGAATTTAGAATAAGTCCAATAACATATTCAATGTGAGTCTAGCAGTGGGTCGGTTATAAGAAATTGAGCACACTCTCCTTTCCATAATTTTGGTAAAGTGCTACAGCTTCTCTCTCTCCTTATCTTTCACTCTCTTTCGCTCTCAAGCAAAAAGATGATGAACGAAGGGGGCAACATCACCATCTTCGAACACCGGAACCCAACCATCAACACCTATCGAAGCTTCAACGTTAGATTCTTTGACACTCCAATAGACATCATCCTCCCTACTTCTTCCTTGGCTGTCTAATATTTCATCTCCCAATACCATCCGAGCGAAGAACAAAGACTCTATCTCTTACTCGTCCTCCAATATAATCCACAATTATTCGCTAGAATCTCCACCCTCTAGCTGTGCGATCGAAATCGGTGCCTCATCCTCCAATTCAACGACAACAACAACGTCCCTGAAGCCCTTAAGGATTTCCTGGCACATTCATATGTTTACGTTTCGAGGGTGGGGATCTATGATGATTCTCAATTGCTATTTGACGGCTACCGCATATCTTTAGCGCATCCGAGGGAACTTTAGAATTTAGCTTCGATCGCTTTGGGTAGGGAGGATCTTTTTGGATGTAAGAGAGAGACTTTGGCCGAGTTGGTACTCGGGTTGCAAGGGGTGGAGACTCCTCATGAAATTGTTATGACCAAAGGGATTCCCCTCTTACAGTATTTCAGGTGCTGTATACTTGTATTGGTGCTCGGATTTCTTGTTAGCTTATAGAGATTTTGAAGGTGTGTTAACAATTGTTACTTAGTTCTGATTCGCTTGATTTGAATTCACTAGTTTTAATCGAATTCAATTCGCTAGAGTAGGATAAATTTTTATATATATTTTAATTATATAAGATGTTATGTCTTTTTATGCTTTCAAATATTTATTCTAAGTAAAATATTGAGCATTAATTCCACAGTTCGTTTGTTATGTCTAATTACACATTCTTATCTATTCTTACTCTTATTATTCGTTATTTTTATTTTTACTTCCTATTAAGAGCATGAGAGAGGGTGGTTTTGAACGAGTGTGAATTGATCGTCGTGGATGCGTCGTTCACGATTGAGAAGGTTAGGATCAATATGTACTTGTGTGAGCCTCCGTGTTGAACCCTGTATGATTCGATCACTGCAAGGATCCGCAGGACTTACTTCGAAACCCTCTTTGGCATCAATCACCACAAGACACATTAACGATCTAGAAAGCAGAGCATCGTAGTGCCATCGTGTTATATTAGTTGTCCAGAGCTTAGATTAATGAATGCATAATGATTGATGGAATGTGTTTGATGATTTAGGGGGAAATGAATAAAAGAAGAGGAAGACGAGTGGGCTATAGAAAATTTCAAAACCGATTGATTGAATTCGACAAAATAGAGAAGTGTGAAATTTTGGAGAAACCGATCGATTGTTTTTCTCTACCTTGGAAAACCGATCGATCGGTTTTGGAAATCGCTCGAGCGAGGTCGCGGTATTTTGGTCATAACATTTTACTCCAAACTCGGATTAACGCGATTCTTGAGGCGTTGGAAAGAGGAGAACGAGCACTATAACGTGTGTGAATTAATAAATTCATAAATTAAAGTTTTTAGAGATCAAAATTGAGGGAGAAATTGGGACAAGATCTACATGATCCAAGGTTAAAACAAACTTGTCCATTTCGCTTCAAAAACTTAAAGAACTTCGACATGTGTGATTCTTTAGTCATTGACACAGATTTTACGAATGTTGTGGGATTTAGATTGAGGACTAGAGTCCAACAATAGGAATCATCGTGTTACGAATGTTTTGGGATTTAGATTGAGGACTAGAGTCCGAAAATTCGATACATAATTGTATTTTTTATTTGATTTCTTAGATGCTTGATATGATCTAATGAAATGTGATAAGTTTGATTTGAAATATCGGATTTTCGAGTTTGTGACAAATATTTGTGAGGAATCTAAACAGTCTAATGAATGTCCATAATATTATCGGTTATTAGAGTGCACAGATTTTGATAAACCGTAATATTGGCTTACGAGATCTTTATATAAACGCAATGGTAAGTAAAATTAGTGTCTATGTGTATGGTAAACTTTATAATAGCTTAACATCTTATATAAACCAAAATCTAGAAATAAGTCAAATAGCAGTTTTAATGGGAGTGTATCTTTGGGTCGGTTATCCTATTATAGGATTCCTATATAAGCAATTAAGCACCCCCGCCTATCCATAATTTCCGTAAACTGCTCCACCTTATCTCTCTTTTCCTCTCTCTCTCTCTCTCTCTCTCTCTAAACCAAAAAGATGATGAACGAAGAAGGCAACATCACCATCTTCGAACAACAAAACCCAACCATCAACACCTATTAGAGCTTCACCGTCAAATAATTTGGCACTCCAATAGACATCATCCTCTACTTCTCCCTCGACTATCAAAAATTTCGTCGCCCAATAACACCCGTGCGAAGAATAAAGACTCCATCTCGGACTCGCCCTCCAATATAATCCACAACTAATCG
The DNA here is from genome assembly GCA_021018995.1 of Chloranthus sessilifolius. Classification (NCBI taxonomy): domain Eukaryota; kingdom Viridiplantae; phylum Streptophyta; class Magnoliopsida; order Chloranthales; family Chloranthaceae; genus Chloranthus; species Chloranthus sessilifolius. The sequence continues at coordinate 116,660,679 of CM037594.1, read as the reverse complement.
GTAGAATCTCCACCCTCCAGCTGTGCGACCGAAATCGGTGTCTCATCCTCCAACTGAACGACATCAACAATGTCCCTGAAGACCTTAAGGATTTCCTGGCACATCAATATATTTTCGTTTTAGGGGTGGGGATCTATGATGATTTTCAATTGCTATTCGACGGCTGCCGCATATCTTTTGCGCATCCAATGGAGCATCAGAATTTAGCTTCGATCGTTTTGGATAGGGAGGATCTTTTTAGATGTAAGAGAGAAACTTTGGCCAAGTTGGTACTCGGGTTGCAAGGGGTGTGGACTCCTTAAGAGATTATTATGAGCAACTGGGATTCCCCTCTTACAGTATATCAGGTGATGTATGCTTGTATTGGTGCTCGGATTTCTTGGGAGCTTATGGAGATTTTGAGGGTGTGTTAACAATAGTTACTTAGTTCTTATTCGCTTGATTTGAATTCACAAGCTTTAATCAAATTTAATTCGCTAGAGTAGGATAAATTTTTATATATTTTTTAATTATATAAGATGTTATATTCAAATTATCTTTTTATGCTTTCAAATATTTATTCTAAGTAAAATATTGAGCATTAATTCCACAGTTCGCTTATTATGTCGAATTACACATTCTTATCTATTCTTACTCTTATTATTCGTTATTTTTATTTTTACTTCCTATTAATAACATGAGAGATGGTGGTTTTGAACGAGTGTGAACTGATCGTCGTGGATGCGTCGTCCGCGATTGAGAATGTTAGGATCAATACGTACTAGTGTGAGCCTTCGTGTTGAACGCAGTATGATTCGATCACCGCGAGGATCCGCAAGGCTTACTTCGAAACCCTCTTTGGAAACGATCACCACAAGATGCATTAACGATCTAGAATGCAGAGCATCGTAGTGCTATCGTGTTATATTAGTTGTCCAGAGCTTAGATTAATGAATGCATAATGATTGATGGAATGTGTTTAAGGATTTAGGGGAAAATGAATCAAAGAAGAGGGAGCCTAAGTGGGCTACAGAATTTGTCAAAACCGATTTATCGAATTCGATAGAACAGAGAAGTGTGAAATTTTAGAGCAACTGATCGATCGATTTTGGAAATCGCTTGAGCGAGGTCGCGGTATTTTGGCCATAACATTTTACTCCGAACTCGGATTGATGTGATTCTTGAGGCGTTGGAAAGAGGAGAACGAGCAGTATAACATGTGTGAATTAATAAATTCATGAATTAAAATTTTTAGAGATCAAAATTGATGGAGAAATTAGGACAAGATCTACATGATCCAAGGTTAAAACGAACTTGTCCATTTCGCTTCAAAAACTTAAAGAACTTCGACATGTGTGATTCTTTAGTCATTGACACATTTTTTACGAATGTTGTGTGATTTAGATTAAGGACTAGAATCCGACAATAGGAATCTCCGTGTTACATTCTCTCGACGCTAAAGTTGATGTGGGAAAAATTCGATACATAATTATATTTTTTATTTGATTTCTTAGATGCTTGATATGATCTAACGAAATGTGATAAGTTTAATTTGATATAAACTTTATAATAGCTTAACATCTTATATAAACTAAAATCTAGAAATAAGTCAAATAGCAGTTTTAATGGGAGTGTATCTTTGGGTCGATTATCCAATTATAGGATTCCTATATAAGCAATTAAGCATCCCCGCCTATCCATAATTTCCGTAAACTGCTCCACCTTCTCTCTCCTTTCCTCTCTCTCTCTCTCTAAACCAAAAAGATGATGAACGAAGAAGGCAACATCACCATCTTCGAGCACTGGAACCCAACCATCAACACCTATCGGATCTTCATCGTCAAATATTTTGGCACTCCAATAGACATCATCCTCTACTTCTCCCTCGACTGTCGAAAATTTCGTCTCCTAATAACACCCGAGCGAAGAATAAAGACTCCATCTCGGACTCGCCCTCCAATATGTTTTCGTTTTAGGGGTGGGGATCTATGATGATTTTCAATTGCTATTCGACGGCTACCGCATATCTTTAGCGCATCCAATGGAGCTTCAGAATGTAGCTTCGATCGTTTTCGATAGGGAGGATATTTTTAGATGTAAGAGAGAGACTTTGGCCGAGTTGATACTCGGGATGCAAGGGGTGGGGACTCCTTAAGAGATTATTATGAGCAACTGGGATTCCCCTCTTACAGTATATCAGGTGATGTATGCTTGTATTGGTGCTCGGATTTCTTGGGAGCTTATGGAGATTTTGAGCGTGTGTTAACAATAGTTACTTAATTTTGATTCGCTTGATTTGAATTCACAAGGTTTAATCGAATTTAATTCGCTAGAGTACCATAAATTTTTATATATTTTTTAATTATATATGATGTTATGTTCAAATTATCTTTTTATGCTTTCAAATATTTATTCTAAGTAAAATATTGAGCATTAATTCCACAGTTCGCTTGTTATGTTGAATTACACATTCTTATCTATTCTTATTCTTATTATTCATTATTTTTATTTTTACTTCCTATTAAAAGCATGAGAGATGGTGGTTTTGAACGAGTGTGAACTGATCGTCGTGGATGCGTCGTCCGCGATTGAGAAGGTTAGGATCAATACGTACTAGTGTGAGCCTTCGTGTTGAACGCAGTATGATTCGATCACCGCGAGGATCCGTAAGACTTACTTCAAAACCCTCTTTGGAAACGATCACCACAAGACGCATTAACAATCTAGAAAGCAGAGCATCGTAGTGCTATCGTGTTATATTAGTTGTCCAGAGCTTAGATTAATGAATGCATAATGATTGATGGAATGTGTTTAAAGATTTAGGGGAAAATGAATCAAAGAAGAGGAAGCCTAAGTGGTCTACATAATTTGTCAAAACCAATTGATCGAATTCGACAGAACAGAGAAGTGTGAAATTTTAGAGCAACCGATCGATCGATTTTGGAAATCGCTTGAGCGAGGTCGCGGTATTTTAGCCATAACATTTTACTCTGAACTCGGATTGATGTGATTCTTGAGGCGTTGGAAAGAGGAGAACGAGCAGTACAACATGTGTGAATTAATAAATTCATGAATTAAAATTTTTAGAGATCAAAATTGATGGAGAAATTGGGACAAGATCTACATGATCCAAGGTTAAAACAAACTTGTCCATTTCGCCTCAAAAACTTAAAGAACTTCGACATGTGTGATTTTTTAGTCATTGATATATATTTTAAGAATGTTGTGGGATTTAGATTGAGGACTAGAGTTCGACAATAGGAATCATCGTGTTGCGTTCTCTCGACACTAAAGTTGATGTGGGGAAAATTCGATACATAATTATATTTTTGATTTGATTTCTTAGATGTTTGATATGATCCAACGAAAAGTGATAAGTTTGATTTGAAATATCAGATTTTCGAGTTTGTGACAAATATTTGTGATGAATCTAAACAGTCCAATGAATGTCCATAATATTATCGGATATTAGAGTGCACAGATTTTGACAAACCGTAATATTGGCTTACGAGATCTTTATATAGACGCAATGCTAAGTAAAATTAGTGACTATGTGTATGATAAACTTTATAATAGCTTAACATCTTATATAAACTAAAATCTAGAAATAAGTCAAATAGCAATTTTAATGGGAGTGTATCTTTGGGTCAGTTATCCTATTATAGGATTCCTATATAAGCAATTAAGCATCCCCGCCTATCCATAATTTCCATAAACTGCTCCACCTTCTCTCTCTTTTCCTCTCTCTCTCTCTAAACCAAAAAGATGATGAACGAAGAAGGCAACGTCACCATCTTCGAACACCGGAACCCAACCATCAACACCTGTCGGAGCTTCACCGTCAGATATTTTGGCACTCCTATAGACATCATCCTCTACTTCTCCCTCAACTATCGAAAATTTCGTCTCCCAATAACACCCGACCGAAGAATAAAGACTCCATCTCGGACTCGCCCTCCAATATAATCCACAACTAATCGGTAGAATCTCCACCCTGCAGCTGTGCGATCGAAATCGGTGTCTCATCCTCCAACTGAACGACAACAACAACGTCCCTGAAGCCCTTAAGGATTTCCAGGCACATCCATATATTTTCGTTTCAGGGGTGGGGATCTATGATGATTTTCAATTGTTATTTGAAGGCTACCGCATATCTTTAACGCATCCAATGGAGCTTCAGAATTTAGCTTCGATTGCTTTAGGTAGGGAGGATCTTTTTGGATGTAAGAGAGAGACTTTGGCCGAGTTGGTTCTCGGGTTGCAAGGGGTGGGGACTCCTTAAGAGATTATTATGAGCAACTGTGATTCCCCTCTTACAGTATATCAGGTGATGTATGCATGTATTAGTGCTCGGATTTCTTGGGAGCATATGGAGATTTTGAGGGTGTGTTAACAATAGTTAGTTAGTTCTAATTCGCTTGATTTGAATTTACTAGTTTTAATCAAATTCAATTCGCAGGCGTAGGATGGATTTTTATTTATTTATTAATTATATAAGATGTTAGGTTCAAATTATCTTTTTATGCTTTCAAAATTTTATTCTAAGTGAAATATTAAGCATTAATTCTACAGTTCGCTTGTTATGTCGAAGTACCCATTCTTATTTATTCTTATTCTTATTATTCGTTATTTTTATTTTTAATTTCTATTAAGAGCGTGGGAAAGGGTGGTTTTGAACTAGTGTGAACCGATTGTCATGATTGTATCGTCCGCGATTGAGAATGTTAGGATCAATACATACTAGTGTAAGCCTTTGTGTTGAACCCTGTTTGATTCGATCACCGTAAGGATCCGCAAGACTTACTCTGAAACCCTCTTTAGCAACGATCCCCACAGGACGCGTTAACGATCAAGAAAGGTCAGCATCGTAGTGCCATCGTGTTATATTAGTTGTCCTGAGCTTAGATTAATGAATGCATAATGATTGATGGAATGTGTTTAAAGATTTAGAGGAAAATGAACCAAAGAAGACGAAGTCCGAATGGGCTACAGAATATGTCAAAACTGATCGGTCGGATTTGACAGAACAGAGAAGTGTGAAATTCTAGAGAAATTGATCGATCGGTTTTCTCTACCTTGGAAAATCGATTGATCGGTTTTGGAAATCGCTTGAGCGAGGTCCCAATATTTTGGCCATAACATTTTATTCCGAACTCGGGTTGACGGGAGTGTATCTTTGGCCATAACCGACCCAAAGATACACTCCCATTAAAACTGCTATTTGACTTATTTCTAGATTTTAGTTTATATAAGATGTTAAGCTATTATAAAGTTTATCATACACATAGTCACTAATTTTACTTACCATTGCGTCTATATAAAGATCTCGTAAGCCAATATACGGTTTGTCAAAATCTGTGCTCTCTAATATCCGATAATATTATGGACATTCATTGGACTGTTTAGATTCCTCACAAATATTTGTCACAAACTCAAAAATCTGATATTTCAAATCAAACTTATCACATTTCGTTAGATCATATCAATCATCTAAGAAATCAAATAAAAAATACAATTATGTATCGAATTTTTCCCACATCAACTTTAGCATCAAGAGAACGTAACACGATGATTCCTATTGTCGGACTCTAGTCCTCAATCTAAATCCCTCAACATTCGTAAAATATGTGTCAATGACTAAAGAATCACACATGTCGATGTTCTTTAAGTTTTTGAAGCGAAATGGACAAGTTCGTTTTAACCTTGGATCATGTAGATCTTGTCCCAATTTCTCCCTCAATTTTGATCTCTAAAAATTTTAATTTATGAATTTATTAATTCACACACATTATAGTGCTCGTTCTCCTCTTTCCAACGCCTCAAGAATCGCGTTAGTCCGAGTTCGGAGTAAAATGTTATGGCCAAAATACCGCGACCTCGCTCAAGCGATTTCCAAAACCAATCGATCAGTTTTCCAAGGTAGAGAAAACCGATCGATCAGTTTTCCAAGGTAGAGAAAATCGATCGATCGGTTGCTCCAAAATTTCACACTTCTCTATTCTGTCGAATTCGATCAATCGGTTTTGACAAATTCTGTAGCCCACTCGGGCTTCCTCTTCTTTGATTCATTTTCCCCTAAATCTTCAAACACATTCCATAGGTGAAGATCCGATAGGTGTTGATGGTTGGGTTCCGGTGCTCGAAGATGGTGATGTTGCGTTCCTCATTCATCATCTTTTTAGTTTAGAGAGAGAGAGAGGAAAAGAGAGAAGGTGGAGCAGTTTACGAAAATTATGGATAAGCGAGGATGCCTAATTGCTAATATAGGAATCCTATAATAGGATAACCGACCCAAACATACACTCCCATTAAAACTGCTATTTGACTTATTTCTAGATTTTAGTTTATATAAGATGTTAAGTTATTATAAAGTTTATCATACACATAGTCACTAATTTTACTTAGCATTATGTCTATATAAAGATCTCGTAAGCCAATATTACGGTTTATCAAAATCTGTGCACTTTAATATCCGATAATATTATAGACATTCATTGGACTATTTAGATTCCTCACAAATATTTGTTACAAACTCGAAAATCCGATATTTCAAATCAAACTTATCACATTTCGTTAGATCATATCAAGCATCTTCGAAATCAAATAAAAAATACAATTATGTATCGAATTTTCCCCACATCAACTTTAGCGTCGAGAGAACGTAACACGATGATTCCTATTGTTGGACTCTAGTCCTCAATCTAAATCCCACAACATTCGTAAAATATGTGTCAATGACTAAAGAATCTCACATGTCGAAGTTCAATAAGTTTTTGAGGCGAAATGGACAAGTTCGTTTTAACCTTGGATCATGTAGATCTTGTCCTAATTTCTCCCACAATTTTGATCTCTAAAAATTTTAATTCATGAATTTATTAATTCATACACGTTATAGTGCTCGTTCTCCTCTTTCCAACGCCTCAAGAATCGCGTTAATCCGAGTTCGGAGTAAAATGTTATGGCCAAAATACCGTGACCTCGCTCGAGCAATTTCCAAAACCGATCGATCAGTTTTCCAAGGTAGAGAAAACCGATCGATCGGTTGCTTTAAAATTTCACACTTCTCTATTCTGTCTAATTCGATCAATCGGTTTTGACAAATTCTATTGCCCACTCGGGCTTCCTCTTCTTTGATTCATTTTCCTCTAAATCTTCAAACACATTCCATCAATCATTATGCATTCATTAATCTAAGCTCTGGACAACTAATATAACATCATGGCACTACGATGCTCTGCTTTCTAGATCGTTAATGCGTCTTGTGGTGATCGTTGCCAAAGAGGGTTTTGAAGTAAGTCTTGCGGATCCTTGCAGTGATCGAATCATACAGGGTTCAACACGGAGGCTCACACTAGTACATATTGATCCTAACCTTCTCAATCATGAACGACGCATCCACGACGATCAGTTCACACTCGTTCAAAACCACCCTCTATCATGCTCTTAATAGGAAGTAAAAATAAAAATAACGAATAATAAGAGTAAGAATATATAAGAATGTGTAATTCGACATAACAAGCGAACTATGGAATTAATGTTCAATATTTTACTTAGAATAAATATTTGAAAGCATAAAAAGATAATTTGAACATAACATCTTATATAATTAAAAAAAAAAAAATTTATCCTACTCTAGCGAATTGAATTCGATTAAAACTAGTGAATTCAAATCAAGCGAATTAAAACTAAGTAACTATTGTTAACACACCTTCAAAATCTCCATAAGCTAACAAGAACTCCGAGCACCAATACAAGCATATAGCACTTGAAATACTGTAAGAGGGGAATCCCTTTGCTCATAACAATCTCTTGAGGAGTCTCCACCCCTTGCAACCCGAGTACCAACTCGGCCAAAGTCTCTCTCTTACATCCAAAAGATCCTCCCTACCCAAAGATATCGAAGCTAAATTCCGAAGTTCCATCGGATGCGCTAAAGATATGCGGTAACCGTCGAATAGCAATTGAGAATCATCAGAGATCCCCACCCTCGAAACGTAAACATATGAATGTGCTAGGAAATCCTTAAGGGCTTCAGGGACGTTGTTGTTGTCATTGAATTGGAGGATGAGGCACCGATTTCAATCGCACAGCTAGAGGGTGGAGATTCTAGCGAATAGTTGTGGATTATATTGGAGGACGAGTCAGAGATAGAGTCTTTGTTCTTCGCTCGGATGGTATTGGGAGATGAAATATTAGACAGCCAAGGAAGAAGTAGGGAGGGTGATGTCTATTAGAGTGTCAAAGAATCTGACATTAAAGCTTCAATAGGTGTTGATGGTTGGGTTCCGGTGTTCGAAGATGGTGACGTTGCCCCCTTCGTTCATCATCTTTTTGGTTTAGAGAGAGAGAGAGAGAGAGAGAAAGGTAAGGAGAGAAATTGACTGAATTCAGAAGGATACGATTTCTGAAGAAATTCATTTGATCGAAATAAATTTCAATCCAACGAAATGTGTTTCGATTGATCGAATCTCATATTTGATCGATCGAAACGTATATAACAGGGTCCTTGAAATTTTATTGACAAGATTTGATCGATCAAAATTCATTTCGATCGATCGAAACGTATATAACAGGGTTATTGAAATTTTGCTAACAAGATTTGACAGATTGAAATTCTTTTCGATCGATCGTATTTTAGATCCGATCGATTGAATTATAAATCGATCGATCGAGATTTCAATGCCAGGCTATGGGTTCTGAGGGATTCGATCGATCGAGAAACATTTTGATCGATCAAATTTAGGCTTCAATCGATCGAATTTAAATTCGTTCGATCGAATTGTGTGTCTGATAATTGGTTTCTGTTGGATTCGACCGATCGATATGAGTTCGATCGATCGAATCTGGGTTTTGATCGATCGAAATAGGGATTTGATCGATCGAAACAGTCAGATTCAGGATTTTGGTTTATTTCGTCTGAGGGATTTTAAGGAGATCTTATGTGGTCTGTTTTGCGTCAGTTTTGATGTATGAACTGTGGATTTACTCTGTTTAGATTGGATGTTTACTTATGAATGGCTGAAGCTTGAGAGCGTTAAGAAACTTCGCTTGCGACTCCTTAATTGAGGAAGGGAAATCAACATAGCATGTTTATTCGATGTCAATGTTGTGTATATTATGATATGATAGATTTTTGTCTGCATCTTAGTATAAATGGTTTAAGACCCAATGCAAATGAATTAGTGTGTGTGTGTGATTTGAGACCCTTTTGTGTGAATGCATTTATGATGAGGGAACTATTCCAACTTTGTTGTAGCCACGTGCTACTATGTGGAATCCTTCGTGATTCATTTCAACATGTGTGTGTATAAGATTGTGTTTCATCTTTCAGCTTTCAAATTTAATTATATTTAGCACAACACAGGGTGACAAACTATAAGTTATGCACGATGATTTGACATTTGTATATAAATACCCGACCGACGCGGCGGGATATCCGTACAACCTTTGTGATCTTGTGAGATTTTGTGAAACCATACCGGCCAACGGTAAACTATGTGTTCGGCACAAGCGTCCAACTTTGTTGGGACCTTGGACACCTATGCAATGGTTCATATGAGCGACGATGGTGGGTATTCCATCGGGGACTCGAGGCTATAGCCACTCAAGTACTGATTTAAGTAAAACACCTTAAGTTTCTCCCTTTGTCATGAGATTCGGTGTGTATGCATCTGATAAATTTCCTTAATTTCAGAAAATGGTTGTTTCATTTGAGTATCTTGTCATGCGTGCCGAACACTTCAAATTACTTGGTCTATTGCTTTTGAATTTGAGTTATTTACAAGGAAATTATATTTTATGTTCGCTTCATAAGATATATGTGTTGATAAGAAATACATACTATTCATTTTTCCCTACTGAGCTTGGATGAAGCTTATTCCTCGACTATACGTCACAGGTGCAGGTGAAGATCTGATACGTACGAAGGACCTGGATAAAGAGGACTCAAATTACGTGCCAAACGAGGAGGAGCAAGAGCCCCATTCCGAGAACTGCTTTATTTGTGCTAGGCCTGGGTAGGTCCGATCTTGGAAGTTAATTTAGAAAAGGATTGTAAGGTTTTTGTAAGAATGTAACTTTGGATTACACTTTTAAATATTATTTTGTGAACCATGTTTCGGTAAGGGATAACCCTTACTGGTAGTTCTTTTCGATTCTTTTATCCATATGAACTTGCATGGAATTAGAATGGTTATTTTGAGCTTTTGCATATATGTATATATATATATATATATATATATATATATATATATATCCTTTTTAGAGTTTTCTTTCTTTCGAGATGATAAGCCATGTTAAGTTAGATATGGTTTCCGCTTTGCACGCAATCTTGCCAAGTGTTTCGTTCGGGGTTGGCCTTAGCGACGACCTGACGGCCAAGGTTTTGCGATTAGGAAATTTGAGTCATCCACGATGCCACATAAGGATATACACCGTACGGTTCCACAACGAGTTCGTGAGTGCGTATACAGATATAGCACATATGAATATACCGCCATAACGATTCTACAATAGAGTTTCGCGTTCACATTTAGAATTTATGATCATATTTAGAGTTCAATGTTCATCATTCTTTCAGAGTTCATAATTACATTCACAGTTCATGTACATATTAGTGTTCTTATTTAGAGATTTCATATCCAGATTCTTATTCAAAGTTCGGAGTCGAAATTCAAAGTTCTTTCAGAGTCATTTTCACATTCACTTTTGGATTCAGAATTCTTGGATTAGGGTTCCTATTCGATGTTTAGATTTAGATTCCTAGTTCAATTTTCAAGTTTGAATTTTCAATGATTGTATTTCAATTCGATTCAAATTCAAAGGGGTCAAATTTCACCATAATTATTCCAAAATTCGATACTTAACCAAAAGAACTTCAAAGAGTCAATTTGGGGTCTAAATTCAATACTCAAATTCAAGGTCCGAATTCAATTTCAAATACAGTGTTCAAGGATCACTATTCAAACTCTAATCATAAAATCAATGAATCGAAATCAAATGCAAATAATTTTAGAATTCGATACATGAAAAGCTCCAATTCAAATACAGGGGTTCGATACTTTAAAAACTTGGATTCAATCTCAACAGGTCAAATTTCAAACACGATTTTAAGGTTCACATACAATATACCATGTAGTCTATGATTTAAAATCAAAAATAAAATTGTACATTGAGTTTTTCCTACCTTGATTCCTAACGTGATAAGAAGGTGAGAGATAACCTTTATCGATGGCAACTGATTTCTTCCTCTACATCATACATGTACGATGATACATTAAGGATTGATTCTAATCACTAATAAATTTGACGTCACTAATAACTTTGACGTATTTAAATATTTTCTCAAAACCAAGGTGGAATGGACAAGTTCGTGCTAACCTTGGATCATGTAGAACTTGTCTCAACTTGTCATTCAATTTTGACCTTTAAAACATTTGATTCATGAAATTTCTATTTCAATCAAATTAATAGAGCTCGTTATCCTATTTCCAACGCTATAAGAATCGCTTCAATCTGAGTTTGGAGTAAAATGTTATGATCATAATAACAAGATCATGTTAGGACCTCGTTCTAATTCACGCGAGTCATTTCTAAAATTGCTTGAGCAATTTCCAAATTCGCCGGAGCGAGTTTGACCTGAAACTTTTTGGCCTAAATTTTGAAAAAAATTCGCCTGAGTGAATTATCTCAGGTCTTTTTCCTTAAGGTGACTCGCTCGAGCGAATTCTAACTCGCTCGAGCGATTCTGGGTGATTCAGTGTGTGATTGGGCTTCTTCTGCCTCAATCCAAGTCGCCCAAAACCTTGCACATCCAAATGACCCACAAATCAAAACTAAGCTAATTTCACACTATAGAATCATGAATCGTACGTTCTAAAGCATGTATACGGAGTCTACGACGATCGAATCGATGAAATCAATGCCGAAACTCTCGCTCGTCTCTACAGTGACTCAATCCTCCTCATCCGAACTCGATTCTCATGAATCCTAGCACGCAATCCAAATGCACAACACAATCAACCCTAAATGTCAAAATCATTCTACGATATATGCGCGCATGCGAAGCTTGTGATGATCTATGTCAAAAGAGGGTTTCGAAAATTACCTTCCCTTGCGCATGCGAAACCCACGATTACCGAAATTGGAAGAAAATCGACGTCTATGCTCTCGTTCAGCCGATGATCGTTCTCTCCTCTTCTCCGAGCTCAACGATGTCGAACTCAAGGGATCCTCAGGGTAAGAAAATGGTAAAAAGGGGTTTGTGATGGTGAGATCAATGGCGATGATCTCACCAAACGAAGAAGATGAGAAGGAGAAAGGGTTTGGATCTTAAAGAAGGAAGAAGAGAAGTGGAGGGCTTGGATCTTAGCTCTCTCTCTCTCTTAGTTCTCCCACAGCCGACTTTCTCTTCTCAAATGGATTTTACAATCCATTTCTAGTGGGTTTCTGCCCCATTATATTAAGTGGAGCTTGATTTGGTGTGGGGCTGATACACCACTAATCAGTGAATTGGCTTTATTTAATGACCAAAATGAAAGCTAAGGATTCACTCAACCCAACTTGATCCCTATACCTCTTATTTGCTAACCAAGCCCCTAACCCCTATGCCATCGCGTGGCCTTTACAACTATTTATGAAATTATATATATATATATATATATATATATATATATATATATATATATATATATATGTGTGTGTGTGTGTGTGTGTGTGTGTGTGTGTGTGTGTGTGTGTGTGTGTGTGTGTGCAATGTACTTTGGTTTATTGGGCTTGGTTTAGGTTCGTGCTTAGAGTGCACATGATCACCCTTGATCACGCATACGCCATTGTTCTCATTTTAAATTCTTAATTAATAATAAATAAATAAGCTTATGTGTTTTAATTATAGTGCTTGCGGGGGTAGGCTCGGACCTGGTCCGATCTCGGGGTTTGAGTCTGTGGACACCCCGTTTTCGCGCTTTCGGAGTATACAAACCAACACCTTGCCCATGACTTCCGGGAAGAGACTCACCCTCTCCCAAAGCCTTTAGACTCAAACACAGGGACTATATATTGATACAATAGTATATAGTCGAGACCCAGGCTGAAATAATAGCTATGTGGCTCTGACCCGACTCATCCCCAGAAGGATCCTGAATTCCAAGCCCTCATAGAGGTGCGCAATTCGACTGCACTCCTAGATATAAGCATGCAATTGGTCCCACTTAGACAAGGCTCCACCTTCCCGTGGACTGCTATAAGACCTAAATTCACACCAGAACCAGGACGCACAATTATTTGCGCACTACAATTGTGGCGCGCAATTGGTCCACTTGGACCAGGCCTCACCTTTCCATAGTCCGCCTGAAGACCTGATTATAAGCTCTTTCCAACGCGCGTAATATGATTTTTTTCTCCATCACTGGTGCGCAATTGGTCCTGGTCTCTAATTCCCAAGAACATCTGAATTCCTCGATCACGCGTCCCCCACAAGGTGCATACACTACCAAATTCTACCTTAATAGCAAGTGCTGCTGAAACCCCTTATTTTTATAGTGATAATCAATTCCAAGCGAGTTGGAAATAGGAATACTCGACTGAGCCAGTCAGCCGGTCACTCACTGAGTCCACGACTGACTCAAACTCGATTAAACGCCCAGGACAGGGCGCACAATCTAGTTACACGCGCGACACATGAAGTGCAATTAAGACTGACTAGCTAATTATGCACCTCCCCCAGGGTGCATGATAACCTGAATACCTATAAAAAAGACCCCTACGCCATAGCCTAAAAAAGATGTTAGTATGAGCTCTCGTCTCTTCTCATCCAAGCTTAGGAATTTCGAGGATCTTTGTGGCACTAGGAGGAGGAAGAAGTGCTCAGCTTCGGGGGAATCTCTTCCTAGTTCTTAATTATCTTTCTAGTTCTAGTTCTTAATTTTATAGTCCTAAGTTATAGTTCTCAATTTTTTAGTCATAATTTTTAATTTTTAGTTCTAGTTCTTGATTTTTAGTTCTAAGCTTTAGATTTTAATCCTTAAACTCTCAATTTTTAATCCCTAAGTTCTTAATTCTTAGCCTAAATTCAATCTCTAAGCTCTAGTATTTATAAAATAGCCCTTAGCCACTCGATTTGTTCAAGGAGGTTTACGGAGGATATTCGGGAACGGGGACGGTCCTCTTTAGCATAACAGGCGACAACCCCCTTTTTAGCATTAGAGTAGTATTAAGAGAGTAAATTAATTAGAATCAGAATAGAATTGAGAAATTAAATTAGTTAGAATTAGAGTAGTATTAGTGGAGTGAATTAATTAGAGTTAGAGTAGGACTAGGAAACTAGATTAACTAGACTTTTAAGCGACCCAGAGCTATTGAAGTCAGCCGGCCGACGTTCAACAAAGAAGTCAACCCACACTCTGAAAAGCATGATCAACGACGTGTTGCAGCGTTGATAAATATCTACAATTGGTGATTGCAACGAACCAGGTATTCTTCGCTCCGAATTTACCCTTTTTTTAGCATTTAATATTTCACAGCTTATTATTCTATCGCTTTTAGCTAGAGTTCACCTGGACCGAATTGAGCCACTGATTCCGGGGACTGAAAGGAACACAGGAAAAGCGCATACTAACAAAGTCGTGTGCAATGCACACTCTCTACATTAGGGTTAAAGCTCCGATTTAAAGCTTGCTTTAGGGATTGGTTTTCGGGTTTGTGTTTGGGTGCATTTACCCAACTTAGATAGGTGGGTCAGAGACTGCATCACTGTCATCAAATGCTTTGACCAAAGTCAAACCGATCAAAGTAGTCGTATCATCATCGAAAGTCAACGATTCCACGTTAGCAAAAAAAATCAGGGTCGTTGCATAACCGAAAAAATTGATCCAAAACCAAACCGAAACACATCCAAGACCGAAAAACCAGAGCCGATTTTTGATTTGTTCAGCTCGATTTTGGGTGCTGAAAATTGAAATATACGAAAATCGGCTGAGTAGGGAGCAAAAACCAACCTAACAAAGAAACTGAAAAAAAATCTTAAAAAAAAAAAGAAGAAATTATTAAAGAAATTTTGAAAACCAAACCAAATTGAACTGACCGAAACTGGATCAATTTGGTTCGGATTCCTTACATGCAGATTCAGTTAACTAAAACTGAACTCGATCTATTTCAGCTCCGATTTGGTTTGGGCCAAAATGACAAAAAATCGAAAAATCAGTTTCGGTTTGGTTTACCGAACTTCCACCCCTACACCCAACCCGATATATTTTAGTTACCGTTGGGTTGATTGAACTTTCGGTTCAGTTTTGGTTCCGTCAAATAGGAGATAGATGTTGACGGTAGGGAACAAAATTAGGGACATTTGTATTCTTTGGGGATCTCGGTTGGATTTCCTAAAATTCAGGTGCCCGTGGAACATTATGATGAAGGGGTTTTATGAAAAATTTCCAATTATATATACTAAATAGGTTTAATGATTATCGAGCTAATTTTTTTTAAAAAAAAAACATGAAATAAAAAAAAACAAGAATTCAATATCAAATTCAAACATTAGTACAATACACATATAAGAGTTCCTAACTATGATTAGAAATGACGTTCTTATTTAAAATATGAGACCTAATTATTATTTGTTTTAATACTAAACTCAACCAAATTGAAATTGATCACTTGCCATCTACCAGTCAACAATTGGACCATTATAAACGGCCACGATTGAAGAGAAATATCCAAGATCGGCAAGTTCACCTATAGTAATTGTGCCGAAAGGCCGGGTTGGATACGATTTAGTGCGATCCGACATCTTTAGAGCGATGAAATGCATGTTGGGTCGGGTCTCGGGTCTCTCGTGCACGCATGCTAGGGTGATCTTAACTATGAAGGCCACCTTTTCTGCCATTTGACCAATGGGAGGAGCAAGCCGTTGGTCCAACACTTCCACCAACAACTGATCTCTGCCGTTGGATGAGCCTGCCGAGGACGATGATGATAGAGAGTTGATGAGATCTCTAGGGTGTCTTCCCATCATAACTTCTAGCGATACTACTCCAAAGCTGTAGACATCACTTTTTTCTGTGATCTTCATGGGGTACGCAAGTTCTATAAAATGCCGAGTTAAATTTTAAAATAATATGATAGAAAATTTTAGACAAAAAAATAGAATTTATTTGAAAAAGGGAAAAGGAATGGCATATGAGTTCGAATGTATGAATGAAGACTTGCAAACGAACATGATCTATATAAAATATATATATATATATATATATATATATATATATATATATATATATATATATATATATATATATATATTTTTTTTTAGTGGTCAAAACTTTGATTAAAGTTTTATCGCCTCACACATCCTGGTGCATTGATTTTGTCCTTTGGTTTGACCAAATTTTGGATGATGGGATCCACCCTTTCTAATATTTTTTAATCAGACCTTACCACCGTTGGGCTCGTGGCACTCGATCTCCTCTAAGGGTGGACCTCACTGATTCAAACGCATGGGTCCATCATGTTCGAACTCGTACCCCAGCCCTTTTGAAAATAGCCAAACACTTTCTTTTTCTAATGGGTAAGCGGGGGATTAAACCTGCATTCTAAAGGTTGCTATATTGTCAACCTTGTTGCAGAGACTGAAAATCTAACCCGACCCGAATCCAAACTCAACGACCATATAAAATATTGTGTCGGGTAGACCAGGCCAGACTCGACCCGAAGGTTGGGTCGGACGTCTCAAGGCCAACTGATGGAACCATCAGTTGCATCGAAAGAATCTTCAGCTTTAAATCAATCTAACATTTTATTTATCCAAACAATGTTAAGAGCAATGATTAATTTATACCTTCATTTTTAACCATAGATGGATACCTACGATTGAGTTGATCCATCTATACGAGTAATAGGCATTGGTTAGGTTGAAGTCCAACTGGTTGACCTTGATTTCTTGTTCAACCATTGTGGCTGTTGCATAACAACGAATCTTGACTTTCACAGTTTCCATTTTTAAATATCAAATGGTATCAAATCTTGTTGAACACGAAATCAGGTTCATCCAGTTGGACCTAGGGGTGATAAAAAGACTCAAAAAACCGAACATCAATGAAACCAAACTGAAAAGGACCAAATGAAAACCGAACCGAAACAGATCAAAAATAGAAATCGGTTCTGGATTGGTTTGTTTTTGGTATTGGGTGCTGAAAAAAAGTAAAAAAAAAAAACGGTTACAAAGGGACAGAAAATCAACCCTAAAACCGTAAAAACTGAAAACCGAAAATTTTCACATTAAAAAATAAAATCCGAATACCAAACTCAACCAAACTGACCGAAACTTGATCGGTTCAGTTCGTTTTCGATTTTAGGGAACGAGGCTTTCGGTGAATCGAAATCAAAACCGAAAAATTGGGTTCTGATTTAGGTTTGGCTAAACGGTCACCGAGACCAAATATTGCCTACTAATAATAGTTATCAAACAAATAAAAAGTAAATAAAGTTCTTGAAGTCATGTAACTTACCTGGCGCCATGTAGCCATAAGACCCCACAACAGCGGTCCATAGAGACGAATCTGGGTGCAACCATCTTGCTGTACCAAAGTCTGATACACGAGCTTCCAACTCCTCATCCAATAAAACGTTGTTAATCGAAATGTCCCGGTGCACGATAGCTGGCAAGCAGTCATGGTGTAAGTAGGAGAGAGCGTGTGCAACCCCTTGTATAATCTTCACTCTTCTCACCCAATCCAACTCCACTCTCCCATCCTCACCATACAACACCTTTCCCAAACTACCCCTCTTCACATACTGGTACACCAAATACATGCACCCCTTCGACGAGCAAAACCCATGCAACTTCACAATATTCCTGTGCCGGATCTCCCTCAAAGTCTCGATCTCGTTCACGAAACTCGATTGATTCGTTGCTTGAATGTCCTTGGAATCTGAAATGTAAAGGCATTTCACGGCGACGATCTGACCGGACGGAAACTCCGCTTTATAAACACTCCCGAATCCGCCTTTCCTGATACAATGTCGTTCACTGAAATCCTCGGTCGCTCTTACGATATCACCGAAACTGAAATCGACTTCTCTGTCCAAGATTGACGATGAAATCGACTAGCGAGAATCCTACGACGAGTGCGGCTACGAAGAAAACGCCGAGGATAGGGACCACAATGGCTATAAGAACCATCCTATTAGGCCTATTTCGTTGAAAATCAGAATTACAAGGCTTCAATCCTTGTGCATCACCACACAAGCCTGAGTTTCCCTCAAAGGACTTTGAGGTTCGATTTTGGAAAATACCCGCGACGGAACCGACCAACTGATTGTAAGATAGATCGACAACTTCCAAATTGATCATCTCTGATAAACTAGACGGAATTCTGCTAGAAAGGTTGTTATGAGAGAGATTGAGGCTTTCAAGTGACACCAACTTCCTCAGATCTTGAGGGATAGGCCCAGAGAGAGAATTATTGCTCAAATCTAAAAACATTTGCAGATTAATCAAATTACCCAGTTGATACGGTATTGCTCCAGTTAATTTGTTATTGCTTAAATTCAAACTCGACAATCTGATGCAATTTCCAGTGTAGGTGGTATGTTTCTAGTGAGTGCATTTTGTGAGAAATCGAGTACTGCGAGCCAAGATAGATCACCGATCTTCGAAGGAATCTCTCCATATAAATGATTGTTACTCAAATTAAGTTTATATAAAGAGCTCAAATTGCCCAACTCCATTGGAATCTTTCCAGTTAAATCATTGGAAGCCAAGCTTAGGTCACGTAATTGGAGCAAGTTCCCAAGTTGAGATGGAATTTCCCCAAAAACATTATTTCCAACTATATGTTGGGTTGCGGTGAAGAATACGCCGGTGGATATGGTGAAGTTTACCGAACGCATCCCCTTACAGACGTGATTCTGTGTCTCAAACACGTTCAAAGGATAGGCTGCTACATGGACTAATTCGATTTATTTCCATGTGGGATAAATGTATAGGTGTGCTTTAATGGTGTAAGATTAAGATCATTTACACATGATGGATCAAAACCCATTATTGTTATGCTAGTAACTCTACTGATTTTTCAAATAGTGTTGTATATTTAAGTAGCTTCCTATTAATGGACAGATCAGACCATGATTGCCAATTAAAAATGAATAAAAATAAATGAATAGTAGTCCAGAACCTAATGTCTAAAATAATTCTTGAATTTAATTTCATTTCTCATTAAAGAATAAAGACCAACACTTATATTTTGTCTAAAATTATTTAGCGAGTTACAAGTGGCACATTGTCTAAGAAGAAAGACTTAATATTTTTTAAATTTGTGCCATGTGAAGTTGTGAACACCCCCTTTAAGCTCTTTAATTTGAAGGCCATCAAACAAAGATCATTTCTACCAAAGGACAACATGAAATGTTATCTCCATCATCTAATTCAATACAATCAAAGAGCATCATCTGATCCAATGGTTGACTGAGATAAATCAAATGATAGAGACCATTTTTTGTGCCAATCTTTGGCAAAAATGATCTTTATATCATAGCCTTCAAATAAAAAAGCTTAGATGATGTTCCAAATGACATAAATCCATAAAATATCAAGTTTTTTCCTTTTAGCAATGGCCCACGTTAGCTCCCAATTATAATTTACTAAAGCGACAATGGCTCTTGATTTACATTTAAACACTAAAATGGTGTTCAAAATGATCTTACATTATTAAAATTATAGTTTTTATCTCACACCATTAAAGTGTGATTTATTAGTATGCCATGTGGTGCACATATGTGATTGATCTAAATTGTCCAAGTGGCAATCCAACATTGGAACATATCTCGGCACAAAGAAACATGCCTATAAGAGGATGTGAAACATCCAATTGATGAACTTTAATATCAGCCATTAAAACTAAAACAATTATAGATATTATACTCAATATTTAAAATGTTTTAAAACTCACTAAAACATCATTTTTGAATATGCTCATTTATTGCACTACCAAAAATAAGACTATTAGCGGCACCAAAAATTGCCACAATTAACAAAAAAACGGACACTCTCGGTCCTGTCGCTATTGAAACAACAAGGTTTTTTGTTAATAGCAACAGTTTTTGGTACTGCTAATAGTCTTATTTTTTGTAGTGTTGATATTATAGTCAATAATTTCAATTAATAATGTTAATTAGGAGACAACTCATTCATCATTATATTGTAAATGCTTTCGCAATCACGAAGGTACAACTTTAAGAAGATTTAGTGGCCCATCCACCGATGATAACGTTATAGGGGTGGAATTATAAGCTATTCTGTGTGGACTACTAGTGTCTAAGAAGGAGAATTTTGATAAGATTATTATAGAATCTAATAGTGTGATTTTAGTGAATTGCATTAACAGGTTTATAAAATGCCTGTGGAGATATAGGTACCTTATTTTGCGTATTCAAACAGTTATGGATGAATTTGAGGAATGTAGGTATGTTCATACTTGGCGAGAGCAAGAGCAGGGAGAGAACTACCCCAATTTGAATTATGGCCAAATCTTGACAATTGCTCGATTATTCTGAATTCTCTCTTAAGGGATGATTTACTTATTGCTTATACTAAAATGTAATCATTCCATTTTTTTTTTTCTAATAATAAGGGTGAGGACCCTACAACCTCAAGCTGAATTACCAATATATATATATATATATATATATATATATATATATATATATATATATATATATATATTGTAAATGCCTTAGGATGGGCTTGAACCTAAGGTACGCTATACAATAGTAATGCTACAAAATTTGGCCTTATTTCATACCTTGAAAATATAACATATTTGGTGGAAAAGAATATCAGTTTCCATATGTTTCAGTTTGATTTCATTATAATGTTGTCAAAGGGCCGAGCAGGTCTATCAACCCACCTTACACGCCCTAAATTGTAGGCTAGGGCTCAAAATCGAGGTCAAAGGGCCGAGTTATTTCTTTAAAATTTAATGCCCATGCTATTTAGGGCCGGGCTAGGGCCTCAAAATTTAAAATCCGTAAGCCTAGCTAGACCAATATTTTAATCATATATTTTTCAATGTATATATAATTTAAGGTTCCTATATTTTTCTCTACGTGATAACTGAAAGCGCTTACTATTGGTACACACTTTTACTAGATTCTTTTCGGTCCCCGGAAGAAGTGGCCGAATTTGCCCAATTTAGTCCACATGAATGCTGACAAAAAGCAGTGAATAATAAACTAGAAAATATTAAATAATTAAAAGAAAAAGGCAAATTTTAAGCAGAGAGTACCTGGGTTAATGCGATCACTAGCTGCAGATATTTATTGACGCGTCAGCACGTCACTTATCACGTTTTGTAGGAGGCGGATTGACTCCTTTACTGAACGTCGGTCGGCCAACTTTAGCAGCTACGGGTTGCCTAAAATCTAACTAGTTTAGTCTTCCTACTCCTACTGGACCCATCTAAAAATGGGGGTTGTGTTCCACTATGCTTGGGAGGATCGGCCCTGTTCTCGAGTACCTTTCGTAAGCTCCCTTGGGCAAATCGGGGTGACTAAGGCTTATTTAGAAATACTGATAGAGGCTAGGGACCTGATTTGCTCTAGGCTAAGAATTTTGGGCAGGGGGGCCTAAGGATCTATATAAGGCTAAGCACTCCCTCCTTCAATACTCCTTCGAAAGTCAAGGCTAGCGGGCCAGTGCCATCTGCTCGACTACTTGAGACTCCTAGAGAAGAGTCTGCAATTCTACGAGTCTAGAAGGTAACTCAACCCCTTCCTCTGAAAGCCCAAGCAAGAACCTCAAATTTTCTCAAAGGGAAAAGCTTGAGAAAGAGAAGAAAAAAATAGTTAATTGGTTATGAAAAATTGGTGAGGTAGGGGGGTTTATAGGTATCGGGTTAATTACGTGCTCGGGGGCAAGTGTGTAATTTATCAATTGCATGCAGTCACCAGAGCGCTTAATTGAATTCCGCGCTCTCTCCAGGCTGCTTAATCCACTTTTGAGTCGATTACCGACTCAGGAAATGACTGGCTGACTAGCTCAGCCGGTGTCCTAGTTCCAATATGCCATGGAACTAATTGCGTGTCATATGCAGAGCACGCAATCCAATTGTGCACAAGAAGTTCAACGCGTGATTGGGCAGTTTGGGCGGTTATAGGGTGCATAGTCCTAGTCCAACTTTGACCAATTGAGGGCGTTGTGTGGCGCGTGCAATCCAATTGTGCGCTGAGTGGTCAGCGCGTAATGAGGGTCTTTGGGTGGTGCACGGAGGTGTGCCCTGGTCCAATTTGGACCAATTACGCGTTGGTGTCTCAGCGTGTAATCAATTACGTGCGTGGGTTCCCGTGCATAATTGGGAGTCCTTCCGGGCTGAGTCGAGTCTGAATCCGTGAGTTGATGTTTCAGTCTGTGATTCAGTCATATACTATTGTTTCAGTATATAATTTCCGGATCGGGGGTTTTCTAGAGTCTTAGGGCTTTTGGAGAGAATGAGCCCCGTTCTGAAAGTTGTGGGCAAGGTCAAAGACTGATTGAACATGCTTGTATGCTCCGAGAGGGCAAAAATGGGGTGTCTACACTTACGTCTGAAACCCCTCCAAACCTATTGATGGCTTTAGATCAGACGTTGGAGATCATTTTTAGATTTGTCATACATCGAATAAAACATGGACCATCCGATCATAATATCATGGTCTCAAGATCCACTGGGTGGGAGATTGGAGTGAAAAACGACCTCCATCATTTGATCCAAAGCAGACAAAGGGGTTGGAGAGGGGTTTCAAATGTGGGCGCTTTCAATAACCGTGTAGGTGTGAAAAGTTATACCCTGTATAGCACCTGGTATTTGATTGAACTAATTGTATGTGATCTTTAAACCTAGCATTTAACTGAAATTGTATTTAAAACCTGAATCGTATAGTTAAATTGGACTTTGTATTACAACTGAATCTGGTATTTGAACAAGCGTAAGTCTCAATCCTATTGATATAGTAACCGGAAGTGGAACATTAGGCATTGGCCCATGCATATTGAAATGTATGTCCAAAATAAAAATCAAAATATAAAATTTAAAAAAGTTACAATTAGTCAAATGATATGACCAAGTTAAACTTTTTGGTACTTCACATTCATGCATTTACTATCCATGTGACTTATTGATACAGCTGAAAGGTGTTCTATTTCTTCCTAGCTCCCGTCTGATCCCTAATAAATTAAAGTAGATCTTAGACTTTCATTTCCTTTGTGAAGGACACGGAAGAAGACGGGGCATGCCAAGTATCCGCTTCAGTTGGAAAATGCACTAATTTATATCTTTTGAGGGTAGTTTAGTAATTCAATAAAGCAACTAGTCATCCTACTTAGCTATAGCCTATAAATAAGCAAACGATTGGTGTTAGATTAGGGTTCCTTTCCCAGCTACTATCTAATATTGCTGTTATCATTTACAAAAATTACTTTTCAAGTGTTATAAAGAGATATGTCTCATATTATTTCTCAAGTGCTGCTTCTAAACAAAGGTCTATCATATGTTGAAAATGTTACCGGGAGAAAAATAGCATAGGGCCACTACAAAAAACAAGACTATTGGCGGCAACCAAAAACTATTGTTGTTAATAAAAAACTGCCGCTAATAATCTTATTTTTTGTAGTGGGCAGCTTCTCAACACAACGCCATTTTTCAGCTAAAGGAGGCTAAGTCCCTAGTTGAAATGTATTTGTCACCTAACATTTTTTCCTTAAAAAATGAGAATTTGTAAAAATTTCTTATTTTATTGCATTTTAATTGAAAAATTTTACAAGCACTATAAGTGGGGGAAAAAAAGGTTAAGTGAATCCTTACAATAGTAGTAAAAAAATTACTCGCATACAACATAGCCCGACACTCGACCCGCCAAGTGTAGGGTTAGGGCTGAACATATCAAAACCAGCCTAACTTAGGGCCGAGCTTGGTCAAAGCTTTAGAAGGTAGGGCCAAGCTAGGTTTTAGTGGGGGCGGCCCTAGGCCGGTCCGTTGACAACCCTAAATACAAGCAGATGAAAAGGAAGCTAAGTGAAACTCAAATGGAAACTTAGCCCTTACTTGAGAGAAAACCTCCTTCTAACCCATTCTATTAGTTGTATGCATAGTGACCAAAAGCGTGTTTTTTTTTGTTCAAAAACTAACTTCAAAACAAATGTTATTTTAGAAAAATTCATGTTCTTTCTGAAAAAACACATTCTAGACTTTTTTTTTTGGAAAAGATTTTCTTTCTGCTTAAAACCTGAGTTTGATCATAACAAATAAAAATTATTAATATATTTAAAATTTTTGAGATTTGCCCATGATTGCCGAAATTTGTCATTTCTTCCTACATATTTTCAAAGCCGCTTTATTGTCGTACCTAGACTTGGTTTATATAGCTATATGCTTGCATTAGTTTTAGCTGATGTATCTATATATGATAAGATGCCACAAAACTTTCCAACAAATTGCCCAAAATGAGTGGGGCATACCTTGATCAGGCCACTCTACGAATTTATATTCCATGTTGACTCAGTATGTGCTAACTTGGGACATGCATTTCTGAGATTAGTCTAAGCTCAAAGAGGTTCGGACCCTCAAGTTATTTAAAAAATATATATATATAATACTAATAATAATAATAATAATAACAATATGGTATATGGGGCTCACCAAAAAGTCATATTAAGTGAAAAGGATTCCAACCACATTTTTAGGGTTTGACATGGTCTTCAGTAAATGGCCCGGGGTAGCTTTTATGATGGTGGATGGAACTTACTAAATGAAGGATTCCAGCCATCCAATGACGTTCATAGGCTTAAGATAGATGGCCCAGGGTTAAATTTTTTGGTAGATGAAGTCCGCGCCCACCATATTAATGTTGACCCAAGGATTTCAACCATTGAATCACGTACATGTATAGCCTCCGTCATGCTCTTTAATAGGTGGCCCGAGGTTAAGTTTTTGGTGGGTATAAACCTTTATTTCAACCTATAAAATCTTTGAAGGTAGCTCGCTAGAATTTATTGGTCCCTTTTAATTAGATGATGAAAATCTTTTTTCATCCCAATCTTCTGCATAATGGATTTTGAAATCATGATAGATGGAACTCACAACTATGTACCAAAGGATACGAGCCATTCATAGAGTATATATGGCATGCTCTTAAATAGATGGCGAGGGTTGGATTTTTGGTAGATGAAACACTTGATAGAAGGATTTCAACCTAGGTTTAGGGTACCTTTAACGAGGATTTCAACCAGAGTACCTTTAATTCCACTCACTAGAATCTTTCAGTTTATCCACACTAAATTTTATTGACTAATTTCAATCTGAAGATGCAGATCATTTTTCATTCCAATCTTTCACATAATAGATCTTGAGATAATCGGCATACCATCAGACAATATGTTTTTGGTTTCATGTGGTACACACGTCCCAAAAAGTGACCTTATTTGAGTGTGATGAGTTCCACGTGATGTTAAGGTTGCTTTTTTGGAATGGACATCATGTAAAATAAAAAATCGATGGTGGATGGTAAGACCATGATCTTAAGATGAATCATGTGAAAGATTGCGATTAAAAATGATCTGCATCATCAGATTCAAAGCAATCAATGAGTTTCAGCATGGGTGAACTCAAAGATTCGGTGGGTGGATATAAAGGCACTCTTTCAACCACTCAATGACATGCTCATAAGTAGGTGACCCGAGGTTACATTTTTGGGTGGGTAGCTTTATATGTACCTATCAAATCTTTGAGGGCACCTACACGTAAAATCATTGACAACTTCAAATCAAATAATTGGGATTGTTTATCTTTCTATCTTTCACAAAATGGATGTTGAGATTATGGGTGCACCATCAGATGGTCAATTCTTTATTTTATGTTAATAACATCCAAAAAGAGATTCTAGAAAATCACATAACTGTCGATTTGATAGTGTGCCCATCATCCCAAGATTCATTGTGTGAAAGATTGGAAAGAGAAACAATTCCAATCGCCTGATTTGAAGCCATCAATAATTTAGGTATAGGTGCCCTCAAAGATTTGATGTGCAAATAAAGGTACCCACCAAAATATTAACTTGGGGCAACCTAATTAAGAGCATCTCGGAACCTACGAAGGCCATTGAGTGGGTGAAATCCTTCGAGTAGCGGTTGGGTTCATCTACGAAAAATCTACTACCACAGGCCGTCTATTTAAGAGCATTTCATATATAGCCTATGAAGAAAGGTTGCATATGTAGAAGCACCCATTAGCCAACAAAGAATTAATATGATTATATTTGTAAAGGGAGTCATTACTTGCACACGGTTTTCAAGTGATTGCACAGAGTTTAAAGAAAGACTTGGTATTTTATAGACATGTGATATGTAAAAATGTAATATGGGCCGTCTGATTTGAAGTTCATGATCAATAGATTTCTGGTACATAAAATTGGAGCAAAACACATACTTGTCATATGATCTATTGAAGTCAATTGTTGAATTATATAATAGCCTTTGACTCAATTTAATCAAATGATGAAAATTATATTTTGTTCTAATTCTTTTGCACTTGATATCGTTAAATCATGACCTTCAAATCAAACGGCTTAAATGATGTTTTCACATAGTAGAGGTCGCCAAATTTGCAAGTCTTTCTTTTAAATTCGGTGCAATCCGATGCAATCACTTGAAAAGCGTGTGCAATTAAGGGCTCCCATTTGTAAAACATGTCAGTAGGGGCGCATGCGGAATTTACTTGATGGGAGAGACGTAGTCGATATATATTATTTAAAAAATTTTACCTCCCATATTTAAAATTTTCAAAAATAAAAATAAAAATAAAAATTCATTGACAAAATGAGTTAGTTGTTAATTTTTTCATTATCGATCATATTCATCCACTATTGAGTCTATTTGTCATCTTGTGGCAAAAGAGACGATCCATCAACAATACCAATATTATCCTTTCCCTCTTAAAAATGTCTTACTTGAGAAGCCCCCAACAAACAATTTGATCCAATAAAGTTAGTAGAACTAACTTGGGTAGCACCATATTAAAAAAAAAAAAAAAGATGACTATTCAGTAAGATGTGTTTAAATAGAAAATACAAATATGATATTGACATTTTCACAAACAAGCAATGAGCACTAAAATAATTTAACAGAGAGAGAGAAATAGAGGAGACTGATTAGTAATCGGGGTAGTATAGGCTAGATCCAAGGAGCATAAGCAAGTTAAGGCCTGACCCGAACTAAGTTCAGACTAGCCCAGCCCATTGAGACCCATGATAGTCACCCAAATATAATAATGAGTTAATATTAATTAAACCCATTAGAAAGTAACCAAAAACCCACAACAAAAATCAGAGATTCTGCACAAATTAATCCCAAATAAAAAAACCTAGTAAAACTCACACCCAAAACTCTCCAAATATTCAAAAAAAACCAAAAACCCAATCACCCATTAACCAAGAAAAACCCTAGATCCAAAAACTCTTAAAAAGGCTCCAAAGCCTCAAAACTAGATTATACTCATGTAGAAGAAGAGAAAAAAATCCAACAATCCCATCAAAACTACATAAAAACCCTGGTAGTCTAGTAGAAGAAGAAGCTCCAAAAGAACCCCTTCCCTTCTCACTATCTCTCTCCACCAACCACTCTGCAATCCAATGAGCAATCCTTTTTATCCATCATATTCATGACTTCAATGGTCAATAAAATACGTGTTTGCATAAGTGCTTCACATTTACATTCATAGAAGAAGAAGAAGAAGAAGAAGAAGAAGAAGAAGAAGAAAAAGAAGAGAGACCTTACCGACAGCGACGTGACAGCTATGGGACTATGGGAGTGGCCGATGGCGGCGGTAGGAGAAGACTTCGGTGTCATCGGCCGGTGTCAGGCTTAGGTGGGCGAGCCTCGAGAGCCGAGAGGGTTGTCGTTGATGTTGATGATGGAGACTCTAGAGAGTCAGAGAGAGAGAGAGGGAGAGAGAGAGAGAGGATACGAGGGTGTTAGGTGTTAGGTTTATTTCTTGAGAGAGAGAGAGAGGGATTACGGGGGTGCTAGTGGTTAGGGTTTTGTTTTAACTTAAAGCTTAAAAGCTTGCAACAAATCAAGCAATATCGGGGCATCTCTAAAATACCCAAACTTAAGTGAAAACTGAAAACCAAATCTAATTTTTT
Organism: Chloranthus sessilifolius; assembly: GCA_021018995.1. NCBI lineage: Eukaryota > Viridiplantae > Streptophyta > Magnoliopsida > Chloranthales > Chloranthaceae > Chloranthus > Chloranthus sessilifolius. The sequence continues at coordinate 116,632,539 of CM037594.1, read as the reverse complement.
AATGGAAAAAAAAAAAAAAAAAGTTTGGGGGATGTCAGCTATGAATCTTTTAAATTGGAGAGAGTCCTCTTATTTTGAATGGCAAGCCATTTAGAAGTACTGTCAAGAAGGGAGATTACCTCAAGTCAGATATGCTAATATCTTCATAGTTAGCCTTAAGCCAAAGCCAAGCACTTATGAGGTGGCACAATACAGCACTTGTTGAAAACAATGGTGTTAAAAATAGCTCTGAGGCACGTAGTTCACTACGCTGTCTTAAAGACAATAGACAGAAAGAAATATACCATGACGTGAAAGAAATTCTTTAAAATGATTGACTACTTGTATACTCTCCACCACCATTGCTTTGAAGCGATTTAATTGGATGAGATAAAAGCTTTTCAGCATAGACTTTGAATTAAACAAAGTAATCAAAGGTTTCATTTTTATATCTCATTGGATAGATCCATGAACACCTTAAATAATCATACACAAATAATAAATAATATCTCAATCCTTGATTGGATGGATAAGGAGACGACCACACATCCATATGAACAAGTTCCATTCAAGAAGATGCATTAGAATTAGATAAATTAAATGGTGATTTGGTGCTCTTAGTCATATAACAAGGATCACAAAATTTATTCTCACTAGACGAATTTTTAATGGAAAGGGATTTTAAAGAAATTAAATGAGAGACAATTTGGGATGCAGGGTGGCTCAAACAGAGATGTCACTTAGATGAAGAGATACGATCATCTACAAATGCAACCAGTGGGTTATTCTTATTCAATGAAGTACGATGAAGATGCATTAGATATAAACCGTCTTTACTATACCCTTGGAAAAGCATCTTCCCAGTCGCATGATCCTTCACACAAAACCCGAAAAAATAAAATGACATCGATTATCACGAGCAAATTGATTAATAGAAAGTTAGTTAATATGGACATCAGGGCAATGAAGCAAGTTATTCATATGAAATTTATTGGAAATTGTTTTGAAAATAGATGATCTAATGTGTAAAATGGGCAAACCTGGTCCATTTCCAAAGGTCACTTTATCACCTCCTTCGTATTCGTTGTGAATAGAGAGATTGGTGAGATCGGGTGTAATATGGGCCGATGCCCCGGTGTCTCCGATCCATCGTTGCTCTTGGGTAGAAGAGGTAGTTGCAGCCATAGCATAAAGTTTCTTAGTAGGTACCCGCCCTTCATCGGCTAGATTTAGCCTATTATAGCATTCAATAGTCGGGTGACCCGGCCGACCACAGATCTGACCCATAGTTCGAGGTGGTCTAGATTCAAATTGGGAATTGAGAGTGGATCCAGATGCAGATGACTTCCCATTGTTTCGATTAAAAGAATCCGAGGTGTGACAACCCGACTTTTTCAGTCCCTAAGGTATAAGAAAGACCGGTTCATCAACTTATTGATTTCTCAATAAGCCGTAACAAACAGAAGCCGACAGCATAACAAAGAACTAAAAACAGAGGCAAAGTATAGAGTAAGCAAAGACAAAAGCTTTATAAAAAAATATATCACCCTGAGAAACCAAGAAGAACCACCGGTGATGACCAATCCAACACCTAAAATAGTGGTTCCTAATAATGGTTCCTCGTGTGATATAAAAAGGACAAAACAAAGGCCTAAGGCCCAATATTCAAAGAATAATTCTAAACAAAAGTACCAAAAAGAAGTAATCTAGAATAAAGGGAAAAACTCCTCTGCATGTGTATCCAATTCCTCCTTAGGAATGTAATCGGAGTCCTCCAAATCCTAAGATCCTAGGTCAGTCTCAGCACCTGTGACGTATAGTCGAGGGTGAGCTAAAAACAAAGCCCAATAGAGGAAATAGGTCTATTTGCATTTCATTATAAGTAAAGGTTTTTAAAAGACAGAAATCGGATCAAGTATGGTTTTCAAATGATGCCTTGCAAACTAAATCTCCAGTTCTAATCATGAGTTAAAACTAATATAATTCATCTGATGTGTTCAAAAACTTCTGAATTAGCATACTTCTTATCTTAAAATTATAACTTAATTTTATCTCCCAAATTTCCTATAGCATGAGAGCGGACTACATTACCGATGGGAAACCCTACTGACCGTCGTTGTTTATGAACCCATTTTCTGAAGGGCAACAAGCCCCTACACTATGAGGGAAACTTGCGCCAAAACAAATACCGTCCACACGGTTGGTAGAATCTAGGGTTTCGTTCGTATGTACCTCAAATCGAATGCAAATGCTAACTTATATCAAAGCTTATATTCACAACATATTTACTAATTTTTCGGAGTTCTGACTCGAAGTTCACATTCAAAAATAACTGAGGTTCTGAGGTTCGAATTTCAGAGTTCTTAATCATAACAAAGTTTTCAAATTTCTTATTTGTATCATAATTCCAAGTTCTTATTCATGCTGTGTTCAAACAAATATTTTCAAAATTTATGTTCCTTATCAAAACAGTCAAAACAGTCCCTACTTATCATAGAATGCAAATAAAGTATAGGGTTCCCCTACCTCAACAAAGACGGTCCTAAAACAAGTAAAAGTAGTCCTCTCAAAGGACTCTCAATCTCAAAACCTACAAAGATTAACACTCTCAGTGTTAATATTGGACCAAAAGTCAAACCAAAAGCTTGCCTATAAAATATTTAACCAAAAATTTAAAGGCCAGAAACAAAGCAAAAATCGACCCTCAAAATTGAATTCGATGGTCGATTTTGAAATTCGATGGTCGAATTCAAATTCGGCCCTCGAATTTCAAAAACTGCATCAGGCCTTAAAATCAAATTTCGACCCTCGAATTTCAAATTGATGGTCGAATTCCAAATTCGACCCTCGATTTGAAAATCGACCCTCGAATTTCTTCAGTTCTGTGTTTGTTAAAATTTGGATCTTTGGACCCTTCATTCTCATTTAACCACAGTCAGTTTATTTATAAATTTACACCATTTTTCTACTCTAACCAAAACATAAATTCAAATAACACAAGGAGGTTTAAAAGCCTACCTCTTGTCATTCAATTCGTTGATTCCGTTGCACCCAATTCAAGCATCGGAGCTAAACTTTGAGGTTTGATAAGTCTAGAGCCTCTAATCAATCCATTCCAATCTTGCTCCCGAAGTAACAGGTCAGATCCACACAGAATTATCCTCTCCCTTAATCTACTCTTTCAATAGCCCAACCCGATCAGAAAATTAATACTAAACTTATCAACGGTTGGGATGGGGAGAGGAATCTACTAACTTCCAAGATCTAGGATCAAGATGAGGCAAGACTTGTAAGCTTCTAAAATCCAACGAGAGAGAGAGAAGTTACACTTCTCTTTCAAACTCTCTCTTATAACATAAAAATAAAGCTAAACAAAATATCTAGATTTTTCTAATTACAAACTTATCCACTTAACTTGAACTTAAATCCGGCGTGAAACACAAACACTCGACTTATTGTGTAAGTCATCGATAACATGACTTCCACACATCATGAGACAAAAAAAACCTTTGGCCCTTATTCTCATCCAACACTTAGCTAACCAAAAAATTCCGAAAAACCTGTAATAATTTCCAGGCATGCTTACCAAGGTAAACGCAAAACAGGCCAAAAATATCAGGGATATTACACGAGGAGTTCATGGTCGGGTTCATGATCGAGTGGTCTTCGACCATCCACCATTATTACACCCCTATTGATTATTTTTGGCTCTAGGAGCATAGAGAGCAATAATGCTTTGTTCAGTGGGGAGCAAGCAGATATCCTCAATTCTCATCTCGACACTCAAGAGCAAGCTGATGAGAACATCCAATGTGACTAGGTTATCACATGCCAATATTCAATTCATAGTGGCCTCGTATAGAGGCCCAACACCATTCATGATGACTGAAATTAAATCATCATCATCGATAGGCTTTCTGAGAAGAGCAAGGTTGTTGGCTATTTGATTCATTTTATCAAAATAGTCAAAAACAGACACATCACCATGGTTAGTTGTTTGAAGTTGGTGTTTGAGTTGAAGCATACGAGCTTTAGAATGAGCGGCAAAACGATTTTCAAGCAAGGACCACACAGCTTGAGTAGTCGAAAGCCGTGTAACAGTGGCCGGAATGGTTGGAGTCAATGTGGCATTGATCCAACTTAATACCAATTGGTCCTTTTGATGTCATTCCGTATGGGCAGATAACACAGTAGTTGTGGGCAGATTATTGTTGCCCATATCAAACTGACTTGGGCATGGAGTTGCACCAGTGGCAATTCCAAGCAAACCCAAGCTATGAAGCACAGGGTTGATTTGCGCCAACCAGAGATAGTAGTTGGTTCGATCTAGTTTAATCGACACCATGTGAGAGATGCTACCGATCGAATGATTGAATGAAGGTGACGACATGATTAAAATAAAAAAATTCTATCTTTCGAATAAGGTTCTGATACCATAAAACGGTAAAATGTTTTATGAGATTTCACCATGATTAATTTCATTTATAATATGGGTATATATATATATTACAAGAGATCACAGTTCCTTGATTGTAGGAACTTTGTTAGTAACCGATGAGATAGAATACAACTATAGAAATCTCTTTGATTCCACAAGAGAATCATTGGGGATCTTCACAGAGCATTTAAAAATCTCTGCCATCTCTTTGATTTTGGGGCTTGGATCAAGTACATATCTTGTATTAAGAAGTTGGTATGTAGTCCAACATGATCATCCCATCACTCAACATCTGTTGAATGATATAATATCTAAGGCATGTATGCCTTGATTTCCCTTTATATTTTTTATTACCTAAAATCTGAAAGCTTTATTATCACAAAAAATATTAATTGCACATATATGTTATATTGTAGGAATTTGTCTTATGAAGCTTCGAAACCACTCTGTCTCTTTTTCTCCCACAGACAGTCCTATATACTCTGATTTCATATTTGAAAAAAAAAAGCATGTTTATTTTCTAGACCCCTACAATACTGCTCCTCCCGTCAAAGTAAAAATTCATCTGCTTGTAAATTTTGAATCAAAGGAGTTAGCAATCCAAGTAGCACTAGTAAACCCCTGTAAGAGTTTAGGTTTGCCACTATGTTGTTCACTATAATCCATAGTTCCTTTCAAATATCTCAATACCCTACAAATAGCTTCCCAATATTCTATGGGTTGCAAGTCTACTCAATACCCTCACTATAAATGCTAAATCGGGTCTAGTACGCTTCATTAAATAAATAAAGTTTCTATCTCAGTGACGATAAACTGTAATTCTTATACTTATTCCAGAATCGGGTTATCCTCAACCATCTTGAAATCAAAATAGTTAGAGATTAGAAAAAACCTTTATACATGCATCTTTAATTAGATGCTTCTTCGCTAACAAATCTGAAATTTTTTAAGTAGTAGTGCACTTACATAATGTGTTGAATAACCTATCATTGTACATTGAGGATGTGGTCCTGACAATCCTGATCATCTTTCAGTCATTTGAGTCGAGCATCTGATCCTCCACAAGTCATACTTCCCGTTGTTTCCACTATAGAGATTGTCGACATGGTGTAGTAAAGACGTAATAAATCTTGAATTATCGCAAGATAAATTACACATTTTGCTGTCATATTTTAAAATTTGACTGCCAAATCAGTTAATTTTGATGAGATCTTAATTCATGAACTTTATGCTCTGACTCATTAGAGCGATCTATTGTTGAAAAAAAATGGTGTTGAAATAGCTCTGAGGCACGTAGTTCACTATGTTGTCTTAAAGACAACAAACGCTTCCACTCCGTCGGATAAACGAAAATGTAATTGGATTCCCAGCAAATCTGCCTTCAGGATACAATAAAGTCTGGTCTTGCCATGAATCATATGTTCTTCTCTAGATTGCACTTCCTAGAAAAAGAACCAGCCACACAAAGTTTTTGATACACAAAAAGATTCTTAAATAATGAAAAAAAAAATGTAAGAGAAGAGGAGAAAGAGATGCTATTATTTCTATTGTGTGTTGTTAACCCAGATCTGATCTATTTATAGAGAAAATATCAAACTATTATATCTTTTCAGATAATCATGAAGAGATTTCATATTTGTGTCTTTTCAGATAACAATAATTAAAGAGATAAAATTGATTCACTTGTGTTTTTTCAGATTTACTGTGACGACCCGACTTTTTCAATCCCTTAGGTATAGGAAAGGCCGGTTCGCCAACCTATCGAATAAACGATAAGTCGGACAAACAGGGTACATATTAGAGTAAAGCGCAATAAATATCCATAGCTAAAATAAATACGGAAGCAATTAAAAGTAAAGAACCACCGATGATGACCAACCATCATCGAAACATGGCTCATAACAGAAATCAACGTCAAGTATAAAACTATGATATCCAACTAAAATGGGCCCACAAATTCAAGTCTAACTTTCACCACAAATAAGAAAATTAGTAAGTTCTATACTGGGAAAAACTCCTCAGGAGGAACCTCAAGCTCTTCCTCAGGTACGTAGTCAGGATCAGTCTCACAGCCCTGAATAGCCACGTCAGTAACTAAACCTGTGATGTATAGTCGGAGTGAGCTAACCAATAAAGCTCAGTAGAAGAAAGACATCTACGGCATTTTACTTTAACTAACATGGTTTCAAAACCAATACCGGAATATAGCTTGTCAAACATATAAGCAGATAATAAACTGAATTTAAGTGCGGAAATCATATGTAAGATTTATTTCTAAATGTGTGAAAATAGTTTCAAGAACAAATGCAATGTTTCAGTGTCTTAATTTCTCTAACTTCTATATGCAAAGCTCAGCAATTCATGACTTAATTCTCAATTTAAAATACCTCCCGAGTAAACTATATCTCGAGAGCAGGAATATAGCCGATGGGAACCCCTACCTACCATCGTCGTTCATGAACCCTTTTTTAGGATGCAACAAGCCCCTACGAAATGAGGGAAACTTGTGCCAGGAAGTTGTTTAGAAATTTTGAGGGGTCGTTCAGATGAATCGTAAAACAGATGCAGATAAATATCATTCGGATGCAAGTTTCTTATACATAATTCTGATTTCTGATTTAGGAGTTCAGGCAGATTCTGCTTTTCAGAGCTTATATCAGGTTTTTGGTTTACAGATGTATTTTTAGATGACAGATGCAGGTTCAAAATCTAATACAAATTATTCATGCGAAATAAAATAAAATACTGTAGAGATGAGATTCTCCTACCTAAAACTCGGAGTTATGCGAAGTCAAGCAAGGTCCTATTGATGGCCTCTCGTCCTCAATCTACATCACAATATATGTTCATATATTAAGATTAACTCTAATTACTAATAATATAGACCTATTTAAGTGTTTCCTCAAAAACAAGTCAAAACAGGCAAGTTGCGCCAATCCTAGAATTTGATGTAACATTCTCATATATTTTTAACTATTAAGACGATTGATTCATGAGTTGGTCAAAACATGAAAGTTGTATATGTTTCCATTATCTTTCCAACGCAAAAAGAATCGTCTCAATTGGAGTTTGGTATAAAAAGTTATAACTAAAATACTAAGATAATATCGGAGTTCGATGATACCTCGCTCGAGCGATGATAATAGCTCGCTCGAGCGAAATCCTTCAAAACTTTCTCGCTCGAGCGAGGGCAGGGAACGCCTTTTTGAGTATATTAGTGTATCCTCGCTCGAGCAATGATAATAGCTCGCTCGAGCGAGCTACACCGACGCGATTTTGCTCGTTTTCACCCGAATCGAAACCCATACATTCCAAAGCAAAACCCATGGCTAATCTAATGATTTTAATCAAAAATTTTAATTAAAACGTACCTTTAATCTAAGGATTCCTAGATTAGAAATGAGTCACGTGAATGGAGCTTCGGAACGAAACCGACGGGTTTCCTCGACGATTCGCGCCGCGATCGATCCCACGAGTTCACAGAGACAACTCCAACACGTCTCCAATGATCTCAACCTCTCCCAATAGCCAACTACGAATCCAAGGTTGATTCAAGTTCTTTCTAAGGTTTAAGTGTTTTCAACAAAGAGGGTTCTAGAGAAGGAGGTTTTCCATACCGATCTCCTACGACGATTGAAGAAGAGAGAAGATGGAGTTTCACACGGTTGGATAACTATCAAACGACTATGGCTCTTCACGGCACTCACGTCTCTTCCTCTCTTAACAAAACCTAGTATAATACGAGAATGCAATTCCTTCTTATAATAGGATTACTCACAAAGTTAAGCACACACACACCTCTTATATATTATATACTTCTAATTTTAAAACTCAAGTCCGGTGTTGAGCGGCCACACCGAGGTCGGTGCACAACTTTCGCACGAGGGTCCAAATGGGCTCTAAATCAAAATCTGTCCGCACAATCACATCTAGATAAAAATCCAAAACAAATGGTGACGTCGGTTGCCGAGCCGAATACACACACGGGGTCAGTCTAACTCGGGTTCAAAATACGGGTCTTTACATTTACCATGTGTCTTTTCATATTTACGGTGAAGAGATGTTATATTTGTGTCGTTTCAACTAATAGTAAAAAGATAAATCAAAATTTGAAAAGACACCTCTTGAGAGAGAAAATCATTTTTACAAGTTTGTCATTGAAATATTATTAATATATATATAAATAATTATAACCTTAATTTTGAAACAATAAAATATATATGACTTCACTAATATATATAACAGAACTAACATTATATTAGATAAAGAATGCAACACTTTGCAGGTCTTTTGTTGTGATTTTTATCTTATTTTATTCGCAAGTGTACGAATCGTGAATTAGTCAGTGGGTGCAGAGTACGAGATCGTTCCCACAATGATTGGTCAAAAAATTTAAAAGATGAAATAGCAATTAACCAAAAGAATTACCACAGATCTAACACAGTATTTAACTAGTTTAAAGATTCGTATGATGGATGAGATAAACATTAAACAATAAATTGAAATTTAAACAGATAATGAAATATAAGAATTGGGATACTAAATCCTTCCATCATAGGTTTATCATTCATGTAATACAAATCTGTGATTAAGATATGAGATTCACACAAGATGTCTATGTGCAAGCACGGGACCCGAACACACATGAGTTCTAAATTACAGATCTGAGGTCACGGAGATGTATAATTAACTCACACCTCAGACAATATTCAGAACCTAATCTCTAGGTAAATTTCATACTACCGATCTAAGATCAAGGAGATGCATGATTAACATCCTATAAGTGTATGATTAACAGTCATACCTCGGATGATAATTGGAACTTATTCCTGGGGTAAAGTTTATACTACTGATCTAAGATCACGGAGATGTATGATTAACATCCCATGAGTATGTGATTAACACTCACACCTCGGACAATGGTAAAATTTAACTTGAGATAACAAAGATTAGGATAACATCACCATTGCAAATCTGAGATCACGGGACATGATTAGCTCTCATTTCTTAGATAGTAAGGATATTATATCCATACAAAAGTAACATCAGAGCCCACTAACTGATCTAATATCTTCATCACACATTTATATTATTATAAACAAATACATCGGATGAGATTCATTAGATCCTCATCCTTAATGAAACTGGCCACACATGATGAAATTAAATAAAATGATTAAAAAGTAAATTGACATGAACATTAAAATACCGTGCAGTGCTGTTCTAAAATCCATAAAAATAGCTTTAATCCCAATCTGGTACAATCCTTCTTCGAAAGTGCATAAAATGAAAATTAATCTAAATCTTTTAGCAAAAGGAAAAATGAATCACAAAACTAAAAAATAATTGGGTCTGAATGCCCTAGAAAACTCAAAGCAAAAGCAAAATGCAAAATGCAAAAATAGAGAAGATCCCCTCGAATCCTCAGATTTTTTTAAAAATATCTTTCTGTTTTGAAATTTAAAATTTTAACTTGGTCGATTGATCGACCTAAGTGGTCGATCAATCGACTAGATTTAAGTTTAAAATTTAAATTCAAATCTCCTTTGTTATGTCAATGCATCGACCTTAGAGGGTCGATTAATCGACATAACCACATGGTTCGAGTCCAGCATGTCCTTTTGTTTCACTGTTCTGGTGTTTGTTGATTTTATGTTTTTTATACTCCTTAGTGCATCAAATAACCAATTTTATCTGAAACTCATAAAACTTTACAATCTCATTAGATAGCTTTCATCAGATGGCTAAATGTAAGTCTTTAGGGGTGAAATATCATCATATTTCACTACTCATCACACCTCCAAACCTATACTTTGCTAGTTCTCAAGCAAAGAAGAAGATAAATAAAATTAAAAAATAAACTAACAACATAAGAAATATAAATAATGTCACTTTCGTAGGGAGCACGATTACATTTAGCGTATGTAACTAGCCTTTAAACCACTAGGTGATCCCTGGTGGAGGAGTTTTGTCTCCTGAGGGTTTCCAATGAAGTTACTCACAAACTTTAAATCATTTTCTACAGTTGATCCTCGTGGAATTTGTTAATTATATCCAGCATGTAATTTCTCATTATTAAATACGCATGTCATGCCATTCTTATTGATAGTTAGTTAAGTCAGCCCAATGCTTCGATTTACAACTAAATTCATCACCCATCCTTAGATGTGTTAAGTGTGATCATCAGGCCGAATTTTATTTATCTTCAAATTTATCTTAATTGTGAACCGTATAAAGTTATGTTTTGATTCAAATCTCACAATAGGTGCACTTCTTAAAATAGAAATTCTCTGATGATGGGTATATTTTGACACATGTGAGAGATCGATATAAAACAAATAAAAGGTCTCACATGACAGGAGAAACATGATGTAATCAATGAATAAATAGGAATCTCATGGAAGGATACTTGTATTTTTTATGCATGTCATATTAAGCACATTAGGTATTGTGTATTCACTCTCCACAAGGCAGTTATCAATGCAAAATCGGATCATAAAGGTCTTTTATAAGGTTGTAATGAGGCTTAGGTAAGGATAAGAAAGAAATGAAAGTTGGGGTTCAAAATTTATAAGAAATTGAAAAAGGACCTAACTTCTGATTTTTCTATTTCTCTTATTTTTCTTTTCTAATCTCTCACTATTTTTCTCTTTTCTCACTCTTTTTGAATTTCATTTTCTTGAAGAACCTCATATTTAATTATTATTATTATTGTTCACAGTTTTCTTTTTCTCCTTTTTTTTCTGCCATACATTCTAAGTAAACACCACAACTCGATATCTCTCCACTTACTCTCTTTTCGTTTATTCTCATCCCTCATTTCTAATATCTCATAAATAAGAAGGGTAAGACTAAATTTTTAGAAATGGTAAAGGGTTAAAGGTTAACGTGACTCATCAAAGAATGTATAAAGACAAATTTTTCAATAGGCTCAAAGGGATACTAGAAGGATAAATTTATCTAGGGTGGGATATTTTAGGTACAAATGAGCCAAAGATGGCCTTCAATCATGTCCTCAAAAGATGGTAACCTTGTCTATTTGTCTTGAGTAAACATACGATACGTTCTAATACAATTATATGAATTTAATGTCATGCAAAGTCACAAGTCAAAATAAAATATATGAGATTATATAAAAATAATTCATATTCAAAGACAACTCCGAGTTTATGTGAGCACTCATCAAGGACGGGAAATTGGGTCTAAAGCTCAGTGGGTTTCATCTCCACTAAGATCCTTCAGTTCACAATTTAGATAAATTTTCTTGATTTTTAGATTTTCGAACTGAATTAAACATCATAACTGTGACAGCCCGGATTTCGGTACCCCGAAACTCGTGCCATCAGCACGATCATCTTGACCGTGCCCCTTAACTAAGCACGGAACATTGGTATATCAAGCATAAAAATGAAATAATAACAACTTACGAAATTTAAATCTATATAGAAGCATTTTTTAAAAGACAGTTCTACCCTCATGCCTCTGCATGAATGGAGAACCGATCCGAACCATCGATGATAGCTATCATCATGGATGGTTCGCCTAAAAGAATAATCCAAGTCCATTATACACAAAGTCTAACCAAAACCAGGCTTGACATACCAAGCCGTACAATCTCTCTATCCAAAACTCCTCAAAGTCGCACAACGGAGTCCTCTAGAAGAAGTCCTCCAGAGGTGGCTCTAACTCCTCGCCGGCCGCAAGGTTCGACTCACCTGGGTCAGCGTCTCCTGAGGCCTCGGTGGCTGCAAGTAGTGGACCTGCGACGTATAGTCTATAGGGTGAGCTACATCCTAGCTCAATAGAGAACAAAGCACAGTTGAACATATAAAATATCACTCACATGTATTCTATGATATGCATGCATGATGTGTCTATGCATTTATTGATGAAAACAGTTGAAAACACTTCAGTTTACTGGTAGTTTACTCATGTCTTTTAGTTAATCATGAATGATGCTGAGAAGGCCTAAAGCAAAACTTAAACTTTCAACTTAAGTAATCCCCGAGCAATATAGCATCGAGCCCCGACGAGATACCCATCATCGTCATCTATATAGATAGTTTTAAATGTATTCCCTAGGAATACTAATAGTACCCAAGCCCCTTTCCCCTGGGGATTGGTGGCGGGGTTTCACATATCTCAATCAACACCCCTGGGGTGTGCTTACTCTGTACGGATAAGCCTCCGCACTGGCCTACGGATTCGCCGCCATATCGGTCACGGATATCCTGCCGCGTCAGTCGTGGTTATCCCGCCACGTCGGTAGGGTACCCTATCAAACCTCAAATAACAAAAATATCGGTGCCTTACATATAGTTATTCACCGTGTAAGTGTGCTATCTTATATCAGTTAGGCCTCATCAAGCATGATTCAATCATGGATACATCCCTGGGACGTATCCATTCACTTGCATCACACCTGATGCCTTTGTTTTTTCACTTCATCATCCCCTGGGGATGGTTCATTTAAGTTCTCTTATGAATGTCACGCACACACACTTTTCACAATCTTTAAGAAATAAAAGCATTTGAATTGATTTCTATATCACTACATACATGCTCTTGTAAAATAAAGTACATGTTCAAGGTGTTCCCTACCTCAAGTCTTTAGCTGGTCACCTCCTTTTTTTTTACCTTTTTTCGTCCTTGGGATCCCTTGAGCGTAAAGCCACACTTTTCCTTATTTCTTTTTTGCGGGGCACCTCTTCCCACTCCTACTCCAACTCTTTAAATTTTCCCATTATATTCACCCTTAGACTCCCTTTTCATTTAATCTTGCACATCCCTCTTATGACCCGAAGATTCTATCTCACCAGAGCACGGTTATCAAAGATGGAGGTGACTGCTAAGAAACAAGAGCGCCGCTCTCATCGGACGGTCCCCTTTGAGCCTAGCAATGTTGATATCATCGATCTTGATCCGATGATCATTCCTTCACGGTTATCAAGGATAGAGGAGACTGCTAAGAAGCGAGAGCGCCGCTTTCATCGGACGGTCCCCTTTGAGCCTAGCAATGTTGATATCATCGATCTCGATCCGATGATCATTCCTTCCTGGGGAGAACCATCTAGAAAGAAGGTAAATCGTTCCAAATCTCCTACACCGTGCATCAATACTGATATCGAGATAATTGATGTGATCCCATCTCCATCTCCTCCTTTCACCTCACCGCCTCCATCCATACCATCGGAGGTGTCTCATCAATTTCCACTTGCTCTTTGGGAGAAATTGTTCCCTGTGCCTAAGAACATCAATTTAAGTGAACCTAGGTGGATGGGTCCGCCTAACATTGATTAATGGAGTTGGATTATGGATTAGTTTAGGATTTAGAATTTATTAGTTTTTTTTTCTTTTTGTTTTGTTTTGTTTAGTTTAGGTTGTTTTTAATTCCCTAAATTGTGTACCCTTATTCCCTTCAATATATTTTTGGTCATGTTCCAATTTGATGCACATATTCTCTACACCTGATCTTTGTGTTGAGGTACTTTTCAACAGGTTTGGGGGTGCACTACTTATTTCAATCAATGAAGACATTGTCATCTTTCGGTTTGGGGGTATGGTTATTTATTTTGCGTCACTTATTTTTTTTTCTATAAAAAAAAAAAAAAATTTCAGAAATTAACTTTTTCTCGATCAATCGACAATGAAGGTCGATTGATCGACCTTCCACTCTCGATCGATCGACTCCTTCGAGTCGATTAATCGACAGTAGAATGAAAAAAAAAAAAATGAAAAATTTTTAATTTTGAAGTCATCATGCACATTATTTTGCGATTGTTTTCAAACTTTAGTTGATGATGCATGTGAATTTAATTTTGAGAATATTGATGTCATATTTTGAGTACTTGTATTTAAGATGAAGAAGCTTAATATGATATTTTGTGGGTAATCTTGATATTCATGCTTAGAATATTTACACTTATACCAAGCTAAGACTTAGAAATCGATGAACTGTTTTGAACGTTGAATCTTATGTTCTTAGTGGAGATTAAACCGGTGAGCTTTAAAGCTAATTCACCGTCATTGATGAGTGAATACATAAACTCAGAGTTTTCTTTGAATACGGATTATTTTGCATGATCTCATACACTTTACTTTGGCTTGTGGCTTTGCATGAAATCAAATTCATATTATTGTGTTATAACGTACTGTATATCTACTCAAGACAAATAGGAAAGGTTATCATCTTCTAAGGACATGATTGAAGGTCATCTTTGGCTCGTTTGTGCTTAAAATAACTCACCTTATATAAATTTATCCTTCTAGTACCCCTTTGAGCCTATTGAAAAAATTATCTTTATACATTCTTTGATTAGTCACGTTAACCTTTAACCGTTCACCATTCCAGAAAATTCAGCTTTACCCTTCTTCTTTCTGAGAAATTAGGAACGAGGGATGAGAATGAACGAAAAGAGAGTAAGTGGAGAGATACCGAGTTGTGGTGTTTACTGAGAGTGTATAGCAAAAATAGAAAGAAAAAAAAGGGAGAAAAAGAAAAAAAGAAAACTGTGAAGAACAATAAAAAAATATATGAGGTGCTTCAAGAAAATAAAATTTAAAAAAAAAAAAGGAATGAGAAAAGAAAAAGAGAAGAAATAGAAAAATCAAAAGGTGTTTCCTTTCCAATTTCTCAGAAATTTTGAATCCCAACTTCCAATTCTTTCTTACCCTTTCCTGAGCCCCATTACAACCCTAAAAAGACCTTCATAATCTGATCTTGCATTGGTAACTGCCTTGTGGAGAGTGAATATGTGATACTTATGACACTTGATATGACATGTTTAGAATATACAAGTATCTCTTCTTATGAGATTTATTTTTGTTCATTGATTGCATCGTGTTTCATTTATCATGTGAGACCTTTTTATTTGCTTTGTATTGATCTCTCACATGTGTGCGAAAACTTATCCATCTTCGGTGTCTTTATATTTTGAGAGTATACCTAAAGTGAGGATTGAGTCTAAACAACAGATCTGATGGTTTCCCGTTTGACCTAGTTCTAAGATGAATAAATTTTGGTTTGGTTATGCACACACTCCACATTTAAGCATGAATGGATGAGTTATCTAACAATTTGAGCATTAAATTAATTTGAATGGATACTAGTATGATTAGTATAACATTGTTATTTAAAATAGAGAATTCGCATGTTGAATTGATTAATGATTTTGAGTTTTGAATGGTACATATGTTATAAAAATCATGTTTAGAAAATTCAATTTTATCGATGGTTTTAAAAATGTATTAAAGTTTGTGGGTAACTTCACTGTAAACCCTCAGGAGATACAACTCCTCCACTAGGGATCACCTAGGGGTTTAAAGGCTTGTTGCACATTCTAAGTGCAATCGTGCTCCCTACGAAAGTGGCATTTATTTTTTTTTAGTTTGCTTTGCTCGAGGACTAGCAAAGTATAGGTTTGGAGGTGTGATGAGTAGTGAAAAATGATGATATTTCACCCCTAAACACCAACATTTAGCCGTCCGATGAAATCTATCTGATGAGAATTATTAGATTTGAAGTGTTTCCGGTAAATATAAGCCAAGTGCAGAAAACAGCCCAAGAATTCTGAAAATAATGTCAAAACACTGCAACTTTGGGTCATCAAGAACTTAATGCGACTTGCGGCTCCATTTAGACCTTCAAGACGGCTGAATTATGAAAATGTAAAAACACAAAAGTTGTAGATCTTTCTATCAGCTTTCCAATGGCATAAGAATCATATCAATCCGAGTTCGGGACAGAAGGTTATGGCCAAAATACCGAAGCCATGTCTGATAAAAAAGTGGGCTGAAATTCATGAATTTCTGGGAGGTTGATGCATCGACCCTTTTGGTCGATTAATCGAGGACAAAAAGCAGTCTGACACGAAACTGACACTTTAAAGCAGATTTTTAGGATTTTTTACAGGGTCGATGCATCGACCCTATAGGGTCGATTAATCGACCCTGACTTGTCGAGTTGGGACACTTCTGCGGCTGGGAAACCTACGCAATTTGGATATTATTTAAAGTCAACTCAAACACTTCGAGAGAATGAATTAGGATTAGTTTTTAGAAGAGTTTTAATTTTTTAAACTAGAAGTAGAGATAGAGTTTTTATTATCCCCTTTTGAGAGCTTTGTTCCTTTAATTTTCAGTATTCCTTCCTTCAGTTTATTATTTTTATTCAGTTGATTTCTACATTAATTTTGTTTTTGAAAATCATCGTACTTTTGGATCAAAGTAATTTCTGTTGAAGTTTGAGGTATTTTTAATTCATTAAATTGATGTTATTTTTCCTTCCTTATTTATTTATGTCATTTAATTACAATATGTGTTGCTAAATTTATAGGGATGGGGATCTAATGATTCCCATCCGAGGGATGTACTTCTAATAGTATAAGTTTAGGATTAAAATATGATATCTTATTCTATGGTCATTGTGTTATCACGAATGGATGAAATCCCCGCCACTAACTGGGATCGCGTGTGCCGAGCCATGCCCGGGATCTCAGATCTGTGACGGTAATTTTACCCAATCATTGTTATATAGTCTTTTTGCTTTCATCGTGTGGATCTAATTACGATTATGATTCGGGATCGAGTGTGCCGAGCCATGCCCTGGATCTTGAATCTGTAACGGTAATTTTATCTTAATTACTCTCTAATCTGAAATCAAGTGTGCCGAGCCATGCCCTTCATTTCAGATCTATGGTGGTATTTTTGTTGGAATTTTTACCTACTTTGGGGGTGATTTTTATTTGAATCTGAGATCAAGTGTGCCGAGCCATACCCTTGATCCCAAATCTATATATAAAAATCATCTAAGTCCTGATTGCAGGGATGCAACGTGGAACCTATCAGGGTTTTTGACCATTTATCTATCATAAAAGATATTTTTCTTCAATGGTATATCTCATAATTTAATCCTTAGATTTATATTACGGGAAGAACAGACCAAAGATGGGAGGATTTAGTATCTTCATCTTTATTTTCATCTTTACCTTTACTTTTGAATTATCAATTAAATTTTAGTTTGTAGTCAGTAATTATCGTCTCACTAAACCGCTTAAATCATAAGACTAGTATAATACTGTTAGATCTTGATAGTTTTCTTGAATTACTGTCTTGTCTTTTTAGATCTTCAAAAATAGTCCTCGTGGGAACGATCTCGTACTCCGTACCCACTATATACAATCTGATTCGTGCGCTTGCGAGTAAAACATTACAATTAAAATTCACATCAAGTACGTCACTGTATAGGCAATAAATAAAGGATACACGAAAGCAAGGGCCCCAATATAAATAAGTGAAACACGGTCGTGGAGTGGGTGATGAAGTGTAAATTCGACATATCTCAAGAGAGTAAATGCAAAAAATATTATTTTTATCAGTCTAAGATTCTCTTGAAAAGGGTGACCTAGATGAGCAAGAGATTCATCTAGAGAAATCTACATGCAAAGATGAAGGATTCACCTATACCATAAGGTACCATATTTTCACCATCTTTGATATGAGTCGACATGAATTGTTTGCCTTGGAGGGATTGGGTACGTCTGGTCGTGCCTACCCGATCTCTGGTCGCCCCTACGTCCGAAACCCATTGACCACTTGAGATAGGATAGTATAGAACGTTTTTAACATCAACAATTGACACAACGGATAATGAGATGATAAGTATACCATCATACGGTCAATTTTTTATTCCACATGACATAAATCCAAAACAAGTAACCCTATAATCACATGGGACAACACACTCAAACATAATTTAGAGCCATTTTGTGGGATTTGTGCCTATGAGGGTAAGATCATATCATGAGATCCATTATGTGGAAGATAGCTAGAGTTGGTTTTTGGCAATTAACAAAAAACATTTGGTCAGCTAAACGGACATAATCGGACATGTGACACTATTTTGTTCATATTATTTTCTTAATAAGGAGTACAACTTGAAATGAAAATTATAGTTCTTAGATATGATTGGTTGAACATTTTGTTGCAACAAATATTTCTATAATGTGAGTCATAGTAGTCAACATAGTCACCAAATATACGTACGGGAATAAAACGATTTTGAAAAATATATGAAAAAATGATAAATTTCAGTAATTGTGGGGAAAAAGCAGGAAAATTATGAAATTAAAATTTTTTAATAGTTATAAAAATTAAAAATATATATGTTTTGGCCAAACATATATATATATAATTTTAAAATGCATTAAAAATGGGTTAAAAATATTTTTTTAAAAGGGTTTAAAAAGCGTTTTATTTTAAAAGAAAATGAGAATTTTCGAAATACTTTTTTTTTTCTTTTTTAAATGTATTTTTTCTAGAAAAAATAAGTGTCTGGCCACTATGGCAGTCAATAACCATGGTGTTTGATTTCTTTTAAAGGGCACAACTGTAAATTCGGGAGAGAATCACCATTTACCTTGGTGCTTACACAAAGCGCTGGAGCAAAACCTCTTCTCAAGCTTTTCAAGTCACGAATTCTACTTGCATAGAAAAACTCTATTTTATTAAATCTTATACAGAAAGTCTTAAGTAGAGTTAACGTATACAGGGAATCTCTGCAAAAGCTCTGACAGTGCCATCTTTCATAATTCTTCGTCGGATCTCCATCGATTTTTGATCTTATCAGAAAATCTTACACCATCAAAGTTTCTTATCGCCGCGACTAATTTATCGTAAGAAAAGAATTCTCGCAAAAAGACTCGGGCATATCGTCTCTCGAATCCGATCTCCATCAACCCAAATCATCGTAGGATTCGAATCACGCTTCAACAGGTGGGTGCCTCTAAATCCATCTTAAATTATTCAGTTATTTCTTAAAAAGAAAACCCAAAATTTTTCTTAAATTTTGATAAATTTCGGGTCTTAAAAACATAGAAATTAGGCCCAAAATCGATAGGATCGTTTTTCCCAGATTTTCGTGAAATTCGGCCAAACTCTTCAACAGACATAGCCTCGGTATTTTGGTCATAACTTTTTATTCCGAACTCGGATTGACATGATTCTTGCGGCACTGGAAAGAAGACAACGAGATCTACAACTTTGTCTGAAATAGCAATTTCACAAATCTAATATTTTTAAGGTCAAATTTGGGCTGCAAGTCGGGATACGTTTTAGATGATCCAAGGTTAAACGGGTTTGACATTATTTTTTAACTCTTTGGCTACTTTAATATGACACGGGTTTTAATATTTCTTATTTTCTGTTTTACTTTAATATTTCGTATGTTATGCTCTTTATTAATTTTTTATTCATAAATATGAAATGCTTAAGGTTTATGTTATAGTTCATTCTTATATATGTTCACCATTATCATATGACATTCATCATATAGAAAATCACGATAAGGCATACGCATATAAGTTAAGAATAAGATATGACACATGACTTAAGCCTTCATCACGGTGGGGTTTCTTTCACGGTCACGTGGAATTTGGAATGTAGGCATCCATGCACAGATGCAACCCCTCTATGGTAGTATGGGATACCACACGAAGTACATCTAGGTTACTACGGAACCCGTCCATTGGAAAGCGTGGTTTTAGTGAACCCTATCGCACCGTGGCCCATTCTCACTAAGTTTTAAAAAAAATGAGAAAAGAATATGTTAAGACACACATATATGTTAAGAAAGTGGGGACTTAAGCCCACGCAAATATAAAATCTAGCCAAGCCCGTAACCGAATAATAATGTTATGAGATGTTAAGATACGCTGTGAAGGCCAGCTAAATATGAATTAAGTTTCTACACGTGTCATACCTTGCGAGCCACCGTAAGGGCTTAACGTCTGCAGCCAAGACGGGTCTTAAGGACATTATAGCCTTGTCTCGAACTAAGGGGATATCGTGGTTACTATGCCGGCAACCTCATCTGGCTGGATGGTGGTTTATGTTATGATAGGGAGGTTAGGTGGTTATCTACACGTGGACCTCGCGTGGTAGGCTCGAGCAACGATCCTGACACAGATCGTTTAAAATAAGATAAGATGCGAAGTACGTTGTGTAGGCGTATGGAGTAATTAATAAGACTTACGATATGTCACGTATGCTAAGTTGATGAGACAAATAGGAAAAGAGATAAGAAAATAAAAGCACCATGCACTCTTCATGATATATTAGTATATTTTTCAGTCTTGATTATGATAGTCTATGAATTACGGATAAGGTTATTTCATTTATCTAAGATGTTGGTTATATTTTAAAAATGCACCGCAATTCAAGCGATTGCACACACGCCCACCTGAGTAAGTTATGGTGGATCGATTGTGCAACCCGCTGAGTTTACGCGATTGAGTAAACTCACCCCCCTCCCAAAATCTAACAGTTTCAGGTGAAGATTCCAATTATCCTGTTCATAATGACGCGAGAGCTGCTGTTCCGGAGGCGGCTTACGTAGATGGAGACGTTGGCTATCATCCGGAGGAGAGCGTAGATCCAGCAGATTTCTACGAGCCCTGAGAGTCTTTTTGCTTTAGACTTTATTCTTTGAGAGACATATTCTAGTTATTTTGATATTTTTATGAGTTCATGTTTAGGACCATTTTATCCTACGTAAAACTTGTTTTATTTTCTATCTTAAATGCATGGTTAGGATTTATCTTTTTATTATCTTTTATGATTCCTGCTATTAATTTATGAGTCAATTAATTTAAATGCTATCTTAAATGCCTCAATCCATATACTAAGTCAATTTATAGATTATATGTATGTCCGCTTATCGCCTTAACCAGCGTGCGGTGTCATAACACGGAATTCTAGGCCCTCGATATCGGGTAAGGATTCTGGGTCGTGACATTTACTCAAATCAAATCAAAGAGATCTTTTTCATTGCAATCTTTAACCCACAAAAATCTAAGCTTTATGATATTAACATCAAATGACACATTTAATGAAAGTTGTTTGATGGGTCCTCTATTAGTAACTCATGTTATTTTTTGTATTTAGTTTTGACTAATCATATACCATCTCATCTTGACATGTGGTGCACGATAAATAGATATGTTAGATATTTTTTTGAATATATATATATATATATATATATATATATATATATATATATATATATATATATATATATCGTCTTTTGATTGTCACTGTCATTATATACGATATTGGGGCCTCTTTAGATAATATCTTGCAGGTAGTGGTGTGGAATGAGCTCTTAGGCTGCATTTCGGTTAATTTTTTTGGGACAAAGAGCAGTTCTTTCACTTTTTGGCTCTGGAGGAGAACTACTTTTACATTTAGTAACACACTCTTCGCCTCATTTGCTCTGGCGGAGAGTTGTTTTAAATGATTAAACTATTCTATGCCTGCTCTATCACAAAGCAAGTAAAGAGTTTTTTCTGCTCTTATAAGAGCTAACCCTAACACAGCCTTAGATTTCTACATGCATACTAGCCATTCTTTTATTTTTTTATTTTGTAATACCTATTGACTAGCCTATTGAGCAAGAGAGTTCCACCATCCTTTACCTGCTTACTTTATAGAATTTATTACACGTTATAGCAGCTAGAGAACATTTTTTAGATAATATACATAAAGCAAAATGACGAAATGCCTGACACCAACCAACCTTAGGGTTCTGTGAGGCCTCTTCCACCCAAACCCAATCCAACCTTCATGATCGACGCGAATCAAATGCCTACCCTAAATGCTCGATTCCTTACTTGACCCTAAAGTTTCAGGTCGAGTACTTCTGCTGGGTCGGGCATTCAAGTATTTGATTCAGCGGGTCGGGCAGGTTTGGTCAACGGATCGGGCATTCAGGTCAAGTCTACGGGTAATTGTCCAATTTCGTTTTGTGTCGCAAAGCTTAAAAGTGTGATTAATTAAGGGAAAGAATAGGGAGGTCTTATGATATGTTGATAGATGACCTCGTCCTTAATAAATAATTTTAAAAAAAAACTGAAAACCAAACCAATCCGAGCCGACCTAAATAGAAACTGGATCAATTTGGTTTGGATTCCTTAAATGCAGATTTCAGTTAACTAAACCGAACTTGATCTATTTTAGTTCCGGTTTGGTTTGGGCAAAAAACGACAGAAAAATCAAAAAATCAATTTCGGTCCGATTTACTGAACTTCCACCGCTACACCCAACCCGACATATTTCAGTTTCGGTTTGGTTTACAGAACTTTTGATTCAGATTCGGTTCCATCTAATAGTGGACGGATGTTTACGGTAGGGAACAAAATTAGGGACATTTGTATTCAATTATATTTATTAAATAGTTTTAATGCCTATGGAGCAAATTTTTTTTTTTCAAAAACATCAAATAGAAAAAATAAGAACTTCATATCAAATTGAAAACATTAGTACAATACACATAAGTAATGGTGGGAATTCCTAACTATGATTAGAAATAATAATCATATTTAAAATAGGAGACCTAATTATTATTTGTCTTAATAGTAAACTCACCGAAATTGAAATAGCCAAATTGCCACGATTGAAGAAAAATATCATAGAACTACCCGGCAAGTTCACCGATAGTAATTGTACCAAGGGGCCGGGTTGGATATGATTTAGTGCAATCCGACATCTCTAGAGCGATGAAATGCATGTTGGGTCGGGCCTCTGGTCTCTCGTGCACGCATGCTAGGGCCATTTTAAATATGAAGGCCACCTTTTCTGCCAATTGACCAATGGGAGGAGCGAGTCGTTGGTCCAACAGATCCACCAACAATTGATCTCTGTCGTTAGATGAGCCTATCGACGAGGATGAAGAGAGAGAATTGATGAGATCTCTAGGATGTCTTCCCATCATAACTTCCAGTGATACTACTCCAAAGCTGTACACATCACTTTTTTCTGTGATCTTCATAGTGTAAGCAAGTTCTACAAAATGCCGAGTTAAATATTAAAATAATATAATAGAAAATTTTAGACAAAAATATAGATTTTATTTGAAAAAGGGAAAATGAATGGCATGTGTTCGAACATATATATATATATATATATATATATATATATATATATATATATATATATATATATATATATATATATATATATATATATCTTGGTGGTCAAAACCTTGGTTAAAGTTTGCATATCGCCTCACACATCCTGATGCATTGATTTTGCGTTTTGGATGGTGATATGCACCCTTTCTATTTTACCTGGTTCGAACATGTTCGAACTCCTAACCTGCAATCTCAAGGTTGCTATACTGTCAACCTTATTGCAGAGACAGAAAAAATTGGTCCATAAGGTTCCTGCTTTTAGCATAGTTAACATTTTGGCTGCCCACTAAGAAAAAAACAAAATGCTCGGCCCAACCCAACTCGAAAAACTAACCTGACCCGATGCCACACTCAAATACCCGACTATTACTTCAAAAAACAAGACTATTAGCAGCAGTAAAAAATTGTTGTTATTAACAAAAAACTATTGTTGCTATTAATCTTGTTGCTATCAAAATCTGCACTTTGGTTGACCTCATTCACAAAGGGATTTTTGGTGGCTAAACCGTTCTAATATTTTATTTATCCAACAATGGTAAGAGCAATGATCAATTTAGGCCTTCATTTTTAACCATTGACAGCCCTAGGTGGATACTTGCGATGGTTTGTCCATCTATACGAGTAATGGGCAACAGTTAGGTCAAAGTCCAATTGGTTGAACTTGATTTCTTGTTCAACCATTGAGGCAATTGAATAACAAAGAATCTTAACTTTCACAGTTTTCATTTTTATTAGATGACATTTAATCGAAATTTTAAATAACCAATGGTGGCAAATATTGTTGAACACGAAAGGAAGTTCATCCAGCTGGACCAGGGAATGGTAAAAAGACTGAAAAATCAAACATCGATGAAACTGAGCTGAAAAAGACCAATCGAAAACCGAACCAAAATTGATAAAAAACAGAAACCGGTTATGGATTGGTTGGTTTTCGGTATTGGGAAAATAAAAAAATAACGGTTACGAAGGGAGAGAAAATCAACCCTAAAACCGTAAGAACTGAACACCAAAAAATTTCACATTAAAAAAATAAAACCTAATACCGAACTCAAGCAAACTGACCGAAACCAGATCGGTTCAGTTCCTTTTCAATTG
Organism: Chloranthus sessilifolius; assembly: GCA_021018995.1. Classification (NCBI taxonomy): domain Eukaryota; kingdom Viridiplantae; phylum Streptophyta; class Magnoliopsida; order Chloranthales; family Chloranthaceae; genus Chloranthus; species Chloranthus sessilifolius. The sequence goes on along the minus strand of CM037594.1, from coordinate 116,608,062 downwards.
TAGGGAACAGGGCTTTCAGTGAATCGAAATCAAAACCGAAAAATTAGGTTCGGGTTTAATTTTGGCTAAACGGTCACCGATACCAAATTTTGGTTGCGGATTTAGTCAACCGAACTTCTGCCTTTAACTTGAACAATAATAGCTCTCAAACAAGCAAAAAATAAATAAAGTTCTTGAAGTCACGTAACTTACCTGGCGCCATGTAGCCATAAGACCCCACAACAGCGGTCCATAGAGACGAATCGGGGTGCAACCATCTTGCTGTACCAAAGTCTGAGACCCGAGCTTCGAACTCCTCATCCAATAAAACGTTGTTAATTGAAATGTCCCGGTGCACGATAGCTGGCAAGCAGTCATGGTGCAAGTAGGAGATAGCGTGTGCAACCCCTTGTATAATCTTCACTCTTCTCACCCAATCCAACTCCACTCCCCCATCCTCCCCATACAACACCTTTCCCAAACTACCCCTCTCCACATACTCGTACACCAGATACATGCACCCCTTAGACGAGCAAAACCCAAGCAACTTCACGATATTCCTATGTCGGATCTCCCTCAACGTCTCGATCTCATTCACGAAACTCAATCCATTCGTTGCTTGAATGTCACTGGAATCCGAAACGTGAAGGCGTTTCACAGCGACGGTTTGACCGGACGGAAACTCCGCTTTGTAGACACTCCCGAATCCGCCTTTCCCGATACAATGTCGTTCATTGAAATTGTCGGTCGCTCTTACGATATCACCGAAACTGAAATCGACTTCTCTTCCCAAGATTAAAGATGGGGGAGTAGCTTCATTTGATCGATTTTTATCTTCTGCTACTCTCTTTTGCTTCGCCTTTACTAGCAAGAATCCTACGACGAGTGCGGCTACTAAGAAAATGCCGAGGATAGGGACGACAACGGCTATAAGAACCATCCTATTAGGCCCATTTTGTTGAAAATCAGAATTACAAGGCTTCAATCCTTGTGCATCACCACATAGGCCTGAGTTTCCCTCAAAGAACTTTGAGGTTCGATTTTGGAAAATACCCGCGACGGAACCGACCAACTGATTGTAAGATAGATCGACAACTTCCAAACTGATCATCTCTGATAAACTAGACGGAATTCTGCTAGAAAGGTTGTTATGAGAGAGATTGAGGCTTTCAAGTGACACCAACTTCCTCAGATCTTGAGGGATAGGCCCAGAGAGAGAATTATTGCTCAAATCTAAAAACATGTGCAGATTAATCAAATTACCCAGTTGATACGGTATTGCTCCAGTTAATTTGTTATTGCTTAAATTCAAACTCAACAATCTGATGCAATTTCCCAGTGTAGGTGGTATGTTTCTAGTGAGTGCATTTTGTGAGAAATCGAGTACTGCGAGCCAAGATAGATCACCGATCTTCGAAGGAATCTCTCCAGATAAATGATTGTTACTCAAATTAAGTTTATATAAAGAGCTCAAATTGCCCAACTCCATTGGAATCTTTCCAGTTAAATCATTGGAAGCCAAGCTTAGGTCACGTAATTGGAGCAAGTTCCCAAGTTGAGATGGAATTTCCCCAAAAACATTATTTCCAACTATATTCAGCGAAGTGAGCGCCTTACACTCACCCCATTCTCCTGAAAGCTTTCCCGAAAATTGATTCCCAGAGAGGTCAATGTACGTAAGTTTAGGATGCACTCCAAATACCCGCGACAGGTCTCCAGTAAATAGGTTTGAGTCTAGCCGTACCCTCCATAAATTCAAGCAGTTTCGTAGAGGTGGGAGCGAGCCAATAAGATTGTTGTTGCAAAGGAGCAACTTCTTAAGTTGTGTCAGTTTGCCTATTGTACGAGGCATTGAGCCTGAAAGCCTGTTGTTGCAGAGATCTAAAACTTCTAAACCTTTCAAATTCCCAATTTCTAGTGGTATAGAACCTGAAAGGTTATTTGTATGTAGGTTGAGTGTCGTAAGATTTGTGAGTTGGCCGATCTCTGGCGGTATCGAACCCGTAAGCATGTTCTCATACAAGTCTAGTTCGACCAAATCTTTCAAATTCCCAATCTCTCGTGGTATCGAACCCGAAAGTTTATTTGTCTGCAAGTAGAGTGTTGTAAGATTTGTGAGTTGGCCTATCTCCGGCGGTATCGAACCCGTAAGCATGTTCTCGGACAGCTCTAGGTTGACCAAATCTTTCAAATTCCCAATCTCTCGCGGTATAAAACCTGAAAGGTTATTTGTATATAGGGAGAGTGTCGTAAGATTTGTGAGTTTGCTGATATCTGGCGGTATCGAACCCGTAAGCATGTTCTTGTACAAAGCTAGACCAACTAAATCTTTCAAATTCCCAATCTCTGGCGGTATCGAACCTGAAAGTTTATTTGTATACAGGTAGAGTGTCGTAAGATTTGTGAGTTGGCCGATCTCTGGCGGTATCGAACCCGTAAGCATGTTCTCATACAAGTCTAGTTCGACCAAATCTTTCAAATTCCCAATCTCTCGTGGTATCGAACCCGAAAGTTTATTTGTCTGCAAGTAGAGTGTTGTAAGATTTGTGAGTTGGCTGATCTCTGGCGGTATCGAACACGTAAGCACGTTCTCGGACAGGTCTAGATTGACCAAATCTTTCAAATTCCCAATCTCTGGCGGTATCGACCCTGAAAGGTTATTTGTATACAGGTAGAGTTTCGTAAGATTTGTGAGTTGGCCGATCTCTGGCGGTATCGAACCCGTAAGCATGTTCTCGTACAAAGCTAGACCAACTAAATCTTTCAAATTCCCAATCTCTGGCGGTATCGAACCTGAAAGGTTATTTGTAAACAAGTAGAGTGTTGTAAGATTTGTGAGTTGGCCGATCTCTGGCGGTATCGAACCCGTAAGCATGTTCTCGGACAGCACTAGATCGGCCAAACCTTTCAAATTCCCAATTTCTGGCGGTATCGAATCTGAAAGGTTATTTGTAGATAGGTAGAGTGTTGTAAGATTTGTGAGTTGGCCGATCTCTGGCGGTATCGAACCCGTGAGCATGTTATTGGACAACTGTAGATCAACTAAATCTTTCAAATTCCCAATTTCTGGAGGTATCGAACCTGAAAGTTTATTTGTATACAAGTAGAGTCTCTGAAGCAGTCGGAGACGACCAATAGAAGAAGGTATCGGACCGGCTAATTGATTATCCCCCAATGCAAGATAACAAAGATCCGAGATGAAGCCAACCTGTGGAGGTATCCCACCAGTGAAATAATTGCCTCCTAGACGAAGAACTTTGAGTCTCGTAAGGTTGGGTAAGCTTGATGGTATGGGACCTTGAAAGAAATTAGATGTGAGATTGAGATACTCAATGGTCTTTAAACTATTTAGCAAAGAATTGGGTAGGGGACCACTAAGTCTGTTATTTGACATGTCCAGGAACGTAAGAGAAGGTATGCTCCTGAATTTTGAAAAATTTTGAGATTCCAAGTGGTTCACTCCTACATCAATGTGCCGTACCTTTTGGAGATTGTTTGGTAAGGGATCGTGCCATTGAGACTGTTTTTGCCGAGGTTGAGGTGGCGGAGCTCCGAGAGACGTCCAATTTCTATAGGGATGGACCAACCGAAATAATTGTTACTCAGATCCAAGTAGGTGAGCTTAGAGAGGTTGGCGATGCCGGATGGGATGGCTCCCTCAAGATTGTTGGAATTGATGTCCAAGCGAGTGAGGTTGGGGAACAGAGAGAAGTCAAACTCGTCGAGGGTTCCGCCGAGACCAGAATTTGGAAGGTTTATCTCGACGACGACGCTTCTGTTTCTGGGGCGGCCGCACACTATTCCGGTCCAGTTGCATAGGGTGTTGGTGTTGGTGAGGTTCCATGAATTGAGAGAGTGATGAGTTGTTAAGCTGGTCTTCCAGTTGACAAGAGCTCTGGCTTCTGTAGTTTCTGCTCTTGTTTTGAAAGAGGAGAGAGAAAACAGGAGGAGAAGAAGAGAGAGAAGATGAGGAGTTGGTTGAAGGTTAAGCATGATGGTATTCCTTGGTTCTACAAATTAACTAGTTTGCTGCTGCCAAAGAAATGGTGCAAGTTTCATCTCCTTTCTCTTGTCTCCACTTTTTAATGGCTTATTGACATGGGTTGTAGACTTGCAGTGAGGAATACGGTGGCTTTGACGAGGTACCATTATTTACACCCACCCATCCTCTCTAGCTGGAACACTTTGACCACTTTGTATCAGACGATATGAAGATAATTGTTCATCTCAATCTTCACAAAATGAATCTTTAGATTTTGGGCCTACTATGGAAAGTCAAAATTTTATTCCACGAGGAAAAAATCTCATAAACCAACCAAAAATTCACATGGCACAATTCAAAAATCACATGACACACTTCTATCAAGATCCTCAACATATGCAATCAAATTCTCACCATTTGATGGTACCCCTAAAATATCAAGATCTTTTATGTGAAAGATTGAGATAAAAAGTTATCGCCACCGCCTGAATCAAAGCGAGGACATGTATAGATATTGGTACCATAGACTTTGTTGTGGAGGCTTTATAATTTAAATTAGAATCCAACTATCCACACCCTCATTTAATCCCAATTTTTGTGTTTGAATGATCTTAGGCCATACATATGCATGCCACGTGGCACAAAGGTAAATTAAGTGTAATTTTAGGGTGTAAGATCAGTTAACAACATTTTAGTATTTGACCGACGCAGATTTGGTTCACTCAACCGAAATAAATCTGTCCAATTTCAGTTCTTTTGTTAAGATGAGTTGATGATGGGTTCTAAGTTAGACCACTTGGATTGATGAAAGATGTGGGGCATGTGCCGCAATCATATCGGACGATAACGGCCTAATACAATATCAATATGGGCGGTGTTGATATTGGACGATAAGGGCCTGTATCAATTGATACCTCTTTCATTTGATTTTTTTTTTTTAATAATAGTGTAGCGGTATCAGCCAATACGTATATCGGTTCTCCATGGACCGATACCCGACACTGACATCTGATAGACACATTGGGTGCAATTATGATGGTTGCTAGTGACACCCATTTGTTCCTATGCTTCACCATTCAAACCGTATGTAGTACGCACATTTTAGTGTCTAAAAGTAAAAATCGGTAAATGGGTATAGCCGGATCACATTAGCCTGGCAAGTTTGAATTGGACATTCCGATATTATGGTGTGAAAATTTTGGGCTAAGTATATAGACCACATGCATGCAATTTTCTATTGGCAATATTGCCCTCATGGAGCATATTCGTGGGGAATATTTTAATTTTATTTATTTCTTTTGTGGAAAAAGGTTCCATTCCCAACCCGGACCTCAAATTGGGAAAAACCACCAATTGAAAAACAGACAACAAATTGATTACACATAGAGCATAGGTGCATTGATTAGATCATATTTGAAACGATTTTTTTGAATAGTAACCTCACCCCATCCACCCGTGCTACACGGCATCTTGGAGGACGCTAGAGCATCCTCCCATGGAGGATGAAACCAGCTCCGGCCCTTGGCTAGCTGCTTTTCAAATTATTTGCATTTTCCCCACAAATGTCAATTACCCAATGTTTGTCTCGCGTAATGGGTGCTAGGAGGGTGGATCAAATAAAAGCCTAACTTCGATATTTTGGCAAAATTGGCTAGGTGCTTTTCAAATTTGAACCCGCATTTTCATACTAACTAGACAGATTTAGCCATCAGTTCTTAGGAACAAGTGATTATCGTGCAAAATACGTTTGAGAACCATGTGTGGGACGACGACCGCGACATCGTTCTTGTTATCTACACTGTGCTTGTTTTGGCATTGACCAGTCCCATCGAAATGGTCCTTCTTTGGATAGGTCATCAAAATAGTGGACCTAATGGTCTTTGAAAGTCACCATTAAAATGTTGGTGTCCACCATCTTTTTCCACCTAATGGTCCATCTTTGGATAGATCATCAAAATAGTGGACCTAATGGTCTTTTGAAGGTCACCATTAAAATGTTGGTGCCCACCATCCCCTTCTTCCAATGGTGTTTGTTTTTAACCATTTAGACTATCTCTTTCCATTAATTGCCTGTGTTTAAACTCTAGACATGGGATACAATGGTTTACACCCAGTGAAACGGCTCTCTTTTAATCGGAATGTGTTTATTGCTTCAATTCTAATGATGCAGATTGTCTTTGGGTTTCAATCTTTCACACAATTGAATATATCATGCATCAAACGGGCAGATTATGTTATTCCACTTGAAACATATCTCATAAAGTGACTCAAATTAAAATCCCGTGACACCCATCACTCACAAAGATGATTTTAGGGTGATTTTTAGGGATGTGTGCTAAGTGGAATAAAATTCTAACGCTCTAGTGTTATGCCATGATCCCAAGACCCGTTGTGTGTAAAATTAGGGCATAAAAAGATCTTCATCGTCTGATTCAAAGCGATTTATACGTTCTGGCTGACAGAGATGCCTCAAAAATAAGAGATAATTAGAGAAACATGCCTCAAAAATAAACTTTTTAACAAAAAAAGACCCGACCTCAAACGTTTTAGAAAAATGATGCTTTTACCGATTTTGGAACTTCAAAAAATCGTGAAAACACGATTTTAAAAAAACCGTGCTTTCACGATTTTCTAAAGTGCCCTATAAATAACTATATATACCGTTAGATCTATAGATGGTAAGTAAAAATATGAATAGTTAAAATAGTCCATGACTAAGTTCACTAAATTTGGCATCCATACTTTTGAAAGAAATTTGTTGTCTATGATTTATTAAAGTAATTGCCTAACATTGGACAGTTCAAATTAATCACCATTCCCACCATCTCCCTCTCTCAACCATTAAAAAAAAAATTGTCAAGAAATCTACCGTCTAATGCCCAATTTGGCAAACACTTTTCTAAGAAGGCACTTTTTAATAGAAAAGTGTTTGGGAAAATCCACTTTTCACAAAGGACCTGGCCACTAGTAATTGAAAATCGTGTAATTAAACATGTGATAAACCTTGTTGAGAATTATCATTTGAAAATCACCATGTGAAATACCTATTTTACATTTCTTTTTAGGTTTAAACTTTTTCTTAAACATAATTGCATATCTTATTAGATCTCCACTAAGTTTGGCCTACAATTTTTTGGTATAATATGGGCTTATAGGAAGGCATGTTTACTTACAATTATACTTTGCTGTGGATCATGTTACCCAAATGATATATGATATTTCGGTCGGCAAAACTGACTGATATTAAAAACTGACAAATTCAAAAATGGTTCGACAAATTTTCGAATAAAAAATATATATATTGAAAATATTTAAACAAAATATTATTTATTGTTTAATAATGGTTAAAATTATGAAAGTTTCATTAATCACGGCAGAATTTTGTGAACTTTTGACAAAATTATGAAATTGCAGCCACCTTGGGGAAATCACCGAAATTTCGCTAAAAGTTTCATCCTACCCTTGGGTTGGTGACTTGCGGAGAAATTTTGGAGAATTTCAGAAAAAATTGACTTTATAATGTAGACTACCACTTAACTTAATATGTCATGCGGTGCACATTTGTGACCAATCAAATTTGTCTAAGTAGCAATCCACCATTGGAACATATGTCAGCCCAAAAAAACATGTCTATAAGTGAGTTTGAACTATCCTATTTTGTGAATATTAACACCTTCTGTTAAAACTAAAAATAATGATTTATAGTATAGCCAACAGATCAGATCAGTTTTAAACTCCATACACCTGTTGCACTTCAATCTATGATCTATCACTGTGATAGTTTAAATCACACACTTCTTAAACTATTGGTGGCATAAGATCTTTGTAGCCATGTATCGGCCTTTTTAAAGTGACCCAGGTTATCAAAGTCATAGCTCCAATTACAACACTACAAAAACCAAAAACTGCCACTATCAACAAAAAAACTGTCACTATTAGTCCTGACATCGCTATTGAAAGAACAAATTTTTTTGTTAATAGCGGCAATTTTTGGTGCCGCTAATAATCTTATTTTTTGTAGTGCAAGCTACCTCGCACCAAACCATACTCATTGAAACCGTCTGATCTATAATTCCCAAACATGGATGATTGGGCCTTATTTATTTTAACAGTCAATATTAAGCGCTTAATTCACATGATTGGATTTATCTGACAGAGTTATTCTTTGATTAAGACATGTGCTAATGACAGTCTCTAAGTTGGATCACTTGGATTGATGAAAAGATGTGTGTCGTAGTGGTGCAATATGGGCTGCCGTGTTGAGGACGATGGTTGCGAGCGACAGTGATTTTGTTTCGAAGCTGAACCGTCCAAACCGTGTAATTTTGTTTCTAAGCCGAACCGTCCAAACCGTGTATGGCACGCACATTTCACTATCTAAAAGTAATTTAAGAACCAAAATCAAATTTAAATCATCTTTACACGCTAATGATTTAATGTGTGGTTTGTTTAATCCTCAGTTTGAAAGGCCTAAAAATCACTTTTTTTTTTTGAGATTTGAACAAGCCGATCTGTGCACTATAATACTAACAGTTGTTCTTAATTTTAATGATTGACATTAAAGTTTGTCAAACAGATGATTCACATCTACTTTTGGGTATGATTAATTCCTTGGCTAAAACATGTTCCAATGGTGAATTGCCAATTGGATCATTTAGAGTGACAAAGAATGTGTGCCTTATGGCCTAATAATCAATCATATTTCAATGGTGTAAGATTAAAAAAAGAAAAGAAAAAAATACTAACTCAGTTATGTAAGATCATTTAAACATAAAACACCAATATGTTGTTTAAATGTCGGTGTGGAGCCAATTATATATCCCAAACTTGAACCCACATTTTCACGCTTGGCAAATCTAACCTTCAACTTTTACGCACTTGAACCCCAAATTAATTTCAAGTTTGATATATTTTCCCTTCAATTTTTACGAACAAGTGGATGCTCTCAGGACTAGAACCCGTAGTTTTACAAAATTTTGCGAATAATTCGAGATTTTGAGGTTTTGAGAATTAATCATGAATAATTAAGAGATTTTGAGGTTTTGTGAATAATTTGCAGTTTTTTCAATAAATCGTGACATTTTTAATCCTATTTTAACCCTAAAACAAATACATACTTTTTAATCCTATTTTTTATTTTTGATACTTTTGCCAAATTTTAACCTTGCCGAACCCGACAACCTGACCTGGTGACTATGTCAACGTAAATATCGGCTAATCTAGTCTAACTACCCCATATTACCATCATGTCAATTGGTCATAACTAAAAATAGCATCAGTCAAGCACTCTTAATGAAGTGATCAACAGCTTAAATGAGGCTATTGTGCTTATTGCTAAGATTGGTTCCTCGTAAAAGATCTAGTTTTTGCATATCCATATGTTATGTTTTAAGAGATGATCTGCATTTTATACACTCTCTAATGCTATTTGTGCTATATAACTAATCCGAATGCATTTCCATTTGTTGATTTGTTGCTTTCCCTTGCTTCATTTTTTTGGCCTTTTTAGCATAATATTAATGTCTTCAAATTGAGCAATCGATATCACATTTTTTTTAGAACCACACATTATTGGGGACTCTTGGATTATATTTTGTTGTTTAGTGAACCCCTAGTCTTCTACTCGACATTGACTAACTTATTGAGCATGTGAGTTTTACCTTTCTCACCTTGTTATCTTTTATAGTTTATAGCCACTAAATTGAATTTTTAGCCATTAGCCACTACCATTATCATAGCTCATCTCCAAAAGGGATACTTAGTTGTAGTAAAAGAAACATAGTATGTTTCGCAAGTAATCCCTGTTAGTTTTTAAGTAGGTTGTTGAGCAAGTAAATTTCACCTTTCTACCCCTTATTATGATTTACAATTTGAAGTGACCAGATTAAATTTCCAACACTATAAAAAATAAGATTACTAGTGACAACTAAAAACTGTCATTAACAAAATACTGCTACTATTAGTCTTGTCGCTATTAAATACTATCGCTGTTAGTTTCATCGCTACCAAAAAATGTCTTAACATCAAGTGCCGCTAAAACACCTAATTTTTATAGTGCAACAATTAGCAACTCTAAAAATCTTAGACGATCTCCGTGCTTAGTCGCAATAAAAAAAAGAGTTTAACTTTTTTTTGCAAATAATCCCTTTTAGTTGTTTTAATCATAGTAGCATGAATCTTTTAATTAGTGTGCCCCTCCCGCTTTAAGAATCTCGCATTTGCTTCTGACCATAAAATAGTGTACTTTTAAGCTTTTGCTGGAAGGGGTAGACGGAATACAGACCCCACAGAATGATTGCTCTCTGGACTAGAACCAGCGCTTTCACACATCAAAGCATAAGCCTTTTACCATTGCACTAAGCAATAGCCCCTTGATCAGATGGATAGAAACATACAAAACCATGCAATCACCTCATCAAGCCCACCATGCAATTTGCCAGCAATGGCCATCCAATAGATGACTTATTGAGATCATGGTCAGAATCAAGGGAAATGTGTTCCCCTTGGACAGAGTTAGTTTAGGCAAAGAAGTAGCAGCGCTAGTATATGGTAAAGTTGATGCAAAGTAGACAACGTTAGACCAACTGAAAAATGTATTGTGCTTAACAACATTCAAGCTGTTGGTCCCTCAACAACCCGAGTTGAAAGAACAAGAGTATAAGAGTGAATCTGAAAAATAATTTCCCACAACTTTATAATGAATATTTTCTAAGATTTGACGGATGTAAAGGAGATAGGAATACTTCATAAACAAAAAAATTTATAGAAGATTGACTTTCAGATCCCTCAATCTCCTTGGGTAAATAATCCTAATGCCCTTCTTGTAGAAAAACTAGACACAAGGGACCACAGATCCCTTTTCTGTCCATCTCGATTTTCAAGCAAAGAGATCCCACAGACCAGACTATAAGGGAGATAAATAAGCGAAAAGAGTTCTAGAATTTAAGAATGCCCTATTAACATCTTTAATCCTCCATTATATTCATGATAAATCACATAACCTGAAATCTTTAGCTTCAATGACTACGATGCTTAAAATGTCCCTCTTTCACCATTAAGTCAAAATCAAGTAACTCAACAGCATAATAAAAAAATGATTGGACCCATATTTAACCCTCCGATTAATTCAATGGCTCAAGATGGGCTACACACATAAACAACAATCATATTATTCCTTATTGATTTCCTTAGGTAATCAAAAACCCCCCATCTTTTAAATCAAACAGAACCTCAAAAATCTAACAGAAAAAACAGAGAAAATACCTCCGATCTAGGCAGATTAGCTCCCAACTGATCCGTGGAGATGCAATCTTTGGAGAAGACGATGAACCAAGAGGAAAATAGGAAAGGGGCACTTTAGAAAAACAACTTTTAAAAACAAACCTTTTAGTTCTCATTTTCTTCGTTCTCCCTTTTTTTTCAAGATAATTTCTTTCTAAAAAAAATATATTCCAATGATTGGCTGCTACATGGAAAAATTCGATTTATTGCCATGTGGAACAAAAGTAGAGTATGCTTTAATGGTGTAAAATCAAGATCATTTAAATATGACTCATTATTGCGATGCTGGTAACTATACTAATTTTTGAAATAGAGTGCTGTATATTCAAGTAGCTCCCTATTTATAGACAGATCAGATCATGATTGCCCGTTAAAAACAAATAAAAATAAATAAATAGTAGTCTAGAAACCTAATGTCTAAAAATTTTCTTGAATTTAATTTCATTTCTCATTAAAGACTAACACTTACAGTTTGGCTAAAATTACTTAACAAGTTACAAGTGGCACATTGTCTAAGAAAAAAGACTTGATATTTTTTAACTTTATGTCATGTGAAAAACCCTCTAACCTCTTTAATTTGAAGGCCATCATGGAAAGATCTATTCTATCAAAAAACAACATGAAATGTAATCTCTATAATCTAATTCAATAAAGTCAAAGATCATCATCCGATCCATTAGTTGACTGAGATAAATCAACTGGTAAAGACCATGCTCCGTGCCAATCTTTGGCAAAAACAATCTTTACATCACAGTCTTCAGATAAAAAAGCTTAGATGGTTCTCCAAATGACATAAATCCAAAACATATCAGAAGTCTTTTTTTTTTAGCAATGTACCACGTTTCAAAGATCATGTGCAAGTTGTAGCTCCCAATTATTTACTATAAGGAATGGTGTTTAACATGATCTTACATAATTAAAATTATAGCTTTTATCTCACACCATTAAAGTGTGATTAATTAGTATACCATGCGGTGCATATATGTGACCAATCTAAATTGTCCAAGTGGCAATCCAACATTGGAGCATATCTTGGCCCAAAGAAACATGCCTATAAGTGGATATGACACATCCAATTGATGAATTTTAATATCAACCATTAAAACTAAAAATAATTATTGATATTATAGTCAATAATTAAAATGTTTTAAATCTTCCTAAAACATCATTTTTGGATAAGTTGCACCTCAATCTATGATCTATGTAAAATCATTTAAACACTATTCTGGTGTTCCCATGATTGTCATGAGAGTCTAGTCCTTCACTATGACATCAACTTGTGCTAAAGGCATGATTATTTACAATTGACCAAGGCTGTCAATGGATGTAGGTCCGAGCTGGACGTCAGTCTGCTTGGGGCCCTGGCAAAAAAATCTTAGAGCTAGGGCTCAAAAATGGGTAAGAGAGCCTGGATAGGGCTTCAAAATCAATAGCTCGCTATATATTGGGTTGGATAAAGGCTTAATAAGTTAAAACCCATAAGCATGGCCCATATTAATAATCTTATATATATATATAAAGTATTGGGTTCAAGTACAACCCATCTCGGCCGAAATTCAGCCCAATGCTATACAATAGTAATGCTACAAACTTTAGCCTTATTTCATACCTTGGAAATATAACATATTTGGTGGAAAATAATGTCAGTTTCCATATGTTTCAATTTGATTTTATTGTAAGTAGGCTGTCATAAGGCTGTCAATAGGGCCGGGCTGGTCCGTCAGCCCACCTTACCTGGCCCTAATTGTAGGACTAGGGCTCAAAATCAAGAACAAATGGCCGAGTTATGGCTTTAAAATTCAAAGCCCGTTCTATTTAGGGCCGGGCTAGTGCCTCAAAATTAAAAACCCGTAAGCCTAGCCAGACCAGTATTTTAATCATATATTTTTCAATGTATATATAATTTAAGGCACCTGTATTTGCCCCTATGTGTTTACTGACAGCGCTTATGTCTGAAACCCCTCCAAACCTATGGACTGCTTTGGATCAGACGATGGAAATCATTTTTAGATCTGTTATACATCGAATTAAAAACAAATCATCCGATCATAATATCATGGTCTCAATATCCGCTGGGTGGAAGATTGGAGTGAAAAATGGCCTCCATCATTTGGTCTGAAGCAAACAAAGGGTTTGGAGGGATTTCAGATGTAGGCGCTTTCCATAAACGCGTAGGTGCGAATAGTGGCACCCTATATGGTACCTGGTATTTGACTGAACTTGCATGTAAGCTTTAAACTGGTATTTAACTGAAATTGTGTTTAAACTGAATCTTATATTTAAACGGGCTTTGTATTAGAACTGAGTCTTATATTTAAACAAGTTGACGTCTCAATCCTATTGACATAGTAACCGGAAGTGGAACATTAGGTATGAGACATGGATATTAATATGTATATTAAAAAAAATAAGGCAAACTCTAAATTATTTTTTTAACCAGCCATTAACCCTTTTGGAAGGAGCTATTATTAATTAAATAAATAGAATCAAGAAAATAAAGAACTCAAATATAATTTGGAATTATTCACTCTCAGATATTTGAAAAATCATATAAAAAAGTTGCAATTAGTCAAATGATATGACTAGTTAGATTTTTCGGTACATCACTTTCATGCATTTACTAGCCATGTGACTTGTTGATACTACCCAAAGGTGTTCTATTTCCTTGTAGCTCCCGTTTGACCCTTGATAAATTAAAGTAAATCTTTATTTTATCCTTTGTGACGGATATGTAAGATAGGGGTCTTGTCAAGTATCCGCCTGGTTTCATATCTCACTACAAAAATAAGATGTTTTAGAAGTACTTGCTCTTAAAGACAATTTTTTATAACGATAAAATTAATAACGATAATTTTTTGATAGCGACATGACTAATAACAACAAATTTTTTACTAATAATCTTATTTTTTGTAGTATCTTTTTAGGTTTAATTATGTTACAGAAAATAAGACTATTAGCAGCTAACAAAAAATTGCTGTTATTAGTCCTATCGCTACTAAAAATTATCGCTCTTAGTCTTGTTGCGATAAAAAATTACCTTAACAACAAGTGCCGCTAAAACACCTTATTTTTGTAGTATTAGAATGTATAATGTCATTTCACTACAAAAAGTAAGGCTATTAGCAATAATTTTTTACAGCGAAAAATCATCGATATTAACAAAAAAATTTATTATTTCAACAATAACAGAATTAGAAGTGACAATTTTTTGTTAATAGCAATAGTTTTTTATTGCCGCTGAAACACCTTATTTTTGTAGTGTTTCCATAGTCATATTCCATTTTCAATTGAAAAATACACTAATTTATATCTTTTGAGGGTTGTTTCGTAATTCAATAAAGCTAATTTATAACTTTTGACGGTTGTTTAGTAATTCAATAAAGCTACTAGTCACCCTACTGAGCTATATAGCCTATAAATAGGCAAACAATTATTTTGATTAGGGTTCCTTTCCCCAAGTTCCATTTTAAATTTCTATTATCAAAAAAGCACTTTTCAAGTTCAATAAACAGATAATGTCACATGTTTCTCAAATGCTGCTTCTAAACAAAGGTCTATTATATGTTGAAAATATTATTAGGAGAGAAGAGAAGCAACATGGGGCATTTTCTCAACACAACATCATTTTTAACTAAAGGCGGCTAAGTCCCTAGTTAAAGTATATTTATCACCTAATATTTTTTCCTTAAAAAATGAGAATTTGTATAAATTTTTTTTTTTTATTCACATTTTAATTTAGAAATTTTACAAGACAAGTTTTTCAGTGAGTTTGTACAATAATAATAAACTAAAATTAACCGTATACAACATAGTAGGGCACTCGACCCACTGAATGTAGGGTTAGGGCTGAGCATATCACATTCATAGGTTAGAGCCAAGGTAGGTTTTTGGGGGACCCGACCCTAGGCTTGAAGAGGGCCAAGCTAGGTTTTTTCGCGTTGACTCAGTATGTGCAAACTTGGGACAAGCGTTTCAGAGATTAGTCTATGCTTAAAGAGACCCTGGACGCTCCGGCTATGTACGGAAAAAAAAAGCAGAAAAAAAAATTTGATAAAAATAACAAAATGGGGATCACCAAAAAGTCATTTGAGTAAAGGATTCCTGCCATCCAACCATATTTTTAGGGTTTGACATGGTCTTAAGTAGATGGCCCGGGGTAACTTTTTATGGTGGATGGAACTCACTAAGTGAAGGATTCCAGCCATCCAATCACATTCATAGACTTAAGACATGCTCTTACATGGATGGCCCAGGGTTACTTGTTTGGTAGTTGAATCCCGCGCCCACTCAATTAATGTTGACCCCAAGGACTTCAACCATTCAATCGCGTACATAGACCTCCGATAGGTGGCCGGAGGTTAAGTTTTTGGTGGGTAACTTTATTTTAACTAATGAGATCTTTGAGGATACCTCGCTAAAATTCATTGGCTCCTGTCATTTAAATGACCGAATATGTTTAATGGATCTTAAAATCGTGGTAGATGGAACTCACTACCTGAAGGATACAAGCCATTCATAGGGTATATATGGCATGCACCTAAATAGATGGCCACGGTTGGATTTTTGGTAGATGAAACACACCTACGACCTTACAATGCAATTTTTAGAAAAATCTCACAATTTATACGAAAAACAGTGCATCAAAGAATTTAAAATGAGATCTCATTAAGAAAGATATTTGTATTTTAAACATGGATATACCAAACACCATAGACACTGTATAGTCACTCTCCACAAGGCATTTACCACTTATGATTGGATCAATAAGGTCTTTTCTAAGGTTGTAATGGGGCTCGGGTAAAGGTTAAGAAAAAAAGGGAAGTTGGGATTCAAAATTTCTGAGAAATCGGAAAGGAAATATCTTTTTGATTTTTCTATATCTCTTATTATTATTTTTTTCTTCTCATCTCTCACTATTTTTCTTAACTTTCTGTTTCTTTTGAATTTCCTTTTTCTGAAGCACCTCATATTTTTCATTATTTTTCATAATTTTTTTTCTTTTTCTTCCCCCTTTTTCTTTTATATTTTTGCCATACACTCTCAGTAAACACCACAACTCAGTATCTCTCCACTTACTCTCTTTTCATTCATTTTCATCTCTCGTTCCCAATTTCTCAGAAATAAGAAGGGTAAGGCTGAATTTCAGAAATGGTGAAGGGTTAAAGGTTAACGTGGCTTATCAAAGAATGTATAAAGGTAAATTTTTCAATAAGCTCAAAGGGGTACTAGAATGATAAATTTATGAGGTGGGACATTTTAGGTACAAACGAGCCAAAGATGGCCTTGGATCATTTCCTTTCATTATGGTAAAATATACCTATCCTGCCTTGAGTTAAAACACATTACTTTCTAGTAGCATGGTATACCACACGTACAATCAACAAATCAAAGAAAAGTACATGAGACATTCATAATTGAAGCAAGACTGCAAAGATACTCCGAGTTTATTTTCACTCTCATCAAGAACGACGATAAGGTTTTTAAAACTCACTGGGTTAAATCCTTTCTTGTGATAAAAAACTTTCCAATCATCCACTTATTTCTCAAACTTAGAATTGGAGCTACGTGGTGGTGCGCAATATTTTTTTTTTTTTTCCGGGCATAGATTGTGAACATTGCTATTTCAAATTTGAATTTTATGAGCATTCATAAATATAATCATGGTGTGATAAAAAAAATTCAGGTCATTCACTCATTAAGAAGCTAAAAAGAATCGAAATTCATTAGCCTTTCTGTCATCAGTCAATCGATTGAAATCAATGTCTCAATCGATTGACTATTGACAATTTTCAGTTGAATTGCTGTGACTATTAGTCAATCGATTGAGACCATGACCTTAATCGATTGACTAATTTAAATTGAGAATTTGCTGGTTAACAGTCAATCGATTGAGAATACAATGTCAATCGATTGACTGGTAAACTTTCAATTGTCCGAAAATATTTTTAATTTAATTTTTCTTCATGATGATCACCGAATTTACCCCCCCCCCCCCCCCCCCAAACCTGAATTGTTCAATGTCCTCATTGGTGCGGATGATGAAAAAGAGGAGGGGAGACCCCCCCCCCCCCAAACCTGTTAAATGCACACAAGGGCCAACAAGAACGAGATCAAGTGAAGGGAACAAAACAACGTAACGGATAAAGCAAAGTATAGATTAAACAAAAAATGAATTCTGACAAATAATGCAAAAATAAAAATCTACCCTACAATTAAGCAATTCAAAACTATATGGTTAAACTAATATAACCTAAAACAGAAACCTAGATCCTAAAACTAGAAAACCTAAATGGCTATTCTTCCATGTTAGAATTGCCCTCCTTCGGCTTTGGAAACGCGTAGCACCATATCTCCTCTGTGATGCCAACCTCGCCAGTAAGTGGTACTGGGACAGTGTGTGGCGGTAATGGTGGTACGAGAGGCGGGAGGGTAGAGTTATCTTCAATAGGAAATTCATCCTCAAGATTGATGACGGCGTGACTAGACAAAAAGAATGACGGTGGCGGAGCGAGATAACGTGCACGTTTGGTTGGGGGCTCCGACAACTTATTCTTGGCAGATCGGGTACGATACCGGATTGAAGACATGATGGAACTTTTGGGAAAGAAGGAAGAATAGTATGAAAGAAAACAACTAGAATAAAACCTATAAATAGAGAAAAACTGCTAAAATAACAATTGAAGTTGGATTTTAAGAAACCTACTTCAAAACGAAGTATAAAAGGTAATTTTAGTTCGGACGGGTGGGATGCGTAGTTTAGGAATGAGTCATCAGTCAATCGATTGACAGTGTACTGTCAATCGATTGACTCAAGTTGCAGCATAATATGGCGGTGCAAAACACAGAATCCACTCTCAACACGCGTGATGGTTAGAAATGTGTCAGGTTGAAAGTTGGACCCTTAATCGATTGAGAAGTTAGTGTCAATCGATTGACTTAAAAGTGGCAAAGTGTATATCTTTTCGGATTCAGGATTCAATCGATTGAGATAAGTGGTTCAATCGATTGACTCGGAGGAATTTATTTCCAGAATTACAAAAGTTAAGTCCTCAATCGATTGAGAGTGAAACCTCAATCGATTGACCGACGCACCTGAGCTCTAAACCGAGAAAACAAAGACAAATTTAAACACCGAATTACACCAATTTCATTGATTAAAAAAAAACTTAGTCCTTGATTTGATTACACCCATTGGTCTCGTACAACTAAAACAGCTATCATGATTACCTAAAACCAAAAAAATAAAAACGAAACAACGAACAACACACCGAAACATTAAACTAAAACAAAAGACACAAACACTAAAAACAGAAAACTAGAAACACCAAACATCAAAGATCATCATCATCATCATATGCAGGGTCCCTCTCCTCGTTCATCGCCGCACGCGCTCCTGCGATGAACTCGTCGGCATTCCCAGGGAACGATTCCCGGGCCATCCGCATGAGGAGAGAAGTCTGAAATCTTGACCGTCGGTCCACACCACCAAGCCTCGCATTCAACCCCTCCATCCGCGCCTCAAGGCGAGTAACAGCAACCTCGGCATCAAAATCAGGGACCTCTTCGGGACGAGGTCGTCAGATATCGCCACGTTGGCGTTGTGCGGGGTTAGGACGAGGAGGATGCGGCACATCGTCAACGGCAATCGGAGGTGGCTGCACACGAATAATCGCTTTCATGCTCTTAGCCCACACATTGACACCATGCTGATAAAATTGCATGTCACCTAACTCCTCATCATCATAGATGGGGCAGCCAAGGTGATCCAAAAGGTGCATCACAAAGTGTGGGAAATGGAGGAGGATCGCTGCGCACTTAGCAGGTACGGTGGTGGTGGTGATATCACTGTGGCAGCGGTACATCTCCTCAAGCATAAGTCCTGGCGCATCAAACCATGTGTTGGTATGCGCAGCGTAAAGTGCAATCACCCTGTTCTTGGTCCTCTCGCTCTTCGTACCATGCGGTAGGAGGTTGTTTGCCATGACAATATCCCAGAAGAGAATGTCAATTGGAAGGACAGCTCGTCGAGTGGCCTGACCGGTTCCACGGCGCCCTCCACACATATCATTGATCATGTCATCCTGACTACGATCAATCGCGGGGTTAATGTGGTGGTTCACAGGTCGAACCACATAAAAATTGAAGGCACGCGCGAGATCGGCGGCATGAAGATTATATTGCCAATTGTCGATCTCAATGGTAATGTAAGGCATTCCGGTGGCCGATAGAGTTTCCGGCACCCACACCATCTTCTGATAAAATAGGCGGATCAGGCGGGGAGAAACATCGATGGGCGGCGGGGCAAGCAACATCTCCAATCGTAAAGCCTCTATAAATTCAATGGAGCGGGCGCATTCCGCAATGCGACGGTACTTGACCAGATCGTAGAAATTTTCCGTTTGGAACTGGCGATCAAAATAGTTCTCATTGGTGATGCGCATTGGATCGTTGGCGGGCCGTGGTGGACGGAACATTGGTGGACCAGGCGCTGCCATTTGATCGATACGAGGAGAATAGAGGTGATTGGATAAAAGTGGGGCTTGATTTCGGATGAGGGCTCCACGGGTCGGAGCCATCTCTTATATAAAGGGATTCTCAATCGATTGAGAGTGAATTCTCAATCGATTGAGAATGGTTGGGTTTCCCACGTCGCGGATTTGAAGCGACATCTGGCAGATGTCGAGGAGACGTGGCGCTTTAAAAATCCATCGATTGGCAGATGTCAATCGATTGAGGTATCATCCTCAATCGATTGAGCCAAACGTGTCCGAAAAAATAGCTGAGCCGACAAGATGTGTCGGTTGGCGCTTCAAGTCCCGAGAAATGCACAAAATCTTTTAGAATCTCAATCGATTGAGACACAATTTTCAATCGATTGAGAATGACTAGAGGGAATTAAATGATGATGACGATTGAAAATCTCAATCGATTGACATTTGCTTGTCAATCGATTGAGGAGCACGGGTCAATCGATTGACTAATAACAGTCAATCGATTGAAAACACAGAAAAATGTAGGAAAATCTAAAATAAAATAAAAAATAAAGCCAAAAATGAAAATAAAACAAACTAGGTTGCCTCCCAGGAAGCGCTGAGTTTAAGTGTCGACAGCTCGACCTTTTCATTGATCAAGAGGCTGGTTCACTAAGGTGCATGGCCTCAATTCTCATCTGGGTCATGGGCTCAAACACCGGTTTAAGGCGTTACCCATTCACTTTAAAAATTCTATTATCCGTGAGACTGCGGATCTCGATCGCACCATGCACACTAATGGAAACAACTTGAAACGGGCCTTCCCATCTAGATTTCAATTTTCCCGGGTGCAGCTTAAGTCTGGAATTAAACAGCCAAACCTTTTGCCCAATGTGGAACTCTTTCCGAGAAATTGACTCATCATGCAGCTTTTTGTATCTTTCTTTGTACATTTTCGAATTTGCATACGCATCATAGCGTAGTTCGTCTAGTTCATTCAACTGTACCCGTCGATTTGATCCTGCGGCTTGCATGTCGAAATTAAATCTTTTGATGGCCCAAAATGCTTTATGCTCTAATTCAACAGGAAGATGACATGCTTTCCCGTAGACAATCCTGAACGGAGACATTCCAATTGGTGTCTTGAAGGCGGTACGGTAGGCCCAGAGAGCATCAAAGAGACGGTTGGTGTAAAGACTCGTATTTTGAACCCGAGTTAGACTGACCAATGTAAAGACCCGTATTTTGAACCCGAGTTGCACTGACCCCGTATGTGTATTCGGCTCGGAAACTGACATCACCATTTATTTTGGATTTTTATCTAGATGTGATTGTGCAGACAGATTTTGATTTAGAGCCCATTTGGACCCTCGTGCGAAAGTTGTGCACCGACCTCGGTGTGGCCGCTCAACACCGGGCTTGAGTTTTAAAATTAGAAGTGTATAATACATAAGAGGTGTGTGTGTGCTTAACTTTGTGAGCAATCCTATTATAAGAAGGAATTGCATTCCCGTATTATATTAGGTTTTGTTAAGAGAGAAAGAGACGTGAGTGCCGTGAAGAACCGTAGTTATTTGATAGTTATCCAACCGTGTGAAACTCCGTCTTATCTCTTCTTCAATCACCATAAGAGATCGCTTTAGAAAACCTCCTTCTCTAGAACCCTTGTTGGAGTTGTCTCTGTGAACTCGTGGGATCGATCACGCGCAAATCGTTGAGGAAACCCGTCAGTTTCATTCCGAAGCGCCATTTCATCGCTCGAGCGAGGTATCACCGAACTCTAATATTATCGTAGTATTTTAGTCATAACTTTTTATCTCGAACTCCGATTGAGACAATTTATTTTGCGTTGGAAAGCTAATTGCAAAAGCTACAACTTTCATGTTTTGACCGACTTGTGAATCAATCGTCTTGATGGTCAAAAATATATAATAAGGTTACGTCAAATTTTAGGAGTGAGGTATCACTGAACTCCAACATTGTTGTAGTATTTTAGTGATAACTTTTTACCTCGAACTCCGATTGAGATGATTCGTTTTGAGTTGGAAAGCTAATTGACAAATATACAACTTTTATGTTTTGACCGACTTGTGAATCAATCGTCTTGATAGCCAAAAATATATGATAATGTTACGTCAATTTCTAGGAGCGAGGTATCACCGAACTCCGACATTGTCATAGTATTTTAGTGATAACCTTTTATCCCGAACTCCGATTGAGACAATTATTTTTTCGTTGGAAAGCTAATTGACAAATCTACAACTTTCATGTTTTGACTGACTTATGAATCAATCGTCTTGATGGTAAAAAATATATAAGAATGTTACGTCAAATTCTAGGGTTGGCGCAACTTGCCTGTTTTGGACTTGTTTTTGAGGAAACACTTAAATAGGTCTATATTATTAGTAATTAGAGTTAATCTTAATGCATGAACGTATATTGTGATGTAGATTGAGGGCGAGAGGCCATCAATAGGACTTTGCTTGACTTCGCATAACTCCGAGTTTTGGTAGGAGAATCTCATCTTTACAGTATTTTATTTTAATTCGCATGGATATTTTGAATTAAAATCTTTGAACTTGCATATGCCATTGAAATCACATCTGTAAACTGAAATTGATATGAATGACTGAAAATCTAAATCTACCTGAATCTCAAACTGAATCGCTTAAACTCAAAATCAAATCAAGAACCCGAACTATGTATAAGAGACTTGCATCGATTTATATTAGTATCTGCATTTGTTTTATGATTGACTGAACGACCCCTCAAAATTCTGAACAACTTCACGGCACAAGTTTCCCTCATTCTGTGAGGGCTTGTTGCATCCTGAAAAGGGTTCATGAACGCAGCGATGGTAGGTAGGGGTTCCCATCGGCTATATTCCCGCTCTCGAGATATAGTTTACTCGGGAGGTATTTTAAGTTGAGGATTAAGTCATGAATTCTTGAACTTTGCATATAGAAGTTAGACTTGAAATTTTTCACACATTTAGAAATAAATCTTACATATAATTTTCGCACCTAAATTCAGTTTATTATCTGCTTACATGTTTGACAAGCTATATTCCGATATTTGTTTTGTGACCATGTTAGTTAAAATAAATGCCGTAGATGTCTTTCTTCTACTGAGCTTTGTTGGTTAGCTCACTCTGACTATACGTCACAGGTTCAGGTACTGACGTGGCTATTCAGGGCTGTGAGACTGATCCTGACTACGTGCCTGAGGAAGAGCTTGAGGTTCCTCCTGAGGAGTTTTTCCCAATATAGAACTTACTAAAATTCTTATTTGTGGTGAGAGTTAGACTTGAATTTGTGGGCCCATTTCAGTTGGATATCATAGTTTTATACTTGACGTTGATTTTTGTTATGAGCCATATTTCGATGATGGTCGGCCATCATCGGTGGTTCTTTACTTTTAATTGCTTCCGCATTTTTTTAGCTATGGATAGTTATTGCGCTTTACTCTGATATGTGCTCTGTTTGTCCGGCTTATCGTTTTTTTCGATAGGTTGGCGAACCGGCCTTTCCTATACCTGAGGGATTGGAAAAGTCGGGTCGTCACAGTTGGTATCAGAGCCAAGTTTTTTTTTTAGATTCTCTAAGGACCCATGAGAATCAACCGTGACCCGGTACAGTTCGCATCAGAGTCATGTCGTTAGGTCCAGAATCACTAGTACTGTTTGTGATTGTCTTTACAATCAATGTTGACTGATGTTGTGGTGTTCACAATGACAGATCAGTATGGCTCCAAGAATTAGAGGCAGAGGCAGAGGTAGGACGGTGCCTTTAGAGGACATTCCTGAAGGTGTCGGTACATCAAGGGGAGTTGCCTTCGCAACCGGTTCTAATGCAGTCCCTATAGGAGCCGGAGTTGATAGAGGTCAGGGTGAAAGAATGGAACAAGTGTTGGAAAGTCTGGCCACCAACATTGCTCAGCAGACCGCATCTATGGCTCAGCAGACTGCTGCAATCGCCCAGCAAGCAGAGCTGATTTCTGCTGGACAACAACAACAATCATCAGGATTTGCCGAATTTAGGAGGATGAGACCTCCAAATTTTTCTGGACAGACCGACCCGATGGAAGCTGAAGGTTGGTTGGATGAGATGGAAAAGATCTTCGAGGTGCTTCAGTGCACCGATGTCGAGAAGGTTAGATGGGCAACCTTCAAACTAGATGGACAGGCTGGACCGAGTGCTGATATATAGTATGATGAACGGATGGGATATGATGGACCGAGTGCCTACGTGGTGTGTGATGGAAATCTGGAGTCACATACACCTAGTGTGGTGCATGTGCTCAACACATGAGCTGGAAGAGGGATAAAAGGGTTTTAATAAACCCTAAATGCATGTTTTGAGTTGTTGAAAGGAGTAAAGAAGAGAGAGAGAGGAGTAAGAAAGGGGATTTAAGAGGAGTTATTGCAAGTGATTGGGAGGAAGGATTCAAGCATTTAAAAGGATCGATTCGACGGCGTGAATCCGCTAGAAGCAAAGCTGGAAACCCTAGCCTTCCAACCATTTGATCTAATCAATTGGGGATTGATTTAAGGTAA
The DNA here is from genome assembly GCA_021018995.1 of Chloranthus sessilifolius. Taxonomy (NCBI): domain Eukaryota; kingdom Viridiplantae; phylum Streptophyta; class Magnoliopsida; order Chloranthales; family Chloranthaceae; genus Chloranthus; species Chloranthus sessilifolius. Next base: position 116,583,794 of record CM037594.1, on the reverse strand, counting down.
AGTTCTTGTAGATTAAATGCATAGATCCTAGAAGTAAAGTTGTAGTTAAAATGGTTTAAATGGTAGAATAATGATCTAGAGAAAGATGGAAAAATAAAAAGGGAAAAAGATTGGGAAGAACAGCTCGAAATGGGCTGATTCTGGCAATTTCGATTAATCGAAATGGAGGTTCGATTAATCGAAATTTGCCAGGAAGTTGAAAAGTCAAGGAACACGATTTCGATTAATCGAAATGAATTTCGATTAATCGATTTTGGATTTCGATTAATCGATTTGGAAATCGATTAATCGACTGGGTACCTCCAGTGGACCCCAGGGGGGCTGGAGGATGAGAATGGGGAGATCGATTAATCGAAATTGGGATTTCGATTAATCGATTTCAGATTTCGATTAATCGATTTAGGATCGATTAATCGATTTGAGAACTCGATTACTCGAATTGAGAATCGACTTGCCAAAGTAGAGAAATTCGATTAATCGAAATGGGATTTGATTAATCGAATGGGAATCTCGATTAATCGATTTTAGAATCGATTAATCGATATTGGATTTCGATTAATCGATTTTGGAAATCGATTAATCGAATGAGATTCGATTAATCGAAATTGAAGTTCGATTAATCGACTGGGATACTTTTTGTAAACTTTTGACTTTGACTTTAAGACTCTTGGGGGGTCTTGGAACTCTTCTTTTGCATCCTTAGTGATGTGTTTTACATGTTATATGGTACCATAGGTGGTACGTGTGAACGAGTGCACAAGGAGCCACGTGGGATCTTGATGCGATGACCAGCTAAAGACTTAAGGTAGGGAACACCTTGAACATGCACTTTATTTTACAAGAGCATGTATGTAGTGATATAAATTCAATTCAAATGTTTTTACTGCTCAATGATTATGAAAAGCGTGTGTGTGTAACATTCATAAGAGAACTTAAATGAACCATCCCCAGGGGATGATGAAGTGAAGAAGTAAAGGCATCAGGTGTGATGCAAGTGAATGGATACATCCCAGGGATGTATCTATGATTGAATCATGCTTGATGAGGCCTAACTGATATAAGATAGCACAATTACACGGTAAGGCACCGATATTTTTGTTATTTGAGGTTTGATAGGGTACCCCACCGACGTGGCGGGATAACCACGACTGACGCGGCAGGATATCCGTGACCGATACTGGCTAATCCAGAGGCTGCCAAGTGAGGCTTATCCGTCAGAGTAAGCACACCCTGTGGGTGTTGATGAGATGTGAAACCCCGCCACCAATCCCCAGGGGAAAGGGGCTTGGGTACTATTAGTATTCCCAGGGAATACATTTAAAACTGTCTATATAGATGACGATGAAGGGTATCTCGTCGGGGCTCGATGCTATATTGCTCGGGGATTACTTAAGTTGAAAGTTTAAGTTTTGCTTTAGGCCTTCTCAGCATTATTCATGATTAACTAAAATACATGAGTAAACTACCAGTAACTGAAGTGTTTTCAACTGTTTTCATCAATAAATGCATAGACACATCATGCATGCATATCATGGAATACATGTGAGTAATATTTTATATGTTCAATTGTGTTTTGTTCCCTATTGAGCTAGGATGTAGCTCACCCTATAGACTATACGTCGCAGGTCCACTACTAGCAGCTACCGAGGCTTCAGGAGACGCTGACCCCGGTGAGTCGGACCTTGCGGCCGGCGAGGAGTTAGAGCCACCTCCAGAGGACTTCTTCTAGAGGACTCTGCTGTGCGACTTTGAGGAGTTTTAGTTAGAGATTGTACGGCTTGGTATGTCAAGCCTGGTTTTTGGTTAAACTTTGTGTATAATGGACTTGGATCATTCTTTTGGGCGAACCATCCATGATGATAGTTATCATCGATGGTTCGGATCGGTTCTCCCTTCATGCAGAGGCATGAGGGTAGAACTGTCTTTTGAAAAGTATTTCTATGTAGATTTAAATTCCGCAAGTTGTTCTTATTTCATTTTATGCTTGGTATACCAATGTTCCGTGCTTAGCTAAGGGGCACGGTCAAGATGATCGTGCTGATGGCACGGGTTTCGGGGTGCCGAAATCCGGGCTGTCACAATAATAATTATTATAAACTTTAGTTTGAAACAATAAAATATATATTACTATACTAACATGTATAATATATCTAACATTATATTAGATAAAGAATGCGACACTTTCTAGGACTGTGATAGACAATGGTTGCCGTATTTTGTTTTTGAAATTTAAGCTTGATGTATTAATGCCGATCCCCGGCTTGGTGACTTGTTACATAAGCACCTAAGATTTTTCTTCACTAAATTCAAGTAGTGAAGCAGACTAATACAACATGTATTTAGGGTCAACCACACAACTATAACAAATAAATGTGTCCTTGATAACAAAGGAATGTGCCCTTAATCACCATTTGGGTGTTTATAAGATCTTAATCCATTAAAGGAGTAAGATGGGAGTAATCCAAACTCATAGGCTGGTTGGCAATAGGCTTGAAATGCCTACTTTTAGGGAGATTTGAATCATTTGATCTCTTGACTCTAATATTGACGATTTTTCTTTTGAAATTTTTTTAAAATAATTCCTGAACTTTCATCTGGCCATCAATAGCACACTTAAACTATTAATAATATCAAATAGGCACTCAAAGTATGCTTAAGTTCATCAACTAAAACCTTACCATCTACTTTCGTTAATGACTGAACGGAAAACACTGAATTGATATACAACTCAGTAAAATAGCGTACGTGGCACCCACGTAGCGCCACATTGGATGCCAAGTATGCTATTTTGCTGAGTTGAATGCCAACATCGCACCTACATGCGAGTTAAGTCTTTGCCATGTGGGTGGTTTTACTGAGCTGTATGCCAACTCAACATTTTTCATTTAATCATTAACAGAAGGTAACGATAAGGGTTTAGTTGATGAACTTAAGCATACTTTAGGTGTCTATTTGATATTATCAATAGTATAGGTGCGTTATTGATGATCGAGCGAAAGTTCAGGAGTTATTTTTAAATTTTCCCTTTTCTTTTTAATGACTCATATTAAAGTTTACTGATTAGATGACTCTAATATTGATGATTGTTTCTTTTTTGAACGGCTGATATTGGTGAAGTTTACCGATCAGATGGATCACATCCCCTTATAGATGTGATTTTTTTTTTCAAACATGTTCCATTGATGGGCGGCTACATGGACTAATTCGATTTATTACCATGTGGGATAAAAGTAAAATGTGCTTTAATGGTGTAAGATTAAGGTCATTTAAATATGATGGGTCAAAACTAAGGTATCAAAAATCAGCCGATATTGATACAAATTGGTTTTCGGCCAAACCGATACATATCAGTCCGATACGTATTGGAATCTCGTATCGGGTATCTGATACCGTGTTAGCTGATACATATCGTATATCGGCCGATACATCTCAGTTTTGACCACGACATTCAGCTTTTATTTTTTATTTTTAAAGGCCGGTACGTATCAGTATCAGCCGATATGTATACCGATATATGTATTGGCCTCGTCATATCGGTCTCGAGAAAACAGATACCTGAGACTGATACCGATTTTGATACCTTGGTCAATGCTATGCTAGTAACTCTACTGATTTTTCAAATAGAGTGTTGTATATTCAAGTAACTCCCTATTGATTGACAGAACAGATCATGATTGCCCATTAAAAACAAATAAAAATAAATAAATAGTAGTCAAGAAACCTAATGCCTAAAATTATTTAGCCAGCTACAAGTGGCATTTAATTTGAAGGCCATCATGCAAAGATTTCCTACCAAAGAACAACATGAAATGTGATCGCTATCATCTAATTCAATGCAGTCAAAGACTATCATCTGATCCAATGGTTGACTGAGATAAGTCAAATGGTCGAGACCATGTTTCGTGCCAATCTTTGGAAAAAATGATCTTTACATCATGGCCTTCAAATAAAAAAGCTTAGATGGTGTTCCAAGTGACATAAATCCAAAAAACATCAAGTCTGTCATTTTTAGCAATGTGCCACATTACAAGGTTCGTGTGCAAGTTGTAACTCCCAATTATTTACTGGGATAATGGCTGTTGATTTATATTTAAACACTAAAATGGTGCTTAAAATGATCTTACATCATTAAAATTATAGTTTTTATCTCACACGATTAAAGTGTGATTTATTAGTATGTCATGTGGTGCCCATATGTGACCAATCTAAATTATCCAAGTGGCAATCCAACATTGGAACATATCTTGGCCCAAAGAAACATGCCTATAAGTGGATGTGAATCATTCGATTGATAAACTTTAATATCAATCATTAAAACTAAAACAACTATTGATATTATAGTCAATAACTCAAATGCTTTAAATGTTCCTAAAACATCATTTTTGGATACATTGCACCTCGATCTATGATCTATGTAAAATCATTTAAACACCATTCTGGTGTTTAAATGGCTGTCATGAGAGTCCAGTCCTCCACTATAATATCGATTTGTGCAGAAGGCATGATTGTTTACAATTGAGCAAGGATGTCAATATATAGGTCCGAGCTGGCCATCAATCCGCATGGCCCGACCCAAAAATCTTAGGGCTAGGACTAAAATATGGGTAAGATACCTTGGCTAGGGCATCAAAATCAATAGCCGGCTATGCATTGGGCTAGATAAAGGCTTAGTAAGTTAAAACCCATAAGCATGACATTACAAAAATTAAGACTCAAAAAACTGCCGCTATAATGAAAAACCTATTAAGACTATTAGCCGCAAGGGTATTAGTGACAGTTTTTTGTTAATAGCAGCAGTTTTTGGCTACCACTAATAGTCTTATTTTTTGTAATGTGACTCATATATATATATATATATATATATATATATATATATATATATATATATATATATATATATATATATATATATATATATATATATATATATTCGAAGGCAGAATTGGAATCAGAAAGTTAAGAGATGTTAATGATGTTGGCATGATGAGATCAGCTTGGAAAATCAATAAGGGAGATTCCCTGTGGGCTAAATACTCTAAGACTAGGTATATCAAAGGTAAAGGATTATTACACCGCAGAATGACGATTCTTATATTTGAAAATGTGTCAGTTGTAACAATAAAGAAACAATGGGCTATTATAAATTGCTTGTTGGTCCTAATTTCACTTTTTCAATCGCTAAGGTTCCTTGGTGCAGTCCTATGCCTCTGGGAGATCTTTGCCCCACTTCTACTTTTGATTGCACTATTGGTGAAGCTTGGGGGAAATGGGCTGGAAGAACCAGACTCTTGAATTTTTTCATTTCTAAGTTAAGAAGCGAATTTTAAAGAGTTCCTTGGGATATAACAAGTCAGACAAAATAATTTGGAAAGAATAGAGTAATAGAAATTTCTCTTTCAAATCTACTTGGGAAATATCAGAATTCACCATGATTTGTTTCTGCTTTAGAAGAAACTATGGAAGTCTAGAGATCCTATGAAAATAAAAGTATTCGCATGGAAGATTCTACAACAGTGTGGCCACCATGATCAGATCTCAGGGTTTCAGATCATGATAGTCTCTAGGTGTGAGGTATGCAAGAAGGCTATGGAAACGTCTCATCATCTCTTTATCTCGTGCGAATTCTCTACAATCATTTCGATAAGGCTATCGAGTATATTTCATATCCTTTATCAAGGTTTTCAATCTGTCAAGGACAAATTTTGGTGTTGGAACAAGAAACATCAGTATCATTTCGGTTTGGTGTGTGGCTTGGTTCCCTTTGTCCTTTGGTGGGAATTATGATTAGCTAGAAATTCAGCAAGATTTGATGCTACAATTTGTTCGATAAATACTATCTTCAACAAGGTCTTTAATTGGTTGAGAGAGTTTGCCCACCTGATTCATCTAAAAGTGAACATTACTTGGTCTGAAGTCATTATTTTAAAAGGGTTGGGCATTATTCTTAAGAGTTATCGTCGCTTTTAGCAATTTTAATGGTCGTAGATCGAATAATTAAGCAATAGCTCTCATTATTTTGGATGGTATCCGTCTAGCTAAATTTCTTAGTAAGAGATTGAATATTGAAAGCAATTCATTTCTTCTTATAAAGGGTCTTAATGGTGGGCACGTCCCTTGGAATCTGTCTAAAATTTTGGCCCAAATTATGGATATCCTGTCAGTTTTACAATAGGAAGCGAGACATTGTGTAAGAGAGGTGAACGATGCAGCCGACGACCTTGCGAAATGGTGATCCTCAATTTTCATAGCAATACTTTCACCCACTTGGTTGATGTGCTTTGATCTTTTCAGAGTATTATTAGGCTAAAAAAGCAAGGTGTGTGCTACCTGAGGTCCTCATATGCCTAATAGTTGTACTTTTCTATTTTCGTTTTTTATTGATTAGCTTACTTAGCAATAAATAAACACACACACACACACACACATAAAGAATGTGAGTTTCCATATGTTTGTGACAACCCGAATTTTCGTGCCCGAAAACCCGTGCCATCAGGACTATCGTTACCGACAATCCCCAAAACAAACACATAGGTGTCTACTTGCAATGGCAGAAGTCAAAGCAGGCACCAATAGTGAGGCAGAAAGAAGCAATAAAAGAAACATATATGAAATGCAATTATAAAAAGTGTACTGGTATGCGTCCCAAAAAAGGAACCAAGAAGAACCACTGGTGATGGCCGTCTATCACCTACACATCGGTTTACGATAGTGGTTCCTATGGAATATATACAGCAAGAGTAATATAAAGTAGCTACTAGAGAAATAAAGTCAAAAGGACCACCAGGTCCGAATAATCCACAAGATAGAATCCCAGAAAAACTCCCAAAAACAAGACCCTAATCCCACACTCCAACTACGGATAGAACTCGTCCACTGGAACATCCTCCTCCTCCTCCTCAACCTCACCCTAGGGTTGGTAGTCAGGATTGTCCTCCATGCCGGGGGCCCTAGCCTCAGAACCTGTGACATGGAGTTAGGGTGTGCTAACATCGAAGTTCAGTAGAAGAAAACAAGTATACATTGCGGTTAGACTAAATAGCATGGCATGACAAACATACATCAGACGGAAATCAGAACAGATCGCAGATAAGATAGATATAACATGAATCTCATTACAGATGCAAAAATAGTAGTAGTCAGATGTAGTATTTCAGTTTAAATGACTTAAATTTATGTACTTAAATAACTCCTGTGTCTATAGCACGTGGTAACCAGAGGTGGCCGATAGGAATCCCGACCATCGTCGTTCAATGAACATTTTCAGGATGTTGCAACAAGCCTCTGCATCGTGAGAGTTGCTTGTGCCAGACAGATATACAGAACAGATATACGGATATCCCGCCGTGTCGGTCATGAGTATGCCGCTGAGTCGGTGGGAATCGTCAGATGAGCTTAAAATCTCATGCATACAGATCATATCGGGAATCAGAGTCAGGTGACAGGAATCGGAAAAGCAGAGCATATAATAGCATGCAATGAATGTCAAAATCAGAAAGCAGATGTCATATGTCAGAGTACAGGTATTGGTAATCCATGATATTTGAATAAAAACAATGTAGGTTGTGTTTTCCCCTACCTCAGATGGATCCTTTCTAAGCAAATCTAAAGCCTTCTACAAGCTCCTCGGTTTGCCTAGACCCTACCTACATAGTACCAAGTGTCAGGCGGCGGGTCGGTACGATGTACCATAGAGTTTTCCTCAGAAACCAACCCAGGCAGAACAAGGGAACCTCGATCGATCGAAGTCCACATGCTTGGAGTTCAATTGATTGAACTCCAGAGGCTCACTTGCCTAAAGCACTTCAAATGATCGAACTCCCAGTTCGATCGTTCAAACTATTGGTTTGATTGTTTGAACCTCTGTTCGAACTGTTCGACCCTCAGAAGTTAAAAACTGACTTTCTATTGGATGTTCAATGTATACAGTTCGATCGTTCGAACTATCGAACCCATAGTTTGATCATTCAAACTCCACAGACTCAAATCCCAGAAAAAGCCTCCTCTTGTTTCTATACAACTTTATACAGTTCGATCGATCGAACATCATATTTGATCGTTCAAACTATAGTTTGAACTGTTCGAACTCCAAATTGTTGAGAAGCCTTAAGGCTTGTCATGTTTGATCGATCGAACCCCAGGTTCGATCGTTCAAACTTGACAGCTCATCTTGATCTCTGGTTTGTCTTCTTCAACTTCCTATCCTCGAGATAGGTGTACAATTTGGAAACCAAGATGTGCACACCCAATAAAACACCAAAGCTTACGAAAAAAGACATTAGCTCACCTTCACATGGCCTCTTTCGGAATCTGAAGTGGCTTGAGCTCAAAGAGGGTTTCGTGGAAGAAACCGGAGTTTTCCATCACCGTTGTTGGATCCGTAGCTAGGAGCGCGACTCCACACAGCTACTTGGAAGACTGAGCTTCCCCAACTCGGATCAAAGAACAAGCGACTTCGCAAACGGTTCCTTGCAACCGAAGATCTAGGGTTCCTCGCCATCTAGAGCTTCAAGTAAAGAGCTCTCCGGAATCGATTAGCAAATCGAGGTCAAACGGCATATGCGAGGGCTCTCGAGGTATACCCTAAGCTTCAGTCACGGTTGGCAACAAGAAAGGAGTAGAGGAGAAAGCTTCCAACCCCTCTCTCCCTCTATTTAAGCTAAAACCCAAATATTTAGGTTTTGGTTATTGTGTTGACCGCGTACAGCAACTCAAGTGTGCGACAGCTTATCAGTGGCTCCGTCACTCGTCAAATTTGTGTCTCACTCGCACACATACATATCAGACGTCTTGTGTGATAGCCCGAATTTTTGCACTAAAAAATCTGTGCCATCAGGATCATGCTTTGGATGAACCCCAGGACAAATCACAGAGTGTCTGCTCGTTTAGCGGAAATCGGAACAGACACTGTCTAGTAATGGCAGATCGAGTCATCATATATGGCTTTAAAAGAGAGAAGAAATAAACAATGCATGTATATATATATATATATATATATATATATATATATATATATATATCAAAAAAATATACATTCTCAAAAATGAACTAAGAAGAACCACTGGTGATGGACATCCATCACCCAAACAATGGTTCCTGATAGTGGTTCCTATAGAATGTATAATAATACAAGTAAAAACATCTATAGAAGGTAAATACAGAAAGTGGCCACCAAGCACACAATAATCCAGAGTATCATACAAAAATCTCCAAAATAAATGACCAACTAGTACCCTGACTATGGATAAAATTCGTCTGCTTGGACGTCAGTATCCTCCTCCTCGGCCTCAGCCTCTGGATCAGGCTGGTAGTCGGGATCGCTCTCAATGCCGGGAGCTCTAGCCTCAGAATCTATAATTGTTATAGAAAATAGGGTGAGCTAACCATCTAAGCTCAATAGAAGAATTTTAATTAAAATTACATCTTAATTGTAAAACATAGTTGCAGAAGATATTGACAGAATTGAACAGATGCAAGCAGATGTTTCAGATATGCAAAATTTATCAGAGCAGACAAAACTTATTAGAGTTTACAGAATGTTATGTATACAGTGTTTAATGACTTAGAATAGTAAACTTAAGTAACTCCCGTGAGTATAGCACGTGGTAGCCAAATTTGGTCCGATGGGTAATCCCGACCATCGTCGTTCACATGGACAATTTCAAGAAAGCAACAATGCCTCAACTATGGAGTGCAATTGTGTAAAGGATTTTCAAGCAGATGCACGATTGTGCTAGACACGGATATACCGCCGACTCGATAGGATTCGTCAGATTAATAAACGTCAAATCACATGCAAACATATTACATAACGGAAATCAGGTGACAGGTGTTAGATAGCAGGAGTCAGATATGATAGAGTTTTCACATATATGCTAAACATGATTGGAAAGTAAAATCAGACGAAAATTTAGAATCCATGAGATCAAGAATAAATACAATTTCAGTTGAATTTCCCTACCTCAGGTCAGACCTTTCTAAGCAAATCCAAAGCTTTTCTGAACGTTAAGGTCTGATCCTAGACCATAAATATAGTACACTAGGTGTCAGGTATGTCAAACCATTAACTGGCACTGTGTCCAGCAGCGTTAAATCTACAAATTCCAGACAGGTCAAAAACAGGGGTGATTGATCGATCAATCCCCACCAAATACTTACAGGTGATAAGGCCAATTGATTGATCAACAGCCTCTATTGATCGATCACCTCCTCTCATTGATCGATCAATGCTTCAATTGATCGATCAATAGCTTCTTACTCATCACACTTGACAGAGGAAAATTGATCTATCACTAGCTTAGTTGATCGATCAATTCGTCTCATTGATCGATCAATGACCTCATTGATCGATCACCAACCTAAATTTTTAAATTTCCCTCTTCCTGTTCTCATTCTCATTTTATATAGATTGATCAATCAATGCCCTTATTGATCGATCAATTCATGCCAGCGATCGATCAATACCCTTATTGATCGATCAATCCTTGCCGTTGATCGATCATTCTTTCAGTGATTAATCAATCCTCATAATTGATCGATCAATTAACAAATTGATCGATCAATGCCTCTCGGGCACAGAACTTCCAGACAGATGCCTCCACTGTTCCCACTTAACATTTATACCAATTGATTGATCAATGCCTCTCATTGATCAATCAATTCAGTATTGATCGATCAATAGTGACAGCTCTCTGTCATTAATGGAGGTCACCCATTTAATCTATTTTACCCTTTTTTTATTAATGGTTTCTAACTACCATCTACACACACATAAACACATGTATAAGAAGCTTTAATCTTGCCCTTCTTAAATGTAAAAGCTCACCTCTATTTGGGCCCTTTCGGGATCTCGGCAAACGATATCCGGAGGGATTCGGATCCGCCTCTCGGAGTTTATCGCTGGTATGACTCAGACAAGGAGACTATTGGCTCCGATTCAGCACGCAGAGACCTCACACATACCTAGACTAAATGTGAAATCGTCTTATTGAACTCTCCACACCCTAATTCAGATCGACACACGACCTCGAGTATTCATAACCCTGTTTCCTCGAAGAACTCACTCAGAATCCAACCTAGCTACAGATTTTTCAGGTCAAGAAGGAAGAGGAAGGTGCAAATTAGGTATGCAACCCTTCTTCCTTCTCTTGTAAGCTAAGAAATAGATATATCTTTGATATTTCTGTTTCCCATGACTTAAGCTCCGGTCTGGAGCACCTACACGGTCTCTATGGCGTAACACGCCGTATCAACATCTCTCAAGACTTGGATTTAAATGTGAATTCCCACGTGAATTCACCTAACTGCGGATTAATATTATTTCCAATAATATTAAATTCAAAATTTTAAATATGTCTCGATTTCTGTGTCGAGTATGCATATCAAAACAGTCAGGTTCTTGTTTGAAATTTTAAGGTCGTTACATCTTGACAGGGTTACTTATCATTATAAATTATAGTTCGTCTCGTTTTTCGTGCTGGACACGCAAGACGGAGCAGTCAAGTTTTGGTTTCAAATTTTCAAGCCATTACAATGTTTCACTTTGATTTCATTATAAGTAAGGTTGTCAGTTGGGCTGGTCCGTCAGCCCACCTTATCCGGCCCTAAATTGTAGGGCTAGGGCTCAAAATCAATGTCAAAGGGCCGAGTTATGGCTTTAAAATGCAAAGCCCGTGCTCTTTAGGGCCGGGCTAGGGCCTCAAAATTAAGAACCCATAAGTCTAACCAGACCCGTATTTTAATCATATATTTTCAAAGTACATATAATTTAAAGTACTTATAGTCACCCCTATGTGTTTATTGAAAGTACTTACGTCTGAAACCCCTCCGAACCTATTGATTGCTTTGGATCAGACGATGGAGATCATTTTTAGATCTATCATACATCGAATAACAAATGAACCATCCGATCATAATATCATGGTCTCATGATCCACTAGGTGAAAGATTGGAGTGAAAAATGACCTCCATCATTTGGTCCGAACCTATTGACAATCAACTGCTGCTATTAGTCCTCTCGCTATTGAAACAACAAGCTTTTTAGTTAATAGCGGCAGTTTTTGGCTGGTGCCAATAATCTTATTTTTTGTAGTGAGTTTTTACGAACAAGTGGACCCTCCTCAATCTGGAGCCCACACTTTTACACTTGAGAGATCTAACCTTCAACTTTTACACACAAGTGGTTACTCTCCAGACTTGAACCCACATTTTCATGCTTGAAAGATCTAGCCTTCAGCTTTTACGCACAAGTGATTCTTAACAATTTTCCCACGATTGTCAATTACCCAACGCTAATCCCTTAAATTACTGGGAGCTGGGAGGCCAGGGTGGATGGGAATAGACCTAACCTTCACCTTTTACGTGGTTTTGGAATGGTATTCAATAGTCCTTCATAGTTTTAGGAGTGGCATGGCTTCTCAATTCTATATAGAATCTTGAAAAAGTTGGTATATGGTAACAGACCTAAGGAAAACGGACCTAAGCCTAGAATCGGACAATATTGTGGCATGTGGATCTAAGTTGTCACAGAATGGTATTAGCGCCATGGATGGCTCTTCTATAAAGTGGGAGGCTGTCATAGTCCCACATTTGATAGGGAAAAGTTTCGATCCTGTGCTATATGTGATTGTAGACACTACATGTCATGTCATTTTTGGATGGAGACTTAAGCCCATGCCAGAAACAAAATTGGGGTGGGGACCTAAGCCCAAAACCAGACAATATTGTGGATGTGGGTTTAGGTCATCACATGTATTCTTGTGAAATCATCATTGTTTGTGATATAGGCAAATTGCTAAATCACGTAAATATTCTCTCATGTAAACCCCTAGTACCTAATGCCAACTCTTTTGAAAAGTATTGTCGCAACATGAGGAATAAAATTCTACCCATCCATGTCACTGACACATTTTCTTTGGGGATTTAGTGGTGTGGAATGATAAACCCCTAATTTTTTGTGATTTTTTGCAAATAGCCCGCGTGTTATGCTAAAATTACATAAAACCCCCTCAATTATGCCTATTTACACTACACCTCTACTTTTTTGTTTCCTTTAAATATAACCCCTGCTATTAAAGAGAAGTTAATTAGGCGTCATTTCTTCGATTTAATGATACTTTTGCCCTTAGTGAATATTATTTATAAAATTATCATTGTATTTTTCCCAACTTTGACTGCCTTTTTAATGATGGATAAGCATCGGATCCGGAAAAAAATATTAATCTGTAAATAATGTTCACTTGTTGAAGTTGTTCCCTTATAAAAAAAACTATTATCTGTTCTCTTTTCCTTGTAGGTGGTTTTTCAATGTTGTTGGAGATACACGTTGTCCTACATCTGATACGTGGTGGCAAACTGAGACTGGTGACTTCATGGTAATTTTTCGTTCATCTATAATACCGTGGTTTTCCTACATGCCAAGAAGTACCTTTATCTAGCATGAAGGCATATTAGCATAGAAGTTCCAGAAATCCGTACATATAAAACATAAAAAGCTCTTTTACTTTCTATGTTTCTATGTTGCAGATTACTCCTACAACGGGTGCCTGGCATCAGAAGCCTGGTTCTGCAACTTTCCCCTTCTTCGGGGCTCCTGTATGTACTAATAAAGCGATATTGCCAATACCTCAAACTTTCTTTCATATTAGCTGAGTTTCCATTTTGTGCACCTGGGATAATATTGCCGACTGTCATAGTTGATGAGAAGGGAAACAAGATGGAACGTGAATGCAGTGGATATTTGTGTGAAAAATTCATGGCCTGGGGCCTTAGGGACTCTATGGTGATCATGAAAGATATGAAACTACATACTTCAAGCCATTTCCTGGTTATTACTTCAGCGGTAAATCTTTTAGTCACTTGTTTTTTTAACCCTTATATTCCATCCACTTCATGATAATTATGCAACGGTAATCTGTTCTCTTGGTCTTTGCAAGTGCTTTTCGGGTGTTGTTATTTTTGCCTTGTAGCTGAAATTGTTTTTCCTTTAGATGGCCTTTGCGTAATGGGCCTATTTTAATGTATTGTATTAATATTTTAGGGACCTGGATGGCTACCATTAGCTCACCGGAAGAGTCGACGAAGTCATCAACGTCAGGTGCCTTCTGATCTTTATCAACTGCTTTTATATTTCCTCTCTCCTCTTTTTAATATATTATGGTTACAAAGAAAGGTCTACTCCTGCAATGTCCAAGTGTTCCATGGATGAATAATTTCTTAATTTACTTCAAAATTGTTGTTTCTTCTTTATTCAATGCATGCAGTGGACATCGTATTGGCACAGCAGAAGTAGAATCTGCCATGGTCTCACACCCCTAATGTGCAGAACCTGCTGTGGTTGGTATGGAGCATGAGGTACCTCTCTCTGTGTTTGTGTGCATTGGAAGGGAGCTGCTGTTTGAAAAAAAAAGTACTACACATACACTAGACAGAAGGAGCCTACGCCAATGGAGTTGAATTTGATGCATTAATCCTGCAGTTACTGTTCCAATAACAAGGGAACTTTGACCCAAGGATCAAAATTTCGGCCGAAATTATCAGATTTTGGCTGAAATTATCGATTTCGGTCCCCACCGAAACGATAATTTGGACCAAAACTTCGGTCCAAATTTGTATGGGACCCAAATTTTCGGTTTTTGGCCGAAATTTTGGTTTTGGTCAAGCCAGAAACCAAAATTTTGATCCTTGCTCTAACCTACTTTCCATAAGGGTACCTTGAGACAGCTAACATGTGGTCACCCACTCTGAGCTTGAGTACATGTACTCATTCTCCATCCTGCCAAAGGTTACTCCTCTATATATATATATATAGAGAGAGGAGTAAAATGCTATCCTGTTGCATGGTAGTATCTATATATATATATATATATATATATATATATATATATATATATATATATATATATATATATATATATATAATGGAGAAATAGAGAGAAATTAACACCATAGTCCATAAAAACAAGCAACAAAATGGTGAAAAGGGGAAAATATATTCTTTTGAGAGATGGGTATCTCTCAAAGAACCTTCTATCAATGAAAATTCACAGAATCCATCTAAATAATAGAGACAACAAGATTGAAAAAAAAATTAATTAACTAACTAACTAGCTATCACCAATAAGATGGATTATCCAATAAAAAAAACATGTATAAAATATAAATCACTCAATATAGCAGGAAAAATGGAGGGCCAAAAAATAGAAGCAAATCACATTACCAGCAAGCTGAAACCACTGACCCCTGCAAAGGAAGTAACGATGAAAGCACTTGAGAGAGCAAACTCCCTAAGGTGACCCTTGCAAAGGAAGTAGCCATGCAATCAAAGAAAAATCTAAACAAGTTGAGGGTACAATACTCCAAGAAGATGTCGGCATCTCCAGAGGTGGTTAGCCAACTTGAGAGATGAGAGACGAGGAGCAGAGAAAGACGAAGGTATTGAGAGAGAGACGAACGGTTTGACTGAGGAGAGTGGATGGTGGGAGAGAGAGAGAGAGAGAGAGAGAGAGAGAGAGAGAAGAGTTTTAGTTACTTTTTACTTTTTACTTTTTAATTTTTTAACTTTTAGTTTTAGATATATATAAAATATTAAGAAATAAGTAACTTAGCATGTACAGGTGGCCGACTTCGGTGATGTCCGCAGTTTTATTGAATTATTCGTGAACTTCGCGAGGTTCGGCGATTTGGGCGATTTTTCCAAAAAATTGTGAATGATTCGTGTTTTATTCGTTTTCCACAAACAGCATGAATTATTCACAAATTTTTCAATAATTTGGTGATTTTTGTGACTATGCAACTGAACTCAAATGCCCTCTTGAATGCCTGATGACCGACTCGACCCGACGGTTATTGTTGGTCTTCAACTGTTTGATTCCACAGGTCAGGTGGGCGGGTCAGTAGGTCGAGCATTCGAGTCGGATCTGTGAGTCAGGTCAACAGGTCAGGCGTTCTTGTTGACTCAACAGATCATTATAACTTAAACTCATATCTTAAGTTATAATTTAAGTTAAATTACTTAAGTAATAAATAATCCTTACTACTATATAAAAGTACAAATAATTTCTGTCAATTTTAGTGTTTTCATATTTTTAGTAACAAAATACCCTTAAGCTATTTCATCTACCCTCATCTTCTTCCTTATGTATCCCTGTCCTTACTACTATATGAAAGCTAAAATAATTTCTCTCAATCTTTGTTTCCACACTTGCCCCTATATATACTCCTAAGCCATGACAATAAAATTAAAATGGGCATTATTATTTACCATCCAAAAAATTGTAACTTCATCTCACCTCTTTCAATCTAAATATATTGATCACTTTAAATCATACGATGGAGGTTATTTTTCGTCTCAATCTTCTATATAGTTGATCTTGACATCATGTTTGTATCATCAGGCGGTAAAATTTTTATTTCACTTGACACAACAAAAAAAGTGACTTTAAAATCAAATGGCATACATCACTCTCAAACATGATTTTAATATCATTTTTTAAAAAATTGACGGTCAAATAATACTCTCATGATACCAAGATCATTTAGGTAAAAGATGGAGATAAAAAATGATCTCCATCTTCTAATTCAAAGTGGTCATTTCATACCTACTAGAGGATATTGACGAGGTCACAATTTTAAGGGTTGCAAATAATGATACCCAAATAGAATCTCTTTTCCAATGAGAATGCGTAAATAATGATATCTAAATAAGTTCTCTTTCTTTCCTTATTTTTAGCACCTTCAAAGAAACCCATAAAATTAAGAGAATTAATAATTTTGCTATAAAAGTTATCTTTCCTTCCTTATTTTTAGCAACTTCAAAGAAATCCACAAAGTTAAGAGAATTAACAATTTTGCTATAAAATATTTGACTTGCTTTAAATTATATGACATAGATCACATAAAAATAGCCAAAAAAATTAAATTTGAGCATGATGTATGTCATATAAATTTAGGGCCATATTTTGTGATCTGCACTTTATGAAATAAAAAAATGATCGTCTAATGGTAAGCCAATGATATCAAGATCCCTTATGTGGAAGATTGGGCCGAAAAATGATCTCCATCAACTAATATAAAGAATCAATATTTTTTTGTATAGGTGCCCTCTAAGATTCCGCGGGTGTTAATAAAGCTACCAAAATAATAATTTACTCGAAAGTTGAAACCCTCTGAGCCACGATTAATGTACCCCTAATCAAATCTTGTCATCTTACCTGATCGGATTACTTGCACTCATACGTATGTTGGTCGTAACACTTAGGGGAGCACTTAACTTTATATGACTTAGACAAACATATGATACTTCTACGTAGGGCTCTCAACAGATTGACTTTTTTATTGGGCTAGGTACTAAACTTAGGTTATTCGGCTAAGTCAGGCATGAAGTGTCAGACACAATCTATAGGTATGGTTGGGTCGGGTTAAGAAAAAATTTGGTCAACTAAGCTCGAGTTACAAGATTTTATATAATGATTAATAATAATAATAATAATAATAATAATAATAATAATAATAATAATAAAATAGAGTGTTTTCAACCAGGTCAAGTCAGGTGTCAGGTCAGGTTGGGCATATACACTCAACCCTTCAAATTAAGGTCGGGATAGGTGTCAGGTCGGGTTTGGTCAACTAAGCTCGAGTTACAAGATTTTATATAATAATTAATAATAGTAGTAATAGTAGTAGTAATAATAATCATAATAATAATAATAAAATAGAGTGTTTTCAATCAGGTCTCAGGTCGGATTGGGCATATACACTCGACTCTTCAGGTTAAGGTCGGAATAGGTGTCAGGTCGGGTTGGGCATATACCCTTGACCCTTCGAGTATTAGGTCGAATCAGGGTGCACCATCAGGCCAGGTCAGGTCAGCCCAATTGGACAGTCAAAGCTTTAACACGACCCATTGGCAACCCTACTTTTAAGTTCTAAATTATATGTTTATTTTTATTTTTTAATGTTATTTTAACATAAATATGATTTATATGATGATCATGTGAATCATATGACTTTAAAATGATGACATGCATATAAAATTATGATTAGAGATTTTATATATGGGATACCATTTTGACACCATGTACTGATACATGGTGCAAGTGATTATTATACATCTTCTGTCAAATTTTTAAGTTAAAATTTTTATTTTGGCATAATGTGTAATGCACATGCATTTTTATGAGATTTATAGTTAATGATTCTAAGTTTTTAACTATATAACCAATAAACCGATTGAATGTCAAATGACATGAAGTGGTCTGCCAACTGTATGAACCAAATTCTTGTACATATTTCAAAAATTAGTAAGCTACATAACTCTTTGCCCTTTTGATGGTATGCCCATGATCATATTTTTGTATGCCACATGGTTTCCTGTTATTTTTTGGGATGAAAGATTAAACCGTTCTATTTACAATGATCGAATTTTTAATGGTACTATGACCGATAACCATTAACTATTATGAATTAGAAGATAGAGATCGTTTGTCGTACAATCTTCCCCATAATATATGAGATCATGGGAGTACTGACAATCAACTTTTTAGTTCAAGTGTTTTATGTTTCAAAACGTGATTAAAAATCATGTTTGAGCATAATGTCGATCACATGGTTTTCAGTTACTGTTTTGGAATGTGTGTCACGCAGATTAAAAATTGATTGTCTAATGGTACATCATTTACCTTAGGATCATCATATAGAAGATCGAATTGGAAATCAATTTTGAATGACATCATAGCCGAATACTATTGACTATTTTGAATTAGACAATAACGGTCGTTTTTGTCCAAATCGTAGATCTTGAGATAATGAGTGTACTGATAGTTAATTTTTTATTGTATGTGGTACATATAAAACATCCCAAAAAGCGATCGAAAATCACGTTTGAATATGATGCGTGCCCCATAATTTTCGATCATTTTTGTGGGATGTATGCAATAGAAACCATAAATTGACCGTCTGATGGTACACCATTGATTTCAAGCTCCATTATGTGAAAGATTGAAAAAAAAATTGATCTCTATCATCTGGTTCACATCAGTTAATGATTTTTTGAATGTAGTGCACTTGAAAATCTGATTGGTATAATTAGAGTTATCTTTTAAAGGAAAGACTTAGTATTTGAAGGACTTATGTCAAGTGAAAACTTCATCTTAATCATCGGATTTGAAGGTCATCTTCTAAATATGTTTAATGCAAAAGATTGGTATAAAATAAAATCTCTATTATATAATTTAAAGCAGTCAAATATGGATGAGATGATGACCATTTATTGTGTTACGTCATATGATAGAAATCGAAGATTTTTAGAATATGACATTTAAATTAGAAGAATTCGATGATATCTTCACATTTATATTAATATGTGCAACACACGTGCACTTTTACTAGTATTTTAAATGAAGGCTAGTTAGGCTCCAGTTAGGCTATATATTATAGCTTAAACTTATAACTTAACTTAATAAGTCGAGCAGGTTGGTATCAATTGTTAGTCTTGAAAGATGTATTATATGCACTACAAAAAATAAGACTATTAGCGGGAGTTTTTTTTAATAAAAAACTGCCGCTATTAGTACTGTCGCTATAAAAAACTGCCGCTATTTGTAGCAATAGGACTAATAGCGGCAGTTTTTTATTTTTGTAGTGATGGTCCAATTTATCTCTTATTACCAGATACGGTCCAAGACCCTTTACTTTTTCTATAAAGTTCGCAAATATATTTAGTTATTAATATATATATATATATATATATATATATATATATATATATATATATAAAGTTCGAGCTAGCCTACGTATAAAAAAAATAATTATGATGAGAATAATTGACAATCATGTTTAAAATTAAAGACCTAATTATTAGTTGTCCCTTTCGAAAAAAAAAAAAAAAAAAACAGTTAAGAGTTGTCATTTTAATATGACCCAAATAACAACACAACCAAATTGAAATTTATCACTTGCCATCTACTGGTCGACATTTTGGCCATAATAAATGGCCCCAATTAAAAAGAAATATCCAAAATCTAGTTCCAATTCTAATAGCTCCCAAGTTCACCAACAGTGATCCTAGATAAGGGTGGGGCAGTATACGATTTGGTGCGATTCAACGTCTCTAGAGCAATGCAATGCATGTTGGGTCGGGTCTAAGGTTAGGGTCTCTCGTGCAGGAATACTAGGGCCATCTTATATATGAAGGTCACCTTTTCTGCCAATTGACCAATGGGAGGAGCGAGCCGTTAGTCCAACACATTCATCAACAATTAATCTCAATCGCTAGATGAGCCTACTAAGGATGATGAAGATAGAGAGTTGATGAGAATTTTAGGGCAAGGATCAAAATTTCGGCTGAAATTTTAAAATTTCGTCCGAAATATCGGTTTCGGTTGTGACCGAAACAAAATCCCCATATAGCCGAGTTAAAAATTAAAAGAATATATGTAATAAAAGTTTCAAAATGAATCAATGAAATTTATTTTAAAATAATCAATGTGAAAACCCAAACTCACATGCCACAATATTGTCTAGTTCTGGGCTTAAGTCTCTGCCCCGATTTTGTTTTTGGCATGGGCTTAAGTCCCCACCCAAAATGCGTCATGACATATAATGTCTGCAATCATATATAACCCAAGGTTAGGACTTGTCCCTATGAAATCATTACAATCTTTTTACCTCATAGAAGAATCATCCTGGGCTCTGATACCATTATGTGACGACCCAGAATCCGACAATATTGTGGGATGGGGTCTGGGTCATCACAATCAATCATTTTTTTAAAAAAAATATGGATAATCTGGTATTAAATATGCTACTTCAAAGTTTTTATACTGTCAACCTTTTAGCGGAGCCGAAAAAAGATCTTACATAGTCCACATGGCTCCTACTTTTAGTAGGGTCAGAGAAAGTTTGTAGCTAGGGAGGCTTAATCCCATTTTAGAGGTTGATTTCTGGGCACTTGCTTTTCGGGGGAAGAATTTTTTTGGAATTTCATTTAGGCATGGACTGTGCTCATCGACAGTGATATTTTGGCCAGAAGTATTTTTTCGTGAAACTGTTGATTTTACCATTAACATCGTTGACTGCCTTTAATAAGATGTTCGAGAATGCTTTTCTTCCCAATCTTTCACACAATAGATCTTGGGATAGTGGCCCACCTATCAGATGGTTAGATTTTAATTACACGTTGCACATATCTGTGATCTTGGTGAACCCTGAGAAAGTGTTCTTGAGTCACTTTTGGGGATGTGTTTCATGTGAGATCAACATCTGACTATCTGATAGGTGAGCATGATCTCAAAATCTATTGAATAAATGATTGGGTGAAAAAAAAGTCTTAA
Organism: Chloranthus sessilifolius; assembly: GCA_021018995.1. Lineage (NCBI taxonomy): Eukaryota > Viridiplantae > Streptophyta > Magnoliopsida > Chloranthales > Chloranthaceae > Chloranthus > Chloranthus sessilifolius. The sequence continues at coordinate 116,562,468 of CM037594.1, read as the reverse complement.
TCATTGATCTGATTCAAGGCCGTCGACAATGTTTACGGTGGAATCTTCAGTTGCGCGGAAAAATTCTTCTGTGTTAACTTACTTTTGACTCGATGAATCTTAGTGATGGAACCAAGCTCTAAACTCACCCTATTTCACAAAGGGATTCATGGAGGCTAAACCATTCTCTATTTTATCAAAAAATGGCATGAGCAATGATATTATATTGTGATGGTGATCAGCTCCATGAAATTTTAAAAGAATTTTTTATCCCTTAACCTATATACTCACCTAACATGTGCAAGACCGTATAGTAGACTTTCCACAATGCATATTTGGAGAGAGGGTTCCATGGATACACCCAAAGATAAAAATTTTGGATTCGATTCGGTTTCTGGTTGGACCGAAACCGAAATTTTTAACCGAAATTTCGGCCAGAATCTTCATTCCCATACATTTTCAAACCGATAAATTAGGTTTTTGGTTTCGTTTCGGTATGTACCGAAACCGATGCGTTTCGGCCGAAATTTTGATCCATAGATATCCCACTATAAAAAATAAGACTATTACCGGCAGTCATAAACTGCAAAAAATTACCGTTATTAACAAAAATTCTGTCGCTAATAGTCTTAATAATTTTTTTTGTAAATAGCGGCAGTTTTTCGCCGCAAAAAATTGCCGCTAATAATCTTATTTTTTATAGTGCACCCAAAAATCACCTTGCTAAAAATGGTGCATATGCTTTTACGATCATGCAGTGATGGGAAAAAATTAGTTTAGATCAATGTTACCTGATTCGTGAGTTTGGTCAGTTTAATTAATTTATTTATTTGTAATTTGCAATTCGGTACATGCAAGTGAACTACTTTCACTAGAGGTAGGTTGAGTTTTAAGTAAAATATAAACATCGGTTGTAATAAATTTTAAACTTAGTTACTAATATGTACACATGAGAGGAAATCAAACAAGTTCGGTTTTCGCAGGGTTACCTACTACCCAATTATGTAACCCTAATTTGAAATTTGAATGATACATTGAAGTATGAGAAAAGTATGAAAACATGCCTCATTTATATTTTAATTACAAAAAAAGGTCAGAAAAAATATTAATTATGAAAAAACGCCCCATATGGGTCAATACAGGCCAAATTTTTTATACATGTGTCAGATGCTAATAAAAAAACAAGGTCAAATTTTATTTAAAAGAAATGAGAATTTGTTGGCAAGGGCAGCATTGTAATTATCCATTTAAATTGATCAGTGGCCTACGTGAGTTGATATGTATGGTTGTCGCTTCAGGTAAGTGGGGGACACTGTTTAGGAAGATAAAATGGCAATTGTTTTTTTTGTGATATAAAATGACACGGGGCTCCGTTTTGTAAAAAACCCTTGAAGTATTGAAGCCTCTCAATGTACAATACTTTATAGAGTTAGTCTACAATGAGTGCTCTCCCATCATGGGTTGACTAGGCAGTACTTTATGATTGCATGACGTGCACAAGACTTCCAACACATGAAATTCTGTGCACATCCACTACAAATCTGTGGAGCTTTACCGGCGGTTAAAAATTGTCGGTACCAACACTTGCGGGATGTTCAACTGCCGAGAAAGTCGGTGTCGGTAAATGTATGCGACAGTTTTGCCGGCGATTTATAACCGCCGCTCAGTATACCTTTGCCGGCGGTTTAAAACTGCCGCTTATTCTCAATATATTTTTGCCGGCGGTTTTAAACCGCCGCAAAAAATTATATACCTTTGCCGGCGGTTTAAAACCGCCGCAAACAATTATAACTAATTATCACATTCCCGGCAGTTCAAAACCGCCGGCAATAATTATGTCGGCAAAAACAATAATTTTTTGTGGTAATCACTTGATCAAACAAATTTGTTGGCTGCTTTAATGCACATGATGGATGAATCGGACACCCATTGTAGACTAACTCATATACTTTATAGAGTACTTTTATTTCCACCTACAAATTCTTTCCATCCACCCTCATAAGTGGGTGGAAATAAAAATTATTTCCACCCACATGAATGGTGGAAATATGTGGCTGGAAATAGGAGGAGACAGTAGTAATTTTTATTATGTGAGTGAATGGAAAGAATATGTGAGTGAAACTAAAGGTAGTGTACTTTATATAAGGGGCTGCTATATATTAATCCCTACCAAATTCTGAATTTCCCCCGTTTAGGTACAATTGAAAACTATTAGGCTGCCTTAAATCCAACAATGGAGTTAATTTTTCACTCTAATCTTTCACAAAGTTGATATTGAGACCATGGGCCTATCATCAGACAGTCTATTTTTCACTCCACGTTGCACAAAACCCAAAAAAGTGACCCCTAGACCACGTGACACAATGCTCACAAATCAATTTTTAGGATGTGTGCCACATGAAATAAAATATTGACCGTCTCATGATATTTTGCGAGACCCGACCTTACCTCTTAGAGCAGCTGACCTACTGGCAGCCCTAACACTTTGTGGTGTTGCATGGATTTTGAGGTGCATACAGACGTAAAGAGCTTGGACATCGGTTTGCGCCTCTAGTATATACACACGGTTGTCCAACTTGCATCCTGTGTTAGCGCTGTCAACGAGTTGGGTCAACAAAAAATTCCACCTAGATTTTTATGGATTGGGCATGAGATATCCGACTTGACCTTCAAGTTGGGTCAACTAAGAGGTCAGGTCGGGTGTTGGATTGGGTTTTCTAGTAAGGTTGGGTGAAGCGCATTTGCAAATTTCCTAAGGAAACTTATAAAACATAGACAATTTTTGATAGACCATGTTGCAGACAGCTTATGTGACTTGACGTGTGTGTCTGTAGAATTTGGGCCCCTCCATGTGTGCAGTAAGTCATGTCATGCCATATATGCTGCCAGTAATATTGTCTATAAACTATTCTCCATTGTCTAACACTGTCTTTTTTCCTAATGAGTACCAAAAGTTATGGCCATGTACCCAACCCGACCTGACCCGTTGACAGCCGTCATAATGCATGAATTTTGAGGTGCGCACAAACTTAAAAAGAGCTTCAAACATTAAATTAATAAATAAATTTCTTGAAGTCATGTATCTTATCTGGCGCCATGTACCCATAAGACCCCACAACTGCGGTCAATAGAGACGAATCGGGGTACAACCGTACAACTATCTCGTTGTACCAAAATCTGAGACACGAACTTCCAACTCTGCATCCAACAAAACATTGTTAATCGAAATGTCCCGGAGCACAATAGCCGGCAAGTAGTCATGGTGCAAGTAGGAGATAGAGTGCCCAACCCCTTGTATAATTTTCACTCTTATCACCGAATCCAACTCGATCCTCACCATATAACACTTTTCCCAAATTGCCCCTCTCCACATACTGGTACACCGAATACATGCACCCCTTCGATGAGTAAAACCCGTACAATTTCACAATATTCCTGGGCTGAATCTCCCTAAGTGTTTCGATCTCATTCACGAAGCTCGATCGATGAGTTGCTGGAATGTTGCTAGAATTCGAAATGTCAAGGCGTTTCACCGTGAAGATATTACCGGATGGAAACTCCGCTTTGTAAACACTCCCGAATCCCCCTTTCCCGATACAATGACGTTTGCTGAAATCCTCGCTCGCTCTTATTGTAAGTATAAAAGTGAAATCAACTTCTCTATCCAAGATTAAGGATTGAGGACTAGCTTCGTTCCATCTGGTCGTATCTTCCTTTGCTCTCTTCCGCTCTCTCCTTACTAGCAAGAGACCTTCGATGAGTCCTACTATAAAAAAAACTCTGACAATGGGGACGACAATGGCTATAAGAACTTTCCTATTAGACTCATTTCCTTGAGAATCAGAATTACAAGGTTTCAATCCTTGTGCATGACCACACAGACCTAAGTTTCCCTCAAAGGACGTCGAGGTTCGATTTTGGAAAATATTCGTGACAGAACCGATCAGCTGATTGTACGATAAATCGACAACTTGAAGACTAATCATGTTTGATAAAATAGACCGAATTTTACGAGAAAAGTTGTTATGAAGGAGATTGAGATTCTCAAGGGACTCCAACTTGCTAAGATCTTGAGATATAGGTCCAAAAAGAGAAATGTTGCTCAGATCTAAAAACATTTGCTAATGAATCTAATTACTAAGTTGATATGGTATTTTCAGTTGATAATGGTAAAAGGGTTTGCACGATTATTAGGAGTTCGAAGATATGTGAGATCTCAATATTGACACATTTGCGATTTGAAAAGATTCTTAGTAAATTACATCACTATCCCTCTTTGTTAACAAATTCCATCACTACCTCTTGCTTATCAAATTACATCACTACCCCTCTTTTTTAGCAAATTACACCATTATTCTCTTGTTTAACAAATTGCAACACTACCTTTCTTTCTTAGCAAATTATATAACTATCCCTTAATGGGTGATGGGTGATGGGTGATGGGTGATGGGCGATGGGCGATTGGTGATGAGCAATGACCATTGCTCATCGCCCAACGTTTATCGTCGATCGAGGGATCGTGATGTAATTTACTAAGAAAGAGGGGCAGTGATATAATTTATTAAGCAAGAGGGTAGTGGTGTAATTTGTTAAGAAAGAGAGGTAGTAATTATAATTTGTTAAGGAAGAGGGGTGGTGATGTAATTTGCTAAGAGTTGGTGATGTAATTTGCTAAAAACCTTTTCAAATCCCAAATGTGTTGCGTAGATTCAAACCTACTAATTAGAAACAATTTCCAAGTGCATATAGTATGTCGTTGGTGAGTGCATTTTTCAAGATATTGAGTCGTTGGAGCTCAGATAGATCGCCAATCTTTGAGGGAATAAATGATGGTTACTCAAATTATGGCTGTATAACAATCTTAAATTCCCAATTCTACTGGAATCTTTCCTGTTAAAATCAGTTGAAGCCAAGCTTAGTTCTTGTAATTGAGTCAATTTCACAAGCTCAGCTGGGATTCCACCAGAAGTTTTATTTTCTGCTATCTTCATATAGTTGAGTGCTTTATATTTAATTTGCCCCATTATGGTGAACTGTTCCCAGATAGGTCAATAAACGTAAGGTTTAGATGCACTCCAAATGCCTGTGATATTTCACCTATAAATTTGTTTGAGTCTACCCACAAAGTGTCTAAAATCAACGAATTTTGCAAGCAACTCAGTAAATCGATCTCCGGTAAAGTTGTTAATAGATACATCGAAATGTTGGAGAGTAAGACTCTGCATGGCATAGCTCTCTGCTAGCCTCTATCATAGCAAAGTTTACCTGCTTTAGTAGGTTCTCGTCTCCTTTGCTAACATCTCACTACCTGCTTTAGCAAGTACCCCTTCTCCTTGATAACTCCTTGCATAGCAAGATTTTATGCAAAAATTATTAGTTCAATAATTCCTCTCTATTCACTCTTTGACAGAAAATATTTTATTTGCTCTGATAGAGAGCTAATAGAGAGCAAGGAGGTTGCTGCTAGAGCGGATAAATTCTCCTTTCCAATGAGTTAGAAAAGAGAATGAAAGCGAACTAAAACAAGCGAACTCCGTTGTGGCAGGGACTAGCAAAGAACTATACCATACGCAGCCTAAGACCACTACATATGGTTGGTGGCAATACGCCAGAGAAACTACAATTTCCAAATTCAACATTCTCCAAGAAAACATTTTGATCGAAATCCTTCGGGATATTGCCTGAGAAAATGTTTATGAAGACAGGTAGAGTGTTGTAAGATTTACTAGGTGGCTGATCTCTGGCCGTATAGAACCCGTAAGCGTGTTCTAATTGGAGAGCTCTAAATCAACCAAATCTTTCAATTTCCCAATCTGTGGTTGGAGAGCTCTAAATCAGCCAAATCTTTCAATTTCCTAATCTGTGGCAGTAACCAACCTGAAAGGTTATTTGTATACAAATAGAGTATTATAAGATTCATCAAATGACCGATCTCTGGCGGTAACCCATAAGCATGTTCTTACACAGCTATAGATCGACCAAGTCTTCCAAATTCCCAATTTGTGGCGCTAAAGAACCTGAAAGGTTATTTGTATATACGTACATTGTTGTAAGATACGTCTAGCGGTATTGAACCCATAAGTATGTTCTTTAGACCTCTAAACCGACCAAAACTATCAAATTTCCAATCTCATGTGTATCAAACTTGAGAGTTTATTTGAATACAGGGAGAGTATTGTGAGATTTGTAAGTTGGCTGATCTATGGTGATATTGATCCCTTAAGCATGTTCTCTGACACATTTAGATCGATCAAAAATTTCAAATTCTCAATCGGTGGTGGTATCAAACTTGGAGGGTTATTTATATACAGATAGAATGTTGGGATCTGTGTCATGTGGAATCAAAAACTGACCGTCAAATAGGTGCTCGATGATCTTAAGATCCCTTGTAGAGAAGATTGGAGCAAAAAAACAATCTCCATCATCTGATTTAAAACAATCAATGGTTTTTAGCATAGGTGCCCAACATGATTCCGCGAGGGCTTTTAAACTTACCCTTTTGCAATAGAGCAGTCACATCCACGAAATGGGGGATAAAATGGCTATCTTGCTATAGGATAGCTCTATTTGCTGTCACGGAAACTCTGACTGTACCCACATTGCACTAAGAGCATCTCCAACAGGAGAGCTATCCCACCAGCCAAAGTTAAAATGGCGTTTCAAAGGGTAAAAAGTAAGCTCCAACAGGAGCACCATCACACCCGCTATATATAGCTGTTGCTACAGTAATAGCTAAATTTAGCTATTACTGTAGTAGCAGCTATCCATTATAATAATATTTTGTAATACTCTCTCTCTCTCTCCTCTTTCTCTCTCATCTAGTCTAATAGTAAAATAATAAAATGAAAATAAATCAAAACCCAAGAGGGTCCCGAACCCGACCAAACTGCACCGAAACCCGAGGGTCCCGAATCGGACCGAACCACACTGAAACCCGACACAAACCGAACCCCAATTCGGTTCGATTTGGGTGGCTTGAAAGCAAAAAAATCCTCGAAAAAACTGAAAAAAACCCTAAAAAAATATAAAAAACAGGTAGTTTACCTACACCAAACTAAACCGAACTAAATCGGTTTCGGTTTCAGAAAAAAATAAAATTGAACCGAACCGAAACCCAACACAAACCGAACCGAACCCCAATTTGGTTCGGTTGAGGTGGCTTGAACCGAACCGAGCCAAACCAAATCGATTTCGATTTCAGAAAAAAAAAAATTAGAACCAAACCAAATAGGTTTCGATTCGGTTTCAGAAAAATTAGAACCCGACACGTATCGGTAGTCTTTTTTTTAAAAATAATTGGCAGATACGAATCAGTATCGGCCGGTTCGTATCGGCCTCCAATATACCGATACTTGAGACCGATATCAATTTGACAACTTGCGTTCGAAAGTATAATCGTTGTAAAAGTTAGCCGTTAGAGAATTTGAAATTTTAAAAGTTAGTGTTGGTAGTAAAATATAATAAAATAAGAATGAAAAATAATATTTTAAAAAATAGAGTAGCTAAAATAGAGTGTCTGCTGGAGTGATTTTTACTATAATAATAGTTAAAATACTGTAACAGTAGCTAAATTGGTGTTTAGTTACTCAAATTTAACACTCCTGGCTCTAAGGTAGGTGCTCTTAGAATTGTAGTGGTTCAAATTTCAAAAAGGGCTATCCCTAGGTAAACTGGCGTATTTAATAAGAGGGGTTGTTATGGTATAGTGGGTGTATAGCACCATCAAAGATGGTGCTGCCCATCATCTCTTTCCGTCAATGGTGTTTATTTATAATCATTTAGATCACCTAATCATCTGGCCACCTATTCGATTGTCTGTTGCAGAAAAGTAGTGTTGATCAGGTCTATCAAATTAACTGCTTGTATTTAGATGGTCAACAAATTTATGTAAAATGGTTTAAGAGTAGGGTGGCTCTGTTTGCGTTCGCGCCCACGCCATGTCTGAAAACTCTCTTTTCGCAAACCCCTTAAAAGTCATTGATTGCTCTGGATTAGGTGATGGAGATCGTGTTTCATCCAGATCTTCCACACAACAGATCTTGAGATCATGTCATGCTCTCATATCGCAAACCCCTTAAAAATCATTGATTGCTTTGGATTAGATGATGGAGATCGTGTTTCACTCGGATCTTCTACGGAACAGATCTTGAGATCATACCGCACCTATTTAGTTTTCTTATTTCATGTGTCACAAATCCCCAAAAAAAAATGTCATTTGCACCATGTGTCACACATTATGCTCAAACCTGAATTTAGGAGAATTTTTGAGAAATTTGTGACACATGAAATTAAAAACAAAAAATCTGATAGGTGCGACATGATATCAAGATTTGTCGTGTGACTGACTCAAAGAAATTAATAATTTTGGCGGGGTCTGCGACGTGGGCACGAACAGTGGTACCCTTAAGACTGGTTTACCAATTAAAGCAAGCAACAACTTGCACACGGAATCTTGGCCTTTGCACACCGAAATTGGGCCTTCCCAAGAGAAAAGACGGAATCAAATACTTTTTCATCCAGATCTTTCCCATCACATTGAATCTTGAGATCACAACCCACATATCATACGATAAACATCTGGCCGTATGATATCTTTCACACATTAAAGTGATCTCGCGTACCATGGTACAGTGTGATCATGGACAAGTGTCACGTGAATCAGCATCTTACTATATGATACATATATGGGCCATGATCTCAAGATATAAATTGGGACCAAAAATAACCTCTAGTATCTATTTCGATGCAGATGCAGTCAACCGTGTGAAATTTTGAGATCATAGACATAGCATCTAACGGTCAAATTTTGATTTCACACTTGACACAAATCTCAAAAAGTGTCTCTAAAATCATGTGGCACACATCCTGCTCAAACATATTTTAGAGTTACGGTTTAGGATGTGTGCTACGTGAAATCAGCTCATGATTTCAAAATCATGAAAGATTGGGACCAAAAACAATCTTCATCGTCTAATATATCTCGAGATTGTTTTTCATCCCAATCCTTCATACAATTGATCTTGAGATCATGGGCATATCATCTAATGGTCAGTTTTTATTTTACATGGCACACATCCCAAAAAAATGGTGTTAAAGTCATTTTTTTGAGATGTGTGCCACGTGAAATAAAAAAATTGATCGTCAGATGGTATGCCCATGATCTCAAGATTCACCGCGTGAAAGTTCGGGACGAAAAATGATCCCCATCGTCATTCAAAGCACTCAATGTATTTTCAACCTAGGTGAACTCAAAGATTTGATGGGTGAATTGAAAGGAAAAACTTTCAACTAACAAATCACACAATTTTTTAGAATTTCAAAACTTAATTTTAGAGTCAAAATTATTTTTTCTATTCTGTTTTATAATGACCTTATGGTGTCAACTTTTTATGCATGTGAATCGCCTATTCGCCTAAACGATGGGTGTCAACCCATCATCTACATTAAGGCAGTCCACACTCTCTGACTGCATGATGTGCACGAATTTCTATGCATTAGAAGTCTGTGCATATCATATAATCACAGAAAGCTGGGCAGCCATCCAACCATGATGGGTAGACCGAAATGACCCCTTATGGACATACATATTGTCGAAGCTAAACATTGTTACGATAGAGGTCGGACCTTGGTGCAATGGCAAGTGTTGTCCACCCAAAGCAAAAAGTTACGGGTTGAGTCTTAGAGTCAGCCTCTCCAAAATTATGGCTACCTACAATCTGCCTCTCCCAAATCCTGCTAAAAGCCGGAGCCTTGTCCATTGGGTATGGCCTTTTCGTAAAACTTTGTTCCTATGGTTAGTAGAGTTGGGGCCTCTTCTAAAATTATCAAAGGAATCAGCATGGTTTTAAAATATCGGCCATGCCAGTGCATATTGTTGATATTTATTTGGGTGCCGAAAATTGAAATATACGAAAACCGGCTAAGTAGGGAGCGAAAACCAACCCTAAGAAAAAAACCGAAAAAAAATTGTTAAAATAAATAAAAAATTGTTAAAGAAATTTTGAAAACCGAACCGACCGAAATTGGATCAATTTGGTTCAGATTCCTTCTATGCAGATTCAATTAACCGAAACCGAACTTGATCTATTTCAGTTCCGATTTGGTTTGGGCCAAAATGACACAAAAAATCGAAAAATCAGTTTCGGTCTGGTTTACCGAACTTCCATCCCCACACCCAACCCAATATATTTCAGTTACCGTTGGGTTGACCGAACTTTCAGTTCAGTTTTGGTTCCGTCAAATAGGAGACGGATGTCACTACGTGAAAAAGCCAAAAAAATCACTGCCCTAATCAGTTATAAAAAAAAGTAGTGAAATTTTTTTACCACTACATATGGCAGTGGTTTATGAACTTCAACAACGACTGCTCTTAATAGTCATAGAAAAAAATACTACTGCTTTTGGCAGTGATTTTTTATGCAATTTAAAAAAAAAAAAAAATACTACCTTTGTTTTAAAAAAAATTAAGTCGACGATTTTTTAGGCAATTTTTTTAAAATAATATTTTTTTAAAAACTTTGTTTAATGCGTTTTTTTTATTACAATTTTTTAATGCTTTTTTTTTTTATTGTTTTAAAAAAAAATCATATAAAGAAAAAAAGTTATTGATCTCATATTTCAACATATCAATTCAACTTAAATGCAAATCATTCAATGCCATTAATAAAAAAAATAGATGCCCAATTATTTTATTCAAATAAAAGATTGCATCTCAACCTATGACCCAACCTTTCAAATCAAGCAAATATTTTAAACTCTGCATGCCCAATTCTTTTATTCAAATAAAAAGAAGAAGAAAAGAAAAGAGAGTTAACAATCTAAGAACCCTATGGCCCATTTTCAAAATAAAAGAAAAAAATAAAAAATTTACTCCACCTCTCCTGCCAAGTGTCCTCGTCCCCTAGTGATTCGTTTGAGGTGAGCTTCAAATAAAAAAGTTTCGCCTGAAATAAAAAAGAGAACATTATTAAACTCGGATATTGATCATTTCCAAAGTATATATGTGTAAATGTAAATGTATATTTTTGCATGCTTGCAATTTAAGTGCTTTTGGATGGATAAACACAAGACCTTGCCCGTTTCGATTTTTTCAAATTTCATCCCTAATCAAAAGTACTACTCAAGCCGGTTATGGGCTATTTTTAGTCAGCTTTTTCAGCTAACAAATTTGTTAAAGTAATATTTTTTAGCTTTTTTTAGTAATGTTTTGTTAAGGCTTTGCAACTGACATGTTTCAAATATAGATTTTTTAGCTCCGATGATTGTTGCTTTTCCATCAACTGACAACCTGGGATTTAAAAATGGTCAAGTTTTGTTTCTAGTATATTTTTCAATACAGACGCCATCACTAGCACTATCCTAGGTAAATGAAGATTGAAATGATAATTAAATGTAATCAGATTGTGTTATGAGCAGTAAACATCATGCAAATGTGTCACTGCTCTGCTACTTTAAATAGCTTTGCTACATACTATGCAAACATCAGGAACTGATCTTTAACTTGTGAACAAAATTCTAACCTTGCTGTATGGTCCATTCTAACATTACATAAGCAAGAGAATTCTCATGGCCTTTAGCTGGCACGGTAATAAGCAAATCAATAAAATTTTCAACATTTGGGGCACTCAGATGGACCTGCACACAAAAAAGGAATAAGATGGATGATCGATCTAGAGACTGATATTAGAAGAGCTATCATTATGTATATTGCCGATGCTGCTACTCCTATTTAAAATGCATGAATATATTATATACAACATAAAATAGAGATCAGACTATAATTAGTCAACAGCTCATTGCAAAAAATGAGCTGAGTTTTACTAGCTCTGCAATGAAAGGACCTTGACATGCACATGCATTAAAGAGCATGGAAACCTGTGCATGTCTCAATGTCCGCATTGCTATAGATTGTTAGATATCAGTCCGGACCATAGTGACCAGAAACACGTTTATTTTAGAAAACACACATTTTTTGGAAAAAGCATATACAAAAGACCATGTCTTTGCTTTCCCCTCTCCTTTTCCTTAATGCCCTTAAACCCTACTAAAAACCCAATTAAAACAAAGCACAAATTCACAAAAATGTCTCCTCGAAAAAGATTTCCTTCTTAAGAATGATATTCCAATTAGCTATGCTTTTAGCATCAATGACAAATAATTGGTACAAGGATACTTAATTGTCCTTTTCTATTCATGCTGTAGCCACAAGGTCCACCACTTCTGGCATCACAGAACTGTTAGTATGCCACTTAGGCTCAAGAATATGTTCTAGAATTAAGGTAGTAGACCCCGCAACAAGAAATAACTAAGCAAAACCATATGCATGCATTTGAAGTCTCAGCATTTAATTGTATGCCAACATCTTTGTATGCTGTATATTAATATTAAAGGAAAATACCTTTTGAGTAATATTCCAAGCTTCCTTCCAGCTCACACCCTTCACATCGGTTAATATTCTGATTAGCTCTGGAATGCATAGAGTTGGGTGAGTATCATTCATCTGCACCGCAACCTTTCTAGGAACTTCTTCCCAGTTTAAAGATTGTCCAGATCACCTCTCAAAACGTGCAATGATATCTTGAAGAGAAGCAGAACATAGTGTATATTGTTGCTTCAGACGAAGAATCTTTCCTTCCATTGATTCATCTCCAGGGTATAGTATATAGCAAATCTAATACAAGAACCAATTATTGTGAGTCATATTTTGGGATTAAAGGAATATTAACCAAATTTCTTAAATTATTGACCTTAGCCTTGACATAAACATGTCACTGCTAAAAAAGGACACTTAACTCATTTAAATGGGTCTCTTGGTCATTATGAAAACCCTCGAGCATGTTTCAATCAATTCATGAAGTTTAAAATAAAATATAAAAAACAAGAAAAAATAATAATCACCTTACCACAAGAAAAATTCATAGAAGAATGCTCTACATGTAATAGATAAACTAAATTCTTATTTAGAAACAGTTCAAATTTCTACGAAAGAACTTTGACAAAACATTAGTAAGGAAGGAATAAACTTAAAAATCATAAAGCCAAAAGAACTAAACAGAAAATTTAATGACCACAAAAGCAGCTGATATTCCAAAACTTTTAATTGGGCTTCGCTTGCTTTGGTGTGCTCACCAGCATTAAAAGCTTGCAAATCAAAATCTTCGGATGGAACTTCTGTTGACCAAAGGCGAAGGTTGATTGTAGTTTTAGTTTTATATCCTGCTATGGGAACATCATAGGCAACAGCCTTTATATTTTCTCCACCGACCCAGTGTTTCTTTCCATCCGATCCCATAACAACCTTGCATTAGAAATTCACAGGATATGAAACATCATGTCTTGCGATTTCCTAGGGGTTTCCCATCTGCAAGGTGGAGATACAGTAAGCTAAAAATAGATGATAGCGTCATTTCAATTGAAGTTTAATGCATCCCACACAAGTTTATATAAAACTAGTGCATCACCCTTTAGTTACTCCTAAAAATGAACTTGTAAAATCTCACCTCAAGCCAACTTTCTGCAACTTCCTCTTGACCATCTTTTGTAATATTCTGATGGAACAAGCCGTAATTGTATCTAAGGCCATAACCCCAAGCAGGGTAATTTAACGTCGCCAGTGAATCCAAAAAACAGGAAGCTAGGCGTCCTAAACCTCCATTTCCAAGTGCAGCATCTGGTTCCTATACACAGATCAATCAGAAAAATTCATATATTTTGAATAATAATTTTCATGCATGCTTGTATGCAAAGCACGTTTAGTGTATACAAAAGAAAACATAATCCTAAACCATCACGAATTTTAGTCGCTCGGCATGATTCAAAAAGGGCACTGCCCAAGAAGGTTCGCAAAATCACCCTGCAAGTGGTCCATCTAAGTTATTGCAAGTATTATTGAAAGAAAATAATGAAGCATTATCTGACCTCCCTAGCAACATTCTCTAAGTTGTGTCCAAGCTTTCTCAAAGCCTTGGCATAAGCACCCGAGAGCTCTAAATTACCAACTGCATTTAGCAATGCTTTACCCTGCAATGCTCAAGACAAAAGAAAAGAGTGCATCAACAATGGGACAACATATTTTCATTTGAACAAATTCATAAATCAAAACCGCCATTGTAAGATTTTCTTGGTCAGCAATTAACCTGTAAAAACTTCATCGATAAGAATTGAAGATGGATGCATTCCAATTAAACCTGATTCTGGAATTGTATAATCTTTGCTTCTGTCATTATGGTTCTGATAAAAAAAGACATGCATGGGGAATTAATTTCAAGAATAGTGTTCAAATAGATAGAATTACCTCCGACTCAATACTAGAAAAGTCAATATTGGATAAGGGAATAAAGTCATGCATACCTTTTCAGCGGCCAATTTTTTAGCCCTAAAGTAGGAGATGAATAAGATATTCTAAAAAAAGATTGATGGCTAGTTCATTTCATGTATTGCTTCTTTTTTTAAAAGTCTAAAAAAAGAAACGAAAGTGCAGAGTTCTGATTTTTTTCTTCTCAATTTTCTCCAAATACAAAAAAAATAAATAAAAAAGATCAAATCTTATCAATGGATCATCTCATTAAACTAATATTTTAATATCCTCTGAAAAGCTATGACATGTCAAAAGCCGACCATTCACAGATGTTCTTAAATCATCTCATTTGATCACAGTTCTTCATTTGACCTTTATTGTTCTTTCTTTGCCTTTTGGGGCTTGGGCTGTAATAAGAAAAGTGAGAACTTCAACTTCTGCTTTATTTTATATATATATAATAATAATAAAGTATGCTCTAACACATCACTTTCTATATGAAAACAATGAAACAATATTCAAAAGCAAGAACAATATTGATTGCGCAATTGGGTTGGATCGGGCATAATGTGAGTAGGCTAAATGGAAATATAAACATATTTATGAAAATAAAATCACTCATTAAAAAAGAATCAAGTTTACCCCTAAACAAGATCAAATAAAATCTACAAGTCCCTTGGGCCAAGTAATAATATCATCAATTGTAACATCGCCAAATGTTCCTTCGCTCGCATATAATTCTGTATTGACCTTGAAAATATTATCAATTATGATGGCATATGAATCTCTTGACGTTGTCACCTCTCTATACATTCGCTCTAGTGCAATGGCTTTATTCTTTAAATTTTTCAATAGACAGCACATGGATGGTTGGTTCACAGGTATCTCAGGCTGAATCAATGATGGTCGAGTTCCCTACAAGAATTATAGCCTTTAAACTGTAGAGTCTAAGAGAGACTAAAACAATAATGCAAAATACTTTCAATAAGATATGACAATGACAACTCCAATGATTATCATTTCATAACATTGAATTTATACTTGAGAAGAATCGAATTGATCAACCGATGTCGATATAGATGTCCCTTTAGAATGAGCTAGAGGTGATAGTAAATTCACTTTTTCCTCAAGGATCTTGCGTGCTCTACGCTCCTCATCAAGCTCAGGTCTAAGCATATCAACTTGTGATTGAATGCTTTCACCTGCTCTCTTTTCCTGGTGAGCAATCTCCCTAGCCTGAGCGGACGCTTGAATGGAGGTCTTAGATACACCCATACCCATACCCCATATGTTTCCCCTTCCATCACGCTCACAAATCGTAGCAACAGGGTCATTATCTAAATCTTTTTCTCTGAGGAATGGATCAGATAAGGCAAGCCTCCTAATTTCATCCTGAATAAAATAAATAATGATTAAATATAGTGATACTGAAGATCAATATTAATTATTTATCAATGGCAAATGAATAATTAAAATAATCTTACTATTTGTGTGCCCAAGGACGTCCCATCCTTCTTAGTATGAGAGGCTAAAAATATTTGTGTCCTCGTCACTGTACCAGTCGAACTCTGCTTTTTCTGTACAATAAGGTCATAAGCAATTGTGAATATTCTAACAAATTTATTTAAAAAATTTATGTGGTAGATTTTACCATCTTTTCTGCCATCTTAGCTGATTCTCGTCTAGCAGTGGTGTGTGGGTTCATCATCATTTTCCTACAAGTCTTCCCTTTTTCTCTGCGTGCTTTATCTTCCTCTATCGAGCACATTTTAATAAACTCTTTCCAATCGTCTCCCTTCACATTCTTTGGTCGATATTTCATCCGCTCTGCGTCCATTTCATATTTATCATAAGAGGTACGAAGGTCATGTTTCTATTGCTTCAAAGCTAAATTCACTTTCGTCAAGACCATCTTTTTTGGACGAATTGGAACATTATATTTATCCTATCATGGACATAAAATGAAATCAAAATTATTTGTAGAATAACTAAATAAAAATGGCATGAACAACATGCACTCACTGAGACAAAACGCCATATTTTCTCCTTTATAGAAACAGGTACAATTTTCTAAGACTCATATGCAGGTGGACAATGAGTCCTCGTCATCCGACCAACAAATGTGACAAATTGAGTTGAAGCATCTCCAATAGGCTGCCCATGTTCATTCATCTGAATTTTCATACGAGGCTGCCCATGTTCATTCATCTGAATTTTCAAACGCATACATGGATAAATAAAATATGATTAATAATTTGTAAATAACATTTACCAAACAATAGAAAATAATAGACTAACCACTCACTACGTGAAAATCGACAAAAAACAACGGCCCAAAACCATTGTAAATGTTATAAGCAACGGTTTTGAGCCGTTGCAAGGGCCGTTGTTTATAGAGCAGTGGTTTTTATAAACAACGGCCCGAAACCGTTGTTTATTTACCAAATAAACCACGGTCCATGTCCGTTGCAAAAAAATAACGGTTTTAAGCCGTTGTTTTAACTGAAAAAAGGGTTGTTATTTTTCTTCCGAAACCACGGTCTAAATCAGTGGTATATATAAACAACGGTGACGAACCGTTGTTAATTTCCTCTAAGAAACAACAGTTATGGACCGTTGTAGTTGACTGTTGCAAAATAACAATAATATTGAGCCGTTGTTCCTAATGGGAAAAGGGTTGTTATTTTTATTCCGAAACCACGGCGTAAACCAGTGGTATATGAAAACAATTGTTATGGGCCGTTGTTTATATATATATATATTTTTTTTAAATGCACAGCTTCCATTTTTTTTACTGTAATGAAGTCATTTTACCTGTCACAAATATTGTATCAACCACATATCACTCTACAGGGGAAAAAACTCATAATCCATTCAACTAGATGAAAAAATAATAAGCCAAAAATAAAATCAACATTGTATTAATACATTCAACACCATCTCATTAAAATATTCAAAGATATTATATTAATATATTCAACATCCTATAAATACATTCAACAGTGCCTTATTCGAGCATGACTCGGGTTGTCAATAAACCCAATAACATTGAATTTTAATGTTTCATTGCATGACACCTTTGATTGAGCACGTTTCAACTCTTTGTCGAGATGACTTTTCTTTTATGATTTGTCCACCCACTTTTTGTGTGTTTTCAGCTTGCGCCCAGCTCCAATACCACGAATTTTCTGCCATAAAAATAAACTCAGTCACATCAACAAACTTCATAATAAAATGATACTCATAGTTTGCATGTGTGGTCAAGAAAATAAAAAGTATGAATATAAAAAAGCGACTTGCATAAGAATTTTTCCACTAGAATTGCGACTTGTCAGTTAAAATGTAAAATCTGATCATCTATTTCTATGAACACCAGACAATATACAACAAAATTCAACTCATTATAACAAATAATAATGAGTCATGTGAAGTTTCTGAACCCATTATAACAATTCAACCCACTAGAATCGCGACTTATCTCTCCCCTATATTGGTTCATGTGAAGTTTCTAAGTGTCAAAGTATCTGGTATAGTTTTATGAGAAGAAAAACTAAAATGAAAACAAAACTAGGTCTGAAAATCGATCACATGATGCTCACACAAAAATCTGAGGAGCAATATTGCTGGGGGTGCATTCTGAAAGATAGGTATGCATCATTAAAAAAAATGAAAAGCCATGCAGACCATTATACAGGAATGCAAAATTAATGAACCAAAAAAAAACTGAACCAGAATTTAAAGTTGATCCTTTTCACAGGAAAATTGAAGAATTAAAAAAGATTCTTAGCCAAAAAGAAATTAAAGTTTTCAAAAATGATTGATCACATTTATTTCACTCGTAGAATGATTAGAATGACCATTCAAACACTACACGAGATCAATGTGAGAAGAGAGAGATCATATTCAACAGCCAGTGGTTTTGTTTCAAATTTAATCAGATAAACATTTAGCATGGCCACTTAATAAAGGCATCCATAAAACGTTTTATATGCATGACAACTAAATCAAAAAATTTCCTCACTTGCCACTCAATTTGACTCCCTTAACAACCAGAATTTCTAACCAAAAAACAAAAGATGAATTGAAGAGATGTTTAGATGTTTTATGGAAGTAACATGCACTACAATGCAAATCAACTCTACACGCCAAAGCTGATTAAAGTGATTTGGATTGTCAACTTGAATTCAATTGTTTTGCCAGTTTAGAACGGACTGTCATCAACTCATCATATATAAAGCAAATTCTTAAGCCAAATTTCAAGTTCCTTGAATTGAGGTTTTATGTATTGAATCATTTCCAAGAAGCAGTTAAGCAAGTACCATCTTAAAGCTTCTACATTGACAAAAGCACCAATTCAAATGATCAAATTATCCCTTGTATTGATTTGTTTCTAATAATAAATACCAAAAACCAAGGAACATTCTATCCACTGGTTCAATAAAAAAAATCATAAAAAAAATAAGATAATAAATAAATTTAATGAGCAGATTACCTTAACCTCTTTCAACCACAAATTCTTCAAGTTTGGATCACTAAGGATTGTTGACACAACAAGTGCACCATGAACAGGCGGGTTGCTGTACATGAGTCGAGCAATCACGTGAATCGACTCTT
The DNA here is from genome assembly GCA_021018995.1 of Chloranthus sessilifolius. Classification (NCBI taxonomy): domain Eukaryota; kingdom Viridiplantae; phylum Streptophyta; class Magnoliopsida; order Chloranthales; family Chloranthaceae; genus Chloranthus; species Chloranthus sessilifolius. The sequence goes on along the minus strand of CM037594.1, from coordinate 116,543,579 downwards.
CCACGCTTGCTTTTCATCTTCGCAAAGAACACTATAATGGAAATGTAACATTAGCCAAGAGGGTACGACAAAGCGCTCTCAATTCTATCACATTTTTCATCATGAATATAAAAAAATATAAGTACATAAATGAGTTGTATATTCCAACATTTACTTGAAACAAGCATAAGAAATAGAGGAAAAAGGGACTCTAAGTTTCCTTGACTTCAAGCAATTCCTCGATGATGATCGCCACCCAATAGGCTCAAAAGTACCTGCTACCAGCATAGCACAATTTGATACTGCAACAATTAATACTTAGGTTATGTCAAAATTTGAAAATCAGTATTTGCAACTCTACATAGAAAAGATTACTATACAAGTTATGAAAACCAATTGATCCATTTGAGAAATTTCTAGGAGTGGATGGTATACTAATAGGATAGTACAATAGCCATTCAACAACGATCAAATACTTGTAAACTTATCTTTCAGAAAAAAATAAAAATAAATAAATAAATTGTGAGCTGTGAATATAAAACATATTATGAATGACAAACTAATAGAATAATGAACCAGTTATGTACAATATGTCATGTTTGCTATATATATGGCTGCGGCCATAAAACAGTAAAAGAACCTTAATTGATAATATTCTAAGATACGTAAAACAGAAAAAGAATATGAATGAGCTAGTAATGTGGGGACCAACTTAAGGTCACATAAAAGTACCATGTCGTCTCTCAATGGATATTAGTAAGGGAAGAAATTGTTAGAATTTATCATGCAAAAAGTGTGAGAATAATCACAGTCAGCTCCTAAAAGGTGTCAATCCTAATTTAAATCAAATAAAACATTTTTTTTCCAGTCAGTTTTTGAGGTTAGGGTTCCTAAGGTTGGGTTAGAGAAACTCAATTTCAATCCTCAAAAATTCAAACTCACGACTTCAAATGACAACAAATACCTACCTAAAGTGGGGTGTGTAAATTCGACATGGCACATATCCAAAAGTGATCCACGTACCAAATCACCTGACGCTCATGCTGCTTACCTAATAACTCGTACATAGTACTAACTCATTATCTCAGTCGACCATATCTTCCCCCTATGGAAGAAAATCATGGCTCCTCTGCTGGGTGTTGGAGTATATGTATTCATGTAATGAGTCCGAAGGCATTCTTATAGGTTTACCTTGTACATGGGTATTTGAATCCTAATTGCACTACTATAAACACAATATACAATCAGTCTCTATTAGGCTTTTTGGTTGCTAAGACAAAAACTTTCAGGTCGGGCATCGAGTTGGGTCAGGCATACACCCTTGATTTGTCGCGTCAGGTCGAGGAGCACCATCGGGTCAGGTCGGGCATACGCCCTCATCAATCGGGCAGCCAAAATTTTTGCTCGACTAAGTGACATCCATTATAAATAGGATCCATGTGACATCCATTGGGTCCCCTAGAACTCAGTAACCTGATTAATTGGAGTTGAGGGATGTTAAATGAGTGTTGCATGCGCTTGGGTGCCTGAGGTCTTCTTGGATTGGTGGAAGGTTTGACTTCACGAATCTCATTAGTGGATCAAATTGCGAACTTAGTTTGGTCTGGTTTTATTCCATATAAGGATTCATGGTATGAAAACTATTATGATTGGAACATGTTTATGTATAAGTTTAGGACTGTGAATTTATAAGGAAATATTTTCTAATACGAGGAATGCAATAATAAGTCACTTGGCACAATAAAATTTTGGATCAATACTTATGCGTTGATGAAAGTCAAAAGTTAAATAATAATATAACATTAGACAGCAAGGTCACAGCTGAGGTACTTAAGAATATTATTGCTGATTTTAATAACTAGGTAGATCCCTCTAAACACTGCACTTAACTTACTGATGCAACAAGTGTTGGACTCCCAAGGACCATCCAAGTTACAATTACTTACTGGAAGACAGCACTTCTACATTAGTCCACCGCACCTGTCCATTAATAACATGTTGGAGGCAGATACAAGAATCAGCTCGACAACTTGCTTGGTTGCACAAGCTGAGCAACCTTTGTTATCGACGAGAATGTTTGCCCCCTGAATTTGGAATAACATATAAAAAAATTGATAAGGATAATAAGAAAACAAACTCAGACTAATGTGCAGAAAAAGAAATATACCTTGAAACAACAACAAACATAATGTGGGGTAACTTCTTGACAAAGATAAAAATCTTGGAAAAAAGGACCAATAATCTTCAACAAATTTATAGAGAAGCAAAAGATTACTTGGGTGAAGCGGAAAATGTTATCAATAAAGAGAAGCACATCTTTCCTTGACATCTGGAAGTGCTTTCAAAGTCGTTAGTCCAGTCAACCCAACACGCGCACGAGCACCAGGGGGTTCATTCATTTGTCCATACACTAGCACACTTGCTTTCACTCTGTAATTTTTTGCAAAATAAAAGTGAGTAGCAAAATCCCATCCACAATATGATGTTGCTAGATTCATCTAGATGCATGTTTCCTAGTTGATTCTCTTATATGTAAGTGGTAGAGACAAATGTTACTTGATCTGTAGGGATCACCTCAGAGCATAGTGGTATCAACCGAATCCACCATGTCGATCAACATGTCTTGATCACCTATATTAATTTTCAGCCCCAACCAACCAATTGACACGCTTCTCTTTGATGGCCAAAAATAATTTTCCCAAAGTTCCAGAAAAGAAGTTCATTGATTGAGTTGGGGCACAGTCCTATACAAGTGAGGCTGACATATTTTGACAAGTAGAGTGTAAATTTACATTGGCCGGTTCTCCCCAAGCTTAATAACACCACTTTCAATCATTTCTTTGTACAGGTCATTACCCTCCCGAGTGCGTTCTCCAACACTAGCAAAGACAGAGAACCCACCTAACAAAACAAAGTCGATGAACACAATAAGCAAAGTATTTATCAAAGAGCGTGATGAAATTTCCTTTTCCTAGACAGACCATGAGCTTTGGCAACATTGTTAATCAATTCCATGATAAGCACAGCCTTCCCGACACCAGCCCCAACAAACAGCCCAAATTTTCCACCTCTCTGGTAAGGTGCAAGTAGATCCACGACCTGTAGAATGCATCATGGGTCAGCTCAATAAGCATATAACAGGAACAGAGAACTGCATGCTTTATTTGGTTTGGTTATTTTACAGAGGAGAGGAAATAACCATACAGAAAAATAAAAATTAAAAGGATGCAAATAGAAAAGGATTACATATAAACAAGCATATTTGAAGAACAAAAACCAGAATTCAAAGAGGAAAAGAAAAATGGAGTAGAGTAAAAGAAGAGAGGAGGATCATCTTTGAATATCTAGAGTACTCAGGTCGTTAAAAGGTTTATGGTTTTATTTCCATTTTAATCAAAAAATATGTGAAAAAATGTTATAAATCAGAAGAAGAAAAATGGTTAAAAATGGAATTTAAGAAGTTTGGATTTGTATTTGTCTATTCTCAGTAGAGAGAGAGATAGAGAAAGGAGAGATTTCGTTTGCTGTTTTTCACTAATATGGATTAGATGACACAGATTTGCAGGTCAAGAAAGAAATTGAAGTCGGAGAAAGATCCAATGGCAGGCCCGGAAACAAGGATATATCTAGTCCTAAAAATTACACGCATGTCTAACTCCACAAATATTTTGTACTACATGAATTACCAAACAAACCAGTAAAAGATGCACTCACCTTAATTCCAGTGACAAGAATCTCTTGTTCAGTAGCCTGTTCCACAAAAGCAGGGGCTTCACGATGGATGGGAAGAAAGTGATCGGTCTCATTGCAAAATGAAAAACCAACAGTATAAAATGCATGAAATGGAATACTAAAATAATTAGATAAAACAACATTTCCCATGAACAAATGGAAGTAGAGAAGGCTTGGAAAATTCATACTTATATCACCCCTCTCATCAATAGGCTCTCCGATAACATTGATGATACGGCCAAGGGTAGCCCTACTGACGGCTACCTATAAATGACCAGACATAAATTAAAAAATCAACATAGATACTACGAATAACATATCAAATGCTAAAGCAGATATGAAATTTAATCTTTTTATGCGTAATCGTAAATTTTTTAGTAAGTAAGAAAAAAGATGCAATTGGGAGAGAAAACTACTATGGAAGGCACAACTATCCTCAGTGAATAATAGATATTTGTGCACAGGCCTCTTCGTATGAAATAAAATAAGACATTTAGGCCATAATAAGATCAAGCACCTCATCCAGAATCAAGAAAAACAGCTAAGAACATGACATCCAACACCTACCATCCTCCTCATATAGCCTTGCACAAGAGTCATGAAATCCATATAACACAGTTCCCATATGCAATAGAACTATAAAAGCTTATTGAAGAAAGAAAATATTAACTAAGGAAAACAGAAAATGGAAAAAAGGAACAAAATAAAATATATAAACAGCTTTGCAACAGCAGGAAATCACATAAGATGAAGATCATCTTCCCAAATTAATTGGGAAATCAACATAAGATGAAGATCTCCCGCTTTGCCACCTAGGCCCTGCTTAGGGAGGGCGACCGCCTAGGCCCCGCTTAGGGAGGGTGACCGCCTATGCCTAGCCCACTTCCACTTTATCCTCCTGCATTCTCCTTTGCCTGATGGCTTCTAATTTAGGATCATCCTAATAAATAAAAAAACAGACCATTTTCACAATCAAGAGATTCTCCAAATGCTAACCCACTTCCACTTTATCCTCATGCATTCTCCTTTGCCTGATGGCTTCTAATTTAGGATCATCCTAATAAATAAAAAAACAGACCATTTTCACAATCAAGAGATTCTCCAAATGCTAAATAAAGGTATATTCAGGTGTTATCCCAATTCTAAGTTCTCGCAAGAGAAACTACAGCTTCATTTTAAATAAAATAAAAGAAGAGTTGTCATTACAAATTATACTAAAAACTCTGTAACTATAGGAATTTTTATAGCTATATGGGCTGGTTTATTTGTTTTTATTTTCATTGGGATTTCTTCAAGCTAAACTTATTTTGCAGTATCTGAGTGGTATACATTAAACTTGAGAATGAGGTAAATTACCTAAAATACTATTTGAACTTGAGAATGCCCAATAGTGATGTATAATTATGAATTGTTGAAAAAAATAGGATAATCATTACAAGAGTTTTGCATCAATTTGTGTGTAGTTGAATCAATCACCATATATGCTTGAGTCATCGCAAGTCAATGTCACTAAGCCGAAGTGTGAAATGTCATGTCCTTGTTACGTAGATTAAAGTGCTTGAAGAAATACACTTGAATATGAAATTTTGAAGTAAGAGTTGCAGACTTAGATGGACTAATTACCTTAGACCAGGAATCAAGCATGGTAATTCTAAAGTGCATCCATCTCAGTTCCCATAGGTTTCTTCAAAGAAACAAAGAAACAAAGAATTTCTTAGTACTTAGAATTTCTTAGTCATTTTTCATACTTTAATATTTGGAGTTCAAAGTTTAAACCATGCATAGAATCTTGATTGTGTAGGTTAATGTTAGTCATAGGGCTATCAACTGGTTGGGTCAAGGTCTTCTCATGCCCAACCTAAGCCACCAAGATTGAACCCAAGCTTAACACTAAGCCTTAGCAGGCTTGAACTAGCCTAACTCTAGCTCGGCCCTAACTTGGGCCAGGATAGGTTTGGTCCTCATAAAATTAATTATAATCTACAATAGTTCTTTAATATACGTTGTTTATCTAATTGTAATAGTTAATAGGGCTTAAATACAAAAAATTAAGAGTTTAGAGTCTGGATTATATTCTTTAGTCTTGGTTAGTGTAGTGGAAGTTCATTGAAAAACAAAAAATGCATAAATATGTATGATGTATATAAAGGATTTTTTACAATTTCGGCAATTTTGAGCCGGGGTGGCTCAATTTGCATCAGGGCGCACTCAATGGTCGAGTCGAGTACCCAAGAGCAAACCTAAATTTAGGCCCGAACCAACCCATTGATAGCCCCAATATTGGTCCATCCATACATGCACACATACATGCAGTATGCATATTATTATCGAACAAACTTATAGAGATGGATTATGTGTTGGATTTTCCATTAATTCCGTAGTCGCAATTGTGTTTGTATTTGACACTGGCACATAGTCTCTAACTTACACACAAACTATGGATGTAACTGGTTTAGATGCACATAAGACTCTGTTTTCAATAATTTCTTCATATTGTTCAATATTTGTTCTTAAACAAAAGTTTATTTTTCAAACTCTTGTTTAGTCAATATGACATTAAAGCGTCACTGTTTGCTCAGATAGAATGCTTTGCATTATTTAGTGATAAATCCATGCATCCAACTCAAAACTAATTGGCAATGAGTAGAGGGACCCAGGATATTATAAGGGGAGAGATAAGGCAATAATTTACCCGGCGTGGGACTAAACTTCAACATGCCCCTGCATGTGTTGGCTGGACTGAGCCAAATCATGTGGACAATTGATCTGGGTGACGTGGAGTGGAGAAGGGCCTTCTCTAATACCATGATAAATATGTGCATCCAACTCAAAACCAATTGGCTATGAGTGGAGGGGGCAGGATATTATAAGGGGAGAGACAAGGTTATAATTTACCCGATGTGGGACTAAACTTCGACCTTTAGTACTAGGGAGTCATTATAGAATCCTGGTTTCCACTTGCTCTTCAGCTATGTAAATGTTTTAGTTGTGGCTGATTGGCAATAGTTTAACTCCTTTATATTCAGATTGAACGACTCAATGGAGCTATAAAAACTCGAATGGAACAATTTGATTAGGATTTCAGTCGAGTTAAGAGGTTAACTCAATTATTATAAGACCAGAGAAAATTGATGATCAAATACTCAGAATCTCAAAAATCAGATTGTGGCCAGCACCTTTTGGACTAAAAATACTTAATTGGTTACTCGATCTAGTTTTGAGTCAGATTTTTTGTCCCATAGAGTCGTAAGTCGAGTAGTAAAATTTAAACTACGATTTAGAGTGTTAGATGGGATTGAACATGTGACTGCTCCATAACCTTTCATACCACCCATGTAATGACCAATACTTTTCTTTTCATTAGGGGACTAAGCCTCCTAGTAAACAACGATACATATACTTTGTAGTATTTGTATCACGGATACTCGATATATGTCTTAGTATTGACACAAACTGATATTGAGATTTTAATCCTTGCATAATACATATAGTTCAAGAATAACATAGGAATATTAGATTTTATACAGAAGGCATTACACCTAAGTGATGAAGAAGATAACAAAATTAAAAAATAGGGATGCAGTGGGTTTGCTTTTGAACTCAGGAATCAAAAGGTTTGCAGCAGAGATCCCATCTAAACTCATTAGTCAGCAGGGATGCAGCAGATTTGCATTTGAACTGGAGAATTAGCAATGATGTAGCAGGCTTGCAGCAGACACCACATCTGAACTCGAGAAACAAAAAATTCACATTTTAACTAAAAAGATCAACAGGTTTGCAGCAGTTCAATGACAGAGGTTTAACAAACTAGGGATGCGATTTGCGTGGTAATTTAGATACTTAAATAGGTATGTATTAACCATAGTTGCAAGTTGGCTGCAAAAGAAAAACTATTAGCATATTTATGGGCTGATTTAAGCTATATTCTCCTAGTTCTACTTGAAATGTAGAAAACTGAGAATCATATAGTAAAAACTAACCAAAAACCTGGCAATTGTGCTTCTCACTGAAACCTAGTGGGTCCGCATTATCACATTTTCACAGGAGCAAATATTGCATTGTGGGAAATTGAACTATAGTTTAGGTTCTTTAGGAGATAAGATGTCTAAAATAGCTCAATGAGCAAGGATCCCAGGTCATCATCAGTTGGAGTCGGCTTTGCAAGTCCTATTTCTTCACTTGCAAATTGGTTTAGGGCCAGTTCGGACAAAAATCTCATTGGATTAAATAAATATTAGTGCAATTCACTGGTTTGAACATAGTTTAACTATTTTTAAAGTATAATCTTACCAACAAGCTTATAACACTCAGGTTTTAAGCACTGTTTTTATTTTTAATGCCTCAGATCACGTAGTGTTATCTAATTCAAGACCCTCTCTACCACCTCGTCACCCTCGTCTGCATACTCACTCACTTAACGACCTTAGTTTAATACTCAATTGAAGGATAAGACAATTAATGGAAGAAACGACTAGAATGATGCTTAGATATCAAGATCTTTCAGGGAATATCTTTCATCCATAATGCACATGACTGGAATGATACGTAGATATCAAGAACAAGGGATGTGTGGCCCGTTTCATCATATGGTTGAATTAAGCTTAACTTCAATGGCTACAACTTGCAATCCATGAGAAGATGGATGGTTGGAATTTTCAGAAAATGTAGAAAGGAATTCCTATCATAAGATGGCTTGATACCCTACATTCAATGCTCCTTTTGAGGTCAGCATATCAAGTATATGGATTTAAGGTGGGTTTTGGAATACCATAAAGTGGTTTGATCACTTTTATTTATTTAGGAAAATTACATTTTAGTTATCCTTCGATTTCACCAACACAATTATCAATCTTAGAAAAATAGCGATCACGATTATAAAAAAAGAAGAAAAACATTGATCTTATCATCAATCCACAAAATACAAGCACCTATCTTATCATCAACCCATGGGGTTCACTCATCGCGAGTTAACTGTAATCCCAGTCAATCATTGGAGAAAAATTAATAAAACTCAAGCTTAGGATGTAAAGATTTCTAGTTGATCATCCCATTCGCAGCATAGATTTGTTTGCATATAGGTGTGCATCAATTTACCATTAATAGAGCATGGGACACGATGGCTGGAATTATGTAATATTATTTTTAAATGATGAAATAGAAAGCCACTGTTAGTGCTCACTTTGGGTGATTAATCATCTGGCTGAATTATCTCATTAGCATCTCTCGACTCCTTGTTTCTTTGATCTAATACTTTCCCAATCATGCCTTCCAAACCTCTAAATGGAAAATGAAACTCCAAAAGAGATTAAACTATCACTCACATCTCACTTACGTGATCAGGATACACACCACTAAATAAGGAAGCTTAGAAATACACCAGGTCTTAAAATGTTGTCAGAAATTTCCAAAACATTTGATCAAGATTTATCAATTTCATCATGCCATTGGTATTCCTGTTGCTCCTACATGATCTATGCCAGCCACTCTCATCAGCTACACATACCCTTCATGCTAAAACAAAGATCTTTGAAGACACAGATAGCTTTGAAAGTTGAAATTACAAATAACTCCAAAGGGGTCTGTGAGAGCAGTTTCAAACAGAAATTTGATTGCATAAATCGTCCAACGATTCTAGAAAGGAAGCTACAACTTGCACAAGAGATTTGTACCGTGGCACATGAGGTAAAGTAAGACTTGGTATTTTTTGGACCTGTGCCATGTGGAACACCATCTAAGTCGTCTGATTTGAAGGCTATGATGTAAATATCTTTAATGCCAAAGATTGGCATGAAACACGATTTCTATCATCTGATTCCACATAGTCAAGGCCTATCATCTGATTTAATGGTTGCCTTATTAAATCAGATGATAGAGATAGTGTTTTGTGCCAATCTTTGGCATCAAAGATCTTTACATCACTGCCTTCAAATCAGACGGCTTAGATGACATTCCACATGGTACAGGTCCTAAAAACACTAAGTCTATCTTTATAATGTATGTGCCACGGTAGAAACCTTGTGTGCAAGTTGTAGCTCCCTTCTAGAAATAGTCCTACAAAGTTGTGTCCATATCAATTGAAACACAGAAACATAAATCTTGGTCCTAAAGGCAACTATAAATATGCTGAAAGTTTTTGTTTAAATGCTATTGTACTACATGACGATGAAACACAGTTAAAATCTTTATCTCATTCATCCTCTTGTTTCCTTTTTTCAAAAAATCTTTCAGCGGTAATAGTAACACATCAATAAAGCAATAAGAAAACAACAAAACCAAATCCTTGAATAAGTAATTGGCTATTATTATTTCCTATTGCGATGATATAAAACCATTCTAGCATACCGTAATAGGCCTGAGAAATGGAATTTTCCTGCTACTTTGATGCCTCGAATATGAGTAAGGAACTCCACCCGCCTGGGCTTCTAACCTTGTATGAAGAGAAGAAAACAGATATGTTCATATTCAGATAGCTACTCTTAAATCCATAGAGAAATTTTATATCCTACATTATATAATTCAAGCACCAAATCCATTTATTTCCAAATTCATTGAACTCCTAGATTAATTTACTACTTTTTCTTTTTTTGGGTGAGTTTGATATTTGAATTTTGAAAAGATTTTTCAGGAGTGCTTTTACTGATAGTTGTCCCCTCTTCTAGAGAAAGAAAAATCAGTATGGGCCAACTTGTGCAATGACTGCATGGATCATTGTTTGATAACTGTTCTTAGAATGAAACTTTTTTCACGATGCGGTTCGCTAGAACCACTCACTTCCTTAATCAATCCCAGCTTACGTAATAATAAAATCCTTAAAAAAGGTGAAAGGAATCAGTAGAAAGTTAATTAATGATCAGATCCTAAATGCATCACCATAGACACCTGGGTCTGATAAACTAACATGCAAAATCCAGCCTAAGTCTTTAATCCACCATGCTCAAAGGTTTCACCAGAACTTAAAAGTAACTTATATTTTTTTTTAAATGATCCATCAGCTGGAAAGATCCACTGGATTTGAAAAGACACTCAAATTTGCTAAATTTGTGCATAGATCAGAAACATGCTCTAAAACTTTCACTGAGGATTGAAGACATGAATCAGAGACATGTTAAGAACAAGAGATTATGAATGAGTGGAGAAGATAGAGAGAGAAAGAGATGAGTTTTAATGGTTTTAATGACCCTACAACAAGGTTCTAGAGAAGAGATTGATGAAGAGATCAAGAACACAACAAGAGAACCTTCAGATTATGGTGAATTTAAATTAAAGTTAACAACTAATTAGATCTTTGTATAAGCATACAGAGGAAACAAACTGAAGAAAAACAGAGATAACCCGTGTGATGAGGATCCCTCATTCTCACGTTTCATCCAAGTCTCTCTAGGATCTACCAATCCAAACCCATCAAAACAAATCAAAACCCATTAATTTCAAACGAAAACTCAAGCAACATGTACAAAAATAAGATTTTTCAAACAAATATTTGCTCAAACAATAATTTAAATCTACCTTCAAACTGTGATTTCCTTCAAGCACATCAAGAAGAGGGGTTTTAGGGATCCCGTGCGAAGAAGAGGAAGAAGAGGGGTTTAGGGATTAAGATTTTGACGCAATAAAAGAGGAAGAAGAGGGGTTTTAGAGCTCCCGTGCGAAGAAGAGGGGTTTTAATTAGGGCTCCCGCGCGAAGAAGATGGGTTTTAGGGCTCCCGCGCGAAGAAGAACTGAAGAGGAAGAAGAGGGGTTTTAGGGCTCCCGTGCGAAGAAGAGGGGTTTTAATTAGGGCTCCTGCGAGAAGAAGACGGGTTTTAGGGCTCCCGCGCGAAGAAGAACTGTTTTTGGGCTCCCGCGCGTGTGCTGAAATGAAAGGTTTGCAAAAATTTGGTTTATAAACGAAAGGATGATGTTGGTGCCCATTAGTTTTAAAAAGTAAGGTCACGGGTTCAAACCCCCTTACTTTCACTTTAGAGGGTCGTTGTATGTAAATTGCCTCTGATCTGGGCCGTTGTTTTCTCTACAACGGCCCATGACTGTGGTTTTTGTTAAAACAGTGGTGTTGTTTTTCCTTCATTTTCACGTAGTGACTTTCTTGAATTCCAACTGATTTAGATCCACTCGGTTCTGATCCACATTGTGCCATTATCCTTTGCTGAAAACATTGGCAAACTCTAGTTGTTGATCAAACTATCATTTAAGGATATAAAATGCAGTAATAAGATAATTGAAAATTGTAGCTAACTTATAACAATATTAAAATAGGGAAATCAACAATAAGAAATGTATGTAATTCTTTTGTTATAATTATTGGATAGAAGACAAAAGGCTCAAGTGAACAATATGAAATAACTAGATTAATCTTCGTCCTCGCCCTCATCCACAACATTAGATGCTAATGCCAGTACTAAAGCATCTGCTTTTGATTTTCCTTCAAATGCTAAGGGATCTTCATAGGCATCCACATCCCGAGTCAATCTCTTTAGAGCATCCAACACGACATGCCAAACACCCCTTGTTTGATCTTTATAATAGAAGACTTGAGTGGCCTAAGAGGCAAGAATAAACGGCTCATCTTCTTCATGTGGAATCCTCATAAATCTCCCAAGATTAACAAACACCAAGCTAGTTTCTGGATCAACCACACAACCATTTTTTTAATCTTTTATACGAGCCCAATCGCAGTAGAAGACTGTTTTTTGAAGTAACCATAATCCAACTCAAGTAATTGTTTGATAATACCATAATAAGTAACTTCTTCCATATGGTTCTTATCTTTCGCACTTGACCTGAAGCTAGTTAAAGCCTTCATGGCTACTCCACTATTTTGTGCGCTTTTATTCATTTCTGATTGTGTGGTACAAAAATGATAACCATTGATCATGTAAGCATTATATGATATGGCATTGAAGTCTAGACCATCAACAAAGTTCTTCATGATAAAATTTTCTTCATTTTCTAATTATTTTCTTAACCCAGGAATGTAGTTGCCCCTCTGATGCTTATTCCTTGACTTGTGATCTTGAAGATATGTCTGGTACTTCCTGTAAATATTAACTCTTAATTATATTATATCATTTTGAAAACAAAATATATAATTTAAAAATATAAAATAAATTACTTCTCCCACTCAATATTTTCTGGATAATGCTTTACAACCCATATGCGTATTTGTTCATACTACACGTGTTGAAGAATATAAGTTTTTCCACTTCCATTGATAGGGTACCCAAAAGTAACGTCTTGCTCCATGAACGCAGTTTCTCCTTTCTTATGGCTTCCTCTGCTAGAATTTGGCATATATTCCACGCAATATCTCATACATTCTTCCATGAGATATTGCTCCATAATACACCCCTCTGGATATGTCTGATTTTTCACCTAATACTTATATGTTTTCATCATCCTGCACATTTTTTTCAATTAGATATCAATGCTAACGTTATTAACTAAAAGAAGTTATTAATTTTACTGTGCGAATTTACCTCTCGAAAGGATACATCCATCGATATCGGGCAGGTCCACAAACAAGCGCTTCCTCTGCTAAGTGAACAACAAGGTGTATCATAAAAACAAAAAATGACGGTGGGAAGTACTTTTCAAATACACATAGTGTTTCGACTATGTGTCTTCTCATGTTCAAAAGATTAGCACTGGAGATAACCTTGGAACATAGGACATTAAAAAATATTAACAATTGTCGAATAGCAACTTTCAATGGTTTCTCTTTCTTGAATGCTTGCATCAACAACACTGGCAGTAACTGTTGCATCAAGATATGATAATCATGTGACTTCAAGCCTTTGAGTTGGAATTCCTTCAAACATACCTTGTCCTTCCAATTTCCACTATTTCCAATAGGAACCTTCAAATTGTGCAAAGTTTTATAAATTATTTCCTTTTCTGCTCGTGACAATCAAAATGGAGCTTTAGGACAATATAACTTGTCATTTTCTTCCACGGGCCACAAATTTTTCCTTATATTAATATCTTTGAGATCATAACAGGCTTCAACACCATCTTTGGTTTTACCCTTTGTGTCCATAATTGTAGCAATTAGGTTCTCTGTGACAGGCTTCAACACCAGCAAGGGGTGGGATTCGAACTCAAAATCTCCGCTTTTTGAGGCGTGGTCGTGGCCATTGTGTCAACCCTGCGTTGAAGACTGACTGTTCATTTATTTTTCCATTCCCTATTGGTCAATCCCTAACATGGATAGATATATGTATTGTACAGCAATTGCTTGAGGAATTGCCTCAATGAATTCGAGCCACTAATTCATAAATCTTATGTGCCACACCAATAGCTCAAGTGGACCGATTGAGTGGTAGCTCAGTCGGTATCCTCCCACCTTTGTGAGGCTTGAGGTCGTGGGTTCTAAAATTCACGTTTGCTTCCCCCCTTATATTAATAAGGTGAGGGTTGTAGCTTGAGGAAATGACTCAATGAGTCCCATCCACTGATTCGTAAATCCTATGTGCCATATCAATAGCTCAAGTGGACCGATTGAGTGGTAGCTCAGTTGGTATCCTCCCACCTTTGTGAGGCTTGAGGTCGTGGGTTCTAAATTTCACGTTTGCTTTCTCCCAAAGATTAATTAGGTGAGGGTTGTTGGGTAAGATTTATTTCCCTATGTGATTTATTCCTCAAGTGCTGCTCCTGAACTGTAATACTTTGGCACAACATCATTGATTGTAATATGTAATTTTCTCTACAATAATATGTCAAGATCATGTACTCTTGTGAGGAATGGTTTGCTATATATATATATATATATATATATATATATATATATATATAGTATGCATAATATACATGGTTGCTTTAAACAAGTAGGAATGCTCAAAGGCGAATGGATTTTTTGCTTTATACAGTTTGCAGCTATTCTGTGTCAAACAGTGGGAATTTTTTTTTGCAAAAATTGCAAATTTCAGTTGTATCTTTTTTTCCTTCCCCCGTTATCACGGAAATGCCAAAAAAGAAGCATTGCAGCTACCTAACAACTAACTGAAAAAATAAATAAATTTGAAATGTCCGGATGTGGGTTTATGAAAATGTGCAAATTAATCTCTATAATTCCAAGATTTCTTTGATATGATGTGAATGTTAAGGATCATCAATCAGACGGGTCAATGGTCACTCCATTAATGCTCATCACTAATCAGATCATGGGACATTTGGCTACTCTGTACTTTGGCAAAATATCCGACATTAGGTGTAGTGCCAATGCACCAGCTTGGGTGGTGTGGGGGTGACAATTTTATTTAACTGGAGCCCTTTTCATCAATTCTTAAACATTTGGTATACGTTGCTGCTGTTTATAGATTAGATTCAGCCACAGAACGATTTTTAAAATCTAATCAAGAGCCTAGAAAAAGCCTTCAAACGGCTAAACAGCATATGGGCATCAATCTAAATGGACACACAAAATGCTTTGATTAGATGGTTAGAAGCCTAACAAGTAGTTATATACAAAAGAAGGGATACTGACTCATGACCTACGGTTAAACACCAAACTGATTTTTTAAATGAGCTCACACGACCATGGGTCAAAAAATCGTCCGATACCGATACGTATCAGTTTTAGACTTGGGCGATATGATACATTGCCTGTATATTGTACCCCTTAAAAAACAGGATAATTATCGTCCGACATGAGCAATGTATCGCCCGTATCGGATAATACGGACGATATATTCAAATTATCGGGCAATAATTTCAAATTGTTGTCTGATAATTTGATTTTTGACTTTTTTGAAAAAAAAAATGTATCAAAATGATACATTGAATGTATCGGACGATACGCAATACTTATCGAACGTATCGAACGATACGTATCGTTCATATCGACCGATACGACCGATAATTTGATTTTTAAAACTTTTTGAAAAAAAAAAATTATATTGAAACGATGCATTTAATGTATCGCCAATACACGATACGTATCTTCCTGAACTTCAGGATGATACGCGATACTTATCTTTCTGAACTTCAGGACGATACGTATCGAAAATCCGATATTTTAACCCTTGCACACAACTAAACTAGAGCTTTTTTATAGCACACCATTGAAGTGTGATGAAGTTTATTCTATTTGGCGGACGTTTGAGATCAATTTAAATTGTCTAAGTGACAATCCATCATTAGAACATATTTTACCCAAAAAATCATGCCCATAAGTGAATGTGAATCATTCGATTGACGAACTTTAATATCATGCCCATTTCCCTTCTACTTATGATCTATCAGTTTGATGGTGTATGGTCGTTTAAAAACCATTGATGGTATATGACCGTTTAAACACCATCTTGGTGTTTAAATCCTGTGTCAGCCCCAAAAGAAAATGCCTAACAAGCAATTATGGGCTCTTTCATCTCCATATTGGCCTGCCACCTGGACATCTAAATCGATGAACGCGGCACTGCTGCACACCTTATACAAATTCTTAATGTAATATTAGGTTAGATAGACATTAAACACCAAAATAGCATTTAAATAACTTTACACCACTAAAATTTTCTTCACTATTTTTTTTTTTTATACGAAAATTTTCTTCACTATTATGCCACATGGAAGTGGAACATGCCTCACCCAAATAATCATGTCTATAAATAGATATGAACCATTCGATTGGTGATCTTTAATACCAGCCATTAAAAAACATGAACAAGGTTAATATTAAGATGCATAGATCGTATGGTTCAAATATCTTAGAAAGTGTGATTTTCATGCCCAATTCAGATCAATGTATGAGCTATAACTTTGATGGCGTAGATTTCTCACGCCTTGCTATGTCAAGGGCGTAAGATCACTTCAACAACATTTTGATAGACGCTAAAGAGAGTTGTGCCCATTCTTAATAAAATCACCCACTTAAATAAAAGGAAAAATTTGTTGACTGTTTTAAATTAGATGGTGTAGATCACTTTTTGTCCCAATCATCTTGAGATTATGGGCCTACCATCGACAATCAGATGTTGATTTCACGTAGAATACATCCCAAAAAGTGAACGTGAACATATGGTACCATTAAACATGGTTCACATTCGCCTTTTGGGATGAGTGTCACGTGTAATCAACGTCAGAGCGTCTGATAGTAGGCCCATGATGTGAAGATCTATTTTGTGGAAGATTAGGACAACAAGTGATCTTCATTGTCTAATTTAAAGCAGTCAACCGAATTTTTCTTTGTTTAAATGAGGTGACTGTAACATAAAGTGGTGTGATATTAACATCAGCCTAAAATAAAAGTCACCATTCTAAAATGAGTTCCTATATGAAGCTATTGAGCATTCTCTGAAATGATAATTCCTAAAAGGTGAGTGGGTGATTGGACGGTCGAGATTGTTATATACACAAACCTTAATGGTAGAGATGGGATACCACAAGGTGGTAGAGATGGGGATACTACAATCTTTAATGGTACTAACCAGTACGTTATATTTTCACCTTCCCGTTTGATATTCTCTCCCTCCATATGGCAATAATGGCATTTTTAGTAATTGGCGCCAAAAGGGAAGGGTTAAGAGAAAACATCTAAAGCTAGTGACACTTCACCAAACATTGAAAATTTTAAGCCGATCTCCACCCTCCATTCAAAAATAGCTCCTCTCTTTCATTCAAATCCCAAGACTCTAACAACAAAAAAACAAAAAATAAATCAAACGAAAATGTTTTCTCCATCACCAAACGGTTGAATTTACAAATAAAGTTACAAGTGAATACAATACCTCAATCTTACTAATTCATCAAAGAAGAATTAATAAAACAAAATTTGCTTCAGATCGCAGACCCCCACTAGCTGAATCCCCACAAAGACCTCGTGCCCGCCTGATTTTATGCCCCGGTAGCTCCATTCCACTCCCATTAGGTACGTAAATCAAAGAAACACTTTCATCCATTTCCAAAAACACAATCAGAAAAGATGATAATTGATTTACCTTTATACAGCAGCTACTTTGACAAAATCCCAACTCCCGAATTGGGTTTCTTGTTTACTATCTAATGATGCTTCTAAGTTCTAATAATTTAATTTTCTATGTATTCCCTTTAGTTTCCTTTTTTACATTATTTTATAATGATGCCTAAATGCCCTTTTAAGATTAGTTAGTTTACTTCCATCAGGCATAGTGGACTATTAGATATGAAGCTCATCTCTGGGATAATAGTTGCATTCCATCAGGCATAGTGGACTATTAGATATGAAGCTCGTCTTTGGAATAATAGTTGCAAGAAGGAAGGCCAGACCAAAAAAGGAAGCAAGGTTGGTAAAAAAACAAAGAATACCCTTCTTTAGTAATTATTACGTATTAGAAAATACTCTTGTTCTTGGCTCTGCATCTTCTTTTTTTCAACTTATTTTGGTGGTTTGCTAACTGTTATCTTGTCTGGTCTGTGTGTGTTCTTAATTGTGGGGGAATAATTATACAATCAAATCTATGTAGTTTATCTGGATAATCATTTTTTAACTGAATCATCAAGTTTTTTAAATTTTCTCTAGCCACCCTATTCAAAAAAAATTTCCCTTAGCATTGCCATTTTTTTGTAACCTCAGGGGTTTATGATATGGAAGGGAAAGGTGTAGGAGCTTACGATTTAGCAGTGCTCAAGTAGTGGGGACCTGCGACTCATATCAACTTCCTGGTGACGATTCATCGACTACTTATGACTGATTATTGTTTGGGACATTTATCTTGAAAATGGGTCTTATGCAATTGGATAATTACCACAAAGAACTTGAAGAAATGAAGAACATGAGCAGACAGGAATACGTTGCTCCTTTGGATAGTGAATTGCATCTGGATCTTCGAATTATCGAATCCACTGAACTCTGAATATTAACTTTGAACTTGAGCTTCAAACGAACCTTGAATCCGAATTTGAATACGACTATAAATATGAACTCTGAAAATGAATGCATACTCTGAACTTTAAATCTTTGAATCCGAATATGATCATAGAAATAAAACTCTAAATCTCTGAACTTTGCATTTGGTCGATACGGCGGAATATTTGTGTATTTGAACATTTAATCTATAATTTAAGTGATAAGGCGGGTTATCTATAATTAGAACCGGTACGACAGGATATCCGTAATTAGAACCGGTATGGCGGGATATCCGTAATTTGAACTGGTACGATAGTTTATTTGTAATTTTAATCTTTTGAACTTCGAAACTCCGAACTCTGAACTTTGAACTCTTGAATATGAAACTTTGAATTTGAAACCTTCAATTTGAACTTGACTTTTGAACTCTAAACACCAATTTGAAACTATGAATAAGAACTTCAAAATGGAATCCGTTGAACATTGAATATGAACCTTGAATTAGAATCCTATGGACTTCGAATATGAATATGAATATCGAGTCTTTGAACACTGAATCTCTGAACTTGGAACCCGAACTTGGAATTTGAGAACTTTGAATATGAACTTAGACTTTGAAAATGAATGAGATCGAAGGAAAATAGTGAAAACTTTGAATCCCTGTTTTGATATAAAATGCCTTGGACACTCTGTTTTGAATCATATGAAAAATGCTTTTGAATTCTGTCATTTAATATGTGCATTGATTTGATATATGTAACTGGTATTGAAATTTTTCCTATTGAGCTTAGACTGTTAGTTCACCCCTACTATATGTCACAGGTATAGATCTTGATCCGAACCCCGGAGCTTGAGAATGACCTGAAAGACGAGGATCTTCCGCCTAAGGAGTTGTCCATAGATAGTGATTTCAGACTCAGTAAGATTTTAGATTTTTGGAATTGGTACGTCCAGTGTTTTTGTAGAATGATAGAATTAATTTTGTACAGACATTATATGTTGCTGTTTATGTGATGGTTCGCCATCACCGGTGATTTTACTTTAGATTTTGTTCATATGCTCTACATAGAAAGGAAAATTTTAGTTTTTCCATGTATAATTATCTGCTTTGATTTTTCAGTTGGTCAAAAAATATATATATATAAATAAAATAATAATAATAATATCTTAGAAAATTATGTTAGAAAAATCTAGGCTGTCACAAAATATGACCTCTCCAACTACTATGAAAATGGATTTCAGACACGTTAACTTTCATCATTTGGAAAAATCACGGGACCGTTATCTTAACAATCAAAATATACTATATATAACAAAACGATTACAATGAGTAAGAATGATACATCGACAATGAACGCATGCCTTGTCAATTCCCAATGCAATCCTTCTTGATTACTTGTTTTTCCGGAAAAAAAAAAGTGTCTGGTCGCTATGGCAGTTAATAACCTTTTAAAATATTTTTATGTGATACTTTAACGGTGTTTGATTGCTTTTACTCAAATCAAATCAAAGAGATATTTTTCATTGCAATCTTTAACCCACCAAAATCTAAGCATTATGATCTCCGTATTAAATGACACATTTATGAAAATTGTATTACAGGTATTTTTTGTGTTTAGTTTTGGTTAACCATATACCAACTCATCCTGACATATATTTCACAATAAATAGATATGTTATTACATAGATATTTTTTGAATATATATAAAATTTTTTGTGTTTAGTTTAATTTTGGTAATGATCACTTGATATGAGTCACGCATGACTCAAGTGGGTAATCGTCAGATAAAGTTGTGGTTAACATTTGACAGTTATGCTTGACTAGAGTCAATTGATCATTACCCTATATATGATCACAATTGTCACTGTCCCTTGATAATTTATTTGTAATCCTTTCAACATCGTGGTATAATTTTGCCTCATTTGGTAAGAAAAAGATCATTTATTCTAACCAGCCCTTTCATTGATATAATGGATTTTGTTTATATGTTCCATTTTATTGCTGAGTATTTTGGCCTTGTTTGTATAGATCAGTCTTCAAATTGGATTTTGGCCCTTCGGGTTCTGTGAGGCCTCTTCCGACCCAACCCGATCCAACCTTTGGGTCAAGTATTTTATGGGCGACCCGAATCAAATGCCTGCCCTAAATGCCCGATGCCTGACTTGACCCGAAAGTTTCAGGTCGAGTACTTCTGTTGGGTCGGACCTTCAAGTACTTGATTCAGCGGGTTCGGGCAGGATTGGTCAATGAATCGGGCATTCAGCTCAAGTCTACGGGTAATATTCCAATTTCGTTTTGTGTTGCAAAGCTTAAAAGTGTGATTAATTAAGAGATAGAATAAGGAGGTCTTTTGATATGTTGATAGATGACCACGTCCTTAATATATTTCAGTTTCCGTCCAATTTACGGAACTTCCACGGCTACACCCAAACCGATATATTTCAGAGGAATTTATGAATTTTTTCAATTATATATACTAAATAGATTTAATGCCTACGGACCTAATTTTTTTTTGTTTTTTTTAAAACATGAAATAGATAAAACAAAAATTCAAAATATAAGTATGGGTGGGAGTTCCTACCTATGATTAGAAATGATAATCATATTTAAAATAGAAGAACTAATTATTGTTTGTCTTAATAGTAAACTCACCGAAATTGAAATAGCCATATTGAAAATGATCACTTGCGATCTGCTGGTCAACAACTGGACCATAGTAAACGGCCACCATTGAAGAGAAATATCCAAGATCTAGCCTGCAAGTTCACCGATAGTAATTGTACCGAAGGGCCGGGTTGGAAAAGATTTAGTGCGATCCGACATCTCTAGAGCGATGAAATGCATGTTGGGTCGGGTCTCGGGTCTCTCGTGCACGCATGCTAGGGCCATCTTAAATATGAAGGCCACCTTTTCTCCCAATTGACCAATGGGAGGAGCAAGCCGTTGGTCCAACACATCCACCAACAATTGATCTCTGCCGTTAGATGAGGATAGAGAGTCGATGAGATCTCTAGGATGTCTTCCCATCATAACTTCCAGTGATACTACTCCAAAGCTGTAAACATCACTTTTTTCTGTGATCTTCATGGTGTAAGCAAGTTCTACAAAATGCATGCCGAGTTAAATATTAAAATAATATAATGGAAAATTTTAGACAAACAAATAGAATTTATTTGAAAAAGGGAAAAGGAGTGTCATATGAGTTGAAATGTTTGGATGAAGACTTGCACTCGAACATGATCTATAAAAAAATATAATTTTTTTGTGTGGTCAAAACCTTGGTTAAAGTTTGGATATCACCTCACACATCCTGATGGAGTGATTTTGTTTTTTCGTTTGACCATATTTGTGGTATCCACCCTTTCTAATTTTTATTAATCAAACCTTACCACCCTTGGGCTCGTGACTCGTGGAACTCGATCTCCTCGAAGGGTGCAATGTGGACCCTATCTGGTTCGAACGCATGAGTCCATCATGTT
This sequence comes from Chloranthus sessilifolius, assembly GCA_021018995.1. Taxonomy (NCBI): domain Eukaryota; kingdom Viridiplantae; phylum Streptophyta; class Magnoliopsida; order Chloranthales; family Chloranthaceae; genus Chloranthus; species Chloranthus sessilifolius. The sequence continues at coordinate 116,521,573 of CM037594.1, read as the reverse complement.
CGAACTCGTATCCCAGCCCTTCTGAAAATAACCAAACACTTGCTTTTTCTAATGGGTAAGCAGGGATTAAACCTGAGATCTCGAGGGTGCTATATTGCCAAGCCCTTTTGAAAATAACCAAACACCTTTTTCTAATGGGTAAGGGGGTTTAAAGGTTCAATCTCAAGGTTGTTATATTGTCAACCTTGTTGCAGAGGCAGAAAAACCTGGTGCATAAGGCTCCTTTTAGCAGGGTTGTGTCAACATTTTGGCTGCCCAATAAGAAACTAACCCGACCTAATGCCAAGCTCAAAAACTGAACCATATAAAATATTGGGTGGGGTCGACTAGATCAGACTCGACCCGAAGGTTCGGTCTGATGTCTCAGGCCCAACCTGACCCGTAAGTCGGGTCGGTGTACTAAGAGAAGGGTTCTTGGCTCTCTTTTGGGGAATATGATCTCAAGAACTTTTTGTTGAAACCATCAGTCCGGAGGACAAACAATATTCATCTTCTGCCGTGATAACATTAGAACCATCAGTTGTGCCGAAAGAATCTTCAGCTTTGGTTACGATTAGATCAAAGTCCAATTGGTTGACCTTGCTTTCTTGCTCAACTTGTGGCAATTGCACAACAAAGAATCTTAACTTTCACAATTTTCATTTTTATTGGATGACATTTAATAGAAATTTTAAATAATCAATGGTGGCAAATCTGGTTGAACACGAAATCAAGTTCATCCAGTTGGACCAACGGATGGTAAAAAGAGTCGAAAAACCGAACTTTGATGAAACCAAACTGAAAAAGACCAATCAAAAATCAAACCAAAACTAATCAAAACTCAAAAGTAGAAACCGGCTCTGGATTAGTTTGTTTTCGGTATTGGGAAAATTAAAAAAGTAACGGCTACGAAGGGAGAGAAAATCAACCCTAAAACCGTAAAAGCTGAAAACAGAAAATTTTCATATTAAAAAAAGAAATACCGAATACCGAACTCCACCAAAGCGACTGAAACCAGATCGGTTCGGTTCCTTTTCGTTTTTAGGGAACGGGGCTTTCGGTGAATCGAAATCAAAACCGAAAAATTGGGTGTCACCGATACCAAGTATTGGTTGCGGATTTGGTCAACCGAACTTCCACCTTTAACTTGGACAATAATATATAGTTCTCAAACAAACAAAAAGTAAATAAAGTTCTTGAAGTCATGTAACTTACCTGGCGCCATGTAGCCATAAGACCCCACAACAGCGGTCCATAGAGACGAATCTGGGTGCAACCATCTTGCTGTACCAAAGTCTGATACACGAGCTTCCAACTCCTCATCCAATAAAACGTTGTTAATCGAAATGTCCCGGTGCACGATAGCTGGCAAGCAGTCATGGTGTATGTAGGAGAGAGCGTGTGCAACCCCTTGTATAATCTTCACTCTTCTCACCCAATCCAACTCCACTCCCCCATCCTCACCATACAACACCTTTCCCAAACTACCCCTCTCCACATACTCGTACACCAAATACATGCACCCCTTCGACGAGCAAAACCCATGCAACTTCACGATATTCTTATGTCGGATCTCCCTCAACGTCTCGATCTCGTTCATGAAACTCAATCGATTCGTTGCTTGAATGTCGTTGGAATCCGATATGTGAAGGCGTTTCACAGCGACTGTACGACCGGACGAAAACTCGGCTTTGTAAACACTCCCGAATCCGCCTTTCCCGATACAATGTCGTTCACTGAAATCCTCGGTTGCTCTTACGATATCGCCAAAACTGAAATCGACTTCTCTGTCCAAGATTAACGATGGAGGATTAGCTTCGTTCGATCGGTTTTTATCTTCTGCTGCTCTCTTTTGCTTCGCCGTTACTAGCAAGAATCCAACTACGAGTGTGGCTATGAAGAAAACGCTGACGATAGGGACAACGATGGCTATAAGAGCATTCCTATTAGGCCCAGTTCTTTGAAAATCAGAAGTACAAGGCTTCAATCTTTGTGCATCACCACACAAGACAGAGTTTCCCTCAAAGGACATCAGGGTTCGATTTTGGAAAATACCCGCGACGGAACCGACCAATTGATTGTAAGATAGATCGACAACATCCAAACTAATCATCTCTGATAAACTAGACGGAATTCTGCCAGAAAGGTTGTTATGAGAGAGATTGAGGCTTTGAAGAGACACCAACATCCTCAGATCTTGGGGGATAGGCCCAGAGAGAGAATTATTGCTCAAATCTAAAAACATCTGCAGATGAATCAAATTACCGAGTTGATATGGTATTTCTCCAATTAATTTGTTATTGCTTAAATTCAAACTCAACAATCTGGTGCAGTTTCCCAGCGTAGGTGGTATGTTTCTAGTGAGTGCATTTTGTGAGAAATCGACTAGTGTGAGCCAAGAAAGATCACCGATCTTCGAAGGAATCTTGCCACATAAATGATTGTTACTCAAATTAAGTTTATATAAAAAGCTTAAATTGCCCAACTCCATTGGAATCTTTCCAGTTAAATCGTTGGATTCCAAGCTTAGGTCACGTAATTGGAGCATGTTCCCAAATTGAGATGGAATTTCCCCAAAAACTTTATTTCTAGCAATATTTAGCGAAGTGAGCGCCTTACATTTACCCCATTCTGGTGAAAGCATGCCTGAAAACTGATTCCTAGAGAGGTCAATGTACATAAGATTTGTGAGTTGACCGATCTCCGGCGGTATCGAACCCGTAAGCATGTTATGTGAAAGCGCTAAATCGGTCAAAGCTTTCAAATTCCCAATTTCTGGAGGTATCGAACCTGAAAGGTAATTTTTATGCAGGTTGAGTGTTGCAAGATTTGTCAGTTGACCGATCTCTGGCGGTATCAAACCCGTAAGCATGTTCTCGGACAGCTCTAGATCGACTAAATCTTTCAAATTCCCAATCTCTCGCGGTATAGAACCTGAAAGGTTATTTGCATATAGGTAGAGTGTCGTAAGATTTGTGAGTTGGCCGATCTCTGACGGTATCGAACCTGTAAGCATGTTCTGTGAGAATTCTAAATTGACCAAATCTTTCAAATTCCCAATCTCTGGCGGTATCGAACCTGAAAGGTTATTTGTATACAAGTAGAGTGTCGTAAGATTTGTGAGTTGGCCGATCTCTGGCGGTATCGAACCCGTAAGCATGTTCCGTGAGAATTCTAAATCGACCAAATCTTTCAAATTCCCAATCTCTTGAGGTATCGAACCTGAAAGGCTATTTCTATACAGGTAGAGTGTTGTAAGATTTGTGAGTTGGCCGATCTCTGGCGGTATCGAACCCGTGAGCATATTCTCGTACAAAGCTAGATCGACCAAATCTTTCAAATTCCCAATCTCTGGCGGTATCGAACCCGTAAGCATGTTCTTGGACAGATCTAGATCGACCAAATCTTTCAAATTCCCAATCTCTCGCGGTATCGACCCTGAAAGGTTATTTGTAAACAGGTAGAGTGTTGTAAGTTTTGTGAGTTGGCCGATCTCTGGCGGTATCGAACCCGTAAGCATGTTATCAGACAGCTCTAGATCGGCCAAACCTTTCAAATTCCCAATCTCTCGCGGTATCGACCCTGAAAGGTTATTTGTATACAGGTAGAGTGTTGTAAGATTTGTGAGTTGGCCGATCTCTGGCGGTATCGAACCCATGAGCATATTCTCGTACAAAGCTAGATCGACCAAATCTTTCAAATTCCCAATCTCTCGCGGTATCGACCCTGAAAGGTTATTTGTAAACAGGTAGAGTGTTGTAAGTTTTGTGAGTTGGCCGATCTCTGGCGGTATCGAACTCGTAAGCATGTTATCAGACAGCTCTAGATCGGCCAAACCTTTCAAATTCCCAATCTCTCGCGGTATCGACCCTGAAAGGTTATTTGTATACAGGTAGAGTCTCGTAAGATTTGTGAGTTGGCCGATCTCTGGCGGTATCGAACCTGTAAGCATGTTCTCGTACAAAGCTAGATCAACTAAATGTTTCAAATTCCCAATCTCTGGCAGTATCGAACCTGAAAGGTTATTTGTATACAAGTAGAGTGTTGTAAGATTTGTGAGTTGGCTGATCTCTGGCGGTATCGAACACGTAAGCACGTTCTCGGACAGGTCTAGTTCGACCAAATCTTTCAAATTCCCAATCTCTGGCGGTATCGACCCTGAAAGGTTATTTGTATACAGGTAGAGTGTCGTAAGATTTGTGAGTTGGCCGATCTCTGGCGGTATCGAACCCGTAAGCATGTTCTCGTACAAAGCTAGATCAACTAAATCTTTCAAATTCCCAATCTCTGGCGGTATCGAACCTGAAAGGTTATTTGTAAACAAGTAGAGTGTTGTAAGATTTGTGAGTTGGCCGATCTCTGGCGGTATCGAACCCGTAAGCATGTTCCGTGAGAATTTTAAATCGACCAATTCTTTCAATTTCCCAATTTCTGGAGGTATCGAACCTGAAAGGTTATTTGTAAACAAGTAGAGTGTTGTAAGATTTGTGAGTTGGCCGATCTCTGGCGGTATCGAACCCGTAAGCATGTTCTCGGACAGCACTAGATCGGCCAAACCTTTCAAATTCCCAATTTCTGGCGGTATCGAATCTGAAAGGTTATTTGTAGATAGGTAGAGTGTTGTAAGATTTGTGAGTTGGCCGATCTCTGGCGGTATCGAACCCGTGAGCATGTTATTGGACAACTGTAGATCAACTAAATCTTTCAAATTCCCAATTTCTGGAGGTATCGAACCTGAAAGTTTATTTGTATACAAGTAGAGTCTCTGAAGCAGTCGGAGACGACCAATAGAAGAAGGTATCGGACCGGCTAATTGATTATCCCCCAATGCAAGATAACAAAGATCCGAGATGAAGCCAACCTGTGGAGGTATCCCACCAGTGAAATAATTGCCTCCTAGACGAAGAACTTTGAGTCTCGTAAGGTTGGGTAAGCTTGATGGTATGGGACCTTGAAAGAAATTAGATGTGAGATTGAGATACTCAATGGTCTTTAAACTATTTAGCAAAGAATTGGGTAGGGGACCACTAAGTCTGTTATTTGACATGTCCAGGAACGTAAGAGAAGGTATGCTCCTGAATTTTGAAAAATTTTGAGATTCCAAGTGGTTCACTCCTACATCAATGTGCCGTACCTTTTGGAGATTGCTAAGTTGGTAAGGGATCGTGCCATTGAGACTGTTTTTGCCGAGGTTGAGGTGGCGGAGCTCCGAGAGACGTCCAATTTCTATAGGGATGGACCAACCGAAATAATTGTTACTCAGATCCAAGTAGGTGAGCTTAGAGAGGTTGGCGATGCCGGATGGGATGGCTCCCTCAAGATTGTTGGAATTGATGTCCAAGCGAGTGAGGTTGGGGAACAGAGAGAAGTCAAACTCGTCGAGGGTTCCGCCGAGACCAGAATTTGGAAGGTTTATCTCGACGACGACGCTTCTGTTTCTGGGGCGGCCGCACACTATTCCGGTCCAGTTGCATAGGGTGTTGGTGTTGGTGAGGTTCCATGAATTGAGAGAGCGATGAGTTGTTAAGCTGGTCTTCCAGTTGACAAGAGCTCTGGCTTCTGTAGTTTCTGCTCTTGTTTTGAAAGAGGAGAGAGAAAACAGGAGGAGAAGAAGAGAGAGAAGATGAGGAGTTGGTTGAAGGTTAAGCATGATGGTATTCCTGGTTCTACAAACAAGTTTGTTGCTGCCAAAGTAATGGTGCAGCCCTCGCTTGATTCAAAGCAATCAATTGGAGCAGATGGGGTGAGCATATGTCTAATCATTGGTACCCAAGACTTTAGAGTACCATTAAATACCTAGACTTTAGAGTACTATTAAATCCACCCACAGAATCTTTAAATCCACCCAAGCTTAAATACATTGGTTACCTTGAATCGAACGATGGAGATCATTTATACTCCTAATATTTCATATGATGGATCTTGTGATCGGGCGTATCATCAGATGATTAGTGTTTTATTTCACGTGGCTCACATCTAAAATAAGTGACCTTAATATTATGTCCGAGCTAAAAATTGATTTTAAGGTCATTTTTTTGAGTGTGTACTAAATGAAATAAGAAATAAAGTGTCTGATGGTATGCCCATGATCTCAAAATCCATCATATGAAAGATTGAGAGTATAAATAATTTTCATCATCTGATTCAATATAGTCAATGTGTTTTAGCGTGAGTGTACTCAAAGATTTAGTGGGTGAATTTCAAGGTACTCTTAGACTTAATTGTGTGGCGCCTTTATAATTACAATTAGAATCCAACTATTCTTCCGGTCATTTAACACAATATATGTGTACCTCATGTTGTAGAAAAGTAAATATATTTTGATGGTCGTGTTTAAATAATGTGCAGTTAGAACTAGGGTTGCATATTTTGTTTATGGTGAACCAAATTAAATCCGAAAATCTTGGTTTTTAATTTGGTCCAGCCTGAACCAAAATGGAACCTAAGTGGGTCCAATTTCAATTCTTTTGTTAAGATATGAGTTAATGATGGGTCCAAGCTAGATGGACCACTAGGATTGATGAAAGATGTGGGTTGGTCATGTGGTGCAATTATGAGCTGCCGTGTTGAGATTGCCGGTTGCCAATGGCACCCATTCAAACCGAATGTGGCACGCACATTTGACTCTCTAAAGGTCATTTTGGATAGAACCCGGGAAAAAGTGATAAAATTGTTGATATTTTATACCGTATTCCTAACTCGTAGAAATATGAGGGATTATAACGTTTCTCCTCTATGTGAGAGAGAGAGAGAGAGAGAGAGAAGGGCGGGGGTCGTAATATATTTTTGTGTTTTATGATAAATAGGGATAATATATTTACTATCCTTAAAAACACTCAAACAATTAAATTCATAATAAAATATTTGTCTCTATACCCTTTATCCAAACTGCCTTTACGAGTTAAAATTGGTAAATGGGCCATTAGCCAGATTACGCAGGCAAGGCAAGCTTGAAATTGGACAAATTTAGGATATTATGGTGTGGCAAGTGTGGGCTCACAATGTATAAGACAATGCTATATAATAGACGGGAAATAACAAATCATTCCACGGATTGCTGATGTGGGCCCCAGCAATGTACGTCGGGCGCAGCCACTTATATCGCGCCACATAAGTACCCGTTTAATGTTTTGATGTATCATGTCAGTTTATTCTAATTTTCCTTTATATATGGACCACATGCATGTTGGATATGTAATTTTCAATTGACAATATAGCCCTTAAGGAGTATATAATGTGGGGAAAGTTTTGTTTATTTATTTCTTTTGTAGAAAAAGTTTTCATCCACCATCGGAGGACCTCCAAAATTGGGAAAAACCTTCAATTGACATCGAGACATCAAATTGATGACACATAGAACATGGGTGCATTGGTTAGATCATATTTAACAAAACATATATTCAAAAACTCATCTCCACCATGTCATGCAGTCACACAGACGTGCAGACTGCTCATTGTAGACAAATTCCAAAAAATAAAATGGTGAAAGTCAAGATTTTCACATTTCAAAGGGTTGCAGATGTGGTTGAACATAAAATCCTATTCAACCCAGTTGGACCTGATCATTCTCCACTTAGGATAAGCTACGTTGGGCTAAAAACCACACTTATCGGAGAATTCGAACCGACTCATCTATGACAATTATTTATATTTGTTTTAGCAATCAATATTAGGTGCTTAATTCAGATGATTGCAATTATCTCTCGAAGTAATTCAGATGGTTGCCAGATTTTGTTTTTGAAATTTAAGCTTGCCGTATTAAAGTTGAACCCCCGACTTAATGACTGGTTACAAAAGCACCTAAGATTTTTCTTCCCTAAATTCATGTGTGAGGCAGACTAATATTGCATGTATTTAAGGTCAAAGATACAGTTATAATAAATAAATGCGTTCTTGATAACAAAGGAATGTGCCCTTAATCACTATTTTGGTGTTTATAGGATCTTAATTAGCCCATTAAAAGTGTAAGATGAGAGTAATCCAAGCTCATGCACTAGTTGACAATAGGCTCGAAAAGCATACTTTTAGGGAGACTTGAACCATTTGATATTGAAGTTTACTGATTAGATGACTCTAATATTGACGATATATTGTTCCTTTTTTTAACGGCTGATATTGGTGAAGTTTAGTGATCAGATGGATCGCATCATCTTGTAGACGTGATTCTATGTTTCAAACATGTTCCAAGTTTACTGATCAGATGGATCGCATCACCTTATGGCCAGGCCTCGTTTTGATCGCCTGATGGATTTCGGTCTTGATAATAGCACTAACACACTACAAAAATAAGGGGTTTCGATGGCACTTGCTATTAAGGCATTTTTTGGTAGCGGCAGGAATAGCGGCGGCAATTTTTTGTTTAAAAAACTGCCGCTAATTATAGTCTTATTTTTTGTAGTGACATCTCCTTTTAGTACCACAACTGACTCTCAGAAGGCCCCCTTTCTATCAGATTCCAGAATCTATATTTGCTCTTGACCATTGTCTAAGAAGAAAGATTTGATATTTTTTAAATTTATGCCATATGGAAAACCCTCCAAGCTCTTTAATTTGAAGGCCATCATGCAAAGGCCTTTTTTGCCAAAGAACACCATGAAATGTGATCTCTATAATATAATTGAAAAGAGTCAAAGACTATCATCGGATCCAATTGGCTGAGATAAATCAAATGGTAAAGACCATGTTTCGTGCCAATCTTTGGCAAAAATGATCTTTACATCAAGGTCTTCAAATAAAAAAGCTTAGATAGTGCTCCAAATGACATAAATCCAAAAAATATCAAGTCTTTCATTTTTAGCAATATACCACGATACAAAGTTCATGTGTTTAAAATGATCATACATCATTAAAATTATAGCTTTTATCTCACACCATTAAAGTGTGATTTATTAGTATGTCATGTGGGGCAAATATGTGATCAATATAAATTGTTCAAGTGGCAATCCAACATTGAAACATATCTCGGCCCAAGCAAGCATTCCTATAAGTGGATGTAAAACATCCGCTTGAGTGTGCATCAACAGGAAGTTGGTTACAATTGAGAATCTTCATCGTAAAGGTATGATTATCATATCTCGATGTATTCTTTGTTGGGGAGATTGTGAATCCAATGACCACTTATTTTTTTAATGTAAATATTCTAATTAGATATGGAGATCTATAATTGTCAGGCTCCAAATTCATAAGAAGAATGTGGATAATATTGAACAAGAGCTTTAATTTTGTTTGATGCATTCATTAGGGAATAACAAAAAATCAGTCTTGATAAAGCTAGCATTTGCAGCTTGTATCTGACATATTTAGAATGAAAGAAACAAAAGAATATTTGATAATTGTCAAACTTCAAAGAAAATAATACTTAAAAGGATTGTGGATGATGTTACAATCTCAATAGAAAGGGAAGATCAGGTTGTGAAGCTTCTCAGCAATGATGAACTGCTATCGAGATGGAACATAAAGCACCAAAGAAAGATTTCTTATGAATATGGGAAATGGAAGAAACCATCGATTGGAAATATTAAATTGAACTGTGATGGCTCAATTGCTAATGATTTGGCAAGGATTGGTGAGGTATTTCGCGATCACGAGGGTATAACTTTAAGAAGATTCAGTGGCCCATCCACCGATGATAACATTATAGGGGTAGAATTAGAAGCTATTCTGCATGGATTACCAGTGGCTAAGAAAGAGAATTTTGATAAAATTATTATAGAATATGGTAATCTGATTGTAGTAAATTGCATTAATAGGTTGATAGAGTGCCCGTGGAGATATAGGCATCTTATTTTGCGTATTCAAACACTTATGGATGAATTTGAGGAATGTAAGCCTGTGCATACTTGGCTAGAGCTTAATCTACCGACTGATTTCCTAGCCAGAGCAGGGAGAGAACTGCCCTAATTTGAATCATGGCCAAATCTTGATGATTGCTCAATTATTCTGAATTCTCCTTTAAGGGATGATTTACTTATTGCTTATACTAGATGTAATCATTAATTTATTTCTTTTTCTAATAATAAGGGTGAGGACCCTACAACCTCAAGCTGAATTACCAAAAAAAAACATCCGCTTGATGAACTTTAATATCAGCCATTAAAACTAAAAATAATTATTGATATTATAGTCAATAATTAAATTTTTTTAAATCTCCCTAAAACATCATTTTTGGATATGTTGCACCTCAATCTATGATCTATGAAAAATTATTTAAACACCACTCTATTGTTTAAATGACTGAGGAGAGTCCAATCCTTCACTATAATATTGACTTGTGCAGAAGGCATGATTATTTACAATTGAGCAAGGCTGTCAATATATACAGGTTTGAGCTGGACGTCAGTCCGCTTGGCGCCCCGACACAAAAATCTTAGGGCTAGGGCTCAAAAATCGGCAAGAGAGCTTGGCTAGGGCCTCAAAATCGCTATACATTGGGTTGGATAAAGGCTGAATAAGTTAAAACCCATAAGCATGACCCATATATATATATATATATATATATATATATATATATATATATATATATATATATATATAAATGTGTGTGTGTGTTAACAATGTCAATTAGGAGACTGCTCATTCATCATTACATTATAAATGCCTTAGGATGGGCTTGAGCCTAAGGTCAAAGCCATAGGATTGGGTACAAGTACAACCCATCCCAGCCCAAATTCAGCCCAACGTTATACAATAGTAATGCTACAAACTTTGGCCTTATTTCATACATTGAAAATATAGTATATTTGGTGGAAAAGAATGTCAGTTTCCATATGTTTCAGTTTGATTTCATTGTAAGTAAGGCTGTCAAAAGGGCCGGACTGGTCCATCAGCCCACCTTACCCAGCCCTAAATTGTAGGGCTAGGGCTCAAAATCAAGGTCAAATGGCCAAGTTATGGCTTCAAAATTCAAAGCCGGTGCTATTTAGGGCCGGGCTAGGGCCTTAAAATTAAAAACCCATAAGCCTAGCCAAATCCGTATTTTAATCATATATTTTTCAATGTATATATAATTTAAGGTACCTGTATTTGCCTCTATGTGTTTACTAAAAGCGCTTACGTTTGATACCCCTCCAAACCTATTGACTGCTTTGTATCAAACAATGGAGATCATTTTTAGATCTGTTATACATTGAATCAAAAATGGACCATTCGATCATAATATCATGGTCTCAATATCCACTGGGTGGAAGATAAGATTGGAGTGAAAAACGACCTCCATCATTTGGTCCGAACCAAACAAAGGTTTTGGAGGGGTTTTAGACGTAGGTGCTTTCCATAAACGCATAGGTGCGAATAGTGCTACCCTATCTGGTATTTGACTGAACTTGCATGTAAGCTTTAAACTGGTATTTACCTGTAACTGAAATTGTGTTTAAACAGAATTGGACTTTGTATTAGAACTGAGTCTCGTATTTAAACAAGTTGACTGTCTCAATCCCATTGACATGGTAACCGGAAGTGGAACATTAGCACTACCAAAAATAAGGCTATGAGCGACAGTTTTTTAATAATTTTTTTATTAAAAAACTGTCGTTAATAGTCCTATCGTTGTCAAAAACTGCCGCTAATAGTCCTGTCGCTACAAAAAATTGCCTTAACAGCAAATGCCGCTAAAACACTTTATTTTTGTAGTGTAGGTATGACTCATAGATATTGAAATGTATATTAAAAAAAACAAAACAAAAGTTAAAACTTAAATTTTTTTTTTTATTGCGTCTATTAATCAGCCACTATCTCTTTTAAAAGGAGCTATAATTAATTAAATAAATAAAATCAAGATAAGAATGAACTCAAATATAATTTGGAATTATTCAGTCCCATACATTTGAAAAGTCATATAAAAAATTTGCAATTAATCAAATGATTGACCAAGTTAGATTTTTTGGTACATCACATTCATGCATTTACTATCCATGTGACTAGTTGATACTGCTGAAAGGTATTCTCTTTCCTCGTAACCCCCCCTTTGACCCTTAATAAATTAAAGCAAATCTTGATTTTTATTTCCTTTGTGATGGACATGGAAGACGGGGAGCATGCCTTGGATCATATCTTCGTAAGTCTATTTAGAAGGTATAATATCATTTTACTACAAAAAATAAGACTATTAGCAGCAGTAAAAAATTATCGTTATTAACAAAAAAAATTGTTTTAATAGTGATTGGACTATTAGCGATAATTTTTTGTTAATAGTGGCAGTTTTTGGTTGCTGCTAAAACACCTCATTTTTGTAGTATTTTCGTAGTCATATTCCATTTTCAATTGGAAAATACACTAATTTATATCTTTTGAGGTAGTTTAGTAATTCAATAAACCTACTAGTCACCCTAGTGAGCTATAGCCTATAAATAGGCAAACAATTAGTTTGATTAGGGTTCCTTTCCCAACTTTCATCTAAAATTGATATTATCAAAATAACACTTTTCAAGTGTTATAAAGAGATATGTCACATGTTATTTCTTAAATGTTGATTCTAATCAAAGGTCTATCACATATTGAAAACGTTGTTGGGAGTGAAGCAGCATGGGGTAGCTTATCAATACAATACCGTTTTTCAGCTGAAGGTGGCTAAGTCCCTAGTTGAAGTATATTTGTCCCCTAACATTTTTCCCTTAAAACATGAGAATTTGTATAAATTTCTTTTTTTATTTACATTTTAATTTAGAAATTTTACAAGCACTATAAGTGGGAGGAAAAAAGGTATTACAGTGAATTCTTACAATAATAATATAAAAAAAAATTAACCGTATACAACATAGCCCGACACTCGACCAGCCGAGTATACGGTTATGGCTGAGCATGTCAAAGCCAACCTAAGTTAGGGTCGGGCTTGGTCAAAGCTTTAGAAGGTAGGGCCTACCCTTTCACAACCCTAAATATGAGGAGATGAAAAGGAAACTAAGTGAAACACAAATGGCAACTTCCCTTACTCGAGAGAAAACCTCTTTCTAACCCATTCGATTTTCTTTCTAACCCATTCTATTAGTTGTATGCATAGTGATCAAAAACATGTTTTTTTTTGTTTGAAAAATAACTTCAAAAAGATGTCCTTTTAGAAAAATTCATGTTCCTTTTGAAAAAACACGTTTTAGACTTTTTTTTTCAAAAAACATTTTTTTTTCCACTTAAAAGTTGAGTTTGATCATAACAAATAAAAATTATTAATATTTTTTAAAATTTTGAGATTTTCTCGTGATTGCTAAAATTTGTCATTTCTTCATGTATATTTTTGAAGCCGCTTTATTCTCCTACCTAGATTTGCACTACAAAAAATAAGACTATTAGTGGCAACTAAAAACTGCGCTATTAATAAAAAAATTGTCGCTAATAGTCTTAATAGCTTTTAATAATTTTTTTGTTAATAGTGACAGTTTTTTACTGTAAAAAACTGTCAATAATAATCTTATTTTTTGTAGTGTTGATTAATATGGTTGTATGCTTGTATTAGTCTATATGATAAGATGCTACAAAAATTTCCACCAAATTGCCCATAATGAGTGGGGCTTACCTTGAGGCCACTCTACGAATTTTTATTCCGTGTTGACTCAGTACGTGCGAACTTGGGACACACGTTTCTGAGATTAGTCTAAGCTCAAAGAGGCTCAGTCGCTCAGGTTATGTGAAAAAATAAACTAGAAAAAAATTAATAACAATATGGGGCTCACCAAAAAGTCATATTCAGTAGAGGATTCCTGCCATCCAACCACACTTTTAGGGTTTGACATGGTCTTAAGATGATGGCCCGGGCTAGCTTTTATGGTGGTGGATGGAACTCACTAAATGAAGGATTCCAGCCATCCAATCACATTCATAGGCTTAAGACATGCTCTTTATTTCAACCTATGAAATCTTTGAGGGTAAAATTCATTGGCTCCTTTCAATTAGATATGATGGATTTCTCATCCCAATCTTCTGCATAATGGATCTTAAAATTATGGTAGATGAAGCTAACTAACTAAAGGATACAAGCCATTCATAGGGTACATATGACATGCTCTTAAATAGATGGCCACGGTTGGATTTTTGGTAGATGAAACACACCCACTACCTTAATGTTGATAGAATGATTTCAACCACTCAATGACATGCTCATAAGTAGGTGGCTAGAGGTTAATTTTGTTGTGGGTTGCTTTATTTATACGTATCAAATCTTTGAAGGCACCTACACCTAAAATCATTGATGGCTTGATATCAGACAATTGGGACTGTTTCTCTTTCCGATCTTTTACACAATGGATCTTGAGATTATGGGCGCACCATCAGATGATCAATTCTTTATTTTATGTGGATAACATCTAAAAGAAGATACTAGAAAATCACATAGTTGAAAATTTGATAGTGTGCCCATAATCTCAAGATTCATTGTGTGAAAGATTGAAAAGAAAACCAGTCCCAATCGTCTGATTTGAAGCAGTCAATGATTTTAGGTATAGATGCCCTCAAAGATTTGATAGGCGCAAATAAAGGTACCCACCAAAAATTAACCTGGGCCACCTAGTTAAGAGCATGTCGGAACCTACAAATGTCATCGAGTGGTTCAAATCCTTCTGTCAAACGTAAACATAGCGGGTGGGTTATGTTGAAATTTTTTATGGAAACTAAAATTCTTATTTTATGTGGCCCACACACACTAGGATTTTATAAAACTCTGGATTGCAGTTGCTTGAAATAATAAAGGGCATTATTAGGAATTGAAGGAAACTTCAAGGTTTCCTAATTTACATGTGACTCTTATTCCTATTAGAATACCTTGATGGACGGTATTCTAAGCACGGCATGACTTTTCATGCTATATATATTAGTGGACGTCTCCCGCTCACTACACACAAGTCTTTTGACATCTTTTCATCAAGAGAGTGTAACAAGAGAGGTGGGTAGAGTCACCTTCTTCTTCCTTGTAAGAAAGGCTTCGAGATTAATATATCGGATTAAAGCTAAAATGACGGTCACGATCTTTGCGATAAGGTACGTACATAAATTATTTTAATATGTAGTTATTGATTTATTATTTTAATTGATCATGCACCTAAATCCTAGGGCAATTATATTTTGGGTGGTCGGATCGATAGATCAAACATGTTCATCTACCAAAAATCTACCAGGGGCAGTCTATTTAAGAGCATTTCGTATACAGCCTATGAACAAAGGTTGCATGTGTAGAAGCACCCATTAGCCAACAAATAATTAATATGATTATATTTGTAAAGCATGTCAGCTATGAATCTTCGAATTAAATTTGAAGAAAATCAGATTGAACATCTGTTAAATTGGAGAGCGTTCTCTAATTTTTAATGGCAAGCCATTTAGAAGTACTGTGAAGAAGGAAGATTACCTCTGGTCAGATATGCTGATATCTTGATAGTTGGCCTTAAACCAAAGCCAAGCACTTTTGGCACAATACAGACCCTCTTGAAAAAAATGGTGTTGAAAATAGCTATGAGGCATATAGTTCACTACGTTGTCTTAAAAGACAATAGATGCCCCACTCCGTCAGATAAACGAAGATGCAATTGGGTTTTTAGCGAATCTGCTTTTAGGATATAACAGAGTTTGGTTTTGCCAAGAACTGTATGTTTTTCTCTAGATTGCACTTTCTAAAAAAAGAACTTGCCACATAGATTTTTTGTTGTCTTCGTATAATCGGGAAGATATCAGACTCGTGTCATTTCAACTAACGGTAAAAAGATAAATCAAAAGATGAAAATTAAAGACACTTCTTCGGAGAGAAAATAATTTTTATAAGTTTGCCATTGAATTATTATCAATATATATATAATGATAATTATAAACTTAATTTTGAAACAATAAAATATATTACTATACTAATAAATATAGCAATCCTCCATTTGTTTGAAAATAAGAAAAATGTGTATTGGAGCAATCATACTAAGCATCATCAGAGGTATCGTTCGATTTGAGCCTTTGAATAGTACATACAGCTCAAAATTCGTAAGGACTTTAAGTAGCTTATAGCTTTGAACTTAAAATCTGTCTAATAAACCGAACTTATATACACTTACTATGACCTAAAATATTTGTGACATAAGGCTTGCGCTTTACAGCCATACATTAAAATCCTGATTTCATGAGTATCTCAGAAAGAGAATCGAGTCTCTATTGAAGTGGCTTCACTTCCATACTTATATAGGTGAATCTGTTATGTGTGCTCTTGTAACTACTTTATCACTCTAGCAAATGAATGATTACAGAATCATTAAGAGATAAACTCAGTCTCTCACATTATAAGAGATGTGTACGACATTTAACATCATAGGGATGACCAATAGGTAACATACATTTGTGCACTTTTAAGTGTCACGAAATAGTTTCGTTTCTTATCTCGTTGAACTTAGGATTTTGAGTCTCCAACTCTACTAAGTTGAAATTCAACGACGGTATCTTTAAAGACATCTATCTTAGGCCCATCCCCCTCGATGTTCTAAATATTGTATCTCTGGGTAGTGCTTTTATAAGAGGATGTGCAAACATCTTTAAAGTTAATATGTAGTCCAACATAATCAACCCATCACTCAACATCTACTAAATGATATTATATTTAAGGCCTTTATGCCTTGATTTTCCTTTATATTTCACATTACCTATGTTTGCGGAAACAGAGAAGACTGTAAGGCTCATTTGGGAACAAGCATTTGTATTTGAGAATTTCAAATCCAAACATTTCAAATCTAGGCATTACAAATCCAATATTTGGATTTGAAAATCTCTTGTTTGAACGCTTAAGGAGTGTCTTTGGATTTATCCATAGTATTTATAAATGATGTTAAAAAAAAAAATTAGTTTCTAATACTCCAAAGTTTAGTTTACACCTAATTGTAGATGGGTAGGGTCAACCCAATACCCATCCACCCGAGCAAAATTTTTTATCAGGTGGGGCACATAAACTTCACTCATCCAGATTGGTTGGGGCAAGTCAACTAAGAAGTTAGGTTGGGTCAGGTTGACCCGACCCAATATTTTAGTTTACACCTAATTGTAGATGGCTAGGGTCAACCCAATACCCAACATACCAGAGCAAAATTTTTTATCGGGTTGGGCCCATAAACTTCACTCATCCAGATGGGTCGGGTCAAGTCAACTAAGAGGTTAGGTTGGGTCGGGTCGACTCGACCCAATATTTTAGACATAAAGACAATGAAAAATAGGATTTTTACTGGGTAAAGTCGGATTTTTTTGGTTAGTCGTCAAGTCGGGTTGGGCATGTTCATGATCGCTTTTGGTGAAGTGTGCCACGCGGAATAATTATCTAGCCATTATATCGCAATCAAGAAGATATGCAGCCATTGGAAACCTTGTAAGTCAAAATTCTCTCATTTCCAATAGCTGCAGATATGGTTGAACATGATTTTAGTTTCAACCAACAGAACCTGATCATTGCCCATCCCGGTATCTATATTTAAAAATAACTAATAAACATGCACATGCTTTGCACTTGTTGCTCTATAAAATCATAAAAAAATAATAAATTTATAAAATGAAAAATGTCTATAGATTATAATGTATAGATGAACCTATGCATTCAAACCTCAGATTATATGTCACATGACACATGATTCCAAATAGTTCCTTTTTTGAGATCGTGTGCAATGTCTCATTTCATCTTTAAATTTTTTTATTTTTTTTTTATAGTTTAAACTTCAACCAAAGTTTGAATACTGCCTCACACATCATAGCGCATAAATTTTTTTATCGTTTGACTACATTTTGAACCGTAAATGTGACAGCCCGGATTTCCTCACCCGAAAATCCGTGCCATCAGGATCATACACTGGATGATCCCTGGGACAAATCATAAAGTGTCTGCTCGGGTATAGCGGAAATCAAACAGACACTGTCCAGCAGTGGTGGGTCGAGTCATCATATAAGGCATTTACAATAAAAGAATTAAATAAATAAAGTATGTAATTCTATTTACCAAAAGAATATACATTCCCAAAAAGAAATAAAAAAGAACCATTGGTGATGGACATCCATCACCCAAACAATGGTTCCTGATAGTGGTTCCAATAGAATGTATAAAAACACAAAATACAATATCTATAGTAATATATATATATATATATACAGACGGTGGCCACCAGGCACACAATAATCCGGAATATCAAAATACAAAATATCGAACTCAAATACCCAGGCTACGGGTAGAACTCGTCCACAATGTCCGCTCTCGTCCTGCTTCGGCCTGGGTCAGCCGGTAATCGATCGCTCTCGGTCGGAGCTACAGAACCTAAAAGTGGTTTAGAAAACAGGGTGCGCTACATCATAGCTCAATAGAAGAATTCCAACTAAACGAATTGAATATGCAGATCATGCTATCTCAAAAAAGAAATCAAATCAGAAACATACAATTATAATGAATCAAATCAAATACTGAGCTTTTAGACAAGAAATCAGATGTTATGCAAGTATATGATCAGAGAACTTAAATTGTATATTTTTAACTTAAGAAACTCCCGTGACTATATAGCACGGAGTAAACAGGAATATTCCGATAGGAAACCCCAACCAATCATCGTTCACATGAACAATTTTGAATTGCAACAATGCCTCATCTATGGAGTGCAATTGTACCGAGGGATTACAAGCAGATGCACAAGTGTGTCAGACATCGGATATACCACCGGGTCGGTGGGGATCATCTGGTTAAATCATCAAATCACATACACATAAACCTCACAGATCAGATAACAGAAATCAGAAGCAGGTTTCAAGAAGCAAATCAGGAAACAGAAATCAGAGATAGCAGGAATTCATGATATGTTTATGTGCTTGTTAAAAAACGAAAATCAGGGCATGGATATGAAATAAACATGAAATCATACTCAAAAACGGTTTAGGTTGGTTTTCCCCTACCTCAAGTCAAAGTTTCTTCTAAGCAAATCCAAAGCTTCTTAAGACGTCATGGGTTGATCCTAGACCACAAGCATAGTATTCTACATGTCAGCAGTGTCGGGATGTGAACTGGCACGGTGTCCAGTAGCATTCAACTCGCAAAATTAACACCGGCCAAAAACAGGGGTGATTGATCGATCACCACTCTTGTTGATCGATCAATACCTCTTATTGATCGATCAATAACCCTATTGATCGATCAATCCTCTGTCAGCTCTCCACCAGGAATAGAATCAATTGATCGATCAATAGCCCCTATTGATCGATCACTACTCATCATTGATCGATCAATACCCTATTGATCGATCAATAACCTCCCTGTCCTTACACCATAACTCAGTCAAAATTGATCGATCACCTCCAGTCATTGATCGATCAATACTTCCTGTTGATCGATCAATGCCTCCATTGATCGATCAAGAGCCCAAAATTTTAAATTTCCCACCTTCTGTTCACATTAAATCCTTATACAGATTGATCGATCAATGCCTTCATTGATCGATCAATACACTTCAGTGATCGATCAATACCTTTGTTGATCGATCACCAACTGTCATTGATCGATCACTCTCTTGTTGATCGATCAATACCCAGGATTGATCGATCAATGCCTAAATTGATCGATCAATGCACTTCGAGCACTAAACTTCCAAAATTTCAGGGCTTCTGTTCACTTTTCTGTCCTATACTGATTGATCGATCAATGGTCTTCATTGATCGATCACCACCTGTCATTGATCGATCAATACCTCCATTGATCGATCAATAATGACAGAAGCTCTGTCATTAATGGAGGTCATCCACTTTACCATTTTCATCTCATTTTCATTAATGGTTACCAACAACCATTAACACACAATCAATTACACCTATATGGGCCCCTCATTTGCCTCTATTTAACACACAGACTCACCTTTATTTAGGCCCTTTCGGGGTTTCGGCAAATTGATCCTAAAGAGGGTTTCGGATCCGACTCTCGGAGTTTATTGTCGTTACGGCTCGGATAAGCTAACGACCAGTTCCTTTTCAACACCTCAAGACCGTACACACTCTTAGACTAATTGTGGAGTGTCCTATTTCATCTCTCCATCCTCTATCTCGGACAAGTGTAGGACCTCGGGTATCACTAACCCCGTTTTCTCAAGGACACTCTTAAAAACCAACCTAGCTATAGATTTCTCAGCTTCTAGAGCAAGGGGAAGAAGAAGAACTCTCTCCCAAGTCTCTCCCTTCCCTTATAAGCTACTTAATTGTATTCCGGTGTTAAGCGCGTATACGGTCGCTACGGCGCAACGTGCTACGTTGACACCTTACACAACTCAGACTTAAACGAAAATGCATGTGTGAACTCATCTAACCATGGTGCAACTTTATGTTAACATATATCAATTATAAGTTTTTAAATCGGTCTCGATTTCCGTGCCAGACACGTAGATCGAAACAGTCAGGTTCTTGTTCTAGATTTCAGGATTGTTACAGTAAATGTCCACTCCTTTTCAACAACTTTTATTCATTGAATGCGGTAGTTGTAACATAAAGTAGTGTGCTGGTAACACCAACCAAAACATTATCATACTGATTTGATTTCATTGGTTTACTTAATTTTTTAATCAGGTCAAGCACATGAACTTAACCCCTCGAATCAAGCTCGAGCATGAATTATTTGAAGGTTAGGTTGACAAATTTTTTGTATGCAAAATATAAAGAGATAAGGGAAATTATGAGAATTGAACTAAGGTAGGTTTGGTAAAGGCACACACTGAAAAAAATTGGGGTTAAATGTGTAAACCTAAGGAGCATGGTGGGATGGGTTTTAAATGATATTGATGTTAATGCAATTTCACAAGTTTAAATTAGTGATGATAGATATTATTTTTCACCCCACTAATGATATTATATGAACCTTTTGAATAATTATCCTGTGGGAGCCATTACTTGCACTTGGAAACTTGTCCCTTGTACCGAGTTTAAAACAAAGACTTACAAGTTTTGCGGCCTCTGCTATATGAAAGCTCCATCTAAACCGTTTGATTTGGAGCCCATCATTTAAAGATATTAAGTGCAAAAGATTAGCACGAAATATAATCTTAGGTTTTAAATGATGTTGATGCTGATGCAAAATCACAAGTTTAAACCGTTGATGATGAAGATTATTTCTCACCCTACTAATGGCATTATATGGGCCTCTTGAATGATTATCTAGTGGGAGCCATTATTTGCACTCGAAAACTTGGCCCTTTCACCAAGTTTAAAACAAAGACCTACAAGTTTGATGACCTCTGCTTTATGAAAACTCTATCTAAACTGTTTGATTTGGAGCTCATCATTTAAAGATATTAAGTGCAAAAGATTAGCACGAAATATAATCTTTATCATGTGACTAAATATAATAAAAAACTATTATTTGATTCAACGATTGACAACAGTAGATCATATGATAAATATCATGTTTTGCTCCAATCTTATCCACTAAGGATCTATATATAGATCATGAACTTTAAATTAGAAGGCCAAGATTGCGTTTTCACATCTCACATATCCCTAAAATACAAAGTCTTTCTTTAACTTCGGTGCAAGGTTTACATTTTCGAGTGCAAGTAATGGCTCTGCAAAATATCTCTTGCTACCCACAAGATCTGGGTTTCTATTTAGGCGATATCTTGGGTTTTTATTTCTATTTACAAAATAGTTATATATAGATTAATTATATACTTTAATTAGACTTTAATTAGGAGTCTAATCAATTTTTATTGGGATAAAAACGTAATTCCCAAAAACTTTCAAACAAATATGGATATTCTTGGTATTAAAAAGTGTGAAAACATAACTTGAGAGTTTGGTCCTAATACATGCAAAAACAAAATTTGACATAAACTATTTTTGCTTTTATTTACTAGTAAGGATATAAAAGATGGCTGGTATTACTACTACCACCTCACTTATACTAAGAAAAAAATTGTTAATTACTTTAAATCGTACTCTAAAGAATATTTTTCATCTCAATCTTTCACATAATAGATCTTGAGATAATGGATTTACCATCCGCCGTTATCAAATTTAAAGCAATGCTATAAAAGATATAAGAAGTTGTTTCCTCTTTTAATACGTTTCCCACATCACATGTACCATTTTTTCAGAGAGGGTTTCCTTTAGGTGAGAATTTTATTTTTGCAACCATGATTTTGCATGTAAAAACTGTTGACTGTTTAGAATCAGCTCATGGAAATCTTTTTTTGCCCCACCTTTCACACAATAAATCTTGGAATCATGACCCAACTATCCGGTGGTGAGATGTTGATTCCACGTGACGCACCTCCAAAAGTGACTTAAGAATCCCTTCTATGGTATTCCATGAGGGATATATTTTCAGGATGTGTACAACATGGGTTCAATATCCAATCCAACGGTCTCAAGATCCCTATCGAATCGGTGGATTTGGATTTGATCTAATCAAATCAAGTTCCAACTTATTAAATGAGTGTTCCCAATCGCAGCCTAAGATTTTTGAGACGAGATATAGTGTTTGGCAACTCCACATGTAATTGGCCAAGTTGCAGATAAAGGTAATTTAAAGATGCAATATTTCAAGTGGAGACTTGTTTGTGAGACTGTTGTTCCAAAGGCTTAGGTAGTTAAGTCGTGTTAAGTTCCCTAGAGTATTGTCCGAGGGATCAAACCCCTAACCATGTTCTCAGAAAGCACTAAATCTACCAAATCTTTCAAATTTCCAATCTCAGTTGACCGATCTCTAGCGGTATCGAACCCACAAGTATGTTCTTTGAGATCTCTAAATCGATCAAACCTATCAAATTCCCAATCTCATGTGGTATCAAACCTGAAAGTTTATTTGAATACAAGGAGAGTACCGTAAGATTTTTGAGTTAGCCGATCTCTGGTGGCATCAATCCCGCAAGCATGTTCTCGGATAGATCTATATCGACCAAATCTTTCAAAATCTCAATCGGTGGTATCGAGTGTTGAGATCTGTGCCACATGGAACTAAAAACTGACAGTCTGATAGGTGTTCCATGATCTTAAGATCCTTTGTGTAGAAGATTGGAGCAAAAAATAATCTATATCATAAAGCAATCAATAATTTTTAGCATAAGTGCCCAACAAGATTCGGTTGGTGCTTTTTAAAGTTACCCTTTTGCAACTGTCCAAGAAATGGGGAATATAATGGCTATCTTGTTAAAGGATAGCTATACTTGCTGCCACTGAAACTCTGAGTGCACACATATTGCATTAAGCTAGGTGCCCTTAGAATTTTAGTGGTTCAAAAAGGCTATCCCTAGGTGAACTGGCGCATTTAATAAGAGGGATTGTTATAGTATAGTGGGTGGATAGCACCATTAAAGATGTTGCTGCCCATTATCTCTTTCCATCAATGGTGTTTGCTTATAATCATTTAGATCACCTAATTATCTGGCCACCTATTCGATTGTCTGTGGCGGAAAATTAGTGTTGATCGGGTCTTATTTTAGCTATCAAATTAACTGCTTGTATTTGGATGGTCAACAAATTTATGTAAAATGGTTTAAGAATTAAGAGTAGGGTAGCTCTCTTTGCGCTCACGCCAATCTCTGAAAGCTCTATCGTAAACCCAACAAAATCATTGCTAACTTTAGATTAGATGATAGAGATCATGTTTCACCTTAATCTTCCATACAAGAGATCTTGAGATCATGTCACACCTATCAGACAGTTAATTTTTTTATATCATGTGTCAAAAATCCAAAAAAAAATGATATTTGCATCATATGTCACACATTATGGTCAAACGTGAATTTAGGGGAATTTTTGACACATGGAATAAAAAACTGACCGTTTGATAAGTGCGACATGATCTCAAGATCTATCGTGTGGAAGATCGGGGTGAAACACAATTTCATCATCTGATCCGAAGAAATCAATGGTTTTCGCGGGGTCTGGGATGTGGGGACGAACAGAGCTACCCTTAAGACTGGTTTACCAATTAAAGCGAGCAACAACTTGCACACGAAATCATGGCCTTTGCACACTGAAATTGGGCCTTCGCAAGAGAAAAGATGGAATCAAATCGTTTTTCATCCATATCTTTCTCATATTGAGTCTTGAGATCATAACCCACATATCATAGGATAAACATCGGGCCGTATGATATCTTTCACACATTAAAGTGATGGCGTACCATGACACACTGTGATCATGGATATGTGCCACGTGAAATCAACATCTTACTATTTGATATGTGGCCATGATCTCAAGATACAAATTGGGGCCAAAAATAACCTCTAGTATCTATTTCGATGCAGATGCAGTCAACGGTGTGAATGGTTGCAAAAATGGTTAACCCCCCCTTTTTTTTCGTTAGGTAATTGAAATTGTACATAGATTGACATGCCTCATAATGGGTAACACCACTAAAATGTTGGTGCCCACCATCTCTTTCCATCAATGGGGTTTGCTTTTACCCATTTAAACCATCTCCTTCCATTTTCCATCACAATAAAATAGTATTCATCTTACTATTTTACCTACCCAATTAAGTGCATATTTATACCCTTGAAATTGTAACTTCACCCCATCTCCTCGAACTTAAACGTTGAGCGCTTGAATAAGAGATGTTGGAGATCTTTTTTGTCTAAATCTTCAACACAATAGATCTTTAAATCATGAACATAGCGTCTACCGGTTATATTTTGATTTCACACTTGACACAAATCTCAAAAAGTGCCTCTAAAATTATATGGCATACATCATGCTCAAACATATTTTAGAGTTACGTCTTAGGATGTGAGCTATGTAGAATCAGCTCATGATCTCATGATCATGAAAGATTGAGACCAAAAACAATCTTCATATATCTCGAGATTGTTTTTCATCCCAATCCTACATACAATTGATCTTGAGATCATAAGCGTACCATCCGACGATCAGTTTTTATTTGACATGGCACACATCCCAAAAAAGTGACCTTACAATCAGGTTTGAGCATGATGAGTTCTACGTGAAGTTAAAGTCCATTTTCTGAGATGTGTGCCGCGTGAAATAAAAAACTGACTTTCGTCAAATGATACGTCCATGATCCCAAGATCCAGTGCGTGAAAGTTTGGGACGAAAAATGATCCCTATCATCATTCAAAGCACTCAATGTGTTTTCAACTTAGGTGAACTCAAAGATTTGGTGGGTGAATTTAAAGGAAAAACTTTCAACTAACAAATCACATAATTTTTAAGAATTTCAAAACTTAAATTTAGAGTCAAAATTATAATTTCTATTCTGTTTTGCAATGACCTTACGGTAGTCAACTTTTTATGTATGTGAATCGCCTATAAAATGGGTGTCGACCCATCATGTACATTAAGGCAGTCCACACTCTCTCGCTGCATGACGTGCACGGATTTACATGCATCAGAAGTCCGTGCATATCATATAGTCACAGACACGTGGGCTGCCGTCCAACCATGATGGGTAGACCGTAATGACCACCGACGGACACACATATTGTCGAAGCCAAACTTTGTTACGATAGGTTAGACCTTGGTGCAATGGCAAGTGCTGTCCACCAAAAGCGATAGGTCGCAGGTTGAGTCTTAGAGTCAGCCTCTCCAAAAAGGTGCTTATCATTGCCTACCATCTGCCTCTCCCAAACCCTCCTAAAGGCGGGAGCCTTGTCCATTGGATACGGCCTTTTTTAAAACTTTGTTACCATGGTTAGTAGAATTTGGTCTCCAAGGCATCAACATGGTTTTAAATATCGGCAATGCCAGTGCATATTGCCGATATTTATTTGGTTAAGCCCCCTTCAAACAATATATTCGGATTCCACACAGGATCAAATATCATGTCAAATATTGGTCAATATCGGCCCAGTCGATTCATATATGTATCCCATATGAACCATACATAATACCACCTTTTTTTTTTACTTTAAATTATTTATACTAATTATCAAAAAATTAAAAAATTACTCTAATATCTACCGATTTGACCCATATGTATCCAACATATGTAGTTATATGTATCAGTTTTTAAATGCTTAGGGATCAATATTAAGCCAAGTAGGTGATATAAGATCATAAAATGAGCGACACAAAACAACAACAATAACAACAACAACATCAGTAGCCCTTGATTCCCAAAATGGACTACACATTTTAAAATCTCCGAATACGTACAAAATACCATAAAAATTCAATTGGAAGGTACATGAAAATATCTCCCTTTGCACATGCACCTGTAGACAATGGGACATGACTCTGCAACTGAACACTTGAAGCTCACCATCACCCTTTTGCATGGAAAACATGGTCCGCACGCGTGCGAACAGTCCGGCAAGCTCGACCCCATCGGGTATAATTCCATGTCAACCTTTTCCACATCATATTCCTATAAATATATAAAGTAAATACATCGCGTATTTTCGTTTAGGGTAATGATCAGCTGGTCCAACCACGTTGTACTGCAGTTCGAGTTAAACCACATCTGCAGCCCTTGGAAACAAAAGAATCTTGACTTACATGATTTTTATTTTTATTGGATGGCGTGCAGTCAAAATTATCCTATTTCCCATGCCTTCAGATGTAGTTGAACTCGAAATCCCATTCAACCTAGATGGATCTGACCATTGCCCTATGTTTTATAGTAGAAAGATTTAAAATGGAGTACACTAAAGCTGGTATTTGTGCACCACAAAAAATCGATAAAATATGTACTAGAATCAGTTCTCTGTTGGGTGATGAATGGTTAGGTCCAACTGGTTTGACCTGTTCAACAAGTTTTATAATCATTCGATAGGAGGAAATCTTGACTTCAACGATTTTCATTTTCATAAGATGGCGTGCAATCAAACTTCCCTTCCATCCAATGGTTGTAAAACTAATTGAGCACGACATCGGGTCCAACCAATTTGACCTATTCATTCCCCTTGTTTGTCCTCATATGAACAAGCGATAAGATCATCCATTAGGGCCCATTATTTGGACGGTCTAGATGAACAGGTCATCGACGGATTCTATATAAACTATGTTTATACAAACTCGTTTTTGTATAAGACTCCCACCAAATCAACCAATTTATTATTTATTATTTTAGGAAGCCATACGGTCTAGACAGTCCAGATATGGTCGTTGTGCAAACAGAGGATCCAATTTTGGTACGAGGGGACCCGCACAAAGGGCGGTAGCAAGTGTGGGGATTAGAACCTACGACCTGTGCTTCCACAAGAAAAGAGGATACTAGTTGAGCTATTGCTAAACTGTATGTCAACCAAAATTAAATGATGAAAATAAAAGAAAAACACTTATGGAAATTAACACAACAAACCGTAGTGAACCCATAATTCTTGTCACCATTAAAGCCCTCTTTGCCACTGAAGCCCACAGAAATGTCTAGCAAAAACAAATAACTGAATAAAATAACCAATAAAAAAAAAAACAAAAAAATTAAGAAAATACTAGATCATAGGAAAAGTATGGGAGCTCATATAAAGTTCACTTTACTTGTAAAAAGGTGCATTATTTTTACTAGTTAGAGAACTATGATTTTAGTGTAAAATGATTGTTTAACTCACAATAAAATATGTATGTAAAGTCCAACTTATGTGCTATTTCACTGTACATTGAAGTTAACGAGCTCCATAAAATTCACTTTGGCACTACAAAAAAAAGAGACTATTAGCTAGCAATTTTTTGAATAAAAAATTGCTAGCTATTAGTCTTGTCACTATCAAAAATTGCCGCTATTAGTCTTGTCACTATAAAAAATGCTTTAATAATAAGTGACGCTAAAACTCCTTATTTTTAGAGTGTCAGCTATTTATTTGACTTGACTTTTTATCTTTAACAATGAATATATTTGACGATTGATTTTTTCACTTGCATTTTTAATTTTTACAAGATTGAACTCTGTAAGTCTTAAAAAATGCATATAATGTGCATAATGCTTTTATGCTTATGTCGGAATGAAGAATGAAAAAGTAGACTTTATTTCAAATAGTATAAAATTAAACATAATATTGCCTAATTATTGTGAATTGATCATGCCCTAAATTTCGCCATAGGCAATTCATGCGTACCCTAAACTCCTTATGACCCATAAGGGCTAATCTCTTCATGCTACGATGGTCAACTTGTACTTTCATGGATTTGCGTGTTCATAAATGATTGTACACTTTTAAGATCTTTGATCATTTTAACATAAGGAGATTAACCCATTCACGGTAGAGAGCGAACGAAATTTCTTTCTACCAAAGAAACAAGTAAAGAAACTTAATATATACCAATATAACATACCGGGCGTTGACCGAAG
Organism: Chloranthus sessilifolius; assembly: GCA_021018995.1. Classification (NCBI taxonomy): domain Eukaryota; kingdom Viridiplantae; phylum Streptophyta; class Magnoliopsida; order Chloranthales; family Chloranthaceae; genus Chloranthus; species Chloranthus sessilifolius. Next base: position 116,493,396 of record CM037594.1, on the reverse strand, counting down.
ACTTTTTCCAATGGTGAGAGATGAGAGGAGGATCAAAACAACAAAGACCACTTGAGCTCTCATAGACATCAACTTCTCCATATTTATCAACTCCCCCATCAACTAAGTAACTAACTCAAAATGGTTAACCTTAAAAAGATGCAAAGAGCAAGTAAAAGCTAGTAGGATGCAAAATGGCTTGAAGCTCACTTGGTGGTGAGCAATGTAAATATATATGAATATTTGAAATGGGGATTTAATTAATGAAGGGTTGAGCCCTCAGATGCTCTTCACATGATCCACGCCAATCCTTTTCAAAGAGATTCACATGTATCTGATGTGTAGGTCCACCATTGCTTAAGCAAAATGTTGGTGTTTGGCTATCTATCTAAGTTAGATGTGCAAGACTTCAAGCCCCATAGGATATTACGATCGGATGGTGTGGAAACGCTTCATGATCAGGCATGATGGTTCATGCCTCCCGTCACCGTTTGATGTTACATCCAATGGTGACATGGTATCGCACATCTAATTTGGATGCTTGTGCTTTACACAGTAAGAAAAGATTGCGATTTGATCAGGTGTGGCTACTCCAATCTACATTTATTACTTTTTAACTCTGGCATAGAATGACAAGGGTTTTGGCTGCTTTTTTTTTTCATGCTTCATTTATTTTGTTGGACAATGATACAATGATACTTAGTCACTATTAACGACGGTATTACCTTCCATCTTTACCATTGATTGTATAAATTTTCTTATATGCTGATCATAAACGAGTGGAGAAATAGGGCTCATAAATCCGAACCATAATAGATGTTCTTATATTCATAAAATAAGGTTGAAGAACCATCTGCCAGAAAGGACCATGGCACAAAAAGATCAATCGCATTCATCAATCAATTCCAACCACACGATCGATTGCTTTCTCCTCGTACTCAGCAAGTGACCTATTGATTGAACGGTTTCGATCATTATGCAAGCACGGGCATTGCTAATTAGAGAAGGGGGTATCATCATCTTCAATGCTTCTAAAAAACATTATATCACCACCCTAGTTTATTTTAATTTTCTATCTTCATTCATGATCCTGAGGAGATTCACGTGCACAGTCATTTAGGTTTGAACACAGGGCTGCCATAAAGCGTGACTACGTGAACCTTAGGGCTTGTCTTAAATGAACTTGTCACGTGCAAGAGCAATTTTGCACGTGCAGGCTAGAGCTGTCAACGGGTCAGTTCAACCCAATGCCCGACGGACCCGATATTTTACCTGGTAGATAAACTTCACCTATCCGGTCGGGTTGGCATGAAACGTCGGACCAGGCCTTCGGGTCGAATCAGGTCGACCAAGCGGTCTTATTGGGTTGCGTATTTTCCGGGTCAGGTCGTGGCACACCATTTTATATATAAAAAGTATAAAAAATAAGATTTTTTTACCGAGTAGAGTCAGGTTTTTGGGTTTGGCCTTTGCAATTTTCTTGTTGGGCAGCAAATTTTTTGACCCAACCTGTTGACAGCCCTAAACCAGACTCACCTGAGGTGCAAATGGGGGTTGAGTCAGGGTCCTGATTATAAACCTTTAGCTCGAACCTGAGTCGACTAGCTTATTGAAATTCCCAACCGAAGCTGACCCAACTTGGGTTGGGTAAACTTAGGTTAGTTAGAATATAAGATAAGAGCATCGGTTCGGGTTTGGATCAAGAAACTAGGACCGAAGCTGACCAGTTTGATAAATGGGTCGGGAGTTTTTACCTCTACGACCTGACGGGTTGAAAATCTAAAACCCAACCGAACCAATGGCAAGCCGGGTTACTTGACCCACCAGGTCAACCCGACCCCTCTAGACACCTTATTTCTAGTGTGGCAAATTTCTTTGACATGCTATTAGGCGGACAGGTCATCAATTGGGCACTTTTGGCCTTATATTTTTAGACAAGTTCCATGTCAGCTCACCCTATCTTCCCGTACGTCTGTCAATGGGCGGGGCTATGGTTGGCCCTAGGCCAGGCCACCAAGGGGTCAACTTAGCCCCGCCCTAGGGTGGCCCAACAAGTACTCAGCCCCTAGCCAGGCCCAAAGGCGGGCTGGGCCAGGTTGCCTGCTATTTTTCTCTTTTAATTTTAATTTATATATATATATATCTATATCATTGGTAAACCCTTTTTTTTGTTCTTTTAAGTTGAACTATAAACCTATTAAGGTTGGGTTCCACAAAGAATATATTTATATGGGCGTGTGATTGGTCGTAGGACCAAGGTAAAAAAATCGGTATTGGTATTGATATCGGTATCAGGTATCGGCGGATACATATCGGCCGATACAAATACATATTGGCCTATTATATATATATATATATATATATATATATATATATATATATATATATATATATATATATATATATATATATAAGCGGGTTTCACACCATGAGACCCTAACCCCACCAAGAAAAAATGCCCATTTCTAAGCCCGGCCATGTTATGGGTAGGGGACAAGTGCGGAGATATAGGCCGATACAAAAATGTATTGGCCTATTTTTTTTAAAATAATATATATATATATATAAGCGGGTTTCACACCATCAGACCCTAACCCCAAAAAAAAATGCCATTTTCTAAGCCCGGCCATTTTATGGGTCGGGCTTAGATACTAGAACAGCCCGATTATTCAGGGCCGGGTTGCAGGCCGACCGGGCCAATTGTTAGCCATATCTCCGCACTTGCCTCCACTATAAAAAATAAGACTATTAGCGGCAGTTTTTTTAATAAAAAACTGCCGCTATTAGTCCTAACGCTACAAAAAACTGTCATTACAAAAATAATAGCGGCAGTTTTTTGTAGCGACAGGATTAATAGCGGCAGTTTTTTATTAAAAAAAACTGCCGCTAATAGTCTTATTTTTTGTAGTGCTCCTACCACTCCTTGTTAGAGCAAATTTTATGTGCTATGATTGGGAGCTCATTTTTTACTTACAATAGCTCCCCGCACACACAAATAAGAGATGGAGCTACTTTACGAAACACACTCCGAGCCTAAGAGCATTGTGTCAAAGCCCACGAGTCGCTTCTAGGCCTTGAGGAGCTAAGCCAGACGAATCCTTAGGTGCCCGATTAACATCGCTCTTAACTCGGGTTATTTTTTGGTATGCATGCCATGTGATACCACCACATACTCTCTGTAATTTGACACCCATGATCTTAAGATTTATAATGAAAAAAATATTATGATTCGAAAAATGATGAGATTAGGACAAAATTAATAGCATGTTGGATTGACATGGTAGCTATTAATATTAGATGAAGTTTGACTATTTTGACTCAAATGATGGAGATGGTATTTCATCCTAATCTTTTGTGCCAAAGATCTTTAGATCATGACTTGGGGTGAAAAAAAATTGAAACCTAAAAATTGACCGAAAATTGAGCCTTCCGAACTGTACCGAAGCTGATTGAAAACAGACATCGAACCGAACCGAGTCTGCCCAATTCGGTTTCGGTTTTGGTACCTGAGAACTGAAAACCGGCCGAGCTAGTAGGGTGAGAAAATAAAAAAAAATATGAAGAAAAATAAAAAATCGAACCGACCAAAACCAAAATCGTATCGGTTCGATTTCGGTTTGAAGGGTTGAAAAATTCGATTAATCGAAATGAAAACCGAAACAAAAATGTTTAATTAGGGTTTGGTTTTGCAGAAATCGAACTAAAAGCCGAAATTTTGGCTTCGGCTTTGATTCGGTTAACCGAATCTGCACCTCTAATCATGATACAACACAATAAAAAATCCAAATATGTTGCACATCCCAAAAAGTAACCTGAATACCAAATTGCCTGACACCCGAGCTGCTTAATTGATTACCTAATCCTAATTAGTAATTATCTTTATCAACACCTCCTTGTAGTACATGAAACCATCGTTCAGATTAGATTCAACCCTAAGATTTGTACTTATTAAACCATCTCGTCCATCCACTAGACCTTAAAGAGCCTTCAAATGACCACTAAATTATATTTCAAAGTAGCTCTTTGGTATTTTTTATTGTTCGCAAGCATGTTTGGCCCTCATTTTAAAGCCAATTGGAACATTTTTTTGTTGAAAGCACACTATATTCATCTTTGTAAGCCCTAAATGACCTTTATTTTGGTTTGGAAAGACTCTTTAAGTAAGATACCCTCGGAACCATATGGAATGAAAGGACTGGTGGATATAAACAAGAATAAATGAATAAAACCGCCTGAATTTAATAGTTTCAATCAAGGTATAAAAAATTGATCTTATCGGTATCTCGTATTGGGTATCTGATATCGTATCGACTAATACGGGACCGTATCAGCCAGTACATCTCAGTTTAGACTGAGGCTTTGTGAGTTTTTTTTTTAATTAATTTTTTAAATAGGCCGATACGTATCGGTATCGGCCAATACGTATTGGCCCCGGGAAAACTATTACCCGAGACCGATACCGATTTTGATACCTTGGTTTCAATCTTCTTATGGCCTTTTTTTTTGTCTTTTTTGTTTTCCTGTTGTTGTTATCGTCAAGGAGTCAAAATCGGTATTGGTATTGGGTATCAGTCCATGGAGGACTGATACGAATCAGCCGATACATATCGGCCAATACCGATACAGATCGACCCATTTAAAAACAAAAGAAAAATGCAGGTATAGGCTGATACCCGATACGTATCGGCTAATACCGGTACCGAGTTGGATACTTGATACGTATCGGCACCGATACGTATCAATTTACCGAAAAACAAATACATATCGGTATCTGCTGATATTTGATACCATGAGTTATTGTTGTTAATGTTGTTATTTATCATGAATTGAAAAGGAGAAATTCATTAAAAGGGGACAACACTCGCCAAATAGCAACGAGCTCAAATTGAGATAACCCTAATGAAGTTAAAGCAGAAACAATCTAGCTATGGGAGCAACTACTTGCATACAAGATTTGTTTCCTTGCACATAATTTAAAAAGAAAAATAGAATATTTCGGATCAGTGCCATGTGGACCACCATCTAAGGCGTCTAATTTGAAGGTTGAAAGATCGTTTATGACTTGGATAAACACAAATTAGGCTAGCGTAGGGGGGTGAATAGGCTATTTTAAAATTAATAATTAAACTAGCATCAAATAAAAATAGCAACCACACACTTCACGGTATCCTAAACGTGGAAAACCCAACCAAGGAAAACCCACATGACTACATCTAGAGAAACAAATCCACTAAGAAAGTTAATGAGGGCATACAAAAATACCGAATTATATGCAGACCTATCACACAAACGCATCTCATAAAAATATCTTTCTATAAATTGGGAAAATTTGGGAGAAGAAAATTTAAAGGTATTTATTTAGACCACGCATCCCTCTACTCATAAAGGATAGCTCCTTCTTAACAGAGGACATATCTTCTCTTGTACAAGCCACTAAGAAAATAAAAGTTTTACATTACTGTTGAGAAAGATTTGTAACAGCAATGTTGGGAAAGATTTGTAAGAGAGATTGATAAAATTATCTTTCTTAATAAAAAGCCTTAAAATGAAGTAGTGGAATTGAAATTGTTGAAATTAAAGAAATAATATATACTTTGTCTATTTTGAAAATGAAAGCATAGAAAGATAAAAGGGAATAAGAAGGATTTGAATTTTTCTCTTTTCAAAAAGATGGAAATTTGATTCAGGAAGAGGTAAAATACATTTTCGAAATTTATTTATTTATGAGGAAAACTATTAAGAATTTTAATTTAAGTAGGAATTTTAGATAAAGTAAAATAAAATCTCTTTTCTAAAAAGAATTAAATTTTTTTGAAAACACTGTTCAACCGGCTAATCTGTCATGTCAACCGAATGGGCGGTTGACTATTTTTCTAAAAGTTTGACTATTTTTATTTTTGAGATTTCGAGGCTCGATATAGGTCTGATTTTGACAAATGAGCAATCAATTTTTATCCACTCGACTAGCTCTAAGCAATGGGGAGTAGTATGGGTCAAAAAATCGTCTGGTACCGATACGTATCGCCCTATATGTATCGGTTTTGGACATAGTACCATACATTGCTTATGTATCGTACCTCCTAAAAAATAGGGTAATTATCGTCCGATATGGGCAATGTATCGCCCGTATCGGACGATACAGACGATATATTTAAATTATCGGGCGATAATTTCAAATTATCGTCGAGATAATTTGATTTTTGAGTTTTTTGAAAAAAATATATATATCAAAACGATACATTCAATGTATTGCCGATACATTGAATGTATCGGATGATACGCGATACGTATCATCCGTATCAGACGATACGGATGATAATTTGATTTTTTAGATTTTTTTAAAAAAAATGTATTAAAACGATACATTCAATGTATCGGATGATACGCGATACGTATCGTCCTGAATCGAAAATCCGATATTTTGACCCTTGGGGAGTAATTAGAGTATTTTCAGATTGTTAAAAACTGTTTAAGGTTCCCTCAAAGATATGTGTCATCATGAGTAACATTTCGCCATTGTCTTTTGCTTGTTTGACTATTCTGATTCGTTAATATTTTTGATATCCTGACTTTAACTTACCTGTCTCACACACGCTATTAGGAGTTATACTATGTTTGGCATGATCGTAGCAAGAAAATACTTTGTCACAGGTCACGACAAAAATTGTATTTACATAAACTATAAAAAGAAAAGATTACATTTTTGTTCTACTCCTACTAAATCCAATCTATATGCAATGCATTAATAAAAAAAATTGCATTGGACTTAACTCCCCCTAAATCTAAGGCCAAGTGTGGAAAATCTTCTTGAAAAGAAATTTCCCACCCCTTTATGAAATATTTCTTCTTACATAAATAAAAACTCAATTTGGAATATTAGTATCTCTCTTTCTCTCTTTTTTTTTTTTTTTTTTTTTTTTCTCTCCTCAGTTTTTGTTATGAATGTGAAAGATAAAATAATTCTCATAAATAATAAATAATTCATAAAATAATAAATCATCAATGCAATACTTTAGGTAGTAAAATGTTTCATTAATCATTTATGATTGTATAAAAAAATATTCTACGCCGACGGCTACAGCCGTTGGCATTGGGTCTCTAACCTATGTCGACGGCTATAGCCGTCAGTGTATTCATTAGCGGGCAGGATTATCGCCTCAGCCGTCGGCGTATGGTCCCCCAGCTGTCGGCATAGGTCCCCCCTTTTTGTAGTGGTGCCAAGATCTTTGCATCAGACCGCTTAGATGGGCTGCACTTGGCACAACATGCACAACAAAAACTATTTCTTTTCAAACTATGTGTAGTGCCACAAATCGCAAGTGTGCAAGTGGTCGCTCCCTTTCTTGGTGTATGCATCCTTAAGTTGGGCATTAAGTAAAAGTTGCACACCTTAAGTTCCAATTTTATTTTTTTTCCAAACATTTCCCCCCACTTAGTGAAGTGCGACAATCTTGAATCTGGTAGTGGTACCCAACTGGTAAGTATTTTAGGCACCCAGACTTAGATTATTAGGTTGTTATATATAAATCCATTTAAGAGGCATGCTACCAACAGCAACTTACAACTCTCAGTTGCTTGCACATGAGAAATTAATACTTTTTTCCCTTTTTATGGGTAAGCATGGCTCCAACCTGTAACCTTAAGGTTGCTATATTATCAACCTTCCATTGTGCTATAAGCTCAAGTCAAAAATTTAATACAAATTCTTTATACTAATTAAGTAGCTTCCTTACCGATTGAGTGGTAGCTCTGTTGGTATCGTCCCTTCTTTATGAGGCTTGAGGGCATGGATTCTACACTCCATATTTGCGTCCTCCCTTATATTAACAATGTGAGTGTTGGTGTGTGTGATTTATTCCCCTATGTGTGTTATGTGTGAGTGTTTTTATTGTGTGAGATTTAGTTTTAAGCGCTCCTCTTGAACTATCATACTTTCTACGATATATAAGGTACATCGAAGTTGTCTCTACTATATGATATTATCAAAAGAAAAAAAAAAAAAAAATGTAGCTTCATTACCTATGGAGTGAAAACAGAAGCACAAATATAAACTTAACAAATTAAAACAACAAACATACAAGTATTTATAGTTATACTATATTAAATGTCAAGCTAATTATAATTCTATTAGCTTCCAAGTTCCAAGATTCATCATCATCACAACCTTAATCCCGTCTATTAGATTGCAAGGTTGCCTATTGTAGTTGTATTGAAAGGCTCGGTCTGATATGATTGGGCACAAACAGACATCTCTCGAGCGATGTAATGCATGGTAGGCCGGGTTTCAGGTTCCTCTTGCGTGCACACTAGGGCCATCTTAGCTGCAAAGACCACTTTTTCTGCCAATTTACCAGTGGGCGGAGCGAGCCGTTGATCCAACGCATCCTTCAATAATTGATCTCGCCCGTTCGATGATGCTACTAATGATGAAGATAGTGAATTGATGAGCTCTCTAGGGTGTTTTCCCATCATAACTTCTAGTGCTACCACTCCAAAGCTATAAACATCGACTTTTTCTGTAATCTTCATGGTGTAAGCAAGCTCTGAGAATGTGTTAAAGTTGAAAAAAAAAATTAGAAATTTGTTAAAAAGTCAATAGAATTTGTTTAAAAATAAGAAAGTACATTTTTTAGGTAAGTTGAAATTGAGGTTGCAACCTTCGAGCTGAGAAAAAGTACATTACGGCTATGTTTGATAACTCAAAATTAAACATGAGAAGTGTGTTTGCAATTATATGTTAATTTTTGGAGAATTGGCTTCCTCTCTAAATGACACCTATCTTATTTCATTATGTTGTTTGAGAAATGATCATCTAGAAATTACAATTTTATTTTTTGATTAGTTTGTCTCAAAGTGAAATTGAAAAGGGATATTTCTAGCGAAACCGATTAATTACTAACATCACAAATGGATCCATATATATGCACCAATAATTGGATTTTGGATACCAAAATTTGCAACCAAAGAATTAGTAAGGGCAATCAAAGTTTTTCACCATGAAAATCGGTAATTGCCTTCAATCAAACGATGGAGATCATTTTTCTTCCTAAATTTTCACACAATAGATCTTGAAATTATGGTCCACCTATAAGACAATTAGATGTTGACTCGATGTTGCACACATCCCTAGAAGACAACAACCATAGGCATACCATGAGAAGGGTTCTCAGGTCACTTTTGGGATGTGTACCACGTGGAATCAACATATGGCCATATAGTAGGTATTTCATTATCTAAAGATCTATTGTGTGGAAGATTTGGATATAAAATGATCTCCATCGTCTCACTGTTTTCAGCCCGTCTTCTACTTGAGCAAGGTATCAAGAGTCGACCGATGCCGATATGTATCTGCGATACGTATTGGCTTCCCGGTAAATGGACTGCGATACATATTGGCTTCTCGGTAAACGGATACCGATAGCACCCCCATACCAATATCGTGGTGGTATCGGTATCAGGTACCGATATCAGCCGATACTACATTGTTTCGACTAATACGTATCGGGTATTGGCAAAGGCCTCTCAGTTTCGATTTTTTTTTTAAATGTGTCATTTCTTTAAAAAAAGAAATCTAACAGTTTCCTTGTATTTTTTTATGATACACCTATAGAATATAAGTCTCTTAACACTATAATTCTCCAAAACTTCTATAATATTTTTCAATTTTATAAAAAATGTTACGGTATTGGCGTATCAATACCGATATGTATCAGCGTGATACACCGGTTTCGATATGTATCAGTCCTCCATGGACCACCGATACCTGCTTTGCAACCTTCTATGAGTATTTCATTGGACGGTTAGTTTTTCATCCAAGGTGGGCTAGATCTTAAAATGCAGCACTAAAATTACTTTTGGGCGTGAGGTATGCGACATAATTTTAATGTCACTTTTTTGGGATTTCTATCATCTGATTTGATGATTGAGTATGTTGAATCAGATGATAGGCATTGTTTTTTATGCAATCTTTGGTATCAAATATCTTTACATATAGTAGCTTAAAAATTAGACAGTATTTCTTTCGAACTATATGCAACAATAGAAATCGTGTGTACAAGTAGCCCCATTAAAATATAAGGTACCTCTATTAGTGCTCACACAATCTCTGAAAGTGCTCATATGTGCAACCCCTTCAAAATCATTGATTGCTTCAGATCAAATGGTGGAGATCTTTTTGCAACCCTATCTGCCACAGAATGAATCTTGAGATCAGGCTGCACCTATCAGACGGTCAATTTTTTATTCCACATGTCACGGATCCACAAAAAATGCCCCTTAAATCCTATTGCATACATCATGCTCAAATGTGATTTTATGGAATTTTTCTGGGGATTGGTGACATATGGAATAAAAAATGGACCGTCTTATAGGTGCGACATGATCCCAAGATCCTTTGTGTGGAAAATTGGGGTGAGACACATTCTGCATCATCTGATCCGAAGTAATCAATGGTTTTGAAGGGGTTTTCGATGTGGGCATTTTCAGAGATTGAGTGGGTGCTACTAGAGGTACCCTAAAATATAAATCAAAATAAATGATATTCTTTATTTACAAACGAAGATCTTCTTCTCAAACCGAGTTTCAAGTCATAAAACCCTTGACTGCTTTGAATCATACAATGGGATCCTTTTTTCGTCCCAATCTTCAAAATAATGGATCTTGAGATCATGATCCTATAATCCAACAATCAGACGTTGATTTCACATCGCACACATCCCTACATGATCATGGATGTACATCAACATGATTCTCAAATCACTTTTTGGCAGGTTCCGACAAGCAACAATCAAAATTTGATCGTTTGATTGTAGACCACGATCTCAGTATCCATTCTTTTGAAGATGGTGACGAAAAACAATCTCCATTGTCTGATTCAAAGCGATCAATGTTTAGCACGTGAATTATGAGTTGAGAAAGAAGGTTGTTGAGTGGTAAATAAACATGCCTTCTAATAAAATTTCTTTCCATTACTTTGTTTACAATCCAAGATTCTTCTTTCTCAACTCCGAACTTCACATGCTTAAATTGTTGATTGCTTTGAATCAAATGTTGGAGATCTTTTTAGGTTCCAATCTTCGACACAAAAGATCTTGAGATCATGAGCTTACCATCAAACGACAAGATTTTATTCTTCGTGCTACACATCCAAAAAAATGAACATAATCACGGGTCTACATCAATGGTGGTACTTAGACTGCTTTTCAGGAAATGTGTGATGCGGAATCCAAATCTAATCATCTGATAGTAGAACCATGATCTCAAAATCTGTTGTATCGAAGATGATGACGAAAAATGATCTACATTGATTGATACAAAGCCAATGATTTAAAGCACATGGTAGTAAGGTTGAGAAGGAAGAGTCTTAAGTTGAAAATAAAGGTACCCTTTCTTTTAAAGTCATGTAATACCTGGCGCCATATATCCGTAAGACCCAACAATTGATGTCCACGTGGACGAATCATGGCTCCACAATCTTGCTGTACCAAAATCCGAGACACGAGGTTCGAACCCCTCATCCAACAAAATATTGTTAATCGAAATATCCCGGTGCACAATAGCCGGCGAGCAACCATGGTGCAAGTAGGAGATAGCGTGTGCAATCCCTTGTATAATCTTCACTCTTCTCACCCAATCTAACACCACTCCTCCATCCTCACCATATAACACCTTTCCCAAACTACCCCTCGCCACATACTGGTACACTAGATACATGCACCCCTTCACCGAGCAAAACCCATACAATTTCACAATATTGCGGTGTCGGATCTCTCTGAGTGCTTGAATCTCATTTTCAAAGCCCGCCCGATTAATCGCCAATAAATCACTAGAATCCGATAAGTGAAGGCGTTTCACGGCGACGATGAGGCCTGTCGAAAACTCCGCTTTGTAAACCCTCCCAAATCCTCCTTTCCCAATGCAATAACTGTTGTCGCAAAAGTCACGAATATATAAAAGGTGTTTTAGAAAAATAACGTTTACCTTCTAAAATGTTTTAGCGTATTATATTATTTAAAAAGTTTTGACAAAAAAATATTTTCACGATTTTTTAAGTCAATGATTTTAATAGAAGGGGCTCGCATTAATTTGGTAAGCGCAAATAGAGCTACCCTAATTTTTATCAGGAATGTCAAAGGGTCTGGTCGGATCGGATAGGGTCAAAATCTTGGCTGCCCAGTACCGAGAACGCTTTTTCCAGACCGACCAAATGGTGCATCTTACTGACCGTACCTGACAAGTTGGTGCACTCAACCTGACTATACTTGAGCTGAACAAAAACCATCCTGCAGCCCGACCAAAAAACCAGGCCCGACCTGATAAAAACCCCTATTTCTCATGTTTTGTACATATAAAGTATTGGGATGGGTTGGGTTTTTGCATTACCTGCTCCGACCCAACCTCTTAGTCTTCCCTGCCTGGCCTGGCCTGGCCTGACCCATCGAGTCACTTATCTGTTGCCTGACCGGACCCGACTGGTCAATTTTATGTATCCGACCCAATAAAATATTGGATCGGGTCAGGTTGGGTATCTGGTCACCTGATTTTATCCCTTTCCAATGTAATGACTGTTACACGTAAGGCTGGTTAGCTCTTTCTCATAAAGAGCAGCTCTTCCGCCCTTGGCTCCGACGAAAAACTACTGTCACGTTTGGTAACACAGCTCCTCGCCCCATTAGCTCTGCGGAAGCTGTTTTAAGTGTTAAAACTACTTTTCCTCTTGCCCCCCGTTAGAACAGAGTTTATCTGCTCTCAGGGAGAGCAAGCATAGAGCTGCTTCAACACTTATAAGAGCTAACCAAATATATCCTTAATCTTTTGAAAACAGTAGTTTTATTTATTTATTTCTGAGTTAAAAAGAATACAGTACTAATACCTTTCGCTGAAATCCTTGGTCGCTTCTACTATATCTTTGAAAGTGAATTTGAATTCTCTATCCAAAATCAAAGATTGAGAAGAAACTTGGCTCTGGCTTTTGCTATCTTTTGCTGTTGTAGATCTCTTCCATTTCCTCCTTACTAACAAGAATCCTTCAGTAAGTGCTACTATGAAGAAAATGGCCCCAATAAGCCCAAAGATGGCTATTATTACTTTTCTATGATAGCTTTTTCCTCCACTTCTTTGGGAATCAGAATTACAAGTTTTCAATCCTTGTGCATCACCACATAAGCCCGGGTTTCCCTCCAAGAACTTCGATGTTCGATTTTGGAAAATACCTGTGATCGGACCATCCAACTGATTGTATGATAAATCGATGACTTGAAGACTAATCATGCCTGATAAAGTGACCGGAATTCGACCCGAAAGATAATTATGAGAAAGATCGAGGTTCTCAAGGGAGCTCAGCTTCCCGAGATCTTGAGGGATAGTCCCAGAGAGAGAATTATTGCTTAGATCTAAGAAGGGCTGTAGATAAATCAAATTGCCAAGCCAATATGGGATTCCTCCAGATAATTTGTTGTTGCTTAAATTCAAACTAGATAATTTGACACAATTTCCGAGCAGGTCCGGTATGGTATGGGTGAGAGCATTTTTCGACAAATCGAGTAGCACAAGGTTAGATAGATCACCAATCTTTAAAGGGATTTCGCCCGATAAATGGTTGTTACTCAAATTAAGCTTATATAATAAGCCCAATTCACCAAATTCTTTTGGAATCATTCCTTTTAAATCATTTGAAGCCAAGTTTAAATCTTGTAATTTGGTCATCTTCCCAAGCTTAGCTGGGATCTCCCCAGAAATTTTGTTTTCAGCTATACTTAGAAAAGTAAGTGCCTCTCCTTCGCCCCATTCAGGTGAAAACTTGCCAGAAAAACGATTCCTAGAGAGGTCGATGTACGTAAGGTTTGGATGCACACCGAACGCTTGCGATATGTCTCCAGTAAATTTGTTTGAATCTAGTCGTACCCGGAGTAAATTCGAGCAATTTCGGAGGCAACTTGGCAAATCTCCCATAAAGTAATTTCCATCGGTAGTGAAGGTTTGGAGCTTGAGACCACTACATATTGCTGGGGGCAATTCACCGGAGAAGTTGTTGTCTGAAAAGCTAATAAACTCGAACAAATTGTTAAGGCCGAAATCCTTTGGAATAGTACCTGCAAAACTGTTCATGGTGATTGAAAATATGGTAAGATTTTGGAGGCGAGATATGGTGTTTGGCAACTCGCCGTGCAATTGGTTGAAGGATAAATAAAGGGACATTAAGGATACAAGATTTCCGATTTCTGATGGCAGTGTGCCCGTGAGGCAGTTGTTGAAAAGGTTCAACCTGATAAGCTGTGTTAGGTTCCCGATTGTCCGAGGGATTGAACCAATAAGCATGTTTACAGAGAGGTCTAAACTTGTCAAATCTTTCAAATTCCCAATCTCTTGCGGCATCGAACCTGAAAGGTTATTTTCATACAAGTAGAGTATTGTAAGATCTATCAGTTGGCCGATTGCTGATGGTATTGAACCGGTAAGCTTGTTGCCATGGAGTGCTAAATACATCAAATTTGTCAAATTCCCAATCTCTGATGGTATCGAACCTGAAAGATTATTTCTGTAAAGAAAGAGCGTTGTAAGATTTGTCAGTTGGCTGATCACTGGCGGTATTGAACCCGTAAGTCCGTTGTCGTTAAGGTCTAAAACTACCAACTCTTTCAAATTCCCAATCTCGAGGGGTATCGATCCTGAAAGGTCATTGTTATATAGGTAAAGCATTGTAAGATTTGTCAGTTGGCCGAACTCCGGCGGTATCAAGCCCGTAAGCATGTTGTCATCCATCTCTAAATCTATCAAATATTTCAAATTCCCAATCTCTGGTGGTATTGAACCTGAAAGGTTATTTTTATACAGGTAGAGTGCTGTAAGATTTGTCAGTTGACCGATCTCCGATGGAATAGTTGAATTCAGCCCTGTACTTCCAAGATGAAGTAGTTGAAGCATTTGGAGACGGCCAATAGAAGTAGGAATTGGCCCGCCTAACGGATTTTCGCGAAGGTAGAGAATACGAAGATTCGAGATGAAGCCAATTTGTGGAGGTATTCCACCAGTGAAATTATTGTATGCCAGAAGAAGAACCTCGAGTCTCGTAAGATTTGCTAAGCCTAATGGAATTTGCCCTTGCAAGGAATTGTATGAAAAACTCAAGTACTCTATCTTCTTTATACTACTTATCAACAATTCGGGTATTGTGCCGTTGAGGTTGTTGTTATAAAGATCGAGGTGGCGGAGCTTCGATAGACGTCCGATCTCTACCGGGACATGCCGATTGAAATAATTGTTACTCAGATCCAAGAAGGTGAGCTTGGAGAGGTTGCAGATGCCGGGCGGGATCACACCATTGAGATTGTTGGTGTTGAGGTCCAAATGCCTGAGGTTGGGGAACGAAGTGAAGTCGAACTCGTCGAGCGTTCCACCGAGATTGGAATTTGAGAGGTTTATCCCGACGACTACGAAGACGCGGCTGTTTCTTGGTCGGCCGCACATTATTCCGGTCCAGTTGCATAGGGTGTTGATGTTGGTGAGGTTCCATGAATTGAGAGAGTGATGAGTTGCTAAGCTGGTCTTCCAGTTTACAAGAGCATTGGCTTCTGTTTCTGCTCTTGTCTTGAAAGAGGAGAGAGAAAAAAGGAGGAAAAGAAGAGAGAGAAGATGAAGAGTTGGTAACACGTTAACCATGATTGCTCTACTGGTTTTATGTTTGCTTATTGTATCTTCCTCCTTTCTTTGCTCTGTGGTTATGGGTTATACAAGCATACAGGGTTTTCAATGGGGTATTGACGAAAAATTGATACACATCCGCTTATCTGCCGAGACCCTAGCCAATATGTAACGGATATATATTAGATACATATCGGTAGGGATGGACGTTCGGTTTACCAAACCAAACCGAAATTGAAATTTTTGGTTGTCAGGTCGGTTTCTGTTCCGCTAGCACTGAAAACGAACTGAAATGAATTGGTTTGATTCGGTTTTTTTTTTATATATTTATTTATTTATTTCTTTCTTTTTTTGAAACTGAAACCCGAAACTTTAGCCTATATGACCCAATTTAAGCTGACATGACCCGATATTTGACAGTTTTGACTGGAGATTTGACTAGGGATTCAAAGACCGATTCATATTGCCATATCGGTCCAAGCTAACACATATAGGATAATACTACATACGTATTGGCCAAACCGTTCGGTATTAAAGTCTTTCTTTTATTTTTAAAATATTAAAAAAATATATCAGTAATGTAAATGAATAAAAAATTGCACAAATGATAATTTTGAAATTATGACTAGTCCATATCAGATAAATATCGGCCGATATGACCTAATTATATCTGGCCCATTAGAGATTTAGTATTTTGATTTAGAAATCAACAATTCTAGTGAAAGATTTTAACTAGCACTGCATCATATTATCGAAACAAGGGCATAATCATATCGGATGGGGGAGAACCCAATGTGTATCGGATATGCCCGATATTTGAAACCATGCAAGCGTATAAGCGTTTGTGGGACTCCTCGGCTATGTTGTCTTCTTTTGTAAGTCTCCTTTCACTAGTCGCTACTTGCAAGGTAATTGGTTTCTTTCGTACTACTACCCTGTCACTTACTTTTAACTTTAGGATCTAATTATTGTGCACTTTAGATCCGGGTACATAAAAGCTGGCTCCTATGTTCAAGTCCCAACAACAACTGAGAGATAAGAGAGAGAAAAGCTTTCGATTTTTTTTTTTTTTCAATTTTTAATTTTAGCCACCCAAAATCGAAATCGAACCGATCATAATCAGTACTGTCCGAATCTGTTTTCGGGCCAGTTTGAACTCATCAAGTTGCTCAATTTTCGGTTCAGGTTTAAGGTCGAAACTTGCACTCCTCCGTATCGGTCAAGCATGTGAAAACAAGAACCTTCTTTTTTGTTTTAAAATAATAAAATATATAAATAATTTAAAACAGGAAAAGAATTCTGTCCAAAGTGAATTGGAGCATTATGTCCGATTCATATACGACAAATAGCAGCCAATAAGATCCAATCTGGGCCCATATGACCTAATATTTGACTATTTTGACCCGATATTTGACCAGGGATTTGAAGATCCATCGATACATATCAACATATCCCAAAGTGATACGGTAATATCCCACAACGAATAGAGAGAAGTCCGGAGTCTGGGCAATGAAGTTTGATCGGCCCTTTCACTTATCGACGCATTTGTGGGTGGGAACAATGAAACGTAACGCCCATGTCAGGAACAAAATCAGAGTAGGGACCTAAGCCTAGAATCAGACAATATCGTTGGCATGTGGATCCGGCTTGTCACAGAATGGTATCAGAGCCGAGGACGACTCTTCTATAAGGTGAGGAGTTTAAGATCCCACATCCGATAGAGGATAGAGAGAAGTCCAGAGCCTGGGCTATGACGTACAACCAGCCCTTTCATGTATCAACGCATTTTATATGGAGACAGCCCAAACTGCCGCTAATAGTCTTATTTTTTGTAGTATAACGCCCATGCCAGAAACAAAATTAGGGCGGAAGCTTAAGCCCATAATCGAACAATATGGTTAGCATGTGAGTTCGGGTTGTCACAAATATGATAGGATAATATCACGTATGTATCGGCCACCGTCGTCTGATATTATGGTACCTTTTTTTAATTCTTAAAATATTTAAAAAATATATAACCTATTTAAATAAATAAATAAATTGCATAAAAAGGATATTTTTGAACTAATGTGTAGTTCATATTAGACACATATCGGCCGATATTGACCGACATCTGACTAGTTTGACCCAATATTTGACCTTTTATTAACTCGGGAGTATATATCGTATCAGAGAGACCCTAACCCGATTCATATTGACCGATATTTACAACCATATATTTTACCCTATTGTCGAAATGATGGTATAATCATAGATATAGGGGATAACCCGATATGTATCGGATACCTACGCCCGATATTTTATACCATGCAAGTGTATAAGCAAAGATTTAAAGTCTGTTATATATCCGCATATCGGCAAGCTCCCAATTATCCGCCGATATATTAGATATGTATCAGTAAAACCGGTCGCTATTTAGGCAACTTTTTTTTTGAAATAATAATAAAATAAAATATTAAAAAAATTTCAAACAAGGCTTTTTTGATATTTTATCCGAGTCATATTTGATACATATCAGCTGATATGAGCTGATTAGGCAAGATATGATCTGGTATTTGACATGTACCCGATATTTGATCCCATATAGAATCATGGTGTGTGGGCCTAATCCGATACATATTATATGTATTGTATATGGCTGATATTTAAAGCCGCGCAAGCTTGTAAGAGTATATGCGACTCTTCGGCTGTGTTGTCTTCTTTTGTAAATCTTTTCTCACTAGGCGCCGTGTTGTCTTCTTTTGTAAGTCTTTTTTTTCACTAGGCGCTTCTTGTGAGTTGGGCTCTTTCTTTTGTTCTACTACTCTTGTCACTTTTAATATTAGGATCTAACTTAGTGTGTAAGTTGGATATGGGGACATAAAAGCTTGCTGCTATGTTAAGTGGCAACAACCACTTAGAGATAAGAGAGAGAAAATGGTCTTAACCAGAAATAAAAAACCTGCTTCTAAAGAATCTCGGGTTTCCGAGTTGTTTTGAACAATCCTGAGACCGAGACATCTAGTTTCTTGGCAAGACATCTCAGTGATATGACGTGAAATGAAAATAGTCCTTTTAATGATCTTACATCATTAAAATAGTTGTTTGATCTTATACAATTAAAAAATATTTCATCGTTAAACCATGTGGCAAATGTTTGTGGTCATGCTAAACAGTCCAAGTGGATGTGCATGATTAGAATATATCTTATTTAAAGAATCAAACCTATATCTCAATTGAATATACCTTCAAATTAACGAATTTTAATATTACATGTTAAAAATTAAGAATAATATTAACAGATATTAGAGTACAACAGATTTGGACACACCATGATAGTTGTTCATGAGATCATCACATAGACATGATATGTTACAATAAAATAGTGTTATGTTTACAAAGATAATGATTAAAAGTTTATGTGCTAGTTAAACATCTTATATAAATTATAATGTTAAATAAGTGTTTTCTATATTGCATCTTAGGGATTTATATCCTCTACTGATCCGACATTTGCTGAATTTAGAGTGTGCATGTGTTCATGAGATTAGGCAAATTCTCTAAGAGGGCCAAATACTCAAGTTATATATTACATCTTAGGGGCAAAATACAAAATACACTTCAATCTCGTCTCGCTAATAACCCGTGAGACGCAAGACATCTCGCCCGAGAAGTCTCATTTCGGTCGAGATTTCAAACTATGATTGTAAATGAGGGTACTCTAATTTGAATCAGTAAAAGAAAGTTGGCCAAAGGCATTTTTTGTCCTTATATTTGGTTGATATCAAATAAATAGTAGCTGATATGACCTCGCCTTTTTAATTTGTTATCATGTTTGATTCATATCATAAATAGTAGTTGATATGACCTGATATGAGTCTTTTAGATCTAATTGTTGCAATCTATTATAACCTAGCTAGTAGGTCACTCGCATATGTATCGCTAAGTATGACTTTTCTTTTGTGGATCCAATGGTAATTGATTGGATAACACTGATTTACAAGTATTTATTATTCCAATGAGACTATTCTCTAAAAGCTATTTTTTTACGATTGATCATATTTCGTTTCATAGTAAACCGTCAAAATATTAATAGTTGACCATGAAAAGAAACATGATTAATCACCTTTGATTTTGTGGTTGACCATCACTTATGTAATGGTCGATCATGAGTGCTTCCGAAAAAGAGTTTCACTAATTTCTTTTTAGGGTTATAACGTCTATATATAGTTTCTTTAGGGCTCCTTATTTTTTATCTCTCTCTGAACTTTATTGCTTAGCCGTCTTTGTGAGAGAAGAAAATCTTTTGGCCTTTGAAACTTTTGTTCGGTCCCTTAGTGATTCAAAGGCTTTTGTTCTGCTTCTATTTTCTGAAGATAATTGTGCTTCAACGATACATATCAGCACATCGGCTAGGTCTCAAGCCGATACAAATCAGAAATATTAGATGTGTATTGGTTCAACCGGCCAATATTAAGCACTACAAAAAATAAGACAATTAGCGGCAATTTTTTTAACAAAAAACAGTTGCTATTAGTATTGTCGCTACAAAAAACTACCGCTATTAGTCCTATTACAATAAAAAAAATGCCTTAATAGCAAGTGCCGCTGAAACCCCTTATTTTTGTAGTGAAGGTACTCTTTTTAATTTTTAATTTTTTTTAAATATGTAACAATTTAAATAAATAATAAATTGCACAGATGGTATTCTTGGAATATATACCAATTGGTCGATATTACCTAATATGACCTGATATTGACCGATATCTAACCCACTTAATTACTTTCCGCCCTCCAAGGGAAAAATCCTTCCGATTTTGTGGAATCAAGTCCAACATTGCTCCATTCATCTCAGCCATCCGAGCAGTGCGTCTCATGAGGAACGTGTGCAGTGGATACCTAGATTTCTTGCAAGAGCAAGTGAAAGGATTGGATTCTCTTTAAGCAGAGAATTTCGATCTCCTTCGGAGTCCCTTCGTTCGATGAGCGTACAACTGTATTTTAGGATGAGAATGTAATATCCCCATTTTTTGTCGAAACCGTACACACTGACTAGGTGTACGTGCCCCATACGGCACATGGTACACGTCCCTAAATATTTTTGGTTGAGAAATTGTTAGGGACAATTTGGGTATTAACTTGAGTTTTTGGGTTAAGGGCTAATAACTATGTTAGGTGTATTAGCCTTACACCGAACCTAAACTTTGGATAAGAACTAACACCCAACGGGTGTGTATGTATTTCACAAGGGAACTAAACTAAAAGGATAAGAACTAACACACAACTTGTGTGTGTTAGTTTTGCATGGGAATCAAACCCAAAGGGATAGGTGTGGAGAAAGCTTCTTCCGGAAGCTATTACTTCCTTTGCCCTTTACTTGAGAAAATTTGAGAGAGAGAGGGAGAGAGCTTGAGGAAGAGAATCGATTTCCCATTGCAGTTGATCATCGGTTTAGCGTAGCAATCATCATGTGGCTCGATCATGGATGCAAAGATTGCCATCCGTTCGATCGTTTTCGAGCCATGAAAAAGAGGATTTTGTTCTTCTCAAACCCTCTTCGCGTCATTCAGAAATCCAAAATCCGTAGATCTCGTGAGATGCGGATTCCGAGTTCATCATAGATGTGTGAAGGGCTGAACTTGTGCCGAAACAATCGCGAGAAGTGGTTTTGAAACCTTCGTACACGTAAAGGGCAGGCACGCCGATAAATTCGATTTCCCATTCATCGTGAGCGTTGATCGAACGCGAGTTTGAGAGGTGAGAAATCTAGATTTTTTTAGGGCATTAAATTTCGTTTTGGTTTGTAATTTATGTGTGGGATTAAGGGTGGAACAATTTTTGAGCGTTTTGGATTGAAGAAACAAAAACCAAAAAGGGGCAAGCTGAAGCACTCGACACGGTGACCCTGTTCCTCGCCGCAGCAAGGGTGATTCTAAAGCACTCGCTGCAGCGAGTGCTTCATATAAATACAGGACAAAACTGCACTATCCAAACTCACCGCGGCGAGCTTTAGGTGCCTGAAGACCTCGCCGCGGCACATGCTCGGTATTTTGGTCCTAACTTTTGACTCCGAGCTTTGATTGGGGTAATTCGCACGACATTGGAAAGAGGACAACGAACCCTATAACTTTCATGAATTGATAAATTCATGAATCAAATGTTTTAAAAGGTAAATTTTGGCGGGAAGTTGGGACAAGTTCGAAGTTAAAATGAATTTGCCAATTTCCGCCTCAGTGTTGAGAAAACACTTAAGTGTGTCGAAGTCAATATTTGGAATCAATCCTTAATGCATTGTCGTATATGATGTGATATAGATTGAGGATTGGAGATCATGATAGGGCATTTGCTTTGCTTCTGTTACGCACAACTCCGAACTTTAAGTAGGGGAACCTCAATATCAATTTCATTTTAATCTTAATTTACATGAATGACCTAATATGATCGATGTGAAATATGCTTAATCTGAATTTGCTTTTGAACTTGATCATGAACTCCGAAATTTACTTTTGAATCCGTCTTGGAATTTCACATGAATTCTGAACACTAAATTCCGAACACACCTTGAATTTGTATATGAAATCTGAAACTTAGAATTCCGAAACTAGCTATATATTAAATACTCTGAACTATGTGTTAGAATTTGTATTTGATTTAAGGTTCACTCGAACGAATCCCTCAATTCTCTGAACCGTGTTGATGGTAAATTCTGAAACAACACAAGTTGCCCTCATAACGCAGGGACTTGTTGCAACTCCCAAAAATTGTTCATCGAACGGCGATGGTTAGGAAGGGGTTCCCATTGAAAATCTTTGGCTTCCACGCTATAGCTACTTGGGAGATTGATTTAAGTTATGATTTAAGTCATTGATAAGATAAACATTGCATGCACAAGTTAAGAACCCATCAAAATTTGAAATCATCTGAAATATTGATTTATTAGAATTTAAATTGTAGAATTTGAAATGATATTTGTTCAGGAAATGCATATGATATTATTCTTTGAAATTCAGTTATTTAAATCCTCTTCGACTATCTATTTTGAAAAGAAAATCATATACTTCGAATCATATCTTTGAATCCATGTTTGTTATGATAATGTAACTGAGGTTAAGATTCTCTTACTGAGCTTAGACTATTAGCTCACCTCAACTATAAGTTACAGGTGTAGTTGATCAGGATTAGGGATTTGAATGTGTTCGGGACTATAACTCGGAGGAAGATTTGGAGATTCCTCTTGACAAGTTTTTCCCCTAGACGTGGGATTTCAAACTCGGTATAGTTCTGTTTATATTTTTGTTAGATGTAGTTTGAATTATGGGCCCTCTGCCGATACATTGAGTATATATATATATATTGGAGAACCACTATTGAGAATCATTGTTTAGGTAATGGCAGGCCATCACTGGCGGTTCTTTTTGGTTCATTTTTTTGTTATGGTTAGATATAGAATTGGAGATCTTTTCTTTTGAAATGATTAGATTTCAGTTGATTATTTTGTATTCGTGTGGATGTAGCGGTGTTTGGCAAGCCGGCTTTTCTGGTACGGGAGGAACAAGAAAGTCGGGTCGTCACATGTTTCAAATAAAACATTTTGAAAATTCAAGGCATGCGGTGTATAATAATGTTTTGAAAAATCAAGGCATTCGTTTTGAAAACGTTTTTAAAACCTACATATTAAGATTCGATCCTCCGATTTCTTGTCTCTAACTCAAGCATTTAACTAGTAGGCTATCATATAACTTGTGCCAAATAATGACAGAAATAAATTTAACATTTTAAAAAATCAAGGCATGCGATGTACAATAGCTTTTTGAAAAGGTTTTGAAAAATCAAGGTATGCAATGTATAATACGTTTTGAAAAATCAAAGCATACGTTATGAAAACGATTTTAAAACCTACATACTAAGATTCAATCCTCCGACCTCTTGTCTCTTACTAAAGCATTTAACAAGTAGATTATCACATAACTTGTGTCAAATAATGACAGAAATAAATATAAGAGTTTGAAAAATCAAAACATGTATTTTTTAATTAAAATGTTTTGAAAAATTAATGCATGCGATATATACGCTATTAGGCACATATAAATAATTTAGGCATATCAAAGACATAAAATTTCGATCACTACAATTTAAGATTCCTTTATTTGCCATCAATTTTTACTATTTCGATGGTCATAATTATAATTTGAAAAATATAGGATTAATCAAAATTGAGCTTCTAGTTAAGACTTTTATTTTTTGTGATGTGTGCCATGTTGAATTAAATTTGATCGTTTGTGCTAGCTAGGCCCATGGTCTCACGATCATGGTTTCAAATATGGGCATTGGCCATCAGATTGGGTGGCCGAAAACCTATTCGGATCTGGATCGGTGTATCGGATCGGCCGATACTAAAGTAAAAATTTCTAAGCTTAAAATTCAAAAAAAAAAAATATTAAACATTGAATAAATGAAAAAAATTGAATTTACATGGTACCACTAAATTTATATGATATTTGACCTTGTTGACTAAAATGAGTGAAATAGTTTTTCATCGCAAATTTTCATGCCAAAGATCTTAAGATCATGTTCCCCCTATCAAATAGCACTGATGATGATTCCACGTGGTGAAAATCTTAGAAAGCGACTCAAGTACTAAGTTATTTAGGGCTTGTTCAGGTGTTTCCTGATTTTTCCCATAAAAGCTCAGATTTTTTAAAACTCAGAATCCTACAGATTCTCAGCAGACTCAGGTTCCCGAAAGATGCGTTCTTAAGTTATTCAGATTCCTAGCTTTTCCCATATAGGTCACAATCTTTCGATCTTAAGTTCCTCTCAGAAAAACTCAGAATTGGTTCAATGAGTGGTTGTGCTATAACCGTAGATATGATATCTAATCATCGGTTTATGTGCCGTACTCGTATTTGACTGAAATTTGATGAGCAAGTAATCGATGTGAGGCTGAATATATTTGACGTAATTTTTTTCCCGATTCGGATTTAATGACTAATAGATTGTAAATCGTATATACAATCAATTAAAGGATGGAAAGAAGAAGATTATAGAGAATATTAGAGCATAAAATATCATGTAGGACATATATATATATATATCGATTAAGCCAGTATAAAAAGATTGGCTTTATTTAAAATATCTATAAACTAAACTAGATACGAAATAAAAGAAAAATATAAACATATCGGTTAGGCCTTTTCAACAAAATTAGCTTAATTCAAAATTCTCTCGAATAATGAATATGAGATATGTAGCATCATCCTCGTTGTCAACCTCTCAAGAGTAGGAGGTTGTGGCAGTATGTCGCGGGGAGCTGGTGGCCCTATTGAAGCTGTCAAACATATTATGATGATGAAGGAGAAGACCCGACATTTTTTTATTTAATAATTTTGATGCCTTTTATAGAATTTATGTGCAATATTGTTTTGATATTAAAAAATAATATATGTATTAAAAATTTTAATTTTTTTGCATATGTTAGTGGATTGCTCTTGCGGTTGACATAATTCTTTGTAAAGTTTAGGTTCGGAAAATAAGTCTATGGAACATCTAAATAGATGGAGGGGAGCGAAAAAATGAGCCTAATTATGAGTAATTGGGTACCATTATTTGCAATCTTAATTTCAACAAAATTATGATGGTTGCAACTAAAGAATCCTCTATTATAGGTAACGGAGCTAAATAATTTCCTCTCTTCTTACTTTATAATCTTAAACATTGGGTACGAGTATTTGCAACCAAAGATTCGTTCTCCTGAACTGATAGTATCATCTCTAACACCATTGACTGCCCTGAAACAAATGATGGAGATCGTTTTTTGTCCCAATCTTTGGAAAATAGACACATTCAAACTATGGCCCACCTATCAGACGGTCAGATGTTGATTCCTCATGGATCACATCCCCAAAAGTGACCCAAGAACTCTACTTATATAACGCCCATGATCACGATCACTTTGGGAATATGTGCCACGCGGAATCAACATATGACGATTCTATTTGTGGGCCATGATCTCAAGATGTATTTTTCCAAAGATTGAAATAAAAAACAATCTCCATGATATGATTCAAAGCGGCCAACACTGTAAAAAAAGCTTCAAAACGCCTTAAACATGGTGGTTAATTGGTTGTGGGGTATTGGAATAAAAGAGAGTCGTTGGGTTTTAAATATCCGAAAGGCAAAGATAGGGTGCGTGTAGAAGATGGAAGTATACTTTACCGAACTCAGATTCTGAGTGAATCTGAGTATTTTACTTGGACGAAGGGGGGTCGCTTTCACTCAGAAAGCATTGGAAAAATGGTGGGACCCACTCAAACACCGGAATGGGCTACTTTCCTGATGCCACCGGATCCTGTGTGTGGGATCCTTTTGACCAAAACTTTATTTTTCGGTGATAAAATACCAAGAAAGTAACTTAATTGGGGCTCGGCTGTTCTAGACCGATCTAGATCGTTTGGGCCAAAACCGATCGAGATCGGCCAATCCGAATAGGGATCGACCTAGATTTAAAGCCATAGTCACGATCCACTGTGTCAAAGATTGGGCCATAAAACAATCTTTATCAACTATTTCCAAGAAGTCAGCAGTTTAATTAAGCACATAAAACCCATAGAGAAGGATGATTCTTGGGTTCTAAATATAGTTACCCCTTGTTTGGAGAATTAGCTCCGCAGAGACGTTGTGCAATGGTACCTTTATTTACAACCTAAGATTCTTCCTTCACAACCAGAGTTTTAAGTGCTTAAACGGTTAGACTTCTTCAAATCAAAGGAGATAAATTATCTTTTGTATAAATCTTCAATCTAATTAATAGATAATAAAATCATAATCCTATTATTAGATGAATAGATGCTGATTTCACGTCGCATGCACACCTTACGTATTTTACTCACAAATACGGATATTATTTGAGTTTAGTACCTCGTTGTAGCAAAAATTAAAGTGTGTATTAAATGCTTATTTTAATTTCTAAAACGAAACATTGTATTTTGTCACAATGCTACCCACCATTTTAATGGTGTTACCCAACAATGACAAAATACAGGTACAGATTGTTAACATGGTGAGCGAAAAAGTCAGAAAAATATAAAAAATATGGGAAAGGACAGAAAAAATTGTAAGTTAAAAATTCTGTAAAATACGGAAGAGGAAAAAAATGACAAAACCAAAAAAAAATCGAAAACAAAAAATGAGATAGCATTAAATTTAAAAAAATAATAGATTTAAACCCATTTTTTAAAAATACGGTAAAGTACAGAAAAAAAAATATTTAATGCATAAGAAACGCGTTTGAAAAGCAAAATATGCAAATTATATGAAAATATATATCTTTTTAAAAATACGAGTATTATACGAGTTTAGAATGTTGTGGCAAAAAGAACATACTGTATGCCTATTTTTTTTTATAAAAAAAGCTGTATTTTGTTACAATGTTACCCACTATACAACCTCTTATGAAACTTGCCAATCTACCTACACAGACCATTAGATCTACCTTTTGGATTATTTTTTTTTCAAGTAAAAAGAGTAATTTTGAAAAAAAAAAACAAAAATGTAGCATTTCTATGTGACTGGTAAATGTGCCAGAAGCAAACCCAGATCGATAGCAAGAAGAATGCCACCGTTGCAAACTGTCCTCAAGTGTCTTTGGCACAACAGCGACTTATGCTTAAAAGTTAAAAGTTTTATCTTTGTCAAGCCTTTAACTGCAAGTTTAGGTCCGGAGAGCAATCACTTATTCGTAAAAGTTGAAGGCCAAAAATATCAAACTTGAAAATGTGGTTCAAGTGCTTGACAAAAAAACTGCCACTACAAAAAATAAGACTATCAGGGGCAGGTTTTTGCAGAAAAAAACTGTTGCTATTAACAAAAAAAAATTGCCGCTAATACACTTGACGCTAATAGTCTTAATAGTCTTTAATAATTTTTTATTAGTAGCGACAGTTTTTTTTGCTAAAACAAACAAACTGTCGCTAATAGTCTTATTTTTTTGTATTGAGTAGTAAAAATTAAAGGTTAAATGCTGTAAAAATGTGAGTTCAAGTTTAGACAAGAGCTGGCCACTTGTGCGTAAAAGCTGAAAGTTACGGTCATATCCCATCCACTATTCCCAACACCTTAGTTACCAAAATCTATGTTTTATTTAAAACCGTGGTTTACTCGTGAAACGTTGGAAACCCTTTTAAAATGCACTTCTTTTCAAAAATACGCGTAATTTTTAAACAATCACAATTTTTATGTTTCAAATGCATATTTTACAAAAGATTTCTCAAAATTTTCAATATTTTTTTGTCAAAAAAAATATTTATTGATTGATATTTTTAAATATTTTCATTATCTTTTCCCAAATGTGTCCTCAATTTTTTTTTTTATTTTAGGAATTTTGCTTGACATTTTTTTTTCGTTCAATTTCCCGATTCCCGACTTGGAAACTACCCCCAACACCCAACACCCAGTAATTAAGAGATGAGCATTGCGTAATTGACATTATTGGGCAGAAAGATTAGGAACCATTTGTAATTGAATTATTTCTCCCTTCAAATGTTCGAATGCAGCTTACCTATCCGAAAGTAAATAAATAAATAAATTTCTCCCCACAGCATATAATCCATGAGGCCCCAATTGTCAATTGAAAATTCCAAATCCTGCAAGCATGTGGTCCATGTAATGAGTTCCGACTTTCCACACCATCAGATCCTAAATCTATCCAGTTTCAAACTTGCCTTCACGTTGCAAACTTCTGGAAAACCCAGCAACCATTTTCACTTTGTAATAATGGCTCTTGACTGCGACGACGTTATTACTTTGTATGTCAGCGAGAAAGTATGATCACTCTCTCAAGATATTGCACCAACGGGGACGTTAACCTTATAGAGTAGGGGAGGATGTTGATCGATTTAGAATGTAACCTCCTTAGTCTGAAGATCTATTGCTTAATTAATTCTTTTAGAGATTTTAAAAACGTCCCTAAGGAAGTACCAAAGGGCAGATTCAATTTTACTAAAAACTTAACACACTTTTCCTAAATGCAGAAAAATAAATTAATCTAAACAATTAATTACTGATAAATCTACGAACAATATTAAAATGAGATCAAGGAATATGCTACCCCAGATTCGTACTCCTTTTCTATCATTAAAACCCACAGTTTCATTAAATCATCATTCACACCATCATTCATCTAGAAAAATGACTTGAAATAAAATATGATCATCAATCCGGCATACCCTATCTAAAAACAATGACTCAAATTAACATTGCGGTATGAGTCATGTAGCATAGCGTATCTCATGATATTTAGATCACGACAATCGACATAATCGCTCTCTGACTAGATCGACTGCGGTCCAGATCTAGCGATTACGTTGATACGCGAATCAACAGTCATAACAAAGCATTCAAAATATTTTCAATCACACAAACTTTGAGCAAACGATTCCATGATAACAATAATAGTCTGCGGTATTAATCATAAACATGAGTACTTATCTGGAGATCGCATCTTCCCCGATCTACTGATTTAGCCGCTCATCTTTGGTGTTTGATCTCATTTTTCTTTCAAAGTCATTCCTCTTTTATTTCTTAAAAGATATTTGAAATTGTTTTCCTAAATACAATCATGAATTTCTCGAGAAAAATAATGCAAATCCACAATCAATCTACTGAATAAACTCTGAAGAAGGAGAGAAGAAGACTTGAAAAGATGAAGAAAATATTCCCCAAAGTGAAGAGCCCTAAAAACTAAAAATAAAGAATGAATAATATTCTAATTGCCAAAAATCCTCCTAAGAAACTCGTGGCTTCCCTTTTTATAATAGCCTAACCCTAATACCTCTCTCGATTGACATCTAAGAGTAATTTTCGTGAATTCCGCCTAGCTTTGCATCGAGACACTGCCTCGGTATGTTGCTCATAATTTTCGGTACCGAACTCGGATTGAGGTGATTCTTGAGGCGTTGGAAAGCTGCCGACGAGCTCTACAACTTTTATGTTTTAGCAATTTCCTGAATCTGACGTCTTGAAGGTCTAAATTGAGCTGCAAGTCACACTAAGTTCTCAATGACCCAAAATAGTAGTGTTTTGACATTATTTTCGGGATTCTTGAGTCATTTTAGAAACTTGAATATTTACGAAACACTTCAAATCTAGCAAATCTCATCGATAGCCTTCATCGGACTGGCTAAATATAGGTATTTAGGGTAAAATATCATCATATTTCACTACTCATCACACCCAAACCTACACTTTCAGTCCTCGAGCAAAGAGAATGATAGAAATATAAAGCAAATCAAACTAACATCCTAAAATTTAAATGCCACTTTAAGTAGGGAACACGATTGCACTTAGCATGTGCAACAAGCCTTTAAACCCTAGGTGATCCCTAGTGGAGGAGTTGTGTCTGAGGGTTTGCAGTGAAGTTACCCACAAACTTCCAAAATTTCAAACCATCGGTAAAATTTAGTTTTCAAAACATGATTTTTTATAACATATGTACTATTCAAAAACAAAAATCATTAATTGCTTCATGTGAATCATCAATCTCAAATATTAAAGTCATGTCAATCATGCTAGTATCCATTCAAATTAATTTAATGCTCAAATTGTTAGATATCACATTCATTCATGCCTAAACGTGTAATGTGTGCATTCCAAAACCAAGATTCATCCATCTCAGAACTAGTCCAAACGGAAAACCATCGGATCTGTTGTCTCGACTCAATCCTCACTTTAGGTATACTCTCAAAATAAAATCACTCCGATGATGGGTAAGTTTTCGCACACATGTGAGAGATCAATACAAAGCAAATAAAAAGGTCTCATATGATAAATGAAACACGATGCCAATCAATGAACAAAAATAAATCTCATAAGAACAGATACTTGTATATCCTAAGCATGTCATATCAAGTGTCATAAGTATTATATATTGACTCTCCACAAGGCATTTACCAATGCAAGATCAGATCATGAAGGTCTTTTGTAGGGTTGTAATGGGGCTCAGAAAAGGGTAAGAAAGAAAGGGAATTGAGATTCAAAATTTCTGAGAAATCGAAAAAGAAACAAACTTTTGATTTTTCTATTTCTCTTCTTTTTCTTTTCTAATCTCTCACTATTTTTCTCAATATTTTTCTATTTTTCTCAACTTTCTTTTTCTTTTGAAGCACCTCATATTTTTCATTATTTTTCATAAATTTTTTTTTTCTCCCCCCTTTTTCTTTTATATTTTTTCCATACACTCTCAGTAAATACCACAACTCAGTATCTCTCCACTTACTCTTTTTTCGTTCATTTTCATCTCTTGTTCCTAATTTCTCAGAAATAAGAAGGGTAAACCTGAATTTTCAGAAATGGTGAAGGGTTAAAGGTTAACGTGGCTTATCAAAGAATGTATAAAGGTAAATTTTCCAATAGGCTCAAAGGGGTACTAGAAGGATAAATTTATATGAGGTGGGGCATTTAAGCACAAACGAGCCAAAGATGGCCTTCAATCATGTCCTTAAAAGATGGTAACTTTGTCTATTTGTCTTGAGTAGATATACAGTACGTTCTAACACAATAATATGAATTTGATATCATGCAAAGTCACAAGTCAAAATAAAATATATGAGATTGTGCAAAATAATTCATATTCAAAGAAAACTCTGAGTTTATGTATTCACTCATCAACAACAGATATTTGGCTCTAAAGCTTCCTGGGTTTAGTCTCCACTAAGAACCTAAGATTCACCGTTCAAAACAGTTCATCGATTTCTAAATCTTAGCTTGGTATAAGTGTAAAAATTCTAAGCATGAATATCAAAATTACCCACAAAATATCACATTAAGCTTCATTATCCTAGATACAAGCATTCAAAATCTGACATCGATATTCTAAAAATTAAATTCACATGCATCATCAACTAAAGTTTGAAAACTATCGAAAAATAATTCATATATGATGGTTCAAAATTTATTTTTTATTTATTATTTATTATTTTTATTTTTATTTATTTATTTATTTTTTTATATGAAGAAAAATAAGAAAGTGACGCAAGATAGAGAATCATACCCCCAAACCTAAAAATGACAATGTCCTCATTGATTGAAATAAGTAGCACACCCCAAACTCATTGAAAAGTACCTCAACACAAAGATCAGGTGCAGAGAATATATGCATAAAATTAGAACATGACCAAAAATAGATTGAAGGTAATGTGGCTAATCTAATTTGGAAATTAAAAACAACCTAAACTAAACTAAAAACTAATATTCTAGAACTAACAAAAACAAAAATGAAAACGAAAATAAATAAAACACACTGGGTTGCCTCCCAGGAAGCGCTGAGTTTAAGTGTCGACAGCTCGACCTCTTCATTGATCAAGAATCTGGGTCACTAAGGTGCATTGCCTCAATTCTCATCTGGGTCATGGGCTCAAACACCGGTTTAAGACGTTGCCCATTCACTTTAAAAACTCGATTGTCCGTGAGACTGCGGATCTCAATCGCACCATGCACACTAATAGAAACAACCTGATACGGGCCTTCCCATCTCGATTTCAGTTTTCCTGGGTGAAGCTTTAGTCGGGAATTGAATAACCAAACTTTTTGGCCAACATGAAACTCCTTCCGAGAAATTAATTGATCGTGCAACTTTTTGTACCTTTCCTTGTACATCTTTGAATTTTCATATGCATCGTAGCGTAACTCTTCTAATTCACTCAACTGTAACCTTCGATTCGACCCTGCTGCTTGCATATCGAAATTAAATCGTTTGATCGCCCAGAATGCCTTATGCTCCAATTCGACAGGAAGATGACATGCCTTCCCGTAGACAATTCTGAAGGGAGACATTCCGATCGGTGTCTTGAATGCGATGACGATAGGCCCACAAAAGCATCGATAGCGGTTTGACCAATCTCTTCTATCCGGTCGTGCTGCCTTTTCTAGAATTGATTTCCGGTTAGACACTTCCACGACCACTAGTCGTGGATGGTGCAACGTAGCGACTTTGTGAGTGACGTCGTACTTCTTCATTAAAGTGGCAAAATGGCTATTGCAAAAATGCGAACCGCCATCACTGATGATTGCTCTTGGGATCCCGAATCGGTTAAACACATGTTCTCTCAGAAATTTGACCACAACCTTGTGAGCATTTGATCGGGTTGCCACAGCTTCAATCCATTTGGAGACATAGTCAACGGCCACCAGAATATATGAATACCCAAAGGATGGTGGAAAAGGACCCATAAAGTCAATCCCCCAAACATCGAAAATTTCAACAATCAGAATTGGATTAAGGGGCATCATATTTCGTCGTGAAATATTGCCAAGCTGTTGACACCGTTGGCATTCCTTGCAGTATTGAGCAGCGTCACGAAAGATTGAGGGCCAGTAGAATCCGCTTTGAAGGATTTTCTGTGCGGTCTTCTGTCCTCCGAAATGGCCTCCACAGCCCCAAAGATGGCAAAAATTTAGGGACGCTTAGTTGCTCGTCTTCACGCATCTCCTAATGATCTCGATCCGAGCGTGAATTTAAACAAATATGGTTCATCCCAGAAATAGTATTTTATTTGGGAGAAAAAGAGATTCTTATCATTCTTACCCCACTCAGTGGGAATTCTGCCAGTGACCAAATAATTCACGATGTTAGCAAACCACGGAACTTTTTGCACATCAATTGCCATCAAATGTTCATCCGGAAATGTGTCACGGATGGTCTCAGGTATAGATGATTCTTCAGGCAGAATTCTAGATAGATGATCAGCCACAACGTTCTCAACCCCCTTTTTATCTTTAATCTCAAAGTTGAATTCCTGGAGAAGCAGGATCCAACGGATCAGCCTTGGTTTCACATCCTTCTTTGCTAAAAGATATTTCAAAGCAGAGTGGTCTGAAAAGACCACTATTTTCGATCCAAGCAAATAGGAACGGAATTTGTCCAGAGCATACACCACAGCTAATAATTCCTTCTGGTGGTGTAATTGATTTGGGCATCAATTAATGTCTTGCTAGCATAATAAATTACGTGAGGTAATTTATTCACCCTTTGCCCTAAGACAGCTCCGATCGCATAATCAGATGCATCACACATGAGTTCGAATGGTAAAGAATAATCCGGTGGTTGGATTATTGGTGCATTTGATAAGAGTTCACGCAATTTTAGGAATGCCTTTATGCAATCCTCATCAAAATCAAAAGGAACATCTTTGCCAAGCAAAGTGCACAATGGTTTAGCCACCTTGCTAAAATCCTTAATGAATCTTCTATAAAATCCAAAGATGCCTCAAAAATGATCGAATTTGTGAACACTTTTAGGAGGTGGTAAATTTACAATTAAGTCGACCTTCGCCTTATCAACTTCAATTCCTTTCGTTGAAACAATATGCTAACACAATTCCTTGTTGAACCATAAAATGGCTCTTTTCGGTGAGAACAAGTTTGGAATCTACACAACGTTGCAACACTGTGAAAGATGATTCAACAAGAATCAAATGTTTTCCAAAACCGAGAAGTCGCCCATGAAGACTTTGATGAATTTGTCGATCATGTCGAATATGGCCAACATACATCGTTGAAGCGTGGCGGAGCATTACATAAGCGAATGACATCCTTCGATATGCAAAGCGTACCATATGGACACGTGAATGTTGTCTTCTCTTGATCACCGAAAAACGGGCACTTGATTGTATCCCTAATAACCATCAAGAAAGCAATAAAACTCTTGCCCTTAACTTCTCAAGAATTTGATCAATGAGCGGAAGGGAAAATGATCTTTTCCGTGGTCAGTGTTCAATTTTCGATAATCAATGCACACACGCCATCCAGTAGTTTCACGAGTGGGCACCAATTCTCCCTCCGTAGTTTCTTTCACTGTAATTCCAGACTTTTTCGGTACGATTTGTACTGGACTAACCCATTCACTATCTGATATCGGATAGATGATTCCATCGAGGAGTTTAATGATTTCCTTTAAACGACTTCTTGCATGTTGGATTAAGTCGCCTCTGTGGTTCCCTCGATGGTTTATTCTCATCCTCCGGATGTATTTTATGCATACATCTTGATCAATCCCCATGAGATCGATAAGGTCCATCGATGGCCTCCTTGTGCTCTTCGGCACCTTCAACAAATCATTCTCTTGTTCTTAGATAATGTGGATGAAATTATCCTTTGGAAGTGTTTCTCGAGGTCGAGAAAAGCATATTTGAGGGACTTGAGGCAATTGTTTCAATTCCACGGTTGGTGGTACGCTCAATTGATGGAGTCGGACATCCTTTACCTCGATGTAGTGGTTCTACCTTAGTCACAACTTCACATAAGTTATCATCTTGACATGATGAATTTGACTTTTCTCTTACATTTGCTTCCTTTCAAGCCCTTTGTCCTCATAGATGGCTAACAACGTTTCAAATTCCTCTTTGGTGAGCATTGATGGTAATGCTTCATCCACCACTTAATCCATCGATCGATGTAAAACATTCGACCTCATCCTCATTAGGAAATGGTTCATCGCATGGAATATGTTAAGCGACTTTCATGTTTCCAAAAGCGTCCATGACTCCGTCGACAATTAATGCTGGCGTTGGCGATGGCGAAAGCGGGACGTCCAAGAATAATTGGGACTTGATTGATTGATTTCGCGGTGGTTCCATGTCTAAGACAACGAAGTCCCGGAAAGACAAACTTGTCTATTCCAACCAAAACATCCTCGATAACACCCTCGGTCTTCTTTACGATCTATCGCGGTTGGAGTGTGACCGTCGTGGGTTTCAATTCACCCAATCCGAGTTTCTCGTACATTGAGTATGGGATCGATTAACACTTGCTCCCAAATCCAATAACGCCTTTCCAATTGGTTGCCCACCAATGACACATGGAGCAGATTGGGACTCGAGGTCTTCGGTTTACGTGGGGTTTCCAATGTAATATCGGTGACTTGATTTGTTAGGAACACTTTCTTTGAAAGCGTGAGTCGTGCCTTTCTCTTCAGTGCACAAATCTTTGAAAAACTTGGCGTGCTCGAGAACTTGTTTGATTGTTTCAAGTAATGGAAGATTTATCTTTACTTGCTTGAATGTTTGAAAATTTCTTCCATTTTGTCGGTCCCTTTCCCATTCTAGATGGAGGAGTTAGGCATTGAGGAATGGTGCCTTTGGGACATAAGGTGCGATTCCATTTCGATTCTTTTCACGTCCTTGTTGGGCGGTTGAAGGAAACTCTTCCTCTATTACTTTTCTTTTCCTTTCTCTCTTCCTTGCTCTTGCACTTTTCTTATCTACGGCTCTTTGTCTCTTTCTTTCTCTTTTCCTTTTCCTTTCTCCTTTCTTTTCTCGATTCTTTTCCTCTCGCTTCTCTTTCTTCATCACTTCTGAGCATTTCCACTTGATTATCAACCTCTCGTCCACTTCTCGGCCATGTGACTTTCAAGCTGTTGACTATTCGATGGTCTGCTTGAGATGGTGCTTGGCCTCGAGGATTATTGATGGGGTGGCTAGGAGCCTACCTTCCTCTCATTGACTCGAGTTGATTGGCCAATTGGTGACTTGGTCCATTATCATCTGCTGAAAGATTGCATGTAGCATAAGCTTTTCTTCGGATCGAATCTTTAATCTTGGCATGAGATTGATTAAGATTTGATTGAAATTACGATTTTTTGGTAGTCGAATTTGGATGATAATCTGAACATTCTGTTGGAAATTGGAATTACATTGGAAATTAGAATTCTCTTTGGAAATTGTTGTAATTTTGTTGAAAATTTGGTTGAAAAGGTTGTTGTCCACCCATTGTGTTGGCTCTATGTTCTTTGGTTTACAGGCGGTTTGGTTCGATTCACCCATCCTAAGTTGGGGTGATTTTTCCATTCCGGATTGTAGGTATTGGAGTACATGTTTCTACCGATAAGATTGAGTCACATTTACACTCTTGAGGATTAGGTTCATCGGGGAAGAATGACAAGGTAGTAGGGCACTCATTAGCCATATGACACAGGTGGTCACAAATTGAACCTGCTTGGGGTGTGAGGAGCTTTAGCTCGTTTGGTAGCGGCTAACAACATGGTTATCTGTTTGGACTGCAGGTCAAATTTTGTTGAGAGATCTGAGGCATAATTGTTGACATCGTACAATCTGTCTTTTGTCAACACATGAGATTTAGGTGCCAGGTTCAAGTTGGTTCGCCCCAGTGTCTCACTTTGTATCGAAGTTTGATATAACTTTTCAAACAATGCCCACAATTCGTCAGCTTCTTTCGTGGCACAAGATCCACCACAAGATGCATCAACCATGCGTCTCTCTTGAGAATCGATCCATTGTAAAACTTTGGACTTGTTGCCACCTTGGAACTTGATGATTTGGGCAACCAGTCAATTCCTTAAAGCGTTCCCAACATTCATGGAATGTTTACAGAGTTGTTGGGAAAAGAACTGGATCTTCCGACGCAATTCAATGGCCTTAGTCATGGGAAAATATTTTTAAGGAATTGTCGATGCGACTACCAACTCATAGATTGTGGTTCTAAGGAATAGAACCATGTTTTTGCCTTATCTCTTAAAGAGAACGGAAAGAGTCGGAGCTTCGCTATCTCATCAGTGACATTGTGGACTCTGAACATTTTGCATACCCCAGTGAATTCATTTAAGTGAACGTGCGGATTTTCATTTGCTAACCCATGGAAAATTGGTAGCATTTGAATCATTGCTGATTTGAATTCATAGTGGTTCCCTGGAATGGGAGCATGCATATACATTCACGATCCTCGTAAAACCAGGATCGTTATAATACTCCAGTGTTCTAGGGCCCTCATCAAAATTATTGTTCCTATTATTTCCATTATTGACATTCCCATTGTTGTTATTCTCATCTCTCTCTTGCCTTTGGTCTGCCATGGTCTCAGTTTGTTGATATTGATTCCTCTGGACTCTTCGATTCTCTCTACAAGCTCTTTCGATCTCAAGATTAAACGGTAGCAGATGTGGGTGATGAGAACGAGTAAAGCTCATACACCAACACTCACAAACAGGGTTGAAGAATCCACAACAAACCCACAAAATTCTGCTTCAAACGATTTAAACAAAGATGATAAACAGTAGCCAATATCAGCAGGAAAGATTTCTTCTTTTTTTTTTTTTTTTTTTTAATTAAAATTAAAATTCGAATTTAAATTAAATTTTTTTTTTTTTTTTTATATTCAAATTAAAATTAAAATTCAAATTTAAATTAATTAATTAATTATTATTATTATTATTATTATTATTTTTTTTAAAATTAAAATTAAAATTAAAATTCGAATTTAAATTAATTAATTAATTAATTAAATTTTTTTTTTTTTTTTTTTTTAAAATTAAAATTAAAATTAAAATTCGAATTTAAATTAATTAAATTTTTTTTTAATTTTTTTTTTTTGTTTTTTTTTTTTTAATTAAATTCGAAAATTAAAAATTAAAATTGAAAATCCTATAAAATCTTTCCTAAAAGAGAAAAATAAGGAGAAGAATGAAAGATTCCTAAAAATCCTAAAACAAAAGTCCCACAAAAGTTAATGACTAAATTTATAAAATCCTAAAAATATCTAAAAGAGAAAAATAAGGAAAAAGAGTCCTACCAAATCTAAAATAAGAAGTCCTAAAAATCTCTACTTCCTAAATTTCCTAAGGAAGGTATTCTAAAAATCTAAACTTCCTAAAAAGACTCCACAAAATCTTATCAAAGAGAGAAAAATAAGGGAAATAATTTCTATTTTTTTTTTTTTTAAAACACTCAAAAGCAGAAAAATCTCTATCCAATTAATCAAAATTTCACGATTTCAAGAACAGCGAAACTTGATCGATTTAGAATGTAACCCTTGCAAGTGCACAAGATCTATTGCAGTATAGCAAGAACATGGGTGTCGAACCCACAGGAAAACGTAAATTTTTAATTAATTCTTTTAGAGATTTTAAAAACGTCCCTAAGTACCAAAGGGCAGATTCAATTTTACCAAAAACTTAACATACTTTTCCTAAATGCAGAAAAATAAATTAATCTAAACAATTAATTACTGATAAATCTACGAACAATATTAAAATGAGATCAAGGAATATGCTACCCCAGATTCGTACCCCTTTTCTATCATTAAAACCCACAGTTTCATTAAATCATCATTCACACCATCATTCATCTAGAAAAATGACTTGAAATAAAATATGATCATCAATCCGGCATACCCTATCTAAAAACAATGACTCATTTAACATTGCGGTATGAGTCATGTAAAAAGCATAAGCGTATCTCATGATATTTAGATCACGATCGACAATCACACATAATCGCTTTCTGACCTAGATCGACTGCAGGTCAAGATCTAGCGATTACGGCCGGTGAAATGCGCAATCAACGGTCATAACAAAACATTCAAAATATTTTCAAACACAAAAACTTTGAGCAAAACGATTCCATGATAACAATAATAGTAGTATTAATCATAAACATGGGTACTTATCGGGGATCGATCTTCCCGATCTCTTGATTTAAGCTCATCTTTGGTGTTTGATCTCCTTTTTCAAAGTCATTCCTCTTTTATTTCTTAAAGATATTTGAAATTGTTTTCCTAAATACAATCTATGAATTTCTCGGAGAAAAATAATGCAAATCCTAGGTACAATCTACCTGAATAAACCCTAGAAGAAGGAGAAGAAGACTTGAAAAGATGAAGAAAATATTCCCCAAAGTGAAGAGCCCTAAAACTAAAAATAAAGAATGAATAATATTCTAATTGCCAAAAAATCCCCTAAGAAACTCGTGGCTTCCCTTTTTATAATAGCCTAACCCTAATACCTCTCTCGATTGACATCTAAGAGTAATTTTCGTGAATTCCCGCCTAGCTTTGCATCAGACACTGCCTCGGTATGTTGCTCATAATTTTCGGTACCGAACTCGGATTGAGGTGATTCTTGAGGCGTTGGAAAGCTGACGACGAGCTCTACAACTTTTATGTTTTAGCAATTTCCTGAATCTGACGTCTTGAAGGTCCAAATTGAGCTGCAAGTCGCACTAAGTTCTCAATGACCCAAAATAGCAGTGTTTTGACATTATTTTCGGGATTCTTGGGCTGTTTTAGAAACTTGGACTGTATTTACCTGAAACACTTCAAATCTAGCAAATCTCATCAGATAGCCTTCATCGGACGGCTAAATATAGGTATTTAGGGGTGAAATATCATCATATTTCACTACTCATCAGATGTCACAGTGTTACTACTTTGGCACGTAAGCGCAGAGGCACGTGGCCTTGCGACGTGTGCATGTGTTCTTTATATACGATGCGACGGTGACTCGAGATATGTGAGAATCTAGTATGGCGACTAAACGCATGTGGGGCATGGAATATGGTGCTCTGTGTAGGGACATGCGATGTGGTGCCAAGAGGGCACGCGACATCCTGGTGCCATGAGGCACGCGATGTGGTGCCAAGAGGGCACTCGACATCCAAGTGCTATGAGGCACGCGATGCGGTGCAATGAGGGCACACGACATAGTGCCAGGTAGGACGAGACATAGTCGCGACACGGACGCGACATGGTGTCATGCGGGGTTCACGATACCGTGAGGGTCTCGCAACGCGAACACGATACGGACGCGACACGGTCGCATGTGACGCTGATGACATTTAAACACCAAATTAGTGTTTTATGTTTAAATGATCTTTACATCATCATTAAGTTACTTTTTGAGAAAATTAAAATAAAAAAAAAACCTGAACTTTCACCTAATATTGCTAACACACCTAAACTATTAATATTGTCAAATTAGCACCTGATAAAATTATAAGTTCATCGACTAGACCACTGTCGTCAACTCTTGTTAATATGTGAATGGAAATCACTGACGGGACTTGACGACAGGGGTCTAGTTGATGAACTTTCTTCGTGTGCTAATTTGAATGCCAACTCAGTGTTTTCCGTTCACATATTAACGAGAGTTGGCGGTAGGGGTTTAGTCGAGGAACTTATGGCGTCTTCGGGTGCTCATTTGACAAGTGCAATAGTTTGGATGTGTTAGTGATATTAGGGTCAAAGTTCAGGGGTCTTTTTGGAATTTCCCTACTTTTTTCTATCATATAGCATTGAGTATGGTTGATTATTGTGCCAAGTGCTAGTGATCAATCTAAATTATCCAATTGGCATTTCACCATTAGAACATGAATTAGCCAAAGAATCATACCCAAGAGTAATTGTGAATCGTTCGATTGATGAACTTTAATATCAGCCATTTAAATTAAGAACAATCGTTGATATTAGAGTGCACAGATTGGATGGTTCACATCTTTTCATCAATCGAAGTGGTACAACTTGGAGCCTATCATTAGCACATGTCCTAACCAAATAATAACTCTGTGAGATAATTGCAGCCATCTGAATTAATAATATTGACCATTAAAACAAATAATGCACTGTAACAACCCAAAATTCTCGTAAATATTGAATCGTTGATTTTTGACGAGAATGCGAACTTTTGACTGATTTGACCCAAATCAAATCATTTGACCTAAGTAACGTGGCCTCAAACCCACTTGTTATAATTGGGGGTATAGGCCAAACATATTAAAACCCAACTCGTACCTTGTAAAGAGTGTACACGTGTTTGTGCACATTACACACGAAATCGAGCCCAACGTTTGAACTTGGGCCTCAACCCGAATTTCAACTCGTAGACCCGAGCCCGTTAACCCAACCCGTCACGTGACACCCAACCAAGTGTACGTATTCGGCATGACACATAATACTGCCTTAGAACTTTCGAAATAATTAATTTAGAAGAATGTATTTTGTGTGAAAAGTGTGTGCGACTAATTGGGTAGAGGAGTTGGACTAATTGGGCCGACTAATTGAACTGACTAGTTGGGCCAACTGATTGGGCCGACTATTTGATCCGACTTTGGGCCTTTGGTAGGTGAGCTAAGACTTAATTTGGGTATGTTAGTTTCACACCGGACCAAACTTCCATTTTGAATAGAACTAACACCTCACTTAGGTGTATTGATTTCACAACCAATCTAAGACCAATTGGATAAGAGCAAACACACCAAATAGGTGTGAGTGCTTTGCATTTAGGCAAGCCCAAATGTATAGGAGCAAACACACCAAATAGGTGTGAGCGCTTAGCATTTAGGCAAGCCCAAATGTATAGGAGAGTAGCTTCTTGGGTAAGCTTGATTTGCAAAGGAAATTTCAAGAGGAAGTTTTAGAAGAGGAAATGAAGATAGAAGAAACTTCACCCTTGCATTTTGAGACCCAATCTCCTGTTTGATCTCCTCCCAAATCTTTCTTTCTTCTTCGAGGAGATCTTCACTCATTCCGACCATGTGAAACTCGATTTCATCTTCGTAAGAACGAAGAGATGAGCTTGGAGAAAGACCTCCTTTCTTTGCATTTTGAAGCCCAAAATCACCATTGATCTCTTTGCCAAACTTCTTCTTCTTTAAGACGATTCTTTGCCAAACTTCTTATTCCGTAACCGTTAAGTTTCTATTTTTGTTGAGGATCGCGTCAGAAGAACTCCCGTCACTAGTGTCATCTTCTTTTTCCACAGCCATGACTTTAGATTTCCCAGCATTTTTCTTGTTGTTGTGACAATCATAAGCAAAATGCCCATAGCCTCGGCATTTGAAGCATTGCTTTTCCTCATGGCTCTTTTTGAGAATGTTTGAAGAGAGCCTTTGGTTTCTCGTAGGACTTGTCATCATTTAAAAAATTTCTTAAATTTTTTGACAAACAAGGCAAAGTCCTCATCATCATCACTTTCACAATCTTCATCTTCAATCTTTTTCTTAGAAGATCGCAAAGCAACACTGTTTTGCTTTTGGCTGACCTAAATCTCCAATTCATAAGTTTAAAGAGATCCCATAAGTTCATCTATGTTGATCTTGTCAATGTTCTTGCTATCTAAGATAGCAGTCACCGTTGGTCTAAACCTTTCAAGTAAGGATCTTAAAACCTTTCTGATAATTTTATTGGATGGTATCTCCTCGCCAAGATAGAAAGACTCATTGACAATATCATTTAGTTTAGTATAGAAATCCATAAACTTCTCAAATTACGTTGTTAACATTTACAATTTGTTAATCTTTACTTGTGGAGTCCCCTCAAAAGTAGTCTCTAAGATCAATTAGGCTTTTCTAGCCGCCTCACAATTACAAATTCTCTTAAAACTCAGAAGTCATTACATCTCCAAAAATGACATACAAAGCTCTAGAATTATTTTTTGCAGCCTGTTTTTCTTTACTACTGTAACGGTTGCAGGTTTAAAAGTGATTTTCTCAATTCCATCTAAATGGACAATTTCTTAAGGTGGAGACCAACCAGTCTCAACCGCAGATCAAACCATGATATCCATAGATCTGAAAAAAGCCTTCATCCTAGCCTTCTAATACAGATAATTATGACCATCAAACAATGGAGGTCGTATTGTGAAAATATCCTCTCTAGGTAAATTAGAACTTCCCGAAAACACTATAGACGCTCGATTCAAAAGGAATCAAAATGAGCGAATCGACTCTAATACCAATTGGAATTCCGTCAATGTACGAAATTGATCAGGTATTCGATTAATTCTAATTTAAACTAAATATTACAATAACGCCAACAATCACCCACAATACGAGATATACGTGGAAACCCAATCACTAGGAAAAATCACGGGACCGAAGTCCACACACCAAATCCACTATGAAAAATAAATGATTACAAAGAGTTTTGAATGATATACCGACACATGCACATGCCCTATCAAACTCCCATGCAATCCAACTTCCCGTCGCGGGTCGCCTCTATAGCTTTCGAATTTGGATGCTCTCTTTTACCGTTGATGAGCGCATAACGATCCACCTTGAAGTCCACAAGGCTATCAATTACAAACCCTAATCTCTAGAGGTAACACACTCAACTCGCTTGAGCTAAAAGAATCAAATGTTGATGAAGAAAGGAACCCTGTTGAATAAATCAGTCTTTGCAAAATCAAGAGATTCAAAAGAAAGAAGAAATTAGGGCTTTATTACAAGAAGGAAGAAGCTCTCTTAGCTTGCTTGACCTTCCTCCTATTTTTCAAAGGCATATATCAAAAACCCTAAAGCCCCAAAAGACAAAAAACTCAAAAAAGTCAAAATCACCCTTTTTCCTCAAAAGTGAAGTTTTGTCCCGAGGAACTCACATCACGTTGTGATATTCATAACAATGCGTTGTGAATCATCACAGCACGTTGTGAAGAACATCACAACACGCTATGAGTACTGACAGAATTCTGCAACAGCAGCACGCTGTGGATACAGTCACAACGTGCTGTGGACATAACTTCAAGTTATTTTTAAAAGCACTTTTTAAGAACTTTTGGGTTATAAAAGGCTGGCGACGAAGGTGTGACTGATACCCTTGATCAATCAAGGCAGAAACCATCCATCTTGGCATACACACATCCTAAGAGAGATCTACACGGATTTTGGAGTGGAATGCGACAAACAAGATCTAAGAAAAAGTGTCTTTTACCAAACAATGTGAGAAAGTGCCTTCTTAGAAAAGGGTTGCCAACTTGGGCACACTACAAAAAATG
The DNA here is from genome assembly GCA_021018995.1 of Chloranthus sessilifolius. Classification (NCBI taxonomy): domain Eukaryota; kingdom Viridiplantae; phylum Streptophyta; class Magnoliopsida; order Chloranthales; family Chloranthaceae; genus Chloranthus; species Chloranthus sessilifolius. The sequence continues at coordinate 116,449,247 of CM037594.1, read as the reverse complement.
AGACTATTAGCGGCAGTTTTTTTTAATAAAAAACTGCCGCTATTAATACTGTCGCTATAAAAAACTGCCGCTACACTACAAAAAACTGCCGCTATTTGTAGTGACAGAACTAATAGCGGCAGTTTTTTATTAAAAAAAACTGCTGCTAATAGTCTTATTTTTTGTAGTGGCATTAGTCATGAACCATTTTAATTTTACATATTTCCACTCACCATCTATAGATCTAAGGGTACAGTTATTTATGCACAGTAAAAATCTCTTTTAGCACGAATGCATAAACTTCTTTGAATTAGAGGATGGAGATCTTTTTGGGTCCCAAACTTTCACACAATGGATTTTGAGATCATGACATAACACCATAAGGTTAGATTTTGATTTCACTTAGCACACATCTCTAATTAAATAAACTTAAAATCACTTTGTGAGTGATGTGTACCACGGGATTTTTGAGTCACTCTTTGATATATGTTTCAACTGGAATAAATATTATCTGCCCCGTTTGATACATGGTATAACCATATTCTCAAGATCTATTGTGTGAAAAATTGGAACCAAAAAATAATGTGCATTTTCGGAATCGAAGCAATTAACACATTCCGATTAAAAGAGACGACCGTTTCATGGGGGGCGTAAACCATGGTACCTCATGTCTATAATTTCAACAGAGGCAATTAATGGAAAGAAATGGTTTAAATGGTTAAAACCAAACACCATTGGTGGAAAGAGATGGTGGGCACCAGCATTTTAATGGTGGCCTTCAAAGACCGTTAGGTCGATTCTTTTGATGACTTATCCAAAGATGTACGATTTTGATGACTGGTCAATGCCAACAGTAGCATCGTGTGGTTAACAAGAGCGATGTCGCAATCACCATCCCAAACTTGGTTCGCAAAATGTATTTTGCACGGCAATATTTGTTCCTAAAAATTGAGGGTTAAATCTGTCAAGCGTGATGCGGGTTGAATTTTCTAACTCAAGATTCATTTTTGGGAATAATGGACAAAAACTATCTCCATCTGCTGAAACAAAGTAATCAATGCGTTCGTTACAGTGAGGGGAGATGAGTGAGATTACAGGTTACATAGGGTGTAAATAATGGCTATCAAATCCAACTTATACTGTACTCCAACCTGCTTGAACCATAAAAGTGGAGAGTAGAGAAAGGAGATGAAACTTAGAGCATTTTTAGCAGCAGCAAACTAGTTTCTAGAACCAATCAATACCATAATGCTTAATCTTCAACCAACCCTTTATCTTCTCACTCTTCTACTCCTCTTTTCTCTCTCCTCATTCAAAACAAGAGCAAAAACTACCGAAGCCAGAGCCCTTGTCAACTGGAAGAACAGCTTAACAACTCATCACTCTCTCAATTCATGGAACCTCACAAACATCAACAACCTGTGCAACTGGACCGGAATAGTGTGCGGCCGACCCAGAAACAGAACTGTCGTCGAGATAAACCTTCCAAAATCGAAGCTCGGCGGAACGCTGGATGAGTTCGACTTCTCTTCCTTTCCGAACCTCACTCGTTTGGACCTAAGTTTCAACAATCTCGAAGGAGCCATCCCATCCAGCATCGGCAACCTCTCCAAACTCACCTTCTTGGGTTTAGGTGTCAATCATTTTGGTTGGCCCATCCCGAAAGAAATCGGACATCTCGCAGAGCTCCTGCACCTCAACCTATCCCACAACAATTTCAATGGCACGATTCCTTACCAAATTAGCAATCTAAAAAAGGTTCAGCACATAGATGTAGGAAAGAACTACTTAGAATCTCCAGATTTGTCAAAACTCAAAAGCATGCCTTCTCTCACGTTCCTAGACATGTCGAGGAATAGGCTGTCTGGTCTACTAAATGAGTCATTGCTAAGTAGTTTAAAGACCATAGAGTATCTCAATCTTTCATATAATTCCTTTCAAGGTCCGATACCAATAAGCTTAGCAAATCTTACGAGACTCAAAGATCTTCATCTAGGGGCGAACAATTTCACGGGTGGGATACCTCCACAGATTGGCTTCCTCTCAGATCTTCGCTATCTCTCACTTCGAGATAATCCGCTAGGCGGGCCCATTCCGTCTTCTATAGGGCGTCTCCGATTGCTTCGCAGACTCTACTTGTTTAGCAATAATCTTTCAGGTTTGATACCGCCACAGATTGGGAATTTGAAAGATTTGGCCTATCTACATCTAGCCAGGAACATGCTTACAGGTTCGATACCACAGGAGATTGGGAATTTGAAAGATTTGGCCTATTTATCGCTCTCTCAGAACATGCTTGCAGGTTCGATACCACCTGTGATTGGGCAACTGATAAATCTTACAGAACTCTTCCTGTATAGCAATAAACTTTCAGGTTTGATACCGCCACAGATTGGGAATTTGAAAGATTTGAAATATTTAGAGCTCTCCAGGAACATGCTTACGGGTTCGATACCTCAAACAATAGGGAACCTAACACAACTTAGCAAATTGATCCTTTTCAAAAACAATCTCACGAGCACGCTTCCACCACTGCAAAATTGCTCCAATTTATTTAGGGTACGGCTAGAATCAAACCAATTTACGGGAGACATATTGCATGCATTTGGAGTGCATCCAAACCTTGCGTATATTGACCTATCTGAGAATCGGTTTTCAGGCAAGCTTTCACCAGAATGGGGCAAATATAAAACACTCAACTATATGAAGATAGCTGGAAATAAAATTTCTGGTGGAATCCCAGCTGAGCTTGGGAAATTGACTCAATTACAAGAACTAATCTTGGCTTCAAATGATTTAACAGGAAAGATCCCAATAGAATTGGGAAATTTAAGATTGTTATATATGCTTAATTTGAGTAACAATCATTTATCTGGTGAGCTTCCGTCAAATATTGAGGTTTTATCTGAGCTCAAACAACTTGATTTCTCGAAAAATGCTCTCACCGGGGTCATACCAAATACAATCGGAAATTGCTTCAAATTAATTGCTTTGAATTTGAGCAACAACAAATTATCTGGAGAAATACCATATCAACTTGGTAATTTGATTAATCTGCAGATGTTTTTAGATCTGAGCAACAATTCTCTTTCTGGGCCTATCCCTCAAGATCTTAGCAAGTTGGAGTCGCTTGAGAATCTCAATCTCTCTCATAACAACTTTTCTGGTAAAATTCCGTCTATTTTATCAAACATGATTAGTCTTCAAGTTGTCGATTTATCGTACAATCAGTTGGTCGGTCCCGTCACGGATATTTTCCAAAATCGAACCTCTGCGTCCTTTGAGGGAAACTCAGGTCTGTGTGGTGATGCACCAGGATTGAAACCTTGTAATTCTGATTCTCAAGGAAATGGGCCTAATAGGAAAGTTCTTATAGCCATTGTCGTCCCCATCGTCGGAGTTTTCTTGATAGCAGGACTCATCGAAGGTTTCTTGCTAGTAAGAACGGAGCGGAAGAGAGCAGAGGAAGATAGGAACAGATCAAATGAAGCTACTTCTCAATTCTTAATCTTGGACAGAGAAGTCAATTTCACTTTCAATGATATAGTAAAAGCGACCGAGGATTTCAGCGAAGGACATTTTATCGGGAAAGGAGGATTCGGGAGCGTTTATAAAGCCGAGTTTCCATCCGGTCAGATCGTCGCCGTGAAACGCCTTCACATTTCGGATTCCAATGGTATTCAAGCAAAGAATCGATCGAGTTTCGTGAATGAGATCGAGACGTTGAGGGAGATCCGACACAGGAATATTGTGAAGTTGCATGGGTTTTGCTCATCCAAGGGGTGCATGTATTTGGTGTACGAGTATGCAGCGAGGGGTAGTTTGGGAAAGGTGTTGTATGGTGAGGATGGGGGAGTGGAGTTGGATTGGATTAGAAGAGTGAAGATTATACAAGGGGTTGCACACGCTATTTCCTACTTGCACCATGACTGCTCTCCGGTTATCGTGCACCGGGACATTTCGATTAACAACGTTTTGTTGGATGAGGAGTTGGAAGCTCGTGTCTCAGACTTTGGTATGGCGAGATGGTTGCACCCAGATTCGTCTATATGGACGACAGTTGTGGGGTCTCATGGGTACATGGCGCCAGGTAAGTTACATGACTTCAAGAAATTTATTTATTTATTGCTTTTTTAAGAACTATTATTAGTGGCCAATGATCAGGTCCAAGTTAGCGAAAATTGAACACGAATTGAAATTGGTAGGTTTCTGTTAACTGAAATGCCCATTCCCTAAAACCGAAACTGAACCAAACCGATCCAGATTTGCTCAGCTCAGTTCAGTATTTAGTTTTGTCTGTTTTTTAAATTATTTTTTAATGATAAATTTGTTAATTTTGGGTTTTATTGATTTTTTCAGTTTAGGGGTCATTTTCTGTCCCTCTACTGATTTTCGATTTTCTGCACACAAACCAAGCCCAAACAGGTTGGTCTTTTTCTGTTTCGTTTCATGGGTTTTCAGTTTTTCGATTTATTTTTTCCATCCCTAGATCGGACTGGTTGAACCTGATTTTATACTCAACTTGATTTGTCACCATTAGATATGACAGAATCATACAATAAAATTGCAAACCTGAGAGTTAAGATTCTTTGTTATCTAATGGCCAGAATGATTTATCATGAAATCAAGTTCAGCCAGTTGGACCTAACCATATCCTCATTACTAGGCAAATGGTAGCCATTAAAACAATCTTTGAAGCTGTTAATACTAGTGCCAATTTGTGGCTTTAATTTCCCCAACTCCATAACTCTCAGAGTGGTCTCCAGGCCTTCCAAAACTCTTAAAACACCCACCTAGCTAGCCCCATATGGAGATGATTTGAAAGGCACGATAGGTTGGTTCTTTCAGAGGTTTGGTGGGTGCTAATAGAGCAAACCATCATTGCCTCATACGGAGATCATTTGAAAGGTAGGGTAGGTTGGTGCTAATTGATCCAAATGCAATTTCGCACGCGAGTGAGGGGCAAAATCCCTTTCTGAAAGAGGCTGAGTTTAGAGCTTGGTTCCGTCACTAAGATTCATTAAGTCAAAAGTTAGCAAATACAAGATTTTTCCACGCAACTGATGGTTCGACCTTTAAGATTGTCGACGGCCTTAAATCAAATGATTAAACTTCTTTTTCACCCCAATCATTCACTCAATAGCAAAGCATCAACTCGTGTACGGTATCGAGTATAAGTCCGTATGTACCAGCCGATATCAAGTTGTGTCAGTGTATTAAAAATAAAATAATAATACGGTATCTGCTGACACCCAATACATATCGGTCGATATGGGCTCATATTGGTTGATACAAATACCAATACCTGAGTTAATACCTGATACGTATTTGTGTAAAAAAATTGATAGGTATCAGTATCGGCTGATATTTGATACCATTCTCAATAGATGTTGAGATCATGGCCCACCAATGAGACGATATGATCATGTTAATTCCATGTGGAAAACATCCCCAAAAGTCACCCAAAAACCCTTCTTAATGTATACCGTGATTATGGATATGTGCCACCTGTTATCAATACTTCAACATCTAATAGGTGGGACGCTATCCCAAGATCTAGTGTGTAAAAGATTGGAAAGAAAAATAATTTCGAACGTCTAATTCGAGGCAGTCAATTATGTAACAGTGGAACCATGAGTTTCACGAAAAGAATGTTCGGTCGTATATACGACCAGCGATGGGCTAAATCCGTGCGTAATTCTAAAAGAATTCGTCTCTCCACAAGTCCGGAAATGAACTTCTCTACAATGGGAGTAAGAGTCCTTACCCTGTATCTCTCATGAGACCCTGCTAAAAGCTGGAGCCTCGTACGCTAGGTAGGATCTTTTTTTCGCTTAACTAAAAGGTTGACAATATGTTAAATAGGCTCTAACCTTTTAAGTCGCTCGAGCGGATTACTCCTCAAGGCTCGGTTAAAGTCGCTCGAGCGATACCTCGCTCATGCGACCGGGGCACGATTCAAAGGGAAATCTTACGGGTAAGTCACTTGAGCGACTATAGTTGACGACGAAGTGACGTGCCGACTCAAACCAACTCCATTTTTGAGCAGTTTCTCTTGGGTTAGAAGTAGGATTCGAGACTTTTATATATATAAGAAAAGTTTATGAACGAAAGGAGAGTCTCTATGAGAGAGATATCATTGTAAAATTTTGGAAAACCTATCTAAGGGTTTTGATAGGAGAGCTTTGATGAGGCTTGAGTGTTCTTGTATTATTGTGTGATCATCAATATAGTGAATTATCACTGCCCGCGGAAGTAGACATATTGTCAAATCACATAAATATTTTTTCTTGTGTGTTTGTGATTAATTTCCTTCTATTTTGTATTCTTATTTGATCGTTCATTGTTAAATCGTAGATTACTTTGTGTGCTTCCGCGCAACACAATATAGCAACCTTTAAGCTCCCGATTTAACCCCAGCTTTTATCCATTTTAAAAAAGTATAATAAATACGTGTTTGATTAGTTTTGAATAAATTTCATTGATTTATAGAGAAAGTTTTTAATACATATATTGTGAGTTTTTAACTCGGCATTTTGTAGAACTTGCCTACACAACGAAGATCACAGAAAAAAGCGATGTTTACAGTTTAGGAGTAGCTTCACTGGAAGTTATGATGGGAAGACACCCTAGAGATCTCATCAATTCTTTATCTTCATCGTCGTCTGGAGGCTCATCTAACTGTCGAGATCAACTGTTGATGGATGTGTTGGACCAACGGCTCTCTCCTCCCACTGGTCAATTGGCTGAAAAGGTGGTGTACATATTTAAAATGGCCCTAGCATGTGTGCACGAGAGACCCGAGACCCGGCCCAATATGCATTACATCGCTCTAGAGATGTCTGATCGCTTCAAATCCTATCCAACCGGTGTCGTAGGTATGATTACTGTTGGCGAACTTGCCGGCTAATAGAATTTGAAGGAACTAGATGGTGGATTTTTCTCTTTAATCGTAGCAATTTATTGTGGTCATATTGTTGACTAAGTAGATGGCAAGTGATCAGAGTAAATTTCGTGACAGAATAACGTTCAATACAGGCAACCAATTTCTCAAGACTTGATACCATTTAAATTTCACTAATCTCCTTTCAAGCCATCCAAGCCGATTATCAGAATATCCATATTTCACATCATGAATTAACTTTTGTCGGTGACTTTCTTTAAAGTACCCAAGTCACTAAAATCTGAGGGCCCCAATTGTCAATTGAAAATTCCAAATCCTGCAAGCATGTGGTTTATGTAATGAGTTCCGACTTTCCACACCATCATGTCCTAAATGTATCTATTTTCAACTTTTGCCTTCACGTTGCAAACTTGTGGAAAACCCATCAATCATTTTCACTTTGTAATAATGGCACATTTAAACACCAAATTAGTGTTTTAAGTTTAAATGATCTTTACATCATTAAGTTACTTTTTGAGAAAATTTAAATAAAAAAAAACCCTAAACTTTCACCCGATATCACTAACACACCTAGACTATTAATATTGTCAAATTAGCACCTGAAAAAATTATAAGTTCATCGGCTAGACCACTGTTGTCAACTCTCGTTAATATGTGAATGGAAAACACTGACGGGACTTGACGACAGGATCTAGTTGATGAACTTTCTTCGGATGCTAATTTTAATGCCAACTCAGTGTTTTCTGTTCACATAATAACGGGAGTTGGCGATAGGGGTTTAGTCGAGGAACTTATGGCGTCTTCGAGTGCTCATTTGACAAGTGCAATAGTTTGGGTGTGTTAGTGATATTAGGGTTAAAGTTCTGGGGACTTTTTGGAATTTCCCTACTATTTTCTATCTTATAGCATTGAATATGGTTGATTATTATGCCAAGTGCTAGTGATCAATTTAAATTATCCAATTGGCATTTCACCATTAGAACATGATTTAGCCAAAGAATCATACCCAAGAGTAGATGTGAATCGTTCAATTGATGAACTTTAGGCCCTATTTGATAACAATGAAACTCTAAAGAGGAAATGAAATCAATTTCTTAATTGATTTCTTGAGAAATGATTTCCTCTAAATATGGATTTTTCGCTGTTTGATTATTGTGTTTGAGAAATAACTTTCATTGGAAATTGATTTCTCTTGTTTGATTAGTATCTTTGAAAATGATTTTGGTAAAGATTATCACTTTTGTATTTTTTTTATGTCTAATCTAAATATTTGCACACAACATCTCATTAGTAACAAACTAAGGTCTAGTATCACTAAATTAAATGTGATAAATTGATATATTCTGTAACTGATCACGTACCAACAGTCTTGTGGAGCACGGACGGATGGCATAGAACCCTCTTAAAAAAAAAGTTCGAAAAGAACTTTTTAAAAACACAAGTCACAGTTTCACAGATTTCAATGGTCCACATTACACGGATCAATAAACACACGGTGGAGATGTGTTTTCAAAAAAAGAAATTATAAAGATGATCTAAGCAATGCATCGAAGTTCCACATGACATTGAAAAAATATTATGGGTGGGTGCCACGTGGAGCTCCATGTGGAACCTTGGAGGACGATGAAAGTTCTCCCATGGAGGACGGAAACCTTTCCCATATATATATATATATATATATATATATATATATATATATATATATATATATATATATATATATATATGTCTTTGTGATATTTATGCTGTAATTACGATCACATTCTTCTTCTTTTCACCATAAAATTGATTTTTATATACAACTAATAAACAATTTGATATTAAATCAGAATCGGGAAAAAAACTCCTAATATGTCAAGCCTTGCATGGATTAGTTGCCCGTAAAATTTGCGCTAAATCCAAGCACAATCACTATATCGATGGTTAGGGAACATGTCTACGGTTGTAGCACAACCACTCATTAAACGGATTATGATCTTTTCTGATATGAACTTCAGAACGAAGGATTATGATATTTTTCTGAGAAAAGTTAGAAATCTGAATAACTTAAAAATGCTTCTGGGAAAAGCCAGGAATCTGAGTCTGTTAAGAATTTGCAAGATTCTTAGTTTTCATGAATCTGAGCTTTTATGGGAAAAACTAGGAAACACCTGAACAAGCCCTTAAAGACTGTTGTGGTCTTTAAAACACGATTGCAGTCTTTTAAAAACCGCTGCAATCTTTTAACGACTGAATCCAGAGGTATTTTTGCCATTTCAGAAGTTGGGTGGAAGTTAAAGACAGTTGGGGTAATTTCATCCTGGATTTGATAAATGGAGAATGGTCAAGTCCTACCAGGCAGAACCAGATTTCTAATCTTACCCCATCTGTCGACCTTGGAAATCGGAGAATCTTGACTTTTGTGGTTTTCACTTTTATAGCATGACGTGCAGTCAAGATTCTCCTATATTCAAGAGCAGCGGATGGGGTAGGACCGGAAATCTGGTTCTCCCTAGTTTGGCCTGACCATTGCCCCTGGTAACTTCTAAATCTTAACCTGATTTTGACAATTTCCAAAATTGCCATCCTAGATCTCGTAAATTCTAAAATCTTAACCTGATTTTGACAATATATAAAAGTGTCATCTTGAATTTCATAAATTTTCCTTTCTATAAAGTTAAAAGAAACAAATGAAGAGACATAATGATGATTGGGGTAGTTTCTTCTTGGATTATAAATTCTAAATCTTATCCTGATTTTGATAATTTCCAAAATTCTCATCCTAGATCTCGTAAATTCTAAAATCTTATCTTGATTTTGACAATTTTTTAAAATGTTATCCTGGATTTGAGAAATTTTCCTTTCTATAAAGTTAAAAGAAACAAGAATGCAGACATAAATGAGAAGCAAGAAACATAAATGAGAAGCAAGAAAAGAAGAAACAAAAGACAAACTATACACAAACTGTCAAACATTACAATAACAAGGAACGATAGCTAGGATTTGTTTCTTGATAGAAAAGAAAAAGGCACTTTAGACAAACAACCTTGAAAACCAAACGTTTTAGCCTATCATCCAAAAACTAAACGTTTTAGAAAAGAAGGCTTTTAACATTTTTTTGAAGTTCAGAAATTCGTGAGATCACACATGTAGATTTAAGATAAATGTATTTTCACATTTCCACCGACCCTAAAATTCCGTGAAAGCTTTTTTTGCTAAAAAGGTTACGTTTGGGTATAATAGCGTCAAACATTGCGAAACGAGGCATGTTCTTCTAATTATCCATGGTATTCCTCAGCTTATTGAATTTGGTTATTCATAAAAAATAAAAATTCATGGTTATTCATAAAAAATAAAAATTCATGTTCCTCGAGACCGCCACAAGCATTTTAATTTCTTAAATAAGAAATACAGAAAATAATGAAAGAAACTTCAGTGTTGGGCCCATCATGTGAACAGGAGAGAACCCAAAATTCTAAGAATCCTCCAATGCCATGATTTCTACACAAAACTAAACGATGAATTCTATATTATATAAATTGGCATTAGACTTGGCAGGCAGGCTTTGTGCAGGCAAAGTGCAGGCGACTGACATGGGGCGATGCAATTTGCGGCAAGTTGTCACGGGGTCGCACTTCCGCAACTTCATACATCTGTCACGGCACCTAACGCGCAACGCTTCGCTAGTCGACCTCCGATACCAAGCTGAAGCCAACCTATCTACACATCAGCTCTAATACCACCCGCCTAAAGGACGGGAACTCCCCCAATGTGGTTACCTCTGTTTCACAGCCTACCACCCGGCTCATCGTGCCCCTTACGACACGCCAATTGCACCACTATGCTAAACTTAGCCTGCTCAAGCTTCACCCTGTGCACTGCACTAGTACCTCGCTAACTTGCCGAACCAAGCCCACAGCCTTGTGCCTCGCGCTCGCGTGCCCAACTGAGTCCCACGCAGCTTGCCTTCTTGTGTATTCCGAATTACTAGTACACATTCATCCTTAGCCCACATGTTGTCGTGCTCAACTGAGTCCCACGCAGCGCCCTTATGTTGTCATGCGAGGTTGTCCAGCCGTATGCACCGCGACGCGTAGTCCGGGGCCATACTTCAACCTCCCTTGGGTGCCACACGGCATCGCTGCGTCGACGTCCTAGACCCACCCTTTCAGACCTAAGAGACACTTGCGCCCCCTCTGGCAACGCAAGGCCCCGTGTGCGGGGGAATAGCTCTCAAGCTTCTTTCCCTTATATAAGGGTAAAACAGTCATTCAGCCAGAATGGTAGGAGAACCTCAAACCCCTTGGTTTGACATACCGCAATGCCTCCTGCGTCGCTAGCCCACCTTGGCTATGTCGCGTCCGTGTCGCGACCGTGACGCTCCGCGTCCTACCCTCATGCGACTGTGTCGCGTCCTCGCAGCGCGACCACGTCGCCAAGCCCACTTGGCCCCATATCCCGTGCCCTCCTGGCACCACATGTTGTGCTACACGCACCATGCTGCAAGCTCGAGTATTGGCCCCGTCACATCCTCCACCACTCCATAAATGTCAACGTCCTCGTTGACGCATGATCGCAGTGAACTGACCCCGCCAACTCCTCCCAGCTTGTTCGCATCTCATTTCTAGTTCTTAGGTCCGCACCTTCCCACTAGCTCCCCACTGTCACCCCGGTCGGGTCAACTTGGTTCTGCTGTCACAAGGCCCTCACCTGTTAACTAGCTCAGGGATGTCGCGTGTCTTCTTAACACCACATCGCGTGCCTCCGCACCAATTGTTCATGGATGTCGCGTGCTCTCTTGACACCACATCGCGTGCCTCCGCACCAATTGTTCATGGATGTCGCGTGCTCTCTTGACACCACATCGCGTGCCTCCGCACTAATTTGCTCAATAGCATCATCGCTTCTGGATCAAACCTGGCGTTGATACCAAAATGTCACAGGGTCGCACTTCCGCAACCTCAGTCCCGTGCGGCACCTAACGCACGCTTCGTTAGGTCAGCTTACTTATGATACCAACTGTCACGGGAGCGTCCTTCGAAGCGCTTTCAACCCGCGCGGTGCTTCGCTACCGCGTGCAACGAAGCCAACCCATCTACACATCAGCTCTGATACCACCCGCCTAGAGGACGGGAACTCCCCCAATGTGGTTACCTCTGTTTCACGGCCTACCACCCGGCTCATCGTGCCCCTTACGACACGCCAATTGCACCACTATGCTAAACTTGGCCTGCTCAAGCTTCACCCTGTGCACTGCACTAGTACCTCGCTCACCTGCCGAATCAAACCCACAGCCTTGTGCCTCGCGCTCGCATGCCCAATTGAGTCCCACACAGCTTGCCTTCGTGTGCGTTCCGAATTACTAACACACGTTCATCCTTAGCCGACATGCTGTCATGCTCAACTGAGTCCCACGCAGCACCCTTGTGTTGTCACGAGAGGTTGCCCAGCTGTATGCACCGCGACGTGTAGTCCGGGGCCATACTTCAACTTCCCTTGGGTGCCACACGACATCGCTGCGTCGACGTCCTAGGCCCACCCTTTCAGACCTAGGAGACACTTGCGCCCCCTCTGACAACGCAAGGCCCCGTGTACGGGGGAATAGCTCTCAAGCTCTCTTCCCCTATATAAGGGTAAAACAGTCATTCAGCCAGAATGGCAGGAGAACCTCAAACCCCTTGGTTTGACATACCGCAACGCCTCCTGCGTTGCTAGCCCACCTTGCCTATGTCGCGTCCGTATCGCGACCGTGACGCTCCGCGACGGTGTCGCGTCCTAGCAGCACGATCACGTCGCCAGGCCCACTTAGCCCTATGTCGCGTGCCCTCTTGGCACCACATGTCGTGCCACACGTACCATGCTGCAAGCTCGAGTATTGGCCCCGTCACAAAGTGCAGTAGGTCCATGATTTAGATGAGGACAGCCAGTCGCATGACATCATGTCAGCCGCTTTCCAATTTTTCAAGCTGAACTCCCCAAAGTTTAGGAAACCGCATGGACTTCTCGCCACATCAGCGGACTCATCCACGTCAGGAACTCTCTTTCCAAAAAAATTATTGTCACAGCCACGTCAGATCTATTTCTTTAGCAAGGCACATAGATTTCGGGTTTCACTGGTTTGATCTGACCAAACCCGATGATTGTTGGCTCAAGATACAATGAAAGAATATGTGTATTTTGGTCTGCGTGGACCGAATACCGCCTCTAAATTAGTGCTCCCATGTATAAAGGCGCATGCGGAGCGTGTACATGTGCCAATAGTCAATGATCCTTAAATATGGATTTAGTAGACTCGGTTGAACAAGGGCGTGATTTGCTGTTCACCTCTGCACACTTAAAAGTTAAAACTGGTGAAGGAGACTTAACAGTTTATAAATGACCTAGAATTATATTAATTGTTTTTAAGTAGAATATCTTAAATTTTCATCTCCAAATATGGTATCCCAAATTTGCAACATACGGAAAAAAATGGGATAGACCATTAGAGATCTCTTACATTGCATTCATTGTATTTATTTTTTTATCAACAAAGAGAGAACATATAAAAAAAACAAGCTATTAGTTGAGAAAAATAAACTGCAAGTCGGTGCCAGAAATCCTCACAATCCTGCCCCCAAAATTTGTTTAGCATGACCCAGAGGCACATATAGTCCTTAATCGATTTGAGGAATATCTCAATAGGGTAACGAATTAGGTTAAAAATGCAAACATTTCTCTCAAGCCATCCATATGTACCAAATAATCGTGTATGCTCCCAAGTCCCACCCTCCAGAAAGCGCCCTGAGGCCCATCCCAATAAACAACCTGGAATTATAGTAATTGTTTTTAAGTAGAAATTATCTAAGTGTAATTTAGAAGTCAATAAACCATTTCCTATTGAAGAGGCACATGCAAGTAACATAAATTATCCTTTCATAAAAAAAAAAAAACGTAACATAAATTATGTTTTATTTTTAATTGGTAAGTCAATGTAGAATGAATAAATAATATCAGTGAAGAAACCAAATTGCAATACAAAATTAATAAAACTTTATGGAGAACACGTCTTCTTTATTCTCTCTATAAACCCTAAACCATGTCAACCCTGTAACTCCTTCTAGCACCTACGATGAAGAGATTGGCAGGGCCAGAGTTTTCACATTCCTTTTCAAAAATCGCTTGCATCCTCGCTTCATTCAGTTTTATTATCTCCCTTTGTGTCCTCGCTTCCATGAACGAAACCCAGTTCCAAAATTTAATGAATCTCGGGCAATCCGCTTTCCCCAATTTCCATAATTACGAAGCCCCCTCAAACACCTCACTCCACCAAGAAACCTCATCGCACTACGATTTCAGCTTATTCATTGGAATCTTTGCGCTACCTGATCTCTATCGTCGCCGCAACATGCTTCGGCTTATTTATGGTCTACAACAACCACCAAACGTTCAAGTGGATTTCAAATTTATCTTCTGCAACCTCAACAAAGAAGATCAAACGATCCTTGTGGCGCTCGAGATCATGAAATATAATGATATTATAATTCTCAATTGCACCGAGAACATGAACGAGGGGAAGACGTACACATACTTCTCGAACCTTCCCAACTTATTAGACCGTTACGATTATGTTATGAAGGCTGACGACGACACCTTCGTTAGGGTGGATAAACTAGTGGAGTCCCTTAAGCCCTTGCCTAGGGATGATATGTACTACGGATTCGTTATTCCCTGTGATAGCGTGGACCCTGTCGGTAAATATATGGCCGGGTTGGGATATATAATTTCTTGGGATTTGGTGGAGTGGATAGCAACTTCTAATGTAGCCAGGAACCAGTCGATTGGGGTAGAAGACATGCTACTGGGCCAGTGGCTAAATGATGCTCAACTCGGGAAGAATCGGTACGACACTAAACCAGCTATATACAATTATCCGGTGATTGATCCTGTAGATCCATGTGCACACCAGTTGATACCTGATACCATCGCGGTTCATCGCCTTAAAGATCAAGATCAATGGATTCGGACCTTGCAGTACTTCAACTTCACTAATCGGCTTAAACCATCAAAGCTATATCACATTCCTTAGCCCAAAATTGGATTCTCTTTATTTTATTTTATTTCATCAAATGTATTATTATTATTATTATTACTACAATTATTATAATCATTCTTCTTTTCGTTTCAAAATCTAGAACTAGGGCTGTCAATGGTGAAATGGTTTAGGGTTTAGGAATTTCGTGGATATTAACATTTTTTTAACAATTTTATGTAATTAGTGAAATGGTGAGGACCGACCAACCTCAATGCTTACCGAAAGAATTGGGTATATGAAGATTCAATCTCTACAACTTGGGTTTATTGTTTGGCTCTAACTTAGAGGTTGAATTGTTATTTGACTCTAACTTAGAAAACATGCAATGGCCCAGTTACGTTCAGACTCTATATAAAGCTAGTTTATCTTAGATTAGAAGTAGATTTAGATCTTCTATATAAAGCTAGTCTCTCTTAGATTAGTAGTAGAATTTGTGTCTTCTATATAAAGGGAAAGTTCTTTGTTGAATTATAGAGTTAAGATATCATTGTAAAGCTTTGGAAAACCTATCTAGGGTTTTGAGGAGAGGTTTAGTAAGGCTTTAGTGCTCTTGTATTTTTGTGTGATCATCAATATAATCATCGTTGTCCGTTGGCGTAAGCATATTGCCAGGACTATATAAATATTGTCTCTTGTCTGTTTGTGATTGATTTTCTTCTATTTTTGCGTTCTTATTTGGTCGTTGGTTAGTTTGTAAGCTTTCGTACAACAGGGTTTTCATACATGAAAAATATTTATTGCGTTAATTAGAAGATGGAAAATGTTTTACCACTCAATCTTCCACAAAATTGATATTTAGATCATGCATTCAGGCTTTACCTATCAGACAGTCACATGTTAACTCCGTGCAGCACGCATCTTTAAAAATGATTGTTTTCATCAGCTTACCATGAGAAAGGGTCTCATGCAATTTTTGGGATGTGCGCTACATTGGATAAACATCTGACCATTTGATAGGTGATCTATAAATAAGTTCTGTGAAAGATTAAACTTAAAAATGATCTCCATCATTTTATTTAAGACAATCATCAATTTCCATTTACAAAAACACTAGTAGCCGAGATTGAATTCTTTGATTACAAATACCAGTACTCACAAAAAAAATTCGTTTTTCATGTAAATGCACTGGCTCCTTTCCCAATGCCAATTAAACTATTAAGTCTAATTCACCTTCTCTCCTTAATAAATTAGTTTTAACTTTTACGGCACTTTAAAAAAACAACCTTAAAAATAAAGGTTTTAACAAAAAATTCAGAACTTAAACATTTATTTTTTAAGATTATTTTTCTAATTTTTCCGAACTTTTCAGTATGCAGAGGTGCACAGCAAATCCCGCCCTTGCTAACCGGAGGACCCATGGGAGTTGCAGAGAGCCAAAAAGTCTTCGAGTCTACTAAATCTATTTAAGGATCATTGACTATTGCAACATGTACACGCTCGGCATGCGCCTAATACATGGGGGCACTAATTTAGAGGCGGTATTCGGTGCACGCAGACCAAAATGCACATCTTCTTCCATTACATCTTGAGCCAAAAATCATCGGGTTTGATCAGATCAAACCAGTGGAACCCGAAATCTATATGCGTTGCTAAAGAAATAGATCTGACGTGGCTGTGACAATAATCATGTCCGCTGATGTGGCATGAAGTCCATGCGGTTTCCTAAACTTTGGTGAGTTCGGCTTGGAAAATTGGAAACCGCATGTAACTTTTGTGCAGGCAAAGTGCCGGCGGCTGACATGATGCCATGGGATTGGCTGTCCCCACCTAAACCATAGACCCACTGCACTTGCCGCAAATTGTATTGCCCTATGTCAGCCGCCTGTACTTTGCCTGCCTGTCATATAACACTGTCCAGATAACTTAGTAGAAGTCTAATGTGAATTTTTATAATATAGAATTCATCGTTTAGATTTGGGTGAGATTTTAGCTGAATGAACTGCTGAGGAAGAGGTTTGTTATTTGAACTTTGACCTGATAGAGGTTAAAGGATTAAGGTCCCTAGAGATGAGTAGAAATCATGGAGTTGGAGGATTCTTAGAATTTTGGGTTCTCTCCTCTTCACATGATGGGTTTCCAATTAATCTATTTACAGAATAGAGCACTAGAGATGGTGTTTGGGCCCAACACTATAGCTTCTTTCATTATTTTCTTTATTTGTTATTTAAGAGGTTAAAATGCTTGTAGCTGTTTCGAGGAACATGAATTTTTATTTTTTTATGAATAACCAAATTCAATAAACTGAGGAATACCATTTTTTTTTTTTTCTATGAAGAAACAAATCCTAGCTATCGCTCCTTGTCATTGCAATGTTTAACAGTTTGTGCATAGTTTTTATATTTTGTTTTTTCTTTGCTTGCTTCTCATTAATGCCTGCATTAGTTTCTTTGAAAGCAAAATTTCTCAAGTCCAGGATAGCATTTTTTAAAATGGTCAAAATCAAGATAAGATTTTAGAATTTACGAGATCTAGGATGACAATTTTGGAAATTATCAAAATTAGGATAAGATTTTAGAATTTTCAATCCAAGAAGAAACTACCCCAACTGTCATTATGTCTGCATTTGTTTCTTTTAAGGGAAAATTAGAAAAACAGTGTAATAACCCAGATTTTTGAATTTTATTTAATGGTATTAGATGATGTACCATACAATGCGTAGTGCTAACGCTCTCTAATTTTTTATATATATCAATATTAGACTCATTGCGGAGTACTTGTCGATACGATTCCAACGATATATAATTTGTCGATTTTCGATAAGAATATAAAAAGTTATGCCCGTTTGAAGAGTGAAGCGGGTTAAAGGGCACAATTGTAAATTCGGGAGAGAATCACCATTTACCTTGGTGCTTACACAAAGCGCTGGAGCAAAACCTCTTCTCAAGCTTTTCAAGTCACGCATGAATTCTACTTGCATGTAAAAACTACTATTTTATTAAATCTTATACGAAAAATCTTAATTAGAGTTAACCTATACAGGGAATTAGATATATATTTACTTCTTCTCTCAGTTGTCTTTCTTTATTCCCTCTTCTCTGCAAAAGCTCTGACAATGCCATCTTTCATAATTCCTCGTCGGATCTCTATCGATTTTCGATCTTATCAGAGAATCTTACACCATCAAAGTTTCTCATCGTTGCGACCAATTTATCGTAAGAAAGGAATTCTCATGAAAAGACTTCGCATATCGTCTCGAATCCGATCTCCATCAACCCAAATCATCGTAGGATTGAATCACGCTTCAACGGTGGGTGCCTCTAAATCCATCTTAAATTATTGATTATTTCTTAAAAAGAAAATCCTAATTTTTCCTTAAGTTTTGATAAATTTCGGTCTTAAAACATAGAAATTAGGCTCAAAATCGATAGGATCGTTTTCGATTTTCGTGAAATTCGGCCAAACTCTTCAATGCATCAGCCTCGGTATTTTGGCCATAACGTTTTATCCCGAACTCCGATTAAGACGATTCGTTTTGCGTTGGAAAGCTAATAGAAAAATCTACAACTTTCATGTTTTGACCAACTCATGAATCAATCGTCTTGATGGTCAAAAAAATATGAGAATGTTACGTCAAATTCTAGGATTGGCGCAACTTGCCTGTTTTGACTTATTTTTGAGGAAACGCTTAAATAGGTCTATATTATTAGTAATTAGAGTTTATCTTAATGCATGAACGTATATTGTGATGTAGATTGAGGGCGAGAGGCCATCAATAGGACCTTGCTTGACTTCGCATAACTCCGAGTTTTAGGTAGGAGAATCTCATCTTTACAGTATTTTATTTTAATTCGCATGGATATTTTGAATTAAAATCTTTGAACTTGCATATGCCATGGAAATCACATCTGTAAATTGAAATTGATATGAATGACTAAAAATCTAAATCTACGAATCTCGAAACTGAATCGCTTAAGCTCAAGATCTCAAATCAAGAACTGAACTATGTATAAGAGACTTCCATCCGATTATATTAGTATCTCGCATTTATTTTTTAATTGACCCCTCAAAAATTCTGAACAACTTCGCACAAGTTTCCCTTATTACGCAGGGCTTGTTGCATCCTGAAAAAGGGTTCATGAACGACGATGGTAGGTAGGGGTTCCCATCGGCTATATTCCTGCTCTCGAGATATAGTTTACTCGGGAGGTATTTTAAGTTGAGGATTAAGTCATGAATTACTAAACTTTGCATATAGAAGTTAGAGAAACTAAGACACTGAAACACTGCATCTGTTCTTGAAACTGTTTTCACACATTTAGAAATAAATCTTACATATGATTTCCGCACCTAAATTCAGTTTATTATCTGCTTATATGTTTGACAAGCTATATTCCGATATTTGTTTTGAAACCATGTTAGTTAAAGTAAAATGCCGTAGATGTCTTTCTTCTACTGAGCTTTGTTGGTTAGCTCACTCCGACTATACGTCACAGGTTCAGGTATTGACGTGGCTATTCAGGGCTGTGAGACTGATCCTGACTACGTGCCTGAGGAAGAGCTTGAGGTTCCTCCTGAGGAGTTTTTCCCAGTATAGAACTTACTGATTTTCTTATTTGTGGTGAGAGTTAGACTTGAATTTGTGGGCCCATTTTAGTTGGATACCATAGTTTTATATTTGACGTTGATTTCTGTTATGAGCCATGTTTCGATGATGGTCGGCTATCATCGGTGGTTCTTTACTTTTAATTGCTTCCGCATTTATTTTAGCTATGGATATTTATTGCGCTTTACTCTGATATGTGCCCTGTTTGTCCGGCTTATCGTTTATTCGATAGGTTGGCGAACCGGCCTTTCCTATACCTGAGGGATTGGAAAAGTCGGGTCGTCACAAACAGCCATAGTTTTAAACGTTTTAGCTCATTATACAGAGTCCAAACGTTTTAGAAAAAAGGCCTTTTACTTTTTTTTTAACTTCTAATTTTTGTGAGATTTGAAACCCTTCTCACGTGTGTCAATGTTACTTTACTATACTACCCTTCTATAAAGGGTAGTTTAGAAGCAAGAAAAACAGGTTTAAAGGGTTTTCAGCGCAGCTTCTTCTCTTAGCTGTCGTTCCAGCCATTTGTGCGCAGAGATCTTCTCGGAGGATTAAAATCTAAAATAATAATAATACCTAAAACATAGATCTCATGTATGGATTAGATGATAGAGATCAATATGAGGCTATTACTTTCACTTGTTTCTAACTTGGCTCCGGCGAAATTAGCTCCGACGGTGGTTCCTAGCTCGGCTCTAACTCCGGCCAATGGAGCTGGTTTCGTCGGGGGTGAACTCGGTGGATTAAAATCTAAAACAATACCGAAACATAGATCTCATATATGGATTAGATGATAGAGATCAATATGAGGCCATCACTTTCACTCGTTTCTAAGTCAGTTCCGGCGGCGGTTCCTAACTCGGGCCAACGGAGCTAGTTTCGTAGAGGGTGAACTCGCCGCAGGGGGCTTTTTTGCAGTTTAATGCGCTGGAATGATGGGTTCTTTGCCCATTAAATCTACTCTTTACGATGAGTTTGTGGTCATAAAATCTCATCTCCACAGCTCCTGCTGTGGAGGTTGAGGAGAAAACAGAAGATCGGTTTTCATTTGGCTGGAACGGGGCACTTCAGAAAAAGAACCTTGATTTTTGGCTGTAAAATCTCCACACCTGCTGCTTGGAGGTTGAGGAGAAAGCAGAAGATGGAACGATGGTTCTCTTCACAAATGCCCAAAAATGATAGGTTCTTTGCCCATTTCTTACATCTTTATACAAGGGTATAATGGTAAAGTCACATATGAAACTTTCATTTGCACATGAGAAGAAATTAGCATCTCACACCCTTTAAAACTTTCAAAAAGCGTGAAAGGTCTTTTCGCTAAAACGTTTCATTTCCGTATAATACGCACAAACGTTTCAAAACCAAGGTTCTTTTTCTAAAGTGCCCTTCTTTTAACTTTATAGAAACAAAAATTTCTCAACTAGGATTTTAGAATTTACGAGATCTAGGATGGCAATTTTGGAAATTGTCAAAATCAGATTACAATTTTAAAAATTACCAGGGGCAATGGTCAGGTCGTACTAGGTAGAACTGGATTTCCGGTCCTACCCCATCCGCTGCCCTTGGATATAGGAGAATCTTAATTGCACGTTATGCTATAAAAAGTGAAAACCAAGAAAGTCAAGATTCTTCTATTTCCAAGGGCGGCAGATGGGGTAGGACTAGAAATCTGATTCTGCATGGTAGAACTTGACCATTCCCCATTTACCAAATCCAGGATGAATCTATCCCAACCGTCTTTAACTTCTACCTAACTTTCGAAATGGCGAATATACCCCTGGATTGAGTCTTTAAAAGATATCAGCAGTCTTTAAAAGACTACTACCGTGTTTTAACGACCACAACAGTCTTTAAGGGTTCGTTCAGGTGTTTCTTGATTTTCCCCAGAAAAGTTCAGATTCATGACAACTAAGAATCCTGTAGATTCTTAGCAGACTCAGATTCCTGGCTTTTCCTAGAAGCGTTTTTAAGTTACTCAGATTTCTCGCTTTTCTCAGAAAAATATCACAATCCTTCGTTTTGAAGTTCATCTCAGAAAAGAACATAATCGGTTTAATGGGTAGTTGTGCTATGATCGTAGACATGTTCCCTAATCATCGATTTAGTGATTGTGCTCGGATTTAGCTCAAATTTTACGAGCAACTAATGTATGCAAGGCTGGACATATTAGGAGTTTTTTTCTGATTCTGATTTAATAGCAAATTGTTTATAAGTTGTATATAAGAATCAATTTTATGGAGGAAAGAAGAAGAATGTGGTCGTAATTAGAGCATAAACTATCACAAGGACACACACACACACACACACACACACACACACACACACACACACACACACATATATATATATATATATATATATATATATATATATATATATATATATATATATATGTGTGTGTGTGTGTGGGAAAGGTTTCCATCCTCCATGGGAGAACTTTCATCGTCCTCCAAGGTTCCACGTGGAGTTCCATGTGGCACCCATAATATTTTTTCGATGCCACGTGGAGCTTCGGAGCATTGCTTAGATCATCTTTATAATTTCTTTTTTTGCAAACACATCTCCATCATGTGTTTATTGAACTGTGTAATGTGGACCATTGAAATCTGTGAAACTCTGACTTGTGTTTTTAAAAAGTTCTTTTCAAACTTTCTTTTTTAAGAGTGATCTAAACCATCCACCCGTGCTCCACGCGGCTGTTGGTACGTGATCAGTCACAGAATATATCAATTTATTACCCTTAACTTAGTGATGTTAGACCTTAGTTTGTTACTAACGAGATACTATGTGCAATTGTTTAGATTAGACAGCAGAAAAATATAAAAGTGATAATCTTTGCCAAAATGAACTCAAATAGTAAGAACACGTTTGTACGAAAACATGAATGAAAGGACCAGTTGAAGGATACAATTGTAATCTCGAAAGAACGCAAAAGAAGAAAAGAAGGGTTCGTATCTGCGACTCTAAAAGCTCAAGACGGGAGGTTACGAACGAACATATTCAAATTACGAACGAACGAAAAGATGAGAACTGTATTGAAGAAAGAAATGTGATCGTACTTTACGATTATATAAAATATAGCTCGTCATTGCTACTAATCACGTGAAGACTATAACGTCATGCACATAATTAGAAAGATCTCTTAAGTTAGAAGTTCTATTATCCCACAAATCTGAGAAGATTGAGCAAAGAATCTTTGCTGCTAAAAAGTAAGGAGAAAAGTCCTACGCGCACCTATCATCCAAAACAAGGAAGATAAGGATTAGAATTTTTAGTTATTTTAGGAATTTTTTGATTTAATAGTTTTCTTTTATTAGGACTTCAATAATGTAAATTGACCCCTTATGACCTAGAAATAAGAAGGCCTGATACTTAGAATTCTTCATTGAAGGAACTCTCAACATCAATTGACTGCTGAGGTTGAGTTTTATTCCGATCAAAAGTAGTTTAGAGTAGTGTAGATATCCAAGGCTTCTCGAGATCGATTGACGCCCAAGATTGGGAACTAGAACATTAGAGTAGAGTATCTGTAGTTTCTCAGGATTAATTGACGCTTACGGTTGAGGGATGAAAGATCTATTTATTTGCTTTCTAGTTTAGATTTTATTTGCTTTTATTTACCACTTTGTAAACATCTAAAAGTTCCTGATTTTAATTGACGACTAAAATCTTGAATTTGTAGATTAGTAATGGTTTTTATTTTCCATCTTCAATTTTTTAGAGTTTGAATGACACCTAAATTTCTTAAAGATTGTTGATTAGTATAAATTTATATTGAAGAATTTTAGTTTTTGATTGACGCCCAAATTCTAAAGGACTGAGATATAGTGTAACGGTATTTTAAATTCATTAATATTCGAAAACTAAAAGATTGTGATTGACAACCATAATCTGGAAGTAGGAGGATTTAGATTTATTTTTCTGTAATTAGTTTAATAATTATTCTTTTATTCATATTTCTCAACCTTTAAATATAAAGAAAAGTTTTCAAAAACTTCAACCTTCCTCATGGGAACAATCCTATACTAGTGTTGCAATTTTTATTGTGCGCTTGCAATAGGTTAAGACAGATTGTAAGTTATTAGTGCTTAAATAAAATACATACAAGAGCACAACTAAGTTTTTGGCGCCGTTGTCAGGGAAGCGAGAAATTTTTGAAAACCAATATTTATCTTTCTCTTTTTATGTTTCTGTATATTTTTATTTTCTTTGATCAATTCTTATTCTTTCGCAGGTTTATTCGGAGCAGTGAATCAAATGTTTCAACACTTCTTCTGACAATAGATGCTAGAGGCTCAGATTTATTTTCTCTCCCTACTCTCTAAAATAAAAATCATATAAAATTAAAAACACAAAAATATAGTTTTTCTGGTGTATACATCACACTCGATCTCGAAGTCTAGAATTCTTTAAGTGTGATCCAGAAATCTAGAATTCTTTAAGTGTAATTTAGCTTCTAGCCGATCTGTGACGACCCGACTTTTCCAATCCTTAAGGTGTAGGAAAGGCCGGTTCATCAACTTATTGATTTCTCAATAAGCCGTAACAAACAGAAGCCGGCAACATAAACAAAGGTCTAAAGAACAGAGGCATCATATCATAATTCAAAAAGAACCAAAAGACTACAGATAGCAAAAGAATATATCACTGTGAGGAACCAAAAGGAACCACCGATGATGGCCAATCCAATCACCTAAAATAGAGGTTCACGATAATGGTTCCTCTTGTGATATCAAAAGGACAAAATAATAGCCTAGGGCTCAATATTCCAAAATTAATATCCAGACAAAATACCAAAAGTATAAGGATCCAAAGATCAAGGGAAGAACTCCTCCGCTGGTATATCCAAATCCTCCTCTGGAATATAATCGGAGTCCTCCGGATCCTCTGACCCAATGTCGGTCTCAGCACCTGTGACGTATAGTCGAGGGTGAGCTAACAGCCAAGCTCAATAGAAGAAGTCAGATCTATTTGCAGTTTATTATAAGTACTGATTTTCAAAAGACGGAATCGGATCAGATAAGATTTTTCAAAAGATGCTTTCAAATTTAAATCTCCAGTTCTAATCCTGAGTCAAAACTGATAGTAAGTTCAAAGTGTTCAAAATGTTCTGATTTAGCATGCTTCTTGTCTTAAATTTATAACTTAATTTTATCTCTCAAATTTCCTATAGCATGAGAGCGGACTAAGTGACCGATGGGAAGACCCTACTGACCATCGTCGTTCATGAACCCATTTCGAAAATGCAACAAGCCCCTGCGCTATGAGGGAAACTTGTGCCAAAGTTTTACCGTCAACACGGTTGGTAGAATCTAGGGCATCGTACTTATGAACCCTAAATCAAATGCAAATGCTAATACATATCAAAGCTTATTAATTATAACATATACTGAATTGTCAAAGTTCTGATTTAAAATTCTGATTCGAAAATTAACTGAGATTCTGATTCAAAAAGGTTTAGCTGAGGTTCTGATTCACAAGGATTCTTGTTTCTAACAATGTTTACAATTTTCTGATGTTGTCGTATATTCATGCTTTGTTTATACTATGTGCACAGATTATCATCAAATTAACGCATTTCAAGTAATTCGTCTATCATAGTTTGTGCTTATAATTTATGCAAATGAAGATTAGGATTCCCCTACCTTAACCAAGCGGTTTCAAAAGCATGCAAAAGCGGTCCTCTCCAAGGACTTCCAACAGACAAAACCTACATATATTAACACCCTTAGTGTTAATATAAAGCTACAAAATTTAACCCGAAAGCTTGGAAGAAGAAAATCCAACAAATTTTCGAACCCAAAAGTCAGGGCAGAATTCGATCATCGATTTCCAATTCGATGGTCGAATTTGAAATTCGATGGTCGAATCCAAAATCGACCATCGAATTCTCAAATCATCGAGTTCGAAAACCGAAGAATTCGACCATCGATTTTAAAATCGACAAATGAATTATCATTTTCTGGTATGCATTTTGCATCTGGTTCTTTTCCCGACTTTTATCTCTCTAGATCTCTTCTTTATTGCACATATGTATGTTCTAAAATTCTAACAAAATCTCCACAGATTTTCATACAAAGATTTCCAATTCATACCTCTTTTTGGCTCCCAACGGTAGGTCCCTTCGTACCGATTTGTGCTCCGGAACCAGTTTCTAAATCAAGGGTTCAATGGCAGCAACCCTTCTTCTTTGGCACAGATTTGTAGGCACATGGGTGTCTTCTCCTCTGTCCTTCCCTTTCAATAGCTTAAACTGATCCAAAGGCCATCACCAATGCGATCAATGGTCAAGATGGGAGGAGGATCTCTCTTCCTAGATCTGGAATTTAAATAACCTTGAATGGTTATTTTCTTTAAGCCTTTCCAACGAGAGAGAGAGAGAGAGAGAGATGCAAGCTTCTCTTGCAATCTCTTTTATAACCAAACCAAGCTAACAAATATCTAGATATTTTAACCCTTTAACTTATCTACTAAATTTGGGATTTATTCCATGCTAACCACTAACACATCCTTATTGTGTACGTACATGACTTGCACACCTCGAGACCAAATCCTTTGGCCATTAGTCTTACCATAGCCTTAGCTTACCAAAAGTCTAAAAATATTCTATATTTTAGCACGCTTACGAGGTAAGCGAAAATATGTCAAAAATATCGAGATATTACATTCACCCTCCTTAGGAATTTTCGTATGAAAATTGAATGCAAAACAGGCACATGGGCCAAGTGTTTCGATCCCATAGGCACGCATAAGCCAAGGGATGGGATCCGAGTAACATGGATGTCTTGCATGTGGCATCGAAGGCCATAGTGGATTGCATCATGGATCTCATCACCCCAAGTGTCACGTCGGAGACCGATGCGATGACGCATGAAGCCATAATATCGATCAGTTATCAAAACTCACATGTAGAATCGAGTGACAAAGCAAACCCACACAAGTAACTCATACCGAGAATCAATGACCACATATATCTAAAAGAGACTTTTACCAAAATATATACAAAAGTAACTCATCTTTGAGAGTCAAAAAAATATATATATAGAAAATTAACCACCGGTGTTAATTGCTCCATATATACAAACAGGATAACGAAAGCGTGAAAACTAAGCGAAATATAAAATAAAGGATAACATAAGAAGGACCACGGTCCTAATAATCCATAGTGTGAAAATAAAGAAGGACCACGGTCCTAATAATCCCAGTATAAAATAAGTACAAGAGTAGCATCAAAAGTAAAAGAGTAACCCTCTCACAAATATACTAAAAATCCGAGATGGATCCTTTGATCCGCAACACCATCGCCGGCCAGGTCACAGCCAGACCCGTGTCGATCGTGGCGAAGGAGGCATACTAGTACTACAGGCGTCGAAGGGCGATATCCGATCTCGGATCTCACCATATCGATCGTAGTCATCGGAAATGCATCTTTGCATGAGGTAAGAGAGAGCGCCGTCGTGGACATCTAACTCCTGACGCATCGAGCTGGTATGGTGTGTGAGCTCGTGAATCTGGTGGCTCATGGCGGTCATCTGCCTAGTAAACTCTGATAACGTGAGGACATCACTCGGCGGGGGCTGGGTAGGTGCAGGAGCATCAGGGGCTGCACGAGTAGGGTCCCCATCGTCCTCGCTATCGGTCTCCGGTGCCGCAGCATCCTTAGGAGCCTTTACCAACAGACTATACGTTTTACCCCAATTGACCAGGGTGGTGTATAGTTTCCCGTGATGGATTTGGGGTCGGTAGGAAGCAGGTCATAAGCAGGGCCTGCTCTATAACTCTCAATCATGTCAGAAATCACACGTGCATAGGGCCTGTTTTTCATGGGCTTCTTTCTATGTTCTCCCATTTTTTCGCGCTTTAGGATCCTTGAAAAGAATGTCGGTGCCTTGAACCATCTTTCCTTATAGGCAAATAAAATTTGTTGAAGGGGTCCAGTTCGCTCCGATTGGTGACCAAAAGGATACATAGTGGTCTTTAAAATTTTATCTAAAGTCCACATGGCCTCCAGATCCGACTGTGACTATAGATTTACTGGATCCATGACGCCCTACGTCATTTGTGTAGTGACGTCCTCAAACGAGCCGGTTTTGGGAAAGGGACCTAAACCCACAGGGGTGATTTAACGAACACGCAATGCCACGGCCATATCCTCTAGGTCAAATGTAATCCCGACCATCAATTTCCGTGTAAATTTTTACGTCTTCGCTCATGTCGATAAAATAAGCGCACGAAGTCGCGGGTAGAAGTGGTCGCTAAAGGAAGTACATAACGAGGTCAATTTGGCTTTTTCCAAATACTCTCCGCCCATTGCGTGGTCGTTGTTGATCAAACACGGGTGGAAACGAATCGATGGAAGCCTTTTATGCTCCAAATCTCGTGGTTGTTCGGGCAAAGGGGGACAGTAATGTGTGGAGCCGAATTTGAGTGTCCCACGTGTTTGGATCTAGAAGTGATTGTGACAGTAGCTGGTCGCTTAGAGGTAGGGTTTCGAATGGGTGTCTGTTTCTTAGGCCCCATTACAAGAAATCGACAAAAAATGCTACCAAAAACACAGAAAAGATGCACAAAATCCAAAGAAATTGAGGCGGGGGAGGGATTTTACCTTGTGGAATGCCCCAATTCGGGTTTGCAAGGAATAATTTTTGAATCCCCTTGTAAATGAAGTGAAATCCCCCTTGGATTTGCAGCAAAAATGAGGAGGAAGCTCGAAATCTTTGAATCGCCTTAAACCCTAGCTCAAAAAACCCCCAAAAGTTTGAAACCCGAAATGGCAACAGAGGGTTTCATCCCTCACTTAAGTCGAGAAATTCGACCATCGAATTTCAAATCGATGGTCGATTTTGCAATTCGATGGTCGATTTGAAAATCGACTATCGATTTGGTCGACGACTCTCGGTCTGTTTGGGGCTTTAAGCGATTATAAGCTTATAATTTTTTCGATGGTCGATTATCAAAATCGACGAAAAATTCACAACAACAGAAATTGTTTAAAAACTTCCAAAATTTTAGAATTTAGACCTTACCATTTGATCTAATTTGACCGTTATCGAAGCCCTTTTTATCCGCTTTACCTATTCGGACCTCGACCCAAATTATCGCCGCCGAAAAGGCGCAGAAATTATAAAAATAGGCGAAACTCATAGCGAATTAACTCACATTTTTAATTGAAAAGTGAGTAGTCCGTATTCGGTGGGGCTCGCAAAATTTATCAAGGTTTCCACAGCATGACGTAATTAATTTGCGGTCAAATGTGGACAAAAATAAGTTTAAGCATTGGATCATGGAAACCCCTTTTTGTCAAAATTTATCATTTAAAATGATCTTTGTCAATCGTAGTTTAACACATCTGGGCTTTCCAAAATTTTTGAAATTCCTAACCTTTCAATCACCAATATTGATCACGAAAGCAATATCTAGTCCAGTTTGCTTATGAAATAAGAAGTATTTTTACTGTTTATTGGACCGTCAAAATTTCTCGGCAAAACATATTTATATAATCAATAATTACATAAAATCTCAAGCATCTTACAGTCAACATATAATAGCTCATAAATTCACACGAAAAGGCTTGGAAACTGGTCTCGGATCTCAGCTTCACGCTCCCAAGTGGCTTCCTCTGGTGTATGATTCCGCCATTGCACGAGAACCAAAGGAATACTTTTAGTGCGTAGGATCTGCTCCTTGCGATCCAAAATGTGAATAGGGTCTTCGACCACCTTCAAACCATCTTGAAGCTCGATGGGTTGGTAATCAAGCACGTGAGTCGGGTCACGGATGTATCGACGCAGCATCGACACATGAAAAACGTTGTG
The DNA here is from genome assembly GCA_021018995.1 of Chloranthus sessilifolius. Lineage (NCBI taxonomy): Eukaryota > Viridiplantae > Streptophyta > Magnoliopsida > Chloranthales > Chloranthaceae > Chloranthus > Chloranthus sessilifolius. The sequence continues at coordinate 116,419,962 of CM037594.1, read as the reverse complement.
CATGCTAGATAATTGCGGCGGTAATGCCACACGATATGCAACCTCTCCGACTCGGCCTAATATCTCGAAAGGCCCAACGTACCGAGGACTCAGTTTCCCTCGTTTCCCGAACCGCATAACGCCCTTGGTAGGCGAAATTCGAACGAAAACATTCTCGCCGACCTGAAAAATTGAGCATTATTGCTATTTTCAAATGGAATTTGTACCAAGAAAATATACTCATTGACATGATAAATCTACCTGAAAGTCCACGTGTCTCCGTTTGAGATCGGCGTAGCTCTTCTGACGACTCTGAGCTACTCGTAGTCGCTCGCGTATCAACCGAACTGTCTCGGTAGTGCGCTCAACTATCTCAGGTCCAATAATGAGCTTCTCACCCACTTCTTCCCAATTCAACGGTGATCGGCACCGTCGTCCATATAACGCCTCGAATGGAGCCATACCAATACTAGCCTGAAAGCTATTGTTGTAGGCAAACTCAATCAGAGGCAAGTGTTGGTCCCATGACCCGTGAAAATCCAGCATACATGCTCTCAACATGTCCTCAATGATCTGGTTCACGCGCCAATCCGCCATCCGTCTGGGTGGGTGAACTAAAATCAAGACGAGAACCCATGCCTTCCTGAAATCTTTGCCAAAATGTGAAGTAAACAACGGGTCTCGATCAGACACAATGGGCCGGTATCCCATGGATCCTAACAATCTCCTCGGTATAACTCGCAAGTCTCATCATAGGTGGTATTGTATGGCAAGAAATGAGACTTGGTTAGTCGATCTACAATAACCCGTGATGGCATTGTTCTTCCTCGGTGTCTTGAACCCAGTATGAAATCCATCGAAATGGCTTCCCATTTCCACTCAGGCACAGGTAAAGGCTGCAATAGGCCTGCAGGATTTTGATGATCAACCTTAACCTGTTGACAAACCAAGCACGCGATACGTACTTTCGAATGACGTCCACGTTTCAAACCTCGCCACGTAAACTCTTCATCAAGTCCTCGATACATCTTGGTGCTACCGGGATGTATGGCATACATGGATTTGTGAGCCTCTTCCGTAATGGTGTCCCGAAGCTCGACTGACGCAGACGCATACCCGGTCGTGAAATAGCAAGGTCCCATCTGCTCGAATGGAGAAATCCTTCTTACTGCCATTCTCGACATCTCGTCTGATTGCCATCAGCTCATCATCGGTCATCTGAAGCTTCCGAATGTTCTCGAAGAGCGTAGGACGTAACACAAGTGTAGCCATCAATGCTCCCGAGCCTTTTACATCGAACCTTGAGCTGCCCAAAGCCATATCCTCCAAAAGCTTCCATCTCTGAATCCGGCTAACAAGATGTGACAACTGTGCTGAAGACCTCCTACTAAGTGCATCAGCAACGACATTTGCCTTTCCCGGATGGTATTGAATCGAGCAATCGTAGTCCTTCAAGAACTCCATCCACCGTCGCTGCCGCATATTCAAGTCCTTTTGAGTGAAGAGGTACTTGAGACTCTTGTGATCGGTGAATATATCAAAAACTTCACCGTAGAGGTAATGTCGCCAGATCTTCAAGGCGAATATAACTGCTGCTAGCTCTAAGTCATGCGTCGGATAGTTTCTTTCATGGTCCTTCAACTGCCTAGAACCATACGCAATGACTCTCTCGTGTTGATTAAGCACACAGCCTAATCCGCCATAGGAAGCATCACTATATGAAACCTCCAGAAGGTATCGCAGGTCTTGATAGTCAAGCGATGCTTTAACTCCAAAGCTCGCTCAGCGATCCGTTCAGAACTTAGCATTCTTTCTTGTGAGTGTAAGTGGACTGATATCTTCGAGAAACTCTCGACAAATCGCCGATAGTACCTGCCAAACCAAGGAAACTTGGACCTCTTAGAATCGTAGAGTTGTTCCCATGTCACCAGAATCTATCTTTGTAGGATCCACCGAGATACCGCTTGAGACTACGTGGCCCAAGAAATCTGACTGCTCAAGCCAAAACTCACACTGAGTTTGGCATACAATCGATGGTCCCCGAGTGTTTGAAGAGCCATCTTGGATCTTGCACATGCTCTTCTCTGGTTTTCGAATAGATGAGGATGTCATCTACGAAAACTACCACAGATTTATCAAGATGTGGTTTGAACACCCTGTTCATCAGGTCCATGAAAGATGCAGGCGCATTCGTCAATCCAAATGGCATCACTAGAAACTCATAGGTCTCGTCAAACGCAGGTCTTGGATATATCTTCCGCCTTGATCTTGAGCTGGTGATAGCCTGACCTCAGATCAATCTTTGAAAAGAACCTTGCACCCTGTAATTGATCAAACAAGTCGTCTATCCGCGGAAGAGGATAACGATTCTTAATCGTCATCTTGTTGAGCTACCTATAATCGATACACAGACGCATCGATCCATCCTTCTTTTTCACAAATAGAACCGGTGCACCCCAAGGAGAGACACTCGGTCGTATAAAGCCTTTGTCTAACTGACTCAAGCATTCCTTGAGTTCCTTCAATTCAGCAGGCGCCATCCGATATGGAGCTTTAGATAACGGTTCTGTACCCGGCGCTAGCTCAATCGCGAACTCAATCTCTCGGTCAGGTGGTAATCCAGGCAAGTCCTCTGGAAAGACATCAGGATAATCGCAAACCACCTTGATAAGAGGCAAATCGCTCTTCTTTTCGGTAGAATCTTGCAAATAGGCCAGATACCCACTGCAACCATTCTTCATCATACGCTCAGCTTTAATGGCTGAAACCAACGGCGCAACCTTGGATTTGACTCCACAGAATCGGAAGGACTTTCGCTTTGGTGGTCGGAAGGTCACTATCTTCCGCAGACAGTCTACACTCGCGTGATAAGCTGCCAACCAATCCATTCCGAGAATAACGTCGAACCCTTCCATGCTCAACGTAATCATGTCGGTCGATGTCTCGTGCTCATCAATCATCACGATGACTGACTGACATGCTGTATCAGTACACACTGAACTCCCCGTAGGAATCTTGACATCCAGAATAAAAGCAAGGGGTTCAGGGATAATACCCAACTTCTCTGAGAAAGAAGGAGTAATAAACGAGTGTGTAGACCCAGGGTCTATAAGTACTCGTGCTTCAATTTTATCCATGTCATCTCGACTACTCATCATAAGGGTACCTTTAGTGACAAAGTTTTGTTAATTATATGCAATGATTTCTATGTGGTTCAACATAATTGACTTGAATTCAAATTTTAAACAATAATAATTGAATCAATGCATAAATGACATCTCAACTTTAATGATACCTCCACCGCATAAGCCCGGCCTTGAACTGTAGGTCGCGTCGACTTCTGTGTAGAGGCTGTCGTAGTGCGTCCTCTCTCAACAACAGGACAATCCTTGATCATGTGGCCAACCTGTCCACACTTGAAGCATCCCCTGTTCGCGCAATCCTCATCTATATGGTTTCCCACATCTTGCACACCGGGGTAGAAACAGAGTAATAATGATCCTCTCGTCGAATCTCGAGCCACGAAGCTCCACTTGCGTGAGTGCTCCCGCTTCTGAAAGGTCGTCCTGGTGACGTACTCTGAGGTCTCTGATAGGAAGACGTCACTGGTCCTGAAGCAACAGCCGGTCTAGAATATGATGGCTGACTAGGGTAGGGAGGAGGTTTAGAGAACCTCGGCTTTTTGTTCACCTGCTCTGAAGCACTCTGCTGTCCCTGGCCAAACCTATTTTTATTACCCTGCTCTCGCCTCAAGTACTGTTTTTGAATATCTTCCTCTGCAATGAGGGCCTTGGACATCACGCCAGCATACGTCTCCATTTCCCACATAGACACCCTCTCCTGAATGTTCGGCCTCAAACCTCTCTGAAATTTCTGAGCTCTCATCAGCTCAGTGGCCACATGTAGGGGTGCAAATCGGGAAAGTCTATCAAATTCTGCGCCATACTCGCGCACCGACATCTCATTCTGTTTCAATTCGATAAATTGGACCTCCCATTGATTACGTACGATCTTCGGAAAGTACTGATCGTTGAACGTCTCCACAAACTCTGCCCAAGTCCATGGAGTATTGGGGTAGTCCTGCTCTCTCATCTTGGAAACAGACTTCCACCACGGTGGCCTCGCCCAAAAGTTTGAAAGATGCCCACTTTCTACATCAAGACAATCGCAACACTTCAAATATCTTCTCTATCTCATCCCATGCCTCGGCTTCCATAGGATCCGTCTGCCCTGAGAATGTAGGAGGTCTCATCCTCCTAAACTCTGCGAATCCTCTGGTGATGTCCTTGCCGACATCTCTGTCTGTATCTATCAATGGTGCCTGCTGCTTGGGCCATGTTAGTAGCCAAGGCCCAATACCTCGTCTACATTCCTCTGTCTTGCCTAGCAGGTTCCCAAAGGCTCGCATTAGGGCGAAGCAACTCGCCCTACGCCATATGAGGTGCCCACGCCCTCATCTATCTCTTCAATGCAGATGAGGTCCCTCTATACCTCGGCCTCTGCCTCTAAACCGTGGAGGCATGCTGATCTGTCATTAACAATAACAATTAGATCAGTAATTAATTGTTAGAAATAATCTAACCCCTAGTCCTAAGACTCTGAACCTAGAGCCGTGCTTTGATACCAACTGTGACGACCCGACATTTCCAATCCCTAAGGTATAGGAAAGGCCGGTTCATCAACTTATTGATTTCTCAATAGCGTAACAAATGAGAAATAACATAAACAAAGGTCTAAAGAACAGAGGCATCATATCATAATTCAAAAAGAACCAAAAGACTACAGATAGCAAAAGAATATATCACTGTGAGGAACCAAAAGGAACCACCGGTGATGGCCAATCCAATCACCTAAAATAGAGGTTCACGATAATGGTTCCTCTTGTGATATCAAAAGGACAAAATAATAGCCTAGGGCTCAATATTCCAAAATTAATATCCAGACAAAATACCAAAAGTATAAGGATCCAAAGATCAAGGGAAGAACTCCTCCTTTGGTATATCCAAATCCTCCTACGGAATATAATCGAGTCCTCGGATCCTCGACCCAATGTCGGCCTCGACACGTGACGTATAGTCGAGGTGAGCTAACAACCAAGCTCAATAGAAGAAGCGAGATCTATTTGCGATTTATTATAAGTCTTGGTTTTCAAAAGCGGAATCGGATCGATAAGATTTTTCAAAAGATGCTTTCAAATTTAAATCTCGGTTCTAATCACGAGTCAAAACTGATAGTAAGTTCAAAGTGTTCAAAATGTTCTGATTTAGCATGCTTCTTGTCTTAAATTTATAACTTAATTTTATCTCTCAAATTTCCTATAGCATGAGAGCGGACTAAGTGACCGATGGGAAGACCCTACTGACCATCGTCGTTCATGAACCCATTTCGAAAATGCAACAAGCCCTCATATGAGGGAAACTTGTGCCAAAGTTTTACCGTCAACACGGTTGGTAGAATCTAGGGCATCGTACTTATGAACCCTAAATCAAATGCAAATGCTAATACATATCAAAGCTTATTAATTATAACATATACTGAATTGTCAAAGTTCTGATTTAAAATTCTGATTCGAAAATTAACTGAGATTCTGATTCAAAAAGGTTTAGCTGAGGTTCTGATTCACAAGGATTCTTGTTTCTAACAATGTTTACAATTTTCTGATGTTGTCGTATATTCATGCTTTGTTTATACTATGTGCACAGATTATCATCAAATTAACGCATTTCAAGTAATTCGTCTATCATAGTTTGTGCTTATAATTTATGCAAATGAAGATTAGGATTCCCCTACCTTAACCAAGCGGTTTCAAAAGCATGCAAAAGCGGTCCTCTCCAAGGACTTCCAACAGACAAAACCTACATATATTAACACCCTTAGTGTTAATATAAAGCTACAAAATTTAACCCGAAAGCTTGGAAGAAGAAAATCCAACAAATTTTCGAACCCAAAAGTCAGGGCAGAATTCGATCATCGATTTCCAATTCGATGGTCGAATTTGTCGATAATGGTCGAATCCAAAATCGACCATCAATTCTCAAATCTGCATCGAGCACGAAAACCGATTAATTCGACCATCGATTTTAAAATCGATCGAATTATCACATTTCGTAATTGTATGCATTTACATCTAGTTCTTTTTCCCGACTTTTATCTCTCTAGATCTCTTCTTTATTGCACATATGTATGTTCTAAAATTCTAACAAAATCTCCACAGATTTTCATACAAAGATTTCAATTCATACCTCTTTTGGCTCCCAACAGTAGGTCCTTAAATGGATTTGTGCTCGGAACCGGTTTCTAAATCAAGGGTTCAATGGCGACAACCACGCTTCTTTGGCACAGATTTGTAGGCACATGGGTGTCTTCTCCTCTGTCCTTCCCTTTCAATAGCTTAAACTGATCCAAAGGCCATCACCAATGCGATCAATGGTCAAGATGGGAGGAGGATCTCTCTTTCTTCCTAGATCTGGAATTTAAATAACCTTGAATGGTTATTTTCTTTAAGCCTTTCCAACGAGAGAGAGAGAGAGAGAGATGCAAGCTTCTCTTGCAATCTCTTTTATAACCAAACCAAGCTAACAAATATCTAGATATTTTAACCCTTTAACTTATCTACTAAATTTGGGATTTATTCCATGCTAACCACTAACACATCCTTATTGTGTATGCCATTGCGTACATGACTTGCACACCTCTCGAGACCAAATCCTTTGGCCATTAGTCTTACCATAGCCTTAGCTTACCAAAAGTCCAAAAATATTCTACAGTATTTTTCGGGCACGCTTACCGAGGTAAACGAAAATATGCCGAAAATATCAGGGATATTACACGATCTTCCAGAAGAGAATCCCGAGTAATGGTTGATGATCGTTCAATTCAAGCACATTTCAACCCAACTACTTTGACCGCACCCTCTTATATAGTTATACCAGAGGTAGATCCGGACAAAATTATGAGATCAAGCTCAATACACTCCAAGCTTTACGGATTTTTCATGGGCTTGATCGAGAGGATCCCTATCAACACCTAAGGAACTTTATAAAACTTTGCACCAGGTTATAATTGTCAAAAACTAATGATGAGGCCATTAAATTACGGTTGTTTCCTTTTTCTCTCAAAAATAGAGTAAAAGTGCGGCTATACTCGTTGCCCGCTAGAACTATTACCACTTGGAACGGATTGTAGTTCAAGTTTTTAAACGAGTACTTTCCGATTGGAAAAACTAATCAGATTCACCAAACAATTCAAGACTTCTGGCAATTGCCTAGAGAGTTATTTCATGAGAGTTGGGAATGCATGAGGGATTTATTGCAAAAATGTCTTCATCATGATGTGCCAAATTGGTCTATTGTGCAAAGTTTCTACCAAGAATTGACTGAGACTAACCAGTTTACGATTAATGTCGTAAGTGGAGGAGCCTGTATGGCTCAAAATGGGCAACAATCCGGAGATTTGTTTGAAAAAATGGCTGACAATTTAAAGTAGCAATAGGTTTTGCTTAGATCTGACCCTAATAAAATTCGCCGCACCCCGCTCGCGAGGGGTGGTCTTTACGATGTCAGTAAAGATAAAGTAAAGGAGGATGATATCAATGCAAAGGTTGCAGTTCTTGAGCAATAAATAGCATCATTAATGGTTGTTAAATCGAGCATTGTGGAAGATCTGCAGTAGCATGTGCAATTTGTCAGAGTTTAACTCATGTTGTAGTCGAGTGCCCAACTACACCATTATACTCGAATACGGTGGAGCAAAAATAAGTCATGGAATTTCAGAGGGGAGATTACAGGAATACATATAACCCGTCGTGAAAGAACTACCTAGGATTTAATTATGGTTTCACAAGTGGAGCACAACTGGCACCATCTGTTGCGCAGCCACGATCCCCCCCGACCCAAGTTTTCCACCAACGACCACTAATGTCAATTGTGCAGCCACAATTTGTGCCACAGAGCAATGGACCTGATGCTACTGTTGTTCAAATCCTTCGAGAGTTGCAACAACAATTGCATCAATATTCAAAAGACTTATCCCAACTTGCTCAGTTCCCCCAAGTTTTGCACTCACATACCCAGTCCATTACAATACTGGAGGGACAGATTAGCCAGGTAGCCTCACAGATGACTAAGAGGGAAAGTGGCCAACTACCGACACAACCAGTTAGCAACCCGAAAGGACAAGTGTTCATGGGGGAGTCATCCACCCCCAACATCCCAAATTGAGATCCTCAAGGACCTATCGAGCTATCGACTCATCTGTAGCATCCTATGTAAATTATGTAAATCATTCTTCTTCAGTTTTGAAAAGTTCAAAGGGACATTACGATTGTTGATAAACACAACAGATCATATTGCTTTCTTTAACATACACTAGTGTAATATGGACGAACGTATGGATTTACGAACGTACGTCAACCTTTTTAAGTCTGACGGCCAAATCGTAGTGATTACTATTAAGCTGCCATGAGAGTTTGAACTTATGATTGCTGGAAAGCTAGAGTTGAACTGCCAACTCTAGGTTACATATACGTGTGATGACCGGTGGTTCAGCAGGTCATCATTGAAAATAGGGCCTACATATTCACGAGAGAATATGTCGGCCACATTTTCGAACTCCCTAGATAATCTTTCTCTTCTCCCTCCAATTTTTAAATTCCTTAAGGAGCTTACCCAACTGTTTTCTTTACCTAACTTGGGCTTACCCTTTCCACTCTAAAACCCTATCGCAGTAACGTTCTATGTTTCTAAAATTAGGGTTTCACCATTAATAGGTACGGTATTGATTTTTCATCAAACTAGGGTTCCTCTAGGAATTTTTTTTATTTGACAATAGAAACCTTATGGGTCACTGATTGATGTTCCTTTACATTCGCACGAAAAAGAATACACCATGCCGAGATCTAAACAAGTGCGACCGAGGGAAGAAGACGACGAAGGTAACGATTGCGATAATTCTCCTCTTATAAGGCACAACTCCCGGGCTGCAATCCTTCTTGCCAAATCAGAAACAACAGCCCCACCGCTTAGAAAGAAATCTAAGACCTCAGGGATAGTTATCAGAGAACCTTCCGAAAGGGAAGTGGAAATTGAAGAAGAAATCACACCTGCCTCTGTAAAGGTTGGCACGGGAGATAAAGGCAAAAGATTGGCATCCATCAAAAGAATATTAGACCAGCCCCCAACCTCAATGAAACATCATGTTGTGGGGGCTGAGATCGTTGTGGATGTCGCCTTTTGAGAAAATGTAGAATTCAGTAGAACCGCTATCCAATATTTCAAGGATGCAGGGTTTAATTACTTTCTCAAGCCTGAAACAACCCCAGCCTATCCTAGACTGATAAGATTGTTTTATAAAAAAATGACCAATAGTGGCACAAATCAAGCCCCTTGGCTTTCCACATTCGCAGATGGAATGGTCATTGAATTAACCGAGGAGTCACTTTCCCGTATTCTGCATGCACCATTAGAGAGACCTGAGTTGTCTCCTGATAATCTGGAAGCCAATATGCTAAGACTACCTCCTCCAATCCTTTCGGATTTCGTCCAAATGGCCGCAAAACTCCTAGGCAATCCTCTGAAGGCCAAGTTACACTTCATGAGAAAAGATTTAGAGGTTATAAGTTTGTCGCTTCATTTCTTTTGGATATTTTGATTTATAAGAGACCATCCACCCTACGTGCGAGCGAAAGATTCTCTTTGTTAAAGCCTTATATTTAATGGCTAATCACTTTTGGTTCAGTATTCCCTCTTACCTCGTAGAGGTAATGAATGTAGTGAAAGAAAAATTAGCCCAATCAAAGTATGAGAAATATAAGTTGGACCTTCCCTTTGGAGGCCTAATTACTAACATTCTCAAGAACTTGGGGTATAAGTTGAAACCCAATGAAAGGGTCCTTCAAAAGAAAGATGAGAAACTAACTGTTGAAGCCTACAAAAAGACCTTGAGCTCTGCTAATAAGAAGGAGATACCTATAAACAAGGCATCATCTATCTCTAACCCAAATGAATCTACTCAAGCTATCACTGAAGGCCAGGAAGTGCTTGGCACTGAGTTGTTGATAGGGAATATTACAAAAGAACATAACACCCTTGGCCCTGAAGCTACTGATAATAACCAGAAGGAACCTGGTGTTCAACTTATGTCCGAATCCATAGCACCTTGTGAGTCAAAAGTACCAAAAGGGGTAAGCAATTCTACTACTCACCCTGGAGGATTGGAGCCCAACTCCTCAATACATCCCATGCTTGCTGAGCCAAAACAGATGGTTGTAACAATACCAACTCATGAACAACTTAATTATTACGACACAACCCTAGACTCACCCACAGGGCCTGCTATGCCTTCATCATTGGTAAAAGAAACAATGCCACTCACTACTGAGGCAGAATCGGAGGGTCCAATTGTATCAACAACAGAGCAAAGTCCCCCTCTACCAGTGGAACAAGATCTTCACAAGGTGACTACTTCGAACCCTGCCAATATAGCTATTGAGGTTGTTCCTTTACCAATGAGTATGCCAGAGGCAACATAGATCCCTGATGTTCAAACTATAGAAACCATTGTTGGAACTTCAGGAGGAGGCTTTACAGAGTTATTAAATGCAGAATCGTCCCTTAGAAGGACCACTAATGATTCATCAGTTCCTTCTTCATAAGGAATTCAGACTGAATGGGAAAGAGATAGATAGAAGTAAAAAATGGCAACTGACACGTGCCCCCCGACTGATGCTAGTACTGGAGATGGTTAGAAAGATGATCGAAGAACCTAATAGAGTGAAAAATAGAGTCTTCAAAGTCCTACCTATAGCCAGGGAAAGGGCAAAAATAATAGAAAGCCTTAGGCATAGAGCAGTAAAGGATCATCATGCACATTGGCAAGCTGAGATAGCCAAGAAAGTCCAAGAAGCAACTGTTTCCCACCGGAATCAAATCATGAAACTGCAAGAGTAGAATAGACAATTAGAGGCAGGAAAGCAAGTGTGGGAACAAGAGAAGAAAAATTATGAGGAAAGAATCACTCATCTAACAGAAAGGGTAAGAGCTTCACTTGCAGACCCTAATGAGAGAGATCGTGCTCATCTTGAGTACCAGCATACACTCAACGTTCAATTAGATGTGAAGACTCATCAGCTCACCCTAGCAGAGGGGGAAATACTGAAACTTCAGGGAGACAAAGATTCCCTTGTGCGGATATGTGATGATCAAAAGTAGCAGATAAGAACAATCACCGACAACAGCATACGTACGGTGGAAAAGTTTTAAGAAGCAGGTAAGCTGAGGACTGAAGCTAAAGATAAGTTTGCAGTAATTTACAAATTGAAAGATGATTTGAAAGGTAAAGAGGAACTTGAAAAGGATCTGAAGATTCTAAAGGAGAAATACATGGAACTATTGGCTGAAAAATAGAGTACTGATGCTCTCTACAAGGAGGTTGGATCTGAGGTTTATCATGATCCTGATCTAGAAGAAGATCGTTATAATACAGACTCTATTGATGTTGCGTCAGAATGTGAAGAAGAATTTTCTAGTATCCCCACTCCACTTCTTGCCCTACCAGCCCTAGAAAGACTTCCATCATCGCTAATTGTTTCATACCCCTCATTACCAAGTGAGAAAAATAAATTAGAACATCTTGAATCTCACAGGTACGAAATTTGGTAAAAAAATTTTGTTACCCCTATTTTGAGAACAGTGAGGACATTGTCCTATTTAAGTTTGGGGGTGCACACTCTGTGTGTATTACTTTTGCTTTTTGCATATAAAAAAAAAACTTTCGTTTCCTGTCTGATAATTTAATTTCTGTTTCTAGATTTTTAGGATATTTTTAATTTTTTTTTTACTTTTAGCCATCACATATGAGTTATAAAGAAAAAAATTACGATTACATAAACCTTACAATTCGTCATAGTGTAAGTTCAACAATCAAACAATAGAGCAATTAAGAATCATGTTTAGCCCATTTGAACACTGTATCAGAATTGAATGTTTGAAACTATTCTTTGATTTAAACTGCAACATTTAGATTACAATTTCAAAATCATATAACCAGTGAGCTTTTAGGACTTATTTCCTTTCTTTTGAGAGAGAGACTGCTACCTATTCAAATTCTAATTTTCTTGAACTTCTAGACTATGCGTTTAACGAAATCTCATATTACTGCAATTTGAATCAAATATTATATGACTATGATAACTTGTTTTTCTAGAATAGTTTAGTATATGCATTAAAACATAATGACATTCTTGCTAGTAAATCATGAAAAAGATTTAAGGTCATCTTTTCATTCGTTCATGCCAAAAAGCCAAAATTTGAAGAAAATATTTATCCCTTGAACCCATATTAGAGCCTAAATCGAATTTCTTTATACCAAAATCATATAAACCCTTAACCATATGTACTACCTAAAACTTTCGATATTTTCGCCCTTATACTTCTGAGAATTTAGAACAAAGGGGAGAATAGGGGAGTGAAAGGAGTATGCGATAACAAATAAGGGGAATGCTAAAAAGGGTACGACTAAAGAAAGAAGAAAAAAAAAATGAGAAATATGAGAAGAACAAGAGAAATCGTAAATACGATCGTACAAAAAGAGAAGCAAAAAGCTTCCAAACAAAAAAAAAATTCAAGAGGGTAGCTAAAGAAAAAGAAGAAAAAGGGATTTACTGAATGAAGAAAGTATATGGGAAGAAGATCCAACTTTTTGGATACTTATTGAAATAGAAGTAGAAAAAGAAGTAGAATAGGTGAGAGAAGAGTTGAATTCTCAGAATCCTTGAATCCTTTCACCTTTCAGTGGAATCTTTTAACCTAAAGCCTCATTACAAGTCGAATAAAGGCCTTTCTGATTCATGATTTACAAAAGCATGAGCCTAGTAAAGATGTACATAATAAATCCTATAGAGAAGCAGGAAAGCCTATGAATAGAATTTATTATCTTTTCCATGAGATTTTGTAATATCCCTGATATTTTGGCTTATTTTCATTTACCTCGGTAAGCGTGTCCAGAAATTATTAAGAGATTTTTCTGGACTTTTGGTAAGCTAAGGCTATGATAAGACTTGTGGCAAAAGAAAATTGTCGAAAGATGTGTGTAAGTCATGTAATCAATGACTCACACAATATCATGGGTGTTTGTGTTTAACACCGGATAATTTTTCAACTTAAGTGGATAAGTTGTAAAATTATAAAAATCTAGATATTTTTATTACTTGGTTTTGGTTATAAGAGAGAGTGAAAGAGAAGTTTAACCTCTCTCTCTCGTTGAAAATTTAAGCTCTAAGGCCTTGCCTCATTTTGATCCTAGATCTAGAAAGCTTGAGAGCTCCTCTCCCCATCTCAACCATTAATTAGCCTTGTGCTTAAAATCTGATCGGTTTGAGCTAGTGGAAGAGAAGGATAAAGAAGAGAGTGTCACTGTGTTGATGATCTGTGCAGTGGAGGAAGGTTTATAATGGGCTGATTTGAAGTTTTTAAACCTTTGATCTTAGAGATTTGTTCTGGTGCGTGTATTGGTGCCACGGGATCAAAGGATTAAGCGACAAGAGGTAGGCTTTTAAAACCTTCTTGTGTCCTTTAAATTATGTTTTGTTGAGAGTAGCATGTTGTGTGTTTAAATAAGATCTGATGGTTGTGATTGAATGAGAAGAAAGTCCGGACTTGAAAAAGTTGACAGCCACAGAACCAGGGAAATTCGAGGGTCGAATTTAGAAATCGACCATCGATTTGAAAATCGACAGTCGAAATGTATTTTTTGTGCCTGAAGCAATTTTTGGGAAATCGAGGGTCGATTTCCAATTCGAGGGTTGAATTTGGAAATCGACCATCGAATTGGAAATCGAGGGTCGATTTTCTATGTTTTGTGACTGATGTGCAGTTTTGAAATTCGAGGGTCGAAATTGAATTCGGCCATCGAATTTCAAATTCGACCATCGAATTCTGTCCTGTTTCAGGCATTTGAAATTTTGGTTGGATTTTTTATCTGCAAGCTTTTGGTTTGATTTTTGGGTTCTATATTAACACTGAAAGTGTTAATATATGTAGGTTTTGACAATTAGGAGTCCTTGGTGAGGACTGCTTGTGCATGATTTTGAAACTTCCTTGTTAAGGTAGGGGAACCCTATTTGTTATTTGCATCAATTTATAAGCATAAATTGTTTCCGCTATTTCTTTTAAGAAGCATTAATTTTGGAAATTCTATTGCACACAACATGAATAAAACTCTGAATATATGATACCAATCTGAAATTTTGGAAACTTTGATATAACTAAGAACTTTGCAATTTGAACCTCAGAACCTCAGATAATCTTTGAATCAGAACTTCGAATCAGAACTTTGAAAAAGCAGTATTATGTTATGAATAATAAGCCTTGATATGTGTTAGCATTTGCATTTGATTTAGGGTTCATACGGACGATGCCCTGAATTTTACCAGCCATGTTGACGGTATTACTTTGGCGCAAGTTTCCCTCATAGCGTAGGGGCTTGTTGCACTTTAGAAATGGGTTCATGAACGACGATGGTCAGTAGGGTTTCCCATCGGTCACGTAGTTCGCTCTCATGCTATAGGAAATTTGGGAGATAAAATTAAGTTATAAATTTAAGACAAGAAGCATGCTAATTCAGAAGATTTTAAAACACATCAGATTTACGTTTTCAGTTTCGATTCAGGATTAAAACTGGAGATTTAGTTCGCAAAGCATCATTTGAAAATCATATTTGATCTAATTCCTGTCTTTGAAAACCTTTACTTATAATGAAATGCAAATATATCTGTTTCCTCTATTGGGCTTGGTTGTTAGCTCACCCTCGACTATACGTCACAGGTGCTGAGACTGACCTTGGGTCAGAGGATCTGGAGGACTTCGATTACATTCCTGAGGAGGAATCGAACATACCAGCTGAGGAGTTCTTCCCGTGATCTTAGATCCTTTATTTTTGGTACTTTTGTTTGAATATTGTTTTGAATATTGGGCCCTAGGCCATTATTATGGTTCTTTTGATATCACTCGAGGAACCATTATTGTGAACCACTATTTTAGGTGATCGGATTGGCCATCACCGGTGGTTCTTCTTGGTTCCTCACAGTGATATAATATTTTTGTTATAGAAAGCTTTTGTTTTTTGATTAATATATGCTTTGCCTCTGTCTTTAGATCTTTGTACTATATTGTCGGCTTCTGTTTGTTACGGCTTATTGAGAAATCAATAAGTTGATGAACCGGCCTTTCCTATACCTTAGGGTTGGAAAAGTCGGGTCGTCACAGTTGGTATCAGAGAGAGGTTCTAGGTTCAGAGTCTTAGGACTAAGGGTTGGATTGTCTTTAACAATCAATACTGATCTTTGTTATTGTTTTTCAACGATGACAGATCAGCATGCCTCCATGGTTTAGAGGCAGAGGCCGAGGTATAGAGGGACCTCATACAGCTCGCATCGAAGAGATAGATGCGGGCATAGGCACCTCATATGGCAGAGGGCGAGCTGCATCTGGCCCTAATGCAAATCTTTTGGGAGCTGCTAGACCTGACAGAGGAAATGTTGACCAGGTGTTGGCAGCCTTGGCCACCAACATGGCTCAACAGACTGCTGCCATAGACCGACAAAAGCGAGATCTTTGGCGGCCGGACATCACCAGAGGATTGCGAGTTTAGGAGGATGAGACCTCCTACATTCTCAGGGCAGACGGATCCTATGGAAGCCGAGGCATGGCTGGATGAGATCGAGAAAATATTTGAAGTGTTGCAGTGTACCGATGTCGAGAAAATACGCTGGGCATCTTTCAAACTTTTGGGCGAGGACAGTCCGTGGTGGAAGTCTGTTTCCCGGATAAGAGAACAGGACTATCCCAATACTCCATGGACTTGAGCAGAGTTCGTGGAGACGTTCAACAATCAGTACTTCCCGAAGATAGTACGTAATCAATGGGAAGTCCAATTTATTGAGTTGAGCGAAAGTCTTGAGTATGGTGCGAGAATTTGATAGACTTTCCCGATTTGCACCCCTACACGTGGCCATTGAGCTGATGAGAGCTGAGAAATTTCATAGAGGTTTGAGGCCGAACATTCAGGAGAGGGTGTCGATGAGGGAAATGGAGATGTATGCTGGCGTCATGTCCAAGGTCCTCATTGCAGAGGAAGACATTCAAAAATAATACTTGAGGCGAGAGCAGGGTAATAAAAATCGGTTTGGCCAGGGACAGCAGAGTGCTTCAGAGCAGGTGAACAAAAGGCCGAGGTTCTCTAAACCTCCTCCCTACCCTAGTCAGCCATCATATTCTAGGCCGACTGTTGCTTCAGGACCAGTGACATCTTCCTATCAGAGACCGCAGAGTTCGTCACCAGGGCGACCTTTCAGAGCCGGGAGCACTACTGTAAGTGGAGCTTCCGTGGCTCAGGGTTCGACACGAGGATCAACTGTTACTCCTGTTTCTACCCCAATGTGTGCAAGATATGGGAAACCACATAAGACAAAGGATTGCCGACGGAACACTGGAGGATGCTTCAGGTGTGGACAGGTTGGTCACATGATCAAGGATTGTCCTGCTGTTGAGAAAGGACGAACTACGACAGTCTCTACGCAGAAGTTGACGCGACCTACAGTTCAAGGTCGAGCTTATGCGGTGACTGCACAGGATGCCCAAACGTCGAATGACGTAATACAAGGTATCATTAAAGTTGAGATGTCATTTATGCATTGATTCAATTATTTGAATGTTTAAATTCCTTCAAGTCAATTATGTTCAACCACATTGGAATCTTTGCATATAATTAACAAACTTTTTAATTAAAGGTACCCTTATGATGAGTCGTCGAGGCGACTTGAATAAAATTAAAGCACGAGTACTTATAGACCTCGGGTCTACACACTCGTTTATTACTCCTCCCTTCTCAGAGAAGTTGGGTATTACTCCCGAACCACTTGCCTTTATTTTGGACGTAAAGATTCCTACGGGAAGTTCAGTATGCACTGATACAGCATGTCAGTCAGTCATCGTGATGATTGATGAGCACGAGACAGTGACCGACAAGATTACGTTGAGCATGGAAGGGTTCGACGTCATTCTCGGAATGGATTGGTTGACAACTTATCACGCGAGCGTGGACTGTCTGCGGAAGATAGTGACCTTCTGACCACCAAAGCGAAAATCTTTCCGATTCTGTGGAGTCAAATCAAAGGTTGCACCGTTAGTTTCAGCCATTAAAGCCGAGCGCATGATGAAGAATGGTTGCAGTGGGTATGTGGCCTATTTGCAAGATTCTACAGAGAAGAAGAATAACTTGGCTCTTATCAAGGTGGTCTGCGATTATCCTGATGTCTTTCTAGAGGACTTATCTAGATTACCACCTGACCGAGAGATTGAGTTCGCAATTGAGCTAGCGCCGAGTACAGAACCGTTATCTAAAGCTCCATATCGGATGGTGCCTGCTGAATTGAAGGAACTCAAAGAACAGCTTCAGCAGCTGTTAGACAAAGGCTTTATTCGACCGAGTGTCTCTCCTTGGGGTGCACTGGTTCTTTTTGTGAAAAACAAGGATGGATCGATGCGTCTGTGTATCGATTATAGGCAACTCAACAAGATGACAATTAAGAATCGTTATCCTCTTCCGCGGATAGAGGACTTATTTGATAGTTACAAGGTGCAAGTTCTTTTCGAAGATTGATCTGAGGTCAGGCTATCACCAACTCAAGATCAAGGCAGAAGATATATCCAAGACTGCGTTTCGAACGCGTTATGGCCACTATGAGTTTTTAGTGATGCCATTTGGAGTGACGAATGCGCCTGCATCTTTCATGAACCTGATGAACAGAGTGTTCAAACCACATCTTAATAAACCTGTGGTAGTTTTCATAGATGACATCCTCATCTATTCGAAAACCAGAGAGGAGCATGCGCGGCATCTGAAGATGGCTCTTCAAATACTCAGGGACCATCAGTTGTATGCCAAACTCAGTAAGTGTGAGTTTTGGCTTGGCGACAGTCGATTTCTTGGGCCCGTAGTCTCGAAGCGGGTATCTCGGATCCTATAAGATAGACTGTGGTGACATGGGAGCGACCTCGGCGATTCTGAGGTATGAAGTTTCCTTGGTTTGGCAGGGTACTATCGGAGATTTGTCGAGGGTTTCTCGAAGATATTGGGTCCACTTACACAGCTCATGAGAAAGAATGCTACTTCGAGAGCTCAAAGCCGCTGACTACGACACCAGCACTTGCTATACCTTCCGGCAGTGGAGGTTTCGCAGTATATAGTGATGCTTCTTATGGCCGATTAGGCTGTGTGCTTAATCAACACGAACGGGTCATTGCGTATGGTTCTAGGCAGTTGAAGGACCATGAAAGAAACTATCCGATGCATGACTTAGAGCTAGCAGCAGTTATATTCGCCTTGAAGATCTGGAGACATTACCTCTATGGTGAGATATTCGATATATTCACTGATCATAAGAGTCTCAAGTACCTATTCACTCAGAAGGACTTGAATATGAGGCAGCGGCGATGGATGGAGTTCTTGAAGGACTACGATTGCTCGATTTAGTACCATCCGGGAAAGGTGAACATCGTTGCTGATGCTCTTAGTAGGAGGTCTTCATCACAGTTATCACATCTTGTTAGCCGGATTCAGAGGTGGAAGCTTTTGGAGGATATAGCTTTGGGCAGCTCACGGTTTGATGTGAAAGGCTCAGGAGCATTGATGGCTACACTGGTATTACGCCCTACGCTCTTCGAGAATATTAGGAAGCTTCAGATGACCGATGATAAGCTGATGGCGATCAGGCGAGATGTCGAGCATGGAAGCAAGAAGGATTTCTCCATGCGAGCAGATGGGACCTTATTGTTTCACGACCGTGTATGCGTACCGTTGAGTACAGAGCTTCGGGACACTATTCTAGAAGAGGCTCACAAATCCATGTATGCCATACATCCTAGTAGCACCAAGAAGTATCAGGACTTGATGAACAGTTTCTGGTGGAGAGGTTTGAAACGCGACGTCGCTGAGTACATATCGCGGTGCTTGGTTTGTCAACAGGTTAAGGTTGATCATAAGAATCATGCAGGCCTATTGTAGCCTTTACCTGTGCCTAAGTGGAAATGGGAAGCTATTTCAATGGATTTCATACTTGAGTTATCGAAAACACTGAGGAAGAACAATGCCATCTGGGTCATTGTAGATTGGCTAACCAAGTCTGCTCATTTCTTGCCATACAATACCACGTATACAGCCAGTAGACTTGCAGAATTATACCTGAAGGAGATTGTTAGACTGCATGGGATACCGGCTAGTATTGTGTCTGACCGAGACCCGTTGTTTACTTCACACTTTTGGCAGAGATTTCAGGAGGGAATGGGTTCTCTTCTTGACTTTAGTTCGGCGTTTCACCCACAGACGGATGGCCAGACTAAGCGAGTGAACCAGATCATTGAGGACATGCTGAGAACTTGTATGTTGGATTTTCACAGGTCATGGGACCAACACTTGCCTCTGATCGAGTTCGCCTACAACAATAGCTTTCAGGCTAGCATTGGTATGGCTCCGTTCGAGGCCTTATATGGACGACGGTGCAGATCGCCGTTGAACTGGGAAGAAGTGGGTGAGAAGCTCATTATAGGACCTGAGATAGTTGAGCGCACGACCGAGATGGTTCGGTTGATACGCGAGCGACTGCGAGTAGCTTAGAGTCGTCAGAAGAGCTACGCCGATCTCAAACGGAGACACATGGATTTTCAGGTAGCTTCTGATATGTCCATGTGTATTTCTTCACTTGGTATAAATTCCATGTGAAATTTGGCACTAATACTCGATTTTTCAGGTCGGCGAGAATGTCTTTGTTCGAATTTCGCCTACGAAGGGCGTTATGCGGTTCGGAAAATGAGGGAAATTGAGCACTAGGTATGTTGGGCCTTTTGAGATATTAGGCCGAGTCGGAGAGGTTGCATATCGTGTGGCGCTACCGCCGCAATTATCTAGCATGCACAACATCTTCCATGTGTCGATGCTGCGTCGATACATTCGTGACCCGACTCACGTGCTTGATTACCAACCCATCGAGCTTCAGGAGGGTTTGAAGGTGATTGAGGACCCGGTTCAAATTTTGGATCGCAAGGAGCAGATCCTACGCACTAAGAGGATTCCTTTGGTTCTCGTGCAATGGCGGAATCACACACCGAAGGAAGCCACCTGGGAGCGAGAGGCTGAGCTCCGAAACCAATTTTCGAACCCCTTTGCTTAAAATTTTTGAGAAATTATGTGTTGAATGTATGATCCCTTGATTTTGATGTATTTACTGATTTTATATAAATAATTTGGCGAGTAATTTTGGCGGTCCAATATACATTCAATTTGTGCCTGTTTTCTTTACTTTCGGGACTCGGAATAATTTTGGGACTTAGATCAAACCCGGGTTTGTTCTTTTCCAAATGGCTATGTGACAAATTCGACCAAATTTTAAGTTTTTCTTTCCATTATATGCACCAATTTCAGCTGTGATATTGTTGTCATGGTTCGATGAGGTGATCGGAGTGAAATGAGCTCAATGCCGGTCATTTTGGACCCAAACGAATGCTTTAAAATGTCAATTTTCAGGACATTTTTAAAGACCACAGGTGTGACAAAATTCGAATGTCGAAAATTAATTTCGATGGTCGAATTTTCATAAACAGTCACAGGTAGTTTTAAGCCAAAACTGGGCTTGAGACTTTTCTGAGAAAATCGACCATCGATTTTAAAATCGAGGGTCGATTTTCGAGATTAAGTGTGGGGTTTGGTTTTATTTGGCATTTTCGTGGTTGCTTATCAGAGGGTTTGGGCTTAGGGTTTTTGGGGTTTTTTGTCGATTTTGGGGCTATTCTTCATATTTTGGTCGAAATCCGAGGGGAAATCATCTACAAATTTCAAAGGACTTGGATTTCAACCATTTGGAACCAGATTTGGGGCTTATCTCAAGGTAAACCCTCACCAAACTAGCTCATTTGGGGTTTTTCTTCTTGTTTTCTGTTAGTTTTTTTTCTTGTTGTTTCAATGGGGCCTAAGAAGCAAACCCCCATTCGAAATCCAACCTCTAAGAGACCAGCTTCTAAGGTTGCGTCTTCTAGCCGATCTAAATAGGCCGAACAGCCCACACAAACGGTTCCACAACCCACTCAGCCCACACCATCTGTGTTCCCTCCCATGCCTGAACAGCCCAATGAATTTTGGAGCATCAAGGGCTTCACCACTGAGTATATTTTTCACCCAGAATTGTTTGACCAACAACCGACCACTCAATGGGCGGGCGAATACCTGGAAAAAGCCCGGCTGACTTCACTGTGCACAGCTTTTAGTGACCACTTTTATCCCTGTCTCATGCGCCTGTTTTACCAGCATATGTGCCGTGAGGACGGGAAGAAAATTTACACAGAAATTGATGGGCGTGATTACACTTTTGATTTAGATGATATGGCTGTGGCACTCCGTTGCCCTTTGCAACACTCTAAAACCATAGGGTTAGGTCCTCCTTTCCCCAAACTAGTCCGCTTTGAGGATGTGATTGCCCAAATGACGTAGGGTCGTCATGGGTCCGGTAAATCCATTGTCACCATACATATGCCGGAGTCAATGTGGCTATTGGACAAAATCTTTAAGACCACCCTTTACCCCTTTGGTCATCAATCTGACCGTACCGGCCCCCTCTAACAGATTTTATTTGCCGCTTACAAGGAGCGTTGGTTTAGTGCTTCCGAGGTCTTGTTAAAAGGGATTATAAAAGCCCACGAGAAAATGGGCAAACAAGTGAAAAAGCCGAAAAAGGGTATTCTATATGCCCGTTTAATTTCGGTAATGATCGAGAATTACAGAGCGGGCCCAGCGTATGACATCCCTCCTACAGAACCCAAAGCCACAGCCGGTAGAAAAATGTATAAATTGGTCAATTGGGGTCAGACCTACGGTCGACTTGTGAAGACTCCTAAAGACGCAGTTGTTCCTGATGCGGACGCCGGCGATGACGATGAGGACCCTACTCATGCTGCCCCTGACATAGCTGCCCCTGCACCTCCTCAGCCCCCACAGAGCGACATCCTTACGCTCTCAGAGTTCACACGCCAGATGACTGCCATGAGCCACCAGATCTACGAGCTCACACAGCATACTAGCTCTATGCATCAGGAGTTGGATGCGCATGGCGGCGCTCTATCTTATCTGATACAGCACGCGTTTCCCAATGATTACACTACCTATATGGCCGACATACGTGTTTCAGTATATCGCCCTTCTACATCGGGCGTTGGTACTAGTATGCCTCCCTCGGGCGGATCTGGTGTGATGTTGGTGTTGTGATGATGATGATCGATCAGGTCCATCTCTGCATTGGGATTTTTGAGTATTACTTTGGGGGGGGGGGGGGGGTGGGGGGGCTATGATTTTGGATGTTACGGGTCTGTATTTATTTTTACAGCATGGATTATTAAGGACCTGGTGGTCCTTCTTTTTTGTTCTCTTTTATATCTCTGTTTTTGGCTTCATTTTCGATACTCTATTTGTCTACTTTTGTATATAGTTGCTTTGGGTTTTTGTTGTTATTAATGTGGGTTTTGATCTTTCCTATCTCTGTGGATTGGATTTTTGTTTTGTGGCCTTGTACTCTATCTACTTGCATTTTGTTTTGTGTACATGTGCTTTAATTCTGTGGTTTTGTTTACTCTATCGGTTTTACTATCGGTGGGGGTTTGCTCTCTATGTCGCTTTTGTTCTTTATGGTTGCTATGGTGGGTTTTCTTCTAGTTTTGCTCTCATGCGTCATTGTGCATCGGTCTCCCGGCACGTGACACTTGGGGTGTGGGCATCCATGTACGGATGTAATCCTCTATGGCCTTTTGATGCCACATGCAGTACATCTACGTTACTACGGATCCCATCCCTTGCCTTGCGTGCCCTGCGGGATCGGCACACAGTGACCTGTGTTTTTCTTTTCCTTTGTTCTATGGTGTGTGTTGCATTCAATTTTCGCGGACGAAAATTCCTGAGGGGTGAATGTAATATCCCTGATATTTTGACTTATTTTCGTTTAGCTCGGTAAGCGTGTCCAAAAATTATTAAGAGATTTTTCTGGACTTTTGGTAAGCTAAGGCTATGATAAGACTTGTGACAAAAGAAAATTGTCAGAAGATGTGTGTAAGTCATGTAATCGATGACTCACACAATATCATGGGTGTTTGTGTTTAACACCGGATAATTTTTCAACTTAAGTAGATAAGTTGTAAAATTATAAAAATCTAGATATTTTTGTTACTTGGTTTTGGTTATAAGAGAGAGTGAAAGAGAAGTTTAACCTCTCTCTCTCGTTGAAAATTTAAGCTCTAAGGCCTTGCCTCATTTTGATCCTAGATCTAGAAAGCTTGAGAGCTTCTCTCCCCATCTCAACCATTAATTAGCCTTGTGCTTAAAATCTGATCAGTTTGAGCTAGTGGTAGAGAAGGATAAAGAAGAGAGTGTCACTGTGTTGATGATCTGTGCAGTGGAGGAAGGTTTATAATGGGCTGATTTGAAGTTTTTAAACCTTTGATCTTAGAGATTTGTTCCGGTGCGTGTATTGGTGCCACGAAATCAAAGGATTAAGCGACAAGAGGTAGGCTTTTAAAACCTTCTTGTGTCCTTTAAATTATATTTTGTTGAGAGTAGCATGTTGTGTATTTAAATAAGATCTAATGGCTGTGATTGAATGAGAAGAAAGTCCGGACTTGAAAAAGTTGACAGCCACAGAATCAGGGAAATTCGAGGGTCGAATTTGAAAATCGGCCATCGATTTGAAAATCGACAGTCGAAATGTATTTTTTGTGCCTGAAGCAATTTTTGGAATATCGATGGTCGATTTCCAATTCGAGGGTCGAATTTGGAAATCGACCATCGAATTGGAAATCGAGGGTCGATTTTCTATGTTTTGTGACTGATGTGCAGTTTTGAAATTCAAGGGTCGAAATTGAATTCGACCATCGAATTCAAATTCGA
Source organism: Chloranthus sessilifolius (assembly GCA_021018995.1). Lineage (NCBI taxonomy): Eukaryota > Viridiplantae > Streptophyta > Magnoliopsida > Chloranthales > Chloranthaceae > Chloranthus > Chloranthus sessilifolius. The sequence continues at coordinate 116,396,010 of CM037594.1, read as the reverse complement.
CCATCGAATTTCAAATTCGACCATCGAATTTTGTCCTGTTTCAGGCATTTGAAATTTTGGTTGGATTTTTTATCTGCAAACTTTTGGTTTGATTTTTGGGTTCTATATTAACACTGAGAGTGTTAATATATGTAGGTTTTGACAATTAGGAGTCCTTGGTGAGGATTGCTTGTGCATGATTTTGAAACTTCCTTGTTAAGGTAGGGGAACCCTATTTGTTATTTGCATCAATTTATAAGCATAAACTGTTTCGGCTATTTCTTTTAAGAAGCATTAATTTTGGAAATTCTGTTGCACACAGCATGAATAAAACTCTGAATATATGACACCAATCTGAAAATTTGGAAACTTTGTTATAACTAAAAACTTTGCAATTTGAACCTCAGAACCTCAGATAATCTTTGAATCAGAACTTCGAATCAGAACTTTGAAAAATCAGTATTATGTTATGAATAATAAGCCTTGATATGTGTTAGCATTTGCATTTGATTTAGGGTTCATACAGACGATGCCCTAGATTTTACCAGCCGTGTTGACGGTATTACTTTGGCGCAAGTTTCCCTCATAGCGTAGGGGCTTGTTGCACTTTAGAAATGGGTTCATGAACGACGATGGTCAGTAGGGTTTCCCATCAGTCACGTAGTCCGCTCTCATGCTATAGGAAATTTGGGAGATAAAAATAAGTTATAAATTTAAGACAAGAAGCATGCTAATTCAGAAGATTTTCAAACACATCAGATTTACGTTTTCAGTTTCGACTCAGGATTAGAATTGGAGATTTAGTTCGCAAAGCATCATTTGAAAATCATATTTGATCTGATTCCTGTCTTTGAAAACCTTTACTTATAATGAAATGCAAATATATCTGTTTCCTCTATTGGGCTTGGTTGTTAGCTCACCCTCGACTATACGTCACAGGTGCTGAGACTGACCTTGGGTCAGAGGTTCTGGAGGACTCCGATTACATTCCTGAGGAGGAATCCGACATACCAGCTGAGGAGTTCTTCCCGTGATCTTAGATCCTTTATTTTTGGTACTTTTGTTTGAATATTGTTTTGAATATTGGGCCCTAGGCCATTATTATGGTTCTTTTGATATCACTCGAGGAACCATTATTGTGAACCACTATTTTAGGTGATCGGATTGGCCATCACCGGTGGTTCTTCTTGGTTCCTCACAGTGATATAATATTTTTGTTATAGAAAGCTTTTGTTTTTTGATTAATATATGCTTTGCCTCTGTCTTTAAATCTTTGTACTATGTTGCCGGCTTCTGTTTGTTACGGCTTATTGAGAAATCAATAAGTTGATGAACCGGCCTTTCCTATACCTTAGGGATTGGAAAAGTCGGGTCGTCACAGATTTATTATTTTTGTCAATTATCCACTGAATTATTCCTGATACATCATATTTTGAGATCTCAAAATTTTCAATATTTTTTTAAGAGTATGCTAACAGTGAGAATTTAAATGAAATTATTTTCTAAAACTACAGTTTAGATAAATCTATGATGAATAAGCTTTTCACAGATACGCACACACTCCACGCTTAACTCGAAATTCTAGGCCCTCAGGATGTTGTAGAATTTCGAGTCGTGACAGAATGGTATCAGAGCCCAGACTCTACTTCCTCAAGGACTGTATGGGTTATGTAAATACAATAAGTTGATTGAGGTTATGATGATTTAGATAGGCCCCAAACTATAGATCTTTTGAGGACTTATTGATTTCAAGGAAGTTTGATCATTGATGAAACTTGTGAGAAATATTAGAAATTATCTATAATAATGGAAAAATAATGAATGACACTTTTCTAAAATTGAGAGACAATTAGATAAATAAATCCTTGAATATTTGATTGTTTTAGATTCTAGGTGATCCTAGAATAGCTTATTCTAGGTTATATTAGAAATTACTTCAATAATTAGATGAATGGAATATCCGACTAAAGTTTAACACACCACACATTCGAAGAAATTTGTGATATCAAATCAGATTATTTTATAAATAGATGAAATAGAGTCGAATTTTATTATAAGTGAGGAAGATCCTATTTCTATGATATCAAATAGTAAGTGTCACAAATATAGAAGTATTGTCGGTGATTCGAGATTAACAAAGAAGTGATGATATTAGTTTTTAATCAATGCCTAATTTTCGAGGACGAAAATTTTTAAAGCGGTGAGAATGTAACGACTCTAATTTTTATTAACGTTGAATTATTGACTTTTGATGAAAAGCTAAGATTATAGAGAAGTACTAAGAGCTCATGAATTTAATTTTCGAGGACGAAAATATTATAAAGGAGAGAGAATGTAACAACCCATATTTTTTTTACTTTATTTTAATGATGTTAGATGATGTACCATATTGTGCACAGTGCTAACGCTCCACATCAAAACTCACCGTCTTTTAGAAAAAATTTAATTTTTTCTACATCAATGTTTGACTCATTGTGAAGTGCTCATCGATACGATTCTAACGATATATAATTTGGCGATTTTTTAACAAATATATAAAAAGTTACGCCCTTTTTAAAAGATGAAACAGGTTAAAGGGTATAACTGTAATTTCGGGAGATAAACATAATTCACTTCGGTGCTTACACAAAGCACTGGAACAAAATTTTTTCTCAAGCTATTCAAGTCACGTATGAAAAACTCCTACTTTATTAAATCTTTTACGAAACGTATTAATTAGTGTTAATTAGAGTTAACTTAAAACTTCCTACTATTATAATTAAACTTTAAAGGCTCTCCACTGTTTATAATTAAAAATTATTCTCCCAAGACTTAAACAAATCAATGCCTAGAGCATCAACTTTTTCAACCCGAATCGTCGTAGATATACTGTTCACGCTTCAAGAGGTGGGTACTCATCAATCCATCTTATTCTTCTCAAATCTCGTCGCATAGGGTGCGTTCGATCGCGCATCGACGGGTTTAAAAATCTTATTTAAACTCTAACATCTCATAAATTAATAGATCTGCATATTTAATATTATCTTTTCCCTTGAAAATTGTATAATTTATAAATCGATTTATATTTTATTTCTCTTTTCAAGCAATCCCTTTGTTTGACTATTTAATATTGTACTTTTCTATTAGGTCTACATATTTAATATTTTACCTTTTTTTAAACTTGCAAAACTAGTTAAATCCTAATATTTGTAAACCTGATAAATTAACTTATCTGGAATACCCTATTAATATTGTTTATTTGTAAATCTATATAGTTAGAAATTTACTCTTCTATTAAAACTGTAATTTTATATTCTTATTTATCCAAGACTAATTAAGCCCCAAAGTACTATAAATTTGATGTTGGACTGTGACCCATCTGATGTTGGACCTCAACCCATCCAATGTTGGACAGTGACCCATTTAATGTTGGACCGTGACCCATCTGATGCCTGACCTCGACCCATCTGATGTTGGATCTTGACTCATCTAATGTTGGACCTTAACCCATCCGATGCTGGACCGTGACCCCTCTGATATTGGACACTTGTGAGTATATTATAATTTATTACTGCAATGCACTTGAGTGTCTATTGGAAACATATGAGTATATTATATTATATATAAAAGTAAGCTTGAATCAATAAACTATTATATCACTTATATGATTATTATATCCTCATATAAGTATTTATATTTAAATATTATATTTCTATAATTATATAACATGTTGTTTAATATACATGACATTATTCCTGACCTGAAATCGAGGCCATGAACCCAAACTCGCAACCACGACCCGAGCTCACGACCATCGATATACTAGTCTCGGTATTTTGGTCATAATATTTTACTCTGACCTCGGATTGACGCGATTCTTATGGCATTAAAAGAAGACTTCGAGCTTCACAACTTTGGGTGAAATAGTCATTTCACGAACCTAATATTTTAGAGATCAAAATAGAGCGACAAGTCGGGTCCAATTTTAAATGACCCGAGGTTGCACGACTTCTCTTATTTTCATAACCAAAGTTCTTGTATATAATATATCTTACTTAAGGTCTGTCGATCTATGGTCATGATAAATCTTAACTTAGTAATTGTAAATATTATTCAATTTAATTATCCAATTATAGTGGTATATATATATCATTTTTATTGCTTCAACGCGACTACTTCGATAACAAGAAGTGTTAGAAATTCGATACCTCATTAAAATCGAACTCTGGCCTTCACATTATCAAAATTACACTATATTTATATTGATGTCATGTAAATATTTATATATGTATAAACATAACTAAAATCTGGATGTAAACCTTTTTGTAAGTGTAATAGTTTTGTACTTTCATCTTGATCATGTTATACGAGTTATGGATAAATTAAATTATATGTACACGAGTATATAAGATTATGCCTATTTGGGCGTGGTGATTCGTTGAGATAGTATCGAAGCGAAGAATATATTGTATTCACATACGGCACAACTCTTGATAGTATGGGACATCATGATGAGTCGGGTGAGTGCGAATTCAGTGTAGCCTCGTATACGGTGACATATACGGTGGCCCTATTACCCCAAGTTCTAATATGAGATATGATATGAGATCCACGCTTTGGGTCTTAGTTGTAGTGAGGTTTTTTTTACAGTTACGTGCAATTCAAAATATTGGCATCCATGTACAAATGCAACCCTCTATGATAGTATGGGCTGTCATACAAAGTATATGCAAGTTACTACGGAACCTTTTAGGAAGTGTGATTTAGAAAAGTTATCCCACTATAACTCGTCTTAGAATTAAGTTGTAAGAATATATTATGAGTATGAGATAAGATAAATTATTATATGAGTACGATAATAAGACACCGCTATGTAAGCCAGTAAAAGATTAGAAACTTAAATCTGTATGTGTTTTTCCTTGTGTAGTCACCGTAAGGGCAACGACGTCTTACAGTCAAGACGGGTCTCTAGGAGATAGTATGAGTTTGACTGAGAGTATGAGTAGGTTGTGAGCATGTGTGACCATTTATGTCTCCCCATTAGGCTGGATGGAGAAGTATAAGTATGATACGGGGGCGCTATGATATGGTGGTATGATACTATGGTGACCCTCACATGATAACTCGAGTCGTGACTCTGGCACAGGTCGTTTAGGATTTATGAGTATATTAGTTACGCTCATGCGATGTACAGACGTATATGCGAGAATAATAAGATATTGTATGATACGAGTTATGGTGAGGTACGTTAGGATATGAGTGTTTAGATCATGATCCTGCATTTATGTTACAATACGAGCTTTACGATATGCACTTGACTTTGCCATGTTCTTTCTGATTTCATTGCTACTATGTTTATCACTCACTTGATGCACTCACAATGCACCTGAATAGTATGGTGTGGATTGATGATGTATCCACTGAGTTTACGTGACTGAGTAAACTGATTCCACGAAAATCTAACAGCTGCAGGTGATCTTATCGACGGGGTGGACGTCGGCTTTTCGTATCCGATTGGTGTTGATTTCATTGATCCCGTGGACGCTGAGTACTAGGAGTCTTGGGAGGGCGACGCCGCTGAGTACCAGGAGGACCTCAGTGTTGATTTTGATCCGAGCGCCGATTATTGACAGTTGTGAACTCAGTATTGAGTTCGTTTGATATTAGTATTTTGACTCTATGATTTCATTTTATCGAATTTGTCTTCGACTTTCATTATCGTTTATTTGTGGATTTATGAATTTTATCGCATCACTACAAAAATAAGGTGTTTTAGCGGCACTTATTGTTAAGATAATTTTTGGTGACAAGACTAATAGCGGTAGTTTTTTGTAGCGACAGGACTAATAGCGGTAATTTTTTTAACAAAAAACTGCCGCTAATAGTCTTATTTTTTATAGTGCATGTTCAATATTTATGACTGCTTTTATATTTTACCTTTATTTGTTGGCTTTCACGAATTTCGTGAAATCAGATTTACACAAGAACTCTGATTAGGTGTATGTTCGCTTAGCGTATCTGAGAAGCGTGCAGGTCATAACTCGAAATTCTAGACCCTCAAAATATTGTAGAATTTCGAGTCGTGACATATGATCACATGAATAGGTGGACCACTAATTTCCAGCCCTTGATGGGTGGACCATCCTATCGTAGAGACACTTTAATTAACCAGTCAAGAAGAAGATTTTTTTTGGTGTTTAAAATGCAAGAAAAGTAAAAAATTTTATTGTATTGGTCAAGGACTCCGTTTCAAGCACCTAAGCGGTTCAACTGATTTTTGTATAAAATGGCTTTGGTTTTATGGAAACCATAATGACCTAGCTAGTCGGGGTTCGAGAATAAATCTTTTTGGAAAAAAATGGAAAAAAATCGGGGAAATTCGTCAAAGTCTGGAAATAATCGGTCAAAATTAGGAAAAATGGAAAAGAAAAATTATAGAAATTTATTAATTAAAAGTTCAAAATATAAAAAAGTTGGGGAATTTTTTTGAAAACATTTGAGAAATTCGTGAATAATTCTTGAAATTTACAATATTTTAAAAGTCTCAAAAAATTATAATATTATTCGTTCTTAAGAAATTCACAAATTATTTGTGAGTTCATTCAAAAAGTTGGGAGACTTGGGTCATGACAACTGAAACTGAGTTTCTGCTTGAGTTCCACTTAGTTTTCTTTTCGATCTCCTTATAATGAAATCAAACAGAAACATAAGAAAAATGAGTTTCTTTCCATTTCTAAAGTACCAAATAAGGCCCAAGTGTGTAGCATTACTATCCAATTGCAATGGGCTGAATTTGGGTCTGGTTGGGTTGTACTTGAGCCCAATCCTAGCACTGTGACCTTAGGCCCAAGCCCATCCCTAGGCACTTAGAAATATAATGATGAATGAGCAGTCTCCTAATTCACTTTATTAATAAAATTTTAAAAAGTTAAAAATATATATAAGATTATTAACATTATGGGCCGTGCTTATGCGTTTTAAGTTATTAGGCCTTTATCCAGCCTAATGCACAACGGGCTTTTGATGTGAGGCCTCGTACCTCATTTTTCAAGCCCGATCTGGCTCTCCCTAAGATTTTTTGAAGATTTATCAAAAAAATATAAAAGTGCATGTATCTTCCCATAATCCAAAGAAAGACATGCCACTCGTATGCAAAAGCTAAAGCTAAAGGTTCAATAGTGAAATGTGGGTGCCACATACGGTTTGACTGGTCCAGCTTAGAAACCAAGTGGTCCAAATCGGAGTCACTTGCAACCATAGTGACCATATTCTCCGACTTTTTGAAGAATTGCGAAGAATTCATAATTCTTTGAAAAAATGAATAATTATAATTATACGCGACAATTTAAAAAAATTACAATTTTTAAGAATTATTCAATAATTTCAAAAATGATTCACAAATTTTTCAAAATTTTCTTGAATCTTGCCCAATTTTTTAACTTTTTTTAAAATTTTAATAGTTTTTAATTTTTTTTTTTTTTTAGTTTTTAGTTTTTATTTTTCCGAATTTTGATTGCTTTTTCCCGAATTTTGCAAATTTTGCCGGATTTTTTTCAAGCCGATTTATTACGAACCCCGACTTGGGCACTATGCTTGCAACCATCATTGTTGGTACATCATTGAAATCAAGGATTTAACGTCGAATACAAATTGGCATATCGGCTGTGTCCCAGGCCACCGTGGATACCCATTCGCCAATCCTATCGATATTTGAACACCCTTTTTTAATTTTTAAATAAAAAAAAATATTTTAAATTAATTTTTTTTTGCCAAGAAGGATATTTTAAATATAAAAAATATTATTGACGCGACTTGTCAGGGCTAAGAAGAAGAATAAGTTTTCATCGTCATTACCGGTAAATTTCGGGTGGTTTTCAGGTGTCTACGAAGAGGGTTTTGATTTAAGGTTTCACTTTGAAGAGGAAGAAATGGGTGCTTCAAGTGGGTTGGGGCTTTCATTTTATTTAGTATACAAAAATTTGAAAAATTAAGTTGGTGCCTTAGAGTAATTTCTAAATAATAAGTGAGTGCTTTCAGTAGGTTAGCATTTTTAGTAAAGTGGTGGCGCGAATTGAGGATTTTTAGCATTTTTGGGATTTTTAGTTGTAATATCTCGAAAATTTCGACCTCTAAATAGTAAGTCTCGGTATGCATGCCTGACTGGTCACATATCTGATATTGTGAAATTAATTAAGTCATTTTGGGTTATGTCTTAAGTGAAAAAGAATTATTTAGATTGCGTGTGGATCATTAGATGTATTTGTATACACCTAGTTGCAGTGTATTGGCTTAACACCTAAGCCTAGGTTGGTTATAAATGAAAATAAAGGCAAAAGAATTTATTTCTCTTATAATTTTGGGTTTTAGAGAGAGAGAATGAAAGTTTATTAATGATTAAACAACTTATTTGACTAATTGGGTCGATTATATTGGGTTGATTAAGTGGGCAAACTATTTGAGAGGATTGTGGACCTTTGGTAGGAGTCTTAAGTGGGCAAACTTATTTGACTTATGTCTTAAGTGACAAAGAATGATTTAGATTGCACATGGATCATTAGATGAATTTGTATACACTTAGTTGCGGTGTATTGGCTTAAACCTAAGCCTAGGTTGGTTATAAATGAAAATAAAGGCAAAAGAATTTATTTCTCTTATAATTTTGGGTTCTAGAGAAAGAGAATGAAAGTTTATTAATAATTAAACAACTTATATGACTAATTGGGCCGATTAAGTGGGCAAACTATTTGAGAGGATTGTGGACCTTTGGTAGGAGAGCTAAGGCCTAACTTAAGTGTATGGGCTTCACACCGAAGCCAAACATCTTAGGTGAATAAGAACAAACACCTAAAGGGGGTGTATGTGTTTTGCAAGGGAACCAAACCCTTTTAAAATAAAAGGGCAGGCTTCCTTTGTAAGCCATTAACCGATTGTAATTTTGGGGCTTTGGGTTTTTAGAGAGAGAGAGAGAAGAGAAAGAAGGAATAGAGGTTGGAAATTGTGTGAGCTAGAGAGAAGATCTATCGCGTGTGTGTCGCGATACAATCGCGAGAGGACGGAACTTCGAGACCTTTTAGCAAAAGAAAAAAGAGGTGTCGTGGATTTTAGGATTTGAATCATAAAATACGTGAAATCTGTGAGTTAATGAGGTAATGATTTTGATTTAAATATACTTTGTATGGTGGTTAATTGATTATAATTAATCCCCCAAATTGTGTGTTATGATTGGGCAATTAATGTCCTAAAATGTAAGAAATAAAGGTGTTAAGTTTTGGAGAAAAAACGAGCTTAAGAGAAAAAGCTCGAGTCGCTGGGAATCTGTCAAAACCGATCGATCGAATTGAGAATCGATCGATCGATTTTGGCAGAGTGTGAACTTAATTGACGAAACTGAAAGATGGGTTTCCAGAAGGAAAATCGATCGATCGAATGGAAATTCGATCGATTGATCTATATCTCGACAGGTTCACCTGTGACTTCGCGTAGATGGTCGCCTGGATGGTTTTATGAGAGAAGGAAACCGATCGATCGAAATGAAATTCGATCGATCGATTTGAAGAAAATGAGTTCGATAAGTTGAAAACTCATATTTAGGAGAAATCTGGAAAAGCCGATCGATCGAAATAAGTATCCGATCGATCGATTTTGTCAAAACAGAAATGTGAAAGTTTCTAGTGAAACCGATCGATGAAAATAAAATTCGATCGATCGATTTGAAAACCAACTGGTTGATTTTGTCTAAACTTGCTGACACTATTTTGATATTTTGACCATAACTTTTTACTCCGAGCTCCGATTGACGCAAATGTCCTAAAATTGAAAATTTAGGGGGAAGTTACGTCAAATTTCGAGTTAGCACGAATTTGTCCGTTTCCGCCTTGTTTTGAGAAAATACTTAAATATGTCTAAGTCATTAGTGATTTGAGTTAGTCCTTGATGAATTATTGTGTTCTTTTGATATAGATTGAGAGCGAAAAGCCATCGATAAGACTTTACTTGGCTTCGCGCAACTTCATGATTAAGGTAGGAGAAATTCAACTTTTAATTTCATCCTTGTCTTTGATTTATAAATTCTCATAATATGATTAGATGACATTAATACTTGTGTTTTTTACTTTGATTCATTGAATGTCATAATATGATTAATGAAATGTTGAGTTTGATTTTCATTAAGTGAGAAATGAACCTGTTTGAAAAGACATCTGTATTTGAATATGATTTGATTGATGTTAGAAAATCTTTAAATCTTTGAGAGATATTTAGTTAAGTATGAAATTAGAACACTGTGTCTGAAAGTAAATGTGAAATTTTATAATGGACCTTGGATGTGAACGGAGAATCAGAATATGGATCCGAACACTGAACCTAATGTGAATTGTGAACGTAAGCAAAACTGACTGGGCACTGACTGCGTGACTACGTACTGCATATTGGATCGATACGGCGGGTTTTTCGTATACGCATCTTTGGATCGATCTGGCGGGTTATCTGTACATCGTACCTGCAGTATATCTTGGACCAATCTGACGGAGTTATCCGTACACCGTATATTGCGAGGCATCTCTTGGACCGATCTGTGGGTTTTTTCGTACATATGGCATAAACTGGATGGACACCGATTGAATGACTAATACTGACTGGACCGGTATGACGGGTTATCCCTACATTCTGCATATTGTACACACTGACTGGACCACTGGAATTAGAAATTTAGAACACTATGAGTTGTGAGTTGAAAATCAAAACACTCTGAGACGTGAACTATGAGATATGAACTGTGAAATGTGAATAGTCAGATATGAACTGTAATACGTGAACTGTGAGATGTGAATTGTGAGATATGAACGGCGAGATGTAAGAGATGTGAACTGTGAAATGTAAACTGTAAGATGTGAACGGTGATGCGTGAACTGTCATATGTGAGTTGTAAGACATGATTTGTGAGATATGAACTGTGAGATGTAAGAGATGTGAACTGGAAATTAGAAATATGAACCCTATAAGATGTGAAGTCGAAATATGAACCTTGTAAGATGTAAAGTCGAAATTTGAATACTGTAAGATGTGAAGTCGAAATGTGAATGCTGTAAGATGAAAATTAGTAATGTGAGTACTATAACATGTGCATCTGAAATGTGAACACTGTAATATGTGAACTTGGAATTCGAATGTGAACTTGACAACTAAGGATGAATCCTTGAAATTTTGTGTGAAATTCTAAAGTATTTATGGTGTTATTTTGGTTTAAGGATATGAAATTTCTGTTTTGATAGTAAAGTGTGCTCGAAATTCTGCCATGATTATCTGCATTGATATAATGAGATGTGAAATTGATCTTGACATTTCTTCTACTGAGCTTAGATGTAGCTCACCCTTCGACTATACGTCACAGGTATAACTCGTGATCTGAATCTGGAGTAGAAGATCTTCATCTTGTAGATTTGTGCCTTAGTTAGAGATCGTAGAAGTTTTGGCTTGGTATCTTCGTGTTGTTGTACACCACTGTTTGGTGATAGTTAGTCGTCACTAGTGGTCTATTTTAATTATTGTCATATTGGATGTTAGAACTAGAATTTTAAATTATGCCATATGTATTATGATGTGAATTTAATTGTGATGTTTTACTCACAAGCGCACGAATTAGATTGTATATAGTGGGTGCAGAGTACGAGATCGTTCCCACGAAGACTATTTTGGAAGATCTAAAAAGATGAGATAGTAATTCAAGAAATCCAGCAAGAACTAACAGTACCCTACCAATATTACGATTTAGACGATTTTGTGAGATGACAATTACTGACTATAAACTAAAACTTAATTGATAATTCAAAAATAAAGGTAAAGATGAAGATGCTAAATCCTCCCATCTTTGGTTTGTTCTTCCCGTAATACAAATCTAAGGATTAAATTATGAGATATATCATTAAAAAAAAAAATCTTTTATGGAAGATAAATGGTCAAAACTCGGATAGATTCCACATTGCATCCCTGCAATCAGGACTTAATTCTAAAGATGATTTTCATATATAGATCTGGGATCAAGGGCATGGCTCGGCACACTTGATCTCAAATTTCAAATAAAAATCATTCGGGAAGTGGGTAAAAATTTCAACAAGAATACCACCATAGATCTGAGATCAAGGGCATGGCTCGACACACTTGATTTCAGATTAGGGAGTAATTAAGATAAAATTACCATTACAGATCTAAGATCCAGGGCATGGCTCGGCACACTCGATCTCGAATCATAATTGTAAGTAGATCCACACGATAAAAGCAAAAAGACCACATAACAATGATTGCGGTAAAATTATCGTCACAGATCTGAGATTCAGGGCATGGCTCAATACACTCGATCCCAGTTAGTGGATGGGATTTCATCCGTTCGTTACAACATAATAACCATAAAATAAAATCTCATATTTTAATCCTAGATTCATATTATTAGAAGTACATCCCTCGAATGGGAATCATTAGAACCTCATCCCTAATAAATCAGCCACACATGTTGTAATTAAATGACATAAACAAATAAGGAATGAAAAATAACATCAATTTAATTAATTAAAAATACCTCAACCTTCAATAGAAATTTTTTGATTCACAAGTACGATGATCTTCAGAAACGAAATTAACAATGCTCTCTACTAATCTTTAAATTCAAATTAGAAATCAACTGAACAAAAATAATAAATTGAAAAAAAAAATGCTGAAAAGATTCAAGAGACAAAGCTCTCAGAAAGAATAAAAATTCTCTATCTCTACGTCTAGCTATCTCTAAAAATCTCATCTCTAATCCCCTTTCTCGAGTTGTTGGTTTGGCTTCAAATACTCTCCAGTCGCATAAGTTTCCTAGCTCGAAAAGTCAGGGTTGATGCATCGACCCCCTGAAAATATGCACTACGGAGTCACTTTCGTGTCAAACTCCTTTCTGTACCTCGATTAATCGAGTAAATAGTCGATTAATCGACCTCCTATAATTCTGCAACAAAAAGTGCTTTTTGTGTCAGACACAATCTCTCCCCTCGATTAATCGAGTGTAAGGTCGATTAATCGACCTTCCCAGATTTTTGTGAACTCCTGCCCAATTTCACATCAGACACTGCCTCGGTATTTTGGCTATAAATTTTTAACACAAACTCGGATTGACATGATTTTTATGGCATTGGAAACTTGGTGGAAAGATCTACAACTTTTGTGTTTTAGTAATTTCATGAATCGGACGTCTTGAAAGTCCAAATTCAACTGCAAGGTGTACTAAGTTCTTGATGACCCAAGGTTGCAGTGTTTTGATATTATTTTCAGAATTCTTCGATTGTTTTATGCCTAAAACACTTCAAATCTGGTAATTCTCATCAGATAGCCTTCATCGGACAGCTAAATGTAAGTATTTAGGGGTGAAATATCATCATATTACCTGCTTTGATTTCTACATGTATGTGGATGTATCAAGTATTCTATATCAGATTGATCTACGATCTGGCGGTCCGAGTCTTCCCACTTGTTTTAAGTAAGGTTATATATATATACTCAAAATTTCAGGTTGAAAAAATTCGGGCGGTCACATTAGCATTTTTGGGATTTAAAAATTCGAGTTTTTTCTCTTTTTCTTGGAGTATCTCGGACGTACGTCGCTGCCAAACAACGAATTTTTCTACTTTTATTTAACATCCTATTTTCATTGGAAAAATTTGTACTAATCGGGTTGCCAAATAAGGCCTAAGTCTAAACAATGACAATTAACTGCATAAGTAAAAATGGTGAGATGAATTCTATATTTCTGTCTTGGAAAATGAAAATAAATGGTTTAAATGGCTAAAGCCCAACACCATTGATAGAAAGAGATGGTGGGCATCATGGATCAAAAAATTAGATTTTCGATACGTATCGTCCAAACCTTCAGGATGATACATATCACATATCGTCCGATACATTCAATGTATCAATGTATCGACGATACATTCAATGTATCGTCATAGTACTTTTTTTTTTTTTTATCAAATTCTAAAAAATCGGATTGACCGATAATTTGAACAATACGATTGATAAATTCGACAATACGAACAATAATTTAATCGATAATTTGACTGTTTCTAAGGGGCCATAGAAAAATCCTAACATTCTGAGACGGATGATAAATTGATCGATAATTTAGATGATATGAATGATACGAACGATAATTTAACTGTTATTTAAAGGGGCGATAAAAACTCATTTTACCGAATCATTATGATCCAAAACTGATACATATTGATATCGGACGATATTTTGATCCATCGTGGGCACCAAGAGTTTAATGGTGCTACCCGCCATGCAGCCTTTGAAGGCTTATCCAAAGTATGGAAAGATAAAAGGTCGCATGTGTCTTTCCACTATTGAAAGAAAGACATGTCACTTCTGCTTAAAAGCTAAAGCTAAAGGTTGAAGGGTACCTCTCTTTGCTCCCACACATTTACTGAAGGGGCACACCTTTTGGGATTTGCTTAAGGAGGAATAATAATCCGATTGTTAGACATAATGTCCATGATCTCAAGATCCATTTTGTGGGATACAAAACTATCCCCATTGTCTGATACTAAGTGGTCAATGCGTTCTATCCGGAGGAGATGGGTGAGATTACAGCTTCATGGCGTGCAAATAACGATACCCATCAAATCCAATGCGTACAAGAACCATAAATGTGAGAATACTATAAATGGCGAACAGATTTGATGCAGACAAAGTGCAGACAACTGATGTGGAATGATGTGAATAGGTGCACCGACTGTATTAATTGAATCCCACCGCCCATACAGCCAAATGACGGTCTGATGGTACCCTCCCTCCACTGTGAGGGAGGAGGTTGTGGGTTCGATACTCGTCCTCAACGCTCTTTCTCACCCTTGTCTTTAAAAGGTGTGGGTTGAGTTCTATTAGGTAACTCTCAACACTGTAGTTGGTGCTCCCTCATGCTGCTCCCCAACTGTCATATGTGTATGCGTGTCTGCTCTTCGATTCTTGAGACTGTCTCAGCCTAAATAGCCGTATCAACAAAAAAAATAAAAAATAAATAAATAAATAAAATAATAATAATAATAAAATTAGAATCCAACTATACACGCCCTCATTTAATCCCAATTTCTGTGTTTTAGTTCCGTTTAGTGAACCAAATCCGCGTCACTAATTCTACTAAACATTAAAGCCCCCACACTAAAATCTAGGGCACCAATATCAATATCTACACATATCCTCAACCCATCTCCTTCAATTGATTGCTTTGATTCAGCCGATGGAGATCAATCTTTCACACAAAGGATCTTGATATTATGGGCGTGCCATCAAATGGTGAGAATTTGATTGCATATGGCAAATATCCCGGCCCAAAAAAACGTTTGAATTTGAAGATTGGGACTAACAACTATCTTTAGATTTTTTCCGGTTGGAGAGAATGGGTGAGATTACAGTTTATGGGTGGGTGTAAATAATGGTACCCCATCAAAGCCAGCGTATTCCTTACTGCAACCCAACCTATACTTCAGTGCACCATTTCTTCGGCAGCAGCAAACTAGTTTGTAAAACCAACCAATAACATCATGCTTAACCTTCAACCACCTCTTCTTCTTCACCTTCTCTTTTCTCTCTCCTCTTTCAAAACAAGAGCAGAAACTACAGAAGCCAGAGTCCTTGTCAACTGGAAGATCAGCTTAACAACTCATCACTCTCTCGATTCATGGAACCTCACAAACATCAACACCCTATGCAACTGGACCGGAATAGTGTGCGGCCGACTCAGAAACAGAAGCGTCGTCGAGATAAACCTTCCAAATTCAAAGCTCAAAGGAACGCTGGATGAGTTCGACTTCTCTTCCTTCCCCAACCTCACTCGTTTGGACCTCAATTCCAACAATCTTGAGGGAGCCATCCCATCTGGCGTCGGTAACCTCTCTAAGCTTAGCCAACCTAACAAGACTAAAAGATCTCCGTCTATGGGGCAATTATTTCACTGGTGGGATTCCTCCACAGATTGGCTTCATCTCGGATCTTCGTTATCTTGCACTGGGAGATAATCAATTAGCCGGTCCCATTCCTACTTCCATAGGTCGTCTCCGAATGCTTCAGAGACTCTACTTCCATACAAATAACCTTTCAGGTTCGATACCTCTAGAAATTGGGAATTTGAAAGATTTGGTGGAACTAGACTTTTCTGAGAACATGCTTACGGGTTCGATACCCCCAGAGATCGGCCAACTCACAAATCTTACGACACTCAACCTGCTTATAAATAACCTTTCAGGTTCGATACCTCCAGAGATTGGGAATTTGAAAGGTTTAGAAGTTTTACGTCTCTCTTACAACAGGCTTTCAGGCTCAATCCCTCATACAATAGGCAACCTGACACAACTTAAGAAGTTGACGCTTTCCTACAACAATCATATTGGCTCGCTTCCACCTCTACGAAATTGCTTGAATTTATTGCGGGTACGGCTAAACTCAAACCTATTTACTGGAGACCTGTCACGGGTATTTGGAGTGCATCCTAAACTTACATTCATTGACCTCTCTGGGAATCAGTTTTCCGGCAAGCTTTCCCCAGAATGGGGTGAATGTAAGGCGCTCACTTTGCTAAATATAGCTGGAAATAAAGTTTTTGGGGAAATTCCATCTCAACTTGGGAACTTGCTCCAATTACGTGACCTAAGCTTGGCTTCCAATGATTTAACTGGAAAGATTCCAATGGAGTTGGGCGATTTGAGCTCTTTATATAAACTTAATTTGAGTAACAACCATTTATCTGATGAGATTCCTTCAAAGATCGGAGATCTATCTTGGCTCACACTACTCGACTTGTCACAAAATTCACTCACTAGAAACATACCACCTACGCTGGGAAATTGCACCAGATTGTTGAGTTTCAATTTAAGCAGTAACAAAATAACTGGAGAAATACCATATCAACTCGGTAATTTGATTCGTCTGCAGATGTTTTTAGATTTGAGCAATAATTCGCTCTCTGGGCCTATCCCTCAAGATCTGAGGAAGTTGGTGTCGCTTGAGAGCCTCAATCTCTCTCATAACAACCTTTCAGGCAGAATTCCATCTAGTTTATTAGAGATGATTAGTTTGCAAGTTGTCGATCTATCTTACAATCAGTTGGTCGGTCCCGTCGCAGAGATTTTCCAAAATCGAACTTCGACGTCCTTCAACGGAAACTCGGGCTTGTGTGGTGATGCACAGGGATTGAAGCCTTGTAATTATGATTTTCAAAGAAATGGGCCTAATAGGAATGTTCTTATAGCCATTGTCGTCCTTATCGTCGGCGTTTTCTTCGGCGTTTTCTATATAGCCGCACTCGTCGTAGGACTCTTGCTAGTAGCGACGAAGCAAAAGAGAGCAACAGAAGATAAAAGCCGATCAAATGCAGCTAATCCTCCATCATTAACCTTGGATAGAGAAGTCGATTTCAGTTTCGGTGATATCATAAGAGCGACCGAGGATTTCAGTGAACGACAATGTATCGGGAAAGGTGGATTCGGGAGTGTTTACAAAGCGGAGTTTCCGTCCGGTCAGATCGTCGCCGTGAAATGCCTTCACGTTTCAGATTCCAGCGACATTCAAGCAATGAATCGATCGAGTTTCATGAACGAGATCGAGACGTTAAGGGAGATCCGGCACAAGAATATTGTGAAGTTGCATGGGTTTTGCTCGTCGAAGGGGTGCATGTATTTGGTGTACGAGTATGTGGAGAGGGGTAGTTTGGGAAAGGTGTTGTATGGGGAGGATGGGGGAGTTGAGCTGGATTGGGTGAGAAGAGTGAAAATTATACAAGGGATTGCACACGCTATCTCCTACTTGCACCATGACTGCTTGCCGGCTGTTGTGCACCGGGACATTTCAATTAACAACGTTTTGTTGGATGAGTTGGAAGCTCGAGTCTCAGACTTTGGTATAGCAAGATGGTTATACCCAGATTCGTCTCTATTGACTGCTGTTGTGGGGTCTTATGGGTACATGGCGCCAGGTAAGTTACATGACTTCAAGAAATTTATTTATTTTTTGTTTGTTTGAAAACTATTATTTGTGGACAATGAGCAGGTCCAAGTTAAAGGCAGAGTTCAGTTGACCGAATCCGAAACCAATATTCGGTATCGGTGACCATTTAGCCAAAACTAAACCAGAACCCAATTTTTCGGTTTTGATTTCAATTCATCGAAAGCCCCGTTCCCTAAAATTGAAAACGAACTGAACCGATCTGGTTTCGGTCGGTTTGGTTGAGTTCGGTATTCTGTTTTTATTTTTTTAATGTTAAATTTTCCGATTTTCAGTTTTTACGGTTTTAGGGTTGATTTTCTCTCCCTTTGTAACCTTTTTTTATTTTCAGCACCCAATACCGAAAATAAACCAATCCAGAACCGATTTCTGTTTTTGATCGGTTTCGGTTAGGTTTTCAATTGGTCTTTTTCAGTTTGGTTTCATTGATGTTCGATTTTTCGAGTCTTTTTACCGCCCCTAGGTCCAACTGGATGAACCTGATTTCATGTTCAACCAGATTTGCCATCGTTGATTATTTAAAATTTCTGACTAAATGTCATCCAATAAAAATGGAAACTGTGAAAGTCAAGATTCTTTGTTATCAATAGCCACAATGATTGAACAAGAAATCTAGGTCAACAAGTTGGACTTGGACCTCCATTGCCTATTACTCTTATAGATGGACTAACCCACTCGCAGGTATCCATCTAGGGCTGTCAATGGTTAAAAATGAAGGTATAAATATCATTGCTCTTACCATTGTTGGATAAATAAACTATTAGAATGGTTTAGCCACCATGAATCCCTTTGTGAAAGAGGTCAACCAAAGCTGATGGTTCCACTATGATCACTGCAGAAGACCGAATATTATTTTTCCTTCCAACTGATGGTTCAATTGATGGTTTCAACAAAAAGGATCTTGAGATCATGGCCTGCCTATCAAACTGATTCCCCAACACAAAGCCAAAAACCCTTCTCATAGTACACTGACCCGACCTTTGGATCAGGTTGGGCCTGAGACGTCTGACCATCTGACCCTACCTTCGGGTCGAGTCTGGTCTGATTAACCCGACCCAATATTTTATATGATCAGGTTTTTGAGTTTGGCATCGAGTTGGGTCGGGCATTTGCTATTTTCTTATTGGGCAGTCAAAATGTTGACCCAACCCTGCTAAAAGCAGAAGCCGTATGCACCAGGTTTTTCTGTCCTTGCAACAACGTTGACAATATAGCAACCTTGAGATTGCAGGTTTAATCCCTTTTACCCATTAGAAAAAGGAAATGTTTGGTTATTTTCAAAAGTTCGAACATGATGGATCCATGCGTTCGAATCAGGTAGGGTCCACATGGCACCCATGGAGGAGATCGAGTGCAACGAGCCCAAGGGTGATAACGTGTGATTTAAAAAAATAGATATTAAAGGGTGGATACCATGGTCAAACAAAAAAATAAATTCAATGCATCAGAATGTGTGAGGTGATATCCAAACTTTAACCAAAGTTTTGACCACCATATATATATATATATATATATATATATATATATATATATATATATATATATATATATATATATATATCAGATGTCACGTGGCATGTGATCTGGTGTTTGCAAGTCTTCATCCACACATTCGAACTCATGATCATATGCCAATCCTTTTCCCTTTTTCAAATAAATTCTATTTGTCGGTCTAAAATTTTCTATTATATAATTTTAATATTTAACTCGGCATTTTGTAGAACTTGCTTGCACCATGAAGATCACGGAAAAAAGTGATGTTTACAGCTTTGGAGTAGTATCACTGGAAGTTATGATGGGAAGACACCCTAGAGATCTCATCAACTCTCTATCTTCATCGTCATCGGTAAGCTCATCTAACGGAAGAGATCAGTTGTTGGTAGATGTGTTGGACCAACGGCTCGCTCCTCCCATTGGTCAAATGGCAGAAAAGGTGTCCTTCATATTTAAGATGGCCCTAGCATGCGTGCACCAGAGACCTGAGACCCGACCCAACATGCATTTCATCGCTCTAAAGATATCAGACCGCACTAAATCGTATCCAACCCGGCCCTTCGATACAATTACTATCGGTGAACTTCAGGGGTAGATCTTGGATATTTCCCTTCAATCGTGGCCGTTTATTATGGTTCAGTTGTTGATCGGTAGATGGCAAGTGATCAATTTCAATTTGACTATTTCTATTTCGGGTGAGTTTACTATTAGGTCAAATAATAATTAGGTCTCATATTTTAAATGAGAATGCCATTTCTAATCATAGTTAGGAGCTCTTATATGTGTATTGTATTAATATTTGAATTTGATAGAGAATTCGTGTTTTTTCTATTCCACGGGCATCTGAATTTTAGGAAATCTAAACCTAGACCTCCAAAGAATACAAATGTCCCTAAATTTGATCCCTAACGTCAACGTTCGTCTCCTATTCGACGGAATTGAAATTGAGCCAAAATTTCAGTAAAACCAACCGTAACTAAAATATATCGGGTTGAGAGTACGGGTGGAGGTTCGGTAAATTGAATTGAAATTGATTTTTTGATTTTTGTGTCATTTTGGCCCAAGCCAAATCAGAACTGAAATAGATCGAGTTTGGTTTCGATTAACTGAATTTGCATGTAAGGAATCCGAACCAAATACATCCAATTTCAGTTTCGATTTTCGGTTTTTTTGGTTTTAGGGTTGGTTTTCGCTCCCTACTGAGCAGGTTTTCATATTTTGGTTTTCGCACTACAAAAAATAAAGCTATTAGAGGCAACCAAAAACTGCCGCTATTAATAAAAAATTGCTGCTAATATCCTTGCCGCTAATAGTCTTAATAATAATTTTATTAAAAGCAGCAATTTTTTGTAGCAAAAAATTGTCGCTAATAATCTTCTTGTTTGTAGTGTCGGTACCCAAAACCGAGCCAAACAGATTGAAAATTGGTTTTGGTTTCAAGTCTTGGATGCATTTCGGTTTGGTTTTGGATCAATTTTTTTCCGCTAAGCTTCAACGATTTTCTATTTTTCAAATATTTTTCCCCACTAGCTCCTATGTAGGGCCACATAACACTCACCCGATCCTCGGGTTGGATGCCACATGACACTTAAATAGCACTCGTAGAGTTCAATCCTACGACCGCGTAATAGTGTACCCGCTTCCTTAATCCCCAATACTTATTAAACATTGAGCCACACAATCTAATCTATCAACATATCAGAAGACTTCCCTATTCTCTCTCTTAATTAATCACGCTTTTAAGCTTCGTCAAAAAAAAAACGATATTGGAATTTGACCCGTCGGCTTGACCTGAATGCCGGATCCGTTGACCCAACCTGCCAGACCTGCTGAATCAAGTACTTGAAGGCCCAACCCAAAAAAAGCATTCGAACTGAAACTCTCGGGGTCAAGTTGGGTATTGGGCATTTGGGGCAGGCATTTGATTGGGTCAATCATGAAATACTTGACCCAAAGGTTGGATCGGGTTGGGTCAGGAGAGGCCTCACAGAACCCGAAGGTTGATTTGGGTCAGGCATTTCGTCATTTTTCTATATATATATTGTCTAAAATATATTCTCTAGTTGCTATTGCCTATAATAAATTGTATAATGTAAGGTATCAAAAATCGGCCAAGACTAATACGTATTGGTTTTTGGCCAAACCAACACATATCAGTCCGATATGTATCGGTATCCCGTTTCGGTATTGTCGATATGTATTGAGTTTCGGCTGATACGTCTCGGTTTCAACCGAGTGTTTTTTTTTTTTTTCACCCACTCGAGTCATGTGTGACTCGGGTCAGGTGATCATTAGCATATATATATTCAAAAAAATATCTATTTATTGTGAAATACTTGTCAGGATGAGTTGGTATATAGTTAACCAAAACTAAACAGAAAAAATAACAAGAGTTACTCACAGAGAGCCCATGGTAGAATTTTTCATTTAGTATGTCATTTGATGCAAAGGTCATGATGCTTAGATTTGGTGAGTTAAAGATAACAATGAAAAATATAACTTCTATTTCATTTGAGTAAAAGCAATCAAATACTATTAAAGTGAATGACAGTGATAAAAATATTTTAAAAGGTTATTGATTGCCATAGTGACCAAACACACATTTTTTCTTGAAAATAAAATGTGTTTAGAATTCCGAAAAAGGGTTTTTCAAAAAATTTGCCTTTTTTAAAAAACAAAACGTTTTTTAAACCCATTTTTTTTAAAATACGTTTTAAACACTTTTTTCGCATTTAAAATCCGTGTTTGATCAAAACATATATATTTTTATTTTTTTTATAATTATTAATATTTTTTAAATTTTCATAATTTTCTTGCTTTTTTCTCAAAATTACCGAAATTTACCTTTTTTCGCATATTTATAGAGCCATTTTATTCCAGTACCTATATGTGGTCACTATGTTGACGGCTATGACTCACATTATAGAAATATTTTTTGCCACAAAATATTCAACCCATCATAAGTAAGCACTGTAATTTTCAATTCAATTTGTACTCATGATCAAGAAAATAATATGAACAAAAAAAATAGTGTCACGTGTCCATGTCCCGATATTTGACCAGTTTTTTTAAGTTAATTGCTAGAAACCAACTCTAGCTATCTTCTACACAATGGATGGATTTGACGATCATGATCTTACCATCATAGGCACAAATCCCACAAAATGGCCCTAAAATCTCATTTGAACATATTGTGCGCCATGTGATTATAGGGCCATGTTTTTTGGATCTGCATAACGAGGAATAAAAAATTGATCGTATGATGATATACTCATGGTCTCATGATCGGTTGTGTCAAAGGTTGGTGTGAAAACCATTATGTATTATCTTATCTCAAGCGGCCAATGGGTTTTAGTGGGTTTCGGACGTACGGGTGACCCGAGGTCAGCTAGGCGCGAACAGACGTACCCAATCCCTCCAACGCAAACAATTCATGTTGATTCGTACCAAAAATGGTGCAAATATGGGGCCTTTTTAGTATGGGCCATTCCTTCATCTTTGTATGTAGATGTCTCTAGATGAGTCTCTTGCTCATCTAGGTCGTCCTTTTCAATGGAATCTTATACTTAAAAACATAATGTTTTTGGCATTTACCTCTTGAGATATGTGGAATGTACACTCCACCACTCATGTTTCACTTATTTACACTGTAGCCCTTATTTTTATGTTTCATTTACTTATTGCCCTATAAAGTGATGTAAAGTGATGTACTCTCTAACAAAATAGCTTTGACTGCTTTGAATTAAATGGAGAACATTTTACACCTCAATCTTTGACTTAGTTGATCTTGACATGGATCTGAAATCAAACACCCAAATTTTGATTCATATGATTTATATCTTGGAAAGTGATCTAAGAATCATGTTTGATGTACGCTCCATGATCATGGGTTGTCTATCATGCGGCATCAAAATTTGGCAGCCTGATGGTAGGCTTATTATCTCAAGATTTCGAATGGATGGAAGGTTGTAGTGAAAAATGATCTCCATCATCTGCTTCGGAGCAGTCAAATGTAAGTTCTGTAATAGTCAGCGTTGAACCATATAACTATAAGTTGGTCCATATCTGTTACATGGAGGCCTTGGATCAGCGTAGGTCTACTCGTTAGAATTTTGTCCACTGGTTAGAATTTTGGGTCAGACACTAGCTGAAATTATGGACCCAAACATTAGAAAAACCCGCGACGGCCCATTTTGAAACGATAACGCCCAAACGTTCAATAGTCACCGCTTTGCTGGGAGGTCCGCATTTTTTTAGACAAATTCCTTCGTTTAAGGCCCGAAAATAACAATTTTGCTATTTTAGAAAATAATCACTTTCGCAATTCCCGAAGATTTACAACTCAGAATTGATCCATTTTGATTTTGGATTGATTCTAATAGGAATAATTTTCCGTCTATAAGCTTATCTCGTTTTTGCTATTTTTAGTAATTTTTGCTTTCTTTTTCTATTTAATGAATATAACCCAAAAGAAAAGATTATTATTGAATATATTAAAATTTTGAGGTCTTCGAGATCTTTATTTCCCGTTTCTCTTGGTATTCGTATGAATCAACAAGAAAGGTGGATGCCCATTTGAGTTTTGATATTTCTTCTTTGAAATCAACAGTCCTAGTGGAAGGTTGCAGTTTAGCGCTGCATCAAAGAGAGAGTACTTTCCTAGTTTGGCGATGCACCTTTTAGGTCTTTTTCGAATAGCGTTTTTTTGGGAGGAAGCCGAGTTGCAGTTGAAAAAGTAGCGTTTCTGAGCACTTTCAGAGCAATTCCTCCGTTCGGCAATGGAGTTGGGACCGGCATGGAAAGTGACGGTTCACGATTTTCAGCCAGTTTGCCATTTCTGAGTGGATGGTGAGTATACTCTCTTTAAGATACCACGTGTGAACGTGCACCTCACACACCGACTTAAAGAGCATGGACAGCTCAAGTCGACCAAGCAATTCATCTTATTTTCGTCTTCATAAAAATTGAATTCTTATCAGAAGCTGAATTAATGACTATCTGTAGCCCTGAAATTAGTGGATGAAAACTTTTTACGATATTGACGAGTAAAAAGCTTCTTCAGAAGTTTAATACTCTTTGGACGCAGGTGACTCCTACATTACAATCAAGAGTTTCCTCACTAAGGCGTCAGTAATTTCTTACTAATAAGAAAAAGGGTATGATTATCCTCACCCGTTTTCAGAGTAGGACCACACTGTATCTTACATGAAAATCATTGACTGATTGGAATCAGACGGTGGAAATTTTTTGTCTGAATCTTCCAAGAAACAAGTCTTAAGATCATGTTACACGTATCAGACGGTCAGATGTTGATTCCATATAGCACACATCTCCTAAAGTGACATAGATCATTGGGAAAAGAGTTGGCCTTCGTTTTAGAGACGTGTCCCATGTGGACTCAAATCTAACCATCTGATAAGCGCGGCATGATCTTAAGATCTATCGTGGGGAAGATTGGAACAAAAAATAATCTCTATCGTCTGATTCAAATCAATTAATGATTTTCGTTAGTAAAAAACTAAAAATGAGTGAGAATAGCTTGACCGTATAAATGTGAGAGAGGGAGAAGTGATTTAACCTAATATTATTGTCAAACTTAATCTTATAACATTGACACTTAATATGATTTGAGTGTTAGTAACCTACATCTAATATTACACTAGTAATATGCTGAATATTGGTGAAAGGGTTGGTGGAGTTGGTGGGGGAGTGGTGGTGGGTGATTACTTTATTTACACCCAAATCGGGTATGGTGCAATCTACACCACACAAAAGATAGGCAAAATTGATTATAATTTGGCAATGTTCTCTTCAGCCTGGGGAGAATGATGCAGTACAAATCATTGCGAATGATTACATGGAAGCCCTGGATCGGCGTAGATCCACTCGTTTGAATTTTATCCACTGGTTAGAATTTTGGGTCAAGCACTAGTAGAAATCATAGACTCAAACGTCAGAAAATCCCGCGGAGACCCATTTTGGAACGGAAACGCTCAAACGGTCAATAGTCACTGCTTTGCTGTGAGGTTCGCATTTTTTTAGGCATATTCCTTCGTTTAAGGCCCGAAAATAGCAATTTTACTATTTTAGGAAATAATCACTTTCGCAATTTCCGAAGATTTACAACTCAGAATCGATCCATTTTGATTCTAGATTGATTCTAATAGGAATATCTTTCCGTCTATAGGCTTATCTCGTTTTTGCTATTTTTTAGTAATTTTTTGCTTTCTTTTTATATTTAATGGATATAACTCAAACGAAAAGATTATTATTGAATATATTGAAATTTCAAGGTCTTCGAGATCTTTGTCTCACATTTCTCATGGTATTCGTGTGAATCAACAAGAAAAGTGAATGCCCATTTGAGTTCTGGTATTTCTTCTTAGAAATCAACAGTCCTAGTGGAAGGTTGCAGTTTAGCGCTGCATCAGAGAGAGAGCACTTTCCTAGTTTGGTGATGCACCTTTTAGGTCTTGTTCGAATAGCATTTCTTAGGGAGGAAACCGAGTTGCAGTTGAAAAAGTAGTATTTCTGAGCACTTTCGGAGCAATTCCTCCTTCCGGCAATGGAGTTGGGACAGGCATGGAAAGCGAAGGCTCACGAGTTTCAGCCAGTTTGCCATTTCTAAGTCGATGGTGACTATACTCTCTTTAAGATACCACGTGTGAATGTGGACCTCACACACCGACTTAAAGAGCATGGACAGCTCAAGTCGACCAAGCAATTCGTCTTATTTTCGTCTTCATAAAAATTGAATTCTTATCCGAAGCTGAATTAATGACTATCTGTAGTCCTAAAATTAGTGAATGAAAACTTTTTACGATATTGACGAGTAAAAAGCTTCTTCATAAGTTTAATACTCCTTGGAAGCAGGTGACACCTACATTACAATCAAGAGTTTCCTCACTAAGGCATCAGTAATTTCTTACTAATAAGAAAAAGGGTACGATTATCCTCATCCGTTTTCAAAGTAGGACCACACTGTATCTTACATGAAAATCATTGACTGATTGGAATCAGACGGTGGAAATTTTTTGTCTGAATCTTCCAAGAAACAAGTCTTAAGATCATGTTACACGTATCAGACGGTCAGATGTTGATTCCATATAGCACACATCTCCAAAAGTGACATAGATCATTGGGAAAAGAGTTGGCATTCGTTTTAGAGACGTGTCCCATGTGGACTCAAATCTAACCATCTGATAAGCGCACCATGATCTTAAGATCTATCGTGGGGAAGATTGGAACAAAAAATAATCTCCATCGTCTGATTCAAATCAATCAATGGTTTTCGTTAGTAAAAAACTGTATGGTCCTAAAAATGAGTGAGAATAGTTTTACCGTATAAATGTGAGAGAGGGAGAAGCGATTTAACCTAATATTATTGTCAAACTTAATCTTATAACATTGACCCTTAATATGATTTGAGTGTTAGTAACCAACATCTAATATTACACTAGTAATATGCTGAATATTGGTGAAAGGGTTGGTGGAGTTGGTGGGGGAGTGGTGGTGGGTGATTACTTTATTAACTCCCAAATCGGGTATGGTGCAATGAACACCACACAAAAGATAGGCAAAACTGATTATAATTTGGCGATGTTCTCTTCAGCGTGGGGAGAATGATGCAGTACAAATCATTGCGGATGATTACATGGAAGCCCTGAATCGGTGCAGGTCCACTCGTTTGAATTTTGTCCACTGATTAGAATTTTGGGTCAAGCACTAGTAGAAATCATGGACTCAAATGTCAGAAAATCTTGCAAAGGCTCATTTTGAAACGGAAACACCCAAACGGTCAATAGTCACTACTTTGCTGTAAGGTTCACATTTTTTTAGGCATATTCCTTCGCTTAAGGCCCGAAAATAGCAATTTTGCTATTTTAGGAAATAATCACTTTCGCAATTTCCGGAGATTTATAACTCAAAATCGATCCATTTTGATTCTGGATTGATTCTAATAAGAATATCTTTCCATCAATATGATTATCTCGTTTTTGCTATTGTTAGTAATTTTTACTTTCTTTTTATATTTAATGGATATAACCCAAACGAAAAGATTAGTTGATGATGCATGTGAATTTAATTTTGAGAATACTAGTGTCATATTTTGATTACTTGTATCTAAGATGATGAAGCTTAATGTGATATTTTATGGATAATTTTGATATTCATGCTTAGAATTTTTACACTTATACCAAACTAAGACTTAGAAATCGATGAACTGTTTTGAATGTTGAATCTTAGGATCTTAGTAGAGACTAAACCCGGTGAGCTTTAGAGCTAATTTCCCGTCATTGATGAGTAAATACATAAACTCGGAGTTTTCTTTAAATACAACTTATTTTGCATAATCTCATACACTTCATTTTGGCTTGTGACTTTGCATGAAATCAAATTCATATTATTATGTTAGAATATACTGTATATCTACTCAAGACAAATAGGCAAGGTTACTATCTTTTAAGGACATGATTGAAGGTCATCTTTGGCTCGTTTGTGCTTAAAATGCCCCACCTCAAATAAATTTATCTTTCTAGTACCCCTTTGAGCCCATTGAAAAATTTACCTTTATACATTCTTTGATAAGCCACGTTTACCTTTAACCCTTCACCATTTCTGAAAATTCAGCTTTTACCCTTCTTATTTCTGATAAATTAGGAACGAGGGATGAGAGTGAACGAAAAGATAGTAAGTGGAGAGATACTGAGTTGTGGTG
This sequence comes from Chloranthus sessilifolius, assembly GCA_021018995.1. Classification (NCBI taxonomy): domain Eukaryota; kingdom Viridiplantae; phylum Streptophyta; class Magnoliopsida; order Chloranthales; family Chloranthaceae; genus Chloranthus; species Chloranthus sessilifolius. The sequence continues at coordinate 116,367,815 of CM037594.1, read as the reverse complement.
TTTACTGAGAGTGTATGGCAAAAATAAAAAGAAAAGGGGGGGAGAAAAATAAAAAGAAAATTGTGAAAAATAATGAAAAATATGAGGTGCTTCACGAAAAGGAAATTCAAAAGAAAAAAAAAGTTGAGAAAAATATTAAGAAAAATAGTAAGAGATTAGAAAAGAAGAAGAGAAATAGAAAAAATCAAAAAAGTTGTTTTTTCTCCAATTTCTCAGAAACTTTGAATCCCAATTTTCAATTCTTTCTTACCCTTTCCTGAGCCCCATTACAACCCTAAAAAGACCTTCATGATTTGATCTTGCATTAGTAACTGCCTTGTGGAGAGTAAATATATGATACTTATGACACTTTATATGACATGCTTAAGATATACAAGTATCTTCTTATGAGATTTATTTTTGTTCATTGATTGCATCGTGTTTCATTTATCATGTGAGACCTTTTTATTTGCTTTGTATTGACCTCTCACATATGTGCGAAAACTATCCATTATCGGTGTCTTTATATTTTGAGAGTATAGCTAAAGTGAGGATTGAGTCAAAACAACAGATCCAACAGTTTTCCATTTGAACTAGTTCTGAGATGAATGAATTTTGGTTTGGTTATGCACACACTTCACGTTTAGGCATGAATGGATGAGCTATCTAACGATTTAAGCATTAGACTAATTTGAATGGATATTAGTATGATTAGTATAACATTGTTATTTAAAATTGAGAATTCGCATGTTGAATTGATTAATGATCTTTTTTTTTAATGGTATATTTGTTATCAAATTCATGTTTTGAAAACTCAATTTTATCGATGATTTCAAAAATGTATTGAAGTTTGTGGGTAACTTCACTGTAAACCCTCAAGAGACACAACTCCTCCACTAGGATCACCTAGGGGTTTAAAGGCTTGTTGCTTGCATACTTAAGTTGCATTTATATTCTTTAGTTTGCTTTGCTCGAGGACTAGCAAAGTGTAGGTTTGGGGGTATGATGAGTACTGAAATATGATGATATTTTACCCCTAAATACCTACATTTAACTGTCCGATGAAGGCTATCTGATGAGAATTATTAGATTTGAAGTGTTTCAGGTCAATACAAGCCAAGTATAGAAAACAGCCCAAGAATTCTGAATATAATGTCAAAACACTGTAACTTTGGGTAATCGAGAACTTGGTGCGACTTGCGGCTAAATTTGGACCTTCAAGATAGCCGAATTATGAAATTGTCAAAACATAAAAGTTGTCAATATTTTCGTCAGCTTTCTAACGGCATAAGAATCACCTCAATTCGAGTTCGGGACAAAATGTTATGGCCAAAATACCGAAGCAATGTCTAATACAAAAAATGTGCTGAAATTCACGGATTTCTGGGGGTCGATGCATCGACCCTGTAGGTCGATTAATCGAGGGGAAAACAGTGTCTGACACGGACCTGACACTTTAAAGCCATTTTTTTGGACTTTTTGGAGGCTCGATGCATCAACTATGTAGGGTCGATTAATCGACCCTGAATTTGCGGCTTGGGAGACTTGTGCGACGTGGGTTCTATTTAAAGCGACTCAAACACTTCAAGAGGAGAAGAATTAATTTTAGGAAAGAGTTTTAGTTTTTAGTCTTTATTTTTCATAGTTAGACATAAAAATAGGGAAGTTTTATTATTCCTTTTCGAGAGCTTTGTTCCTTTAATTTTTCAGTATTCATTCCTTCAGTTTATAATTTTTGTTCAAAGTTTATTCCTGCATTAAATTTCGTTTATGAAGATCATCGTACTTTTGGATCAAAGTAATTTCTTTTGAAGTTTGAGGTAATTTTAATTTATTAAATTAATGTTATTTTCCCGCCTTTATTTATTTATATCATTTAATTACAATATGTGTGGCTAAATTCATAGGGATGGGGATCTAATAATTCCCATCTGAGGGATATACTTTTAATAATATAAATTAAGAATAAAATATGAGATCTTATTTTATGGCCGTTGTGCTATCATGAACGGATGAAATCTCCGCCACTAACCGGGATCGCGTGTGCCTAGCCATGCCCGGGATCTCAAATCTGTGACGGTAATTTTACCCAATCATTGTTATGGTCTTTTTGCTTTCATCGTGTGGATCTAATTACGATTATGTTCTGGGATCGAGTGTGCCTAGCCATGCCCTGGATCTTGGATCTGTAATGATAATTTTATCTTAAATACTCCCTAATCTGAATAAAGTGTGCCTAGCCATGCCCTTGATTTCAGATTTATAAGTGGTATTCTTGTTGGAATTTTTACCCACTTTGGGGATAATTTTTATTTGAACCTGAGATAAAGTGTGCCTAGCCATGCCCTTGATCCCAGATCTATATATAAAAATCATCTAAGTCCTGATTGCAGGGATGCAACGTTGAACCTATTAGGGTGTTAATCATTGATCTTCCAAAAAAGATGTTTGTTACCAATGGAATATCTCATAATTTAATCCCTAGATTTATATTATGGGAAGAGCGGACCAAAGATAGGAGGATTTAGTATCTTCATCTTTATCATCATCTTTACCTTTCCTTTTGAATTATCAATTGAATTTTAGTTTGTAATCATTAATTACCATCTCACAAACCGCTTAAATCATAAGACTGGTAGAATACTGTTAGATCTTAGTAGATTTCTAGAATTGCTTGTCTTTTTAGATCTTTCAAACTTAGTCCTCGTGAGAACGATCTCGTACTCCGCACCCACTATATACAAACCGATTCATGCACTTGCGAGTAAAACATTACAATAAAAATTCACATCACCCATTATCTCGAGATCAAGTGTGTGAAAAGTTGGAACAAAAAAATTCTCCATCATTTAGTTCAAAATTGTCAATTAGTTTTAACATGGTGCCCTAATAGATTCGGGGGGGCATAGTTAGTTAAAGGTAAAAACACATTTTGATAAAATCATCTGTCATTCATCTCGTTTAAATTTGATTTTAAGGTCACTTTAAAATTTGTGCATGTCAAATCAATATCTGACCGTCTGATGGTACGCCCATAATCTCAAGATCAAGTGTGTGAAAGATTGGAACGAAAAACACTGTTATCATCCATTTCAAAGCAGTCAATGGGTTTTAACATGGGCTCTCTCAAAGATTCAGTTGGGATATTTAAAGGTATGTTTGGAGGTGGGATCTTAATTGGCATGCCGAGTTGCTATGGTTTGATCAGGTCTAACTGGTTGAACTTTAAATGCGGTTCAAACATATTTGAGAAGTGCACGTGCGTTGCACGTAGACACAGCAAAATAAAATATTTTGATCAAAGAAGATTTTAATTATGAGTTAAAATTGACTGATCATATATTATCAGTCAATCACTAAAAAATTAATAACAATTATTGTTAAATATTATATTGATTCGAGTATTTTGTAGAACTTACTATAGATATATGTTTCTATCATATCACGTTCGATTAATTCGATGATATACTAATTATATATGTTTAATAAAATTTTCTTAATTGTTAATTTCTACTTTAATTTTATAATAACTAATGTAACTAAGGCTTCAAATTTTTATACCCTACATATTTATTAATTATTATTAAAAATATGAATAGTAATGTCCACCCATACATAGGGATCCAAGTTTTGACTCAAAACTCAAACCTGGCCTAAAAATCGACGAATCGAACTGGTCCAAACAGACCCGAAAATCGATAATGAACCTTTTCTAGACTCGTTTCGATTTTTGGAGGAAAAAATTAAAATTTTATTAGGTAGTATGAGAAAACTGAGAAAGTAGCTTAAAATAATAAAATGGTGATTGCACCCCATTCAAATCCATGATTGATTGAAATTAGGTAATGGAGATCGTTTTTCACCATAATTGTAATATCCCTGATATTTTGACTTATTTTCGTTTACCTCGATAAGCATGTCCGAAAATTATTGAGGAATATTTTTGTATTTTTGGTAAGCTAAGGCTATAATAAGATAAATGACCGAAGGAAATTGTCTCAAGAGGTGTGCAAGTCATGCAATCGATGACTTACATGATAAGGATGGTGCATGTGTTCAACATGGGACACTTTTGCAACTTAAGTGGATAAGATGGCAATTATAAAAAATCTAGATATTAGTTTGTTGGTTTTAAGTTATAAGAGAGATTGAAAGAGAAGTTTAACTTCTCTCTCTCTTTTAGTTGGATTAGAAAATAGGAATTTTTGTCTCTCCTTTTGTTTTAAATCTTAGATTTTGTGAGACTTAAACATTCCCTCCCCATCTCTACCGTTGATAAGCTCCGTATTGAAATTCTAATCGGTTTGAGCTATTGGAAGAGAAGGATATGGCAGTAGATATTAACAAAAAGTGGGATTTGTCCTGTGCACTAAGGAGAGGTTTGAGTGGCCACCCCATTGGAATGATGAACTGATTTGAAGATCTAAACCGTTGAGCTAGGAGATGAGTTATGGTGCATGAATTGGTGCAACGGAGGCAACGGTTTAAACTACAAGAGGTAGGTCCTTGAAACCTCCTTGTGTCTTTTTAGTTTATGTTTTGCTTAGATTAGAATGTGGTGTTTAAATAAGATCAGATGGTTGTGGTTGAACAAGAGAGAAAGAGTCCGGACATGAAAATTTGACAACCACAGAACTAGCCAAATTCGAGGGTCGATTTTCAAATCGAGGGTCGAATTTGGAATTTGACCATCAATTTGAAAATCGACAGTCGAAATCTGTTTTTTAAAGCCTAAAGCAAATTTTGAAAATCGAGGGTCGATTTCCAATTCGAGGGTCGAATTTGGAAATCGACCATCGAATTGAAAATCGATGGTCGATTTTCTGTTTTTATGCCTGAAGAGATTTTTGAAATTCAAGGGTCGAAATTGAATTCGACCATCGAATTTCAAATTCGACCATCGAATTGAAAATCGAGGGTCGAATTCTGCCCCGTTTCTGGCATTTGAAATTTTGTCGGATTTTTTTCTCGACAAATTTTGGTTTGATTTTTTTGTTCTATATTAACACTCTGTTAATATATGTAGGTTTTGAGTATTGGAAGTCCTAGGTGAGGACTGCTTGTGCTTTCTTTAGAACCTTCTTTGTTGAGGTAGGGGAACCCTATATTTGATTTGCATAGAATTAAACGTATAGACTGTTTGACTGCTTCATTTAAGGAGCATAAATTTTGGAAATTCTATTGCACACATCATGAATAAAACTCTGAATATATGACACTCATCCAAAAATTTGGAAACTTTGTTATGACTAAGAACTTTGTAATTTGAACCTCAGGACCTCAGTTAACTTTTAAATCAGAACTTCGAAAAATCGGTATTATGTTATGAATAATAAGCTTTGATATATGTTAGCATTTGCATTCGATTTGGGGTTCATAAGAACGATGCCCTAGATTCTACCAACCGTGTTGACGGTATTACTTTGGCGCAAGTTTCCCTCATAGCGTAGGGGCTTGTTGCACTTCAGAAAATGGGTTCATGAACGACGATGGTCAGTAGGGTTTCCCATCGGTCACGTAGTCCGCTCTCATACTATAGGAAATTTGGGAGATAAAATTAAGTTATAAATTTAAGACAAGAAGCATGCTAATTCAGCAGATTTCAAATACATTAGACTCATGTTATCAATTTTGACTCAGAATTAGAACTGAAGATTTAGTTTGCAAAGCATCATTTGAAAACCATATTTGATCCGATTTCTTTCTTTTGAAAATCTTACTTATGATAAAATGCAAATAGATTTGTTTCCTCTATTGGGCTTGGTTGTTAGCTCACCCTCGACTATACATCACAGGTGCTGAGACTGACCTTGGGTCAGAGGATCTGGAGGACTCTGATTACATTCCCGAGGAGAAATTGGGCATACCAGCTGAGTTTTTCCCTTGATCCTAAATCCCTTATTTTTTGGTACTTCTGTCAGAATATTCTTTGAATATTAGGCCCTAGGCCATTATTTTGGTTCTTTTGATATCACTCAAGAAACCATTATTGTGAACCACTATTTTAGGTGTTGGATTGGCCATCACCGATGGTTCTTCTTGGTTCCTTATAGTGACAGTTTTTGTTATTAAAAAGCTTTTATTTTTGGATTAATATATGCTTTGCCTCTGTCTTTAGATCATTGTTATGTTGTCGGCTTCTATTTGTTACGGTTTATTGAGAAATCAATAAGATGATGAACCGGCCTTTCCTATACCTTAAGGATTGGAAAAGTTGGGTCGTCACAATAATCTTTCGTAGAATAGTTCTTGAGACTACGATCTTACCCTCGTATGGGTGTAAGTTTTGAACCAAAATCCTAGCCCGCCCAAAAAACCTAACTAATTGAACCAATCCCAATCGATCTAAAAATCGGTTCAGACCGAATCTGATTTCGATTTTAGGTGGGAAAAGTCGAAAACCAATTAGGTAAGATGAGAAAATTTGATTAGGGGTACATTAATCGTGGCTCAAAGGGTTTCAACATGTCAATAAATTATTATTTGGGTAACTTAACACCCGTAAAATCTTAGAGGGCATCTATGCAAAAAAAACGACTCTTTGTATTAGTTGATGGAGATCGTTTTTCTGTCCAATCTTCCGCATAAGGGAATTTAATATCAAAGCAAGTCAAATATTAAATGGCAAAATTGTTAATTCTCTTAACTTTGTGAGTTTCTTTAAAGGTGTTAAAAAATATAACTTTTATGACAAAGTTGTTAATTTTCTTAACTTTGTAGGTTTCTTGGAAGGTGTTAGGAAAGAGAACTGTTATAGCAAAATTGTTAATCCTTATTCTTACTACTATATAAAAGTAAAAATAATTTCAGTCAATTTTAGTGTTTTCATATTTTTAGTAACAAAATACCCCTACGCTATTTCATCTACCCTCATCTTCTTCCTTATGTATCCCTATCCTTACTACTATATGAAAGCTAAAATAGTTCATCTCAATCTTTGTTTCCACACTTGCCCCAATATGCACTCCTAAGCCGTGACAACAAAATTAAAATGAGTATCATTATTTACAATCCAAAAAATTGTAACTTCATCTCACCTCTTTCAGTCTGAATATATTGATCGCTTTGAATCATACGATGGAGATTATTTTTCGTCTCAATCTTCTATATAATTGATGTTGATATGCTGTTTGTATCATCAGGCGGTAAAATTTTTATTTCACTTGACACAACCAAAAAAGTGACTTTAAAATCAAATGGCATACATCACTCTCAAACATGATTTTAATATCATTTTTAAAAAATCGACGGTCTAATAATACTCTCATGATACCAAAATCATTTAGGTAAAAGATGGGGATAAAAAATGATCTCCATCTTCTAATTCAAAGCGGTCATTTCATACCTACTAGAGGATATTGACGAGGTCACAATTTTAATGGTTGCAAATAATTATACCCAAATAGAATCTCTTTTCCAATGGAAATACGTAAATAATGGTATCCAAATAAGTTCTCTTTTTTTCCCTATTTTTAGCACCTTTAAAGAAACCCATAAAGTTAAGAGAATTAACAATTTTGCTATAAAAGTTATCTTTCCTTCCTTATTTTTAGCAACTTCAAAGAAATCCACAAAGTTAAGAGAATTAATAATTTTGCCATAAAATATTTGACTTGCTTTGAATTATGTGGCATAGATCACATAAAAATAACCAAAAAATTAAATTTGAGCATAATGTATTTCATATAAATTTAGGGCCATATTTTGTGATTTGCACCTTATGAAATAAAAAAACGATTGTCTAATGGTAAGCCAATGATATCAAGATCCCTTATGTGGAAGATTGGGCCGAAAAATAATCTCCATCAACTAATACAAAGAGTCAATGTTTTTTTGCGTGGGTGCCCTCTAAGATTCTGCAGGTGTTAATAAAGCTACCAAAATAATAATTTACTCGAAAGTTGAAACCCTCTAAGCCACGATTAATATACCCCTGATCAAATCTTGTCATCTTACCTAATCGGATTACTAGCACTCATACGTATGTTGGTCGTAAGACTTAGGGGAGCACTTAACTTTATATGACTTAGACAAACATATGATACTTCTACGTAGGGCTCTCAACAGATTGACCTTTTTATTGGGCTAGGTACTAAACTTGGGTTATTCGGCTAAGTCAGGCATGAAGTATCAGACACAATCTATAGGTATGGTTGGGTCGGGTTAAGAAAAATTTTGGTCGACTAAGCTCGAATTACAAGATTTTATATAATAATTAATAATAATAATAATAATAAAATAGAGTGTTTTCAATCAGGTCAAGTCAGGAGTCAGGTCGGGTTGGGCATATACACTCAACCCTTCAGATTAAGGTCGGGATAGGTGTCAAGTCGGGTTTGGTCGACTAAGCTCGAGTTACAAAATTTTATATAATAATTAATAATAGTAGTAATAGTAGTAGTAGTAATAACAATAATAATAATAATAATAATAAAATAGAGTGTTTTCAATCAGGTCAAATCAGGTGTCAGGTCGGGTTGGGCATATACACTTGACTCTTCAGGTTAAGGTCGGAATAGGTGTCAGGTCGGGTTGGGCATATACCCTTGACCCTTCGAGTATTAGGTCGAATCAGGGTGCACCATCAGGCCAGGTCAGGTCAGCATATGCGATTTACCAATCGGGCAGTCAAAGCTTTAACACGACCCATTGGCAACCCTACTTTTAAGTTCTAAATTATATGTTTATTTTTATTTTTTAATGTTATCATGTGAATCATGTGGCTTTAAAATGATGGTATGCATATAAAATTAAGGTTAGAGATTTTATATATAGGACACCATTTTGACACCATGTACTGATACATGGTGCAAGGGATTATTATACATCTTCTGTCACATTTTTCAGTTAAAATTTTTAATTTGGCACCATGTGTAATGCACATGCATTTTTATGAGATTTATAGTTAATGATTCTAAGTTTTTAATTATATAACCAATAAATCGATTGAAAGTCAAATGACATGAGGTGGTCTGCCAATTTATATGAACCAAATTCTTGTACATGTTCCAAAAATTAGTAAGCTACATAACTCTTTGCCCTTTTCATGGTATGCTCATGATCATATTTTTGTGTGCCGCATGGTTTCCAATTATTTTTTGGGATGAAATATTAAAATGAAAATTAAACCGTTCTATTTAAAATTATCGAATTTTTAATGGTACTATGACCGATAACCATTAACTATTATGAATCAGAAGATAGAGATCGTTTATCGTATAATCTTTCCCATAATGTATGAGATCATGGGAGTACTGACAATCAACTTTTTATTTTTGGTGTTGCATGTTTCAAAACGTTATCGAAAATCATGTTTGAGCATACATGGTTTTCAGTTACTGTTTTGGGATGTATGTCACGCAGATTAAAAATTGACTGTCAAATAGTACACCATTTATCTCAGGATCATCATATAGAAGATCGAATTGGAAATCAATTTTGAATGACATTGATAAGTACTGAAAAATGATGATATTTCACCCCTAAATACCTATATTTAGCTGTCCGATGAAGGCTATCTGATGAGAATGATTAGATTTGAAGTGTTTCAAGTAAATACAAGTCAAGTATAGAAAACAGCCCAAGAATTCTGAATATAATGTCAAAACACTGCAACTTTGGGTAATCAAGAACTTGGTGCAACTTGCGGCTAAATTTGGACCTTCAAGACGGTCGAATTATGAAATTGTCAAAATATGAAAGTTGTAGATCTTTTCGTCAGCTTTTCAACGGCACACGAATCACCTCAATCCGAGTTCAGGACAGGAGGTTATGGCCGAAAATCTGAGTAATTAATACGTCTGAGAAATCTTGAATTTCACGGATTTGCATTGACCCTATAGGAGTCAGAGTTTGACACGAAAATGACACTGTAAAGCTAATTTTTGGGACTTTTTGGCGGCTCGATGCATCGACCCTCCCTGGTCGATTAATCGACCCTAAAATTATGGCTTGGGAGACTCCCGCGACGAGGGGTCTATTTAAAGCGACTCAAACACTTCGGGAAAAGAGATTTTTTTTTAGAGAATTAAGTAGAGAATTAATTTTAGGAGAGAGTTTTAGTTTTAGAGTTTTTAGTTTTTAGCCATTATTTTTCATAGTTAGACATAGAAATAGGGAAGTTTTATTATTTCTTTTTGAGAGCTTTGTTCCCTTAATTTTTAAGTACTCATTCCTTCAGTTTATAAATTTTGTTCAAAGTTTATTCCTGCATTAATTTCGTTTCTGAAGATCATCGTACTTTTGGATCAAAGTAAGTTCTTTTGAAGTTTGAGGTAATTTTAATTTCTTAAATTAATGTTATTTTCCCGTCTTTATTTATTTATGTCATTTAATTACAATATGTGTGGCTAAATTTATAGGGATGGGGATCTAATGATTCCCATCCGAGGGATGTACTTTTAATAATATAAATTAAGGATTAAAATATGAGATTTTATTTTATGGTTGTTGTGCTATCATGAACGGATGAAATCCTCGCCACTAACCGGGATCGCGTGTGCCTAGCCATGCCTGGGATCTCAAATCTGTGACGGTAATTTTACCCAATCATTGTTATGGTCTTTTTGCTTTCATCGTGTGGATCTAATTACGATTATGTTCTGGGATCGAGTGTGCCTAGCCATGTCCTGGATCTTGGATCTATAATGGTAATTTTATCTTAAATACTCCCTAATCTGAATAAAGTGTGCCTAGCCATACCCTTGATTTCATATTTATAAGTGGTATTCTTGTTAGAATTTTCACCCACTTTGGGAATGATTTTTATTTGAACCTGAGATCATGTGTGCCTAGCCATGCCCTTGATCCCAGATCTATAAATGAAAATCATCTAAGTCCTGATTGCAGAGATGCAACGTGGAACCTATTAGGGTGTTGACCATTGATCTTCCATAAAAGATGTTTGTTACCAATGGAATATCTCATAGTTTAATCCTTAGATTTAAATTATGGGAAGAACGGACCAAAGATGGGAGGATTTAGTATCTTCATCTTTATCATCATCTTTACCTTTACTTTAGAATTATCAATTGAATTTTATTTTTGTAGTCATTAATTACCATCTCATCAACCGCTTAAATCATAAAACTGGTAGAATACTGTTAGATCTTCATAGATTTCTAGAATTGCTTGTCTCTTTTAGATATTTCAAAATTAGTCCTCGTGGGAACGATCTCGTACTCCGCACCCACTATATACAAACCAATTCGTGCACTTGCGAGTAAAACATCACATTAAAAAATCACATCAGACATCATAGCCGAATACCATTGACTATTTTGAATTAGACCATAACGGTCATTTTCGTCCAAATCGTAGATCTTGAGATAATGAGTATACTGACAGTTAATTTTTTATTGCATGTGGTACACATAAAACATCCCAAAAAGTGATCGAAAATCACGTTTGAGTGTGATGCGTGCCCCATAATTTTTGATCATTTTTTTGGAATGTATGCAATAAAAACCATAAATTGATCGTCTGATGGTACACCATTGATTTCAAGCTCCATTATGTGAAAGATTGAAAAGAAAATTGATTTCTATCATCTGGTTCAAACATGGATCAAAATCTCGGCCGAAAAATCAAATTTTCGGCCGAGACGACTCAGTTTCGGTCGAGACCGAAACGAAAAATCACAAAAAACAGTCCCCCTACCAGAAATTTCAAAGTTTAAACCCAGTTTTTGTTAAAAAAAAAAAACTATTTTTTTTCCTTTCTCTTTTGAACAGGGTTTAAACCCGATTTTTGCCAAAAACAAAAAAAAAACAAAAACCAAACCCATTTTTTTTCCTTTCTTGTCTCTATTTTTTTTTTTCATTTTTTCCCTTTAAAAAAAAAAGGAGGTACCTGATTTTTTTTTTCCCATTTTTTTTCCTTAAAAAGAAAAGAAGAAGGAGGTACCTGATTTTTTTTTCCCATTTTTTTCCTTTCTTCTTCTTCTTCTCCTCTGGGTTTTTTTTTTTTTCTCAGCTCTACGTTAGGCAAAGAGACAGAGATGGGTTTAGATGATATGGGTTAGTGTAAAGACCCGTATTTTGAACCCGAGTTAGACTGACCCTGTGTGTGTATTCGGCTCGGCAACCGACGTCACCATTTGTTTTGGATTTTTATCTAGATGTGATTGTGCGGACAGATTTTAATTTAGAGCCCATTTGAACCCTCGTGCGAAAGTTGTGCACCGACCTCGGTGTGGCCGCTCAACACCGGACTTGAGTTTTAAAATTAGAAGTGTATAATACATAAGATGTGTGTGTGTATTTAACTTTGTGAGCAATCCTATTATAAGAAGGAATTGCATTCCCGTATTATACTAGGTTTTGTTAAGAGAGGAAGAGACGTGAGTGCCGTGAAGAACCGTAGTCGTTTGATAGTTACCCAACCGTGTGAAACTCCGTCTTCTCTCTTCTTCAATCATCGTAGGAGATCGGTTTAGAAAACCTCCTTCTCTAGAACCCTCTTTGTTGAAAACACTTAAACCTTAGAAAGAACTTGAATCAACCTTGGATTCGTAGTTGGCTATTGGGAGAGGTTGAGATCATTGGGGGCGTGTTGGAGTTGTCTCTGTGAACTCATGGGATCGATCGCGGCACGAATCGTTGAGGAAACCCGTCGGTTTCGTTCCGAAGCTCCATTCGCGTGACTCATTTCTAATCTAGGAATCCTTAGATTAAAGGTACGTTTTAATTAAACTTTTTAATTAAATCATTAGATTAGCCATGGGTTTTGCTTTGGGATGTATGGGTTTCGATTCGGGTGAAAACCAGCGAAATCGCGTCGCTGTAGCTCGCTCGAGCGAGCTATTATCATCGCTCGAGCGAGGTATCACCGAACTCCGACATTACCTTAGTATTTTAGTCATAACCTTTTATCCTGAACTCCGATTGAGACGATTATTTTTGCGTTGGAAAGCTAATAGAAATATCTACAACTTTCATGTTTTGACCAACTCATGGATCAATCGTCTTGATGGTCAAAAATATATAAGAATATTACGTCAAATCGCTCGAGCGAGCTATAATCATCGCTCGAGCGAGGTATTGTCGAACTTCGACATTGCCTTGGTATTTTAGTCATAACTTTTTGTTCCGAACTCCGATTGAGACGATTCTTTTTGAGTTGGAAAGCTAATAGCAAAATTTACAACTTTTATGTTTTGACCAACTCATGGATCAATCGTCTTGATAGTCAAAAATATATAAGAATGTTACATCAAATTCTAGGATTGGCGCAACTTACCTGTTTTGACTTGTTTTTGAGAAAACACTTAAATAGGTCTATATTATTAGTAATTAGAGTTTATCTTAATACATGAACGTATATTGTGATGTAGATTGAGGGCGAGAGGCCATCAATAGGACCTTGCTTGACTTCGCATAACTCCGAGTTTAGGTAGGAGAATCTCATCTTTACAGTATTCTATTTTAATTCGCATGGATATTTTGAATTAAAATCTTTGAACTTGCATATGCCATTGAAATCACATCTGTAAATTGAAATTGATATGAATGACTGAAAATCTAAATCTACCTGAATCCTGAAACCTGAATCTGCTTAAGCTCTGAAAATCTGAAATCAAGAACCTGAACTATGTATAAGAGACTTGCATCTGATTTATATTAGTATCTGCATTTGTTTTATGATTGACCTGAACGACCCCTCAAAAATTCCTGAACAACTTCCTGGAACAAGTTTCCCTCATTACGTAGGGGCTTGTTGCATCCTGAAAAAGGGTTCATGAACGACGATGGTAGGTAGGGGTTCCCATCGGCTATATTCCTGCTCTTGAGATATAGTTTACTCGGGAGGTATTTTAAGTTGAGGATTAAGTCATGAATTACTGAACTTTGCATATAGAAGTTAGAGAAACTAAGACATTGAAACACCGTGCTTCGTACATTCTTGGAATAAATCTTACATATAATTTCGCACCTAAATTCAGCTTTATTATCGCTATATGTTTGACAAGCTATATTTCGATATTTGTTTTGAAACCATATTAGTTAAAGTAAAATGCCGTAGATGTCTTTCTTCTACTGAGCTTTGTTGGTTAGCTCACTCCGATTATACGTCAGTGTTCAGTATCGACGTGGCTATTCGTAGTGAGACCGATCCCACCACGGGAAGAGCTTGAGGTTCCTCCTGAGGAGTTTTTCCCAGTATAGAACTTACTGATTTTCTTATTTGTGGTGAGAGTTAGACTTGAATTTGTGGGCCCATTTTAGTTGGATATCATAGTTTTATACTTGACGTTGATTTCTGTTATGAGCCATGTTTCGATGATGGTTGGTCATCATCGGTGGTTCTTTACTTTTAATTACTTCCGCATTTATTTTAGCTATGGATATTTATTGCGCTTTACTCTGATATGTGCCATGTTTGTCCGGCTTATCGTTTATTCGATAGGTTGGCGAACCGGCCTTTCCTATACCTGAGAGATTGGAAAAGTCGGGTCGTCACAGTTAGACTGAGTTTTAATAGGAGAAGGAGAGATGGGTATGACTAGCGTAAGTCATATGCGCACACTTTTTAAGTGATTGCACGAAGGTAAAAAAGTGACTTTTTATTTTATGGACAAGAGACATGTGAAAATGTAATCTAGACCGTCTGATATAAAGTTCATGATCTATAGATCCTTGATAGATAAGATTTGAACAAAACACAATTTACGTCTAATATAATAGCCTTTGACTATATTTAATCACATGATGAAGATTATATTTCGTGCCAATCTTGTCCGCTAAGGATCTATAGACCATGAACTTTAGATCAGACGGCCCAGATTGCATTTTCAAATTACCGTCTAATATCAAATTACTGTATGATATAACAACCTTTGACTATATTTAATCACATGATGAAGATTATATTTGGTGTCAATCTTTCCCACTAAGGATCTATAGATCATGAACTTTAGATCATAAGGCCCAGATTGCGTTTTCACATATCACATGTCCCTAAAATAGAAAGTTTTTTTTAACCTTGGTGCAATCACTTTAAAAGCGAGTGCAAGTACATATGATTGTCAGATTGCGTTTTTTGAAATTTATCAAAAATTTGATCGAAAATTACCAAAATTTTGACCAATTTACGGTTCGGGTCATGAATGAAACCGAAACCGAAACCAATATTTTGATCAATGGTATATACATGTTCTAATAATGTTAAATAGCTTAAAAAAAACTAAGAAAATAAAGTTCGGCAAAGTTCGGTAAAGTTCGGAGCATATTTTAAAAAATACTCGAAATTTATCGAAATTTTGACCAATTTACGGTTCGGGTCCTGACCGAAACCGAAACCGAAACCGAGATTTTGATCAATGGGTTCACATCAGTTAATGATTTTTCGAACGTAGTACACTTAGAAATCTGATTAGTATAATTAGAGTTATCATTTAAAAGAAAGACTTGGTATTTGAAGGACTTATGTCAAGTGAAAACTTCATCTTAGCCATCAGATTTGAAGGTCATATTCTAAATATGTTTAATACAAAAAACTGGTATAAAATAAAATCTCTATTATATAATTCAAAGCAGTCAAATATGGATGAGATGATGACCATTTATTGTGTTAAGTCATATGATAGAGATCGGAGATCTTTAAAATATGATAGTTAAATCAGAGGAATTCGATGGTATCTTCACATTTATATTAACATGTGCAACATGCACTTTTACTAGTTATCTTAAATTTGTGAGTTTCTTTGAAAGAGCTAAACATAAGGAAGGAAAGAGAATTTATTTGGATACCATTATTTACGTATTCTCATTGGAAAAAGGATTCTATGTTTTAGAGAGGAGTTAAAGGTATTTTTGGTATTACAAAATGTGATAGAAATTATTTTTACTTTTATATAGTAATAAGAATATAAAATGAAGTCAAGTAATTTCAGGTTGGGCATGAGGCATTCAATGTATACTTCGGGTGAGGCCAGGTCTAAGTCAACAGAAAAGTCGGGTCGGGGGTCTGGTATTAGGCATCTCCAACACAACCATTCGCTCAAGTTGGGTCGTACAAATACTACATTGAGTCGGGTCGGGTAGCCCAACCCAACCTAATACTTTAGAGTAGCTCTATTCACACCCACGTGTTCTCTGAAAATGCCCACATGTGCAACCCGTTAAACACTGTTGATTGGGTTGGATCAGACAATAAATATCGTGTTTGATCCCGATCTTCAACACAATGGATCTTGAGACCATGTTGCACCTATCAGACGGTCCATTTTTTATTCTACGAGTCACATATCCCCAAACAGTGCACCATGTATTCAATGACACACATCATGCTCAAACGTAATTTTAGAACTATATTTTGAGGATCTATGACATTAGTGACTAGCCTCAATGCTTAAGGACCTTCCAAATGGCCTCTTGCTTCTACGTGACTAATCTCATGCAGAATGTAGTTGATGTCGGTAGCCCTTGAATGGGTGTTTATAAAGAAGGAGAGTTTAAAGTTCAAAACCCTAAAAATTGGGTTTATATCTTACAAACCCTCTCTTTTTACCATTAAACCTGTTTTAAAGGGCATTAATAATTTAACCCTTCTAAGGAGTTTTAATTTTATACCTGCACCTCACCGCCATATCAGACGATGTTACCGGTGTCGTTAATTTTAATGACCCCTTCTAATCCTTCTTCAAGTCTTCATCTGGCCATTATTACCATAGCAAAAGCAGATTTTCACAAATTTTGGGGTTTCGTACATATGAAAAAACAGCTTTAGGGCTCTTCGTAAACCTTTTATTGCGAGTATTTTTCTAATAAATTTCTATAAGGTACAATGCTGTGCACAAGCTCTGGTGCATGGGTAATGAAATTTGTACATACGGCACACCTAGTTGATCAATTGAAATGTCCTGGTGCAGCCGATATATGAACGGGACGCGGGACTCAGCCCACAATTCTGCTTATCAAATGTTTCTAACCATCTCATCAAAGCACTTTTTATATTCAAAATGGTATATTGCCCACATATGCTATTTTGCCATCCATTTAAACTTTATAGATGGAGATATTTTGGTGAGATGATTATTTATGAAAATCATGTAATTAACTAATCATTTACTAACTATTATGATAAATGTTGTGTTTATTAAATGAAAAACAGTTGTGTTTTACTTTTTAAATATTTTTTAATATTTGTTGTGCGGTCGTGCCGCAGTATTGGAATTTTTTGGAAGTTGACGTGCCAATACTTATGGACGCTTGGAAACTGTCCCACATATCTAGGTAACACTGTGTCACGACCCGAAATTCTACCCCATCCCAAGGGCCTAGAATTCCGAGTTATGACCCGCACGTATCCCGGATATGCTAAGCGGACATACACTTAATCAGAGTTATCGCGCATGTCCGATTCCACGAAATCCGTGAAAATCAACATATAACAGTGGAATATAAAGAATCATAAATGCTAAAATAGAAGTGCTGAATCTGAGAAATCCATCAATAAACAATAGTAAACGTCGGAGACAAATCCGATAAAATAGAATCATAAAATCCATGGTAAAAAGAAAGACTCAAACTACTACCAAGTCCGCAATGCTCAATAATCGGTACTCGGATCGAAATCGGCACTATAACCCTCCTGGTACTCGGCTCCGTCACCCTCCCAAGGCTCCCTACTCGGCACCATGGATCAGAAAATCGATGTCGGCGGGATCAGAAAGGCCGATGTCCACTCCACCAGTGAAATCACCTGCAGCTGTTAGATTATCGTGGGATGAGTTTACTCAGTCACGTAAACTCAGTGGGATACACCACCAATCCACCCCATACTTCTCAGGTGCATTGTGGGTGCATCTTGTGAGTGATAAAAATAATAGTATCTCAAACAGATAGCAAAAGAATGACAAAATCATATGCATATTATAAAGCTCATACCATAAATGCAAGACCATGATCTGAATCGATGTCCTAACGCATCACCATATCTCATACCTTATTATACCATGTCTTATTATCATTCTAGCACATACGTCTGTACATCGCATGAGCGTAACTAACATACTAGTGAAATCCTATACGACCTGTGCCAGAGTCGCTGCTCGAGCTACTATGAGAGGGTCAACATAGTATCATACCACCATATCATAACGCCCTCGTGTCATACTCATACTCCACCATCCAGCCCATGGGGAGACATAATGGCCAATCGACTTGTAGACATACTCATACTCATAATCTCTCCCAGAGATCCGTCTTGGCTGAAAGAGTTGTTGCCCTTACGGTGGCTACGTAAGGAACGGCACGTACAGAAACTTAAGTTATTTATCTTTTGCTGGCCTACACAGCGGTATCTTATTATCGTACTCGTAACATATCTTATTTCATACTCATAACATACTCTTATAACTTAATTCTAAGACGAACTATAGTGAGATAGCCTCACCACCGTTAAAGCCTAAGGCTGAAACTCATAACTTACTCATAATCTATACTATCATATTTGAACTCGGGGTGATAGGGTCGCCGTATATGCCACCGTTCTAGATTACACCAATTCACACTCACCGACTCGTCATGGGTCCCATTCCACCATGAGTTGTAAGGCATGTGAATACGGTGTATTCCTCGCTTCGATGTCATCTCAGCGAATCACCACGCCCAAGTGTAGGCATGATCTCATACACTCTCGTACCCGTGTTCTAACATATCCTTAATTCATATAACTTGATTTAGTTACAAACACAATAGTATTACACATCAAAAGTTTACATTTAGGTTTTGAGTATATCTATATTTATGTTTATTTATATAGCACACTAATATAATTATATAATAGGGTGATGATTGCAATTTAGGGTGCTTGACCGAATCTTAGTTCACATTAATAGGGGAATTTATTTCTAAAAGGAGTAAGGAATTCCAACAGTTTATTAATTTTCGTTTGTTTTAAAATGGAATAATTTACAAGTTTTCAATAGGCAATGACTTAGGGTATTTATTCTATATAAATACTTGCTAAAAATAATTCGACCATATTCATATAATATATATATTATATTAAATGTAACCTTAATACAAACATTAACAATAAAAGCATTTATGACAGTTGTTATAAATAAACTTTTTATTATAACAGAATTATATAATAGTAATATTCATGTACAAATTTTAATAATTCATTAATTAAATGATATATAATACAACAAATAATCTTAATATTTAATATTTACTTTATTAATTTAATTCATTTCTCTAAATATCATTAATCTAATTACTAATTAATAATTGTATTATTATCAATTATTATAATAATACTAATCAAACATATAAGCTATATTTATCATTATTCAATTTATTATTCAATGAAAATATTACTTTTTAATAACTCATCACATTTACAGCCCATTATACATTTTTACTAATTATTACATTTTTTTTTTATCAACTAATTTATTATTTAATTAACCTAATAATATTTTACTCTTTAATATAATACCACTTTCATACAATAATATTTATTTAACATAATCTCTTTAAAAATTTATTTATTATTTTAGTTGTTAATTAATATTTTAATTTTATATTTTTCAACGGGGTAGGGAGTGGGTGTGGTGCCACGGGGTAGTAGGGCACGCTCCCATAGGGTTTCAATCATTGACGCCACAGATTCACAATAGCAAATAAAATATAAGGTTCCAAAATAAAACCCAACAATGCATCAAAGATCACACTAAATTTTATACAAAAACAGATTTCACAAAATTTCATACAAAAACAGAATTTACAAAATTTCATACCAAAAACAGATTTCATTATTATTATAATCCTAAAATAGATTTTATAAAAATAAATAAATAAAAACAGTTTTAGATTTATTTTAAATATCCCATCGGTACGCGATCAACATATTTTACGCGATGGGATCTAAGAAGGATGAGATGGATAGATGGGTACCCACCTCTTGAAGCGTGATCGGCAGATCTACGGCGATTAGAGCACGGTGTCCACACGATGGTCCGTCCACGATTACGCCGCCTTCTTTCTCCACGATCCGACGGTAGAAAACACCACGGTGTTCTTTATGATAGAACACCCAAGAGATCTAAAGGGGTCGAGTGTTTTTTTTTTTTTAGAGGATGGGGGAGATGAAGGGACGGCTAGGGTTTTGAGAAGAAGAAAACAAAAGCAAGAGGCTAGGTTTTCTTAAAGTGAAAAGTGAGGGTTTTGGACGTATCCTCTACTTAAATAGAGGTCTCCTAATTAGGTTAGGCTTCGGTGTGAAGCACTAGCACCGAGTTTGGTGCAACACCCATCATACACCACAAATAAAATAGCTAAATTTTAGGGTTGTTACACACTGTCTACAGACCACACATGGCACAATTATCCTGGATATTTACCGTCTCACGTGTCTAGGTAACACTTGTCTGCAGACCACACATGGCACAATTATCATGGATATTAATTCTTCTTCTATTGAGCTGTTACCACCGTACGGAACTAAGGATCCTTTCCCATGCAACCATCCAGCAGAAAAATAGAACTCAGGGAGGAGCATAGCCCTCCAAAAGTAGACCCAATCGTGGTCTATAACAGGTTTTCTAATAAGGAACTTATAGAAGGAATGAACAAAAAAATATCCCTACTTTTCCAACCGTCCGGCCTTATTTGATTAGGTTTGCTACCATAGATTTGGGCCATAAGATTTCCGGAGCTAGCAATCACATCATCTTTGAGGTTCCTCTGAAGTATAATATCCCAGACTTCCCTCCCTCCGACAACACCATATCAGCAACATTAAAAATGCCGCCAAACTTCTCTTTCAGAGGCACCTCTCTCAACCATAGATCATTCCAAAACTCGATGCAAGTACCATCCCCGCTTTCTATTCTTATACATTGTTGAAACCTATCATTCAACTGATGAAACGCCTCTCCACCAAGCAGAGAGCCGCACAGCTCTGCCCTGATAATCCACCGGCCTCTTCTATTTGCCAGATACGCATCCGGTAAAGTCTGGACCCACAGAGCCCCTGCTTCTATACCTATTCGCCAATGCCACTTACCCAGAAAAACCACATTCATTTCTATCAACCGCCTGATACCCATACCACAGACTCCTTCGGCAGGTGACAGACTTCTACATCCAATGAAACTAGTCAAATTGGACAAAGTATCCTTCTCCACACAGACCCAAGCATGCAAGTATTTGCCAAATTAATTTTCTGACCCGAGCATGCTTCATAACATCATAAGGCAGCTTTAACACTCCAAACCTCTTCCCCATATGCCCCACGAAAAACCAGTGTCATATGCATACTTGAAATGCATAATCCCCCCCAACAACAACCAAAGCCCTTAAAGAATCTAAGACTAGCCACCGATTGAAGGATCCCACAAAGGGCCTTACCCACTATGTAAAACAAAACAAGAGATAGAGGATCTCCTTGTCCCAATCCCCTCGAGCTCTTAAGGTAGCCCTTTGGAGTACCATTTATCAAAATGGAGAACCAAGCCGAGGAATAACAGGGCTTGCACCAATTTCCTACATTTCTCCCTAAACCTCATCCTTCCCAACATGTAATCTAACAACCCCCAATGCACCCTGTCATAAGCCTTCTCCATATCCACTTTTCAAACAATGTTGGGGAGTTTTGGTTTTATATGTCGAGTCCAGAAATTCATAAGCAGTCACAGCATCAACCAATTTTCTTCCAATGACAAAAGTACCTTGATAATCCGAGATAACCTTTCCCATTAACGATCTAGCTCGATTAGCCAATACCTTCACTAAAAAAGCTTCAAAAAATTAAGAGAATAGCTAAATTAGTTTTGTAAAGTCAGCTAAAATTTGAGTCAGAATCTCTAAAAACATTATACGTAGGGATTGAAAGACCGATACATATATATACACAAGGTCCAAGACCGATACGTATCGGCCAAACTGGCTGATATTAAAGTGCCTTTTTATTTTTAAAATATTTAAAAAAATATCAAAAGGGCATTTTTGGCAATTTGTCCGGTTCATATTGGCTGATATGACCTGATATGGGATTATATTTGTCTGGTTCATATTGACCTGTTTGTCCCGACATTTGACCCGATAGGGAATCAGGTGTGTATATCGTGTAGGATGGCCCCTAACCTGATACATTTTGGCCAATATGCATCATATATGGCTGATATTTACAATCATGATTACAAGTTGAAAGTAAGGTTCGGAAACTTGCTAGTAGTGATAGAAGGAGAAAAAAGATGAAACTAAATAAATGAAGAAGCAAACTTTCTATTCAATTCACTTGCATAAAACACATACAAGATGATCCTTATATAGACTTAAACATAACTACCATACACTTAGCACTTACCCACTATTCTACCCACAATCTTAGTAACTACCCACATTTAGCACTTACTCACAATTATACCCACAATCTTAGTAACTACCCACATTTAGCACTTACTCACAATTATACCCACAATCTTAGTAACTACTCACATTTACCACTTATCCAACAATCCCTCCCTTAAACTGATGTTCCAGACATAACATCTAGTTTAATAAGAGTTAAACTTTGAAACTAAACATTTGAAGTACAAACACCGAGTAGCTTCCTGAGCTTCTGAAATGCAGGAAGCTTGAGAGGTTTGGTTAGAATATCAGTGATCTGGTCTTCACTTCTGCAGTAAATAAGATTAATGACTCCATGATTCGTGAGATCCCTCAAGAAATGACACTTCACATCTATATGTTTGCTTCGACCATGTAAACCTAGGTTTTTTTAAAGTTTTATTGCTGAATTGTTGTCACAATAAATCTGAGTAGGTCGATCCTCCTTGAAATGCAGCTCTTTAAGGATTTTCTTTAGCCAAATAGCTTGACAAGCACAAGTCGCTACAAAAGAACAAATTCACTTCGGATGATAATGTGACAATAGATTGCTTCTTTGATGACCATGAAACAGCTCCTGTCCCCATCTTGAAAACATATCCAGATGTGCTTTTTCGATCATCTAAATCTCCTGCATAATCGCTATCTGTGAAACCAAACAGATCTGATTGTCCTCTATTTTTGTAGAACAAGCCAAATTCCTTAGTACCTTGCAAGTATCGGAAAATTCGTTTTGCAGCCAAGAGATGAATCTCTGTAGGACATTCAATGTACCTGCTAATCACACTTACAACATACATTATATCAGGTCTTGTTGCCGTCAAATACATTAAACTCCCCAGTATTTATTTGTAAAGAGTGTCGTCAACCTTCTTTCCTTCATTATCTTTGTTTAGCTTCATACCAAATTCAGATGGAGTATTTACAGGATTGCAATCCTTCATCTGAAGCATGTCCAAGATTTATTGCACATACTTCTTTTGAGAAATGAAAATTCTAGTAAAAGACTGCACCACTTCAATGCCGAGAAAGTAATACATCATGCCAAGATCAGGCATCTCAAATTCAACCATCATGGATTTCTTAAAACTACCAAACATGGCTGTATTATTTCTAGTATAGATTAAATCATCTATATATAAGCAGACAATAAGCATTTTCCCCTCATCTTCAATCTTTATAAAAAGTGTATGTTCGTAAGGACATTTTTGAAGTCCTTCCTTCAAAAAATAGGTTTCTATACGATTATACCAAGCCCATGGAGCTTGCTTTAATCCATATAGAGCTTTCTTTAACTTATACACTTTATGCTCATTGCCAACTTTTACATAACCAGGAGGTTGATCGATAAATACCTCTTCTTTCAAATCTCCGTGGAGGAATGCTGATTTCACGTTCAACTGGAAGATAGGCCATGAATTTTAAGCTGCCATAGCAATCACCACTCTGATTGTATCATGCCTTGCAACCGGAGCAAAGACTTCTTTATAATCAACACCAAACTTCTGCTTGTAGCCCTTAGCTACCAGGAGTGCCTTGTGCTTGTCAACTTCACCATTTTCTTTCAACTTTGTCTTGTAAACCCACTTTACACCAATTGTTTTCGGCCCTTTTGGAAGATCACATAACTCCCATGTATCATTTCGTTCAATGACTATAATTTCAGTATCCATAGCCTTTCTCCATTTTGGTTCTTTGACAGCCACTTCAAAAATGGTAGGATCACAATCTGAAAACAAAGTAAAATGTGTAAGTAAATCATCACCTTGGTCAACTCCGGTTACATCATAATTAGTCATCCATGCTGGTCTTCTTCGAACACGTTGAGGCCTTTGTGATTCAACTGCAAGTGGGCTTTGATCAGTTGGAACATTTTGAGTGATTTCTTCTTCTTGCTCATTCTCCATAGGTTGCTGCCCTTTCTCATCATCATCGAAAGCTCATTTTGATTCCATGATCAGGTGCTTTTTTCATCAAATACAACATCACGACTGATGACAATTTTCATGGTGCTAGGATTGTATAGTTTATAAGCTTTTGATTTATCACTAACACAAAAAAAAATACATTTTTCTCCCTTATTATCTAGCTTCCTCCTCTTCTCATCTGGCATATGGGCATAGGCAAGACACCTAAATATCCGGAAATGATCTACAGCAGGTTTCCTTCCGCTCCATGCTTCCTCCGGTGTCATATTTTGAACAGCAAGTGTGGGGCTTCTGTTCAATATATGAATGCTCCAATTAACTGCTTCAGGCCAGAAACTTTTTTGAATGCCACTTGTTGTTAAAAGACTTCGTACCATATTCATAATAGTGTGATTTTTCCTCTCGCATACGTCATTCTGTTGGGGTGTATAAGTTGCTGTAAGATGCCTCTTGATTCCATGGTTCTCACAAAAAATTACAAATTCATGTGAGTTATATTGTCTACCATGATCAGTGCGAAGAACTTTTATTTGGTTGCCAACTTCTTTTTCAACAAATGCTTTATATCTTTTAAAAGCTACAAAGTCTTCAGATTTTTCTTGCAAAAAATAAGCCCATATCTTGCGACTATAATCATCAATGAAAGTAATTATATATCTTTTACCTTCATTAGAATGTGGCGTTATTGGCCCACAAATGTCGGAATGAACGAGCTCCAATGCTTTCTTCGCTCTCCAAGATTGTCCTTGTGGGAATTGAGTACGGTGTTGTTTGCTAACAACACATTCTTCACAAACTTGCGAAGAAGCTGTAATTTGAGGAAGTCCTGTCACCATGTTCTTTTGTTGTAGTGTTTTTAGTCCGCCAAAATTCAGATACCCATAGCAAAAATGCCATAGCCATGCCTCATCTTTTAATTTTGCAGAGAAACACGAATGAGCGATGTTGTGGAGATAAAGTGGGAATATACGATTCGCCGTCATGTGAACTTGAGCAATTAAGCCCAACTTTGCATCTTTAATCTGACATACTCTATTTTTTATAGAGATCTCGTATCCCTTTTCTTGTAACTGACCCATACTAAGCAAGTTGGTCTTTAAATCCGGCACAAAAAAAACATTAGCGATAGTGTGGGTGGAATTTTCTTTGGTTTGGATTGTTACCTTTCCTTTTCCCATAACTGAAATTGTAGAGTTGTCACCAAACTTAACAGAGCTGCGAAATGATTTATCCATGTCAGAAAATGCATCCTTCTCTCCACACATGTGATTGCTACAACCAGTGTCTAAATACCACATGTTTTGTTGAGATTCTTCCTTCACGTGACACAGCATCAACAGAGACACATCTTCTTCCTTTTCTGTAAAGTTAGTTTGATCTCCACTATGTTTGTTCAAATCAGTTTGACATTCTGATTTATAATGGCCATACCTGTGACATCTGAAACATTCAACATTTGACTTGTCTGCTGACTTTGATCTATAAGTTGTTGAGTAGTGGCCTCCACGTCCTCTGCCTCTTCCTTGAAATTAACTTTCTTGATGATGGTGATTTTGTTGTTAGTTCTCACGATCATTTTTATATCTGCCTCCTCGACCTCTGCCTCTTCCTCGTCCTCTATCAACTCTACTAGGTGTAGAGTGATTTTCTGAAAAGGCCTTCAATGCTTGTTCTTCTTTTTCCGTCTCATTAAGTTTTTGCTCATGAACCAACAAAGAACTTTGTAATTCATCAATTGATAGTAAACCAACATCATTAGCTTCTTCTATAGCACAGACAACAAAATTAAATTTTGGTGTCAAGGATCGAAGAATCTTCTCAACAATGAGAACATCCTCTGTCTTGTCGCCATAGATCCACATCTTGTTAACGATTGTCATCGTTCTTGAAAAATAGTCTGTAACTGATTCACCTGACTTCATTCGAAGTATTTCGAACTCCGAACGAAGTGCTTGAAGTTGTTGCCTCTTAGCCCTCGCCGTAACTTAGTACTTCTTCTTCATGGAGTCCCAAATATGCTTAGTCGTGTCTTTGCAAAGAATGGTTTCCAAGATTGAACGATCAATTGCTTGGAAGAGATAATTCTTTGCTTTAAGATCTTTTAACTTCAGTCCTTCGAGCTCTGTCTTTTGCGCATCTGTCAGCACAACACCTTCTGTTGGTTCTGCTACTCCATAAACAACAACCGTCCAATATTCTTTAGACCTCAAGAAGTTCTTCATGAGCATGCTCCAATGGTCATAGTGACCATCAAAGGGTGGAATGGCTGGCTGTACAAAACTTTCGGAAGCCATCAATTTCACTTTTTTTCTCCTCGAAACTCAAACTTGGCTTTGATACCACTGATAGAAGGAGAGAAAAGATGAAACTAAATAAATGAAGAAGCAAACTTTCTATTCAATTCACTTGCATAAAACACATACAAGATGATCCTTATATAGACTTAAACATAACTACCATACACTTAGCACTTACCCACTATTCTACCCACAATCTTAGTAATTACCCACATTTAGCACTTACTCACAATTATACCCACAATCTTAGTAACTACCCATATTTAACACTTACCCACTACTATACCCACAATCTTAGTAAGTACCCACATTTAGCACTTACTCACAATTATACCCACAATCTTAGTAACTACCCATATTTACCACTTATCCAACAAGTAGTAGTCGGTATCGTATCATCCACTCCCTAGGACCAACACATATCCTCAATATCAGCTATACAGCATGATTTATTTATTTTTTTGAAAAAAATCTAAAAAAATTAAAAATGGGGAAAAAAATAATATATATAATTATTACAATGAGATTTGAATAATAATAATTTAGAATATTGAGTTTTTTAATTACATATTGAATATAAATAGTACACATCAAAGTAAATAAACAATGAACTGTGAGTGATTAAGCATGATAATGAATTAAGTCACTATTATCAATTCATGAAGGATATATACTAAATTTAAAATTTATACAAGATGCAATGCTATATAACTACAACTCTACGACTACAGTGGCTTTTCATTTGTGATGAAATAATGTGTGAATGTTAATAATTAATGAAGGACGTAATCCTACATTTTTTTCATCGGTAACACAATACTACATTTAAAAAGTACAAAAGACCCAATGGTATATACCTCTTCATTTACCAACTTGTCCTTGTTCAACAAGAAGACAACACAATTCCAGCTAATTCAATGTTAAGAGTGGTCTAAGGAACCTCATCGGAGATATAGGTTTATATAATAAATAATATAAAGGTACTTCAAAATATGCATATTTTGGAAAGAAGAAACACTGAAGAGTACTATTAAGAAAAGAAAAAAAAAATCTTCATTGAACATAAGTACAATTATTTCGGTGATTAAAAAGTAGGCAAATTTTACAGGGTAAAGCTAGATAAAAAATCACTACATTTAGTATAACATAAAGGCATATCTTATTAACTTAATCTAAAAGTATAATATATACATTTGAATGCTTACCCATTTTAAAGGCCTTTTAAATGTAGGTTTCAAGACAAGAAGTTATCAATCAGATATACTGATCAATAACCAAATAAAACTATCAATCAGAACAGATGATAAAGAGGAAGGATTTTTTTTTTGTTCTTCTTCTTAACTTGAACTGGTTATTGGGGGTGGTCACGATCTTTGGACAAATTTAGAACATTCATTGAGAATGTTGTCATTTATTCTTCATTAAAGGTTATTCGGATATTTATGCTAGACTAGATATCGAAGATTGACAGCATTTATGTAATTTCCAACATTTATAATTGTGAATGCCCTCTTATTTTATGTAAAAAGTCAAAATGGTCTCCATACTATCCTGGTATTCTTTATTCTTATGCAGGGCTATTTTGGTTATATTAAAGATATTTTTCAAACAAAATGTTCTAGCAAGAACTTAATATTGTGTGGTTATATCGCTGTAGAAAGAACTTTATATGGTTTAGTTCTACAGGAAATATAACTGAGACATTTGTCGCTGGTTAGAAATAGCTGAATATAAGTGTTGTAGCTATTAAAAATTTGTTTCATTTGAATTCGAGTGGAGAGAAACATCAATTACAATGAGGAAGCATGTTAACAATGGAAGAGAAACTGCCCTCCCAGCCAAACCTGCTCCCGAATAGAGAATTTTGCAGGTCCACAGCAGTTTTGCTAATCCAATGAATCTAGCTTAAAAGTTAAAAACAATGCTTCACTATCCAAATGTATCAGTAAATCTGAACATATAAACTCTAATCGATATCAGGTGAACACTCCAGCTATTCGTCTAACTGTTTTTTCAACAACGTTAACCCTCTCCCATATAAGTATTGATCTTATATATGCCTTAACTCATATGCAGATTCCAGATTTGCTAAAGTGAGAAAGAACAAATCCAATATAAGTAAGAGACGTACTTTAGCAACAGATATTGAATGGAAAAGAAAACACAGACCTGCTCAGGTTCATAGTAGAGAACAAATCCAAGTGCCAAAACAGTTGTCCTCCTCACATCATCGCTGACATCTGATACAGCAAAAGGACAACCAACCTTATAATCCAGATGGCCTTGTTATTTGCTGTTCCTCCGTAGGCCAATGCCAAAGCATACATGCCACCGTAAAGCAGTATTGGATCTTGATCCCCAGTCATTTGCTCAATCAACGTGTCTGCTTCCTCTTCCCTTCCGTACACTGTCAGGGCAATTCCTAGGGATAAACCCCAGCAAGAAGGTTAGGTAGCCACATAAGAAGTGCTCAAGAACGATAATTGTGACCTAAAACTCTTTCAATGACTGCAAGGGACAACCAACCTTATAATCTTTTCATGTTGTGTGTCGTGTGCATATGAAAGCATCTCACTTGCCTTCTCACTGGAAGTTCCAACCATAAGCAAACCCATACTGATACCTGCGGCGTCACTGGCTACTGCACTATCTGAGTAAAGAACATTTTTTATATCATCGTAGATCTCCTCATCTGCTGTTCCTAGAGCTGCTAGATTGTCACGGCCCAGAATCCTTACCCGATATCGAGGGCTTAGAATTCCGTGTTATGACACCGCACGCTGGTTAAGGCGATAAGCAGACATACACATAATCTATAAATTAACTTAGCATATGGATTGAGGCATGTAAGATAGCATTAAAAATCATTTACTCATAAATTAACAACGAAAAACGTAGACAATAATAATGAAGTACTTAATCCTAACCATGCATCTAGGATATCAAATCAAAATCAGTTTCAGATAGGGTAAAACGGTCTCAAATATAAACTCACACAATTTATCAAGGCTAAAACAAGTCTCTCAAGAAATAATGAAAACTAGAGTAAATGGGTTCTCAATGCTGGTAAAAATCTGCTGGATCTACGCTCTCATCAAGGTGGTAGCCGACATCCTTGTTTATATGAGCCATCTCCGAATCAGCAGCTTTCAAATCATTAAGGACGGGATAAGTAGAATCTTCACCTGAAACTGTTAGATTTTGGGAGGGGGGTGAGTTTACTCAATCGCGTAAATTCAGCGGGTTGCACAATCGATCCACCATAACTTACTCAGGTGGGCGTGTGTGCAATCGCTTGAATTGCAATGCATTTTTAAAATATAACCAACATCTTAAATAAATAAAATAAACTTATCCATAATTCATAGACTATCATAATCAAGACTGAAAAATATACTAACATAACATGAAGAGTGCATGATGCTTCTATTTTCTTATCTCTTTTCCTATTTGTCTCATCAACTTAGCATACATAACATATCGTAAGTCTTATTAATTACTCCATACGCCTACACAACGTACTTCGCATCTTATCTTATTTAAACGATCTGTGCCAGGATCGCTGCTCGAGCCTACCACGCGAGGTCCACATGTAGATAACCACCTAACCTCGATATCATAACATAAACCACCATCCAGCCAGATGAGGTTACCGGCATAGTAATCACGATGTCCCCTTAGTTCGAGACAAGGCTATAATGTCCTTAAGACCCGTCTTGGCTGCAGACGTTAAGCCCTTACGGTGGCTTGTAAGGTATGGCGCGTGTAGAAACTTAATTTATATTTAGCCGGCCTTCACAGCGTATCTTAACATATCATAACATTATTCGGTTCTGGGCTTAGGTCCCCGCCCCGATTTTATATTTGCGTGGGCTTAAGTCCCCACTTTCTTAATATATATGTGTCTTAACATATTCTTTTCTCATTTTTTCTTAAAACTTAGTTAGAATACACCACGGTGTGATAGGCTTCACTAAACCACGTTTTCCAAGGGACGGGTTCCGTAGTAACCTAGATGTACTTCGTGTGGTATCCCATACTACCATAGAGGGGTTGCATCCGTACATGGATGCCTACATTCCAAGTTCCACGTGACCGTGAAAGAAACCCCACCGTGACGAAGGCTTAAGTCATGTGTCATATTTTATTCTTAACTTATATGCGTATGCCCTATCATAATTTTCTATATGATGAATGTCATATGATAATGGTGAACATATATAAGAATGAATTATAACATAAACCTTAAACATTTCATATTTTTGAAGAAAATTAATAAAGAGCATAACATACGAAATATTAAAGTAAAACAGAAAATAAGAAATATTTAACTATATTTATTTTACAATAGTGTTGAAACTATACTTCATTAAGGTTAATTATATTCATGAAATTTGGTGATTGACTGGTATAGCGATCCAACCTATTTTAAAATTCTAAAGGAGCGCATGTGTCAATTCAAGAATTGTATGAGGCTTAGAGGAGGTAATAGAATGGTAAGTATTGAAAAACGTTCATATTTGACCCCTTAAACTTATAGATTGTTATTCGATACAAGCTATTTAATATATTTTATTTAATCTTAGCGATTTATAAGTCTAGAGATAAGTTTAGCGTAAAGTAGTCCAAGAGTTAAAAAATTAATGTCAAATCCGTGTAACCTTGGATCATCTAAAACGTATCCCGACTTGCAGCTCAATTTTGACCATAAAAATATTAAATTCGTGAAATCACTATTTCAGACAAAGTTATAGATCTCGTTGTCTTCTTTCCAATGCCGCAAGAATCACGTCAATCCGAGTTCAAGATAAAAATTTATGGCCACAATACCGAGGCTATGTCTGTTGAAGAGTTTGGCCGAATTTCACAAAAATCTGGGAAAAACGATCCTATCGATTTTAGGCCTAATTTCTATGTTTTTAAGACCCAAAATTTATCAAAATTTAAGGAAAAATTAGGGTTTTCTTTTTAAGAAATAACTGAATAATTTAAGATGGATTTAGAGGCACCCACCTGTTGAAGCGTGATTCGAATCCTACGATGATTTAGGTTGATGGAGATCGGATTCGAGAGACGATATGCCCGAGTCTTTTCGCAAGAATTCCTTTCTTACTATAAATTAATCGCGGCGATGAGAAACTTTGATGGTGTAAGATTCTCTGATAAGATCGAAAATCGATGGAGATCCGACAAGGAATTATGAAAGATGGCACTGTCAGAGCTTTTACAAAGAAGAGGGGGTAAAGAGAGACAACTGAGAGAAGAAGTAAATATATATCTAATTCCCTGTATAGGTTAACTCTAATTAAGACTTTCCGTATAAGATTTAATAAAATAATAGTTTTTACACGCAAGTAGAATTCATACGTGACTTGAAAAGCTTGAGAAGAGGTTTTGCTCCAGCGCTTTGTGTAAGCACCAAGGTAAATAGTGATTCTCTCCCGAATTTATAGTTGTGCCCTTTAACCCGCTTCACTCTTCAAACGGGCATAACTTTTTATATTCTTATCGAAAATCGACAAATTATATATCGTTGGAATCGTATCGACGAGTACTCCGCAATGAGTGTAATATTGATATATATAAAAAAATTAGACTATTTCTAAAGTGGATATATTCCGGTGTGGAGCGTAAGCACCACGCACTGTGTGGTACATCATCTAATATCATTAAATAAAATTCAAAAATCTGGGTTATTACATAGACCAAGACCCAAGCAAGTTCCATGTTGGATAACCTGCAGAACAGGAAATGGTCGCAATAATAGAAGGGAACTCATTTTCAAATCTAGGATATATATATATATATATATATATATATATATATAAAGCAGTGGAAAGGATACTATGCAAAGTATTCAGATGAAACGCGCGCCTCAACACTTGCATTGTGTAGGCTTTCACGAAGGAATTGTTTGATTCCTTCTCCATGGTTGGCATGAATCAAACCAAGTGCATAAAGGGCACCACTCCGAGTACGGACTTCCACCACCACCAGCACCACTCTAGGGCAGGTAAGGAGCATGGATTAAAATATTGTCCGATACCGATACGTATCGGTTTTGGACTTGAACGATACGATATATTAGGTTTTTATTGTCCCCGTTAAAAAACAGTCAAATTATCGTTCAATTTATCGTTTGTATCGGACGATAATTTGAAATTATCATCCGATAATTTCAAATTATCGGTTTTGATGTTTTTTTTTTTTTGAAAAAAATTCGGAAAGTATTGTCCGGAACCGATACATATCGTCCTATACGTATCGGTTTTGGGGCTGGACGATAGGTATCGAAAAGCCAAGATTTTGATTCATGGTAAGGAGCCATTAGAGACCTGCCTTGCTGGAGGGGACCTCTATGAATAACACCTAGTCCAGCTGTGGCGCTGAACTTAGCCCAGTTTGTAGCTCTGCTAAGCCAGTCCTGCCAAGCAAAATAGAGCTTCTTCATTTATATGTATAAAAATCAGTGAATTTCAAAATTAATCAATTCGTAATATAAGGGAAAAAAAAGTAATATCTCAATCACCAGATTTTCTCTAAGAAATGTATCCACAGTTGTGCCGGCATGCATTATTGCGTTGGCATATATAGTTGCACTGTGGCAGACACCATTCCTCATTTCAACTGACTGCTATATTGTCTTCAGTATCAGAAGATCCGATCTGTATAAAAATCCAAGCATGCAAGTAGAAGTAATTTCTCAGACTGACTTGACAAAATGTTTTATCAAATTGTTCATTTATACATCAAGAGTTGGAGAAAGAAAGTCAAATGACGCAGCTGTTATGGCTGTACAGAAACTGTAATGTAAACTGCATTGATGTCTCTCCGGACAAAATCCCCTCGGTTTTTGCCACCCTCTCCATATAAATCACTTCACTTGGAACCATTTCATGTACATTCCCATTTGGAGCATGAGCTCCATCTGTCATCGGAACATCCACTGCTGCATTGGCTGCAGTACCATTTCCATTTTGAGAAGAATCTGCCCCGCTAGATCCATCTATTGCCTCTGGAGGTTGCTCCATTGTAATTGTTGGATTACACCAACTAGGATTGGAAGAAGATGACACTCTAAAGAGAAGAAAGTTGTTCTCATGTATAGAAAAATATCAAAATTGAAGACTAAAGTAATATACTACTTAGAACCTTTTTAATTTCATTCATATAACTTGTAAATATGAAAATACATAAGTGATAAAAATAGCCCAAAATACAAAATTGGAAATAAATGAGCATACACTTCCAAAGCAACTACCTAGCCTAAAAAAAAATAGAAAATTACATTCTCAAAGTATATTTCATATTCTTAAAACACTACATTAATTACACCAATTTCCTATGACAAAAAATAATTTCAAGATTGACCAATATAACTCCAAATGGGCCAATGACCCAAAAGACAAAATGGGCCAAATGGGCCGGTCTAGCTTATAATTCTAACAGCTCCCTTTAAGCTAGACCGATCGAACGCCGAACCTTTCTTTCTTCAATGCCTTTGTAAAAATATCCACTATTTGATCTTGTGATATGTAAGGTGAAAAACGGGATGAAATGAT
Organism: Chloranthus sessilifolius; assembly: GCA_021018995.1. Lineage (NCBI taxonomy): Eukaryota > Viridiplantae > Streptophyta > Magnoliopsida > Chloranthales > Chloranthaceae > Chloranthus > Chloranthus sessilifolius. The sequence continues at coordinate 116,333,706 of CM037594.1, read as the reverse complement.
ACTTAATTCACCATCATTGATCAAGTCACAGATGAAATGATACTTAATTCGAATGTGCTTACTTTTATAGTGAAAAACGGGATTCTTGGTTAGTACAATGGCTGAACGATTATCACAAAATAAATTTATAGCATCAATTTATGAATGCTTAAGTTCTTTTAAGACCCAACTAAACCAAAGTGTTTAATAGCCCGCCAATACTAATAAAATGTACTCCGCTTCGATTGTAGAGAGAGCAACAATTTATTGTTTCTTTGAAGTCCATGAAATTGAACCCGAACCAATATTAAAATTATAACCGGAAGTGCTTTTGCCATCATCTACACTTCCACCCCAATCACTATCACAAATCCAACCAAACATGAATTTTGAACCCTTTTGTAATATATACCATCAATAATGGTACCACATCTGCATTCCAATGACTTCTTCTAGGTGATTACATGAAACGGCTAATTATGCTAACCGCAAACATAATATCCGGTCTTGTGGCGGTCAAGTACATGAAGCTACCAACAAGACTCCGATAAACAGTTTCATTAACTTTGTTTTCATTATCATTTTTGCTAAGTTTCAAACCAACCTCCATTGGAGTGCAAATAGGATTTGCATCTTTCATTCTAAACTTTTTCAATAAATCTTTTGCATACTTCTTTTGAGATATAAAAATATCATCTTCATTTTGCTTTACTTCAATGCCAAGAAAGAAATGTAGGAGACTCATATCGGTCATCTCAAATTCAAGCATCATGAATTTTTTAAATTCATCACATGTGCTTGAACTATTGCCGGTGAAAATTAAATCATCAACATATAAACAAACAACTAAGAACTCACATTGAGTGTTTTCTTTGATGTAGAGAGAGTGTTCAAAAGGATACCTCTTGAATCCATTCTTCATAAAGTACCCATCAATACGGCTATACCATGCCCTTGGTGTTTGCTTTAAACCATAAAGTGCATTCTTCAATCTACAAACTTTGTGCTCTTTACCCTTTTCCACATATCCGAGAGGTTGATCAACATAAACTTCTTCAAGAATGTCATTTAAGAATATTGATTTGACATCTATTTGATAAACCTTTCAATTTCTTTGAGCCACCAATGCTAAGACCAATCTAATAGTCTTAAGCCGAGCAACGGGAGCAAAAACTTCATTGAAGTCTAAGCCATGTCTTTGCTTGTAGCCTTTCACCACTAACAGAGCTTTGTGCCTTTCGACTTCACCTTTTGCATTTAACTTGATTTTATATATCCATTTTATACCAATGGATTTGTGCTCATTTGAAAGTTTCGTTAACTCCCAAGTCTCATTTCTTTTTATGGAGTCAATTTTTTGATTCATTGCATATTTTCACTTTTCTTCTTGAGATGCTTCTTCAAAAGAAATTGGATCGGTATCGGCATATAGTGCAAAGTTAATCTCATATTCATCAAAAAGTCTTCTTGATACTTCATAAATTTCATTGATGCTTTTGGTCTTCTTTGGAGGAGAATTAGAACTTGATGATGATGATGATGATGAAGATGGTGAAGATGAAGATGGAGAGGAAGTTCTATCCTCCTCATGCTCACAATTTTGAGCATCTTTCAATTCTTCTTCGTTGGCACAAATAGACTTTTGTTTCTTTTCTTGAAAATCTCAATCTCATGCTTCTTCTTCATTAAATTTTACATCTCTACTAATGATACTTTTCTTGGTGATGGGATTAAACAATTTATATGCTTTTGAAGTTTCACTATAACCAATAAGAATGCATTTTTTGGATTTATCATTCAATTTTTTTCTTCTTTCATCAGGCACATGAGAATATGCAATGCTACTAAATATTCTTAAATGCGCAACACATGGTTTGTGTCCATTTCATGCTTCTTGTGGTGTCATGCCTTCAACACTTTTGAAAAACGTACGATTCAAAAAATAGTTGTCACATGAAACGGCTTCGGCCCAAAATATATTTGGCATCTCTTTGGCTTTTAACATACTTCTAGCCAATTTCATAAGGGTTCTATTTTTTCTTTCGGTAACACCATTTTACTGAGGTGTGTACCGAGTGATTAATTGATGCCAAATGCCATTATTTTTTAAGAAATTCTCAAAATCATGAGAAACATATTCACCACCTTGATCGGTACGCAAAGTTTTCAACATAAAAATACTTTGCTTTTCAACCAAGGCCTTAAATGTTTTGAAGTGGCCAAAGACCCCCGATTTTTCTTTGAGAAAATAAATCCAAGATTTACGACTATAATCATTAATAAAAGTGAGAAAATAACAATTACCACCAATAGAAGTGATGTGCATAGGCCCGCATAAGTCCGAATGAACAAGCTCAAGAGGATTTGATGCCCTCCAAGCTTTCCCAATCGGAAAATAATTTCTTTGATATTTTTTGAGTGCGCAACCTTCACAAACTTGGTCTTTACAATCAATATTTGTCATGCCTCTCACCATGTGATTTTTGCACATGAGAGTCAACGAGCTAAAACTCAAGTAGCCATATCGAAGATGCCATAGCCATGATTTATCTTGGATGATGGAATTGAAGCAAGGAAGAACTTCATTTTAAAACTTAAGCAGAAACATCTTGTTTGGAGTCATCTTTACTTTGGCAATGAGAGCATTATTCATATCCTTAATTTCACATCCATCTCCTTTGAAATAAATATTGTGTCCTTTCAAAAGGAGTTGTCCAACACTTAGAAGATTGTGCTTGAGGTCGGGTATATAAAAAATATTTGAAATGCGTTTGATTTCTTTCTTTGATTGAACAAGAATATCACCTCTTCCCTTTACGGACAGTCGTTTATCATCGCCGGTCCTTACTTCACTTTGAATAGATTCATCCAAAGTGACAAATACGTCTTTGTTTCCCGTCATGTGGTTACTACAACCACTATCAAGATACCAATCTTCATTAAATACAACTTCTTAAACATTACAAGCAAAAAAGAGTGTGTCATCTTCTTTACTTTGATTGTTCTCTTGAATAAAATTTGATTCTTTTTTTTCTTCTTCCGCCAATCTTTTTCTACAAAATTTTATAGTGTGACCATATTTTTGACAATGATAACATTGAATATTAGAAAGAGAAGATATGCCTCTTCCTCTTCCCCTTCCTCTTGATGACAAGATGACTCATCTTTATCTCTTTCTTTTGCTCGATATCTTCCTCCATTATGTCTTCCTCGTTCATGATTAGAATGCCTTCCTCTTGCACCTCTAGAACTTTCCTTAAAGGAAATTTGAGTTTGAAAAGTTTGCTCTAGAGGAGTAGAATCAAATTACTTCATACGAAGTTCATGGGATTGAAGCGATCCCAACAAACTTTCCAAAGACAAAGTAGATAAATCTTTAGATTCTTCAATTGCAACAACAATATATTCAAACTTACGAGTCAAACTTCTAAGAATTTTTTCTACAATTCTTTGATCTTGAAGATTTTCACCATTAATCCTTAATTGATTAACGAGAGAAATTACTCGATTGAAAAAATCTCCATTCGCTTCCGAATCCTTCATTCTTATAGAATCAAACTCACTTTGAAGAGTTTGGAGCCGCACCAATTTAACTTTATCTTCGTCTTTGTATGAAGTATTGAGAGTATCCCATGCTTGCTTTGTCGATGACACCAATGAAATTCTTTCAAAAATAACTTCATCCACAGCTTGATAGATAAGAACAAAGGCTTCTTGTCATTCTTACGATTTTCTTTCAACTCATTGAGTTGAGCTTATGTGAGAGCCGCTTGATCCTCCGGTTTTACATATTTGGTCTCAACAATATCCCACAAATCTTGAGACCCATATAAAACCTTCATTTGAATACTCCATTGATTGTAGTTCTTACAGGTAAAACGAGAAAGTTGAAGTTGCAATATATTGAAAGCCATAAATCTCAAGCTCTGATACCACTTTGTTGGATTATACTAACTAGGATTAGAAGAAGATGTCACTCTAAAGAGAAGAAAGTTGTTCTCTTGTGTAGAAAAATATCAAAAATAAATACTAAAGTGATATACTACTTAGAACCTTTTAAATTTCATTCATATGACTTGTAAAAATGACAATACATGAGTGATAAAAATAGCCCAAAATACAAAATCGGGAATGAATAAACATACACTTTCAAAGCAACTACCTAGCCTAAAAAAAGATAGAAAATTATATTTTCAAAGTATATTCCATATTCTCAAGACACCATATTAATTACACTAATTTTGTAACAATCCCCAGATCTGTACACTACACAGTATCAATAAGGGTCCGGTCAGGCATATGGTTATCATAGGACATAACTGATCTAAGTAGTTCCGTCACTATTGGTACTTTGCGATCTAAATCAGAAACACACACTTACCTCTAAAATGCTAGTAGAACTGAAAAGAAGAAATTAGCGGAACAAGTATATATGCTCCACACATGAAGTTAGGCCTAGCTATTCCTTTGGTCTAAAAGTGTCACACATAAACAAAGCAAAATGGTATAGTAGAATAGCTTTACATATTACTAAAGCCTGGTTTTTGTTTTTTTTTATTTCAAGTATAAAACAAAATTCCTATTTTGATACAAGAAGTCTTTTTGTTTTGTTTTGTTCTGCAGTACACTACAAAGGTAGTGTTGGTTTACAGGAAAGCTTAATCTAAAGTAGCTTGTAAGCTACTTGCATGAATAAGTGTTTACACGACTCAAATGAGTCACCTTATGGGTTCATGCACGCAAAGCGCATCAAACCCTTATAAAACCTACGAACATGACCGTCATCTTCCTCCTTTACATTCCATTGAAAGAAAATCCTGCACCTATGGTCTACAACTCTAAAGACACCATAGTCACGTACAGCGATCCTAGCCCAGTCCTAATTACCTTTGATATAGGATGATAATGTGCAGTGAAATATGATGATATTTCACCCTTAAAGACCTACATTTAGCTATCCGATGAAATCCATTTAACATGATTTATATAGTTTTAGTGATTTACAAGCCTGGAGATGTGTTGAGCATGAAATAACCCAAAAGTTCATAATATAACGTCAAATTCGTGCTACATTGGCTCATTCGAAACTTATCCCGACTTGGAGCTCAATTTGAACCTTCAAGACGTTAGATTCATAAAATTGTCAAAACATAGAAGTTGTAGAACTCGTCGTCAGCTTTCCAACGCCATAAGAATCGCCTCAATCTGACATCGGGATAGAAAGTTATGGCCGAAATACCGAGGCAGTATCTGAATGCAAAGTGTAGCAGGAATTCACGAAAATCTGGGAGGTCGATTGATCGACCAAATTTGAATTTGAGTTTGGAATTTTGTTTGGCCGCGAGAATCTCGGTACTCCTTTCACGGAATAAAATCTTGGAGGAAAAAGCGGCTTCTTTTTTGGCAATTAAGGAAAAAGATATTCTTGGAGATATATTCATTCGGGGAGTCCTTCGGAGATAATTTTGATTCTTATTATTTTTCTGCATTCTTCTTTTTAGAGAGTTCTATTTTTTTAGAGAGTTTTCATTTTTCTGTATTCTTCTATTTTTAGTTTTCTGCGTTTCAAAGTGTAAGGACATTGAGTCCCATTTTCTTGAACTATCTTTTTAATATTCATTTTGAGAAGAAGATAAGTCCTAGTTTTCTGATTTGGATCCACTTTCAAGAAGGAGGTGTACGTACTTTGGATTAAAGCTTTCGTAGATTTTTGTGGATAATTCTTTACGGTATTTTAATGGCATTTTCAACTTCTGCATTTATTTTATTGCTTATTTCAGTTATGTGTGGCTAGTTTCATTAAGGATGGGGATCTAATGAACCCCATCCGAGGTATTCATTTATATTAATATAAATCTGTGATTGAGATGTCAGATGCTTTTTAAGACCCTAATATTCATTGAAAATGGTGAAATCATTATTTCAGTCTGAGATCTAGGAGCTAATCATGCCCTATAATTTCAGATCTGCAATAATGATTTTATCCTAATTATCACCCATCTCGGGGTGAAGTTTTACCATCATTTGAGGTGTGAGTGTTAATCATACACTCATGGGGTGTTAATCATACATCTCCTTGATCTCGGATTGATAGTATGACTTTATCCCAGTGGCGAGTTCCAATCACGATCTGAGGTGTAGGTGTTAATCATACACCCATGGGGTGTTAATCATACATCTCCTTGATCTTAGATCGTACTTTGGAAATTACCCTAGAGATTGGATTCTAAATATTGTCCGAGGTGTGAGTGTTAATCATACACTTATGGGATATTAATCATACATCTCCGTGATCTCAGATCTATATTTTAGAACTCACGTGTGTATAGGGCAGTGCTTCTTTTGAGAAATCTGTTAAAGATCTCATATCTCAATCCACAGATTGGTATTTTGTAAATGATAAACCTACGATGGGAGGATTTAACATCTCAATCCTTATCTTTCATTAATTGTTAAATTCTTTTAGTATTTATCTGTTAGCATTTATCTCATGTATCAGAAACCTAGATTATTGGTTACTGTGAAAGATCTGTGGAAATTTTTTTAGTTAATTGATATTTCTGTTTTTACATTTTCTCACCAATCCTCGTGGGAACGATCTCGTACTTTGCACCCACTGACTACATCACGATTCGTGTACTTGCGAGTACAAATTTTAGGACACATCAAGATTTTGGCGCCGTTGCCGGGGATCGGGAGTAGAAAATTAAAAACTTTTGGAAAATAGAAAATTAATTTTAAGAATCTTTGTAGGTTTGAACTCAGTAACTTAAAAAAAAAAATTCAAATTTTAAATTCTCGATCGATCGACCTAAACAGTCGATCAATCGACTCTTCTCTTGGTCGATCAATCGACCTAAACAGTCGATCAATACACACTTAAAAAAAAAAAAAAAAAAAAAAATTTTACACTATTGTGTATGCACACAAGGTCTTCTAGAGACAAATCTTTAGAATCTCTGAATCCTGAGATTGAGCGAACGTGTCGTTCAAATCGAAAAGAAATTAGAACAGGTCGAGAAGTAAGAACCGAACCATCAATTCAATTCACAATGAATGCAAACGGTTGTGAAAATCAACATCATGAAAATGAGGAGGAACCAACCCTGAGGGAGTTGTTCGCCCCAATTACTACAAATACCCCTTCTTGCATCACGTATCCTGCCACACCTGGTGGCAGATTCGAAATCCGAACCAATGTGATACAAATCTTACCAATTTTTCACGGTATGGATAGAGAAAATCCATATCAACATATCAAAGACTTTGTTGAAGTCTGTTCATCGGTATATCAAAATTTTAGTGAAGAATCTGTGAGATTATGTCTATTTCCTTTCTCTATAAAGGATAAGGCCAAAGCATGGTTAAACTCTTTACCAGCTGGATCCATAACCACCTGGGATCAAATGGTTAAGAAATTTTTGTCAAAATTTTTTCCCATGGCTAAGACTAATGCCTTAAGACGTGAAATCATACATTTTACACAAGAAGATGATGAGAGATTCTATGAAGCCTGGGATAGATTCATGGATATCTTATTGAAATGTCCTCACCACGGATTCTCAAAATGGAGATTGGTCCAATATTTTTACAACGGATTGGATCAAGCTAATCGACATTTGATTGAATCCATGAACAGTGGAGGATTCTTGGGATTGAGAGAAATTGAATCTTATCAATTCTTGGAAAAGTTAGCAGAAGACTCACAACAATGGGACTTCTCTAGCAATCGAGATCAACCAAAGAAGACTCGAGATCAAGCAGGAAACTCAGCAAAGAAAGGAGGATTGTATGTGGTGAAAGAAACACCCGACCTGATGACAAAAATAGATTTCCTCACTCAACAAATTGAGGAATTGAAATTGAAGAAAAATATAAGTGTTGTAAATGTACAACCAGACCCATGCTCATATTGTGCAAGCCCAATGCACACAACTGACGGCTACCCGTCACTGCAAACGTACTCAGAAGATCCTAGTGAACAATTGAATGCATTGAACACCTATGGGCGGAATCAGGGAAATGTTTTTAATGAAAACAATCCAAATAGTTGGAAATATCATCAGAATTTCTCATGGAAACAGGGAAATCAAAGACCTCAAGGCCGAGGTCAAGGGATGAATTTATACCCAAATCAAAATTTCAATCAGGGACCACAACAACAGTTTGGTCAAGGACAATTCTAACATCACTATGGAGGAGGAAACCAATTTTACCCAAATCAAAATCAAAATGTGCAACCCAGCCAATCAAACCAAAATTACCAGTTCTCACAATCAACAAGTCAACCTGGGTTTGCACAAAAATTTCCTCCACCAGTGTTTAATAATCAACAAGGAAATGTTGCTCCGCGTCAGTCTCAAAATCAATATCCTCAGAGTGAGGATATGTGGAAGTTCATTCAATCCAATACCTCTTCAATATCAAGGATAGAGACGCAATTAGGGCAACTGGTGACACTCCTCTGCGAGAGAGAGAAGGGATCATTCCCGAGCCAACCGGTCCCAAATCCACGAGGACAGATGGCTATTGAGCATGCCTCAACCTCATCTCAGGAGGAGAGCCAACAACAGATCAAGGCTATCACTACATTGCAATCTGGGAAGGAAGTCGACAACAAAGTAGAAATGCCAGAAGAAGATGAGAAGCATGAACCTAAAGTCGAAATTAAGAAGGACAAGGAAGCAGCAGAAGAAGAGAAACAAGGAAAGCAAGAGAAGATGGCAGATAAGAACGAGAGAGAGAAGAGTTTCATACCCAAGGCCCCATATCCTCAAAGGCTAGTGGGACCGAAAAAGACTCGCGATCAGGAAGGAATCATTGAAATGTTTAAGCAACTGAAAATAAATATCCCCTTCCTAGACGCCATTCAATTCGTGCCAGCATATGCTAGGTTTCTAAAGGATTTAGTCACGATAAAGCGAAAGACTAATGTCCCAAAGAAAGCCTTCTTAGCAGAACAGGTAAGCTCGGTTCTACAAGCGAGACTGCCAATCAAATATAAGGACCCCGAATGTCCTACGATTTCAATCATCATAGGAGAGAATCACATCGATCAAGCACTCCTAGACGTTGGAGCAAGTGTCAATTTGTTGCCATACACGGTGTACAAGGAACTTGAGTTGGGGGAACTAAAACCTACAGCTATGACCCTTCAACTTGCTGATAGGTCAATTAAGATTCCTAGGGGAATAGTCGAAGATGTTCTGATCAAAGTAGACACCTTCTACTTTCCAGTTGACTTTGTTGTATTGGATACGGAACCCACTCCTCAGCGCAGAAACAATGTTCCCGTAATTTTAGGAAGACCATTTCTGGCAACATCGAACGCTCTAATCAATTGCCGAAATGGGATAATGAATTTATCATTTGGGAACATGATGCGAATCAATATTTTTCATATTTCAAACAAAATTGAAGATGAGGAACATGCACAAGTTTGCATGATTGATGACATTGTGGAAAATGGATTTTTTTCTTCAGAATATGAGGACCCTTTAGAGGCCTATTTAGCACATTTTGGCAAAGACTTCGATGTGGATAAGGTGATACACGAGGTCAATGAGATGCTAGGCTCAACGCCTCTCTTGGGAGAAAAAGAATGTCAACTGAAAGATGAGAAGAAGGAAGAAGATTGCGAAGATGAATCACATCGATCAAATGAAGAAGAAAAATCAAACCTGAAACTAAAACCACTCCCTGCGGATTTGAAATATGCGTACCTGGATATTGATGAAACTGAGCCAGTAATTATTTCAGCGAATTTAAATGAGGACCAAGAAGAACAGCTCATTGAAGTACTTCAAGACCACAAGAGTGCGATCGGATGGTCTATCAAAGATATTAAAGGAATCAGTCCAACGGTGTGTATGCACCGAATTCATCTAGAAGAAAGCGCTAAACCCTCAAGAGAACCACAACGTAGATTGAATCCCATAATACAAGAAGTGGTGAGAAATGAGGTCATTAAGCTGCTAGATGCTGGGATCATATATCCAATCTCCATGGGTGAGCCCAACACAAGTGGTACCCAAAAAGTCTGGAGTTACAGTGGTGAGAAATGACGAGAATGAGCTAGTACCAACAAAAGTTCAAACTGGTTGGAGAGTGTGTATTGACTACAGGAAGTTAAATTCAATGACTAGAAAGGATCACTTTCCTCTCCCATTCATTGACCAAATGCTAGAAAGATTGGCAGGGAACCAATACTATTGTTTCCTTGACGGCTATTCTGGGTATAATCAAATAGTCATTGCACCAGAAGATCAGGAAAAGACAACGTTCACTTGTCCTTTTGGAACGTTTTCTTATCGTCGAATGCCGTTTGGACTTTGCAATGCTCCAAAGGTGTATGCTGAGTATATTTTTTGATATGGTGGAAAGATTTCTGGAAGTCTTCATGGACGATTTTTCTATTTATGGAGACAACTTCGGTGATTGTTTGTATAATCTATCTCTTGTTCTTGCGAGATGTGAAGAGAAAAATCTTGTTCTAAATTGGGAAAAATGTCATTTCATGGTGAAAAGTGGTATCGTCTTGGGACATATCATATCATCCCGAGGTATTGAGGTGGACAAAGCTAAGGTAGAATTGATCTCAAACCTTTCACCACCAAGAACAGTAAAAGAAGTTAGGTCATTCTTTGGACACGCCGATTTTTATCGACGTTTCATAAAGGATTTTAGCAAAGTTGCAAAACCATTGTGCAACCTACTGGCTAAAGATGCCCCATTCATCTTCGATGAAAAGTGTACAAATGCCTTTGAAAGTATTAAGGCAGAATTGGTCAAAGCCCCTATCATCCAATCACCAGATTAGAAGCTCCCATTCGAGATCATGTGTGACGCATCGGATTATGCAATCGGTGCTGTTTTGGGACAACGGGTAGAGAAAGTTCCGCATGTCATTTACTATGCAAGTCGTACCCTCAATGATGCGCAACTGAATTATTCTACCACCGAAAAAGAACTCCTAGCAGTAGTCTTTGCTTTGGACAAGTTCCGATCCTATTTGTTGGGATCAAAAGTGGTAGTGTTTACTGACCATGCAGCTCTTCGTTACCTCTTTTCAAAGAAAGATGTAAAAGCTCGATTATTCCGATGGATTCTACTCTTACAAGAATTTGATCTGGAAATCAAAGACAAAAAGGGATCAGAAAATGTAGTTGCTGATCATTTGTCTCGAATCATTGTTGAAAAATCTGAGGATCTGATTCCAATTTTGGAAAGCTTCCCTGATGAATAATTGCTCGCTGTTGAATATCTACCATGGTATGCTGATCTGGTTAACTATTTAGTGACAGATCAGATACCTGAGCATTGGAATAAAAATGAAAAAGCTATCTTTCTAGCACGAGCCAAGCATTATTTCTTTGAGGACCCATACCTGTTCAAATATTATGCTGATCAGATCATCAGACGGTGCATTCCAAAACAGGAGCAGTCAAAAATCATCTCATTTTGTCATGAGTTGTCCTGTTGAGGATATTTTAGCTCAAAGAAGACTGCAACGAAGATTCTCCAATGTGGATTTTATTGGCCAACAATCTTTAAAGATTGTCATCAGCACTGCATTTCATGCAGTAATTGTCAAATGTCTTTGGCAATTTCCAAAAGAAATATGATGCCTTTAAATCCAATCCTGGAAGTTGAACTGTTTGACGTTTGGGGAATAGACTTCATGGGCCCATTCCCCAATTCTTTTGGAAATTTATCGTCTTGGTTGCGATGGATTATGTCTCAAAGTGGGTGGAAGCACCGCCTCAGAAACAAATGACCATGAGTAGTGGTTAAGTTTCTTAAAATGAGTTATTTCCAAGATTTGGTACTCCACGTATTATTATTAGTGACGGCGGAAAGCACTTTTGTAATAAAGTTTTCGCTCAACTGATGAAGAAATATGGGATCACTCACAGGGTGGCTACACCATACCACCCTCAAACTAGTGGACAAGTCGAAGTTTCAAATCGAGAAATTAAACATATTCTAGAGAAAATGATAAAGCCCAATCGGAAGGATTGGTCGTTGAAATTAAACGACGCACTCTGGGCCTATCGGACAGCATTCAAGGCTCCCATAGGAATGTCTCCCTATCGAATGGTTTTTGGCAAAGGTTGTCATTTACCTGTTGAATTGGAACATCTGGCCTATTGGGCTATTAAGTCTTTAAACTTCGATTTACAGAGAGCTGGGGATAAGCGAAAATTGGAAATTACAGAATTAAAGGAAGTGAGAGCTGAGGCATATGAGTGTGCCAGATCCTACAAGGACCGCATGAAGCGTGTTCATGATCCGTCTATTTTGAGAAAATCATTCACTGTGGGACAGAAGGTGTTGTTGTATAACTCAAGACTACATCTGTTCCTTGGGAAACTCAAAACCCGTTGGAGCGGTCCTTTCCTAGTCAATCGAGTATTTCCAAATGGGGCAGTTGAGCTGTGCAACTTGCGAAATGAAAGTATGTTTCGAGTCAACGGGCAATGGGTAAAACCGTTTTTGGAAAATTACACTGAAAAGTTCGATGAACTTGAGTTGAGGAATCTTGATCAATCGGGATGAAACACAAATTTTTGAATGTCGAGCTAGCGACGTTAAACTTGGCGCTTCTTGGGAGGCAACCCATGTTGTTTTTGGTGATTTACACATTTGAAAAAAAATAAATAATAATAATTTTAAAAAAAAAAAAGCAAAATCAATCGAAAAAAAAAAATAGAAGAGTTTTACATTTTACTATTAAGATCGATAATAAATGATCAATCGACCATGATCGTCAATCGATCGATTTTTGAGAAAAAAAAAGGTCAATCGATCGACTCATTGAGTCCATAATACATCGATCAATCGACCATTTATCGATCGATCGATAATATCTTTTAAAGTCAACTTTCGTTGACTGGATTAGTCGATCGATCGACTCTTCTTGGTCGATCGATCGACCGATCAGCTTTCGAAAATTTTAAGTTGTCTAGTACGATCGGATTCTTTGTTTTGCTTCGTAGACGTCTTTCATCATATCTCAAACACTCATTTTCTATTTAAACTAAACACCCTGCAACCTTGCCTCCATCCTTTCTTCATCACCCCCTCCTTCTCATATTCCATCAATGGCCGGCAGAACTTATTTTACAAGGTCCACCCTCAGGAAGATGGAAGAACCAGCAAGAAAACGAGAACGGATTTCGGGTACATACCCTCCGTTGGATCTCACCAACGTTACTGTGGTTGATCTGGACCCCTTCCCTGTTCAGTTTTGGGAAGAGCCAGCACGTAAAAGAGTGAATCGTTCCGTCAAATCTATCCCATCCTTCTCCACCGATATCGAGATAATTGATTTGGATGCGTTTCCGTCACCGACCCTTATCCCAAATTCTCCATCACCCATTCCTTCCATTTCATCTCTACCACCACCTACTTCATTGGCTGCATTCATCCCTAAATCAATCCCCAAGGAGGTTATTGATCTCATTCCAACTGAGACTTGGGCGAAATTGTATTCGTCTCCACCACTTCGGGATCTACCCTCGAGTAGTACGCCCAATCCTTCATCACTACAACCTCCGGATGTGATTCCTAATTCCTTCAATCCGCGGAGGATCACCAGTGCAATGTGGGATTTCGCGTTTCCAATCAAATTCTATGTTTGGACACATATGCAGGAAATTGTAGGAAAATCATGTGTTTCGATACATATCCGAGAAAATGCAGGATTAACTAAATCATGTGTGTCCGGATAAAAATTGAACCGTCTAATGGCAAGCCCATGATATAGAGATCTAGTATGTCGAAGATTAGGCGAAAGAATCTTTATCGTCTAATCTAAAGAAGTCAACAGTTTAGACACAAAACCTAGGTTTCAAAGAATGAATCTTGGGTTGTAAATATAGGTACCCCTATTGCCGAGAGGAGTGAGATGCAATAATGTCAAATATATAAAAGGATATATAAAAGGGTATCTTTATTTACAACCTAAGATTCTTCCTTCTCAATTCGGATTTCACATACTTAAATTGTTAACTAGTTTAAATCAGACAATGGATATCATTTTTCGCCCTCATCTTTCTCACGATTAATCTTAATATCATGGCATGCAAATCAGACGGTCAGATGTTGATTCCAATGGTAGACGTCCCAAAATGCGAAGGTCAACTATTTTTCCAGTGATCTAAGTCACTTTTGAGATGTGTGTCTTATAGAATCAACATTTGACCGTCTGATAAGGACGTCGTGATCTTAAGATCTATCAAGAGGATGATTGGAACAAAAAATAATCTCCATGATCTGATTCAAATCAGTCAATGATTTTTGTCCGTGAAAAATTTGTGTGGTATTACTAATAAATGGATGAGAAGAACCGTACCCTTATCTTTTTCTTCTTCACTCCTCTTATCTTTCCGAGATTTTGGCAAATTGAAATGCTCAGGGGTACCTCGAACTCTTCACTCTTGAATGAGCAGAAAATTTATATTTTGTATTCCAACCCTTAAAGTCGCTTCCAAACAGCAGAAATCTAAGAAAAATAGAATCCGAATCTAAATATTCCTATAATTTCCCCAATCCAAGCAGGCCCTCCTAAGTGTAATTTATGTTTATGCACACATCAATCTAAATTGTCCAAGTTGCAATCCATCATTGCAACATGTTTTAGCCAAATGTCCATAATTAGAAATCAGAAACTATTAAAAGGAGGAAAGATTTGTTGAGGACAAAGTGCACTGATTGATGTGGCACGAGTGGATGTACCGACTTGTATTAATTAAGCTCCACTGCACTTGCAGCCAATTGCGTTGCGCCACATCAGTTGCCTGCACATTGTCTGCATAAAATATGTCCTTCATATAACAATGTCATTATTCTGATCTTGCAACATAATGGATCGGTTACAATATACGCTAAAACCTTTTTAAGCACCAACGCTTGATCGTCAAAAGTAGGGTTGCGCATTTTTTGTACAGAACCGACCAAACTGACTGAACAGAATCGAACCGTTGGGTTTGGAGAGGTACCGGTTTGGATTTGGTTTTTAAAAAAAAAGGAAAACTGAAAAGTTTGGTTTGGTATCAGTTCCAAGCCTCCCCACGCCGAAACCGAACCAAATGTACTTTGAAAGTATATATATATATATAGGGGGTTGGGGGGGGGGAGGTTTGATTAATTTTAAAGGGCATTTAAGTAAAATGCACATTTTTATATAAAACCCTACCCTTGCCCTTAGCCTATTCCTAAATCCTAAAGCGATAAAGTAAAACTTATAGGAAAATCGGTTGAGAAATTGAGAAAAATTTTGATGTGCAAGTAGAACTTATAGGAAAACCGAAACTGATCGAACCGAATCGAATCGGGTTGGTTTGATTTAAGAGTTGAATAGTTTGGTTTGGTTTGAAAATCTACAAACCTATTAGGACCGGTTGGGTTTGGTGGTTTTGGTCCAAAGCTGAACAAACACAACTGAATACACTCCTAGTCAAAAGAATATATTCGTGGTTTTTATGGTCATACTTCCTAAATAGCCGTGTACTTCCCGAGGTTTGATATGTGCGACATAATCTCTAGATCTATTGTGTGGAAGATTGAGACAAAAAACAATCTCTACCATTTGATTCAATGCAGTCAATACACTACAAAAAATGAGACTATTAGCGGCAGTTTTTTTTTACTGTCGCTATAAAAAACTGCCGCTACATTACAAAAAACTGCCACTATTTGTAGCGACAGAACTAATAGCGGCAGTTTTTCATTAAAAAAAATTGCCGCTAATAGTCTTATTTTTTGTAGTGATAATTTTTTGTAGTGAAAATGTATGTGATCTTCACAGGTTTAACAAGTGTAAATAACACTACCTAGGTCAAATTGCACATTTCTTCATGTCGGTAACTTCTGCCAAATTGTACATCGGTTGAAGATGATGGGAGTCTAGAGGCTGAAGGCGGTGACATTTATGTAAATTTTTTAGAAAAATGATAGAAAATCTTGACGGAGCCTATAGCTTATAGCTTAGTGGCTGTCATATGTTCGGCCCATGTTAACATGTTTTGGTAATAAAAGTGCAATGTAACTTTTTGGATGATAATATGCATAACACATTTTGGTAACTTGATCAATAAGGAGATCAACTCCTTTGACCGCTATTGACAGATATAGTCCTCAATGGTGCTCATCTAAACCACTCTGAATAAAGGAGGTTTTCCAAACTTTAGCAACTATTCAAATATTCAACTTATGAATCATACTATGAATCTTTGGAAAAAAGCAGTCGAGTACCATTTAAGATGAGAAGAAAATATTTTCGAAAACCCATTTCGGTATATATGTAAGAAAAATCAAAGGCTATAAAGTCATTTTCATTTTGGGTAACTTATAAAAAAATTTAAATAAATGACAAATAATAATTAATTTGTTTTACGGATTTGAAGAAGACCTCTAATAAATTTCAAGGCAAATAAGTAATCTTGCGTGGTAAACAAAAAATGTTTCATGAATAGGTATATGAAGATTCCATCAGAAAAAAAAAAGTTCATTGAAGATGATCAAAAACGTATTAAACGAAAGTAACTAGTGTAAACTTGGTGAGGAGAGAGCAAGGATCAAAATTTCAGCCGAAAATCGAAAATTTATCCGAAATTTTGGTTCAAATTATTGTTTCAGTGAGGACCGAAAATAATAATTTGGACCAAAATGTCGGTAATTTTGGCCGAAATTTTGATCCTTGGGAGAGAGTGCCAAGTTTCCTATTGGGTTTGGATTGCATCAAAGGCCTTCTTCAAGTCTTTAGTTGTTTTTTTTTTTTTTTTGTTCTAATGGTAACGTAGGGTAATCCCAAGCTTACGCCTAAGGGATGCCATCGCCCCCATCATCTATCGAGTATTTCATGATTTACACATCCTATGAGACATCTTGCTTTAGGTATTTATGTTGACTATTGACAAATGATTAATACAAATGCAAAGAGAATTTATACGATATATCAAGTTTGGTGATAATGTACTAGTTAGCTAAATGATTGATTCAACAAAATCAACCATTTGATCGGATGATAGTGTCACGGGGTGGCACTTCCGCAACCTCAATCTCATGCGGCACCTAACGCACGTTGCGCTAAGTCAGCCTACTTCTGATATCAACTGTCGCAAGGGCGTCCTATGACGCGCTTTCAACCCGTGCGGTGCTTCGCTACCGCGTGCAACGAAGCCAACCCATCTGCACATCAGCTCTGATACCACCCACCTAGAGGACGGGAACTCCTCCCAACATGGTTGCCTCTATTTCACGGCCTACCATTCGGCTCATCGTGCCCCTTACGACATGCCAATCTGCACTGCTGCGCTAACTTGGCCTGCTCAAGCTTCACCCTGTGCACTGCACTAGTACCTCGCTCGCAACAGTCTTGGCATGCAGCTTCTCATGCCACCATGTCTTGCTCACATACCGAACCAAGCTCACAGCCTTGTGCCTCGCGCTCGCGTGCCCAACTGAGTCCCACGCAGCTTGCCTTCGTGTGCGTTCCGAATTACTAGCACACGTTCATCTTTAGCCCACATCTTTATCGTGCTCAAGAGTCCCACGCGGCGCCTTGGTGTTCTCATGCAAGTTGTTGCCCGTAAATGCGCACGAGCCATACATCAACCTCACCGGGTTTCACACGGCATCATGCGTCGACGTCCTAGGCCCACCCTTCGGGCCTAGGAGACACTTGCGCCCCTCAACGCATAAGGCCCGTGTGCGGAATAGCTCAAGCTCCCTTCCCCAATATAAAGGGTAAAAGCAGGTCATTCGGCCGAATGGTGAGAACCTCAAACCCCTTGGTTTGACATACCGCAACGCCTCATGCATCACTAACCCACCTTGGCTATGTCGCGTTCGTGTCGCAACCGTGACGCTTCGCGTCCTACCCCATGCGACCGTGTCGCGTCCTCGCAGCGCGACCACGTCGCCAGGCCTACTTGGCCCTATGTCGCGTGCCCTCCTAGCACCACATGTCGTGCCACGCGCACCATGCTACAAGCTCGAGTATTGGCCCCGTCACATCCTCCACCACTCCATAAATGTCAACGTCCTCGTTGACGCATGATCATAGTGAACTGACCCCGCCAACTCCTCCCAGCTTGTTCGCATCACATTTCTAGTTCTTAGGTCCGCACCTTCCCACTAGCTCCCCACTGTCACCCCGGTCGGGTCAACTTGGTTCTGCTGTCACAAGGCCCTCACCTGTTAACTAGCTCAGGGATGTCGTGTGCCATCTTGACACCATATCGCGTGCCTCCGCACCAGTTGTTCAAGGATGTCGCGTGCCCTCTTGACACCACATCGCGTGCCACCGCACCAACTTGCTCATAGTATCATCGCTTCTGGATCGAACTTGGCTCTGACACCAAAATGTCACGGGGTCGCACTTCCGCAACCTCAGTCTCGTGCGGCACCTAACGCACGCTGCGCTAAGTCAGCCTACTTCTGATATCAATTGTCGCGAGGGCGTCCTTCGACGCGCTTTCAACTCGTGCGGTGCTTCGCTACCGCGTGCAACGAAGCCAACTCATCTGCACATCAGCTCTGATACCACCCGCCTAGAGGACGGGAACTCCTCCCAACATGGTTGCCTCTGTTTCACGGCCTACCATTCGGCTCATCGTGCCCCTTACGACACGCCAATCTGCACCGTTGCGCTAACTTGGCCTGCTCAAACTTCACCCTGTGCACTGCACTAGTACCTCGCTCGCAACAGTCTTGGCATGCAGCTTCCCATGCCACCATGTCTTGCTCACATACCGAACCAAGCTCACAGCCTTATGCCTCGCGCTCGCATGCCCAACTGAGTCTTACGCAGCTTGCCTTCGTGTGCGTTCCGAATTACTTGCACACGTTCATCTTTAGCCCACATGCTGTCGTGCTCAACTGAGTCCCACACAGCGCCTTGGTGTTCTCATGCGATGTTGCCCAGTCGTACGCACCATGACGCGTCGTCCGGAGCCATACATCAACCTCACCCGGGTTCCACACGGCATCACTGCGTCGACGTCCTAGGCCCACCCTTTCAGGCCTAGGAGACACTTGCGCCCCCTCTGACAACGCAAGGCCCTGTGTGCGGGGGAATAGCTCTCAAGCTCCCTTCCCCTATATAAGGGTAAAACAGTCATTCAGCCAGAATGGCAGGAGAACCTCAAACCCCTTGGTTTGACATACCGCAACGCCTCATGCATCGCTAGCCCACCTTGGCTATGTCGCGACCGTGACGCTCCGCGTCCTACCCCATGCGACCGTGTCGCGTCCTCGCAGCGCGACCACGTCGCCAGGCCTACTTGGCCCCATGTCGCGTGCCCTCCTAGCATCACATGTCGTGCCACGCGCACCATGCTACAAGCTCGAATATTGGCCCCATCACAATAGGCTTTGATTGTGTTGATAGATCAGATGATAGATTTTGTATTTGGCACAAATCCTTGACACCAAAAATCTTTACATCATAGCCTTCAAATCATACGGCTTAAATGATGTTTCCTGTGGCACATATCTCAAAAGAGAAATTAATATATATATATATATATATATATATATATATATATATATATATATATATATATATATATATGTGCAACAATACAAATCTCCTGTGCTAAGCAGTATCACCACACATCAAATATACCATGGTGCTTCCCCTCTCCACGATTGCATAAAAAAGTGGTTCCACTCCCACGACCGACCGATCACTACGTAGATGCGCCGCACGACTATAATTTGCCATTTCCATGTTAAATTCCTCTTAGCTACCAAACACAACCAGCCTGCCAACAACAAGTGGATAGAACCACCCAAATGCGCGTAGTCTACCAAAGTAGCAATAAACAAAAAGTGTGTTTTAATGGTAATAAGGTGATAGCAAAAGGTCATTTTAATTAGTAGACTAAATGTCAGTAGGTTAGTAGCCAACTTTGGCCTTTTGCCAATTTATTATGCTCTTCTTACTTCTTAGCCTCAAGTCAAGGTTGGTGAAGATGTAAAAGAAGAAGGCGTTGACAAGAAACTGATTTGTTTGGTAATAAAGACCGTTACTTTTCTCCGTTACCTTTGGCTTCCATCCAAACTCTAAAAAATAGCTCCATGCTGGTGGCATCATCTATATGTATATCCATACATTGCCCACTACACTAAGTCATGGAACACGTGGTCTGTGGGGAGGTTCAACCAGTAATACAGCCATTACAAAGGCACCCATCATGTGCATTAATATAGTTCACACACTTATATAACTAAATAATGTGCATTAAAGTAGTCCACACATCTTTATAATTGTATGATGTGCAGGTCACAAAAGTCCCACAGATGTGTGGAATACTGTAGACACTTATTCTAGACTAACTCTTTATTATGGATGGTCTATGATTTGACGTATACTCAACTTAAAAATCACACATATTAAATAGATTAATGAAATCAATTTATCAGTGATCATGCCAACTGGCATCCATGTTTTACACCAAAATCAGTGTAGAGATCATTTCTTTTCCAGCTATAATCTATAAAATAGGCTATTACTCCACATGGATGGAATATGACATGGTCCAAGCTTCCCCAAAATCATATGGTTATCAACCTTACCAAAGGATCATGTAAAAGTCAAGTTATAGATGGAGTCACTCCAAATGTAAATGATCCACATTTTACTCAGTCTCAACTTGGTTTGAATGCCGCTTAGAAGTTGAACACATGGAAAGTTGGAAAAGAAGGCGAAATTCTTGGGCTGGGGTAGGGAAGAGTGATTAGCATGTTTGCCATGAAAATAAAAAATTGAAATTATATAAAGTGTTTTTATTGGATGTTAAGTGGTTGGAGTGGGCCTGAAGAAGACGACTAATACCGAGGATACATAAAGTTAGTGAGGAAGAGTAACACCCGATCTGAATGGGTTGTTGAGCGGTTGGTGAAGATGGTAGGAAGCAGTCACTTTTGGGATTCCCTCATGTAATGATAATATGTTAAGGTTGATGCCCCGATAGAGTCAAAAGTCACTGATTTGCGTGGAGTTCAAAGCTCCACCAACGGATCCGCCTACTCTCCTCCCTTTCTGCAAGTGTGATTTGACGGAATTTGTCAGTGTCACGGTTTATTTCGAAATGTCAAAAATGCCCTCACCAACAACAATGTCGTGCAATTTATCAGATCTGATATGGTAATATATATATATATATATATATATATATATATATATATTTAGAGCTTAATAGCATCCTTTTGGTAAAGTGATGGATAGCACGAGACCTACATACTAAATAGGATTATACTTTTAAAAGTTAAATATCATTCCAGTCGTTAATTTTAATTTTTTTAAAGTCTCTTTATTTTATATATTTTTTTATAAAATTGTTAGACTTATTTTTTTATATATATTTTATTCAAAAAATAAGGTATCTGATAACAAAGCGCTAGCATCTCGAGAGCAAAACGCCAACACCCCAAGCTAAACATCGATGCTCCTAAAACGAAGCGTCGGCACCTCGTTTTACAGGGCTTCAACGATTCAAAAAAAATAAATTAAAAATAATTGAAGCGCCAGCGCCCCTAAACGAAATGCTAACCCCCTAAAACAAGACATTAATGCTTCTCTACAAACGTACTAGCGCTTCGTTATTGGGCGTTTATATTTTTTAAATAAAATATACCTGAAAAAGTAAATCTAACACTTTCTTACAGTCTAATTAATAAAGTGGACCTCATGCCACCCATCACTTCATAAAAGAGGTACTAATTTCGCACCCATATCAATTGGCGTAAAAATATTCTTACGCTCGAATGCGTTTTCCCCTTTACCATATATATATATATATATATATGATACCGAATCCAGGGAAGTTACCTTTTTGTCTTTTCCGCTGGCGTTTGACTTGCTTGGTAGGTGGAGATTACACACTGCACCACGGTCCACGCAGTGTCGAACCTAATGCGAAATCAACCAATACATCATTTATTTATGAAATTATTAAAATACCCTCGTTTGGTAGTATACTATTTCACTAGTGCTCTTAATAGGCCAGCTGGTCAAAACTGGCCCCAAAATAGGAAACCTTTCAAGACCCAAATCAGGTTGAGCATAACCTGGCCTCGGGGTTAAACCGAGCCGGGCTTCGACTAGGTACACTTTATATATATATATAATATAAAATCATATATTTATGATAGATTTTAATGTAAGGAAATTTTACTAAAATGCCTTGAAATTAAATTGTTAAAAAAATTTAAGGAGCCTTTGTCCTATAAAAATAAATAAATATTGCACAAAGTCAAGTTGAAATTACAACTCTTTCTTTAAAAAAAAAAAAAAAAAGTTGAAATTACATCCATTGGTAGATTTGAAATATTCAATCTTTGCACTTTATAATAGATGGTAATTTATAATTTTAACTGGGAGAAATTAAAGAACACCAATTGGATGATTTAAATCTTCTAATAAACCTGATTTTTTAAATAAGACACATGTCAATGATTGGCTGCCACTAACACATCTTTGATTCATCAAATTATTTTTAGCTAATAAGTAATTTTGTGAAAGCTTAGCAAATCATGTATGCGAGGGTGTAGACTCATTGTGGATATGTCATCATGTGACATTCATTACGAGGATCAGATGTTATAATAATTTTGGCAAGATCGATCAAATCCCATAAAAAAAATAAAATTATTTGTATGACTTTTCTACAATTAAAATATGGTTTAAGTTGATAAAAATCAATACACCAAATTTTTGAGGCATTACCCTATTTTTGACCCACCAAGCAGAGGGCAAAAAATTCAATTTTTTTTTTTAAATCACATATCTCATGACATGATCAACTCATGGGTCAAAATTTCGGGTATCCAATGCGTATTGTCCGAGCTCAAAACCGATACGTATCGAAATAGTAAAATATCGGACGATATATTGAATATATTGTCTGGGCATATACATACAAAATGGCGATACGGTACATTGAATGTCAATATATCGTCTGAACAAATACATACAAAATGGCGATACGATACATTGAATGTACCGTATCGTCCGATACATATTGGTATCGGACAAAATTTTCATCCATAGATGAACCTCAAACGAGAGTTGTTTTGGATATGGGGGGGGGGGGCGGCCTACCACTTGGGTCGGCTACCTAATTAATCCCAACTGGGTTGGCCACCATACCAAATACCAACCCACTAGTTACTCAAGTATTTCCTCAAGTGACTTAAACATTTCGAGTACCTGAAGTACTAAAGTAACGTTTACCTGCCGAAAGGATATTGAGTCCCTTTATTTTCAAGGGTACGGCTATTCTTAACCGCCTGATGGGGCTTCATTATCTTAATATCTATTGTGAAAAATTTATGTGCAACTTACTATTAAATGGGTGAAAATAATTGTACCCTATTAAATGGGTGAGAATAACTTATGGGGCTTCATTATCTTAATAGCCTGATACGGCCTGCTTGGATAAAAATACGGGAAATATAAGAAAGTAAAATAATATTCTTATATTTTTTCATGGATACTTAAGTTAGAGGAAATCATGATATTCTTTTGTTTTCCGCTATTTGAATAACCACATTACTAACTGAGAAAATGCAAGATTAACTAAATCCTGTGTTTGGATATATAAGTAGGAAATTGTAGGAAAATAATATATTCTAACAAAAAAAATTAGCCAAATAACGAAAAAATTATATATGTATTAAGATTTTTTTTCTCTTTATATATATTACTGAATTTCTCTAGTGGTAAACTTGGTGTTTTGTGAAGGTTAGGTTCTAGGTTCAAGTCTTGTTTCATGTAATAAATTGTTTATTTTTTTTAATTAATTATACTATAGCATATTCACAGCTCTACAGCATAATAGAGCCCCTTGTGAGAGAAATATCTCTAAAAATAAATCTCTCCAACAATAAGTCCGTGCAATACTTAAATAGATAGAGGGGAGCTTAAAAATAGACCAAAATTGTGGGATTTAGTTAAATAAAATCAAAGAAGAAATATTTGTTATAAAAATAAATACCATAAAAAAGTAATCAATTGACCACCCAAGTCATAACGTGGTTCTGCCTCTAATTTTTTGGGATGTGTGTCATATAGAATCAACATCAGACCGTCTGATAGGGGCATCATGATCTTAAGATCTATCATGAGGAAGATTGAAAAAAAAATAATCTCCATCATCTTATTCAAATCAATCAATAGTTTTTGTCTGTGAAAAATTTTTGTGGTATTATGAGAAGAGTCGTACAGATGAGAAATTCGAAGGTTCGGAAGATAGAAAACCAAGGGACCCCCTCGGCATTTCTTCTCGAATTTTGACGGAAAATATGAAGATAATTTCCGACCCGTTAGATGTCATCCAATAACGGGGATCTCGGTAATTCATTTATCACATATGAGTTTTCCCTTTGTTTCCCTTGAAAACAAAGAGGCCCTTAGAGATTAATTCTTCACAATCACAATTGTCGTGCGAAAATTGTTGATTGCTTTGAATTAGACGATAATTATTGCTCATTAATCTTCGTTACAATAGATCTTGAGATCATGGGCTGATCCCATGTGGCATATGTAAAAAAGTGGTATTTGATGATCTGCGTATGATCATGTTCAATTTTTGGGATATGTGTCACATTGAATCAAATTTTGTACGCTCATATCTCAAGATCTATTATATGGAACATTGGGGCCATATCTCAAGATCTATTATATGGAACATTGGGATGAAAATGATCTCGATTGTCCGAGCCAAAGCAATAACCAATTTTTATAATTGCAAATCCTTGTTGTGAAGATAGAATCTCTAGCTGCAAGTACCATATCCAAAGATAATTTATTTTGAGCAATATTATAAACTCTCCTCCTAATAGAAGGCCTTGATCATGTTTTTGATTGTTTAATGGGCCCTAGCCTTTCCATAAGAAATCGAACCAATGATATTGTCCCTACTCCCTAAGGACCTGTTTGGATAGAATCTTGTAAAAGTCGTAAAGTTGTTGATTTTTTATCATGTTTTACCATATATTCCTAACGTGGAGGAATATGTCATAATATTATGGTATCAAATATCGGTCAATACCAATATGTATCTGTTATACCTATCGGTTTTTAGGTCAATCGATACTTATTTGCTCTGATATGTATCAGGTATTTGCGGTGATATCGGTAGACGACAAGTCTTGCGCGGCCATGATTTTGCACTAACATTTGTAGACGTTGCAAAAGTGGGGACCGGATGAACCAGTTGAGTAACCGGTTACAACCGTGTAGAGGTACAATTTCTTCCAGGTACAGTTCGATGATGACACACGTCAATAACCTTTTGGAAAAGACCATTGGAGACTGGAGAGACTTAAGGGGTTATATTTTCGGTGATTCAGTTTTGGCCTTTTAGGTAACCATGTTCACGCCCACCTACTTACTGAAAGCGCCTCCTACTCCCCTTAAAAATAATTGAGGTCATGATTCAATAGATCTTGAGAGTATGAAGCACCTATCAAATGATAAGTTTTTTATTCCATGTGTCAGATATTCCAAATGTGATTTTACGCCATTGTTTTGGGATATGTGGCGCATGGAATCTTAAACTCACCGTCTGATAGGTGCATTATAATCTCAAGATCTATTTTGTGGAAGATTTGAATGAAACACTACCCGCATCATCTGATCCAACAAAATCACTGGTTTTCAAGGGACCTTGGGCGTGGGCGTTTTCAACAAACTAGTGGGCGCGAAGAGAGGTACCTTTTAATGAATTGCATAATAGCTATTACAAGGATATTATGAACTGTCATCAAAACCATATCGGTATCGGCCGATATATTTCGGTCCTCCACGGGCCGATACCCAGGACCGGCCCTGGGGCAACGCCCATCAGGCTGTCGCCTCGAGCCCCCGAATTTTTTTGGGGCCTCTATTCTTGTAAGTCATTATGGGCTAATAGTTAATATAATTTTCAATGTACTTAAATATTAAATCAAGTCAATGGGTTGGTTGGTTAAGCTACTTGTATTGTTTTATATTTACCTTTTTTTATGGGTCAGATTAGGTCGGTGTTGGTCATGAGTTGGGTCATTTCCCTCAATGGGTCAGGCCGACCTTATATATTGATCCAGTGGATTCTCTAGCTCCATTTTGATAATTCTGGATTTGTTTGACCGAATCCTTTATATAAGTACAAATTTTTTCTTATTAAATATCAAACTTAAAACAATAATTTCGTGCTCGTTATAGCTCAATTTTTGCAAATGACCTATCATTTTAGATTTACTTGACTAGAGTTGTCCAGTGAACCTATTTATGGAACCTTTTTAGTTCGGTTACTCGATCTGTGGGGTACGCTCTATTATTTAGCTATTCTCTTTTTGTGTTTTATTTTCCTTTAATGTATATTTTCGTTAACTTATTAGTTATATTTTTAAATTATAAACAGTAGAATGAAATATGCAGATATTCGTAATCTAGGAGCAATCATAGTGACAAATTTCAATTTCGACAATATTTCAATATTTCGAGAAAAATATAGAAAGTTTGGAGAAAATTTCAAGGAGTACAAAAAATATTATGTATAAATTATATTTAATATTTATAAAATTTTATTTACTACGCAAAACCGACTAAAATTGAAATTTTACTGAAAGTTACGTTCAACTACGTAAATTTCAAAGAAATTTTGAAAAATATTAGAGAAATTTGTCACTATGGGAGAAATGAGTATTATTTTATTTGTTAAAAAAAAATATTGTGACAATTTTTATTTTTCTGGATTAATATGGAGGGCCTCATTTTAGAAACTCGCCTGAGTCCCCCAAAATCTCACGGCCGGCCCTGCCGAAACCCGCATGGACGCTTTGAGTAATATGCAGGATTACTATATTTTCTCATATTCTCGAAGGGGAGGTCATAATATTTTTTGGTGTTTTGTGGTAAATAGGGATAATATATTTACTACCCTTAAAAATACCCAAACAGCTGAATTCCTTGTATCTAAACAGACCCTAAGTGAAAATATTCAAAGCAGAACTATCAAATGCTATTTGTGCTGAACAATTTGCCTTCCATCATGGTCATATAGATCAAATTTGTTATGTATAAATAATCATAAGATAAACATATTTGGAAATTTATTGATCAGGGCAACACGGGACATTAATCTAATCACATTGGAAATTCGTCTAAACCTGCATTAAGTGATTTTTTTTTTTTTAGGACAACCCTGATATAATATCCATGCAAACATATGAACACATTTGTTGGTGTAGCACATTGGGAGGAAGTGATATTGGTCAACTCTGGACGATTAAATTTCTTTTCAATTAGTAGTCATCAGGTTAGGCGTGTCACTAAGTTGGGCTAACCTGCGGCCCAACTCATTCCGACTCAATCAGGCTTCAATTTCATTACTAAATTAATAAATGGGCGAGGCTTGGACCTAGGTTACTAGTAACCCAAATCTGTGAGGTCCTACCTGTAAGAGCTTAAACAGGCTAGCATATCCCCAAAACTTGCCCCAAATCAACTTGAACAGGGTTGAATTAGTTTGGTACTAGTCTCTCTGGTTCGACCCGGTACGAACAAATTTAACCCATAATGGGTCGAATTGATCATCGCGGAGCTCAAGCGATAGATTTTCTTCTCAATTTAGCTTATTGACACCCCCACATCCAATAAAGGTTTTTTTCTTTTTTTCGTAGTGTAATGGTCAAGTCCAACCAATTGAACCTTGTATTGTATTCAACCAGTTTTAGAGTTCTTGGATAGAAAGAATTTTACGTTTTTTGGCAACTTATGAAAGTGTGGAAATCAAAACTCCATTGTATCCAAGGGTAGTAAAACAAGTTGAACACACATAGGTAGGGATGCAGGTTCGGTGTACTGAACCGAACCCGATTTTTTCAGTGTTCGATTCGGTACACCCCAAACTGAAACCGAGTCAAATTTTTTTCCTGAAACTGAAACCGAAACTGATTCGGTTCAGTTTGGTTTAAATAAAATACCTATTTTTTCAGTTTTTTCAGATATTTCCCCTTTTTTTTTCGGTTTACTCACCCTACTCCCTCGGTTTTCGGTTTCATGCCATCCAAACCAAACGTAATTGGGGTTCTGCTCGGTTTGTGTTGGATTTTGATGCGATTAGATCTAGTTCGGTTCCCTCAATTTTCGATTCAATTTCGGTGTTTGGTTCAAGACTAGCATCCCTACACATAGGTTTCATCTAGTTCTGCCTCAACTTTGCCATTGCTCTTTTAGGTGGATCGACTATTTTCTTGCGGCTACTTAAAATACTGTTTTTCTAACAAACAACCTCAATTTGACAATTCATAACCCTAAGAATGTAGGGCAATTGAAGTGCGACATTTCTTAGTTTTAAATAATGAGATATAAGGGACTTTTCCATTATTGCTCTTGTGGATCATATAGCACACATCTTTGATCATTTTAAGCATATCGTATGGATGACCATAACTCATACCACAGTTAGCCAAATACGATCCAGATGAAAGCATTGGAATTGTTTATATCTATTTAAAGGGTTCACATTAAAGTGCTATCATTGGATGGTTTCAATTTTATAATATGGGTGATATTTACTTAGAGTGTAGGTGGTTCTCAAGACAATATCTTTACTATTATAAAGTGAGAAGAGGGGATTGAGATGAAAGGGACGAAAATATTTAAAAATAATAATGTTCCGACTGTTATTTTTAAAAGGATATCCATAAAATCACTACTAAAATAGTCTAAATATTTGCAATCCTTATATACGGAAAAAATTTATGATTGCAAATAATATACTCATTACTAAAATAGTCTAAACATAGGCTAAGCACCTGTTTTCGCTACATCTCTCATCCTAAAAATAGATCGCTCCACGTGGCACCCAGTAATTCATATAAATTGATAATAGGAGTCGGTCCCTTTGATTTATAGATTGAAAATTGGCTGTAGAAAATTTTTATGGCTATATAGAGGGGAAAATAGTGAGAAATGCTTACACCATAACTAGGGATGGCCAAGCTAGGGTTCCAATATTTGAAAACTCCAATAAGCAAGGTCTTAACTCTTAATCTAAAGCCTAACTCGTCTTATTTCCCACTATATTTCATCTTATTTTTTTTCAAAATGTTATTTTTTTCTAATATACCCTCAAATTTTATTTATGTCGAACTACATAGTTATAAAAAAAAATGACCAATCTTTTCCAATGTAGTCATTATTTCTGAAAATAATCACCTACATTTTTATCCAAAATTATTTTTTATTATAATAATATATTTTTTCTACGAGAGCCATTACTTGCACATGTCTTTTTAAGTGATTAAATCCAATTAACAAAAAATTATCCTTGTACATGTTTTTTGTGATTGTATTAAAGCTTAAAAAAATTACACCTTAATTAAATTGTATTGGCCCAAATCTCTCTCTCTCTCTCTCTCTCTCTCCATTCTCTCCCTCTACAAATGAAATTGATTAATACAATATGATCTCCATAACACACTCTCCATCCATATTTCATTCATAATTTGAAGTTCGAAATTGTAGATCTTATAGTACAACAACCCAATACCTTTGCGGATATATATATATATATATATATATATATATATATATATATATATATAATGAATCCAATCTTATGAGAAACCTTGTGAAGCTATAGAGCCAAAAAAAAAAAAAAAAAGCAAAAATAGTGGACAAAAGTCTCCTTTAATCTATAAGAGCCCAAAAAATATAGATAAATATGTAGGTTGCTCTATATGACCCCTAAATCCTTAAAATAATAATAAAAATTCTAAAGAAATTATACCAATAAAAAAGATTTTGAACACCACAATTAGCCTGCAATATTGCCAAAATCTAAGGAAGAAAATGAAAAATATAAGATAAAACAACAAATTTGAAGTGTACGAAGGAAAGGCCGATGTGTGCCCATGGGGATTAAATCCTATTCATTTTCTATGGTGAAGAGGGGATGATGATGTAGCTTGAGAAATCATGATTGATCTAGAACAAAATTGGTTTGGAATATGATTGTTTGATAAAACCATGATCAATCTTGGATATCGCTTGGAGCAAATCGTGATCGATTTGAATGAATCTCTCTCGGACTTCAACCCTCAAACAACAAATCATATTCGTAGGAGAATATGAGGCTGAGGAATCCTAATAAAATATCCCTTGCTTTTGGCTTTGTAATTCTACTTTTAAGTGACAAAAAATCACCAAAACGGTATGTTGATATTTTTAAAACACTAAAAATTCACAATTTTCTTTAAAATTGGTGCAAGGGCCAGTTTTTCGGGTGAAATTAATGGCTCCCTTTTCTCATTCTATGTCTATTATTACAAAAAGGTCGAATTTCTTTTTTAATTATAAAAGTGTGCCCCATAACAATACAGCCCTGTATTAGTACGTATTATCGATGCACGTGTCGGATGCCTAATAAAAAACGGCATTGATATGTATGTAGGGGCATTGTTTCGGATTAAAAACGGCGTGTGATTTTTTAGTAATAAAAAATGGCATAGGCCGCTGTTTTGTGTAAAACCCTATATATTTAGGGACCAACTCTTCTGTCATTTCAACACCAATTTGGCGTTTAAATGATCTCACGCCAAAGGTAACAAAATCAGTATTGGGTGTCGGCTTGCCGAGGACCGATATGTATCAGCCTTGAAAAAAAAAAAAAAAAAAAAAATATATATATATATATATATATATATATATATATATATATATATATATATATATATATATATATATATCCATGTCTTGGCCGAAACCGATACATATCGGTTTGCCAAGAAACCAATACATATCACTGATATATATTGGTATTGACCGATTTTTTATGCCATCCAGTCACACTATTAATGGTTGAATATGTGGGAAATCCACACCATCAAAGTGATAGATCATACATCAAAGGGCAATGAGTAAAAAAATCAAGTATTTTGAGCAATTTAAATCATCCGATGTGTTGACTATAATAACAACCATCGATTTTAGTTTGAATGGTTGATATCAAAATTCATCAATCGAATTATTCATATCGACCTATAGGCATACTTTTTTGGGCTAAGATATGCTACAACGATGGATTGCCACATGGACAATTTAGATTGGTCAAAATGTTACCCACTTATCATAATGATAAATCACTCTTCTAATAGTGAGAGATAAAAGTTACAAATTTAACGGTGCAAAATCATTTAAACACCACTCTAAAATCATTTAAACACCACTGTGTTTAAATGTCGGTCAGAACTGTTATTCCATATATTTAATACTAACATTATTAAAAGCAACCCTCTTACTTTTTATTTTATTTTTAAACAAATTAAAACTTTTACCTTATAACATCTAAGTTTGGTTTATTTTTGTCCAAGTTGCAATCCATCTTTGCAACATGTTTTAGCCACATATCCATAATTAGAAATCCAAAAATTATAAGAGGAAAGATTTGTTGGGAACAAAGTAGAGGCAGCTGATGTGACTTGTTGTGGCGACCTACATTAATTGAGCTCTACCACATTTGCAACGAATTTCGTCGCACCACATCAGTCGCATATATTTTGTCTATATAAAATTTGTCCGTCATATAACACTGTCATAATTCTGATCTTGCATCACAATAGATTGGTTACAATATACGCCAAAATCTTTTTTAAGCATCAACGTTTCATCGTATGCTCATACTTCCTAAATGTCGTATACTTCCCGAGGTTTGACCATATTGATCCATCTATTTTATTAAGAGCATTTCTAACAGGCGCGGCAAATCAGCTCCAGTCGCTATTTTAGCGTGCGATTCTCCAAATACCAAGCTCCAGCAGATTCGCCAACTTACCCGCCAAAAAAGCGACTTATTACAGTGCTCGCTATAGATAGAGATTACTATAGCAGCAACTATTTATTTTTTTAATCATTTATCAAGTTTTTGTTTTTCCTCTCCCACCAGTCATCTTAGTTTCGCTTGCCCTCTCCTGCCAATCCTCTCTGCTACACATCCATTCTTCCTCCTGGTGAGTAAATTTTTTTTGCCTAAATTTTTTAGGGTTTAGGGTATTTTTCTTATGAGTTTGTTATTGTATAAATTCCAGCTTCTTCTCTTTTCTCTTTTATATAATTTTTTTTGTTTTTAAAGACAATGTAATTTTTGGGTTTTTTTTTATTTTTCTCAGGTGATATATCTTCTTGTGGGTTTGTTGTTGTATAAATTCATCTTTTATATTTTTTTATTGTGATTAATTTAGGGTATCTAAATTGCCTACTTTATGTTTGATGGAATGCCTCATAGAACACAATAAAATGTTTAATCTCTTCTATATGGTAGACATGCAGAGTTATGACTTTTTATATATATTAGAATGATTTTTGCCTTAGTTTGAGCTATGATTTTGGTAAGCTCATTAAAAGTGATGGTATATTGTTCTTGGATTTGGCCAAAAACTTTTGGCTATCTGAAATATATTGCACTTGCATCCAATAATTTTATAAGTCAAAGTCATAAAAAGGCCACCCTCACACTATACACAAGTTATTATAATTTAAACATATCCTAGGAAACTCAACAACATTCTAATAAAAAAAAACCAAATAATTATTTTCAATTAAAATGAAGTAGTGATTAGTTTGGTAGCTATTGGGAATCTGGGATATCTGAAATGTAGTTGACCTGTGTCAATTAAGCCAAGTAGCTGCAGCCTTAGTTTCTTTTTATCAGCACATGCTAGGATTGACTCGACTTGGCCACCTTTATAACCAAGACAACTTGCCTGAATTTGAAGACTCATCTAGGTCTTCAAATTTGATTCTAATCACGCATAAATGCATAACACTGTATATATGGGTTATGCAAATATCAGGTTCAACTGGCTAAACCTTATTTGGTATTCAATTGGTTTTAGAACACTTTAGATAGAAATTTTTTGTACATAAAAAGCATTTTCTGGTCAACCTATAATAGCAGTGAAAGTCAAGATTCCCGTGTATTCTAGGGCTTTAAAATCAATTGATATCTACATGGATTTCAACTAATTGGACCGGAACGTTGCCCATGTGAGTTATACCCATGAATTCTGAAGAATTACAGGCCTTGAGGATGTCTATTGCAGAAAACCTGAAGGATTTATCCTAGGTGTTACTAACCAGCTAGAAGTTGTCTATAATTATCATATGCGTCTATATTAAATATATACGCATCATATTTAACCAATTATGACTCTTGCTTCCGTTACTCTTCCTAGTTTATTTGACTCGCCAGAAGGTGTGTCGATAACCATTATATAGAGAAGTAAATTTTGTGTGTTTCTCTCCTAATTGCATCTGGATTAGTTCAATTTTTTTAGAAATTATTCTAGTCTGTGTTTTGATATATCAAATTAGTTTTATGGATTTTTTTTTGGATCTTTTATGCATGAGTCAAAAGCACAAATATTGAGCTAAGAGATTGTTATTTGGGTTTTTGATTGGGAAGTAGTGTGTACGCCAAAAGAGGAGGGGGGGTGCTTGAAGGGTTGGAGCTGAGAAATTTGAAAGAGTTAGAGAGGAGTGAGAGTGCTGCATTAAAAGTTGACAAAATAAAAATAAAAATAGCTGTTGTTTTTGAGCTTGACACTGAATTAAATCAGACCCAAAGCAGCTTAGAAATATAGTTATAAAGGGGCTGGACCTAAGACTTAAATAGGGATTGGGTTCAAAATTTGGACTAAGATAGGGGTCACATGAGCTACTTATGGGCGAGATTTACTTCTCTGAAATTCTTTATGCGAAATAGTATTTTATAATTCCAAGTTTTAAAACATAGGGCAGTCTCAGTATAAAAGTTTTTATTTTTCTTTGAGATTTCAAGTCCTACAATGCTCTCAGTGATTGTGGGGAGTCTAAAATTTGTATTTTTTTCATTTTGGAGTCCTAGAAAGTAGGAGTGTAATATATGACAAGTTGACAACATGTCCCTACTGTCACAAGGGTCAAACAGTATTATAAACATCAGACCAAGAAAAAAAAGTAACAAAATAAACTAAGTAAAATAGGAGGTGAAGAAAAAACATAACAAATGAAGGAGAGAAGGCAGAGCTGAGAAAGTTTGTGTAGGTTGTCGACTATTTTCTAAGTGTTTTGCCTTCCTTCCTTGTGGACGAGAAATGGTTTTTACAAAGGTCGATCACCGTGGTTATATACCGTCAGCGAGGCAGTATTCTACAGTATAGTCATGACCATTTATTGAGTAATTGGCAGAAGGAACACGCCCTTCAGCAAGCGCAAAAGACACAAAAGATTGCTCTAATACATTGATGTCATTATGTGAATCGGATAGCCCAAAAAAGACATGCCATATCCATAGATCATATGAAGCCACTGCTTCTAAAATAATCGTTGGTTCACGAAAATGACCAGAAAATTATCCCTTCCACCCAGCTAGGCAATTCTTCCACTTCTAATGCATACAATCAATGCTATCTAGCATCCCTGGAAAGCCACGTTGTTCGCCAACTTCTAACAATTTAGCGACGTTATTGCTATTTGGTGACTTTGAGTACGTGTCTGAAAAAATTGTAACCATCGCTATAACAAAATGTTCTAGGGACTTAATTTGTGGTAGATTCTCCAATCCTCACATACTCATCCACGTAGTCAACCGCTACTCCATAAGCTAGCATTCTAAGTACGGCTGCCATATTTTGAATGGAAGATAAATCGATAGTTTCAACGTAATTTTTTTTTTTGGTAAAGTATGGATCATAAGCTTCTACCGCAGACAGAATATGAAGGAAAAGAGAGCGGTTCATCCAAAATCTCTTTCGAAATAATTTCGGGGGATATACTGGTCAATCAATAAAATAATCTTGAAAAAACCTCTGGTGGCCTTGCATAGTATCACAATCGATGAACACACGCCTTGGAATAAAATCATGACATGCTCTGCTCTCTCCCCTCTATGAAAAAATTTATGTGCCATAACAATTGCGGTAATTAATACCAACTTATCATCGGAGTCGGAATCTTTAAGTAGCATTTGATATATAAAATCTTTAAACATTCGAATGAAAGCAAAAAATGAATTAGGTAGAGAATTAGTATACAAACTTATGAAAAAAGAGAAAATATTTTGTTATATGGAATACTAGAATAGATTGACATATTCATAAACTAATCTGATTTCTATTAAGAGAATATGACCGTTTGAAAATATGACTGTTGAAAAAATATAATCGTTATAAAAGAATATGATCGTTGGAAAAGCATAGCCATTACAAAAAAATAATATGACCATTGAAAAAATATAACCGTTATAAAAAAATATGACCGTTAGGAAAATATAGTCGTTATAGAAAAATATTATCATTTTAATAAATTTATTTATTTATTTATTATTATAAATAATTGACTAATACATACTAGTATCGACCGATTCGTATCAGCTCCGACATACAGATACTCGAGACCGATAGCAATTTAACATCTTGCATTCAAAAATATGATTGTTGTAAAAATATAACTAAATGAGAATTAAAATTTTTAAAAGATAAGTGTGGATAGTAAAATATATTAAAATAAAAATAAAAAATAATATTTTAAAAAATAAAGCAGGTAAAATAGAATGGAGTATAGAGTCATTTCAAAACAACCTTCAAACCAACCGAGCCCTAGAGACGGGACGGGGGGCTATACAGTCATTTCAAACCACGCACCATTTATAAAATCGCAATCCCACTCCCGTCTCCCTCCACGTAAACCCTCTCCCGTATCGGGCCTAAAAGAGCTTCTTTGCATCTCTCTCTCTCTCTCTCTCTCTCTCTCCATGGATCCCGTAAACGTATGGGGAAACACCCCTCTCGAGACGGTGGACGAGGAGATCTACGACCTCATCGAGAAAGAGAAACGCAGACAATGCCGCGGAATCGAACTCATCGCCTCCGAGAACTTCACCTCGTTCGCCGTGATCGAAGCTCTCGGCAGCGCCCTAACCAACAAGTACTCTGAAGGCATGCCCGGCAATAGATACTACGGAGGCAATGAGTTCATTGACCAGATCGAGAACCTCTGCCGCGACAGAGCCCTTGAAGCCTTCCACTGTGACCCTAGCCAGTGGGGCGTCAACGTGCAGCCGTACTCGGGCAGCCCCGCCAACTTCGCCGCCTACACGGCCCTTCTCAACCCGCACGATCGCATCATGGGACTCGATCTGCCCTCCGGTGGGCACTTGACGCACGGGTATTACACGTCTGGTGGTAAGAAGATCTCCGCCACTTCCATCTATTTCGAGAGCTTGCCGTATAAGGTGAATTCGGTTACGGGGTATTTGGATTACGAGAAATTGGAGGAGAAGGCGCTCGATTTCAGGCCGAAGCTGATTATTTGCGGCGGGAGTGCGTACCCTAGGGACTGGGATTACTCGAGGTTTAGATCGATTGCTGATAAATGTGGCGCGCTTTTGCTCTGCGACATGGCGCACATTAGCGGTCTGGTTGCTGCTCAGGTCTGTATGATATTTTGTTTGATTAAGATTAAGATCAAATCTGGATCTAGATTAAGATATACATCAACATCAATAAACTAACTAGATCCAGATCTGGATCTGAGTTACCTTTTCTTTTAGAATTGTTTATGATTTAGTGATTTCAGATATCTGATTATTGTGTTTTTGTTTGTTACCATTATTATCTTGGATTTATATGAATCTGATAGGAACTGACGGATTTTGATACTGTGACCTGAATAAAGAAAAAGAATCTATTCTAGATTTATGTTAAAATATGCATTAGTGTTAAATTCTCTTGACCTTGGTAGGATTCCCTAGGTTTTCATCTAGCGACATGATTTAAAAGTCATTAACAGATTTAGTACTAGATATAAGTTTCGACTGGCTATAGTGTGATTCAAGTTTGGTTAGTATGATGTTTGATTCAATTGAATCCTTCTGCTAGTGACTGTGGGTAATGGGTTCTGATTCTAAAGAGCCCGTTTATGTTTTTTATATCTGTATATGAATGCAGTAACAGAGAGATCTTCATCTTGATTCAGGAGGAGAGTAGGTTAGCCCAGATTTGTGGCTTTATTTGTGGGGAAAAAATTGCATAAGCAGTTCTCTTTTTTGTTATGTAAATTAAAAGAGAAGGGAAAGATCAATAAAGATTCGGAGAAAGTAGTGAGAAACTATATGAAGGTTTTCAGACTAAAGGAGCGTTTAGCCTTGAATATGAACGAGTGGAGAAGCAAGACTTCTGTGGTGCTGCAAAACTGACCTCAAATATATGGGATAAAATAATATGTTATGCGTGGTTTTATAATATTATGTACATTTTGTAGTTTGATATATTTTACTCTATTCAGTAATTCTAATTAGTGTTAATAAAATTTAAACATTATAAAACTTAAGAGAAATGATATGAAAGATTGCAGAGTGATGGAGTTTATCTAAAGATTCTAAACATAATTAAGTAGAGAAATAGGACCTGCAAATCCGGCCCCAAATAGATTAACACAGTGATGATGATATTGAAGAACATTGAAACTTGTGCAATTTAGCTACCATGTCTGACACGTTTTAAAACGAGTAAAAATATTATTTGAATATATTTTTATAAATTTTCTGAAAATTTAGTGTGCATTTTATGCTGTGTTAGAAATGTTTTTTTTTTTAATTTTTTAGTCGCGTCTATAATCAAGATTCTTAATAAAATGAAATTCTCTGCTTTTTTGGTATTTAGATTAAAAGAGGTTAGGTGAACATCTTAAACTGTTGAAGAATTATGCTTTATTTACTATGTTGTTTGCCATTCTATAATGATAATTGGTAGAAGCACCAAAATATTTGTCTCTAATGTTTATTGTCTATTATTGGATATTGGGTTTCTCGATTCTTGGCCCAGAGCTTCTACTTATCATGTTTCAGATATATTGCTGTTAGTGATTCTTGGCTTACCAATTTTATCTTCTAAATCCTTTGACTTTTTTATCAGTCTTCTAAATTCGATAATTTGAAGTCCCTGCATGGCTGTATAATGTAGGAAGCTGCAAATCCATTTGAGTACTGTGACATTGTTACAACAACAACCCATAAGAGCCTGAGAGGGCCAAGAGCCGGTATGATTTTCTATAGGAAGGGCCCTAAGCCGCCCAAGAAGGGTCAGCCTGAGGGTGCTGTGTATGATTATGAAGACAAGGTTAACTTTTCCGTTTTCCCATCCCTTCAAGGGGGTCCTCACAATCACCAGATAGCTGCATTGGCAGTTGCTTTGAAACAGGCTAATTCTCCCGCGTTCAAGGCCTATGCCAAGCAAGTGAAAGCCAATGCTGTTGCTCTTGGAAACTACCTGATGAATAAGGGATACAAGCTTGTCACCGATGGCACTGAGAACCATCTTGTTCTGTGGGATCTTCGACCTCTTGGTTTGACTGGTACTATTTGTCGATTACACAGTTGCTTTTATAATTGATTCTTGATTGTTGAACACTGATCTCTTACCTTCTGAGTTTCCTCCATTTTTCTTTCAGGCAATAAAGTTGAGAAGCTTTGTGATCTGTGCAACATTACAGTGAACAAGAATGCTGTTTTTGGAGACAGCAGTGCACTGGCCCCTGGTGGTGTTCGAATTGGTAAGAATTATCTTTCTCCTAGATGGCATTGTGTATGTTATTGTGTTTTATGAAGTTGGGTTTCATTCAGAAAGATTATAGAATGTAGCCTTGTGCTTTGTTGGTTTATCTTATTTTTATTCTTGCTACCTTCTTTGTCAGTCTTATAATTTGTGGGGTAACAGTGATCTACATGATTTATGGTGGGGTCCTATTTTTGTGTGAAACTGGATTCTGTCTTCAGTAGATATTGCTTGTTACACATTCCATTTTTTATTTCCAACGATAGAAATATAGTAGAAATACAATAAACATTCACATATAACAAACTTTGAGATAAAAGACAAGTTTCATTTGGGGTTTAGATGGGGTCCAGCCCAAAACGTAAAAATGTTAAAGTGATTTCACTCAAACATTTTCCGAGAATACCTTTTAATGGATGATGCCAGATCTAACCTGATCTTCTCAATTATAAAAATAACACCCCATTTAGCCATATTGTCTATGCCAGAGCTTGCTTGCTGTATCTCTTCACAATATCGGTAATGACTCTGCGCAAATGGTGAGAAGTTTTCTTATATTTGACACGTTTCTGTTTTCAGGCGCTCCTGCCATGACCTCAAGGGGCTTAGTTGAGAAGGATTTCGAGCAAATTGCTGAGTTCCTTCACCAAGCCGTGACCCTCACTCTGAGCATCCAGAAGGAATATGGAAAGCTCCTGAAGGACTTCAACAAGGGTTTGGTGAACAACAAGGATATCGAGAACCTCAAAGCGGCTGTTGAGAAGTTCTCCGGGTCCTACGACATGCCAGGATTCCAAATGTCTTCCATGAAGTACAAAGATTAAGCAGCAAAATTATTGCCAGTCTAAATTTTTCACTTGCAAGAAGAGACAACTTTCTGGTTTAGCATACTTAGGTTATTGTTTCAGTCCTTTTGAATGTTATTTCTCCTTGATTTTGGAGATATCTTTTTCATTCCCACTTTCCATTCAAGCTCTGATAATGTATTCCTTTCTCTCTCCTGCTTCGGCATTTGTCTTTGATTTCGATATTTCTCTAAAGCAAGTGTACTGTCATGGAAATAATTGAATCAACATTCCCCGCATGTTTTTTTATACTTTATTTATAATATATGGAATGTTTACAATTTTCCATTATTTAATTTGGTGGTAATTGAAATGTGCCAATGGTTTGTTTTTAAATCTGGGTTGTAGGATACAACTGATAGGGAGACTAGATGACTTGCATTGGACAAGAAAACATATATTAGGTGCATGGTTCAAAGTCTTTTGGAGCTGCCATGGCTGGTACTGGTACCAGAGCTGATATTTCCTTGAATAGGTAAGATATCCTTCTACAGGATATCTTCTTCACTACCAACCCTGCCTCACCATAAACCCCCAAATGAGTTGCGGAAACCACTACCTTCAACAAAAACACGCAGTCTTCTTCACCTCTTATCAAAACCGTGAAACCACCTCATCACCACCACCTTCAGCAAAACAGAGTTGATGTGAACACCCCTATTTACAGGTAATGGCACAATTCTTCACGTTAATACGTTATCATTTTAAAGGGTTAAAAGTTGCATGTCTTTTTATTTTGTCCTTTCATTTATTTAGGTACTTGGAGCATCATCATGGTTGGTCTCCCTGAAAAGTAAAAAAATGCATTTTCTTTTCTAAAAAAAAATGCCTTTCCCATAAGGATTTGCATTTATTACATAATTTAGGTACTCTGTACTTAGCTGATGACACCAGTAGTAGGAAGCAATTCATTTTGTCAATTCTCTCCTGCTTACCACTCATGGGACTTGCACACGAATCTGTCCTCAAACTTTTCACTGATCCACTATTTTTAACCCCTCAGCTCTATCCGCCTTTGGGTTTACCATGAAGAGCCCAGACCTGCAATTGTCCACTTGAGAATATGGTAGAATCCATATATAACGGATTGAAACAGTTCTTCTTGAGGGGCGTGCTGTCTGCAAATCCAACTCCCAACATGTCTTAGAATCCATATTGTTGGAAACTCTTTCATCAATGGTGTTTCTTCTTTCATAGATTGATTAACAAGGGACATGCTGCTAGGTAAAAGCAGATAGAATATTGAACATTAATGGATTTCTGAGAACTTAATTCAACACCATGATTGCATTATGTTGTGGAACCGGGGAGGAATATCCCGTTGCACCTCTTTCATCTGAATCTTTTTCATTAAAATTACATACACCTATCGACTGCCACCTACCAATTCAGCCGATTGCCAGCATGCGAAAGAAGTTATCATTCCTCTCATGTTCTACCAGAAAAAGTAACTTTCTTAGGTAAGAAGGCTGCCTACCAGTTGCCACTGCTGAGACGATTTCCTTCTGATTTGAGCTTGTGAGTCAGTTCGAGTGCACAAGCTGATCTTTTAGTGGAAAGGTGAAATGATAACTCAGTTCAATGTGGTAAATTTTGATGAAAAGATTTAAGCTACTGAGTATATATCATTTCTACAGTCTAAATGCATGTCAATAGATAGATGAACACTAAGTTCTTGAGATTGGACTTCAAGCCCCATCCAAATCAGCATCAGAGAACCTTCTAATAATCTTGAGTGGACGATGAACAGAAAATATAGCGTGACCTAAATTTTTTAAGGAATATGAAGTGAAATATATCAACAAACTAGGGGACAATCAAGATCATCCTAAATGAACTCTGCAGAGTTGCATGATATATCTCAAGTTTCTCGAGCTGCACTCAACGTTGTCCTAAATGAACTCCACATTCTTTTCTTCTACTTGAATGAGCTTATGAAAACTTTGACACTATAAGCTGATTTCGCTTTTGCGAGGATAAAAACACAATTGATTTATATTTAAATTGGCCTATAAAGAAAAACATGGAGGACTTCCAAGAACGAAGAACTTTTATTGTCAAAACACTTGTTCAAAGACAGCTAAGCATCAGTTGCTAAGTTTGTGAGAATGTTCTTCAATACGCGGTATTAGTGCAGGACTTAAATTTCAGCTTTTTCCCATTTTTAAATAAGAAATCAAATTGTTTCTTTCTTTTTCTAGGTAATGAGAATTTTATTAAAATAAAAGGAGGAAAATAAAAGTGCTAAGTGAGTAGCTTAGCGAAGAAATGAATACCAGCGAAATGCACGCGATCCGGTATGTCATAAACGACAGACTCACAGTCAGATTCTGGGATGATCTTTGGATCGATTTTCAGCTGTTGAAGATTAGGTTCCCTGCCTTGTATTGCTCTGAGCAGAAGAAAGTTGGCTTCTATAGCTGATTGTGTCGTCGTGGTTAGAGACGACACATTGGGATTTGGATTTTTGTCATGATCTTAATGATCATGAGGAGCTGGATTTGTCTTAACTTCTACAAGTGCTGGCTGAAGCTCCTTCTTTAAGGCTCAGGGAGGATTCAAGGATTTGGGTGGGTAAAGCAGACGGGTCCTTTTCTGTTCGCTTAGCCTATAAAATTCTTTGCCTAGACCTCTTATAGCTTGGCCGTGGACGGGTGTTTGGAAGGTTAAGGCCCCACCGAGACACCTTCTTTTCGCCTGGTGTGCAGCTCTTAACTGCATCAAAACTGTTGATAGCCTTGTGCAGAGAGGTATATCTATCCCAAATAGGTGCATCATGTGTTGCTGCCAGGAAGAGTCCGCGGATCATGTCTTTATCCGTTGCATTTCTGCATCTAATATTTGGAACACCTTTCATCTGGGTTGGAACATTATCGGTTGCCTTCCCCGATCATGTGGGGAGATCATTGCGGAGTGGTGCCAGGGGAACCATCCCAAGTTCATGTTGAGAGTCGCTATCTTACCAATCGCGGTGTTTGCTGTTATTTGGAGGGAGCGAAACCATCGTCTCTTTGATGGGAAATTCAGAACGTGGACGGCTGTATGCGAAGGCATTGCCAGAGACATTTAATTTTGGGGTCTTTTGTGGGAAAGGAGCCTGATTTCTGATGGCGATAGAGTTGGTATAGGCTAGGTTTTTTTGGCTGGGGGTGTTGCTGGAGCGGGTACCCCTGATCTATCGTCTCTATTTTTTTGGTTGTTTTTGTCTTCCTGAACTCCTCGCTCGGGTCTTTGGTCTCTTCTGTATTTTTGTTTTTTGAATGAAAATACATTTTACAGATTTAAAAAAAAAATTTGCCAGAAAATAGCTACAATAATTGACTTCCAAATCAGCTATCCTTCAGGCCCAAGGCCAGTGAAAAACTCGGCCATAATGCCCTTACAAACTTGCGGAAGGCGGAACTCAAACCCACGTTCTTCTTCAAGTGATCCCAAATCTTGACCGAGAACTGAGAATACATGAGTACATGATCAACTGATTCGCAGCTATTCTGGCATAGGATACATTTATTTGGAATCAGCATACCTCTACGATTGATAGTGTTGATGGTTTTAATTCAATCCCATGTGACACACCAACGGAAGAACGCAACAATCTTTTTTTTTTCTTTTCTCTTTTTCGATCGGTAAGAATGCAGCATTCATCAGAATTGGAAGGCGCCACATCCCATCCAGGCCTGCATAAAGAGGGGCCTTCTTTCCAGATATTCTTACAAAGATTT
This sequence comes from Chloranthus sessilifolius, assembly GCA_021018995.1. Lineage (NCBI taxonomy): Eukaryota > Viridiplantae > Streptophyta > Magnoliopsida > Chloranthales > Chloranthaceae > Chloranthus > Chloranthus sessilifolius. The sequence continues at coordinate 116,290,568 of CM037594.1, read as the reverse complement.
CAAAGAAAACAGCCCCAACTTTGTAATCGAACATACTGTCTGACCTTCACAGTGGGGAAAGGAATGCACAGAGTTTAGCAATTCGAATTGACCCCCAAAAGATAAAAGATTACCTTCCACGTAGATAGCCTATTCTCTACCCTTTCAATTGCTGGATTCCGTAAAGCTGTGGAAGATTTACCCAGGCCATGGGGTAAACCTTGATAACTAATAGGCAGTTCCTCCTCATCACACCCCAAATATGATGCCAAGCCTCTAACATCAGCTCTATCTAAGCATACCCAACTTAGTTTAGACTTGGAGAAATTGGCGTTGAGGCTTGACATGAGTTCAAAGATCCGCCAGACCAGTTTGATGTTGAATAAACTGAACTTTGAAGCATCGTATGACAACAATATATTATTGGCAAATGAATGTAAGAAATCTGGTCCGTGTACCTATTCACCTTAAAACCATGGATGAGGTCATTAGCCACCACATTATCAAATAACATGCTTAAGACTTCTGCCATACAACTAAAGAGAAAGGGAGATAGAGGATCTCCCTGTCACAACCTTCTACAGGTCTTTAAAAAAAGCTTTTGGTGCCTTATTGGAGGGCTCTACAAAATCATTGCCAGAGCTGTCGCCAACATGTTCAAAAGCGTTATCAACGGTTTGATCAGCCCCTCTCAATCCGCATTCATAAAGGGCAGTCAAATCCTCGATGGAGCTGTCCTCGCCCACGAGTGCATCCACTCGCCATCTCTACAAGAAACCCGATCTCATTATAAAGCTCGACATGGAAAAAGCATTTGATAGGGTCAGTTGGGGATTCATTGATTGGATTCGTTGCAAACTCGGATTCGGCCGCAAATGGAGATATTGGATCAAGTGCTGCATTACCCATTCCCAATATTCCATCCTCATTAATGGCTCCTCCAATGGTTTTTTTCAGGGATCCAGGGGAATCCGTCAGGGAGACCCTCTCTCACCCTTCCTTTTCAACCTCATCGGCGAGTGTCTTAGCAAACTTTTGAACAAAGGAGCCGAACTTGGCGACATTACCGGCTTTTCCATCTGCAGAAACCATGCTCCCATCACCCATCTTTAATTCGTTGATGACACCATCTTTTGTGATGCCTCCACTGATAACCTTCTTCATATATGTTGGATTCTCAATGCTTATGAAGCCCGCACTGGTAAAAAAGGTCAAAATTTTCAAATCAAAACTCTTGGGCATTGCCCTTCCTCAACCAGCTACTGAAGAATTTGCCAAATATTTAGGTTGTGAAGCTATCACCCTCCCTACAACCTATCTTGGTCTTCCTCTCGGCCTGGGAAATCCGAACCAAAGCACATGAGAACTCATTTCTGAAAAACTGGAGAAGAAACTCAGTATTTGGAAGGGCAGATCTCTTTCGATGGTTGGCAGATTAGCCCTCATCAAAAGCTCCATCTTGAGTATCTGTATGCATGCTCTATCCCTATTCAAATGTTCAAACCATTGATAGAATTGAAAGACTCTTTAGAAATTTTCTTTGGTCCGGAAGCAGTGACGGTAGAAATCTTCACATGGTCAACTGGGATAAAATATGCCTATCCAAAAAAGACGAAGTTCTTGGGATTCATGACATAGGCCAAATGAACAAAGCTCTCCTGACGCAGGACGGTACCCTAAACTACGTGAATGATATGATTGAATTTTGCCGAAATTAAATGGGAATTAAACTAAACAATGAAACTTGCAAAATATAACGAATACCTCAGGGTCTCATACTATTCCTTGGGAGAATCACGTATAATTCAGGCAGGGTTCAGTCCAGGCGCTAGATCCGTTAGGTTGCAGCGCAGATCGATCCTAGAGATAGAACTCTAGGTTTCTTTCCAGATTAGGGTGCTCACGATTCAATGATGGGATCACTGATTTTCTCCTCAATATCAAAGCAAGGTTTAATAACTCTCTGGGTTTACGGTTGTTGAATCGGATCGATTCAAGGATTTAGAGAAGTTTAGGGTTTAGGATTTCACAAGAAGATGGTCGATTTAGGGTTGTATAATCACGCAAACAAAAATAAAAGAGGTAGATAGAATTGTAGGCTTCACACCCTTGGCTTCGCACCAAACCCTTCTCGGAAGAAGATTCACTCTTCGAGGCTCATCTCAAGCACACATAAGCAAAAGCTCTTTTCATTCATAATCAATCTCCTTAATAGAGTGTTTACAAGGCCTTATATAGGCTAAGAAAACCCTAAACGAAATAAAACCCACATTAAAAGAGTTCAAAAATAAAAAAAGAATAAAAAAAAACAAATAATGCATAATTTTTGTCACTGGGCCCGCTCGAGCGAGGATTATAACCGCTCGAGCGAGGGCTTGCTCGAGCAAGCTTAAGTGGCCGCTCGAGCGAGGGCCCGCTCGAGCGAGGATTATAACCGCTCGAGCGAGGGCTTGCTGGGCATTCTCCTTGCGGTTTTCAGAATATCCTCTCTTGCCTAGTTTTAATTTTCATTCCTCTTCTTAGCGCTGACACGCGGAAAGGTCCATATCTGATGTTCTACAATGTGCGTCCCTCAATTCTCCCGGTAGAAAAGGCTCCATCACCGATGAAGCGGCGTCGTGATAGTGCTCAAGTATGTCGGGGTTCAAACGTCGAACTTCGTCTTCAGCGACCCATGAGTTCTCGGAGTCCGGCTTTCCAAACCACTTGACCAAGTACTTTTGAATTCCACCATCATGGGTGGATATCGCCATATCGTCTAGTATTCCTTCGATCTCCTCTCTGCGTTGCTTGTGTGGGGAAGGGAAGGGTAGGGGTTGCGGTGGTGGAATGTGGGCTCGGGGCTGCGTGGAAGGGGTTGTGAGGGGTGGGGCTACAGAGGAACCAGTCCTCCACATTGAATGTAGAGTCACCCTATATCAGGTGGAAGCTCGAGAACATATGCATTAGGGCCGCTCCTTGCCACAATTCTAAAAGGCCCAGCGCCACGGGCTTGAAGTTTCTTTGCGGCTCCCAATGGGAACCGCTCAGGCCTAACCCGAACCATGACGTAATCTCCAACCTGGAATTCCTTGAAGCGCCTGTGCGCATCCGCAGATATTTAGCATTAATTCTTTTTCTAATTTCGGCATGCAATTCATGTATATGTTGTGCAAATGAATCGGCTGACTCAGAAACTCGATGAGATGCAGACATGGGAATTAGATCAATTGGTATTCTAGGCCTATGACTAAGGACACCTCAAAAGGACTCATACCTAGGGACCTATTGGCTGAATTGTTATATGCAAACTCGGCTAAAGGCAAAATAGAATCCCAAGTCCTAGTGTGATCACCAACAAGACAACAGAGAAGATTACCTAAGCTCCTATTGGTGGACTCCGTTTGGCCATCTGTTTGAGGATGATAGGCCGAAGAAAATTGGAGCATGGTACCCATCATGTGCCATAAAGTTTTCCGTATCGGTAAATCTCATATCTCGATCCGAAACACAATCTCAGGGTAAACCATGTAGACGCACAACCTCCCCGAAAAATAGTTTGGCTATGTGAGCCGCATCGGAGGTTTTGGAGCAGGGTATGAAGTGGGCCATCTTAGAAAAGCGGTTCACTACCACAAAAATGGAATCGTGCTTTCGTTGAGTCTTTGGAAGTCCTAGCACGAAATCCATGGAGATGTCTTGCCACGGGGTGTGTGGCACGGGCAAAGGGGTGTACAAGCCCGTATTTTGTTTTATATGCTTTGCAACTTGGCATGTACGACATTGTTTTACGACCCTAGAGACATCTCTCACAAGGCTAGGCCAATAGAACCTATCCTCAACAAGCGCACTGGTTTTATCGCGCCCAAAATGTCCGGCAATCCCTCCGGCATGTAACTCCCAGATGAGGAAGTCACGCAATGAAGTGCGAGGGATGCACAAACGATTCCCTTTGAACAAATACCCATCCAGCAGGGTATATTCGGAGTTATTGTTGTTCGAATTTTCAAAGAAAGCAGTGTATTCTGCCCCCGAAATCTGGGCAATCAGGATAATCTTGCTTCAACTGCTCAAATCCGATGACCTCGGTGCTCATAGACTGCAAAGTCATGACTCGACTAAGCGATCGACCTTGTTCTCGGCACCAGCCTTATGCTTCAAAACAAATGTGAACCCTTGAAGGTACTCGACCCACTTCACGTGCCTCAGGTTCAACTTTTTCTGGGAAGCAAGGAAACGTAAGGCTTCGTGGTCAGAAAACAACACAAATTCTTGCGGTCTCAGGTAATGTTTCCAATACCACAGAGATCGGACGACCGATAAAACTCCTTGTCATAGGTGGTACGCTTTGCCTCATTGAGTTTCTCACTAAAATAGGCCATGTGGTGGCCTTCTTCGCTCAAGATTCACTTATGCCTACACCGTCGATGCGCCACATGCTACTTCAAGACCTTAGAAAAGTCTCGGTAGGCATGACAGTGCAAGAACCATTTTCTCTTTTATCTCGGCAAAGGCCCTCGTCACGGCTTTGCTCCACAGGAACTCCCCTTTTCTCATGCAATCGGTAATGGGAGCCATGATGGTGCTAAAATTTGGATGAAGCGACGGTAAAATGTGGCCAAACCGTGGAAGCTACGGACTTCATGAATATTAGGTTCGCCACTCCACAATGGCCTTAACCTTCATAGGGTCCGCAACCATCCGCTCACCGAGACAATGAATCCCAAGAATACAATCAGAATCTTTGCATGAAGGTGCACTTCTTGAGATTCGCGTATAACTTCTCTCCCCTCAAGGTTTCGCAAACCAATCTCAGGTGGATGATGTGTTGCTCCTTGCCTGGGCTGTAAATCAGGATGTCACCAAAGTATACGACAAGGAATTTGCCAAGGAATGGCCTCAGCACTTGGGTCACGAGCCTCATAAATGTGCTCAGGCATTGGAAAGCCCAAAAGGCATGACCATCCACTCATAAAGACCGTTTTTGGTCTTGAAAGCGGTTTTCCATTCATCGCCCGAAGCGAATCGCTTTGATGGTAGCCACTTTTAAGGTCTATCTTGGAAAGATAGTGGCTCCAACCATCATGTCAAGCATGTCATCGAGCCAGCGGTATGGGAAACCGATATTTAACAAAGGATCTTATTAATCGCTCACTATCCACACACATGCGCCATGTACCATCTTTCTTAGGCGTGAGTAATGTCTTTGATGCTGACCTGTGAACCCCTTTTGTAGGAGCTCAGCGACTTGCCGAGTCAACTCGGCATGCTCAACCGGATTCAACCTATAGTGGGGCAGGTTGGTAATGTCGATCCGAACTAAGTCAATTCGTGTTGAATGTCACGCATGGGAGGGAGCTCACTAGGTAAGTCTTCGGAAGACATCCGCAAATTCATTCAGATGGGCTCTACCTCCTTGGGGTACTCACTGCATCGACTCGAAGTACTCTCAACAAGAATAACGACATACACAACACTCTCATCTTCGATGCTCTTTCAAACTCTGAAGGGGTCACAATATTGATGGCCTTGGATTGACCTCCCTTCTTCTCAACTCTGTTGACTGATGGTGCTTTGGGAGCCAAAGGGTTAAGAGTGATTTTCTTGCCCTTGTAATTGAACGTACAAATGTTAGATCGCCCAAAATAGTCACGTTCAAATCATGAGCCATGGCCTCCCTAAGATAATGTGGCCCACATCCATTGGTACCACATCGCACCATAGAGTGTCGGTGTATGAACCCAAGCTATGGGTACACGACACCTCGAGATACTGGAATGGATGAAGAGTCAACCCATGCGACTTTGTAAGGTCTCGGATGGGCTTCAGGTGTAAGCCCTAAGCGGGTGACGGTATGTTCTGACACCACATTGGTGCAACTTCCGCTATCCACAATTACCCTACAACTCTTTGTCCCACATGTGGCAAAGGTGTGGAAGATGTTCTCCCTTCGCCAATCCTCCTTTTCATCCCGTTGAGGCTGTGCAAAGGCACACCTCACAACTAGCGTGCGACCCATGCTATCACCTTCCTCGTCACTAGGTGTGGCATTCGGCTCAAAGACCTCTTCCTCATAAACTCCTTCACTCTCTTCTCCTTCCCCGTTAATGAAGAGATTCCTTTGTGGGTCTCTCATAGGGCATTGGGCGGCAAAGTGTCCCAACCCTTGACATTTATAGCATTTGACATGAGACCCACTCTTCGAGGATTCTCTGACTACACCCTTACCTTTGTCAAACCTCACATTGGTAGATGTGGGTTGCGTGGGTTTGGCAGGCGGGTTTCCAGCACTAGATTTCACTTCGCCAGTACGGAATTGACTAGTGTGAAAATCAGATCGCCTAGTCACCGTCATTTTCAAATATCGTTCAAGGTCTTGAACGACGGTGTAACACTCGGCGAGAGTCTCAACAGGGTGGGAGACTAACTCTTTCTGCAAGTCAAATCTCAATCCGATACGAAATCTGGATAGAGTGACTTGGGGGTCTTCGGATACCTTGGCTCTCATCATGAACTCTTCAAATTTGCCAATGTAATCCGATACAGGCATACTACCTTGGCGCAGATTTTGCCATTGGTCAAGGAGACGATGGTAGTATGAAGAAGGAACGTACTTCTCTGTAAGTCGCTCCTTCATGTCCTCCCAATGGGTAATGGGAGCACAACCCGCATTCGCTTACGATCGTTCAACGCGTTGACCCAAAAGAGTCGGGCTTGGCCTATGAGCTTCATCTTAGCAAGTCTAACACACCTCTCATCGCCATGCCAAACCACTCAAAGTGTGGTCCATATCGGATAACCCGGTCAAGGAAGACTTGAGGATCTAGCGTTCCATCGAAAGTCGGGAACTCAACTCGGACATTTTTGAAGAGCCTCCTTTCCGGGTCGTAGTCATCTCCATGATGATCAAACCTATGATTCCGGCTCCGATTATGTTGGTAGCCATTTCGTTCAAAACGTGGACCATTACGCTCACGGTGTGGTTCAAAGTACTCATCACCCTCGTCTAACCGATTGGCTCGGTCTAACAATCTCTCATTGGATGTTTCGAGAGTCCTTTGGGCTGCCTCTAAGGTAGTCATTCGATCGTTGATCGATTTTAGGTCAGCCCTCAGGCTGTTAAGAGCTTCGGTAATCCCACTCATGTCCATGGTGGTACTGATTTACTCTTGTGGAATGCAAGATGAACACTTTGGCCAAACTGAAATAATATGTGATGAAAATAAAGTGCAATCAATGCAATGTCACACAGTATGCCCTAACCTAGAACCTAGGGCTTTGATACCAAAACTGACGCAGGACGGTACCCTAAACTACGTGAATGATATGATTGAATTTTGCCGAAATTAAATGGGAATTAAACTAAACAATGAAACTTGCAAAATATAACGAATACCTCAGGGTCTCATACTATTCCTTGGGAGAATCACGTATAATTGAGAGTTCACCCAGGCGCTAGATCCGTTAGGTTGCAGCGCAGATCGATCCTAGAGATAGAACTCTAGGTTTCTTTCCAGATTAGGGTGCTCACGATTCAATGATGGGATCACTGATTTTCTCTGAATATCAGGTGCGGAAGGTTTAATAACTCTACCGGGCTCTACGGTTGTTGAATCGGATCGATTCAAGGATTTAGAGAAGTTTAGGGTTTAGGATTTCACAAGAAGATGGTCGATTTAGGGTTGTAGAATCACGCAAACAAAAATAAAAGAGGTAGATAGAATTGTAGGCTTCACACCCTTGGCTTCGCACCAAACCCTTCTCGGGAAGAAGATTCACTCTTCGTAGAGGCTCATCTCAAGCACACATAAGCAAAAGCTCTTTTCATTCATAATCAATCTCCTTAATAGAGTGTTTACAAGGCCTTTATATAGGCTAAGAAAACCCTAAACGAAATAAAACTCGCACTAAAAGAGTTCTAAAATAATAAAAGACAAAAAAAAACAAATAAAAGAAAATTTTCGTCACTGGGCCCGCTCGAGCGAGGATTATAACCGCTCGAGCGAGGGCTTGCTCGAGCGAGCTTAAGTGGCTGCTCGAGCGAGGGCCCGCTCGAGCGAGGATTATAACCGCTCGAGCGAGGGCTTGCTGGGCATTCTCCTTGCGGTTTCCAGAATATCTTCTCTTGCCTAGTTTTAATTTTCATTCCTCTTCTTCCGACGTCGGTACACACGGAAAGGTCCATATCCGATGTCTACAATGTCGGCGTCCCCGTCATCTCCTTTGTAAATGGCTATGGAATTTTGGAGCTGATTCGCAGCCTTTTTAGACCAGTCCAATCGCTAGTAAATACAAAATCTCTAGAGATGAATGGGATATCAACCATCGGACACGTTATAGAGGATCTGCTTGGTGGAAAAGTCTTCTCTCCCTTATCCATGCTTTCTCCAGAGGCATTGGCTACACTCTAAACAGTAGGGAACAAATCAAATTCTTGGAAGACAATTGGTTGAATGACCTCTCTCTCAAATCCTCCTATCACTCACTATACTTCATCAGCCGAAAAAAAGGGACCTCCATTGACAATTGTTTTGTGAATCATGGTGGCATTCCCTCTTGGGATCTCGATTTTAGGAGAGACCTTCATGAATCCAAAATAAAGGATCTTCAAGATCTCTTCACCGATCTCTCTTCCGTCTCCACATTGGGCTATGACAGAGACACACCTTTGAATGGGAGACAAGAGTGGTTCTTTTTTTGTCAAATATGCTTACAACTATCAAAGCCCCTCCAAGAGGCAACCTTCTTTGTTGGTTTGTTGTTCAAAACCGATTAATGACCACAAATACCTTGAACCGCCGGGGATTCCAATTCACCAATAGATGCATTTTGTGCAAAAAAAATTCCGAAACAGCTGACCATATTTTGCTCCACTGCCCTTTAGTGTCCTATATTTGGGATTTCTTTCCAAAAGAAATGAAGGTCATTGATTGCATGCCTCTGCCCTTTGCCGATCTCATCGCTGAAACGCCATCTGCCTACAACCGTAAACATTCACCTCACATTGCTATGATCCCTATAGCAGTCCTCACGATCATCTGGATGGAAAGAAACTATAGGATGTTTGAAGGAGAATCCAACAAAGTCAACAATCTGATCGAAGATATCTCAACTATTTTGAATCATTGGTCTTCAGCCTTTCTTAGGGGGAAGTACTCTTAATCTGCTTTCTTTTTATATTTCCTCCTTTTTATTTTGCTTTCTTTCTTTTTTTGTTGTCTTCCTGAGCTTCTCGCTCATGTTTGATCTTCCTTGTAATTCTCATATGTTTTAATGGAATTGCATCGTTACTGATAAAAAAAAAAAAAAACCATGGCGATGAAACACAATCTGGTATCCAACTCCTCCACTTGACCCCGAATCCCTCCTACCAAAAATGTATATGAGAAAATTTCAGTTTACTCTTATCATATGCCTTCTCCAAATCCAACTTACAAATGAGCCCTGGCTTCTTTTCCTTCACCCTAGAATACATATGTGAGCTACCACCACACCATCCAATATTTGAGTAGGGGGCTGATGGTTTAAGATTGTAGGGTGTATGCCCCATTAGAGTAGGGGATCTATCCCCATAGACCAACCACTTCCTGAACGAAAAGGCAACGATGGGGCAGTGATAAATCTATTTGATCACCACCTTCTACTTAACAGTATTTTTTCAGTCCAACATTGGCACTTATGTCAGTGGATGAGTCTGTACGGTTCATTAATAGGTTCTATCATTTTATGTACGTAGCAAATCTTTGTATTTCTTTGGCATTTTTTTTTTTCAATCTGTCTAATTTATATTATCAAATTGCTTGAAATTAAGTTATATACTCATTATTTGTGTTTCTTGATACCTCTTGTGGTGGTACTATCAACATTGACAATGGTGATAGATGGTAATCTACATTTTCTTTATTTTGGAGTTGAATGGTGTGAAGTATATATATAGCAATCAGGCTGTCTTTGTAAGTTAATATTGAAGATTCTACTTCTTACTTTTCACTAGTTGCTCTTTCTCTACAATCCCTCTCCAAGCCCTCTCCAATCCCTCTTCTATGATATGTCAATCAGTTTAGACTGCCCATCAGGTAATGCAGTTGCTATAAACTACTATAAAAGACTATGTATGTATAGCATATATAACAGTTGCTTAGATTCGAAAGATAGCCTCTATAAAACTCTCTTATGTATAGCAGTTTATATTTGAACTGTTCTGTTTCACCATCAAACAATCATACTTGAGTAATGTAGTTCATTTGTTCCCAGTCTTGGAAAGCAACCATCCAAACAGTCCCCCTAAGTTGTTGAAAATACGAAGTACTAGTGCACTGTTTTATATACTACCTGCCCTTCCTTCAGGGTATGTTTTTCTCACACGTTCTGTTCATGAAGCATGCAATGTAAGTTGCTCGAAATGTCTGCATGTTCATTCCACAATGTTCTTCATTTCTTACATCCTGTCTTTGATAGGCTCTGTTTTGTTGAGCTTTATATTGTTGCAGATGTCAAGACATAGTCATATAACTTTTGTATTTTTTTATTAAACTGGGTATTCGGGCCGCTTAGAGCACCCGCCTAATCCCAGGGGCACATGCACGCCCCAAGTTAGCACATGCCGGGTCAACAAGGGATATAACTTGACCAAGCTATTATCCATTTTTCCTATGGAGATATTAATTTATTTCCCATTTTGCTCCATGTTAAACTCACATTTTGACCCTAAATCTGACTGAAAATAGTTCTTGTAAGGGCATTTCAGGAACCGGAGACTAAGGTTGCGTTTGACATAGCTCTTTGTCAACTTGCTGCCAGAGTCGGATACACTTGCTTTAGCAGGCCCTCCTTCTTGCGAACTCCCTGCAAAGCAGGATTTACCTGCTCTAGGAGCTACCTCCCTGCTTTATGCTAACTCCTTGCCAGAGGAAATAAAATCTGCTCTGGCAAAGAGTGAGCAGAGCGCAGGGGAGAACTGTTGGAGCAGGTAAATCCTGCTATGCAGGGAGTTAGCAAGGAGAAAGGGGGACCTGCTAAAGTAGGGAGCAGGGATTTAGCAAAGAGAAATGAAACCTGCTAAAGCATGTAAAACCTGCTTCAGCAGGGAGCTAGCAGAGAGCTCTGCCAAACACAGCCTAAGGCTTTAGTCTTTAAGCAACTTGGTTTTTGACGGATTCTCTTTATTATATCATGTGAGCGTCATAGAAAATCTGGGCCCATGGAGATTTGAGGCCCTCTGTGACAAAACCTTCGCGACTTACTGGGTTGTAATATTCAGCATTTTAGGCATGAGGCTGAGAAATTGCTGATGTTTAGGAACATAATTTTACTTATTAGGCATTCCTTTTGTACTGGAGATTCTTTCTCCTTGCAATTCCTTTATTTTCCTTAGTAAAAGGTATCTTCTTATAAATGAATTTTTTTTTGGTAACGGGGTATCCGGCCTCTTAGAGCACCCTTCTAAGTCCCAGACTACATGCAACACTCGCACATCACACGTAGCAGTCAGTAGGGGCAGATCCCTGCTAGTGGCCAACAAGGGGAGGAATTTGAACTCCAAACCTATGCTTCTTATAAATGAAATTACATGAGAATTGTAGTATTTTTTTTGGCCCCTTCTCATTTCGTAGTGTATTGTAAAAATTTGGGCACTAATATTTAATTTTCTTTTGTCCTGTGAGCTGTGTGGATCTGAGTATATGTTTAGAGTGGGGCTTAGGCCTGTTGCACAATGGAAGGCTGACAAAATTGCAACCTCATGGTCGCAGGTTCAAGCCAAGCATACCATGAACAAAAGAGAGTATATGTTTAGTGTGGTAGATGAAATGAGAGAAATTAATTACTAGTATAATGTTGAATAGGGTGCTATAAAATCCGCCCATCTTAATCTTTTTTGCAATTCTGTTTATGCCATTAAAGGCCCTCTAAGTCTATAATTTTATATTTCTGGTTCCCAGGTCTTGAGGAAAAAGTCTGATTTCACTGGAAGCCCTGGCCTATAAGCAATTTTCGTAAAGCTTTTGTTAAGAAGTTACTAGTGAAAGATCCTCATGCAAGACTATTGTTCAAGGTCTGTGGCGAAGCTGAAGTTGTTGGAGTGAGTTCCCTATTTTCGTTTTATTTTGGGGGAAAAATTTGATATCAAATGTTTCAAAGTTATCTTGGGTTCTTTTTTTTTTATCGGTGAAAGATTGAAATTTATTGCAAAAGAACAAATTACAACCCGATCGGCTGAGCGAGAAGCTCAACAGAAAAGACAGAGAAACAAAAAGAAAGAAAAGATGCCCCCCAAAAGACCATAGTAAAGAAGCACCCCCACGAGTAACAGCCAGGCAGCTAGACCATAGGCCGCCCACACCCAACCAAACCCCAGCCCATCAACCTGGCAGGTTTGCCACCAACCCCTCCCCCCCCCAAAAAAAAAAGCAGGATATTTCTTGGATTCTGAGATTGCTTATTAACTGCACTAAGTTGATACACTATTAAATGACATCTTTTTCCCATGTCAAGGCAAAGTAGTCTGTGAAATGGCATCTTTGTTGAATACTTTTGCAACTGAGTTTGGAAATTTGAATTTAATGTTGAGCTGCTCGGCGGTAATGAATTTGATGTTGCTCTTTGAGAGTGTGAGAGTTCCTACTTGGGATGAGGAACAGGATCTCAAAAAGCTTGGGTCGCATTTCGAGATTCGTGCCACACGGAATCCTTACGTGTGATGTCTAATAGGTGCTCCATGATCAAAGATCGTTGGTGAAAAAGATTGGGACAAAAAAACGATCTCCATCATATGGGCCGAACATAGTCAAACACCGTCTAAAATTAACACCTACCGTATAAATACAACATACTCTTAATTTTTTATGGCCTTTGACCACTTTGAATCAAATGATGGAGATTATCTGTCAACCTAACTTTTGCATATAGATCACAAATGACATGGTAATTCCATATTGCACAAATGACAGAAAAGTGACCAGAGTATCAACAAAATTCGACGTCTAATGCAATGATTTTTCGATTCAAATTGCAAACAGATTTTTCTAATGCACTTCTGCTGTAAAGTGTTGTGTTATGAAAGTGGCACTAGGGTGGAAGATGAAGGTTTCATGGAAACCATCAATATACATGAATAATCAGTTTAATTAATATGTTTGATGATGCATTGAGGACCAACTCTCTACCAGTCAATAAAGGGTTATTGAAGATTAAACAAGTGCAATACACTAGAATGTTGACATTTTCAGTGTTCTTTAGAGGGGTGCTAGAGTTTCTAGATATAGCCAATTTGGTAATATGATAAAAGTTTCAATTGATGCCTGATTCACAACCTTGTCTCTAATGTTACCAAAGTATTTATGATTGTTTTGGAGATCTGGACTTGTGGATTATTTTGGTACTAGCCACTATTTTATTTGTTTGTATAATATGGGCATCTTTGCTTCAGATTTTCAGAAATAAGGTTGCAAAGTTTTTTTGGAGTGCACATATGGGGTCTGAAATCCACTTATAAAGTTCAAGACCTGAAATCATTAGTTTTGAAGTTTCTATTAAGAATTACTCAAACTAACAAACATTTATTAGGAGATTGGTCCAGGAAAAATAATTTGTTTGTTCTTTGTATTGTTGTTTTTTCATATTTTATTTAGAATATCTTTTTGTGCTAGATATGCTCTAGCAGAATATCGATTATAGCTGTGGTTCATGGTTATAGGATTTGGAAGGGGTTCCTTGTGAGATCCTTCTGAATTTACATCAATGCTTCACATATCCTGATTGTTAGTTTACAAATATGATTTTATTTTTCTTTTTTGACTTTGGGAATTTTTTTGTTGAAGTGCCGAGAAATCACCTAGGTACTGTATTCTGCCCGTTCATGGTGGAGTTAGGAATTAACTATGACAAAGATAAGAATCACAGCCTTAGAATGCCATAGAAGACACGAATGATTCATTCACTTGATGGATCATAAATTTTCGCTCCCAAATTTTTTTTGAGATTCTTACATATTGATATAGATCTTTAACTTTGTCATTTGAGTTGGATTCTTCCTAGCATATTGAATTAAAGTTTCAGTAAGAAAATTGAAAAGTGGATATTGTCCTCATCAATGAGCTTCATGCATGCCACATGCATATCTGATCCCAATCATAATAGTTCACAGATGATGAACGAGTAGCCAGCTCATTTTGGTCTTTTCACCCTTCTTTCATCTCCTTAGAGTTGCCTTAGATCTGGTTTTAAGTTAAAACTCCTTAAAAATATATGCTTCATTGCTGAAAGGGTTTGCAACACCCGTTTCATTTCATTGTTAAAGCCACAACATCTATTTGCATTGATTCGACCTGATGGATTCATGTCTATGACACTTGAACTAGAATGTCTAGAACTCTGGATCAATCCTCTCATGGACACATGAGCCTATAATGGATTCTTTAGGGGCTTTTTTTTTTATCGATAGAGAAAAATATATTAGAAACAAAAAGGAAAAAATATATGCAAACCTTAGCGAGAGGCTAAGGAAACCAAAAAAAGTGACAAATAGAACCTAAACCTGGAGCCTACACCGGATCCACCGGAGGAGAGCAAGCAAAGGAGGAAGAGCCTTGGAACCCCACAGCTTACATGGCCATCTCATTCCACATGTCCCTGACTGCCTCCTTCATGACCCTGTCCTCTGAGATCATAGCGCGAGGCCATTTTAGGTGCTAATATGTTCCTCAGTCCCTGGGCTAAATCTGTGACGTTACATGATGACAGTTCAAAAATTAAATTGCTGCCTATGAATAACTCCATCTTTCCTTTTTATCTTCTTTTGCCTTTTGTTAACTTTCCATGTATGCTTGTGACAAACATATTATTTTCAAGACCTGCCCATCTATGCCATTGTTGATGCTAACCCATCATAACACATTGGGTTTTAATTCTTTCTTTTGTAGGTGTTTGGTGTACTCTCCCTATTGTGTCTACTAACACGCGTATAAATTCCAGCCAGATATAGGTCTATCTTTGCTCCATGTCTCATATTCCAGCCAGATGTAGAATTCAAATATTTGATGAACATTCTAGGATTTCTTTGGAATAATCTGGTTCTTCAAATAGGAAAAAAGGGTAGAAATGCACTCATAGGAATGCGATTGCTGGAATAAAACCTGTGGTTGTTATGCAATTAGCCATGGTGGGCAAATGTATGAAAAGAACTTCTAATGCAAGCGCATTACAATATGTGGAGAAACTTTTATCAATTTTATATGGTATCAAAAATATGAGTACAAGTTTTCTTATGTAGGAATAGCAGCTAGCGGCAAGACGGTAGATTCACATTTCTAGTTTCTATGATGCTTCAAGTGATGATGTGAAGTAATAATAAATAATTCACAATAGAATGCTCAATATCATTTATTTCATGGAATGGGTGCAGTTATGTTCAAATCTTTAGCCCATGGGTATACTGTTATTGCATCAGTTGGGAGTTGGGACCCCATACTGAGGTGGAACATGACTGGCCTTTACTCACGTCAGCTGGACTTCGGTACTTTGAATTGGTTGTGTAAGCTACTAAACATCAATTGTGGAATCAATTGGGGTATTTCTGGAAGGAGTACCCCAAGTCAATTTTAGTGCCTGACTGGTGAAATAACGATGAAAGATCTTGGATCTTGAATTCACTTTCTCAGTATTGAAGCTGCATTCTCACCTGCTGGCCTTCATCTCAATCAAATTGTTTACTTGGTCGATCTACGTCGTCGCATTCTTGTAAAATCAGTTGTTTTATTTAATGTAGAAAAACACTCTTTGGGGTGTATACAAATTTATTGACTAAGTACAAGTTGAGGATCTCAAAATATATGAGATCTGTCAAGCCAGCTGAGTCCTTATGAAAAGAAAGTGGAAACTAACTGTTATGGCAGGTTTATTTGTGCGTGAGTTTTGAGTACATGTTATGACTCGGGCTTATGCCACTTTTTTTCTGCACATTCAGAGTTGCATCGTGTTTGAACAGATCTTGTAAATATTCTCATAGGAATTAGCTTGAAATATTTTCTCCTAACATTGATAGTAAAAAAGAAAGAACCTGACTTTGGGACCTCTTGCCTGTTGCCAATGTGATTCTACTATTAAACTGTCTAGCTTGATCGAACATGTACTATTTATGGTGGTCTTTTTTCAATCTAAATAATCTATGACATGTCAACAAAGAAGTTACTTTCTTTATTAGAAAATGGAAAGGGGGTGTGTACTCCAATGGAGTATGCAAGATAGGTGTACTCCAAGCTCACGTGGAGGTTCCATGTGGCACCCAAAACACTCTTTTGGTGCCACATGGAGCTCCAGCTGGTTGTATAGATCAATTTTAAAGAAAAAAATCCAAAAGGAAATTTTAAATTAGAGTCAAATTTTGACCTAATTCAATGATCCAGATTTTAAGCCTAAAAAAGTACATGTTAAAAGATGGTGTTTTCATTGTTTCATATATATGGGAAATGATTATATGACTCGAGTCATGGGACATAAGCCCATGACTAGAGCTCCTATTGGTATGCATGTCACACCAGGTTGTCTTTTTAAGTCACCTGATGTGATATGTGACCAATGCTGCTAGAATCATGAAAATATATTTCATGACTCCAGTGAGAGGATCATTTCCCTATATATATAAATGTTCTAAACAAGGTTATTTTACTCCACGTGGGCCCTGGTGTACGGTAAAGGTACTCCATTGGAGTATTTTCTCAGCTCCTTTAAACAATACAGTTAAATTGAAATTATATTCTATTAGTTTTCACATATGCTTCAAAGAAATCCCTCACTGACTTTCTTGAGAGCCACCTATGACCGGGTCAATATTCGAGCTTGTAGCATTGGTGCCTGGGGCACGCGACGTCTTAGTGCCAAGGTGGCACGACATGTGGTGCTAGTAGGGCACGCCACATGGGGCCATGAAGGCCTTGCGACGTGGTCGCGCTGCGGGTTGCGATACGGTTGTCTGGGAGGACGATGCGGGGAGTCATGGGCGTGTTGGTTGGGGACTTGGCACTGTGTGCCACGAACAGAGGTCCGTGTGCTATGATTTATGTCAAACCACTACATTTGAAGATGCATGCCACGGGCAGAGGGCCGTGTGCCATAGTAGTATGTCAAACCAATACATTTGAGGTCCTTTGGTTATTTTCCCATAGGTGGTGTTTGGATCATCTATGTGGGAGAGGTGCTGGATGAGTTGCCTTCCACCCACATAGGGCCTTGCGTAGCTAGAGGGAGCGCAAGTGTCTCTTAGGCCTGAAAGGGTGGGCCTAGGACATCAACGCAGCGATGTCGTGTGGCACCCAAGGTAAGGTTGAAGTATGGCCCCGGACTACGCGTCGCGGTGCATACTGCTGGGCAACTTCACAAGGATACTAGGATGCTACGTGGGACTCGGGTGAGCACGTCGGCAAGGGGGTCCGAATATATGTGTGCTGGTGAGGTGCGCCACACACAATGATGGGCTTGGTTTGGTATGTCGGCAATGCATGTTAGAAGGTTATGGCATGAGGAGCTGCATGCCTCTGTTGCGAAGTGAAGTACTAAAGTAAGATGCAAAGGTGAAGCTTGAGAAGGCCAAGCAAGGCACGAGTGTGCCAACTGGTGCATCGTCCGGGGCACGATGCATCGATATGGTTGCCTCCGAAATAGGGTTGCAATGAACGGGAGTTCCCGTCTTCTAGGCGGGTGGTATCAGAGTCTGATATTGGTTAGGCTTGCTTCGTTGCTTGCAGCATTGGGGAGCCTCACAGGATAAGAGTAGCGCGATGGACTGCGCCCCAGTGACAGTTGATTCCAGAAACAGGCTGACCTAGATTGGGAAGTTAGGTGCCACACATGAGTTCACATCGAAAAGAATGACTCCGTGATACACCACTCTATCTACTCTTGCACTTGAATGCACGTCTATTCATATTCCCTCTTCACCAACTAAGATATGCGTAATACTAAACATTCCAAAGAAACCAAACATCTTCGTGGTTTACTGGCAGTTAGGGTTATGACTTATCTGTTGTTTATTATATATTATTGATATATTTATTTTTTTTGTTTCTTGCTTTTAGGAAAGAAATGGGGTTGGACATTTGTATCTCTGCATTTACGTTGAGCAAGATTACATTCCTCACCTCTCTCTAATGTAGTGGTGAAATTTCATATTCCACGAGTATAGGATTACACTAAAAAGTGTCTGTTTTGGCCACCAGAGGAAAATTTTCTATTCTTTTGTTAGTAGCCCTTGACCAAAAAGTGGTTGTTTTGGCCACCAGAGGAAAATTTTCTGTTCTTTTGTTAGTAGCCCTTGACCTCAAATCCTGCCTTCAATTTTCTTGCATCTCGTCTGATAGATATTAGAGGCACAGATCCACCAACATATAAATACTTATTTTTAGTATGACAATTGTACAATGTGCCAAGTAGCACTGTGTTGAAGCTCATAATGATTCTTCCAACGGTTTAGATGGTCATACAGGAAATGCTTGTAAATTTGACATAATAAAAAACAGAAACAAGGTCAAAGGAAACAAATCTTTGAATGTGGAGTTATGTAGAATCTAGCTCTTCAGCTTATATGATTGTAGTGATGGATGTAAACCATTGACTTTTTTTATAAGGGAGCAAGGAACTGGTCTTCTTGAAAGATAGGTTGGGCTGATAGAACACTCTGGATGAAGCATGAAATTTCACAATATATCATCTTGCATCCACTTTGAATCTATTTTCCCTTATAAAGGAACCCTTCTCCATCCCAAGATACTTTGGTAAGCGTGGAGAAAATTTAGTAGGTGCTCAAAGAAGACTGAATCTACCTTTGACAATCTAATTATTTGTTATGGTGAAGAAAATGCAAAGATGACTTAATATTCATAATATATAGCACCAGTGTAGTGAAGAGAAAGGCAACGACACAGATAAATTACGGCCACAATTGATTCAGCATTGAGATTTCTAGAATTTGGAAGGTAATCTGATATTTTGGCCAGTCAAGAGCTAACATTCAGGAGAATTTCATCCTACTTGTAAAGTTATAAACCAATGTTTGACATATTCAAGGGTTGAATCTATATCATGTTTTCCATGTGGCATCCATGTCTCTGCTATAGTCCACGGCTTGGGAGGGTATATGAACCAAATGGAGACTATTGTGCCAGTGTTACTATTTAAAAGCTGTTTTAGGAAGGAGCTTAGCACTGTAAAAAATGCACAGTTTTTAATAGTTTCATGAGCTGGCCCTGAAAGTATGTTACATATTCTCCAGTTATCTAGTAATTGTAAGTATATTATGTTCACTTTTGTGCAGTTTGCTCCATATTGAGATGCTGTAGTTTGCAGGCTTGGAATGGTCCATTTTTAATTTTGAAATTTCAAATAAATAGTTCTCCTAAAGCCCGGAGAAGAAAAAAGTGAATAAGAAGA
This sequence comes from Chloranthus sessilifolius, assembly GCA_021018995.1. NCBI lineage: Eukaryota > Viridiplantae > Streptophyta > Magnoliopsida > Chloranthales > Chloranthaceae > Chloranthus > Chloranthus sessilifolius. The sequence continues at coordinate 116,271,191 of CM037594.1, read as the reverse complement.
TACTAGGTGAGAAAGTACGTAGGATTTGGATTGTAATTACAATACCAATTTGGTTGCTTCTTTCAACAACCCTTTCCTACTGCAATTGAATTCACAGACCACTTGATGGATACTGGTAAGGTTTCTTTTATAGTTTCTTCGAAATTGAAAATTCAATGTGATATGAGTTCAGGGAATCTCATTTTTAAGATGCAAACCTGAGGGAGACTACAAGATATAGGTAATCTTCCCAATGTTTGAAGAAGAAAAAAAATATAAAGAGGTTTAAATGCCCTTCGTTGTGGCTCTATCCAAATAGCTTTCAAATATGTATTTGTCTTCTATTTGTATAGAGTGGTTCTGGCAGGGACGTCGACGCTGTGGATATAGATTTGGGCTGCATAGCGTGTATCGACGCAAGAAGAAGCGCTGAAGGAACTACAAAGCATCAACATCATCCGGGAGGGGAGCATGCAGAGCCGCAAATAGGGCTCACTGCCTATGTCCGCTCTAGCGAGCACCATTCTTGCTCGAACGAGAATGCATTAGAAAAGCGAGGCCAACTTTCGGCCATTTGTCACTCAAGCGAGAATGCATAAGGAAAACAAGGCCAAAACTTTCGGCCATTTGTGGCTCGAGCGACTACCTTTAAAATTCTCGCTCGAGCGAGAACCAAATCCGCTCGAGCGAGTCAAGTGACGACAATTGTCCATTTTGTCATTTTTCTTTATTCTTTTCTTGCCTTTTGGGTTTAATGTAGTGTTCCATTTGGGGACAATTTAATATTTTATTATTTTAGGGTTAGTTTCTTTTTGCACCTAGTATATAAAGTAATGGTGTAAGCCAAATTGGAAGATTGGTTAATTTTAATGAAAATACTATACGTTGAGAGCTTGAGATGAGCTTTAATGGAGAGTGAGTCTTCTTCCCCATACGGGTTTGGTGTGAGGCCAAGGGTGGAATGCTCATGTTATCTTTAATCTTCTCGTTATCTCTTTTCCTATTTCCTTGCTAATTTCTTGTATCCATTTTTCTCCTTTTATGTTGATTGTTCAAAAACCCTAGATCTAGAGAAACCTTGATGCTCATCCTTGTGGATCTACTCCGATCTTAACCCACCAATCCATGACCTTTGTTGGGCTCGAGATTGTCCGATTTGTACTTTTTGATTGATTCAATTCAAAAGCTCTAGCGAGGATCTAGCGATCCCAAATTGAGCCACGATCGAGTGCCCCGATCTCGAGGATGCTAGAGCTCTATCTCTATGATCGCACCTTCACAAGTCTAAATGAATCTAACGCACCGGATTGGACCCTAAGCGAATCAAGCATGGTCACTTAAGCGGAAATTCACGAAACCCTAAGGCATCGCTTTAATTTGTAATTAATTGTTCAATTAATAAGTTTAATTTCGACAATTTCGCATCTCATGATCATTCGCATAGTTTAGGGTCGTTGTCCTGCATCAGGTTCGGTGCATCTTTCATTCCTATATGAAGTTATAAGGATGAAGTGAACTGTCTCACAAGCTTATAATCTCAAGTTGATTTGGTGACTGTTTCTTCTGTTTTTTCGATGGTAATTCAACTAGACCCTATGACTAACAGCACTTCCTGAAGTGGCCTGCCTAGGTTTCATACATCTATGTATTTTTCAGATGGTATCATTCATATCACAGGCCATCGATTGTTACCCTGTTTCCTTAAAGAAGATTTTACAAGCTCCATATGTAGTGGTGGATCATTTATTATCTCAGCACCTTGACTGGTTGGCATTCTAGTCGAAAGTGAGCATAGAGTATAAACTACCAATAAAATATCACATAGGCCATCATCTGTCACACCCTTCCCCATTCTTTTGGAAGCTCAATGGGAAGTGGTGGTGGATGATCTCTCATCATAGGACCTGGACTGGTTTGAATCCAAGTTGGAACTATCTCACATAAGCTGTTATCCCTCACACCCTTCCACATTCTTTCGAAAGCATCTGTTGTTATCTTAAGGCAGTCACCAATCAACAAACCTAATATATCAATAGTAATTTAAGGTCTTCCAATTTTGATAGTGCAATCTTCCAAAAAGACAATACAGTTTGATTCAAGAGGATTTCCATTGTCAGTGTTCATATGGAGTGTCCCTTGGATATCGACTTGGAGAGTTAATTGGATATGCAGTTATGTGCTTATGGTATCACTCCTTTAGGGAATTTATCATATCTTATTTATATATGCAAGGCTTTATTTTATTTTTTTATTTGTTTAATTTTTCATATATGATGGTAAGCTGGGTTGAACTTGCAACGTCTTTTTTGTGGTTCCATCGAGGAACAGGCCCAACCCCAATTATATGCAAGTTGTTTAACACTTTTACTCAGATACTGCAAAATAGGTGCCCTAGCCATATCTGATACTTCAACCATACCCTAGCTACCCTAGCAAGGTTTTAAATTTTGGCCGAGTCCGATACATATTGGTGTGTAGAAGTTGGAATTTGAAAGACAAATATATATAAATAAATTATGCAAGTATACTATAGACATTTATACTAATGCAGCGAAAGAATTTCTTTTATATAGTGGGAAGTTGAAATAGTTTATGATTTTGTGTGGATTTTTCTTGGCCACCTTATAAATCAATCCAAGGAAATGTTTTGTATTATTCAATTTATCGGAATTTTGGCCATCCGATACTGCCCCAAGACTAGTATCAGGGTGGTACCGGTATCAAGTATCGATATCGGCCAATACTGCATAGTATTGATTGATACGTATTGGGTCTACGCTAATACCTACCAAATTCTTTAAAAAGAATCTTTTTTAAAATTTTGAAAATATGTTCTTTTTATTAAAAATAACCATCTAATAATTTAAATATAGGTCTTATGATACCTTTTGAGACTACAAGTCTTAACATTTTTCAGTATTTTCCTAATAAAAAATAAAAAAATCATTGTATCGGCCTATCCGTTCTCTAAGAACCGAATCTTGATAAGGTACCCGATTTGCTACCTTGCTCATAATGTATCCAATTTGCTACCTTACTCATAATAATATCCACATCGGTAAAACAATTCTTGTGAAGAAAGAATATTTGATTGCAAATAAAGGAACCCTTTACATTTTTAGTTTTTTTTAGATGAAATTTTATTCTTTTCATTTGGAATGGAGAATGGTTACAGAGTAGAGGGCTACAATAGTGGTAGTTACAATAACTAATATTAAAATACATTGAATGACATCTAAGACCCATCTAATACGGACACGGAATTCAGGAGCTTTCAAAGTAAGGTAAAAATTTAAGAATCCACTATCATGATTCACCGGTAACTAACACCGAAGATCCATCCGAAGAGACGCCACCATCATCGGCAAACTCATGATCCACAAAAACTTCCACCACGTTAGAAACGGGAGCAAACATCGACCAAAAGCTTCACACATCGCTTTAATTGAAACTTTTAAATAATGCCTTATGGTGTAGAAATAGTACATGTGTTCGCGCAACAACGAAGCCATCAAAACGTCGGTAAAACTCGTGACCAAAATCGTTTTAGAAACAAGTATGAATTGCAAAAGGGCCTTCGTAAAGTCGATCTCTTCGGAATAGAAGACTCACTAATGAGAGGATAAAATTCTCATATTCTACCCCTAAAATATAAAAAAAACAAGAAAAAAAAGATAAAGAGCCGAAGCCTCTAAGCAAAAGACGATCCCTAAATGATCGATTTATTGAAAGCATAAAAAAATTAGATGGAAAGAGATTAAATCCCCCCCCCCCCCATCGCTGATATGACCTACCATGGACTGATATGAGTCATTGTTAGACCCAATATTTGACCCATATCGAATTGGGAGTATATATTGCATCGGAAGTGGCTTAACTCAAAATGAGGTCTAACTGGATACATATCGGCTCATGTATATTAGATGTGCCTAGTATTTAAAATCTTGCTAAGAGTAAATATTTTATAGGTTGCCTTTATTTGCAAAAGAGATTCTTTCTTCTCAACTCAGGTTTCACGGTCCGAAATCGATGATTGCTTTGAATTATATGAAGGAGATTTTGAGATCATGGGCGAACAATCGAAGGGTCAGATTGTGATTGCACTTGGCACACATCCCAAAAAAATGATCATGGCATACATCAAACATGGTTCTCGAAGGACGAAAAATCATGTCCATCATCTGATTCAAAGTAATCAACGGTTTAATACTTGAAAACCAAGTTGAAAAGGAAGGCTGCAATTAAAATAACGGAACCCTACTTTATAATTTACAGCATGGCTGTTAATTTTAAGGGAAATTTACCTGGCTGGCCTTGTCAGATGTACCTTTTATTGCAGAGACCCTATAGTTTCACCTTTACCCAAATCGACCCGCTGCGCGCCGAGCCATCTTCCGCATTTAGGAAATACCGGATTTACCCCAAATATAATAAATAGTCGCCTTAACCAAACCCTTCACTGTTTACCTTTTTACTTTTTTACTTTTTCGTTCGAAGTCGGTGGAAAGGCGGTCGAGAGTCGCTAGCATTTCGTTCTTCAAACTTCAAGCTACCAAACCTGTAAGTAGCTAGTAAATAAATAATTTCTGTTGAGTTTTTTCTTCTTCTTTCGTCGGTGCACATTTTGTAGTAATTTTTATCGTTATCGATTGTATAGACAATCGATAACGATTATATACTCAATCAATATCGATTGTCTATACAATCGATAACGATTTCGCCAAAATTTTTTTCGGCGAAAGATTTGATTACGGTGGTGGTGGGTCCTCCTTACAAGATCGAACTTGATTTTGTTATAGTAGGTTTTAAGGTGTTTTATCGCTTGACATTGATATGATGAAATGTGATGGTTAGGGATAATGAAAGCGATTTTTGAATTAACGCGATAATTGCATCGATATAAATCGCTTAACGCTATTATCCCTAACCATCGCCAGAAATGATTTTCCACCATAATGAATCATTTTGGCGAAGGAAGAAAAGAATAAGTAAAAGAAAAAAGGAAAAGAAATTGGACAATTGTATATACTGTCGATTGTTAATGCGATCGACATCGATTGATTACACAGTTGATGACGATTGTGTACACAGTCGATGACGATTGTGTACACAATCGTTATCAGCTGTGTACACAATCAATGACGATTGTTTAGGGAATCGACGAGTTTTTTATGTAGCCTGATTATACCCTGATTATAAACATTCTCTTTCAATTTTATTACAGTTCATATACAGAAGCCGGCAAAATGGTTGTACAACATGCTGTTGGCAAATGTTCTCCTACTGGCATTTCGAAGATCTACGAAGACGCTAGCCCGCAGCGGAAGAAGATACTAAGTGCATCAGTTTTCGGGAGAATATTCTAAATGCCAAAGGGTGTTAGTTTTGTTGGAGATGTTGTGGATGCCATGTTAAGTTTTTGGGTTGAGAAGAACCACTTTCGAATCGGGAGGAGAGATGTCTATCTTCGGGAGATGGACGTTGCCTTAATTCTGGGCCTTGTAGTTGTTGAACCCCAACATTATTCCCCTTCTATTAAAGCACCTGAAGTGGAAACCATTCGATACAAATATTTTCGGGGACTACCGCCCGGGAAAATTCTTCGGTCTCATATTGATAGTGGATTGAGGCTAGCGCAAAGTGATGACGACTTCGTCAAGTTGGCTCTTCTTTTTGTTCTATGTACATTCCTTTTTCTCGAGTCCCATCTTCAATTGTCGGAAGCCCACGTTGAACTCGTCGATGACGTGAAAAATTTCAAAAAAATCCCGTGGGGTCTCTACATCTTCAAAGACTTGCTAGAGTATATAGAGAAGGGCATGGCAAATAGAAAGATTGCTGACAACGATAAAGCCCTTAAGCCATATAATATTTATGGCTGTATGTGTGTACTTCAGTGGTGAGCCTATGAGATGCTGCCTGACGTCTCACCTCAAAGAACGTCAATGCTAAACCCTTTCCCCCGATTGTTGAAGTAGGCGGAGAAGCCCCAAACGAGGAATAAAGGCTGCACTCTTGCTAAGATGGTCTACAGCAAGGTATGATGTCGTTTTAAATAATTCAAATATGTAAAGGTAAATTTGTAACAACTTTAAAGAGTAATATGGAGGATTCCGATTATCAAATCAATCGATATCGATTGCCTACGTAGTCGGAAACGACTGACTACAGAATCAGATCGATTGATTAAGCAATCGTTATCGACTGCCTACACAGTCGGTGTCGATTGCCTACACAGTCGGTGTCGACTTCCTACACAATTGGGGTCGACTGCCTACACAATCGGGCTCGACTACCTACACAATCGGGATCGACTGTAAATGGAATCAGTTTCCACTCTTTAAGCAGTCTTTAATTTAGAGTGCTTTTTCAATTTCTGTTAATTTTTCTATGTTATTTTACAACCTGTCCTTTTTCGTAACTGATTAACGCTTCCCTCGAACCCGTTACCTTCGAGCTGGACATACCCCTTGTAAGGGATTATCAGCGGGTTTTAAAGGTTGTTCGGGGGGAAATTGGGGGAAAGAGGAAAGAGGTTGAGGAGGTCAAGAAAGCTGTAGAAGTTGATCTGCGGCCCAAGAAGAAAAGAAATATTCCGGTTAAAGAAGTTGAAGAGGAAGAATTTGAGGACGAAACAACGTCTGACGAAGGCTCTTCGTCAGATGAGGTCCAAGTCCAATTAGACCGGCCTAAAAGGTCGCCGCGAAGACAACCAGCAGTACACCAACCTCCTCTAATCAAGAGTTGTTGAGGAGGATTGATGGTTTGGAGTTGGATAACTTGAAACTCAACCAAAAAGCTAGCCATTTGGAAGAGTTAGTTAACCAATTGGTGGAAGGGAATAAGCGACTGGTGGAGGAGAATATGCTCATCTGGACACAATGCAACTCCTTTGAAGAACGACTCACTTCAAGGGATGTTCAATTGCAAACGGCAGATCACTTCAACAAGTTGATCCGAAAAGAGCAAGGAAAAATTATAGAACTCCTTCAAACGATCATGGAGGTGACACCCAAGGTATGATTGGCAGTGTAGTCTGCTTTAATTCGATTTTTTATTTATTCGATTATTTGTCGATCGTATTTACAATCAATAACGATTGCATTTACAATCGATAACGATCGCATTTACAATCGATACCGATCGCATTTACAATTGATACCGATCACATTTATAATCGATTCCGATCGTATGTACAATCGATACCGCTTGTAAATGCAATCGTTAGGCGATCAGTATTGAATGTAAATACTATCAGTATCGATTGTAATTACGATCGATTTAGATTCGAAATCGATTTATATTATTTTTAGAGATCATTCTATTCTCAATTTTTCTCATTTATCAATTTTATGTCTTTCGATGTTCAGGATGGTGCTGTTTCAAAGTTGCTATCGGAAGTGTCTCTCACTGCCAATATGGGACTAGAACCTATTGCTCTAGCCAACCAGGGATCAGTAGATATGGCACCAGCTCCTCCCGCCCAAAAGGAGTTGGCAGCAGCTGATAACCAATCCCACGATGATGATGATAAGGGTGGTCCGACTGGTGATGAGATATCCGAGCAACCATTAGATGCTCGCCTGAGGCCTAGGATTAAAGCCAAACAAGTTGCCTCGAAGCCTAGGACAGGAAAAAAGCAGGCGATAAAAAAACCGCCAACCGAGACGATGCCCCCTCCTACGGTTGAGTTGACAGATGAGCAGAGGTTCATGAATGCCATCTAGACAGCTCCCGAACAGGATGCCGAGTAAGTTACATATATTACGAATTTGTCCATTTTTCCTATGATAGTAACAACTTAGTTAGAAGTAACTTTCGTTTTAAATTAAAACTTGGCCGTTATGTTTCATGCAACATCTACGTAAGCTCTGTCGGTGATTATACACTCCGGATGCATACGTTCAAATGTCTGGAAGGCACGGCATACTTAGACAATCTTGTAAGTAACCAAATCTCTCATATTCAATTTTCAAAGTTATTTTCTTTTCAAGTTTTGTAAAAGTAACGACTGATTAAAAAAAGGAAACGATTGCCCAGATAGTCTAACGCGATTGTTTACACAATCGATGACGATTGTGTATACAGTCGATGACGATTGTCTTAACAGTCGATACCGACTGTCTAGAGAATCGATAACGATCGTCTTGATAGTCGATACCGCCTCTCTACGCAATCGTTCACGATTCTCTGAACAAGCGATACCGACTATCTAGACAATCGTTAGCAATTGTCTGAGCAGTCGATACCAATTAGCTAGACAATCATTCACGATTCTCTGAACAAGCGATACCGACTATCTAGACAATCGTTAGCAATTGTCTGAGCAGTCGATACCAATTAGCTAGACAATCGTTAACGATTGTCTGAACAGTCGATACCGACTCTGTATAGAATCGATAACGAATGAAGTGTGTCGATTATTGAAATTTGTTATCTTTCAGATCATGGGAGCCTATCTAAGACTTTTGATAGTCATGGATGACACTGCTCATCCTGAAGTTTGTGATAAATTCTTCTTGAAGAGCCCCACCAGTTTGTCATATGTCGCTATGGATTATAACGATTTCAGATTCTTTGTTGAAACTGAAAAATTCAACCAAAAATCGATGGCCACGCAAATTGAACGGTGGGCTTAAGGAAGAAACCAACCCAAGCAAGAAGGTGCTCCAAAACTTCTTCAATAAGTTGAGGAATCTGTGGGCTCACCAATGCAACACGGTACATTACGCTCTCTGTAAACTTTGTTTATAATTTTCACCATTGTATCCTCTAATATATTATTTATTTTAGATATTTGTCTCAGTCCATAGCTACGCTCCTTTACATTGGGCCCTTGCGATAGTTAAGGTTTTAGAACGATTGGTAATGATCGTTGATCCAATTTTGGATAGGCCCTCGAAGGACAAGTATCCCCTACAAATCAACATCCTTGTAAGAATTGTCCACACCTTCAGAATACAATTACCTAAACAATCGCTAACGATTGATTATACAATCGCCAATGATTGATTATACAATCGCTAACGATTGATTACACAATCGCCAACGATTGATTATACAATCGCTAACGATTGATTATGCAATCGTTATTGATTGTTAGGGGAATCGATCACACATATCTCTAGATATTTTTTTGCTTAAGCAATTTATCTTATCAAACATTATCTGACATTGCACTTTTTAAAATAGATCGAATATCTTTCCGCGCTTTTACATGTACACGGAGACTCCACTGCATTGGAAGTTGTGACCTATCCGTGGTCAAGTTCTGATTGCAAGGTCAAATCCGTGCCCCGACAGAGCAATGGTTGGGACTATGGGATATTTGTCTTGAAGTACATAGAGTACTTCATGTTGGGGAAGAAATTCGACTTCAGCCAAGGCAATATAAGTCAGATCATTGCAAAAATTGGCCAAGCCCTCGCTAAATTTACTGCCGATGGAGAAGTCGAGAGAGCCATGGATGAAGAACCTACTACTGATGCAGTAGCATCCTAGTTTATTTCAAAAGTTAAAATTGTATTAACTTCAAGGATATTTGTAAACGAAAATTTTAAATTTTAATTGTAAAACAATCATTATTTTTTTTAATTTATAATATCAAGCATGTAAAATTTTTATATCGGCTGCTTAACATTAGGCGGGTTATGGGCTTGTCGTAGGCTTTATTAAAGTGTGCTCAAGCAGTCGATTACAGAAGCAATCGATATCGATTGCGTAAGTAATCGATGTCGATTGCGTAAGCAATCTATATCGATTGCAAAAGTAATCGATGTCGATTACATAAGCAATCGATGTCGATTGCAGAAGCAATCGCTGTCGATTACATAAGAAATCGATATCGATTATATTCGCAGTCAATATCGACCGTATTTACAGTCGATATCAACTGTCTGTGACAAAACGTTTGAAAATTCTTAAGAGTACCAAGCTTGCCTTAAATTCGAAAATTAGGTTGGATACAACCCCAATGAAGTTACAAGTCAAACCCAATTCTCACCAGGGCTATCTATCAACACTTCTTTACATTTTTTGAGAAATTTACAACTAGTGGGAAATTTAGCCGTCTTCTTGTACTGTATCAACCCATGGGACCAATTGCCGTGCAACTCCGGCGATTGTGACCATACTCACTGCACCTGCCACACTGTAAGGCCCTAACTTCACCCTTAGACCTTATCCTTCTCTTTCTCTGACGGTCGACTTACTTTCGACAATTGTAGGGTGGTCTTATTTTCATATTTTCCGGCAGTTGCTCAGCTTGGAATGCTCATTGGCTTTTATCGAGGGTGGGAAGCTATTGTTCATCGTATGTTTGTCTAAAGCAAGCAGTGAAAAACTACTTCTCACAGAAGTTATGGTAATCGTAACTTCTCCGATTGATAGCTGTCATGGTATGAGAGCAAGGCAAGCCATGAATAAGCCAACGGTGGCAAGTGCATGTCTTGTGTTCTAAGTCGACGTGATGAATGAAATTTTCAGAATTGACCTGAAATTGATCGCGCCCGTATGGTTGAGCTCTCTTCCTACCGGCCCATTATAGTACCTTCTTCATATGCTCGTCTGCTTTTGGACAGAGTATGGTGGTCCATTTATTAGATATCTCTCTGCGCTTTTGAAAATGATCAGCGACTTTCTCTCTAGTAGTTCTGATTAGGTCGATAATTGGTCTCTCTCGAGCTATCTTTAGTATGCTGTTTAAACTTTCGACATTATTCGTAGTTAGAGAATTATATTGCCTTCCTTTCATATGTGCGCATGCCCAATGCTTTGAGTTTATTTTCAAAATATACTCTACTGTCCGAGGATCAGCAGGATCTTCCTTCATTTTGTTAATAAAATAATCAAATTTCTCTACTGAATATGCACGCGCGGTGCACCACTTAAACCCTTCATATTGTTCTTGGGATACTTGTGTTACAAATTTTGTGTCATATGTCGCATGTAATAGTTGTGGTGTGTGTTAGGAAAGATATGTTTGACCGCCTTAATTAAACCCTTCGACCTATCCGCGATAAAAATGAAATCTTCGGTAAATTCACCGATCATGAACGCACCTACTCGTTTAAGAAACCACATCTACGTATCCTCTTCTAATTCGACGACGACAAATGCTAATGGTAATATATGACCATTACCGTCTTGCCCCAAGGCAATAAGTAGGATCCCTTCGTAACGTCCCCATAGGTGTGTGCCATCTACAAGCAGTGTGTGACGAAATGTACTACGGTAGCTTCCGATGCAGGGGCCGAAATTTTAAAAAAATCTTTAAAATTTACCGTTAAGCGTTAGTTGAAAAGATGTTCGTAAATTAGGATCTACCCTCTCTATCTCCTTCACGTAGGCTGGTATATCTATAAATTATAGTTCCCAACTGCCTCTAATATCATTAAGGGCAAGTTTTTTCCTCCTCAAATCCTTAACATATGAGATTTGCACATTATAAGCTTTTGCAATATCAAATATTACCGACGTCGGAATATAGTCGAATCCTTCCATATGTTTTTCCCGTACATAATTGGCTACGAACGAGATTATTGCATTACGGTGACCGTGCGGTCCGATCTTAGCGGCCCCGTATGTGTGAGTACTATTGAACGTCTTGATTTGGAAAGTGTCGAGCCCATTTAATTTAGACCCAAGTATTCGCCATGAACAATCGGTTTCGTAGCATGCGGCTGTCACTCGATAATTAGCGGTTTTCAAAAGCCGAATTTGAAAGTTTTTCTCCACCGCATGCTCTTTCAATGCTCTTTGAAATGTTTGCTTATCTCTGAAAATCTCTCCAACTTTAAATGCCCAATTTCGATATTCGGTTTCCACCTCTTGATCGGAAGACTCGTCCGATGTCTCTGACACTTCGTAAGCTCCATCTACTAATGGATTATCAATGCCCCTCGTAAAACATTTCGAATCCTCTTTTATAAATCCATCCGATTTATCATCATAATCTTCGACGTTCTCTTCACCAGCAGTGTTTTGAGGTGGTTCACTAGATCCTTCTTCACTGAAGGGGTTCTAATGTGGTTGACTAGGCCCTTCACGGAACGGGTTATGACATGGCTGACTAAGCCCTTCACCGAACGGGTTCTGACATGGTTGACTAGTCCCTTCACTGAAGGGGTGATTATATGTATGGAAATAGGGTTGAGTTCCTTCATTAATCCCCATCGATGACATAGTAGAACATAATTCGTGAGTCATCCAAGTTGTGAATCCACCGGCAAAGATATGATGAAAATCGTCTTCATCCCCTACTCTTAGAGACGTGTAGTCTAACTCTTGACTACAATGTGCTTCATGCATATTTTGTAGTGGGTTATCATATGATTCAACTGGGGCATGATTTAGATCAATAGTTGTCTTTATGACGGATATGTTTGCCACAAAATCGTCGTTATCACCTAACTGAATAGTATCATATGTAAGTCCTTCCTCCTCAAACTTACATGGCTGGAAGGAATGGTTACTCACAAAATCAGTCCCACCTAGAGGTACATGTTCAGCTTCGAATCAGAAGGAGGATGATTCTTTAATGATGAATACCTTTATAATGTTCAACCCGAATTTATAAAACGAAAATAGGGTGGCCAAATCATCCGAATCCAAAACGTCGGGAAGCACATGGGTGTTCACTATCTTCATAGAGAACTTTATGGAAATTGTTTCATCTGCTCTCGCAAAACTGACAGCAGAAATTCGCCTTCTGAACCGTTCATAAGATATACCCGTCGAAATTGTAATAACCCTCCGGCGGCGACCTTGATACAAACCATCATCGTTTACAATATGACCATCAAAGTGACAGAGAAGAGGAATTTCCACACCAGACATCGCCTCTTTAAAAAGGAGAAGAAAGGAGTCATAAGACGGATGAATATGACAAATTGATAGCAAAACAACTGATATCCAATCGTTACCGATTGATTATCCAATCGCTACCGATTGAGTATCCAATCGCTACCGATTGAGTTACCAATCGTTAACGATTGAGTATCCAATCGCTACCGATTGAGTTACCAATCGTTAACGATTGCGTATCCAATCGGCACCGATTTCAAATAAATGCAGGAGCTGGTCGATTGGATATCCAATCGATATCGATTGTTTATGAAGTCGTTGTCGATTTGATAAGCAATCGGTAACGATTGGTAACTCAATCGGTAGCGATTTGATACTCAATGGGTAACGATTTGATACTCAATCGGTAACGATTGGATAATCAATCGAAATATATCTTACAATCGACCAGCTCCTGCATTTATTTACAATCGATATCTATTCACCTTTTCCGAAAGTTATTTCGATATTGTTTACACTGGATCTGAACATACCTCGCGTCGGAATGGGAAACTGCAGAATCTTCAACTCCGAATGGCAAAATACAGGAGCTTCTTCTCCTAAACCTATGTTTTCTTCTTCCAGTTAGCAGATCTGAGGTAGAAGACGTTGTCACTTTCACCACCTCTAACTTCTTGTAACTTTAGCGTAGATTAAAATGAGGAAAAAGGGAATGTATTTGGGTTAAAGAAAGTCAGAGAAGGGGGTAATATGGACTTTTTATTCTCCTTATGGTCGACTCGACTTGGAGCTGGTCGATTTGGGTAAAGGTGAAACTATAGGGTCTCTGCAGTAAAAGGTACATCTGACAGGGTCAATCAGGTAAATTTCCCTAATTTTAAAGTTTTGAACAATTTCAATCATTTACTATGCAATATGTGACCTACTCAAGCAGCACACCTCCATGAAAAATTGTGCCACATGTACCTATCAATGCCCTCTTAATAAGAATTTAGAACAAGACCAAAGTTTTATTTATTTTGAGAATCAATTAATAATACTTTAATGCCTTATTTTTATTTAAAACTTACTTATTATTTTAATAATATAATAATGGAATTTTTTGTTATTATAATTTATAAGAAAAAAATTAATATTTTGTAGTACTTGGCCTTCTCTCATTATAATGGTAGAGTCGAGTGGGTTGCACGTACAAAATGCATGTGAGCAGAGGCTTGAGAGAGTAGTATTTTGGTGGGCTGCAAGCCCAATACAAATTATTCAAGGGTACCTCTGTTTGTGCCCAGGCATTATCTGGAAGCGCCAATGTCCAATACCCCTTGAAAATTATTGATTCCTTCTAATCATATGATGGAGATCATTTTTCACTGACCTTCTACAGAGTAGATTTTGAGATCATGGTGCACCTATCAGACACACATCATAGTCAAATATGATATTAGGGCCTTTTTTAGGGATTTGTGACACATGGAATTAAAAAATGACTGATTAAATATATCAGACTTTTGGAAGTCTGATATAATATTAGTCAGGTGCTCTTGAGGCTGGATACCCCAATATCATTAAAAAAAAAATGTCAAAAGTTTGACTTTCAAACATATCAGACTTTTGGAAGTCCATTATTCATGATATCCTAGACATATTAGTGTGCATTCCTTCTTTTGAAATAGATGACTCTAATGAGAGACATTCAGATATAAAGTACTTAGGTAGGTGTGCCAATGGGCCGAGCTGGCGTATGGGCTAAGGCATTAGGCCCAATTGGGCCTAAGCCCCCCTAATTATTCAGCCATATATGATCTCATTTAAAACTTTGGTAGCCTTATAGTTACATTTCTTCTTGGCAAATCTTTTACCTAGTATTAGAAACATTTGTAACCTTATTGAATAATCTAATTGCAGGTGGAATCAAATCCATGATCACGGAACTAGTCACCTATGTATCGTGGATAGCGAGCGAAATGCCGTGTCAATGACCGGCACCGTAAACTCATACTTTGGTGCACAATTCCGGTCCCCGAGTATCGACATAATTCTCAACAATGAAATGGATGATTTTTGTATCCCCGGTAATGACTCTACCGGCATTCCACCGCCTGCCTCCGTAAACTTTATTAGACCGTTGAAAAGACCGTTATCCTCCACGACGCCAACAATTGTACTAAAGGTCTTTTGCTTGTTCTAACTTGCTATCAGATGCTTCTTTGTTAACGTTACTTTAAGAGATAGAAAATTTTATGAATTATTTGCAAATTTTGAAATTTTGTTAAAATACATTTGTGATTAATTCGGTGCATAACAAAATTATGAGTTATTCGTAGTTTTTTTTTTAAATTACTACTATGATTAGTAGTAACTAATTGCATGTCTATTTTATTTTTATTTTTCCATGGGTCTGTACACAGGATAAGCAACTGAAGGCAGTGGTGGGTGCAAGTGGTGGAGCTCTAACTATAGCAGGAACTGCATAAGTGTTCTTGAATCATTTTGCCAAGAGAACGAGTCCTCTATCTTCTGTTTTGGCTCCAAGGGCTTATCATCAGGTAAACCTTCTACTACTAATCCTATCTTTGATCTAGAGGTTTCTTTGCTCGTAATATTTATAGGATATTTTTCATATATTCCCTATGTTTTGGCAAATTTATAAATACTATTGCCTCTTTCACTTATTTATAAATGCCATTGTCTCTTACACTTACTACAAAAAATAAGACTATTAGTGGCAACCAAAAACTGCCGCTATTAACTAAAAAACTGTCGCTAATACCCTCAGCAGCAGTTATAAAAACTACCGCTACTTGTGTTATCGTTACTTTGTTTTTTAATTGCCACTACTTTTTACAACTGCCGCTGAGGGTATTAGCGGCAGTTTTTATTAAAAACAGTCGTAAGTTCTCAATAGTAGTGGCAATTAAAAAATTGCCGCTACCATGTTTATACCACACCTGTCCCGACCCCGTAGTAGTAATACAATTCGAATTTTAAATCTTGTAACACAATTTGACGTAGTGTTATCGCTACTCTGCATGTGTATGAGCCAAAACAATCTAATGAATGTGTTGAATGAACGTCCCATTCAGCACCTACATTTCCGGTTTTATGGGTAATGTCTCATTCAGCCCTAACCTGCATTTAACCTGCATTTAATCTCATTCAGCACTTATAGTTCAACTAGAAATCCATCATTCACATATATTTCAGCCAAAAAATACTTGTTTAACCTCTATTTAACCTACATTTAACTTACAATAAACCACATTCAACCATAACGTGCATTTAATCCCATTCAGCACCTACATTTAATCCCATGAAACACTATCAATAAACTACATTCAATTTTCAATCCCATGAAACACTATCAATAAACCACATTCAACCATAACCCGTCACATTTCAATATGTACTAGTAATAGCCAACTCTCAGAAAACACGTATTTAAAGTAATTTAGGACTCACGCGATAAATGGGTTTTCCAGTAAAACATACACAAATAACAGCTCCGTTTTTATGGATACTAACCTCTCTCTTCCTTTCTCACTCTAAAAAACCTTTATGTCTCTCTTTCTGCAGCACCATCAGAACCCACCCCGAGTTGAGATGTGCCGATATAGAAAACCAATCTCGATTTGCAATAAAACTTTTGGAGACTGGGCCAATAAACGAAGAATATCCTTTTCTCATAGCTAATTGGATCTTCGAAAATTCATTGGAGCATAGCCTCGTTAGTCGTCACCGACCTCAAGATGACGTCATAACCACCACCGCCTCCTCTAAGATTATAATCATAACTCTCCTCCAACAATGCATCACTCACCACCATAGCCGCTGCCAAAAATAAAAAATGACAGTGTCAAAAATCGCCTTGCTGGAAGTTGGAATCCAAAGACGGACGTAAGCATGTGATTTTCTAGTAGAACATGTTTACCTGTAAGTTAAGAGTTCAATTAAAGAGTACCATGGGCATGTGAAGACGCCTGATCTTCGGATTTGGAGTCACTTGGCACCCAAAGAGCACTAGGGCAATATTGAACACTACATGACTAATATAGCATCCTGGCGCCATATATATAAGGCTGCGTTTGGAAACATGGATTTGGATTTGGAGATTTCAAATTCAAGTATTTCAAATTTAGGCATTTCAAATTCAAAATTTGAAATAATTGGATTTGCAAATAATTGGATTTGCAAATATCTTGTTTGGATGTTTAAGCATTGCCTTAAAATTTGGCCCAAAAATTTATAGATACTTCCTTTGACTATTTTTTTTTTTATAAAAACATTTATATTTCATTGGTTTTCTTCATATATTCTATGTAAGTAGGGATGCAAGTTTGGTGTACCAAATCGAATTCGATTTTCAGTTCGGTACACCACAAATTGACACAGAACCGAAATATATCGGTTTCAATTTCGGTACACTGAATTCCTTCAACCCATAAACCGTTCTCAAACCGAAACTGATTTTTTCAGTGTTCGATTTGGTTCGGTTTGCTTCGGTTTGGGCTCAGAAAAAGTTATAAAAAAAATAAAAAAAATCAAAAATTAGTGCAACCAGTAATTTTTTTTTTTTCCGAAAGCAAACCGAAGCGAACACCGAAAAATTCGCTTTCACCGTTTCCAAACCCAAACCGAAGCAATTTGTTTTCAAACCCACACCGAAACAAACCGAAACCGAATTTTTCAGTGTTTGGTTCGGTTCGATTTGGGTTCAAGAAAAAAAAGTGCAACCAATAATTTCCTAGTTGCTCCCAGGGTGCACTATATAAAGGTGGGTTGCAACGGCCAAAAACTAGCTGCTGTAGCCCAATGGCGACTTAAGCTCGAGTTGAGTCAGTTCAGGTCGAGTCTGGTTCGATCTGGTACCGATTCATTCCGGTTTATTTACCACCGATTCGGTTCGGTTTAATTCGGGTTGCCTCATGCCCAACGCAACCAAATCGATCAAGCTTAAAAATACTCGACACATGCGGGTCGAGTATTAGGTCGAACCGTACCTATAATGGCATTGAGTAACAACTTTTTGTTCACTAAACATAGCCAATTATATATGTTGGTGTAAGATTTGGATTTCAAATAACGCCTAGGAGGTGTTATTTGAAAATCCACTATTTGAAAATCCACTATTTTACAATACATACATGGATTTCTAAATTCTGATGGATTTTCAAAATCCAAATCCAAACACAAATAGGTGGATTTGAATTTAAGAGATCCAAATCCAACTCCCAAATCCAAATCACATACTATTTATGCAACAAATACTCTTTTTTTGTTCTATAGAAGGTAACTTAAATACTAAAATATCCTAAAAACTAAAGTTAGAAACTTTTAACCATATACGGTATTTTAACAAAGTAATAAAAAAATTTCAAAGGAAGAGAAGTATACGACAAGTGGGGATGCAGGACCGAACCGAACCCAATTTTTTCGGTGTTCGGTTCGGTACACCTGAAACCGAACCAAAACTTATTTGATTCGGTTTGGTTCAGTTTTTTTTTTTTTTTTCTGAAACCAAAATCGATTAGGTTCAGTTCTGTTCTGTTCGGTTCGGTTTGGTTTAGGTAAAATACCTATTTTTAGGGAATTTTTCTCAATTTTTTGATTTTTTCTCAATTTTTTTCGATTTACTCAACCTACTCCCTCGGTTTTCGATTTCAAGCCATCCAAACCAAAACTGAATCATTTTTTATTCCACATCTGGAATTAGATTTCAGTTTCAGTTTCATTTTGAGCATGCCCGAATCCAAAACGTTTCGGCTGAAATTTGAATCCATGCTTGAGACCATGTCGCACCTATTAGACAGTCCGTTTTTTATTCCACATGTCACATATCCCCAAACAGTGCACCTTGTATTCAATGGCACGCATCACGCTCAAACATAATTTTAGGGGCCGTATTTTGGGGATCTATGAAATGTAGAAAAAAAAATTCATCGTATGATAGATGAGACATGGTCTCAAGATCCATTGTGTGGAAGATCGAGGTCAAACACTCCTCTATAGTCTATCCTACCCAATCAAAGGGTTTTAAGGGGTCTCCCACATAGGTGCTTTCAGAGAACGTGTGGGTGCGTTTAGAGCTGCCCAATATTTTAATGTATATAAAATGAGTACCTGCTATATGGAGGACAAATTTTATACAGACAAAGTATAGGCGACTGATGTGGCGTGATGCAACTAGCTACAAGTACAGTGTGACTCAATTAATGCAGGTCGGTGCCCAATCACGTCGCACTAGATCAGCTGCGTGCAGTTTGTCCTCAACAAATCTGCCCTCCATCTATAAATTTCCCAAAATAAAGGAAACAGATTAAATTGGTTCGGGTCGGTTTACGGGGTCGTTCATAAACCCTAATGCTCATGACCCGACCCGACCCGTTCACAGCCCTTGTTTATTCCTCTTCACTCCAAATTACCATTAAGCCTCTTGCTTCCAGGCGCACAGTAGCCAAACCTCACTTCAGTTAACCTGATTTAACAGACAAAAACCCTGCTAAAACCCATGAGCCCCACCTCCAAAGCCAATGGCTAGTTTCATCTCCACCAAATAACTAACCAAATCACCCATCACCCGTTTCTCCAAATCCATCGAAACCCCAAAAAAATGTCCCCAAATCTACCAACCTTATCTCTCCGACTCCCGTCTCCACCAATCTTTCCCACCAAATTTACCAACTCTTCCAATTCTAACCTCAAACCCACACGCCCATGGCCTCAGGAGACCTATCTGGCAAAACCCATTAAAGGAATTACCTGTATTTCAACTTCGCGGCCGAAGAAACGGTCGGTGGAGGGAAGCGAGAGATCGGACGGCGGAGATCTTGTCCGGAATTTGTTGAGGAATTTTGACGGCGACGATAAGCCATTGGTTTCGACGTTGAATAAATACGTTAGGTTGATTAGAACTGAGCATTGTTTTCTTCTGTTTGAAGAGCTTGGGAAGAGAGAGAAATGGCTTCAATGCCTTGAGGTTGGGCTCTTTTTTCTGATCTTATATATATATATATATATATATATATATATATATATATATATATATACAGTCTATGAACTTTATATGTATTCTTTGGGATGCACAGTCAAGGATTTAATAACCGATACATTTTGGCATTTCGGCCGGTTCAAAGCCGATATGTTTCACATATATCAGATATGTATCGGCTAAACTGGCCGATATTTTAGTTCTCTTTATATTTAAAATATTGAAAATATATATAAATTTTAAAATAATAAAACTTGCCGGAAGGGTTTTTTTGGTATTATATCGGCTGATATGTACTTATAATAACTGATCCTTGACCAATTTGACCCGATATTTGAGCCTATATCATATCCGGGGAGTATACCTCTTCAGAGGGGCCCTAACCCGATACATATCGGCTGATATGTAAGGGATATGGCTGATGTTTTTTTTTTTTTTTTTGAGAGAGAAGAAACTGCATTTCATTAAGCTAAATCAGAAGAGATAAGAGGTACAATGTTTTCAGGAATGTCTTCCATCCAGTTTGTGGCCATTTCCAAATAGAGTCCTAATTTGGCTAAGCCATCCGCAACATTGTTGCATTGTCGTTTAACATGTTGGCAAGTGAATGAGATGAAGTTTTTGGACATCTTATGAATTAGGTGAACCAACCCACCAAGTAGGCAGTCATTCCCATTCGTATCAGCAATGGCCGTGATGACAGAGCTCGCGTCGCCTTCAAGGATGATATTCTCGAACCCAATCTCCTTAGCCCATTTAAGACCTTCATATGCAGCAAGAAATTCCCCATGCTCAGCACTTATAACGTTGTCCACTCTACACGCCATGGATGCCATTGGATTACCCCTGTGATTGAGGATAATAGCACCCAGTCCCGCTCGTTTAGAGTTTTTGTGCCATGCACCATCCACATTGAGTTTGTATGCTCTTTGGAGGGGAGGTTTCCATTTCAAAGTATTCCCAATTACTATATCACTCTGGCTCTGGGAATTTTTCCTACTAGCTTCCACAAACTTGTGAAGGTACGCTGCAGCAAAGGACGTAGTACTCATTGGATCTACACATTTTTGTCCATGCACTACCTTGTTCCTATGGTTCCATGTAGCCCAGGCAGTTGTGACAAAGAGGCTGACAACCTCCCTTCCTTGCTCCTTTATAAACTATTTTGCCCATTCTGTGAAACTGCAGGTTTTTGCTAGATGAGTCCTCCCACCCAGAGGGGTTGCAAACTGTACTTTGCCTGCCCAATCGCAATCCTTTAAAGTGTGATTTAGGTCTTCCAACTCCTTGCCATAGATTTCACAGCTCATGTCATGTATGTAAATTTTTTTCCTTAAAACGGCCCGAACCGGTAGAATGTCCTTTGTCGCCCTCCAAGCAAATTTTTTTATTTTGTTAGGGATCTGGCATTGCCAAATTTCCTTCCATAACACCCCAGTCTGCCCCGTGCTTGCACCACCATGATTTTGAATCCGTTGGTCTTCATTTGCAACCGCATGGTATGCGCTCTTCACTGTAAACTTGCCTTTTGGATTGTGCGCCCAAATCAGCCGGTCAGGGACAACCACAGGAGTAAGGGGGATATTAGAGATGGTTGTGATATCGTCTTCCATGAAAATATTTCCGACCACCTCCATATTCCATGTACGTTCCTGATGATTTATGAGTTTGGATATATCATTATTTGGATTTGGGGTGATAATCTTATAAGTTGATGGACGGGGGATCCATCGGTCCTTCCATATGTTGATTGCGTCTCCATTGCCCACCCTCCTGATGAGGCCATTTGCAAGAGTATCTCGGGCTGAGAGCAGGCTTTGCCAGGTAAACGATGGGTTGGATCCCTTTTTCGCTTGTAGAAAATATGTTGACGGGAAATATTTGGCCTTAAGCAAGGAGTGAGGATTAGACACGATCCGCCAACATTGCTTTGCAAGCATAACAGTGTTGAAAGCTTCCAACTTTCTAAAACCAAGTCCCCCAAACCTTTTAGCAAGGCATACTTTTTACCAAGAAAACCAGTGTATACCACGACCCTCTTTGTTATTGTTTCCCCACCAGAATTTAGATATTAGAGACGTTATTTCGGAGAGGAAAGATGATGCATGACAAAACCCTAAACTACGTGCATGCAATGAATTAATTACTTGCCGATTAATTTAAATGAAATTGAACAATAAATCTGAAAATAAAGTGAATACCTTAGGGCTTCTTTATTTTTCATACGAAAGATCACGTCCGGGTTCAAGAAAGGGTCCAGTCTTTGCGCTAGATCCGTTAGAGTTGCGGTGCAGATCGGTCCTAGAGGTTTGAACTCTAAGTTTTTCAGATTAGGGCACTTACTTGTAATTCAATGGTGGGATCTCAAGTTCTTCTATGGTTTATGGGATTGAGCGTTTGGAGATTTAATGGTTGAAATAGGGATTTGTGAGATGGGTTCGAATCAATGGTTCCAATGGGTGTTAGGATTTATGGTTTTGGGGATTTGGAAAAGGTGATGGCTGGATTTAAAGTTTATGGGATCACTCAAAGTAGAGAAAGAAAATAAAATAAAGAGATAGATAGAGGATAGGTTTTGGGCTTCACACCCTTGGTTTCACACCAAACCCTTCTCGGGAAACGAAGATTTACTCTCCGAAGATGCTCATCTCAAGTAAGGAAGCAAAAAGGCTCTTTTCATTAATAAAAAACTAATAGCATTGTTTATGGAGAGACCTTATATAGGAGGTCTTAAACTAAACTAAAACAAAATAAACATAAAAGAAAGACAATTTTGACCCTAAAACTTAAGTCCAGATTCTAAACAAAAAGTCAATCTTGCGCGATTTTGTTCGATCGAAATAAGGGATCGATTGAACAAAAATTTTGAATTCTCCTCCTTTACGCATGGTTCTGATTTTCATCCCGCTTTTTCCAACATCGGTACACGCGAAACGGTCCATATTTGATGTCTACAATGTCGGCGTCCCGCATCAAAGGATTTAGGGAGTTTGAAACAAGACATTGCATATGTTGGGATAGTTTGTGCAACAGCTTTAATGAGGATTTCTTTACCAACCCGGGACAACAATCTTTCCTTCCACCCTTGAATTTTCTTCCGTACTCAATCTTTGACCCATTCAAAAATGCCTTTTCTAGTTCTTCCGATGACACAAGGACGCCCAAGGTAACGTTTATGATTCGTTACTTCAACTTTAAGAATTCCAATGATTGGGTTTTTCTGCGTAGTATCAACATTCCGACTAAAGGTGATTGCCGATTTCTCAAAATTGATTCTTTGACCGGATGCCTCCTCGTATTATTTGAGGATCCCGAGAGTTGTAGCAATTTCTTCCACACATGTCTGAGTACATGAGGCTATCATCTGCAAAGAAAAGATGTGAGATCTTCGGAGCCCCTCTGCATATTGCAATACCGGATATCTTGCCTGCATTGGTTGCATTAGTGAGGGGAGATGATAAAATTTCAGCACATAAAATAAATAGGTAAGGAGAAAGAGGATCTCCTTGCCTAATACCCCGCGTCGGCTTCGAACTCCCTACCACATTGCCATTGATTTTGAATGAATAAGAAACTGTTGTGACACAATCCATAATGAGATTAGTAATTCTCTCATGAAACCCAAGTTTATTGAGAGCCTTTTCAATAAATACTCACTCCATGCGATCATACACCTTACTCATATCCAATTTAAGAGCACAAAACCCTTCCTTTTCATACTTTTTCATTTTTAGAAAGTGTGAAATTTCAAATGCCGTGAGCACATTATCAGTGATAAGACGTCCTTGTACGAAAGCACTTTGAGGTGTAGAGATAACATTGGACAATACAGGCTTCAATCTATTAGCAGTGGCTTTTGCAATAATTTTGCAAGTCACATTGCATAGGCTTATCGGTCTAAAATCTGTCATTTTTTTTGAGTTTCTAACTTTAGGAATTAAAACAATGTGGGTGGTGTTATAATTTTCTAGTGAGCTTGACCCATTAAGATAAGCAAGTGCAAATGAGGTAACGGAATTGTCAATTAAATGCCAAAATTTTAGATAAAAGAGAGCGGGCATACCATCTGGACTTGGAGCCTTCAATGGGCGCATTTGAAAAAGAGTCGTGTGAAATCTTTTGAAAGGTCCTTGTTTTGTGGCATTGTAACCTTAGCCATCACACCCACCATTGCCTTGTCAATCCGATGTGGATTTGTGGAAACAAAGAGATCTTTGTAGTACGATGAACAAATCTTCTCCATTGCATCACCTCCTCATGCCAAACACCCCGATTATCGAAGAGCCCATTGATATGATTTTGTTTCCGCCTTTGAGTTGCCTTAAGCCAGAGTTCTTTTGACCTTTGTTTCCACATTACCTCATTTCGAGCAAGAAGCTCATTGAGCTCACCCTTCAAATGTTTCTCCTTAGATGTGCTATTCTGGTTCCTTTTTTGAATTTTTTCCAGCAATTTTGTCTTTGCATTGATTTGATGTTGGATATTTCCAAAACTACATTTGTTCCACGCCTCCAGTTTGATAGCCCTCCTTTCAATCCTTCTGCTCAGACACGACATAGGATCAGCCTCCAGAATAGTGTCCCAGCATTCGGTAATTAATTGTTCACATTCTTGATTGCGAATCCTCATTGCTTCAAATTTGGATGGACGAGAGCCATTAAGCTTTGGACCTGATTTTCTATTATGACAATGGGATTGTGATCCGAAACACTTCTAACCAAGTTTTGCACCGTTAATGAAGGATAGAGATTAGTCCATTCTGCATTTGCAAGAGCCCTGTCAAGTCTTTCCTTAATAAGACCATCTTTCTCTTGACCATTTGCCCATGTGAAGCAAGGTCCCTCAAAACCAAGGCCCATGAAATTGCAGTGGTTCACAGCATCACAAAAGTTGTCAATTTGATGTGCATTTCTAGGATTACCCCTCATTTTTCGCCCGCTCTCATGATTTCATTGAAGTCACCCGCACATAGCCATGGTTGTGCAATATCCGTGCCAGGTTTTTTGAGAAGGTCCCATGATTCCATCCGCTTATGTGAAACAGGCTCCCCATAGAACCCTGTGAATCGCCACTCTTGATTGGTCTCCTCGTCGAGTACCAGAGAATCAATATGCGATCTAGAGAAGGACAACAGTGATATTGTTGAGCTATTCCTCCAAACGAGTGCTAATCCACCAGATCAGCCACAACTGTCTACCACAAATGCACCTTTAGCACCAACTATTCTTTTAACACCATCCATCTCTCTTTCCTGTAATCTAGTTTCAGAAAGAAAATTGATATCAGGATCTACCTTCTGCAAGAGTAGCCGAAGGCCACGAACTATCTAGGGCAAGCCCCTGACAGTTCCAGCATAGGACGATCATTGTCCCCGGCGGGGCTGCGTAGCAGCTGCCGCCGATAGAGAATCTTCAGATGGTGTTGAATTTGTTTTTTGGAATTTTTGTGGCCCTTGCATCTCCACATCCTCTGGTGCTGCATTACTGTATCCCTCAACATCATCAGGGAGCGCTCGTTTCCTTTTCTTTTCCTCCACCTGGGAAATTGGAGGGAGCTCGGTATCCAGTAGCAATCCCACATCAGCATTTAGGTGGGTTGGATCAAGCGTTGCTGAAGAGGCTTGGGTAATGGATAAGGGTAGTGAACTGTGCATGGTATGATTTGGTTGAGAATTGGAATGAGTTTCGTTGGGTCGTATGAGGTTAATCTTTGGGTCACAAGTGGGTCTTGTAACATTTGGGTTAGGTAACGGTAGGGAGTTATACCCACTTTTGTGGAAAAACATGGTGAGGTTGCTATTATGGGTATTTTCATAACTTGCTTTAGGGTGTCCAGGGAGTGAAGGCGGGGTTATTTGTCATTATTCTGAATTTGCAGCGAGGCACATGCCTCTTTCTTTATGTTTCTGAAAATTGGGCCAGCTGTCAGATCCTTGATGTTCTCCCCGACGTTACCTGGTTGAGGCACGGTAATTACTGGAACATGAATGGTGGGCTCCACAATTCCTGAGCAACCCGCCAAACTTGTTGAAATAGGTAACTTATTTGTTGTACCCCCCGTAACGGACTCCGCCATCATTGGATTGTTGGCTGATCTATCGGCACTCCCATTTTCCTTATTCGGGACCACGCCGTGAAACGTGGGGGACGTTACAGAACTGCTACACGGTTTTGGGCGATCCATTTTGGCCATTTGATCTTGCTGCACGAGATTTTGGGGCAAAGAACTTCTAGGACCACACCAGTCATCCACAGCCATGGCCACCTCTTCAGTACTCGCATTCAAGTTCTTCCTTAATTCCCTCGATTGTTTCCCGGTTCTATCGTCCATCCTCAAATCTCCATGGGCCTTATCAGAATTGTCATTCAGCTTGCCTTTCTTCGCCATCATCCGTTGAAGAGGGGCCCACATCCACATTCCGTATTGTTCATCAGAATGAGATAGTACAGGTCCATTGTCCTTCACACAATCACGTTCCGCATGACCAATAATTCCACATCTAAAGCAGAAAGTCGGGAGTCTTTCGTATTGTACCGTTGCCCACACCGGATCACCTTCCCCAATTGTACTAGCACCCCATGCGGTAGCGGATCAAAAATGTTCAGCTCCACTCTGATTCTAAGATACCGACCCCAACCAACACCATTAGGATCAACATCAATCATCTCCACACGGCCAAGATGTTCACCTATTTTGGAGCCTACCGCTTTAGTCATTGCACCCATAGGTAGATCAAGCACCCGGATCCTGAAGGAGGCATTGTTGAATTTGAAACTGCTGATAGGGTGTTTCGCATCATACATTTCCAACGCTATCAATTGATTGTCAAAACACCATGGTCCCCCTGTTAAGATAACGCATCTTGTGGCCGGTACTTGGAAATTGAAAGAGATAAATATTATATCGAGTTCGCGAATTTGAAGTTGATCCTTTTGAAGATTCCAGCTACCCCGTATGTTATCCATTGCGATATCGCGGTTAATCTTCCGAGCAGTGATAATCTTTCCAATAAGACAGTTTTTCCCCATACGAGAGCTTTCCGAGAGATCATTTGCATCAATCTTAATTTCTCGTTTCTCTGTCGAGGTTAAAGATAATTTTTCCTTCCAATCCTTCATGATATACTCCATATTCTTGTAGCCGATTAGACTCCTTGTTGGGCCAAGGAGAAGACGAAAGACGAAGCTTTCAGAACGAGAAAGACCAGCTTTCAGAGAAACTCCAACCTATCTCAAGGATAGAGGAGAAAAAAAAAAACGATATGGCTGATGTTTAAAACCATGTGCACAATCACAAAAAAATCCCAACTTTCCTCTCTTTTTTATAATTTTATGACCCAATCAAAAACAATATTAATTGCAAAAAGATTTGGCATGGGTTTGCAAATATTTGTTAAATGTTAATTATTTTGGTGGAAAAAATATGGATTAATAGAGTTAACCAAGCACAAAATAAACATTTCAATAAAATCACTATAAAATAATTGATATAATTATGTTGTTTTGGATCATGGGTTTTTTTTTATGTATGTGGCCTTCATATGGAGTTTTAAATTTCAATTAGTATATATCCCCTCTTAAAAAGGTATTGGCTTTTCAAATGGTTAAGTTTTTTTCAATAATGGGATCCTTTGGGGGATTTGTTAATTCACGAAAAATTTTTACATTTTTTTTTTGCCCTATCCAAAACCCAAATATGAACACAACCCAATGGAGATGGACAGTTCCCAATTTCTTCGCCCTATCCAAAACCCACACAGCCAAGCATATATTCCAAAATGCTCCAATCTGCATAGGTTTACATTTTTTTCCATTTACAAATAATTTTCATCCGATGTACAGGAAAAATTATTACTGGTTTGTATTAAATCTTCTAGTGAAGCCGTGGTGAGGTCTCTAAATGAAGGCATCAAAATTTTATCATTTTTCGTTTTAGTCAATCATTTCGTGAAGAGACTTGTTCCACAGAGAAAACATTTATGCTTGGAAATCTGCTTGTGACGGGGACGCCGATATCGTAGACATCGGATATGGACCTTTTCGCGTGTACCTACGTCGGTAAAAGCTGACTGGACATTAAAGCTAGGCAAAAAGAGACGAAATGTGGCGAATTGGGATAATACCGCAAATTTTGATCGATCGAAATTCTCGATCGATTGAAGTTCAATTTCGATCAATCGAACTGCAGAGGGAATTAATTTTTGCACTCTGAATTAAGGTTCTCTCAGGTTACACAGAACATGAAGTCACCCACCCATACAAGCATAGTCCCCACTTGGATCATCATTAAGGCTGCATATGGGTCGAGTCCCATTTTTGGGTCCAAAACTCTAATCCCTCGGATTGGGTCGGGTTGATAAATCTCGATACTTGTATTAAATGGGTATAGTCGGATTCAGGTCCTGAATTCTTGACCCAGCCCGACCCGACCTCGCCCATCTCCCTTCCTTATTTCCTTACCTAACCTGAGGCAACCTGATTGTTTGCTAATCGGTTCAGGTTGGGTTCAGGTTGAGGCCTAAAATACTCGGGTTGAATCAGGTTCAAATTGACATAGCCCGACCTGTTCTAATGATCATACAACATATGTGAAGAAAGCTGTCTTCACTAAGTATTGAAAATGCTCTTAATAACGTGATATTTTTTAGAAGTATACTTTTATATTGTCACCACTACTCTGATCTTTTGGTGGTTTTATTCTTATTTTAGGTATTCAGGTGGATGCAGAAACAGCGTTGGTATATTGCAGATAATGGTATCTATTCTAAGTTGATATCCGTCATGGGTAAGAAAGGCCAGACGCGGATGGCTATGTGGTTGTTCTCCGAAATGCGGACTAGTGGATGTCGGCCCGACACTTCAGTCTATAATGCACTGATCACGGCTCATCTGCATTCCCGAGACAAATCCAAGGCTCTCGCGAAAGCCCTTGGATACTTCGAGAAGATGAAAGGCATCGAACGGTGCCAACCGAACATCGTAACTTATAACATTCTTTTACGAGCACATGCTCAAGCCCGAGACGTTAACCAAGTCGAAGCACTGTTCAAAGATCTCGAAACAAGTATTATTTCACCGGACATATACACTTACAACGGTGTGATGGATGCGTACGGGAAGAACGGGATGCTTCAAGAAATGGAGTCTGTGCTCGCTCGTATGAAGAGCAAACAAATTAAGCCCGATATTATCTCGTTCAATTTGCTTATAGATTCGTACGGTAAGCGACAAGCTTTTGATAAAATGGAGCAGGTGTTCAAGAGCTTGCTGCGTTCGAAGGAGAGGCCGACCCTTCCCACATTCAATTCGATGATCACAAACTACGGAAAGGCCCGACTTCGGGAGAAGGCGGAATCTGTTTTGAAAAAGTTGACTGATTTGGGCTATAAACCTGGCTATATCACTTACGAAAGTCTCATAACGACTTACGGGTATTGCGATTGTGTTTCGAAAGCCCGGGAAATATTCAATGAGTTGATAGATTCCGGAAAGGAGATGCAGGTTTCGACTTTGAATGCTATGCTCGATGTATACTGTATTAACGGTTTACCAACTGAAGCAGATCTTCTTTTGGAATATGCATGTAATAATGGGGTGGTGCCGAATGCTTCGACGTATAAGCTACTCTACAAGGCGTACACGAAAGCTAAC
The DNA here is from genome assembly GCA_021018995.1 of Chloranthus sessilifolius. Taxonomy (NCBI): domain Eukaryota; kingdom Viridiplantae; phylum Streptophyta; class Magnoliopsida; order Chloranthales; family Chloranthaceae; genus Chloranthus; species Chloranthus sessilifolius. The sequence goes on along the minus strand of CM037594.1, from coordinate 116,241,776 downwards.
CTAAAGGAGCTTTTACAGAAGTTACTGAAGCAAATGGATAGAAATGGTATTGTTCCCAATAAGAGGTTCTTTCTGGAGGCTTTAGGAGCCTTTTGTACTTCCGAAACAAAATCCGAGCCTAACCACCCTATACGTAGTTCAAGGACATCACAGGCTAGTGGAAAGAGATAGTAAAAGCCTAAAACTTTCTCAGGTAATTTCGTTTCCGGGCCCTTGGCCATCTTTTACGAGAAAGTGAGGTTATTTGATTAGTGACGGCTGGTAGTCGCAATCGAATCGAATTTATTTGAAGGAATGAAGCAGCAATAGCATGTCATTTTTTGAATAATATCACCCTGTTTGTTGTTTATTGTGACTTATTAAAGGAGAAAATAGTTTATTTTCCTTCTTAAAAGCTTTATAAGTAGGATAAGTTCAAATAGTATTTCTTCTGCAATGCCAAGTGCAAGCAATCTCTTTCACCTTTTTTTGGGTTAATTTCCAACGTTTTTCTTTTAGTGAACAATTGCTCCATCCATGGTTCAAAATCCCACTTTTCTGGTACATACTGTTTAACTCCAAAACGGATACGTAGCACTTCTGGACAATGCATTGGTATGTATCATCCGATACATACCAGTATATATGTATATGTATTGGTCGATACATTGAAAGTATTGAACCAGTCACCTCTGAAACCGATACGTATCAATTTCGTCGAAATTTTGAACCATGGTTCCATCAGACATGGTTCATTGGATCTGGTAACTGGCCTCTTTAAATCATCTATAGTATGCTTTTTTAATTACTGTGCACTATTTGATTAGATTTTAGTAATAGATAACTGTATGAGGATGGCGGTAAACCACCCTTCAATGGCATCATCAGGTAATAAGCTCATTGGGATGGCTGTGGACCATTTTGCATAAGCGGTAAGTAATATGTTCATGTTATTTTGTTACAAGTTTATCTACCTTACCAGCAAATTGTCCACTTTTGCCTTCGAATATGATTTTCAAAACATGCATTTATGAATGCTACAATTCATGTCGCTGATTTCAAATATTGCCATTTCAATTCTACTTAGCATGATATATGTATTTTTAATATAGTTTCATTAGAACTTCCAAAAAAATTACATCAGATTTAAAACGCTACGCAGGAAGCATAGCGGAGAAAAGCTGAAAAAAAGAGAGCAAGCAAACAACATGTCAAAGCCATTACATGGTGGACAGTAAAGAAGACCAAACAATCTCAGCCTCATGGGCAGACCACCCACTAAAATCCTCGAACACAAAGGCTTATTTAGCCTCAGAACGACTGCTGGAGTTTTTCCCCTTTAGTGGGGCAGGAATCGACCGGATAGAATCATTGAATCACCAGTCCACGCAGGAAATCCAGGAACGGAAGTCAATCGGATGAGCTGCTAGCTAGCCAAGAATCCCATTCCCGCGAAATAGGAATTCAAGACAAGTCATCAGTCCATCCAATGATTATAGGCTTTCAGGGACCAAGGAAGATGACAAGTAATTTCAATCTCAGCTTTACATAAATTTTCTTACATCATACAGAGCTTAAAATAAATAGGTAGAAAAAGAATTCAAAAGAGGTTACACGGTTATCTAATTCACAGATTAGGGCTGTGCATTTTTTGGACCGAACCGAACCGCCGGGTTTGGTCTGGTTTGGACGGGTACCGGTTTGGGTTTGGTTTGGAAAAAAGGAAAACCGAAAAGTATGGTTTGGTTTCGGTTCCAAGCCTCCCCAAGCCGAAACCAAACCGAACAGAACTGAATGTAGTTTGTAAGTATATATAGGGGGGGATTTTGATTAATTTTAAAGGGCATTTAAGTAAAATGCATATTTTTATATAAAACCCTACCCTTGTCTTGGCCTATTCCTAAATCCTAAAGCGGTAAAGTAGAACTTATAGGAAAATCGGTTGAGAAGTTGAGAAAATTTTGATGTGCAAGTAGAACTTATAGGAAAACCGAAACCGACCGAACCAAACCGAACCGAATTGAATCAGGCTGGTTTGGTTTAAGAGTTGGACGGTTTGGTTTGGTTTGAAAATCTAAAAACCGATTAGGACCGGTGGTTTTGGTCCAAAACCGACCAAACCGAACCGAATACACCCCTATCACAGATCTCAAGGTACAAGAAAGGTAGCAGATTATACAAGGCTCTCTCGCAAATCTTTTTCTGTTGAGAGTTTGTCATCCAGCGCCTAGAAGCAGGAATCTTCCACTCAATGTGCCGCTCCCGCGTCGGAATCTTGCTCCCGCTTCCGATCATAAAATAGTTCCATTTCTAGCTTTTGATGACGCTCCCACTTCCAGCCTACTACACGCTAACTGCCGCTTCGGGTAACTAAGATCCAGCGTGGAGCTTCTAGATTTCACTGATCTCTGAGGTATGCAAGTGGTGTTAGAACCTTTTGATTAGGTGACGTGGAGGCTTTGGAAGGCGTGGTATTCTTCACCGAATGTGTATTAGGTGACTTAGAGGCTTTGGAAGGCTTGATATTCTTCACCGAATGTGTATTGGGTGACTTAGAGGCTTTGGAAAGCTTGGTATTCTTCGTCAAATGTGTAGAATCCTGGACTTTCGAGTGGGTCAGGTTATCGCTTCCCCCTCAAGCTGAAGGTAGCTGAAAGCATCCCCAGCTTGGTTCGTAGGTAGCGAAAGCAAGCTTTGGACAGTGGCTTGGTAAAAATATCAGAAAGTTGTCTGGAGAATCACACTCAACCAAACCATCAATAAGACAATAAACAGTCTCTAATGTCCTCAATGACAGCGGGACTGATTTGAATTTCCCGTAGATGATTCGACAACTCCACTCATTCCAAATGGGTCAGAAGATAGTGAGAGGAAGAATTCTATGTAGACCTCCCAACTGATCCTCAATAACGTGGTTAGATTTGGCAAGGAGGTCCTTACAAAACGCTGGGCATGCACCCACCCGGTTAAAGAGACGAAAAATGTAGCTCCATATCGTACCAGCAGCTGTGCAATGGCTAAGTGGCTGCAACACATGATGCACCGAGTTGGAATGCTCATACCTCTCTTGATGAGGGTGTTAAAAAAAACTCTTCTGATCTTACCCCAAGCTATAAACCAAAAGAGAGCTGACACGTTAGGGGGCGCTTTAATCTTTTAAATACCTGTCTACGCCTGGCCGATCAAAGGTCTTCAAGTAATATACTCATAAAACGATTTGACAATGAAGTAGCCGTTCCGATTGATCCGCCAAATTCTAGTGCCCTCGTGTTGGCTAAGACAGGGGTCCCTAGTCAACAGGTCCGAAAGGTCAGCAAAATCGTTGCTCTTGTCATCCCCTAGATTTCTCTTAAGGTCTATGCCTCGTGGCAATATTCATTTCATGTCTAAGCAATTAACATGCTTGAACAATGGGATGGAATCAGTTTCGACATTAACGGGGACCTCTGGAATATTCGTGCTTTCGCCGTTATCTGGCCAATTTGGCTAGAGAGAAACAACAGAATTTTTCGTAAGAGTGGGAGGCCCTTCAAATTTGTCGTCAATGCTGCCCGGGATTTTGTTCTTAGCTGGGTCAGACCTGCCCTTAAGGGGGTTGAGATTGGGGACCTCCTGCTTTCTGGATGAATGGGATAGCCTGCTTCTGAACCCTTAACCCTTCTGCAGTTCCGTTGGGGAAGGGTGCTCTACGTTTTTTTAGCTGTCACTACCCTGTCCTGATATGTACCTTTTTCCTTGCTTCTTTAATGAATTTCTTTGTTATCGATTTTAAAATAAAAATAAAAATTGCCGTTCTAAAACTTCCTCCTCTTTTGATATCATTTGAAATCAATACCATCTAGAGTAGGTCTTTCCAGACTATCTTCAGCATAAGTTTTGAAAACACCCAACAACCTTCCATTTTAGCTCCTCCATTGAAATGACCATTGACCTTTACTGATTGAAGATGATTCCTTTTGTGTCTAGCATTAGCAATGGAATGAAAATGCTTCGTATTTTGATCCCCTCCTGAAGCCATTTGTCACGGGATCGTTGTCTCCACATAATTTCCTCTTTTAGCACTTTATTATTAATAGTAACCTCCAATCGCTTCCTTTCCCCGGTTTCCAAATTAGTCAAAGATCTTGACTCCTCAAGACAACTGAGCAACTCAATTCTTGGTAGGATTTCAGCTTTCTCCTTATGGACATCACCCAACTTCTCCCTATTCCACGATTTAAGCAATACTTTCAGGAGTTTAAGTTTCGATAAAGTCAGGATGAACTCTGCCGAGGCTGATATAGCGCATGAACACCAGCTAGCCGAGACCATATCAAAGAAACCTTCATGCTTCAGCCACATCCGTTCAAAATCTAAAAGGCCTAGGTGCCCATCCAAGATATGATCAGACATAGCGTTGCGCAGACCATCCAAGATGAGAAAAGTAAGTTTTCCATTCCTCCGTGCAAAAAAATCAGACGATCCATAGCCACATTAAAAAAAGTAAGCTTTTTGTCCTCCATGCAGATAAATCTATACAACTGAAGTTTAGGAGCGTCCTACTTGTTGGACCTAGTGTACAAAGGCAAGGTTCAAAATCTTGGTTTTCCAGTACGTATCGGCCAGCTACAAAACGATACGTATTGGTTTTGAAAGATACATTGGTATGTATCGGCCGATACATACCTATATGTGTGGGGTCGATACAACCACGGTATCGCCCCTGTCATGTTTGAACGTGATATGTATCGGCTGATATGTATCGGTTTAGGACGATATTTTGAACCATGTACAATGGGCGCCTCTTTTTGCTAATTTTTCAAGAAAAGGTCTCCAATTTTCAGTCTGATTACTTGTGGGGATCTATCTACACTTGCTTCGTGAGAAAATAAAATAAATTCGCCAATAATACTTCCGATACATACCTATATGTGTGGGTCGATACAACCACGGTATCGCCCCTGTCATGTTTGAACGTGATACGTATCGGCTGATATGTATCGGTTTAGGACGATATTTTGAACCATGTACAATGGGCGCGCCTCTTTTTGCTAATTTTTCAAGAAAAGGTCTCCAATTTTCAGTCTGATTACTTGTGGGGATCTATCTACACTTGCTTCGTGAGAAAATAAAATAAATTCGCCAATAATACTTCTCGCACTTGATATAAATGGGCTCTTTCAGAATGTTAGCATTGTCACCCATCCACTTGATGCAAGCTCCTTTGTTGGATTGTTGGGATCATCCAATTAGGGCGTGTCTTGGGTTGTGGACCATAAACATGGTAGCATAACATGTGGATGGTCCAGATCAATTGAAACATATGTCATAGAGATATTAGGGTACACATTGAGATGATCTTTTAGGCCTCGTTCAGGTGTTTCCTGGTTTTTCTCAGAAAAGCTTAGACTCTTGAAAACTCAAATTCCTACAGATTCTTGGCAGGTGGCTTTTCCCATATGCATTCTTAAGTCGCACTAATTCTTGATTTTTCCCAAGTTACTCAGAATCCAATCGTTCTTAAGTTCTTCTCAAAAAAGCTCAGAATTGGAAGAATTGTTAGCTGTGCTTGGACTGTAGACACATTATCAAGTCATCGGTATATGAGGTGAATTCGAATTTGGTCAAAATTTTACGGGTTGTCCATCCATGCGAGGTTCAACATATTGGGTGGTGTTTTTTTAGTAATACGACTTCTAAAAGGACAATACCAAATACCTCATATACCTATATGCAAAAATAATATAAAGTCATGAAGATGAAGGGAAATGGGCACAGTAAAGCATACTAATATATTTTCCTTTTTACCAGAAATAAAATTACATATTCTATTAAAAAAATTATACAATAACACTAGAGAAAAAAACCCACAAGCCCCCACCCCCAACAACCACTAGGTACTAGCATCGGAGTGGTCGACATCCTCCGAAGAATACGAGGTCATTGCAGTGCGCTGGGGAGCCGGTGGAAGCAAGAAAGCTGTCGAAGACCTTTCAATGATGGAGGGGTAGTTGTTGAAGACCTCTCGATGTGGAAGCACATAAAGAATCTATACAAAATCGAATGATTATCACTTGGACAATTTAGATTGGTCACAAATGTGCGCCACATGGCAATGTCTCTTTGGGCTGAGATACGTTCCAATGATGGACCCACTCGACCTTTTTTTATTTAAGAATTTTGATGCATTTTCTAGAATACATATGCATTATTTTGATTTTAAAAAATTATATATATATATTAATTTTTTTTATTTCTTTTCATATCTTAGTAAATTGCTCTAGTGGTTGACTTAATGCTTTGTAAAGCCGAGGTTCTAGGTTCCAATCTTCTTATGTGCAATATATTAATAATTAATTATTATTATTTTTTAATTAATTATACTAGAGCCTATGCACCCTATGTAAGTGTGTAACTCCACACTATAGTGAAGCCCCTTGAGAAATCTCTCTAAAATAAGTCTGTGGAGCACATAAATAGATGGAGTGGAGCAAAAAATGGGCCAAAATTATAGGTAATTGGGTATCATTATTTGCAATTTAAAGTCTACCAAAATTATGATGGTTTCAACTAAGTAATCCTTAGGAGAAATCTCTCCGAAAATAAATCCGTGAGCAACTAAATTGACCTGAAAAAATGGTGGGTGTAACTGGAAACCATTATTTGCAATCCGAATTATATCATTATTATAATGGTTGCAAGTAAGTAATCCTTACGATCCAATTAATTGGACTTCATATTTTCGTGAAAGTCCGTGAAGCTGCAAGCCGTTGGAAATATTAGCTGGTGGAAACAAGTCATTGACTTCAGTTTTAATCCAGCATGTGTCTCAGGTAGGAGTATAATGCCACCAACCTTTCATAGCTCAGATTCTGAGCCATTCCGAGCAAAAAGCTCGAACGTCTACCTGTCCCTTTAATTTGGAATCACTCAGAAAGAGCAGCAACTGATGCAAATTGGCGAACAGGGGAAAAGTTTATGAAAGGTCTGAAATTACTTGCTTTCTGAGTTGAAACTCAGAATTTGAATTTTTGTTGGCTCTCAATCCAGGCCTTGGTGATAAAGAATCCTACTTGATGTGCGCGGATGTAATTGTTTTTCCTCTACTTGATGTGTTTCGGTTCTTATTATTTTCCTGAGTTTAAGTAGATTGAGAAGACTTGTGGCCTTGGTGCTGATATTCTTACACTAAATACATAAACCTACCAAATCGGATACAAATTATAGTGCTTATAAGCTTATTAATCTGGGACAACTGAAAATTCTGGATCAGAAGAGGATCAGCAGATTGAAGTAGATAAGGCATTTGGATGATCTGATGGTCCTTAGTTGAGTAAGAAAACCATTCAGATCTTTACAATTGGAGCACTAAACATCTGAAAACTCAGTTTGTAGACTTTACAGCGGGTCAGACCGAGCTCGAGGTTTCAAAAAGGGGCTTCGTTGATGAGCTTTCGTAATAGATTTTCTTCCTCAAAACAGTGTTGAAAGGGCCTGATTTTTTCCGTTATCATTTCTTTTTAACCAGTCATGTTGTTTATGCAGGTTTTCGCCTCGGTGTTGCATATATGTAAAAGAGCCAATACGTTACCCATTAGTCGTGATCCTCAGTTTCTCGGTGTTGCATGCATCTAAAAGAGCCGATACGTTACCCATTAGTCGTGATCCTCAGTTTCGAATAAAACGTCAAGCTTTTGTGCGAAATTGGTAAGCATCAAACCGTAACATTTTTCTGGCTGATAATATCTAAGGTTGTGTAAACATAGTCTGCGTGTGGAACAGGCCTGGCTTGGCATGAACCCGAATCCGGAGTCTTTATATAGGCCCGAGCCTGAAGACTCAGGTCCGGGTCTCGCCCATTTATGCGTAAATGAACCGAGCTTGAATGTAGAATTCTATAATACTCACTCTTGAGCTCAGCCTGATGGCTCTGTTAAGCTAAACCTCTGCCCCAGGCCCAGCTCATGCAACAGCTCGTCTATATATTGTTGAACCCGTAATCATATCGGGTTCAGCTAATTTAGCCGTAATCATATCTCGTTCAGCCAATTAATACGTGGTAATATCAATAGTTTGTATATTGCTTGGTTCTTTTATTTCTTTTTTAAAATGAAGTTTATGTATTTGTAGTGCTGCAAACGGGTTAGGTCAGGTTGGGATTAACCTGACCCAATTAGCCTCAACCCAAACCCAATCTGATTAGCAAACACTCAGGTCGGACTGGTCCAGGTTGGGTTAGGATATAAGTTAAGGAGTCAGGTCGGTCCTAGTTGGGTTAAGGCGAAGAACCCATGACCTGAACTTGACCCCCGGTTAATAACAGGTGAACAAGTCAGGATTTTGGTCCCAAACACAATGCGTAGCTTGGCTGTACAGAGTCAGATGACACGGTAAAGCGATGAATCAGGGCCATTCATCATTTCTTATCTGATCTACTAACCAATTGATTATCGCCCGGCCACTATTGGACTTCAGCTTTTTCTACTCTTCTTAGCAGCTATTTTACTCTTTTGGGCTGTCAACGGGTCGAGCCCGGTTGGTTTGGGAAAAAATCAGGTCCGATCGGGTTGACCCGACCCAATATTTTATATAAAATCCAAGGAAATAGGTGGTTATAAATTAGGTCAGGTCAGGCATATACTCTCGACCCGTCAGGTCTAATAGGGTGCACCATCAAGTCAAGACGGGCATATTCTAATTTTCCTTCGAGAAGCCAAAATTTTTACCCGACCCATTGACAGCCCTAATTTTGGTTTTGGTGTTTTCAGAGAACCTTTAGAGCTGTGCAAATCACATCCTTCTCGTGAGTGGTGGAGGTTAGGAGGTGTTGACTAGGGGGATCTCCTATACGAAGATGCCATGTATGTCTCATTCTCGCTATTTTTCAATAATTTTTGTTGATTAAATCTAACGAATCGCCTCTGATGACCTATATCTTCATAGGTACATTGTTTGAATCAATAGGGAGCATTCTCTTAAGTATGAATCGATATCATTACTTTTCAATTCCTTCCCGATATCTCTTATGGAAAATCTTGAATTGGATAAAAAGCTGATGAGTTGGTGTCAGCTTATCCATTCAGTTAGTTAATTAAGGCCCTGTTTGCATGGATCAAAATTTCGTCCCATGCGTATCAGTATCGGACGATATGTATCGGTATCGGAACTCACCGATATGGTACATTGAATGTACCGTATCGGTGGTTTCCCATACATTTTATCCAATGTACCGGACGATATATCCAATGTATTGTCCGATACGTATTGATTTTGGGTTCGGACAATACGTATCGGTTTTCCGAAATTTTAATCCTTACCTGTTTGGCAATCCACTTTCAAAAAGCAGTTTCTAAGGGAGAAGCTGTGGGGTGAGAAGCACATTTTACCCAAAGAGATGACCACCTCTAGTTGAAAATGATGTTGTATTGAGAAGTTGCCCAATTGTTTCTCACACGTCATTTTCAACGTTTGATAAGCTTTTTGAGAAAAGGTATTTGAGAAGTAGTAGTGTGGCGTCCATACAGAATCGCGCCAGCTGTGGAGACAAATAGGCGCTCCCTCGTGCACTTGTTTTCTCATGTGGCACTCATCTTTGATCAATCTGCTTCTTCTAACTTGTTCAATATCACGTGAGCTTCACTTAACTCATAAATATAGACCTATAACTGGACTATAATCATCCAATTCAAGCACTTCAATATGAATCCTATGATTAGATACGAACAACAATCTATATTAAAAAGCCCACATCAAATGATTGGAAATAGGGTTGTCCACCTGTTGGGTTGAACCAAAATTTTGGTTGACCTTTATGGCCAAAATTTTGGTCGGACTTCATATTTAATGTAGGTTCATATTGAAGTGTTTGGATTGGATGATATTAATATAGAGTGAGGATAATGACAATTTCCGAAATTCACTAAAACATGGGTTGGACGAACTTTCGGTGAAATTTTGATAATTCCTTCGAATTTGTTGAAATTTTATGAATTTTGGCAAATTTTAATAATTTTTTTTTTAACTTTTAGCAATTTAAAAATAATAATTATTTTATAAATATCTCTTACATATATTTATTGTACGTATCCGAATTTTTTTAAATTTTTTCCAAAATTGATCGAAAATGAACCCAAAGGACACCTGACTTAAATATTATCGAAAACGAAATTTTTTACTCATTAAGGTCCACGAGAAGGGTGTGCATGATGTGTTCTATATTGGATGAAGTAGATTGGTTACAAAGAAAGTGCAACGTAGCATGATAAGCACACGACTGAGTGCTCAATCTTAGGGTGCAAACGGGTCGGACTGGGCTGAACCCGAACCGTTAAGGTTGGATCGGGCCCAATTGGTACCAGGGTCAGGTTCAGGATAGTAAACTACAATTAGAATCCGATCCAAACCGTCCTCATGGTTCATTTATCTTTATCTAAATACGACCCATGGAGCGTTGGTCGGGTCGGGTCGCTTGACCGGATTTGAAAAACTATCATTTTCTCATTGGGGTTCTTACCTATTAGGTATTTAGGTTGACGCGACCAGTTTGCACCCTAGCACTTCTAAGCAAAGTGTCAAAATCGGTATCGGACACTGGTATCAGTCTATGGAGGACCGATACGACTCGATTGATATTGATACGTATCGGCCTTTTAAAAAAAGAAAAAATATATAAAAGTATTGGCTGAAATCGATACCATATTGGCTGATACCAATACCGAGTTAAGATATATATACGTATCAATATCGGCCGATTTTTGATACCAGGCTTCCAAGTTCCATCCTTGATGAGGGTCAACCTTAAGGCCATGTTCGGGTATTTCCCCAATTATCTCAGAAAAGCTCAGATTCCTGACAACTCTGTTTCCTGCAGATTCCTGGCAAACTCAGATTCCTGGCTTTCCCCAGATGTGTTCTTTTAAGCCTCAGAAAAGCTCTGATTCCTGACAAACTCTGATTCCTGTGTTCTTTTAATTAATCCAGAAAATCACAGAATCGATCTACTTTAGGGACATCGTATGACCGTAGAAACGACGGTAGAGCATCCGATATCGTGCCGTATATATTTGGAGGTCATTTTTGGGCGATGCACGATTCATGAGAAGTTGAACACTTTCGTTGGTGCAATTGAGCAAAATAGATTCCTACAATTATACTACTTGATCGCCTATCATTCAGTAGTTAACACTATATTAGTCGCTTGTACGATTCAAGAAAGTACAGTACGTGAAAAAGCCCAAAAAACCACTGCCTTAAACAATGGTTATTTCAAAAAACTACATCTTTTGATAAAGGGGTTTTTTCAAATCATCGTCTAAATAAAAAAAGGAGTGGTTTTTTTTTACTACTATACAAGACAGTGGTTTATGAAGTTCATAAACCACTGTCTTGTGTAGTGGTAAAATAAAACCACTCCTTTTTTTACAACTGTTTAGGGCAGTGGGTTTTTTATGCAAAAAAAATTTTAAAAAAAATTTTCGTCGACAATTTTTTATGCAAATTTTTTTAAAATAATATTTTTTTTATGCTTTTTTTTAATGCAATATTTTTTATGCTTTTTGTAATACTTTTTTTTAATATAATTTTTTAATGCTTTAAAAAAAATTATATAAAGAAAAAAAGCTATTAATCTCATATTCAAGCACATCCATAAATAAAATAGATGTCCAATTTTTTTTTTGCATCAACGTTTTTTAATCAATTAACACTATAAGTCAAAAGAGAACAACTATAACTACTGTTATAAAATTTAACAGGATTAAAATACAATTATGCCATTAAAAATCTACAACTAACCAGCTTCCAATTGCAACCTGCTAGGAAATCTCTATGATGTGAGATGATAATGTAGGGGATGGATTTTTTACTTTCTTTTATTTTAAATAGTGGAAATATTTGGTGAAGGTATCTACATTTATGGAGACCCTACGCACACCACTTAAGTCTTGTTTGGTCCAAATTTAGAGAAGCGAAAATCCTTTGCTCTAATCAGTAACGAATACAAATATTCAATAAGAATAATGTAATATTTAAAATGTTAGTGATACAACACAAACCATGTAATTATATCTATTCTAACTTCTACCGAACTCTTTAAAATAGGTTCACCTCATATCTACCAAAATGCTTGGATATGAATCACACCGGAATCATATTAGCATTAGAGCTACAGCCTGTCATGCAGACATTAGACCATGCAAAACAGATACAAGGGTAACTCCTGCTTTTGAGAATTGCCCAAAGCTAACTCCTACTTTTGCAAATTTCAGCTCTCTTCATAGGCGCATGGTTAAAGGAACCCACAGAGCCATAGCAAAAGTACAATGGAATCTAATACCAAAAATAATTAATTAATCAGAGTATATCCAACACACGATCCATGGATTAACGAAGGTTGGGTGAGGAGATTGATCCGAATCAGCAGCGAGAAAGCCAAAAATTATAGAGAATTATCGTAGTAATGATCTCATTTTTGGTGGAAAGCACAAGATGGATGATCATGGTAGGAGAATGGATACAAACTTGGATTCAACAAATAACATCCGGTCCAACAAATAACAAACATGTTGAAAACAAGCTAAAGTTTTCATCCGATTCAACAACACATTAAGTACTTGGGAAGCAATAAAAGGCATCAATTTTGGTTCGAGGATTTGGAATCCTATCATTTGTCATCAGATGCTTCTCCGATCCCTGCACAGAATAACCCCAAATGAATAATCGACCATCAATCTATCTTTTTTACATAAGTCATCTTATCCTCCTGCTTTCAATAAATCAAGATCAATGCACCCTTACCACCAACCTCATCAGTTATATATTTTTTTCTCACGATGAAACCTAAAGATTTATGGGGTCCCATTGACGAGGATCCATGTACCGAGACTTTGCTCGGAAAAAATTGAGGAACCCAATACCAAAAGCAACTATAAACCTTGAGGAGGTGTGTTCAATGCTATATATATATATATATACTTTAAATGTTAACCACAAAAGTACATTTTTAACTTAAAATGGTTTGGTATGTATTCATGGAATCTATGTGTATGGTACGTGACTTAGCAGACTAATGGGAAATGCACTATACAAACGCTGTCGTGCCACCTAATTAATGAAAGACATTAATTAAATCCCTCAAAAAACTGTCATTGAAATAAGCCATCACAAAAAGAAAACACCCTTCTTTCAAAGAGGAACTAAGAGACACATTGTGTTATTAATGTTCTTCAAGGAAGGACTAGATACCACTATTAAGAAGGCCATTATAAAATATATGCTGAATCTATTAAACAGGAATAAATAACTAATCTAAAATTATTTTAGGGACTTTTAAGTTTTAATTAGACTTCAGTTGTTTTTTATAATGATTTTGTCAATGTACTTTCGAAATCGCTTTTAGAGTTACGCTATAATCGATGGATGGCCAATCGCCCACGACATGGACTTGTGATGCATTTCAAAGGCCCAAGCGGGACTCAGTTTGTTTTTCCATAAGAGGCTGCTTTTTCAATTTTTTTTGACATGTACTGCTTTTTAATTTTTCCATATAAGGACTTTGGGTTCCACTATATGTTGAATGGCCTGAAGGTAAACTCTCATGGAATTAAAGAAAATGTTTTTATAGAAAACTAACATTCTCTAGTCATTTTTCGTAGTAGAATTTTGTTTTTAATCCTCATTCAGCTATGAATTAAAGATGATACCAATGAGCTAGACACTAAGCAACAAAGATCTCACATTCCTTGCATATTACTTATCCTCAAGTCCTAGACGATTCTTAAAATTAAGGAAGGTCTCTCATGCATCGAATACAAACTTAGTGGCAAATTGCTTCAATCTTCTCTGTTTTTGCCAATATTTTTGCAATCCCGTGGAATCGATATTGCTTATATTTTGTCCTCCGCTTTTATGATAATCAATGAAGAGAGATGTAAATCCTTTTGATAGTATGGCTTTTGTAGTAGTTTGGGGATCCATAAAACCCCGCTTTTATATTTGCTACTCATTAAAAGAATTACGATCGGAAGATGAAAACACGCATATCTAGTCTTACTAGGTTAACTCAAGGCTCCAACAATCTAAAGTAATAGGGCAATACATAAAACCACATTACCACCCCAAAACAAATTCGTAAAAACAATATGGTCCCTTCACCAAATTAATTAGATCCGAACTTACCCCGCAGGTAGAGTAAGATACAAGCATGTCCGTTTGGAGTTACAAAGCACTCTCAAAGAACTCCTCAAAAGCAAAACAGAGGAAGAAATTACAAGGGTACAGATAGACTATCCGACCTAAGGAGGGAAACAGAGATGAAAACTCAAAACTGGATGCACAATTGGGCAAATGTCTTCTATTTATAGCTTTCCCTTGATCGATGTATGAATTGACCAATCGAAGTGTTCGGATCTGGATTGCCCAATGGCGCTTGAGCACGGGATCCAGACTGCTCGCCAATGAAAATGCTCGATCCGGTTCATAATCAGCGCTAGAAGCATCAATTCTGTTATGGAATTCAAAAATCTGTTTGAGCTTCTAGAAGTTCCCGCCAAGTAATTCAAACTTTGAGCGCCCACATGGGGTAGAATATGCCTTCGGATCGTGCCTTAAATCTTCCGGAATGTTCCTTGTCTTTTAATTGCATTGTGCGAGATTCCTAAAATACCCTTTTGAACGAGTGTAATTCCCCAAAATGCCGTTTCAGAGTTTAAGGGCCTTTTCGCAGTTTAAGGGCCTTTTCGCAGCATTTTGGCTCGGAAGTTCTTTTCGCAAAGCAATTTGGCTTCGAAAGTCTTTTCGCAAAGGACTTCTCCCGGATCTTCTATTCGAAAAGGAAATTTCAACTATTGAATGTAACATGGTTCTTTTCGAGTAGTTCATTCTGACTCGTAATCACTTGAATAGAACTTTCTTCTTTTCGCAAAGTTCAAGGTTCTTTACTTAATTGAGCTTTAGCTTGCATTCTTCTTGAATGGATCCTCTCCTTCTTCGTGTCTTTGCTTGCTCTTTTAAGACCTTTTTAACCATTGCTGAGGCTATTTCTTCACTCCCTCTTTAAGCTTGACATGAGTTGTCAGCTTTTTGATCATTTTAGGATGCTTTTCGGATTTGGACCTGTCTTTTTGGTTAGCTGCAATATGAACATTAAAGCACTTATTTAGTCCTCTCAAGGGTCTTTCAAGGCTCATGTTTAGGGGTGAAAAATGGTATTTTTCACTACTTAACACATTTTCACTACTTAACACTTAGTCGTACACTCGTACTAACCCCAACAAGGAAATTTGGCCCAAAGATCCTGACCTGCAGCAACAATAGCTCTCATCCCTCATATCATTACTAAACAAGAGAGGCTGTTCAACAAAGTCTGAGATAACTCCACCCACACCTCCAAATTAACTTCACCGTTGATGTTAAAGGGATATATTAAAAGAGAATCATCTAACCACTCACCGCTTACGATAAGCCATCTCCTCACTAGTGCACTCTAAATGAATATGCAAATTGAAAACAAAAACTAACAAACAAAGAATTCGGCTAGGCATTTCATCGAACATATAGACTCCATATACCCAACACTTCATCGTACATTAAAACAAAATATACGCACCATGATTCCAAGCACTTGATCTTCATCTCCACAAGCATGGTCAATTTTGACAAGCAAGTCATAAGCCCTATTTCTTGTTTTCTTATTAGACTGCAAAGAAAATTCCAAATCCGAGCTCAGCATTCATTCCATCAAACTACATCTTTATGCTTCGCGGTTTGCATTTGCTTTGAAGTTCAGGTGCATTTGCTTTGCTTGGCATTTGTGCTTCGCTAGGTTGACTGCTGTAGTCATCGCTGGGTTGATTTTTCAGTCGTCGCTAGATTGATCCAATTACAGTCGTCGCTAGGTTGGAATGCGCAGTCGTCGCTAGGTTGACTTGTACAGCGCGGGAACCGCGCGACGACCAAAATCTAACCTCGCGCCTGCTCCAGTTCAACCTAGCGACAATTGAAACCTTGGAAATTTAACCTCAAGTACAAAAACCTACCTAGCGAGCTTGCGCCAACCGCGAGCACCAACTTCAAGCGAAGCTAACCTCGCGACAGCTGAAGGCTTCCTCTCCATTTCAACCACGCGACGAGTCTGGCAAAGAGTTTCAACCTGGCGAACTTCTGAAGCAAATCCAACCTCACACTGTTCTGAATAAGGGAGACTTTAGACTGAGACTTTTTGAATGCTAAATTCAATTTTTATTTTTAGGCTCTTTACTTTGGGAACTTTTCTTCACCTTTTCAAGGTCTTCTTCCATCCTTCTTCTAGGGTTCACTAATATTGGTGTTCAGGTAGCTGACTATGATACAAGACTAAATGGACCAAAACAGATTTATAACAGATTTATAAATCTGTTATTTGAATGCTAAATCTGTAATAGTAAGGTAGCTGACTATGATACAAGACTAAATGGACCAAAACAGATTTATAATGATTTATAAATCATTATTTGAATGCTAAATCAGTAATAGTAAATGGACCACAACAAGAAGACTAAATGGACCACAACAAGAAGACTTATTTGAATGCTAAATCAGTAATAGTAAGGTAGCTTTTAAACTGTTATTTTAATGCTAAATCAGAATAGTAAATGGACCACAACAAGAAGACTAAATGGACCACAACAAGAATACTCATTTCAATGCTAAATCAGTAATAGTAAGGTAGGGCTTTGCTAAATCATTATTTTAATGCTAAATTTGTAATAGTAAATGGGCCACAACAAGAAGACTAAATGGACCACAACAAGAAGACTTATTTCAATGCTAAATGCAGAATAGTAAGGTAGCGGCTCGCATCGATTTATAATGATTTATAAAGACTACGGCAGTGATTTATAATGATTCTGCATCAATTTTATAATGATTTTATGATACAAGACTAAATGATTTATAACGATTTCGCATCGCTTTTATATGATTTATAACAGACTGCACAGATTTATAATGACTCGCATCGGTTTTATAATGATTTATACGACTGGCAACAGATTTATAACAGACTATGTAATAGTAATATAACAGATTTTATGATACAAGACTAAATGGACCAAAACAAACAAAAGCATACTGGCATATCATTTAAAGTGATCCAATTACAAAATTAAAACAAATACAAGTGCACAGGAAAGCGACATATAACTCCAAATAGGACTACGAGGTTGCGTCGTCGCCACCTCCCTGGTCGGAAGAGTAGGAGGTAGTGACCGTATGAATGTGGGAGCTACTCCCATCGTCCGAGCTATCATCGCGATGTTGCTGCATGGGAGGCATCCAATCGGGGTCGTCCTCATCCTCCGACTCCATCGCCACAGTATCATCCTCTGAGTCGGAACTTAGAAGCACTAGGGTATTTGCAATGCCTGGTGGTCGAATATTTAGGCCAGATGTGATGCCCGATAAGGCGATCGGGCTAGTTGGGCGGGGTGCAGGTTGGATGGGTTTTGGAAAGGGTGTCGAATTTCTGGTGCCCTTACTCGTTGGCGATGTCCAGGAGGCGCAAGTGGAACTGCATGATGTTGTGATTGTGGATGTTCATGCCCCCGATATGGAGGATCTAGGTCTATTACTCGATCCTTCGCCTAGCTGGAGGCGCATGTCGTGATGATGAAGACCCAGTGCGTGAGTGAGATGAGCCCGGAGTTCCAGACATGGCTGCCAAAAATTTATAGCATTGTTATTGTATTATTTAAAATCTTCAGCTGTTGTAATATAAAAAAAATTTAAATATTTAAATAATGTACAAGCATCTCATTTAATATTCAATTCGTAGATTCATTACATCCTTTGAAATATATAGACAATCAAAAGAGTTACAACCAAGAGAATAGTAAGTCGTGAAAAGAACCCACACACACATTGTACATAGACACTCTCAGCCTGACTTCTAAATACTACCCGAGGAATGATCGATTCCTGGGGAAAGTGGGGTGCTTCTGCATGTGTCATGACTGTGGCTTGCGATATCACAATAGAGTCTCCTACTACATGACGTGTTGGTTGGTGGGATGATTTGAGGCGTTGTTTGTAAACATTACAAATGCGTTAATCGCTCAACGAGCGGCGATGATAGGCCCCAGAGAATCCAGTTACTTCTCGCGAGCAATCCTCCCATGTTCGATAAACACCTGGTCGTCTACCAATGAAAGCAACATAGTATCTATCCATTACATCTGAGAACATATATTTACCCATGTTTAGTGTCAACATGAAATAGTTAGCAGAAATTTATGCATTGAAAAACAGTTGGTCAGTAAAAGAGACATCAGTTAAATGATACCATTGAACATTATTTTATTGTATGAAGTCAATGAGATTGTGCGTCCCACATTCTATTTGCTATATCATCACGAAAAGCATTCATCCACTGACGATTCGCAGGAGTTTGAGTGCTATGAACGTCTGGGTCTTCTACTTCCACCGACGTATCACTAGGTGGCACGATTCGATCTTCTGTCCATTCGTAAAAGAATGGATCCTCGCGATCGTAAGTCCTTACGTAATTGTGTAGGACACAACATGCAACAACTATCTTACTTTATGCTTTCTATAGGAAACCTCGTTTGGACTTTGAGAATTGGGAAGCGTTGTTTGAGTACCCCAAATGTCCGTACGACATTTCGAGTGATGCGGTCGCTTTATTAAATAGTTCTCGGGGAGTCGTTGGAGGGTTCGAGGAGTTAAATTCTTTAAGATGGTATCGCACGCCACGATAAGGACTGAGAAACCCGCGCATGTTCGAATATCCCCCATCGACAAGATAGTACTTTCCCATCGGAACATGCAATCTGTTTTGTCCTCTTGATAGCGCACTTCCGAGGACTTTCGAGTCTGGTGAAGAGCCCTCCCATCCTGACAGTACATACTGGAATAGCATGTCGAAGCTCACTACACACAACACATTTTGTGATGTATATTGGTGGCGAATGCGATATCTTTGTGAGTCTATCCTTGGAACAGTTACATCTACATGTGTACCATCAAGGGCACCTACCGCGTCCTTAAACCACGGATAGACCCATGGCTTGTTCAATATCTCACGGGGCGTGGTACTTGTTGCTTGCTTAACCAACTCAGGATATAACTTTAAAATTGCATCAAGCACAACATTGAAGTAGAAACTTATGGTTGATCCTGAACGTTGGAATCTATCTTGTACTACGCGATTTTTCTGATT
The DNA here is from genome assembly GCA_021018995.1 of Chloranthus sessilifolius. Lineage (NCBI taxonomy): Eukaryota > Viridiplantae > Streptophyta > Magnoliopsida > Chloranthales > Chloranthaceae > Chloranthus > Chloranthus sessilifolius. The sequence continues at coordinate 116,222,605 of CM037594.1, read as the reverse complement.
TTGGGCGACGCTATACAAAAATATTGCTACCTGTTCCTCGATCATCATTCTTCGTGAATCATGTAACAATCCCCTAACTCTGAGGGCATTGCACAAGCTTAGGAATGCGTCTTTGCGCATGCGGAATAGCTCATAGGCAATATCAGGATGCCCGTTCAGGGTTTCTTCGATATACAAGGGACCCGGTGAGGATAGAGGTATGACGTCTACGCCTCTCCGCTACGTATCCTCTTGTAATAAAGCGTCATTGCGGAAGCACCGATTGCAAGCATTCCTATGATTGCATCATCGGATATGGGGGGAGTCATTCCTACATACAATGATGGAGTACTATTAATATATTGACTAACTTGCATGCAACTGAAAAGAAATGAGTACTATTAATAACTTGGTGGCGATTTACGATTACAAGACTATTGGTACGGAGGCCACTGCCTCCCAGTCAACATGAACAAATACTGCTACGGTGTTCGCAGATCGCTAATAATGTCTCCGATGCGAGACTTAACTTTCGAACTCTAATAGTAACATCAAAAAGATATTATCGCTATTAAGTTCATTTCCTCATCTCTTCCAAGACCTTCATGAATGAGTCCATTGGGTTTGTTGTGATTGCACGATTTATAAGACCCTCAATTGAAAAAGGAAACGCTCTTAGCTCTTCCAAAAACCCATCTTCACTTCCGTTGGCCTTTCGTTTCGGACCCGATGCAGTAGAACGGTCCCGCCTTGGCAGTGGGCGCACGGGCGGGCTCGGACCACTTTCACCGTGAAGGAGAGTTAGCATTGTGGGCATCTCCGCCTGGGTCCTCAAATTGGGATGGTACGAGCCATCATCGTTAGAGTCTCCCAATTCAACGACGGGCTCTTCATGATGGGGGTCTATGGGTGGAATTCTGCCCCAAAGGTAGATCGTATTGTCATAAAGGAGGCGCAGTACCATAGTCTTGCACCTTTCTATTTTTGTAGTTACTAGCCCACGGGTCCCCTCGAGAATATATAATTACTCAAATAATTAGGTATGTTAAATTTCTCTCATTTTAAAATATAAAAATATGTAAAACTGTGAGTTTTATGCATCTTCTCGACTCATAAAATTTCTCCATATATCGCCTTCATGACGCACCATCATAGAATCCTCGTCCCACCCAAATCCACTAGTGGTTATGAGTGTGTGCATTTGATTGTATCGGTTCCTCACAGTCCTTAGGTGTTTGTAACACTTCTCCTTGGTTAGTTCTTCGAGTTTATCCTCAAAACACGAGTCACACCTCAACTTCAAGGCCAATTCCGGCCATACATTTTTACACCAAGTACCCTTCGCCATTTTGCGGCCCCTATGAAATTGTTCCACAACCTCGTTTATATATGCAAAGGTCCATATCTTCATCCCATATGAAATTTTTCCTTTATCTTCTAAAGTAGCGACACCTTTACCCTTAGCCTTGCGGCTACTCATTACTGTTAGAAAACATGTACTACAAGTCAATAGTGATCCCATCCAATCTCACCTCGGTAGTAGGAATGATACTAGAAAGTCGTATATATTTAAAGTTGGTCATGTGGGTGTCTCATGATCCCATGGTCGATTGGGACTCAAAGCATGTGCTATTTTCTTCAATCAAAATAGCTCGTGACTTTACCAACCTAATGAGATGTTTAAGTACCCCAAATTTCCTATGTACAATGTTCACAAACAAATTCCCAAAGTTTTTAGGCAAATGAACAAAGAGGTTATCAAGACTCTCCTCATGCTTAAGGCACACAAGATGATATTAGGCAACTGTCTCCTCTTTTTAATCAACTGGTTTATGGTGAGGATACGCCTCAAACAAGGCACCAACAGAAAAAACTGACCTTTGGGGGTCCGATTATTATATTTTAATTTTATAATGGGTGGACCGAGCCGGAATCTGAGATAAACTAATGAATCATATGATAGAATTTTGTAATGGGTGAACTGAACCACATTGAGATAGACATATGAATCATTTGATTCTTAGACCTTTCTATGCAATTGTGCATGTCAATGTCAAAACATAGATAAGGTGTCGAGATATGAACCCTAGAAAACCCTTACATTCTTTATTTATCGAAAACAACACACTCCATATGCCAACAAGTCTTTATAATCATATAATTATATTGAATGATACAGAATTAAAACAAAGAACTACAAGATGCCATTTGAGTCCAAAATGTAGTCTTTTGGATTTCACTATGTGAGTACGTTCTGCTCATTGAAGTAAATGATCCAAACATTGATTGAGCAAAGTGTGCCCTACAAACTAGTTTGGCAATGCAATTTTTGTAAAATGAAGTGTCATTTTCACATGAAACCTTGCTTTGAAATGCAATAATACCATCAATAAGGATAAAAATGGATCCTCCCCAACCCTCATGTAAATAAACTTGGGCAAGATAAAACCAAAGGAACCACATGCAATAAGCAGAGATATAAAATGGAACTTACAATTACTAAATTAAAATCGAGGAGTCTCACAAAGACCCACAAAGATATAGTCTAGGATTTTCTATGGTCACAAGACCCACAAAGACATAGTCTAGGATTTTCTATGGAAGGAAATTTTGTCCTTTACTCACAAAGACCCACTGACATATAGTCTAGGATTTTCTATGCTCACAAAGACCCACATATATAGTCTAGGATGATCTTAGAAAATATTCTGCTAAGGCATGATAGTGGCCATATATATATATATATATATATATATATATATATATATATATATATATATATATCAGATGGCCATAAACCTCCCATCTTCTTCTCCATCTCCCTCATGTGACCATCAAACACATGAAGACTAGTATGGAAAATGACATAAATAGGAATTCAATATAAATCGCTAACTTCAAGTGTATACTAGTTATGGAAAAAATTAAAAATTGGCAAAACAAATTCAATAAAAGACATGTGAAATTTTTTTTATCGGACATAAATAGGAATTATAAAATGAAGCTCCTAACACGGATGCTTGGTTTCGGATGGTGAACTTTCATGCTCCACAAAAGGCTCTTTAAATAGCAATTGTATCCTCTTCCTAGGTGAAGATAGCCGCAATAGCTATCTATGTTTTGCTCTATATCTGTCTTGGACTTGTATACACATCGAGATGAGGTTCCATCTACTATTCAAAGATGTGAGGAGGCTCTGTTTTCTTGGAGTGCTTGTGTTGTCTCTTCACCAACCTGTGGTGGCATCGTAATGCTTCAAGCCAAGAAGCCAATCTTACCCACAATCGCCATGCTTGAAGCCACCCACTAATTGCACTCATTGCTCATTTTGGTAATGGAGAGTAGCTTAGCCAAGAAGAAGCCGCGTCAGCCAAGATGAAGCCAGGAACCAAAGCAGAGTCGTCAGGCAATTGGATAGGAACGAAGACCAAACATCTAATCTGCATACATTTGCTTTTAAGCACCTTCAATTGGCTTAGAATAAAGCCCTCTTCAAAGTACTCGTCGCAGAGTCTCTTCAAAGTAGCCGTTGCAGAGCAGAGGAGAAGAGAATTGCTTTGGTACATATTTCAGAGGGGAGTATACTCCCAAGAGCTTAGTTTCTGACCTTTTCAGAGTTTTTTGGTCGGAAATGCAAAGCTGCAAGAGACTCAGAAAACGATCGCTTTCTGATGGGGCTCACCGCCATTGCCGAACGCAGGAAAGCCTCCGAATCTGCAAAAACGACTTGCTTTCCGAGTTCTGCTCGGTTTCCTATCTCAGGAACTCTATTCGAACGAGGCCTAAGGCTGTCAATGGGTTGGGCCAACCTAATACCTGACCCGATATTTTATTGGGTTGGCTTTGGTAGGGGTTGGTTGAGGCATATATTATTATGGGAAATTATAGGGCCTTTTTTGAAATTTATAAATTATAGGGCCAAAAATGCAAATAAAGGAAAATTGGCACTTTTGACCCTAAACGTTTATGAATTTGCAAAAATGAATCTATAGCTTCAAATCATGCAGAATAGTTTGGCTCCAAGCCAAGCCATTTTCACGCCATCACCTAATGCAAAAGGGCTAAATTACCCCTGACTTTCCACCTGGCTTGTTTAAACATGCTTTTTAACTTTTCACTTTTTACATGTATGACTGGGCGAATGAGGGCGGACGCTGGCATTGACTTTAAAAAAAATAAAAATTAATAATATTGTTTGCTTAAGAAGTGGGTAAAAAAATCTCTTAAATTTTACTCTGGGCTCTTCTGTTCACACCCATGTCATTTCTGAAAGTATCCACGTCGTAGACCCCTTGAAGACCATTGATTGTTTCAGATCAATAATAGAGATAGTGTTTCAAGCCAACATTCCACAGAATAGATCTTGAGATCACGCCGCACCTATCAGACGGTAAATTTTTTATTTCATGTGTCATTGATCTCCAAAAATGGCCTAAATTGATGTTTGGGCATGATGACTCACATACGATTTAAAGACCATTTTTGGGAGATCTATGACACCTGGAATAAAAAATGACCGTCTGATAGGTGTGTCATGATCTCAAGATATCTTGTGTGAAATATCGGGATGAAATATGACCTCCATCATCTGATCCGGTTTAATCAGTGGTTATCAAGGGGTCTAGGACGTGGGCGCAAACAGTGATACCCTTTTTTGCTTTTTATTATAGAATAAAAGATTTCTATTTTGTAAAATGTGGGGTCCACTTCCTCACTCTTTTCTTAAGATAATATTGAATAAAATCTTCAACTAAATTTTAGCTGATTTTTTTTTTCACCCACCATTGGAGCTAAAATTTAAAGGGACTAATTTATTTTGATTTTTTCTTCTCAACTCAAGTTTTGCATGCTACAACCATTTGACTGTTTAGAATTTGACGATGAAGATAGGCGTTAAGCCTAATTTTTCACACAATAGATCTTGAGACCATAGACTTGCCATCAAACACTACTTTTCTCTATGTGGCACACATTCCAAAATATAGCCGTAATTTAGTGTGATGTGTGTCTTATTGCTTTTTAGTCACTTTATTGAGATTTGTGCCATTTAAAATAAAAAAATTGACTGTCGATGGTACGCTCATAGTTTCAAGATCCTTTGTGTGGAAGATTGAAGTGAAAAATAAACTCCATTGTCTAAATCAAATAATCAATTGTTGATGATTAAAAGATCGTATGAAAAAGATTAAACGCAATGATCAAAAGATCATATGTAAGAAAGACCATTTAAACCGTCAGATTTGAAAGTCATGATCAAAAGATCCTATGTTGAAAAAATTGGCATAAAACATAATTTTTATGATAATATATATTTTAATATTTTTTAAAATTATATATATATATATATATATATATATATATATATATATATATAGGAAAAGGCCTTTGTCCTCCATGAGAGGATGGTTACCGTCCTCCAACTTTTTATGTGGAGCTCCACGTGGCACCTAAAATACTTTTTGGGTGCCACGTGGACCTTGGGTGCATTGCTTAGATCATTTTTGAAAAAAAAAAATGAAAAACTCATCTCTACCGTGTATATTTTGAATCGTTAAATGTGGACTAATGAAAACTGTCAAACTTTGACTTGTGGTTTAAAAATTTTTTTTCGAATTTTTTTTTTTTAATGTTGATCTAAACTGTCCACCTGTGCTCCACGTGATACCCAAAAAGTGTTTTGAGTGTGGAGCTCCACGTGGATCTTGGAGGACGGTCACCGTCCTCCATTGGAGGACCTAACCGGCTCCCATATATATATATTTTAAATCCTAATAATTTTTTTAATAATTATTTCGAAATGAATCGAAATTAAATCTAATTCATCTTGCGTCCCACCTAGATAAAAATCTTGCCTCCGTCACTGATCGCCACCATATGTTAGCTCGCCAGTTAGTTAATATTGCCATCTGATCTTATTAAAGCCAGCAAAATAAAAAAAGTAAAATGAAAAGAGAGAGGGAGAAAATGTGATAAATAGGTAGGTTTTGGTATACTTCTGGCTAACGTGAAAACGGCTTAGCTTGGAGCAGGTTTATTTTAGACATTATGAAATTATACGACTGTTATTGTAAATCTCTAAAATATTAGAGTCAAAAGTGTAAATTTTCATTATTTTTCCATACGCAGCCTAAATATTGGCCCGACCCGACTCGTTGGCACCCCTGGTCAACGTTCATATTTTATTGCTAATAAAATATAGAGAAAGCGAAAGCGATGTGGGGGTTTGGCAGTCACAGGATCAAGTGTAAGAGACGAATCAGAGCCGTTCAATTTTTTCTCTTATCTGCCATCCTTGTGATTCACGCTCGAGGAAAAGGCTTCAGATTTTCTAGCCTTCCAAGCTGCTGTTTTTTTTTTTTGTTTAATGTGTTTGGGTTTTGGTCAGTTGGACAACGTTTGGAGCTCTGCAAATCATATCCCCCCACCCCCACGGCAACGTTTGGAGATAAGGGAGGGTCTTGATCCTTCAACACTACGATGCCACGTAAGCTTTTTCTAAGTTTCCAATGATTTTGTGATTAAAAAAAAATATATTATTTATAGCCCTAAGTTCAGTTAGATATTTATTGGGATAATGGCTTATTTACCGACATTTAAACTCCAAATGTGTTTAAATGATCTTACACTATTAAAATGTCACTTTCCATCTTCCATCATTGAACTCTTATTTATTATGTGACACACTCTAATGATCAATCTAAATTGCCCAAGTGGTAATCCATAATTGGAATATGTCTCGGCCCTATGAAACATGTGGATAAGTGGATGTGAACCATTTCTCGGACGAACTTTAATTTCAGCCATTAAAACTAAAATCAGCAATTGATATTTTAGTCAAAAGACCATACGGTTTAAATCTTCCTAAAACACTAATTTTTGGGCCTCTTGTACTTCAATCTATGATCTATCACTTTGATGCTCCAAATCACTCACATCTTAAATCATGTATGGTGTAAGATCATTTAAACATCAGTTTGGTGCTGACGGTCAAGAGAGATAATCGCATATTTTTTTTTAATAAGTATCATATCAGACCTCTTAGAGCACCTGACTAAGTCCTCAGAGCACGTGCAACACCTGTACATCACATGTTCAATTTTATACCCATTTCAAAAAAATTATCAAAGAGGAAAATTTTATAAAATATTTAGATAAATGAGTATCCATCTTATTTGGCAATGACGAGACTACCCCTATATTAAAGGCTTAATAAGATGTAAATTATGGGTAAATATGTAATTTTATAATAGAAGGATTTTTTTTAGATTCTTTATATTATTTTTGATAAACTCTTATATGATTATTATTTTTAAAATGATATAAAATGATTATTATTTTGTATATTGGTTCTCGGGTGAAGTGCCCTATTATATTTTGGGCAATAGTTAGGTCCAACAAAGTAGAGCCGGATTTCCAATCATACCCCCATCTTCTATCCTTGACATAAGAAAATCTTGGTTGCACGTCATGCTATAAAAAGTGAAAACCTAAAAAGTCAAGGTTCTCCTATTTCTAAGGGCACCGGATGATATAGAACTGCAAATCCGATTCTACTTGGTAGGACCTGACCATTAATGCCCTTATATTTTTGTTAGTTCATCAATCATATAGTTCATTGACGCCTCGGGGACATAAGCAATCTTTCCAATTTATATATATATATATATATATATATATATATTGCATTATTGTTTGAGTGCTCATTGTATAGATCTTAATGATATTCGAGTACTTATAAGGCTACTAATGATGATCACTTCTCTGTTTTAAGGGCGCGTGGGGTCAGGTCCAATTAGGTTGATCCGGATTTCGAGTTCAATTGCATCTGCAGCCCTTCAATATAGGAGAATCTTGACTTTATGGTTTTTATTTTATAGTATGATGTATAGTCAAGATTCTCCTATTTCTAAGGACTGCAGATGTAGTTGAACTGGAAATCCGGTTCAGTGACCATGCCCCTAAGAAAGCATATTCTAAGGTTACGGCGGTACATTACATTCTAGTTTGCACGCCACCACAAACGATTGATCACTCTATGTTCAGGATCATTGAAGTTTGTGATGAATCAGAATATGTGGTTGCAATCGATCATGAACCGTATTTAGAAGAATTGGTGGTCTTGCAAGTACCATCAGACAAATGAAATCTATCTTATAGAAAATTACATTAGATCATGTAACACCTTACCTTTACTATTGCCTTAATCACTGTCACAAAATTCGACGAACTTAATCAAATATCCTAAAAAAGTGATTCCTCCTTCTCCAGCGGGATTTCACGTAGAAACCTTAGATTGCTTTGAATAGATGATGGTCAACGTTTTTCGGATCTTGAGATCTCGGGCCTACGATTAGTTGGTCGGATTTTGATTCCACATAGCATACTTCTTGAAAAGGGATGTGAGAATCATATTCATGTATGCCATGATTATGTCTCATAATCAACGTATCAAGTATCGGCGAGGCCTATCGGTATTTTGGTCACCCGATACCGCCCCGAGACCACGATCAGGGTGGTACCGGTATCAGGTATCGACATCAGCCAATACTGCATAGTATTGGTCAATCCAAATCGGGTCTCGGCTAATACCTACCAATTTTTTTTAATGTTTTTTTGGTTTAAAATTTTTAAAAAACATTTCCATTTTATTAAAAATAACCATCTAATAATTTAAATATAAGTCCTATGATACCTTTAAGACTATAAGTCTAACATTTTTCAGTTTTTTCGCAAAAAGAAATTAAAAAATTCACTGTATCGGCGTATCATTTCTCCAAGAACTGATTCTGATAAGGGCACCCGACTTGCTAACTTACTCATAATAATATCCACAACGGTAAAATAAATTTCATAGATGCAAAGCTGCTTGTCAGGAAAGAATATTTGATTGCAAATAAAGGAACCCTCTCCATTTTTAGTTTTTAAAAGTCACCTTAACAGGAATGGTCAACACTCAACATTGACATCTCTCTTGAAACTTGAAAGTTGAAAGGCGTAACCCAATAAAAGCTTAGAGACCCATATATAACGGCATATGGGCCGTGTCCCAAACAGATACCTATCTTATCGGCCAAACCCGCCAACATTAAAGTACCTTTTGTTAGTTTTAAAATATTAAAAAGAATACGAAATGATATAAATATTGCCAAAAGGGCCTTTTTGAAATATATTTTTTTAATATCAAGTACATGTTGGCTGATATGACCTGACATGGACCGAAATGAATCGATGTTTGATCCGATATTTGACCCATATCGAATCAAGAGTATATATTGTATCGGATGTAGCCTAACTTGATATATATCGGATATGACTGATATTTAAAATCACGCTAAGAGTATATGTTTTATAGGGTACCTTCCTTTATCAAAGAGATTTTTTCTTCTCAACTCGGGTTTTACGATTTTAAACTATTGACTGCTCTGAATTAGATCAAGGAGATCATATTCTGTCTCAATCTTCGATAGAATAGATCATGAGATCATGGGCCAACAATCAAAGAGTCAGATTGTGATTACATGTGACATACATCTCAAAAAAGATGATCATAACATACATCAAACATGGTTCCGAAAGGATGAAAAATGATCTCCGTCTAATTCAAAGTAATCACCAGTTTAATGCATAAAAACCAAGTTTCGAAGGAAGATGGAAATTAAAATAATGGTACCCTACCTTATAATTTATAGCATAGCTATTAATTTTATTATTTTGTAATACTGGGCCTCCTCTCCTTATAATGGTAGAGACTTAGTGGGTTGCACGTACAAAATGCATGTGAGGAGAGGCTTGAGGGGTAGTATTTTAATGGGCTGCAAGCCCAATACAAATTAATCAAGGGTGCCTCTGTATGTGCTAGGCATCACGTTTCATGCCTCTTGAAAATTATTAATTCCTTCTAATTATATGATGGAGATTGTTTTTCACTGATCTTGCACGTAATAGATCTTGAGATCATGGCGCACCTATCGGATGGTCGATTTTTTATTTCATGTGTCGTAGATCCTCAAAAAATTCCCGTGGAATTACATAGCACACATCATGGTCAAACATGATTTTAGGCCCTTTTTTTGAGGATCTGTGACACATGGAATAAACAAATGATTGTCCAATGAGTGCGGCATGATCTCAAGATCTATTGTAAGGAAGATCAGGTTGAAACACGATCTTCATCATCTGATTAGAAAGAATAAATGGTTTTCAAGGGGTCTCAGACGCGATGCTTTCTCATATACAGGCGCAAACAGAGGTACTGACTCATCAATTGCTTGGTCAAGGGCATTTCAGTCATACTAGTCGACCAATGGAGTACAGTGAAGCGAAAACTTGAATGTCAGACCGCTGTACTCAGGGATTTCAAACCCGATACATATTGGTCGGGCCCAAGCGATATGTATTGGCCAAACCGATCGATATTAAAGTACCTTTTTTATTTTCAAACATTAAAAAAAAATATATATATATAATTTAAAATAGTAAAAAGAAAAATAGTCTAAAGCGCATTATTGGTATTATGTTATCAGCTTATATGACCCGATATCACCTGATATTTGATCCTATATGGGATCGAAGAGTAATATTGTATCGGGTGGGGCACTAAACCGATACATAGGCCGATATGTAAAACCATGCTTGTATACTGCTCTAGTTAACAATTCTAAGTTGTGGACACTACAAAATTTGAGTACAGAAATCAGACCCTTACAGGCTTACACAACTAGGTTGCTTGATTTTCAAATTTTTATCAATCTAAAACTCCAATCACCATCACAGCTCCATTGGCTTTATGGCCGACGATTGATGTTCTTGAGTTACCGTTGCAACCCTTTTCGATTCTTTCGGTTTCGAGTGAACACATCAAACAAAGGCGCGAAGTAGTTACGGCGAATCATGGTGTCGTAGCCACTGACGATGGCCGGTGTTCTAGAATCGGGAGAGACGTTCTACGAGAAGGCGGTAATGCCGTTGATGCATCGGTTGCGGCCGCCCTTTGTTTGGGCGTCGTAAGCCCGGCATCAAGTGGCATTGGAGGTGGTGCATTTATGCTGATTAGAAATGCTAATGGGAAGGCACAAGCTTTTGATATGAGAGAAACTGCTCCAAAATTGGCTTCACAGGTAGGCAGGATGATAGTTTCACTCTGTTAACGCTATTGCCACACCAACATTTACTTTGTGCACACCAATTAATGAAATTATTCATCACAAGTCAGCTTATGAAAAAATTTACATCTACACTAGTTAATTACTAATGACACTGCAGCTATTATTTTGGGCTCCCAATTAATATATACTTCCTTCTGAATAGTGTGTAGCTAGTAAATATTGGTGTGGAAATAGCAGCACACTTACAGCCTTAAAAACAAAGTATACATTTTTATTTTATTTTTTGTCTCTTACATTAATAGATACACCACTCAAAGTATGCTTTTTATACCATGATATAGATCGGATGATATCCGATATTAGGGGTCTCACTGGGCCAGCCGAGTTCAGGCCATGCTTAAATGGGCAGATATTCAATCAGGCTTTTGGAACTAGCCCATACCCGACCCGCCTTACTAACCGAGCCAGGCCATTTATTCATCGGGCCTACTTATCTTAGCCCATACGTAGCCCATTGCGGGCTGGGCTCAAGCTCGGCCCGTTGAAACCCCTACTCGACATTATACATTTGTCTCGGGTGGCTCCTTACTGAGTCGTATCGCCCAATATATCCGAGATTTTGATCTATGAGACTGTTACCAACATTTGCAGAACATGTATGCCGGCAACGCTACCTTAAAATCAAGCGGCGCACTCTCGGTAGCAGTTCCTTCCGAGCTCGCGGGCCTCTACGAGGCTTGGAAGCAACACGGCCGGCTCCCATGGAAGAGGCTAGTGATTCCGGCTCACCGTCTGGCTCAACGAGGATTCAAAATATCTCCTTACTTGTATATGCAAATGGTTAAAACGAAAACCGGTATATTCTCGGACGAAGGACTCCGTAGTATATTTACTTCGAACGGGACTTTACTACAACCGGGCGATCTATGTCGCGACACGAAACTGGCCGAAACACTTAGATTCATATCGCGGTACGGGCCGGAGGCATTTTATAATGGATCAATAGGGATGAATTTGGTTAGAGACGTACAGAAAGCTGGAGGGATTTTAAGTATGGAAGATTTGTTGGATTATAAAGTGAAGGTGAAGGAGCCAATATCTGGAGAAGTGATGGGAGTTGAGATATTAGGCATGCCTCCTCCTTCATCTGGTGGTGCAGGAATGATACTTGTAATTGATTTTTTTCCTTTGCCTAGTTCATTTGTTATATGATGGGCTGTCATAGGCCAGGCTCAGTGCGAACCCGGCCCGAAGCGGCTGGGCTCGAGACGATTTGGGCACAAAGAAAATGCCCAAGCTCAATTGCCTGGGGCCATGCCCGGCCCAGTGTTGCATCTGGGCCGAATGCAGGCCTTTTGAGGATTAAAAATAATCGGGAGATCAAAGTCCGGCCCACACACATCCCCGAAGAGCCAAACCTATTTATTTTAAGAGAAATGGTCTGGCTGGACCGAATCTGGCCTGGTTTGGCTTAAATAAAAAGTATGCATATTTCTAGTTATCCACTCTCGTAGCGCTTTTTACTCCAAAAAGCCGACACCAAATAAATAGGATAAGGCTATGATGATGATAAATTATTTTCTTGCAGTTTTTAAATATTCTTTCTCAATATGAAATCCCTTCGGGTCTTTCTGGCTCTCTCGGGCTCCATCGCGAAATCGAAGCCCTAAAACACATGTTTGCTGTAAGAATGAATCTCGGCGATCCGGATTTTGTCGATGTTTCGGAAGTTATGTCCGATATGCTATCACCAAAGTTTGCTGAAGAGCTAAAGAGGAGCATACATGACAATATGACTTTTAGTCCTGATCACTATGGTGGCAAGTAAGTCAAATTTCTCTTCTTTCATAATAAAGTTGATCAATGTTACTTCCACACCGTCAATTACTCGTGGCACACCATCTAAAACTAGCTTGTATTAATTGATATATGCATTGATTTAGTTGGCCTATGGCCAATAATTTCACCAATTGATGAGGTGTATTTTTGCATAAATTGGTGTGCTGAGTAATTTCGTTAATTGATGTGCGATAAAAAGAATGTTAGCGTGGAACTAGCAGCCCTCCCTAGGGAAGGGTATGCATCTAAAGATGTATTATTAATTTATTATATGTATATAGTGATATTTTGAGTCTTAGGCTGCATTCGGCATAGCTCTTTGTCAGCTTCCTGCAGGAGCCAGATATACTTTCTTTAGCAGGCTCCTCTTCTCTTTGCTAACTCCCTCTAAAGCAAGATTTACCCGCCGTAGCAGCTTCTCCGTGTTAACTCCCTGCTCTTTGCTAACTCCTGCTAAAGTAATAAAATATGCTCAGACAAGGAGTGAATGCTCAGACAAGGAGTGAGCAGCGAGCATGGAAGAACTCCTAGAGCAGTGCTCAGTGAGTTTGCAAGGAGGAGGACCTGCTAAAGCAGGTATCAGTAATTTAGCAAAGAGAAAAGGAACTTGGTAAAGCAAGTAAACCTAGCTTTAGCAGGGAACTAGCAGAGAGCTATGCCAAACACAATCTTAATCAATTTGAAAATTGGGTAGATTCCTCTTAGACTCTAAAAACCCAGTGAAATTTTGAGAAGTCCCTTCTTTTTCATGGAATGCCAAGCAAATAAAAGTGTACTCATTATTTTGCAATGGTATACATATAAGAGTTGGGAGTCTTACTTTGTTTGAAGATAAAGTAAATATATCAACGGGGATTGGTGCAGTGGCCAAGACCATGCCTCAAGAAGTAGAGGTTTTGAGTTGAATCCCACCCCTTGTTGGCCACTCGCATGGATATATCACTATTAACTGGTATGTGTAATGTGCGGGTTTTGCATGTACCCGGGGAGTAAATTAGGTGCTCTAGAGGCTGGATACCCCAATATCATATAAAAAAATTGTCAAAAGTTTGACTTTCAAATATATCAGACTTTTGGAAGTCCATTATTCATGAAATCCTACCCATATTAGTGTGCATTCCTTCTTTTGAAATAGATGACTCTAATGAGAGACATTCAGATACGAGGTATGTAGGTAGGGGTGTCAACAGGCCTGGCTGGCGTATGGCCCTAACCGGCCCGATCTAGTTCGGGCCACATTTGGGCTAAGGCATTAGGCCCAATTGGGCCTAGGCCCCCCTAATTATTAAACCATATATGATCTCATTTAAAACTTTGGTACCCTTACAGTTACATTTCTTCTTGGCAAATCTTTTACCTAGTATTAGAAACATTTGTAACCTTATTGAATAATCTACTTGCAGGTGGAATCAAATCCATGATCATGGCACTAGTCACCTATGTATCGTGGATAGTGAGCGAAATGCCGTGTCAATGACCGGCACCGTAAATTCCTACTTCGGTGCACAATTCCGGTCCCCGAGTACCGGCATAATTCTCAACAACGAAATGGATGATTTTTCTATCCCCGGTAATGACTCTACCGGCATTCCACCGCCTGCCTCCACAAACTTTATTAGACCGTTGAAAAGACCGTTATCCTCCATGACGCCGACAATTGTACTAAAGGTCCTTTGCCTGCTCTAACTTGTTATCAGATGATTCTTTGTTAACATTAGTTAACAGATAGAAAATTTTATGAATTATTAAAATTTGTTAAAATACATCTGTGATTAATTCGGTGCATAACAAAATTATGAGTTATTCATAATTTTTTTTTAAATTTGGCAATTTTTGTGACTATGATTAGTAGTAACTAACTGCATGTCTATTTTATGTTTATTTTTCCATGGAGCTTTACACAGGACAAGCAACTGAAGGCAGTGGTGGGTGCAAGTGGTGGAGCTCTAATTATAGCAGGAACTGCAGAAGTGTTCTTGAATCATTTTGCCAAGAGAATGAGTCCTCTATCTTCTGTTTTGGCTCCAAGGGCTTATCATCAGGTAAACCTTCTACTACTAATCCTATCTTTGATCTAGAGGTTTCTTTGTTTGTAAGATTTATAGGGTTTTTTTGCATATACCCCTATGTTTTAGCATATTTATAAATGCAACTGCCTCTTTCACTTATTTATAAATAACCCCCTAATTTGTAGTCGGGTGCCGTTATTTGCACCCGTTGGTCTTGTGAAGAATACACGCGTTTCCATCATAAAAAATTGTTGACTTCCTTGAATCAGACAATGAGGTAGTTTCTTTTGGGGACGTGTGCCAACTGGGATCAACATGTGACTGTATGATAGGTGCGCCATGATCACAAGATCTATTGTGTGAAGGGTTGGGATGAAAAATGATCTCTACCATCTGATTCAAGGTAATGAACAAATTTTTATGCTGGAAATGTGTGTTCTTCATGGGAAAATCGGTTGGAAATAATGCCACCCTTTTTAGTTTTGTGTTAAAATAACAGCTTGAGTTACTGTTCCGTTCACCTCGCGCAGTAGCTAAAAAAGCAAAGTGTACTTATCACGTACATTGTTTTTTTTCTCGTGTTAGAAATGCGTGTCTAACATCACTTTGCTTTTTTAGAGACGGTAGTTAACAAATTAGCAATTCAAGGTATTATTCACACGAAAAAACTATAAATTAGGGGGTTATTTATCAATAAGTGAAACAGGGGGTAGCATGTATAAATATGCCAAAACATAGGGGGTGCTCAACCTGGATCCCTAGACCATTTGATCATATATTGAACGGTATTAGATATGTAATCTATAGCATATAACAAGATTGTTACAAATGATTTGAACTACCAAATTAATGTGTTTTTTTTTCTTATGTTCATGCAGCTGATCCCTAATGTGGTTATGTATGAGAACTGGACAACGGTAACTGGTGACCACTTTGAAGTTCCTGCTGAGACGAGGGCATCCCTACAAAAGAAGGGTCATGTCCTACAAAGCCTTGCCGGTGGCACCATTTGTCAGTTTGTAACCCACTCCTTGGAGGACACAAAGAAAGATGGAGGGGTCATACTTGGCAAGCTTACTGCTGTAAGTGACCCTAGAAAAGGTGGTTTCCCAGCTGGGTTCTGACCCATGTAACTTAACTTGCTCATTCATCTAGCGAACTGCGAATTAGGTACAGCGATCCAGTTTGCTTTTCAATATGGTCCGATTTGGTAAAACAAGCAAATTACTCATTAATGCTAACTATTTTGTTTTAAAACAAAAATTATAGGTCCACCTATAATTTTTAAGTTTTATAATTAACTAAATAGAAACTGTATTTAAAAGTGTAAATTTATATTATAAAATTAATAGAAACTTTTATAATTTTGAAGCGCGCGAACTAGCGAACTAAGTAACCTTGGTTCTGACTTTGTAAAGGTGATCCTTTTATATGGAAAATGAGCCAATGATCATGACTTTGTAAAGGTGATCCTTTTATATGGAAAATGAGCCAATGATCATGACTTTGTTTCTACTTTTCTTATCGAACAGGTTCGCAAAAACTACATGTAAATGAATGTCCATGGGTCTGGCCACGGCTTACAATCCCCCTTCTTTGGCCCGGGCATCAACAATACAATTTTGGATGACACCACAACCGCCCATAGGCCCAGGGTTACTCAGACAACAGCCATCGAAATACAACGGGGTCGACCCCGACCTGCCCTAGAACCTACCCGAACCCGATCAAATAGACCCGATTGAAAATCAGTGTATTAATTTTTACACAAATGTATCTGTACACTAGCTATTGTATTTGAGAATGCCTGAAGGTTGGGATGCAAAATGACCTGGACCCTCATTCAATGGGTCGGGTACGGGTATACCTTGACCCAGACCCAGACCAAATCTGAAAGATCTAAAATTTGTTATTTAGACCCGAATCGGACCCAACCCGATTCCAAATGCATAGGGTCCAGTTCACCCCCGACCCGACCATTTGCACCCCTATCGAGATCAAATGCAACAGCATACTACAACAGGGGTAAGAGTCCATAGTTTCTTACCAAGGGATCCATGGGCAGCAGTTCTCCAAGAAGCTAAAAGATCACCAAAATATCTCGAAAAAGCAATTGATGTCCCTGGAATCTCATAGCCAAGGAGGAACTGCCAAGCCAATTGTTATGCCAAATGCTCTTACAAGTACCCTTTGGAACTTAAATATAAACTTTGTAATTGCTCTCTGTAGGGGCACTCCTTTAAAAGAGTCCAACATGCCATGTTTCTGAGTAAAGGTTGACTTCCAAAGCCCACTTGAAGATGTCACAAATCTCCATAGCCAAATAACTCCACAACCATTTGGCTAATAATCCTTGTTTTTCTTTTAATTTTGATCGGTGCGCTACCTAAACCATCATCAGCTTTACCTCTTCCCACGAGATCCCAACTCACCAAATGGTACTTGTGTGAATCCGAATCAGACCACAAAAAGGATGTCTGGATTAAAATATCATCCGATGCCGATACGTATCGTCTGATACCTATCAGTTTTGAACTTGAACGATACGGTAAATTGGGTACTTCTCAGAGCCCCTTAAAAACAGTCAAATTATTGTCTAATTTATCGTTTGTATTGTCCAATTTATCGTCTGCATGTATTGTCCGTATCGTCCAATAATTTCAAATTATCGTTCAGTGAGAGCCCCAACTTTAAGTGACGAAGGAAAAATACCGGTATGTATCGTCCGAAACCGATAGTATCATCCGGTACGTATCAATTTTGGAGCTGGACGATACGTATCGATTTTCCGAGATTTTGATCCATGGTCTGGATTTTTTTCGAGCCTTTTCTAAACACACATCTATCGGGCAGTCGAATAATGAGAGGTAGTACATAGGTAAAGGCAGTAAAGACAGATTTAATAAGAATAATCTGACCGGCGAGGGTTAACATTGGGCCTTTCCAAGAGGCTAGCTCAAGGATCAAAATTTTGGGTTTCATTTCAGTTTCAGAGGGGACCGAAGCCGAAAATTTGAACCAAAATTTTGGCCGAAAATTTTAATCCCATACAAAAATATGACCGAAATTTCGGTCCAAATTATCGTTTCTGTGAGGACCGAAACCGATAATTTGGACCGAAATTTCGGTCATTTCGGCCTAAATTTTGAATCTTGGGCTAGCCTCTCCTCCACCTTTTCGAAAATAGGATTCCGTAAGCGTTTAGAAGGGGATCCCAAGCATAATTGGAAGATGACCCACATTGCACCCGAAAACAGACGCCCGATTGTGGGGTAATGTGTCTTCAATGTTGATGCCGAAAATGTTGGTTTTGGAGAAGTTAATTGCGAGTCCAATGGTAATGTGTCTTCAATGTTGACGACCGCGTCAGAGCAGATTAAGATCTTCTCAAGTTAATGATATGATTCACCTCACTTCTAGACAAGAGCAGAGTATCTGCGAATTGTAGATGAAAGTTTACCAATAACCCGAGTGAAAAAAGCTTTGGTTCTCCGATATAAGTTTACCAATAACCCAAGTAAAAAATGCTTTGGTTCTCCGATATAAGTTTACCAATAACCCGAGTAAACCTGATGCAGAGAAGCTTAGAAATGATCTTGGATAAGCCTCCAATGAGATCGATAGGTCGGAATTCTGAAAATTTTGAGGCACCATTACATTTTGGGATAAGCATGCTGAAAAATATTATTTACCAGTATACGATCTACGGTGCCACTTGTTGAAGTTTAGTCCCATACCCACATCGGATATTCTTAGCCTTGACTCTGCTCTTATGAGTTTTTGGCCCCTCCACTCATTGCCAATTGATTTTGAGATGGATGTCCCAATTTATCATGGTATCACAGCAAGCCTTTCTCCACTCCACACAACCCAAATCATTTCTCCACGTGGGTTGGTTTAGATTGGCAACACGTGCGGGGCACGTAGAAGTTAGTCCCACATTGGTCACTTATAGGCTTGTCTCTCCTCTTATAAGTTCCTCGGCCCAAGGATCAAAATTTCGTGAAATTCCGAGATGGCATTAAATAAATCATCCTTAATGATATCCCCATAATGTTAATAAAAGATGAGGGGAAAGCTATTTGGCCTTGGCTTTGTTACTGTCGGGGCTAAACACTATTGGCACGTGTGGTCATATAGTCGTTATGCACTAACGTAGTGGGAAACAGAATCCTACCCATGCAGCTGTTGTGTGCTATCGTAATGGGAAACAAAGTCCATATTAATAGAAGAAAATGATTTCTCCATAACGTCGAGTAATCCGAACATTAGAAGATCTCTTGCCGCCTACAAAAGACATCTCAAAAAGATATCATTAAGGTTGCAAGGTGGACATCTATCTGATCTTATGTCGGATTGCTGGTTTCTCCACCGTCGATCAATTGTCATCACATTGCTGGGCGTCGATCTTTAGCGTCGGATTTTTTAACCGTCAAATTTCTTAGCGTCGGATCTGTTAATCTTTTGGGCATCGGATTTCCGTATTCTTCTTTTCTCTAAAATTTTCTGTGTATCGGATTTCTAGGTATCAGATCTCTGGTTGCTACAAAATTTTTTGCTAAAATAAAAACGCAAAACCAATTTCTTGAGAAGACAAATAAATGTGGACTCCAAATGGATTATTAAATCCAATTCATTTTTTTTTGGGAAGTACATCTCTCTGTATTTTATTGTGTCTTTGGTGTAGATGGTGGGATACACCAAAGAAGGCCCATGGAAGAAAGTTTTTTTATTTGAGCAAGCACAGTCATATCAGTAGTCGGTTTTCATATTTTTTTATAAATCACAAATACCAAACTGTGGTATTAGTGATATTTTTTTTGGCGATATCTTCAGTTATACAACACGGATTTTCGATTCGTTTGAACCTGTGGACTCCTGTAACCGAGACACATCTACCCACATCACTGAATCAATATTCAAAGCCTGTTATATCGTTGGATCAGAAAAGGTCATTCTCACACTCGATCAGTAATATGTTTAGAGTGCACTCTGGTCAGCCTTCTCTAACCCTCATCTTTTAATTTATTATTCGAAGATCAGTATAAATGGTTTAGATTTACTTTTGACACAACATGACACATAGTATAGTCGTTCACGAACTTGCTAAAATTGAAAAAGTAAATGGCTTAAATTATGGCATGTGGAAACATAAAATTGAATACTTTTCAATCAACGAGCGCATACACTATGTGCTGAAATCGAATCCCCATGTTCTTTGTGATAAACCATCTAGGGAAGATAGAAATAGGTTTGATAAATTTGTGCAAGATTGTTTGATTGCAAAAACCTCAATTTTAACTTTTATGCAAAATGATTTGATAAAAGTTTTTGAGATTTATGATACTATCAAAATAATGATGGAAGTCATTACCCAAAAATATGATAATGTGTCTGAAGCCCACATCCAGTTACTCCTTCAACAATATAATTCATATAAAATGAAAGAATGAGATAACATTATTGAGCACATCAATAAAATGATGGTAATAGCTCAAGACCTTGCTGCTGTAGGTAATGAAATTAATGAAAGAATATAAATTTCAAACATCCTTCAAACATCCTTAGTAATCTACCTCCCTCATGGTCCATGGTCACCACTGCCTTAAGATTGAATGGTACCATTTAAACATGATGGACCTTCCTTTGAGATTAGCCCTTGAACATGGACACTTGAACCAAAATAAACAAAGTGAATTAATGGTAATTCAAGATCTACCCAAATTTCAAAATCAGAATAAATTCAAGGAAAAATTTAAGAATTTCTATAAAAAATTTAAAGGAAAAAAAAAGAAAGAAATCATTTCATCAAAAGGCTAAACCTGTTGCGCCCAAAGGAAACTGTTTCAACTGTGAGAAGCCTAGACATTTCAAGGTGGATTGCCCTCTTAAATCAAAAGACCATGGGAGTGGAAGCTGCGGTAAGGTGGAAGGCGTCAGATCATTTTGTGTTGTCTCGGAATGTCTGTTTGCTGCCCAAAATATCAAAGGTTGGAGGATTGATTCGGGTGCCAACCGTCACATTGCAAGCTCTAAGGAATTGTTTAAGAATTTCAAGGAGATTAAGATAGGAGAAAAAAGGATCTACATCAGAAATAACACTTATTCTGATGTGTTGGGTGTGGAAACCTATAGGTTGAATGTGGGAATGATTGATTTTATTCTCACGGATGTTTTCTTTGTGCCTAGTATGAGGTGCAACATTGTATATGTATCTCTCTTAATCCTCAAAGGTTTTGATGTATGCTTCCAATTGGCTAAAGTATCCAACGGGAAGCATGGTCATATTTTGGCATGGGGACATTTGATTGTTGAGCATAACTTTTTTTTTTTTTATGTAATCGAAAATGATGACAATAAAAAAATTTCTTTTTCTTATATTGATTGTGCTAATATAGTTGTGAACAATGTTTATCTGGCCAAATGACTAGCAAAACCTTTTCCTAAAAGATAAAGAGCAACAAAATTGTTTGATATTATTCATTATGATATTTGTGGACCTTTAAGTGTTAAAACTCATAGGCATATGAAATATTTTATTACTTTTATAGACGACTTCTCTAAATTTGGACACATTTACCTAATTCAAAATAAATCGGATGCATTGAAAACCTTCAAAGAATATAAAAGGAAAGTCGAGAATCAATTAGGTAGAAATATAAAAATACTTAGAACCGATTGGGGAGGAGAATTCACCTCAGATGAATTTAACACATTTGTATGAAAAACGCTATCAAACGTCAAACAATGATAGCTTATACTCCACAACAAAATGATGTAGCCGAGAGGCATAATAGGAACCTCATGGATATGACAAGGTCAATAATGTCTCATGCTGCTTTGCCTAAAATTTTATGGGGAGAAGCATTGAATACTGCTATGTATATCCTTAATAGAATCTCAACTAAAATAATACATTTGATTCCTTATGAGTTATGGACAGGTAGAGAACCTGATCTAAGTTACCATAAAAAATGGGGATCAGTCGCACATGTTCTGATTCCATTTCAACTTAGAAATAAATTAGAAGCGAAAACTATCAGATATAACTTTATTGGTTATTCCGAAAGCTCTAAGGGTTATAGATTTTATCATAAAGACAAATGTCTAATTGAAAGTAGGGATGCTAAGTTCCTTGAGAACCTCAGATATGAGAATACATCAACCTCTTCTGATGATCTTTTAACAATAAGAAATGATGAAAATCAACCGACTCTTGTAGGATCTGATCTCATTGATGAATCAATACAACCTCCTCGCATGTGTGGATAAAAGAGGCTAGAGCTCTTCCATCATTTTTAGATCATTTTTATGTTCATGTGAGTGAAGAGTTATGTAATAACTTAGATTTAGATAAAATGAATAATCCATTAGATTATATTGATGTGATCAACTCACAAGAATCCAAAGAATGATTAGATGCTATGAATGATGAAATTAATTCAATTGAAAAGAATAAAATATGAGAACTATGTGATTTGCCTGATGATAGAAAATTCATAGGTTGCAAATAGATATTAAAAAAGAAATTTAAATCTGATGGGTCTGTAAACAAATATAAAGCTAGGTTAGTAGCTAAGGGGTTCAATCAAAAAGAGGGAATAGATTATGTTAACAAATATTCCCCTATAGCAAATTTATGTTCATAAGAATCATATTGCCAATAGTTGCCCATTTCGATTTTGAACTGTTCCAAATGGACGTTAAAATTGTATTTCTCAATAAAGAATTAAAGGAAACTATTTATATGAAACAATCCGAAGGTTTCGAGATTGAAGGGCGTGAGGATAAGGTGTATAAGTTGAAAAGATTCTTATACGGATTAAAACTGTCCTCACAGTGGTACCTGACTTTTCATAATACAATCCTTAAAATAAGATATATAGTTAATCAATTTGATCATTTTGTATATGTATTGAAAAGTGAGAGTACTTTTATAATAATGTCTTTATATGTAGATGACATTCTTATAATTGGAAATGATTTGGAAATAATTGAGAAAACCAAATCCTGATTGAGTTTTCGATTTGAGATGAAAGACATGAAAGAAGCGTCATTTGTTCTAGGTATAAAAATAATTAGAGATAAAGAAGCTAAAATATTATACCTAAGCTAAGAAAGATACATATAAACTATTTCAAAATGATTTATTATGGACAATTCCCATCTTGTGTCAACTCCCATAGAAAAAGGATTAAAATTAAGTAAAAATCATAGTCCATCAGATGGACAAAATAAATTGAATGTTCCTTATGCTCAAACTGGTTGGAGCTTGATGTATGCTATGATGTGTACTAGACCCGATGTTAGCTTTACAATAAGTGTGGTTAGTAGATACCAAAGTAATCTGAATCTTAGCACTGGCAAGAAGTAAACGAATACTAAGATATTTAAAAGGAACAAAAAATATTAAACTATGTTTTCAAGCTAATGAACTTAAGGCTATTCGGATGTTGATCATGTTAGGGATAAGGATAACGAAAAATCTACCTCAGCTCATATTTTCCTCTTTGAAGGTGGTGATGTTTCTTGGTCTAATAAGAAACAGAGTTGTGCTGCCTGTCATACTCAGGAAGCCAAGTATGTAGATTGTAGTACTGCTTGTACCTATGTCGTCTGGATAAAACACTTCATAACTAACATGAAGCTAGATATAGTTGGCAAGCCTAAGTGGGAGATGTTGGCATGTGTGGCCATGTAGCGGTTGTGCACTAACGTAGTGGGAAACAAAATCCTACCCATGTAGCCATTGTGCGCTATCTTAATGAGAAACAGAGTCCCGTTTACTTGGGACACTTTCGATGTGCGTCAGATTAAAAAGAGAAAATGATTTCTCCATAACATCGAATAATCTGAACATTAGAATGCCTCTTGCGCACCTATAAAAGGGGGCTTACCGCCGCCTACAAAAAACATCTCAAAAAGATATCATTAAGGTTGCAAGGTGGACATCTGTTCCCGAGAAAACACTCACGTTATCGGTGATCTCCAGTCTCGAGACAAATCTCGTATTGATCTGCCTCACATCTGACAAGGCGATTTATTTAGGCGTTTCATTCTTTCAAACACAACTTCTTTCACCTCAGCCAATCAGAAAGCTTCTTCCAAAATGACTATCTTGAACATCCAGAGTAGGGAATCATAAGCCACCTTGTTTAGTTATGGTCCAAGGATCTTTAGAAAATACGGTACTATATGCTTGATATGACCTGATAAGGGCAAATTTGGTCTGATATTTAACCTGTTTGACCCGATATTTGACCTCATAAAATCGGGGTGTATATCAGTATCACGTGGGGCCTAACCCGATACCTATCGGCCGATATGTATTGGATAGGGCCGATATTTACAACCATTGTGCAACCATAGTGCCCAAGTTGGGGTTTGGAAATGAATTGGCTTGGAAAAATTCGGCAAAATTTGACAAATTTGTCAAATTCAAGGAAAAGACAATCAAAATTTGGAAAAATAAAAAAGAAAAAATTATAAAATATATTAATAGAATTATATAATTTAAAATAAGTCAAAATACTAATGATAATTCAGAAAAATGGAAGAATTTTGGAAATTTTGGAGAAATTTGTGAAAAATTAAGGAATACTTGTTGCAATTCCTTATTTTTTAAACAAAAAGTCGCAAATAATATAATTTGTATTCATTTTACCAAATAATCATGAATTATTTGCGACTTTTTGTCAAAGTCAGAGAATTTGGTCACTGTGGCTGTAACTGCATTGATGCATGGAATATGAAGTGCAAAAGAGGTTGATCCCTTTTCATGTTAAAGGACTCAAGGTCAGGACTCGAAGCCTCTTTTTTCATTCTAAAGGACATTTTTGGTATTTTGTTAATATGACCCGATATGATACGATAAGACCCAATATTGTTTGATATTTGACATGTTTGACCCAATATTTGACCTCATATAAAATAAAATTGGGGGAACATATTCAATTCTGAAAACAAGATTTCTGATTTACTATGAAGGATCAGAGATCTATCTCACGAGCAGCTAAACAAAGCACGTCTCTAATCAATCTTAAGAATTTCAGCAACAAAAAAATCCCTAAAAATCAATTACCTTCGATTTTGGCTCATATCTCACCAAGTGCTCCTTCCTTCTTCTTCTTACATTTTTCCTCTTCGTCAGCTCTATGTTCTCCACAAGAAAGAAAAAAACTTAAAATATTAGGTTTTAGAGAGAGAGAGTATAAAATAACAAAAAAAAAAAGAAGAGAGAAAACCTTTATGGGAGCCATCACTTGCACACGTTTTTGAAGTGATTGCACCACATTTAAAGAAAGACTTGGTATTTTAGCGACATGTGATACGTAAAAATGCACTATGGGTTGTCTGATTTGAAGTTTATGATCAATAGATCTCTGGTACATAAAATTGGAGCAAAACACGATACTTTACATATGATCTATTGTAGTCAACTGTTGAATTACATAATATCCTTTGACTCTATTTAATCAAATGATGAAAATATATTTTGTTCTAATCTTTTGCAATTGGTATCTTTAAATCATGACCTTCAAATCAAACGGCTTAGATGGTGTTTTCACATAGTAGAGGTCGCCAAACTTGCAAGGTTTTCTTTAAATTTTGGTGCAATTCAGTGCAATTACTTGAAAAGCGTGTGCAAGCAATGGCTCTCAACCTTTATTTACTTTTCTAAAATTCTAAATACTCTATGATTTCATATCATTTGTAAGTATAGGGGTTTTCAAATAGAGAGAGAGAGAGAGGAGATGATCCTCATCATCGATTTGGTCATCTTCAGGTGTATCTTCTCCTCGATCTCTTCTTCTTCTTCTTCTTCTTCTTCTTCTTCTTCTTCTTCTTCTTCTTCTTCTTTTGCTATCTTAACTCGTCTCTGAATTACACGTATGGTCGACTTGAAAAGTTTAAATAAAAAGAGCTCAGTAAGGGCAAAAGATAAAAAATTTACACTTACCGTCAACTTGTCCCTCGATAAGTTCAGAGCATTTTCCTTCCTTTTCAGTAAAATCTAAACTTATCAAAGAATTGTCCATCTATAAGTTTAGAACATTTTCTTTTTTTTAGTTAAAAGACTAAAACTTGCTGATGGATTGTCCATCGATAAGTTCAGGGCCTTTTTTACTCAAACTTACCGATGGATTGTCCATCAATAAGCTCAAGGCACTTTCTTCTTTTCAACAAAAAAAACTAAAACCTACGAGCTGTCCATCGGTAAGTTCAGAGCATTTTCATCTTTTTAATAAAAACTAAAACCTACAGTTGAACTGTCCATCAATAAACAATGTCTTTGTTAGAATTTGAACTTATAGATGGATTGTCCAGCGATAAGTACGAAAAATTTGAACTTATCATACCTTCATTTATAGCGCAAGAGTCATCTTTCAACACACATTATGCGTGATTAAATCGTTGACTTTTTCGAATCACATGATAGAGGTCCTTTTTTGCCCTGATCTTCAACAAAATGGATCTAAAAATCAAGATCCTACTATGACATAGCCAGAGTTCGATTCCGCATAGCACACATCTTGATAACCATATTTGATGTATGCCCATGATCATGTTCACCTTTTGGGATGTTCTCTATGTGGAATCAAGATCTGACCATCTGATCGTGGTCCCATTATCTCCAGATCCCATTTTTGGAATATTGGCATCACATATAAAATATATGTCCTCTAATTCAAAATAGTCAACGATTTAAGCTCGTTAAGTGCGGGGTTGAGAGGGAAGAATCTTGGAATGTAAATCAAGCTACCCTTCACTGAATTGGTTAAATGCAACGAATCAAACAACGTTGGCATTATTTGCACCCGTTAAATCTGAAAAGAACATTTCCCACCATTAAAAAATGTCAGATGATGGGTATCTTTTTTCGTCCCAATCTTTCACACGATAGATCTTGAGATCATGGAGCATCTATCAGTCAATCACATGTTGATTCCATGAGGTCAAAGCCCCCAGAAGTGACCGTCTGATAGGTACGCCCATGATCATAATAACTTTTTGGGATGTGTGCATATGGAATCAAGATCTGACCGTCTGATAGATGAGTTATTTTTCCCATGAAGGACCACGTGTTGTTCACACAAAAAATGGGTGTGAATAACCCCCCATAGTACACGCATCATTTTCTTAGTTATTTATTTTAGTGTACCTCTATTTGAGCTCATCGGTTTATTGGTGAGTGCTGACTCTAAATCTTATTGATTGTTTCAAATCATACGATGGAGAACGTTTTTCACCCCGATCTTCAACACAGTGGATCTTGATATCATGGCGCACCTATTAGACGGTCAAGGTTTTGATTCCATTTAACACAGATCCCAAAACGGGGTCCTAAACTTACGATTGAGCATGATGTATGATATGTGATTTTAGGACCACATTTTGGGATTTTTTCCACGTGCAATCAAAAACCTTGACAATCCGATAGGCGTGCCATGATCTCAAGATCCATCGTGTTGAAGATAGGATGAAAAACGATCTCCATCGTCTAGTCCCAAGCATCCAATGGGTTTTAGCATGAACGCTCACCAATAAACCGGTGGGCTCAAATAGAGGCATCCTTTATTCTATTGGCTATACGTACACAACTAGGATTTTTGCACCTTGAAATCATTGATTGCCTTGCATCAGACCATAGCAATCTTTTTTCGATCGACCCGACCCGACCGGAACCGAACCAATGGGTTAAGTTTATGACTTTATGTGCCCAACACAATGGGAAACCCAGGTCGGGTGGGTCAAGTATCGGGCGGGGCCTAACCCATTGACAGCTGTAACCCAACCCAAACACTGTTGGGTTGCAAATCAACCTCCCACTGCCAACCTTAGAGAGGAGAGCTCATATTAGTGAAATCAAAAATCAGAGAAAATGGTCAAAAAGCATAGCTCACTACGAAAAATAAGACTATTAGCGGCAGCCAAAAACTGTCGTTAATACCCTTGCCGCTAATAGTCTTTAATAATTTTTTGTTAATAGCGGCAGTTTTTTGCTCCAAAAAATTGCTGCTAATAATTTTTTTTTTTTTGTGGTGGCTTCACAAAACTCATCTAATTGGACACGATTTTGGGCTGTCATTTCTTCTCACAAGCGATTAAGATCATTCGATCATGGATGATTTTTAGATGTGGACTATGGATGTAGTCGCCTTTCATATGGATGGTGCAGATGAATCTAAACTTGGGTCGGGTATCTTAGAGGAAATTAAACTACATAAAAAGGTAACGGTAGCCTTGTACTAAGGACCAGGTGACTTATCTTAGTCCCATATTTGTTTACTGTCACGTTGGTACCCAGTCACATAATTGGGTGTTAAACAAAAGAGCGGCTCGATGATCATAACTCTTATGACAAAAAAATTAAAATAAACTACATAAAATTATGTGGGCAAAAAACTCAATTGCATGGAAAATGAACGGTAAAATTAGATTTAGTTTCACCTTTCATTTTCCCCACTATTGAGATCATTGACCATACAATTTTATATATTATATTATTATTATTCGCAATAGTTATAATCATTTTGTGCCATCTAAAATTAATTGTACAATTACTCTTCTAAGATTTCATCTAATTTTTTATTTTTTTTTATCGATAAAGGCAAATATATTAAAAAACTAGCGAGAAGTTGTAAAGATACAAAAAGCACAACCAAAACAGGGACCAAACATGAAGCCAAAAAGAAAAACCCTCCACCTAGACTATGGGGGAGGGATAGAAAAATCAAGATTAGCCAAAGTCAAGTTGCTCTGGGAGCTCCCTAGTCCCATGCTTGTCAAGCCTACCCCACTAGCAAATCAGATACAAGATGCCCTTCAAAATCAAACCCACTGAGCGACGCCTCCTACGGAAAATTTGAGCATTCCTCTCGAGCCAAATACTCCAAAATACTGCAAAGAAGTCCACCCTCCAAAAGGCCAACGACTGGCCCTCCAAGTGGGCCCAAAACCAAGAAACAAAATGACGAGGATTATCACTAGAACAAACCCAAGCCATACCAAAGGACCTCAAGCTAGCTGCCCGTATCTCCTCCACACCAAAGGAAGAGATGGGATGTCGTCTCTTCCTATTGCAGACACATGGCACACCTATTTGTCATGACCTTGCATTGCACTAGAAGTTGATCAATGGTCAAAACCCTTCCCCTCAGCACCGTCCACATGAAGAACTTAACTTTGGAGGGCACCGAAGCTCTCCATATCGCTGCCCACTCCACTTTCATAAGAGGTCTCAGGGGCACCATTTAATAGAAAGAACGAACCGAAAAACTACCATTAGCATTATGGCGCGTAGCAGTATTCCACATTGTCCGCCCCCCTTGATCCAACGAGACCTCGTCCACTAAACACATAGGGGAATCCTCGATCCTATAAATGCTAGGAAAATTGGCAAGCAAAGGGCTGCCACTAATCCAGGGATCCAACCAAAATCGGATGCGAGATCCATCACCGCAACTGAAGTGGATCCCTCTCACAAAATCTGACCAAACCGAACAAACTCCCTTCCACCAAGCTGAAGCATTTTTGATGTCGTTTGTCCGAATACCCCATTCCCCGCAACTCCAACCATACTTTTGGGACATCACTTGAACCCACAAACAATTCCTTTCTTCCGCTAACCCATCTCTCTATAGTCATTTGCCAATTAGGCCTTTATTGACCAAATGAAGATTGCAGATGCTCAGCCCTCCTACCTCTTTAGGCAGTTGACAAATGCTCCAATTAACATAGTGGTATCTCTTCTCAAGCCCAGACCCTTCCCAAAGAAAATTTCATTGAATACACTCTAGCTTGTTAGTAACTGATTTCGGACATTTAAACATTGAGAGATAAAAAAATCAGAAGACTCGCCAAAACCGACTTAACAAGGGTCAACCTACCACCACTGCTCAACAACTTGCCTTTCCAGGAGACCATCTGAGCCTCACATCTCCGAATCGCTGGATCCCAATCTGCCGCCGAAGGCTTTTCAAAACCAGAGGAAGCCCCAAATAGCTAATTGGCAGTTGTTGAGGGGCACAATCAACCATAGCAGCTAATCAAGACAGTAGCCGAGCCTCGACCCCAATCCCAGCCACCGAGGACTTGAGAACATGGATCAAAATCTCGATTTTCTTATACGTATTGTCTAGCTCCAAAATCGATACGTACCGAATGATACATACTAGTATTTTTCCTTCGTCACTTGAAGTTGGGGGCCTCACTGGACGATAATTTGAAATTATCAGACGATAAATTGGACGATACAGACGATAACTTCGACTCCACGGACGATACATTGGATAATACAAACGATACAAAAGATAAATTGAACAATAATTTGACTGTTTTTAAGGAGGCCTAAGAAATACCCTATTTACTGTATCATGCAAGTCCAAAACCGATACGTATCGGTATCGGACGATATTTTGATCCATGCTTGAGAAGATTGACCCGTTGGCCCAAAACCGCTTCAAAAATTACCAGCACGTCCTTACTAGCATGTCCGCCATTGATTGAATCTCAGTCGGGTTAACCCTACAGAAAAGCACTGTATCATCAGCATAATGGAGATGGGTAATCATCTGTCCTTGACCCCCCACCGAAATTTTGGAGATCAAGTTGCTCAGTCTAGCTTGCGATAAAAGACCCCCTAGTGCCTCCCCAACCATCCTAAATAGCATGGGCGACAAGGGATCTCCCTACCTCAAACCTCTCGAGCTCTTAACATAACTTGCAGGTGAGCCGTTAGCTAGAACCGAAAACCAAGCCAAGGAGACACACACCTTTATCCACCCCCGCCAAATCTCTTTGAACCCAAACCGCTTCAACATATAATCCAAGCAGGCCCAGCTAACCCTATCGTACGCCTTCTCCATATCCACTTTTCAAACCATTGTGGGAACTCTATCATGATGAGCATTATGCATTACTTCATGAGCCACAACCACCATATCAGTAAGCACCCTACCATGGACAAAAGCTCTTTGGTTAGCAAATATGATCTTACCCATAAGAGGTTTGTGCCGGTTCACTAACACCTTAAAGAGAATTTTGTAAAGGCAATTTAGAAGATTGATGGGAAGGAAATCTTTAATATCCTCCATTCCCTCCAATTTCGAAATGAGGGAAATAAAGGTCAAATTAAGGCTATGACCCAAAAAACCTCTTACATGAAACTCCGCAAAGAACTCCAACAAACCACCCTTGAGCAAATCTCAGAAGGCCCTAAAGAATTATATAGTAAAACCATCCAGACTCGGAGATTTGTCCCTACCACTAAACTTAATTGCTTCCCAAATCTCCCTTTCTTCAAAGCGTCTTTCCACCTCCGCCCCTTGAGTCGGAGATAAACTAGGGAAATCGATATCATCTAGCTGCGGACAAGACAGACCCTCATCCTAGTACAACCCCAAATTAAAACCAACAATTTGTTGTTTTATGCTCTCATGGTCCATAAACACCTCCCCTTCAACAATAATCTGTCGGATCATCTTCTTCATACCCCTCGCATTAGCCACCAAGTGAAAGTACTTCATATTATTATCTCCCACCTTCATCCAATGCACCTTAGCCTTTTGCTTCTAGTTGATCTCCTCTTCAAAACACTTATCATAAAACTTCATTCTGACCCTCACCCTCTCTCCCTTCTCAAGATCGGGTAGCCCTCTAGCCTCCTCTATGTCATCTAACTCATTTAGCCTATCGAGAATGAGCTGTTTAGAGACATGAACTAGCCCAAACACTTCTCTGGTCTAACTTTGGATTTTGCTTTGAGGTACCTGAACTTAGAGATAATTCTGAAAACAACTGAGTCGATAGGTGCGCTCTCCCTCCATCACCTTGGAACATGCGCCCTAAAATCATCATTATGCAGCCACATATTTTCAAAACGGAACGGAGAAGAGCCTTTTCCCAATCGAGGCACTATCCAGGACCAACGGCCTATGATCGGAAACAACCATGACAAACCCCTGTTGTGCCGCATTCGAAAAAATATTCATCCCCATCCACTCCAATGAACAGAGAAAACGGTCGATTCGGCTTAACGTGACCTAATCTTGCATATTAGACCACGTAAACCTAACTCCTGTCAGAGGGAAATCAAACAACACACAATCTTGAGTGAAGGAATTACAGCCCCTCATCAACGACCTATCAGGCGGACCCCCATCTTCTCGGAAGGACACTTAATTGCGTTAAAATCATCGCCGAAGCAAACCGGCACATCCCATCTAGTCGCAATCACAGAGAGCTCGAACCAGAAATCATCTCTCCTTCCATCGTCATTTGTGCCATACGCCCCATAGAAGCACCAACGCAGGCCATTATCTCTGTTCTGGAGAACCACCGACGCCGAGAACTGACCAATTTCCTCATCCACTTTGGAGAACAACAGAGCATTCTAAGCCACCAAAATCCCCCCAGAACACCCATCGAGTCTGCTCCTATCCACTCCCAACGATTTCCCCTTAGCACGAACTCCACTTTAGACCGATCACAACACCCCCACTAAGTCACTTGCAACAAAAGGACCACAGGATTATGCAAAGAGATCGCTTCTCTAACTCCCACTCTTTTCTTCCAGCCACAAATACCCTGCACATTCAAAGAGAAAAACTTCATTAGACAAAATAATCTAAGCCCGACCAGATGCTTGAAGGGTCAACGTCCCAAGGCACCCCTCCCGTCCCGCAAGCCCCACTCCAGTCTAGCCAGTTCACACGATCAAGATCCCTTCTTCCCTTTACACTGATTCGAGCGACTTCCCTGAATATCATCAAAGAGCTCTCTTAGAGAAGCATCCAACCCTTTGAAAGACATCCCAATGCCATGACCAAAATGAATTATTCTAGCAATGGCGTCTGACTTCACACGTTCTCCACCTTCCGCCCTGACCCTCGGAGCAGAGGATTCCTCTGAGTCCACCGATACCGACGCATCTTCTGAAAAGGAGCACTCTACCCATCCCCCCAACTCTAGTTGGTGAATAGAGCACAGAGACCTAGGCCCTCCACATAACGTAGTCGATGACTCAGATTCCTAGGAAGAGATTTCCTTCCTTTCGGACATTTGAGGCTTTAAATTACATTCTCGCATATCCCCCGAGACCCGGCTTAAAGTTGTCATCCTATCCCTGGGCTCAAGAGATGCCCTCTGTTCAACTATGCCCCCATCCGCCAAGAAGCAAACCCTCGACCCACCCCAGAGGGAGGCCGACCATAGACCCATCCATATTCTATCGAAGTGGGCCCCTCCTTCTAATAATCTGATCTAGTCCCAACTCAAGGCCTCCATGCCCGAATACCACCTGGCATTAATCACCCCGCCTAGCTGTCCTCCACCAACCTCGCAAGACAACAAAACCAAAAGGGACCGCCCGATATTGTTTAAAACCATGGGCTAGAATAGGGTACCACCCCCACGTGTCGCCTCTCTAGTCGAAAGCAACAGAACCACCTTTGCTTCCAAACCCATATACGACAACTTCAAAACCCCTTCATTTCCACTCTCAAACCACTCCCATCCTCCAAAGGCAAACCAGTATCCCTCCCTAGCCAAACATAACTCGCCGTCATCTCCTCAACCATGGGGTCCTCCCTATACTCTCCCCCTTCCTCCAGGTAGGGACCTTTCCAACTCAGCACCTCATCCTCGACCACTTCAAAATTTGAAAAAGTATTTGTTGAGGAAGAGAACTAGGTCGTACCAGGAGTAATCATACCCGTCTGATTAGGCAACGGTCAAGCAAAGCCTCCCCCTGCGATGCCACAGTCGAAACCTCTCCACCATGCACCCCCCGCCAATAGCCAGAACCCCCCGTCAAGGGCATCCCCCCTATGATCCGATATATCCGAGACCGCGCACCTCTCCGATCCACCCATCCCTTGTCCCCTGTCGAGATCCATCCCATCCCCACCTAGGTGGATGAACGACGCGAATTTTTCAACACGGCTAAACATTACCTCTTCCTCCCCCCCTCTCTACTTCGTTCTTTGAATGCCCCGCGAGGAGATGCCCTTCCAACAGCTCCACTTCTATGAAGACTCGGTAGTCCTTGTCACCGATGTTGACTACACACGATCTTGGGATGGACTCCCACCTATCGAAAGCGACGAGAATCAAAGTGAAACTAGTCTCCCACAAATCGTCTATGCTTCGGTCCACCACCAAGAGCGAGCCGCAGTATCCTCCAATTCTGCTGAAGACCTCCTCCATCCAAGCATGTAACCGAAGACCAAATAGCCTTAGCCAGATCCCTCCATCCCAAAGATATGCACGCATCTTCCCAGCCTTAGAATTTCATCGAACACAACCCACCGGAATTTCGTCGATCCATAGATCCTTTAGTCTACTCAACTCCTCCATAGTGACCTTGTTTTGAAATCGGAAAAAAAATCTTGTACTCGATACCCTAGAAAGGGAAGGGTGATCCCTAAATCCCCATCTGTTATATAACCACTTGTAGATTTGTAATGAAAGAAGTGTACCTTTTTTTGAATACAGAACTAGCCAGTAGCAAAGTAAGTTAACAGCTAGGGATGAGTAGAAAGGGCCATTAAAGGGCTCTACACATTGGGCCCCAACCTCGCAGGTTCTCAGTACTCGTGGACCAGGAACCTCTAACCGATGCTCTTCGTCAGCATGATTGGGGCCATGTTCCCCTGTATGCACTTCATCCGACGTTGCCTATGGGCCACCCTCCAGGCCTTTATGAAGGAAACTCTTTGACACAAAGACCCAGAAACCTCATTACTCCGGACCAAATTCTTCTGTACTACTCCAAGAGCACCATGGAATCTTCTACCTGCTATGGACCACCCATCTCGAATATCCCTCGCCTGCTAACCGTTTAAGATGACCTGCTCTGAAGAACCCACTCTTGGGATCTGAGTATCATTCCCTTTAACTGTGATACATGTCTCCCTTCCCTCTCCACATCGAAATCTATTGCAAATAGACCTTCTTCGAAAGTTCACATTGCGACATTTGGAACAAATCTAGTCCCCAACTCTTAGAACCAGCACCCCTCTCTTGGCCATCCTCTTCAATCTGAGTGGATGTCGCCTACCGCCGATCAATTCCTTATCTTTTGTAGTTAATATCTTTAAATCTTGGCCTTCAAATCAAATGGCTTAGATGGTGTTTTCAGATAGCAAGGGCCACTAAACTTGCCAGTAATGGCTCTCTTTATAAAATTTTATCTATTTTTATTGTTATGGTTATTAATATTTGCAAGAAAATAGTACAGAGGGAAGACAAATGAATGGTGTTGGGTGCACATGATTGCTATTAATTTTAGATGGCATTCAGACTGCTTTTGAATCAGATGATGGAGTTCATTTTTCATCCCAATAGTGCAATATCATGCCTCTTTACTAAAAAACCACATCACTTGATATAGCATAAATCAAAATTTTTGCTTTTCTCTCTTATATAGACAAACTGCCAAAGAAAACCATATACAAACGTATTACATACTAATTTTATAAATTATATATCCATCATCTCAAATAATAAGCACCAAGAATGATAAGTAGCTTTAAAAGTGAGCAAGAGAAAGTAATATAGTTGTGTTCATCCCATCATGCTATCACTACCAAGATATCAAATATTGGTCTATATCAATACGTATCGGTTTTTAGGCAAACTGATACGTATCGGCTGATATGTATCGGGTATCTGCCGATTCCTATATATATATATATATATATATATATATATATATATATATATATATATATATATATATATTTTAAATAGGCCGATACATATCCAGCATCGGTCGGTACCTATATTTTCTTTTTCTTTTTTTCTTTTTTTAAAAAAAATAGGCCGATAAGTATCGGCCGAGTCGTATCGACACCCAAAGTACACATAAGTTCATCAATTAAACCCCTACCGTCACCTTCCGTTAATATGGGAACAGAAAATGTTGAGTTCGCATACAATACCCCAAATTAGCGTGCGTGGCATGTCAATGTGACGATGACTTAGCAGGCATGACTATTTATTTGACTTGTCTCCCCAAAACGGGTGCTGTATGCCAATTCAGCATTTTCCGTTCGCATATTAACGAAAGGTGACCGTAAGGGTTTAATTGATGAACTTATGTGTACTTTTGGTGCATATTAGATAAGAGCAATAGTTTAGGTGCGTTATTGATGACGGGGTAAAAGTTTAGAGGTTATTTTGAAATTTTCCCACATGTTTATGAACCGCAATCCTAATCCTCAAGACAAGCCTTTCAAACCATCTTCTTGATGGAGTGTCTTTGTCGTGTTGGTGAGTGATGGTCTTAAACCACCATAATTACCCATAACCTGTGAGTTAAGAGAACCCAAGAAATTATGAAAAAAAAAAATGAATTTAAGTAAATTTGTAGAACCAGATCCATGCCAAAAATTGTAGAGGCAGGTAAATGAAGCAGTTTTTTGAATCAAATTAGACTCAGAATTCGTTAATTCAAATATAGCTATAGCAGATCAAAGGCAGACACAAGGAGATGCTTTGCCCAAAACAAAATGAATATTTCTTTTTTAAAGCGAAAGGGAAAAACGCGAAAATAACAACTGTACAAAAATTTTTTTATAAGCCTCGGGTTGAAATCGATCAATTGATTTTGGAAAGCGGTCGATCAATTCTGGGGGGACAAGTTCCGAAGAATTGGACAATGCTACTACTGAGATGTGTTGTCTCGGATATCGCCAATTCTATAAAAATAAGTCTTTATATTGTCCGACACGAACCAATATTTTCTCATAGTAGTATACTCTAGTACGAGGATGTATCAGGCTATATGTCACAGTATTGCTCTAAATTTCAAACCATGTGTCCTTGGTTTATCGGACTTCCTAAATGATGCACAAATTAATCATATGTAATTTTTTTTTTTAAAATTGATTATTTTTTAATCATTGTGACAATTGCAAACCCTATTTTGGTTCTTTTATATGTTTATGTTTTCAATCATATCAATATAAAGGATTTTGTATTACCAATGTTAGGTTCCCGCTAAGAGAGCCGGGCAAAAATGCAAAAAATAAAATGGACAAATAAAAATATTAAATAGCTAGATTTTCGATAGGACGGGTCAATGGTGACATGGAAACATTTAGCTCCATTTCTGCATAATTCAAAATTATGGGGCCGAAATTGCAAATTTGTAAAATATGAGGGCTGCAATTGCAAATTTCTCATTTAAAAACTCACTTCGGAGAGGGAAATTTTTTTAAAAAAAATTTAGGTAGGGGAGCCATTACTTGCACACGCTTTTCACGGATTACACCAGATCGCATCGAATTTAAAAGAAAGAGTTGTGAGTTTGGCGACCTCTATTGTATGAAAACACCATCTAAGCCGTTTGATTTGAAGGCCATGATTTAAAGATATCAATTGCAAAAGATGAGAATAAAATATAATTTTCATCATTTGATTAAATGGAGTCAAAGATTGATATATAATTCAACAGTTGACTTCAACAAATCATATAACACGTAGTGTGTTTTGCTCCAATTTTATTTACCAGAGATTTATTGGTCATGAACTTCAAATCAAACGGCCCATATTACATTTTACATATCACCATATCCCTAAAATACCAAGTCTTTCTTTAAATTCAGTGCAATCACTTGAAAAACTTGTGGAAATAATGGCTCCCTTCATTTAAATTTTGTACCGTTATTTCCAAACAATGACTTGTGGACTCTTTATCAAGACAGCTGTCTCCTCGTGAAGTTTATCTCTCTCTCTCTATATATATAATATAAAAAAATAAAAAATAAATTTTTTTTTATCCATATTATTTTCATAGCCGAATAGTAGATTATCCGGCGAATCTCTAATTACATTTTCAGATTCCAGTAATTGATTTCATAGGCGCTTTGAGTAATCCTCTAAGCTTGAGATAGGGTTGCACGCTTTGAACCGAACCGAAATATGAGGATCTTGAACTGCACCGAAAACCGACATAAATTGAATTAAGCCCCAAAAAAACTGAAAAAATAAAAAAATATATCCTAAAAAAAAAAAGTAAATATTTTACCTATACCGAGCCAAATTGAATTGGTTTCGGCTCAGTTTCAAATTGGGATGTACCAAACGAAATACCGAAAAATTTAGGTTTGGTTCGGTACACCGAACTTGCATTCCCAGCTCGAACAAATGCACTTCTGTTTCTATTGGATAATATAAATTAATTGAGTGGGCGAACAGAATCTTTTGAGAAACAACTCAGCGCTGAGTCATTTTTAATTTTATTAACATTAAAAAAATAAAATAAAATTCTACGTCAGCATTTGCAAAATTTCCAGTCACTGAATTCTGTGAAAGTCAGCGCCTTCCACGGCTTGCCACCAACCATTTGTATTCATAAAACTACTATATTCTTCTTCAACCTCGGTGTCCGAAACCAGCGAAACTCGACGAGAGGTGCTTCACCATCGAAGAGAAACGAAACCCTAAAAAATCTCAGGCAAAATTTCTCACACAAATCGACATCGGCCATGTTTCTACATAGAAATCTACCGAAGAGGACCTCCGGATTGAAGGACACGTTTCGTCAGCTCTCGTGCCGTAAAGTTTCGTCCGATACCGCTCCGAAAATTCCTCCATTCGATTACGATCCGAAACCCTACAGAGGACCTTTGGCCGATGATATTTTGCGGAAGAGGGAGAAGTATCTTGGCCCTTCGCTGTTCTATTACTACAAAAAGCCTGTAAGTTCGCTTTTTTTGTCCATTTGATCTCTAAAATTAGTGGAATCGAAAGTTCTAGGGTTTGATCATTGGAATGTGCGGTGTTCGTGTTTGATTTGGATCTTTGATAGAGCAAATTTCAACTACCTATGCATGAAATTGTTCTGAAACAGTGTATTACAAGTTTACAAGTTGACGTGGTCTGATCTTTTTCGTCAACATAATGCTAAGAAATGGAAGGAATTTTAGGGTTTCTAGTTCATTTTTACTGTAATACTACTCGGATGAGGTGTTGGGCTCGACTTCAGTTTATATGTCATAGTGCATCTAAGAGGGTCTAAAACGTTTGGAGATCCACACTAGTACTTCTTGTAAGTTGCGAATTTTTTACTAATGATAGCTTTTGAATGGTCAAAATGTTGACTGTTTCTGACTCGCGAGAAAATAAACATAATATCTATATATAAGGTGATCGTCCCTCATTGCATCCTCCAAGATTGGGGAACACCTCTAATTGGCAGCATGACACCAAATGGATCGCACACAGAGCAAAGCACGGGTGCATTGCTTAGATCATATTTGGCAAAAAAAAAAATGGAAACTCATCTCCATCATGTAATTTTTGAGCCTTGAAATTTAAACCATTAAAATTAGTCAAACTTTGATAGAGGCCTTAAAAAGAAAATTTTTGAAATATTTTTTTGGGAAATTGATCTAAGCCACTCCCCATCGCACCCAATTAATGTTTTTGATGCTACATTGATCTCCACGAGATCTTGGAGGACGCTTGAGTGTTCTCCCATGGAGGACGGAACTGACTCCCTATATATATATATATATATATATATATATATATATAGAGAGAGAGAGAGAGAGAGAGAGAGAGAGAGAGAGAGAGAGAGAGAGAGAGACTAATAGACATATGAAGCCCTCACTATGGGTTCAATCCCAGCCTAGGATGCTGGGTTAGAATCAGGTGGGGTCCATGTGGCATCTATCCTAGGGATCGGGTTCTATGGAAATTTGCCCAAGGACGATCAAAGGCTACCCAAAGAATTTGGCCATGATCCGATGCATATCCACTGTCCAAAATATGGTCAAAGAGGGAAAAATTCAATGCACCGGGATGTGTGGGCGGTACCCAAATTTTGACCACCCAAAAAACTTTTTTTTGAATTTTTGTTTATAGATCACATGTCACATGATCCCAAAACGGATGCTGTTTTAGAATCACGTGCCACATGGCATGTGATCTGGGGGAACCCAGCTCCCCCAGTATGGTTCAAACCAAGGGTCAAAATATCGGATTTTCGATACGTATCGTCCTGAAGTTCAGGACGATATCGTCCGATACATTCAATGTATCGGCGATACAATACATATATTTTTTTTTCAAAAAATCTAACAAATCAAATTATCATCCGTATCGAACGATACAGATGATACGTATCGTCCATATCGTTCGATATGTATCGCCTATCGTCCGATACATTCAATGTATCGGTGATTCATTGAATGTATCGTTTTGATACATTTTTTTTTTCAAAACTCAAAAATCAAATTGTCGGACGATAATTTGAAATTATCGCCCGATAAGTTGAATGCATCGTCCGTATCGTCTTATACAGGCGATACATTGCCCGTATCGGACAATAATTACCCTGTTTTTTAGGGGGTATGATACATAGGCAATGTATCGTACCGCCCAGGTCCAAAACCGATACGTATCAATATCGGACGATTTTTTGACCCATGGTTCAAACCCATTTCCCTCTCTCTCTCTCTCTCTCTATATATATATATATATATATATATATATATATATATATATCAGTAAGAAAGAACTATATTAATAAAGAAAAAATAATGTATAGGTGCTCAGCAATGTGCTGAAGTAAAGAATAAAAAAGAAACAAAAGAAAGAACCCCACCCCCAGCAGGGCTGAAAAGAAATAAACAGGGAGACCTGAACCTTTCACACTGAGTGGGAAAAAGGCTAGTGGTGCAGGCAATCCCAGATTGAGGATTCCCCATTCAACTTCATCCACTCAACCATCAGATCTTTCACCATCTTCATGATCATGGCTACAGGTTTACGAACTTTGCAAAAGATTTTACCATTTCTTTTTCTCCAAATGGACTAAATAACCGCATAGAAACAAATCTCCCACAACGCCTCTTGGTTGCATTTGAATTGAACTCCATCCCAGATATTCACATCTCTCCGGTGAT
The DNA here is from genome assembly GCA_021018995.1 of Chloranthus sessilifolius. Taxonomy (NCBI): domain Eukaryota; kingdom Viridiplantae; phylum Streptophyta; class Magnoliopsida; order Chloranthales; family Chloranthaceae; genus Chloranthus; species Chloranthus sessilifolius. The sequence goes on along the minus strand of CM037594.1, from coordinate 116,181,754 downwards.
CCACTGGCTAGACCCAGCTAATATCAAACAAATGAATAATTATCCCACATATATCTTTAGCAACCCAATTGCATAAACAAGTGATTTATATTTTCCTCCTCTTGTATACACATCACACAGTTTGTTCATTTGTTTCCCCTCTTTAGAAGTTGATCGACCGTAGGGATACGACCCCAAGCAAAACTCCAGCCAAAAAATTTAATTATGGTGGGAAAATTAAAAGGTGACTTGATCTTTCAAGTCACCATTCATTTGGACAACCATTGACCATTGTGGTCAACGATGATTAAAATGATTGTTTAAATTTGTTTTTGTCTGTTCTTGGATCGACCATGTGCATGTCCACGTGGCACCCAAATATGGGTTTGATTGCCAAATGAGGCCCAAATAGCGCTTGTTGTAGGGTTCATCGTAGGACCTGGCCGTAGGCTTATGACAATGCTATTTGGGCATCATGTAGCACCCGAATGCATATTTGGGTGCCATGTGGACGTGTACATGGTTGACGCAAGACCATTCAAAACAATAAATTAAAAAAAAAACCATTTTAATGTCCGTTGACCACAATGGTTGTTAAAATGAATAGTGACTTGAAAAATCAAGTTGCCATCAATTTTCACACCACTAGATCAAGGCCATAAATATAATTTTTTTCCTAGAACCCATTAGGACGGTTGAACCCGAGGGGGTGGGGGGGGGGGGGGACGAGTGCCACATGGGATTTGGGTGCCATGTGCCAACCCAAAGGGCACTGTCATAGGGTTTAGTCTCTACAATGATGTCCTTGGACCCCCTTTATATATATATATATATATATATATATGCATCCATTTTAAGTACATGTAGATGGTCATCACATGTACCACACTCAGCTTGAAAATCAAGCATATCTGATCATTAGAATCATCCTATCAAAGTGATTTAATGTGTACCTTTGTTCATATCCACTTATTGATTTATATTTAAGCTCTCTAACTGATGGTTCTAACACTATGATATGCGTTGTTTTTTTGGTTGAGTGTGGTACAAATACAACTGATGGTCATCCACGGAGAACAGTAAAAATGATCGAAGATGTATGCGACATGGCTTTAATGGATACTTCTCATGCCAATATCCAATTATCCATGTAAAGCAGTCATAGGAGTGGTCTCATAATAAAATAGGAGAATTAGCAAATAATATAAGCAATGACTATATATAGGAAAAACAAATAAAACAAATTACAATAAAACAGAAGAGAACTTGGAACTTCCCAGTGCATGTGAAGCTATCATTTTTTCCACAATCCTGCCATCTTTCATTATTACACAATGCATGCATGTATGTCAATGCGGGTTCAATGACAAAAAAAGTGAGAAATTACAATCGAACCAAGACATTAAACAACTGATATTGCTATCATCAAAGCACGTGTATCTGTTATAAAGTGAGGAACCGTACGATATCAATACTTACGATTTAGGGTTCATGGGGCCTCACCTTAGGCTTTCTATAAAACGGTCACCGTCCCACTTTTTGTGCCACATGGCAAACATTTTGGCCCATTCAAATTGCTTAAGTGGCTAAATATCATATGAAAATCACCCCATCCAAAAAAGGTGCTCATACAAGGTTTCAAAATATTCAATCTGGGAGGTTTAATATGGACTCGCCTATATCTAACGTAGATTTTGTGAGTTTGCTTGGATTCAATGGTACTGATCCTCCAATGGGAACATTTTTTGCTTGCACAAGTCCTAAGAGGTTCTACCACTTAGACAACTTGGATTGGTACAAACTTTGTGCCACGCCATATGATTTAAAAATGAGAAGGTGAAGGTATTTTTTTCTTTTTTGAAACGGTAACAAAAGATTATATTGCAAGGAAAAAAAAGGAACAGGGTTACATACGTTGGCGAGTAGTAAGGAACTACCCAAAAAGAAGACAAACCCCCAAAAAGAGAGGGTCCCCCCATTCACAAGCAGAGGACACCGGTCATCGTTAGGAGCAGCAGTCCTCCCAAATCAGCATGAATTGCACTAATCCCTCCTTGAAAACCTCCATCTTACTAGCGTTCCACGAAACCACCAGATCTCTGATATCCCAAATAACCAAAGAAAACGGTTTTGCCTTACTCGTGAAGACTGTTGTTTCTTTCCCTCCAGATAGCCCAAAAGACCGCATAAATCGTAATCGGCCATAACTCCTTCCTATGATCCTCTACTTCCATGACTTTCCACATTTCCATCATGGTTGCTGGCTAAAAAGGGATTACCCATTGGACATTAAAAATACGGAATATCTTGTGCCAAATGTTCTGCGCAAAAGTACAGTGCAGTAAAATGTGAGCAACTGATTTCCTTCCCCTCATACATAGAAGGCACTGGTTAATAATAAGGATGTTTCTTCGTATCAACTGATCTCGGGTGAGAATTTTTCCCCGGTTAACCAACCAGGCGAATTTTTTAATTTTAGGCGGCATCTTGACATTCCAAAAACCAGACCATCTTCGGGTATGCGAGAGCCTTCTTTCCTGCAGCAGCAGCTGATTATACAAGGACTTAACCGTGAAGATTCCTTTAGGAGTATATTTCCAAAGTCTCCTATCTCTATTTTCGGAGTTGGGCGAAATCTCCCCGATAGCTCTTAGGAGATCCTGATATGTCCCCCTCTCCCAATCCCTTAACTTCCTTCTTAGTCTAATATTCCACACCCAGTTTCCGTCGACACATTGGCCAAAATTATTAATCACATTGTCTTTCGAATCTGAGAGAAGGAAAATCGATGGGAAGACCGATTGTAGGGGCTGTTCCCCAGCCCATACATCTTTCCAGAACCTAATCTTCCGACCATCTCCCCGGTTGAAGGTGGAAGGTGAGGAAAGTCAATCCCAATTCTTTAATAGCATATGACAGTTTCTGAATTACTATAACCTGATACTCTCATCTCATGCTCTTAGCTTGTTTGTTGGACTTAAACTTGTTCAAATGCAATATCCATCAAAGGAGTTTTTCATGCAAAGACAGTTGTCATCTTCCGTTGGCTTATTGTTGGGAAAACTGCCACATTTGCTGTATTGGCAAAGGACCAATGTTTGCTAAGGAAAAAAGAAAGCGTCCCAAGTTACCTCTCTTGATTGTATGTAAAAGTGAATAAAAGAAAGATTTGTGGAGGGAAAAATGGTAAATAATCTTAAATTTAGGTTTCTTTGGCCCAAAACTCAAAAAACAAAATAAATGAAGGAAATCCAAACTGTTACTAGATTTGTCATTTTACTACAAATTTTTTGAAGCTTAACAAATTCATCGCAAAATAGGCCAAAATGGGCCTCAAGTCTATGACTCGAAGCCTTGCCATGTGAGGTGTCCAGTGTAGCCTTTTGATATCATGATTGGAACAGCTCACAAGGGCGAGATCTTTCCTCTGTCACGTCTTTGGCAACAAATGAAGATTTGAATTATGACTTATGGGAGACCAAAATATTTTATGTAAAATCTCAGGTAATCAGTGGACGATCTTAAATGCACTAAAACTTCTAAACTTTATTTTTTATGCCAACACCTCGCTCTCGTGATTAACTTTAAAATATTTCATTTTGACTATCTAATTTTGAACATTTTCAAAGTGTGAAATGTTCTGTTTTGATCCTCACCATCAGAACAACTAAAAGAATTAGGGATTTGTGAATCTTCTTACCCCAGAGGAATGACGTCCAAGCTGTTTATGATATTTTTACTTGGTCCCCTTTACTTCTTTTCATTCAAAATTTTTGCTATTCAGCTCAATATTGTGGAAGGCAAGATGCAATATTTATTTGACGAGACTGGAAGGCGTTATCTCGATGCTTTTGCGGGAATCGTTACTGTATCTTGTGGACATTGTCATCCTGATGTCGTGAATGCTGTTGTGGAGCAAAGTAGGCTTCTCCAGCACGCTACGACCATATATCTACACCATGCCATCACCGATTTTGCAGAAGCATTAGCCTCAAAAATGCCTGGAAACCTAAAGGTGCCACTCTTTGTTCTTTATACGTTATATGTGATGCTGACTTACAGAGATTCTTTTTTATTTTTTTTTATCAATGACAGGATGCTGATTTACAGAGATTATGACAGCCTTCTTGTTATTAATCTCTCTCTCTCTCTCTCTCTCTCTCTCTATATATATATATATATATATATATATATATTCTAAAAAGACAATACCTTCAAAGTTACTGTGAAAATGCTACCTTCAAGTGAAAGATCACGTGACATGTGGCACGTGATCACCAATTAAACCACAACCTTTAAGGGTCCAGCCAGTTCCCAATGTTTTTTATAATTTTTTTGAACTTTTTTTCCCTTCAAACCACAGCTCAAATACTTTGATCTGCCATCCAAACACGGTGTATTGAAAATTTTCACCTTTTGACCCAAAAATTCAACGGTTCATTGACATTACTCGTTTTTATTTTTTAGATGGTTGTCATTGACATTGGGTAGTTGATGTGGCACCCACTCCTTGTATTGGGTGCCACATGGTAACCCACTTGAAGGTAGCATGAAGAGCTACCTTCGAGGGTAGTATCTCAGGCCTCATATATATATATATATATATAGAGGTTCGTCCGTGCATTCAAACCGTCTGGGCTCCATGTGGCACCCATCGAGGGGATCCGGGTGCCATGACAACTTGCCCAAAGTCGATCAGGTCCATATAGAGTTTTTTTTTTTTAAAGGGTGTGTATCCACTGTCCAAAACCTGGTCAAAAGTGCAAAATTTCAATGCACCAGGTTCAGGTGCACGTATGGGAAACTTTGACCACTTTTTTGAGGGGCAAACAGTCGGAAAAATGATTTTTATTTAAATCATGTGCCATATGGCTGATCACTTTCAAAATGGGTGTTGTTTTGGAGATCACGTGACACTTGATCTAGCATTCGAACGCATGGATGATTCGTGTGTTTGAATGCATAGTCCTTTTTCTTGTACATGTATATGTGTGTGTGTGTGTGTGTGTGTGTATATATATATATATAGCCATACACACATGGCTGCATCTAGGTTTCCCTACTTACACATGGCTCACGTGTTCATAGATCCGATCCATCCATGTGTAAGGCTACCACGTGTAGGAGCCACAAACCGAAAATCACATTATTTTAACGAAATGAACCAATTGATGACCCATTTCATCTCGACTGTCCCATCAACTCAGGTGGCTAGGGTCCTCTAATCTATGGACACATGTGTCTAGATGTATTATATTATATAGGAAGAGTTGGATGTGACCAGGCCTGGAGGAGAAGAGTTTTACATAAGTTTTGACATCCGGGCCTGAGGAGAAGAGTTTTACATAAGTTTTGACATTTGGAATAAAGAGGTGCATTTATGATACAGGTAAGGGGTACTCACAAAATACACACTTTTCATTTCAGGATTGGATAGTGTTAAATGCACCAACTTTATGCCAAATCACATTTTTGAGTTTTCTATAAATGGAAACTGTTAGATTTAAAAAAATTCACACCCTTATTCTCAAATCCTAAGGATTAAATTGATTCTTAGTTTTCTTTAGAAGAACAATTTTGAATGCACTTGTATGCTGGTGGTAATACATATTGGAGAAAATGCAGGTTGTTTATTTTGTCAATTCTGGGACTGAAGCAAATGAATTAGCAATGCTGATGGCCCGACTATATAGTGGTAATCTCAGTATGATTGCCTTGAGGAATGCATATCATGGTGGAAGTGCTGGGACAATTGGACTGACTGCTCTAAATACTTGGAAATATGCAATACCTCAGGTTGGTAAAGCAGTTGGAAGTGTATACAATTTATTTCATTTTAATGAAGGTGTAGTAGCTTGTATTTGTCAAGGTACGCACTTGTCTCTTTGTAGGTAGTCATGATAAAGCTTTGGGGAATGCTTATATATTTAAATGAATATTGTTTTATGTAGAGCTGCAAACCGGTTGGGTTTTGTTCCGGGTTGGAGTTAACCCGAAGGCTGTGTCTCAGGCAAATTGAGTCAACCCGAAGGAGGCGGGCCGGGTTGCTCAACCCATCTGGTCAACCCAACCAATTTGCAGCCCTAGTTTTATGTTTCTGTTGCTACTTTAATTCCACGGTTAGTTTTAAGTTACAGTGTAATTATCAGTGCATGAAAATTCCAAGTAAACCCATCAACTGCATTTTCACCCCTCCGGCCACTATAAGTGATGCTATCATGGTTCTTGAGCACATACCATCGTCCCCCCTGAAGGCAATGTTAGTAGAATGATGCTTGTAACTTCTTTTCCATTGTTCTCTACTTTCAATTTCAGGTGACTACCATCCTATATTCACTCTCTTTGGAATAACGTAGGGCTTAAATGTCATCAATGTTTCCTCTTTAATTTTATCAACTATAAAACATTATATAATTTCTTTTTCTGGGCCTCCAATCGAATGTTTCAACCCACCAAATAAGTTTTTAGGATGCCTTCAAACCCACACACCAAGAGTGGCCTTGATTTCATGTTTTTCTATTCTTTCTTTTTGTTCTTTTTTCTGTTTTGCCTGGATGGTGTCACTATGCCATTTCCATCTTTTAGGTTTCAACTTTGCTGGGCTTCTGTGGCTTGGTTAAATGAGCAAGTGAGCCAAGAAAACTGACCCTTGGAATTTTCTTTGGTGTAAACTACATTTGAAGTATATGAAGCCAGTGAACTCTAGGGTTTGATCACAAAATCAATTAATTATAAGTCACAACTCCGTGTCTTGTCATGGAGCTAAAAAGTGAATAGATGATCTACTAGGCTTTAATAAAACCTCATCTTTGTAACTTCATTTAGACACTTGAATAATGTAATTATTAAAAAATGTACAACATAAAACGGTTTAATGAGTTCTTGTGACATTTGAGTTTGCCTTAAACTCTTCGACATTTTGTTCATCTTTCTCATACCAACTCTTTAACTTTTCTTATTTCTTTTCTGTTGTAATTGTTGGCAAGCTTCCCTTGAAGGAGAGACTTTTTTATGGAGAGAAGAGGAATGAAATTTAGACTTTTTTTCGTCTTCTGAAGAGACTTATTTGGGGTGGAATCCTTGTAGGAAAGAGAGGACTCAATCATCAAAATCCATTTATTCATCAGCATCATTATCAACACCATTGCCTTATCCCACTACTTCTCTTCTAGTCTTTATCAGCTTGGCGAGTGAAACACTCTATTATTCTGCAATCCATCATGACGTTTATTAGTCTTACTTTTCTCCTCATTTCTCGTGCTTGTATTGTTTCATTCCTTCATTTAGGGACATTTTCATGACTATGACAGACATGCCTAGAACATCTGAAATGACATTCTTTGATCTTATTTTATTGGCCCCACCTAAACTTCATCTTAACTCATTCCTGCTTTTATCCTTTCTTATTAGTCCATGCATCCATCTTAGCCACATGAACTCTACATTCTTCTTGTGTCTTCCTGGGGGAATTTGAAAGCCCAAAAGGCATGACCAACCAGTCATACAAACCATCCTTGGATTTAAAGGTAGTCTTCCACTCATCCGCGGGATGGATGCGAACTTGGTGGTACCCACAGCCACTTAGTGGCACCCACCATCATATCCAACATATCGTCTAGCCTCGACATCGGAAATCGATGCTTGACTGTGATCTTGTTGATCGCATGAGTATCAACACAAATTTTCCAAGACTCATCCTTCTTAAGTGTGAGGAGTGCGGGCACGACGTGAAGGCTTAGACATTCCCTAAGGTGTTCATGAACTTGCCTATTTAACCCTACATGCTCGGTAGGATTCATTCGATAATGAGGTAAGTTTGGTAAAGTCTAGGAATGCTATCAAAATTGATTCAACCTCTCGAGGGCACTCAACATGAATCGGTGGGGGTCTCAACAATCACGAGAACATAAACAACGTTCTCCTTTTCTCCTCTAACTCAATTTCGTGGGGCTAACAATGTTAACCAGCTTGGAATTGCTCTCTTGTCCACTTTTTGCTGATCTTTTCCTTATTTCCCGTTGGTGTTTTGGGAGGCAGAGGATTTAACTTAATCTTTTTGCCCTCATGAAGGAAAGAACACACAGCCAATTGTCCGAATAGTGTAACATCCTTTTCATACAACCATCGCCTTCCGAAGATGATATGCCCAACATTCATAGGCACTACACAACACCACAAGGTGTCCTTGTATGAATATCAGGACTTGACACCTTTAGGATACAAGAATCGATGACGTGTCAACCCATGCAACTTGATAGGGTCGAGGATGGGCTCTGGTGAGAGTCCAAGACTGGACACTATGCTAGTGGACACTACATTGGTGCAGCTTCCACTACCAACTTGATGTTACAATTCGTCCCACCACACTTGGCATAAGTGTAGAAGATGTTTTCCCTACACCAGTTATCGCTCACTTTTTGTGTCAGGGCACATCTGACTACTAATGCCCTTGAGGTATTACCCTCCCCAACGACATTGGAGACCTCCTTAACACACACCGGGTTTCTCTCGACACCTTCATTCTCTTCATCACTCGCCCAAGCATCGGGCTCATAAATTTCCTCCTCTTTATTGTCTTTCTCAGTAAGCAGGTTCCTCGAGGGATCTCGGGCAGGGCACTGAGCATCCAAGTATCCATAACAATGACACTTGAAGAACTGTTGTTTGATTCCACTCTTAGAGCTCTCGCCAACCACTGTCTTGTTCCTCTCGATTCTTGAACTAGATGGAGTGGCTTTCGCTGCCCTTGGGGGTTAAGTCCCAAAATTAGGCGTAACTTCTGAAGAAGTGGACCTATAGCCAAAATTACGGGATCAAAACACTTAACTGATGGCGTCTTCAAATACCATTCTAACTCTTGTGCCATGGCGTAGCACTCATCTAGAGTCGTGACGGTGTGGGGGATCAGCTATTTCTGTAGTTCTGGATGGAAATTTAGAAAGGGTAACCTGGGGACCTCCCCTACACTGTACTTCATCAGGTATTCTTTAAATCTTCCAATGGAATCTGTGATGTTCATTCCTCCTTGGCGAAGACTCTTCCATTGGTTCAGGAAACGGTCATAGTAGGCCAGAGGGACATACTTCTCTTTAAGTCTCTTTTATGTCCTCCTAATGCGTAATGGGTGGCCGCACTGCAGAGTCTCTAAGGCGCTCCACATTGGTCCAAAAAACTCTGGCTTGATCTACTAATTTCATCTTAGCTAATCTAACCCAATACGCTTTTGACATATTGTACCAATCAAAAGATTGGTTCATGTCAGATAACCAATCAAGAAAGATTTTTGGATCCATCCTCCCATCAAAACTTGGAGCTTCGACCCACACCTATTTTAGAAATTTATCATTAAGGTCATACTCTTGCTCACGGCGAGGAGGGGGTCTCCTCTTATCTCTATCCTCATCTCTCTCAACCATCGGGAGTTCTAGGACGGCCTCGAGTAGTACAGATCTTTGCATAGTGGGCTCTACTTCTAGGTTTGACATACGGTTAGCAAGTTGCCCTAGGAGCGCAACAATCTGAGCACTGTCCATTTCGGTGGTCATAAACACACTACCACGTGAAATTCAAACTAGACACACTATATGAACACTCTAGATGAAACCCTATATCTGACTTAATATGCAAAAACCCTAAGCTAGAACCTACTGTCTCTAATACCAAATTTGATGCAGGACTAAACACTAAAACCCTAATTATGCAAATTGGCTAAAATTTATTTTAAATTTGTGAGCAATAAGAAACAAAATTAACTACTTATTAACGAAGGAATATTGCGGAATTCAATTTAGGTAATCATGGGATTCAATTTAGTGTTAAATTTGGCACGATAGTCTCTACTAACCCAGAAACGCTGGTTCTCAAGATAGAACTTGGCTTCTCTCTATCCTAGGGCATCAAATGACAATTCGTGACGACATCATTTGATTCTATTCTAGGGTTTCAAAGAAATAATTGGCTTGAAAGGGTTTAAACAATAAGGGTTCTCAAACAAAGATTTTCTAGGGCAAAATCAATTTCCAACAGCTACTAAAATGAAAAAATAATCAAAGGAAACAAGTAATTCAACTAACTTGCACCAATAGAGGATTAAAGAAGAGAATAGAAGATGATAGAAATCCTTGAAATTGCACCAAAGAAATTATTGGCCTTGCACCACACCTCACGGGGAAGAAGAATCAGTCTTCAAAAGAAAACTCCTCACAAGTTCTCAAGGTTTTAACTCAACCATGTGAGTTCATTCATTAACTTTAATTGTCTGTTACAACTCTATTTATAGAGTTAAGAAACCTTAATACTAACTTAAACAAAAGATTTAAATACCCTGAAAACTTTCGAAACAAAAAAGCCAAAAAAGAAAGTTCCTTTGCGCAAAACTTGAAGTGCAGTCGACCTTGATTGGGTTCACGGTCGACCATGTCTGGTCTTCTGAGAGTACACAAGCGTTCTCAGGTACTCTAGAGGCCTCTTCAGGTACAGTCGACCGATGTTGGACTGCTGTCAATCGTACTTCTCTTTTCATGGTTCCTTCGATTCTTCCTAGCTTCACTCCCCATGTGCGCATTGTAAACACAAAAATTGTGTCTTTTTTCTTGAATAAATATACAAATATAAACCCATGCAGGCCATCCCTCTCTCCAATGACCCACGCAGGGTCACTTGCGTGGGCCATCTTTGCTTTTTCTTTTTCTTTTTCTTTTCCTTCTATCTTTCTTTCTTGTCTTTTTCTCTTGAAATATGGCCCACACAGCTCATTCTTTTCTTTTCCTCTTTTCTCTCATTTATCTCTCATTGTTATTTTTCTCCCTCTTGTCTTTTTCTCTTGAAATATGACCCACGCAGGTCACCTGCGTGTGCCATCTCCCTTTTTTCCATCTCATTCTTTTCTTCTCTTTTCTCTCTTCATTTCTCTCTCAATGTTCTTTTTCTCCTTTCTTTTCTATCTCTTGTCTTTTTCTCTTGAAATATGGCCCACATAGGTCACCTGTGTGGGATCTCACTCTTTTCCATTTCATTTTTTTCTTCTCTTTTCTCTCATTTTTCTCTCAATGTCCGAGTCTTTCAAAATGGCCCACGCAAGCACCTGCGTGGGCCATCTTCTTCGAACATAGGTCCTCTCTTTTCTCTGCTTAAGCAAATAACCACCTACGTAGGCCAATCTTCTCTCAATCCGCGTGAAGGCTAGGGCCCACACAACCCTCACGACCCTTGGATTTTGTGAAACTCTTACGGAAATCCTACGATTATAACTTCCATTAACTGCTACCATAAATCTATAAATAGCATATCCTTTTTCATTATTAGAGATTCGAAAATTCTTATGCGAGAGCTCTGCCAAAAACTTCTCCGACTTTGATTCTCTTGTAAGAGACCTCAAGGTATCTTCGAGATTTTTGTCGTTCCGCCTTCTTTTCTCCTCTGACTTCTATTTAGAGTGTACGGAAGAGATAAGTCCAGATTGGAATTCTTTTTTTTTTTTTATCGATAAAAGGAATTATATTGAAAACAGCAAGGTGCTGAAAGGACAATACAAAGGCACGACCAAAAAACAGAAAAAATACAAAGCAAAAAGAAAAAAACCAAGGCCCCAGACCCGGCCCCAATAAGCCAGGTCATATCAACCGGGGTCCCACAAGTAGTGCTCCTCATAGTCTCCCCCCCTCTAGCCACCCAAAACCAAACTAGGTCTCTAACGGCTTTCATGATCATCCCCACAGGCCTACTCTGCTACTCGAAGATTCACAAATTCCTCTCCCCCCATAAGGTCCACAACACCGCTAAGAAAGCAGCCTTCCAATAACCTCTACATTGATCCTCCACAGGGGTCGACTTCCACATTACCCACTGGCAGTAGGGAGACGACGGCGTAACCCAACACATGCTAAAAGATTTTAGCACAATGGACCACAACTCCCGGGCCACCTCACAGTGCAAAATCAGATGTGGCGCATTCTCCTCCGCCCTTTTGCACGTAACACAACAGTTCGGGCCCTCCATCCCTCTTCGCATAAGCTGATCAAAGGTGAGGATTTTCCCTCTGAATAGGGTCCACACAAAGAACCGTATCTTGGGAGGGATGGGTTCCTTCCAAAGGCTCGCACCAGAGTACCGAATTAGGGTCGCCGAGTAAGCATGCTGTAGTAGGACCTGACACTGAAGAGACCATTGTTGCTTGGAGTCCATAACGTCCGGTCCTGGCCGTTCCGCTTAGCTTCGCACAACATCAGTATCAGCCTAGCAAACGACATCACCTCCTCATCTCTAAGGTATGTCCTAGTAACAATATCCCACAACCCACCTCCATCCGTATCCAAAACAAACTCGTCAATCTTGCCAAGCGGATTTACAGAGATGTCATAGATTTTTGGGAAGGTAGCTTTGAGAGGTCTCAGATCCACCCAAGCATCCTCCCAGAAGCGAATACGAGTGTCACAACCCCAACTGAAACGCAGTCCTCTGGCGAATAGGCCCCATGTGCTGCAGATATTTTTCCACCAAGTGGACCCTCCTCTATTCACGAAGACATTTATACCCCAGTTACCCAAAGAGGCCCCATACTTCTCCACCAGCACCTTGTGCCAAAGGTTCTCCCTCTCCTCCACCCTCCCTGCACGCCAGAACCACTTTCCCATCAGAGCGATATTGGTCCATTTCAGACTGCGGATTCCCCACCCACCACACCCGACTAGTAGCTGGCACGTGTCCCAATTGACCAGGTGTAAGCGTTTCTCCAGACCCGATCCTTCCCATAAGAAATTTCGCTGGATTTGTCTGAGGCGATTGATCACCCCTTTTGGGCACTTGAACATCGACATGTAGAAGATGGGCGGCGACGCAAGGACAATTTTAACCAACAGGAGCCGACCAGCACTGCTGAGCAACTTCCCTTTCCACGAGGACAGTCTTCACTCAAACCGTTGCACAACCGGATCCCAGGCCCTGGCGTTAGGGTATCTTAGGCCGAGGGGCAGCCTCAGATACTTAATTGGAAACTTTTCAATTGCGCATCCCACTGTGTGTGCCAAATCCTCCAACAGACGTTCATCAGTCCCAATACCTGTGATAGACAATTTGGAAAAAATGATCCGTTGACCCGAGACAACCTCATAAACAGATAGGACATCCACCAGGGTGCTGAATTCCGACACAACCGCATTCCCAAATAACATGGTGTCATCAGCAAATTGAAGGTGCAATATGTGAGTCCGAAGGGTGCCCACCTTAATACCGGATATCAGATTCAACTGTTTGGCATGCGCCGGAAGCCTCGACAAAGCCTCACCCACCATATTGAATAGGAATGGAGATAAGGGGTCCCCTTGGCGTAACCCTTTAGAGTTGTTGAAATAGCCAGCCGGAGTGCCATTAACCAAGACCGAGAACTAAGCCGATGATTAACACCCCCTCATCCACTTCTCCATGTCGTGCCAAACTGCATCTTGCCCATCATGTAATCCAAGCAATCCCAACTCACCTAATCATAAGCTTTCTCCATATCAACCTTCCAAAGGGCCGCCGATTGGCGATCCTTGTGGGCTGAATGGATGGCCTCATGCACTATCGCAACCAAGTCTACCAACTGCCTGCCTCTTACAAAAGTGCACTGATTCTCGGAAATGATCGTAGCCATCCCCGGAATTAGTCTATTCGCAAGAGCCTTGGAGATAATCTTGTAAAGATAATTCGTGAGGCTGATTGACCTAAACTCTGAAATATCCTCAGCCCCTTCGCTTTTGGGGATGAGAGTAATGAAAGTAGAATTTAGGCTCCGACCAATGAACCCCGACGCGTGAAACTCATGCAAAACCGCCAGCAGGTCCGCCTTAATGGTTTGCCAAAAAAATCTGAAAAATTCTATGGTGAAACCATCAGGTCCTGGAGCTTTATTTTTGGTCCCAAACCGAACGACACGCCACACCTCCTCCGCGCTGAACCGACGTTCCAAACCCAGCTGCTCCTCCGCCGCAATAGATCGGAAGGATATTCCATCTAGTTGAGGGCGTGGCAGTCTGTCATCCCTGTACATCTCCTTATAGAACGCCACAATATTCTCCCGGATCTGGACCTGGTCCGTGTAGGTAACTCCTCCCACCGTAATGGAACCGATATAGTTCATTTTGTTTCTTGCATTTGCCACCAAATGGAAATATTTAGTATTGGCATCGCCCTCTCGGAGCCATCTGACCTTAGCTTTTTGCCTCTAGCTTAGCTCCCCAGCCAAACAAACACTGCTGAATTCCGATTTGTTGCGGTATCTTTCCTCTTGCTCACCAGCCGACAATTGTCTAACTTCCTCCAAATCATCCAAAACCTTCAAACGCGCTAGGAGAGCCTCTTTCTTGACCTGCAACCTGCCATATACCTCCTTATTCCATAGTTTAGATTTAGCTTTAACCTGTTGAAGCTTGAAAATGAAGATAAAGGCAGCCTAACCTGCGGACGTCGGTTCGTTCCACCACACCGGAACCATCCCCTGAAACTCGCTATCCAACAGCCACATGTTTTCGAAACGGAACGGGCTGGGACTTGTACCACGCCTATCACAGTGCATGAGTAGAGGACGATGATTCGAGACAGTGCGGGCCAGGCGTTCCAACCAATCCAAATTGCATAGGAATCGGTCTAATCTACTCAAAGTCGGGACAGCTTGGAGGCTTGACCAAGTGAACTGTGCACCGGTGAGTGGGACATCGAACAGTTCCCAATCAGAGATGAAGGAATTGAAGTATTGCATAACAGCGACATCGGGTGCCCCCCTGTTTCTTGAACCCCCATCTAATCGCATTAAAGTCACCTCCCAGGAAAAAAGGCAGGTCTCATCTGACCGCGAGAGCTGCCAATTCCATCCAGAAATCAGGCCGTTCATGGTCAGCCGTCGGGCCATAGATCCCAGCAAACATACAGACTTTCCCCGAATCCCTATTCCGCATTACCATCGACGCCAAATACATCCCCACTTCTTCCTCTAGTTTGTCAAACAACCTAGTCTTCCACGTGACAAGGATACCGCCCGACGTACCCTCAGAATCAACACCCGTCCACCCCCACTGATTACCCCCTAGTACCGACGCCACCTTCCTCCTATCACTGCTGCCCCATTTGGTTTCTTGAAGGGTGATAACAGCCGGCTTAATCTTATCGATAAGTCGTTTGACTACTGCCCGTTTACTCATATCACATAGACCCCTGACATTCCAAGACAACATCTTCATAGATAACCAATCTCGATCCCGCCCAAAGACCAGGAGCTGGGCCTAAGCCCCCCCCCCACACCCTTCCCATCCGACATACCCCATTGTAATCTTGCAAGCTCCCGGGCTCCACCTCGCCGCCTCATCTTGTTTTCTTTACAACTACTCAAGATGGATCGGAAGACCAACCGGAGGTCATCGTCAGACCCTTTGAATGGCATCCCGAGATCACGTCCAACCTGGATGAGTCGGTCAATGTCGGCTGACATTCGTAGCTCCCCCTGTTCCCCTTGAGATAGTATGAAGTGGTTCTATGTTGTGTCGCCCACTACAAAGCCACCACTGGGGCCTCCTTCCATCTCGTTACACCCTACTACTGCCCCCAAAGTTGCCGGAACGTCGGTATCGGCTGTCTAATATGATCCCTCATTCCTTGCAATCATAAACTCCTCCAAACCGTGGGTCTGAGTGCATGAAGGAAAGGCAGAATTTCGTATCAGTGATCTCCTCCCCTTTCCCTGAGTAACACCCCTCCCCCTCCCAATCCCTTGCAATTCAAATTGTGCCCCATGGGCCCATAGACTCAGGCCCATCATAACCAGGTCTACCGAGACTCGGGTTACCAGCCCAGAGGTTCCATACCTCATCAGCATCGTGACTCCCCACGAGTCGACACCGGCACAGATCCATATTCTCCTACCCGCCAGCTGGCCCCCACTAGAACCCCCACCACTTTTAATCCTCCACGTTCAAGTGTTATCACGTGCTTCCCCCGCGTGACCCTCCGTATCTGGCACCCAAAGTTAACTAGGGCCCCTTCCGACACCAGGCTTCCAGAAGAATCCCAGAGAGTATGACGTGTCGACATCTCATCCAATCTCCGTCTGTGCCAACCCTTAAAAGGTTTTCCCCTTCGGTGATAAACCCTAAAGCCTCTTTTCTCTCCTGCAGGTTTGTTCCATACGGAATGGAGTGAAGCTTCCATCGCCATTGAATCCCAGGTACGACGACAGAACTCGTCCTTTCGCTAAGATATCTCCTTATCCTCACCTAAAGAAGTCCTCTGTAGGTGAACTTGATCGGTGAAGTAGTACGAGGAGATCTCGGCCATTGGAAACATCGACGGTGGAGGATCGAGCTTGACAGAGCTAGAGACCTCGATATTCGTGAACTGCATCTCCACCGTATGATCGAAAATTCCAGAGATGCCGAAGGCTGCTTGAGCATCACCGGCGAAGGGAAGTTGCCGAGAACCCACCTCAACGGCAATCGGTGCTCCATCGTCGCCAAGCCAGCATTCTCCCCAAGCACAATATCAGCCAAAACCATCTCCCCTTCTTCCGGCTCATCCAACATCAGAGAATCCCCACTATGTCCTCGGTGAGACAAAATTCCTCTGTTGGGAGAGGACGTGACCAAGAGCGGGGGTGAGGCCGAAGAACCCTCATTATAACCGCGAAAGCATTCTTCGCTGCCCTAAGAGCCCGAGAATGAGAATGACTCTCGATGGAGCGTTGCGTCTGAGGCCGAGCCACCCTTCGAGGTCTGTCCCGGATGCAGCATAGAACCATGGACCTTGGTTCCCCTATTCGGAGAATCTCTGATACGGGTGCATCTAGGATAAGAGCTACAATCCTTACCTAAATGTGGTACCATAGTTGTCAAGACCATGCTATAGTCTCGCTATGGCCTCGCCATGGCGAATGGCAATGGGAAATGTCATATATAACCAAATAGCCATGATGGCTAAATAGCGACACCATAGTGTCGCCCTGGCGGAATAACATTATGGCATCACTATAAGTTTTGACATTTTTATAATATATCAGTTGCAAAAGTTAACTTAAAAATCACAAAACCTCAACTTATAAGTTACAAAATCCTCGACTCTCTCTTGTCACAACAGCTACCAAGACCAACGTCGCCGAAACCTTAGCGTCGGCGATACTACCGTATGTGTACTTAATATTTCATATTTTTTAATGTTCTATATTTGTTGATATTTCATATTTACTTATTTATACTTACTATGTTGTAAATTTGTTGATATTCATATTTACTTATTTATACTTACTATGTTGTAAATTTGTTGATATTCATATTTGATTTGTATGTATTGATATTTGTTTATTCCTAG
Source organism: Chloranthus sessilifolius (assembly GCA_021018995.1). Taxonomy (NCBI): domain Eukaryota; kingdom Viridiplantae; phylum Streptophyta; class Magnoliopsida; order Chloranthales; family Chloranthaceae; genus Chloranthus; species Chloranthus sessilifolius. The sequence continues at coordinate 116,164,447 of CM037594.1, read as the reverse complement.
ATCATGAAATCCTCAAAATTAGAATCAAAGTATGATGTTTTAGTAGTTGAATTTTTTTCTTCCTACATTTTTTCTTATATAAAATATATAAAAAAAGAATACTATTGATTAATAGATAAAATAATTTTTTTTAAAATTACAATAATAAATAGCCTTGCTATGGCAACGCCATGACATAGCGATCTTTGCCATGACCTCGCCACACCACCTTAACTACCATGTGTGGGACGCTTAGGATACGAGTTACGACTCCTACCTAAGTATGATTTAGGGTTCCAATTTGGGATTACGTGTTACGGCACGTACCCAATTCCTTGTATACTTGGAGATAATTAAGCTACGTGGGTATAGCCTCTCGCTTAACTCTTAGTATGCTCGAGTTGCAACCACAAATCTAATACTCGTATGAGTTGCAAACACGAATCTAAAGAATGATTCTAGACTTCGACATCGAAATACTCATCTACAACGAGTCATAATCATCAGATTTACCAGATTTAAATCATGCCTCGAAATTAGAGTTGCCCTCGTTGTTCAGGTCATCACTCCCTCAAATGTAGAATTTAAATCTCAACCTCGAGATTAGAAATTCTTTTACGATGGTAAAATCGATTTTCGTACCTGCCTTGGTCGTATCTGCCCTAGTTGTGCCTGCCCTGGCTGTGTCTGCCCTAGCTATGCCTGCCCTGGCCATGCCTTCCTTGGCCGCGCCTGCCTTAGCCATCCCTGCGTAGGTTGTCCCTGCGTGAGTTAAATATTTTAACGGTGAACTAGTTGACTTTTGGTCAAACAATCATAATACGAGATTGTAACGAGATCCAACGATAGATTTGTTACATGTTGACCAAATCTTGTGATTTTGGTCAAATCCAACAATGGACTCATTGACTTTTGATCAAGCGATCATAATACGAGATCGTAACGAGATCCAACGGTGGATTTATTACAAGTTGACCAAATCTTATGATTTTGGTCAAATTCAACAGTGGGCTCATTCACTTTTGGTCAAACGATCATAATACGAGATCGTAACAAGATCCAACGGTGGATTAATTACATGTTGACCAAATCTTGTGATTTTGGTCAAATCCAACGGTGGACTCGTTGACTTTTGGTCAAACGATCATAATACGATATCGTAACGAGATTCAACGGTAATTTTTTACATGTTGATCAAATCTTATGACTTTGGTCAAATGCAGCGGTAGACTCGTTGACTTTTGGTCAAACGATCATAATACGAGATCGTAATGAGATCCAACGGTGGATTTATTACATGTTGACTAAATCTTATAATTTTGGTAAAATCCAATGATGGACTCGTTAACTTTTGGTCAAAAAATCATAATACGAAATCGTAACGAGATTCAACCGCAGATTTGTTATATGTTGATCAAATCTTCTGATTTTGGTCAAATCTAACGGTGAACTATTTGGCGTTTAGCCAAACGGTCATAATACGAGACCATAATAAGATCCAACGGTGGATTTATCATGTATTGATCAAATCTCATGGTTTTGGTCAAATCCAACGGTGGATTTATTAACTTTACTTTAAATGATTGTACTAAAAGATCATTACATGATCTAATGGTGAAATCATCACAAAATAACTTATGATGATCAAGTCCTACGGAATTTGATGATATCCAGCCCGCGATTAGATACCCCATAACCAAAAGTGCTAATTCTTTGGATGACCAGACATCAGAAAATGGACCTAGTGTTTGAATTCGTCTTCCAAACAAGTCAATGAGAATTCATTATGAGACTTATCCATGAACTCCTCATGCGCCCATATTTGACCATGCATCGATTGGATGGGTCTAACTTTCGGAGAAGGGGCTCTCGTCTCCGACGTCCTTTATGTCACATCGCCGGAGTCTTCGACGAAGAGAGCATACTGTGCATCCATCTTGTACCGTGAAAACGAAGATATTAATGAAGACTTAGACTTGGGATTTATTTTGTTTATTTCAAAGATGTAATTACTTTCTTTTCTTTAGTAGCTTTTAATCAGAGGTATTTGATTTTGATGTAATTAACGATAAATCAATTGCGATACCCGGAAGTGTAAAGTCTATCAATTTCAATAAAACCCTCTCCTAACGAGGGGAAGTTTGTTATAATTGATTTGTGCTGGATTTATGTTCTACGCAAATTTGTTGTTTACCCGCATCTTCTCAAGGTGGGGTATTCATGTGTCGCACACACTCCTTCCCATGTCGTGCACACGTACACATGGGTCTTCGCTCGCCCATCCATAGTGTGAGGTGCTTTAGATCCCTTCTTGCATCTATTACACACATTGTATACTTTGTTAGGTGCAATGTCTCCATCACCAGGCCTATATATATATATTGCTGCAATCAATCGTGATTAAAATGAACTGTGAAATGATTTTCATTTCACTGTTCATTTAATCTCCATAATGGGCATTTTTTATTTTAATATATATATTTATTATCGATGGATCAACTATGTACACGTACACGTGGCACCCAAGCTTCTGTTTGGGTGCCATGTGGACGTGAAATGGCGGTGGACCAGGGTTCAATGCAGGACCCTGGTTCAGATTTCACATGCGCGAGCACGCACACACACACAGACACATATAGGAACAGAACTTCTACATAATACTGATTATGACCATGTCATTTAACTTAAATTTTTCTCAAACTTCTACAGGGTGAAATTCATCATGTTGTAAATCCAGATCCATATCATGGGGTATTTGGCTCTGATGCCATTCACTATGCCAAAGATGTACAAGATCACATTAATTTTGGTACTTCTGGAAAAGTCGCAGGTTTTATTGCAGAAACCATTCAGGTCTGAGTTGCTTAAGGCCTTTAGAAGTAGGTCTAGTTATATTCTTTTTTTATGCCTAAGGATACTCTTTATCTTTTATGCACAAGGCATAATTTCTCATTATGATAATTCTTAGGGAGTTGGAGGAGCAGTTGAATTGGCCCCTGGATACTTGAAACTGGTGTATGATATTGTTCGGAAGGCAGGGGGTGTCTGCATAGCTGATGAAGTGCAAAGTGGATTTGGTCGGACCGGAAGCCATTATTGGGGATTTGAAACTCAGGGGGTCATTCCTGACATAGTCACAATGGCAAAGGTTTCCTATTCCTTCTCACAGATTTTGTTTCTTGATATCAATATCACATAAAGAATTGGTATATGGTAACCTAACAGTTCCCAACATGTGGCATTACTTTTCAGAAAAAACATCTCCATTGTGTGATTCAAAACAGTCAAACGCCTATAAAATGAATGATGTTTGATTGCTTTGAGATGATGATGTTTGTTTGGATGTAATTTTCTTCTCTCCAGATCTTTGTATCATGTCCTTTCTCATCAAGTGGCACACTTTCTGAAAAAACTGCCACGTGGCCAAAATCATTGGGCCAGTTTCGACCTTGCTTAGGAATGGGTCAGTTACCACCATATACCAACTCATTTCTTAAATGCTTGTAATGATTCTGCTTATGCTTTCTCTTCATAGTATGACATCAGTAGTTTGCCTTGAAGGTACATTAAAATTTTACTATCACATTATTCGAACAGTTAAGAAGTTCCGTGTGTCATGATAAATTTTTCTGTTGAAAAATATCATCTGTGGGTCCTCAATAGGGTATCGGAAATGGTTTACCATTAGGAGCAGTAGTGACCACACCGGAGATAGCACACATGATGGCTCAAAAAGTTCAGTTCAATACTTTTGGTGGGAACCCTGTATGTTCTTCTGGTGGGCTGGCAGTGCTCAAAGTTCTTGACAAGGAGAAGCGTCAAGTGCATTGTGCTGATGTTGGTTCCCACTTGATTGACCGCCTGAGAGATCTTCAGCAAAGACATGAAAGTAATCATCTCTCAAACTTGGCAGTTCCACTTAAGTTTTCCTGTTCTTTTATATGTAGATAAACCAAACTTCACATCTTTTCTTTAAACTATTTATATCTGGACATGTGTTTTGAATAATTATGTTTTCCTTCCCTTTAGATGAGCTGGTTTATGGTAACTGAGCAGTTCCCAAGCAAGATTGAGAAAGGGTCACTTTTTTGGACATGTGGCACTATTTTTCAGAAAGTGCCATGTGATGCGAAGACCATGATCTAAAGATATGTAGTGTCAAAGATTGCATCGAAACAACATCTCTATCATGTGGTTCAAAGCGGTCAAAGGCCTTTAAAATGAACACATAAAACTGAATTTGGAGATTTACATAGTAGCCGTTCATTTTAAAGGTGTTTGACCGCTTGGATCACATGATGGAGATATTTTTTCGATACAATCTTTGACCCATCTGATCTTTGTATTGTTTCTTTTGCATCATGTGGCACACTTTCTGAAAAATAGTGCCAAGTGCCTGAAATCAGTTACCCGCTCTCAATATTATTTGGGGAACGGGTTACCATAGATATGGGCTTATGAACTAATAATTGAATGCTCATTGATGATTTTTCATGTATGGACACGATACACTATCATTTGAAATTCTTTATGTCAAAAGATGTATTTCGCCTTTTCTCCTTGCCAAGTGCTTCATTCAACTTGGTCTTTTATAGAATGAGACCCGACATGGAGTGCTACAAGATGGACCAACTTTTAGCTCCAAGCTATGTTTCATTCACAATTTCTATAAGGTTACCTCTGTGTGCGCCTACATTATTTCTGAGGTGCTTACGTTCGAAACCACTGATACCCGTTGACTGCTTGGGATCATACGGTGGAGATCGTTTTTCACCTCAATATTTTACACGATGGATCTTGAGACCATGAGCTTACCATCAGGCAGTCTATTTTTTATTCCACGTGGTACACATCCCAAAAAAATGGCGCTAAAATATCGTTTGAGCGTGATGTATGTCATGTTATTTTTGGGCCATTTTCTAAGGAACTGTGCCACGTGGAATCAAAAACTGACTGTCTGATGGTATGCTCATGGTCTCAAGATCCATTATGGCGAAGATTGGGGTGACAAAACAATCTCCATCGTCTAAATCCAAGTAGTCAACAGGTTTCGAACGTAGGCGCCCTCAGAAATCACGTAGGCGGGTAGAGAGGTACCCTTTCTTTAAGATCAGAGGAACTTGTCATATCTGATATTGCATGCAAAGTGACATTAGTTTGTGGGTGCCTATAAAAAAACAATATTAATATGTGGAGGAAAAGGCAAAATGAATTGTCGGATGGCATCACAGGTAAATATTTTTTGATGCTATTATGCATACCAAAGATATTTCCACTGGAATTACCATTGTCCATCTCTACTTTTAGCCTTGATGGACCTTTGACAAGGTTGTACTATTAGGGAAAAGTGGTAGTGAATTCAACTAGGCCATGCAAAGCAATTGATGTGTGCATAAGATCAAGAAATAAAAGAGCAAGGACTGATGATTGATGATACTGTTCACACAGCCCTGATGTCATATTTAGAGTTCCATTGCGATGGTTCATGACGTTAAGTTTTAAGGGTGATTATCACTTGGAGCATTTTATGATGGTTTACAAATTCCATAAGATTACTTGATGGGGATGAAAGAACATTGATTGTAGGGAGTTAAATAATGAAAGGGGAAAAATAAAGAGAAACAAAAAAATGAACCTATCCAAAGAGAAATAAACAATCCGATATGACTAAATGAACTACGAGAATGGTCAAGAAATCCATGGTCAAACTACCTTTGTGGAAGGAAGAATCACCAGATTCCCGAGGTCTCAAGATCTTTAATGCTATACATGAATGTTCCAAAAAATCTATGGAGTGAAGTTGTCCTCACCTCTAGTTACCTCATTGACCGCATGCCTAACCTATCCATGGAGGCAAGTCTCCTTACCAAACTTTGTGTCATAATGGTAACCTCTTCCTTGTGCCCCCTACGACCTTTGGTTGCCTTTGTTTGGCCCATATTCCCTCAAATAAGGGTGACAAACTTTCAGCTAAGGAAACCATGTGTGTTTGTTTTGTATCCTGCTACCCAAAAGGTATACTAGTGTTACGATCCGTCTACCAATACATCCATTGTCACTATGGATGTTACATTCTTTGAGTCTACACTCTTCTTTGCTCCTCAGTGCCCTCTTTAGGGAGAGTGTCGAAGTGATGGTGATGAGAGCATAGAGAATCCTCTTCCTCTACCTTGTATGGGGGAGGAAGACCTTGAAGAAGACATTGAGATGGCAAGTGGAAGTGATCCCAAAGTACCACAATGGGATAAGTTTGGGAAAGTTGGTGAAGGCAAGCTCTGTCATCATCATCTTAGCTTCGTCCCATCTATTTGGGGTTGGCTTTGCGAGTCATGTTTCTCCACTTGTTTCCGATTAGCGCTAAGCTCTTTGTAACTTCACAATCCTTCATATCCCGTCTCATGGCTTCCATCCATGTCTTCACTGGTCTTCCTTTTCTCCTACGTTCTTGTGCTTGTAGAGTGTCAATCCTTCATACTAGTTCTGCTTCTAGCCTCCGATGAACATGTCCAAACCATCTCAAGCGACACTATGTAATTTTTTCCGTTTTAGGTGCCACTCTCAAATTTTCTCTTATGTACTCATTTTGCATTTTATCCTTGTTCTTCCACACATCCATCTCAACATACGCATCTCAACGACATGTACTTTATCTAGGTGGAACTCTTGAGTCGCACAATACTCTGCTAGCTTCCCTCCATTTCATCCAACCTTGCATTAATCCTATTTGATACGTTCTCTTCAAATCCAATATGATTGTAAAGTAGAGTCTAAACAGTGAAATTTATGGCAATATGACACTAAATGATTTTCTATTTTAACTAAATCCTCCTCCAGACTATCTTGTTCAGTAAATTTGCACTCCACGTATTCTGTCTTTGTTCTTCTAGTTTTCAAAACGCTCGACTCCAAAACTTTTCTCCATACTTCCAACTTATCATCCACTCCAGTATCTGTCTCGGCACTCTATCATAAGACTTCTCTAAATTAATAAAGACGATATATATGTTCTTCCTTCTCTCTGAACTTCTCCACGGCTTCCGTTATTGATCTTCATGGCATAGATCCAAACTAGTTCTCTGATACATTTGATTCTAGGCTTAGTCGTTGTTCAACTATTATCTCCCAAAGTTTCATAGTCTGGTTCATTAGCTTAATGCCTTGATTGTTGGCACAGTCTTGGATGTCTCATTTGTTCTTTTAGAAATGACCACAATGCTCTTCCTCCATTCCTCAGACATTTTCTTAATTGTAAGTATCTTATTGAATAATTTAGTCAACCAATTGAGTCCATTCTCTCTTAACACAATCCATACTTCTATCGGTATACCATCTGGTCCTAATGTTGATGGCAAGTTCTTTGTAAGAAAGAAAAAATGAGGACGAAAAGTTACTACTAGCTTCTAGCTCGAATAACAAGATGATAGAGCATGATGAGATATGGGAGATTACTAAGTTGCTTGCTGGGAAGAAGGTTAGAGGTGCAAGTGGGTGTATACTGTGAAGTATCGCCCAGATGGATCCATTGAGAGGTACAATGCCATGCTTGTTGCCAAGGGATTTAGTCAAACCCCTGGTGTTGATTTTCGAGAGACATTTGCTCTAGTTGCCAAGCTCAATTCCATCAAGGTCCTCCTATCTCTAGCTGCAAACAAGGATTGACCATTATATCAACAAGATGTCAAAAAAGCATTCCTATATGGTGACCTCAAAGGGGAAGTGTACAGGCTCTACCTCCCAGGTTTCTACTTCAGGGGTAGAAAGTTTGTAAGTTAAGGAAGGCTATCTATGGCCTGAAACGGTCTTTGAGAGCTTGGTTTAAGAAGTTCAACGATGTAGTGATGCAATTTGGATACCAAAGAAGCCATTATGACCACACATTATTTGTGAAGAGATGAATACGCACCACTGCCTTCATTGCATATGTTGATAATATCATTGTCACTATGAATGACAGTGAAGAAATTCTCCAGTTGAAGTGCTACCTCAGCAAGGTCTTTCACATCAAAAGACCTAGGGCCTCTATGGTATTTTCTTGGCATTGCGGTGACCAGGTCTAACAGAGAAATTGTTTTGTCACAAAGGAAGTATGCTCTGGATGTCGTAAAGCGCCAGCATGTTAGGTTGCATACCTATTGATACTCCAATGGATTTGAATCATAAAACCAACTCAAAAGATAGAGAGTCACTCAAAGATATTATAAAGTATCAAAGGCTAGGGGGTAAGCTTATTTACCTTACTATCACCAGGCCTGATATAGGCAAAACAATGATTTAGGGTTAGGGTTTAATAATAGGAAGAAGAAGAAGAAGAAGAAGAAGAAAGAGAAAACTAGAGAAATATTAGGGTTGAGTCAATGTGACCCAAATCCCAATGTGAATTATTATTTATATCATCTTAGCATATTTACGTATTACATGGTTCCAGAGTTAGGTGAATTGTACAACTTAAAATTCACCTAACTACACACACACTCAAAGTTACTTACTACGCACCGATACAATGGAAATAACATCTCAAGCACTCCCCCTCAAGTTGGAGTATAGATGTCGATCATACCCAACTTGAAGGAGATGTCATAAAGTCTCTTGCCACCAACACCTTTAGTCAAGATGTCGGCAAGTTGATCCTCAGTTCGAACTTGTGGAATACTGATTTCTTTAGACTCGACCTTCTCTCAAATATAGTGACAGTCCACCTCAATGTGTTTTGTTCTTTCATGAAAGGCAGGATTCTCTGCAATATGATGAGCGGCCTCATTGTCACCATACAAAGTAATTGGAGAGGACAGAGCAATTCCCAAGTCCGACAAGATGAATTTAAGCCACATGCCTTCTCTCGCACCTTTGGGACATGGCACAGACTCCCCCTCGGCACTGGAGTTTGATACTACACGTTGCTTCTTAGATTTTCATGTGACCAAATTACCTCTCAAGAAGGTGCAATATCCGGTAGTTGATTTCCTATCATCCAGAGACCAGGTCCAATCGGCATCAGTAAATATCTCCAGATTTTTATAGAGAAGCCCTTTGCTAGGACTTCCTCTCAGATACCTCAGGATCCTGTGAACAACCTCCAAGTGTACTGTCCTTGGTGAGTGCATATATTGACTCACTACGCTTACTGCATAAGCAATGTCCGGACAAGTCATGGTTAGATAAATCAATTTACCAACTAATCTCTGATAGGTACATGGATCCTTGCGCAGATCACCTTCTCCACCGTTTAATCGGTGCTTTTGTTTAATAGGGGTCACAGCAGGCCTACACCCCAAAAACCCAGTATCATGAAGGAGGTCTATGGTATACTTCCGTTGGGATAATGATATGCCCTTCTTAGATCTCGCCACTTCAATGCCAAGGAAATATTTTAAACTTCTCAAGTCTTTAATTTCAAATACTCTACTCAAATACTCCTTCAGTTTAATAATCTCATGACTATCATCACCAGTAATGATGATATTATCAACATAGACTAATATGACAGCCATCTTGATCCCCCTTTTTACAAATAGAGTATGATCATAGTGACTTCTTCGGTACGCAATTCTCATAAGAGCATCACTAAATTTTTTAAACCAGGCCCTTGAAGATTGCTTTAAGCCATAGATAGATTTCTTCAATCTGCATACTTTTCCCTTCTCTCCTTTTACAAACTCAGGAGGAAGATCCATGTAGACTTCTTCCTTGAGATCACCATGAAGAAATGCATTCTTCACGTCAAGCTGAGATAGTACTCAGTCTTTGTGGGCAGCCAGAGATAACAATACCCTGATTGTGTTGGACTTGGCCACAAGTGCAAAGGTGTCTTGATAATCAACTCCTTGTGTTTGCGTGTATCCCTTTGCTACAAGTCTTGCTTTGTATCTTTCAACAGTACCATCAGGTCTACACTTAACTGTATACACCCATCTGCAACCAACAACTCTCTTTCCTTCTGGGAGTTCAACAATTTCCCATGTTTGATTTTGTTCCAGAGCATTCATCTCCTGAATCATAGCATCCTTCCATTTTGGCTGCAACAAGGCATCAGAAATAGTAGAGGGAAGGGTGATAGAATCAATAGAACAAATGAAATCATAATAAGATGATGAGAAGTTGTGATATGACACATACTTACTGATGGGATGACGAGTACACGATCTAGGAAGTTTTCTGTGAGCAATGGGTAGATGAAGATCAGAAGCAAGAGGACCCTCTTCGGGTAAGGGATCCTGGTCGGTATTCTGAGAAGGTGACTCATCCACATTCTCATGCGCAGTGGCTTCAACAACACTTTTGTTGTTCTTTCGCACATACATCTTTCCCTTTCCATATTTATCAAAGGTGGGTTGTTCACTTTTCTGTGGCTCAACAACTTCATCATCCACTTCACAATCTTCACCAGCTCCCATAGGTAAAACTCTAAACATCTCAGAGTGCTCTTCATTGTTACGTTATTTTTTCCCCTGAAGAGGACTCGGAGGACGGGAAAAAGGAATGCCCTCAAAGAATGTGACATCCATGGCACTTGTATCCTTTCTGAGAAGAGGGATACCCAATAAAAAGACACTTGGTAGTGACAGGGACGCCACCAACAAAGACCTAGGGTTCAGGCCATACAAGGTGTATCAACGGCGAAAGAAGCGACTAAAGGACCAAGGAACGTCAAGAACCACCAAGGGAAGGCCCTAGAACTCAGTCAGGCATCAACAGGCAACGAACGTCCGTGGCTACAGGACGGACGTCCGGATTTCGAGGTGCTTATTGCTTAGTGAGCACGGACGTCTGTAGTGTACCACGGACGTCCGTGGACCCCAGGTCGGACGTTCGTGAAAACTCACGCATTAGTGTCATAAGTGACGTAATTGTCTTTTTTATCCTTAGTTTTTGTCCTTTTTGTAAGTTACCACTTAGTGTAACTTAGTACTTTTCTATTTTAGGTTTATTCTCTTGTAAATGGCTATAAAGCCCAATTTGTAAGCCATTTTGGGCACTTGATGAATTAATGAAATGATGCATTGCATTTTGAGCTTGAGAGAAGCTTTGAAGAGTGAGTCTTCTTCCCCGAGAGGGGTTTGGTGTGAGGCCAAGGGTGAGATGCCCATGTTACTTTGATCTTCTTTCTTCTATCTTCCAATTATCTTGCTAATCTCTTGAATTCCCAAATCTCCCTTTTACTTGATTGTTCAAATCTCAAACCCTAGATCTAGAGTAATATTGACGTCCATCCTTATGGATCGAATCCAATCCTAACCCATCGATCCATAACCGTTGTCGGACTCGAGCTTGCTCGATTTGAGCCATTTAACCGATTCGATTCAAAAGCCCTAGTGAGGAGCTACCTATTCCACGAAGAACTACGATCTAACGCCCCGACCTAGACAAAGCGAGAGTTCTATCTCTCGGATCGCCTCTTCCGCCATCCTAATGGATCCCGCACATCGGATTGGACCCTACGTGAGCCAAAGCATGGTCACCTAAGTGGAATCCCGAAAAACCCAAGGTATCGCTTTAATTTGTGATTAATTGCTTAATTAATTAGTTTAATTTCGGCAAATCATTACATCATGGGCATTCACGGATTTCAGGGTCGTCGTCCCGCGTCAGTTTTGGTATCAAAGCTTAGGTTCTAGGTTAGGGCATCTTTTGCATGTCATTTTAATTTCTTTAAATTTCATTCCATTTGCGTTCCATTGCATGCACGTCACGTGTTCGACAAAATCACCCTTTCATTTGTGTCCATATTAGTGTGCTCATTTGTGCGCGCACCGTGTGTTTGATAAAATTCCTCACTCACTTGTGTTTGTAGTTGTGTGTCATTTTAGAACTCGTGTTAGTGTGTTGTGGTCACCATAGACCCGAACATGATTGCCGATGCTCTTAAAGGCATCCAAGCCATGTTGATTACTATGAAGGATAGGATAGATGCCATGGAGGAAGCCCAAACGGCTATAGTTGCCTCTAACGAGATGCTTCTCAACCGCTTGAATCGGTTGGAAGGTGATGAGGAGCATCATGACCAACGTGATGAGCGTAATGGTCCGCGCTTTGGGTGTGGTGAACAGCCTGGGGGGCGACATCGGAATCATAGGGAACTAGTTCATCACGGAGATGACTACGACCCGGATGAGAAACTCCTCAAGAATGTTCGAGTTGAGTTTCCGACCTTCGATAGAAGAATGGACCCTTAGGTCTTCCTAGATTGGGTCTCCGATATGAATCACCATTTTGAGTGGTATGGCATGGACAATGAGCGGTGTGTTAGACTTGCGAAAATGAAGCTCATTGGACAAGCTCGACTCTTTTGGGTCACTGTTGAGCGCATGTGTGCGAATGCGGGTCGTACTCCCATTACCCGTTGGGAGGACATGAAGGAGCGTCTCACGGAGAAGTACGTTCCTTTATCATACTACCACCGCCTACTTGATCAATGGCAAAATCTGCGCCAAGGTAGTATACCCGTAGCCGAGTACATTGGGAAGTTTGAAGAGCTCATGATGAGAGCCAATGTATCGGAAGATCCTCAAGTCACTCTTTCAAGGTTCCGCACCGGGTAGCGATTGAACCTCCAAAAAGAGTTGATCTCCCACCCCGTCGACACTCTTGAAGAGTGTTATGCCGTTGTGCAAGACCTTGAGAGGTACTTGAAAACAACGGTGGTGAGACGATTTGAGCCGCATGCCAGTAGCCATAGAGTTGAAGAAGGGAGGCCTAGTGCTGGAAATCCACCTCCCAAACCGACCCAACCCACTCCTATAAATGTTCGAGTTGACAAAGGGAAAGGTGTGATAGGTGAGTCCTCAAAGGGTGGCACTCAAGCCAAGTGCTATAAATGTAATGGGTTTGGCCACTTTGTCGCCCAATGCCCTACCCAAGACCCACAAAGGACTCTCTTGGTTGAAAGAGAGGTTGATGAAGGTGAAGAAGAGGAAGTTTATGAACTGGAAGTCACGCCTAGTGATGAGGAGGGTGACGACGGTAACCGAGCACTAGTTTGTACCCAAGAGTGTTTGGTTGTGAGGTGTGCCCTTGCACAACCTCAACGTGAAGAGAAGGTTGATTGGCGTAGAGATAACATTTTCAATACTTTTGCCAGGTGTGGGGAGAAGAGTTGTAGAGTCATTGTGGATAGCGGGAGTTGCACAAATGTTGTGTCTACACACACCATTACCCGCTTAGGGCTTACACCCAAGCCCCACCCGAGACCGTACAAAGTCGCATGGGTCGACTCCTCTTCCATCCCCGTGTCCCAAAGGTGTCATGTGCCGATACAATTAGCCTCGTATTCGGACACCTTATGGTGTGATGTGGTGTCGATGGATGTGAGCCATATCATCTTGGGGAGGCCATGGCTGTATGACATGGACGTGACTCTCCTTAGGCGTTCAAATGTGTGCACGCTCATGCATGGGGGCAAGAAGATAAAATTAAACCCCTTGCTTCCCAAGACACCATCGGACAAGAAAGTTGAGAAGAAGGGCGGTCAATCTAAGACCATCAATATCGTGAGCCCTTCGGAGTTTGAGAGAGCGTCATTAGATGAGAGTGGTATATGTTGTCATCACCGTTGAGCGTGCTCTCGAGTCTATGGGTGACTATCCCAAGGAGGTTGGGCCAGTTTTGAAAGAGTTTGTGGATGTCTTCCCGGAAGACTTGCCCAATGAACTCCCTCCCATGCGTTGCGTGACATTCAACACGCAATAGACTTGGTTTCCGGATCTGCCCTACCAAACCTACCTCACTATAGGTTGAATCTGGCGGAGCATGCCGAGTTATCGCGGCAAGTTGATGAGCTTCTACGGAAGGGGTTCATCCAAGAGAGCTTGAGCCCATGTGCCGCACCCGCACTACTCACACCCAAGAAAGATGGCACGTGGCGGATGTGTGTGGATAGTCGAGTCATTAACAAAATTACGGTCAAATATCGATTTCCAATACCGAGGCTCGATGATATGTTGGATATGATGGTTGGGGCTACTATCTTCTCTAAAATAGATCTCAAGAGTGGCCACCATCAAGTCCGAATCCGCCCTGGTGATGAATGGAAAACCGCTTTCAAGACCAAGGATGGTCTTTATGAGTGGATGGTCATGCCTTTTGGGCTTTCAAATGCCCCAAGCACCTTCATGAGGCTCATGACCCAAGTGTTGCGACCATTTATCAGGAAGTTCCTTGTAGTGTATTTTGATGACATTTTGATCTATAGTCACGACAAGGAGCAACACTTTATCCACCTTCGGTTAGTTTGTGAAACATTGAGAGGAGAGAAATTGTATGCGAACTTCAAGAAGTGTACCTTCATACAACGATCCGTTGTCTTCTTGGGGTTCATCGTCTCGACCGATGGTATGGTTGCGGACCCGGAAAAGGTAAAGGCTATTGTGGAGTGGCCCGAGCCCAGGAATATACATGAGGTTCGTAGCTTCCATGGGTTGGCCACCTTCTATCGTCGCTTCATTCGAAGCTTTAACACCATTATGGCTCCCATCACCGATTGTATGAAGAAAGGGGAGTTTCAATGGAGCAAAGCCGCGACAAAGGCCTTTGTCGAGATAAAAGGGAAAATGTCTAGTGCACCCGTCATGCGCCTACCGGACTTTTCAAAGGTCTTTGACATCGCTTGTGACGCTTCGGGTGTAGGAATAGGCGGAGTGCTTAGCCAAGAGGGCTACCCCATGGCCTACTTTAGTGAGAAGCTCAACGAGGCAAAGCAAAAATACTCCACCTATGATAAGGAGTTCTATGCGGTCGTCCGATCCCTTTGGTATTGGAAACATTACCTTAGACCGCAGGAATTTGTCCTATTTTCCGATCATGAAGCCTTACGCTTCCTTGCTTCCCAAAATAAGTTGAACCCAAGGCATGCGACGTGGGTCGAGTACCTTCAAGGGTTCACATTTGTATTGAAGCACAAGGCCGGTGCTGAAAACAAAGTGGCGGATGCTCTTAGTCGTCAGGTAACGACTTTGCAAGTCATGAGCACCGAGGTTGTAGGATTTGAGCAATTGATCCAAGATTATCCCGAGTGCCCAGATTTTGGGGCGGAGTACATTGCTCTACGGGACAATCCTCCCAATGCCAACTCCAAGTATACCCTCCAAGATGGGTATTTGTTTATGGGAAATCGTCTATGCATCCCTCGCACGTCATTATGTGACTTCCTCACTTGGGAATTACATGCCGGAGGGATTGCCGATCATTTTGGGCGCAACAAGACCATCGCACTCATTGAAGATCGATTCCTTTGGCCGGGTCTTACGCGTGATGTCGCCCGAATTGTGCACCTATGTCGTACTTGCCAAGTTTCCAAGCAACAATGGAAAAATACCGGCGTGTACACCCCTTTGCCGGTACCACACACGCCTTGGCAAGACGTCTCTATGGAATTTGTGTTAGGTCTTCCTAAGACCCTCCGCAAGCATGACTCTATTTTTGTTGTCGTGGACCGCTTCTCCAAGATGGCCCACTTTATACCGTGTCACAAGTCCACGGATGCAACCCATGTGGCGAAGTTATTTTTCAATGAGGTAGTGCGCCTCCACGGGTTACCCAAGACCATTGTGTCGGATATGGATGTCAAGTTTACAAGTTACTTTTGGAAAACCCTATGGCACATGATGGGTACGATGCTCCAATTTTCTTCGGCATATCACCCGCAAACCGATGGCCAAACGGAAGCTGCCAATAGGAGCCTAGGCAATCTACTTCGTTGTCTTGTCGGTGCCCACATTAGGACTTGGGACTCCATTTTTCCATTAGCCGAGTTTACATATAATAACTTCGTCAATAGGTCCACGGGTAAGAATCCGTTTGAAGTGGTACATGGTCATAAGCCAAGGACACCCCTAGATTTGATTCCTATGTCTGCATCTCACCGCACATCCGAGTCCGCGGATACATTTGCACAATATATTCATAACTTGCATGCCGAAATTAGACGTAAAATTAATTCGAGCAATGATAATTACAAGTTATCGACGAATTTCCACAAGCGTTTCAAAGAATTCCAAATCGGTGAGCATGTGATGGTTCGAGTTAGGCCGGAACGATTCCCATCGGGAATCGCGAAGAAGCTCCAAGCCCGCGGTGCCGGACCTTATAGGATTGTGGCAAGGAGTGGTCCGAATGCATATGTTCTTGAGCTTCCTCAAGACATGGGGGTTAGTTCAACCTTCAATGTGGAAGACCTAGTTCCTTACCTAGGCTCAACCCCACTCCCTTGCAATCCTTTCCAAACATCCTCCACTCATGCACCAACCCAAACCTTGCAACCTGTTCCACCTCCTCCAAAAGAACCTAAAAGAGATGTGATCGAGAAGATCTTAGATGATCATGTGGTCTCCACCCATGATGGGGGGTTTCAAAGGTACTTGGTGAAGTGGATTCAAAAGCCGGAATCCGAAAATACATAGATCACTGAAGAAGTCCGCCGCCTAGACCCCGACTTACTTGATCGCTACCATGACCGTTCTTCATTGGTGATGAAGCCTTTTCGGTCTGGGGGAATTGACGGGGATGCCACCAACAAAGACCTAGGGTTCAGGCCATACAAGGTGTATCAACAGCGAAAGAAGCGACTAAAGGACCAAGGAACGTCAAGAACCACCAAGGGAAGGCCCTAGAACTCAGTTTGGGAGCACCAGGCATCAACAGGCGACGGACATTCGTGGCTACAGGACGGACGTCCAGATTTCGAGGTGCTTACTACTTAGTGAGCACGGACGTCCGTAGTGTACCACGGACGTCCGTGAGTAGGTGGCGGACGTCCGTGGACCCCAGGTCGGACGCTCGTGAAAACCCACACATTAGCGTCATAAGTGACGTAATTGTCATTTTTATCCTTAGTTTTTGTCCTTTTTGTAAGTTACCACTTAGGGTAACTTAGTACTTTTCTATTTTAGGTTTATTCTCTTGTAAATGGCTATAAAGCCCGATTTGTAAGCCATTTTGGGCACTTGATGAATTAATGAAATGATGCATTGCATTTTGAGCTTGAGAGAAGCTTTGAAGAGTGAGTCTTCTTCCCCGAGAGGGGTTTGGTGTGAGGCCAAGGGTCAGATGCCCATGTTACTTTGATCTTCTTTCTTCTATCTTCCTATTATCTTGCTAATCTCTTGAATCCCCAAATCTCCCTTTTACTTGATTGTTCAAATCTCAAACCCTAGATCTAGAGTAATATTGACGTCCATCCTTATGGATCGAATCCAATCCTAACCCATCGATCCATAACCGTTGTCGGACTCGAGCTTGCTTGATTTGAGCCATTTAACCGATTCGATTCAAAAGCCCTAGTGAGGAGCTACCTATTCCACGAAGAACTACGATCTAACACCCCGACCTAGACGAAGCGAGAGTTCTATCTCTCGAATCGCCTCTTCTGCCATCCTAACGGATCCCGCGCATCAGATTGGACCCTACGTGAACCAAAGCATGGTCACCTAAGTGGAATCCCAAGAAACCCCAAGGTATCGCTTTAATTTGTGATTAATCGCTTAATTAATTAGTTTAATTTCGGAAAATCATCACATCATGGGCATTCATGGATTTCAGGGTCGTCGTCCCGCATCAGGTAGCCTTAGGATCAAGTTTACTCCACTGAATGTTGGGGATGTGAGTAAAACATAAGGAACCAAAGATACATGGTGGTACTAAGAACATAGGGCGATGAGGAAACATAAGTTGGAAGGGAGAATGTCCTTCCAGAATAGGTGTAGGTAGTCGATTGATGAGGTAGGCAGCGGTGAGAACAGCTTCACCCCAGAGATATTTAGGAAGTTCATATCAAACAATAGAGATCGAGCAACCTCGAGAAGATGCCTATTTTCCTCTCAGCAACCCCATTCTATTGGGGGTATAAGGACAAGTAGTTTGCCACACAATTCCATGAGAGTGAAGATAAAATTGGAGAATGTGAGAGGGCTATTCCCCACCATTATCAGACCGAAGAACCTTAACATGCACATTAAATTGTGTGCTAACTAGGCTGTGAAACAAAGGAAAAATAGAGGCAACTTCATCTTTGGTACGCATAAGAAAGAGCATAGTGAGTCTAGCACAATCATTAATAAAACTAACAAAATAGCGATAACTATGCAAAGCAGTAACAAGGGACGGCCCCCACACATCAAAGTGAATAATTTCAAAAGGAATAACATATTTACTACCACTCAAGGGATAAGAATTGCGAATATGTTTAGAGAATTGACAAGTTTCACAATTAAACAAACTACTATCAATCCATGAAATTTTTTCGGAAATAAGAGTTTTAATAGACTAATATGAGGATGGTCATAGCGGGAGTACCACAATCTAGCTTCATCAATAGAAACCACCATAGTTGCAGGAAGAGATGTACCACACAAATCTTGAAAGAGGTAGAGTCCATGGATCAAAATATCGTCCAATGTCCGATACGTATCGGTATTGGACTCGAACAATACATTCGATACATTCAAATGTATTGAATGTATTGAACGATACATTCAATGTATCGTCATCATGACGAAATACCGTCGTATCGTCCGATACATTTGTAGAGTCCCTTCTCTTGCATCCATGACTAAGGATCTTCCTCGATTTCAGGTCCTGAAAAATACAATGTGATGGAAAGAATGTCACACTACAATGTATTTTACTGACAAATAATAGATTCATAGGCATGTTAGGAACTAAAAGAGTAGAGTCAAGGGACAAGGTGCCTAATGGAACACTCCCTTTACCCTTTACAGGAACAAGGGATCCATCAGCAATGCGAATATGAATAGAATCAGAAAGATTAGACACGGATGAAAATAAATCTGCCATACCAGACATGTGATCTGTAGCCCCAGAATCGATGATCCATGGGGACTAAGAGGTAGAGGTCACATTGGCAGACCCATAGGTACCTGACTCAACTATGTGGGAGGAAGATGTCTGTCCCTGTGTTGTCGTCATGCGCTGAAGGTGGCCTTGGAGATCCTGAAGCTCTCTTTATAAGCTCTGGAAATCAGATGGAGGGGGAGCTGAAGGAGGAGGGATGCTTTGACCAACAACTGGACTAGAAGTTTCCTCAGTGGAGGCTGAAATGCGCGACATGGAAGAAATTTCGGTTTCCTATGTAATTCCCAACATTTTTCTCTGGTATGACCCTTCTTGCCACAATGAGAACACAACAATTTCTCTCTTTCTTCACGAGAGAGGCCCCCACGACCACCACTTCTACCACCAGATTTGTCTCTACCACGACCAAAAGAAGTGAAGGATGGTAGGGCAGATCTCTCAGATATATCACCACCAAGAATCTGCATAAACTGTTGTCTGCTCTCCTCATGCTGAAAGAGGGCATACACAATACCAAGTGGAGGACACTCCTCTCTGCCTAGAATGTTTGATTTGACATTCTCATATTCAGGTCTAACCCCTTTTAGAAAGTCAAACACTCTCCTCCTTTCAGTATTTTTACTAACCTTGCTGACACACTAGTTGCACAGTTCTTCTTGATACTGGGCTAGTTCATCCCACAAACTCCTCATTTGAGTATAATAATCTCCAATAATCTTATCACCTTGCTTCATAGTGTTGATTTTGTCACTAACTTGAAACATCTTCGCGAAGTTTTGTTTCTGCAGAACGCATCCCTCACAGCCTCCCATAATTGTTTAGCATCACTGTCATACATAAAGGAATCACTAATATCTGGTTGCATAGAGTGTAGCAGCTATGTCATGACAGTTAGATTGTCACTTTCCTAATCAATATACTTAGGGTCATCTTCTTTGGATTTTTGGATATTCCCGTAAATGTAACCCAATTTTTTCTTCATCCCTAAGTACATAGCAGCAGACCTTGACCACGGAAGATAATTGGCTTCATTCAACTTCTTTATAGTAATTTGTAGGTTATGAGAGGTATCTCCCCCGCCAACGATCCCGGATTTATTCTCGTCCATGATTAGGAGATACCAAGATCAAAACATTTAAAAGAAAGAGAAGACCGGCAGCTTTCACAAGACCAACAACTTTCACACCAGCAGCTGTCACAAGACCACTGTTGCAGACATAAATTTCATAAGACAACTTGAACCAACAGCTTCGAAACACAAGTTCTCAGATTCCACGAGGCAACTCCAGCAGCTCTATTGAGAATCAACAGTTGTTGCATACATCACAAATCAGCAGCTCCATCGAGAATCGACAGCTCCAACAGGCCCAAGTTCAGCAGATGCCGTCACAGTGATCACAATTTTTTACAAAAAAATCTTGCAATCTGGGCACATTAGTGTTTGTATACACTCTCTCAATGAGTTTCCATGCAAAAGATCTAGAGGTTTCAAACTTTTAAGCTCTGAAACAAAAAATTGCAAAAATAGCTCCACGAGGAAGATGACAATGGAGGTCTTCAGAACTCCCATGAAGGAGTCTTCAAATCGCAACACCACAGAAGGGAAAGTTGTTCGGCTTGAGAATCCGATCAAAACCCTCCAAAAATAATCGAGAAAAATGTCAAAAAGGTTGTTGACGTCAGCATGATGCCATCATGCTGACGCCAGCGATGGTGTGGATGGCTTAGGGCTATAAAGCTTTCTAGGTTTGGTTCGTGTTGGCTCTGATACCAAGACAAAACAGTGATTTAGGTTTAGGGTTCAGTAATAGGAAGAAGAAAGAGAAAAGTAGAGAAATATTAGGGTTCAGTCAATGTGACCCAAATCCCAATGTGAATTATTATTTATATCATCTTAGCATATTCACGTATTACATGGTTCCAGAGTTAGGTGAATTGTACAATTTAAAATTCACCTAACTATACACACCCAAAGTTACTTACTACACACCCATACAACGGAAATAACATCTCCAACAGATATTTCATATGCAATTAGTGTGGTGTATCAGTTTATGGATGCTCCTCTTTCCTCATTTAGATGTTGTGTATCGTATTCTCAGATATGTGAAGTCCTGGAAAAGGGTTTCTACATAGTAACCATGGACACTTGGGTGTGGAAGTGTTCACTGATGCTGATTATGCCAAATTGGTTAGTGACAGAATATCTACTACCGGTTATGTCACCTTTCTATGGGGGAACTTGGTTCTTGGAAGAGTAAGAAGCAACAAGTTATTGCTAACGAATACAGAGCTATGTTCCAAGGCGCTAGAGAGGGAATGTGGCTGAAATATATCTTGAAGGACTTGGGTATCTAAGTTAAACTTTCAATGACCTGTATGGCGATAATGAAGCACTGATTGATATAGCTGAGAACCCAGAATTCCATGAAAGAACCAAGAACATTGAGGTTGACTGTCACTTTATGAGAGAAGGTTGAATCCTAAGAATTCAGCATTCGACATGTAGCCTCAGAAGATCAGTTAGCAGACATCCTCATCAAGGCAGTTGGGAAAGTCAGAATTAAAGGCATCATCCAAGTTGGGCATGATTGGCATCTATGCACCAACATAGCGGGAGCGTTAAACTATGTAATAGTTTGTGTAGTGTGTAGTTAGGAACATCGGGTGTGTAGGATGTTGTAGGCACTCAAGTAGTTTATTTATTTTCAGTTTCTCAATTTACATGAGATTGTATGTACATGGTTTTAATATTAATAATAGCATAGGGTTCGGGTTACAATGACTTAGCTCTAATTTCCCTCTATCTTCTTCTTCTTCCTCACAAGAAACCCTAATCCTAATTAGATCTAATCAACTTTATCTAAAACAAGTGGTGCAGTGGGGACAAAGACATCCGCTAAGACCTCCTTTCACGTACCCGACATACATCCTGTTAGCAATAACAATCTGAACACGTTCCAGACCAAACTGGTCTCTGGGCAATGGACAAGCACATGGTTTACAATTTCTATGTGGAATCCACACATGACAAATCTATTAGGCAGCTGCATTCCTCTGTGTATGTTCACAGTCTTAATGCAGTTCCCTGCTGCGGATCAGGAGAAGAAAAGGGCTATAGGAGGAGCTTTTATTTTCCACAAACCTGTCCAGGACTAGATGATCATAGTTGTCTAGCAATGTGGTTGTAGCAAGATTTGACCAAGAAGATTCCTTTAGGGCTAGTTCTCCCAATTCTCATATTGTGTTTTGCTGCACTGAGGGGCCGAGAGGAGAGGTTGAAGAAGATCTGCCATCTCCTCGACTTTATTATCCTTAAGGTTTCGCCTTAATGAAATGTCCCAAACCGCTTGACCTGAGGAATAATCCACAGAGTCCTTGACACACATGTTCTTGCCAGTGCTCAGTTGGAATATGCTAGGATATAACTTGTGAGTGGATGTATCTCAAAGCTATGGGTTGACCAGAATTTTATGGCATCCCCCTCCCCATTTTAAAGCGATGCAACTTGGAAAAGGGCGGTAGAGAAAAGTGAACACCTTTCCACCAGTTGGATGCCTATGGAGGCCTTTCCTACTGATGTCCCAACCGTTCTAGAAGCTTTGTATTTGTACAAAACTGACAAGGCCCGTGGACCTGCCGATCAGTATTGAGCCTCCAAAACCATTTGCCTAGGAGCACCCGAGTCACTAGATGAATCCTTCTGATTCCCAAGCCCCCATCTTGTTTAGGTAAACAGACCACAACCCTGCTAATGAGGTGCATTTTGTCCTATGGAACTATGGAAGTCTGCAACCGTTTGAAAAGATTGATGGTAGGACTTGGAGAATTGTATATTAGTGTTATAAAGTGTATTTAAGTTATATGATAGAACAGACATATTTTAGAGAAACAATGGTACTTGTAAGACAGATAATGTGATGTTATCATTTTGAACTTTGATGTTATGGTGCATAAAATTATTAATGTGAATCATGTGTCTGATTTGCAATGACTTTAATGTCCCTGAGTGACTTAGAATAAAATGGATATATATTTTGAAGCGAAAATGGAAAGCATACCGATAAAAAAAGACGTGAAAAGGATAGGTAAAGGTGACTAAAGATTTTTTTTATTGCTTTGAAGGGTGTTAGAATTGAAGAAAATCTTTATACGTTGCAGTGAATTGCAGTCAAAAGGAAGGCAGTAGTGGCGATAGATGAAAAAGAAAACCTGACTTGAAACATTTGGTTTATATTGTGGCTAATCAATAACCCAAGATCCTTAAAGTGTATCCAAATTTCTACAAAGTGAGTTTTCACCGGAAATGATTCAGGTTATATATATATATATATAATTGTCGTGAACTTAATTAAATGGAGAAAAAGTGGTGGATGCCTCAAAAGCTTGGGGTGGAAATATCATCCCCCTTTTATATTCTTTGTTTTTGTGAGCTAATATTTACAAAATATCATCATTCAATAAAACCATCTGTCCTAACATGCCAGCATGTTGAGTTTTCATCGTTGTTTCTTTTGACGTATCATGTATGTATTGAGACACTTGTCCCTAGGGATGTAGGTTCGGTTTGGCAAACCGAACCGAGATGAATCAGTTGGGTTTCAGTTCGTTTTTTTATATTTTAAAGATATTTTTTCGGTTTTTCTAGGTTTTTTCGGATTTTTTACGGTTTTCTCATGCTACCTAAACAGTTTTGAGTTTTTGTCACCCAAAACCGAAACCAAACCAAACCGGAATCGATTCCGGTTTGGTTCAGTCTGAATCGATTTTCGGACCAGTTTGGTTTTCTCGGTTTTCAGTTCAGGTTTCGGGTCAAAACTTGCATCCCTACTTGTCCCTATTTAAGGGGAGAGAGAGAGATTATAAGGGGCAAGATGAGCTATATCCTATTTAATAGGGGGTCTTTTATGTGCAGAAGGAGAGGAAATAGATGAGAGTCAGAATTAAATTAATAGGGAGGAGATAAAGTAAGATACTGCGAAAATGGAAAAAATAATAAAGGGAAAAGATTTCTGCAACTGACAATTGGCCTTGAAAGGGCAAGAAGTTATAAAAGCTGATGTAAGGAGTTCCTATCTAAGAGCTTTATGTAATTAGAAATTTAACCAGTAATCTTGACATAAATGTATAGGCTTTGTTTTATAGAAACGGGTACAAACATGGAATAAAACCTTGCGAGATCATCTAGTAATCACATGAAGCACAAAATGAGTTTAGAATCTGAATTGGGATGGGGTGTTGTTTTTCATATTAGTTTTAGTCTCTGTAAGTTTCTTGAATCAGGTTCTGTAGTTTGATTAGAAAACTATGTTTTAGGTTAGGCTTAGTCTTTATACTGCTGGAAGTTTAATTGTAAACTAAAGACAATTTTTTATTTATTGAAGTTTATTTAGAATAACCAAGAGTTCTACTTGAGTTCATGAACCCTAATATTGGTGTTTTTCTCTCTTTTTGTTGGTCGAATACTGAATTCTGGTTAGTATTGCTGCAATTTGAGATTTTTCTTCTCTTGATGTGATCTCTTCTTCTCCTACCTGCATCAAGTTGCATATGCCATCACCTATTTTCATCCAACAATTTCATGAAGCACAGCTAATCATGGTTTAAAAATTCCGCCCATACTGATATGTATCAGCAATAGGTATCGGTTTCGTCCATGCTAATAATGGTGCGTGTATATCTGTAACCTGAAGATATTTGCTGATATCTGTCTCTATCAGCTGATATGTCTTAATATTTTACTATGTTTTATTTGTTTATTTGTTGGCCTCAGGGTTGGCTGAGACATTTCAATATCGGCCCAAAGGGAGGCCAATATCCATGGCACTCTCATTTTTCAGTCTCATCTGCCAGATGAGATTCCACAATCCAGAGGTCTTTCGCAGCCATTAAGGTCTCCTAGCTGCTCTCTTGTATCCAAACAACCTCTAATCAAACAAGAAACATTATTTCTTTCCCGTCCCGGGGCATCCTAAAACTCACGTTTATCAAAGCTTCATGAGCTGAAACCATACACTAGAAGTGTTGTAACTAAATTCAATATTGTTGGATTTTACTTTATAATTTTCATGATAAAATCTGAACACATTTTCTCTTAATATAGATTCAGTTCGGATGAAGCTCTTTTTAGAGTATTCAGTTTTAGCAAATACAAGAAAGCTGCAACATATTGATTCTAGAACTTACCTGTTCTGTTTTTTGAGCCAAATATCTGGTTTCCTAAGAATCAATAAGGTTGGTCATTTTGATTTATTTGACCCTCCCTCTTGTAAACATGTTTTATTTACATAAACAGTTAATAGTTTCCTTTCATCTGATATGCTTTGTAAGTTAGTATAGTGGCTGATGAATTTACCTTTTATTCAATGCTCGAATTATTTTTGAGATCGACTTTGCTGTATCCTACATCAATAGATGGCACCCCTCAATGGAGAACTTTTTAGGCCATGCAGTGCTACTTAGTGCACATTTTTGGCCAATCCACTTCGCCCAAGTCGTGAGATGTCATGTGAACTTCACTTAACCCAAAGAATATATCCATCAGCAGGGCAGTACCTGTAGAATTCCGTAGGCCTAACTCAACCACAAAACCAGCTTGTAAGGTGAGAATTTCCTGGGTTATATATAGCCCACAGGCGATGTGGGACTATCATTCACTCTCCCTCACGTGTAACGTGTCTATCTACATCCCTGTGATACCTGCTCTGATACCATGTAGAATTCCATGGCCTAACTCAACCTCACAAAGCGGGTTTTGTGAGGTAGAGTTAGGCCTGCGGAATTCTATCATTCAGTACCATCCAATTCAAGCACTTCAATATGGACCCTACATTAGATATGAACTAACAGTAAAAGTGCTCGAAATGAATGTTTAGAATCCTTTGATGGGCACCAAGTTTAGGCTACCATCAGTTCACATGGTGATTTGCAAATTGGAAGGCTTGGATTGGTCAAGGATGTGTGGCAGCAGAACAAGTGCACTTGCGAGCGTTCCATCTATTGATGTAGGTGACTCCCCATTAATCTTTGTTTGCTATGGTTGGTTGCTGTTAAAAAGGATATGAACTGAAACCTAGTGCATCTTTACTTTTAGTGAAAACATTTCCTGATGAATTTTCTCATATTGATGATTGATCTCTTTTTTTCGTTTGTTAGTCATTGGAGATGTGAGAGGCAGGGGATTGATGGTGGGGATAGAACTCGTGACCGATAGGAAAGAGAAGACACCTGCCAAGGAAGAGACACTTATTTTATTTGAGAAGTTGAAAGGTAAGATATAAATATGCTGTTTTCTCATAAACATCTCCTCGTGAGTTGGTATATGGTTACTGACCTGTCAAGCTAGATTCAGAGCAGGTCACTAATTTTGGACACTGGGCACTATTTTCAAAAAGTGTGCCACATGATGCGAAAAGGTTGCATTGAAAAAATCTTCATTTGGAGGTTCAATCCCAACTTACCGTAATCCAAAATTAAAAATTCCATTGTGACTCAAAGAAATATGTTTTTTCAGTGCAATCTTCGTCACCACTGATCTTTAGATCGTGGTCTTAGCATCACCTGCCACACATTCTGAAAAATAGTGTCGTGGGTCTAAAATAGTGACCCGCTCTCTATCTTTCTTGGGAACAGGTTGGTTACTACCATATACCAGGTGTTTCTTCATTATCTGTTACTTTATTTTATTTTTCCATTTTAACATATTTGTTGTTCCTCATTGAAGATCTGGGAGTGTTGGTCGGGAAAGGAGGCCTGCATGGAAATGTTTTCAGAATAAAACCACCCATGTGTTTCACCAAAGATGATGCAGGTCCACTCTCTCTCTCATATTAAAAAAAAAGAAGCTAGTATAGGGTTATTGAGTAGTAGTTGGTCTTTTTTAAGGATCAGGGTCTTATTTTCTTGACACGTGGCACTATTTTCATCAAGTTTTCCAGTTGATGTGAAGATCAACGATGTTTAGATTTGTGCTTTCGAAGATTGCATCGGAAAAACGTTTCGATGGTCTTAGGCTCGGTCAAACGCTTTTCAAATGAATGTCATTTTAAAGGGCATTTGACTGACTCTAAACATCACCATAAAGATAGTTTATCGATGCACTGGTCGACAGCGCAGATCTAAACATCTTTGTATCAAGTGGCACACTTAATGAAAATAGTGCCACATGTCAAAAAAAGTGAACTGTTTCCTTTAAAAATTTAGAGTCAACCCTGTACAACATAAAAAAAGGTCTGGATAGTCATAGCTGGCTGCTATTTTTTTTGTTTATTTAAAATCAGTAAAAGCTATAATGGCATTCCATAAACGAAAATTGCAGCAGATCAAGGGGGCTGAGCGAGGAGCTCAATAGGAATGAAAAGCAAAAAAGAAAAAGAAACATAGAACACAACAGAAACAAAAAATAGAAAAAATAAAAAGTTAGTACAAGATATACACCAAATGTAATGTAGGGATCCAGATCGATCGAACCCCAGCCATGCACTGGCATGTCTAAGCGCTGCACATGCAACATCTTTCCAAGCGGCCATTCAATGAGCCACTTCTGGCACTGGCTTATTGAGCATTCCTAAGTCCCAACTATTCCACCAGTATTTTCTGTGGACCGCCAGTAACTTTATTAACCATCAATCCAGTCACTGTCATTTTTATGCTACTGCCTGTACAAGGAACAACCCACTTAACTGATAATCGGCATAAGTGGGCATGTGCACCAATGGTGGGTAGAGATGGTATATACAAGTTATCTATAGTTGACTTGCCGGAACTTTAACTTGTCCCTGAAGAACTTGTTTTTTTTATACGTAAGCTGGACTAGAGCACGCGACCTTTAGGTTGCAATATTGTGAATATGTAAAATGCAAAGGAACTTTGCTGAACAGATTAAACCAAACTGCAAACTGGTTGGCTGGGAACTGGTTCAGTCCCGTGTTCCCTGGATTTTACTGGTATTTTAAAATATTGAATCTAAGCCTCATTTAGAGATTTAACGACAAGCTATAGAGTATTTATTTTCATAAAAGCCAATAGCTTTGTAAAGATTTAGGGGCCACTTTCCAAATGGTGCAATCCACGTTAAAAATGTTGTGTGCGTTTGGATGAGCCAAAACGACTGATGACTTTTGCAACATTTGTGGCTTAGGTCTAAAGTGAATGACACAAAAGTAGATTAGACCACCTTTTTCCGGTTACAGGTTCGGGGAAGCACTTTGTCCGGAATTGAACTCTTCAACTATGTCCCTTAATATTTTTCATTTATCCTCCCCCTAGCAATAAATGAAAAGAAACTTTGACCCGAACCTGACACATGCTACTTATGCAATGTCTGACCCTGATTGTCTTTACCATGCACCCGTGTCATGTTCAGTGGGAGTCCATGATTTTTTTTGTTTTGTTTTCTAATGGCCCGGTGGAGCGTCAAAGTGTCCACTGAGTTTGTCGTAGGTGTCCAATCCGAGCACTAGGCGCAGGTCGATCTCCCAAAATTGTCAATCCTTAGAGATGCACAACTATTTCAGAGAACACAAATAAGTGAAAGTACGCTTAACGTTTCACGAATCCGGCTGTAGAAAATATCAATGCGTTTCTCTAGGTTGGCAGAGGGAGATTGACCCGACGGTGGTGCTCGTGTCAGGTGCATAATTCCAATTCCAATTCAACCTTGAACCATG
Source organism: Chloranthus sessilifolius (assembly GCA_021018995.1). NCBI lineage: Eukaryota > Viridiplantae > Streptophyta > Magnoliopsida > Chloranthales > Chloranthaceae > Chloranthus > Chloranthus sessilifolius. The sequence goes on along the minus strand of CM037594.1, from coordinate 116,135,999 downwards.
ACTTGTTTCTCTACTGCAGATTTCCTTGTAGATGCATTGGATTACGCCATTTCAGGCATGTGAGGAATGGATTAGCATATGGAAGCCAAAATGGGCTCAGAAATCAGAATTGCTGGGCACAAATTATGCAGAGAACAGATCCCAGGAGATAAGTATATCTTTCAGTGCCCTTTTCAACGTTCTTCCAATAGGAACACAAAAAACTGTGCCTGTTTTGCTTTCCTGAAAGAATGAAAAGATTAATGTGATTTAGTTTGGCCTGCAAGAATGAAAAGATTAATGTGATTTTTAGGTTTATTTGAAGAAATCAAATTCATCATTTTATGATCTATATTACTATAATAATGAGATTTGAATTGTTAAAAATTTGAAGTGAACGAGTTAATGGCAAGTACAATTATTTGAAATTTAGGGTAAGTATTGATCTCAAAATAAATATCATCTATTATAATAATTAGGGGAGTTTTATTAGGTACCTAATCATAGCATCACTAGCAGTGCACGCTCTCCTCGGGTCAATCTTCTGCCAAAATGGTCAAGCCTCGGGATTTGCACAACTATATATGAGCATGCAAATTAGAGAAAGTATGCTTTTGACCGTTCACTGATTTAGTGCTCAAAACTATTCAAGCATCTACTGCCTACGGTTGTTAGATACCTAATACCTCTCTGCAGTTGCTCATAGCATGTGTGATGTAGGACGGAAATGCACTAATCCTAAAGTAGTGTTAATTTTTCACGATAGGATTAGGGTTTCAATATCCGGGATTAAATAAAAATAGAGAAATAGGGAAGATAGAAAAAATTATTAGAATTTCACCAGGGAAAATATTGGCCTCGCACCAAACCCTAAACTCAAGAAAGACAAAACTTCTCAATAAACAAAGATAGCACATAGCAATCAAATTTCAATAATCAGCATTAATTGTTTTCTCAAAAGAGATTACAATGTGTTTATAAAGGAAAGAAACTCTAGGAATACTATTAAAAATAAAACTCATAAAATAATTATTAAAATTCTCTAATCTAACGGTCCCAATTAATTCCATCACTAATCTTGTTTATTATGCGATCACTTTTGAAGGATCAAACGATGTTTAATTGACGAGAAATTGGTCTTATTTGAAAGCTTATCGAAATAGCTTTCTAACAAAATAAGAATCACACAATTTCAACATGTATTGAAGGTTTTATGACCGAGGTTGCGTTGAAAGTGACGAAATTAACAGTCACATATTACATATATGTGTCTGACCCTTAAATAATTCAAGTAAGGAAACTAATTTTAAAACAAACCACTCATTACACGAATTCTAATGAAAATGAAACTAAACCTAAATAAAATCACCTAAGATAACGTGCACACGAGCCTTCAACTCATCTTTAATGGACCTTTTAAAAACTCATTCGCACGTCGACTATCTTTTTTGCTTTCTCTTTTTTACCCGGTGATTATCTCGATGTGTAAGCTTTAATTTCGCATCAGTTAATGTATTACAATATTGCTCATATTAAAGGGAACAACTCTGCTTGCTTACCTCATTTCACAAAACAAGTAAACACTTTTTAAAAAAAAAATTAACATCAAAACAACACTTATTTGTCTTTATTACTTTGAAGAGGACTGCCATGAATCTCACAGCTGAAAATTTTGTATGCTCCACCTTGGAATCCATGAAAGCCATGTTTTCGAAGGACTCTGCAGCTAAGAGGCAACTGCTCCCATTATAAGCCACTAATATTTGTAGTCATTGAAACATTTAAGAGCTCTTGGAAAGAGATTACAGGAAAATTGAACAGTTTAACAGTGAGATTTTGAAAAATTCCAGGTCAACAAACCCACTAGACAAGCTTCATCGAAAGTATTGGGGCAAAGTGTCGTAAGCATTCAATCTAATATTTCTTTGTTACTTTAGTGGATTGTTCCTTTAGCTAGATCCTAGTTTTTTTGTATAGACAGCCCAGATGTAGTATCTGTACAAACTTGCACGCAAAGAAAATCTGTTTTCGTCATAGCACACTGGAAGTATACTCGGAGAAAGGGCGAGAGCAGGCATGGAGATTAGAACTCATGACCTTTTGCTTCTACAAGGGAAGAGATACCACTGGTGACCCGTTCACTCTTGAGAGTGGAAGTAGCATTGATTTTGTACATATCGCACTATTTTGGCGCATTGTGGTTGTAGGTTGGATTCATCGTAAGATTCCATTCAAAAAGTATTTGCACCTTATGATAAGAGTCATATTTGTTTAGCATGTCCATATTTTGGTGCTTGTAGCCTCACTTTATTTTTATTTTTTTTGATCGATAACTATGTATTTTCATTCAAAAAAGAAAAATATAAAGAAGATCGAATTGAGTGAGGTGCTCGAAGAACAAGAGAGAAAAAAAGAAAAAAGAAAAACAACATAAAAAAACCCAATAAAAAAGTGCCCTCAAGCACAAGAGAAGGGGTAATACGAGGACCGAACTTGCAATCACCTTTCAGTTGACCAAGTTTTACCCCATACAAACCCCAAAAGGTGAATGCAGCTGCATATCTCCTCCAGGATAGTCGTTGACAATCTAAATCTACCTTCGAAAATTTGAAATTTTCGTTCCTTTCAAATGATGCTTGTATTCTCTTAATCACACCGTTGAAATAGTTTTTCGACACCATCTATCTATGACCTAGATCTTGGGAGTGAACAAATTGGTTACCCTATTCCAACCCCTACTGAATTTAAACTAAAAGAAACAGAGCTTTCTCTTGACTTTTCCCCTCCAAAAACGTTCCAAAAATTCGTACCATCCTACTACAATTAAGGGTGGCAATGGGCTGGGCTCGGGCCTCAAATTCTACTATAAACAATCCAGGCCTTATAAAAAATGACAGAAATTGAAGCCCAAGCCCAGTCCATTGCCTGGAATGAAGAGACTTGCATGGACCATAATAGCTAATGGTAGTGCTACACCTACACGTTGGGCCTTTTGAGCCTGAAGCCCCATTGGCCTGGCCTGATCCAGTCCATTCGTCAATCGGACCTCAGATATCAGATTGGGCCTGAAACGTCAACCTACCTCTTAATCACGCAGTCCAAGTAGTGTTTTCTCTTTTGAAAGCAAATTTTAGTAATTAGGGAAAAATAAAAATACTTTGAATATCAAACGGAATATAAAAAAAAAGCCCTGTAACGTAAGAGTACAAGTTCGAACTTAGCTTACGTATAAGAAAAGAGTTAGTCTATACTGGATGTCCACTCATCATGAGTGGACATCTCAGGCCCCATGTTGTTTTGATTAAGTGACTTGTACAGATTTTCATGCATTAGAAGTTTATACAAGTCACTCAATCACAATGACATGTGGACTGAGATGCCCACTCATGATAAGTGGAAACTCATTCTAGACAGACTTATAAATAAATAAATAAATAAATAAATATATATATATATATATATATATATATATATATATATGAGCTTCATGATTGCCATTGCACTCCCTCGGAGGTGGAGTCGAGCTGGCAGGGCAGCCCTTGTGGCTCGTGCAATTGATATTGTACTGTCGTTAATGTTCATACCGACAGTAAATAAGCTACTAACTAGGGTAGTAAACTACCCTAAATCAAAGAAGAGTATGCTAACAACACGTTTCTTAGGGCTCGTTCGGCAGTTTATGCAGATAAACCCATTTTCTGAAGAAAATGACGACCTTAGTATCCGGTCAGAAACTCATTTTCTAAGAAAAGCCATTTTCTAAGTGATTATTCTTGAGTTACTTAGAAACTCATTTTCTTAATAAAGTTGACATTTTCTTGTGTTCTACACTTCTCAAGAAAGTAAAAGAAAGTGCATTGTGTATTTTTACATTCTATAGTCGCACGTATTGATGACCTTCATCAAAGTGATTATATTGATCGGATGATCGTCAAATTTTATATTTTTTAAATCAGTAATGTGTTTAACACTTTGGTCGAGCAAATTCTCGACATATTGTCTTAAACGTGAATTATTTGATGTAATTGTTAGTACATGTGTGAACGTTAAAAATATATCGCAAATATGGGTGTGTAGAAGGCCAATGTTGACAAACTATAAATACAATTTTTTTGCATTCGATTATGTCACTACAAACAAAATTATGGCATGATTTAAACAGACATTAAAAACACGTTTTACAAAAGTGAAAACTAGTATACTACCGCAAAGGAGGCATCATCGTCGTCCTCTGGGACAGTGGGTGGAAGTCGCTCTGTGCTTGGCAATAAAATAATTATTTTTAAAAAATAAGGCTTACTCCATAAACCAAATGATCAAAGGAATTATTCAAATTATTTAGGGAGCCATTACTTGCACTCGCTTTTTAAGTGATTGCACCGAGATTAAAAAAAGACTTTGTATTTTAGGGGCATGTGACATGTGAAAAAACAATATGGGCCATCTGATATAAAGTTCATGATCTATAGATCCTTAATGGATAAGATTGGCATGAAATATAATCTTTATCAAGTGATAAAATATAATCAAAGGCTATTATTTGATTCAACGGTTGACAATAATAGATCATATGATAAAAATCGTGTTTTGTTCAAATCTTATCCACTAAGGATCTATAGATCATGAACTTTAAATCAGATGGCTTAGATTGCATTTCATAAGTCTGTCCCTAAAATACAACGTCTTCCTTTAACCTCGGTGCAATCACTTAAAAATGCATTTGCAAGTAATGACTCCCATTTTTTATTATAATAATAAAAATTAAAATTTTATTCGAATTTTTCAGATGATCAAAAATCAATTTTCAAATGAAATTAAACAAACTCAGGTCAAGGTTCTCGCTACAGGACAAAATATAAGGGGCACCCACTTAACCCAGCTCCTTCCCACAGATGTCGAAATATGAAGACTCTCGCTTATTTTGACACATGTATGGCAACAATCCATCCAGCTAACTAAGGAGGAGAAGCTTGGCTTGAAGCTTCTCAAGAGTTAAATAGTAATTTTCTCTTTCAAAATAGAGGGCGACCCATCAAGTTTCTCTCTCTCTCTCTCCATCGCCGCCATCGACGATCGCCAAACTCAACTTTCATCGCAGCCAGCGATGACCACCAAATTCGTTGTTCAGTTGCAATGAACCAGTGGTTAGGGGTTTATAGATGAGTTATATGTTTTCCAGCGAGTTGGATTGGTTGTTGGATTTAGGGCTTCGATTTTTAGGGAATTATGTAAATCGGGCAGTAATCAAGTGTGGTAAGTGGAGGTAGAGAACAGAGAGATACAAAATAATTGGCAATAAACCGTTTGCTGGTGCCGGCACTGGTTTCCTTCGGAGGATCGATCCAGTAAGTCCCTATGGTGTACTATAGTTCTACAAGCTCAGTTTCTGAACTTTCCTGAGCAATTATCTCGGAAAGCAATATGTCGCTTTCAGCAAAAAATGCTCGAAAAACACACAGCCCCACAAAACTTAAGAAAATAAGAAAAGCTCCGAAAATGCTCCGAAAAGCCATTTTCTGCAGAAAATGGTCAGGAAACTAGATTTCCTGAGCCCTCCAATGAGGCCTTAGCCAAGGTAGAGTTCGAGGAAAGAGAAAGGAGGAGTTACTAGTACAACTCATTGATAGAAATGGTCTCTCTCTAACTACTTGGAAGAAAATCACAAAATGATCTGAATCAGGCGATGGAGGTTATGGGCAAAGGATTTGACCTTCACTTTTAGGGACGTGTGTCATGTACAATCAACATCTGGCCGTTTGATAGACGCGCCATGATCTTAAGATCTATTGTGAGGAAGATTAGAACAAAAAATATTCTTCATCGTCTAATTCAAATCAATCAATAGTTTTCGTTCATAAAAAAAATTGTGTGATACCTTCTATTAAACAGGTGAGAATAGTCGTATCTAAAAAACAAATTATTTGGGAATCAGGGGCTTCCAAATACAAGGCTGGCAGGCCCAGATATTTGTCCATGTCAAAGATTAAAAATTCAGATTTCATTTTGGTTTCCAGTTGGACCAAAATCAAAATTTTGAACTGAAATTTTGAATTTCGGCTGAAAACTTCAATCCCATGCAGTTTTAACCGAAATTATGGGTTTACGATTTTATTTTATTTTTAGTAGGGATCAAAACCGAAACATGAAGATTTTAGCCGAAATTTTGAACCATGGTGCATATAAGCTCCTCTTAAAGTCTTCAGCAATGTATTGCGATGTTATTTTAGGGCAAAATTATGTCCTTTACTGAGAGCTTCATTTGCCAAGGCATGTTTAAAAACGCTAGCGTTTTTTTAATTCTTTTTCTTTATTTTTATAACAAAGAAATTCATTGAAATCAAAAACCAAAGTTTAGGCCGGGTGACCCCAAAGGTCGGTAGGGGGCGCGATGTGATGGATCAATACTCTCAATACTAGCAGGCTGGTGTGTGAGTCTTGGAGCTAGGTAGGTTGGCTCACACCAACGCGTTAGCCTTAGAGTTAGGTGTGTGATGCGCGATGGTGGAGGTGTGCAAGCATTGCGTTGCGTCGCTGCTCCCTTATGTGTGGCGAAGATGGTTAATTAAGCTAGGTAGTGTGCTTCAGTCATGGAAGTGCAGGCATGTGTGTCGCAAGGGGCATGATGCGTTAATATAGGAGGCAACAATGTAGGAGAGTTTCCGTCCTCTAGGCAAATAGTATCATCGCTGATGGAGGGTTATGTTGGCCTCGTTGTTGTAGCATTGAGGCACCACACGAGCGTGGTAGACGTGTGTCAGGTTGTGCCCCCGTGACAGCAAACTCTCAAGTTGGAACAAAGCTTACTTTATTTGGTATTCCTTTTTCCTTTCTTTTCTCAAATTTTTTTTAAGGGTTCAGGTTGTTGAACTTGATAACAAGAGGCGATATTTTATTTTTATTTTTATTTATTTATTATTATTCTATTTTTTTATAATCTGGATAACCGAGCGTCTTAGAGCAGCCGCTTAATCCCAGGGGCACATGCACACCCCAAATTCAACACATGTCGGGTCGGCACAGGATATAAATCCCTAGGGTGGCCTCAGGGGGGAAGGGATTCGAACTAAGATATCATACTTTTGGAAGCAAGTATCTGGCCAGCTCGCCTAACCCCTTGAGGTTACAAGAGGCAATTTTTTTTCTAGGTGTGCCACTTGATGTGAAGATTGGGATGCTCATATCAGGTGGATTGAAGATTAAGTATAAAAAAAAATAAAAAAACCTATATTGTGTGATTTGAAGTAATTAAATGCTTGTAAAAGGTAGATTTAGGGCTCTCAATGGGCCGGATTAGGGCCGGGTTAGGGTTCAATCCGGCCCTAACCTACTCGGACCGGGTTCCCAATTTTTTCAGCTCGGCCGGGCTTGAGTGTTTTTCTGGGCTTTTTTTCGACTGTTTTTTTTTTTAATAAATTTTGGTTAGGTTATTTTTTGGGGCTGTTTTTTTCTAATAAAATTGGGTTGGGTTTTTTTTTTTCTACTAAAAGTTTGAAGAAAGTTAAATATTTAATTATATTACTATTATAGAGGCTCAGGTACATGATTTTATTCAAATATTTTATTTTAATTTGTTGCATAATGATTATAATGAACAACGGTTGCTTGAAAATCTATTAACAAGCCACCCAAGTTGTGTAGCTAAAAAACTATGCAACCGTTGCTTAAAAATAAATTGAGTCATCAAATTTGTCCAACCAAAAAATATATGCACAAGGTTATTGCACTTTTGATTTAAATGCTCCAAGTATAAATTGTTCAACGGTTTAATCTCAGGGCATTTAAGTAAATCATGTTTAACTATATAAAAAAAATTATAATTATAAAAGATAAGCATAATATATATATATATATATATATCTGGGCTGGGTGAGGGCTGAATGTTGCAACACTCAACTCAAGCCCGGCCCGGATTTATTTGGGTTGCAATATGCTTAGCCCGATCTAGATACCGGGCCGAGTTTGCTTAATAAAAAATATCACTTTTTTCAGGCCGAATGCGGGCCAAAATTTAGGCTGGCCCGGCCCATTGAGAGCCCTAGGTAGATTTGCCTCGTTGACACTATAACCCATATTTTAAACTGCTTTGAATTAGATAATAGACATATGTTGCCAATGCAATCTTCTACGTACCAGATCTAAGCATCTCCGTATTTGCATCAAGCGGCAATCTTGATGGAAAGAACATGTTACATGTCCAATTATGGTGATCAATGTGTCCATTACTTCCGATAAATTTTTAAAAAAAAATCATATAAAAAAATAAGGTTAGTTTACTATATCTTTTCAGGAGAAATGTGCATCCCTCCAACCATGGATCAAAATATTGGAAAATCGGTACGTATCGTCCGAGCCGAAAATCGGTACGTATCGGACGATACATATACGTACCGGAATAGTAACATACCGAACAATATATTAAATGTATCGTCCAGTATTAGCCATATAAAAGAGCGATACAATACATTTAATGTACCGTATCATTCACCTCCGATACGTATCGGTATTGGACGATATTTTGATCCATGCCTCCAACCCAATTAACTGTCCTAACCCTTAAATCAGTGAATATTCTGTTGATCATGACTCATAATTTTGTTTATCATTCGAATTAAGTGAAACATTGAGTAAACTATACAATCTTTTATGTTGATAAAAGTGTGCTCATTTATGATACAAGAATGAAAAGGAAAAATTGAGTGATTGATGCCTTTGACTATAGTCACCAAGTTAGGGTTTGGCAATAATTTGGTGAGGTTAAAATTTAGAAAAATCGGATAAGTTGAGAAAATTATTTAAAATATAAAAAAATATTTCAAAGTATAAATTTTTTTTTAAAACTCGAGAATTATTTGCAGATTTTTAAAAACACATCCCAACTAATTTGGAGAACATTGAATTGGAGAATTATTCTCAAATTTTTTCATAAATTCGACGATTATTGTGACTATGGACAACAATCTTGCATGATTGAGAAACATAATTAATCCTACTTCATCATGATAGATGGGGCAGTCAAGCGGTCAATGTCAGGCCCACCTGGTTTTTCGACCAGTATGGTTGCATTATCACTCAAACAGCTTCCTGCTGGGTGGAAAGCTGGTCTGCCAAACTGATTTTTGGCTCCTAGCAGGAGCCAAAAAAGAACAGAAAATGGGAAGAGTGGCCCAAACACGGCCCAAATGCTCCAAACAAGAGCAGCGAGACAGGCAGAGTGTTTCCAAGACCCATTGTTTACATAAAGCACTTTAAATGGATGGCTAGATTTGCACGGATGAAGGAAACTGTTTTACTTGGTCAAGGATGTGTGCCACTTGGCAAAACAAATATACGAGACTCCTATCTGTTGAAGCAGGTGACACCTCATTAATCCGTATATTTTATCTTTCTTTCAGCAGAGATACCACTACCCCGAAAAAAGGGATTCATGGGCGGGCAAACTGCAGTACCAATGTAGTTAATAGGTTACTTTAATATATATATATATATATATATATATATATATATATATATATATATGTAATTCTTTCGGATTTGAAGGAATTAAGGGAAAATTCTGAAATTTTATGAATCTTGCTATTATGTGGGCTTTTTGAACAGAGAGAAATAGTCAAATTTGTAATATGAAAAGAAAGCATGTTTCTATAATTTTTAAGAATGTTGGAAATTCGACTTTAAATTGGATCAAGATTGGATGTTGTTCAACGCGTAATGAAGGTGTAGACTTTATTCATAAATGAAATAGCCTGTGCATGTAATCATTTTCCTCTCGTGTATAATTGTACTTTTTTATAGATTTGGCAAATCCATTGACATGAGGATAAAGTTTTTTCAAGTGACGGGTAATTTTTTTTAGATTTGCTAGCATCTTGCTAGCGTTTTTTTTCAATATAATAAAAATTACTAGTTATCGATCAAAAAATAATATACATATATAATAAGTCTTATGCATTTACCCTAAACAACATTATCCTTACAAGTAAAAGGAATCAAGGAACACCATTGTTCATAACTATATTAAAAGAGAAAAAGTAACTCTCGATGGATTCCACTTCTCCAAAGCACGAAAATATGACGTCTTAGTGGACATTAGCTAAATTGCAGCAGTGCAACTTGGGTTTTTTATTATATAGGGAAATGGGATGGTGCATTGTAATGCAGCCCAAAATGCTACATATCAATATTAGATCACATGCCACATGGCATGTGATCTCCAAAACAACACCTGTTTGGAGTGTTGTGCCCCTATACTAGTGGCACTGATTTTTTTTATTATTATTATTTTTTTTTTAAACTATGGTTTTGTAACTTTTTTGCTAAGGTAATGCCCCATCAATCTGGTGCATTAAAACTTTCAAACTTTGATCACATTTTTAATGGTGGAAAAATCATAAGAACAATTTTTTTTTTCGTGTGGGACCTCATCGATCTTGCTAAAGTTGTCATGGCACCCGATCCTCATGATTGGTTGCCCCATGGTTCCCAACTGATTGGTGTGTAGCGCTTTGGTCTACATTGGAGTGCATAATCCCCGCACTCATATATCTATATATATATATATATATATATATATATATATATATATATATATATATATATATATATGGGTAATGATAGTCCCACTCGAGTCATGAAATATAATCTCATGACTCTAGCAAACATTGGTTGCATGTTACATTAGGTTAACTTTTAAGTTACCTGATGTGACATATAACCAATAAGAGCTCGAGTCAAGGGCTTATGTCTCATGACTCGAGTCATATAATCATTTCCATTATCCAGTAACACACACACATATATATATAGCAATGATCTTCTTAAGCTCGATCTGTCTTGCTATATATATATAGCAAGGGCATATATATTATAGTAATCACACTTATATATATAAGATGAATCAACATTTCAGTCCCCTTCACCACCAACACAAGCTTAACACACCATCCTACATTTGATATGAGAAATTCGGAAGCCCGCTAAAACATCAAACATACATCTGCTTTGCATCAATCAAAATAATCTAAACCTAGCAATACATCAATCATCCTAATATACAACATGCATTGCAGATTTACTCAATTAACAACTCTAAACATATGTAACATGTTCCTTCCTGAGGAGTAACTACACCTTCCTTTCAATGTCAAGGGGTTGCTTCAAAAAATGTCACCATCTTATATATATATATATATATATATATATATATATATATATATATATATATATATATATATATGCTTCATTGATACAGATGATCATTGATAACTAGAAGTAGGTAATTGCTACCTGCTAGTCGCATCTGACGCTGATATCCTGTTCAGGTGCATTGTGTGAATTAGGCTAGCTCACGTGGACGAGCGGCCCAAAGGGAACTCAGGGCGCGGAGGCGTTGGAAATAATCTCCCAAGGAAAGCAGACCTCGAGCGGCTTGGCGGATTGTTAGAATGCGATGCATCTGCTGAAGGGTCTGTTGGCGAAGATTGTCTGCCTGTTTAGATAATGGACATTTGCAATCAGTAATTTAAGCGGTGTTTCTATTTTTATTGTTATTATTATTATCGTATTATAGCCATAATTTCATTAAAAATTTCAAGTTGCAGCAGATCAAAGAATTCATAAAAAATAAAAGTGAAATAAAGAAATGAAAACTGAAAAACAGCAAAGCAAAAATTCTACTGTACTGAGCTCCATGTCATCTGTCCAGCGAAGAGCAAAAAATGACTGTCCTTAAGGTGGCCTAATCTACTCCTAATCCAACATTAAGGACAACCTTAGAAGCCTTCTGAGAAAAGAAATTGGATCCTATATAAACCCCACTATATTTTAATTAATATCTGAAAGCCCTCCAGGTTAATAAGGCTGCGTATGGCATAGCACTTTGCTAACCACTGCGCCACAGCAGAGTTCACCTGCTTTAGTTGATTCTCATTCTCTTTTCTAACTCTCTGCAAAGGAGGACTTACCTGCTTTAGCAGCAACCTCCCTGCTCTCTACTAGCTCTCTACCAGAAAATTCCCTACCAGAAAATTTGCTCTGGCAAGGAGTGAGTAGAGAGGAGGGTAGAACTGCCAAACAGGTAAATCTTGCATAAAATCTTGCTATGTAAGGAGTTATCAAGGAGAAGGGATACTTGCTAATGCAGGTGGCAGGATGTTAGCAAAGAAGATGGGAACCTGCTAAACCAGGTGAATTCTGCCATGGCAGGGGCAAGCAGAGAGCTATGCCATACGCAGCCTAACTCACTCCCCCTCCCCAATGCACCCGTTAAACATGTGTTTGTGTTTAAATATTTATTTCATTTATTACTTTTAACAACTGTTTTAGCCGGTATATTTTGTACCATACTTTTAAATATATTGCTTTTACAAAAAAGTTGCCTTTATTTACAACCCATATTCTTTCTTCTCCACCCAAGTTACATGTGCTTAAACCCCTGACTTCTTTGAATCGGACGATGGAAATTCTTGTTCGTTCCATTTTTCCACACAATGGATCTTTAGATCATGGGCTTACCATTAGATGGTCAAATTTTGATTCACATGGCACATGTCCCAAAAAGTGATCCGAGAAGATCATATTCAATTTTTCGAAATGTGTGCCATCTGGAATCACAATCTATCTTATGGGAGGCCCATGGTCTCAAGATCCATTGTGTGGAGGATTGGGGGTGAATCGTCTGATTCAAGCAGTCAACAGTTTAAGCACGTGACACCAGGGATCAGACAGAAGAATCTTGGTTTGTAAGATACCCTTTAAAATATATGAGAAAATGAAATGGTTAATCCAATGGCTAGGAGCTTTACTACAATTGGGTATAGGTAGTCAAATCAAATGGTTAAGAGCTTCCAATTATTATGATTCATTATGGCTGTCCAAGGGGTTCAGATGACTGGATAGTCCAGCATCCAGATCAATTGGTATGAATATCAAGAGGTGAGAAAGAAAGTATATGCAACTTAAAAAAAAACAAAAATAAAAACTAATGAGAAAGAAGGAGAAGGTAAACTTTATAAAGTTGGGGTTCTTACACATTAGCAAAAGCATAGGAGGGTTTTAGGAAGAAAAAATTCTCAAAGAAATGTCTGAAAAATTCATTTATTCTATTTTTTAAGCAATATATTTATCAATACGCACATTTAGTAAGAATCCATCTGGCACACATGCCGATCAGATGATTCTAATGGTTACATGGATGCAATTATGCATACGTGCATTGAACTTAAGCATGAAACACTCATAAAGAATAAAATTGCAGGGAAAGCAGCACGGACAGCATAAACTAAATCCGTGTGTAAAGGAGTACTTAATTCAGGGAAATGATCAATCACCTGGCTCACAAAGTTTACGAGAGTATCCAGCTTCCCCATTGCTGTCCCCATCATGCCCATATAATTTGGTCCACCAGAGGTACCTGATTGATCAGATACCAAGGTCTCAGACAGAGTCTGCTGAAGTTTATCCATACCTTGGGAAAGAGCATCTTCAGCTTGCTGGGATGACTGTTGCAGGTTATAAACCTCCATAAGTTGTTGCTCTGTCAAGGGCTCAAGTTGTGGGATGAGAACCTGTAAACAACATAATCAAAGATAGAATAACCATAATCACCTACTGAATTAATTAAATACGACCCAAAATTTCATGTACAAATAAACAATATCAGGTTATAAGCATTCATATATTGGCATCTAAAATAGTGTATTAGGTAAATGCACACAGCTCCGGTACTACCAGTTGTACACAAACCAATCGCAATCCATCTGCATGGTCAACAGTGTACCTGCACAGATCTCGCGGGTAATAGCAATATTCACCCATCCCTCCTTTAGTCATGTAAGCAGAGTGAGATTGGTCTGTGTACAGCCGGTGGTACAGGGCCCATGTACCTATATCAAACTCTTTACATTGCGTAAGTAATAGGGACCTCACATCCACACGATTACATAAGGTATATAGGAGGCGCAAGAAGCGATTGAAATCACCTCAAACACTATGGATAGGCGATTAAAGACCTATATGCATGTGAGCACGCACGTGAAGATCCAATACTTGGAGGGCACACATAGAGGGAGAGAAGGGGAGAAGAAATCAAAAACAAAAAGAGACATAATTGGTTTATGTCCAAATTCGCACGCGCGAGACTCAATATCACACATGCGAAATCCAACAGAGGGACGAGGTTTTAATTTTCTGTGAAACTCACAGACGCGAGAACATGCTCGCGCGTGCGGCTTCGCTAGGCGACGACAATGTTTCAGACTCAAGCGCATGAGTCTTAATGTCGTGTGCACGAGATCAAGCCGACTCTCGATCGGCAGCCAATATTTGGTGCGAAACTTTCTTTCGATTGTGTTTTAGTTTAACTAAGAGTTTCTATTTCGATTGTTTAAGCTTAGTTAGGGTTTTAGCTTATATGAAGGCATTGTAAAGACAAGTTTAAGGACTTTACTTGATTATTAATGAATTTGAATGCTTTTTGTACTCTTCGAAAACTTGTTGAGAGTTTTTTTCTTCCCCGAGTTTAGGGTTCGGTGCGAGGCCAATATTTGCTAGCGAAATTCCAGTGATTTTCTATTATCCTATCTTCTATCTTCTTAGCCTTTGGTGCAGGGTAATTAGTTATTTATTTCAGTTGAATTATTATTTACTCTTGGTTGTTGGAGAATTCTAAAGCTTGAAACAAAAAGCCCTTGTTTCTCAAATCTCGATCCTAGATCTTTTGTCTGTTTGAAAACCTAGAATGGAATCGAAAGACACCATCATGGTTAGTCGTTTGATGCCCCAGGCTAGAGGGAAGTCAAGTTCTATCTTAAGAATCCACAATCGGATTACGTAGGGACTATCATGTCGGACTTAACACTTGATTTGGACGTTACGAATCTCCTTAGTTAAATTCAGCGACAATCTTGGGCGAAATAAATTTGAATTTTATTTCTTACTTCTCTTTTAAGTTATCAATTAATATCAGTAAAATTGCATATTAGGGTTTTTAAGTGTAGTCCTGCATCAGCTTTGGTATCAGAGAAACGGCTCTAGTTTAGAGTGTTTGCATCTTAAGTTAAATTAGGGTTTGCATAGACTTTAGGATTTCATGTAGAGAGTCGAGTTTGTGTCGATCACCAATGGCCACCGATGAACTTAATGCAACTATTCAAGCTCTTACTGATCGCCTTGCGGACATAGAGGATCGTATGGGACGATTTCAAGAGACATTAAACGATGTGGCTAGTCAAACACCACCTAGGAGAAACACGAATAGAAGACTCCACACTGAACGTGTAGAGGGTAGTAGGACAACACCTAGGAGAGAGTTTGACCATAGTGAGTCAGTGGGTGATTCGGACGAAAAGTTTCTTAAACCCATTCGGATTGAAGCTCCAACCTATGATGGGAAGATGGAAAAAGTCTTTCTTGATTGGTTGTCAGACATGGAACAATATTTTGAAAGGTATGATATGTATGATGAGTGAAGGGTTAGGCTAGCCAAGATGAAGCTTGTCGGTAAAGCAAAGCTTTTCTGGACCAATGTGGAACGTCATCGAGTATCCATCGACCGCGCACCCATCTCCACCTGGGAAGAGATGACAGAGAAGCTCAATGACAAGTATGTCCCCATGTCATACACTCGACGTCTTCTGGATCAGTGGCAAAACCTTAGACAAGGTAGTATGTCTGTCAATGATTACATTGCCAAATTTGAAGCGAACCAGGTCACACTTTCTCGGTTTACGACGGGACTTCACCCGGAGTTGCAAAAATAGTTAATACCACGTGAAGTCGAAACCTTAGAAGAGTGTTACACAATGGTGCAAGAGCTGGAGCGCAATTGGGGAAAGCCCTCCTCCGCCAAGCACTTTGACTCCAATAATGCTAACTATAGGTCTGCTTCCTCTGAAGTTAGACCTAATGTTGGGAGTCAACCTCCAAAAACCACTCAAGGCACTCCATTGAATTCTAGAGAAAAGAATAAGAAAGTGGTTCGTGAGAGTTTCAGGAACGGAAACCAACAAAAGGGCTTTAAGTGTCGTGGTTTTGGGCACTTTGTTGCTCAGTACCCTACCCGAGACCCCACTAGAAACCAGCTTAGTGAAGGAGATTTTGATGAACAGAGGGATTCGGAGGAGGCAGTGTACGAACCCGAAGGAGGGACGAGTGATGAAGAGGGATAAGGTTCATGGAGGAACCTTGTGTGTGTTAGGGAGGTCTCCAATGCTATTAGGGAGGCTAATAATTCAAAGGAAATAGTGGTTAGATGTGCCCTGACACAACAAAAAGAGTGCAATGACTGGCATAGGAAGAACATCTTCTACACCTATGCCGAAAGTGGTGAGAAACAATGTCGAGACATAGTTGATAGTCGAAGTTGCACTAAAGTAGTGTCCACTAGCACAGTTGCTCGTTTAGGACTCTCACATGAGCCCCACCCTCAACCCTATCGAGTGGCATGGGTTAATACATTATTCATTCCCATTTCACATATACGTCCTATAGGATGGGTTCCTGCTTAAGGGCTCGTCTTTGTATACCCCGCACCTCCTTGCGATACTTTCTCATATTTGAGCTTCACGTCGACGAAATCATTGATCACTTTGGTAGTGACAAGATAATTTCCCTAGTTGAATACCGATTTATTGGCCTAGTCTCATGCAAAACATTGCCAAAATTATTGGGCAATGTCATACTTGTCAACTGGCAAAGCAGAGAAAGTAAAACACAAGATTGTACATCCCATTGTCGGTGCCACACACACCGTGGCAAGACCTTAGTATGGATTTTGTGCTCGAACTATTAGGAAGCACAATGTGAGAACCCAAAATCAGTCACAAATCTCAGGGGACATGAAAACCGTGATTTAATCTATGTTGCATTCATAATAAATAACAAAGAGATGCCTCACTTTGCTTGTGACTAATCATCCAAACTTTTACCTTACTATGACCTTGTTGGGTGATAGATGAAATAATAAATTCTCATTAAATTTTATCAAAGATTTAAATATCATACGAGTGTTGACACAATTACAAGGGCGTATTATCACAGGGTCACTCTTCCAGTAGTGTCAGCCCGTGCGGCACCTAACGCCTGATGCGCTAAGTCAGCCTATCTCTGATACCAACTGTCGCGGGGGCGTCCTTCGACGCGCCATCAACCCGCACGGTGCCTCGCTACTGCATTCAGTGAAGCCAACCAATCTCTTCATCAGCTCTGATACCACCCGCCTAGATGACGGAAACTCCCCATCGTGGTACCTCTGTTTCGTAGCCTACCATCCAATAAATCGTGCCCCTTACGACACGCCTGATTGCACCACTGTGCCATACTTGGCCTGCTCAAGCTTCACCCTGTGCACTGCACTAGTACCTCACTTCGCAACAGTATTGGCATGCAGTTTCCCATGCCGTCATGTCTTGCTCACATACCGATCCAAGCCCACAGTCGCATGTCTACCTCAAGCTGTCGTGCTCAGCGGAGTCCGACGCAGCCCTCATGCTGTCGTGCTCTACTGAGTCCCACGTAGCGCTCATGAAGTTGCCCAACCATATGCACCGCGACGCGTAGTCCGGGGCCATACTTCAACCTCACCTTGGGTGCCACACGGCATCGCTGTGTCGACGTCCTAGGCCCACCCTTTCAGTCCTAAGAGACACTTGCGCTCCCTCTGGCGACGCAAGGCCCGTGTGTAGGAGAATAGCTCCTGAGCTCCCTTCCCCATATAAAGGTAAAACAATAATTCAGGCAAAATGACAGGAGAACCTCAAACCCCTTGGTTTGACAGACTTTACTATTCACATAGCAGCGCCCACATCGTTAGCCCAGCTGGCCATGTCGCGTCCGTGTCACAACCATGTCACTCCCGCATCTTACCCCCATGCAATCGTGTCGCGTCCTCACAGTGCAACCACGTCGCAAGGCCCTCCTGGCCCATGTCGCGTGCCCTCCTGGCACCACATGTCGTGTCGTCCCAACACCAAGATGTCGCATGCCCTGCCGGCACCACATCGCGTGCCCGAGGCACCAAGTCGCCACTGCCTCTACACAAAGTACAAGCGGCTCGAGTGGCGCTACGGATGGCCCGGGTAGCCACATTGCGTACCTCCGTCACATCCTCCTCCACTCAAAATCGTCAACGTTCTTGTTGACGTGAAGACACTTCTTAACCTTGAATGTGCCCTCACTCGATGTTGTAGTCCCTGAACTCCCAGTCTTCACTACACGTCATCGACGCTCTGTCATTGCATAACAAAGCAGCAAGCCACTGACCTTTCTCGATACTAGATAGCTCGGGAAAGTCGCGTGCCCTCTTGGCACCACATCGCGTGCCCCAGGCACCAATACTGTCCATGCTGTATTATTCATCGGCGCTTCCGCCTCACCTCAATCCCAAAGACTATACATGCCATATTGTTCATCAGCGCTTCCGCCTCACCTCAAGCCCCAATTCGAGGATGCCACGTGCCCTTTTGGCACCACATCGCATGCCCTGCTGGCACCAATTAGCTCATTAGTATCATCCCTTCTGGATCGAACTTAACTTTGATACCAAATGTCATGGGGTCACTCTTCCAGCAGTGTCGACCCGTGCGGCACCCAACGCCCGATGCGCTAAGTTAGCCTATCTCTGATACCAACTGTCGCGGGGGCATCCTTCGACGAGCCATCAACCTGCGCGGTGCCTCGCTACCGCATGCAGCGAAGCCAACCAATCTCTTCATCAGCTCTGATACCACTCGCCTAGAGGACGAGAACTCCCCCTCGTGGTTACCTCTGTTTAGCAGCCTACCATCCGATAAGTCGTGCCCCTTATGACACGCCCGATTGTACTACTATGCCATACTTGGCCTGCTCAAGCTTCACCCTGTGCACTGCACTAGTACCTCACTTCGCAACAGTATTGACATGCAGCTTCCCATGTCATCATGTCTTGCTCACATACAGATCCAAGCCCACAGTCGCGTGCCTGCCTCAAGCTATCGTGCTCAACGGAATCCCACGCAGCCCTCATGATGTCGTGCTCTATTGAGTCCCACGCAATGCTCATAAAGTTGCCCAGCCGTATGCACCGCGACGCGTAGTCCGGGGCCATACTTCAACTTCACCTTGGGTGCCACACGACATTGCTGCGTCGACGTCCTAGGCCCACTCTTTCAGGCCTAGGAGACACTTGCGCCCCCTCTGGCCACACAAGACCCCGTGTGTAGGAGAATAACTCCCGAGCTCCCTTTCCCCATTTAAGGGTAAAACAGTAATTCAGCCAAAATGACAGGAGAACCTCAAACCCCTTGGTTTGACATACTTTACTATTCACACCGCAATGCCCACATCGCTAGCCTAGCTGGCCGTGTCGCGGTCGTGTCACTCCCGCATCTTACCCCAATGCGACCGTGTCGCATTCTCGCAACCCGACCACGCCGCAAGGCCCTCCAGGCCCCATGTCGCGTGCCCTCCTGGCACCACATGTCGTGCCGTCCCGACACCAAGATGTCGCGTGCCCTGTCAGTACCACATCGCGTGCCCCAGGCACCAAGTCACCACTGCCTCTATGCGGAGTACAAGCAGCTCGAGTGGCGCTACGGATGGCCCGAGTAGCCACATTGCGTACCTCCATCACAGTATGCCCGGACTCTACTCCATGATTATCACTATTTCGATACACATTCGGGTGCTTAAGACCATAAAATTTCCCCATGCACACTATATATCGTGATGCACGCTCAGTAATTTAATCTTTCCCTCCATTATACATATTTAAATTTCATCAATATTCATACTTGGTCAACCCTCGCCCGGGACCCAAGCCCTGCAAGATGACAGCTTTTGACTGCAAATCAACTTTTCCATGCATACATGTCTTACATGCATGATAACCTGCATCCCACAATCTGTACAAGGCTGTTTCTTGAGAAAAAATGGAAATGCGAAAAATTGTTGCACGAACCTTGTACGAGACCACCTCTTACACAGTGAACTACCCTACAAAAGGAACCTCAATCCCATAGTTTAAACGAAACCACAAGCTCTCATCTTCACTCATCAGGTAACACTTGGGGTTAGCGAAGAAGGCAAGTGACCTATTCCCATATCACCTTTTTAGAATTATTTTAGTAGATATTGATGCCTTTGACTTTTAGTAAATAGACTATACTATAGCACTTATATGAATGATCTAAAATCTTAGGTAACATAAAATTAAATATTGGTATGATGTGTGTTTCTAAAATTTGTGTGCAACAATAAATTTTTTATTTTAAAGTGTAATCATGTTGTCATTGGCAATGTACATCGCACGATAGCACATATGAATGACTTTGAACAATATTGTGTCTCACTTGCATTATCTTTCAGATTCTAATTGGTGTTTTCAAAATGAATGGATACACATACTATGGCTCAGTTTCAAATAAATTTCAAACATGAAATAATGGGCTGATGATAGTAATCATGGCTGTGATAAATGTTGAAAAGTGATGTATTATAAAAATGGCTTTCTTGCATCTTTCACCTATATATGTATATGATATTTTGGAAAAGGTCCCCACAGGGTCGTGTGGTTTATGGGACAATGATCCACAGAGTACGTCCGTAACAAGAAGTAAGCAAGTCTATCGCTCGGTCAGGGATAGATATAAGTGAATTAAGAGGATCAATTCTGATGATGGGATTGAGTCCTGGAAATGGAATATAATGGAAGGACCAGCCCTAATGAATGGACTAGGTCCAGTGTAGATATGGCATGTAATCGCTATAAGGACCCGATTTGAAATCAGGTCAGATATTTAATTTTAGTTTTTTATTTGATGCATTTAGGATTTTGCAGTTTGTATTAACGGGTCTTTTGGTAATGCAATTATTAGATGGGTATTTGGGACATTTAAGTGGTTGAAAGGGGGATATATGGTAATTTAATTAATAAAAGGGCTTTGGAGGTATATAGGTGGTTGTGAAGGGTATAAGAGTAATTTTATAAATCAAAGGGCACATTAGGCAATTGTATAAATAATAGGGTTATACAAGTAATTCAATAATTAAAAGGGCAATTTAGATATTTAGGCTAATAGTAGGTAATTTAATAATTCAAAGGGGCATACTTGTAATTCTATATTTAGAAGTGGCTTTGGGGTCTAGAAGGGGCAAGAGATCTCGTGGGGTTTGTAGAAGCAAAAAGAAAAAGAGAGAAAAAGAGGGAGAACGAGAGAGAGTAGAGAGAGACCGTGTGAGAGAGATTGAGAGAGAGAGAGAGAGAGAGAGAGAAAGAAAGAAATCTCTAGAGAGAGAGATCTAGAGAAAGATAAGAATTGGTGAAGAAGAAGAAGAGAAAGAACCTTATAGTTGTTTGGATTTCTTGAGGCAAGTACCTTATTTTAGAATTTCTTGACTAAACCTTAATCTGAAATCGGTATATAAATACTTCCTTCGAAATTTGGGCTATATAAATCTAAGTTTTTGTTTTTAGAAACCCTTACACTTGGGAATGAATTTGGAATTTCTCTGAATTTGGAACATATTAAAATTTGAATCGGTTTGGGAATTTTCCATGAAACTAGTACATGCTAAAATCAGGATACCTGTGAAAGTTCTTCTACATTCTGAATTTTTGAATATAAAATTATATGGGTATGTTATTCAGCCCTGTGAATTCAGGTTTTCAGTTAGAGAATCTATTTTTTTTTTATTTTTCGTCACGTTTGCTTGAAATAATCTGAAGATCATATCAGAATTTGTATTGAAACCTCTGCCCTGCAATATGAATTCTGCATATATATTTTTTTTAACCTGTATTACTTGGTGATCTAAATATCAATCTTTGAGCCTGAATTAAATATGAAAATTCTGATTTTTAACGGGTTATTTGTATCTTTTCCGAGTGCGAATTCTTTTGGAAATATAAAAAAGAATATAAATCCCTGTTTTCTGAATACCATAATTTCTGAAAGGCAATGAGATGGTGCCTATAGGTCCTGATGGGACAATTCTAACACCCTGGTCAGGTCGTGAATCTGTTATCTACTCTATCATCTGATCTCAACTAAAAGATAAGTTGAGGAAAACACTTGAAATTCGTGCTATTAGCTATAAAATATTCCCCAACAGAGATAAATATGTTTTGCCAGTTTAAGTGAAAGATTCATTACTTATCATTCTGATTTATGGCATGGGCAATGAATTTTGTTGTAGTACTGTTTTATGTGTCACTTTAATACCAACCCGACTTCATCTAAAAAGCATGATTGTAAGGTACCTAGATAAACAAAATTTGAAATTTTGTTGTTAGTGATTTAATCAATATTTATTAGAATGGGTTCTTGCGGAGTATGTGGATTAGCTCTTACGGTGGTTTAACCACCCTGCCGATTAAGGGAAGGGATTGGAGGAAGAGTTGTAAACGGAGTTCTCGGCAGTGTTATCTGGTGAAGACCTCTGTGTTTGGTAAGGTTATCTGTGTATAAAGTATGTTCATAGTGGGTGACTTGATTGTAGTAGTGTCAAAATTATATATATATATATATATATATAGTCGTTTGGGCCATGTTGTACAGAGGAGTTGTGTAATTAAATGTAGTGAGTTGTTCTGACCAGATTTATAGAATGAAAGGAAAAGTTTCTTCTGTTTTTCTAAAATCTGGTTATTTGGATATCTGTATTATATCCCTTGTAAAAAAAAAATTATTTCAGGTTTCTTCTTATTTGACTGGGTTCCGACTTGATATCCAGGTGCGTGGATTTTGGGTCGTGACAATCGCACTCTGGATCTAGTGCTTGTAGTTGTACCTATAAGAGTACAACTCTTATGATTAAATTAGTTTTTTATTTTCGTGTTTTCTTGAAATGCATGTCTCATTAAATCTCTATAATTAAAGAATATCTTCTTGAAACTTGTACCATTTACCTTGTTGCTCACATATCAAATATGTTTACACATTGCGCCTAACGATATTATGTTTCTTTGATATAACTGTTATCTTCTGATGTAAAAGACATAGGGACTTAGTAGATATTATTTAGGGGTCATTTGTTGAGTTTGCAACTCACCCCATTGTTAAATCATTTTAGTGAGCAGCTCTTGCAATGGAGGAGCCTCTACCAAGCAAAGACGTTTATAGACCTTTGGGGATAATCATTTTGTGCATCTTGTAATTTCCATAAGTATTTTGTATGGACTTGTTGGGCAGTACTAATCGCAAGTGCATTTTTTTGAGATTTGATAGGTTTTCCCAACAATTATTGTTTTATCTAAGGTCCTTGGATTGTATTAGTGGTCGATGTACCGTTTCGATTAATGAAATACCGATTATCATTTTGTCTACCTTTTAGATCTACTTTGACTATTGGATTCGTTCGCGCACCGAGATCGGTGAAAGGGCAAATTTTGGGGCATGACACACAACTTCATTTTTGTAGTTGTGGATCAATTTTCCAAGATGGTCGATTTTTTTCCTTATTCGAAAAACCTCTGATGCGAGTCATATTGTGAAGTTATTTTTTGAAGGGGTTGTTTGATTACATGGTCTCCCAAAACCCATTGTCTTTGATCGTGATGTTAAATTTGTGAGCTATTTTTGGAAGACACTTTGGGACATGTTGAGAACAAGGCTACAGTTTTCATCGGCCTACCACCAACAAACGGATGGGAAAACCGATGTAGTCAATAGGAGCTTGGATAATTTATTGAGGTGTCTGTTTGGTAATCATGTCAAGAGTTGAGATTATGTATTGCCTATAGCCAAGTTTGCATATAACAATTTGGTTAATAGAACGTTAGGCATGAGTTCATTTCAGGTTGTGAGTGATTACAAGTCTCGACCACCCGTTGATCTTATTCCTATGTCACCTTCACATAGATCGTCAGAGTCCGCAAATGCATTTGTACTTCACATTCATAAGTTGCAAGCTGAAATTAAAAAGAAAATAACACTAAGCAATGAAAAATACAAAGTCTCTACTATTCTCACAGGAGGTTCAGAGAATTCAATGTAGGCAATGAAGTGATGGTTCGAACTAAGCTTGAGAAAACTAAGCCTGAGCAATTTTCGATGAACTGATGCCGATGTCTAGAGGAAGGTCTAGGACATATGCATTCATACCAACACGCTTCAAAATTTTGTACGGTGTAGCATTGCGAGCATGTAACTAGACCTTGATCCATATCTAGGTCCAGCAACCATACCTCCTAATTTGTTCCTAGATCCTTCTACCCCACCTGAGCCTATCATCCATCTCCAACCCATTCCATTACCGCCACCTGTGCACTCGAGAAAGAAGTTATTGAGCGAAAATTGGAAGATCGAGTATGTCTTCACCAAAGCCATGGATACCAAAAGTATCTTGGGAAGTGGAAGGATAACCCCAATCGGAGAGCACGTGGGTTACCAATGAAGAGCTACAACGCGTGGATCTGGATATGTTAGATCGGTACCACGGTTTTAACTCATTAGGAATGAGTTCCTCCCACCCGGGGAGAGTTGATGCAGACATCGAATACACATGATTACATAAGGTATATAGGAGGCGTAAGAAGCGATTGAAAGCACCTCAAATTTTGTGGATAGGCGATTGAAGACCTATGTGCACGTCAGCGCACACGTGAAGACCCAATACTTGAAGGACGCGCACATAGGGAGAGAAGGAGAGAAGAAAGCAAGAAAAAAGAGAAACAAGAAAGGTTTTTGTCCGAACTCGTGTGCGCGAGACACAATCTTGTGCACGCGAAATCCAGCAGAGCGAAGAGATTTTTTTCCAGCGAAATTCGTGCATGCGAGATCAGGCCTGTGCACGCTACTTCGCCAAACGATGATGTTTGTAGACTCGCGCATGCGAGTTTTAATGTCACACATGCGAGATCGAGCCGACTCTCGATCGGCAACCAATTTTTGGCTTGAAACTTCCTTTTATATGTTTTAGTTTGACTAGGAGTTCTATTTCGATTGTTTTGGCTTAGTTAGGGTTTTAGCCTATAAAAAGTCATTGTAAAGACAATTTTAAGGACCTTATTTGATTATTAATGAATTTGAATGCTTTGTGCACTCTTGGAGAACTTATTGAGAGTTTTCTTCTTCCCCAAGTTTAGGGTTGGTGCAAGGCCAATATTTTTGTTGGCGAAATTCCAGTGATTTTCCATTATCCTATCTCCTATCTTCTTGGTCTTTGGTGCAAGGTAATTAGCTATTTATTTCAGTTGAATTATTATTTGCTCTTGGTTGTTGGAAAATTCTAAAGCTTGAAAAAACAAAAAACAAAAATCCTTGATTCTCAAACCTCAATCCTATATCTTTTGTTTCTTTGAAATCCTAAAATGGAATCGAAAGACGCCATCATGGTTAGTCGTTTTCGTTTGATAGCCTGGGCTAGAGGGAAGTCAAGTTCTATCTTAAGAAACCACGATCGAATTGCGTAGGGATTATCGTATCGTACTTAATACTTGATTTGGGCGTTACTACATAAAAGAAGAGAGAAATGCGTTGGGCTTTTCTTTTTTGAAGATATACTTCAAATTAGTACAAAATAGAATAGTCTATGCTCCATTCTTCTACATTACCACTCATCCTTCTTATATAGAAAATGTAAGATTTCTCTCAATGCCAAAACTAGCATAGGAAAACAGGGATATGCACAAAAAATTCTAAGCACGTAACACCACTCAAGAAATTGGCCATCCTAAGTGTGTGCATAAGCCCAAACAAATAGGTCCAATAAAAATATACAATTCCTATCAATGCAATTTATCTCCACAACAAAAACACAGGATGCACACCTAAGCATCAAGTACCTTGACTAATAAGAAAAGCCCTACTAACCTATTCCCCCATTCCCATACATAATGAAAATTTCTAAGAACTAATATTAATTTCTCTATACGTGGATAATGACAAAATGCCCTAAATAAATGTATAAATAAGCAAAATGTCCATGACTCCATCCCTAAAAGATTAGGCTGACTTTCAATAAGAAAAATGGATACCCCATCTCAATTCAGCATCAACAACATATGTTAACCTTCCGTGGCTTGCTATATCTTGCTGAAACTCAAACTTAATGTCGATGTATCATTTTGTAATATAGGAAAAACAATGAAAGGAAGTCTCAAATGATAAACTATATGCAACCCAAGAGTGTATTATACTGGAGAAAAAAAATAACATCCATATCAGGTGTCAAATGGGCACATACTGAACACATATAGAGTCCTGGTTTTGTGGTTTTTGTGACCACCTGACACCGTGGTCCCAACTCCATTTGACGCTCCATGTGGCATTCAAACATGGTTTTGGGCGCCTCATGGAGCAAGAGCATTGCATAGATCTATTTCATTTTTGGGATAATTAGAGAAACATGCCTCAAAAACAAACTTTTTAGCAAAAAAGACCCGACTTTAAAAAAAACAGTGCTTTCACGATTTTCTGAAGTTCCAAAATCTGTGAAAGCATTGTTTTTCTAAAACGTTTGAAGTCGGGTCTTTTTTGCAAAAAAGTTTGTTTTTGAGGCATTGTTTTCTAAAGTGCCCTTCCCTTTTTTTTTTTTTAAAAAACATGTCTCCATAGCAAAAGTAAAAAATTGACTACATTGAATGGTCCAAATTCAAATGGAAAATATCATGCGGTAGAGATCCTATTTCGAAAAACAAATTTGAGAATTAATTTATGCAATGCCACCTTGCTCCACATGGCACCCAAAAACCATGTTTGGATGCCACATGGAGCATGAAATGGAGTTGGGACCACGAGTAAGGTGGTTTGAGGAACCACAGAACCTTTTTTCTATGTATATAAAACTCATGGCTTTAGTGAATATCTGAGAGACTAACTTAAACAGAACTATCATCACCTTTAAAAGCTCTGAAGGACGAAATCCTCCCATCCAGAGAAAAAAACGCTCAGCAGCCGTTTTCCACATGCCCGACATCAGGTAGAAGACATCATATTTTGCAGCATTTGCTTTCATGCGGAAGAGATCTTCGTAGTGATTAATCCCACTTTCTACAAGTATGCGAAGCTCTATATCAGTTACATGTGCTTGCAAAGCAGCTCTTAGTTCAAAAGTTTGTTTATTTTGCTCGTCAACCCAATGTCCATACTCCATCTCAAATTGAGCAATCCCTACAAGTTCCCCAATGAGGACTACATCAGCAAAACAAGTAGATGATAATAAAAGATTCCAGGGGGGGGGAACCTTTTTGGTAGAAATATGGGCTCTCTAATATTAAAGATCTTAGGTGCAAAGATTCTCGTTCTTGACTAAGATAACAAACCAAAAGATCCAAGGTCATTTACTTAGAACAAACAAATATAAAACTGACTCACAACTAATGTGAAATTACACCTATAACACAGAATTAAAAAAACAAAAAATGGTAGCATAAAATTTAGATATTATTGAGTTTCTGATGCAATCCAAATGTTGAGTTTCTGATCAAACCACAGCTTTCTTCTGACCCTCTCCAACCAATATAGAAGAAACAATAAAGAGAAATATCTGAAAATAAGCTCGAAAATATAAGAGAACGCAAAAGTCTCAATTCTGGAAATTCTTTAAGAAGAGAAAAAAAAACCTCACCTTTATGGATCTATGTTCTCCCAAAATAATATTGCTAGAGCCAAATTAAGTCCACAAACTAGATTTACCAACAATAAAAAAAACTAGAATAACCAATAAAATATAAAAAAAAAGGACCCCCAATACTGCTTTTTACAGTCCATATGGCTATTGGAATCTGAAATAGGTAACAGTTCTCCCTCCTTAAAACTTTCCTGTGAGATATCTTAAAAAGTATTCTTTCATTCCTTTTATGAAGGAGGTAATTAGGATATAAAAACTAACTTGATCTCCCCTATTTAATAGAGGAGAATAAGAATTGAAAACTCTCTCACCTCCTTATATTTCTTTGATATATACCCCCACTTTCTCCTATATATATATATATATATATATATATATATATATATATATATATATATATATATATATATATATATATATATATATATATATATATATATATAAAGTCGTAAAAATACAGAAGTCCTAAACTTATAGTGATCAGGCGATGACGTGACTCCCCATCATGTAAGGATCTTGGGTCATAAAATTCTCTCTCCATTCCCTCACGTCCTTCGCCTAGAGTTGGCTATGGAATCCTTTGAATAATTCTAGAAGAGGCTTAGGAATAGGAATAGGAATAGATATGCTATCCTTCTCTACCAAGGCATAAACAAGACGTGATTCTTGTGTAATTGTGCAAGGAGAAAAGATGAAAGTTTTTGAAGCAAACAGCATAAAAAATTAAAACTAAGAGGAGAACTCACCTCACGTCCTTGGGCTAGAGTTGGCTATCGAATCCTTTGCATTCTTCTAGAAGAGGCTTAGGAATCGGTATATTGTCAATGCTATCCTTTTGTCATGGGGTGACTCTTTTGAGTCCCACGCTCCGTGTGGCACCTGGTACAAGACGATCTAGGTCAGCCTAAACCAATGCTTAACCGTCCGATCACAATCAAGGGCAACATTGCTTATGTCTTTTGCTCGCTTGCACGTCGGTTCACTTGACAACATCCAGTGCGCTTCGTGTCCCGTTGGGGATCTATGTTTGGCCCAAGCTAAATAAATAATTGTCGCATGCAGTCCCAACTGAAGCTTCCACCTGTGCCACACACGCAGTGCCGCCTTTAGCACCGTCATTGCCCCACACCAAAGAGACAAGGGCCCTTGCAGTCACCCGGGTTAGATATTGGATGAGTACAACCAAATCATAGGTACCAAGTTTCCCTATAATATATGAGGTAAAAATGCCTCACCCTCTTAAATGGCGGGAGACCTGAAACATACCGGTTTGACATACTATTTCCGGGAGCCACTTAAGAGGGTTATATGGCCCTCGCAGCCCCACACGTATCCACACAACGTCCCTTCGTGGCTGACACCCAAGTCATGTGCCTATGCATCAACGCCACCACAACACCGCACACGCTGGCTCCAACCTTTCCCCTCATGGTAAGCATCACGACTCCCAAACACCATCCTTGATAGCCCACCGCAAGGCCCATTGTGACTCAAAAAATGTGCCCCGCATGGCTTAGCAACGTGCACACAACCATGCACCGATTCTAGCCACACCCACACTTAGCGCCCCATCATGTCTACATAACCAACCAACAAAGACACAACATGCTTGCATGACTAGTTGCCTACTCCAGCCAACCAAACGTGGACACGATGGTGGCAAGTGTGACCAGGTCACACTTCGCTAGTAAGGCATAAGCTAGACTTGATTCTTGTGCAGTTGTGCAAGGAGACAAGATGCCAGTTTCTAAAGTAAGCCAGCATTAAAAACAGGAGAACTCACCTAAACTTTCTAGAATCTTTCTACCCCAAATAAGAGTCAACCAACAAATGAAATAAATCATAAAAGGCCTAGTTCATCAAGTAATTTTTTTAAAAAAACTCCTCACTGCCTACTCTCTGCTTAAAGCCACTTTAGAGCAACAGATCTACAGAATGACTTACAAAGTAGAACCTCATCCACCCAAAGATCCAACCAAAAGAAGATTCAATCTCTTTATAAGTCACAAAAGGAAGTATCAACACTCCTAGACTGAACTGAACCGCCCTTGTAGGGCTGGCAATGGACCAGGCTGGCCCATCACAAGCCAGGCTCAGGCCGGTATAACCTAGCTCGTGAGGCCAGGCTGCTCCTGAATTTATGGCTTGTTTATGATATGAGTTGGATTTGGGTATTATCGTAGTAATGAAGCTCGGATTTGGCAATAATTAGGTGGGGGTCAACTCGGTTTAATTCCGCTAAATTAGGGATGGATTGAGGGATTATGCAAAATGATTTAAATACAAAAACATATCATAACCATTTTGAGTATTAAAATAATGTTTTTAAGTGATAAAATAAGTGCATTACATAATTGAAATGCATCACAAATTCACAATCATAAAAAAAAATTGAAAGAATAATTAAAATATGTATAAATTTTGAAAAAAGAAAAAATGGTGAATTGTCGAATCAGTCAATTAATCAGTGAAAAGTTTGGCAGACCACCATTTCGGAGAATTTTTCTGAAAATACAATTAATTCGGAGAATTTGTAGTAGAGGGCTTTATTGCATGAAGCCAAGCATCACCTGACCCAAATTATATATCAGATATATAATAAATAAAATGTGTATTAGATTTAACATAATATATTATTTATTTATTTGATAATTATTTTTATTAATTTTTCATTATTCAAGTAATTAATAGATATAATGTTTGAATTAGATATTAGTAAGGGGGGAGCCATTCTATAGAGGACCCTCCTTTTCAATTTAAAAAAGGTGACCGTATATGTTTTGTTCAAGTACGTAAAATAGAATAGTTCTGGAGATCAGTATCAAAAGTATCAAGGATGTTTCCAGAAATTTGATTTAACAAGCGGAAGATAGTTGGATTAAAATGCAAATTGTCAACGAATTTCAACATTTCTTCTCTCAATATACCAACCAAATCTTGTAAATCTAATACCCCACTGCATCAATAATTAGCTTTAATTTAACAGTTTTTCATAAATAAAATATAGAAATGAATATTCCCAAGAAATCAAAGAAAAAGTACATTATTTGATTGTTTCCCTATATTTCAAGGCACATATTTCCATATGCATAAGCAGATGGATAACTTAAACATGTATTCATATACAATATTTACTACTGACAAACTCAAGTGGTTTGGCATGATGGCCAGGTACCCGCCTCAGGAAGCAGGAGACCTGAGTTCGAATTCCCCCTTTGAGGCCACTATCCCGTGCTAACATGGGGTACGCACATGCCCGTGGGATTAGTCGGGTGCTCTAAGAGGCCTGAACAGCCAGGTTTTTTATTATTCTTTTACCCAAAAAAAAAAATTACTATTGAAAGAATTATTGGAGAGGGCAGAAGATCAATAAATCAATAAGAAAACCAAGAACGACTGTTACCACACCAACACAAAAACCTGAGTTAATAGTTCCAGGCAACCCGAGAGGACTAGAATCTCCCGAATTTCCACCTACGTATACACCCTGCGGCAAAGGATTATTTGCCCCATCAGATAAGAAACTCAAAAGGAAATGGTAATTGGGCTTGATCAATAAAATAGTAATTTTGTACCTGCTGTCTAGCTCGCTGAAGTTCCTGTTCTATCTGGGACAGTTTCATACGACTTGACTCTAGAGATTGAACATATGCCTACGAAACAAAGCCCAGATTAGGTCAATTTCTATAACGTCGCATGACCCATTTCATAAATACTAAGTCAGAATTCGAAAACAAATCGGCAAGGCAAAAAATTGTAACAAAATCAGCAAATTTTGGAAAAAAATTGGGAGGCAATTAGGAAGAAGTAATGGAAATATTTACAAATATTATAAAAACAAATATTTTTTTTAATAAAAATAAGGAAAATTTCATAGAAAGTACTGATTTTTTCAAAAATAAAAGTATTTTTTAAAAAGATGCATTTCAAAAGTGCTTTTGACGTTCTATGAAAAAAAACGCATTGTAAATGAGTTTTTTTCAAAAAATCGTCGATTTTGGTAACTATGATCCATTTTATACATAGTTATATGTATTGCACATGCCCTTGTCAATAGCGTACCTTTTTCCGTAAACGACTTTTTCGAGCAGCCTCTCGATTTTGTGCAAGTCGTCTTAATACCTGTACAAAAAATTGTATTTCATGCTAAGGTGAGATTGGTATTTTCTAGCATTTGCATCATTTCTCCCGCCTAGCATTTCCCTTTTTATTGACATAAAAGAGCTATTTTGATCTATCAACATTGCTGACGATTATGTACATGACGGTCAATTGAATAGCATAACCTGCTTCTATCAATTTATAACCTCACTAATATCTCAATCGAAAAAATTAAATGGAAAAGAATCGTGTTCATGTAATTTACAAATGGACTGAAAAGAAACATCCAGCTTTTGTTGTTTAATTTCATTGAAATTCCTACCATAAGAGAAATTTGGAAATTACAAGGCAAGAATCACTCCTATGACCAATTATATTAAAGAAGCCACAAGTTTTAGACATAATGGAAGTAAAATTTGTTAGTTTGGAAGCTATGCTTGACCGATTGGAACATTAGTACACTGAAGGGGAAAAGCATTGATTTGTTGGATATGTGGGGAAAATACAGCATGCTTGATTTTGGATGTTATTATCGAGAGTCGGATTACGAGAAATGGAGCAAAAGAGTGTCTAAATGTTTAAGAATAAAGTGGTGGAACTTCAAAGAAGAAAAATAACAGCATTCAAAAATTTGAAGAACCAAAGAAAGGAATTAGGGTGTCGAGCCAAATAACATGTAGGTACAGGTGGTACAATAGAGAGGCACTAAAGAAGTCGTTGAGGAGTCCAAAGGGAAACATCTAAATGCAAAAGAAACATGGTGGAATGTAGAAGTTCAAAAGTCTATTGCTGAAAAGAAAACATAATTTTAAGACTGACAAAAAGTAAGCAGTACAAACATATAGCGATATATATAAGTTGGAGAAAAGGAAAGCCAAAGAAAGTCTTAAATAAAGTTACGTATGAAGCATACAACAATTTATATATCAATGTGGGGATCAAGGAGGAAGATATTTACAATCTTACCAAGATACGAGAGTAAAACTAGAAACATTAATTAGACGCCCTGAATTAATGATGAAGATCAAAAGGTCAGAAAGAATGAGATAAAGAATATATGGAAAAAAAAAATTAAAAGACTTGTCAAATGCAGAGCATGGGAAGAAAGTAGATCAAATAGTGGCGCCAAGTCCAGGAAAGATTAATTAAGTATTTGACACAAAAGTAAAACAAACTTGGCAACAGTGTGTTAAATAGTTTTCGTAGCATAGCACTACCTAAACGATGCGTAGTGCAGGCTCGTACCGTATGTAAGCCTGTAGCGTAAGCTACATGTAGTGTAGCATATACACAGCTGTAGTGCACTACACTATAGTAGCGCATCGTACATGTATAAATATTGTAGACATTATATAAATTATAAAATAAAATAAAAATTATAAAACTTCTTTTTACAATTTCTACTTAGGCCATGGGTTATAAAAACTAAGGGCTTTCGGGTTTAGGGTTTTATAACCCAAACCCTCATTGTGGCGCTCAGATTAAAAAAAGAAACACGAAAAAGAAAGATGGAGGAAGAAGAAGAAACAAAGAAAGCGAGATCGAGTGAGATCTTTGTGCCTACGGTGCTCAGAAAACAAAAGAAAAAAAAAAGAGAATAAGCATTATCTTCTACACACCAAAAGAAAAGATCATCATCAATCGAATGATGGTAAATGGTTTAAAAAATGAACGGTGTCGGTGAAACATTTCATCAATTCACGTTTCATTATTACACGGTTAGGTAGACGACAAATATAGACATAAAGTTATTTTTCCTAAAATCCCTAGGGACGGGTGAACCCTAGAGGGGATAAGTGCCATGTGGCACCTGAAAATGTGGGAATAAAGGGAGTGGTCCAGAGTTGGGATGCTGGACTTGGGTCCAACATCATATACATATATATATATATATATAGAGAGAGAGAGAGAGGTAATAATCACCTAGCTCGAGTCACACATCCAACAGCTGCATCTCTAGCATGCAGCTGTTGGATGCTTGGGTCATATGATCTTTCTTTTTTCCAGTATAGCCTTTTCACGCAACACTCGAGTGCCATATCATGTGTCACATGGTACCAAGTGGCAGGGTTCCTCTAACGCATACCAGTCCCCTTCAATTTTTTAAAAAAAAGCATCCAACGGCTGCATCTCTAGTATGCAGCCGTTGGGTGATTGGTCATATGATCTTTCTTTTTTCCAGTGTAACCTTTTCACGCTACACTCGAGTGCCATATCATGTGTCACATGGTGCCAAGTGACAGGGTATTCCTCTAACGTGTACCAGTCCCCTTCGATTTTAAAAGAAAAACAAAAAAATCATGTGTATAGCCCTGATTTAAAGGATCAAAATACAGGTCTTCTTTGAAAGAATTTCATCATGAAATTTAAGACACCATTGACCCTGCATTAGACGGAGTAGATACAGGGATTTTTTATTGGAATGGTCGTGGATCGACCCTGTGCATGTGCATTTGGCACCCACCTAGCTCGAGGGTATACTGCCAGCTCTCTCTCTCTCTCTCTCTCTCTCTCTCTCTCTCTCAATATATATATATATATATATGTGTGTGTATATATAAATATATACTTATGTAATGTATATATGTGTATAGGCATTCCACAACCTATGCATCTCCTTAAACAAAGGTATGGAAACCAAAACATTGTCAAATTCAGAATACACCAGACGATAATATGCTTAAACAGGAAGTCAGGATACAGAATCGTAATTCCTCAACTATACAATCTGTTACCTTATCAGCAGGTTTGTTAGCTTCTTCCTCGTAATCTTCTGATACTCCAAGCATTTCATGAGGAGCCTCTTCTGACTATCACACCAATATATAAATAAGCTATAGCACACATTAGAGACATAGTTGGCAATATTTCAGTAGGCGGTCATTTCGGTACATTTCATAGAATTTCAGGGAAAATTCGAAAAAATTTCGGAAAGTACAAATCTTATCTATATATATATACATATACATATATATATATATATATATATATATATATATATATTATTATATAAATATTACTTATTATTTTAAATATTTACATAAGATTTGTACTTCCCGACCCCTGTTTCGGAGAATTTCACCGAAATTTTCACTATGATGGAGAGTATAGCCCAAACTTCCACAACTATAACTGAATGTCGAAAATCTCACTATGTTGTCAAGCTTTGCATCAGCTTCCACAATCGTGGATGAACCTGTATTTTGACTACTGTCAGCTTTAAAGGATTCCCCCCACATGCCAATCTGGTGGTTTGGTCCATAGACACCGATCCTTCTTGAGGAGGCAAACTGAGTTGATGGAGAGCTCATATTACTGGTCTGCAAAACAAAAGGGAACTCAAATCATTTATTTCAGAAGCATCATCAAAATGAAAGACCATAAGATACACAGCAAACATAAATTACAAGTAAGCTCAAGTTCTTATCATGGAATTTAATTTTCAAACATGGAGTAAATTTTGGAACCAAGACTTGGAAATTGATTTCCCTCCAACAACCTTGAGGAATGTGACTATATTGTTGAGAGGCAAACCTCAAGTGTACTTTCACTGATTTGCATGCTCACAAGTAATTGGGCAGTTCCAAGGCTTGACCATTTGATAAGAAGGAGATTGATCCGAATTCCAAGCCTGGCACTTGGATCGGGTACCTAATACCAGCTCATGCAGAGACCCTTCTACATCTTAATTGCTTAGCAAATAATTCCCACCTACCTTAACTCTAGTAATTGGTTATCTCCTTTGGCTCCATATCTTTATTAAAAAATTAATAATAATAATAATAATCAGGTCGTTCTAATGAATGATACTAAAAATTTAAGCATGGATATAAATTGGTAGGGCCCACACTGCCACATATAATATTTTAATTTGGCTAGAACTATCATATAAAAATGTTTACTGTCCACGTTATGAATTAGATAAAATCCAAAGTACTCATGAATAAAGATTGGTCTGTCTAATCACCATTATTGGAATCTATAACCCTATAAAAGAACAGCAAATACTTTATCTGTGTGAAGTAGGAGAGTGACCAGAAGTGGATTTGACTGTAGGAACAGGGACGCAATAGTAAAAAAAAAAAAATACACAAGATGTCGAAGCCCCTAAGAAGTAAGGGCATGGTAGTAGCCATTGGAATTATGGAAGAATTCGTCAGGACCATAGTGACAAATTCCAGCGAAATTCGCTGAATCAGGGGTTGGATGGAAATTTTCAACGAAATTTTGGTGATTTCGCTGATATTGCCGAAATTTCATTAATTTGGGTGAAATTAACGAAAATTCACTCAAATTAATTAATTTTTTTAATTTTAGTCATTTTTATAATAATAAGTAAGATTTTTACAAATATTAAATATAATTTACATTTTTTATTTGTACTCCCTGAAATTTTCCCAAAACTTTTCAAAATTAATTTCAAATAGACCGAAACGACCCCCTATGGAAATATTGGCGAAAACGAAATCTGTCACTCACTATGGTCAGGACACCCCACTAATCCATAGAACAAAAATGGTTAAGTTATAGGAGGGCTTGGTGGTATCATGGTAGTAGCCGGTGGTGATAGGAGCATAGGGAGCATGAATAGTTGGAAGGACTCTAAAACCATTAGTATCAATGGGTCGAATGGCCAGCAAAACATATATATTGCAAATCAATCATCATCATCAGCACTTTGTCACATCTATTTGGGGTCGGCTTTGCTAGTCTTATGTCTCCACTCAATTCTATTCAGCATTGGACTCTCTGTTCCTCCACAATCCTTCATATCGTTTCTCAACACTTCTCTCCAAGTCTTTATTCGCCTTAATTGGAAAATCAAAGTAACGCATATTTAATCCAATACCAACCCAAAGAATGTGCACATAAAGTATCTAACGCTAAACTATGGTGCGCCCAATGTTACAAAATCCCCAATCGATTCTAGGGAAGTAGGCAACCAAACCCTGGGTTAAACAATTGCCTAGCCAGCTAATGAGTTGCCCAACAACAAAACACTGGGAAATGGTTATGTACATGTATGACCTTCTACATAAATCTTAACATTAGTAATATAGACATGTAAATATATTTATTAATCTGAAAATTGTAGAATTATTTAATATAAATAATGCAAAACGAATTTATTCATTATGTATTGATTGGTGACATATAAAAGATCAATTCTGCTGGTGGTCATTCTCTAAAAGAAAAGGAAAGGAATTGATATTTTTAATCCATTCGATCCGTGAAAGGGGATGAAACAGAAACTTCTCCATGGTTTATGGGAGTGACAAACAATAAGAGCTAGTATCAGGTTGGATGAGTGTGTGCACCTCTGGTAGTCACCTGTGATCAAATATGTACATGTGGTATGAATCTTCATCAATATTAGCCAGTGGCAAAGAGGTACACAAGCCCATTGGGCCCCAAGACTGCATCATTGAACCATCTATACTATTTGATTGAGAGTCTGAAAGAGCCTCCAAATGGATATATTTGGACAACGGCTTAGCTTAAATGAACAAAACTGGTCTGATCAGATGGTATGAATCGTCCCACGAGGATGATGTTTGGTTGAGACAATGGCCTGCCACATGAACAACTCTAACCTGAGAAGATATATGGTACCTGTAAAGTAATAATGACGCACACACCACAGGCCGTTCATGAGCTGATCCATGCACCTAATGATCATGGTATCATAACTTTGCCGATACCGATACATAACAGCGATATATTGGTTTCGCCGGGAACTAATACCAATACCACCCCGATACAGGTATCAGGTTGGTATCCATATCAAGCCGATACGGGTTAGTACCGGCTGATACTGTACGGTACTGACCGTTGCTGATACTGACTGATACAATTTTTTTCTTCTTTTTTGCTCAAAAAAGAAAAAAAAAAAAAACAGCGATTTGATAACGGCAATAATTTATCGCCATCGATCAATACTATACCGATTTTGATACCTTGCTAATAATAACTCCAAACAATACCCCCCACCCAATCCTAGTCATTTATCACTTAGCCCAATAATCAAACTGGTTTTAATTCATTTTGATAAGCATAATTAAATCACCATGAGTTCTCTTACAATAAGATTCATGTAAAACTACTAACAACGTCCAATTTGTACTATTTCGTGATTAAGCAAATTGAACTCCACTTGCTTAATAGAATAACAAGAAAAATTCTCTTCTAATTTATTAAAGTGGAAACTGCAATCACCTACTTACAGTATACTAACATGAACTTGGATAACCTCAACGGGTTAGGCGAGTTGGCAAGGTACTTGCTTCCAAAAGCAGGAGACCTGAGTTCGAATCCCCTCCCCCCTTGAGGCCACCCTAGGGATCTATATCCTGTGCTGAATTTGGGGTGCGCATGTGCCCCTGGGATTAGGCGGAATCCAAAATTTAAAATTTTAAAAATATTCAAAGTATCATAGCTAATCAAAGCACAAAAACAGAACACAAATACTACGCGAATTCAAAGCCCAAAAACTCTTAGAATCTCAATTCCCAACCTTACAGTTACCGAAAGAACACGGTTTCAAATCGCATCTCGACCGGCCTCAAATAATCGCCACTTGAACAGAGAACTCCGAGAAAACCCTAAGCCCAAATCTCCTCCATTTTGAAACGCTAATTTACCCAAACCCCTAATCACCATCCCTACAGAGAAGAAGAAGAAGAAGAAGAAGAAGAAGAAGAAGAAGAAGCGCTTAAAAACGCTCGACGCCAATTCTCCATTCCCAATTTATTCTGCTAAAGTCAAAACTATCAAATCCAACACACTCCCCACTACCGCTCCCTTCTAAAATGCGCACCCAGTTCAGTCTAACATGCGCCCCGTAACCTTCGCCACCTACATCTATCTTCCTCTCACCTCCTTGTCCTAAGTTTCCGGCCGTACGGACTGCCGAAAAAAAACACCACCGGCACCGACACACTAAATCGGCAACCAGATTTTGAGGAATTTTAATTGTTCTTTCGTCTACTTGATGATGATTTTTTTTTAAATAATTTATTTATTATTATAAATTATCGTTAGATTCTTCTTCATCAGTTAAATATTATTCTTATTATTTTAAATTATTAACTTTGGGTACATTTATTTACAACTCACGATTCTTTCTTTTTAATGCGAGTTTGGTAACTGTTTACAACTTTAAATCGTACAATCTTACACCATAGATCTTGAGATCATATGTTCTCTCAAATTGTCAAATTTTGATTACACATGACACATCTAAAAAATGAATAATTTGGTCATTGCACTAAATTTAAAAGAAAGACATGTAACTTTTGCTAAACGACATAATTTAAAGATATTAAATGAAAAAAATTAGCATAAAATATAATCTTTATTATTAGATTAAATATAGTCAAAGGCTATTATTTGATTACAATTGACTATGTAGATCATATGATAAATATTATATTTTACTCCAATCTTATGGACTAAAGATCTATAAATCATAAACCTCAAATCAGAGGACCTAAATCATGTTTTCACATATTATATTTTCCTAAAATATAGTCTTATTTAAATTTGGTGCAAGGATCTACATCTTTATGAACTTTATGAGTGTAAGTGATGACTCCTTGAGTTATCCATCAAATATGGTTCTCACAATCACTTTTGAGATCAAAATATAACCGTATGATGTAAGGCCATTCTAAGATTGGGATGAAAAACAATCAAGCCTTCATATTCAATCCGATCAAAGAATCTTAATTTTTATGTTTTATAGGATAATATGCAGTCAAGATCCTCCTATGTAAGGGGCTGAAGATGTGGTTGAACTAGAAATCCAAACTTAACCTGATTGGACCTAATCCTTGCAAATGAAATGGGGGTTGAGAAGGAAGAATCGTGGTTGTAAATAAAGGTGCCCTTTATTATATAATTTGAGTATCGTATGGCAGATTCCGGTAAAAGTCCACACGCGTGTCATTTGCTCGTACGATAAAAATGATGAGATCTTCATTGGATGCTGTTTAAGTTGCGCGCTTCTGTGTACTGGCTTAACGTACGCCATGCCTGAGAAAGCCGTGGTAAATTTATGGTGCTTCTTTTATACACACAATAAATTGTAAAAACGAGCATGGATCAAAATTTCGCCTGATGTTATAGACCGAAATGCATCAGTTTCGGTCCAGACCAAAACGAAACCGAAATTTGAAGTTATCAGTTCTTTTTGTATGGCAATGAAGTTTTCAGCCGAAATTCAAAATTTCAGTTTTTTGTCTAACCTGAAAATAAAAGGAAATCCGAAATTTTAATCCTTGCAAAGGACGGCCTTCACCCATGATTTTTTTTGGGTAATCAAACGACGTATTTTTTTTTGGTTCCACTCTTCCTCACGATAGATCTTAGGGTGATGGTGTGCCTATCAGACGGTTAGATGTTGATTCCACATAGCACACATCCCTAAAAGTGACCTAGATCATGGAAAAGGAGTTGACCTTCACTTTTAGGGGCGCGTGACATGTGGAATCAACATCTAACCATCTGATAGGCGCATCATGATATTAAGATCTATCAAGGGAAGATTGGAACAAAAAACAATCTCCATCGACTGATTCAAATCAATCAGTGGTTTTACTTACTATCATGGATCGAAATTTCGTCCGATAATGATACGTATCGGACGATACGTATCGGTATCGGAGGTCAGCGATATGGTATATTGAATGTACTGTATCAGTCATTTGTATGTAACGAACCGGACTATACATTGAATGTATCGTCCAGTACTGTTTGATACCAATATGTATCGTCTGGTACGTATCGGTTTTGGGCTTAGACGATATATATCGGTTTTCTGGCATTTTGATCCATGCTTATTATTAAAGAGGTGAGATCACTCTTTTGTTATCGATTGGGCGAAAGATGATCTCTATTGTCCGATTCAAAGCATTCAATGGTGAGATCACTTTTTCGACTGGAGTGAGATTACACTTTAAGTGGTGAAAAAAAATGATACCCTTACCGAAATCGGAGGTGTTTACCAGATATTTGATGGTCAAGATCGTCTGTTGTGTTGAATAATTTGATTATGTATGGGATGTACATACTTGTTATAATATATAAGAGTTACATGCTATCTAAATTTCAGGCGATTTGACGAATCCCTCTGATATTTGATATGGACACCACCAGGCTAGCTGCTCTGCAATGAATGCTTTTTTCGTTTCTAGAATTTTGTTGCCTTTTGACCGTTGTACCGAATATAGATAAGGATCATCCCACCGTACATTTTGAAATTTTGAGCATCCCCATTTCTTAGGTCAAATATTGAGTTAAGCAGGTTAAATATCAGACCATATCGCCCTATATGTAGCGAATATGAGTCTGGCAAAATATGAAGAATACCCTCTTTGTAAAAGAAAATTATGCCTTTATATATTTTATTAGGTAAATTTGTCATAATAACTCTCTTTTAAAAATATTGTCAATTTTGTACCAATTTCAAACCCTTTATCACAAAGATAAGTTTTATAAAATATTTGCCGAAACAAT
Source organism: Chloranthus sessilifolius (assembly GCA_021018995.1). Taxonomy (NCBI): domain Eukaryota; kingdom Viridiplantae; phylum Streptophyta; class Magnoliopsida; order Chloranthales; family Chloranthaceae; genus Chloranthus; species Chloranthus sessilifolius. The sequence continues at coordinate 116,094,860 of CM037594.1, read as the reverse complement.
TATCCATCTTATTTAGAAAATGACTAAACTACCCCTATATTGAAGGCTTAATAAGATGTAAATCATGGGTAAATATATAATTTTGTAATAAAAGGTATATTTTTTAGATATCTTTTTCAATAAATTTTTTTTGATAAAACTCTATATGGTTATTATTTTTAAAATGGTATTAAATGATTATTATATTAAATATTGGTTCTTTTTTGGTCAAGTGCCCTTTTTATTTTTTTAGAAATTAAAAAGATACTTAAATATTGGCTGGTTTGGCTGATCTATCGGAGGCTACCATATGAATGAATCAGTGTAATATCCTTCTTCACTAATTTAGAGTTGATATAGAGTTAGCAGCCAACAAATTCACTATAGATATGGATCAATCTTCTCTTCTTTTTTTTTTTTTTTTTTGATATCCATGGGTATTCGGGCCAACTTACGCGCACCTCGGCTATTCCTACGAGGCCCTAAAGCTAACGACTGGGTAATACTCCAACGGCCCTTAAAAAGTCAACAAATTCACTATATATATCGGTCAATCTTCTTAATATAAAACTATTAAACCTTGAAAAGTTATCATCAACATAGCCTTATTTCATTTATTTGGGGTCAAATTTACAAGTCTTATTGAAAAGTGCACAATTAATTATGAGCATACAAATAACTAAAAGAAAAAAATTTGGCTATATTGGCATAAAGAGAATAACAAGTTCAGGTGGATTTGGGTATATATGCATGGGATAGTGGTGCAAACGGGAGTTCCACTTAGCCCCAAATCGAATCCAAACCTGAAAATGCAATTAAATCATGGATTCGATCTTTGCAACTGATGGTTCCACTGTTAACACTGTCGATTGCCTTAAATCAGACAATGAAAATCGTTTTTGGCCCTATAAGTTATTTTGTCAAAATCATGACATAACCTAGTATTGCTCCAAAAATAAGCCAAATGCCAAGTAAAATAGTAGTGATAATTCTGCTGGCACGGTCTGATATACAGACATCCATGACTGACCTCACGAACATCAGTGAGTGATTCACGGACGTCCGTGCCCCAACAATTTATATGAGAAAATTCAGTTTGGGTAGTTATTTCTTCTCGGAAAAAATTCTTTATTCCGAAAAATCATTTTCTAATTTTCCTATCCTCTTTGAGATAATTTTGTACTATTCAAATTTGATTTATTTTCCAAAGAATTATTCTTTTTCCTTAAGATCTAAGGTTAAAGTTAAGATTGTTGACTCGTGTGATACGAGTGGGTCATTGTTAGATGCAATGGTTGGAAGCAAAATATGTTTACTATGAAATGGATAGTCATGAGACACAGTCATTGTTTGTGAGAAGAGTGATAGGGCATATCATTCTCAAAGCACTGTAAAATTTATTTTGTTCATAGTGGATTATTTACTTTGGATCTGAGATAAATCTCATGATTTTTACCTGTGATAGGGTTTTTCACGTAAAAATCTTTTGTGTTATTTGTGTGGATGTGATTAATTTTTTTAATTATTTATATTTTGATTATTTGTAAGATCTTTTATAATTCCAAAATTATAATTAGTATCAAAGCAAGGGCACTTGGTTAATTCTTACGAATTAAGTGTAATGGCTAATTCGGGATATCTCGATCTTCCAAGAGAAAGTGCTTCTACTGCTAGACCACCTTTATTCTATGGCTCTAACTATCCTTACTGGAAGGCAAGGATGAAAACTTTTTTAAGTTCTATGGATCCATATATATGGTATGCTATTGAGGATGGATGGTCGCTACCTACTACGACCTCCGTGATCGATAATATACCTAATACCACAATTAAACTTAAATCATTGTGGACTAATCAAGAGTATAATAATCTTGATTATAACTCTAAGGCTCTTAATGCCTTATTTGGAGCAGTGACTGCTTTTGAATTTTGTCGGATCAGTACTTGCACTATTGCAAAGGATGCATGAAAAATCCTTGAAACCACAAATGAAGGGACCCCCCAAGTAAAGATTTCTAAACTTCAGATACTTGCTTCCCAATTTGAAAATCTTCACATGGAAGAGGATGAAAAAATTTCTGACTTTTATATTCGTCTAAATGATATTGTCAATGGTTCTTTTAATCTTCGTGAACTAATTTCTAATGTAAAAATTGTTAGAAAAATCTTAAGATCTTTACCTAAACAATTCAGATCTAAGGTCAATGCCATTGTTGAATCCAAAGACGTTGATAACTTAAATTTGGATGGATTAGTTGGTTCTTTACAAACCTATGAGTATGAAATACAAGATACTCATGGTAGTAAAAGTGTTACTTTCAAATCATCAAAGAATGAGTCTAAATCTAGCAGTGATTCTGATCAATTAGAAGAACTTACACTTTTTGTTAAAAAATTTAAGAAGTTCTATAACAATAAGAAACAACATTTTCAAAGAACTGAGAAGTCAAGGAAATTCAAATCGTTTGAGAAGAAACCACAAAAAGACTCTACAAAAATTCAATGTTATAAGTGTCGTGGCTATGGACGCTTTGCTGTTGAATGTTCAAATCGGAAAAATGATAAAGGTAAGTCAAAAGCATTGGTTGCCGCACACGAGTCTGAAATACATTATGAGTCATCCTCTGATGATTCTAATCAAGTCTCACATGGTTTTAGAGTTTTTGTGACTTCGATTGTTGAGTCAAATACTCTTCAATCTAAAGGTACTTCTATCACTGAGACGGGCACTATAAATTCTTCATCTATTGATTCTGACAATGATAGAGATGTTCTAGACACAACCAATGTCTACAACGAGTTGTATCAGGAATCATTAGAACTTACTAAAGAAAATCGATATTGATAAAAGAAGTATGTGAATTGAAAAATACAATAATCACTCTTAACTCTCAACTTGAAACTCACATTCAAGAGAAAATTTCTGTTGAAAATACTTGTAAATCTTTTGAAGACAAAGTGAGATTTATAAACTCTGAATATATGGAACAAGAAAATAAAGTTAAGTCTCTCACTTTAATTACTGAAATTTTAAAAAGTGAATTTAGTTCCATTCATATCAAGTATTCTAAGTTTTGTAATGCCTACGAGAAACTTGATAAATTTTAAAACTGGTCAAAGAATTATAGATAAGTCTGGTATTGGATACAGTTATGTTTCTAATCAAAAGTCTAAACCTCAAACCAGTTATGCACCAAAATTTGTAAAGGCAATCAAATAGACTCAAGTAATTTCTAAACCTAATATGAAAAATACTAAGTCTATTGTGAAAACTACTAAGTCTATTGCTTCTATTACCTATGAAAGAAGAGTTCCTATATGTTATACTTGTGGTTGGGAAGGACATACTTTTGTATACTGCCCCTTTACTTTTGAAAACTTTTCTTATCCTAGTCAAAATTTTAGACAATGGAAGAATCATAAAAGTGTACATCTTAAAACTCAATTCATTCCTCCAATGCAACCAAATATTGTTAAAAATATTAAGAAACAAGTAAGTCAAAGACCACCAAAACTTACATATAAACGTATATGGGTCAAAAAATCTGACTTAATGGCTCAGGTTGCCCATATTTCCCTCAAAGCGGGTGAATCATCAAGGTGGTTCCTTGATAGTGGTTGCTCTAGAAATATGACTGGTGAGAAATCATTATTTTCTTATCTAAATCCTTGTTCAGAAGGAAATGTCACCTTTGAAAATGGGAGTTCATGTAAAATTGCTAGGAAAGGTACTGTGGATGCTCCTGATTGTCCTAAATTAAATAAAGTTTTTTATATTGAAAGACTTAAGACTAATCTTATCAGTATTAGTCATTTATGTGATGATGGAATAAATATTAATTTTTCAAAGAATTTATGCACTGTTATTGATTGTAGTAGAAATGTTGTGCTTGAAGGGACTAGATCGTCTGATAATTGTTATACATTCACAGATCCCTTCAAAACCACTTGCCTTGCAACTAGGACTAATGAACTTGACATTTGGTATCAAAGGCTAGGTCATATGAACAAAAATGACCTCTATAAATTAGCCTCTGATCAACTTGTTAAGGGTTTACCAAAGCTAAGTAAACCTGACGGGTCTATCTGTGGTGCTTGTCAAATGAGAAAACAGACTCGTGTTCCCCATAAGAGGGTTAATATTCCTACTTCTAGAATCTTAGAGATACTTCATTTTAATCTTGTTGGTCAAATGAGAACAAATAGTTTAGGGGGAAAGAAATATATTCTTGTTTTGGTAGATGATTTTTTTAGATACACATGGGTTGCTTTTTTAAAAGAAAAATCTCAAGCCTTTGATGAATTCATTATCATTGCTAAAAGAACTCAGAATGAAAAAAATTTGTCCACTGTCTGAATCCACAGTGATCATGGAAGAGAATTTGAAAATACATCATTTTCTTAATTTTGCTTTTCTACCGGAATCAAACATGAGTTCTCATCCCCTCACACACCTCAGCAAAATAGTGTGGTTGAGAGAAAAAATCGCATTCTTTAAGAAAGGATGCGTGTCACGATAAATTCTACCAACGTAGCTAAAAATTTGTGGGCAGAGGATATAAGTATAGCTTGTTATATATCAAATCGTGTATACCTTAGACCTAACACTACTAAGACTCCCTATGAAATATGGAATAGGAAAAAGCTTAAAGCTAACTATTTTCGAGTTTTTGGAAGTATATGTCATATCTTAAGGGATAGAGAATCCCTTGATAAATTTGATTAAAAAATTGATACTGGAATTTTTATTGGTTACTCTTTAAACAGTCATGGAATCAATAAATGTTGTTGTAGAAAATTTCACATCTATATCATCAAATTATCAAGATAAAGATGATGATACACCTATTGTTCTTATCACATGTGAAAAACTTAGAATTGAGAATAATACTACTTCTGATCTTATTTCTTTTCATCCTACACCATCAACCAATGTACAACAATCTGATGGAGAGGAAACTGATCAACATCTCCTTAAAAATGGTCTACAAATAGGACTTCTTATGCTCGTAACATGAAAAGTCATCCCTCTAGTGCAATTATAGGTGATGCTTCTACTAAAATGATGACTAGACATAAATTTAAATATCTTATGAATCTCATATGTCATGTGTTATACCTCTTCTATTGAACTTAAAAATGTAAAAGAGGCTCTTCTTGATGAACATTGGGTTATGGTAATGTAAGAAGAACTCAATCAATTTAAGAGAAATGCGGTATGGGAATTGGCTTCTCGTCCTTCTAACATTCGAATAATTGGACCAAAATGGATCTTTAAAAATAAAACTAATGAAGGTAAAATAGTGAGAAATAAGGCACGAGTAGTTGCTTAAAGCTATACACAGGTTGAAGGCATTGATTTTCGTGAAACATTTGCACCTGCTGCTAGACTTGAATCAATACGTATAATTTTGGCTATGGCTTGTCACGTGAAGTTCAAGCTATATCAAATGGATATGAAAAGTATATTTTTAAATGATTTTCTGTCTGAGGAGTTGTATGTGGAACAACCTAAAGGGTTTGAGGATCTGGTGTATTTTAAGTGTAACCCTTGCAAGTGCACAAGATCTATTGCAGTATGGCAAAAACAAAGGTGTCGAACCCACAGGGAAATCTTGAATTTTAATTAATTCTTTCAGAGATTTAAAAACGTCCCCAAGGAAGTACCAAGGGGCAGATTCAATTTAACCAAAAATTTATCACTTTTTCTAAATGCAGAAAAATAAATTAATCTAAATAACTAATTACCGATGAATCTAAGAACAATATTTAAATAAGATCAAGAAATATGCTACCCCAGATTTATACCCCCCTTTCATTAAAGAATCATTCACACCATCACCACCATTCATTCATAAAAATGATTTGAAATAAAGTATGATCATCAATCCGGCATACCCTATCTAAAAACAATGACTCAGCCTATCATTGCGGTATGAGTCATGTAAGAAGCATAGCGTATCTCGTGATGTGTAGATCAAAACAATAAAAACATTAGACTATGGTATTAATCATAAATATGAGTACTTATCTGGGGATCGCATCTTTCCCGATCTACTGATTTAGCCGCTCATCTTTGGTGTATGATCTCCTTGTTCATTCAAAGTCATTCCTCTTTTTATTTCTTCCAAAAATCTTTGGTTACAATGTCTTTTCCTAAATACAATCTATGAATGTAAAAGAAAGACAGTGCAAATCCTAAGTACAATCTACCCACATCAATCCCTAGAAGGAGAAAAGAAGAACTTTTAAAAAGATGCTCAGAGGAGTCTAAAACCAAAAATAATAATGAATATATAATCCTCTCAAAAAAACTCTCTCTAAAAAAATCTCTAATTATTTCCTAAAAAAAAACCGTTCTCTCGACGTGTTTGGTTTGGCTTTAAATAGCCCCCTCATCGCAGAGGTCTCCCGCCGCCTCAATTTAGGGTCGATTAATCGACCCTATAGGGTCGATGCATCGACCCTGCAAGAATCACTGAAAATCTGCTTTTAAAGTGTCAGTTTCGTGTATGACACTTTTTGTGGCTCGATTAATCGACCAAAAAGGGTCGGTGCATCGAGCCTGCAAAAGTTCCTAAAAATCAGCTTTAAAGTGTCAGTTCTGTCTCTGACACTTTTTTTCCTCGATTAATCGACCAAAAGGGTCGATGCATCGAGCTCCCAGAAATTCGTGAATTCCAGCCGACTTTTTACATCAGACACCGCTTTGGTATTTTAGCTATAACTTTTTTGTCCCGAACTCGGATTGAGGCGATTCTTGATCCGTTGGAAAGCTGATAGAAAGATCTACAACTTTTGTGTTTTAACAATTTCATAATTCGTCCGTCTTGAATGTCCAAATTGAGCTACAAGTCGCACTAAGTTCTCGATGACCCAAAGTTGCAGTGTTTTGACATTATTTTCAGAATTCTTGGACTGTTTTCTGCACTTGGCTTGTATTTACCTGAAACACTTCAAATCTAATAATTCTTATCAGATAGCCTTCATCGGATAGCTAAATATAAGTATCTAGGGGTGAAATATCATCATATTTCACTACTCATCAGGATCCACATTGACCTCTTGATGTTTTTAGGCTAAAAAAGGCCTTGTATGATTTGAAGCAGACACCTCGTGCCTGGTATGAAAGGTTAACAAAATATTTAATTAGTAATGGCTTCAAACGTGGTAGTGTGGATAAAATATTATTTTTAAAAGATGAATGATCTCATTTAATTATTGTGCAAATATATGTAGATGATATTATTTTTGGTTTCACACTTGAACAGCTTGCTCATAACTTTCAAAATTAATGAGTAAAGAATTTGAAATGAGTTTAATTGGAGAATTAACTTTCTTTTGGGGTCTTAAGATTAAACAAAGTTCTTTTGGCATTTTCATTACTCGATCCAAATATGTCAGGGAATTAATTAAAAATTTTGGTTTGGAATCTAGTAAGACTCACCAATGAGTACATCAATAAAATTATCAAACGATGTGTCAGGTGAATCTGTTGGTGAAACTCTTTACAAGAGTATGATAGGAAGTCTACTATGCTTAACAACAAGTAGACCAAAATTGGTTATAGTGTAGGTATGTGTGGTAGATTTCAAGCTGCACCTAAAAAATCTCATCTCATAATTCTTAAACGTGTTCTCCGTTATGTTAACGGAACTTTAGATTTAGGTCTCTGGTATCCTTTTGATACCACATCAGAGATAGTGGGATTCTTTGATTCTAATTGGGCTGGTAATTCTTATGACCGAAAAAGCACTAGTGGAGGATGGTTTTATGTTGAAAATTGTCTTATTTCTTGCCTTAGTAAGAGACAAGCATCTGTATCTTTATGCACTGCTGAAGCAGAATATATTTCTGCTGGAAATAGTTGTACACAGCTTCTTTGGATGAAGCAGCTGATTACATGATTTCTCAAGGTGTTATGACCTTATTCTGCAATAACACAAGTGCTATTAGTATATCTGAAAACCCTGTACAACATTTTAAAACTAAACACATAGATATCAAACACCATTTCATACGTGATTTGGTTGAAGATAAAATCATCCTCCTTCAGCACATAGACATTAAACTTCAATTGGCTTATCTCTTTACTAAACGATTGGATCTTATTTGATTTCTTATTTGATTTGAATTTCTTCAAAAATCCATTGGTTTATGCCTTCTTGACTAATCTATCAATTGATTTTCTTATAAATATTTTTTGTAAATATTCAGTTGAATTAAATGTTTTTATCATGTTTGTGCTATCTGTTCAAAGAAGCTTATGCTTCACTTGAAGTGTTTCATGATTTTGTCTAATACAATTTGATTCACATATGATATATACCTATATGATCAAATATCATAAGATATACCTTTATTATTATTGAGTTAATCCTATTTCACTATACTGAAATTTAATCAATGTTAACTCATTTTTTATTATTTGTTTTCTATAAAGAACTATGGTTTTCTCAATCATGTAAGCCATTGCAACTCTTTAAACATTAATCATAAGAAATTATAAATATAATGTTTTTGTTTGTGCTACTTACATTTTGCCTATTTGACTCGAGTTATTAAGCCTGTAGGAGTATTCTATACTTAATGCCCTGAGCCAACTGGATCATGAATTATTGGTCTAACACTTGTTACATGGGTTAAAGAGAAAGTGCATAAGTTTTAGCACTTTTGACCTTATCATCTTGAATTACTCAACCTTGTAGCCTTTTTTACTCGAGCAAATAAATTCGTAGGGATATTTTCACATCTAATGTCCTAAACTAACTAGTTGGGAGTCATTGTTTGAAAGCTCATTACATGGGTCAACTAGAAAGCTTAAGAAGGTTTGAGTGTTTCACTTGTCTTGTCTCAAAAGATTATTTAAATACCGTATAAGTAAATGACTTCATAATTTCTTTAATTAGAGTTGCCAATGATATTGTATCAATTTCTTTATTAAATCAATTTTTATGAATTAGGTTTGAGTGTTTCACTGCGATTAAATCTTCTTATTTGTGAAATTTTGATCGTCTCTAGAATGTTAAGTGAATTCTCATGTTATACGCTCATTATTCATTTCAGTTGATGAATCTATGTTGTTGATAACTAAATTTCTGAAATATTTTAGTTGTGATTTTTTTTTTGAATAAATAGCATTTAAACCAATTTTATACATCCTTAAAATTGATTTTAGATTTTTTAAATAAATTTTACGGACTAAAATTAAACGGACGTCCGTACACTTTACACGGGCGTCCGCATTTCAGTGTTACTACTGGATTTCCAAATCACGAATTTGGACAGACGTCCGTGTAGCATTACGGACGTCCGCATTTTAGGTGCCTCATTGTTTCGAAGGTTACGGACATCTACGACGCACTGCAGACGACCGTTATCTGACGATTCAACTGCCACCGTTGGTTATTAATTACATTAAATGTCCGAAAATGGTCTACTGCGGATGTCCGTTATTTTTATACGGACATCCGTCGTCTGAAACAAATGTCTGAGATTGATTTGTGCTTTCTTTAAAGGGCTATAATCTACGATTCACACGAATTGACCTTCTTACGGACGTCCGTGACTAAATTGACGAACGTCCGTGACTAAATTGACGGACGTCCGTGGACTCTTTCGAAAATCGTCCTCGATTTCGTTTTTAACTTATTTTTATTGAAATTTATCGCTTTCTACCATATTTTTCTACTATGTTTGACATCTTATATCCGGAATTTCTTCTAAAAATGTCTCTCAACCATAAAAATACAAAAAAGAATACGGCATCGGCTTCTAGTTCAGCACCTCCGTCTTCATATGTGCGACGTTTCCCAACTCCGGCTCATGAAGAACGTTTTGATCGTTTATTTGCGATAAGATATTTAATTGTTGAACGGCCTGTTCTTGAACAGTTTCTTCGTGATCGTTTATACCATGTTTGATGATCGTGGTTGGCTATCTTGTTTCAATTTTTGGTCCTACCTACACTGATATTGTATGATGCTTTTATACCAGCTTAACTAAAAAAGAGCTCGTAGAAGACAGAAGTGAAAGTAATGTCATTTCATTTGTTTTAAGTAAAAAGATCCGACTTTTTCCTCATATTATTTTTGAAGTCCTTAATATACCACTCAAATTCGATGGTTATTTGTATCATGTTGAAGCAAATGAAATTTATACTCATTTTCATCCATTTTCGAATTATGATTTCGTCTGTGAACTTCCTGATCATCCTGTTGGTGCGACACTTCACTATTCGTCCCTCAAGCCTCGTTTTCAATGGCTTCGTCATATACTGTTTGCCTCTCTCACAGCTAGAGCAGGAAACAAAGATCAAGTTCGATGGGAAATGATATATTTAATGTTCCTACTCGAAATGGGACATTCTTTATGTATTTTGACTATCATTTTTGAAATGATTGCTCGTTGGATGCGGGATGAGTCGTCAAAAATGTTTGTTCCTTTCCCTATTGTCATTGGTAAAGTTGTGGCTTTGAACCTTCCACCTAACTTAACGACCACACGTATGTGGCTCCACTTGGGAAGCTTACCAAAATAGGGAAAAGAGTTCGACTTAATCTAGCTGACGTTGAATTTATTGATGAAAGTAGTGATGATGAAGATGTTGGAGTCGAAGCACATGAAGGTGATGGTGTTGGTAATATTCTGGTACCTATTGTATTTCAGGGTCAGCTACGTCCTCATTTTCAGGGTCAGGAAGCACATTTCTACGATCAATGATTTGATCGTATTGAAGCTGATATCTATAACCTCACCGATCGCGTTGAAACAGGATTCACATTGTATGGGGAGCAGTTAATTTCCCTTCAGATGACTATGGCCGATGGTTTCGCTGCAATGATGCATCGTTTCGATAGTGACTTTCCTCCTCCTGAGTTGCAGTTTCCTCTGCAGTGACTGTGGTGTGTTTGTTTAATGAAATGTTGATGGATAGTTGTGAAAGTCAATATGTTGTGTTGTCATGTTAGTTAATGAAAACTTAATGATATTAGATGTGAATGGTTGTTTTAGTTGAAAAACTTTTTGTAAATGTATTAAATAGATGGCTCGGTGTTGATTTCCAAAAGAAGTATCATTGTCATTTGGATTTGTGCATCTTTCCATCTCTTATCTCATTTTTATTACCCTTGTCACATTATGACAAAAAGGGGAGAAATTTTAATATTGTTATATATATAAATGTAGACACCCAAATTTGGCTCAAGGCCCGATCGAGACACATTTTGAGAGAGGCGCATCTTCGAGATTTTGATGGCATGTATGGAATCCTTAAGAATCTTTTTGAAACCTTAGGAGTCATTCCAAACCCTTAAGAATCACCCTAGATCCCTTAGGAACCTTCCCGAATCCTTAGAAACTCATCCCGACCCTTAGAACTCATTCCGGACCTAAACCTAGCTTTCTCGAGCAATGGATGAAGAGTCCTACACTGGGACTAGCTGTGACCTTCTAATATAATCTAATCTTATACCATTAAAAAGTAGAAGTCCTCAGCTTTCCAACAAGCCAAGAATCACCCCAATCAGAGCTGTGTGCGAGAAGATATAGCGTTCCGAAGCATAGGGGCAGAATTGTAATTATGTGAAATCCCCCTTTAGGATTTGGCCCAACTAATAGTTGTGCCACACATGTGTGGGTCCCCCCGTGGGCAGTCAACTTCCCAAAACTACTATACAATACTGTTTTACTGTACATATGTTTGGTACAATTAATAGTTGCGTCAGGCTTATAAACAATACCTGTAGGTTTTTACCTTAAAATTTGAGATTGGGGTTTAACTTGTTGACCATCTTGACCTTTGGGGTGTGTTTTGCTAGTTCTTTGCACCCATTCACTATCTATTGCAATCATTTGAGTGGTTTAAAGCCTCATCCTATCATCCACCATTGAAGCATCTCTTCACTTATTTCAAGGCTCCAAAAACCCTAGAAAACCTTAGATGGCTAGATTACCTAATTGCTAATTCAGGTTAGCCTCTAAACACCCTCCTAACCTCTCTTTTTCCTATAAATAGAGAGGCACCCCTCCCTTTAGAGAGGTTTGAAAATATTTATAATTAAGAGATTAAGGAATCCCTTCTCTCTCACCTCTAGTGCACCATTCTCATACAAGTTTCAAAACCTTAAAACCTTCTAAAAACCTTAGTCTTTCACTCAAAATCTCTAAGTTAGGTGTGTGCTACCCCTTAACCTTCTCTCTCTACCTCTTAGCTATCAAGTCATAGGAGAGAGAACCTCATTTTTCACCATACAAGTCTTCAAAAGCTCACCGAAGCAAGCCAACGCAAGACTCCACAGCAGTGCAACAAGGACCCAAGGGCTCTGACTCTCCCCTCTATTCCTCTACCTTCTCAGTCCTTCCTCTATCCTCCCATTTGTGTCATTACGCCATCGAATTTTCAGTAGGAACGAAGGAACACAAATAGGATTTTAAGACCTTTTAGGTAAGAGGAAGTCTTTTTCATTTCTTTTCTATTATTTTTATTTTGATCATAAATAGAGACTACATTGAGCGGGTTGATTGGGTGCCTAACACCTTTCCAATCAATAATCAAAGCCCCTACCCAAAATCCTTTTGTGTAGACCGAATTCAGAGTTAATTTTTGACATTTCGGTGCTCTTTAAATTTGATTTGGGTTTTTTGGGATACCAAAAGCTCCGGGTGGTGACTCTAAATATTTATAACGAGCGCATCGTCACTACGAGATAGTCAAAAATTCACGGTTGCACAGATGGTGACTCTGCTAGGGATTAGCTAGTAGAGCTTCCCCTTGAATTTGGTCTCCTTATTTTTGATTTACTAATCATTTATTGCTATTTTTTTTCGTTGCTATTTTTTACTCACCCCTCCAATTAAGTCATTTTACTTGCCCCTACTTTTACGTCATTTATAAGCCTTAGCCGATTGGCGGGTCTACTTGCACACCGCATTCAATATCTTTTCGCTTCCATCATTTTAAGCACCTTGGCCGATCGGCGGGTCTACTTATGCATTGTCATTTAATTTCTTTACATTTCCATCATTTCAAGTGCCTTAGCTGTTTGGCGGGCCTACTTGCGCTTTTAATTCCACAATCATATTCTGCTAGTGAACGCCAACTTGGAGGCCGCACGGGATCCTCACCTACGATCTTTGAACTTAAAAAAACTTCCTTAAATGTGAAAAATAAAATTGAACCAACAAAGGGGATTTAAATTCATTTTTGCGAGATTTTCAAGGGTTGGGTTATTTAGGCACACATACAAACTCTCGGATCTTAGTACAGCAGCAGCCCCTAGTGGTGATGATCCGGAAAAGTCCCAGCCCACCTAGTACTTGAGAAAGGTGCTTTCACTTGAGGTATATCGAGTGGGTATCCTTCTCGTTACCAAGCTTAAAACCCGAGAAAAAAAAGAGTATTAGTGAACCCAAATTGGCCTTTAAACCCTTAGGATCTGTGAGGAAAGCGACGGATCATATAAATAGTCAGTCCCCAGAAGCCTAGCTTCCAAAAAAAACCAATTTAGAGACCCATTTCGGGCTGAGGTTGCTGCTGTCAAAAAATCTGGACACTCATTTTGGTCTGAGGCCACCATTAGTTGCGCCAATGCAAAATTCCCTAAAAGAACACTGGCGCAACTATTAGTTGCGCCAGCCTTAGTCTGGGGAATTTTACTTTAGCGCATCTATTAGTTGTGCCAGGTTGGTTCCATGTAGCAACAGCCCGAATCTGAGGCCTGTTTCACACCTCGGACTCCCCGATCAGGGTCTTAGTACTTCTATTTAGGCCATGCAATCTCCGACACCCAATACGCCCTCTTCGGTCAAGAGGAGGTGACTTCTTTTTTACTTGTTTCGAGGGATCAAGTTGTTCGCATCGGTTTTTGTGCCTTCAATAGATCAAGGGGTTTCCTTTTGATTCTTCCGAAGTGCTTCGAAATCTTTGCCGAGGGACCTATTTAGGGTATGAGAGCCACCTGAGAAGGGAATTCAAAAGGCCCAGGAATCCTTATTTCTTTTTACTTATAAAAATTTAAAAAAAAAAAAAAGAAACTCAAAAATAGAGTCTTGATTGGTGCCGGCACAACGACATCATCGTACCCTCTGTCATCTCGTAGGGGAAGAAGGAGGAAGCTTTACGGGCCCCATCCGAGGCATCCGTATCCAACCCGATACCGAACTATATCGTGGGCCATGGACCCGGCTTACGCCAATCCCGACTCATCTCGGCCACATTCTCTAACCCATTCTCATATCGAATAAGCTTTTACTTCCACCCCCTCACCCAATCAACCCTCACCATAATCGGCTTGTTCAGTCCCCCCATTTTCCCTTCCACCACTTCCCAAAATATCCAAAATCTAAATTTCCCATCACTTTCCCAAGTCATGCCTTCATCCATGGTCATCTCCAACTCATCTCACCTTCCTTCCACACCTGTTCAAAACCCGGCCCCATCCTCCACTTTAACCAACATACCATATTTTTCATCCGCCCAACGCATACCCAATCCACCCACATCTATCCATGCCACATCAGATCCCCCACACATCCCTCCGTTTACCCAAATCATGCCCATTTTTTTCAGAACCATGACCAATTTTTCCCTCTCATTCTTCGTCTCTATGCCACATACATCTTCCCCATACATGCCTAATCTACCCACCAATGCCCCACCTCATTTCTCTAACCCACCTCATATCCCGCCACTTACCCGGGTCATGCGCAATTTTACCGAGGCTACCCTATCCATATCCCTCCAACTCTCAAAAAACCCATCTCCATCTGATCCCCCTTCCATGGCCATGATGGAGGAGATGTTCCAAACTTATGAGACATTTTTAATTGTAACATTTCACTAATTATAAATTATAAATTTTTTTAAAAATTGAACTTTGATAAAAAGTCAAACTTTGATCCAAAAAAATTGCACCGGTGATAGGGATGCGGGTTTAGTGTACCGAAACCGAACCCGATTTTTTCGGTGTTCGGTTCGGTATACTCCAAACCGAAATCGAACAGAAATATGTTTCGGTTTGGTTCGGTGTACCAATTTGAAGCAAACTCCAAACTGAAACCAAACGGAAACCAATTTTTTCAGTGTTCGGTTCGCTTCAGTTGGTTTGGGTTCAGTTCGATCACTCGTCAGTGTACCGATTTGAAGAAAAAATGAAATCGAAACCGATTTTTTTGGTCTTCGGTTTGGTTCGATTCGGTTCAGTTTGGCTTGGTCGATTTGTGTTCACCCGGGCATTCTACTGTATCAGCAGTGTCTCTTTCTCTAGCTCCGCCTCTTTCCACTTAGCCTCCTCACGGCCGAGTTCTCTGTGATGCCCATTAACACACGATAGTGCTTTTGCTGCTTCTCTCCTAATGTGCGCCGTAGCTTATCCCCTTAGTGATTTCGTTTCTCTATTGTATCCAACCACAGTGGCTCTGTTATATCCAGCCTCTCACCCCTTCTAAAAACCCTAAGTTAGCTGAGAGAGGCTTTTAGGGCTAACAGGCATATGTTTTAATTTATAGCAGAGAATTGGTGTCATGTATTGCACAAGCACAAAGGATGGTGGTCACTCTATCTGTACCATACACTAGGTATTAGCTTACACTGATCCAAATCGTCCATGCAAAATTAAAAACCATTAATAGATGGTAAGAGCGTGATCTCAAGATGCATCATGTGAAAGATTGGGATGAAAAACAATCTGCATCGTCGGATTCAAAGCAGTCAACGAGATCCTCCACTAGGATTACGGTAACGATTGGTATAAGTTTAAGTCAGCGAGATCCTCCACTAGGATCGAGTCACATGATTTGAAACTCGGATCCAATTTTATGCTTAATGCCACGCTTGAATATGATAGTAATATGCTGAAACATGCTTAGGGACATGCTTGAACATGATGCTTGAACCAGAACTAGAACTTGTACTTGAACTTGAATGTGTGCTTGATCTAGAATTTGAACTTGAATGCATGCTTGAAACCAAAACTTGTATTTGAATGAAAACTCATGCTTAATCTAGAATTTGTACTTGTGCTTGAACTGATGCTTGAATTAGAATGTGTACTTGAACTTGATCTCGAACTTGAAAGCGAACTTGAATACTTAAACGCTTGAATACTTGAATACTTAAATCTTGAACCCGAAATGGTTACTCAAATACTTGAATCTTGAACCCGGAATGCGAACTTGAACTTCTAAAAAGAAGTATACTCGAATCTAGACGTATTGAAATCCTAAAATTAATGAACTTTGAATATTAAATACTTGATAACGAATCCGGAAATCTTAAAAGTGGAAGGAGATACTATCTTGAACTTGAAAGCCTCACATAGATGATCATTGTTTTCACAGACAAGCTCGCATGAGCACCTTGTACTTGAAAGGATTCTTGAAATGTCAACTAATGATCGGGTCTAGTTAGACCAACAAAGTCTTTGATGCTTGCCTCGATTGGCTAAACGGCGGAGAGTATCGGCCTTTGTTCATGCAAATATTGACATCGTGAATCTTGAATCTTTAATCTTGGCCCATGGGTGGTGTTCTGGTATCGACACCGATGAATTAAAATATACTAATAATCAATAAATAATTGTAATAAGAATATTACACATATAATCACAATAACTAAAAATTATACTTAATCAACTCTTCATTTCATTTTAAGAAATATGTAGAAATTTCACTGGTTAAAGTTACATTTGTAAGTCTTCCTAAATGATGACGTAGAAGTACCTTGTAGGATACTATTTCCATGCTTTCGAAGTAATTTCATTATTTCTTGTTTAGTTATGAATTGTTATTCTTCATGGATGTTAACTTTACATTGATTGGAATATGCTTAGTCCAGTTGTACTTAGAATTACGATTAAATGTTAGTCTAATCTTTCTTAGTTGTACTTAGTTATATTGTTACAACTGCTGGAAACCCCACTTGAATATGCACCTATGAAAAATCTATATATACTACATGTACTAGAATCTTAAGGCAACACTAACTAAAACTTTATTAAGCTTCATCGCTTATGGTCTTTTCATAATCCAAAAATTCCAGAGGCTAGTCAGCAGCCACTCAGCCAAAGCTAGAGGAGCTGGACGAGGAAGGAATCTAGGAGCGATCATCGAGCTAATAGTTTGAGCTCATCTTGCCCATAAAGCTACCAGCACTGCACACTTGATTTTGATAGGATCTTTTCCTTTATCTCATTTTGGTTTTAAGTTTGAAAAAAATAGTCAATGTATCTTTGTATTAGAACTTTGAATTATGTTGATCTTTTAAGGTTTTACTTTTGGAAAAAATCTTTTGATTTATCTTATTTATAATTTCGCACTTCATAAAATTTGTTACGATAAAATCGTAAAACCTAAATTTGTTTAAACAGGTTAACGAAAATGAGAATTTAAATCAAAAGTATTTAAATATGTTTCCGCAAAATTACTTTGATAAACGAAATCAATCGTTCCAGTAATTAAAGCATTTCCCGTAATATTTTAGAAAAAAAAATATGTAAAAATTTTACATGAAAAGGGAAATGACTTAAAAACTTGAAATGCTCGAATATGAAAATATGAATAGTGGGTGTCACTTGCCTGCCTCGGCGTCGCCATCAGATTACACAGGGCCGAGAAAGGGCGTGACACCTGAAAGATCTTAGAGACCACCTTTGAAGGGACTCCACAAGTGAAGATCAACAAACTACAAATGCTAACAACGCAATTTAAAAATCTTTGGATGGATGATGATGAAAAGTTTACGAACTTCTATGCTAAGCCAATGATGTTGTCAATACCGCCTTATAAATTGTCAGAAAGATTCTAAGATCTTTGCCTGAAAGGTTTAGACCAAAGGTGACGGCCATCTCAGAAAGCAAGGACATTGACCAAATCAACATAGATGAGTTAGTGGGATCCCTTCAAACCTATGAATATGAGATTTGTGAAAGATAAAAATATAAAAGTGTTGCTTTTTGATCTTCTAAGAAAATGGATGGTGATGAGGACTGTGAAAGTGATGATGTAAAAAATTATAAGAAAATTTTCAAAAATAGAAAGAGTTTAGGCAAGTCTTATGAGAAACCAAAGGTTTTCACTAAAAAAATCTCATAAGGAGTCATCAAAGGAAACCCAATGCTTCAAGTGTCGCAGCTATGAGCACTTTGCTAATTATTGTCCCAACAAGAAGAAAAATATTGTTAAATCTAAATCCATGACCGTCGCAAAAGAAGAGGAGACTAGTGAAGAGAGTCCCTCCAATGGATCAAATTTATCTCAACATGGGTTTGGTGCTTTTGTTGCTTCCATTCGTGAGGAGACTCAAGTTAATCCATTCATTATTTCGGATGAAGAAGAGGATGAGTTGGACTTGAATGATGCTTATGATGAACTCTATCTTGAAAGTGTTCAGTTGAACAAAGACAAGATAAAGTTAATTAAAGAAATGTCATTACTTACATCCACTTGTGTTGTGAAAAATGTTGAATATAACATTTTGATTGAAAATGTTTGTAGTTTGAAAGATGGTGTCAAAAGTTTAAGGGATAAAGTTAAGTTTTTAGAATTTGAAAGAGCTAAGTATTGCTCTAAATATAATCATCTTTGCATTGAAAATGAAAGCTTCAAGAAGGAGCTTTCAAACATAAGGGTCACCTTAGAAAAATTGACAAATGCTAGGATGGACATTCAAAGGGCTTGGGATGCAAGGAGAGGTTGGAATGATAAAACCAGATTGAGTTTTACTGATGTCAAATACTCTGCTTTAGGGAACAAAGGAAAAGAAAAATTGAAATATGCTCCCAAACTCCTTGACACTAGAAACAATAAAGATTTATTCAATCTACCTCCTCTCTTACCTACCCCCTCATATCCTCAAATGGCTAGTTGCAAAAATGGTCTAATTTGTTTCTACTGTGATAGAAAATGACACATAAATTTTACATGTCCTGTAAGAAAAGTGGACCTTTTTAGCCAAAAATATGACAAGATAGTTATCTATTGATTGAGGGCTCTTCGTAATTTAATGGAGTGAAAATGGGTGAGGAAAAAGATTTGAGTAATATTTTGTTTCTAAGTTAGTTCCTTATTTTTTTGTAGATTCTTCTCATGTGGATATTTTCATTTTTTTTTTCTTGCCCCTATCTTTTTTATCCTCTTTTAAGATCTTCAAATTTTAAATCTCTGTTATGATATAATTGATTAGCATAATGCATCTATTGAGTTAACTATCATGAATTCAGTTTGAACTCTTGTTGTGGTTCATTGGCTATTGATGTGTTAGATTTACTCTTTCTTCCTGATTATCAGCTCTGTATTAATTATTCTATGAAATATTTGTTCTCTCATCTTCTAATTTTGTTCAGTTCATCTTTTGATGTATACTAAGAGTGACTCTTAAATCCTATAGTATGTCATGTGGTTATCTGAAGTTCTCTTTACTACGACAGTGGTCATAATAAGCACCTAATTAGCGTAAGTTGGTGTAGTACTCCGTAGGATATATGAGATAGATTCTATTGGTTAGGACGATTTTATTTTTTTAAGGGAGAGAAAAAAAGCGATATGTCTTATGAATCATATGATCTATCCAGAGTGTTTGTCATTCTTCCATGTATTTTTTTTTTTTAAAAGGAAAAGGAAAAAGAAAAAAAAAAGGGAGGATAAAACATGAGAGCTTGGTCATCATTGTGAGAGCTACCCACTGCAAGTCACTTGGATGGCCTTACCGAGCATCTTACCCACATACGCACTATATCTACAAACGTGTTACAGTCGCAGTAGAGGCAATGACAACATGTATGATATGGTTGAAAAGTGTCCTGTAAACCACCTCTGAGCAGTCTATAAAATAGATGTGTCACTCTCTAATATTTATGTATATGATTTGAACTTGCAATCATAGGATGAAATTTCATTCTCTTCATGTGAAATGTTTAAGTTTGTTGCTGAAATCATGAATAATTCAGTAGTTGTATTGCATTTAGTAGTACCACATTGAATAAATGATTGGATGCTGTCGATTTGTTTAATGCACCATATCATCATAAATATCGGCAACCGATTTTCAAATATTGTATTCTTTGTGAGTTTTTCCCCCTCTGTTAAAAAAAACTATTGTTTGACTGTTGTCATAAATTTTTTTATTTCACAGCGGGCTATGGCTGGGACTTCTTCTTTTGTTGGTTCTCTGTTTCGTTAGACACAGCGAGCTGTGGCTTTCCCACAGCGCGTTGTGGCTGAGATTTTAGTTTTTATTGGGGGTATGCTGCGTTTGACACAGCTAGCTATGGTGTTTTTGCTTTTTCAACGTTTTTCACTTGAGTTTTCTATGCTCTCGGGTTTCTCTTCCACAGCTAGCTGCTATGTTATGGCAGCTAGTTGTTGTTAGAAAGCTTTTTCCATGACAACGAGCTGTAGTCTAACCAAAACGAGTTGTGAATGAGTTCTTTATTTTTGTTCTGTCTTTGTTTCATCAGGCATAGCTAGCTGCTGTGAATTGACAGCTAGTTGTGGATATTTTATCTTGTTCCCTGTTTGCATTCACAGCTAGTTGCTATTTTCTGTTAGCTAGTTGTGGAGTTTTATTTTAGTTCTCTGTTTGTATACACAGATAGTTGTTGTGTCCTGACAACTAGCTGTGAGTTTTTTGTTCTTGACTTTGTATGTATACACAGCTAGCTACGGTGTTGGGACAGCTAGTTGTGGTGGGAGAATTTTGCTCATAGTTTATATACACAGCTAGCTGTGACAGCTAGTTGTAACTAGAGAAATTTATCTCCATTTGTATATACAGCTAGCTGCGGTGTTGGGACAGCTACTTGTGGCTGGGGATTTATTTTCTCACAACGAGCTGTGAGTCCTTCTCGATAACTGTTATTGGTTGTTATTCTTGGAATGCATGTTATGCACAACTTGACAGTGAGTTGTGAGGCAGGTAACAGCTAGTTGTGGCCGCGGTTTGAGGGTTATGATTTGCATTTTGTCTTGTCTTTTCAATAGGATTGGTTAATTAGGGGGCCTTAATCTTTTCTTTTTTGTATAATTTTCTCCTATATTATGATGTGGTCACTTTAGTTGTGCTTGCTTCAATTTTTTTTTTTACAACATCCTTTTATCACTTTCTGACAAAAAGGGAGAGAAAATGGTTTATGAATGTTTGATTTGGTTATCATATTATTGTTGTTTGGTATGTTTGTTTTGTAGGTGAGTAATCAAGACCCATCTTGGCTTAGGATTGACATAAATTTAGGGGGAGATCAAGTGTCCATATATTTTCCTATTTGCTTCTTCATGTAGATCAATGTATAGGATTAGTGGGACTGTCTTGATGTACCTGCATTTTTTTTTATACAAATATAGTTTTCATAGAATATGACAAAGGGGGAATTGTTAGATCTAGTTGTCGCATTCTATTCAAAAAAATTGTGTAGATCTCCCTTAGGAAGTTTGTGTACCAAGATGGATGGATCTTGCCTTGGTTAACAAGGCTATCATTCACATATCTTTGATCTGCCTTTAACACTTAAAAGTTTTTTTTCTCAAAATGTTTTTGATGCTTTAAAGTGATGTCCACAACAAGCTGTGATTTTAACCACAACTAGCTGTGATGACCACAATGAGTTGTTAGTTTGCTCACGGCTAGCTGTAGTTGTACTATGTATCAGTGTCCACAGTGAGCTATGAGTTTTACCACATCTAGTAGTTATTACCATATTGAGTTGTATTCACAGTGAGTTGTGGTCACAGCTCGTTGTCAGGATAACCATAGCGAGTTGTGGTTCCTTGACATGAGCCTTCTTACATCACTCTTTCGTTCATTGGTGAAAAATGGGTTTTTTAAACTTTTTCTTTGATTGTCCTCTTTAGTAGTTTTAGGGTTTTGAATAAAAGGTTTTTGAGAAAGAAAGTGAGCTAAGAAAATTGATTATTCTTCTTCTTCCTTGGGTGTGTTAGAGTGTTGCCTTAAAACTTCTTCTTCCTCCTTTTGAAACTTAGTGAATATAAAAATTGTTTTATTCAAAAGGTTTCTTTCTCCTCCTTTTCTTCTTGTTAATTTGCCCAAGTGAGTTGGGTGTTTTGCACCCTAGGGATTAGGGTGTGATTGATATCCTTGTGAATCTCAAGGTGGATTGTTGTGCGTTCATCAACAATAGAGGAGAGCATTCAAATCTAAAGGCTATGGAGACTACTTGCAATGAAAAGTTGGATTGTGTGGGGGTTTGATAGGGCATGTACATTTGTTCGGTATATCATTCGAAACTCCTTGTAATTGTTTAATTTCGTAGTAGATTTGGCTTGTGGACTTCGGTCCCGTGATTTTTTCTAGTGATTGGATTTCCACGTAAATGTTGCGTTGTGGCGATTGTTGATGCGTGTGTTAAGCTAGAATTAATCGAATAGCCAATCAATTCCATTGATTAAAGGAATTTCAAATAGGATAATAATCCGAAATCGGATGGGAAAGATATCCACTTGAAAATCATTGCAAACTTCATCCCAATTTACAGAGCACTCAAATTGGTCAATTTTAGACATGAAAGGCTGATCCTGCAAGTTGGACCATGTGAAAGAGTCCCCCTCCCAACGAAACATAAATAAGTGAGTTGCTCCGGAGGAAGTTTAGAAAACAAGTTATGGTTGGGGTAATCCTGGAGTCTAGATTCCTTCCATAAGAGAACCAAGTGACTTTGGAGTCCCAACAATGCAACATGAAACATTCGACAGAGCGATCATAGCTTTTACGTCTTCCAGTTCCTTCCAGAAAAACTCCCTATCCGAATATGTGTGAGGCCTATACACAAAGGTTAAGATAAAAGAGAGGCCATCTGCAATCCTACAAAAGAGAATTTCAGAGGCTCCACCTCCCAGTGAAAGAACCTAAAACCCTATATCGATTTGGGTTCCAAAAGTTCCACATGCATTCAGCCCATTAAAGCTTATCCTATTGCTGACCCCGAGATCGAGTATGATAGTAAAATCCAAACTGTTGAGTTTAGTTTCTTGAATAAGACAAAGTCAAGTCACGTGGACAATTGAATCGGGTGACGTGGAGTAGAGAAATACTGGCTTTGACACCATGATAAGAATTCCATGGGCCTAACTCAACCTCACAAAACCGGCTTGTAAGGTGAGGATTGCCCAGATTATATATAGCCCAAGACCTCGAAGCCCATAGGCAATGTCGGACTATTCTAACAAAGGACTTTCTCTAGACCTCTAATGTTCCAAGATACTATAATCATAATCTTGCGGAGCTAGGTGTTGTTAGAATCCCACAGTGCATGTGGTCTTAGAGGTCTTGGGCTATATATAATTTGGTCACTCCTCACCTGACAAGCCGGTTTGTGAGGCTGAATTAGGCCCGTTGGATTTCTTATCATGGTATCAAAAGCAGACATTTCTCCACTCCACACCACCCAATTCACTTGTCCACGTGATTTGGCTTGGCTCAATCCCGCCAACACGTGTGGGGGCATGTTAGAATAGTCCCACATAGCCTGTGGGCTTGGATGACAAGCAGATTTTGTGAGGTTGAGTTAGGCCCATGGAATTCTACAGGTGTGTCTCCTCGAGTAGCCTGAGCTCAACGAGTCACTCAAATTCACATACGTAGAACTTTGAATCTTGTCCTTTCTTTCTTTGAGTTTGATGTATTTGAAGGGCTTCAAAATTTCCCCTTTCATGTCACTAAAGGATAACCCAACCATTTGGCAGAAATCCTTCATCATACGAGCTCTACTATCTCAAGTCTGGGAGAGCAAGAAATCAAAGGCCTAGTGGAGGTGGAGCTTGAATTTGGCTTGTAAAGGGGTTGGTGAGTATCACCATCAGTGAAAGGTATTAGAATAGTCCCACATTGTCTGTGGGCTTTGAGGTCTTGGGCTATATATAATTTGGGCACTCTTCATCTTACAAATCAGTTTTGTGAGGTTGATTTAGGCCTGTGAAAATTTTCATGATATTAGAGCAGACTTTTTCCACTCCACATCACCCAATTCAATTGTCCACATGATTTAGTTTGGCTCAATTCCACCAACACATGTGGGGGCGTGTTAGTTAGAGGCACTACAAAAATAAGGTGTTTCAGCAGGACTTAGTGTTAAGATAGTTTTTTATAGCGACAAGACTAATAGCAGCAATTTTTTTATAACGACGGGATTTACAGCAACAATTTTTTGTAATTAGTGGCAATTTTTGGTCGCCGCTAATAGTCTTATTATTTATAGTGAGGTCTTGGGTTATATATAAGGTGGGCACTCAGTCACCTTACAAGCCGATTTTGTAAAGTTGAGTTAGGCCAATTAGATTTCTTATCAAAAGGAACCTGAGAGCTAAAACCAGTTGGATTTCCCTATCGGTAGCCTATCAGACTGACAAAAAGAGATGAGCACGTGAGGTCTTGCTGTGGATCTCACAAGAGAGGGACAACTAGCGACTCGGCCATCAGAAGAAAAGGATGGCATCAGCTCAGCATTCAAATTTGAATTCAAATTTAAATTTGAGTTGGAACGTTTTCCACCCAAGGAGCCGTTAAACTAGGCACGTGAGTTGTCACATGGCTGCAGCGAAGGGGAGATTCCCTACCAAATGTTGTCACTGGATTCGGTAGAGCTCTTCTTATGTTGGAGGCTTCCATCCTCGATGCCGGAATCAGGACCGGTCGCTCTGCCGATGGAGCGATCAGCGGATGGACCACACTTTTCAGTGCCGGATTTATAACTCAAGATTCTTCCTTCTCAGCCTGGTTTTAAGTGCTTTAATCATCGACTATTTTGAATTAGATGATGGGATTATTTTTTATCCCGATCTTCGATAAATGAGATCTTGAGATCATTGGCCTACCATAAGATGGTTAGATTGTTATTCTATGACACATCCCCAAACCACACGGTTGTGGGTGTACATCAAATGTAGCTCTCAAACCAATTTTCGGGATCTGTGCTTCATGGAATTAAATCTGCCCATCGCCGGTGGGTGGGGGGGAATGTTGGCAAAGATTGGGAGGAAAAATGATCTAAATGGTCGACTCAATTGAATCTAAAAGGGGGAGAAGCTCTTGCAACCCTAACCCCAACCCCAACCCTAAGTACCCGGTACCCCCATCCTGCGACCTCCTCTGGTGGACCTCCAACATAGCCGACGAGATCCACTCCCTTCTGCATCAATTCCGACGCCATGTAATTTGTTTTAAGGTATTTATTTTTTTAATTTTATTAATGTATTTCTCTCTATTTTTTATTAATTGCAAACATCCAAATGCAAGTTCAGGTACCCAAATCGAAACTGAAATTTAAGTTTTCTGTTCATGCTTTTTATCTTTTAAAATCGAACCCCGAAATTTTTGGTTTTAGGTTCAATTTCGGTAGAGTTTGTCTTTTTATTGATTTTTGTATTTTAAGCCACTTTTTAAAAAAATAATTCAGGTTTTTTCGGATTTTCTCACCTAACCTAATTGGTTTTTGATTTTTGTCTCGAATCGAATCAAACTAGAATCGGTTTGGCTCAATTCTGTCTAAACCAGTTTTCGGGTCAGTCTCTGCCCCTTCCTTAAAACAGTCTTGGCTCCGCCCCTAGGTCTGAAAGTACTCGCTTAGGGTATAAAGCCTTGCCTTTGGATCCGACTACAAGACCGAAGGTAGAGAGATATGAGACCCAAAACTGACTTGTAAGGTGAGGATTTCCCCATTATATATAACCCAAGACCTCCAAGCCTACAAGCAATGTGTGACTATTCTAACATGCCCCTCTAAGAGATGGAGTGGAGAAATACTTGCTCTCATATTATTATAAGAAAACTCAACCTCACAAAACCGACTTATAAGGTGAGGAGTGCCCAAATTATACATAGCCCAAGACCTCCAAGCCCACAGATAATGTGGGACTATTCTAGCACAACAAAACCAATCTCCAACACAAAAATTGAGGGAAGGTCGAGCGGAGACACTGTTATAGAAAACCATCAAATCTTTCAATATATGATTTGATATCTCATCGATTGGTGTAATTATATCTGAATGATCAATGCCATATTGGATCGATCGGTATGATATTAAATCGATCGATATGAAAGAAAAAAAAATAGTTACCTGATGGTGTGTTTCAGGCTTGGTTACAAAATTTTTTTTATAATTTTAAATTTATTTTTAAAAAATATTTCTCACAGATTTTTCCTTCGAACTTCCTGGTTTTGTCAGGTTTTTCCAAATTTAAGCCTCGCCGAACTCCAATTTTGTGACTACGGTTTTAGGGAGGTTTTATAGAGCTGTTTCCTCATAAGATGTGACGGTGAGGGCAAAAATGCAAATTTCTCGCTTAAACACATTTTGGGCTTCTCTTGAGCAACGCCTATTATTAATAGGGTACCTCTGTTTGTGCCCACGCTCTCTAAAAGCGCCCACATCCAAATCTTTTGAAAACTATTGATTCGTTCCTCGGATGATGGGAATCATTATTCACCATGATATTTCACACAATAGATCTTGAGATCATAGCGCTCATGTGTTATAAATTAGGTTTGAGCATGATATGTATCATATGATTTAAGGGTTATTTTTTGGGGATCTGTGACACATGAAATCAAGAACTGATCGTTTGATAGGTGCTCCATGATCTCAAGATCTATTGGATGGAATATCTAGGTGAAAAAACGATCTCCAACATCTAATTAGAAGGAAACAACGATTTTCAAGAGGTCTAAGAGGTGAGTGCTTACAAAGAACGCGTGAGCACAAACAGAGGTACCCATAATATGTATCCGGAATATTATAAACGGTAGACAAATTTTGATAGACAATTTTAGACAGCCTATGTGGTGTGATGTGACTGGCTGCTGTGCTTGGGCCCCACTATGTGTGCAGCCAATCACGTCGCGCCACATGAGCTGTTTGTAAAATTGTCCTTAAAACATTGTCCATACGTATCAATATTGCAGTCAGAACATGTGGCATCGCCTCCTTCAACAATCCAAAACCCTTGAAAGCCTCTCCACCAAAGTCACTATCAAACTCTCTATCTTTGGCGATTCCTCCAATCGTTATCTTTGGCGAATCCATCTCCAATCACTATAATTAAAAAATTATTAAATATCTCTCTCTCTCTCTCTCTCTCTCTCTCTCTCTCTCTCTCTCTCTCTCTCTCTCCACCATAGTGACAAATTTTGCTTAATTTTGGCGAAATGGGAATCAAATTTTTTTTTATAAATATTTTAAAAAAATTAAAAAGTATTAAATATATATTTTTTTCTATTTTTAATCCCCGAAACTTTCCCCAAAGGTTTCGAAATTATTCCGAAATGTACCGATAGGACTCCCCACCGAAATATTCCCAAAAACGAATTTGTCACTATGCTATTCACTTGTCATATATTTTAAATATATATTAAAATAGAAATAAAAAAATATTATTTTAAAAAAGGAGCTAAAATAGTTATCCTTGTTGGAATTTTTTTTTAAAAGCCAATACCTAAAATAGAGAGTGGGCTCAAAATAGGGCTTTAGGCTTTTAGCTATTCAAATATTGCTATCCTTCTCTCTCTCTCTCAAAAAAATATTGCAATCCTTGTTGGAGATACTCTTAGGCATATGATCAATGTACTTTCACGGAATTAGCGGGTTCAAAATATCTGCAAGCCACCCAAGTTTGACTTTGCAGACGGCAACAGATATGCCTTCGTGTGTTAGTTTCAAACTTTCAAGTGCGTGGCCGTGCACTACCTGTGATGTACGGTCGGCCATTTTGTACATGTTTCATGCATCTTCTCGATCAAAGCATTTTGCTACTTAAATCTGAGCCGTTATTCCTACCTGTTTTAACGGTTCATTTGGAGGTTCTTTGGGCCTCAACGAATATGGCCCGACCCAATTGGCAACCCTTAGGATTAGGTTGGGCCATAAAGTAGGAGTTAGGTCCAATTAGAGTCGATGATCCAAACCCGACCCATTTGTTAAATCCAATGGGGAAGTTTTTTTACCCAAACCCGACCCATGGTGGGCTGGCCCCTTTGATCTATGTATTCAACACTGATCCATTTGCACCATTGAAGGACCAATGGTCTAGTGATTAGGGCTGTCAACGGGTCCAGTCGACTTGAAACACAACCCACCCAACCCGAATTTCACCCGGTCGGGCAACAAGCATCCGACCTGACCTTTAGATCAGATCGAGTCAGGTCTGATTAGGTATACATTGGGTTGTGTCGTACTAACCTGACATTTTATATAAAAATTGAAGCAAAATATAGTGATCGGGTCGGATCGGGTTTTCAGGTTGGGCATCAGGTCGAGCCAATTTTTCTTTTGGTCAAGTTGGGTCAGGTCAGGGTCACAATCAGGTCGGGTCAGGCATATATATATATATATGCCCTTTAACCGTCAGGAATGCTACTTTTTTGCCTGCCCGATCGGACCCGACCCATTGGCAGCTTACCAGTTAATGTATTCTAGAAGATGGTTTGGATGTATCATAGCGTCTAGTGTTGGTGACGATTAGTGCCACGTGTAAATAAATGATGACAAGTTTATTGCCTTACTTGTCACGACTCCTTCACCTAATCCCAACTCTTATATACGGTGTTAAGCCTCTACAGAACCATTTGATGTGCATTCCTCGTTTGTGGTAAAAATAACGTCCACGTCATTCATAAATAAGAGTGCTCATGGAAAAACCAAGTACCGATTATACATGGGATCCAATCTCTTTTTTAAATCACCAAACTGAAAGCTTCTATGACATCCCACCAATCACGTGTAAAAGCTCCAACCACTTATTAACAAGAGATTCTAATGCTAAGCAGAGCAGTCAACGTTGTGTCCCACCTCATCCTCACCGTTCGTCTGAAACGACCACAGTAGACCATCCACGTAGATGGGGTGTCCAAAGTTACATGGATCACATGATCTTTTACTGTCAGTTGAAGATTATTGATCGGACGGTCATGATCAGATATAAAGTGTGTTGGAACATTTTTTGGTGCTCGTCAAAGTACGTTATATAGTTTATAGATGCTAAGGATAAGGGTCGCACTCTAGTGACCGTCATTTAGGTTGCGTTTGAGTTAGCTCTTATAAGAGCAAAAGCAGCTTCTATTTTTTATTGGAGCAAAGTTTATTTGCTCTTACATAGAGCAATTTCATCACTTAAAACAACTCTCTATCAGAGCAAAAAGGGCGGGGAGATGTGTTATCAAACATGAAAGCATTTCTCTGTCGGAGACAAAGAGCAAAAAATCTGCTCTTCCCTAAAAGAGTTAATCCAAACGCAGCCTTAGGTTGTGCTTGACATAACTCTCTATTAGCTCCCTGCCGGAGCAGGGTTTACCTATTTTAGCAAGTCTCTATTCTCCTTACTAACTTTATGTAGAGCAAGATTTACATGCTTTAGTAATTTTCACCGCTTTTTGCTCACTCTGTATTAGATTTATATTTATTTGCTCTAGCAAAGATATAGCTCCTATTTTGCAAGGACCCAACAAGGAAAATAGTATATCTAATTCTAACATGGAGCTGATAAAGAGCTATGCCAAATAGAGCCTTAACCACCAAAATGACATTATGCCATCAACGATTAAAGATGCAAGTAATTCATACCGTCAAAGTGAGAGATCATAGATTGATGTGTATTAAACCCAAAATACTGTTTTAAAGATATTTAATCCATCCGATCTATGGACTTTAATATCAATAATTAATTTTAATTTTAATGATTAATATTAAAATTTATTAATCAAATGGTTCACATATATACTTATCGGTATATTTCTTTGGGCCAAGATGTTTTACTAGTAGCTTGCCGCCTAAACGTTTTAGATTGATCACTGATGTTGAACACACGACATAATGAAATATACGCTTCGT
This sequence comes from Chloranthus sessilifolius, assembly GCA_021018995.1. NCBI lineage: Eukaryota > Viridiplantae > Streptophyta > Magnoliopsida > Chloranthales > Chloranthaceae > Chloranthus > Chloranthus sessilifolius. The sequence continues at coordinate 116,065,053 of CM037594.1, read as the reverse complement.
GACATAAGATCATTTAAACACCATTTGGTGTGTTTAAATGTGGTCAGAACTGAGAAGCCCTTATCCGTAACCAAAGACATCTAGCTAGGTGGCCACAGCATGATGTGACACGTGGAAGATAGATATTGGAACACGTAGGCATGGCGAAGTCGTGATAAAGACTTAAACGAATCGTATCCAACCATGTCCCTGGAACCAAATGCGAGCGAATTTGGTTCTTCGTTCAAGAAAAAGGCTGCCCGCTGCCCGCTGACCGAGTTTTTAAGAAATGCATCGGTTTCGATCTAGACCAAAATGAAACTGAGAACCGAATTTGTTGGTTCCTTTTATATGGAATTGAAGTTTTCGGCCGAAATTATGGTTATGATCCAGCCCGAAACTGAAACTAAATCTGAAAATTTTTCCTTAGCCGTGTACGTTTTGTTTGTTTGGTGACCCCACTTGACTCCTCTAATGCGTACCTGCCCGAAATAGTAAGGGCAGGAGGCCTACGGGCAACTAGAGTTTCTCGAAAAATTTTCTTGAAGTTATCTTCTCGTTAACTTCTCACGATAATATGGAGATCAAAGCTAAAAATATCTAGCATGTATAAGGTGTATCCCCCTAATAGACGAATTTGTTTATGCATATCACGCAAATATTAAAGGAGTTTTTCTTCTTTTTTTTTATAACCTGGGTATCCGGGCCTCTTAGAGCACCCGCCTAGTTCCAGGGGCACATGCGCACCGCAAATTCAGGACATGTCGGGTCAACACGGGATATAAATCCTTAGGGTGGCCTCAAAGGAGGGAGGGGATTCGAACTCAGGTCTCCTGCTTTTGAAAGGAGGTACTTGACCAGCTCACCTAACCCTTTGAGGTTAAATATTAAAAGAGTTGGTATTAGGTACAATACACGATCCAAGCTTACACACACACACACACACACACATCTATATATATATATAAAATAAAAATCAAATTTTGTAATTCTCATGCGGATGGTATTGTCATGAGGGGTTAGTAAATCTCGTCCGAGACGTCATGCGTTTCGAACCTTAGCGAGATGAGATCTTGTTGTCATTTCGTTCCGAGATCCAACCTCATAAATATTATTTTTATATTATAATTTATTTAAAGTATTAGACTTATACACTATTAAAAATGTACTACTTTTTCTCTTTATACACACAATACTATTTGATTTTATCATACCTTATTTATATGATGATCTAGTAAATAGCTATCACGCTAGGTCTCAGGACTATCCGAGACAACTTGAAAATCCGAGATTTCAAACCATAGTTAGTACTAGTAAGGGCTACTTAGTTAATGAAAGTCTCCTCCAGTCCTATCCTCCTCCCTTTTTCAATTTTGAGTGAGTGTCAGATTCGCTGACTTTTCCTGACTTGAGCGCCAATGCTCTTGGTACTTAGATTTTACTTGGGAGAGCGTGACATGTGAAATCATCATGTGTGTTAAGAATCTCACACTCGTAAACCTAAGATTTATTTTGTACAAGGTTAAAACGAGAAAAAATATCTATCATCTTATTCATTGCAGTAAAAAGCACAATCTTATACATTCTAAAATTGAGGGTATGTTGGATTTACATGATAGCTATTAAGGTTAGATGACATTTGATGCTTTGAATCAAATGGTGGAGATCCTTTTTTGTCCCAATCTTTTACAAAAATATCCTTAAATCATGTTACACTTATCAGGCTATACAAATTAAATCTACATAGCATATATCCTCCAAAGTACCAAGTTATATAGCGTTTGTTTCACTTACTTAACTAATTTTCTCAGTTGCCCATATCTTACACCAATGGAAGAAAATCTTAGCATTGCCCTTGACTAGCTTTGCTTAGGTTGAGTACTTAACACCACACTCTTATTAGAATCCAGATTGGAGTTTGATTCAATCTCTTTCTACCACACTACGAAAAATAAGATTAAACTACTATAATAGCAAGTGCCATTGATGTTGGATCTTTATGGATCTATCGATCCGACCATCTAAAAATATGCCTTAAGATTTAGGCACATGGTCAATCAAAAACAGTAAATCAACAATCCATAAATTAAATATATATGTGCACACTTTGAGTATGAGCCATTAATGGTAGGTTGCTGACTTTCAACGATCTTCTCGCTCTCAATATCTCCTAACACAATGGGGATGCTTTTACTAATAGAGAGGATTGAATTGTGTCGAGCAATCATTGGGACTAGGCACCCCTTATATTTATAACCAAAGAGTCCTTTCTCATTAAAGACTTAAATTACTAATTATATTGTGATTAGAAATCACAATCATACCATAACTAAAAGACTTACCTATTAGTTACTTATTATCTTCAAACTCACCGCATTAGCAACTACACATCTCAAGATTGATCTTACACCATTTACCGGTCAACTGGTTGACTATAGTGACGGCCACCAAAATAGAAACTTCTAACAGTCTCCCACTTGACCAAACTATGTCAATAAACTCCGATTACCAAATGTTAGCTAACTTTCTTTGAATGATAAGTCCTAATCAATCTCAATCACAGTCTTTACAATCAGTCCGGTCCAGTGCGAATTTTAACACAAAATCAATGTAGTCAATATATCATGTCATCGATACATGACCGTTCGTTAGTTATCATATTAGAATTCATCACCGACATGGATTTCAACTAGTATGATTTCACATAGATTATAAGTTTACAAACTGAATGGTGATTACATGTAAACTCAATCTATTAGTGGTCCTACTTTATTGCTATCTACTGGCACCATATGTTCTAAATTTTTATTTGCAAAAAATGAAAAAGTAAATAAATAATTCTTATTTTTGAATTAATTAAACAAATGTATTCACTCTTGTATATCCACTCTCAAAGGCTATCAAAATTATCCGTTAATCCTATGCGTGCAACATGCTCCGAAAAGAGCTTGGGAGATAAGCCTTTAGTGAGAGGGTCAACCAATATAAGTATCGTACTAATCTTTTCAACAGATATAATTTGATTCTGAACTTTCTCCCTTACAACAAAATATTTTATATCAATATATTTAGAACCCCCACTAGTCTTGTTGTTATTGGAGATAGCTATCACAACGGAATTGACACATAAGATTCTCAGTGGCCTTGAAATACTATCAATAACTTGAAGCCCTGAAATAAAAAATTTCAACCATATCGCCTCACAAGTTGCCTCAAAACATGCAATAAATTCTGCTTCCATAGTAGATGAAGTGGTCAGCGTTTGTTTAACGCTCTTCCAAGATACAGGTCCACCTCTAAGCATAAATATATAATCCGATGTGGACCTACGGGTGTCTTGACACCCAACATAGTCAGCATCAGAATAACCAATAACTTTAAAGTTATTCGACCTTTTGTACATGAGCATGCGTCATTTAGTTCCTTGTAAATAGCGAAAAACCTTCTTGGCTGCTTTCCAATGATCCAAACCAGGATTACATTGATACCTACCAAGCATGCCAACTATATACGTTATGTCTGGACGAGTACAGACTTGTGCATACATGAGACTCCCAACTACCGATGCATAGAGAATTGTCTCCATCTGCTTTTTCTCCAGATCGATCTTGGGACTCTGAAGTAGACTAAATTTATTATCCTTAATGACAGGGGTAACAGTAGCGGAACAATTATGCATGTTAAATCTTTTAAGAAGTTTATCAATATAAGCTCTTTGAGACAATCCTAATATGTCACAGGCTCTATCTCGATGAATCTCAATTCCTATCATGTAGAATGCTTCATCAAGATCTTTCATATCAAAACTCTTTGATAAATAGTTATTTGTCTCATATAATATGCTCAAATTACTACTCGCAAGAAATATATCAACATACAAAATAAGGATGATAAACTCGCTCCCATTGATTTTAAGATATATGCATTGATCCACAGTATTTTCTTTAAAACCAAAATTTGAAATGACTTCGTAAAATTTTAAGTACCATTGTCGAGATGTCTGCTTTAAACCATATATAGACCTGTTGAGTCTATAAATTAAATGACTCTCCCTCTTAACCTGAAAACCTTCAAGTTGTGTCATAAAGACATTTTCATGCAAGTCGCCATTCAGAAAAATAGTTTTAACATCTATTTGATGTAATTTTAAGTCAAAATGAGCTACCAATGTCATAACTATCCGAAAGGATTCCTTTCTAGAGACAAGAGAAAATGTCTCTTTATATTCTATTCTCTCTTTTTGAGTAAAACCTTTAGCAACTAATCTAGCCTTGTATCTTTCTACATTACCTTTGGAGTTTTGTTTGATTTTATATACCCATTAACAGCCTACAGGCTTAACTCCTTCAGGTAACTCACAAAGATCCCAAACCGAGTTATGTTTCATTGACTCTAATTCATCTTTCATGGCGTCGAGCCATTGAGTGGATTTGTTGCTCTTCAGGGCTTGGCTAAAAGAAACATGATCTGATTCCTTTCCAAAATCATACTCACTCTCATTGAGGTAGATGATATAGTCATCAGAAATGGCTGGCTTTTTCACTATCTCTGATCTATGCAATGGTTGATCATTGGCAGTTGCCATGGGAGCAAGAGTCTCCTCAATGTGGGGTGTTTCAATAGGTATAGCCATAGGTGCATCAACACTTGCTTGAATAACTGGTGTTGGTGTCACTTTTTCTTGGATTAAAGGAATAGGAATTATAACCCGATTCTCCTCAAAAGTGATGTTCCTATGCGCAACACTCCCACTGTTCTCACGATCTTCAAAGAATTTTGCATATCTAGTCTCAATAATCCGGGTACTATGAGTGGGGCAATAAAATTTGTAGTCTTTTGATCTATCAGGGTAACCAATGAAATGACAACTTATAGTTTTAGGATCCAATTTTCCTAATTGTGAATTATACACCTTTGCTTCAGCGAAACAACCTCAAATGTGTAAATATCTTAAAGTCGATTTTCTTCTTACCCATAGCTCATAAGGAGTTTTAGGAACCGCCTTACTAGGAACCCGATTCAGGATATGCACTGCTGTTTTCAAGGCTTCTCCCCACAAGAATGCATAACATGCTTCTCACCATATCCATAAGAGTACGATTTAGGCTCGATTACTGCTCGTTACATTCCATAGTGTATTGAGCAACAATGCCATGTTTTTATAGATACAGGGCAAATGGTCTAGGATTGCGACCTGTTTCAGAGTATCTACCATAGTACTCTCTGCCTCTATCAGATCTCACAATTTTAATCTTCGAATTGAATTGTAACTCAACTTAGGCTTTGTAGATTTTAAGCATATCCAGGGCCTCAGATTTCTCATGAATGAGAAATATATAACTAAAACGAGAATAATTATCAGTGAAGGTAATAAAATACTTTTGACCACCAATAGCAGGAGTTGAAAACGGTCCACAAATATCAGTGTAGACTATTTCTAGCAAGCTCGTGCTTCTGATAGCCCCTTTCTTATTAGTCTTTGTGAGTTTTCCTTTAACGCAATCAACACAGGTATTGAAATCAGAGAAATCGAGCACATCGATTATATCATCGTTAATTAACATCTCCATCCTATCCTTAGATATATGGCCTAAATGTTTATGCCATAAAATGGATGAATTTTCGATTGTTCGTTTTCGTTTATTACTAATTTTATCATTCACATGCATAGAAACTAAAGATTGGGCATAAGATGAATCCAAATTCAACTGATAAAGATTGCCCACTAATGAGCCACCACCCACAATATCGAAATTAAATAATAGAGTAAAAATATTATGTCCAAATTTAAATTCAAAACCTAATGAATCCAATTTAAAAATTGAAATAAGGTTTCTAGTGATACTTGGAACGTAAATAGTATCAACTAAATCTAAAATGAAACCAGTATCTAAAATAAGACGGAGAGTCCCAATGGCCTCCACGTCTACTTTTACTCCATTTTCGAGTTTGATGGTTCGTTCGCCTTTATTTAGCTTCCTGCTGGATCGAAATTCCTGCATTGAATTACTTATGTGAATAGTTGCACCAGAATCTATCCACCAAGTATTGCGTGGAGCATCAACATAAAGTGATTCAAAACACACAAAGACTAGGTCGTTACTTTTCTTAACCATCTAATCTCTGTATTTCTGGCAATTCTTCTTGATGTGTCCCTTCTTCTTACAGAAGTGACACTTGATGTCAGAAGTAGATCCGCTAGCTTCTCCTTGTTTGGTTTTCGGTGGGGAAGCTTTTATGTTCTTTCCTTTATATGATCCCTTCTTTCGCTTGAAATTTTTTTTCGATTGTCCAAGAGCGGCGTAATGAGCACTTTCAGGTTTTTCAGTCTGAAGTCTTTCTTCTTCTTGGACACAGTGAGCGATTAGCTCATTCATCTTTTATTTCTCTTTCTGCATATTATAATTAATCTTGAACGGGCCAAATTATGCTGGAAGACAAGTTATAATGAAGTGAACAAGATAATTCTCAGAAAAACTCATATTCATTTCTTTCAATTGAGTCGTTATGCCACTCATTCTCATAATGTACTCCCGTACGCCACTATGACTATCATATTTCAGGGTTCCCATTTTAACAATAAAACTACTGGCAAGTGCTTTAGAAGTTCCCTGAAATTATTCCTGAATGGCTTGCATGTATTCCTTTGCATTGTGTGAGTCAGGAATGCCTCCCTGGATTACATCAGTAATGGAACTTTTTATGATCATGAGGCTCATATGATTTGATCTATCATATTTTTCTAAATCCGTATTATTCACTACCAGATCCTCAACTGAGGCATCAACGGTGAACACCTTGGGTTTATCAGATCGTATAGCATAGTCAAGATCCATGCAGCCTAGAACAATTGTAACTTGTTCCTTCCATTTATCATAATTTGAGCAACTCAAAAGTTTAATTCCACCAATCATATTAGTTATAGAAAACGGGTTCAATACTGCACAATAATTAAGGACTTATTATGTCTACATACAATTGAAGTAACTATCAATTCCACAAGATTATATTTAAAATGATTTACTTATGGTAAGGAATATAATAAAGAAAAAAAAAACTAATATGATTTTATTGAGAAGCAAATTATATCATTATAACCCTCCGTTGGGTCGAGTCATAACACACTAGCCGCTTCCTCAATCGATATTATTGATTGTAGTACTAATTGCATCGTTATGACCTTCCATTGAGTCGAGTCACAACACGCTAACAGTACCCACACACAAAATAATGAATAGTAAAATACAACCATCATACAATATTAAGTGATTCATCACCATTAGGCAGAAGAATATCTTATGTTGTGACGTCAATGTTCACTACACACTTTCACTGAATTTGTGACACGGTCTTGGACAACATTAAATCTCACTATGAATACCACGACACTAAGAAAGATCACCACCGTTGGACAGAAGAATCTTTTCAAGCCATATTTTTTATTTAGATTTGATAATATTTTAGATAGTAACAAAAGTAATATATTAAAAAATAAGCCACTTAAGAGATGTAAGGAGCCAAAACTAACTCATGTTGAGAGTAAGTGCCAAAAAATAATAATAATCAAGGGTAATAATATGGAAGTATTAGCCTTAGTGCTAGTGCACAACCTCCAATACCCAACTTTAATTAAATGCACTCAAATATATAATAATTATTTGATGAAAAATAATAATAGGGACATCAGGTCATGTCAAACATCACAACAAAGAGCTTATTTCAAAAAATAGACCTCAAAATTAGATTTGAAATGCCTGAGAAAATCAAAATTTATATATACTGTCCGAAAATCGGACCTATAAATAACCCAGAAATAGTCCGAAAAAAATAAGGAATAATATAGGTCACAATTGAGCCTTAAGGGCAAACGGGCTGTGTCAAACAGGCCAAATCGTGTCATAAATCATGGGCCCGATTAAGTGATGGACCGGACCAAATCATGTTTTGGATCAGACTGAGTCACAAACTAAGTCGGGTGTGGGCCGGGTCACGGGGTCCAATAAACTCATCATGTAAGAAAAGGAGATGCAGCTTGCGGAAGATTAGTCATCTTCCTCTTGTGTGTGAAGAACCAGAGACCTTTTGCTTATATTTGCATTTTATAATTATACATATAGCTATCAAACTTTGCATGCGTTTTGTATATGATCATTAGTCTTCCCAGAAATTCTACAATCTCACTAAATCCAATGACCATCAAACCCTTATTCCCTAGAACCACCTTAAACTAAATATTCATATATTGAATCGAATAAGGGTATTTTAGAAAAGTAACATCACTAATTCCTCCGTTGAGGATCTGATGTACGATTCGGTTTCTATTAAACCATCGACCGGAAGAAATCATGAATCGAATAAAAGTGGTCACCGAAATTTAAAGAAAAGTAATAAAACAGGCAATTGACGCACATGTTAATTTACAAGAACTAACGCCTTGATCGATCAAACACCAACCTATAGCTTTGATACCAATTGTTGGATTTTTATGGATCTATCGATCCGACCGTTAAAAAATATGCCCTAAGATCTAGGCGCATGATCAATCAAAAATAATAAATGAACAATCCATATTTATATATATATATATATATATATATATATATATATATATATATATATATATATATATATATATATATATATATGTGCGCACCTTAAGTGTGAGCCATTAATAGTGGGTTACTAGCCTTCAACGATCTTCTCGCTCTCAATATCTCCTAGCATAATAGGGATGCTTTTGCTAATAGGGAGGATTGAATTGTGTCGAGCAATCATTGGGATCAGGCACCCCTTATATTTATAGTCAAAGAGTCCTTTCCCATTAAGGACTTAAATTACTAATTATATTGTGATGCATACCATAACTAAAAGACTTACCTATTAGTTTCTTATTCTCTTCAAACTCACCGAATTAGTAACTACACATCTCAAGATTAATCTTACACTATTCACCGATCAACGGGTTGCTATAATGACGGCCACCAAAATAGAAACTTCTAACAGTTGAAACACCTTATTTTTATAGTACCAAAAATGTCAACTCTATGGAGTTGAACAATTATTTTGAACATGCAAATTATTGAAAATATATTTTGGACTTATGATTGATTTGACCCAAAAGATATGTATACACTTTTCTCGAATGGAATGGCGGAGGGAGATTGATCTTAACACTATTGAAGGTGAGCCTCATATCATTTTTTTATTGTTTTGGAGGAAAGTTGGATTCAAACTTGCGACCTTGAGGTTATAATTTTGTCAACCTTCCGTTGTACTGTAATCCTAACCCTAACCTCATATCAACTCATTAGGAATTTAGAAAACGATTTAGAAACTACGCTAAATGATATTTTTGATAGTAGGAAAACTCCAAACAATAAAAGAAATGTTTTTTTCAATTAATTTTATGCAAAATGCCTTCCCGTGGAAATAAAAATTTTGTTGTTTGATTAGACCATAAAGGAGCTTAGTTTGAAGGGATTCCGGCCCTAACTCGACCCATTGGCAACCCTATCTAAATGATTAAATTGATCTATGGATAAAAAGGGTTGGTGTACGGAAACTTAGTTTTTTAATGACACCCACTTGCTCACTTTATCTCCTTTTAATGCTATTAAATAGAAGGAGAAACTCTCCTAATCGTCATTTAAACGCGAAATTAATATTTAAATAATATTAAATCATTGATGGTTTAAGATGTGATTAATTTACTCCGACAGAGTGATCTATTATACATTAGAGGCTAAGGGGCCAAAAAGTCACATTTTTGAGAGATTCAAAGCATCTAATTTGTTCCTTCTAATATTAACCACTCTTAGAGTTTTTAATGAAAGATACCAAGTTCACCAATTGAATGATTTACATTATAAGTATTATTCTTTGACAGACATTCTTAGTTAGAATGTCTGATTGCCACTTGAAAAATTTATGATAATTAGAATAAATCACATTTTAATTAGCACTATTCTTTAGAGTTTTTAATGACTGATTGCCACTTGAAAAATTTAAATTAATTAGAATAAATCACATTTCAATGATATAACATCAAAATTTTAATTTAATAATATATGTTTATTTAAACACTATTTTGGTGTCTAAGGGTACGTTTGATTGCCTTTTGAAACGCGTTTCACAATTATAACTGTGGTGTTGACCGTGAAAGTTGTTTGATTAAGCAGCTGATAACACGTTTCATCGCCCTTTTTGGCTTAGGGTTACCGAAATGGGATACTAGGATCAACCCTCATATCCCCTCGTAGCGATGCGTAACGACGAGGAATGAGAAACGCGTCACCCATCAAACATGTCCTAAATGTTGGCAAGAGCCCAAGAGTACCTTTAAAGGCACCCACCGAATCTTGTTGGGCACCTACGCTAAAAACCGTTAATTGCTATAAATCAGATGATGTGATCTTGAGATCATGGCGCACCTATCAGACGGTCAGTTTTCGATCGTGATCTCAAGATCCCTTGTGTGTTGGATGGAAAATGATCTCCACCTTATGAATTAAAGCAATCAATGGTTTTAGCATAGGTGCCCAACAAGATTTGTTGGATGCCTTTAAAGCTACCCTATTCCTAAATGGGATAATGGCCCCTGACCATGGTTTGAAATCTCGTCCGAGACAAGACGTCTCTCATCTCAAGCGTCAGCGAGATGAGATACATGTGTGATTGGTTCCGAGATTTTATATCAAGAATATTATTTTTATATTTTAATTTATATACGGTGTTAGGCTTGTACACTATTGAAAGTATATTACTTATTCTCTTTGTACGCACGACACTATTTTATCTTACCATACACTATTTATGTGAAGATCTCGCCAATGGCTATCACAGTGTGTCCAAATCTATGGGCATTAATAGGGCTGCAATAGACCCGAGCTAGCTCAACAACTCGGCTCACCCAAAAAATGAGAGCTTTTGCTTTCTTAAGCTTAGCTCGGGAGCCAGAATAAAGCTTTTTATTTAAAACTCGGTTGCAGTAGAGTTGAGCTAGTAAAGCTCGGCTCGGCCCGGCTCGGCTTCATTAATAGTATATAATACTTTTATATAATAAAATATATTATATATAATTTTGAAAGTATTTTTTTTTTCTTTTTTTCCCTTATAATAAGATTCATCTCATGATTACCTTATAATTGATGGATATGTTATTAACATATAATCTTTATGATCCTCTATTGAAGTTTGTGTTTTTATTTTCCTTCTCTCTATCTCTCCGTGCAACCATTAAAGTTCTTTTTCACTCGTACCAATAAATAACCACTAGCATGACAATTGACCAATCAATCAACACCTGCGACCAATACCTATGCTCTTAATCGATATTTAGCACATTAAATTTAAATATATTTTTACTTTTCAAAATTTAAGCACATTTTTTTTCAATCGATCTGTTAAATCCAAAAGGACTAAAGGATTAAAAGATGTTAGGGGCGTTCATTTATAACTTTTATTAAATCTTTCATCCATAAAAAAAAGAAGATATTGTTTAAAACAATATTAGGAAAAAAATTTATAATAAAATTTATTTAGCTCAAAGTTCGACTCGAGCTCTATAGGGCCAAGCTAAAGCTCAGACTTTTTAGGCTCGAAGGGCCTAGAACCAAGTTCCACTTATAAATTAGACTTTTTAGACTTTTTAGGTTGACCAAAGCTCGGGCTTGGCCTGGCTCAGTTGCAGCCCTAGACACTAAGATCCCTATTATTTTTATTTTTTAATGGCTAATATTGAAGATTTTGTATCGGACGATGTACAATTGATGTATGGGTGTGATTTTTCAACTAAGTTGTATTCCGGTCATGAACAATTACTTGGACTGTTTAGATTTATCTCAAATATTTGTCATATAGCATGATAATAAAGTATTCTTTAATGGTGTAAGATCATTCGAAGAGTTGTTTTCGTTTCATGCCATCTCGCTGAGGTGCGAGACGTCTTGGTCTCAAGGGTTGTATAAGATAACTCGGAAATCCGAGATTTCAAACCATGATCCTGGTTGAAGTGTGATTTATCATTATGCCATGTGGTGCACATCTTGACTAATCTAAATTGTCTAATTGGCAGTCCATTGTAGTAGCATATCCTAGCCAAGGTAACAAAATCGGTATCGATCTCGGGTATCGATTTCTCCGAGGCCGACACTACTCGATTGATACAGATACGTATCGGCCTATTAAAAAAAAATAAAAATGACCGAGGCATATCGGCCAATACAATATCGGATACCTGATACAAGATACCAATACGTATTGGTTTGGCCAAAAATTGATATGTACAATATGTATCAGTATCGGCCAATTTTTGATACCTTGATCCTAACCCAAAAAAGCATGCCTATAAGTCGATATGAACCAAATTGAATTTCTTTTCTACCAACATTCCAAGTTATTAGAAAAGGCCAACGGTACTTGTATAGATGTGGCTTACAGAACATTTTATTTGTATAAGATTCACATGTGATTTGACGACTTTATCTTACATATATTCTGAAAACACGTGTATGGAGATCTGAGGCTAACTACCATCTTCTGGTAATCGTGTACGGTATGGAATATTTGGTAGTAAACCACCGAAAAGCTCAATTTCTCGCGAGATGACGAGTCTCTTGAGTCTTGACGAGCTGAGCTAACCCCACAACTAACTAACCGTAGGTAAACTAACCATGGTTAATAAGAAGCGAGAAACCCTAGAATCTTATTCTGGTTTGGGTGGACTCGTTACTTTAACTTAACTGAGTTTAATTAGAGTTATTAAATCCAGAGTTAAGTTAACCCCCACTTGTCGGTCACTGCTATTTCTTCGGGCAGCTGAGGCAAGCCATTTCATAAGGTTGGAGACTCTGCCCGAGTTGCCCGATGTGCTGCCCGTAAACCGGAGTAAAAGTCACGCGCAGTTTCTCAGTAAAGCCCCCAACAGCTCAAGCTCTTCAGCGGGACTGAAATCGAGATCGAGATCGAACGGCTGAGAATGAAAGGGGCTTTTTATGTTGATTTCTACAGGTTTTAGTTCCGAAACCCGTCAGATCTGATTTCTTCAGTTCAGATCTTTGATTTCAGGTGCGTTTCTTCTCCGATTACGTTTCTTTTACTACGAATTAGTGGTTTGTTAAGTTAAAATTGGGTTTTTTGCTTGATTTCATGCGTTTTACGTTAAAAATCAGCTTTTTTTGGTTGGTTTTTGGAGAGTTTCTGCTTTCCGAAGCATTTATGGTTTTTTCTTCTCGATTTCTCTGAGATTTGTGTTTCTTTTTTATAATCCCTTCTCTTGCTTGTTTTCCGACGAGTTTTCGTCATTTTCCGGTTGAAATTCATACCAGATCCGTCATTTCCGGCCAGTTTTATGATAATTTATCGTCTTCTTTTTAGATTTGGCTTTAAGCTTTCTATCTTTTGAATTTTTTTGTTTTTCGACTTTTCTCCGAGAAAAGATGTTTGGATTCTTTGCAGATCTGAAATCTAACGGTCCACCGAAATGAGGAGGACGTATCTAACAGTTGTCGTTTGATTTTCCTGTTTTCAGGTCCCTGCATACGAAATCAGGGCCGTGCGATGGAGTCCAACCTGGATCTGATGCAGATCTCACTTACCAACGTTTTGATCCGATGCGCCGCAGAAACCCTAACGAGCCTGCTAACGTGCACTGCTCTGGTCAAAGCCCAGCTTCCACTACAAGTAATCTCCATCTATTCCGTTAGTTATCGCTTTTAATTATTAACGGTAACGCTTTTTGCCCACCAAATTCTATGCATGAGGATGGTCTTCCACGGTTATCGGTGTCCTCGAGCTTCGCAGAAGTCAGCCTTTACCGGATTTGGTGGTTAAAAAACGTTACCGTCGAGCAGAGGATGGTTTTCCACGGTTTTGTTCCAACGGTTTGTTGGATTTCTCCCCCAGTTTTCTCCCTGCGCTAACGTGCGCGTGTGGTGTCGTTTAGTAACTGGCCGTACTGCATCTGATCTCGGTCCTCGTGGACCTCTGCGGAACTGAAAATGAAATTAATTACTGATTTTTCGTGAAATTTTGAGTTCCGGTGGGCCCCCCCTCTGACAAGTCAAAAGATATTTTGGTTTTTAAAATTTAGAATAAAATAAAATAACGAGTTATTCGAATATTCTAATTTTAGTTGGATTACCACTTGAAGTAGTCAAGTAGGGGTGGGGTTGTCACACTTGTAATTTAACCCCTAAATCGATGTTCTATTGAACTTTTTGGGATATCTAAAGTCATCTCAATCTCGATTTGTGGAATCACGATTTGGATGACTCGCGATTTGGATGTAAAATGGAGGATTGCAGATAGGCCCCTTATCTCTTAATCTACTGCTTCACCATCGCTCACGATCCAAATCCTAAATAAAGAATAATATACACATTTCCACCATAAAAAATCGTTGACTGCGATTTTTTATGGTGGAATCATTTTCCGTCCCAATCTTCACAAAATAGATCTTGGGATCATAGCTCACCTATCATCCGATCATATATTGAGTGACCCTTGAGAACCATCTCTCATGTGGGACCATGATCATGATCACGGTTAGTTTTGGTGATATGTGCCACATGGAATCAACATGTGAACTCGAGATCTATTGTGATGGAGATTGGGAAGAAAATGATCTCCATCCTCTCATTCAAGGCAGCCAAAAAAAAATGATTGACACCTTTCTTCTTTTTTTTTCTTTTTTTTTTTTTTTTTTTTTTGTTACGGCCACATCACTTGAGCAAAGGAAAAAAACAAAAACCGTTGGGACTGCTTTGAATCAGCCGATAGAAATTATTCGTCCCAGAATAAATTGTGAGATCAGGAGCCTACCATCAAATATTGATTCCATTTACACATCTCAAAAAGTGAACATGATCACGGTGTAATATGGGTCATCTCACTTTTTGGAATGTGCACACCTGGAATTAATTTATGGCCCTCTGATGGTAGGCTGATGATCTCAAGATCTATTGTGTGCACCTGGAATCTCGTAACTGTTGGATCGATCGCATACAATTGGATGGTCTAAAGGGGAAAAAGATCAATGACCAAATGGTTGGAACTTGGAAACATCTGATCTGTGCGCCTTTTAATCGTTAGAATATCTATTGTGGCGGGAACCCAACATTTGATCTGTGTGATTGTTGAATGGTGGTGGGTCCACAACTGAGTGGTCAACAGATCGGATGGCCTTGATCGATCGCCATGTTTCATTTATTTTTTCCTATTGAGGTGAAGTCCCTGGTCAACAGGACAACATCGTAGGGTGTTGGACTGGGTGGTGATAGATCATACTTACTAATTCCTCTATGAGCATAGTTTTTGAAGATACCGAAATCCGTGTAAGCCAACTTTTTAGCAGGCTGATTGAGTGCATTAAAAGATTCACCTGATTTAGCGAACACATGCCCTAGTTGCAACAATTTTCTAAGTGTCTCTCCCGCTTTGAAATCTCACTCCCATTCCATCTTCCGGGTATAGAATAGTGTAATTTTAAGCTTTTAATAACAACTTGTCCCCAACCTATATGCCGCCCCCGGTAACTGAGGTACAAACCATTTTGATATCAATCTATTCTACTTGAAACAACTTTAATTGCATTTTGTTTTGAAAAGCTAAATCCTGATCGTAAGCGAAGAAAAACTTTGCCTATTTCTATTTTTCTCTACTACTACTAAATTGTCAAAAAACTAACACTTATTTGGAATGCCAACATTTTTTCTGGAAAAAAAAACACCATAAAATCAAAAAGCTTTTCAAAGATATTTCACTAAATTTATTGTGTGTTTGATCAACTCTATAAATTCATTTTAATTTTTTTAAGTAACATTTTAAAACATTTGCAGTCTTTGTTACCCCATTTTGCAATTTATGTTATTTTAGATCTTTGGTGATTGTGTATCCAAATAATTCATGCCCATACTTGATTCTTAGCTATGTGGACTTTCAATTTTTCTGTTTGTTATTGCTAAATTTTATTTATTGCAATCTGCATCATCATACCAATTCCAGCTAATTTCTCTTGATGAAGTCAAACCCGCCATCTCGATTTGACTTTCGTAATAGTTGTCGTCTAATCGTCATTACAATTTGGTAACCTTATTACTCCCCTCGTGTTATGGAATAGTTTCAGGATCTACTTGGGGGGATATCGTCTGAGAAACTCGAAAGCAAAGGAGACCATCAAAAGCAAAGCCAGTCGAAACCAGTTGACGCCGATGACGATGATGATGGTGAAGACGATGACGAGGATGGGGACGGTGGATATGGAGAAGGTGAAGAGGAGATCTCATCAGACGGTGGAGAAGGTGGGTACGACAACAATACCAACAACAACAGTACCAAGAAGAAGCCAGAGGGGGGAGCAGGAGAAGGCGAAGAAAATGGAGAGGATGAAGAAGATGAGGAGGAGCCCGGCGATGAAGATGACGGCGATGATGATGACGATGACGACGATGACGATGATGGCGGGGACGAGGAGGATGACGAGGAGGAAGTCGTAGAGGAAGAAGAGGAGGATGATCCGGAGAATGAAGAGGAAGAGGAAGATGAGGAAGAAGAGGCACTTCAACCCCCAAAGAAGAGGAAGAAGTGAAGAAGGTTTTTGGGGTTTCCTTGTTTTTGTTTCCTTTGATCTAACTTTTTTTAGTTGTTATGTTTAGTTAATGCTGAAGTTGAGAGCCTTGGATAGGGTGGTTTATTAAGTTGGTATTATTATTATCTATGGATTAATTAGATAAAAAGAACTTTTGTTTCAAGCAATGTGAACACTGCGGCAATGTTGCCGAATGATCGAATGAATGCTCGCTTCGGTTATTTTGATTCTGATTTCAGATCGCTATTTATATGCTCGGAATTTTAATTTCTATTTCTTTATGGAATTGCAGAATCTTGTGCACACTGTAGTGTTTACTTTGAAGATATTTGTGTAGGGTAATCAATCCCTTCTCAATCCATGATTGTGAAGGGGGTGATCTTGGGGAGGGTAACAAATTCCCTCCCTATACAAGACTCTGAAGGGGTCACTGATTTTGGACACGTGGCACTATGATTGATCGATTGTGTCAGGTGATGAAAAGGACCTGATATGAAGATCGGTGGGGTCATAACTCACAATTGCATCGAAAAACATCTCCATGTAATTCAAAGGGGGTGGCCGTTCTTTAAAGGCGTTTTAACTGCTTTGAATAACATGTTTGAAATATTTTATGTGATCTTTATGAAGAAAAAAAAGGAAAAGAAAAAAGTGCCATGTAGGGTTGTCAACGGGCGGGGTTAGAGCGGCTTCCATAAAACCTAGCCTGTTCCTAAGAGCCAAAGGTAGGCCCTAGCTCCGCCCTAAATTATGTGGGCTTCAATTTAACCATCACTACTCTTAACCTGGGTGCGTCTTATAAGAACGTTAAATTTCTATTTTTTTGTTGTAAGATAGAAAAAATATTTTGAATGAAGGAAAAAAAAATTCTAATACGACTCTCTTTATTGATATTTAAAATTACCAAAATGCCTTTACAGCTGTCATTTGATAAATTTAATCATAATATTGAGAGTTATTGTAAAAATTTAATTGCAAATATATATATTATGGTTAAGGGATCCCTACGCTAATGTCAAAGTCAGTGTGAGCTAATGTCAAAGTCAGTGTCGCGTGTTATGTGATCCGAAAACAGACCCTGTTTTACGATCAATACTCACGTGGTATGTGGTTCTAATTTTTTTTTCATTTTTATGATTTTTTTGGATTTCAAATATACAGTCAAAGTTTGGCCTTCAAACAATTGACCTAGTACATTGAATATTTTCCAACTTTGATTACATTTTGGTGGGTGTATTTTTTATTCTCTTTTTTGAGATGGACCTGCGTGATGCCTCAGCATCCGATATTCATATTAGGTGATAAATGTAGCGTTCTGCTATCTTATATATAGAGAAATGAGAGTTCCCAATATGAGTGTAGCAGAAAAGTTACTACCACGGTGCTAGATTACAAGCCATGTGGCATGATCAATCCAGGTCAAAGAAAAAGTAACACCTAACCAACTTGGTGTATTGATTTTAAGCATCTTACCTGATTGTTATTATCCAAGTTGTTGTTGCACTCGATCCTCGTGATTAATGTCACGTGCTGCCTAAATAGTCTGGTAGTAGTGTTTTTTCTGTCCTCTAAGTATATAGCCCCACGTCTCATATATATATATATATATATATATATATATATATATGCTCATAATCTCAAGATTCATCATGTGAAAGATTGGAAGGATAAACGATCTCCATCATCTGATTCAATGCAGTCAATATATTTCAGCGTGTGTCAACTCAAAGATTCAATGAGTGAATTTAAAGGTACTCATATATATATATATATATATGCAATGCCAGGGCTCTTTAACTTGTTAAGCCCTTTCCCCACCCACTATAAGGTGTGTTTTTAGTTTTTTTATTTAATTTATTTATGTTGTAAAATAATAAAAAAATGAAGACAAAATAAAGAGACTGTCATATATGAAATTACTTCTTCGGGAGCCCTCTATCATTCACTTCGCTTGAGTTATCCTCATATTTTCACAAGACTCCCTTATATAGAACTACAATGTGGAAATATGAAAGATTAGGAGAATATGAAGGGTTAAAATGATACATGCATATTGCCATAATTCTAAACTAGTTACATAGTAATGGATAAAAATTCTAAGGGATTATAAAAATGTTGCTAATAATTTTATATGATGAAAATTAAATGGTCATCCATCATAATTAATATATTTATAATACTCTCCCTTGGATGACCTTGCCAAGGAAAATTTGTGGCGAAGGAAAAATAGTACATAATTCTGGTCTCTTTGAATGCTTTAAGATTGCCTTATTAAAACCTTACAAAGAAAAATCTTATAGGATAAAACCTTAACGAAGGAAAAAAGAGTACAATCCGCTTAATCATTTACTCCCCCTCAAAGAACGCAATCTCAATTATTTATGATAAAAAATCTTTGAGTTGACGCATTCCAGCATAATACATCGACTTCTTGAATGTTGTTGGTAATGCTTTAGTGAACAAATCAACCAAATTATCATTTGATCGTATCTGCTTAAGATCAATATCCCCACGCTTCTGCACCTCATGTGTATAAAAAATTTTTGGTGAAATATGTCTGGTTCTGTCACTTTTAATATAGCCTCTTCTAATTTGTGTGATACAAGTATCATATTTTTCTTGAATATATTGAATGACCGATTTTAGCCAAATACATTTTTGACTTGTTTCATGGCCTGCAATGATCTCTGAATAATTTGAAAAAGTTGCTTGACAGATTTTCATGAGATAATTATATCACCGCAGGTAAATGTATATCCCGTTTGTGATTTACCTTTATGTGGATCAGAGAGATAATCTCTGTCTGCATATCCAACTAACTATGAATTTGATCCACTTGGATAAAATAACCCATGTCAGTTGTTTTGTGAAGGTAGCATAGAACATGTTTGACCCTATTATAATGTCTTCGAGTTGGTGCAGAACTGTGTCTTGCTAATAAGTTGACCGAAAATGCTATATTATGTTGGGTAGAATTTGAAAGATACATTAGAGTACTAGTTGTACTAAGATGGTCATTTTTTACATCAAGTGAACGTACAACCTTCACGAAATTACCGATTGAGAGCGAAAATGATCATTTTTCACATCAAAAGAACGATGAAGAGGACCATTTTTAAGATCCAGAATTTCTTCATAATTCTCTTGAAGGTGAAAATGATCTTTTTTCACTTCAAGTGAACGTACAACCATTGGCGTGCTAAAAAAATGAGCTTTATCCGCATAAAAATGTTTCAGGACCTTTTATGTATATATTTATTGATGAATAAAAATTTTATTTGAAAAATGTTGAATTTGTAAGCCCAAGCAAAATTTGATTTTCCCATGATATTTCATCTCAAATTTATTATTTAAATAAGTAGCAATTTTTTAAAGCTCTTCTGGAGTTTTAATAAAATTTAAATTATCAATATATACCACAGCAATAGCAAATTCGGATTCAAACTTTTTAATAAAAACATATGGACAAATTGGATTATTCTCAAATCCTTCTTTTAATAAATTTTCACTGAGACGATTGTACCAAATACGTTCGGATTGCTTTAACTTATATAAAGATCTTTGAAGTTTGATAGAAAAAATGCTTCAGAATTTTGAATTATATGCTTAATACATTTTATATCCTTTACGGATTTTCTTGTATATATGATTATCTAGTGATCCATAGAAATATGCGATAACCACATGTATTAAACGCATATCCAAACTTTTTGTGTCTACCAAGTTAATAAAAAATCTGAATGTAATTTCATCCGCTACTGAGAAATATGTTTCTTCATAATTAATGTCAGGTCTCTACGAAAATCTTATGTAACAATTCATGTTTTATATCTTACAATTTCATTATTCTCATTACACTTCCATACAAATACTCACTTGTACCCAAATAGGCGTTACATCTTCAGGTGTTTGAACTACAGGTCCAAATACTTCATGTTTTGCTAATGAGTTTAATTATGTCTGAATTGCCTCTTTCCATATTGACCAATCATTTCTAAGTTGACATTCTTCGATGATTTGTAGTTCAATTTCATCAGTACTTTTCGTAATATAAAAAGAAACTTTAAATTAAAAATATCGTTGACAATGATTTTGTTTCTTTCTAATATTTCTCACGTACTTATATAATTTATTGAGATCTCATTATTTTCAGGTACCTATTCCTCTTCAGGAGATAACTCTTCATGAGATTCCTCTTCAGGGGACTTTTTTCAAGAAAATATTATGCAGAAAGTCTGGATGAATAAAATATTTCTGTTGCCTGTTCTGTAGGTATGTACTCTTCAAGAGCATCAATTTCATTTGCTTTGCTTTTCTCTTCTAGAAACCAATAGGTCTTCCACACTTTAGATGTGTTTTAGATTTAGTCACTGTTATGAGAGTTTACTATTTTCTTATTATCAGTAAATGCATTCGATAATTGATTTACAATATTCTGTGAATGAATTATCCTATGAATTTCTAATTCACGTTGGTTTGTTCAAGGATCAACATGAGATAACATCGATGTATTCCAAGGGATTTCTAGGTGTGCTTCAGGCAACAATTTTTCTCTCCCTAATGGTGGAAAGATTGTTTCATTAAAATGACAATCTTTAAAACTTGCTTTTAAAATATCACCAATTAAAGGCTCAAGGTATCTAATAATAGAGGGAGAATTAAAATCAACATAAATAACAAGTCTACATTAAGGACCCATCTTAGTGCGTTGGGGAGGTGCAATAAGAACATAAACAACACTACCAAATATGTGAAGATGAATAATATTTTGAGGTTGACTAAATGTAAGTTGCAATGGAGAGTATTTATGGTAAGCAATTAGTTTGATCCTAACTAATGATGCAACATGTAATATTGCATGTGATGCATAATCGAAGCCTACACGCCGAGATTGTGTCTGAATAAAGAAGAGATGTCGAAAAAGAAAGTGGACTCACAAATGAGTTTAAAAAAAAAGGCTCATTAAAGACACATGTGTATGTTATTTTAGGCAGTATTTTATCTAGGTTTAGTTTCCTTTTTTATTAAATTTTTTTTAATAAATGATTTATTTTAAGATTAGTTTTCTTATTTGAATTATTTAGGGGTCATGCACATCTATGTGATATGTGACTGTTAATTCCATCACTTTTTGTGTAACAATCGAAAAAGTGGTCATAAGTCTACTAATATATATCGAAATTGTGTGATTCTTGTCTTGTTGGAAAGCTACTTCGTTAAGCTTTCAAACAAGACCAATTTCACGTCAATCAGACATCGTTTAACCTTTCAAAAGTGGTTATGTAATAAAAAAATGGATTAGTGGTGAAATTAATTATGGCCATTAGATTAAAAAGTTTTAATGGTTGATTAGGAGTTTTATTTTAAGTAGTATTTCTAGGGTTTCTTTTCTTTATAAATATACATTGTAATCTCTTACAAGAATTTTTTAGTTGATGATTAATGAAAATTTGAAAGCTTGCTTTGTGCAAACCCTGAAAGACTTATGAAGAGTTTTCACCTGAAAAAGCGTTTCTTTCACAACCCGAAGAGTGATTCTTCATTTCTCATGCGACTTGGTGTGAAGCTGATGTACAACCTTGGTGAGATGCCTTAAAATCCTTGGTGTGAAGCCTTGGATCTATCTTTCTATTCTATCATTTTCTCAATTTATTATCTGGTAATATCTTTCCTTGTTTGATAAAATTCCTAAACTCCAAATCTAAATTTTTTGAATCTTTTGATTTATCCCTTTTTATTCATTTAATCCCTTGAGCCCTCGCTTTTCCAAACCTTTGAGGAGTTAAGAGACGACACTATAATTGTCGTTTTATGCGCTAAACTAGATCAAAACTCGAATCCTTCATCGGATCCATTTTTCTAGATCGGGAAACTTAATGCATGCAAAACACTACATAAAATTAATTTAATTGTTTTAACTAAATTCATTGAGTTATTTATGTGTTTGAGATAATTTTAAATATTTTATTAATCAACTTAATCAATGGTTAATCCCAGCTCGCATCATTTAAGGTTTAGCGTTTTTGTCCCGCATCAAATTGGTATCAAAGCCATGTTCTAGGTTAGGGCATATGTGCATGTCATTTTAATTTTATTACCTTTTATTTCATTTATATTCATTAGTATGCACATCTAGTGTTTGACAAAAGTCCTTAGTCATTTTAGTTCACATGTATATGCCATTTTGATATCGTTTGATTTTATGTCATTTGTATCTTCATTTGCATGCTCATCTTGTGTTTGTTAAAATTGTCCAATTATAGTATTGTGTCTGAGTTGTGTTTGTGTTGAACATCATGTATAAGTCACTTACACGTCACCGTGAATGCCTTACCTGTCATGAGAGGGTACTAGCAGAACAAGGAAACCGCTACACTCCAAATTTTTGGCAAAATCCCAAAAGCCGTGATGAGACTAGAGTTAGGGGATACTCCATCATTGTGAGCCCGAATATAGCCTTGATAAAAAGTTTTTAAGGTCTATTCACAATGAAGTGCCAACTTTTGAGGGTAAAACGAACCGTAAATTCTTCGCCAAATGGTTGTCTAATATAGAGGAGTATTTTGACTCGTATGATGTGTTGAATGAGTGTAAGGTTGAGTTAGCCAAAACAATGTTGGTGCGCTATACAAAAAAATATTGGGATAGTGTGGAGTTTTGACAATCAAGAATTGATATCCGCTTCCAAGGATCGATGATTTGTTTGATCAGTTACAAGGAGCCCGATTTTTTTCAAAGATTGATTTGAGATCTGAGTATCACCAGTTGAAGGTCAAGGCCGAAGATATTCAGAAGACGGCATTCAGGACCAGATATGGGTATTATGAATTTCTAGTAATGCCTTTTGGCTTAACTAATGTACCAACATCTTTCATGGACCTCATGAATAGGGTGTTCAAGCCACATCTTGATGCATGTGTGATAGTATTTATGAACAACATCCTTATATACTCAAGGACAAAGGAGGAGCATGACCAACATCTACGGGTTGCTTTACAGACATTGAAAGAGCACCAGTTATATGCCAAGCTTAACAAATGTGAATTCTAGTTAGAACAAGTGAGCTTTTTAGGACATGTTATCTCTGAAGCAGGAATCACAATAGATTCAGCTAAAATAGAGGTCGTGGTACAATGAGAACAACCTAAAATGGTTACCAAGGTGAGAAGTTTTCTAGGTTTGGCTGAGTACTACAGAAGGTGTGTGGAAGAGTTTTCAAAGCTTTCCAGTCAGCTTATACAATTGATGTGAAAAAATATGAAATTTGAATGGACCGAAGCATGCAAGATGAGTTTTCAAGAATTAAAGAAAAGGCTTACTTCGGCACCAGTGCTTACCATCCCAACTGACATAGGAGGATTTGTGGTGTTTAGTGATGCGTCGCACAACGGATTAGGTTGTGTGCTCAATCCAGACAAGAAGGTTATTGCTTACGGATCTAGACAACTTAAAGGTCATGAAAAGAATTATCCCACGCATGACCTCGAGTTAGCAGCCATGATTTTTACACTGAAGATATAGAGACATTATCTATACGGTGAAACCTTTGAGATCTTCACAGACCATAAAAGTCTCAAGTATTTGTTCACCCAGAAAGACTTAAATATGAGACAGAGAAGGTGAATTGAATTTCTTAAAGACTATGATTGCTCTATACAGTATCATCCAGGCAAGGCGAACATTATAGCAGATGCCTTGAGTCGCAAGACTTCGGCTCAATTGTCAAATCTTATTGTGGGGCTTCACATATGGAAGTTGTTAGAAGATATATCGTTATATGATACGTAGATCAAGGTGAAAGCTTTAAGAGCTTTCCTAACAAATGTTGTGATCAAACCAGTGATCTTTGATCAGATTTGTGAACTTCAGATGAAAGACGCCGAGTTATCAAAAATCCGACAGGGAGTGACGGAAGGTACAAATCAAGATTTCTCTATCAAGAGTAATGGATCACTATTGTACAGAGGGAGATTATGTATACCAATGGATGCCGATCTGCGATAAACTATTTTGGATGAGGCACATAAGTCACCATGTGTTATCCACCTAGGAGGGACTAAAATATATCAGGATTTGAAGAAAGGCTTTTGGTGGAGGGGACTGAAAAAGGACGTCACTGAGTACGTTTCAAAGTACTTAGTATGTCAACAGGTGAAAATAGATCACCGACATCCATCAGGATTATTACAACCGTTACCTATACTGGAGTGGAAGTGAAAATCTATTTTTATGGATTTTATCTTAGGATTGCCATGAACCATGAAGAAGCACAATGCGTTTGGGTGATTATTGACAGGCTCACAAAATCAGCCCATTTCTTACCTTATAACACCACGTATACTGCAAGTAAACTCGCAGACATGTAAATTAGAGAGATTGTCTGATTACACGGCATTCCCATAAGCATTGTTTCAGATAAAGATCCATTGTATACTTATCAATTTTGGCAAAAATTTCAAGAGGGGATGGGCACTCGACTAGACTTCAGTTCATTGTTTCATCCATAGATAGATGGCCAGACTGAAAGGATAATTCAAATCATAGAAAATATGCTACGGGCTTGTATGTTTGATTTTCGGGGATCGTGGGATCAATATTTGCCATTGATCGAGTTTGCATACAATAATAGCTTTCAGGCGAGTATTGGCATGGCTCCCTATGAAGCGTTGTATGATCAAAGACGTCGATCTCCGATCAATTGGAAAGAGATGGGAGAGAAATTCATATTGGGGCCCGAGATTCTAAAAAGTACTATTAAAACAGTACGCATGATTAGAGAACGATTAAAGGTCGCACAAAGTAGACAAAAGAGCTATGCGGACCTTAGGAGGACAAACATTGAGTTTCAGGTATACTTAATGTTGTGTTTCAATGAAATATATATATATATATATATATATATATATATAGGTATATGTAAGTGTCTATGTTAACACGGTACGATTCTTTCATATGGGAGACAGTGACTTCATCAAGATTTCGTCGACTAAGGGCGTTATGTGTTTTGGAAAGCGCGACAAGTTGAGTCCGCAATACGTTGGACCTTTTGAAGTTTTAGGACGTGTTGGAGAGGTTGCTTACCGAGTTGCACTACCACCGTAACTTTCAAGCATGCACAACGTATTTCATGTGTTGACGCTAAGACGATATGTCAAGGACCCACGCATGTATTAGATTACCAACTGATCGAAATTCAAGATAACTTGACAGTCAAGGAAGAATCAGTGCAAATTATTGATTGAAAGAAATAAGTACTACGCACGAAGAAAATTCCATTGGTGCTTCTTCAATGGCGGAACCATTCGCGAGAAGAGGCCACGGGGAACATGAGTAGGATGTGCATGAAGCTTATCCGAATTTATTTACATAAGTTATGTCTAAATTTTATAAATTTTGAACAAGTTGTGAATATAATGTGAGAATTGATTTTCTTGTTGCACACCTATGCGTAAATGAAGAAATAATCAATGATTGGCCGTGTGTTTAATTGGCTAGTACCGTAGCTGATAGGTAATGATTTAGACACGAAAAGACAACTTAGACGAGGTAAAATTAAGGCATAAAAGAAAAGAAATGGAAAATTGAAGCAAAACTGCTTCAGGAACTATATGCCTGAGTCTTGCTTGAGCAAGAACTTAAAGCTCGCTCGCGTGAGCTACTCAACAACGAAAAAAAAAATGCTTATAAAGGAAATCGAGTTCCAGTGACCCTCTGAGACTCGCACACCTGAGATGACTAAGGTCGCGCGAGCGAGAAACAGACTATATAAGGGTTTTTACCCTTTTCGTGGTCATTTCACACGAGGGAAAGAAAAGGAGGAGATCTAGGGTTTGCGTTTTCCGTGAGGGATTCATCGGATTTCTTCGCGATTCGACCGGATTTTCTTACACACAAGGTAACCTTCAACCACATTCAAGCTCCATTTTCGTTATATTTTGATTTTCAGGCTCTAAAATGGCTTCTACATTCCCAAACCCTAAACCGAGGAAGAAATTGGTGATACGACCGCCAAGTTCTCGAAAGAGGGTGGCTCCTCCACCAACTCCTTTGACCCAACCTGCCCCATGGTGGGAAGACAAAGTATTTGAACCCGAATGGTCAATCCATAAGGATTTCTTTGAGGATCAATCGTCCACCCAATGGACGTTGGATTATCTAAACACGAATGATTTGAAACCTTTATTAGCGTCGTTTTACTCGCGTTATTACCCCGATTGGTGAAACTATTTTATCAAACCTTGAAGATGAATGCCACCGAAACCAAATTAATTTGCGAGATAGACCAAAGAACATTCACTTTTGATGACATGTACATTTCCCATGCTATGGGATGCCCACTCACATATGTAGAGGATGCGACTTCAAGATCCCCAATCCTAGAAGATGTCAGTTTCAGGATATTGTAACAACTGTGACCCATGGTGCGACTGCCACGAGTAAATCTATTACACGGGTCCAATTACCCGAACACATGTGGCCCCTAGATATCATATTTTGGATTTGTTTCCCTTGGGTCACGAACAAGAGCGACAGACCCATTTTACAAGTAATTTATGGGGCTCATCAGGGTAGGTGGTTCAGTGCACCTATTCTGGTTAGAAAAGGAATCAAGCATGCCTATAAATGGAACAAACTCGGTGTTATTCCCGTACCTATGAATCGGTTACCGTATGCCTGATTAATTTTCCGACTGTTTGAATTGCGTGACAGAATCAATGGTTTTGAGATCCAAGCACATGAACCAATACGTACCGATAACATCAACCAATATCGAGTCAAGGATTTAAACCAAAGCCTTTGAAACAGTGTTAAGAGAAAAAGGGAGAGTGCGATAGCACAACAGGCAGCACGGCAACAACCCCCTCATCCCAGATTGGTACCACACCCGACTACCCACACTAGTGTGCCACCTCCACCCAGCAAGTGCGTAGTAGTCAAGATGATATGCTCCGCGAACTACTACTGCAAACCAGTGAGATCAGGCTACATCAACGGTTTCAGGAGGCGCTTAGCATAGATTTGATGTGTCAGGCCTACCCGCAGACCTACCAAGAGCGTCTTGCTATGATGCGGGATATGATTTTTGGTGCTTTCAGCTCAGGCACGGCTGCCGACGCTGAGGAGGATACGAATGAGGATGCTGATGATGACGACGATGAGGAGGCAAGGGATGAATCCGATTATGAGGACTCTGGAGAGGAGTATGATGAGGGTGATGATGATTAGAGATGGCGGTTGTTGGCGACCATGGAGGTCATTTTGAGAAATTTTCAGTTTTTGAATTATAATGAGAGGAATCAATTGTAACTTTCAAGTAGCACTTTAAAGTATGGTGGCATGGTTGTCATGTGGGGATTGATACATTTTGTTGTCAATGTTTTTGTATATATGTCATTTGAATGGTTTAATGTTTCAATGTACATGTTTACTCGTTGGTGAAAGGATTACTTAGTATACAAATTAGTTGTATTTCAGCTCAATGTATTTCACCTTTATGTGTTTGTGGTTTAGTTTTGTGTGCTAGCATGATTAAACTTTTTAGACCAGTTAATGTAATGTGCTTAGAAGGTTATTTTGACACGACCATTATTTTGAATTATTATTATGTGGTAGGTGGATACCGAAATTGCTACTTTTATGTAGGATGTGTGTGGTGTATTATGTGTGTGCTTTGTTATACGCATACAGGTGCCACATAAATGTGTGGTAATCTATGTATTTGCAGGTACGTCACATTGATGTTTATGAGTATCTTGCTACTAATGGGCAGTTATTTTTGCACCAGTGCATGCCTTCACGTATCATGTGTAGGGTTTGGTTAGCAAGACTTAGATCAATTTTCGATGATGAAAATTTTATAAGGTGGGGTGAATGTAATAATCCCAAATTTAGTAAATCGTGTAAGTCATGTGATGTATGTGAATGAATGTGGTGTGTGTGGTTCACAAGGACACCCATAAAATTTAACACACTTTGGTGTGTATGTGTCTCACACCAAGAAGGAGTTAGTGGATAAATGTAACACACAACTCATGTGTTTGTGTTTAGCAAGATAGCAAAGTCATTTACTAGGATAGGGAGGGGTCTCACACCTGAGACCCATTTATTGGGTTTTGAGATTTCAAGTTAGAGAGAACGAAAGGAAGAAAGGGTTTGAAGAGAAGAGAAAGGAGCTTTTCTTCAATCCATATGTTAGATTCACTTGATCGTAGTGAGGTTGTGCGAAGTATATGTATGTGCGAAGGATCGCCTATGATTACGTTGGCTTAGTCGTGAATGAGGAGCTCGATGTGATTAGAGTGGGTTTTGGAAACCCTTTTTGTTGCAACAAAAAAGACGATCCAATCTATGAGTAAATCGTTGAGTTAAAAGTGAGAAAACAATGCCCAATGTGTTTAAAGTTTGTTATTAAGTAATTAATGTGATGTGTGAGATGTATGGATGAGATACGAAGAAGATCGAGTTGAGGAAAAACTCGGATCTGAATCATCTGGTTCTCGTGCTCCTGAGCTCTAGAGCTCGCTCGCGCGAGAAACCTTCAGAAGGTATAAGTAAGCCCGTGAGACTCTAAGACTTGCTCATGTGAGGACTTAAGTGAATTAAGGCTCGCTCACGCCAGGCCTTGCGTGACCAACTGTAGCAGGCCAAAATCCAGTCGATCGCATGAGGAATGCTGTGTTGTGGGCTCGCGTGCCCAAGCTCCAAGGCTCGCTCACGCGAGAAACAGTCAATTTGATTTTTTTTTTTTTTTGTCTGAATTCTTTGAAAATACGTGCCTTTAGGCTTTCTTAAGCATTCCTAAGGGTGTATATGAATATTTTGAATGTAGGGCTAAAGCGTTGATCTGATTATATATGAGTTCACAAGAGAACTACTTATAGAATGACTTAAGTGTGACTTGAGGTAAGGGAATTCAATACCATGACTTTCAATATGATTGTATAAATGAATTGCGAATGATATAAGCATGTGCGTGCATGTGTAAATGAGATAAGTAATGTGTTAAGCACAATAAGTGTGACAAGTGAATATGTACTTGAATGTGATAAGTGAATGTGAACCATATGATGAGTAAACGTGAACCATGTGATAAGTAAGTGTGTATGCGAACAAAGTGTGCAAGCATGTAAAACTCCAAACCTAGCTATAATTAATCACACTGATTCAATTACACGGTGAACAATTATAAGTTAGAATTGCACTATGATTTAAGGTTTCCTTGAAATGAATCCCATTATGTACACAGTTCGTGGACCGGCTATCGGTCATTGTGATGTAAGTGACTCTGTTAACTAAGCTCAAGGGCTTATAGTTGTGGCTTAAGTGGCCCTGCTAATTAAGCTTAGGGGCTTGGCAAGTGTATGAATTGTTCATTGAACCACGGTGGTTCGGGGATTTCCATCGGTATTACTTGGGCTCCCAATGCTATATATGTTTGGGAGATTAATTAAGTTAAGCTTTTAAGTCAAATTTAAAGCATGTGAATCATAAGGAAAAGGAGTTAAATAAGAACATGACAAATTAAATAGATTTGTATATACTTCGATATAGTTATTTCAATGCATATGTCTAAAAGATTCAGCTTTGTGATATGTGCTTTAAATTTCAGTCATATAATTTATACTTTTTTATATGTTATGCATGTTAGTGATATTCCTCTATTGAGCTTAGATGTTAGCTCACCCTTCAACTATACGTCACAAGTACAGATGCAGAGTTAGGCCCTGAGGACTCTGGCCGTGAGGAAGACCCCGACTATATACCAGAGGAGTCAGATCTTTTGCTAGAAGACTATTTCTCTTAGGGGATAGTTTTGAGATATTTTTGTGAGATTATTGTACAAGGCTTTGTATGTCCAACCTTTTTATTTTGTTTAGAACTATGAATTAAGGATTGTGTATATGGTCATTTGAACCACTGTTTGGATGATAGTTGTTCGTCATCGGTGGTTTGTTTTGGTTCTATCGGGCTTATGATTTGCATAAGGACAAAACTGTTATTTTGTGTCTTTGTCGTTTACTTATTCACTAGAATGGAATTGTCTTTTGGCCATGTTTATGATGACTCTATCTGCTTAATTAGAGTGATCTGCTTTGCTCTACAATGTTTGGGTGTACCAAGTGTTCTATAAGTAAGGGATCACCTTAAAGGGTGATATGACAGTCTGAGTTTCGGATTAGAAAATTTGGGCTGTCACAGAGACATCCAAAGCGTATAATACATAAGTTTTACAACTTATCAGAGATGAGTTCTCCCACCCGAGGAGAATTGATAGGGAAACATCAAACATGCCTCATCAAGTGCCCAAATGAAGTTTCTTATATATTATCCGTGACCTCTGCGATGAAAATTCATCCCAGCCAAAGTTCGAGGTTGAACTTATTCAAGGTAGGGGGAATAATGCGAAATTAAAGCTTACACGCTGAGATCATATCTGAATAAAGAGGAGACGTCGAAAGAGAAAGTGGACCCACGAATGAGTTTTTAACAAAAAAAAGGGTCCGTTAAATACCCGCGTGTATGTTATTTTAGGTAATATTTTATTAAGGTTTAGTTTCCTTTTTTATTAAAATTCTTTTAATAAATAGTTTATTTTAGGATTAGTTTTCTTTTTGAATTATTTAGGGGTCAGACACATATATGTGATATGTGACTGTTAATCCCGTCACTTTCTGTGTAACCATAAAAAAAGTGGTCATAAGTCTACCAATATGTGTTAAACTTATGTGATTTTCATCTTGTTAGAAAGCTACTTTGATAAGCTTTCAAGCAAGACTAATTTCACTTCAATCGGATATCATTTGACCCTTCAAAGGTGATCGCGTAATAAATAAATGAGATTAGTGGTGAAATTAATTATGATCGTTAGATTAGAAAGTTTTAATGGTTGATTAGGAGTTTTATTTTAAGTAGTATTCCTAGGGTTTCTTTTGTCTATAAATATACATTGTAATCTCTTATGAGAATTTTTTAGTTGATGATTAATGAAAATTTGAGAGCTTGCTTTATGCAAACCCTAGAAGACTTGTGAAGAGTTTTCACCCGATAACGATTCTTTCACAACCTGAAGAGTGATTCTTCATTTCTTGTGCGACTTGGTGTGAAGCCGATGTAAAATCTTGGTGAGATGCCTTAGAACCCTTGGCATGGAGTCTTGTATCTATCCTTTTATTCTATCATTTTCTCTATTTATTATTTGGTAATATGTTCCCTTGTTTGACCAAATTCCTGAACTCCAAATCCAAAATTTTTGAATATTTTGATTTATTCCTTTTTATTCATTTAATCCCTTGAGCCCTTATTTTCCCAAACTTTTGAGGAGTCAAGAGATGACACTATAATTATCGCTTAATGCCCTAAACTAAATCGAAACTCGAATCCTTCATCGGATCCATTTTTCTAGATCGGAAAACTTAATGCATGTAAAACGCTACATGAAATTAATATAATTGTTTTAATTAAATTCATTGAGTTATTTATGTGTTTGGGATAATTTTGAATATTTTATTAATCAATTTAATCTATGATTAATCCCAACTCGCATCATTTAGGGTTTAACATTTTATCTCGCATCAGCATGTCCCCAAACAGAAATAGGTGATTTTATTCTTATAAGCAAATGTCTTCCAATAAGTTGAAGTCGTTTAATAAATGACCTAGCTAAACCATTATGAGTATGAGTATGCGCAACTGAATGTTCAACATTAATCCCGATTGACATGCAATATTCATTAAAGGCTTGAGATGAACATTCTCTGACATTATCCAAACGAATAGACTTAATTGGATAATCATGAAATCGTATTCATAACCTAATTATTTGAACGAGAAGTCTAGCAAATGCAATATTACGAGTAGAAATGAGACAAACATGTGGTCACCTTGTTTATGCATCTATTAAGACCATAAAATTTCTAAATGATCCATATGATGGATGTATTAGTCTTCATATATCCCCATAAATTTTTTGTAAAAATGATGGAGATTCAATAATTACTTTAGAAGATGATCGTTCTACAATTAGTTTACATTGTGAACAAACGACACATAAATAATCACTTGGTAAATGAATCTTTTGATTCTTTAAATAATGTCCATGTGAATTCTCAATTATTCGACACATCATAATTTATCTCGGATGTCTAAGACAAATATGACAAAGCATAAAGATCTTTGGATTAGAGCACTTGTGTTGCATCATAATGTGTGATTCAATTGTTTTCATGGTCATATAATGTACCCAAAAGAGAAATCAGACATTTTTTCTAATATGAGCTTCTGGCATGAATTCATTGAAGTAATATAAATATATTTTTCACTATCTTCATTTGTAGTTTTAATATAATGACCATTACGATAAATATCTTTAAAACTAAGTAAATTTCTTCAAGAGTTAAAAGATTACAAAGTGTCATAAAAAATTATAAGAATAGAAAGCATCATGAATATCTTTAAAACTAATATACAAAGCATCATCAATATAAAATTTTGTTTCTCTTAATAATATAATAATCGCTCTTCTATAGCCTTCAATGAAGTTCGATAAACCCGATATGGTATTGACATTAGCTTTATATAATGTCAAATATTGAAAATATTTATTATCTTTAGGAATTGTGTGAGTTGTACAATTATCTATTAGACAAATTTCTTTATTACATTACAAAAAATAAGACTATTAGCGACAGCCATAAACTGCCGCTATTAATAAAAAAAATGGCCGCTAATACTCTTAATAGTTTTTTTATTAATAGCGGTAGTTTTTTGCTACAAAAAATTGCCGCTAATAGTCTTATTTTTTGTAGTGTCAATTATCTTGAAATTACTTAATAAATTAGTACAATGCCACCTTACATATGAAAAAATTTTAAATATTAAACTTCATTACTTTAAAATAAAATAAAGATAAAACGAAATACATGTAAACATAATAAAATTCAAAAAAACATATTAGTTGTTGTAAACATATCCATCATAAACTAAAGGTAACTTTTCTATTTATGGTTTATAAAGAAATTAGAGACATTAAGATGAGTTATATCTACTCCATTTGATTATCAAGGCAAGTTGCATGATTTATTAAATTTTGGTGATCAACAAATTTCATTTCAATCTGTTATTCTTTTTCTTTGATAGAGGCTTGGAATAATTTTACCAAATGTTTAGGCATACGATAAGTATGTGACCAATGTCCTTTCATACCACATCAGTAATATTTATCTTCATAGTTTTTATAGATTTATTCTGTAAACCTTTAGTTTTACCTTATATTCTCTCATTATGGTTTCACTTTTGGTGGTATGATGTATTTTATTTGAAGAATTATGAGTACGTACCCCTTGAAATTGAGAATTCTTCCTACCATGTCGGCATCCACGTCATTGACTTCGGCTTCCTTTAAAATTATGAGATGAGGTTCCATTCGCTTCAAGGAATGGTGTAGAGCCAGTTAATCGAGATTGAGGATTTTTCATTAAAAGCTCACTATTTTGTTCAGCACTAAATAAGATATTAATTTAGAATATTTGTAAACTTATGCTCTCGATATTGCTGTTGCAAGACTACATTCGAGGTATGAAAAGTGGTAAATATTTTTTCTAACATATCCTCTTGAGTGACTTTTTCTCTGCACAATTTTAATTATGAGCTGATTTTAA
The DNA here is from genome assembly GCA_021018995.1 of Chloranthus sessilifolius. NCBI lineage: Eukaryota > Viridiplantae > Streptophyta > Magnoliopsida > Chloranthales > Chloranthaceae > Chloranthus > Chloranthus sessilifolius. The sequence continues at coordinate 116,030,832 of CM037594.1, read as the reverse complement.
AGAGTGCAGAGTTGTACTCGCTAATAGCCTTAAAATCTTACAACCTCAGGTGCATCAAGTTATAATGAGCTTTTAGGAGATTATGATTTTCTAGTTCTCATGTCTCTCCCTTAAACTATTCCACAAAGTGAAGAGATCTTTTACAGTAAGGTACTCAATTTTTAATTTTTCATAAATAAAAATTATGAATTTAGTGTGATTTTGCTGGGATACTTGATTTCTTTTCTTAATAGTATTTCCAAGGTTCATAACCTCAAGATGGATCTCAGCATCAGTGATCCGAGATAAATAATTGTGACAAAAAAATATCAAGTGCGACAAACTCAATTTTTCTAAGATTTGATATTTTCTATGACAAAAATATGTAGAGAATTAGACGAGTTATTTAAAATATAACAAACTAAAATTATCAAATATATCTAGCACTAATATGTTAACTTTCTAATCCATAGTATCTCACATGAAATATATTCACATATTATAATATGATTCTCACTATTTTAAATAAATATTAAAAGAGCATACTAATCAACAAATTTTATTACTAAATCATAAAAAAACATACCGCTAGCGAAGAATATTAAATCTGTAACTTTTGACGTCAAAGATAAAAGACCTAAGAATTTATTAGACCTTCGTGTTGATAACTTGTTGTAAACAAAATAAAGAGACTCTAAGATATAAAACTAGTTCTTCGGGAACTCTATATCATTCACTTCTCTTAAGTTATCCTCATACTTTCACAAGACTCCCTCAGAGCCAATACACCAAACAACCCAACATCTATTATAGCGATCCAAATTACAAAAATTGAGCTCCAGCAGGAGTGCTATCCAACACGCCAAATATACCTTTTGCTATAGTAATAGCTAAATTTAGATATTACTGTAGCAAGAGGTAAACAATAAAAAAAAGTATAAAGTTCTTTCTCTCTCCTCTGTTTCTCTTTCTTCTGAGCTAAATTTAACTATTACTGTAGCAAGAGGTAAATAATAAAATAAATATAAAGCTCTTTCTCTCTCCTCTATTTCTCTCTCTTCTCTTTCTCTAGGTCTGAAATAAGAAGAACCCATTCCAACCTTCCATTGCTCCTTCCATGATCTCCAAACGAAAGTGCGTTTTCTTTAATTGCCGGTGCAAAGATTTACATAAAGTTATTGTGACAGCCCGAATTTTCTAATAGTAAAACCCGGACCATCGAATCCACGCTAAGGCCGATCCCGGAACTAAGCACTTGGCACATCCACACGCAAAGCGGAAACAAAGCGGAAATCATAGCTAAGCAGAGATAAACATCATCGCATAAATGAGATCTCTAATTCTATATCTCAAAAGCTCAAAACAACGGTTCTAATCCCATGTCAAACTCATGGGCAGAAGAACCGAGAAGAACTACCGGTGATGCCCAACAATCACTAAAATATGGTTCACAAAAAATTAATACAATTCTTATCCAAAAGAGATATATTAGTCACATTACAAAGCCCATAAACTAAACCATATCTCCAAAGCCGGACCTACCCGTGCTTTGCACACAGAAAATAATTCTTAGGATGAGGTTCTATCTCCTCCTCCGCAGGTGTGTATTCGGAATCCTCCTTAACGTGGTCCTCCGTGCTAAAATCCTCATCTGTACCTGTGACGTATAGTCGAGGGATGAGCTTCACCTAAGCTCAGTAGGGAAAAACAAATAGCATGCATATTCTTACATCTCACATATATCTTATGACATGAGCTAAACATGATTTTTCTCATACAAATGCACAATTTTTAAGATGACAAAATAAATAAAGCGTTTACTAAATTTGGGAAGCTTAACACATATTCATCTACTGAATTTCATAACAAGAAAATAAAACTTAAAGTGATTCACTTAAATTATCTCTCGAGCAAATATAGCATCGAACCCCCGATGGAATACCCACCATTGCCGTTCATATGAACCATTTACACATGGTGCGCAAGGTCCCAACAAAGATGGACGCTTGTATTGAACACAATTTATCGTTGGCCAATAGGATTCACAAATTCACAAGGGTTGTACGGATATCTCGCCGTACGGGTCGCAAATATCTCGCCGCGTCAGTCATGAATATACCACCGTGTCGCCCAGGTATTTACGCGAACCTTAAATCATAGTGCATAACTTATAATTTATCACCGTGTAATATGGTAATTATAACTAGGTTCTAAAACTTAAAACACATGAACTCACACAAGCTTATTACACATTCCGAATGAATTTTGAAAGATTCCATATGCTTATTACATTATTGACATAAATTGTAAAAGATCCTTACATGGGTAATGCACATATTTTAGCATGATTTTCCGAACACACACATACACCCACACATGCTTATTCATTCATAAAACTAAAAGTGATCAAAGCAAACACGTCAGATCATAATTCACATGTTAGTCGTTTCAAATGCACATGGTATGGAGTTTTCCTTACCTCAACCACAATGTCACAAGTAAAGTCCTACAAACCGAGCTAGCCTCACCCTCACACAAGCATAAGTTCAACCTAACACATCGATTCACAATTCACATGTTAGAAATGACGCGAACGGAAGGATATAAGCTCTCTCTAAAATCCCTCAGACAAAACACAACAGAAACCTGAATCTGGCAAATTCGATCTATCGATTCTCAATCTCGATCGATAGATTTCCAAATTCGATTGATCGAAACTATTTCGATCGGTCGAATCCTTCAGATTCCAAACCTTTGGCACCACAACTTCGATCGATCAATTTCTAATTCGGTCGATCGAATTCCAAATTCGATCGATCAAAATATATTTTGATCGATTGAATTTTGTTAGAACATTTTAGGATTCCCTGTTCTATTCCTTTCGATCGATCGAGTGTCCAATTCGTTTGATCAAAACACATTTCGTTCGGTCGAATTATATTTCGATCGAACGAATTTCCCCATAAATCGTATTTCACCTTCCTAAGTCAATTTTGATCAATCGAATCCAATTCCGATCAATCGAAATAGACAGATTTCATCTATCTCTTGATTTTCATCATTCCAAACCAAAATTTCTCCCCAAATCTTTTATCTCCCTTTCTAAACTCAACCATAATCCTACCAAACTAACACAATCATTCACATCATACATTATCGTGATCGATCGCGACATTTTAAGTAACTTGTCGAAGAGGGTTTCAAGCGAATTCGCCGAACCCTTCGACAATCGTGACGAAACGAGTTGTAGCTCTCGATCACGCTCCATTCTTATGTATACAATTTTTCTTCGCACATTCTATTTGGCACATTCAATTTGGGAGTTATTGCCAAGTCCTCACCTCCTCTTCTCTCTCTAAAACTCTCAAGAAATAAATGCAAGAGGAGTAATTGCAAATGATTTCTAAAGTGGGTCATTAATCCTCTCTTTACTAAAGCCACGCTCCCGTGCTAAGCACGTACATTCAACACAAGTGTTAGTTAAGTTGGGTTGGCTTACCTATAACTCACACGCAGCTACATTGGGTGTTTACCTAAACACCCTTAACACACAACACAACTCGTATAGTATCAAAACCTTCAAATGGATGTCAATTTTCGTGTCAGGCACGCTTATCGAAATTGGTCTCTTTTGGGTTCGAGTTTTCGTGATATTACAGTTATGATCTTGACGTTTATTTTTCTGGGGTTTCAAATGGTTGCTTTTGATTTGATTTCTGGTGTAAGGAATTGCATAAGGTATGATTTTGATGTTTTTTTTTTTGTTTTCTAAATTTCATTGATTGATTATGAAAAAATAAATTGGGATTTCAAAATGGGCTTCCAATGGGTTGTTTACTGATTTATTCCACCATGATAATGAGCTCTTTTAAAATGGGTTCACTGAATTAATTTTTCCTCTTTTCTAGTTACAGTAATTGCAGAAAAGTTTGATCTCTATGGTTTTTTTTTCTCGAGAATGTTTGATTAATTTGCCATTTGATGGATACTTTCTTCATCAAACATTCTTTGCAATATTTTTTCTTATTGAAAATAAAGTCAGATGAAAGAAAATTGCTATTTGCTTTCCTCTTAGTTTTCTACTTCAAATGGATCACATTTTTCTCCTCTTTCTGCATTTCTAGTGATGGGAATTTGCTATATATTATAATGTTGTAAAATTTAATTTATCAAATACTATAATCTTCACATAATACAATTTCAATTTTTTAGAAGTGATTTTGGAAATAAATTATATGTTGTAATGTGTTTTTTTTCCAAGGAATTAGTTATCTTCTTGTTCCACATTTTGATTTCAATTATTAAACACATGAGATTTGCAAATGTTTTGTGCAGTGTTTATGTTAGTTTGATTATTTTAGTACACAGAACAGGGCCCCTCATGGTTCTATATGTGGTGTTGAAAAGAGACTTTATTTATTGGGTTTTTCTAAGATTTAGCACAAAAATTATAAGACCTTGAATGGGTTTTGATCATAATATGGTTCTGTTGTGTCTTTTTGTTTTATTTGTTTCAGGTTGAGATGTTAATGAAAATTTAAAAGTTCCAAATATTCTCAGCTTCAAAATAAGAACCATCGGATCCTGGTGAGTAGTGCGTAGTATTTCTACTTTCATGTTTTTGTTGAATTATGTTTTATGACTGGTTCAAGTGGCAACAATAGGTTCAATATGATTTATTTTGACTAAAAACAATTAATAACCTACTCTATGTTTTCTTTTTCTATTTCTATCTTTTCTGGGAAAAAATTGAGAATGCATATTAGACTACAACCAATCTTAACTTTGATTTTTACACTAGATCACTCGTTGAATGAAATTGCAAATGGAAGAGAACGTGTCTTTCACCAATCTCTTAAACGAGAGGCCCTACGCTGACAATGAATCAATGAGATCTCCATACCGAAACGATAGTCCGTGTGACCCTCGAGTTGAACAACAACCTAAAGCAAAGAAAACACAGACTAAAAATTTCAGCTTGGAAAAAGATATACTCCTTATAGATGCGTGGGTAAATATTTCTACAAGCATTATATGAGGAACTGAGCAATCAAAGAATGCATATTGGTCTAAAATTTACTCTAATTGCCACACTAATAAGGCCTTTGATACTTCACGCAATCAAGTATCACTAACTAATCGTTGGCAAATAATTTAAAAGGCGGTCAATAAGTTTTGTGGATATTTGACTCAAATTGAGTTGGTGCGTCAAAGTGGGTTGACTCAAGCAGACAGGGTAAAATTTCTATTGACTCTTGGGTTGGATTTCAAGTTTTGTGCATCTAAATTTACATCACTTGTTATTTTGTATATTTAATTTCTACCTTTTAATTATATAGATTGCTCAAACAAAAGAGTTGTATAAGGCAGAAAATAAAACCTCTTTTCAGTTCGAATATTGTTGGATGATTTTGAAGGAATGTCCAAAGTGGCTGAAAGAGAGGGAAAATTCAGGTAGGAAATTGGTTCCAACATCGTCTTCGGAGTATACTCAACCTCCGGTCAATCTAGGGGAGGACAATATCTCCATCAGCAACTTTGTAGAATTGGAGAGACATATGGGGCGAAAGGTTGCAAAAACACGATTGACTAAACGAAAGGGCACATATGGTGTTGATGAAGATAATTTTATGCGATTTGTCATGGAGGCATAGCCTGACACCGGCTATTACGCCCATATGATGCCTCGATGCCTTATCAACGAGGCCAACCTAACTCACCATCATCTCTAATACCATCGGCCTAGAGGACGGGAACTCTCGTTCATGGTTACCTTCTTATCGAGGCCTACCATACTATCGCATCATGCCCTTACGACACGCATGTTAACGCCTCCGTGTCTCACATGGCCTGCTCAATCTTCACCCTTGTGTTATGTACTAGTACCTCACCTCGCAACAGTAGCATGCAACTCCTCATGCCATCCCATTCCAGCATGTCTCGCTGACATACTGAACCAAGTCCACCATCGTGGGTGGTTCTCATGACCAACACACATCAGCATCTAGCCCTCAGCCAACGTACACCACAGTGTCCCATGTAATCCTCGAGTGTCTCCCTCTTAACCAACCCATATGCATCATGACACATAACTCGGGGCCACATGGCAACCTCACCTTGGGTGACACATGACATTACCGAATCAACGTCTTAGGCCCACCCTTTCAGACCTAAAGACTACTTGCACCCTCTACTGTCACAAGGCCCCATGTGTATGGGAGTAGCTCCCCAACTCCCCTCTCATATATATGGTTTAAGTACCACCTCAAACCAAATAGCCGGAGAACTTCAAACGTACTGGTTTGACATACTGCCCATGGCATACGAGTTCGGTCCATGGCACACAACTTCGGTCCATGGCACACGAAACTCATGCAAAGCCAACACCTCCAAGTTAGCTACCCACGCTCACGCACGTCTAGTCGCCACATTAAACATCGAACATTAAACTTCAAAAAGTAGGAAAAAAGGAATACAACAATTGCAACATACTATTTCATCAGTTTTGACCATGTAGTTGCCATAAGTGTTCGATGAGATCCAATTGCAGTTGAGAATGAGTTTCACTATCTTGAATCTCAAATGCTTTTGAATGAATTCCGTTATTTCAACAGTGCGCACACATGAAACTTCTACATTGGGAGTGTCATCGACTTGTTCATAGTCAAAGTCAATGACATCATCATTATTTCACTCGTCTTTAATGATCATGTTATGTAATATTACACATATTTTCATAATCAATTTTAGTGTTTAACGGTTCCAGTCACATGCAGGCCCACGAACTATTACAAAACGTGCTCGAAGCACCCCGAAGGCACGTTCAATAGTAATTGATAGGACAGGAGGAGCACGCCCTTCAGCAAGCGCTGAAAACACAAAAGATCGCTCTAAATCATTGATGTCATTGTGTGAACTAGGAAGCCCAAAAAAGACATGCCATATCTATAGATCATATGAAGTTACTGCTTCCAAAATAATCATCGATTCACGGGAATTATCCGAAAATTCCTTCCCCTTAGCTAGGCAATTCTTCTACTTCCAATGCATACAATCAACGCTACCTAACATCTCTAAAAAGCCATGGTGTTCGCCAACTTCTTCCAATTTTGAGGCGTCATTGCTATTTGGTGACCTTAAGTATGTGTCTGAAAACATTGCACCCACCGCTATAACAGAATGTTCCAAGGACTCAATTGTGAAAGATTCTCCAATCCTCACATACTCGTCTACGTAGTCAGCCGCTACTTCATAAGCTAGCATTCTAAGTACGACTGTCATCTTTTGAAGGGAAGAAAAATTGATAGTTCTAACACAATTTTTTTTATTAGACAAAGTATGGTTCATAAGCTTCTACTGTAGATTGAATACGAAGGAAAAGAGAGCGGTTCATTCAAAATCGCCTTCGAAATAATTTCGGAGGATATACTGGTGAATCAGCAAAATAATACTAAAAAGCCTCTGATGGCCTTACATAGTACCACGATAGATGAGTACACGTCTTGAAACAAAACTATAACATGCACTGCTCCCTCCCTTTCCATGAAAAAATTCATGTGCCTTAACGATTGCGGTAGTTAATACCAACTCATCCTCGGAGTCAAAATCTTCAAGTAGCATTTGATATACAAAATCCTTAGACATTTAAGCGAAAATGAAAAATGAATGATGTAGAGAATTAGTGTACGGATTTATAAAAAAATATATAATATTTTGTTGTATGAAATACTAGAATAAATTAACATATTTATAGACCGATCTGATTTCTATTAAGAGAATGTGACCATTGCAAAAATATAGTCATTATAATAAAATTTGCCCGTTTGAAGACATGACTGTTATAGAATATAGCCATTATAAAATTTGAAATTTTAAAAGTTGAGTGTTGATAGTAAAATATAATAAAATAAGAATGCAAAATAATATTTTAATGACAAGAGTAACTAAAATAGAGTGTTTGCTGGAGTGATTTTTACTGTTGCAGTAACTAAAATACTATAGCAGTAGCTAAATTGGTGTTTAGCTACCCAAATTTAGCTCTCCTTGCTGGAGCCGTTTTATATAGAATTACAATGTGAAAATATGAAAGGTTAGGAGAATATGAATGGTTAGGAGAATACATACATACTGCCATAATTCTAAAAGAGTTACATAATAATGGTTAAGAATTTTAAGGGACTATATAAATGTGGCTAAGAATTAAGTAATAAAAACTAAATAGTCATTCATCATAATAAATATATTTATAACAATTTATTCATTGCACGATTTTAGTTTTGAGGCCGCCCTAGCCCGAGCCTCTTACCCCATTTTGACCTTTAGCCCTAAAATTTTAGAATACCTCTATTTCCACCCACATATTCTTTTCATCCACTCACATAAGTGGACAGATAGAAAGAATATGTAGGTGGAAATAAAGGTAATATATGAATACCCTTTATTTTCACCGACAGATTCTTTCCATTCACTCACAAAAGTGGATGGATGGAAAGAATCTGTCGGTAGAAATAAAGGTATTCAAAATTTTAAGGCTGGGCCGAGCAAACTGACGGCCAACTGCTCCTATTGACAACCTTACTGCCATGTGTCCAAAATGGTAACCTATTCACAGTATAGATTGGTAACTGATTAATCACCTATATCATCAAAGTGGGATGCTTAATGTATCTCCGATTGGGAGAAATTGCAGTAAAGTAGAACGGGATGAATTTGAAAAGTATGACAAGGTATACGTTGTCTACTACCAAAAACTCTAAGCCGACTACCTGAGGGATTCAGGCGAATTATATGCTTGAGATCCAACAACTTATAATTCAATTATATGCATGTACCCATGTATATAATTGCTGATTCAACCGTATTGGGCTCTATATCAACGCAAATCTTGTTTCCTTGTGACAAACATCCCAAAAAGTGACAATTGAGTATCCTTTTTCATGCCCATGATCATAGTCATTGTTGGGAATGTGTGCCGGATGGAATCATCATGTGAGCATCTTTGATATGTGTGCCATGATCTTAAGATCTATTTTGTAGAATTTTGAGACGAAAAGTGATCATCATCTAAGAAGACAGGTAGAATGGATGGCCCTTGAATCCTATTGCACACATCAAGCTCACATGTGAATTTAAGGTCATATTTTAAAGATTTATGCCACATGGAATAGAAACAAACCATTTGATAGGTGCGCATGATCTCAAGATCTATTGTGATCAGGGTAAAATACGATAGGTGCGCCATGATCTCAAGATCTATTGTGATTAGGGTGAAATATGATTTCCATCATCTAATCCAAAACAATCAATGATTTTCAAGGGGTGTGGGACGTGGACGCAAGCAAAGAGAGAGAGAGAGAGAGAGAGAGAGAGAGAGAGAGAGAGAGAGAGAGAGAGATTGTTTACTAGTTTGGGACCTAGGACCAGGGTTGGTCAAACACTAGACCGGACCTGGTTCAAGTCTAACTCCCGGTCTGGTCTGGTTCTCATTTCTAAGGCTGTCAATGGGCCGAGTTCGGGCTGGGTTTTCCACCCGACTCATTTTTTGTTAAAGAAAATTTTTGGGCCTGGGCTGGCCCAATAGCTAACTAGGCATAGCCCGATTTTGAAATGTTGCGGCCCAATTAGCTATCCGGCTCGAGTTTCTAATAATTTTTTAAGAGTTTGTTAAACTTTTTTTCTTTTTTTAAAGACCCAAATTTTCTGGGCTGAGCCTTAAACTTTGCAACCCAAACCCGGCCCGGTTTCTTATCTGGGCCCTAGCCCGGCCCGTTTATTAAATTAAAAAAATGGAAGGTCAACAACAGTGGCTTTTATACTATGGTTTTCAGTTCCACAAGGAATAATAGAGAGAAAGAGAGAGGGTTACTCCCGAATCTCGATGGTTATTCATTAATGGCTGAGATTACAAGTTCATCTTCTCTAATCCCTCCCTCTAGAGAGAGGATCGATCTCGAAGAAGGCCCATCAGAGGGTTACTCTCGAAGAGAGAGAGCAAGAAGAGAGAGAGGGTTACTCCAGGATCTCGATGGTTATTCATTTATGGCTGAGATTACAAGTTCATCTCCACTAATCCCTCCCTCTACAGAGAGGATCGATCTCGAAGCAGGACCATCCGATCAAATCCAGTGCAGAATCTGCCTCGAAACGGACGGTAACCGATTTTCCCAACTCTTTCAGCTTTACCGAACTTTAGCTAACTCTATCTAGATGCTCTCGTTCGACTTTCGTCTTTAGCGCTGTAAATGGGTCGGGTCCAATTAGAGTATGGGCCAGAAGCCCTGCACCGTACTGACCCGTTTAGAAGACGGGTCAAAAACCCATACCCGACCCGTGGCGTGTCCGAATTCCCGCCTCATGTTATTGCACCATGATCTTATACCATTAAATTAGACTTTACTATTATATATATATATATATATATATATATATATATATGCCAAGTCACATTATAGATTCCCCAATTGTATATGGTGAGCGTACCCTAAATCATCCATTGGAGCTCCAAATGGCACCCAAAATATTGTTTAGGCTGCGTTTGGGTTAGCTCTTTTGGGGCAAAGAGCAGCTCTTTTACTTTTTGGCTCGGGCATAGAATTACTTTTACATTTGGTATTGTAGCTCTTCGCCTCATTTGGCTGTTTTAAGTGATAAAACCAGATCAAAATTTCAGCCAAATTATCGGTTTTTCGGCTGAAATTTTGGCCGATATTTTGATCCTTGGATAAAACCGCTCTATGCCTGATCTATCTCAAAATCTGCTCTGACCGAGAGCAGGCAAAGAGCAGCTTATATTCTTATAAGAGCTAACTAAAACACACCTTAGGTGCTATGTGGAGCTTCGGTGTATGGTTTGAAATTTTCTTTTTTAAAGACAGATCGAAATAAAATAATCTTGCTCCATGTGATATCAAAGCAGTGTTTTGGGTGCCCCATGGAGTTCCATGTGGACCATTGGGGTACACTCACCGTACCCCGGTGGATACCTAATCGCTGTCCATATATATATATATATATATATATATATATATATATATATATATAAAAGAAATGATTATATGACTCGAGTCATCAAATATAAACCCATGACCCAAGCCTCTATTGGTTGCATGTCACATCAATGAACTTTGAAATGCAATCGGTTGTAGCAAAAAACGCTATAATCAGATGTCAGATCACATGCCGCGTGGCCTGATCAACCCAAAAGAACACCCATTTTGGGTTGATCAGCCAAGGGTCGTGTGATTTAAAAATTTTATTTTATTTTTTTGACTTTTTCCCCTCCGTTTGATGGCTCAAAGATAAGGTAACACCCAACCAACTTAATGCATTGATTTTAGGCATCTTTGGCCACATGTTTAACAGTGGATATGCATCGGATAGAGCCCCAATTTTTTAGCTCATACGTGCAAGCTAGTTAAGGTGGTGTGGCGAGGTTATGGCGAAGAGACTCGCTACGCCATGGCGAGACTATTTATTATTGTAATTTAACAAAAAAATATTTTTTATCTATTAATTAATAATATTTTTTTATATAAGAAAAAAAATGTAGGAAGAAAAAAATTCAACTACTAAAACATCATACTTTGAATATAAAATTTAGGATTTCATGTTCTAGGAATAAACAAATATCAATAAATATAAATCAAATATGGAACATCAACAAATTTGCAACATGGTACGTATAAATAAATAAATATGAAATATCAACAAATATAAAATATAAAATAATACCGAGGTTTCAATATGACTGTGTTGGTAGTCATTGTGATAGAGAGAGAGAGAGAGAGAGAGAGAGAGAGAGAGAGTCGAGGATTTTGTAACTTATAAGTTGAGGTTTTGTCACTTGCAAGTTAATTTTTGTACCTTTTATATTATAAAAATGTCATAACTTATAAGTATTATACGTTATTATTTAAAAAATAAAATAGCATGCATAGTGACACCATAATGCTATTCTGCCATGGCGACGCTATGACATCGCTATTTAGCCATCATTGCTATTTGGTTATATATGGCGTTTCCCATTACCATTCTCCATGATGAGACCATAGCAAGGCTATTGCGTGGCCTTGACAATCATGGATACGTGATTATTATTATCCAAGTTGCCGCCGCACCCGATCATCATGATTGATGCCACGTGGTGCCCAAATGGTCTAGTTGTAATGTTTGTTTGCTACAACCGATTGTATAGTCCCGGACCTATATATATATATATATATATATATATATATAGAGAGAGAGAGAGAGAGAGAGAGAGAGAGAGAGAGAGATAGGGAGCCGGTTAGGTCCTTCAAGATACACGTGGAGCTCCACATGACGTTCAAAACACATTTTGAATGTCACATGGAGTACGAGTGCGTTGTTTAGATCAATTTAAAAAAAACTAATTTCAAACAAATATTTTAAAAGCACAATTTAAACTTGGACTAGTTTCAACGGCCCAAATTTTATTGCTAACGAAATACATAGTAAAGATGAGGTTTTTAATATATAGTAAAGATGAGTTTTTTAATATATTTTTTACAAAGATGATCTAAGCAATGCAACTGTGCTCCATGTGGCATCAACATAGTGTTGTGAATGGCACATGGAGCTCCATGTAGGATCATGGAGGACGCTCACCGTTCTCCAATGGAGGACGGAACCCTTTTCCATATATATATATATATATATATATATATACATATGGAAAAAGGGTATATGGGTTGGAATGCATAGATGAACCCATGCACTCGACTCCTAGATCACATGCCACATGACACATGATCCCAAAACAAATAAAAAAAAAAAAATAATTTTATTTTTTGATAGATCACATGTCAAGCGACACATGATCCCAAAAAAATACCTGTTTTAGAATCACGTGTCATGTGGCATGTGATCTATCAAAAAAAAATTTAAATATATTTTTGTTATGATCAAAATCATTGTCAAAGTTTTGGTACCGCTCCACACATTCTGACGCATTGAATTTTTCTCCGTTTGACCACATTTTGGACTGTAAATATGCATTAGATTATGTCCAAATCTTTTGGGCGGCCTCTAATCATCCTCGAACAAGTTGCCATGACACCCATGTGTCAAAAATTCGGAAAATCAATACGTATCGTCTAGCCCCAAAACCAATACGTATCGGTTCCGGACGATACATTCCAATGTATCGTCCGGTATTTTAGGTTTTTGTGTGGGAGGCACCGATACGGTACCTTGAATGTATAGTATCGGTGAGGTCCAAAACAGATACGTATCGGAAGATACATATCGGTATCAGACGATATTTTGATCCGTGATGACACCTAATCTCTTGTATGCATGCCATGTGGACACCACTTGATTCAAATGCATGGATCCACCATGCATTCCAACCCATATCCCCGAGTCTCTATATCTATGTGTGATCAATTTAAATTGGGAAAATTTTCAAGATCGACTACGATAGTTTCACCTTTTCCAGCAGTGGACCTCTACTTCACCTTTTTCATATCCCCGGGCCTCTGTAAAAGGTGATAAAACCAAGTTTTTTTTTTTGTCTTGGGCTGTTCTAAACTCCTTAACATCTTTGACTGCTTTGAATCCCATGATGGAGATCGTTTTTCATCCCGATCTTCAACAGGATTGATCTTAAGATCATGGGTGTACCATCAGATGGTCCATTTTACTCAAAAACGTGGAGCTCACCTAGTGACACTCCTCTAGAGGAGCGTTGGAGCTTTTGTGGTGGCACTATCGCTCCCCTATGGAGGCGGCACCGCTCCTCAATGGCAGCAATATTGCTCCTATGGAGGCGTCATCGCTCCTCAGTGGTAGCGACATCGCTCCTCTCGGAGTCTAATAATTCTATCGCGTAATGCATTAATTTTTGTCCCATTTTTGAGTAAAACGAACCGTCTGATGGTACGCCCATGATCTCAAGATCAATCCCGTGGAAGATCAAGATGAAAAAGATCTCCATCATGGGATTTAAGCAGTCAATGATGCTAGGACATTTAGGATAGCCTAAGGTTTTATCACCTTTTACAGACCTTGGGGGTATTTATGTTTTTAACTTGATCTGGCTTCAAGTTGGTCGGTTATGGAAAAGGTGAAACTATGGTGGTCGATCCTCGAAATTTCCCATTTAAATTTTCCAAGAGGCAATCCATTATTGGAACATATATCAACCAAAGAATCATGCCTATAAGTGGATATAAACCATTCGACCGGTGAACTTCAATATCGATAATTAAATTTAAGTACAATGATTGGTAGTAGAGTGAGCATATCAGACGGTTGAAATCTCTCGAAAGGTGTGATTTTGGGCTCATTGCCCTTCAATGTATGATCTATGTGACGGTATGGATTACCCACATCTTCAACCATTAATGGTGTCAAATCATTTCGTTGAAAGATACGAAGACTTAAATCTCCCTAAAACACCATTTTTGGGCCCGTTGCCCTTCAATCTATGATCTTTCACTTTGATGGTACGGATAACCCACATCTTAAACTATTGATGGTGTAAGATCAGTTAAACACCATTTTTCGTGTTTAAATGATGTCAGGAGAGTCTGGTCCTTTAATCTTAGAACATTAAAGTGTGGATTGTTAATAACTTATTATTGCCAAGTGGCACACATCTCTGATCAATCTAAAGTGTCAAGTGGTAATCGATCATTAGAACATGTCTTAGCCAAAGAATCATTCCTATAAGTGGATGCAAATCATCTGAAAGGTGAACTTTAATATTGACCATTAAAACTAAAAACAATGGTTGGTATTTGAGTACACTAATTGGATGGTTTGAATCTCCCAAAAAGTGTGATTTTTAGGCTCATTGCTCTTCAATGCATGATCTACCACTTTAACGGCACCCGCACCCGCATCTTACACCATATGCGGTGCTATCTGTTTCATGTTTTAACTCACTCATAATTTCTCTTGATTTGAATTCACTGATTCAAATTCAAAGAAATAGCTGTCTTTTCTATTTAAACTGCTTATTTAAATTTAACTATCTCGTAAGCTTGGTTTTACAAAGAAGACTTTCATAATGTGGTTTTACAAATTGCTCGAAGCTTGCTCATTATCTCCTTGAAATCATTAATCATCACTTCTAATCCTTTACAAGTTAGTGTCATTTTGGTCTTCAAATCTAACTTCTCTTATTCCAATGTTGACCCAATTCTTTCAAATTGCTCGAAGCTTGCTCATTATCTCCTTGAAATCATTAATCATCACTTCTAACCCTTTATAAGTTAGTGTCATTTTGGTCTTCAAATCTAACTTCTCTTATTCCAATTTTTACTGTGGTGTGTATCGTAACGGAATTTAGTAAAACAAAATAAAATGAGAAGATAAGAGAAAGATAGCTAGTTCAAGGTTAGCTAGTGCCTCCTACTAGACTATTCGAGAAGATTTATCTCCTTTTACTTGTTATTTCCAAGTTATTAAATTAAATTGCAATAGTTGTGAATTTAGAAGTACCTTTACATTCTAACTCGTAATATCTCTCTATTTGAAATTAATATTCAAATTCAAATATTTTTCATCCTATTCATCTCTTGCTATTGAAACAACTAATTTAAATTTAAATAACCTTTATCTTATGTAAACAACTCGATAGTTTTATTATCTAAACTAACAAATCTAACTAATAATGAGTAAGGTTCCTAACTAGGGCTGTCAATGGGTCACATTGAGCCGATACCCAACCCAAGTTTATTACCCTGTTCAACACATAAATTTTTCCCGTCGGGTGGAGCTCATTGTGAGTAACGGTATGATGAGCCAATCCGATGGGTATGGATATACAATAGTCCAACATTGGATAGGGACAAGTCCTGACCCTGGGCTATATGTGATTGCAGACGCTACATGTCATGAAGCGTTTTGGGTGGGGACTTAAGCCCATGCCAAAAACAAAACTGGGGTGGGGACCTAAGCTCAGAACCAGACATTATAGTGGCATGTGGGTCTGGGTTTTCACAGAATGGTATCAGAGCCGAGGACGACTCTTCTATATGTGATTGCGGACGCTACATGTCATGACGCGTTTTGGGTGGGGACTTAAGCCCATGCCAAAAACAAAACTGGCGTGGGGACCTAAACCCAGAACCGGACCAGAACAAAGCATGGGCTTAAGTCCAATCATGACAAATATCCAATTTGTTGTTTCGAGCTTCATTAATCCTTCTCCACTAGAGCATAAATTTCCACAATTGCATGTGTAGTACGTATAAGGCTGATTTTGAGATGGGTGGTGTTTGTTTCACAGATACCCCTCATCTGTAACTCATGAATGCGGCTAAATTTATCTCTTACATGTAATGTTGGGCATTTGTTTGAGTTAACTGTGACTATTGAAATTCCTTCTAAAGATCAGACATCCTGTGTTTGTGACCTACCAAAATTTCTGGCTATAAATATGATATATATGACTTATCCATGTAAAATTTCTTTCTCTTGCTCTTATATTTATGTATGCTATTTGCAGGTAAAGACTTCATTGCTCCTTGCAGATGTAAAGGGACCTCTAAATTTGTCCACCGTGCATGTTTGGATCACTGGCGAGCTGTAAAGGTAAGCTCATTTGGACATACCGTTTTAATCTATGATGGCATGCACATTATCCTCTAATAAAACAATGTAATTTAGGACAATATATTGGTTTACACTAACATACCCACTCATTTGTAAATGTAAACCACTTTACAAGAGTCTGTGGACAACCACGCACACAAAACCTATGTAAACCTTAAGTTTAGAAGATTAAAGTGCCATGTAGTAACTCGACTAGGAGTACCTCATAGTTTATATTAGTGCATGGGAAAATCAAATGAATCAATTACATATATAATAATAATAATAATAATAATAATAATAATAATAATAATAATAATAATAATAATAATAATATACATTAGTGTAAAGTGGTGGACTGGGGATACGCAGTGTAAAGTGGACCAACATCGCGCTTCTCGGCAAGTGGCTCTGGTGGGCTGGAGAGGCCGTCGAAGCTGATAGCCTATGGTGGAAGGTGCTGATAGACAAATAAGGGAATTCGATTCAGCTAGGGCTGTGGGACCCGAATACGAATCTGGGATGATCAATGGGTGAATGAGGGACAACTCAGACATATCTTCCACCAGGTGTAACTCCCTAACCCGGAATCCGTCAGGTACTATTGCTGATTTCCTGATGCAATCCAATGGGACCATAGTTTGGGAAGTGGTAAATCGGAGGAATCTCCGCATTGACGAAGGGGAAGAGTTTATGACACTCCTCCAACTGCTGTACAAGCTGAAACCAAATCCTCGCAATCTAGATTTGCGGAGATGGGCTCCGAGTATTAATGGCTGTTTCAGCGTTAAATCTTATTACCGGATGTTGACGTGTCGCCCACTTACCAGATTTCAAGGTGCGACGCTTTGGAAGGCCACAATCCCGCTAAAGATTAAGTTCTTTGCTTGGTCTTTATTCAAAGATAGAGTACTCACTTTGGACACTCTCATCCGTAGAGGCAAAAATATTACAAACTGCTGTGCCATGTGTTCTGAGGCCGAGGAATCAGTTGCTCATCTGTTTCTGCACTGTGAGGTAGCAGCTGAGATTTGGGGTATAATCCTAAAGCTTTTTCGGACTGATTGGGTCGTCAGTGCTACAATTTATGAACATTACCTTTCTTGGCATAATGCGGATTTGGACATTTTGATTAGGAACAATTGGAGAACCTCGTTCTTCGCGGTCATTTGGAGCATATGGAAAGAGAGGAATTGGAGAATTTTTGAACATAAGAAGAAATCGGTCGGATGCATTGTAAAGCCGGTCAAAGACCTTACCAACCTTTGGCTGTCTGATGGTACTGAGATGATCTTAGAGCCTTGGGACCCGGGGTAATGCTGCTGTGGCAATCGGTGTTATGTGGGTGATATGTTGGTGCCATGCTGGCTTTGTTGTTTTTTTATTTTTGGCTAGCGGCCTTTGATCGTGATGCTACTTTGTATCGATATTCCCAGCACCTTGCTGCCTTTTTCTAATACAACACAATTTACCGATAAAAAATAAAATAATAATAATATACATTAGTGTTCAAAGATGAAAATGCCGTTGTGGAACACATGAGATGAAAATGCCGTTGTGGAGTACATGAGAGTGATTCACTTAATCATGACCTTCAAGAAACATCATACAGTTCAATGCGTACGAATCTCATCCATTGGGCCACTTTGGTGGCTACCGTATTGATCAAATTCATAGACATAAAAAATTGATCAAATGATTAACATCATCATGCACAACAATACTAAAAAATATATACACAACATAGTTCATCATAAAGGAGTAAACATTAATAGCAAGGAGAGGATAATCTTTTTAGACACAGACTAAAAGATAGTACTTGAAATATTCATAAGGAGCATCTACTGGAAGGAAAATGGGTAAAATAGAAACAGAGCCATGTGCCCCTAAACATTAAACACGTACAACTGGTATGTTTAATTTGATGGGTCACAAAAATAGCAATTAATTTATTACCAAACGTGTACAGATTTGCTCAATGACATGTATATATATATATATATATATATATATATATATATATATATATATATATGTTCGAAAGAAATGAATAAAGCAATTGTATTTACTATAGTTGGTTTATTTCATGAAAACCAAAACAATAATTTATAGTTTTGTAATTATTAAATTTCTTTGAAAAGATAATAATAATATATATTGCATAGCGCAACGAATATGTGGTACTTGTCAAACATCATATTAACACAAGGACTATGGCATGTCTTTGTTTAAAAAAATAACCCAAAATCATCTTCATCAGAACAAGGAAAAACCAGAGAGCGGAAAACTACATGTGTTTTAGTTTGCAACTGGCATTCTATCAAGGTTTCAGCAAGCCACGAAACCATGGATCATGGCGTACGGCAAGGAAACGAGAGAAATGCACGAGAGACGTGCAGCGAAAACACATGCACAGTCCTGGAGCGACATGTCACTTCAACGCACGAGTCAAGAGTTGGATGCAACGTGAGTGCGTGGGCACTAAGCGAAAAAAGGTAAGTGCTACGAGAGGATTCTCTCTCGATTGTGCATACTCCTAACCATTGCTATTAGAGTATGATTGTGCCTCTTAGTTACACCATTATGCTGTAATATACTAGGGCATTGTGTATTGAGCGTGTATGTCATACTTTTCTAGAAATTTGGTGAATGGGTCAGGATTCTCTCTCACTTCGTCATACTATCATATATTTCATCACCTCTATCCAATCTCACGATTTTGGTCTTTCTGTCTAGTTGTCTCTCGACCTCAGTGATGAAGACTTGGAAAGTATCCACCGCCTGAGATTTCTCATTAATAAATAGACATATTCATATCGCCAATAATCGTCAATAAAAGTAATGAAATATCTTTCTGACGCGGGACGACAACCCTAAAATGCGGAATATGATTTTAATGCGATTTGCCGAAATTAATTAGAATTGAATCAAGCGTAATCTCAAAACTATCTTAAATACCTTAGGGTTCAGAGAATTCAGGTTGGTAGATCACACGAGATCCAGTTAGGGTCCAGTCCGATGCGCGAGTACTATTAGATTTGAGGTGAGATCGGCCTAGAGATAAAACTCTAGCTTTTCCAGGCTTAGGCGCTCGTCTTCGATCCGTTGTAGATTCACGGTTCGAACCAGGGTGGCGGAATTAGGTTATGGGTTTGTAATAGGTTTTGGTTTTGTAACAGGTTTACGGTTTTCGGATCGGTTTATGGTTTGGAAAAAGGGTGTTGGCTATGTTTGATTTAGGGTTTCAAAAAGGGCTTAGGGTTTTGGGATCGAAAGGAAACAATTAGGCTACGGTGTAGGGGAAGCAAACACAGATCGAGAGATAACCAATATAATAGAGAAGATAACAATGACTTTTAGGAATCACTCCCTTGGCCTCACACCAAACCCATCTCAGGCAAAGAATATTCAAGCATAAAAGCATTCAAAATATTCAATAACTAATTAAAAAATCTTTACAGGCCTCTATATATAGGCCACCAATAATTAAAATTTGAAATAAAGAGTTCTAATAAAAATAAAACACAAAAAAGGCAAGTTTTCGCCAAAAAAAACTCAAATTTCAGAAGCCCGTCACGACGTCCATGGACGTCCGTAGTGCCCCACGGACGTCCGTGACCTACGGACAGTGAAGGGGCAAAATCACGGACGTCCGTCATTGTTCATCACGGACGTCCGTCACTGTTCATCACGGACGTCCGTCACTGTTCACGGACGTCCGTCACTGTTCACGGACGTCCGTCACTGTTCATCGTGAATAGTAAATTTTTTTTTTTTTTTTCCTTGACGTTCCCCGTCATTCTCCTCTACTCAAAATGTTTCATCATCGATGAAACACGCATGTTGTACTCGGGCTCGGGCTCCCTCTCTTCTTTCGACGCCGGTAGAAACGATGTGGTCCAAATCCAATGTCCATGTATGTGGCGTCGCCATCAATTCCCCTTGACCAAAAAGGTTTTATCACTGATGAAACGCGCTCGTGGTAGATGTCTAGCAAGTCGGGGTTCAAGCGGCGAACTTCATTCTCGTGAACCCAAGTGTTTTCGGACTCCGGTTTGCCGACCCATTTAACCAAGTATTTCTGGAATCCCCCGTCCTGTGTAGAGACGACATGATCATTAATTATATCTTCTATCTCATCTGATCTCTGTCTGCGTGGGGAAGGAAGAGGTATAGGTTGCAAGATTGGATTAGGGCTGGGACTAGGGGGTGGCTGGAGTGGGTTTTCAGGAGGTGAGGTGAAACCCAAGTAAGGAACTAGGTTCTCCACATTGAATGTTGAACTAAACCCCGTACCTGGAGGAAGCTCGAGCACGTATGCATTAGGACCACTCTTAGCCAAAATTCTAAAAGGCCCAGCGCCTCGAGATTGGAGCTTCTTTGCGGATCCCGCTGGGAACCGCTCAGGCCTAACCCGGACCATCACATAATCACTCACGTTAAATTCTTTAAAACGCCTGTGAGCGTCTGCAGAAAATTTATATTGATTGTTGCTTGAATTAATTTTCTGTTTAATTTCGGCATGCAAGCTATGAATATGTTGTGCAAATGCATCGGCAGACTCTGACACTCTATGGGATGCAGACATGGGGATCAAATCTAATGGGGTCCTAAGCCTATGACCATGCACTACCTCAAAAGGACTCATGCCTATGGACTTATTGACAGAATTATTATATGCAAACTCAGCTGTGGGTAAGATGGTATCCTAGGTCCTAACATGATCACCGACAAGACTACAAAGGAGATTCCCAAGGCTCCTATTGGTGCTTTCAGTTTGGCCATCCGTTTGAGGGTGGTAAGCTGTTGAGAATTGGAGCAATGTGCCCATCATGTGCCAAAGGGTCTTCCAAAAATAACTCGTAAATTTAACATCCCTATCAGACACAATGGTTTTGGGCAACCCATGAAGACGCACTACCTCCGCGAAAAATAGTTTAGCAATATGAGATGCATCGGAGGTTTTGGAACAAGGAATGAAGTGGGCCATTTTGGAAAATCGGTCCACTACGACATAGATGGAGTCGTGCTTCCTAGGGGTCTTAGGAAGTCCAAGCACAAAATCCATAGAGAGGTCTTGCTACGGTGTGTGTGGCACGGGTAAAGGAGTGTACAAGCCAGTGTTTTGTTTGGTCTGTTTTGACACTTGGCAAGTACGACAATATTTGACAACTCGAGCGACATCTCTCATCAGGCTAGGCTAAAAGAACCTATCCTCTACGAGCGCAACAGTTTTATTACGCCCGAAATGCCCGGCCATCCCTCCAGCATGTAACTCCCAAATGAGAAAGTCACACAATGAAGTGCGAGGGATGCAAAGGCGATTGCCTTTAAACAAGTACCCATCCTGGATGGTGTACACAGAGTGTGTACTGATTGGGTTACTAAGGAGAGCAGTGTACTCAACCCCAAAATCTGGGCACTCGGGGTACTCTTTTTTTAACTGTTCGAACCCGACGACCTCGGTGCTCATTGTGCGCAAGTCACCACTCGCCGACTAAGTGTATCAGCGGCCCTATTTTCAGCACCACCCTTATGCTTTAATACGAATGTGAACCCTTGAAGGTACTCAACCCACTTCGGGTGCCTTGGGTTCAACTTCTTCTGTGAAGCAAGAAAGCGTAAGGCTTCATGGTCA
This sequence comes from Chloranthus sessilifolius, assembly GCA_021018995.1. Lineage (NCBI taxonomy): Eukaryota > Viridiplantae > Streptophyta > Magnoliopsida > Chloranthales > Chloranthaceae > Chloranthus > Chloranthus sessilifolius. Next base: position 116,008,655 of record CM037594.1, on the reverse strand, counting down.
GAGAACAACACAAATTCTGCGGTCTAAGGTAATGTTTCCAATACCAAAGAGATCGAGCGACCGCATAGAATTCCTTGTCATAGGTGGAGTATTTTGCTTCCTCGTTAAGTTTTTTCGCTAAAATAGGCCCGGTGACCCTCTTGGCTAAGCACTCCTCCTATGCCTACACCCGTCGTCACTTCAAAGACTTTGGAAAAGTCCGGCAATCGCATGACGGGTGTGCTACTCATTCGTTGTTTGATCTCGGCAAAGGCTTTTGTCGCCGCTTTGCCCCATTTAAAATCCCCTTTTTTCATGCAATCTGTAATTGGGGCCATAATGGTACTAAAGCTTTTGATGAAGCGACGATAGAAAGTAGCCAAGCCATGGAAGCTGCGGGCATCGTGTATGTTCTTTGGTTCGGGCCACTCCACAATGGCTCTCACCTTTTCAGGGTCCGCGACCAATCCATTGACCGAGATAATGAATCCCAAGAAGACAACGGAATGCTGCATGAAAGTGCACTTCTTGAGATTGGCAAACAACTTCTCGCCCTTGAGGGTTTCACAAACCAGCCTAAGGTGGGTCAAGTGTTGATCCTTGTCATGACTATAGATCAAGATGTCATCGAAATAAACAACAAGGAATTTGCCTAGAAACGGCCTCAACACTTGGGTCATGAGTCGCATGAAAGTACTCGGGGCATTAGAAAGCCCAAAAGGCATGACCATCCACTCGTAAAGACCATCCTTAGTCTTAAAGGCGGTTTTCCACTCATCACCGGGGCGGATGCGACTTGATGGTAGCCTCTTTTAAGGACTACCTGTGAAAAGATTGTGGCACCAACCATCATGTCGAGCATATCATCGAGCCTTGGTATGGGAAACCGATACTTAAGCAGTAATCTTATTGATGATCGACTATCCACACACATGTGCCACGTGCCATCTTTCTTAGGAGTGAGTAAGGTGCGGCTGCAGGCTCAAACTCTCTTGGATGAACCCCTTCAAGGAGCTCATTAACTTGCCGAGTTAACTCGGCGTGCTCAACCTGGATTCAACCTATATGGGGCGGGTTGCAAGGTAGATCCGGGAACCAAGTCTATTGCGTGTTGGATATCACGCAAAGGAGGGAGTTCGTTTGGTAAGTCTTCAGGGAAGACATCCGTAAACTCTTTTAAAATCGGCTCAACCTCCTGGAGACACTCGCTCACCGACTCAGGAGCACTCTCTACGGTGACAACTACGTACACCACACTCTCATCTTTCGATGCTTTCTCGAACTCAAAAGGGCTCACAATATTAATCGATTTAGAAAACTCGCCCTTCTTTTCAACGGTGTTGGTCGATGGTGTTTTGGGAGGCAAAGGGTGTAAAGTGATCTTTTTGCCCTTGTGCATGAACGTGCATATGTTTGTTCGACCAGAAAGAGTCACGTCCATGTCGTAGAGCCACGGCCTTCCCAAAATGATATGGCCCACATCCATCGGCACCACATCGCACCATAAGGTGTCCGAATAAGAACCTAACTGAATCGGTACACGACACCTTTTCGACACAGGAATGGATGAAGAATTGACCCATGCGACTTTATATGGTCTCGGGTGGGCTTCAGGTGTAAGCCCTAAGCGGCGTACGGCATGAGTGGATATAACATTAGTGCAACTGCCGCTATCCACGATGACCCTACAATTCTTTTCACCAAATCTGGCATAGGTGTGGAAGATGTTTTCCCTACATCAGTCATCATTTTCATCCCGTTGAGGCTGTGCAAGAGCACACCTCACAACTAAAGCATGACCAATAGCATCACCCTCCTCATCACTGGGTGTGCTAACCGGTTCAAATACTTCCTCTTCAACCACTACCTCATCATCATCCTCCTCTCCCTCAATGAAGAGAGTCCTTTGGGGTTCTTTCGTAGGGCATTGGGCGGCAAAGTGTCCCATCCCATGACATTTATAGCATTTTACTTGAGAATTAACCCTTGAGGATTCTCCGCCTACACCTTTTCCCTTTTCAAACCTAGAATTGGTAGGGGCAGGTTGTGTAGGTTTGGGAGGAGGATTGAATCGTCCATCACTGGATCGTTGGTTACTATATTGGGACTCGGTTCTCTTCACCACCGTAGTTTTCAAATACCGTTCGAGATCTTGCACAACGGCATAGCATCTTTCAAGAGTTTCTACGGGGTGAGAAATTAACTCTTTCTGCAAATCAAGTCGCAATCCAGTGCGAAATCTAGAGAGAGTGATTTCAGGGTCTTCCGATACTTTTGCCCTCATCATGAATTCTTCGAATTTGGCAATGTAATCGGTCACGGACATACCACCTTGGCGTAAGTTTTGCCATTGGTCGAGGAGGCGTTGGTGGTATGATAAAGGAATATACTTCTCAGTAAGTCGTTCCTTCATGTCGTCCTAACGGGTAATGGGAGGACAACCCGCGTTCACCCTAATGCGCTCAACATTGAGCCAGAAAAGCCGAGCTTGGCCAACCAACGTCATTTTTGCGAGTCTAACGCAACGGTTGTCATTCATGGCATACTAATCAAAGTGTTGGTCCATGTCAGAAAGCCAATCGAGGAAGACGGTAGGGTCCATTCTTCCATTGAAAGTCGGAATCTCAACTCGGACATTCTTAAGGAGTTGAACTTCGGGGTCATAGTCATCTCTACGATGATCCCTACGGTTCCGGTTGTCTTGGCGACCATTACGTTCCAAGTGGGGACATTCACGTTCTTGGTGCTGATTTTCCAGCCCATCCATCGCTTCCAGTTGGTTGATTCGATCACGTAATCTATCATTACCAACTCCTAGGGATGTTTGGGCTTGCTCAATGGTATTCAAACGTGCACTAATTGCACCCAATTCTTCTCGCATAGCTCTAAGAGTATTAAGAACCTCATCCGAAGCCATGGTGATCACAAGGTCTATTAGGGTTCTAATATGGCATGCAATATGGACTCACAAACAAAAAAATAATGCAATAAAATAAATATGACAAATAAAATGCCCTAACCTAGAAAACCTAGGGCTCTGATACCAAAACTGACGCGGGACGACAACCCTAAAATGCAGAATATGATTTTAATGCGATTTGCCGAAATTAATTAGAATTTAATCAAGCGTAATCTCAAAACTATCTTAAATACCTTAGGGTTTAGAGAATTCAGGTTGGTAAATCACACGAGATCCAGTTAGGGTTCAATCCGATGCGCGAGTACTATTAGATTTGAGGTGAGATCGGCCTAGAGATAGAACTCTAGCTTTTCCAGGCTTAGGCGCTCGTCTTCGATCCGATGTAGATTCACGGTTCGAACCAGGGTGGCGGAATTAGGTTATGGGTTTGTAATAGGTTTTGGTTTTGTAACAGGTTCACGGTTTTCGGGTCGGTTTATGGTTTGGAAAAAGGGTGTTGGCTATGTTTGATTTAGGGTTTCAAAAAGGGCTTAGGGTTTTGGGATCGAAAGGAAACAATTAGGCTACGGTGTAGGGGAAGCAAACACAGATCGAGAGATAACCAATATAATAGAGAAGATAACAATGGCTTTTAGGAATCACTCCCTTGGCCTCACACCAAACCCATCTCAGGCAAAGAATATTCAAGCATAAAAACATTCAAAATATTCAATAACTAATTAAAAAGTCTTTACAAGCCTCTATATATAGGCCACCAATAATTAAAATTCGAAATAAAGAGTTCTAATAGAAATAAAACACAAAAAAGGCAAGTTTTCGCAAAAAAAAACTCATATTTCGGAAGCCCGTCATGACGTCCACGGACGTCCGTAGTGCCCCACGGACGTCCGTGACCTACGGACAGTGAAGGGGCAAAATCACCGACGTCTGTCACTGTTCATCACGGACGTCCGTCACTGTTCATCGTGAACAGTAAATTTTTTTTTTTTCCTTGACGTTCCCCGTCACTTTCTCTATCGGAAATAGGTGTGGAGAAGGGTTCACATATATCAGTGTGAATAATATCAAGCATGAACTCCTTGTGTCACCTTTCGTAGAGTGTTTGGTTCGTTTACTTTTAATACAATCTACACCACTGTAAAATCAGCGAAGTCTAGGTTTGGAAGAACTCCATCTGCCACTAATCTCTCAATTCTTTTCTTGGAGATTATGCCCTAGTCACCTATGCCACCACATAGAGGAGGTTTCATTCATTATGCTACGTTTTGTCCAACTTTAGAATGTGAATGCAAGGTCAAGAGGGTTTGGACAAACAAGGTGTCAAGATTCAGTTTATGTAAATCATCACATAAAACATTAAAAACAATAAGTCGAGAGTTACGAATTAAACTGAAATTGTTATTACTGAAACATAAGAAATATCCATCTGAATCAAGTTTAGGCAAGGAAATTAAATTGAGAGAAATAAAAGGAACATAAAAGGTGTTGGACAAATCCAACATATAACTAGTATGTAAAAGTAATGAAATATCTTTCCCATCGAAAATAAGTGTGGAGAAGGGTCCACCTATATCGGTGTGAATAATTTCAAGAAGTCATGAACTCCTTGTGTCACCTTTCTTAGAGTGTTTGGTTTGTTTACCTATAATACAATTTACACCACTGCGAAATCAACGAAGTTTAGGTTTGGAAGAACTCCATCCTTCACTAATCTCTCAATTCTTTTATGAGAGATTATGCCCCAGTAGCCTATGCCACCACATAGAGGAATTTTCATTCATTATGCTACGTTTTGTCCAACTTTAAAATTTGGATGCAGGGTTAAGAGGGTTTGGGCAAACAAGGTGTCAAGATTCAGTTTATGTAAATAAAACATTAAAAATAATAAGTTGAGAGTCACGAAATAAACTGAAATTAAAAAAATTTCCATCTGAATCAAGTTTAGGCAAGGAAATTAAATTTCAAGAGAAAAGTAACATAAAAGGTCTAGGACAGATCCAACACATAACTAGTATCTAAAAAAAATGATGAACTCCTATAACAACTACTTCCATTGATGTCATATGCGATCGCATATGCGAGTATGCGATCGCATATGCCATTTTATATGGCATGCCATCGCATACATGGCATACATCCCCAATGGTCATATTTATGACCGTTGGGGATTTTTTTTTGCTTCTAAGGCCTCCCCCAAGCCTATAAATGGGGGGTTTCTCTTCTTAATCCATACCACATCCGTCCAAGGTATGATTTGTATCTCTTTGGTCTATTTTTTAAGTTTTTAGTGTTTTCTTTCTCTCTCTCTCTCTTTCTTAAATCTTTAATCAATATTTCTTTTGCTCTATTTTGTAGTTAACTTAAAGAGTTAAGAGGTTCAAGCTTTAATCCAAGGATCAAAATATCGACCAAAATTTCGGCAGAAAACTGATAATTTAGCCAAAATTTCGGCCGAAAATTTGATCCTTGCTTTAATCTTCATTCTTTAAGCATAGAGGGAAGAATCACTTCAAGAATCAAGAAACAAGAGTTAGAATTAATTTATAATTCCTATTAAATTTTGTTTGATTGTTTTCCTTCCTTATTATACGTCATTTCTTTCATTTTTTTTAGTGTGGTTAATATCTACCCACCCACTTCTTTAAATTATGTTATCATTATGTCTACGTCCTCGAACGACGCTTTTAGGCCGACAAATTCTGTCAATCCGGGTTGGAAATATGGACGTTACAAGAGTGTAACCGAAAAAAATAAGGTCCAATGTACCCTAAGCCCCCATGTAAGCATCGGGAGAATAGGGAGACACAAGCAACATCTTGCTTAGCAACCCGGATCGAATGCGAAGGCATGTCCAAATGTCTCGCCAGAGATTCGAAAAGAGAACTTGGAATGGATGGATAAGACTTCGATGACGAAATGATTTTACAACAATACTATGATGTTGATGAAGATGCGGAAGAACATGATAGATCTACTCCCTCCACGGCTCGTAGTGGTGCAAGACCACCACCCTCTAAAAGAGCACATGATAGAAAGGGGAAGGGAATAGACAAAATTTTCTCTTGTAAATCACATCCCGAGGATATGGTAGACGCTAGGGGTAAGGGTCCGGCCCAAACAACTATAGAAAATAGGTTTAAAGCTACGGACCGATCCACCACTATTCAATGCGTGGCTAAGTGGATGTACCAAGCTGATAATGCATTAAATACTGTAAAGTTAAAGAGCTTCAAAGTAATGGTTGAAGCTCTTGGACAATTTGGACCTGGCCTAAAACCTCCATCATATCATGAGATAAGACAAGCGTGTCTTAAAAATAAGGTAGACTTCACAAAAACCTTTGTCCTACCAGAACTATGTTTATTAAATCTGTAGATGCTTCGACCCATTCTCACACGGCCGAATATCTATTTTCCCTTATAGATGAGGTGATAGAAAAAGACATTGGTGCACAATATATTGCCCAAGTTGTCACGGACAACACGACAAATTTGGTAGTCCTGGGTAGACTAATAATGGAACGGAGACCACACATATATTGGACCCTTGATGGGGACATCAGATTTAAAGAACCACCTGTGATTTATTAGAGGCGAAAAAAAAACGTCACGATGATGGAGATCCATGAAGTTTCAGTTAGTTAATGGTAGTTACAGTTAGTTAATGGCGGTTACAATTAGTTATCTATTTTTAAATTTCAAAATTGGCAGTTACAGTTATTTATTTTCAAATTTCAAATTTCGAATATGTTTGTAAAATGTCTATAAAAGGCTTTGTAAGGACTATTTTTTTTTTTAATGAATGATGATGAACTTTGCTATGCAAATTGAAAACGAGATGTTTTCCTTCGAGAGTGTGATTCTCTCAAAATAGAAGAGTGATTCTTCCATACGCGTGTGGTTGGTGCGAAGCCGATCATTCAATCTATACGCTTGTGGTTGGTGCGAAGCTGATCAGTCAATCTTCATATCCACTTTTATCTCACTTGAAAGCGTAAGTATTTGATTCTTGTTTTCTTTCATTCTACCTACAATCCTATTTGAATTTTAATTGTCTAAAATCTCATTTCTCTTTGTTAAATCTGCTCATTTTCGAAAGAACTCCTTTGTAAGTTTGTTCGAATTCCTAAATTGTTGGAGATCTAGATGTTCACCAAAGAACCTAGTCTTCTTGATCCAGAAAGGAAATGTGCAGCGAAATTGACACTAGTTTGGGCTATTGCAAATCATGTAATTGGAAATCTTTTCAATTTTCGTGTTAATTTGTTAAGACAATTTATATTTCAATTATTTTTATTAATCTTCAATTAATCTCAGCCCATCTGAATCGCATTGCGTTAGTACTTGCATCAGATTTGGTATTAGAGAACAATCAATTTAGAAACTTCAGATTCTAGATTTCAAATTCTAGATTTTAGATTTCAAATTCCAGATTTCAGATTTCAGCATTCATATAGATTCCAGATTCCAGCATTCATATAGGTAATTTCAGCATTCATATAGATTCCAAATTTCATTGTCATTATCTTGCATCATTATGGAGTCCGATAGGTTCGAAGTCCTTATTAAGGAACTTACGACTAAATTGGCTACGAATCAAACTGAACTTCAAACCCAAATGCTTGCGTATCATATGCAATTACAAAATCAACAAACCAGACATGACAATCTAGTAAATCGTGTCTATGAAATGAATGGGGTTATCACGGATGACCACCTTCGAGACCACAACAATGATCGTAGGAGAGATGGTCCTCTTCGTCGTGATCTACCACCTAATCAAGATGATAAAATCATGAAATTTGTCAAAATGGATGCTCCCATTTTTGATGGAAAGAGGCAACCCAAAGTCTATTTAGAATGGGTGGCTGGCATGGAAGCCTATTTTGAATGGTATGTCATGTCTGAAGAGCGCAAGGTCCGATTTGCCAAAGTCAAGCTTATGGGTCAAGCGAGATTTTACTGGATGAGTATCGAGCGCCGTAGACATTCCCATTGTCTTCCACCCATCTCCACATGGGCTGACATGAAGGTCCAATTGAATGAGAAGTATGTTCTTCTATCCTATGATGAACGTCTTCTTGATCAATTGCAATCACTTGGCCAAGGGAATATTCCAGTCACTAAATACATCGACAAGTTTGAAAAGTTGATGTTCTAAGCTAATATACAGGAGTAGGAAAAGGTTACCCTGTCTCGATTTCGAACGGGTCTCCGCCCTGAGTTACAAAGAGAACTTAATCCGTATCCTGTAACCGATTTAGACGAATGTTTCTTTAGGGTTGAAGAGTTGGAGCGATACCTTAAGACCCCTCAAACAAGACGTTTTGATGCTAGTGGGTCCGGTTATAAGCCCAATTACTCTGAATCTAAATATTTTGTCAACTCCCAATCGGCTAAATCTAATTCAATTATCATTCCGGTAATTAAAGCTGATAAGGATAAAATTCCAATGATAGAGGGCCCTAGAAATGGCGGTCAAGGCAAATGCTACAGGTGTCAAGGATTCGGACATTTTTCATCTCAGTGTCCTACCCGTAGTTTGTTCATTTCTGAAGAAATTGAAGAACAATAGGGAGACAGAGAAGTAGAAATCTATGAACCTGAATCATTTCCTAGTGATGAAGAAGATCACAAAGCGGAAAAGATTGTAGCGTGTCTTCGAGAAATCTCCTACCCTATTGAGGAGAACAATACCTCACAGGCGCTTGTGGTTAGGTGTGCCCTAGCCCAATCCAAGGAGAGTGATGATTGGCGAAGGGATAATATCTTTCATACCATTGCCAAGTGTGGTGAGAAAGCATGTAAGGTTATAGTCGGCAGTGGAAGTTGCACTAATGCTGTTTCTGACAGCATAATTTCTCGATTGGGACTTAAACCCGTTCGTCACCCACGACCTTATAAGGTAGCTTGGGTGGATTCTTCATCCATCCCTGTGTCACATAAATGTCAGGTGCCTATACAGTTTAGATCGTATAAGGATGCCTTGCGGTGCGATGTTGTGCCTATGGATGTAGGGCATATCATCCTTGGGAGACCCTGGTTGTTTGACAATGACGTCACATTGTTCGGCAAATCAAACGTGTGTTCCTTCATTCACAAAGGTCATAAGATCAGACTAAATCCTTTACCTCCTAAAGCGCCAACCGAGAAAACAAACAAATCAGCGGATAAAGGTGTAATCGAAAAAGAGAAACCAACTAAGGCTATCAATATTGTTAGCCCCGTAGAGTTTGCACAAAGTGTCAAGAAAGAGAATGTTGTCTATGTTCTCGTAACTGTGGAATCAAATAAGGAATCAAGTATCAAGTGTCCCCAAGAGATCGAATCCATCATGAGGGAGTTTCAAGATGTCTATCCCATAAATCTCCCAAATGAATTACCACCTTTAAAAAACATTCAACCTGCTATTGATTTGATTCTTGGTTCTACCAACCCAAATTTTCCTCACTAACGCATGAACCCCTCCAAACGCTCGGAGTTGAAAAGGCAAATTGATGAACTCCTACAGAAGGGATTCATCAAAGAAAGCATGAGTCTGTGTGCCGTGCCAGCATTGCTCGCACCCAAGAAAGACAGTTCTTGGAGGATTACCAACAAAATCACGGTCAAATACCGGTTTCCTATTCCGAGATTGGACGATATGTTTGATATGATGGTTGGTGTCACCATCTTGTCAAAGATTGATTTGAAGAGTGGATACCACCGAGTTAGAGTTCGTCCAGGAGACGAATGGAAGACTGCCTTTAAAACCAAGGATGGATTATACGAATGGTTTGTCATGCCGTTCGGACTTTCGAATGCCCCGAGCACTTTTATGCGTCTCATGACACAAGTGTTGAGACCTTTCATGGGCAAGTTTCTTGTGGTTTATTTTGATGATATCTTTATCTATACCCGCAACAAGGAACAACACTTAGATCATTTGAGGCAAATCTGTATGACCCTCAGAAGAGAGAAATTGTACGCGAAACTAAAGAAGTGTACCTTCATGATGACTAGCGTTATCTTCTTGGGATTTGTTGTGAATTCTGAAGGAATGGTTGCGGACCCGGAAAAGGTCAAGGCTATTATTGAGTGGCCTGAACCTAAGAATATTCACGAAGTATGAGGTTTCCATGGGTTAACAACATTTTATAGGAGATTCATCCGAAATTTCAGCACAATCAAAGCCCCTATCACAGATTGTATTAAAAAAGGAGAATTTAGTTGGACGCTTGCTGCGGCAAGGGCATTTAGGGAAATTAAATCCCGTATGACGGAAGCCCTTGTAATGCGCCTTCTAGACTTCTCTAAAGTCTTTGAAGTGGAATGTGAGATGCTTCTGGAGTGGGTATTAAGCCAAGAAGGTCATCCTATAGTTTATTTCAGTGAAAAGCTATACGAGGCCAAACCAAAATACTCTACTTATGACAAGGAATTCTATGCGGTGGTCCAATCTCTCAAGCATTGGAAACACTACTTGTTCCCACACAAATTCGTTCTATCCTCCGATCATGAGGCTTTAAAAATTTTGAACTCTAAAAATAAAAATAAACCCACGACATGTGAAATGGGTTGAACAACTTCAAGGGTTCACCTTTGTCTTAAAACATAGAGCCGGAGTAGAGAATAGAGCTGCAGATGCTTTAAGCCGTAGAGTAACAACATTGCATTCTATGGGTGTCGAAGTAACTGGATTCGACCGTTTATTAAAAGACTATCCTACGTGTCCAGATTTTGGACAAGAATATATGTCACTTGTGAATGGTCAATCTGACAGAACATGTAAGTATACCCTACAGGATGGGTATTTATTTTTGAAACATTGCTTGTGTATTCCTCACACTTTTATAGGAGACTTCCTCGTTTGGGAATTACATGCCGGAGGTGTTGCTGGGCACTTCGACCTCGACAAAATTGTTGCATTGGTCGAAGATAGATTTTATTGGCCCAATCTTGCACGAAATGTCATCAAATTCATTAATCAATGTCGTGTTTGCCAACTGGCTAAACAAATGAAATATAACACGGGGTTGTATACTCCTTTACCGGTGCCACACAGTCCTTGGCAGGACCTGTTTATGGATTTTGTGCTAGGGCTTCCTAAAACCCTGCGCAAACATGACTCAATATTTGTTGTTGTGGATTGTTTCTCTAAAATGACCCATTTCATAGCCTGTTTAAAGACTTCAAATGCGAGCAAGATTGTTACGCTATTCTTTAGTGATGCTCGTTAACACGGTTTACCGAAGACCATTGTGTCAGACAGAGATGTTAAATTTGTTAGCTATTTCTGAAAGACATTATGGCATAAAATGGGGACCAAACTTCAATTCTCATCAGCATATCATCCCCAAACCGATGAACAAATTGAGGTTGTTAATTGGAGTCTAGGAAATCTATTAAGATGTTTGGTGGGTGAACATATTAAAGTTGGAATTCCATCTTACCCATCGCTGAATTTGCTTATAACAACTCGGTTAATAGGACAACTGGGATGAGTCCATTTCAAATTGTGTACGGTTACAAACCTAGGACTTCCATAGATCTTATTCCGATGTCAGTTCATCAAAGATCATCAGAGTCTGCATCTACATTTGCACATCACATTCATGAATTGCATGCTGAGATTAAAAGAAGGATTAATGTGAGTAATGAAAAATATAAGTTTTCTGCAGATTCTCATAGAAAGTTTAAAGAATTTCAAGAGGGTGACTTTGTAATGGTTCGAACTAGAATTGAGCGTTTTCCTCAAGGAACCGCTAAAAAGTTACAAGCTCGTAGTGCTGGACCTTATAGGATCCTGAAGCGTGCCGGTCTTAATGCTTATGTCCTAGAACTACCACTAGAGATGGGTATTAGTTCAACTTTCAATGTGGAGGATCTTGTACCATCCTATGGCCCTGCTATGATACCACCTAACCCTTTTGAACCTTCAACTCCAGAACCTACTTGTATCTCCCTCCCTATTCCATTACCTCCACCTACCCGTCCATCTCGTGAGATAATTGAGGATGTTTTGGATGATCAAATTGTGTCAACAAATCAAGGGGGATTTCAAAGGTACCTTATCAAGTGGCAAAATAGACCAGATTCGGAGAATACATGGATCACAAAAGGTGAATTCCAACGTATTGATCCGGATTTTGCGACCAGTATCACAATCAACATTCATCGGGGATGAATGCTTCCAACCCAGGGAGAATTGATGGGGACATCAGATTTAAAGAACCACCTGTGATTTATCAGAGGCGAAAAAAAAACGTCACGATAATGGACATCCTTGAAGTTTCAGTTAGTTACTGGTGGTTACAGTTAGTTACTAGCGGTTACAGTTAGTTATTTATTTTCAATTTTCAAATTTGGCGGTTACAGTTATTTATTTATTTTCAAATTTCAAATATGGTGGTTACAATTAGTTATTTATTTTCAAATTTCAAATTTCGAATATGTTTGTAAAATGCCTAAAAAAAGCTTTGTAAGGACTATTTTTTTTTTAATGAATGATGATGAACTTTGCTATGCAAATTGAAAACGAGATATTTTCCTTCAAGAGTGTGATTCTCTTAAACTAGAAGAGTGATTCTTCTATACGTGTGTGGTTGGTGCGAAGCCGATCATTCAATCTATACGCTTGTGGTTGGTGCGAAGCCGATCATTCAATCTTCATATCCACTTTTATCTCACTTGAAAGCGTAAGTATTTGATTCTTGTTTTCTTTCATTCTACCTACAATCCTATTTGAATTCTAATTGTCTAAAATCCATTTCTCTTTGTTAAATCTGCTCATTTTCGAAAGAACTCCTTTGTAAGTTTGTTTGAATTCCTAAACTGTTGGAGATCTAGATGTTCGCCAAAGAACCCTAGTCTTCTAGATCTGGAAAGGAATGTGCAGCGAAATTAACACTAGTTTGGGCTATTGCAAATCATGTAATTGGAAATCTTTTCAATTTTCCGTGTTAATTTGTAAAGACAATTTATATTTCAATTAGTTTTATTAATCTTCAATTAATCTCAGCCCATCTAAATCGCATTGCGTTAGTATCTGCATCAACCTCATGTGCAGCCCATTGCTTAGACTTAATCTTAGAAGACATAGGAAAAGTGCATATTAAAACCGTAGCTAAGGCTAGGAAGGTAGTAGTGTATATGTATAAACATACACTTCTACTCCACCACATGCATAAAGCAATTGGGGGAAATTTGTAACGCTCTGCTATCACCCGGTTTGCTGCGGCCTTCTTGACATTACAAAGCATGTATGCTTAAAGAGAAGAGCTTAGAAGTTTCGTAACTTCCACCAATTGGAGGAATGGAACTTGGTCAAAGAAGGCCAAAGGGAAGTGGGTGGCACAAACCATCTTAACCAACTCTTTTTGAAATAATGTTGCCCAATCACTTAGAGACTCACAACCAATCGTAGAAGTACTACGATTGGTTGATGGTGATGAGAAGCCTGCTATGGGCTATATCTATAGTTTTATGGAGAACGCTATAGAAAAAATTAAATCTAATAATAGGTACAAATCTCGCCTCTTTCAACCCATTATTGACATAGTTGAGAAGAGATGGGGTGTCCAAATGTCTAGCCCCTTGTATTCTGCCGCATTCCTCCTAAATCCCGCAATTTATTTCTCTTATCCGAACCGGGAGGCGGTGGACGCAACACATATTAGTGGTTTCCTTGTTTAGAGAAGATGGTTCTGGACAAAGAAGAGCAAGATCGGATTAGCAACTCTTTTGACCGATACAAGAATTCTCAAGGGATGTTCGGAAGAGAAATTGTGGTTCGACAAAGAGAATCCAAAATACCTAGTAAGCATGTTTATAATATATTTTTTTATTACATTTCATTTCTTCGAAATTAATAGTTTAATACTATAAATATATCTAATTAATACTAATGTTTGTAGCCGATTTGTGGTTGTCCTATGGAGTGGATTCGGTGTCAAAATGTGGATTATTGAAGAAGATAACCGTTAAGGTTCTTGGCCTTACATGTGCCGCCTCAGCATGTGAACGAAATTAGAGCACATTTGAGATGGTAACTAGTTTATTTTTATTTCATTTTTAGTCTCATAATTTTAATTTAATTATTGTTTAAATTTTAATAGATATTGATATTTATTAAATGTTTCTCTCAAATAGATACACACACGAAGAAGCGGAATAAGCTTGAGCAAAAAAAGCTCAATGATTTGGTCTTTGTGCAATACAACCAAAAGCTACGAGATCGCTTTCTTAAAAATCGGGAACATCCGGGATACTATGATCCCATCTCTCTCGAAGACGTGTCATCCGATTCTCCTTGGGTGGCGGATGCCTCCGATGAGTGAGTCTTTGCGGATGAGGATCTTACGTGGAAGCAAGTGGAAGAAGCCACTTTGGAGATGAGCTTCCTACCGGGCGGAGGAGAAGATCGACAGCGGGAGAAGGTGCGAAACAAGCTTGAGTAAAAAAAGCTCAATGATTTGGTTTTTGTGCAATACAACTAAAAGCTACGGGATCACTTTCTTAAAAATCGGGAATATCCGAGACACTATGATCCCATCTCTCTTGAAGACTTGCCATCTGATTCTCCTTGGATGGCGGATGCCTTCGATGAGCGAGTCTTTGCGGATGAGGATCTTACGTGAAAGTAAGTGGAAGAAGTCGCTTTTGGAGATGAGCTTCCTACCGGGCGGAGGAGAAGATCAACAACGGGGGAAGGTAGCTCATGCTCATGCTTGCGTCAAGAAGAAGAAGAAGAAAAAGACGGGATACATGAAGAAACACCTATAGATGATATAGATACCGCCTTAGTGAGATCGGATAATGAAGAAACCGAGGAGGAAGAGCAGTATGTTGAAGGAGACGATTCGGATGATGACGGCAATGCAAGTGACGACGATGGTGGAGGTGGAAATGTACCATTGTGGATTAGAAACCAATGTGTAGAATTTTTGCCCGGTACATAATACCGTTAGGACGTGAGTCATGTGATGACAATAGAAATGTACCATTTTGAGTTAGACTTAGAACTTAGAATTTACTCTTTTCCTTTTTTTTTATATGTTCCTATGTTCATTTTTGTTCTAGTTTGTTTAACATTAATAAAATTTATATTTTCCCTTCTAACTTATGAGTTATATACTTATATAGTTATATTATATATTTTTATTTCACATTCTAGACACTATAAAATTAATAGAGCCCAAAATTAACACAAAACATATTATTGATCTATTTGGGAAACTTTGCGAATTATTTGGAATTATTTAAAAAAAATAAAAAAAATTTATGCCATCGCATAATGGCATATGCAATGGCCCTATGCCATCGCATAGGGTCGCATATGCCATGTGACTACACTGACTACTTCAACTTCTAAACAGCTCCCCATAAAGATGGAGTTTTCATTTTGATTTGGACTCTGGTTGGTGAAGAATCCTTGCATTGAATTGGAAACACGAATGGTTGCATCAGAATCAATCCACTAAGCGTTAGAAGAAACTTCAGTAAGATTTAATTTGAAACATATGGAAGATAAATGGTTACCTTTCTTCTCAAACCAATTATTGTGGTTAAGATAGTCTTTCTTAAAATGTCCCTTCTGGCTACAAAATAAACATTTTACATTGTTCGCGTCCATCGCGTCCATCTTACCTCTTCTTTTTGAGTCCCGAGTCACCAAATTCACTGAATATGATTTGTCTTCATTCAACCTCCCTTACTCTTGTACACACATACTGATTAGTTGATCCACATTCCACTTATTCTTAGTGGTGTTATAACAGATTTGAGATGGACTGTATTGGGCAGGGAGAGAATTCAAGATAAATTGCATTGGGAATGACTCACTTACTTCCATTTCCAAGGTCTTTAATTTGGCAGCTATGTTTGTCATATCAAGGATGTGATTTTGCATTCCACGAACCCCAATATATTTTATTGTGGTAAGTTGAGCCATTAGAGTCCCCGTGAGTGACTTATCAGATGATTGAAAATGGTCTTTCAGAGATTAAAAAAAAAGTTGCATCATTAGATTGGGATAGCGATGATTAGATGTTGCTAACCATTTTCATTCTCATAAACATAAGGCTCAGGCGATTCGACATTTAGCAGGCCTTTACATATGTCATGTCAAATCAAGGTCTAGAACAACAAGGATCAATTGGATTTTTTCATTCCAATCGGAAAAGTTTGCAGACGTAAAGATTGGAACGCTTGCAACGTGAGAATGCAGTGAAATGGATACAAAAATTGAATATATTTTTTTTTTTCACAATTAATAACATAATTTTAGAACTTTAATAATAATCACATTTTGATGAACCAGTTGTCATTGCAATTCTCTGTTTGGGAGAGGGAGAGATTGCAACACGCAATGAATTCAATTATGAGGATTAGCGCGAGAATGTAGTGAAATGGATACAAAAATTGAATAATTTTTTTTTTCACAATTAATAACATAATTTTAGAAAATTAATAATAGTCACATTCTCATGAACCAGTTGTCATTACAATTCTTCCTTTGGGAGAGGGAGAGATTGCAACACACAATGCATTCAATTATGAGGATTAGCGTGAGAATGTAGTGAAATGGATACAAAAATTGAATAATTTTTTTTCCCACAATTAATAACATAATTTTAGAACATTAATAATAATCATTCTGATGAACCAGTTGTCATTACAATTCTTCCTTTGGGAGAGGGAGAGATTGCAACAGACAATGCATTTAATTGTGAGGATTGACCATATCTTCTTATTGGACTAACCTGTAATGCCTATTTATTCAGATACAAAACTTATTGTCTTTGGACAACAAAACTTATACCCAAATAAATAAATCACAAATTACCCCAAGCCAATTTCTAATCACTCGATAAGTGAGCATCTTTGGATCGCTCACTAATTTTATTACTAAAACTATAAGAATGATGGCATCAGAGTGGTACACTTAATCCTGACCTTAAATGTGACGTCCCCAATTTCACACACCGGATCAATGCGCTCACTTGGAGACATCACACTACATCACATATCCATGATCTTAAATAAATCAATTAATTAATAAAGATTTGCATATAATGCAACGGAAAAAAAATAACTATTAGAAGTGCATGCATAAATTTTTTTTTTATATCATCATGAGAACAATATTAAATTATGAGATAACAACCTATTATACCATATTGTATGCTTACTCCTTAAATTAAATAAAACTGAAATCAAGCATAATCCATCATTAACATTAACTTGTTCATAAAAATAATCTGAAATAAACATCTTAAGATCCTTCCTAATGCATGAAGAAAAACCTTTAAACTAAACTTCAAATCCTTCTTCGCTCAAATCTGGATTTCCATCCATCATTGACGCATCTACTTTATCCTCTCCATGTATAGCTGTATTCCCTGGAATCTCAACAATGGGTCAGTTTACCAAGTAAACTGGTATGGACTAGACATGATGAGGCTAATAGAATATGTCCATAACTCAAATTATCTCATAAAAGCAAACAATAACAGAGATATAACATGTGACATAAAGAATAAGTAAAGCAATAGAATGAAACTGAAACATAGTATTAAATCTAAATAAACATTATGACTTGGGTTTTTATCCTAATTTCATGTGTGGTTATTTTTAATTGTGCATTTAATGCTCATGAATCGGCATACATAATGGACATAGTTATCTCTTTCTTAATTATTATCCTAATCTTCTCTGATCCTTCGATTAGTATCTAGGTTAACCTTCACATAACTTCTCTTAAGCTAAGTAGTAAGCTTAAAATTAAAGACCTCCATCTCTTCAGTCTTATCATTAATACATGGATGCATAACTTTTATTACTTGTCATTCTTATTCATGTTAATTCCTCTAGCATAAGCCCATAAGAATTCTATCATAATCATAGAAATATTTTATTTCCATGTGTCATGTCGTAAACGTATCTTTTCACTTTTATGAATGTCATGAATGTACATGCATAGAAAAACTGGAAATCAATCGATCATGCAATAGCTTTTTCACTTGTTTAGGCTTAACACATCATAAATATGTAATCTCTATCGATTCCTACTTATTTCATGTTGTGTAAATCAAACATCCTAGCTTGCATGGATTTTAAGCAATAAAATAATGATGAATATAAATAAACATTTAAGCATGATAATTAAACATAGACAATATTTGAATAGAAATTCATTGCTTGCATCCTAGACATTCTGAAATTCCTAACAAATTCTGAATTTTGAATGATTACGGATTACGGGCAGATTACGGATTACGAGCATTATGGATTACGATGATTCTAGATTACTGCAATTTCGTGATCAATTACGAAACCCCGTGTACCATCGAAAACTCGTGATTAAGTACATTAAATCAATCAAGTTAATCATAATTACATGAAGAATCTAATATGAAGAATATTCATTAAATGAAATAAACCTTAATTCCTATTTTATTTTTGTGTTATCTACGTTTCCGATTAATCTCAACATGATTTCTCCATACCTCTAGTCTTCGTGTAAAATTGACGTAATTTCTCTCCTTGATTCAATCCGAAACTCTAATCCGAAATTCGGTCGCATCGTAAACACCTCTCACGTTCTTGTTAAGCCTTCAAACCGAATACTCTAGGGTTCTTCTTCTAATTCTCCTTCTCTAGATTTTTTTTTTCTCTCTCTCTCTAAGGTTATTAAGTAATAAGAGTTACATAAAATTCTGTAATTTAATCTCTATATTTATAATACTTTATGGTTTCCTATTTTATTTTTAATTCTATTTAGAATGCTTTAAGGTTTCTTATTTAATATCTAACTTTATTTAGAATACTTTAAAGTTTCCTATTTAAGATCTAATTCTATTTAGAATGTTTTAAGGTTTCCTATTTAATATCAACTTCTATTTAAAGTACTTTAAAGTTTCTTGTTTAAGGTCTAACTCTATTTCTAATTTCCTACATGGGTCTTAAGTGATTCTATGGGCCTTTAATTACTTATTGGGTCTTTAATTACTTAATTGGTCTTTAGTTAATTTACTAACACATTTCAAAAGTCCATTAAACATTATTAAACGCACCCAAATTATTACCAGCACATATTTAAGGGCTTTTAGGGTATATTAATTAGATTAATTCATTATCATGAGTTATTATAAAATAAAGTACGCATTACATTTATGCGTAACAATTAATCACATCCATTAAATCAATCAAGTTAATCATAATTACAAATCTAGCAAATAATTAAGGACTAAATAACGAAGAATCTCGGTCGTTACATTCAAGAAACATCATACAACTCAGTATCTATGAATCTCTTCGTATCGGCCACTTTAGTGGCCACCGAATTGATCCAATTCATAGAGATAAAAAATTGATCACATGATGCCATCTCATCATGCACAACAATAATAAAAAATATGTATATAACATAGTGCATCATAAAGTAGTAAACATCTAACCAAAGGAGAACATAATCTTTGTTAGATGATAAACTTAATAACTTTTAATTTCAAATAGATGTTTTATAAAGACTAAAACTTATGCTTGAAATATTCATAAATAACATCTACTGGTAGGAAAACCGGTCAAACAGAAACATAATGTAATTGTTATTAATAGTTTAATACTATGAAATTATGTTATTTAACGTGAAATTATTTTTTATTCAGTTTTTGTTCACTTCAAGTGTTCCGATTTTTATCAGTACAAACTTTTCAGATTGAAATGAACAGGTCCAGTTCACCCTTGGTGTTCTAGACCAGTGTTTTAAATAGCGTTTGAGGCGTAAGCCTTGAGGCCTAGTGTAAGTTTTCCGCCTCGAGGCGTAGCTTTGAGACGTAATGGTCATGAGGCTTAACTAAGGCATAGTAAGGCGTATGCGAGGCGCAATGAGACCTAAGCCTCATGAGAATTTTTATTTTTTCACTATTTTATCCTCATTTTTTTACAAGTTTACTATTTAGAAAGATTATTGGAGAGGGGTGGGGGGGGGGGGGGGGGATGAAATAGAGGAGAATTACTTATGTGAATATTTAATAACTTAAAATTATTATTTATTAATGAGAAAAAAAACCTGAACTTTAATTTGTATTGTAACATTATTTTTCGCGTTGTGAGTTGTGAGTCATGACTTAAGTTAGACTTATATATTGCAAACATTTTCAATCTTTGCTTATGTTTTGATTTTGAACCCTTCTTTTGGTAAAAGGGTAAATGGTTGTGCACTTACACCTCTCATTATCATTTGTGCGGTAAATATGGATTTGTTTATGAGTAAAAACTTATTAATTATTTCTCTTACATGTTTTTCGATTTATTTATCATTTTTTATGAATTTTCTTTATATCTTTTAAGTTTATCATATTTTTAAAATTAAAAATTTTAAAACGTGAGGCTTATGCCTCACGCCTTGACCCTTACGCCTCTCCTCACAGGAGGGTTGAGTGCTACGCCTTCGCCTTTCGCCCTTAAAAATATTATTCTAGACCTTGATTTGACATTCCATATGGAAAGGCCCGTTGAATTGACTTATTCTAGTAGTGAGGACAATAAGTTTTTGTACACTGCTTGGGAAAGGTTGAATCGCCTGAACCTTATGTTTATGAGAATGACAGTGGCTAATAACATCAAATCACCACTATCCCAATTTAATGATGCGAAAGATTTTTTCAAATCTCTAGAAGACTGTTTTCGATCAACTGATAAGTCACTCACGGGTACTCTGATGGCCCAACTTATCACCATGAAATACAATGTGGTTCATGGAATGCAGAACATCTTTGATATGACAAAGATAGTTGCCAAATTAATGACCTTGGAAATGAAAGCAAGTGAATCCTTTCTAGTGCAATTTATCTTGAATTTTCTCCCTACCTAGTACGGTCCATTTTAGATCCACTATAACCCCACTAAGAATAAGTAGAATGTTGATTAACTGACCAGTATGTGTATACAAGATGAAGGGAGATTGAATCAGGACAAATCATATTCAGTAAATTTTTGTGACTCAATACTCGAGAAGAGAAGGTAAAAAACTTGAAAAAGGTAAGAAACGTTCACCAAAGAAATCCAAACGGTCTGCTTTTGGTTCTTAGACTCAACAGATGGATGAAAACAATGTCAAATGTTTTCTTCTGTTGTTAGAAGAGACATTTTCAGAAAGACAGTCTTAACTCTTAAGTGCAAGAATTGGTCAGAGAAGAAAGGTAACCCTTTTCTCTCTTATATTTGGATTTAAATCTTGTTAAAGTTTCTTCTCGCACGTTGTGGGTTGATTTTGGTGCTACCGTTCATTTTTCTAATTCAATGCGGGGATTCCTTACCAGCCGGAATCTGAGTCAAAATGAAAGATCCATCCTTCTAAGGAACCGTTTAAAAGTTGAAGTAGTTGTCGTTTGTTTGATGTGTTGGATCTCCCTAACACCTTTTCTGTTCCTTCTATTTCTCGTAATTTAATTTCCTTGTCTAAATTTGATTAAGATGAATATTCCTTTAATTTCAGTAATAATAGTTTCAGTTTATTTTGTTTACTCTCGGCTTGTTTGTCTGGTGTTTTATGTGATGGTTTATATAAAATGAATCATGGTACTTTGTTTGCCCAAACTCTCTTGACCTCACATTTGAGTATAAAGTTGGAACAAAATGTAGCAAAATAAATGAGAGCCCCTTTATGTTTTGATATAGACGACTGAGGCATTCTATAGAGAAAAAATTAAGAGAATAGTGAAGGATGAGGTTCTTCCGAACCTAGACTTCACTGATTTCGCAGTATGCAGAGATTATTGAAGGTAAACAAAAAAAAACACACTAAGAAAGGTACCACAAGGAGTTTAAGACTTCTTACCTTGATATATGTGGATCCTTGTCCACACCTAATTTTTTAAGAAAGATTTTTCATTACCTTTATTAACGAGTTTTCGCGATGTGGATTTATATTTATTACATGAGAAATCTCAGCCGGTGGATACTGTCCAAGTGTTCATCACTCAAGTTGAAAGATAACTAGACATAAACATCAAAATGGTGAGATCAAATAGATGTAGTGAATTCTATAGTATATGACAAATTAGGACAAAATCCTAGCCCATTTGTCGAACTTCTAGAAAAGCATGGCATGTGTGCTCAATACACGATGTCTGGTACGCTGTAACAGAATGAAGTAGATGAGAGGTGCAATCATGCTCTAATGGACATGGTTAGGAATATGATTAGTAATTCAACATTACCTGAATCATTGTGGGCCAAAAACCTTAAGACCATCGTTTACATATTAAAACAAGTTCCTAGCAAGTTTGTTCCTAAAACTCCTTTTAAATTGTGTGCTGGGAGGAAATCGAGTTTAACACACCTCTGCATATATGGGGTTCGCAGCAGAGGCTAGAATTTATAACCTGCATGAAAAAAATTTGGATTTTAGGGATAGTTACAAGATACCAAGGTAGTTAAGGCAGTGTGGCGAGGTCATGGCGAGGCCATTACTATTTTTTTAATAATTTTTTATATTTATAATCATTAATATTTATTTTTTTAATTTTTACCATTTTTATATTTTTTATAAAGGAAAAAAATTCAACTAATTAATCAGGCACAAATAAATAGTAATAAATAGAGAGAAAAAATTAATTATGAAATATGAAACATCAATAAATTTGCAATATGAGCAAGTATAAATAAAATGTAAATATGAAATATCAACCAATATAGAAAGATTGAAAGATATGAAATATTCAAGAACACAACGACACTTACCGTAGTGTCACCCATTGCTCAATTCATGATAGAGGTTGCAAGAAACTTATAAAAAAGTTCATTGATTGCGGAGGCGAAGATCTTGAGCTTGCGAAGGTGCAAATAAAAGAAAAATTAGCCAAATGAGAGAGAGAGAAAAGGAGTTGAGAGAAGTGTTGCGCTAAGAAAGAGACGAGAGAAAGGGGCTGTGAAAGAAAGGAGTTGAACGATAGACGACAGAGTTAAAAAAAAAATAGCGTACCTCCTGGTTGTCAAGGTGACGCTATAGCCCTCGCCATGGCGAATGACAATAGGAAACTCATATACCACCAAATAGTCGTGATGGCTAAATAGCGACGCCATAACGTCGCCATGGGAGAATAATACTATGGCGTCACTATGTACACTATTTGATTTTTTCGGATAATAACGTATAACACTTATAAAATAGATAATTTATAAGTATAATATTGTTATAATTTATAATACTTATAAGTTATAACATTTTTATAATTTATAAGTTACAGAGGTTAACTTACTAGTTATAAAATCCTTGACTTTCTCTCTCTATCTCTTGTCACGACAGCTACCCATCCAGTGGGCTAGCGGTCGACCGAACTTCAGCGTCGAAGACACTATGGTATGTGTACTTGATATTTAAATATTTTTTAATATTCAATAGTTGTTGATATTTCATATTTATTTATACTTACCATGTTACAAATTTGTTAATGTTCCATATTTGATTTGTATTTATTGATACTTGTTTATGCTTAGAACATGAAATCCTCAATATTAGAATCAAAGTATGATGCTTCAGTAGTTGTTTTTTTTCTTCTTATATATATACTTTTCTTTTTATATAAAAATATAAACAAATAAAAAATTAAAAAATTAAAAAATATATATTTTTTAAATTAATAAATAGCCTCACCATAGCCACGTCATGGCATAGCTAGCCCTTTTGCCATGAACTCGCCGCACCACCTTAACTACCTTGGCGTACTTGATTTTTTTGTTGGGGGTTGCGTGAGACAGAGAGACACGAGAGAGAGAGAGAGAGAGAGAGAGAGAGAGAGAGAGAGAAAGAGAGAGGCATGAAAGAGAAGAGATGCGTAAGAGAGTGAGAAGACGAGAAAGAGGAGATGTTATAAGCATTATTACTTATAGTTTATAAAATTATAACTTATTATAATATAAGCTATTATATCAATTTTACAAAAAGCGCCCATGGAGACGCCATGCCGTCTCCATTTCACAATTGCCACCATTTCTGTTCATATGGGGAATTATATCGTCATTCGCCACGGGGTTGCCTTGACTACCATGCAAGATGCTTCATTGGTAACTTGGAGAAATCCAAAGGATATAGGTTTTATTGTCCCTCCATTCATAGTACGAGAATAATGAAGACCAATAATGCCAGATTCCTTGAAAATGTTGAGAATAGTGGGAATGTACAATGGTGTCAAGTGGTTATTGAAGAAGTTAGGGTAAATATCCATTTCCCCATAACGTTTGATAGGAATGTTGTTCCTAATGTTGGTGATCACACTATCACAAATGAACAACAAATAAATGAACCTCTTCCTCATGAACTCGACCAAAAATTGTTTTTTTTATAGCGAACGTACGATGGATTAATTTTAGAAGTCCCATAAATAGAAATGACACCACCATTAGCATTAAGACAACTTGACGAATAAAGAGGTCAGCTATACCGAGTGATTATGTGGTGTATCTACATGAATCTGATTTAGGACTTGATAATGATTAAATTTCCTTTTCATAAGCCATGGAAAGTGTTGATCACGATAAATGGATCAATGCCATGAAAGATGAGTTGAAATCAATGGACCAAACTAAAGTCTGGGTTTTCACTTAATTACTTGATTGGCTTTTGAAAGTCGGCTCTAAATGGGTCTTTAAGACCAAGGTTGACTTCAAAAGTAATATTAAATAGTATAAAGTTGGGCTTGTGGCCAAGGGTTTTACTCAGAAAGAGGACATTGATTATGGAGAGACATTCTCTTTTGCATCTAAGGAGGACTCACTTAGAATCACTATGACATTGATGGCTCATTTTGGTCTAGAGTTGCATTAGATGGATGTGAAAACTGATTTTCTTAATGGGAGTTTAGATGAAGAGGTCTACATGGGAAAACTGAAGGTTTCTCAGATAATAGGAATCAACATCTACAAGCTTAAGAAATTCATACTTGGACATAAACAAGCTTCCCAATAATGGTACCTTAAGTTCAACAACATCATTACTTCCTTCGAATTTAAAGAAAATGTTGTTAATCGATGTATATATTTGAAGGGTAGTGAGAGTAAATTCATATTTTTTTATATTTTGTATGCTCTCTAGTAGCAATCTTGGTTTGTTGCACAAGACCAAGTGTTGTCTCACTAAGAACTTTAGAACGAAAGATATGGGTGAGGCAACTTATGTAAAATTGGAATCGAGATTATTAAGGATCAATCTCGAGGTATATTACGTATAAAAATGTTCTTGAGAGATACAAATGAAGTATTTTTCAGGTACTAATTCACTAATTGTGAAAGGCGATAAGTTCAGTAAATTGCAATGCCCAAAGAGTGATTTAATATATGCTCAGACTTGTATGAGACCCGACATTAGTTTTGCCATTGAGATGTTTGGTAAATATCAAAGTGATCCACCGATGGATCATTGGAAAGCTAGGAAGAAAGTGACGTTGTATCTACAAAGGACGGAGGATTATATGCTCACATATCGAAGATCTGATCATTTGGAGGTGATTGGATACTCAGACTTTGATTATGTTGGACGTCTTGATAGTTAGAAGTTAACATCATGATATATTTTTTCTATTGACTGAAGGAGCTATATCATGGAAGAGTGTAAAACAGACTACTACTACAGGAATATTATGGAAACATAATTCGTGGCTTGTTACGAAGTGATAAATAATGTGTTGTGGTTGCGGAATTTTATTTTAGGATTTAGCGTTGTGGACACCATTACTAAGCCATTGAAAATTTGTTGTGATAATTCCATAGCAGTCTCCTTTTCGAAAAAATGATAAATATTTAATGGAATGAAGCATATGGATATTAAATAAGTGTCATTAAAGGAGGATGTTGAGGAATGTCGAGTGTCTATAGAAGAGATCACAACGGAATTCATGATTACAGATCACTGACCAAAGGAATGCCGCCAAAAACGTACAAAGAATATGTTGAAAGAGTGAGTCTTGTTAATAGCCTATAATTTTGTTCACATGGTTTATTCATTGATATTCTTAGACATTATTTGAGATCTTATAATGAGACGTTTCTATTTTTTGTTTCAATTATGTATGCGCACTTGATAATGTGAGAATGTATAATAACTGGTAAGTCTTGACAAGACATTATCGTAGACCATTATGTTTGTAGGCATTGGCCTACTTCTCCCACTTATGAACCCAATTGATTAAGGTCACTGATATTGTAGTACATGAAATTTGTTTATTTATTTACTTTTTATCCCAAGCTTGCGCTTGGAAAAATCCCTACGAGGTGCCATCCCCCCCACCATGCACAAGTATTTCACGATTTATGCACCTTACGTGACACCCGTTTATCCCAGTGGAGGAGTTGAACTCATGACATTGGGGAGCATACCCAAGTCATCAACTGTTGCGATAACCCCTTGGAGGGTTGACTTCGATGACTCACATGGAAAGAAAATATGCCTAACGTTGATGTATGACTGTCATGACTCACATTAGTGGTCTTATTTAGTTAGGTATTATGATGGCTATTCTTGGACGGGATTGATTGAGTATTTTGAAGCGCTCGCGTCTCTAATGTTTTTGAAAGATGAATCCAAGAAGTGTGTTTTTGAAAATACAAAGCTTTCATATAAGATAAAGTCATGAAGCTGATATGTAGACAATTGGGAGAATGTTGCAGTGGAACTCTACTTCTAATATGTCTACCAATCCTACACGGTTTTAGACGGTTTTTAAAAAACTTGGATTCTAATTAAAGGTTAAGGCTGTGTTTGGCATAGCTCTCATCTAGCTGCTTGTTAGAGCAGGGTTTACCTGCTTTAGCAGGATCCCTTTCTCTTTGCTAAACCCCTGCTACCTGCTTTAGTAGATCCCCCTTCTCCTTAGTAACTCCTTGCAGAGCAAGATTTAGCTACTCCAGCAGTTCTCCCCTGCTCTCTACTCACTCCTTGCGAGAGCAGATTTTATTTGCTCTAGTAGGGAGTTAGCAGAGAGGTAGGGAGGTAGCTGCTAGAGCAGGTAATCCTGCTTAGCAGGGAGTTAGCGAGGAGAAGGGGACCTGCTAAAGCAAGTATATCCAGCTCTGGCAGGGAGCTGAAAGACTCACTCGCCCCCCTCTCTCTCCGCCCATATATATGAGCTATGAAAGACGCCTATCCCCATCTAAGGAATACAAGCTCTCTAAAATTTTAAGGCAAGAGAAAGTAGGTGCACCAAGCAACACCACACCGTTCGTCGTTTGCAACGTCTCTCTTGGATAGAATGATGGCACAAGGTAAGTGATCATACCCATCTATATGTGTAAAAACATGGAATTTGAAGATCCTCCTTAAAACGCATATATCATGTATTCATGCGATCATGTACTGTCATGAAAAATGCCACAAATAATTTTTTATTACTTTTAATATTTGTTTTTATCCCTTTAAATTTAATTTTTTTATCATAATAAAAGGATTATATTTTGCAAAAAAAAGAAAAAAGCATACAAGAACAACTACATATCACAAGCAAGGAGCTTATGATCCATAAAGAGCAAGCCAGAGAAAACCTATATACATGGTATCAAGTAGTGGCCGATACCGATACATGTATCACAGTATCAAACGATACCAGGATGGTATCAACCGTTACTATCATTTTTTGTTCGATTTTTTTACCAAAAACAATCGGTATCAATATCAGCCGATGTGTATAGGTATCGACCGAAACGTATTCATCCAAAGATTGGACCGATACTCGCTACCAATACCGAGTTTGATACCTGGCCTATATACAAACAATCCTTCCTATAGAGAATACAAAATGTCACATCAAATTGAAGTAATGAGATCCTTGCAAATAATACCATTCTGCCAGCAAAAAACTAAAGTTTCTTCCCCAATTCATTGTTCAAGACACGACAAATGGCTGCCTATTCCAGGCTGCAACAAAATAGACACCCTTCTTGGTAAGAGTCTGTGATCCATTTGCCTCACTGTGAACAAGCCTCCAAGGAACCACTATAGCCAAACAAAGATATGGATTCAACAACTATCACATCTTTCCATTCAATTAGCCCACTGTACATGTTGATAGAGAACCAATCAAATTAAGTTGTAATACCCCCCAAAAAGGAGGAAGCCAAACCCCAACCATATTTTTCTTTTTCTGCCACTAGCCACAGTGAAACTCCAATTCCTTCTATGATTGTTTCCTCGCCAAGGCCCACCAACTGATCCACTCTTTGAGTATTGTCGTCAACCATTGAACCGATTGAATTTTACCCAACCATAAATATCCAATTATTTTCTCAGTCAAAAGCTCCATATCACAGAGTCAACATTAGCTTCCGAGGAACTTGGCCCGTAGGCATGGACAGCCCCAAGACCCAACCTTGAAGAAAATTGGAGCAAGGGGTAGAGAAATGCCATATGGCACCTTACAATGGGGCATAAGATGCTTGACGGGTTGCTCTTCCCAATGCATGATGCATCAATTTGCTATGGAAAACCCCTACTTTGGAGGGGCCTCAATGTAAGACATACCTTTATCCATGTGGAATGACTTATAACCCCTTTTACTTGGTTAACTTTAACCTAAAGTTTGCATATATGATACAAATTCTATAAGGTTGATGAATGAAACCGTCAAACAATATGGTATCTGTTGAGTCATTAAACATTAACTCTTCAGATGAGTATAGTGATTTTTTTATTGGGTTTATGGTATGCATAATTGAATTTGCTTTAGTGGCATGAAATGTGTGTAATACAAAATAAAGTTTCTTAATAAAGGTTTTGCTGTGCTACAAAATGCTTTAAAAAATGTAATAAGGATCAAACAATTGATCTTTTAAAGGGAATCATCCCAAAGAGGCATTTGGAAATAATCCTATAGGTTTCTCATTTATGATAAAGCAGAACTGCAGAACCACTAGTACATTAATCTTTGTGCCACTTGGTCAATTTATCCTATAATTTGTATCAGTAGTTTTCCCAGCTGTTTTCTATTTTTTCTCTTCTACATTTCTTCTTGTACATGTCCTAAATTGGTGACTTGTCAAGCATTGTGACGCTCAAAAACCAGATGGGCCTAGTTTTATACAATTTTATATTGGTGTCCTTGTTGCATAGGATTTTACGAATCTTGGTTTTGATAATTTTTAATTTGTACTAGGGACTGCCATTACATGCATAGTCACCGCCGGGTTCGGCAATAATTCGGCAAGGTCAAAATTTGGAAAAATCAGGAAAAATCGGCAAGTT
The DNA here is from genome assembly GCA_021018995.1 of Chloranthus sessilifolius. Classification (NCBI taxonomy): domain Eukaryota; kingdom Viridiplantae; phylum Streptophyta; class Magnoliopsida; order Chloranthales; family Chloranthaceae; genus Chloranthus; species Chloranthus sessilifolius. Next base: position 115,979,542 of record CM037594.1, on the reverse strand, counting down.
CGGGGAAATATGCAGGAAAAATTGGAGAGAAAAATTAAAAAAATTTAGGATGTGTAAAAAAATTTCAAATATATAAAAAATATGATTTATTGACAAAATTGTGAATTATTTGCAAATTTTTAAAAACACCGAATTTTTGAAAAATTCACAAATAATTCAGGATTAATTTCAGAACCTCAAAATCGCAATGATTACCAAATTTTTCAAAAAAATCGGAGAATTTGGTGGCTGATATTTACATGGATGCTATCATCTAATAACATCTCTAATTTGACAAACTATTACTTTCTGTAGGAAGGATTTGCATTTGCTCATTGTACAACCTGTAAAGCTCCTTACCGTCTGAGCGTGCGTATTCTTGCAGATGGGAGGTGGCGGACCTTCAAGTTCTATTTCTTCGTGACAAGGGATATAATCTTTATCTTTGTGGCTGTTCAACTTGTAAATTTTGTAGAGAGTTATTTCTTACAATTGATTTTTCTACGTGGAGTTCATAAGTTGTGAATTGTCATTGGTAGTTATATTTTTCTATTTTTGTCTGTGTGCAGTTAATTGTTTCATTGGCATACTTGGTATGTGGAATTGATATTTACGAGAAATACTGGCTGTGGTTGTCTTGGGGATTCATTGGAAAACATGTTTTCTACTACATATGTGGTATGCTCAAGAATCTAATGTAATAATACTTATATTTATTTCTTTAGTAGCAATAAAAAACAGGGTACCTCTGTTCGCTTTCAGATTTATTGAAAGCGCCTACGTTCGATCCCCCTTGAAACTCATTGACTGCTTTGAATTGGACAATGGAGGTCGTTTTTCACCCCAAACTTTCAGATTATATCTTGAGATCATGATCGTACATCAGATGGTTATTTTTTTATTTCATGTGGAACGGATCCCAAAAGGTGGCCCTGAAATCACATGGCACACATCACGTTCAATGTGATTTTAGGGCCATATTTTGGGGTTTGTGCCATATGCAATAAAAAAACTGACCTTTTTGATGATAAGATCATAGTCTCAAGATCCATTGTATGGAAGATTGGGATAAAAAACGATCTCCATCGTCTGATTCCAAGCAGTCAATGGGTTTCAGGTGTAGCCGCTTTCAGTAATGATGTAGGCTCAGATGGAGGTATCTTAAAAAACAGTGCTTTTATTAATTTATTTTATGGATGAAACAAGTTATACTGATGTGTTTGCTGTCATCAATGTTTGGTATATGTCCCATTTTGAGCAATGCATTATTTGTTCTATAAGCTCAGAAGATCCAAATTAAGAATAAAATTTTCCATTTCATTAGAACCTTATCAACTATTCTGTTTAGCATTTATCCAACTAAATAGTACCTACAGTATATTTCAAATCAGTCACCTCTTTCAATTTTCCATCGGATGGTTTGAATCGAAGGCTAGGGCAACAAGTAGAGATTTCATGGCTTCACTCTTCCCGTTGAATCGACTGACAGGCATGACCCTGGTGGAGGAATTTTACATAATAGGGAGGTCGGATCGAAAGAATCATCTGACTGTTCCGGAACACGCTTAAAGTGATAACAGCTTCAGGATAGTATAAATGTTAAATTTTGTAAAACAATTTATCTTTCCAAATTAACATATAATTTAACGAGCATGTCGGTTTGTGTGGCTTGTTAGGATCATTTTGTTCTACATCTTATGCATGTCTAATACCAACAACTTGTCCATGTCCTAGTTACAGAGTCAGCACTAAATAAAACTCTTACTACACAAATTTCCCAACTTTTTTTTTCCTTGATTTGTACATGAAGTAATCTTTGGCTATGCCCTAGCAATGCACAAAAGAAGCTTTTATCTCTCAAAACAACCGTTCATCCTCATTATTTATGACCTTAGGAAGTATTTAGGCTAGTCTATTTCTTTGGCTTGACATAACTTTCGTGAACATATTTGACCTAGAGCCAACTAGGCTTTGCCAAATAATAGCTGTAATCCCTATTTGGAAGAGATTTAGGACTTTCTACTCTTCAGACATTATGAAATCCGCATATTTTGAGAGAGAGAGAGAGAGAGAGAGAGAGAGGATCAGTTAGCGGAAAGAGGGGCTGTTATCGCTTAGTTGTTGCTTACTTCCCAAGCTTGGCCTAGTTCAGTAGCGTTGATGTATTTAATCTCAATCTAGTGGACTTGTGGTCCTTCAACTTTGGTGGGATTTTTCCCATTCAAGCACATTGTTTTCCTTTTTTGAAATAAAATCGCTAATTATAAAAAAGATCCCCAAGTGTCATTATCAGCTCAAATATGGGTGCAGCAACACTACTTAAGCAAACATAGTATTAAATGTTCACAAATATGTTACAATAAGTGCTATAAACTATGCATATATGTAGATCTGGAACAACTCATATCATTCAAATGTCCCTTTAAAATTGTGTAAAATATATGCCATGTTTCCTAGGTCTTGTTCATTGTTTTTATTTTTTAATGCCTCCACTTTATTTTTCCTTTACATTCTTTTCTCGTGCAAACTTTTGGTTTAGATAAATGAACAGTTCATGGAGTTGGACAGGCTCAGCTTTGAAGGGAACATAGAGTAGGGAATTAGCTCATTTTCAGTGTTCAATTTTTTTTGTGTATGAGAGAGAGAGAGAGAGGGAGTAGCTGTTTGAGACTTTGAGCTGTGGGAAGACTTTCTTTGTTATTGGTACTGAAAATTTCTTGCATAGTTTTTTTTCTGTTCTTTTTTTTTTTTAATTGGGGGACCTTCTTACTTGTCGCTGATTATTTTTCAAAAATGGAAACATACACAAAAGCATGGTGAGGAGCTGGTCCAAAATCGGGGAAAAATCAGCCCAGATTTAGGAGGATGTTGGTTCCATGTGATTATCTACAACATGATCTTCTCGGTGGAAAATGTCATCTATCCACATCTCTTCTTTAAATTAAACAGTGCTCTTGTGATGCATGATAAACGCTAAAACCTAATTATGTGAATTTGGGATTAATTTCAGATTAAATTGAATAGTGGAAATATTCAAAACTTTCCAACCACATAAAATAGTTTAACAAGTTTAATTAAAATAATTAGGTTGAATCAATTCTAGCGTTTACATGCATTGAAATTTCTTGATCTAGAAAAACAGCTCTGATGAGGGAACTCGAGTTTCGTTCTAGTTTAGGGCACTAAGTGACAATTACGATATCGTCTCGTGACTCCTCTTGGATTTGGAGAATTAAAGGCTCGAAGGGTTAATTCAATAAAGGGGAAAATCGAAATATATCAATTAATAAGGTGTGAACAAAGTTCCAACAACTAATTAACTAGGGATTTGGGTTTTTTCTTTTATCAAAGGAAATAGGGAAAATAATTAACTGACAATAATTAAAAAGACAAAATAGAAAAATAGGGTTCCAAGGCTTCACACCAAGGATGTACACCCGCTTCACACCAAGCGCACGATTAACAAAGATTCACTCCTCGAGTTTTGAAAGATTCGCTCTTTCGGGTGAAAACTCTTCACAAGTCTCTAAGGTTTGCTCAAAGCAACTCTCAATTTCATTAGTCATCAATTATCTAAAATAAAATCTTTACATGCCTTTATATAGGCTAAGAAAGCCCTAACTAAACATAGAGTTTGAAATAAGAAAGTCCTAAAAAAATTAATCCTCTAAATGATAAGTCTTTGTCTAAAATTCGTGTAACCGCCAATTTGCAGACGACTTTCACGGACGTCCGTCATATGACCACCTATGTCCGTCTTCGACGATGTGCACAAAAACAGAATGGTGTCTAAATCACAGATGTCCTTGATCACAGACGTCCTTGGGCACGGATGCCCTCGCCTTAATTTCCAGAGCGCTCTTATTTTCACAGACATCCGTTCTGAAGCCACAGACCTCCATCATATGTTGACGAACTTTACTTCCCTTTCTCCTTTGTTTTCTCTTGTTACTTTCTCCTTGCACTTTCCATCCGCCTTGTACCGTGAGATGTCCCCATCAATTCTCCCCGGGTGGGAGAAACTCATCTCCGATGAGTTGTAGAACCCACTCATGGCACACGTCGGATGCTCAACTCTTGGCTTGCCTCTCCATGTTGTGAGATAGTCATGATGTTTGCCCACATTGGTAGTGAAGTTTGGAAACTTTGTAACCTCCTCATTCAACCTTCTCTCATATTGCACAGGTAGGGTATGGGTTATGAATTGGTTAAATGGGTCCGATTTGATTGTATAGGCAACCCAAAGGACAGTTGTTGGACTTAGAATAGGTGTAAAATCCTCCACCGCAACTATAAGATGATTACCCTTGTCTAGAGGAAAATCTAAACCCCCATCATTACCTTTTTTCAAGATTGGAAAAGGTTCCATATGCTCGAGACTATCATGAATCAACACAAAATTGTCGTTATTAAACTCATTAAACAAATTCAATGTGTTAGTAAAATTCCGTGTATTTCCATTGTTCAATAAAATATGATCGTTAATCCTATTCAAGTTGGAATGATGACATGCTCCTACCGACTCTAACGACGCATGCGGTATAGACACACTACCAATACTTTCTTCGGGAATAGAAACCTTCCTAACACAACCTACGGTTTTCACAGGAGCTCCATCCACCTCATCGCTTGGTATTCCAGCAGGTTCATAAACTTCTACTTCTAACTCATTGTCCACTTTCTCTGTATCCTCCTGAATAATCAGGGTTAGGTTTGGGATTTACTGTGACATTGAGATATAAAGTGATCAAAGCCTTGACACTTATAACACTGTTGTAGGGCACGCTTAAAATTCTCGTTCAATTTTCCTTTACCCTTGTCAATCTGAGGATTCACGGGTTTTAAGGATTGACTATAGGTATTATTTACCTTTTCGTTAAGACTAGACCGAAAATTGGGATTGGAGGAACTAGATCGAGCATTAATATACCTTTCCAACTCTTACACTCTAGCATAACACTCTTCTAAATCTTTAACAGGATGAGGGATAAGTTCTTTTTGTAGCTCAGGACGTAGACCAATGCAAAACCTAGATAAGGTGACGTGTGGACTCTCATACCAATCGAAATAATGGTCCATGGCGACTGCTCATTCTATATAGATTTTGGATCCATCTTTCCTTCGAAAGTGGGAACGTCAACCTTAACTAACTTTGTAACTCCATCATACGGGTCGAGACGATTTTCACGTCTAGAAGGATCCCTCCTCTTGTTGAAATTAACCCTATGATGTTCACCGTGAGTCGATCTAGACAACTCTTAGAGTTGTGCTGCTAAAAAAATATGTTGGGATTGTATGGCAACCATCTGGGTAATAAAACTCTCTATGAAAGCATCTAACTTTTCTGGATTCATGGTGACACTCAAGGTAAAAGAAAACACTAACACACCTATATGCAATTGAAACCTAAACCTTAGTATGGATACTGACAATCCTAAACTAGAACTATGCTTTGAGACCAATTTGATTTAATGCTAAAACCCTAATTATGCGAATTTGGGATTAATTTTAAATTAAATTAATAGCAAATATATTCAAAACTTTCCAATCACATAAAATAGTTTAACATATTTAATTAAAACAATTAGGTTGAATCAATTCTAGTGTTCACATGCATTGAAATTTTCCGATCTAGAAAAACGCCTCCGATGAGGGAACTCGCGTTTCGTTCTAGTTTAGGGCACCAAGCGACAATTATGGTATCGTCTCTTAACTCCTCCAGGATTTGAAGAATTAAAAGTCCGAAGGGTTAATTCAATCGAAGGGGAAAATCGAAATATATCAATTAGTAAGGTATGAACAAAGTTCCAATAACTAATTAACTAGGGATTTTGAGTTTTTTATTTTATCAAAGGAAATAAGGAAAGTAATTACCTGACAATAATTAAGAAGACAAAATAGAAAGATAGGGTTCCAAGGCTTCACACTAAGGATTCCGAGGCTTCACACCAAGGATGTATGTCAGCTTCACACCAAGCGCACGATAAACTGAAAAATTCACTCGAGTTTTGAAAGATTCGTTCTTTCGAGTGAAAACTCTTCACAAGTTCTCTAAGGTTTGCACAAAGTAACTCTCAATTTTATTAATCATCAATTATCTAAAATAAAGTCTTTACATGCCTTTATAGAAGCTGAGAAAACTCTAACTAAACATCAAATTTGAAATAAGAAAGTCCTAAAACAATTAAAACTCTAAACTGAAAGTTTTTGCCTAAAATTTGTGTAGCCGCCAATTTGCAGACGACTTTCACGAACGTCCGTCATATGACCACGGATGTCCGTCCTCGATGATGTGCACAAAAACAGAACGGTGTTTAAATCACAAATGTCCTTGATCACGGTCGTCCTTAGTCATAGACGTCCTTGGGCACGAACGTCCTTGCTTTAATTTCTAGAACGCTCTTATTTTCACGGACGTCCGTTCTGATGCCACGGATGTCCGTTGTATGTTGACGAACTTTGCATCCCTTTCTTCTTTCTCCTTCCATAAAGATCATATGATAGCCAAAGAGCATATACGTCAGTAAATTCTTCCTCTAGACGATCAAGTGTGCATCCCCAACCCATTAAACTGCAATCATGGGCTTTGGAATTTGAATTTTCACCAGACAATAAATAGTTTGCCATTTGATTGCATCTTTGTGTGTACTTTTGGAAATATAGGCTTGTAGGTGTGATGTTACTGCTCAGATGATTTTCTTGTATTGGGCATGTATATATCTGTTAATCCTCAAATTTGAGCGTGCAGGAGCAGTATTGTTTTTTGCTTTGCTGGGACTCTTTGGATGCTTCATAACTTGTTTTGATCAAGCGGTGAGCAGTGATCCATGTCAGCCATGCCGAGAATTATGCCTTTGTTGCTGCCAACCTGGGTAAAGTTCTTTACACACACACATATATATATATATACATACAATATTATGACTATATATCATTGTTATAAATATATACAAATATATCCCAATACTCTCCCCCAATATGGTTCATAGTTATTTATCTGCCCAGCTTGATAAGAATACTCTGAAGTTTAGGACCACGTCCCTTGGTGAATATATCAACCAGCTGTGCTAAGGAGGAAACTTTAGGAGTGCCAATCAAGGATCAAAAAATCGGATTTTGTTTCGGTACCGAAACCGGAATTTCGGCCGAAATCTTCACCACAGTACATTCTATACTTGATAATTTGAATTTCGGTGGGGACCGAAAATTTCGGCTGAAATTTTGAACCATGGCGTCAAATGATGCAAGCTTGAATTTCTTTCGAATAAAATGCTCCACTTCAATGTGCTTCGTTCTCTAATGAAGAACAAAGTCGGCAGCAATATCAATAGCAGCTTGATTATCACAATGTATAGGCATGGGAACGGATAGAGGAGATCTAAGCTCAATGAAAAGGAAGCGAAGTCGTAAGGGCTCACATGTGCCATGTGCCATGTGCCATAGCTCTACTCATACTCAGCACTAGATTGGAGGACCACATCTGACTTTTTACTTTTTCACACTACTAGATTACCTCCAAGGTGCAGTATCTAGAGGTAGATCAACGATCAGTAGGAGCCCCTGCATAATTGGCACATAATTGGCATCAATGTAGTGCATGCATGGTCGAGCAACAATGGACTAATATGTGGAAATCGGTGGCCCCATTTAGACTGAAGTTTTTTATGTGGGAGGTTGCAGAGGGTAGATTTTTAACTTGTGCGTAGCTAGCCAAAAGGGAAATTACTGTTATGACTACTTGTGTTTATTGTGTGGTATGTGAGGAATACGCCGGACACCTCTTTCTAAGATGCTAATTTGCAAGCAAGCTTTGGGCAACATTCTTATCAGGCTTCGTGGTTAGTGGATGCTTGGATGAAGCCTGTGCTAAGGTACTAGTGAGCTAGTCGTATGCCCCATTATTTACCACATGGGCATCTTTTATAAATGGTACTACCAATATCAATATTTTGGGGCATTTGGAAGGAGAGGAATAGAAGGACCTTTGTGAAAAAGTTTTCCACATGTCAATGCACTAAGAACTCGATTCTGGGGGAGTTGACTTGGTGATGTTTGTCCTCCCCTCACTGCTTAGATCTCTCCTCAGAAGAAATCACATTGGAATGGGAATAGTTCCTAGTCTTCAGTGGTGTTGTGATTTTTCTCCATTGTTTGTTTGTTTTCTCAGTCTAGCTTCTCATTATGCTGCATTTGATCTATTGTATGTATGGTTACATATATAAAATTATGGCATTGCACTTATACAATAATAACAGTAACAGATACAAAGAGCTTAGCATTGATCAGAAACGAGTGGAGAAATAGGACTCACAAAGCCGACCCCAAATAGATGGGATAAGGCTGTCATGACAATGATGACCAATATAATAATAACAACAATAATGGCATCTTCTCTGCTGGTTTTTTTTTGCTGTGATTCTTTTTGTTTTCTGTGCTCTAAGCTTCTCGCTTAGCACTGTTACAGATGTTATTTTTATTTTCTTAGTAGAAATCACAGCTTTACCTCCGATAGGAAAAGGAGACGGAAATGTACTACCAACGAGCCTCTCCAATCATACAAATGACATTTATCACCATATCAGCATTTCATGCTTCTAAAGAGCTTCATTATAACTCCTCATTTCCATGTTTCCCTCCAGAATATCTGCATGTCCAGTTACATAGTATGGATGTGTATATTTAGCATGGTACTAATTATGCTCAAAATGTTACATTGTTACTTTTGTAGTTCTAGCCACGTAATTACATGTGCAGAATGATTTGATAAGTAGATACCGACATCTCTCTACCCACATGCACACTCATAAGCAAGGTATCAAGTATCGGCTGATACCGATACGTATCAGTATAATGAAGTTCTTTAGAAACGTGAAACGCTGATATGGCGATAAATGTCATTTGTATGATTGAAGAGGCTCGTTAGTAGTATATTTCCATCTTTTTTTTTATTGGAGGTAAAGATGTATCGTTAGTAGTATATTTCCATATTTTTTTTTGGAGAGGCTTGTTAGTAGTATATTTCCATCTTTTTTTTATCAATGCATCAAGTATCAGCCAATACCAATACATATTGGTATTTTGGCAAACCGATACCGATACCAGTATCGGGGTGGTATCGGTATTAGGTGTCGGCCGATACTGCTCAGGTATCAGCCGATACCTACCAAATTTGAATTTTTTTTAAACATTTCCTTTTTATTAAAAAAACCATCTAATAGTTTAAATATAGGTCTTTTATGATACTTTTAAGACCATAATTCTATAACATTTTGCATATTTTTGTCAAAAAATAAACTAAAATAAATTCACCTTATCGGCGTGTTGGCCGATACCGATACGTATCAGTCCTCGAAGAACCGATACCCGATTTGCTACCTTGCTCATAAGCTCTATCATTTCACCCAAGTTTTTGGACCGACTCCATGACTACTTTACATGGATAGTGCCATGAGAAGCGACCATTTGGCATACATCTTTGATCATTGTTGAGTGTTTCGTGTAGATGACCATCACTTGTACCACAATCAGCCCAAAAATCACGCATATCAAAGCATTGTAATCATCCAGTCATAGCACTTAAATATAACCATTACATATAACAACTATCAGTATTAAAGCGCTCTGATCAGATGGTTCCAATGTTCTGATATGTCTGACATGCATAATTTTCTGGCCGAGTGTGTTACGAGGGATGGCCATCCACATGAAACATGTGGCCTAGAATGGGTCCTTCTCATGGTCTCTATCTATGAATGCTTCTCATATCCCATTATTACTTCAATTTTGAATCTTCTTAGTTTATAAGTATATGATGAGTTACTCTAATCTACATTATTATATCCATGCAGAATGTGCGATGACCACCGTATGCCGGGTGGCAGTCTCTATATGTGCACTGATTGTGTCAGATGTTGTGAAAGTTGTGCAAGTTGTGCAGGTGAATGCAGTTGCTCAGGAGATGGTGGTGACTCAGGGTTACCATTTGTACTTATAGCGGGTTTAGTCGTATTAGCACTATTTGCTGTGTTCGGAATATTCTACAGTGTCCTCGTGGCTACGATGGTTGCCCAACGGATTTGGCAGCGACATTATCATATACTTGCTAAAAAGATGCTAACAAAAGTAAGAGTTGGTTATATCTCTCAGGTTAATCACCAAGTTGGTATATGGTAACCAAGAACAGGTCACTCATTTTTCACAAGATATGATACCTGATAAAAAGATCTGGTGGGTGAAAGATTGCATCGAAAGAATATCTCCATAATGCAATTCAAAGCATTCAAATGTCTTGAATATGAACGACTACCATGTAAATGTCCGAAAACAGTTTGTCATTAATTTTTAAGCCATTTGACCTCTTTGAATCTCACATAGGCATTTTTTCATGCAATCTTTGACCCCACAGATCTTGGTCTTCGCATCACTTGCTACACTTTTCAATCAAGCTTAAGAACGAACGGTTACCATATACCAGCTCTTAATCATAATGGTCACCAATAAGCAGTATCTTGATATTTGTTTTTTCTCTAATAAAAATCATGTTAATGTAGTTCTTATCTCTGTCATCTCTTAGTTTATGTTTTCTTGTAAATGCATAAATGTGTAAATGTTTGTCGTCATCAGGATTACGTTGTAGAGGATGTTGATGGCGAGATAACAGATTCAAATTGGTGCCCTCCACGCCTCCCGAGTGAGCATGTTCAGCATTTGAAAACACTCGGTCTCTTGTAAATTCGAATGTATCCCAACACACTTGATGGATGAGGCATGGGAGTTTGGTATAGTGAAGTAAGTTCTCTTCCTTCTCTATAAATTAGATAGGGGAAAAAAGTACTTGGAAATGGTTATTTGTAGAAATTCTGGAATTTGTTCAACTGTATGAATCAAAGTTACTTAGTTCACTCGGTTCGAATTCAGGTCAACAATTCATAATTTGCTACTATCAAGCAAACCCAATTCAAGTAGAAGGAGGTTTTAAAAGTATTTGTTAATTTTATGATATAAATTTACAGTCTTTAATAAAAGAAATTCAAATGATCACTTGATTATCTATAAAACTTAAAATCATCAAGTCTTGGGTTCCAATCCCCTCTTTATGCTTTCAAAATTTTATTTTAAAACAAAATTCTTAGCATTAATGTAACGACCGAAATTTTTACACTTACTTAGATCTTAAGTATTTAATTTATATTGTGATTATGATTTTTGTTTGATTGATCTAATGCACTTTATTTGTTTTTTTTTTTTATAAAAATACACTTTATTCCACATATACATAATGTCTATTTTATTTTATTGATGTTCGATCAGTCGAATTTTTTGAGAATGCATGCAATGAACTCCTATTTTAGTTCAAGTATTGTTTATGGTTAATCATCATGTTTCAATGTTTATTTATGTTATATTTCACATCTTTATTTATTGTTACATAAAATCCATGCAACTTAGGTTATGCTTGATTTACACAACATGAAACAAGTAGGGATTGATAGAGATAAAAGTATGCGTTCTGTTGCACCTAAGCAAGTGAAAAAGCGATTTTTTGATTGATTGGTTCTCAATTTTTTTTTTGCATGTATATTCATGACATTCATAAAAGTGAAAAGATACTCTTGTAACATAACACATGAAAGTAAAGTGTTTCCATGATTACAATAGAATTCGTATGAGTTTATGTTAGAGGAATCAACATGAATAAGAATGACAAGGGGTTAGGCGAGCTGGCCAGGTACCTGCTTCCAAAAGTAGGAGACCTGAGTTTGAATCCCCTCCCCCCTTGAGGCCACCCTAGGGATTTATATCCTGTGCTGACCCGACATGTGCTGAATTTGGGGTGCGCATGTGTCCTTGGGATCAGGCAGGTGCTCTAAGAGGCCCGGATACCCAGGTTATAAAAAAAAAATGAATAAGAATGACACATAAGAAAAGCTATGAATGATAAGACTGAAGAGATAGGAGAATGTCTTTGCTTTTTAAGCTTACTGCTTAACTGAAGAGAATGTCTGTAAAGGTTAACGTAGATATTAATCGAAAGATAAGAAAATGTTGGAATAATAATTAATAATTTGGGGTGCGCATGTTCATCATGCATGTCAATTCATGAGCATTAAATGTATAATTAAAAATGATTACATAATAAAATTAGGATAGAGACCTATGCCACAATGTTTATTTGGTTCTTATATTATGTCTCTGTATTGTTTTATTGTTTTGCTCATCATCTATGCCATTTATCATGTTGTTACTTTTTTATTGATCTGATGATCTATCTTATATTATGGACCTTTTCTATGAGCCTCAATATGTTTGGTGCATATCGGTTTATTTGGTAAACTGACTCATTGTTTGGAATTTCAGAGATTTCAGATGTTCATGTTATAATTGGTGATGATACTGTGATATTAGCTGAAAATCCATATTTGAACGAGGAGGGATTTGATGTTTAGTTAGTCATTTTCTTTAGTTGTTTTATTTACAGATAGGAACTGTATTTCAGTTTATTTCTTTCTGACGTTATTAGGTTATGTCAACGATTGAACTATGGTTTAATAAAAGTTTTTTAAGTTTATGGTGATTCATGTTTCATGTGTTACTTTCTATGGTTAGTTGAGTGTTTATGTTCTTGTGATTAGTTAAATGATGGAAGAAAATATATGTGTGCGCTTTTAATGATTATTTTCATTGTGTTTATATGCAGATATTTATAGATTAATTGACATAATTTTGATTATGAATATGTGATGTACTGTGATATCTCTGAATGAACACATTGATCCGGTGTGTGGGCTTAGGGACGTCACAATTAATTAGTCAATTTGCTTGTCATGCTAAGTCAGACCGAATTAAATTGTGAAACGATTCACATATTCAATTCACGATTCACTAGGTGTATGAATGAAGTAAAGTAGGTCTTAATTTCAAAAGCGTTTTGACAGCAATGACTAAATAATTTTCTATTATTTATAGGGTACGACTATTCTCAACTCTTAAATATTAAGTATCACAATTTTTGTACGGACGAAAATCATTGATTGATTTGAATTAGATGATGGAGATTTTTTTTGTTCTAACATTTGTCACAATAGATCCTAAGATCATGTCGTGCCTATAAGACGGTTAGATGTTGATTCCACATGGTGCGCGTCCCTAAAAGTGACCTATATCTTGGGCAAAGGAGTTGACCCTCACTTTTAGGAATGTGTGTCATGTGGAATCAACATCTGGCTGTTTAATAGGCATGCCCATGATCTTAAGATCTATCGTGAGAAAGATTGGAACAAAAAATAATCTCCATCGTCTGATTCGCATTAGTCAATGGTTTTCGTCCATGAAAAAAATGTGGTACTTACTATTAAAGGGGTGTGAATAGCCTTACCCTTATTTAGATTTATTTTATTTTTTTCGGTTGATATTGCGTACCTTTCCTAGGTTCCATTTCTCAATGTGATCGTAAAAGGCTTTTGCTGCCAAGTGTGAGGCATGGTTCAAAATTTCGGCCGAAATCAGTCCCCACCAAAACTGAAACGAAAACCCATATTTTCGGCTAAATTCGGTCCCCAATGTAATTTTTGATTCAAAATTTCAGTTTCAGTCCAGCCTGAAATGGAAACGAAATCCGAATTTTTTATCCTTGGTGTGAGGGCACATGTTAGAGCCTGGAGACTAGCCACTTGGTGTGTGAGAAGACACGGGTTAGGTATTTGTCTACCCCCTACAACTCACCAAATTTTCCAAATATTTGAAAAAATTATGAATAATTAGCGAATTTAAGGTTCTATGAATTATTTGTAAATTTATGAAAAATTCACGTGGTATAAAAAATTTACGAATTTCACGGATTTTGTTAATAAATCATGACTTTTAATATTTCTTAGAACTTTTTATACTTTGTAATCATATTTTTTCTCTGCTTTTTCCAAAAACTTGCCAAATTTTAACCTTGTTGAACCCAAGCTTAGTGCCTATACTCCCATCACCCATAGGACCAGCAATGGGTAATGACCTTTAGATTGATTTTTAATGTCATGGGGTCACTCGTCCAGCAGTATCAATTCATGCGATACCTAACGTCCAATGTGCTAAGTCATTATAATTCAACTCCTAATTGAGCAACGCAGTGCGAATTCCCAGATGCTACGAGGAGTATGATGTTTGGCCTGTTCAAGCTTCAATTCGACTCCTGCGTTAGTACTTCACTTGTGAAGCAACGCAGTAGGTCAGGGACGGCAACGTCGGCTAAGAATGCGATAGACAACGATAATTATTCGGCAAGCCTCCTTTAGGCAAAGACCCGTACCACGGGAGTGGCTAAAAGCTATCCCAAATATGATGGCCCTAGTACACGATGTAATTAGAGTATGAGACGATATCAAGCAAGGCCTGGATGTACCCAAGAGAAGGTGGGCTTGGTTAGGTATGTTGGCAAGACATATTGGTATGAGACGACATAAGGCGTGACACGCCATTATTATTGCGAAGCGAGGTACTTGTGCAGGGCACGTGGAAGTGAAGCTTGAGCAGGTGGAGCAAGGCAGGGAGGTGCAAATGAGCGTGTCGTACGGGACACGATGAGTTGGTATGATAGGCCTTGAAAGAAGGTAATCATGAATGAGGAGTTCCCATCCTCTAGGCGAGTGGTATCAGAGCTTATGGATAAATAAGTTGACTTCGTTACACGCTGCAGCGAAGCACCGCGCGGGTATGATGGCGAGCGCGCCCCCATGACAGTTGGTATCAGAGACAGACTGACTTAGCACATTGGGCATTAAGTGCCACAAGGGTTGGCACATTGAAAGAAGGACCCTGTGACACTATTGCTCACATCACCCATAAGATCAACATAGGTAATGGCCTTTATATTGGGTAATTGTCCCTGGATGTACAGCTGGCAAGACCTCGTGTGGATGGGCTGATGTGAGAATTCAAACCATCTGATCAGAACACACTGCATTTATCAAGAAGTTACCCATACATTAGGATGCAGACGGGCGGGGCTGGGTGCACAAATGCCTGTTCAAACCCATGAAATGGTCGGCCTAAACCTGACTTGGCCACATTAGGTTTACACGTTTTGGGCCCAAACCCAACCTACTAACTACTAAGCTTCAGGCTCACTTTGGTGGCCCTACCAACTTTTTAGCCAATGGCCCAAGTCTTTTGGAGGTCCACTAAGCTTCAGGCTTACTTTGGATGGAATGAAAGCACTTTTGCGTAAAATATGGAAGTAGTGAAAGTAAAGATTTCATTGTATCTAGGGTTATAAAACCAGCTGAACTCCACACGGGATTAAACTAGTTGGACCTGATCATCGTCCTATATACCGCCAGACTAGATCTACAACCCTCACTTTTGCATATGAGGGCATAGGACAGGTTTTACTGACACAAGTAGTCCAAGGTGCAAAACACCAAATCACCATTGCACAGCCCAAAAACAAAGCCAGCTGAAATCCACACATTAAAAGGCCATGTGCAACGTTAAAATTGGGAGAGCTAAAAAAAGAAAAAAAACCGAGCCTTCCGAACCAGAGCAAAACCGAATGAAACCTACACTGAACTGAACCAATTCAGCTTGGGTCAGTTTTGGTTTTCGTCCCTAAAAACCAGATGGGTAGGGTGGGAAAACCAAAAAAATTGATAAATTAAAAAGATTCGGGAAAAAATAATGAGGAAAAACAAAAACCAAACTGAAATCAGATCAGTTCGATTGGGAGGATTGAATAGTTCAATTAACCGAATGTTTTGGTTTTGCAGAAACCGACCCAAAAAATAAAAAATCGGTTAACTGCATCTGCACCCCTTGGTCAAAGGCTTGGATTGTCGAGCGTAAAGACACAGGTTAAAGTCTGAGAGCAGCCACCTCAAATATATCGGAACAGCACTGGATAACGGCCTCTTTTTAAACTCGTACATCTGAATCTAAGCGCTTCAATATGAACCCTATGTTAGACATGAACAATCCATATTAAACTCCCCGGGTACTGATTTGAATAAGACGATAGAGATTATTTTTCGCCCATTTTAGCAAACGGATCATGAGATCATAGGCCTACAATCAAACGATCAGATTTTGATTACACATAACACGCATCCCAAAAAAGTGAACATGATGGTTCTTGGATCACTTTTTGAGACATGTGCCATGTGGAATCAAAATCTGACATTCTGATTGTAGGTCCATAAGCTCTCTCAATATCCGTGGTTGAAGATTGAGGTGAAAAATGATCTTATTCAAAGCAGTTAATGGTTTAAGCATGGATTAAGTAGTTTGAGTGAATGCAGCTTTCTGCCCAAGTCATGGATTAGAGATCTATTTACATGAAATGGAAGGGCTGATAATACAAGACAAGTGTAGTTTTTGACTGATGAGAAATAGAATCTTATGCAGCAAATATAAGACTATTTACATGAAATGGGAGGTTCATCATTTAAGACTAGGTTTTTGACTGATTAGGGTGATAAAAATCTAAATTGCAAAAAACCTATAATATTTACACACTAATGGTAAAATGAATTAGAATCTTATGCTGCGTATGCATATGCTTGCTTTCATTGCAAGCTTTGACATATATTGACTGGAAAATGTAGGTTGGAACCTACAAAAAAAAACATTTAAGTTATTAGCCAATGAAGACGAGTAAACTAGCCAATATTTGAATTTTTAAATTACAATTCCTAGAAAATCAAAATTCCTGGCAGAAATATTACATGAACACAGATTCGGGGTGTGACTTTGTGAGAATCTGAACTGTGTTGGCGAGTCTGATTCGGCAAGCGAAAACAATTCTTGACTACCAGGTATGTAGAATTATTTGGAAGTAAAAAATATATATTTAAAACAACAAAAAATGAAGAGAACTAAGATAAGGAAATCCGAATGGTTTAGTATATAATTTCAATAATATTAAGTTTGAGTACCATTATTTACACCCCCTGAAAGTATAACCTCACGCCATCTCCTCCAATCAGAATGCGTTGACTACTTTGTTGGAGATCATTTTTCGTCTCAATCTTCCATACGATGGACTCGAGATGATGGGCGTACTATCAGACACTTAGATTTTTATTCCATGTGGCACATTTTCCAAAAAGTGACCCCAAATCATGTTTCAATGTGATGTGTTCATGTGATTTTAGGGTCACTTTTTGGAATGTGTACCATATGGAATAAAAAAATTGACCGTCTGATGTACACCCATGATCTCAAGATCCATCGAGTTTGAGATTGGGACAAAAAAGAACTCCATCGTCTGATTCCAAGCAATCAACGCATTCCGGCTTGAGGAGATTGGGTGACATTAACGCTTTCACGGGGTTAAATGATATCCTTGTTTCTTTTGCGTAAACTTGAGCATTATCATACATTTAATGTAAGGGTAGCTTTATTAACACCCATGGCATCTTTGAGCGCGCCTATGCCAAAAATCTGTTTTGAATCAGACGATGGAGATCGTTCTTCTCCCCAATCTTGCACACAGGATCTTGAGCGTACTATCAAATGTCCAGTTTTTTATTCCATGTGGGGCACATCCCTAAAAAGTGATCTGAAAATCAGGTTTGAAAGTGATGTATGTCACATGAATTTTTTTATCACTTTTTTCAGATGTATGCCACAAGGAATAAAAACTGTGTGATCATACTCCCATGATTTCAAGATCCCTTATGTGCAAGATTAGGGCGAAAAACGATCTCCATCTGATTCAAAGCATTCAATGCTTTTTAACATAGGTTCCTCCGAGATTCATGGATGTTAATCATGCTACCCTTAATGTAATTAAAATGGTTATCTAACTGGTGATCCCGGGTGGCAATGGGCCGGGCTTGGGCTAAGATTTTTGTGATTTTCCAACAGGCCAGGCCAGAACCCAGCCTGCCTAAGCCCTGCCCTGAAATATGAGTTCCATGAACAGTAAAGGTCGACCCCAGTACTTACTGTGATAAAAGGGCTCCACTGTTTTTTAAATAAGCTGAGACTGAAATTGCAACCTCAAGACAATGCATCTTGCAACTGAACTACAAGACTAAATATCCAACCCCAAAAGAGCCCGACTTTGCTCACCGACATGTGGCCTTTGGTAAATCACACCCCTCTTTCGTCCCTCTTCGGACATATGATTGATTGATCCAGAGTGTCCATTTGGATGCATCTTTGCATGTTCATAGTTCAAAGTACCCACAGATTAAGATGTCTTGACCATAATAAAAAAGTTGGGATATGACAATAATTCAGTAAGGGATCAATTCAAGAAAATTGATAAACTCCAGAAATTTTGATAAAATTGCAGAAAATAAAATAATAATAATAAATATAATATATATTACAATATATTTCAAGTTAAAAATAATGTTTATAATAAACAAAATAAGCTATAAGGTGTTCGATGTAAGACACATTTATAATTATATATTCCATGCAACTATATAAATGTATATGCATGATCTATCTCAGTTAAATTCAGTAAAATTCGGGACACCCTTAACGTGGTGATTTTTGGCATTTTAAAAAAATAAAGACTTGTAACTATGTTTTCAACCATCCAGTCAATGAACTTCTTTGGGGGTCATTGCCCATTTTTTATAGACCATCTAAATGCAGGTGATTTGATCCTGAACTTCTCATTGGTGCAACTTTTGGGATGGCCCATCCAAGAGAGGTCACTAAAGACAGGATAGTCTGCAACAATCGATCTATGTGCTAATGTCCTACAGTCTATCAAGTTGATGCTAACCAGCTTCTTTGGACCATACACATGAGATACTCTCTTCTCACTTGTTGAGAGGAGAAAATAATCATGTGACCATACACATTGGACAACAGATAATTTGTAATTTTGTATACACAAAACTTTAGTGAAATGTGTAATAAACTTACAGCTCCAAAATGTCAACCTCCCAGTTATCTCTTTGTAGCATCAATGAACATGGCCCGAGTCCAGTGCTCAATGTCCTCAGCCTGTGATGGTGGAGGAGGGAGGGTGGGACGCTCCACAAAATCCCACCCATCAACTAGGCTTTCAGATTTTCCAGCATCAGCCATCTCAACATTATAGAAAAAACTCGCTGCAGAGTTTGAATAGTTATTGTTGTGAGTGTTTTCCTGCCATAGGACATAAGGAACCAATAAGACGGATAAGAATGAAATTAAACCAATTTGCAGAGAAAATAAGATCTCAATTAATTCTAGATTTCCAAAATATTCAATGCTTTTCGGGAAGAAAGATAGAATTTTCTCAGAGGAAAAGAAAAAAAAAAATAGTCGATAAAACAGATATATATATATGTATATATATATATATATATATATATATATATATATATATAAGAGAGAGAGAGAGAGAGAGAGAAACTTGCATTATAGCAAGATGCTAAAGCACCAAGACCAAACACGAGCAGTAAGGAGAGCAAATATGTGCTCTCCAGCCCAAAACAGGAAAGAAGAAAGAAAAAACAACCCAGAACCCAAAACCTAAAGAAAATGTGAAAAATATAAAGTGGAGCAATGAACATGGGGCCAATTGACCAGTGGGAAATCAACCAAACAGGAATCAACTGTGCACAATGGCCACCAAAAAGGTAAGTGTGAAGAAAATGAAATCGGCTCTGATACGCACTCTCATTATGGGAAAAACAAATGTTACTGCATGAGACCCTCTTCCTTTAATCTTATAATTTTTTGGGAAAATTGTTAAAAATTTGCAGAGCTACTTGTAGATACTTATACAGATGCACGTGTATATGTGTGCATGCATCAAATAAAACAAAGAAATAGAAAACGTAGAGTCTTCAAATAGCACTAGTATGGAGCTCTAAGTATTCTGGATATTTTATTTGGTTCAGACAGGTAAAAAAACTAATAAATAAAAAAACTTGTTAGTATTCAAGTATCATAGAAAATTAAGCGTCGTTTTCACCATTCCATTAGCAGTTAAACATTTTTTTTAATCGGTAACAAAGACATATATTAATCATAAAAAACAAGTCATACCATGATGGGTATTACTTGTGCACTCTCCGCCAGACTGCTTGATGAACTGGGTGAATTTACATGAAACACAGATTTGTTCAGCTGTTGAACTTGTTTGCAAGATCTGCAAAATAAAAGACGAAGTATGTGAATGATATAAACCAGTTTTCCCTATTATTAAGGTATTACCTTCATAAATTAGAAAGCATATTTATTTGTTGTGCATCCCAGATTTCCAATACAACACACAATGGACAAGAATGGTGCCATGTAGTGCATGAACAAGCTTTGTAAGATTCAGTAGAATAAGTGGCGTGGAGTGATCCAGATTATGGACTATCCATCTCGCATACTTATAGTGTCGAAATGAATTCATTTCCTTCGCCTTGATCCCGATTTATGATCCTATCGGTGTGAAACAAGGATTTAATGAAGAACTAATGCCTAAATTTAGTAATAAGTAATTCCTTTGTATGCAAAAAGACTCGAGATAGTGTGGGAGATAAACTCACACCACAAGACATGATACAATGCAAAAGGTACTTGATCGTGATCAAATTCATAAGCGGTAAGCCTACTTGGGCATTGAACATTTATCTCTATGATCAAATTCGTAAGTGTCTGTTTTCTTTTCTTATTACATATTTACCCACACAATTAAGTGAACTTTTCCTGGTATTAAGTTATTGTTGCCATGTATTGACAACTGCATTTGTTTAAACTTTCCAACATGGAAAGTTCTCGCCATTCACCATGTACTCCACGCCAACCTGCAAGCCCACGTAAGGCTTGCAGGCACCATCCACAGCCTCCCTCCCCTATACCTACCCAAGGCATACACACCCGCCCTGCCACTCCCCCCCGTGCAGCTCACCCCATGAAAGAGCTTGCATGCCCCCATTCCCACCAATTCACACTGCCAACAACTTTTAGGAGTGATCATCTATTGTTATCTCCTTTGTATGTTCTTTGCTTTATGAATTATTTTCGCAAACACAGGCATCACATGGAGCAAGAATTAAACCTATGGGAGATTATTATTTTCACACTTCATAAGAAAAAATGGTGCGGTTTAAATAGATGCATGCGACAAGGCACGAACAATATAGTGGATAAATACCTTGAACATGCCATTTGCAAGGAAAAAACAGAGCGAACTTCCTTCGAAGAAGATAGAGTGGCCAACAATTTGGCAAATGCTTCAAAAGTTGTTGTATCGGAAGGAACATCTAAGCATAATGAATTGTAGCAGTAAGTTGTGATGCAGGTCACACTTTTCTTCAGGAGAGATATTCCTTTCTGCAGGTCCTTGTGAGTTTGAACTGAATGTGGTGAAGCTAAACCATAATTGAAGCTACCACTGCCAGCAGAATCCAGATGTGGTTTTCGTTCAGATTCCATTGAATCGACCCCAAAATTACTAGAGCTTCTATCAGACCATGAATTCTCCCCAGTGGTTGAACAGCTTATTTCACGAGGTATAAAAAGGGGATACTCGTTACTGCATAATAAATAGATAGTTATACCATGAGCTGACAAACCTAGATATGATCTGACGTTGTCAGATTTTCACCTAAAGATAAATTTTTATATGGTAAATACCTTCGAGACGATGGACGGGCATCCCAATATGAATCTCTTTGCCATATACGCGAGCATGAACCCTGAAGTAGCATTTTCACACCAAAAATAATCAAAAAGAAAGTCATAATAGCAAATAAAAACCCTCTACGAGCAGAACCATGAAAAAGTACATCGGTTATTTCTTAAGATAAAGTGACTTGGCAGATCATGCATGAAATCTTACCGCAAAACCAGAGTTATGAAGTGGTGGAGCTGCCAAGATCTGGACAACAATATTCAGAAGTTGCACCATATATCTGTTATTCAACATGTGTGATTAGACAAATTAAAAATCACCTGGATTAATGGTGTGTTACCAAGATCAGGAGATAGAAAGATCCTTCATTTGTCTTTAGGAGGCATTTTTCCATCAAAAGCTGACATTTACAGATGTAAGAGCCCCTGAAACATGTGAGGGCTAGCTTTTGATAGAAGGCCTTCCTTGAATGGATGTCAGTAAGCTTGGCTATCTTCTGATGTCAGTGAAAAAATGGGTCTCCAATCACCTAAGGCTTTCACCAATAATATCATTTCATCTCGAGACCAACTTTGCAGGTCATTTAACTGTATAATCTGGGAAAGAACCGCCAAAAACAAGTAAAACCCTTAGACACAGAAAAGAGGGGGAAGAAGCATGTAGGGATCAAAGGAAGACTCTGCAGGCCCTGAAATGGGCTTCTCGATATGATAATTTGAAACATTTTTTTCTCTAACACCTACACAATTATATCTCTATGCTACTTCTTAAGCAGAATCTCTTCAGGATATATGGAACGACTAACACGATTCCAGAATATCCTACTTGCAACTCATACTAACCTATCTCTAACACCAACAGGATTAAAGAATATCCTACTTGCCTAGACTTGATTGCCGGTTTCATTGAACATGAGATGATTGTTGCAGCTGATGAGATGTTTTGGTTACAGAGATTGAAAGAAAAATCAGTAAAGAGATAAGGTACTCAGAGAACTCCGATGCCATGTACATAACGTAACAGTCTGTAGCCAAGCCTTTTGGCACATACCCCAATCCATCAAGACTGTCAAATTGTAAAAAAGGCTTAAAGCTCAAAACCATTAGATTGTTTGCCTTCATAAGATTGTCAGCAACCCTCCATGCAAAGAGGTTGCCATTGATTGAATTGTTTAAATCATCTGATTGGTGTGGCTTTTGACAATAGCTCATACACAAGATGGACAACATATTGCATGGTCTGGAATGATCGGTGTGTGTGTGTTGTAGGAGGTAGCAAAGGAGACTAACTTGATAAAAATGACCATGGACAGTGATCAGATCCGCTCCCCTCAACAAACTTTGGCAACCCTGTTCAAAACGAGGACAGGCTCGACAAAAAATTACTAGAAACCTTTGGTCTCATCAATGCATACGATTGCAACACTTCAAAAATGTCGGATAAGATGTGTCCGTGAAATTTAACTGACGGAAGAATAAGACGCCAGAACTGGCATATCTTAAGAAGCATAGGATGCAAGAGAACATAAAACTGGAAGGAATCCCTTATAAAAACATAAGGTATAGTTTACGAATGAACAACATATCTAAGACGCTTAGGATGCAAGAGAACATAAAAAAAAATTTGTTCACAAAAAATACTAACCCCAATGAAGCTGAAAGTTCTTCAGATGGAACAGAATGGGGATCGAGTCCTCTAGGCAAGCGTGCATTGCATATTTGATCATATGGGCCACTGAAGCCATCTTTCCTTTCTCCGTCTAAGTTCACCTGGAAAAACAAAGTGAAACTATGTCAGACAAAAATAGATGTGAACAAAAGATTACCCACAATAAAAAAAAAAGAAAGAGATGTGGAATTATTGTCAACATTCAATAGTTATGGCACCCAAGACCATATTTGACCTGTCATGGTAGGTATCCATATCAATATAGTTGCCATGCCATATGCATATGGCATTAAATGGTACGTTCATCTGATTCTACTTCTCATTATTTAGATAAGATTCTACTCATTATAGTCAACAGTCAATACATATACAAGACATTAAGGTCTTACCCGGCGTTGCGGAAACAATTTGCAGATCTGTTTTAAAACCACTGACTGTTTGTGAAGACGTTCGGAGGTAATTGCCATCTGCAACAAATGCAAAAGCAATCCATGAATCAATCCTACATATATATATATATATATATTAGTAAGCTGTGCTTGAACCTGCAACCTTGAGGTTGCAATATTGCCTCCCTTCCATTGTGCTACAGGCTCAATCCCCAAATCTTCAGATACTAACCATGAGCAAACTGGAGTAATAATGTATCCAAACATTCCATACGAAGTATTTTTTTTTTATAGATAAGCTAAGCTCGAACCTGCAACCTTGAGATTGCAATATTGTCAACCTTCCATTGTGCTACAGGACCAAGCCCTACATTCCATATAAAGTAAATCTAAGAGTATGTTATTGTATGAAATTCGTTATTTTGAAGTAATGAAGTTACAAAAATCACTAGTTTAAAAAAATACTGTGGTTGGTACAAAGGTGATTATATTTCCTTAGGTACAAGATGTTTTAAAATGTTCATATAAGTGCCCAGAAACTAAACTTCATTAAATACCTAGAAATATGCACATTCATTTGCATACTTTTGACAAAACCGACTCCAACCTAGATGGAAACTTTTTTTATGAATAACCACTTTATATTATTATTATCATTATATGATTTTATTACTGCTACATAAAGGAAGGGAAAGACTCTCCCCAATACAAACAAATATCAAAGCTCCCTCACTGGCAAAGGGTTTTGCCGTACTATTAGCTTCTCTTTGTATGTGCTTTCATTAAATGTCGAGGCACGGAGAGACCATAAGCTTCATCCAAACATGGAAATGAGTGTCATGTTCCATCATTACTTTCTAGAGATCCAAACACTAAATTGGCTTGATCGCATTATATAATGATTGAGCCACCATACTGATCTTTGAAGAAACATAAGGCTGTCCAAAGAACTCTAAGCTCAACTTAACTTGAATCCCTTGCAATTCATAAAAAGTCAAGATGATTACGGACTACTACAACTCTTCTGGTAGAACCAGATTCCTATCGGAGCTTCCATTCAAATTTAATTTTAAAATCCCTCTGGCAGATTCCCTCACCTTTCTAATTTCCTGTCATCACAGATTTTGCTATAGAGGATTGGTTTCCAATCCCTATCATTACCTTGAGAGAAAACCCTTGGATCTTGACTCCTATACTTGGCCAAGACGTTGAATGGAAAGCTTTATTCGCCTTGATACCCAGCTCATAGGCTTGTGTGCACTGTATGTGAAAAAATATTTACCTTCTAAACACTCCACAAGAAAAAATAAGGAAGAACATCAACCCACCAAAGAATTTATCTTTTACCTCTAAGGCAGATTTCCCCATCCCACACATAGGTCTACTAACTTCTACAAAAACACCCATTCCACCACATGGAGTTTGAGAAGAAATTCCAAACCTCTCAAATTTTCAGGCAATGCATTAAGAGATGGTTAATTATTTATTCCATTAGCTCACTCACACATGATGGCAGGAATTTGGGACTTGAACTTTCAATGTTGAAGGTTACCAATGGTGAGAATTTTATTTTTGATGATTATCCAAGGGATCGACTCTAGAGAGGGAAAGACCTTGCCATCCTCGTAAATGAGGAAAGATGGAGCTTCCTTCATGCTGAACATAGCTCTTACAAATATTTTACAACATATGCATAAATTTTAATTTATTGAAAAACATAGTTATTACATATACACATCTACAGGCCTAATCGATGTATTTAATAAAAGTATGTTCTAACATATGTATATTTACATATGTATTGTTTATTTATCTTTTTTGTTGATATTTACGTACGTATTATAAAATAATCACATGCATAAACACCTAAATTTTATAACTATATATATATATATATATATATATATATATATATATATATATATATATATATATATATATATATATATATTAAAGTTTATAACCTAATTATTCATAAATTAAATCCTACAATTGGATCGTTTTGGGTCTAACAATTTTTTTCGGTAATTTTGGATCTATTTAATTTCTTTATATTATTTTTTATATATTTTTTCACTTTTAACTAATTATTGGATAGAGGAGATTACAAATATATTCGTTATTGGCTGGCTCAACGTGACTTGCAACAAATGTTGCCTCCATGAACATTGTGTAGCCCTCAATATTGGGCTTTTGACATGGAGAATTACAAGGATTGACATGTGACACATCACCCTACGATAAGATGGACCAGTTTGCCTTCCAGAAATGCAAAAAACCCATATACTTTCACCATCCTTAACTAAACAATCAGTCACCTCACTCACAATGCATGATAAAAAGAACCAAAGGACTTGCCAAAAGTTTATCTTAGAGTACGCAACCCTCCAAGGAGACAAATTGCTAAATACAATCTAATAAACGGGCTACAGCTACAAACCTCCATCTCCGGAAAACCTAAATATACAGCTATCCTCAGAAATCTAGTCCAGCACATAACATGTGAGATAACCAAGCACGCTGCGTTGCCCATCTCCAGATGTATGTCATATAAGACAATTGAAGCATATGGCATTATTTAGTCCCTATATCCGTCTAATATCCTATCAGCATGGATGCACTAGAGATATTTTAAGAGACCAATGGGCTATAGCGGACCTCCCAAAGAAGGGAGTATTCTACACATTGAGCTACAAGTGATCAAACTAAGGGTGAGAGAGCTCGAGACCATGAATCAAAATCTCGGCTGAAATTTCAAAATTTCGGCCGAGATGACTCGGTTTCGGCCTGACCCGGGCCGGAAATATGCAAGTTATCGGACCCCTCCTGGAAAAATAAAATTATCGGCCGATAATTTCGAATTATTGGCCGATAATTTCGAATTATCGGCCGGTTTCTAGTTTTCAAAATTTTTTAAAGGGTTTTAAAACCCATCTTTTCCCTTGATTGCTTCATTAACAGCACAAAAAAACTAAAAATGGAGGAGAAGAAGAAAGGAAGGGGGGGAGAAAAAATAATTCAAAAAACCCATCTTCTTCTTCTTCTTCTTTTTCCTTTTTTCTTCTCCTCCCAACTTTTTTTCTTTTCTGCGGTGGTACATACATTATATATGTTACCAACTTACTTAGGAGAAATAAATGCGTTGAACTAGTATATGGTATTATCTTGTGCAGGGAGGTCAGATAACGGGTCTTTTTTAGCCGTCAGATTGGTCAAACCTCGAGTGATGCATAAATTTTTATGAGCTGATTGACCCAAAAATATTTTTTTAGGGAGATTTAAGTCATCTGATTTGTGGACTTCATATCAACCATTATTTTCAATTTAATGGCTGATATTAAAAACTATTAATCAATGGTTTAAGATGGGCCCTAAAGATTTTAAAATTGGTTTAAGATGGGCTGTACTTTTAAAAATTGAAACCCATAATTTTTAAGGGACCGCCTCTCTTAATCATCATTGGTGTTCAAATGATTTTACACCATCAATGATTTAAGATATGGGTGATCCGAACTATCAAAGTGACGGATCATATGTTGAAGTGCAGCATGCCTAAAAATAGTATTTTAAGGAGATCTAAACCATCAAATCCATTGACTATAATATCACCCGTTGCTTTTGGTTTTAATGGCTGATATTAAAGTTTGTCAATCGGATTGTTGACGTCCACTTATTCGCATATTTCATTGGGCTGAGATTGTCATTCCAATTAGGGAGATTTAAGCCATCTGATTGCAGTCATGATAGGCCCAAAAATATTTTTTAGGGAGATTTAAGCCATCTAATTGCAGTCATGATAGGCCCAAAAATATTTTTTAGGGAGATTTAAGCCATCTGATTTGTGGAGTTAATATCAATCAATGTTTTCAATTTAATGGCTGATATTAAAGACCATTAATCATTGGTTTAAGATGGGCCTAAAGGCATAGATTTTAAAATTGGTTTTAAATGGGCTGTGCTTTTAAAAATTGAACCCCATAATTTTTAAGGGACCGACTCTCCTGACCGTCATTGGTATTTAAATGATCTTACACCATCAATGGTTTAAGATGTGGTGATCCGAACCATCAAAGTGACCGATCATATAGTGAAGTGTAACATGCCTAAAAATAGTATTTTAAGGAGATCTAAGCCATCCGATCCATTGATTATAATTGCACCCATTGCTTTTAGTTTTAATGGCTGATATTAAAGTTCATCAATCAGATTGTTGTTGTCCACTTATCCACATATTTCATTGGGCTGCGATTGCCATTCCAATGATAGATTGCTACTTGGACAATTTAGATTGATGGCTGATAAATCAAACTTCAATGGTGTGAGATTTAAAAAAAAGGCATTGTAGGGAGATTTAAGCCATCATAAATAGCCCAAAAAGGTATTGTAGGTAGTTTTAAGTCATCTAATTTGTGGCCTATAATGTCAAAAAGTTTAAAAATAATAATAATAAGTAAAGTTCGGAGCATATTTTCAAAAAAATCCGAAATTTACAGATAATTTGACCGAAATTTGACCAATTTACGGTTTGGGTCATGAACGAAACCAAAACCAAAACCGAGATTTTGATCCATGCTCGAGATGAAGTGCTAAGAGGATTTGGGTTAAATCAAACTCTCTGGTGGCAGTGGTGTGTATTGTGAGGTCAAGTGTGCTTCATGGCATGTCAAGACCATTAAATAACATTAGTGGATGGCTCAAAATGTACCAAGGAATGGAGAGTGACTCCACTTCTGAAAGAAGGGAACCAATGTGCTGATTCCCTTGAGGCCATGCTAGGGGATATATATCCCGTGCTGACCCGGCATGTAAAAACCCGAAAATTTTGATTCCCGAACCATACAACTCGTGATGCGTACCTGACGGGTCACGCATTCCAAGAAAATAAAGCTGATCTGATGAGGGAAATAAGAATGAGAATCTAAGGTGAAATGACTATTAGATGAGATGATGTAGACTAAGGTGTGGTGTATAGGTGTAACACCCAACCTAAGACCTAAGTATAAAAGTTAGACTTAGAAAGGAAATTTGTTTCCTTGCCTTTGTTGAGATTCTTGTGTAAGAGAGTAGCCTTGTGAAAGGAGAAGAGAGAAAGAGGGCTTTTTGCTCCTACCAACTAGTTGAAGGAGGAGTTAAATTCGTGTAGAAGCAGTTCGATCGTAAGAAGACGTGCTCTCGAAACCTTTGACGTGTGGGAAAAAGAGAAACTAGAGATCTAAAGGCCTAGGGATCCATGTGCAAGTTCTGAGTTTTAGGTGAGGATTTATGGTTTAAATCATTTCATTTATGATTGTAGATGAACAATAAATGCCTTAGGAGAGTTGAGTTAAATGTGTGAGGGTGTGATGTAAATGGGCAATAGAAGTCCTAAAAATCGTAATAAATACGATGGGTTTTGAGAGAGAACAAAACGTAAGAAGAAAAGCTCAAAGAGCTGGGTTTCTGACAAAATCGATCGATCGAAACAAGAATCGATCGATCAATTTTGTCAGGAAATGGTTATATAAACAGAACAAAGAGTTGTGTTTTCAGAATTGGAAACCAATCAATCGAATGGGATTTCGATCGATCGATCGATTTGGGACTCGCGAGGATCTGAGACAGGTCGCGAGGTTCTCGCGCGGTTCGAGTGGCTTCTGTGCACAGCATCGCTAGGCTGGTTGGTGACCTCGTGATGATGCTCGCCAGGTTGTGTGGTGTCCTTGCAAAGATGCTCGCCAGGTTGCTTGTGAACTTGACAAGATGAAGTGTGAAGCGAGATTGGTTTCTGAGAAAACCGATTGATCGATTTAGGAATCGATCGATCGATGTGTGAAACTGATCGATCGGTTTGAGAATCGATCGATCGATGTGTGAAACTGATCGATCGGTTTGAGAACCGATCGATCAAGTGTGAAACAACTTATACAAACAGAGAATTGCATTTTTCTGAAGGAAACCGACTGATCGAGATATATTTCGATCGATCGATTTTCGAAACCAATCGATCAGATTGGGATTCGATCGATCGATTTAGTCTGATTCTGGCAATTGCCAGTTTTGGGAAAGACAGCTTTTAAGACCTCTTTCGCTTCTTTAGTTTTGACGTGTAAGACATGTGTTGATGTGTTCTAGGTTCGGACTATGAACGTGTGATGTGAAGGTACCATCGTGAAGAGCAGACTTCGTGTGGATTGCGTGTGAGGTAGGAAAAATTCTATAACATGTACCTTGTTACGATAAGCATATGAATTATGATGTGATATGTGTGTGTGTGCGTGTGTGTGTGTGAAAATCATGAAACCTTGTCATTTCTATTACATGAGCGTTGTACCCAGATTCAAGTGTGATAAGTGTGTGTGCGTGACATGCGTGTGTGTGCGAGCCTAAATTCTTCAATCATAAACCTAGTTATAAATTATCACAATACACGGTGATGAACTATAAGTTATCCTTGCACGTTGATTTAAGGTTTGAATGTGAATACCCAACCAATACGGCGGGATAACCGTGACCGACACGGCGGGATATCCGTAACCGGTACGGCAGGATATCCGTACAACTTTGTGTGTCGAGTGGACCGAGAATGGTCAAAGTGAATCAAGTGACCCTGGTAACGGAGTTCAAGGCTTGACATCGTGAAATAGTTCATTGAACGACGATAGTGGGTATTCCATCGGTATAATATTGCGGCTCTCGAAGCTATATATGCTCGGGAGAGGAATTAAGTTATCGATTTAAGTTTTTCCTTGGTGTGAGATGTGAAACCTTTGTAAACCATGTGTTAACTTCAGAATTCGCATATGATTCATTTCGCTTTGATCTAAATGTTTTTCAATGTGTTTTCCAATTATTTCAATTTCAGTCATGAGATATGTGTAATGTGATCCAAATGCATGCTATGGATATTTTCTCTATTGAGCTTGGATGAAGCTCACCCTTCGACTATACGTCACAGGTTCAGGTGAAGACGCGGGTACCGGGAATATTGATTTGAAGGACTCCAAGTACATTCCGAGGGAGGAGTCAGAGCCTCCGCCTGAGGAGCTCTTCCAGCCGAGATAGTGACTTAGTGTGAGATTTTGTGTAGATTTGGCTTGGTACGTCCAACCATTTTGTTTAGCAGATACAGATGCTTGTAATTAAATCACATCATTGTTTTGTGAACCATGTTTCGGTAAGAAACGGCCCTTACCGGTAGTTCTTTTCGGTTCTTTTGTTCATGTGCACTCGCATGGAATTAGAACTGTTATTTTTGTGAGCGCTACTTTGATATTAGAATTGGAGATTTCTTTTGTAGTATAAGTTTGTGCTTTGTTCCGCTTTGCGTGTGGATGTGTCAAGTGTTCTGTTCGATGTGTTTGGGGTTGGTCTTATGGACCGACCTGACAGCGCAGATTTCCAGGGCCGAAAATCCGGGCTGTCACACGGCACGTGCTAACTTGGGCACACGTGTGCTTCGGGGGTTAGTCGGGTGGTCTAAGAGGCCCGCACACAATTTGATCTTCAAAGAATATATAGCTACAAAAAAGAAAGCTTACATGGCTTAAGCTTTGAGTACAAATAAGGTTTGGATAGAACTTTTCGAGCTGCCCCACCCGATTTTTTTCCAACTGCATTGAGGAAGCAACGGTTAGTACCAGAAAATGGAGGACAGCATCTTGATGCTAAAGACAAACTGAAGTAGTCATTTAATGTTCATTGTTCAGTTAAAAAATTATGGTGTGAGAGGTAATTGTACTACCGTGACAAAAGCTGAATCAAGCAACCCGTATTTAAGCTTCAAATCATTAGACATCATCTCAAGCTTAGCCTTCCCTGCAAGATCATCAATTGTTCAACCTGTAAGCAATAGAAGGAAAAAGAAAGAGAATATTCAAAATTGGAAATCAGATTGCAGGTGCACATTACCTATGAAGGAACCAACCTTGCAGGAGTTGTTTCTCTGAAAGACGAAGCCTCTCCTTCAAACGCGCAAGCTTCTCATTTTGAGATACTCTCCAGTTGAGCTGATCATCGGCTTTATTCTGGAATGGATGGCACAATTAAACAAGAACATTAGAATTAAATGACGAGATAATAACACTCATAACTGTGTACGATGTCTTATATGAAACATGAGAACAAGTAAGAAAGACGAATATTAAAATACATTTAAACCAAATGTGGTTAGTTTACCAGATTAAGCCTTAGCCTTCTATAAACTACATTAAGCTTTTTCACTAGTTTTACACCAAGGTTCCATTTAATTACCCTACTTGAACAAGACATAGATACTTTTGATAGGAGATATTTAATACTCATCAAGAATTTGACAGACTGAATGCACAAAAAAAATTGTAGAATTTATTATTATAATATGTTGTAATTGATTGAACTTCACTGTAACTTATTGATATTAACCAATCAAAAAAAAAAAACTTATTGATATTAACTGAATCTGCATGAATCAGCTCCTCATGGAAATCTTTCCCTAAATTTCTGGATGGGCACTAGTATACGAGAACGTATGTAACCAAGAAACCATTTGTATAAAAAAACAGTGTTCACCACTTATTGGATACTGGAAGTTGTAGATGCAGTTTTCAGGCTGTAACCAGTAAGGGATACAATTTGAAACGTATATTTAGTTCCTCTACATATATCTCCATACTAACATCCGGGCTCCCAAATGATACCATATGATGCTCAGCTTGGTCCAAAGATGCATCTTTCAGCCAAAAAACAAACTACAACTCAGGGATTAGAACAGTTTTATCACATATTATAGCAAATGAAATTGTATTGCCTGGTACAAATATTATGAGTTCCTGTTGGACATCGCCATTGGAAAATAACGTACCGTAATTCGTGCAAAGGTAATACAAAGAAATATATAGTTCATATTGCTGGATCAAGAATTTACTATGTACCGAATCTAATGATCTTTTGCTCCATGCCATAGAGTAATTCATGATAGCATAATTAATTATTTAAGCATAATAGGAATATACAAAAAATGGAACTTTTGACACAAATTTTCAAATGGGAAATATAGAACCTTTGCGATGAGCTCCTCACTCAATCTCATGTATAAAGAATCCCGGACACTCTTCAATGATTTCTGTGATGTATTGTAAGCATTTAATCTGCCAAAAAAATGTAAAAAGGAAACAACTGAAAATATTAGTAAGACAAGAAATCAAGACCATGTACTGAGAATTCGAGACAATGAATTTTAAGCAATATTCCTTACCTATGTTTACCAATATAGACAAAAAAAAACAAAAAGGGTATAGCAAATTTTCACCAGCTAACTCCACGGATTTTTTCTGTTTATCTAATTCTGCTATTTTTTACTTTTTACTGCTGACTAATGGTTAACAATAATAAACTCCAAATATATGGAACAAAGTGGCAATGGTGATGAGTGAATATTATTAAAGATCCCAAAAAAATGTGTACAAAGGGCTTAAGCCCCAATAATCAGACCATAGTCATAACATCAGGAGTTGGCAATAACGGCAAGGGGTCTTAAGTCGGGAAAAATCAGTAAAAATAGGTCAAACCGTCAAAGTAAAAAAACATCGGAAAAAACCACAATATATATATATATATATATATATAAGGATATCATGATATATTTCAAGTAAAAATAATGAATATAAATATAAGAGGATATCATGATATATTTCAAGTAAAAATAATGGTATTTTCATGAACAAAATAGTACAAAATAGGCAAAACTTAAAAGCTGTTTCATGAACATACTAAACAAAAAAGTATAGTACCCAAAGGGTTTTTTACCCAAAGTATAAGTTGAAAAAAATAAAATAAAATTGGACCACATCACAAACATCGCCAATTAATCAGCCGAGTCGCGACTTGACAGTAAATCGCGGACTTTTTCCGATTTTTTTAAAAAGTCAAAGAGACTTGTGACAATGAATCAGACAGCTTTCAGAATTCAGCACTACAAATAAATCAACCTGAAAGTCTCTCTCTTCAGCAAGAGAATCTGCCTCATAAACAGTGACCTCCCATGCAATTCACTAGTCTCCCGAGACCAATTTTTACTAAAAGAAAGATCCTCTATAAAACACAGATATAATTTTTCCTTTTAAACCGTAATAAGGGTGTGAAAAGAGCCAGGTTCAGCAGGAATAGTTGTGTGATCTTATTCAAGAAAGCGAAATGAGAAATATTCCTACTGAACGTAGCTGCTTTCCCATTCAGGTTAAGCATGAAACAGAAAATTCACGTCAATGTTGATCAATTCATAAGTTCATCAATGTTTAATAAATTATACTCAATACAATATGGGCATGTTTCTCCTGTTTCACATAACGTGGCTGCAAAAAAGGGTAAGGCCCAGAAGAGGTATCTGAAGTGACTTACTATAAGGCATGCAACCAGAGTGTCAGCAGTAGCAGTGGGGTCAATCTCAAACCAACAACCTTGATTAATGCACTGCTAATTTTGAGAACCAAATCAGTAAAAGGTCAAAAGTAATTAGTCACTGATTTGTGTGCTCATAAATAGCAGTGTGAATCCCGAGGCTTGACCATATGGGGAAAAGGAGGCTGATCCAAGTGCATGCTGGCACTTGGGTCAGGTACCTAATACCAGCTCATCTGAACCTGTAGGTTTTCTCAGCCAGGTTGAGTGTCAAACAGGAAATTTACCTTTCGCATTTTACAAACAATACCAACTCTTTGATCAATAAATTCACAACAATCAAACAACCAAATATATCAAGTAACTGTCATAAAATAACAAAATTATCACTAGTAAAAAATTTCATCTACAAGATACCAAGATAATTAACAGTGCACTCGCCAATAAAATATCACTACAGAAAATAGGATTAATGCAGGTTGGATGAAATGGAGGCAAGCAAGCGGAGCATTGTGCGACCCAAGAGTTCCACTTAAACTGAAGGTAACCACCTCTAATGAAACACTTTCACTACTCCTACATTTCATTCGGAAAGTCATTAGTAGAGATGGTTGCCAAAGCCGCCTATTTATGCTCGACTCCAAGAGCCGAGAGAAGCTATTCTTCTTTCCGAACTGCCATTTAAACCAGACGACGTTGGTTAGACCTGCCATGTCAGATGGCATAGAAGGCTGGGCTACGGGAAAAAAAAATGAGAAGAAGATAGAGTACATGTGGGTGAGACGTATATGTTTGTATAGAAGTGTGGTTGAGTACATAAGTGGAAAATTAAGAGTGGCGCGCATAAAGGAAAAGATTACGATATGTTGCCATACGCATAATGACAAATTTCGGCATAATTTGCCAAATTTTCACTGAAATTCACCAAAACACGATCAGACAACTTTCTGTGAAACTTTGGCGATTTCGCAGAAATTTCTTCAAAATTAACGGAATCTTTTTTATTTTGATCATTTTTAAAATAATAAATGATATTTATAGAAATTAAATATACTTTTTTGTACTCACCAAGTTTTCCCGAAATTTTTACCCAAATTTATTCGGGATGAACCGAAACAACCCCCCATCGAAATATTGTCGAAAACCAAATTTGTGACTATAGCTGGAGGTGATTTGAACATGTCCATCAGAGCTAGAAGCAGACTCTATATTAAAGGGTTGAGACAATATAAGAAAATTAAAGTAGGAGAAGAGGAAGACCAATGAAAACTTGGAACGATGTAATGAGAAGGGATATGAAGGATTGCGAGGTCACAAGGAGCTTAGCACTGATTAGAGAAGAGTAGAGAAATAGGACACACAAAGTCGACCCCAGATAGATGGGATGAGAGCTCCTCTATCACAACAAGTTCACCATAATCACAATACATAGATTGAGTACTTATTATCTATAATACTTAATTCAGTGCACACCATGCAAATGAAAAGCGGGTTCAGAGCGAACCATTTCACCATTTGATTCGGTCCATTTGGGCAAATTTGACGAATTTGAGTCAAGGTGATAGGGTCATGCCTTATCAGCCCACGAAAATGAGGGAATGGGAGTCCTCACGTGACGAACACGATTTGAATTTTGAATTGTAGAGTGACTTTATTGATTTTATTCACTAATCCATTAAACTATAAATAGGCCTCTAGAGACATGAAGTAACTAAGTAAATAGCTAAATCGTAGCTTGTGCAGTTACGGGTATGTAACATTGCCCTGTCCTCAAAACGCACCATGACCTCATGGCCAGAATTCCAGAAACTTTTGCTGTAATTCAAACCACGATTCCCAGGTGGCATCCTCAAGAGGCATTCCGTGCATTGGATGAGCATTTCAGTAATCGCGCGAATGTGATGTTTGACCAAGCGGCGATCCAAAACCACAGCTGGTTCAGGACGAAGAAAGCCTTCTTCAGTTAGCGGTGGAAGATCTGCCATAGGTTGAACTGAAGCACGAAGCTTCTTCTTAAGACGAGCAACGTGAAAAAACGGATGTGTAGACACCCAAATTTGGCCCAAGGCCCGATCGGAACACATTTCGAGAGATGTGCACTTCTGAGCTTTTGATGGCATGTATGAAACCCTTAGGAACCTTACCAAACCCTTAGGAATCAACCCTAACCTTCTCAAACCCATTAGAACCCTTCCTGGACTAGTGTTGACGGGGACGTCGACATCGTAGACATCGGATATGGACCTTTTCGCGTGTACCGACGTCGGAAGAAGCGGAATGGAAATTAAAACTAGGCGAGAGAGGACATTCTGGAAACCGCAAGAAGAAGTGCCGCAGCAAGCCCTCGCTCGAGCAGTTATAATCCTCGCTCGAGCGGGTCCAGCGACGAAAATTTTCTTTTTTTTTCTCTTTTTAGTCTTTTATTATTTTAGAACTCTTTTAGTGCGAGTTTTATTTCGTTTGGGGTTTTCTTAGCCTATATAAAGGCCTTGTAAACACTCTATTAAGGAGATTATTGATTATGAATGAAAAGAACTTTTGCTTATGTGTGCTTGAGATGAGCCTCTACGAAGAGTGAATCTTCTTCCCGAGAAGGGTTTGGTGCAAAGCCAAGGGTGTGAAGCCTACAATTCTATCTACCTCTTTTATCTTTGTTTGCGTGATTCTACAACCCTAAATCGATCATCTTCTTGTGAAATCCTAAACCCTAAATTTCTCTAAATCCTTGAATCGATCCGATTCAACAATCATGAAACCAGTGAGTTATTAAACCTTACACCTTTTTGATATTGAGAAAATCGGTGATCCCATCATTGAATCGTGAGCACCCTAATCTAGAAAAAACCTAGAGTTCTATCTCTAGGATCGTCTGTATTGCAACCTAACGGATCTAAGCGCTTTCAAGAACCACTGCTAAATTATGCGTGATTCTCCCAAGGAATACTACAAAAACCTGAGGTATTCGTTATATTTGCAAGTTTTATTGTTTAATTTAATTCCAATTTAATTTCGGCAAAATCAATCATATCATTCACGTAGTTTAGGGTGTAAATCTGCGTCGATTTTTGGTATCAGAGCCCTAGGTTCTAGGTTAGGGCATACTGTGTGACATTGCATTCATTGCACTTTATTTTCATCACATATTATTTCAGTTTTGGCCAAAGTATTCATCTTGCATTCCATTCTAGAGCCCGTCAGTAGTAAACTGTGTCACCATAGACATGAATGAGATTGCCGAAGCTCTTAACGGCATGAGGGCTGACCTAAAATCGATCAATGATCGAATGACTGTCTTAGAGGCAGCCCAAAGGACTCTCAAAACATCCAATGAGAGATTGTTAGACCGAGCCAATCGGTTGAGCGAGGTGATGAGTACTTTGAACCACCAAGTGGCGTAATGGTCCCACGTTTTGAGCGAAATGGCTACCAACATAATGGGCGGAATCATAGGTTTGATCATCATGGAGATGACTACGACTGGAAGGAAACTCCTCAAAAATGTCAGAGTTGAGTTCCGAGCTTTCGATGGAAGACTAGATCCTCGGGTCTTCCTTGATTGGTTATCCAATATGGACCCGACACTTTGAGTGGTTTGGCATGGCGATGAGAGGTGTTAGACTTGCTAAGATGAAGCTCATAGGCCAAGCGCTCTTTTGGGTCAACGTTGAGCATCGAGCGAATGCGGGTTGTACTCCCATTACCCATTGGGAGGACATGAAGGGCGACTTCTGAAATCGTTCCTTCTTCATACTACCATCGTCTCCTTGACCAATGGCAAAATCTGCGCCAAGGTAGTATGCGTGTCGGATTACATTGGCAAATTTGAAGAGTTCATGATGAGAGCCAAGGTATCAAAGACCCCAAGTCACTCTATCCAGTTCGTCTGGGATTGAGATTTGACTTGCAAAGAGTTAGTCTCCCACCTGTTGAGACTCTCGTAGAGTGTTACGCTTGAGCGATATTTGAAAATAATGATGACTAAGGCGATCTGATTTTCACACTAGTCAATTGTCTTGGCGAAGTGAAATCTAGTCTTTGAAACCACTTTGCCAAACCCATAACCCCATCTACCAATGTGAGGTTTGACAAAGGTAAAGGTGTAGTCGGAGAATCCTCGAAGAGTGGGTCTCATGTCAAATGCTATAAATGTCAAGGTTGGGACACTTTGCGCCCAATGCCCTCTGAGAGACCCACTGAGGAATCTCTTCATTGTGGGGAAGGAGAAGAGAGTGAAGGAGTTTATGAGGAAGAGGTCTTTGGTGAATGCCACACCTAGTGGCGAGGAAGGTGATAGCATGGGTGGCGCTCTAGTTGTGAGGTGTGCCTTTGCACTGACCTCAGCAGGATGAAAAGGAGGATTGGCGAAGGAGAACATCTTCCACACCTTTGCCACATGTGGGACAAAGAGTTGTAGGGTAATCGTGGATGGCGAAGGCTGCACCAATGTGGTGTCGAACATCTATCACCCGCTTAGGGCTTACACAGAAGCCCATCAAGACCTTACAAAAGTCGCATGGGTTGACTCTTCATCCATTCCGTATCTCATAGGTGTCGTGTACCCATACGTTGGGTTCATACTGCGACACCTTATGGTGCGATGTGGTGCCAATGGATGTGGGCCACATTATCTTAGGAGGCCATGGCTCTATGATTTGAGCGTGACTATTTTTGGGCGATCTAACATTTTATGCGTTCAATTACAAGGGCGAAAATCACTCTTAACCTTTGGCTCCCAAAGCACCATCGATCAACGAGTTGAGAAGAAGGAGTCAATCAAGGCCATCAATATTGTGACCCCTTGAGTTTGAGAGAGCATCGAAAGATGAGAGTGTTGTGTATGTCGTTATTCTTGTTGAGAGTACTTACGAGTCGATGCTGTGAGTACCCCAGGAGGTAGAGCCCATCTGAATGAATTTGCGGATGTCTTCCCGAAGACTTACCTAGTGAGCTCCCTCCCATGCGTGACATTCAACACGCAATTGACTTAGTTCGGATCGACATTCTGCCACCTTACTGAGTTGAATCCGGTTGAGCATGAGTATCTTTGACTCGGCAAGTCGATGACTCCTTCAAAGGGGTTCATAAAAGAGTCTGAGCAGTGTCTTTGTACCAGATTACTCACGCCTAAAAAAGATGGTACATGGCGCATGTGTGTGGATAAGCCGCAATTAATAAGATCCTTTATTAAATATCGGTTTCCCATACCACGCTCGATGACATGCTTGACATGATGGTTGGAGCCACTATCTTTTCAAGATAGACCTTAAAGTGGCTACCATCGGTTGTGTATTCGCCCATGGCGATGAATGGAAAAGCCTTCAAGACCAAAGCGGTCTTTATGAGTGGATGGTCATGCCTTTTGGGCTTTCAATGAGCACATTTATGAGGCTCATGACCCAAGTGTTGAGGCCATTCCTTGGCAAATTCCTTGTATACTTTGATGGACATCGATTTCTGATTCAGACAAGGAGCAACACATTCATCCACTAAGGTTGGTTTGCGAAACCTTGAGGAGAGAAGTTATCGTGAATCTCGAAGTGCACCTTCATGCGACATTCTGTTATATTCTTGGGATTCATTGTCTCGGTAGACGGGATGGTTGCGGACCCTGCGAAGGTTAAGGCCATTGTGGAGTGGCCCGAACCTCAGAATATTCATGAAGTCCGTAGCTTCTACGGTTTGGCCACATTTTATCGTCGCTTCATCGAATTTTAGCACCATCATGGCTCCCATTAGATTGCATGAGAAAAGGGAGTTCTATGGAAGCAAAGCATGACGAGGGCCTTTCTTGAGATAAAGAAAATAGTTCTTTGCACGTCATCGCCTACCAGACTTTCTAAAGTCTTGAGTAGCATGTGACGCATCGGGTGTAGGCATAAGTGTCTTTGAGCGAAGGCCACCACATGGCCTATTTTAGTGAAACTCAATGAGTAAGCGAAATACTCCACCTATGACAAGGGTTTTATCGTCGTCCGATCTACGTGGTATTGGAAACATTACACGAGGCCGCAGAATTTGTGTTGTTTTCGACCCGAAGCCTTACGTTTCCTTGCTTCGAGAAAAAGTTGAACTGAGCGCATTGAAGTGGGTGAGTACTTTCGAGGGTTGACATTTGTTTTGAAGCATAAGGCTGGTCTGCGAGAACAAAAGGCTCTTGATCGCTTAGTCGTCGAATCATGACTTTGCGTCTATGAGCACCGAGGTCATCAGTTTGGCGTTGAAGCAAGATTATCTGATTGTCAGATTTGAGGCGAGAATACGTTGCTTTCTTTGAAAATCGAACAACAATAACTCACGAATATACCTACTTTGGATGGGTATTTGTTCAAAGGAATCGTTGTGCATCCTCGCACTTCATTGCGTGACTTCCTCATCTCAGGAGTTACATCTTGGGAGGATTCGGACATTTTAGTAGCGATAAAACCGGTCGCTTGTTGAGGATAGGTTCTATTGGCCTAGCCTTGTGAGAGATGTCTCTAGGGTTAAGTAAAACAATGTTGTACACCAAGTTACAAAGCATATAAAACAAAATACGCTTGTACACCTTTGCGTCACACCCCGTGGCAAGACGACTCTATGGATTTCGTGCTTGGGCTTCCAAAGACTCAACGGAAGCACGATTCCATTTTTGTGGTAGTGGGCTTTTCCAAGATGGACCACTTCATACCCTGTTTTAAAACCTCCAATGCGGCTCACATAGCCAAATTATTTTTCGGGGAGGTTGTGCGTCTACATGGTTTACCCCAAACGATTGTGTTAGATCGAGATGTGAGATTTACGATTATACGGAAAACTTTATGGCACATGATGGGTACCATGCTCCAATTTTCTTGACCTATCATCCTCAAGCAGATGGCCAAGCGGAGTCCACCAATAGGAGCTTAGGTAATCTTCTCAGTTGTCTTGTTGGTGATCACCCTAGGAACTTGGGATTCTATTTTGCCTTTAGAGTTTGCATATAACAATTGGTCAATAGGTCCCTAGGTATGAGTCCTTTTGAGGTCGTCCTTGGTCATAGGCCTAGAACACCCATTGATCTAATTCCTATATGCATCTCCATCGAGTTTAAAGTCGGTGATTCATTTTACTGACATATACATGAATTGCATGCGAAATTAGAAAAAGAATTAATGCTAGCAATGAACAATACAAAATATTTGCGGATCTTGCCAGGGCCTTCAAGGAATTCGGTTGGAGATTACGTCATGGTTCGGTTGAGTTAGGCTGGCGGTTCCCATTGGGGCCATAAAAACTCAAGGTGGCGTTGGGCCTTTAGAATTGTGGCAAGGCGGCCCTAATGCATATGTTCTCGAGCTTCCACGATATAAATTGACTCTACATTCAATGTGGAGGACTGGTTCCTCATGTAGCCCACCCCTCACAACCCCTTCCATGACCCAGAGCCCACATTCATTACCACCCCTACTCTTTCCTTCCCCACAAGCAACGGAGATGAGATCGAAGGATACTAGATGATATGGCGATATCCACCCATGATGGTGGAATTCAAAGTACTTGGTCAAGTGGTTTGGAAAGCGGGACTCAAGAACTCATGGGTGGCGAAGGCGAAGTTGACGTTTGAACCGAGCATACTCGGCGCTATCACGTAGCCTTCATCGGTGATGAAGCCTTTTCGCCGGGAGAATTGATGGGGGCGAGCATCGTGAACGCCGGATATGGACCTTTTGGCGTGTCTGGCGCCGAAGAAAGCGGAATGGAAAATAAAACTAGGCGAGAGGACATTACGGAAACAAGGAGAAGTGCCATGACAAGCCCTATCGGCGGGCTCTATAATCGGCGGCCATAGCTTCGCTCGGCGAATACTCCTCGAATCCTCGCTCGAGCGGTTATAATCCTCGCTCGAGCGGGCCCAGCGACGAAAATTTTCTTTTTTTTTCTCTTTTTAGTCTTTTATTATTGTAGAACTATTTTAGTGCGAGTTTTATTTCGTTTAAGGTTTTCTTAGCCTATATAAAGGCCTTGTAAACACTCTATTAAGGAGATTATTGATTATGAATGAAAAGAGCTTTTGCTTATGTGTGCTTGAGATGAGCCTCTACGAAGAGTGAATCTTCTTCCCGAGAAGGGTTTGGTGCGAAGCCAAGAGTGTGAAGCCTACAATTCTATCTACCTCTTTTATCTTTGTTTGCGTGATTCTACAACCCTAAATCGACCATCTTCTTGTGAAATCCTAAACCCTAAATTTCTCTAAATCCTTGAATTGATCCGATTCAACAAGTGAAACCCAATGAGTTATTAAACCTTAGCACCTAATATTAGAGAAAATCGGTGATCCCATCATTGAATCGTGGCGCCCTAATCGGAAAAACCTAGAGTTCTATCTCTAGGATCGTCTGTATTTGCAACCTAACGGATCTAAGCGCTCGGTGAACCACACTGAATTATGCGTGATTCTCCCAAGGAATACTACAAAAACCTGAGGTATTCGTTATATTTGCAAGTTTTATTGTTTAATT
Source organism: Chloranthus sessilifolius (assembly GCA_021018995.1). NCBI lineage: Eukaryota > Viridiplantae > Streptophyta > Magnoliopsida > Chloranthales > Chloranthaceae > Chloranthus > Chloranthus sessilifolius. The sequence continues at coordinate 115,937,114 of CM037594.1, read as the reverse complement.
TAATTCCAATTTAATTTCGGCAAAATCAATCATATCATTCACGTAGTTTAGGGTATCGTCTTGCGTCAAGTGTCAAACCCTCCCGAGCAGTGGTTGGAAAGAGGAGTGCCAAAATTTACACAGACCTCTTCAGGAGCTGTGTTATATACCATTGGAAAGGAGACTTCTCCAGCTTTCCAACAAGCCAAAAATCACCTCAATCGGAGTTGTATATCAAAAGTTATGGCCATTTGAAAATCGGGTCATTTTGGAAGAATTTTTGTCTAGCGCAACTAATAGCTTTTTTCCCCTAGAAATGGCCTAACGCAACTAGTAGTTGTGTCAGGTATAAATGGGTCCCCCCACCCCTCGCGGAGCCAACTTCCAGGCACTATTTAAACACTATTTTACTGTACATTTGAACAGTAACCTCTGGATTTTGCCCCGAAAATCTTGATTGGGGTTTGACTTGTTGACCACCTCGACCTTTGGGGTGTGTTTTGCTAGTTCTGTTGCACCCTTCCCTACCTATTTGCAACCCTTCAAGTGGCTTAAGGCCTCACTCCATCATCCACCATTAGAAACCACCTCCACACCTTTCTAAGCTCTCAAAATCCTAGGAAACCTTAGATTTGAGATTACCTAATTGTTAAACCCATTTAGCTCTTAAGTGGTCTCCTAATCTACCCATTTCCTATAAATAGAGCCCCCCATCCCTTGGTTTAAGGGTTGAGAAATTTGCTTAAGAGAGAAAGAGCTCAAAGTGAGAAGTTCTTCCTCCCTTTTGTGCACTATTTTCACCCAAATTCCAGAATCTCCCAACCTCATTTCAAGCTTGTTCTTGCATCCAAAACCCTTAGCCTAGGTGTGTGTGATCCCCTAGCCTCCCTTCCCTACCTTTTAGCTTCAAGCCTTAGGAGTTAGAACCCCATTTTCCACCATACAAGGCCTTCAAAAGCTCATCAAAGCAAGCCACGCAAGGCTCTCCTACGGTGCTACAAGGGCCCGAGGGCTCCTGCTCTCCCCTTTCTTCTCCTATCTCTTTTTAGCTCCCTCCATCCTCCCATTTGTGCCATTACGCCGCCGACTTTTCGGTAGGAACGAAGGGGCACAAATAGGATTCTAAGCTCTTTTGGGCAAGAGGAAGCCATTTTCTTTTCTTTTACTTTGTTTTAGTCATTAGTAGAGACCGCGTTAAGCGGGTTGATCGGGTGCCTAACACCTTCCCGATCGATAGCCGAAGCCCCTACCCAAGAGCCTTTGGTGTGGACCGGATTCATAGTCATATTTGTAGCACTTCGGTGCTTATAAAAATGAACTAGGTTTCTCGGGACACCGAAAGCTCCGGGTGGCGACTCTATATTTTTTGTTAGCAAGCACATCGCCGCGACGGGACCGTCACGGATCCCACGGTTACACAGATGGCGACTCTGCTGGAAATAGCTTGTAGAGCTTCTCCTTGAAATTTGGCCTTTTTATTTTTATTTTACTAACCATTTTGCTGCTTTTTTTATTGTTCATTTTATTTTATTTTCGTTTTACTCACCTCTACTTTTTCGTCATTTACATGCCTTAGCCGATCGGCGGGCTTACTTGTGCATTGTCTTTATTTTTTCCTTACATTTCCGTCATTTTTGGTGCCTTAGCCGATTGGCGGGCCTACTTAAACATTGTCTTTCAATTTTTTTAATTTTTCGTCATTTAAAGTGCCTTAGCCAATTGGCGGGCCTACTTGTGCAAACATATTCCGACAGTGGACGTCGGCCCGTAGTGGCGGCACGGGGTCATCACCCCCGTCTTTTAGACTAAAGAAAACTTTCATAAAAAAAAATGTATTCAAAAAAAGAAGTTAAAATTGAATCAAGAATAGGCAGCTTAATTAACTTGTTTTTACGGGGTAGATTTTCAAAGGGTTGGGTTTAGGCAGACATACAACCATCCGGGTCTTAGTATGGCGGCAGCCCCTAGTGGCGATGATCCAAAAAAGTCCCAGCCCACCTAGTATCTGAGAAGGCGCTCGCGCCGGAGGTATATCGAGTGGGTTCCCATTCCAAAGCTTAAAACTCTTGGGGAGCGCGCTAGCGAGTTATACCGGACTCAAACCCTTTAGGTGCAGTGAGGAGAGAATCGATCACCAAAAAATAGCTCAGTTCCCGAAAGCCTAGCTTCCACAAAAACCAAAAAAAGACTCATTTTGGGCTGCTGTCTCTGCTGTTATACATTCTGGAGCATCAATTTTTGCCTGGCGCATGTATTAGTTGCGCCAAGGTAAAAATCTGGATTTTAAAGCTGGCGCAACTATTAAAACAGTGCCCTGCAACCTGGGTGCATGTATTAGTTGTGTCAATGCAGTCTTCAACACACGGCCAGAATCATCATGGCCTTCTTCACCTCAAGGTCCCCGTCAGTGTGCTTAGTGCCTTGTTTAGGCCCTGCCATCTTCGACACCCAATATGCCCCCGCCAGTCAAGAGAGGGCAACCTCTTTTTGGCCCATTCCGAGGGATCGGGTTATTTGCCTCGATTTCCGTGCCTTCAATAGATCAAAGGTTCTCCTTCGATTCTTCCGAAGTGCGTCGGAATCGTCGCCGCGGGTCCTGAATTAAGGTACGAGGGCCACCCGAAAAGGGAATTCCAAGCCTCGGAACCGTTGGTTTTTCAAAAAAAATTAAAAAAAAAAAATCAAAAACCCAAAAAAATATATATAGTTTGTGATGCCGACACAACGGCATAATCATCTTGCCCTCCGCCGTCACGTAAGGGAAGAAGGAGGAGGATTTTTGGGCCTTATCCAAGGCACTCTTACCCAACCCGTTCCTGTAGAATGTCATAAGTAGTGGACCCGGCTTGCAGCGATCCGACTCATCCATACATTCTCAACCCACTCCCATTCGGAGAAGTCTTTCCACCATCCCCTCACCCATTGCTTCTAGTTCAAGCCCATTTAGGCGCCCCATTTTCCCCAACCGTCCTTCAAAATTACCAAAGTCCAACACCCATTCTCCATCTTTTGCCCAAACCATGCCCATACCAAATCCATCACATTTCCCACCCATGTCCATACAAAACCCAAACCCATTCTCCCAATCCACATCCATGCCTCATTTCTCATCCTCCACTATAGGCCCGATCCACCCGCATTCACATACACCACTTCCGCCCTATCCAACCCCCCACAAATCCCCCCATCTACCCGGGTCATGCCCATTTGTACCGGGGCCATGCCCGGTTTTTCCCAAACACCTACACCTAACCTTTCGTCATCCCCATACATCCACCATACCTTCCCCTTTCCTAATGACCCATCTCATCCACCCCATATCCCACTACCTACCATGGCCATGCCCAATTTTTCCTCCACATCCCCCTCATCTACGTCTCATCACCCCTTAAATCCACCACCCACATCCGATCCTCCTTCCATCACCATGATGGAGGAAATATTCGATGTCTACTCCTTATGGAAGGCTTCCCAAAACACCCCACATCCACGGACCCATCCCATACCCTAGCCAATCTCCATGCTTCACTCTCCCATGATCCCCATCAACCCCCCATAATTCACACCATCCAAACCCCCATCTTCCACATGCCCCAAGGCCCATTGGCCCAAAACCCCACCACCCATGATCTCCGAGGCCCAATGGCCCAACACCCCATCACCCATTATCTTCAAGGCCCAATGGCCCAAACCCACCAATGGCCCATGACCCATACCCCTCAAAACCCAGTGGGCCAGGCCCACATACCCCAAGGGCCCATTCCCCCAACCCTTACCCTAGGGCCATGGTCCAAACCCATCAAGGGCCCATGGCCCAAACCCACCTATGGCCCATACCCCTCAAAACCCAGTGGGCCAAGCCCACATACCCCCCAAGGGCCCATGGCCCAAACCCCTCAAAATCCAGTGGGCCAAGCCCACATACCCCAAGGGCCCATTGCCCAAACCCTTGCCCAAGGGCCCATAGCCCAAACCCATCTAGGGCCCATGGCGCAAACCCATTTGGCCCAAGCCCAAACCCTCCAAGGGCCCATGGCCCATACCCACCAATGGCCCATGGCCCATACCCCCTCAAAACCTAGTGGGCCAGGCCCATATACCCCAAGGGACCCCGGGCAGCATTGCCCAAGCCCATACCCTGGCCCATGGCCCCAAGCCCTCAAAGCCCGATGGGCCATACCCATCAAGGCCTAATAGGCCAAGATCCCCCAAATCCATGCCCTTTACCCCCCAAACTTTGATCGAGGCCTTGTGGGAACCTACCAGACCCATGGCCCAAGCCCATCTCATACCCTCCACAATACCCCAAAATTTCACTCACCCTCAACCTTCTGGCTAGGTCAAACCCATGCCATACCTCAAACCCAATTTTCCCATGGCCCCACACCCCAAGGCCATCTCAAACCTTCCCCATATCCAATGGCCCCAGGCCCCACCCAAAACCAAACTCCCATTTATCCCATCACCCAACAAACCTTTCCTCACCCCAATGGGCTCACCCAACCCTCACTCATGTCATTCCCATCAACCCATGCAACACTCCACAAGAGAATCTAGCCCTCATTTGCACATTCTGTGAGACCCGGTATGAGGAAGACAAGATTAGGAATAGCGGGGCATATGTCGGGGTGTTGACCAGCCTTAACCATCCTCCCATATTGCCCACCCCTTGGTGGCCCAGAGTGAAGTCCAACCAACGGCCGAAAGCAGCCCCTGTATTGAAAGAGTCAAAGCAGCTAAAAGAACAGTTTGACAAAATATAGAAGCAGTTGATGAAAATGGGTGGTGCTGAAATCCACACCACGGACTTCACAGATTTGTGCTTGTTCGCCGAGGTCCCCCTACCTCCAAAATTCAAAATGCCGGCCTTCGACAAATATAACGGCACCGGCAATCCTATTGCACACCTCAAGTCCTATTGCGGGGATATGTACCACTACGGGGGAGATGAGAGACTACTAATAAAGGTCTTCCAGAAGAGTCTGACAGGTCCGGCCCTGAGGTGGTTCACATCCTTAGAACCCTCCATGATGAAGACGTGGAAAGATCTGACCCACTTGTTCCAAGAACAATATGTCTACACTATAGACATTGAACCGCGTAAGTCAGACTTGGCTCGCTTAAGGCAGAACCCGAATGAGACCTTCAGCGACTATTTGGGCTATTGGAGAAACAGCAGCTCAAGTCGAGAAACAAAATACGGCGATGAAGCGGTCGAAATGATTTCAAAAAACACTCTGCTAGTGATTTCGGACTTCTTGGTGTACCAGCAGCAGTCCAACTTTGCTGATCTGGTAAGAAATGCTAATAGATGCAAGGACGCGATCAAGGAAGGTCGTTTGAATAAAAATGTATCAAGCAGAACTAGTGGGGTCAGGAGGTTTTCAGAGCAAAGGAACGATAAGAGAATCGGGGCCGACGTCCAGAACGTCGCCAATACCAGGCCCAATAATAACGTAACCCCGTTCCAATTTCAAGCAGCGCAACCAGCTCCCATCAGGACAGGGCCAGTACAGAGAGCCAGGAATGGGCAGGGAATGCAAATGACCCCGGAAAGGAGAGCTCGTTATGATCGTGTTTTTACGCCCTTGGGGCAATCTTTAAGTGTACTTTTACTTCTATTAATTGAAAGAGGATTAGTAACTGCGCTCCAACCACGACCTCCCAATCCGATTCCGTATAACTTTGACCCGAATACTCCTTGTAATTTCCACCAGGACCCGGGTCACCCGACTGATCGCTGCTTCCCATTGAAGCACGCGATCTAAGATTTAATCGATGCTGGGAAGATCATTCCCCCTGCACCCACCCAAGCAAACCAGCATGCAAATATTTACCAGGTGCCTTTGCCACCACACCCTATCTGAATAGCAGGTCTCAGACCCACCATAGGGATGGTAGAGGAAATTGAGGAAGAGTATGAATTTGACCCCTCTGATTATATCAGTAACAGAGAAAATTTTGTGGTCCCCTGGCAGCGAGACCAAGAAGAGAGAACCATTGGAGTGATTGAACCCCTGAATCTGGCAGATTATTTTCCTACCCCTACACCAGCAATTGAACCCCTAGATCTTAGGGCCTATTTCCCATCACCCACCCCATCAACTACGTACAAATAAATGCGCATCAACCATATTCCACCACCCCCTTGAATTACCCCATAAGCCATCTGGCCCCAAATTCTCCACTCGCACCCATCAATTACCAATGGCCTACACCCACCCCATTATCCCCATTTCAACCACCCACAAATTCTACCATCCCCGTCAATTCCCTAGTGGCCCATCAAACCTCCAATCCTCCGCCCGCACCCATCAACTACCAATGGCCTACGCCCACCCCATTACCCCCGATACAACCATCGTTAAGCTTCACCACCCTTACCTGGCCCAATTTTACCACCCACCCATCCATCACCAAGGTAAGCCAGGTCTTACCTATCAACCTAGAGCCATCGGTACATGCACTTCAGATACCGGCAGCCATACCTTTCCAGCTCTCAGGACCAACCTATGATCCACATCAGGTCCCACTGAGCTATGAGCAAACCAATGCTAATGCCGACAGCAGCAATAGGGAGGGAGCAGTGGACTTCATTACCAGATCGGGAAAAGTCTCAAAACAGCCCGAGGCAACAACAGCAGCAGCACAAACCCAACCCGAAGGAAAGAAAGATAGCGCAGTGAACCCCTTCGAGAAAATGAGTCGAGAACATATACTGGAGACTCAGCTGAGAAGAATGCCTGCCAATATAACTGTATGGGATCTGTTGATGACGTCCTCACTCCATTTCCAAGCACTAATGGGGGTGTTAAAGAATGCGCATGTGTCCCAACAGGTGAGCCCAGACGAGGTTGGGCAAATAATCGGACAGGTAATGGCACCCAATGCCATTTCATTTTCGGATGCGGATCTGCCGGAGGAGGGAAACAGTCATGCTAAATCCCTCAACATTACTGCCGAATCCGAGAACATGATAATTCCCTTGGTTTTAATTGATAACGGGTCGGCTCCGAATGTGTGCCCGTTGAGGACTACCATCAAGATCGGCGTGGACCCCTATATGCTAAGGCCGACAAGGACTAGCGCTCAAGGATTTGATAATACAAGAAGAGAAATAATGAGAGAGGTCGATTTGGAATTAGTAATTGGGCCCATGACCTTCTCTATACCTTTTCAAGTGATGGATATCAAATCTTCTTTTAATTTATTGATAGGACGCCCGTGGTTACGTGAGGTCGTGGCGATACCTTCTACCCTCCATCAAAAGCTAAAATTCATATACGGGCACAAGGTGATCACCATCATTGGTGAAGGGCACGATGAGAAAGACAAGGCCACTCATAGCATTGAAAATCCTAAAGTAATGGATGTGCTACATACTGAGGAAGACACCGACCTCCACAGTTTCGAGTATGAGGTATCGACAATAGTCCCAGAACCCCCGAGAAACATCACTTCTACAACTGGCGGCGGAGTGGAAGCAGTGGTGGCCATGCTCCAGAAATGGGGCTATCAGAAAGGCAGAGGGCTCGGGCCTAGACTGCAAGGTAGAAGAGAGCCAGTTATTGCCAAGGGACAGAAAGTAAGATTCGGGCTGGGACACAAGCCCACGAAGGAAGAGGTCTGAGAGGCCAAAGAAAAAGCTAGGGTCGCTGTAGCTGCAAGAGCTCGAGGAATCAACATAGAAGAGAAGCCTCGCCCTAGGCCGCACATCAGGGAATCCTTTGTCAGCATTGTGGTCGTAAAGATCGATCGAAATGGGGTAACCCATTTGACCCCACACAAACCCACAGCCCCTATACATCCCACCAATCCCCAGATCTCCCTTCCCAGCCTAGAAATAGATTTGGTTGCGTTGTCCCTCTTCGAGGAACGACGGCTAGTACCTGAATAAACACCCCATGTGGTAAATCACCACAAAGTGGTATTGACGTTTGAGGATATCATCTCAGACGAAATGGGGGTCAACATGATGGAGGTTGACTCCAATGAGCCATATTAGTCAACACCCTCCATCCAAACAGGTAAAAGAGCGGCCCCTCAGGTACGCAACTGGGCATCTTTGTCCCAAACTCTGGAAGCAGGAAGTGGCCTAAAGTTTGGCACATGTTTCCCAAAAAAAATAACCTATAAAAAGTTAGATAAGCCTTTGACAGACAATACCTTGTATATATACAGACTCGTGCTGCCAAGGGTCCGTCTCCGAAGAAATACAAAACCTCAAAAACATTGAAAAAATATAAAATCCCAAAAATATAGAAAAAATACAAAACCCAAAAACATTGTCTTTTAAGATTCCGGATAAAATCACATAAAAAGATGCCTTAATCGAAATACTCGTCTCATGTAAAATCGACCCCTTCCCTGTAGAAATACAGGAAGAGGTAGGTGTTACAAGTCTGAACGAGGATAGCCCTTTAGAGGAGCTCCCCAATGAGCTCCTTGACCGGTTCGCCGACTTTGAGCATGGCCCTACCCCCATTGTCGAGGAAACTGAAAACGTCAATTTAGGGACTTAGGAGATTCCCAGAATAACCAAAATCGGAACCTTGTTGTCCCCTAAAGAAAGGAAAGGCATGATCGACTTCCTTCGATCATACCAAGATGTTTTTGCCTAGTCGTATGAGGACATGCCTGGTCTGGACACCAATTTGGTCGAGCATGAGTTGCCTCTCTACCCCGATATGAAGCTGGTTAAGCAGAAGCTGAAACATCTCCGACCCGAGTGGATGTTGAAAGTCAAAGATGAAGTCATCAAGCAGTATGATGAGGGGTTTCTCATGGTATCCAAATACCCGCAGTGGCTAGCCAATATTGTGCCTGTGCCGAAGAAAGATGGAAAGGTCAGCATGTGCATCGATTTTCGCAATTTGAACAAGGCGAGCCCGAAGGACGATTTCCCACTGCCATACATAGACATCTTGGTCGATAACACTGCTAAGCATGGGATGCTTTCATTTATGGATGGATTCTCAAGATACAATCAGATAAAGATGGCAGAGGCCAATCGGGAGAAGACTGCATTCATTACTCCATGGGGAAGCTTTTGCTATCGAGTCATGCCGTTTGGCCTAAAGAATGCCGGTGCAACATACCAGAGAGCTATGACCGCACTGTTTCACGACATGATGCACCGAGAGATTGAGGTGTACGTCGATGATATGATAGCCAAGTCACCGGAGCGAGGCGATCACTTGGTAAACCTTGAGAAGCTGTTTGAGAGACTGAGAAAGTACAGGTTACGTCTAAACCCACAGAAGTGCGCATTTTGTGTTATGTCCGGAAAACTGTTGGGGTTCATCGTCAGCAGGAGAGGATCGAGGTCAACCCAGTTAAAGTCGAAGCTATCACTGAGATGTCGCCACCATCTACCGAGAAAGAAGTTAGAGGATTCTTAGGCAGAATACAATATATCAGTCGGTTCATTGCACAGCTAACTCCAATCTGCACGCCAATCTTCAAACTATTAAGGAAGAACTCGCCCGTTGAATGGAACGACGACTGTCAGGCAGCGTTCGATAAAATTAAAGGCTACCTCCTTAACCCACCTGTGTTGGTACCACCCGAGCCAGGGAGACCACTCTTAATGTACCTCTCCACGACGGAAGTCTCGATGGGATGCGTCTTAGGGAGCATGACGAGACAGGAAGAAGAGAGCAGGCCATCTACTATCTGAGCAAGAAGTTTACTGATTATGAAACGCGATATTCTCATCTGGAGAAAGCATGTCTGGCTCTTGTTTGGGCTACTCAGAGGCTCCGCCATTACTTGCTATCTCAGGCCGTTCTACTCTTAGCCCGAATGGATCCATTGAAATATCTGTTTGAGAAGTCTGCTCTCACTAGGCGGACTGCACGCTAGCAGCTTTTATTATCTGAGTTCGACATCATGTACATCACTCAGAAGTCGATCAAGGGGCAGGCACTCGCCGATCATCTTGCCGACAATCCTTTGCCATATTATGAGCCTTTGAGAACTGAGTTCCCCGATGAGGACATCTTGTTCATGACAGAAGACGATACTGAAGAGGCAGAAGAATCATGGGTAATGCACTTTGACGGGGTGGCGAATGCCAAGGGCCAAGGAGTTGGCGCCATTCTGATTTCACCGAAAGGATCCCACGTACTCGTCTCTATCAAGCTCAACTTCCCTTGTACTAATAACATGACTGAATATGAAGCTTGTGTCGCTGGTCTACAGGCGGCTCTCAATCTGAATATAAATCACCTTCGAGTGTTTGGTGATTCACCGTTAATCATATGTCAGACGAATGGTGGCTGGAAGACGAAAGACGAGAAACTGATCCCTTATCATGAACACCTCGAGGATCTGATAGCTTGCTTTGAAAATGTGACATTCTCCTATGTCCCACGAATAAGGAATCGCTTTGCCGATGCACTAGCAACGTTGGCATCAATGATAGAAATCCTTTATGGTGCTGAGATGAAGCCAATCATGATCGAGCAGAGGAATGAGCCGGCCTTCTGCCTCCAGATTGAGGATCCTACAAAGCCTATGAAGATAATGATACGAGCAAACGTTCACTGGTGACGTGTTGCCTTTCAAAGTGATGAGATGATCATGTTGACGAGGAGATTGCAACACCGCTGGTGGATCATAGATGCTGCTGAAACAATCCAAGAGGTGCCATCAGTGGTGGCCAGCAGGTGACGTCAAACCAGACCCAGTGAGGTAAGAGGTGCCATCAGTGGTGGGCTGTGATCTGGCATAAAATGATCTAGATTGGCAGCGGACCTTTGCTAGTTTTTCCTCTTGACATCGAGCCAGTCCCATCGCCTCTAATGGTGACGAAGGTTTAAACATGAGGACGTCATAGCTTGTCGTTGCGCAAATCTTGAATATGGGATCCCATCAAAGATTTATCCAATCAACCGTTGACGCGATTAGATAATCGCTCAAAATCCTCTTGATATGTTTGAACAGAGTCGGATCCTTGATGTAACTTTGCTAACATTCCATCAAGATTCTTGTATTCCATCGAACCAAAACGGACCATCATAGCATAGGTCACCGTACGCCATGTAAGAGCTGGTGTTTCGCGCTGATACCCTTTGAAACCAAGTAAACGTTGTGCCATCCATGTGAAAAGAGGCCAGCAAGGATTTCTCTGTGTGTTTGATATGCGATGGTATTGAAAAAATTGCTCAGCCTTGCATATAAACTCCAATGGATCCTGGCCATCGAAACGGGGAAAGTTGATTTTAGCATACCAGGGCTCAATCTTGTCATCCGCTCTAGAGGTATGTCGAGGAGCGCAAGATCAAGTTGTATCTCCCTCACCCTCGCCATCAGATGCCGCGAAATGCAGAGAAAGTTGCTCCAAGGTTTGTTGCAACAAATCCAATCACTCATTGATCTGGCCCACAGATTCCTCGACTTTTTGCTTACGTTGTTCCATGTTTGTTGATTGAGCTTTCTTCTGGCATGCCCAGGAAGGAGTCTCTGATACCAAATGATAGGGTCATGCCCTATCAGCCAATGAAAAATAAGGGAAAGGAAGTCCTCGCATGAAGAACGTGATTTGAATTGTAGAGTAATTTTATTGATTTAATTCACTAGTCAATTAAACATATAAATAGACCTCTAGAGACATGATAAACATCAACTTGAGAGTCCTAGTGTGACGACCCAACTTAATCAACCCATTACTTGACCCAACTCGACCCGTTTCAACCCATGAGCACACACACACACTATCTTGCATACGTTGTACACCCTAGCATTCCCCTTACAACTTAAATCCCAAATCTTCGTTTCTTTTTTCTTCTTCTTCAATTCAGTAATGCCCTCATTACTCGTCGATTAATTCCGAATCCGAGCAGTCACCCCACCGAGCCTATATATAGAGCCCTCTTCCTCCTCTCTTTCACACCAAGCTCTTCTTCAAGCTCCTCTTTTTCTCTAAGGTATGTCTTTTATTTGGTATTTTATCTTCTTTTTGTTTTTGTTTTTTCTCTCTTCTCCGGTCACCGGAATTTTTCCTGGTAGACACCGGTCATCACTAGTGTTCTCTCCTCCTCTCTATTCTAATTATATATTATTTGTTTTGATGAATTTCTAATTATATATATTTATTTTTGTGAATCCCTAATTTAGAAATTATCGTATAAACTAGAGAAGTATCTTATAATATCAAGTTCTGAAATTTAGGAACTTCAAAACTGATTTTTTTATTAAATCAGAATTTTTAAATCTATCTTTTATATATTAGATCAGAATTTTTAAAACCAAATGTTTTAGGATTTTTTTCCATTAAACCAGAAATTTAAAGTTATTTTATATTGGCGGAAAATTTGCATTTAATCGGAGATTTTATTAAACCAAGAGTTTTAAAAACTGAATTTTTTTTTTAATTATTATAAAACAGATCTGTTTTAATTTTTGTTAACCGGGTATCTTCTAAAATAGGGATTTGAAATAACCAATACACCCTAATCTTCGATGACCATGTTCTCTCTTTTTTTTCCAACTTCGACAATATCCTTATTGACCACTTTTTCCCTTGTACCCAGGTGAACATTAGAACTATGAAACTTTGTGCATGCCACACGAAACCCTTGGATCTAATAATTGAAGCAAGTGACCTTACCCATACCATTTTAGTTTAATAACAAAGTACAAATACTATCCTTATATAAATCGATTATGTGAATACCTCATATGGTGAATATTGATAGTGAACTCGCATATGCAATTCTCTTATTGTTGTTAGAGCATGATTGTCATAGCATAGGGATATCATAACTATTGCATACATTTTTCAACCACTCGTATAGTTTTTCAATGTTGAAATATAATTGTTATGATGAGTAACATGTTCTTGAATGTTAATGAGATTTCAAAATGATGAAAATCAGAAGTTGGCGAAATGATGTCTGACATGAAAAAGGATTGCAAAATATGTATGCGAATATGATATTTAACTAAGATCCCGACGGGGCCGGGTGATAGTATTGGACTAACGGGCCCATTTGTGTACTTCCGTAATAGGAAGTAAACCCCGTCAAGACGGATCGGCACGGTTGACATTGGGATTAATAAAAGATATGAAACTGTCCTTTGTGACTGGTATCCAAGATGAATGGTTATATGAATACAACCACTTGGATCAGTGCTATTATCTTAACAAATTGTACAATATATCTAGTACAATTGTAGACTAAGTTATTTTTGTTCTTCTCCATATTGAACTATTGAATTTATGTAATGATATGGATGATGGTATTTCTCTTATGACAAGTGATATCTCGTATTCTCCAACTGAATTCATAAAAGCTATAGGAATTATGTTACTTATTTTTGGGGGTTACTTGTTGAGCTTTATCTCACCCTCGTTGCTATTTAAATTTCAGAGACCGGATCTCGTGGCTCAAGAGTTTCTTATCTGGAAGACACCCTAGAGGACTTGTTGAAATAGCTTTGGTTAGGAGTTGTTTTAATTTGGGAATGAAATGAATGTAATTTTGAATTCTAGTTAATGAGAATGGACCGTTGTGTTTCCTTTCTTTGAATTTTGATTATTGAATGCGTTCATGTGCCGAAATGGGTCATATATCAGATTTCGGGGCATGACACCTAGCTTCTAAAGATTACTACTAAGTAGAAGATAAGGATAAACTAAGATAACAGTAAAAAGGAAATTAAAAGTAACTAAGTAAATAGCTAAATACTAGCTTGTGCAGTTACGGGTATGTAATACAGGGTATTAATATATTGGAGGATGGGGAGACTTGAACCCACGACCTCCACTATCTAGTGCACCTGTTCTTACTATGTTAACTAAGTAACCAAACAACACTAGTCGTAAAATATATCAACTTCCATAATTGTATGCTTATTATTTGCTCACCGCAAAAAAAGAAAACAACATAAAAACTCATCCTACCCCCAGAGAATCGTGTTCTCATGGAATTAGCAAATTGTGAATTACGAACTCGAATTCGAATCGAGCGAAGTGCAAATTAAGTAACATAGCTAATTATTGCAAAAACAAACTGTCGTTACTGTCACCAAACTCGACAAGATAAAAACCAGAATAGTATATTTAACAACAGATTTATAGTTTCCAAGAATTCAATTATCAATAATTCAGTGTCTTTAGATGATCAAATAAAATAAAATAAAATTTTAATTTTCCACTATTAGATCCGATTGATGCAGCTATATAAATACGGGGACCCATTAACAACTCTAAAATCAAGCATAAAACACACTTTTCCACTATTAGATCCGTCAAAATCGAACCTGTAATTGACACAACCGGCACAAATCGAAGCGAGATTTGCGTTCTCGCATAAAGCACAATTGCTGCTTCTCCTTGCCATCGATCGACGAGTGGCTTTTGCTCGGAACCCTAGAGCAAAAGCTATGAACAAAACCCTAACGCGAAAAGAGTAGAAGAAGAAAGAGGAAGAAAAAAAAAATTCAAATCAGGATTTCAGAGAAGAACCCTAGAATATCTGAAATATCAGAAATTTCGTACAGATTTATTAGGGTTTTTGGAGAAATTAAGACCGCAGATCGGAGCACGATGATGATACCCCCATTCTTCCTCCTGCAAGGGGAAGGCGGGCATTCGTGTATGACTATAATTGGCTCTCTGTGTGTCTTACGTTTGAGGCGTTGGGAAGTTTACTTTGTTGAGCGACTAGAGTTTTCTCTATCTCTTTAATTTGGGGACCGATTCTCCTGACCGTCATTTAAACAACAAAAATGTTGTTTAAATGATCTTATACCATCAATGATTTAAGATGTGGGTGATCCGAACCGTCAAAGTCATAGATTATAGATTACAGTGTAACAGGCCTAAAAATGGTGTTTTAGGGATTTTCAAACCAACCGATCTGTTGACTATTAATATCAACCATTGTTTTTAGTTTTAGTGACTATTATTAGAGCTCATTAATCGGACGGTTCACATCCACTTATAGCATGTTTCATTGGGTTGAGACATATTTGAATTGTAGATTGCCACTTTGGCAATTAAGATTGATCATAAATGTGTGTGGCACATGGCAGAATGGTATATCTCACTTCAATGGTGTGAGATTAAAAGTGAATAATTTAATGGCGTAAGATCATTTGGTGTTTAAATGTCGGTCTGGAGTCATTATCCCTCAATTTAGAGGATAATGGCTTCTGACCAACATTTTTTTTTTTTTTTTGATGATGTCATACAGCATAAAAAACCTAGATGTGCCTCACATATCATAGATGATGATTCGAAAGACCTGAAAAATAAATCTCACGCAATAAAGTTCTCACAATGAGTGAGACACATACGGGAATAAATCCCACCCAACATTGCGCCTTATTAATATAAGCAAATGTGAAGTCTAGATAGAACCCACAACATCAAACCTCACCTAGGAGGGAGAATGGCATTTAAATGATCTAATTTCATTAAAGTTAGACTTTTAATCTCCCATTAGTGAAAAATTAAGTTTGGTTTTTATCATGCCATGTGGTGAATATCAATGATCAATCTCAAATGTCCAAGCGGCAATCTATCATTGAAACACGTTTCGCCTAAAAAAATATATTTATAAGTGGATGTGACTCATCTTATTGATGAACTTTAATATATGTCATTAAAATTGAAAACAACATTTGATATTAAAGTCCACATGTCGGATGGTTTAAATCTTCCTAAAACATTATTTTTGAGCTTGTTACATGCCAATCTATGATCTATTACTTTGATAGTACAAATTACTCACATCTTAACCCATTGGTGACGTGAAATCATTGAAACACTAGTTTGATGTTTAAATGACAGTCGGGAGAGTCAGACCCGTAAAACATAAGATCGACTCTTCTGACCGTCCTTTAAACACTAAATAGTGTTGAAACGATCTTACTAAAAAAAACTCAATAAACATGAAATCGAAAAAAAAACACTCACAAACGTCAAGAAAGCTCAAAAAGTACTCGAAAACACCATTTTATGAACTCCCCATCAAGGCCTAAGGGTAGGCTTTTTATTCTTTTTTATTTTTATAACCTAAGTATCCGGGCCACTTAGAGCGCCCGCCTAATCCCAGAAGCACATGTGCACCCTAAATTCAGCACATGAAAGCAGGTGCCTGGCTCACCTAACCCCTTGAGGTTAGAGTGTGCTTGAATATGGGAAAGTGATGAATTTTAAGACTTGAATTTATAAATTTGATGTTTTCTATCAGTTAGATTGTAAATAAGGGGGGGAAAATAAAATCCTAACTTCCTTCGTTTTCCAAAAGAAAATTTTAAGGGGACCCTCTCATTTTATTTTACAAGCCACTTGGAAAAGTATAGATATGCGCATGGTATAAAAAATCGGCCGATACTGATACGTATCAGTATCCTAACTCAGTATCTGTATCGGTATTAGATATCGGCCGATACGTATCGGTTTCAGCTGATATCTATAGTTTCTTTAAAAAAAAATAGGTCAATACGTATCGGTACGGCTGAGTTATATCGGTCCTCCAAGGACTAATACCTGATACCGAGTTCGATTTTGTTACCTTGTGCGCGCCCAGGTTCATTTCTCTATCTCCTATTTTTTGGCACCAACAATTAGCCATTTTAAAGTTATATATATATATATATATATATATATATATATATATATATATATATATATATATATATATATATATATATATACTGTACTCCTCGAAACGTTTTCAAATTTTTTCTCGAAATTTATCTGAAATGACCTCCTATCGAAATATTGTCAAAAATAAAATTTGTCATTAAGATCACGAATATCTTAAAATGTTTTTTGTTTTGCTAAAAATTATTATATTTATATAGTTAATTGGACAACCGATAAATTAAAATATCAAATTTAAATTTTTTGTAAACCTTTTGGATTTTTTTGGGTGTCCAAGACAAAAAAATGTAGTCTCTCATTATTAATTTCCCACAGTAACATTTTTTGAGGAAAAAAAAATAACTCTTTACTTTGGAGATTCCAAATGCGCCCTAAGTGAGTCTGTGTATCTAATATAAACCTGTCGTATCAATACAACTCATATTGCAATATTTTTGTTTTATTTTAGGCACTTTTAGATCAAGATAAGGTCACTTCAACGGGTCAGGCGCAAAAACTCGGGTCTAGCGGCGTGTCGAGTTGGGTCAACTCAGAGATCAGGTCAAGTCAACTCGAGCTGATAATTTATATTGAAAACCTTAAAAACATAGAGTTTTTATGGAGTCGGGTTTTCGGGTCAAGTTAGATACTATCGGTCAGTTGGGCATATGCCATTTTCTATTTAGACAGTCAAAATATTCGATGGACCTGACCCGATCCGTTGACGCCCTGCCAATATCCTTTATAGAGACTCCTATATCTGGACAAGTCAAACTTTCCGCGACAATTGATGGGTCAAAAACTTATATAAGGTTGATAATCTTATGAAGCCGGTGACAACCCATCAATCCTTAGGAATCCCAAATAGATAATATAAAATACCAAACATACAAGTTTTGATGTCACTTTCTATGGGTTCAAAAACCACGCAGACCACTCCAACATAATAAACAATACCAATATCAAACTAAGTCTTCAACCTTATCTAAAAGTCCTCTTAAAATAAAGCCCAACTAACCGCCCAAAAAGTTGTACATATATGAACATGCCCAAGCGTAGAATGCAATTAATCTGAATTTGGTTTTCTAGTGTTTGGAAATTAAGATGACAGATATTGCTCTTTTGGTTGCAGAGGAGTTTGAGAGGAGGATGACTTCTTCAATGAAGGGAAATGGAGGTGAAGAGCCCAATATAAGTTCCTATTTTCCTGCTTTTGGGAGAGTGTTAGAAGAGTTTTCTATGGTGATAAAAGAGAGGAAAGAGAAAATGGTTTTGAAGCCTAAGAGTCAAATTGGTCTGGCAGTTATTGATGGATTCTTTTCTGCTTGAATTGTCTTTGAGTGTGTTGAAATACATCTAGTTTCATGAAGTAAATGAATAATTTCTTTGTAAATTGTAAGGTTTTTTATTTTATTTTATTTTATTTTTGTAACTTTTGCGTATATACATTAAAAGGTATTATATAGCTCCTTTGTGCATTGTAAATTATTATTACTATTAAGAATTTGTAATTTGGGTTTATAAGTTATAATCTTTGGGATGATGGATCTGATCAACATTTAAACACCAAATGGTGTTTAAATGATCTTACACTCTCAAAAGTAGACTTTTTATCTCACACCGTTGATGTGTGATTCGTCATTATGCCATGTAGCACACATTTATGATTAATCTAAATTGCCCAAGTGGCAATCCGTCATTGAAATATATCTCTGCCCAATGAAACATGCAGATAAATGGATGTGAACAATCCGATTGATGAACCTTAATATCAGTCATTAAAATTTAAAAATGAGAATTTGGAATAATTTAAGATCTAACATATTTTTAAATATAATAGACAATTAAAATTTTACTTACATCCACACAAATAGCACAAGTGATTTTTTACGTGAAAAACCCTATCACAGGTAAAAACTACGAAATCTATCTCAGATCCAAATTAAATAATTCACTATGAACAAAATACCTTACAGTGATTTGAGAATGATATGCCCTATCACTCTCCTCACAAACAATGACCGCATCCCACGATCATCCGTTCCATAGTGAGTATCTTCCGCTTGAAACCTCGAATCACACGAGTTAACTTTCTACACCATTAGATCTCAATGATGAGAGAATAATTCTCTGAGAGATAAGACCAATTAGAATAGAGAAAATGTATCTCAAAGATCAATGAAAATTCAATCTCAAAATTTCGGAATAGAGAAAATTTTCGCTCAAAAAGATAACTACCCAAACTAAATTACCATTTAAATACTGTCAGGGCACAGACGTCAGTGAATCACTCACGGTCGTCCGTGACCACGAATATCTGTTAAACCAACAATGACAAAATGATTTTGTCACAAAATTTTACTTGACAATTACTTATACTTTGGGAACAATATTAGGTTACATCATGATTTTGACAAAATCCTTACAATCTCCCATTTTGTCACAATCATGATAAAACCTAATTTACAACGACATAACAGAATAAAAAATTACATAATATTAGCTCTCATCTAAATCTTATAAATAAATCTAATATGCAATGTACAAATTACAATTCTATTTGCTTCCCCTAAACTCTTTGTCAAGTAAACTAATTAACTTTAAAAATTATCTTTCTATTAATGTCTTTTCCTGTTACCTGAAACAATAAAACATAAAGATCAAGTGTAACTGATATATAAAATTTTCTCTATTTTTGTCATAATGTGATAAGGGAAGAAAAAAATGACTGAATGTATAATAACCCATTGATAAACCAAATAATATCAGAGATAGAATCAGTCGCAAATAAAAATGACACTTATAGATGTTTTTGAATTAAGTAATTAACAACATAAGCATCAGTTAACCACAAACAATCTACACAAAATTTAACTATAAACATAAGATTAATTTTTACATAACCAAAACATATCCAAACACATCCACAACAGACATCCATTTACATCAATTAACCCACTGTTAATAAAAATCACTGTCAAATAGTATCAACAAACTTTAATCAGAGAAGTAGAGACTAAGTATCTAGAGGAGGAAACTGAGATCCAGGCGGAGGAAAAACGCTATCAAATCTATGCATCATCGCCCCAAATCCATCAATCATAGTCGCATGAAGTCAATTCAACTGTTCCCCATATAGTGTGAAGCTTGTTTCAATGCGGTCACCGAGATTATGAATATCCGTTTCAATACAATCAAATCGGTGATCGTAGAAATGAGCTTCCGCATCCTGTAAAGGAGGAGGAACCGGAATATCACTCGGACCAACATCTCTTTCAGCATTCACTTGATCATCATCATCATCATTATCACTAGAGCTCTCATTAATAAATTCAACATCATCTAAATCAATACGAACTCTTTTTCCAATCTTCTTTAATTTTTCTAGTGGAGTCATAGATCTAGTAGTCGCTAAATGTGGTGGAAGTGACATTTGAGAAGCTACTACTTTTCCTATATTGATTGGAAAAGGTAGAGACATTTTTGAAGATTCATCTCGCATCCACCGAGCAATTATCTCAAAAATAATGATAGAGATACAAAGAGGACGTCCCGTATCAAGAAGAAATATCAGATAAATCAATTCCCACCGAACTTGATCTTTGTTGCCTGCTCGAGGAGTGACTGAGGCAAAAAGTATATGTCGGAGACACTAAAAATGAATTTTTAGGGATGAGTAGTGCAGGGCTACGCCAGTAGGATGGTTAGGACGTTCACAGACAGTCATAAACTTAAGATGGATGATGACGAGTATAGGCCTCACTAGATTCAACATGATACTTATAACCATCTAAGTTCAATGGAATATCAAGGACTTGAGAAATAATAGCAGGAGAGAGTCAGATTTTTTTTTACCATAAATGTATGATATGAGATAATTCTCGCATCTATCCTCAACAATATGGCTTTTGATCAAATTTGCATAAAAGCATTGTACTACGTTTGTGTATGCGGGGCCAGAAGGAGAGAAAAAAGTACGCCATCCTCGATCAACAAATATAGTGTGAAAATCATGATCCCTAAGAAATTGCTCTAGAACAACTCTTTCAACAATTAAAGATCTAGTCGTGAATAATCGATCAAAGAGTTGCTCATTAGCCAGAATTGGAAATCGTTACACAATTTGAGATGATTGTGCCGATCCCTACGCTGAAGATGAACCGATATTTTTTCTTGAATTTTTCCTATTTAACGGCATTCTTAGATGGTTTTTCGGTAAAAAAAAAAAAAAAACTCTAGGAAAAAAATGCAGTGAAAAGTTAAAAACTTCTGGTAAAAATGAGAAAGAAGTAAATTCGGGCGTTTTTGAGTTAAAATGTCATGGATGTCCGTAAGTCCACAGACGTCCGTGGATGAGAGAATCTGCGTGAATGAGGAAAAGATAGCCGTTGAAAAGAAACACAAAATAATCTGGGTTGTCGAATTTAAATTACGGACATCCGTTATGAGAATGAATGTCCGTGAAGGTTAGTTGGCAAACATTAAAAGCAGTTAAAATAACTGACTGAATTTGAACCGTCAGAAGGACGGACGCTCGTAATGCACTGCGGACGTCCGTAAACGTGCAAACAGTGAGACATCAAAAATACGGACGTTCGGAATGCTACACGAACGTCCGGTCAAGTTTGTGCACAAAAGAATAGCGAGGTCGAGAAATTACGGACGTCTGTGAAAAGTAAGTTCAAAACAGGTATGACGGAAAAAAAAATTTATTTTTTTATTTAAATGACATATAGTCAAAGAAACAATTTTCCATCCATGAAATATTCACAAATTCTGTATTCAAGAAACCAAATTCACTAAGATAAAAGTACACATATCAGAATACATGAAATCAAAAAATATGAAGATATAATCAAATATTTCACAGATACATATTAATTGTTCAAACATCCCTACGATTTTACTTGTTCGAGTTAAAAAGGCTACAAGGTAGAGTAAATCAGAGAAAAATTGCATAACATTGTGTGCTTTCTAGTTGACCCATTTAACGAGTGTTAGGTCAATGACTCCCAATCTAGTTGGCCGAGGACATTGAATACAAAATACTCCTACGGGCTT
This sequence comes from Chloranthus sessilifolius, assembly GCA_021018995.1. NCBI lineage: Eukaryota > Viridiplantae > Streptophyta > Magnoliopsida > Chloranthales > Chloranthaceae > Chloranthus > Chloranthus sessilifolius. The sequence continues at coordinate 115,915,474 of CM037594.1, read as the reverse complement.
AATAACTCAAGTCGAAAAGGCATGAGTAAGAAATAAGCAATTTAAAACATTATCATTAATTAATTTTTGAGAAAGTTGCAATGACATATCTGATTGAGAAGAACATATTTCTTTTTGAAAACATACAATGAAAATGAGTTAACATTAATTCATCAAAAATGTAGTGAAATAAGATTAAATAAAAAATAATGAAGTCGGATCTCATGACATCTGATTATTTATTTATATCCAATGTGAATCGATTTTTATCAAACAAAATCAATAGATAATTCAAGTGAGTTACAAATTTCTTTGAACAAATAACACAAACAAATTTTAATAACAAAAAATATAAATCAAATAAATATTTACAAGAGATTTTCGAAGTAATTAATCAAGTAAGCATAAACCAATAGATTTTCGAAGAAATTCAAATCGAACAAAATCTAAAGGTTTTGTGAAGAGATCATCCAGTTAAAGTTTAGTGTCCATGTGCTCAAGGATGATGATTTTATCTTTAATCAAATCACGTATAAAATGGTGTCTGATATCAATGTATTTAGTCCTAGAGTTCTGTATAAGATTTTCATATATAGAAATGACACTTTTGTTATCGCATAACAAGGTCATAACACCTTGAAAAATCTCATAATCAGACAACATCTACTTCATCCAAAGAAGTTGAGTGCACTCGTTTCTAGCAGAAATATATTCTGTTTGAGCGGTGGACAATGACACAGATACTTGTTTCTTACTAAGCCAAAAAATAAGACAGTTTCCTATACAAAAATACCCTTCATTGGTGCTTTTACGATCATTTGAATTTCTGGCCCATTCTGAATTAGAGAATCCCACTATTTGAGATGTCGTATCGAAAATGATACCATAATCTTAAATCCGAAGTTCCGTTAATATAATGGAGAACACGTTTAAGAACAGTTAGATGAGATTCTTTAAGTACAGCTTGAAATCTAGCACACTATATGCTATATTTGGTCTACTTGTTATTAAATATAAAAGACTAACTATCATACTCTTATAAAGAGTTTCACCAATAGATTTATCAGACATATCTTTTGATAATTTTACTGAAGTGCTTATAAATGTGCGAGCAGGTTTACTGGATTCCAAACTAAACTTTTAATTAATTCCCTGACCTATTTAGATTGAGTAATGATGATACCTTGTTTTATTTGCAAACCCAAAAAATAATTCAATTCACCAATTAAGCTCATTTCAAATTCATTACTCATCAATTTTTTAAATTTATGTGCAAACTGATCAAGTGTAAAACTAAAAATAATATCATCTACATATATTTGTGCAATAATTAAATGATATGATTATTCTTTTAAAAATAAAGTTTTATCAACACTCCCATATTTGAAGCATTTACTAATCAAATATTTTGTTAATCTTTCATACCAGACATGTGGTGCCTGTTTCAATCCATACAAGGCCTTTTTTAGTCTAAATACATCAAGAGGCCGATGTGGATCCTCAAACCCTTTAGGTTGTTCCACATATACCTCTTCAAAAAGAAAATCATTCGAAAAGATACTTTTGACATCCATTTGATATAGTTTGAACTTCAAATGACAAGTCATAGCCAAAATGATACGTATAGATTCAAGTCTAGCTACAGGAGCAAAAGTTTCATGAAAATCAATGCCTTCAAACTGTGTATAGCCTTGGGTAACTAATAGTGCTTTGTTTCTTACAATTTTACCTTCTTCATTAGTTTTATTTTTAAAAATCCATTTTATTCTAATTATTCTAATGTTAGAAGGACGAGAAATCAATTCTCATACCTCATTTCTTTTAAATTGAGTGAGTTCTTCTTGCATAGTCATAGCCCAGTGTTTATCAAGAAAAACCTCTTTTACATTTTTAGGTTCAATAGAAGAGGTATAACACATATGACATAAAAGATTTAAAAGATTTTTAAATTTATGTCTAGTCATCATTTTGGTAGTGGCATCACCAATGATGGCACTAGAAGGGTGACTTTTCATGTCACAAGCATAAGTAGGCCTAATTGTAGACCTAATTTCAGAGGCATGTTGATCAGATTCATCTTCATCAGAATGATGTATACTATTTGAAAAATTAGATGAAACAAGTTCAGAAGAAGTAGCATTGTTCTCTATTCTAAGTTTTTCGTGTGTGATAGGGACAATTGGAGAATCATCATCTTTATCTTGATAAATTGATGATGTCGAAGTGAAATCTTCTACAACAACATTAATTGATTCCATGATAGTTAGAGTTCTTAAATTTAAAACTCTGTAGGCCCGACTGTTTAATGAATAACCAAGATAAATACAAGTATCAGTTTTTGAATCAAATTTACCAAGGGTTTCTCTATCCCTTAAGATATGATATACACTACCAAAAACTTGAAAATAACTAACTTTAGGCTTTTTCCCATACCATATTTCATAGGGAGTTTTAGTGGTGTTAGGTCTAAGGTATATACGATTTGATATATAACAAGCAATACTGATAGCCTCAAGCCCACAAATTTTTAGCTACATTTGTTGAGTTGATCATGACACGTGCCATTTCTTGAAAAACGCAATTTTTTCTTTTAACAACACCATTTTATTGAGATGTATGTGGAGATGAGAATTCATGTTTGATTCCACTAGAAAAATAAAATTGAGAAAATGATACATTTTCAAATTCTCTTTCATGATCACTACGGATTCGGACAATAGATAAGTCTTTTTCAATAATTTTAAATTCATCAAAGGCTTGAGATTTTTATCTTAAAAAGGCAACTCATTTGTATCTAGAAAAATCATCGACCAGCACAAGAACATATTTCTTTCCTTTTAAACTATTAGTTCTCATAGGACCAACAAGATCAGAATGCAGTAACTCTAGGATCCCAGAAGAAGTAGGAACATTTCCTTTCTTATGAGGAACACGGGTCCGTTTCTCCATTTGACAAGCACCACAGATAAATCCATCAGGTTTACCTAATTTTGGTAAACCCCTAACAAGTTAGTCAGAAGCTAATTTATACAGATCATTTTTATTCATATGATCAAGCCTTTGATGTCATATATCAAGTTCATTAATCCTAGTTGCAAGGCAAATAGTCTTGAAGGGATCTGTGAATGTATAACAGTTATTTGAAGATTTAGTCCCTTCAGGCACAACATTTTCATTAGAATTTATAACAGTGCACATATTTTTTGAAAAATAACATTTTCTCAATTTTATTCCATCATCACATAAATGACTAATATTGATAAGATTATCCCTAAGTCCTTCAACATAAAGAACTTATTTTAATTTAGGACAACCAGGAGCATCCACAACACCTTTTTCTGTAATTTTACAGGAGCTCCCATTTTTAAAAGTAACATTTCCTTCAGAATAAGGATGAAGATGAGAAAGAATAATTTCTCACCAGTCATATGACGAGAACAATCACTATCAAGGAACCATCTTGATGTTTCACTAGCTTTAAGAGATATATGGACAACTTGAGCTAATAAGTCAAATTTTCTAACCCAAACATGTTTATATTTAGGTTTCAGTGGTTGTTGATTTACTTGTTTATGAACATTGTTAGTTTAAACTTTGAGGAATGAGTGGAATTTTTTTTTGAACACTTTTATGATTCTTCCATTGATTAAATTTCGGACTAAAATAAGAAATGTTTCCAAATGTAAATGAGCAATACACAAAAGTGTGTCATTTCCAACCACACGTAAAACAAATTAGAACTCTTCGTCCAGAGGATAAGTGATCAGTTGACTTAGTATTTTTCAAGTCAGTTTGAGAAATTAGTTGAATTGTTTTTGTTGCTTTAACAAATTTTGGCGGATTACTTGTCTCTGATTTAGATTTTTTATTAGAAACATAATTGAATCCAATACCAGACTTATCAGTAGTTTGTTGACTAATCTTTAAAATTTTTTCAAGTTTCTCATTAGTATTACAAAATTAGGAATGTTTGTCATTAATGGAACTTAGTTCACTTTTTAATTTTCATTGATTAAAGTTAGTGATTTAACTTTATTTTCTTGTTTCACAAATTCAGAGGTTAAAAATTTTACTTTGTTCTCAAAAGATTTAGAAGAATTTTCAAAAGAAATTTTCTCTTGAATGCGAGTTTTAATTTGCAGGTTAAGATTAGTTATTGTATCTTTCAACTCACAATTTTTTTTGGTCAATTTTAATTTTTCTTTAGCAAGTTGTAAAGATTCTTGATACAATTCTCTTTAGGCATTAGTCATATCACGAATTTCATCATCATTTTGAGAATCAAATGATGAATAATTAATAGAATTATCCTTAGTGTGATGAGTAACAGACTCATCAATTGTAGTCACAAAAGTTCTAAATCCATGCATGGCTTGTTTAGATTCATCAGAAGATGACTCATAATGAGTTTCAACGTCATTAGTGGCAGTCAATGCTTTTGACTTATCTTTTTCAATTTTTCGATTTGGACATTCAGCAGCAAAGTGCCCATATCCACGACATTTATAGTATTGTATTTCAGAGGAATATTTTTTAGGTTTCTTCTCAAATGATTTAAATTGAAATTTTCTTGACTTCTCGGTTCTTTGAAAAGGTTGTTTCTTATTTTTATAGAACTTTTAAAAGTTTTTAACAAGTGCAAGTTCTTCTAATTAATCAGAATCACTGCTAGATTCAAAATCATTCTTAGATGATTTAAAAGCAACACTTTTACTATTATGAGTATCTTGAATTTCATACTCATAGGTTTGTAAAGAACCAACTAATTTATTCAAATTTAAGTTATTAAAATCTTTGGATTCAACAATTGCGTTTACCTTAAATCTAAATCTTTTAGGTAAAGATTTTAAGATTTTTCTAGGAATCTTTGCATTCGAAATTGGTTCACCAAGATTAAAAGAACCGTTAACTATATCATTCAGACGAATATAAAAATAAGGAAATTTGTCATCCTCTTTCATGTGAAGTTTTCAAAGGAGAAGTAAGCATCTGAAGCTTAGAAATCTTCACTCGGGGGGTTCCCTTTATATGTAGTTTCAAGGATTTTTCATGCATCCTTAGCAATAGTGCAAGTACTGATCCGACGAAATTCAGAAGCAGTCATTGCTCTAAAGAACGCATTAAGAGCCTTAAAATTATAACCAAGATTATCATACTCTTGATCAATTCACAATGATCTAGGGTTGATTGTGGTATTAGGTATATTATCGATCACGGAGGTCATGGTAGGTGGCGACCATCCATCTTCAATAGTATACCATATGTACGGATCCATACAACTTAAAAATGCTCTCATCCTTGTGTTCCAGTAAGGATAATTAGAGCCATCGAATAACGGTGGTCTAGTAGTAAACACACCTTCTCTTGGAAGATCAAGATATCCTGAATTATTTATTATACTAAATTCGTAAGAATTAACCAAGTGTCCTAGCTTTGATATCAATTGAAATTTCGGAATAATTTAAGATCTAACAAAATTTTAAATATAATAGACAATTAAAAATTTAATCACATCCACACAAATAACACAAGTGATTTTTTACGTGGAAAACCCTATCACAGGTAAAAATTACGGGATCTATCTGAGATCCAAATTAAATAATTCACTATGAACAAAATACCTTACAGTGATTTGAGAATGATATCCCTTATCACTCTTCTAACAAACAATGACCGCATCTCACGATCATCCGTTCCATAGTGAATATCTTCGACTGAAAACCTCGAATCACACAAGTTAACTTTCTAAACCATTAGATCTTAATGATGAGAGAATAATTTTTTGAGAGATAAGACCAATTAGAATGAAGAAAATGTATCTCAAAGATCAATGGAAGTTCAGTCTCAAAATTTCGAAATGGAGAAAATTTTCGCTCAAAAAGATAATTACCCGAACTAAATTACCATTTAAATACTATCGAGGCACAGACGTCTGTGAATCACTCACGGTCGTCCATGACCACGGATGTCCGTGGGTTCAGTCACGGGCGTCCATTAAACCAATAGTGAGAAAATGATTTTGTCACAAAGTTTTACTTGCAATCACTTATACTTTGGGAGCAATATTAGGTTACATCATAATTTGATAAAATCCTTACAAAAAATAATGGGTGATATTATAGTCCACAGATCATATGGTTTAAATCTCCCTAAAACAATATTTTGTGCCCATTGCACTTCAACCTATTATCTATCATTTTGACGATTCAGATCACCCACATGTTAAAACCATTGATGGTATAAGATCATTTAAACACCATTTTGGTACATAAGTGACGGTCAGGAGAGTCGGTCTCTAATTTTTAAGGTGTCAGAGTTGTCACACCAAGTTTTACTATGTACACACCAAACTTAGAAGAAGAATGTAGCAAACTTACTCTAGTTTTACGTGTGTGTAACAAAGTTGGTACAAAATAGCAACACTTGCTTTTTGAACATAAAATTGGAATTGTTTGGTGAATTCAATTCGAGAGTTATTTATTTATATTATTATTATTATTGACGGACTATAAAAATGCTATGTCTAAATAACTTTTTTTGTAACCACCAACACATTTGCCAAAATATTTATTTGCCTAAATTTTATTTTGAAATTATCTTCAAAAATTAAGAAAATTTGAAAACAAGTAATCAAGGTATCAAAAATCGGCCGATGCCGATACGTATCGGTTTTTAGCCAAACCGATACGTATCGGCCTATACGGACAGTATCGACCAATACGTATCAGATATCAGCCAATACGTTTCGGTTTCGACTGAGACATCTTGTTTTCTTTTTCTTTTTCTTTTTTATTTACAAAATCGACCGATATATATCAGTATCGTCTGATTCGTATCGGCCCCGGGCAAACCGATACTGATTTTAATAACTTGCAAGTAATAGTATTCCAAATATATCACTATTAGCTATCACTAGAAAGGCGATACAAATGGTAAAAGGCTTGGGTTGTCAAGTGCGAATTTGACCACCATAGTTGGTCCTTGATACATTATTTTGACTTCAATTTGGAAGATCTTCTAATCTATTTGATGGTATGATTAAAAAAAAAAAGGTGGCTCTATTTGCATCCACTAAATTCTAGAGCACCCGGTCGAAACCACCATACTTGGTTCTTGGGTCACTCTTTGGATGTTTTTTTATATGGAATTAACATTTCAGCCATCTGATGGTACAGCCATAATCTCAAGATCTATCCATGGAAGATTACAACGAAAAATAATCTCCATCACCTGATGCAAGACAATCAACGGCTATATAAATTCACTTGGTTGGCGGGTCAACTTTTAGGATGTATATTATATGGAATAGAGATCTCAATCTCTAATGGTACACCCATGATCTCAAGATTTATTGTGGGGATGAGTGAAACGAAAATGTTCTCCCTGATCTAATGACTAATTCACACAGTTACCAAATTAGGGTTTGGCAATAACTCGGCGAGGTTTAAATTTGAAAAAATCCGGCGAATCCTAGAAGTTCGGGGAAATATTTACAAGAAAAATCGTTGACACCCTGCCGATATCATAAGAATAGCCTTTATAGAGACCCTTACATATGTACAAGTCAAACTTTCCGTGACAAGTGATGGGTAAAAAACTCATGTAAGGTTGATAATCTTATGAAGCCGGTGACAACCCATCAATCCTTAGGAATACGAAATAGATAATATAAAATACCAATCACATAGTTTTTGAAGTTAACTTTCTATGGGTCCAAAAACCACGCATACCCACTTCAACATAATAAACAATAACAATATTAATCTATGTCTTCAACCTTATCTAAAAGTCATCTTAAAATAAGCCCAACTGACCGACCGAAAAGTTGAACATAAATGAACATGCCCAAGTGTAGAATCCAATTAATCTGAATTTGGTTACCCAACGTTTGGAAATTAAGATGGCAGATATTGCTCTTTTGGTTGCAGAGGAGTTTGAGAGGAGGAGGAGTTCTTCAATGAAGGGAAATGGAGGTGAAGAGCCCAATATGAGTTCTTATTTTCCGGGTTTTGGGGGAGTGTTAGAGGAGTTTTTTATGGTGATAAAGGAGAGGAAAGAGAAATTAGTTTTTGCAAAGATGGGTTTCAAGCCTAAGAGTCAAATTGGTCTGGCAGCTACTAATGGGTTCTTTTCTGCTTGAATTGTCTTTGAGTGTGTTGAATTATATCTATTTTCATGAAGTAGATAGATAATTCCATTGTAAATTGTAAGTTTTTTTTTATATTTGTAACTTTTGCAAATATACAATAAAAGGTATTATATAGCTCCTTTTTGTGCATTTTAAGTTATTATTACTATTAAGAGTTTGTAATTTGGATTTATATGTTATAATCTTTGGGATAATGGCTCGATCAACATTTTAAACACTAAATGGTGTTTAAATGATCTAACACTCTTAAAAGTAGACTTTTTATCATCATTATGCCAAGTAGCCTACATTTATGATTGCAATCCATCATTGAAATATGTCTCAACCCAATGAAACATACCGATAAATGGATGTGAACAATCCAATTGATGAACCTTAATATATGTCATTAAAATTAAAAACAATGGGCGATATAACTTGGAGGTCTTATCACTCTCCTGACTGTCACTTATATACCATAATGGTGTTTAAATGATAATAGTTTGAACATGTGGGTAATCTAAACCGTCAAAATGATAGCTCAAGACCTCCAAGCCCACAACTGATGTGAGACTATTCTAACACACCCCTACATGTGTTGGCGGATTTTGGCCAAGCCAAATCATGTGGACAATTGAATTGGGTGGTGTGGAGGGAAGAAAGGTCTTGGCTCTGATATCATGAAGAATTCCATACAGGTCTAACTCAACCTCACAAAACCGGTTTGTAAGGTGAGGTTTGCTCAAGTTATATATAGCCCAAGACCTCCAAACCCACAACCGATGTGGGACTATTCTAACAGAGAGTCGGTCTCTAATTTTTAAGGTGTCGGAGTTGTCACACCAAGTTTTACTATGTACAGACCAAACTTGGAAGAAGAATGTAGCAATCTTACTTTAGTTTAGTGTGTGCATAATAAAAGTTGTTACAACAATAGCAACACTTGCTTTTCGAAAATAAATTAGGAATTGTTTGGTGAATTCAATTCAAGAGTGCCAAAATATTTTTTTGCTTATGTTTTATGTTGACATTATCTTTAAAAATTAAGAAATTTTGAAAATAAGTAATAGTATCCCAAATATATCACTATTTGCCATCACTAGAAAAGCGATACAAATGGTAAAAGGCTTGGGTTGTCAAGGGTGAATTTGACCATACATTATTTTGACTTCAATTTGGAAGATCTTCTAATTTATTTGATGGTCTGATTAAAAAAAAAGATGGCTCTATTTGCATCCACTAAATTCTAGAGCACCTGGTCGAAACCATTATACTTGGTTCTTGGGTCACTCTTTGGATGTTTGTTATATGGAATTAACATTTCAGCCATCTGATGGTACAACCATAATCTCAAGATCTATCCGTGAAAGATTACAACCTAAAATTATCTTCATCACCTGATGCAAGACAATCAAGGGCTATATAAATTCACTTGGTTGGTAGGTCAACTTTTAGGATGTGTACTACATGGAATAGAGATCTCAATCTCTAATGGTACACCCATGATCTCAAGATTTATTATGGGGATGAGTGACACGAAAATGATCTCCCTTATCTAATGACTAATTCACATAGTCACCAAATCGGGGCTCGGCAATAGTTCGGCGAGGTTAAAATTTGGAAAAATCTGGCAAAAACGAGAAGTTCGGGGAAATATTCGGAGGAAAAATCGGTGAGAAAATTTAAAAATAAAAATAAAAAGATTTAAAATTATAAAAGAAATTAAAAAAATTAGTAAGTCACAATTTTTTTTGAAAAATTCAGGAATAATCTGCGAATTTTTTCGTGAATAATTCAAAGGGACCTTAACTTTGTGACTATGCTAATTCAAAGCAATCAATGGTTTTCGAGCAAAGTGTTATAGAGTTTTAGTGGGTGCAAATTGAGCCCACCTAATATATAAATCATAACCATGTGAAAAATTTATGAAAAAGTGTTAACACGTGAAGAATGAGGCTTGTGGCCTATACCCAATACCAGTTCATACTTTACACATGGATTGATAAGTTGGTGATCCCTAAGATATAATTGGGTGTTTTATTTATGCCATTTATTTATTATTACTAGAAAGTAGAAAATCAACTCACGTTTTGTGGGCCTCCTTTTTCTTTTTTACAAAAGTAAATTAAAGATTTTTTTTTATATGGAAACTTAATTGAATACCTTTATTTACAACGCAAGATTCTTCCTTCTCAACTCTGCTCTTAGATGCTTAAATCATTGATTGCTCTGATGATGGAGATTGCCGTAGAAAAAAGTTGATTATACAAAAAATGTAAAACATTCAAATATTTCAAGCTTCCTAAAAAATCACAAAAATTCAATTTTGAAAGCATTACTTGCAAATGAAAACTTGGCCCTTTCACATAGTTTAGGAAAGATTTAATATTTTGTAGGCTTAAATAATATGAAAACACCATCTAAACCGTCTGATTTGAATCTAAAGATCTTTGGTATGAAATATTGACACAAAACAACATCTCTATTATATGATTCAACAAAACCAATTTTTGAATTAGATAATGGTCTTTGACTCCATTGAATTATATGATGACAATCTGGTTTCATGCCTATCTTTTGCACCTAAGATCTTATTATCATGGCTTCAAATCAGATTAGGTTAGATGACGTTTTTAGATGATATAGGTACCGAAAATACTAAGTCTTTGCTTTAAACTTTGCGCAATGGCCAACTTCTCTTGTGCAAGTAATGATTGCTTTAAGTTTTTGACAATATTTGATTAACCACAGACTTTAGAGGCCCCAATATCTATTAAAAAATTATAAATTCGATTATACATGTATCAATATTCTAAAAATTTGTGAAAATTCAGTTTTAAGAGAATTTAGCTTATCACAAATTTTAGGATCCTGATATCATGAAAAGTTCATTTTCTAAGAGATTTAGTTGTCAATTCATGGATTTGGGGAGTTTTCTTTTAAAGTCACAGGTTTTATAGACCTAGACATTGATTGTATTGGGTTCTATTGATGCTATACTCCCTATGTTTCACAAAATTTGGGACATTTGGAGAAGATTTTGTAGCTAAATTCTTAGATTTTAGAGACATTCACATTATCATAAAAACAAAAATGGGGACAAGTGAGCGAAGTTTTATGATCTATGAGCTTCACTTCATTTAAAGTTTTTATAAGATCGTGTGAAAAAATAGGACTTGGGATGTCGATCTCAAATAGATAATATAAGGTTATGACGATGATGATGATAAATATGCATTGAAAAAGTGGGTTCTATAGTGTAATAGTTTCTAAAATCCCTATGAAAACTCAAGTTTTAAGTAGATTTATTGGGTAAAAGGTTTTTTACTAAAATGTCGTCTATGCCGATTTTAATTACTAACAAATAGAGGGTATTTCTAGATGACCAAAAGTTTGCAATATGGGTTGAATACGGGTTACTTCGGGCCAACCTACCGCAACGTGTAAATAAGAATGCAAAATGTAACTACAGTTAGCCAAACTTTATATTGCAAAATAAAAGAATTAGAATGCAGAAGACACACCGGGTCCAAATAAACCTAACTAAATGAGATTGTAATGTCAGTTATAACCCTTTAATTTGTTTTAAACAAATGTATAAACTTAATAACTTCTAAAACGATCATATATACATTGGGAGTTCTTTGTGTAAAGGCCCAGAATCTTTACCCGACCTCGAGGGCCTAGAATTCCATGTTATGACACCGTACGCTTGCTAAGGCGACAAGCGGACATACACATAATTCTTATATCGATTTAACATATGGATCAAAGCATTTAATAGTATCATTTAAAAATAAATAGCTCAAAAAATCAACAGTGAAAAACGTAGATGACATTAATTAAGTGATAACTCCTAACCATGCATCTATAATCGACAACAAGCAGAGGTTTTACGTAGAATAAAGCAGTCCCAATGCAAACCCCAAAAGTAGTACTGAAAAATAAAAGTAACTAATAGCAAGTCTCCCCTGAAAATAATAAAAATTATAACTAAAAAATCTCTCAATGCTCAAAATAGTCCGCCGGATCTATTCCCTCGTCCAGATGGTAGCGGACGTCCTCACTCTCATGAGCCGATCAGAACAAAGATCCCATCCTCAAAGGATGGAAAATCGAGTTCTCACCAGAATCGTTAGTTTTGGGGAGGGTGAGTTTATCACCACGAATCAAAGAAGCTGCACAATCCATCCACCATAAAATACCTGTGATCGTGTGCAATCGCTTGAGTTACAAGATATTTGAAATAAACTAAACAGCTATAAATAATTACAAAAATATCTAAGATCTCATATCTATCGTATCGAAACTGAAAAATATAGCATAAAAAGAAAAGACATAACATAAAATGAAAAGACCTGACATAACATGAAATGAATATGATGCATCAAGTTCTGATCTTTTTTTTTTTTTTTGTCTACTTTGTCGACTTATCCTATGTGGCGTAACTTAATATTGCTCTATACGCCTACACAACGTACCTCGTATTTTACTTAATTTACGTATACGACCTGTGCCAAGGCCGCTGCTCTAGCCTATCACGTGAGGTCCACGTGTAGATAACCACATAACCTCCATATCATAACGTATATCATCATCCAACCCGATGAGGTTGCATGCTTTTAAATCAGTGTCCCCTTACGTTCGGGACACTGTCATAGCGTATTGTCCTTAAGACCCGTCTTGCCTGCAGACGTTGTATCTTGCGGTGGCACGCAAGACATGGCACGTGTAGAAAGTTAATTTATATTTTGCTGGCCTTAACAACGTAACTTATCCGTATTCGTAGCTTACCTTATCTTACATATCATTTCTTATTGTTTGCTTAAAACTTAATTTGAAGTGAGTCATGGTGCGATAAGATTCACAAAATTACGCTTTCCAAGGAATGGGTTCCGTAGTAACCTGGATGTACTTCGTGTGGCAGCCCATACTCTCATAGAGGTGTTGTATCCGTACATGAATGCCTACATTCCAAGTTTCACGTGATCGTGACGGAAACCCTACCATGACGAAGGCTTAAAAGTCGTGTGATATAGCTTATTCCTTTTTAATTATGCGTATGCCCTATCGTGATTTTTCTATATGGTGCATGCTATATGATGAAAGGACTAACTTAGCCAAAAGAAACTATTTTATATGTCTTACATACTTGTGAATATAAAATAATAATTAAAATTTGAAAAGAACAGATATTTCATACAAAAATTTTGGAGAAACCTTCATGGGCCGTTAGATTGCTTAGAGATTAATCGGGCCCATGGTTTTTAAACTTTTCTAAGTGATCAGTGTGTCGAGACCTTTTTCTAGTTTTGACCCAAGAGTGGATCAAAGAGACGGGCCAAATAATCCCCTTGGTTATACACGGGTTTATATCCCTTATTAAATCTTCCAAACTTGCGGGTCTCAAAACACGTCCTCAAAATTTTAGTGGCACTTAACTGATCCGTCAAATTATATGGTATCATTATTGAGATCGTTTTTAAAGTTGGTCCTATGGGCCAGTTGGGCCTTAAATTCTCAAAGTTAAGGGTCGAAGGTAACCCATGTATTATTCCATGTAGCACCTAAGGCTAAAATAAGAAGACATGAACTTTGAATCATCTATCATCTAATCTGAACCATTTGATGGTTAGACAATAAAATTTTACCTAAGGTTGGGTCTTTTGTCCCAATCCCAATCCGGCCTCTAGCACGCTAGATCTTCCAGTCAACTTTTTACAAGAGTTATGAGTTACATGCACACTTAGTGTACCAACCATGTGACGATCAGATTTAACGGATCTAAACCATCAGATTTTTAAGAAAGATGATTCTAAGGTATTAGGTCTTTGGGCCCAGTTTATTTCAGCTTCTAAGGTCTCAGATCTAACGGTCAATCCTTACATGATCAATATTGTCTAAATGGAGGTTCAATTTCTTGATTTGTGTTTCGATTTCTCGGATTCTGGACCGTTAGATGTCTCAAGAATTTCAGTTTGTAGGGACGATCCATCTCGGCTCTATTTCTTGGGTTGGGCCCACGAGGTCCAACTAGAATCTATTTTATTTAAATCTAGTGGTGCCAATTAATGGTTGCACCAAGTTAATCATATCAGGTAAATTCTCCAAAGCGCCCAACTACACAGGTTGGCACGGGCAAGCTATCACCGGTATCGCCGGCGTTTGGTCGGGCCGATCCCCGAAATTCATTTTATTCCGGCCCGGAGAAATTATATATTTTTAAACCCATAGAGGAGGGGCTCTTGTGAGTTTCTCCCATATTTCTTTCTCTAAATTTTTCTTATTTAGTTGGGCCTATTCTCACTGTGATTCTCTTGTTTAGCTTTCTCAGGTTGGGCCTCTCCTTCTGTAGCAGGGATCTAAAATTTAGAAGAATATGCTACTGAAATTTTCTCTCTGATCATTTATTTTTCTCTCTGATCAATCATTTTTCTCTCTCTACAACTTCTGTTGGGCCTTTTCTCTCTTAAATTCAAATTCTCTTAAGTTTCTGTTAAACAAAGGTTGAAGGAGAGGATTCAGAGGGTCAAAGGGATTGAGTTTCTCTCTATTGGAGGTTTGGTCAGTCTCCTTTTCTCTTTCTAAAGATTTACATTGGGTTTTATTTTATTTTATTTTTTGAAGATTTTCAAATAAATAAATTATCACACATAGCAAGGTTTTTCCATTTTCACGTTAATAAAATCTTTGCCCGTGAAAGCATGTGAATGAACTAATCTGGTGCTGCGTGTTTTCTAGATTTGCATCATTGCTATTGCTGAATCTGTTTGCGTCAAGGTGTACTCTTGAGACTGAATGGAATGAGGCATAAATGAGTTTGTTGGGGTGTGGCTATGCTCTTCAAGTGTATGCCATTAGTCTGAAGGTGTTATTTTGGCTTGAGTTGCAGCCAGCAGACATTAACGATAAATAGGCATCAACAAGGTTTTTTCCTTTTGGCGTACCAGGTTATAAAGTACACATTCGATACAAGTGTTTAGGCGAAATTTCTGTGGCTACATTAAAAGTTTAAATATCTCTTAAGCCTCTACAAAATTAAAACCCAACTCATGAAAATCTGCAAAACTCACATTCCTGATACTAAAAGTACGATCTGAATAACTAAGGAAAGACCATGCCTAGGAGTCTACTTATTTCTTCATCAATATAAGCCAACAAAATTTTACTACCTAATATATATATATATATATATATATATATATATATATATATATATATATATATATATAATTATTTTTATTCTTATTTTAAAAGGCCTCTATTACATATACATGTTGGGGTGATGAGAAAAGAAGAAGATAGAGGGGACCCGATATGGTGTACATCTATACACCTCTACATGTGCATGCATATCTATATAAATAGTATAGATTATTACTTTTAGAATACTTAGACACTATAAAAAGAATATTATTGGTTTATTCATTTATTTACTTTTATTTTTTTATCATCTTCTTCATAGTTAACTAGCCATTAATGGAGCAAAAAAAGATAAAATAAAAAAAAAAATATTTTTTTTTCTTTATTTTCAAAAACGAACTGACTAAGTTAAGATCGATTGAGGGGCACCCACTTGTCGGAGCGTGCACGGGTTGATTTCGGTCGATTTGACGACACAACACTCGATGCGTCGTTTCAGCGATGCGGGAGATGCGGCGGCAGCCCACACGTCGATTCGACGATGTGATTTCGGTGGTGGGTCGGCGGGGTGCTAGGTCGAATGCGAGAAGAAAAGAAAACTAACACGATAATGGTGGTGCCGAGATGTTCTTAGAGGAAGATTGAGAGGAGATAGATGAAGAAGGAAGAAGGCTATGGGTATTAGGACTTATAGAAAGAAGGTTAGAGGTTTAGTTGGTAAGTTTTGCCGAGAAGACAAGAGTCTAAAGGCTCGACTTTCCTTCCAAAACTAATTAAATCTAGTGGATTGTGGGGCATAAACAAAAGCTAGTTTTTGTTTCCTAAAAAAAAAATACTATAATGCTAGCTAGAAATCGGGTCCAACTAAAATTACAAAGTTTCTATATTATTGAGTGTGTGTGTGGGTTGGGTTAGAGTGTGGAGCACCCACATGGTATTCGGCGCTCCATCACATCTAATGTCAATGGATCGCCCTACTAAAATCTGTGTCATAACACTTTGTCTACATATTGTTTTACTTTTGAGGAATAATTGGATACCATAAGGCCTAATTATATTAGATATTGTAAGGCTTTAATAGAAGACTAACTATTAATTTGGGCGATAATTGAGGCAAATACACTGCCTTTCCAAGGCTTTTGACACCATAATTATGAAGACCAATGTGGCAACCACCAGTGAGATGGACTCCAAGTTAAGAGATAGAAGTTTTAATGTCCATAAACTAAAATGTAATTATAGAAAAGAACATTCGCAAAGGTACTTGATGCTTCCACTTGTTCTAAGTCAACTATAACGACCGATTTCGCCAACGGATTTGATGTTTGACGGTTCAACACTGTCTAAGTCAATTAGAATCATAAAGACCAAGTCTAGGTACCGGAATAAAATCGGATCTCAAAATACATTAAAAAATGATAAATTTTGATAATTTCAAAAAAAATTGGAAAAAATTTCAAAATTTCAAAAATATAAAAGGATTATGAAAATTAAAAAAATATACATGCTGTGACCGAAAACGGGTTCTAAATGAGAAAAAATGGATATGAAAAAAGTGTAAATTATTTTTTTCGGGGAAATTAGATATTTTTTTTAATATATATGTATATATATATATATATTCATTTCTCTAAAAGACACATTTTAAACACATTTTTTTGAAGAGAATATATTTTTGGTCACTATGCTTAATTCCTACTAATAGTTAATTCTTTAGTTTATTCCAAGTCTCAATTTCAAATTTGTTCTAATTCAAAATTGATCATAGCGATGGGCTCCCGATAAGGGACTTGATCCATATGACACAATTTAAAAGAAAGACCTGATATTTTTGGGACTTGTGCCAAATAGAAATACACCAAAGAGGCATTAGCCTAGTTGGTACACTCCCTCCATTGTTAGGGAGTAGGTCGTGAGTTTGATACTCGTCTCCACCCTATTTTCCACCCTTGTCTATATAAGGTGTGGGTTGGGTTCTGTTACTTAACCCTCACCACTCTAATTGGTGCTCTCTCATGCTGCTCCGCAACTGTCATATGTGTATGTGTGTCTGCTCCTCAATTCTCGATGGCCGTATAACAAAAAAAAAAAATACCATCTAAGCTGTCTTGTTTGAAGGTCATGATTTAAATGTATTTTGAGGCCAAAAGATTGGCATGAAAAATATCTCTACATACGATTTAATGCAGTCAAAGGACATCATCTTGATTCAAGATTGAATGCATGAATCATGTGATAGAAATCTTATTTCATGCCAATATTTTGCACCTAAGATGCCTAAAATATTATGTCTTTATTTAAAGTTGTGTAAGGACCAACTCTTTATATGCGAGTAATAGCTCTCTTAAAAATTAGGACAGGTTCAAGTGAAACATCAGTATTCTGGTAGCCTACGAAATAAGACATCGATTATTGTTGTCAATGGGCCAGGTTAGGGCTGAGCCAAGGTCAATCTCAGCCCGACAGTAGGTCAACCGGCGTACCATCTAAGAGCATTTGTTGAGCCAAAATTTAATTTATGTATCTTTTTTAAAAAATTATTTAGAATTAGTCCATGTTAGAATCGTAGTGACAAATTTCATTTTCGGTAATTTTTCGGTGGGAGGTCCTTTCAGTACATTTTGAATTAATTTTGATACCTTTCGGAAAAAAATCGGGAAATTAAATTTATTTTATTTTATTTATTTATTTTTATTTTTTTAAATTACTACAATATATACTAAATTACTAACATATTAAAATAAATAAAAAATAAATAAACATTAAAAAAAAAAATACCGAAATTTCATCGAAAAATACCGAAATTTTTGTTTGACCTTTCGGTGAATTTCGACGAAATTTGTCACTATAGTTAGAATAAGATTTAAGAGGACAAACACTATGGGAACACTCTTTATGTTTCGATAGTCAATCTAGTCATCTCATAACAATTATTTGTTGATCATTTGATTTTTATTCTTTCATGATAAAATGATATGAAACTCGATGAAACCAAAGAAATAAGATATCCAGAAAGAAATACCATAATAAAAATAATAATATGACATTTAGATGGCTGTAAAAAAATTCCATAAATATATATTCAGCCGAGAAGAGTTTTTTGAGTTTTAATACAAACCCAACTGGCACTAGGTCAAGCCAGATTTATGAGGCAAAAAGCCCTACTTTTCAGGGCTGAGATGCGAGCCAGCCCTTCCTATCGATGATGGTTCAACATTTCGGTTGAAATCTTCAGGTTTTTCAGTTTCGGTACCCACCGAAATCAAAACGAAAACTCAAAATTTTGGATTTTTATATACTATGGGGAAGATTTTGGTCAAAATTTCGGTTTCGGTCTTCACTGAAACCGAAACGAAATCCGATTTTTTGATCCCTCCTATCGACAACCCCATCAATACGAGAAACCAAGGAATGTGCTATTCGAGCATGATTTCGCGATAACCCACTTGCCAAAGTTTCAAGGATGAAAGTATTCTGGTACCAAGGACCATATAGCTTGATCTCATATTAGTTTGCTGCTACATTCCACTCAATCTTGATCGATGCCATCTAAAGGAGAGGCTCAATAATGATAGAAATTAGAGTACCTTTAAATTCACCCACCAAATCTTTGAGTTCACCCACATTGAAACACATTGACTTGCATTAAATTAGAAGATGGAAATTACTTATCTTCCCAATCTTTTACACGATGGATCTTGAGATCATGGGCGTACCATGAGACGGTCATTTTTTTATTTATTTCAGGTGGTACACACCCAAAAAAGTGACCTTAAAAATCAATTTTAAGTGTGCATGTGATGTTAAAGTCACTTTTCTGAGATGTGTGCCACATGAAATAAAAGATTGACCGTCTGATGGTACGCCTAGAATCTCAAGATCCATCATGTGAAATATTGGGGGAATAAATGATCTCCATCATCTGATTCAATGCAGTCAATGGTTTTCAGTGTGGGTGAATTCAAAGATTTGGTGGGTGGATTTAAAAGTACTCTAGAAATTACTGTGAAAATAATAAGATTTTTTTGCCTTTACCCCTGAGATATATCTTATTTACACTCCAACCCCACCCTGTTCACCTATTTACATTGTGATCCTTGCTTATGTGTTTCTTTTACTTATTACACCTTCAATGACAGATTTATTGTTAAATATCATTAAACAAAACTTTTTCTGCGTTGAATCAGATGATGGAGATCGTTTTACACCATAATCCTCTATGGGGTGAATCTTAAGATAAAAAGTCTACCATCAGGTGGTCAAATTTTGGTTCCACACTTTAGACAATCCAAAAGTGAATATGATCATGGGTGTACAACAAACATGGATCTTGGACCACTTTTCGAGATGTATGGCATGTAAGTTCAAATCTGACCATATGATTGTAGGCCCATGCTCTTAAGATCCATTATGTCAAAGATAGGAGCAAAAAAATCTTCATTGTTTGATTCAAAACACTTAAAGGTTGAGAGTGTCACCATAGGGATAATAAGTCCAGAAAACACCAAAGCAAGGACCAAATAGGTGAACACACAAGGTGTGGAGTGTAAATAAGACATATATAGGGTAAGAGCAAAAAACCAAATAATAATAATAATAATAATAATAATAATAATAATAATAATAATATATATATACATATAGTATTAATTGTGGGAAAAATGAGTGGTGAACTAAACCAAATTTTATTATTTATTTTTTATAAAATTGACTATTTCGACCTTACAATTTTATATTATTTTTAAAAATAATTATGATCATTGAGCTGCTCATATAAATGACACTTGATTATGCAATTGAATGTTACGTAACAACAAATTACTGTGAGACTAGGGCTCTCAACTAGCCGAGTTCGAGCCGAGTCAGGGTTAGATTGAGGTCGACTCTTTAATATTTAAGCCTAAAAATACTCAGCTCATGATCGGCTCTATTGAGTTCAAACCGAACTCAAGTTGTGCTCGATCCTAGTAATATGTTTTTTTTTTTTATAACTTGGGTATTCGAGCCTCTTAGAGCACCTGCCTAATCCAAGGGTTACATGCGCACCCTAAATTTAACACATGTCGGGTCAGCACATGATATAAATCCCTAAAATAACCTTAAGGGGGGAGGGGATTCGAACTCAAGTCTTCTGCTTTTGGAAGTAAGTACCTGACTAGCTCACCTAACACCATGAGGTTTAGTAATATGCCATATTACTTTGTTTTTTTAAAATATTTAGATTCATTTCTTATTATCTTTCTTTTTCATTATATTTTAATTTATTAATATTTAAGTAATCAAACTTCTGTTTTTCTAATTGAAAGTATCTAATCAAAGTATTTTGTCATAACAAATTCACATGCCGCGAGTTATTGAAAGAATGAGCAATTATGATTTGAGCCGATAAGCTTGAATATTTATAGGCATGGACCGCATGGTAGAATTTTTACTACTTAGTTTACTAAAATACTCAAAATCTTTAATCATTAAAAGCTTCTAATGATTATATATATATATATATATATATATATATATATATATATATATATATATATATATGTATATTATATATTATATATTGAGTCGAGTTCAGCCGAGCTCGCTCGTTTACAAACGAGCTCTTAACTCATAGCTTGGCTCTGCTTGCGAGCCGAGAGCTGACTCGGCTCATTGAGAGTCGTATGTGCGACCCACTAACTTACATGGTCCCTCATACCAGGCTATCGCTACGTCTCTTATACAAATACTGCCCTTAAATTAAGTTCAAAACTCAAAAGCCTCTTTCTTCATCCATCCAACTCAACAACCGCAGGCAGCAGCCGTAAACTAATCTCTCTCTCTCTCTCTCTCTCTCTCTCTCTCTCTCTCTCTATATATATATATATATATATATCGAAATTCAGGTCAGTTCTTCTACGCTCACTAGATCTCTGTTATTTTTATATATAATGATAATAACAATAATGTGATTGATACTCATAAAAAAAATAAAAAAATAATGTGATTGATATATTTATTTTTATTTGGGAGATTTTTACATCGAATTTTAAACAATTTTACAGTTTTAAAAATAAAAGGGCTCGCTGTGTTTTTTTTTTTGGGAGTAAATTTGCTCTGTTTTCTTTGATGATCGGGTTACATGTTTTTTAGGTTTTAACGTCCAATTGGGGTTGTGATTCTCGTAGAGTTGATTGTGATCTGATCTTTGATTTATGATCAGTTTTTGGTAGATTTTTATTGTCTGATGATGTTGGCTTGTGCTTCTTATTATCAATTTTTTGTTATAGGGCTCGGATTTTGGGAATTGGGATCATTTTGTGTTTAAGATTGGGTGTTTGATTCACAGTCACCATGTCGGGGTTGGGCAAGGTTAAAATTCGAGAAATTGGCAAGTTCGGGAAAATTTCCGAGAAAAGTTAATTTTTTTTTTGAATTTTTAAATTTTTTAATGAATTAAAAAACTGTTAATAAGAAGATTGATAATATTGCAACCTCAAGGTCACAGGTTCGAGTCCAGCTTACGTGTAAAAAAAATGAAAAAAATAAAATTTAAACTATAATAATAGTAAAAAAGCATGATTTATTGAAAAAATTGTGAATTATTGGCAAACAATTCGTGAATTTCCCCGAATTTTTAAAAAAATACATGAAATTTGCAAAACATCACGAAAAATTCATGATTAATTAGTAGAACCTTAATTTCAAGATTTGTTCACCTTTTTTTAATAACTCGGAAAATTTGGTGACTATGGTTTGATCCGTCTTTTCTCTAGTTAACTTTGCGTCGATTGGGTCTTTGGGATGTGCCATTTGGTCGGGCCGAATTTTAAAACTCCCACTCACATAGACAAATGAAACCATAAGAAATTCAACTCTTAACCTACAAAGAACCGGAGATGAGATTTCCTTAATCGAGAATTCTCACCCACTTTCAGGTTGATGACATCATCAAGAAGCCAGCTTTTCGCATCCCAAAATTAAGACCTTACTCATGTGCAGCCTCTTTCTTTTTTCCTTTATTATTATATGTTTTTCCTTTTCTTTATTGGCTCTTGAGATTTCATGCACATCCTTACCATGATACTTCAATGCTTCTTCATCCTCTTCACCTATTTTCTCTCCTCATGCTCTTCTCCCAATAGATTTCACATCATGTTACTGTTGGTAGGTACCTTGATGGATATATTTTAAATCTACTCTTTGTATAATTGCATGGAGTTTTTGGTAGCACTGAAAGATGCTTTTATTGCGAGGATAAGGAACATAAATGAGTGGGTGTTAGAGACGTGGAAACAGTTACTTGTGCCATATTTTGGACGTTAGCTCCATGGAACAATATGCTATTGCTGGAACATGGATGATGGTTCTTTTACTTGGGATTGAAAATTTATTGTGGAGAAGAAGAATGTTTTTTCCTTATGCTACATTCAAACCTTTCATATTCAGTACATTTCCACATCATCCAGTATTTAGAATCATTCATAAAACTTTTGGGGATAATATTAATTTACTTAGTTTAGGTCTGGAAATCTTTTGTGAATTTTTTTATGTCAAATGTTCAATGATTTATTTTCTGGAATTGAATTTTTCTTATGCTCTGACTGAATTGTTGTTACGGTCATCCATTTGACAAACATGATATCTTTTACTTCCACTAAAAGTTCTTAGGCACAATGAGCGAAGTATTTGAAGGGTATGAGCGCCAATACTGTGAGCTCTCAGCCAATCTTTCTAAAAAGTGCACGTCTGCTGGTCTTCTTGATGGAGGTAAGAGATCCCACCTTTTTCTTTCCTTTCTTCCCTGTTCTAATTGTCCTTTGAAACTTGCTAATTCCGTTTGTATATTTACATGGCACTTGACTTGTGGTCCTAGTTTGTGAAAAATAAGTTCTGATGGTTAAGAATTTGTATTCCTAATCTTTTCTTACACATTTTGATTTAGAGTGCTTGAATGGTCTTTTATCAATAGAAATTCTGAATTGTCAATCCCAAAAGGTGTGGTAAAAGTTGCATTTTTTTGTACATGCATGACAAAGTACATTAGTTACCTTTTCAGTGTTTACTGTAACATACAGCTTAGGGGTAAATGGGAAAGACTGTATATATGGTGTCTATCATATTACAAAAATTGAATATTATTTCTTATACTACCCAATAGCTGCAACAACCTCTAGAGAGAGCTTTCATAAGGATCTCTATAACTTGATTCTTGGACTGAACAAAAGGAATCTGTATTTTCCCTTGAGAACCTTTCTTATTGGTGATCCATTATCCCTCCTCAATGAAATTGTAGTAAAAAAAAAAATGATAGTCAATGCTAATGTGTTTGATACAGGTGGGAATACAGTGGTTTCTATATATATGTCGCACTAAGTCATAACGAACTGGAACTGATCAAGACAAGAATATAGATCTTGAAGTATAAAAATAATCTTAGTTAATTCAGCAGTCATGCAAGCTATTGATCGATACATATCTTCAACAATCAATTGCTTTTCCATGGAGATGAAAGTAGTGCCTTTGTAGATGTAATAGCTTACCCCAGGTTCGACATCCTGATCATAATTATGTTAAATGTGGTTACATCCATAAGTAGTTAGTCCATCTTTATTGTCATTCATCCAAAAGTTGTTTCTCGTATGGGGGACGTTGTTAGTTGTGACATTCAACCTACTTGCATATAACTATCTGGTTTAGTTCTTCGACTTGAGTGTGGATAAAAATGAAGATACCTAGGCCTATTCACATTCGACCTGGGAACAACGGGAAAAAAACATGGTATGGTCAGTGTAACAACATCCTAGGCCCACCCTTACAGCCCTAGGAGACCATTAAATGCACCCTCTAGTGCACCAAGGCCTCATGTGTATGGGTGCAACTCCACAGCTCCTCTCCCATATATAAGGCAAAACCATCAACCCTTGACATCATGAGAATGTCAAACATGCTGGTTTGACATACTACTCCTTGTTTGACCCATATCTCTCTCCGTACAGGCCCCTTTCTCGAACGATCTTCACCAATCTTCACCATTTGAAATGCCCTACAAGGCCAATTATAGCACAGAGAAATTCCTCAATGGCTAGGTCATGACACGAGACCATTCTTGCATGATCCTAAACATGCACACTACCTGCCTCTGCGAGGTTCATGGCTCATGTCGTGTGCCCGCGTGGCACTACAACTTCCCACCAAAGCAGTTCGACATTAACAACACCCCTTCGCGTGCCTCTCTACTCTCCAACAAGGCTCACTTCATCCCATATATGATCACTCAAGAGATGCATGCAATTCGTGTGCCAATCGGCAACCGCCGTACACCTCTGTGCACCAAGACCCAGCTCCGAGACTCCTCATCCTCAATGCTAGCGTTATTCGTGTGCCTATATCACCAGGGTTGTGACAATGTCACAAGCTGCTTGAACATGTGTATAGTGCTGCGCCCAACTCTAGTAGTGAAGATAGAAGAATATGGGTTTCAAAGAAAAAAGAGGTATTCATGGTGAAATCCTTCTATAATGCTTTGAGAGATTGTCCGGATAGAGATGTGGACTGGGGTGAGTTAAACAATATGACAATATGTTGGCTCCACCGAGAATCTTATTCTTTGGTTGGACTGTAGTTTGGTAGAGGATCCTCAGGGTGGATCAGCTAAATAAAAGACGCATGGGCCTGTGGAACCACTGTGTTATGCGTGGAGGAGATGAGGAATTCGCTAATCATCTTACACTTCATTGCAGTTTTGTCAATGAAATATTGCAGTGGGTGATGAATGTGTTTGGGATTATTTGGGCGCAGCCTAAGTCTTGCCGCGAGATGATGAACACCTGGCATGGGACCAGATTTAAGGAATTGAGAGCAAATTCTGGAACGCAGCCATGTTGGCCATGATGTGGAATGTGTGGCTCGAAAGAAATGAAAGACTCTTTCTAGGTTCTTGCAGATCGAAGGCTATGGCCATCAGGTTTGTCAAGGGGAGCATCTTTGAATGGATTGGTGCTACTTGTACTGAAGGGCAGAGTACATTGAGCATAGTTAGGGAGCAATGGGAAGAGATGGTCTCCGACTGATGGTCCTCCTGTGAGCTTACCCTTGGGCTGCTTTTTTGTTGGATGCAACGAGTCCTTCAGCGCTGGCCCGACACTCGGTTTTCTTTTTGTTTCTCTGGTTTAGCTGCTTGGTATAATAACTCCAGGTATGTATCTTTCTTTTTCTTTTAATATGTCTACCATTTTACCGAAAAAAACTATAGGGGCAGTATTTTTTTGACGGGATCAAATGGTGAACAACTGTAGAATAAATCATAGATCAGGAGAGCTTCCATAGTCAGCTTTGAACAGGCAACAAGCTGGAAGGAAGTGCTGGGATGAAGGATGTGACTAATGATACCCTTAACGTATCAAAGTATTCAATCTGAAGGTCGGAAAGTGCTCAATGTGTGAACTCACATATACAGTTGGCTATAAAAGTTAATGTCCGAATGAGAAAGCCTGAGGTACTGCATTCACCTACGGTAAGTTTAGGCTCCAAAATTAATCACTATCTGGAAGTAACGTAACCTCTAGGTGAAGAGAAGTAGCAATAGAAATGCTGTCAATCATCTGCGAACGTTGGAAGTTTTTTTCTTTTTGTTGTAAAAAGTGATCATTATCATTACTATCCGTTTTAATTTTGTTAGAGAGAAAATATCTCTCGCGATGGTGGATTGGTGGTAGCCTTAATACCTAGGAAGTAGTGTCGTGAGTGTATATGCATCCTCTACATCAAAAGTGAACTCTTTGAGCTAGGTGATCAAGACGAGAGTGGACTGTTGTGAGAGTCCTTTGTAACGAAATATCATCCACGTAGAGAAGAAGAATGACAGCCATCTATGATCCATGAATGAGAAGAATGACCATACCTAGAGATGAGCGATGAATGAATTATTCAAAATCCTTACAACAGTAAAACTCCAGCTAAACAAGAGGAGATAACTGCTGGAACTTACCGTCCTCAAGAAGGCAATTGACTATAGTGGCTATAAATTGCTTCAGGAACGCAAGGGACATGAGTGTGTGGCGTATTGTGATAGCTGAAGTGCATACTCATGCAGATTTACATGTAGAGGCACACTAACTCCAACTGGCAGACCAACCAGCATTGAGAGATGGCACTGGAGAGAACTGCCTGAATAATGGCAGGCTGGAACTGGAGGTATCAACTAATGCTGATGGTTGCTCCAAAAAGACCTCTTGCAAGTTTCATGTAGAAGTGCACTCTCAATATCCAACTAGTCAATCTACCATTCGTGAGAGGTGGCACGGGAGAGAACGGTTTAATTACTGCAGAATTGTTCACATGATTAAAGTTTTGATCAAAGTCGACGCTGTGTTGCTGATATAATCCCTTTGCTATCAAGCTTGCCTCGCAATACCCAATGGAACCGTCCACCTCCCATTTGTCAGATATTAGTGTTGGAATTCGTGACAACTGTACTCTTCAATTAGCAATGATAAGCTCAATCTCAAATGTTATATCTATTTTCCAGTGGGATGAAACTGCTCCAAACCTGTAGGATGTACACGTGTTGGCAAACTTGCTGCTGCGTGGGTTCTTCAATCGATGCTTTAAAAAAGGAGCATACTGATTCCGAGGCCTTGGAAGCAATTACTAAAGTTTGTGGCTGAACTTCTTTGCCAGAGAGAAAAATCATTCAAAGATTTGATTCTCTAGAAAATGTCATATATTTTTTGTAACAAATAACATATAAAACAATTAGGAGTTTGTGAAGTAACATAACTATAAAAATATAGAATTAAACTGCCCCTATAAGTAGTAAGTCCTAATATTGGTATTATATTGTGCCAATCTGTTTTGCTATGTATTTGGAAGTATATGGATATGATAGGTCATACATGAATTTATACAACTTTAATGTACTATATTTTATATGTAAACTTGATATGAAAATAAATATATGAAATATAAAATTCGCAATGAAAAAAGCTTTTTATCCTGATTCCATGTTGACACATGTTCTAGTGTTAGAAGCAGCACAATTGTAGCTCAAGTATTACTGTTTGATAGGTATTACTTGACACATCTGTTCTTGGCAATTACTGCTCCAGGACCAATTGCGGTACTTAATCCAGTGTTTAAATGTGAACTGTACACTCCCAAAATACCATTTTATATGGACTTAATGACACTTTATTATGGTGGTAGGAAAATTTCATTATTATAGAAGACTTACAGAACTCCTAGATGGAAGAACCGGTTAAAAAACACACCTACAATATGTTTTATAGATAAAGTATGCATATGCATCCATAAGCCTCTTATTAATGGTAAATGAATCTGACTATGGAAAAGTAGGTTCCTATTTCTCCCGAATAAAACAACTTTTGGTTATGTCATGTTTCCCACATTTGATGCGTTTATATGCTCTATCTATCTATTTATTTATTCTACTTCAAAATATCAAAAGAAAAGTCTACCTGTATACTGCTGTTTATAGAAAAAAGCCCTTCTACGTTGGATGTGGATTTTGGATGAATCCTAAGCTTGTTATAATTGTGTGTACCCATATAAGAGCATTAGTGAACCCTGTGTATGGAAGAATGCAATATTTGACTATCAGGTGGCAAGGTTTATACCAATGTTATCTGATTCGCCAGTTCGTGTGGTTTGAAATTCAGGATTCGCCACTGCTGAACGAACCCGGTTCGCCAGGGGTAGAATGTGCTTTTACTTTATATAATATAATATACGCAATTTTATCCAACAGACGTATGTTGGATACTTGGTAAGGCGTGTGCTCCGCTTTGCATAGGTCGCAGGTTCGATGCACCTCGTTTCCAATGTTTTTGTGATATAGGTTTTAATTAAAAATAACAAGTAAAGAGGGGCTCATCTCCGGTTCGCCTATTAGCAGCGGGCCGAATCGAACTGAACGCCGAATAGGTTCGAGACGAACCGGTTCATGGTTCGGTACCATCAAGAGCGAATTGGGTAACCCTGGTTTGTGCATGTTCCACATGTAACGCTTGGCAATAGTCAATATTTTTTCATAGAAATGGACTTGAGACAGTTTAGCAAAATTATCCTATTGTTATATTTTTACAGAGCAAAAGAAGCAGAAAGTTTCTGAAATAAAAACTGGGTTGGATGATGCGGAGGCCTTGGTACTGTATGAATCTATTTGTTTTAGCAGAGGAGGTTTTAGTATTTTCCTCTTACCTGCACTAACAAATCTACATACAATCTTTGCATGAATTTCTCTAGATTCGAAAAATGGACCTTGAAGCCAGAAGCTTACAGCCAAGTGTGAAGGGCATGCTCCTTGCTAAGTTACGGGAGTATAAATCTGATCTGAACAGTCTGAAAAGTGAGGTTAAAAGGATCACATCAGCTAATGCTACTCAGACTGCAAGAGATGAATTGTTGGAGTCTGGAATGGCAGATAACATGGTGGTATGCTAGAAATAGTTTCTCTGATTCCCTTCTATGATTTCAGGTTTATTATTTTGAAGTTCCATGCCAGTTTATTTCTTGGATGAGAACTTCTTGTTGGTACTGTTTCATTGTTTAGAAGTTATGTACTGTAGATGCTCCATTTTTAGATTTTTATTTTTAAAATTTAAAATTTTTGTTTTGCTTTTCTTTTTTAAGATTAGTAAGATGGGATTGAACCCGTGATCTCAAGTTTCAATATTGTGTACCATTGACGCTCCATTTGGATTTTAGCACTTATTGCATTTAGCTTTGTTTTTCAAAAATAAATTTTTTCTTGCTCGTGCTACATTCGGTGTACCTAGGTTTTTTAACATGATTTATGCTTGTGATCAAAGCTTTACAGTAATAGTAGTATAGTACCTTATCTACTTATATAAATAAAGTAAATTTAGTCTTGTGAAACCAAAACATAGAAAAATATACCTAAAACATATTTGAGAAGAAAAAGACTATTGAATATGTTTATAGTTAATACCTCATATGGAGAGTCCAAACCCACGCTTTAGATATATAAACTGCTTGGCAAAAAAAGTTATAATAATTGAATAAGAACTTACGTAAAAGTGAGTAGCATACCAGAATTTCTATACTACCGTGAGGACGAACATTTTCAATGCTGAAGATAACAGTTTTGACGGTGTTTTTTCTCTTTCTAACATTTCTGATGAGTCACCCTTAATTTGAAGTTGTACTTCTCTTAGCATGGGATTTCCTATATTAACTAAACTGTTCAATGCTAAGGATATATAGAATTTTGTAATTTTTATGCTTAATAAAAGAGTTGGTATAGCGTAACTGACTCATTTCACTCTCAAGTGTGAACAGGTCACCTTCCGTATGCTAAATGGTAAAATATTTGCTTCCACTGATTTGCATGGTCATAAATAATTGTGCAGTTCCCAAGGTTTGACCATTTTATCGTACTCAAACAGTTTCCCGTTTGCTCTCTTGATGAAAGTCTTTCTCACAATGTCAAACTTGTGATATGGGCAATGAGTTTATTGAAATTTACCTCTTTCCTCTTTAAAGAATGAGTTTTATGTTAAACCGTGGTCCCTTTCTGCCTCATTTTTTTGCTTTAGCTTCTCTCCCAACAAATGGTTACAATCTCTATTGATTCTTATTGTAAAAGTTGGATCTAAAGTCCCTTTCTGCTAAACTTTTTTGGACCTTTCAATCTGTCATTATTTTAGCTTCAACTCCAATGCTTTCTACTGATCTTTCTGCCATTTCTTGTTTTCTTTAGTGTTTGGTTGTTATTACAATTTCTCTCTCAGATTTTTGGAGTACACATCCTCCAGTAAATTCATGTCACTATGTCATTGGTGGATGGTGCAGGTGTCTGCCGATCAACGAGGAAGATTGTTGATGTCAACTGAGAGATTGAATCAGTCTAGTGAAAGAATTAAGGAGAGTCGAAGAACCGTGCTGGAGACTGAGGAGCTTGGCGTTTCCATTCTTCAAGATTTGCATCAACAACGGCAGTCTCTTTTACATGCCAATAACACAGTATGTTTATTCCATGCCATGTGTTCTGGTTCATTGTTTCTTATTGATGCTATTCATGGGCTATTTTTTGTGGTTCCTCTTTTCGTTTCATAAAACTTACTACTTTTATTATCATGAGTTTATTTTGGGATCTACAACTTGCACACTAGATTTTTACCGTGGCACATGGTTTAAAAAGAAAGGCTTGAAATTAATGACTTGGATTTGGAACGGTTTTTATTGGGTAGGTAGTAAATCTAAGGTGCAAACCCAATAATGCTGTTCTTGAATGGGAGGTTCAAGACTAACAGGTTGGGTTAAGGTCCAGAGATTTTGGGAGAAATATTTTTGAGTTTTGTGCAATTGTGTGGAACTTTTTAGTGTATATATATATATATATATATATATATATATATATATATATATATATATATATATATATATATATATATATATATATATGATCAGCCTTATGATGTGTGTTCATCTGATCATTGCCCGACGCTAGCAACAACAGGCCATACCCACATACCCAATTGGTATGTCAATGGAAGAAAAGCCTTAGCTTTCCCAAAAAATGCACAAGCAAGTGCCTCATATAGGAGGCAAGTGACTTGGGAGCCCAAGCTCCTGTCCATTTTGCAAGCAAGGCCCATACAAACCAAACCCAGGCTCTTGGGAGCTCCTATTGTCCTGGTGCAAATTTTTGCTTCTTTAGGCACAACAAAAATTTGAAAATGGCGCCATTTTTTTAGGATCCTTATCCTGACCACTGATCCTTCTCTTTTCCCTTCATGTCCTTATTTATATGATCTCTTTGATTCACCACAATTTCATCCACTGCTTCATCATCATAGAATGCTACCATTAGAATCACAGCGGGCTTTACCCATTTGTACCTACACCTTACATGTTCCTGAGTGAGGCTTTGTGTATCCTACATGAATTCCAGATGGCAAAGTTCCCTTGTTAGGATCATTGCATTCCATTTTATTTTTTTGATAGGTAAGCCGGGCTCGAATTGCATTCCATTTTCATTTACATTTGTTGTCGCTGTGGCCCCTGATGTAGCAAGGAAAGGAGGAGAAGAGATTCAAAAATAAAATTAAGGATTTAAATAATATAACTCACCTTTTTCGGCAAAATATTGAACAAGAGGAGAGAAGAAGAAAACCCAAAATAGGGTTCTCGGTTCATAAGTGTCTACAGAAATTTCACGCAGAAAAAAAGAATTTCATTCCATAAAAAAAATCTCATCTGTCCTAAGGCAGATTTACATCCAGGTAAATGAAAGGTAAAATAAACAAATCCTAGTTTACTTCTAATTTGATCTCTAATTTCTAATTTTACAATGACTAAACTCCTGTCTAGCTTGAACTCTTGATTATTACTTGATGTAAACTTTCCTTTTCCTGTTCTAATTAATTTGGACTTTAAATGGTAACTATAATAATTCCTATTATTACTAGATTTTATCCCCTAAAACTTAGGAAAGAAACTCATAGAAATAAAATAAAATAAAATAAAACCTCCCTTTATTTCTAAAATAATTGGGCCTTTAATGCAGTCTTTAACTTTGATTTTCTGAGCCTTAGCATTTATTAGACCTTCAAACATGGTATGTCCTGTGACTTTAACTCCTGCCCCTTTTTGGACCTTTAAAGCTTCATTATTCGGCCCATTCCAGCCCCTCGTCCTGCAAATCTGGAAAAGTGCTCTTTGCTTGAACTATTAAATTGTTTTTGATCAAACCCTTTTTGGACCCTTTTATTTTACCCAGTTACCAGGTCCTCACAGCAGCTCATACGTCCCTCTTGAAATTTCTGTATAACCTCTTCAAATTTTGGATTAATCCTCCCTTGTCGCTGCCATCCAATGCCAATATCTTCTATAATTTTTCTATCTCATCAGCCCCCTTGCCTATAATCAGTGAGGTTGTTGTCAAGACGGCCAGCCTTATGATGGTTAGGAGAAGTCCAAAGAGTGGAATGCCATGTGGCCTGATCAGTACTCTGAGCAGAAGGGTTCTCTCTTTCAACTTCCTCTTACATCGCTTTACTGCAATGTTTTATTTATACTGGTGTGCATAAATATCATTAAATCTTGTGCATAGTCATATCATGCTATCCTGTATTGGTGTGGTATTGGTATCAATATTGGAGTCGGACCGATGCTGGTCAGTTTCGGCCGCTACTGCCTCGATACTGCCTCGGTATCAGACAGTATTGACAATACCATACCGTATCCGTATCGGCCTATACATATCGATCCCAGATGGACCGATACCCGATAGCAATACCAAGTTTGATACCTTGATCAGTACTCTGAGAATGTAATATTTTGTAACTATTAGGGCATTAGGGCTTGCGTTTTTGGGGATGTTTCATGTTTGTGTATGAAGCACTGGTCAATGTAATCTCCTGTAGTAAGAAATACACTGATCAAGGTTAACTTTATCGAATCTCCCAGTATACTTTATGTGAATGTTTGAATGCCCTCCCTGCTAGTGTTGTGACAAGGCTGGAGAGAATCTAAAGAAACTTCATATCGAGCCAAAGAAAAAAAAGAGAGAGATGTGTAGTCGACGGGGACCTCTTGGTGGTTGGATCCAGAGAATGGGACGTTGGCAGGAGGAGTTTTGGAAGAACCATGTGTTAAGCTACATATGAATATCCTCGATGGACCTTCCCTACTTTCTATTTTTCATATCCATGATTTTGTTTTGCCTTTTGTTCTGTCTTCTTTATTTATTTATTTATTTATTTATTTGATCGGTAAATGGGGAATATATATGAAAAGCAAGAAAGATACAAGAGGACCCTCGATTTAGCAAGAAGCTGGAAATGGGGGACCCCACCAGGCCAAAGAAGCCACAAAACAAGAAACAAAGACAAACCCAAGCAAAAGAAATAATCCCAGACTCAGTTCAGCCCAAGATCACCAGCGGGAGCAAGAAAGGGCTACACGTGCAGTCTATCCCATTCAGCAAATTACTCCCTACCCTCCATGCTCAGTTCACCGGATCCAGTTAATAACCAAATCCCTACCCTTCATGCTTATGTGTCTCAGATCCCGGGGTTTGTGAGGTTGAGAGGGGTTCTCTTTTCTCCTTTTTTGCTTTGCTTTGGTAGTTTCTCAATACCGCTAAGGTATGCACTCTTCTCTGTTTTCGCCTTTTGATATATATATATATATATATATATATATATATATATATATATATATATATATATATATATATATATATATATATAACACTAAATCACGGTTATTACACTCAATCCATGGTTATTACACTCAATCCATGTACGCATGGGACAACAAGGACCATAATTTCCCAGGTCAACAAGTGTGCCAAAATCGTTTGGGAAAATCCACACCATATTTAAGGGGACCTCCTATTATGGCACAACTTCTTTCTTTTTCTTTTTCTCAGTGGCCTTTGTATTGAGGGCTAGGGCGATCTACAATTGGTTACGAAGCGAATCATGAATCTTCGTTTATGTGCATCTGATCAAATTTTTATCTATGAAGGTCTCCCTGATGTTGTACTTGATTTGCAGCTTCATGGGGTGGACGACAACATCGGCAAGAGCCGGAAAATCCTGACTGCCATGTCAAGAAGGATGAGCAGGAACAAATGGATCATCGGCTCCGTTATTGCAGCTCTGGTTCTCGCTATTCTCTTGATTTTGTATTTTAAGCTTGCCCACTAGCCATCGTCGGTTTACACTTGGCATTCTCGGGTTGGTTTGGAGGTTTGATGAGTGTTGTAATGTTCTGTGTTACATTTGCTGTCAGTGTGATCAGACTCTTTGTAGTTATGTGGTTGAAAATATATATAAGTGGCATTCTTTATTTGCTTGTTAAATTGAAATGATGAAGTATCTCATCCATCCCTTAAATATTGGAGCACTCTCCTTCAAGAAAATTATTTGCAACATATATAATTTGTTTATTTATTAGAAGCACCTTTTGGTGCTAGAATCTTATCAAAATTTAACCTTCACACATTTTTGGGGACCTGAAATTTGTAAATTTCAACATTTTCTGACTTCTATAAATGGCAATTTTCCGATTTGCTGCTGCCACAGAGCCAACTAGACCCATTTAAACTCCGGGCATCAACCATTTAATGGAAAAATTATGAGGTGATTTTGGCTCAAAGAATGAATGAGAAATGTTGCTAAAGCTATTTCCTTTTGGACAAAATCCTGGTTCAATGGACCATGTAAATTACTTGAACCGGCATCGATTGGCTGCCAGTTGGCATCTTATCCCGTGATTGGGGGCGATGGTGAAGCAGGAGCCGAATCATCAGGGGAATCACGTGGTCTATTATCATATGCCAGCTGGCATTTCATCACTGAATCATGTGATTGAATGCCACGTGGTAACTAATTTGCTTGAGACTAAGAATCGCCCCTTGGGGTGGGGTCACGTCCAAAAGTTTGGTTGCGAAATTATCTCAATGGAAAAAGAGGCATATCGGGAATAGAATCACCATCCATAGCTAACAATCACACAAAACCAAGAGTACCTTTAAATTCATCAACCAAATTTCGGAGATCACCTACCTTGATACTTATTGACTGCTTTCAATCAGATCATGGAGATCGTTTTTAATCCCAATTTCGTACACATGGATGTTGAGATCATAAGTGTACTGCTAGATGGTTGGTTTTTTATTTCATGTGGTACACATTTAAAAAAAGTGATCTTAAAATCAGGTTTGAGCGTGATGAATTCCACATGATGTTAAGGTAACTTTTATGATATAGGTGCCAGCGGAATAAAAAGTTTACCATTTGACGGTACGAGAATGATCTCAAGATCTATTGTAAAAGATTGGGACAAAAAATGATCTCCATTGGCTAATTCAAAACAATCAATGAGTTTTTAAGGTGGGTAAACTCAAAGATACGGTGGGTTAATTTAAAGGTCTCCCATAACAAATTGCTAAGATTTTATTTTTGTTTTTTTGATCAACAACATATTGCTAGGATTCACATAAGGGGAAGTGGCTAAACTTTTTGCTCTTTGCAAAGCGGTGGAGTTGGGTGAAAACTGAAATGAAAAGGAAAGGGTCGGCTTGGGGATGGATTAAATTTGTATGAAGGCTCTCTATGAATCAAATGATCCCATGTTTCCAGGGTTTAAACACCACGTGGCATAACGATAATCTCATTTCAATGGTGTGAGATGTTAAGTCTAACTTTAGTGGTATAAGAACATGTAAACATTATCATATGAAAAAAGAGACCGTCTCTCTTGACTGTCATTTAAACACCAAGATTGTGTTTATATGATCATACTCTATTAATGGCTTAAGATGTGGGTAATCCACATCGTCAAAGTGATAGATCATAAATAGAAGGCCAATGGGTGCAAAAGTCATATTTTTTGAAAGGCTTGAAACATATGATCAATGGGCTCTAATACTAGTTGTTGTTCTTAATTTTAATGGCTGAAATTAAAGTTCGCTAATTGGATAGTTCACAACTACTTATGGGCATGATTTTTTGGCTAAAACATACTCTAATGATAGATTGCCACTGGGACAATTTAGATTGAGCTCAAATGTGAACTGCTTGACATAATAGAAAACGACACTTCAATTTTATTTTTTTTGAACTTATTGATGGATGATTCAATGATAAGTTCAGGTTTTCAATCAAAACAAAATGCCCAAAACTTACTGATGGACAATTCAACGATAAGTTTAAATCAGGTAATTTCATTTTTTACTATAACGCTTTTTATGAACTTATCGAGGGACAATTCAACGGTAAGTTTAAGTTTCATTACCAATGGACAATTCAACAATAAGTTTAAATTTTTATTAAAATACAAAAATGCCCACATCTTACCAATGGACAATTCATGGATAAGATCTAAATTGTTAGCTATCTGGGTCAGGTTTCTAATATATTTTTTTAAAAATTTAAGTTTTTTTTTTAAAAGGACCTCAGCTAATCGGGCCTGGCTGGACCTTACACTTTGAAGCTCGAATTCGGACCTGTTTCTTATCCGGCCCGGGCCTGGCCCAACCCGTTTAATAAATTCCTAAAAAAATTGGGCCTAAACTCGGGCCATCCGGGCCAGGCCCTGGTTGAAACCCGGCCCATTGATAGCCCTACTGGCTGGTGACACCCTTTAACTATATTTATATATTTTTTTAACTCGGAGGGGTAGCTCAGTTGGTCAGGCCTTGGGTTTGCTCCCCAATGGTCACCGATTCGAGTCCCGTCAGGGCCACTGGAGTATTACTCGGTCGTTAGCTCCAGGGCCCCATGGGATTAGTCGAGGTGCGCGCAAGTTGGCCCGGACACCCACGGATATTAATTTTTTTTTTTATTTTAACTATATTTATATTTTTTAAGACCGACTCTTTAACAACATTAGAAGGTAGGCAAGACTTTTTTTTTTTTGGTTTTTTTTCCTATACCTAAGCTTAGGGCTGGGCATTTTTTGGACCGAACTGACCAAATTGAACCGAACCGCCGGATTTGGTCCGGTTTGGACGGGTACCGGGTTTGGGTTTGATTTGGAAAAAAGAAAAATCAAAAAGTTAAGTTTGGTTTGGTTTCGGTTCCAAGCCTCCCCAAGCCGAAACCGAACCGAACCGAATGTAGTTTGTAAGTATAATTAATAATTAGGGAAAATTAGAAAAGCAACCTTAAAAAACAAACGTTTTAGCAAAAAATCTAGAACTTAAACGTTTTAAAAAAACAATGCTTTCATGATTTTTTGAAGTTCTGAGATCCGTGAGATCTCAAATCTTCATTAAAAAAATAATGCTTTCACGGATCTCAGAACTTCAAAAAATCGTGAAAGCATGATTTTTTTAAAATGTTTAAGTTTTGGTTTTTTTTTTTGCTAAAACGTTTGTTTTTTAAGGTTGTTTTTCTAAAGAGCCCTAAGTAATTGTATATATATATAGGCGGAGATTTTGATTAATTTTAAAGGGTATTTAAGTAAATGCATATTTTTATATAAAACTCTACCCTTGTCTTTAGCCTATTCCAAAATCCTAAAGCGGTAAAGTAGAACTTATAGGAAAACAGAAACCGACCGAACCAAACCGAACCGAATTGAATTGGGTTCGTTTGGTTTAAGAGCTGGACGGTTTGGTTTGGTTTGAAAATCTAAAAACCGTTTAGGACCAGTTTGGTTTGTGGTTTTGGTCCAAAGCCGACCAAACCGAACCGAATACACCCCTACCTAAGCTGGGATTGAAGTTGTGAGCTCAAGGTTGCGTTTTCGTGTGCTTTGCACTTCTTTTTTAATATCAAAAGTTGACATTCACATTTTTCAGAGGCCTTGACATCTATAAATGTTAGGTTTAATGGGATTCAATCTCTACAAGGCAAATCGTGAGAAAAATTAAATTAAAATTATAAAAAATATCTACCATTTAATTCATTTTAAATTGATGCCAATGTTAAAAAATATCTACCATTTAATTTTAACATAAGTTTATAATTATTTTATACTTATAAATAAGGGGTATTAGCTTTTATGTCATAAACGATTAATCCCGCAGTTAAACGGACTGTGCCATCGCGTCTGGAACGCTGAAAAACCTTAAGATACATTCCAGTTTTTTTAAATAAGGTTTACGTAGTTTTTGAAGTTAAAAATACGTATTTTCTATAGTTTAATTTTTTTTTTTTTATAACCTGGGTATCCGGGCCTCTTAGAGCACCTGCTTAATCTCAAGGGCACATGTGCATCCCAAATTCAGTATATGCCGGGTCAGCACAGGATATAAATCCCTAGGGTGGCCTCAAGGGGGGGAGGGGATTTGAACTCAACAGGTACCTAGCCAGCTCGTCTAACCCCCTTGAGGTTTATAGTTTTAAACTTTATGTTAAAATATCAATTAATTGATATATGAATTAGGAGTTTAATTCATCCAATCTTATCCATCAGATTGAAAATAAATATAAAATAATTAGGGGTAGGTCACTGGACCCAACCTCTAATTTTAACTCTAGGGACCATGATCGCTAAATCAAAGATTTGATAAATCAATGGGTTTGGTGCACTGATAGCTACAGTAGACTCCCGGGTCCTAATACCCAATTGTAACTGTTAGATTTAAAAATCACCTTGTTTTAAGAGGGTCCACAGTTTTTGGATGAAGGTCCCTAGTCTTAAAATAATGATTATAAATATTTTTCATCTATGGTGCACAAAGGAGTTGCACCATGTATATAATGTGACTCCTAAGCACCCAATAAAAAATTTACGATGTTGCACCTGCTACCCCACCACACTATATACGTGCTCCTTCAGAGAGAGCTACAGTGATCTCGCCAGTTCCATCACGCCCTATCCGACGATGGATAATGGCGGTCGGTTGGCTGGGTCTTCGGTGATCGGTTGGTATTGAGTTGGTTGCCCGAAGGTCATCTCTAGCGACCAACCGCCCAAAGTGCAACGACATGTTTTTTTATTTATTTATTTTTTTTAAACCTATAATTGCAGACCAGAAAATAGGAGGAGTCTTCTCTAGTTTGAAATAGAAGAGACAGAGAGGAAGGAGGAGTCCTCTTTTTTTTTTTGTTTTTTACATAGAGAAATAGTTTTAAAACAGAGAAACAAAGAAGACGTCTTCTTCCCCTTGTTTTTTTTTTTTGGAAATACTTGTAGACACCTGTAGCAACAATTCAAAGGAGTTTGGGTAAGGAAGGGAGTTGGGATTTGCAAACACTTGACTGGTGTGGTTGGATCTCATGTATATACTATGTTGAAGTATACTCAACAACATAAAATCTGAGCTCAGAATCTGAGCTAATCCAAGCAATTTGCTCGAACGAAGACCTGTCCTTTTCACTCGGAAATGCATCAGATTCCCAGTACCCAACTGTTAGATATCAATAGGAACAGAAATCCAAAAATGATAAAATGGGCAAGAGAATTGGACTCAAGGCACGCAATCGTTTTCTTTAAAACGCTATTCGCTCCCTACTCGAATAAATTCTCGAGTTTGCAAAAGGGTTCCAGCGAGACGTTTCCAAGATACAACGAGCCCAATCTCTTGGATGCGATCTGCTACTTTGCAACAGTAGATGATCGCCCTAGAAAACTTAATCTGATGAAGTACCACCAAAAGAAGAAAGCAAGAGGAATTCTCAAGTTTATGCAAGGAATCTGATGGATTTCAGAGTGTCTTTCAATCTGTGTCCTAAGGCTCCCTTTTATAGAATTTTCAATATGATTGTTGGACCTTAGGACACAGATTGAAAGACACTCTAAAATCCATCATTCTTTTCAATTTTTCTTCTTTGAGGTGATCATCGAATTGAATTCTGAATAACTTGGTTGCATCCAAGAACTGGTGTATCTGAAATTTATTTGAGTGAAGCGAACGTTTAAAGATAACGATGCGTGCCTCAGTTCAATCTTACCCATTCATCATTTCGGATTCTGTCTGTGTTCTAACAATTTAACTATTACATTTTTATAATGGCTTCAAATCTGAAAGTGATGACTTACGACTTCGTCAAATTGGAGCGATTCGACAACAACAACTTCAGAAGATGGTAACAAAAGATACATTTTGTATTGACGACTTTGAAAGTTGCTTATATCCTAACCACTTTAAAACTCGCGGAGCCTAAAGATTATAATGGAGAATCTCTTGCCAATGCTCGTAATTGTCAGAAATGGGAGCAAGATGATTATATCTGTAAATGACACATTCTCAATATGCTAGCAAAGTCACTCTTTGATGTGTACCAGAGCATGTCATCTGCAATGAAACTTTGGAAGGTGCTGGAGACAAAGTACAAAACAGAAAATGCCAGTACAAAAAGCTTCATTATAAGTCAATATTTAGATTTCAAAATGACTGATAATAAACAGATTCTCGATCAAGTTCATGAGATTTAGTATATTATCGACCAAATTAATCAAGAGGGCATAAAAATGGATCCCATTTTTCACAATCATGCAATTATCCACAAATTGCCTGTCTCGTAGAAGGACTGCAGAAACACTCAAACATAAAAAAAAAAGAACTTTCGTTTGAAGAGTTGTGCCACCATCTTCGAGTCGAAGACGAACTTCGTGTTCGTGACAAGAAAGACGAGCAATCTCAATTAACTTCAAAGGCTCATATGGTGGAAGTTGGCATGTCCAAATCACATGGAAAGCGGAAAGGCAACTTCAATTCTGATAAGGCTAAGAAGAAAAATAAGAGCCAAGGTCATCAGGGCCAGAAGAAAAAGGGCAGTTGTTATCACTGTGGTAAACCCGATCACTTCAAAAAGGATTGCAGACTTCTGAAAAGGGAGAAAGAATCTCAAGTGAATGTGACTAAAGAAAAGTTTGTAGCCATGATTTTCGAAATCAATATGGTTGGAAGCAAAAAAGACTAGTGGATAGATTCTGGTGCCACTAGGCATGTTTATTACTGCCGATCTTTCTTCGCCAACTATGTGGAGGACATAAACGGATAAGAGCTCTTCATGGGAAACGCTTCAACTGCAAAGGTCAAGGGTTCAGGGAAAATTAATCTCAAATTGACCTCTGATAAGACCCTTACTTTGATCGATGTACTGTATATTCCTGAGATTCGTAAGAATATGATTTCGACCAGTTTACTCAATAAACATGGTTTTAAGTTAGTCTTTGAATCGGATAAAGTTATAATCACTAAGGGTGGTGTATTTGTGGGGAAATGATATGTCTGTAATGAGATGTTTAAATTGAATGTAATCAATGAAATGCCTTCTTCCGCTTATATTGTTGATTCTCTTTCATTATGACATGATAGATTAGGGCATGTGAATATTAATCGTTTAAATTCTATGATAGAATTAAGATTAATTCCTAGATGCGAGAAAAATATTCATGAAAAATATAGAATTTATGTTCAAACTAAAATCACTAGAAAACCTTTCAATAAAGCAGAAAGAAAATCTCAGATTTTAGAACTCATTCATACTGATATTTGTGATTTAAATAGTATTTTAACTAAAGGGGTGAAAAGATATTTTATAACATTTATTGATGACTATTCTAAATATACTTATGTTTATTTGTTAAAATATAAAGATGAAGCTTTAGAAAAATTTAAAGCTTATAAAGAAGAAGTTGAAAATAAGTTAAATTTTAAAATTAAAACTTTGAAATCTAATAGAGGAGGAGAATACACTTCAAATGATTTTAGTGAATTTTGTGAAAATGTGAGAGTCGTACATCTTACGACTGCACCTTACACTTCTCAACAAAATGGTACAGTAGAAAGAAAAAATCAAACTTGAATAGAAATGGTAAATGCTATGCTTTTAAATTTCGATTTAAATTTAAATTTGTGAGGTGAAGCACTTCTCACTGCTTGTCATTTTTTAAATAGAGTGCCACAAAATAGTTCTAGTATAACTCCCTATGAGTTATGAAATAAAAGCAAACCAAATCTTAAATACCTCAAAGTGTGGGGGTGCCGAGCACTGGTTAGATTACCAGATCCTAAAAGATTCAAATTAGGTAATAGAGCCATTGAATGCATATTTATTGGATACTCATTAACCAGTAAAGCCTACAGATTTTTGGTAACAGAATCTAAAGGTGCAATTGATCAAAACAATATAATTGAATCTAGAGATACTGAATTTTATGAACATTATTTTTCTTCTATTCCTAGAATTATTGAAAATTCTGATAAAGAAAAATTAATTATAAATTCTGAAAATATAGTAAACACGGATCTTAGAAAAAGTAAGAGAGTGCGAAAAGAAAAATCTTTTGGTTCAGATTTTTATATGTTTGTAGTAGAGGGAACAAGATCAGAACAAGTAGAGGAAACTATATTTTTTTTTCATATCGAAAATAATCCTTTAACATTTGATGAGGCTATGAAATCGCAAGATGCTGCCTTCTGAAAGGAAGCAATAAATGATGAAATAAAATCTATAATGGATAATAAAACATATAAATTAGTTGATCTTCTTGACGGATCTAAACCTATAGGTTGTAAATGAATTTTCAAACGAAAATTAAAAACTGATGAAACTATAGATAAATTTAAGGCTAGACTAGTAGCAAAAGGATTTAGACAAAAGGAAGGTATTGACTTTTTTGATACTTATGCCCTGGTAGCCAGAATTTTAACTATTAAGATCTTAATAGCACTTGCTTCTATTTATCATTTACAAATTCATCAAATGGATGTAAAAACTATATTATTAAATGGTGAATTAGAAGAAGTTTATATGGAGTAACCTAAAGGTTTTGTAATGACCGGACATGAGCATAAAGTTTGTAAATTAATTAAATCTCTTTATGGTTTAAAACAAACTCCTAAATAATGGCATGAGAAATTTGAAAGTGTTATTGTTTCTAATGGTTTCAAAATTAATGAATCTGATAAATGTGTTTATAATAAATTTTTTGTAAATAAGGGAGTTATCATATGTTTATTTGTAGATGATATGTTTATATTTGGTATTGATTTAGATAGTATAATGGATGTCAAATCTTTTCTCTCTTCCAATTTTGATATGAAAGATATGAGTAATGCTGATGTCATCTTAGGAATCAAAATAATAAGAAGTGATAATAAGCTTACTTTAATCCAGTCTCATTACATTGAGAAAATTCTCAAGAAATATAATCATTTAGATGATAAACCTGCATCAACACCATATGATCCTCGTATCAAACTTATTTATAATAAAGGTAGATTTATAAATCAGTTAGAATATACTAGAGTAATTGGTAGTTTAATGTATGCAATGCACTGTACTAGACCTGACTTAGCAAATGTAGTTGAAAAATTAAGTAGATATACTAGTAATCCATATCATGATCATTGGAATGCAATATCTCGTGTATTTAGATATTTAAAAGAAAGTGTACATTATAGATTACATTATTCTAGTTTTCCTAATATTTTAGAGGGAAACAGTGATGCAAGTTGGAATTCAGATTCAGATCAATCCAAGGTAACGAGTGGATGAGTATTCACTCTTGGTGGTGCTGCGATCTCACATGGATCTAAAAAGTAAACATGTATTACTCATTCCACAATGGAATATGAGTTTATTGCCTTAACGGCATGTGGCATAGAGGCAGAATGATTTTGGAATTTACTCTATGAAATTCCTTTGTGGCCAAAGCCTATGCCACCTATTACAATAAATTATGATAGTGAGGCTACGAGAGCAAAAACTTATAATAAAATTTATAATGGTAAGAATAGACATATTGGCCTACGACACCGTTATGTTAGAGAATTACTCAAAGATGGAGTAATTGGGATAGACTAAATTTAGACCAATAATAATTTGGCTGATCCATTTATCAAAGGACTTTCTAGAGAATTGGTAAAGAAAACATCTATCGGGATAGGACTAAAACCATATAGTTGATCACTCATGTCAGAAATTTAACTTAATATTTGTATAACAAATCCTTAAGTTCAATGGAAGAGTACGACATGAGAGTGATGATTAGAAGCACTTTAATTTAGTTAAAATGTCTATCCCACGGCAGGTGTCAAGTGCTTAGAATCTGTAATGGAAAAGAGAAGGATGAGTATTTACTCTTAATAAGTCTGTAACATTTTATGTTAATGGGTTTAATTACAGAAATATATTCCGCAGACTTACCTATATGAATGTAGTGGTGCGGCCGTTTCCTATGAGATTATGATTTCTCTAAAAAAGTATTCATGAAATCAGGGTATAAGTACAAGGCCATAATAGTACTAGCTTTATAGAAAACTCGATCTTAAGAAAATATGTGTGTGTTATTTATCCGGTTATGTTATATAGGATCCTCAGTTCAAGACTATAGTCTTTGTGCACCATGATAAGACTTTGATAAGTTTGCACTAAGTGAAGGTTCAAACTCACAAGGTACCTTTTTGTGGTATGCACATATTTTCGGTACCAGTGTCTTTATTTTATTTAAAAATTATGGGGGATTGTTATATTTATTTATTAGTTTAGAATATAATAAATATATTAAATAATTTTAAAGAAAATAAAACTTGCTTTTGATTTCTTTCTTAGTTTTGTGAGTTAATTTTTAGGCAATAGGTATTCTCATTTTTGTATGCAAATGAATAGTCCTACATTGGTAAAAGTAAAATGTGTCTAGGCTATATATAGAACCTTTTATCTTCTATTATTGTTTGACAATAAGAAGAGAAGAGTGTGCCTAGCGGTGAGCCGCCGCGCTTGCGCATGCGAGCGTGTGTGCGTGGCGATTAGCGCTTTAGGCGCACATGCACTTTACACTTTGCACGTGCGTATCGTCGCAAGGAGAGGTTTGACTTTTTGACCAGGTAGATCCAACGGTCAAATTATTCATGGGTCGAGTCGGGCCTAATGGGTCACAAATTAGTAGGCCAATTCGGTTCTATTGGGCCAAACGGATTGGTCAAATGTTGACCGCTGGATCCAACCGTTTCATAATCGCTTATAAAGGTGTGCAACCGTTCGAATTTGAATTCGAAAAGTTACAACCTTTCATACAGCCGTTGGATGAAGCACTTGAGATCTTTGCCAGATCTGAGCCGTCCAAAATATGACTGTTGGTCCAATAGTCATATTGAAAATTCTATAAAAGGAGGCCTTAGGACACAGATTGCAACACACTCTGAAATCCATCGAATTCCTTACATAAACTTGAGAATTTCTCTTGTTTTCTTCTTTTGGTGGTACTTCATCAGATTAAGTTTTCAGGGGCGATCCTCTACTGTTGCAAAGTAACGGATCGCATCC
The DNA here is from genome assembly GCA_021018995.1 of Chloranthus sessilifolius. Taxonomy (NCBI): domain Eukaryota; kingdom Viridiplantae; phylum Streptophyta; class Magnoliopsida; order Chloranthales; family Chloranthaceae; genus Chloranthus; species Chloranthus sessilifolius. Next base: position 115,870,519 of record CM037594.1, on the reverse strand, counting down.
AAGAGATTGAGCTCGTTATATCTTGGAAACGTCTCGCTGGAACCCTTTTGCAAACTCGAGAATTTATTCGAGTAGGGAGCAAATAACGTTTTAAAGACAACGATTTACGTGCCTCGAGTCCAATTCTCTTGCCCATTTCATCATTTTCGAATTTCTGTTCCTATTGATTTCTAACACCAACGACAACTCTCGAACGCAAGAAAGACTTAGAAAATTACTCAATCCTGTTACTTTCTGAGTGTCAACTCAGATTCTGAGTGAAATTTGACTCCCGAACTAGGCCTAAGGTTGTTAAACTGGTAGACTCTTTTGAGTGCTAAGTGGGGCTAAGGGAGAGCTTAGGTTATTAGACCAATACTTGTAATTTTTACATATTAATACACAAAATTATGAGGAAAGCAATAAAAGTGTGATTACACTGGGTAGCAACTATCATGTAAAAAATCCTTAAGTTGAAAGTAGTAACATGCGATTGGAAAGTAGTAATATACCAACTAATTAAAGCTATAAAAATAAATGAACACGGATCAATTAGTGTCTCAAGAACCATTTTATCCATTTTTAGAGTACAATAATTTTATAGACTCTTTAAATTTGATGAGAATAGAAATAAAAAAAATTTGAAAAATTGATTTGATCAAACTTTGGGTTGATGATTGATCTAAAAAAAATTGAAAAAATAAGGTTTCCAAGCAAGTGGACCTTAGCTGAAGTGGTGATGCCCTTAAGTATATTATTGATCTCGAGCCCGCGGTTTGTTCCGGGGTGGGTTGGTAGGTTTGCACCTTTCGCCCTACTGTTTGTTCTCTTTGTTTTGCTTTTGGCTTTTGCCGATTTTTTTGTTTTGTCGGCTGTTTTTCGCCCTTCCATCTTCTCCACTATCGTCTTTGGACCAAGGCCATAGAGGTGGCTGCCTCGGGCCCCCGAAATTTAGGGGCCCTAAACTTGGAATAGCGATTTTTTAAATTAGTATTTGCATTTGAGAATTTTTTTAGAGGGCCCTATGCCGAATTTACATGGGCCCCTCACAATGAAAATTAAGGTTGGGCCTGACGGAATCGGATGGGCCCACTTAAACTTTAAGCCTTTAAATGAAAAAATAAATTTTCACCCCTCTTTCAATCGCCCCATAGTAAGCTATTCTCTCTGTCTCTTTGTCTCTCTCTCTCTCTCTCTCAGCTCCACACCACCATCGCGGCCCCATCCTCCATCGGCCAACCCCAATATGAGAGGGAACATCGCATTTGACATCCCCGAGCCCCACCTTGACACCCTCTTCGGCTCTTTCACTGGCCAATCCCTAATTAGGGTTTTTACGATTTTGAGGTATTTTTTCTCTCTGTCTTAATTTATTTAATTCTATCCCTTTCTCTGTCTTAAATCTTGATGATTGAATTTATTAATTAAATATTGATTTAATTTTTATCTTATTTAGTCATTATGATTTTTTAAGTTAAGGGGGTGTGGCAGTAGAAGGCCCCTTTTACACATGGCGATTTGAAACCCAAACTGCATTTTTGCAATTTGCATTACGGGAAGAGTTGGGTACTTATTTAATTCATAAACAATTAAGAAGACTGATGTTAGTACCACACAACTTCATGTCACAACCACCTCACTTTAACAAAGGAAAAAATTGTTGATTGCTTCAACTCAGATGATGGAGATCGATTTTCATCCTCCACACAATAGATCTTGAGATCATAGACCTACTATTAAACCATCAAATTTTGATTCCATGTTGTGCATATGAAGTGAATGTGAACTGTGTTTAATGGTACGCAGTTCACATTCACTTTTTGTGATGTTTGACATCTGACTGTTTAGTGGAAGGTTGGGGTGTAAAACAATTTCATCGGCTAATTTAAAAAAATCAACATATTTTCCCTTTGTTTAAATGAGGTGGCTATAATACATTTGTGGAAGTAACACAAACCTTAAAACTTGCCTGGTACCAACCCCTACCAATTTAATAAAGGGTACCTTTAAATACGCCTACAGAATCTTAAAATGTGCCAACGCTATTGATTGCTTTAAATAAGGCAATGGAGATCGTATTTCACTCCAATCTTCAGCACAATGGATCTTCAAGCCATGAACTTATCATTAGACGGGTAGCTTTTTATTCCACAAGTCATGATTGAGTGTGATGTGTGCTTAGGGCCACCTTTTAAAAATCTATGATATGTGAAATAAAATACTAATCGTCTGGCACATTTATGGTCTCAAGATCCGTTGTGTGGACGATTGGAGTGAAGCACGATCTCCATCGTATGATTTAAAGCAATCAGTGATTTTTGGGGTGGGCGCATTTCAAGATTCGGTGGGCGTATTTAAAGGTACCCTTTAATAGATAACCGTCATTAATCGTTGATGATATCAAACCGGATGATGAAGATAGTTTTATGGGCATATCATCGGACAGCCAGGGGACACACATGCTAAAAAAAAGTGCCCCAAAGATACCGTGCCACATATAGGGCAATGGTCAGGTCCAACTAGTTTATAGAAGAGAATCTTGATTTCGTATCTTCCTATGAAAAGGGTCCAACTAGTTCAAAGATATCCCTTATTATTATTATTATTATTATTATTATTATTATTATTAATCAGAAGTCAGGATTTTATTTCATCAGCTGGTTGGAAATTTGGTTGAACATGAAATAAAGTTCAACTAATAGATCAAAATTGATAGGTCATTCAAATGAATTCTTTTAGGTAATTGTATAATATAAATAGTATTTTTACATTTATGTTTATATTTTTCTAGAACATAAGACCTTATTTTTTTTCATTTCGAATGCTGACGAATATGTTTGGAGATGCTAAAAAGTTATTACTTGGGTTACTCGATCCATCGGGTATGTTCTACTATTTAATTTTATTCTTTTTGTTTTACATTTTCTTTTAATATATACTTTCATTATATTGTTAATTGCATTTTCAAATTATACGTAGTTGAATGGAATATGCCGATATATCTAATTTAGGAATACGAGTATTATTTTATTTGTCAAAAAATAGTTGTTACGATTTTTTTTCTTTTCAAAGTAATATCAAAGAGGGGCCCCATTTAAGGAACTCACCTTACGCCCCTAAAATCTCAGGACTGGCCCTGATCTTCTCGCTAGTTTTTTTAATACAACCCTTATTGATTAAAAAAAAAAAGAAAAAGGATGAGGGCTCCAATTCTTCCTTTTTATCCTTGAAAAAAGATTTGGGCCTAACTCTTATCACTAGTTCCATGAAAACACACTTTTTTGCCATGTGGTGTAATTTTTTTTTATCAATTCAAGTATTCTACCTAGTAGCCCATCATCATCGTATATCTCAACCAAAGAATCACACCTACAAAAGCATCTAATAGGAGGACCTTAATACTCATAATTTAAAGAATATGCACGACCATTCATAATAGAGTTCATAAATTGGATGGTTCAAAGAACCCTTTTTAGGCCCACTTGATTAGATCAGATGATTCAAATAACTCTTTTTGGGCCCCCTTGAGTTCAATGTATGAACTACTACTTTAATAGCTTGGATTGGACAAAAACTTGTGGGACATGGCCTGAAAATGAGGCAGTCATCGCTGTCTATTTGTAATGGTCAGCGATGCCCAATTTATCCAAAATTGTTTTATAAAGGGTTTTGGAATAATGATTGATGAGAGCTATAATTATTTTCTTTAAAGTTAAGAAAAATATGACTTATGAGAAAAATGGTGTTTAAATGATCTTACATTAGTGATAGTGTTTAAACTAAAGTATTAAAATTGATATTGATTTGTCAGAGACCAATACATGTCTGCCATTTAAAAAAAAAAAGTAAAAGTTTCGGTTGAAATCGAGACGTATCGGTTGAAACTCGATACAGGACACCGATACGTATCAGTATCGGTCGATTTTTCATACCTTAGTTTAAACAGCAAACCCTTTCATTTTGTTTAAGCAACAAAATCTGACCCTCCTTATACCAGCATTTAAACAACAAAAAGGTGTTTAAATGATCTAATATCGTCAATGGTTTTAGATACGAGTGATCCATACTGTCAAAGTGATAGATCATAGATTAAAGTGCAACAGGCCTATAAATGATGTTTTAGGAAGATTTAAATTATCTAATCTGTTGGCTATTATATGAACCATTTTTAGTTTTAATGACTGATATTAAAGTTCATCACTGGGATGGTTCACATCCAATTATAGGCATCTTTCTTTTAGTTAAAATATGTTCTAATGAGGAATTGTAACTTTGACAATTTAAATTAGTTGCAGACGTGTGCCATATGGGAAAATGATAAATCACAATTCAATGCTGTAAAATAAAAAGTAATTTTAATGGTTACATCGGACATATCTTTTAAACTTGTAGAGATTCAATGCTGGAATCTCTCTCACCACACTATGGATAATTATAGCAATTTAAGTCAAATTGAAAAAATTAGATTATGATTCAAGAGAACGTGCTTTTTTATCAATTAAATATATATAAATGAGGGGGGTGAAGATTTCCAAAACACAGGAAAAAAATAAAAAGATACCTGTTCAAAAACGGAAAGAACACCCCAAATGAGAAGAGAAAATTGAGGATAAACCCTTTTTTTTTAGTCGATAAAGGCAAATATTTTAAAAAATCAGCGAGAAGTTGAACATATATAAAAAGCCCGACCAAAATAGGGACCAAGCACTAAGCCAAAAAAGGAAAAACTAAAAGGAGAAAATAGAAAACGACCCTCCACCTAAACTATGGGGGAGGGAGAGAAAAAACAAAATTAGCCAAAATCAAACAGCTCCGGGAGCTCCCTTGTCCGAAGCTTGTCAAGCCTAACCCACTGGCACATCAAATCCAGGATGCACTTCAAAATCAAACCCACCCGGCGACGCCTCCTACGAAAAATCCTAGCATTCCTCTCGAGCCAAAAACTCCAAAAGATTGCAAAGAAGCCCAACCTCCAAAAAGCCAACAACTAGCCGTTCAAGTGGGCCACAAACCAGGAAACAAAATGAGGAAGAATATCACTATAACAAACCCAAGTCATACCAAAGGATCTCAAGATAACTGCCCATATCTCCTCCGCTGCCCAACACAGAAGGAAGAGATGGGATGCCGTCTCTTCCGATTGCAGACACATGACACACCTATTTGTCATAACCTTGCCTCGCACCATAAGCTGATCAACGGTCAAAACTCTTCCCCTCAGCACCGTTCACATAAAGTACTTAACTTTGGAGGACACCGGAGCTCTCCACATCGCTGCCCACTCCCCTTTAACAAGAGGCCTCAGGGACACCATCTGATAAAAAGAACGAGCTGAAAACCTACCATTAGAATTATGACACCAACATTTAACATCACACCTTAGCTGATTCCTTCGAGCACTATTCACACATTCCAACAACCCAAGGAACGGAAGTACTTCTTCATCCTTAAGGACCCGCCACGTAGCAATATTCCATACTGTCCACCCCTCTTGATCCAATGAGACGTCGTCCACCAAACACATAAGGGAATCCGCAATCCTATAAATGCTAGGAAAATTGGCGAGCAAAGGGCTCCCACTAATCCAGGGATCCACCCAAAACCAGATGTGAGATCCATCGCCCCAACTGAAGTGGATCCCTCTCACAAAATCCGACCAAATCTAACAAACACCCTTCCACCAAGCCGAAGCATTTATGATGTTGTTTGTCCGAATACCTCATTCCCCGCAACTCCAGCCATACTTATGAGACAACATTTGAACCCACAAACTATTCCTTTCTTCCTCTAACCCAACTCTCCATAGCCATTTGCCCATCAGGGCTTTATTGACCAAATGAAGATTGTGGATGCCCAACCGTCCAACCTCTTTAGGCAGTTGAGAAATGCCCCAGTTGACAAAGTGGTATCTCTTCTCGAGCCATCACCCTTCCCAAAGAAAATTTCGCTGAATACGCTCAAGTTTGTCGGTAAAATTTCAGACATTTAAACATCGAGAGTTAAAAAATTGGCAGACTCGCCAAAACCAACTTTACAAGGGTCAACCTACCACCACTATTTAACAACTTACTTTTTCAGGAGGCCATCCGAGCCTCACATCTCTGAATCACCGAATCCCAATCTGCCGTCGAAAGCTTGCCAATACTGAGAGGAAGCCCCAAATAGCTAATTGGCAGCTACTGAGGAGCACAATCAACGATTGCAGCTAATCGAGACCATAGTCACAAAATCGGGGTTCAGTAATAATTCAGCAAAGTTAAAATCCGAAAAATTCCGACAAAGTTTGAGAAGTTTGGGAACAATTCGGAAAAAAAAAAAAAAAAAAAATAATAATAATAATTTTATAATTTAGATATATATTAAATTTTTTTTAATATACGCTTTTGAGTAAAATAATAAATTAATAAGGCCCACCGTCCGTTTTAGAGAGGAGAGAGAGAGAGAGAGAGAGAGAGTGTGTGTGTAACTTTTACTTTTTAACTCTTAAGAGAGAGGTTTTAAACTTTTACTTTTTAGTAAAGCTTTCAACTTTTAAGAAGAATAGCGTGCTATGACTGCGTGCAAAGGAAGCCGACTTCGGAGTACTTTGCGCTTTTGCCGAATTATTCGCGAGCTTCATGAACTTTGGTGATTTCGGCGATTTTTATCAAAAAATCGCGAATTATTCAATAATTCGGCGGTTTTTATGACTATGATCGAGATAGCAGTCGAGCCTCGACCTTAATCCCGACCACTGAGGAAGAGAAGATTGATCAGTTGGCCCGAAACTGCTTCAAAAATTATCAACACATCCACCATTGACTGAATCTCAGTTGGGTCAACCCTACAGAAAAGTACTGTATCATCAGCATATTGGAGATGGGTAACCACCTGACCTTGACCCCCCACCGGAATTTCAGAGATCAAGTTCCTCCGCCTAGCTTGCGATAAAAGACCCCCTAGAGCTTCCCCGACCATTGCAAACAACATGGGCGATAAGGGATCTCCTTGCCTCAAACCTCTCGAGCTCTTAAAATAGCCAGCAGGCGAGCCATTAACCAGAACTGAAAATCAAGCCGAGGAGACACACGCCTTAATCCACCCCCTCCAAATCTCTCCGAACTGAAACCGATTCAACATATAATCCAAGCAAACCCAACTGACCCTATCGTACGCCTTTTCCATATCCACTTTCCAAACCACCGTGGAAACTCTATCAAGATGAGCACTATATATACACGACTTCATGTGCCACAATCACCATATTAGTAAGCACCCTATCGTGGTCAAAAGCTCCTTGGTTAGCAGATATGATCTTACCCATAAGAGGTTTGATTCGATTCGCTAACACATGTTATATTTATTTATTATATAATAAATATTTTAAATAATTTTAAAGAAAATAAAATTTTCTTTTGATTTCTTAGTTTTGTGGGTTGGTTTTTAGGTAATAGATGTTTTCAACTTTTGTATGCAAATAAATAGTCCCACATTGGTAAATATCAAAGTAGTTTATGCTATATATAGAACCTTTCACCTTCTATTATTGTTTGATAATAAGAAGAGAAGAGTGTGCCTAGTGGTGAGCCACCGTGTTCGTGCACGTGTGTGCGTGGTGTTTAGGCGCACATGCACTTTTCACTGTCACTTCGCACGTGCGCATCATCGGAATGAGAGGTTTGACTTTTTGACTAGGTAGATTCAACAGCCAGATTATTCATGGGCCGGGTCGGGCCTAATGGGCCACTAATAAGTGGGTCAATTCAATTCTATTGGGTCAAACGGATTGGTCAAATGTTGACCGTTAGACCTAACCGTTTCATAACCGCTTATAAAAGTGTGCAATTATTCGAATTTAAATTTGAAAAGGTGCAACCTTTCATTAAGCTTGGATGAAGAGATTGAGATCTCTGACTGGATAGAATTTCAGACACTCTGAAATTTATTGAAATCCTTACATACAACTTGAGAATTCCTTTTGCTTTCTTCTTTTGTTGGAACTTCATCAAATTGAGTTTTCTGGGGCGATCTTCTATTGTTGCAAAGTAACGGATCGCATCTAAGAGATTGGGCTCGTTATAGCCTAGAAACGTTTCGTTAGAACCCTTTTGCAATTCGAGGATTTACTTGAATAGGGAGCGAATAGCATTTTAAAGATTACGATTATGTGCCTCGAGTCCAATTTCTCTTACCCATTTCATCAATTTCAAATTTATGTTCCTAATTTTTTTAACAACACCTTAGTGAGAATTTTGTAAAGGCAATTTAGAAGACTGACGGGACGGAAATCTTTAATATCCTTTGCTCCCTCCAACTTCGGAATGAGGGAAATAAAAGTCGAACTAAGGCTCTGACCCAAAAAACCTTCTAGCCGCTATGGACCACCCAACTCAAATATCCCTTGCTTGCCGACCGTTTAGGATGACCTGCTCCGAAGACCCCACTCTTGAGATCTGGGTTTCATTCCCTTTGACTGTGATACCCCTCTCCCTTCACTCTCCGTATCGAAACCTATGGCAAATAGACCTTCTTCGGAAGTTCACATTACGACATTTGGAGCAAGTCCAATCCCCAACTCTTAGAACCAACACCCCTCTCTCACCCATAGCAATGAAAACGTGTCAAAGAATTTATCACGTGAGCTGGTATTCGATGTATAGATCCTAGTCTAGCAAATCACCAAGATGACCCTCAAATTGATCCATATAGAGAGCATAAAAAACCCCAAACCCAGACCCATCTTCTACCTCCAAAATTCTGACATTGGCATTTCATCAAACACCTACAGTTCAAAACGGCTAGATCACCAAGCACATATCAAATACCACTACTCTCCAAATAAACAGAAAGAAGGAAGGTGAGAGAGCACACCAGATTGTGTGTTTGCAGGAAAACCCAACCGCCCACTCATTATTGAACTTGCCTCTTATTCTTCTTGCCGCCTTCTTTTTATTTATTTATTTATTATTATTATTTTGTATCGGAAACGACACAAATTTGTATTAAAAAAAAAGCGGGGCACTAAGAAAAAAAAGGCCACCCCGATCATAGGTAGCTCACGATAACAAAGTGTGGCTGCAAAACATGAAACACAACCAAAAGGAAAAGAGCGAAAAAAACAAAATAGAAAAGGGGGGGGGGAATGGAAAGCGGACCCGCTTTCCCCATTCTTATTTAATATAGTGGGGGAAGCGCTTGCTGCCCTCATTGCACGCGCCAGACAGTTGCAGTTCATATCGGGAATTCAGGTGGGATCTCAGGGCTGCTTCGTCTCGCAACTCCAGTATGCTGATGATACTATCCTATTCGGGAAAGCAAATGTTGAGGAATTCAGGTCTTTGATTGAGGTTCTGACTGTTTATGAGGCAGTTTCAGGACAATGAATTAATTTACATAAGTCCGCGATTACGGGAATTGGGATTAGTGATCAATTATTGGCAGAGTTAGCTGATACGGTGAACTATGCGGTAGAGAAGTGATGAGTACTGAAATATGATGATATTTCACCCCTAAATACCTATATTTAGCTGTCCGATGAAGGCTATCTGATGAGAATGATTAGATTTGAAGTGTTTCAGGTAAATACAATCCAAGTATAGAAAACAGCCCAGGAATTCTGAATATAATGTCAAAACACTGCAACTTTGGGTAATCGAGAACTTGGTGCGACTTGCGGCTAAATTTGGACCTTTAAGACGGCCGAATTATGAAATTGTCAAAACACGAAAGTTGTAGATAGTTTTGTCAGCTTTCCAACGGAGTAAGAATTACCTCAATCCGAATTCGGGACAGAAAGTTATGGCTGAAATACCGAAGTAGTGTCTAATACAAAAAAGGTGCTGAAATTCACGGATTTCTGGGGGGTCGATGCATCGACCCTGTAGGTCGATTAATCGAGGACAAGGCAGTGTCTGACACGGAATTGACACTTTAAAGCTAATTTTTTGGACTTTTTGGAGGCTCGATGCATCGACCATATTGGGTCGATTAATCGACCCTGAATTTATGGCTTGGGATACTTCTGCGACGAGAGGTCTATTTAAAGCGACTCAAACACTTCGAGAAAGGGGGAATTAATTAGATAGAATTAATTTTAGGAAAGAGTTTTAGTTTTAGAGTTTTTAGTTTTTAGCCTTTATTTTTCATAGTTAGACATAGAAATAGAGAAGTTTTATTATTCCTTTTTTAGAGCTTTGTTCCCTTAATTTTCAGTACTCATTCCTTCAGTTATAATTTTTGTTCAAAGTTTATTCCTGCATTAATTTTGTTTCTGAAAATCATCGTACTTCTGGATCAAAGTAAGTTCTTTTGAAGTTTGAGGTAATTTTAATTTATTAAATTAATGTTATTTTCCCGTATTTATTTATTTATGTCATTTAATTACAATATGTGTGGCTAAATTTATAGGGATGGGGATCTAATGATTCCCATCCGAGGGATGTACTTTTAATAATATAAATTAAGGATTAAAATATGAGATTTTATTTTATGGTTGTTGTGCTATCATGAACGGATGAAATCCCCGCCACTAACCGGGATCGCGTGTGCCTAGCCATGCCCGGGATCTCAAATCTGTGACGGTAATTTTACCCAATCATTGTTATATGATATTTTTGCTTCATTGTGTCGATCTAATTACGATTATGTTCTGGGATCGAGTGTGCCTAGCCATGCCCTGGATCTTGGATCTGTAATGGTAATTTTATCTTAAATACTCCCTAATCTGAATAAAGTGTGCCTAGCCATGCCCTTGATTTCAGATTTATAAGTGATATTCTTGTTGAAATTTTCACCCACTTTGGGGATGATTTTTATTTGAACCTGAGATCATGTGTGCCTAGCCATGCCCTTGATCCCAGATCTATATATGAAAATCATCTAAGTCCTGATTGCAGGGATGCAACGTGGAACCTATTAGGGTGTTGACCATTGATCTTCCATAAAAGATGTTTGTTACCAATGGAATATCTCATAATTTAATCTTTAGATTTATATTACGGGAAGAACGGACCAAAGATGGGAGGATTTAGTATCTTCATCTTTATCATCATCTTTACCTTTCCTTTTGAATTATCAATTGAATTTTAGTTTGTAGTCATTAATTACCATCTCATCAACCGCTTAAATCATAAAACTGGTAGAATACTGTTAGATCTTCATAGATTTTTAGAATTGCTTGTCTCTTTTAGATCTTTCAAAATTAGTCCTCGTGGGAACGATCTCGTACTCCGCACCCACTATATACAAATCGATTCGTGCACTTGCGAGTAAAACATTACAATTAAAAATACACATCAAGAAGCTCTCGATAAAATATTTGGGCCTGCCCTTGGGCTCAGGCAACCATCAACTAGAGCGTGGGATCCGATCATTATGAAGTAGAGGTTGTCATCGTGGAAAGGAAAACTCCTCAGCAGTGGAGGTCGCCTTCTGCTGGTTAAAACCGTCTTATCCAGTTTGCCCATTTTCTATATGTTGATGTTCAAATGTCCGATCAGTGTTATCCTTCGACTCGAATAAATTCAAAGGAACTTCTTATGGGAGGGATCAGGTCTTGATAAATGATATCATCTTGTGAACTGGGACACATGTCAACTCCCGTTAAGTTGTGGCGGCCTAGGCATCCGTAGTTTACGGTGGACAAATATTGCGCTCTTGGAGAAATGGTTCTGGCGGGTTGGACTTGATGGTGAAAGGGACAACCTTTGGCGGATAGTATTGGCTGAGAAGTATGGTCAATCGAATGACAATTGGGGCATTAGCGTTGCTATTCACAGGGGCACATCACCGTGGTGGAAAGGCATTGGTGGTACTTGGAATCTTTATACCAAATGGGTCCGGTACAATTGGGGCAGTGGTACCCAGATTCGATTTTGGGAGGACACTTGGGTGGAGTGTGGGCCTCTCAAATCCTCATTTTCGGACATTTTTATCATATCCAAAAACCCACAGGGTGTGATTGCTGATTTTTTCTCGGATACTCAAGGGGGCAGGCTGTGGAATGTTGCCACTCGCAGATGCCTTAGAGGGAATGAGGTGGCCTCCTACTATCGATTACTATCTTCCCTCGATGAGCTGCTCAAGAATCCGCGTCGTCTGGATGAGCGGGTTTGGTACTCTAGTAACAACGGCTGCTTCAGCATTAAGTCGTACCTTCGGATGCTTTCGAGTCGCCCGTTGATCAAGTTCCAAGGGGCGGGGCTGTGGATGGAAGTCATCTCCTCTAAGGTTAAATTCTTTTCGTGGACGCTCTTCAAAGGAAAAATTCTTACGATTGACCAACTTATTCGGCGGGAAAATAACATGCCCAACCTATGTGTGATGTGTCTCCATGAAGAAGAGTCGGCGGCGCATCTCTTCTTCCATAGTTGGGTGGCCCGCAAGATTTGGGGTGTCATCCTAAAATATTTTGATATGTCATGGGTGACCTCCTCATTGCCCTATCACTAGTTTCTGGCATGGTCTTCTGTCAGTTTGGAAGGCCAGCTGGGAGACTACTGGAAGACTAGTTTCTTTGCGGTTACATGGAGTATTTGGCTTGAAAGAAACGTGCGAATCTTTCAATGTAAACGTCAGTCAATAGGGGATGATTCTTAGGTCCATTAGAGACCTAATGTGGTTATAGGTCGCTAGAGGTTGTGATAGAATTAGGGATGAAATCCCTTAATGGGACCCGGGTTAGGAGAGGGGTTGCCTGGTCTGGTTGGCTTTTGTATCTTTCGATTGTTTTTGCTTTGGGAGTTCTTCTGTTTTTTTTGGCCTTTGCGCCTCTTTTTTTTTTGTCATGGTGTCGTTGTATTGGTCCTTTCAGCGTCTTGCTGGCTTTCAATATATTTTTTACATTACCGATCAAAAAAAAAAAAAAGAATGGAAAGAGGAGGAACACCATGGGAACTAACCCAGTTCCCACATAAGAGGGACCCCACCAGCCCCCTCCTTGTCCAAAGCCACCTAACAATGCATAAGGTCCCGGATATTCTTCAAAACCGTCTCGATAGGGCGCCATCTCCGATTGAAAATATGGGCGTTTCTTTCGAGCCAAATGCTCCATATCAAAGCAAAGAAACTAATTCCCCAGAAGGCGAACCAGGGTAAACCTCTTGGAAACGAGAACTTCGTCCCTAAAGCTTCCAACAACTGAATTTATAATCTTTCTTTCAGCTTTTCTTAAACTTTGAAATTAATTATAGAACCGGGAAATGTTTTTTGGAGGTTGCTGGGTCTTCACCCTTTATAGATAAAAAAAATAGACGAAGAGAAATTACAGACGGTAAAACTATTGTAGAGATCTTCTTCTCGAAGAGAGGTGAAGGAAGATGGCAGGTGAACACGAAGTACAACCTCCAAATTCAGCACATCCTCCGTCCTCGATCCATCCAAATTCAGTTTGACAATATCACCAATAGGAGGTTCCCACTTGCAATGGATCTCTTACCCAAAAATTTGTCAAGGACGCAAATCTGCATGATTCCTACAATCCTTTGTAGTCAAATCAGATGGTGGAGAAAGTAACCATTATGAGGATGCATTATACCTCAAAGTGACTTGCATAGATTTCAAACCCGTCAAACACAACTTTGCCTCAGCTTCATTTGAATGCTTAATTTCGATAGTGTCCGGAGGGATCAAGTTTAACCCCCCCACCCTTTCTTAAATCTCATCGGTTTATTTCAATGAACGTGAACTTCAACTTCGAAACTGACACATTTTGCTAAGTATATGTTAATTACTTTGATGATAACTTCTTCAACCAATGTCACTATAAACACCAAGAGACCTGTAACCTAAATTGACTTTCAGAGAATCGACCGAGTATTTATCCCCTTGATCCAAAACTTAGGCCTCGAAGAATCACTCCCACGTCATTTCTTGTCAAAGAATCTTGCTTCCTCTATAATGAAATATTTTCAATTGAATGTAACCTCAAGAACAAAATTTGAAAAAATATGTGATAGAATGTCAACCACAGCTTAAAATTCCTACCAATATTCCCCACACGAACAAGACCCATCCTTGAAATGGTGAAACCGGGTTGCATCTCTCACCACAATCTCTCTCCCAACAACCTTTGTTATATACTTAATCGCAGAGTGGCAATCATTACACACTCTAAGGTTCTTCATAATCCTCAACGTTGTCTTCTCGGGAGTACTAATCAATCCAAAAGCAATCGCCAGTTTCTCACTGTGGCGGCTCAGCATCTGATCTTTCAACTCTTCATCGAGATCATGAAGCACTGAATCGCTATCAGGAACAAAACCCAGTTTCTTAATTTCATTCCATATCTTTGAAACCGTCTCGTAGATCGCTTCTTTCATTGGGTGCACCCCATCGTCAACACCAAAAACATGTATTTTGTTCTTCACATAAACCCAACTAAACCCCTGTTCTTTCTTGACTCCTTTATCTCTCATCAACTTCCGGGTCTTTGAAGCATCGTCCCATCTACCACAAGATGAATACACATTCGCTAGTGCCAAATAAGCACCACTGTGGTTAGGCTCGATTTTAAGTAACCTCTCTGCGGCTACTTTCGCTAAATCCACATTCTTATGAACCTTACAAGCAGCTAGAAGTGAACCCCAAGCTATAACATCTGGCTCAATCGGCATGCTCTCTATGAATTCTTGTGCTTCTCGAAACAATCCAGCACGTCCAAACAGGTCGATCATGCATGAATAATGGCTCGGGGTTGGTTCAATACCATGAACGGCCTGCATCATCCTAAAATAGTTTTGGCCTTGTTCTACCAACCCAGCGTGTGTGCATGCAGAAAGCACGCCGACATAAGTTATATGATCTGGTGTAACCCCGAAGCGTAGCATCTTATCGAACATTTCTATGGATTCTCTTCCGAATCCATGTTGTGCTAAAGCTATGATCATGGATGTCCAAGACACAGTATCTTCGGTCCAATGTATCTGATCAAATACCCGTCTTGCTGCTGCAATGCTTCCGGCTTTGGCGTACATGGTAATGAGCGCATTTTTGACAGAAACTGAAGATTCTTCTCCTGATCTGATCGTGTTAGCATGTATCTGCTTGCCGTGATCCAGTGTAGCCACACTGGAGCAAACACTCAACATGGCCGCAACAGTGTAGTTGTTTGGCTTAGGGCCTTCGCTGACCATCAATCGAAAAATATCTGTTGCATCATCGTTGAAACCATTCTGCCAGTATCCTACGATCATGGCTGTCCATGTGACAACATCTCGAACTTCCATCAAATTGAATATTCGTCTAGCAGGCTCTAGGTCCCCAAGCTTTATGTACCCGTCAAGTAGTGCCGTAAATGATACCATGTTTAGATCATTAGCAACCGTGCGATCGATGATCTTCTGTGCGATATTGACACTGCCAGACTTGCAGTACATAGAAATCAAGGCATTGCCGACTGGCCCAGAGCAATCAATATTGGTTCTAATTATGCGAGCATGGATTTGCTTGCCGGGTTTCAACAATTCGAGGTTTGCACAAGCTGATAAGGCACTAGTTAATGTGAAATTATCGAGTTTTACAGAGTTTTCTTTCAGCATTCGCCAGAAAAATTCCAATGCCTCGCTATCGTACCCGCGTTGATTGTATCCAGCAATGATTGAATTCCAAGAAACCACATCCCGGTCAGCCATCTGCTCAAATTGGTTGCAAGCGAGATCGAGCCGTCCACATTGTGTATACAAAGAAATCAGCGAATTATAACTCGACAGGCTCCTCAAGCTCATCTTACTGAAAACAACATTTGCAGTCACCGGATCCCCAGATTTACCATACATATTAAGAAGAGAATTCGCGACGGGAATATAACCACTTAATCCGAGTTTAATTACAAAGGAATGCACATTCTTCCCTTTATCCAAATCTTTCAAAGCGGCACAGGAGACGAGAACGTTGGTAAATGTGAATTGGGTGGGCAAAGTTCTAACCCAAATCATGTCTAGAAACACCCGAATCGCCTTTTCAAACCAACCCATTTGATTATAACCAACAATCATCACGGTCCACGAAACAGAGTCTCGTTCAGGCATTTTGTCAAACAAGTGAGTTGCATCAGCCATTTTACCATTTTTAGCATACATAGAAAGAATGGTGTTCCAAGAGTACGTGTTTCTACAAGGCATTTCATCAAAAATGCGGTGTGCATCGGAGAATAATCCGGTTTTTGCATAGAAATTTACGAGATTGTTGGTTAAGAACACGCCCAACTGAAGCCCTGCTTTGATTATATGGGCGTGAATTGATTTCCCAGGGATCGAATCCTTGGTTTTGAGGCATGATTGGAGCAGAGATGCGTAGAAATCTGGTGAGGAGAAGAGACATGGTGAAGGTGCAAAAGGCTCTTTCAGAGACATTTTAAATCAGTGGGAACCCATGAGAGGGTTTGTTTCAAATTTCTGTTTTTAAAATTCCAACGGTCATTTACTTTACCTGCTTATGAAGAGTCTTTTGCATTGGAAATAAGGGGTGTATTCGGTTCGGCTTGGTTGGTTTTGGACCAAAATCACAAACCGAATCGATTCTAATCGGTTTCTAAAAGTTCAAACCAAATCAAATCAAACTAAACAGTCCAACTATTGAACCAAACTAACCCGATTCTATTCGGTTTCAGTTTGGTTCGGTCGATTTCAATTTTCTTCTAAGTTTTACTTGCATATCAAAATTTTCTCCATTTCTCAATCAATTTTACATTTTTACTATTTTCATTTTATTCGGAGCCTTTTTACTTTTATAATTTGTTCACCCTTCTCAAAACAAATAACAAAAGTAAATATATCACATTCACTCTAATTAGTCAAAGTTTAGATAAAAAAGAATACTTGAAGAGATGAATATATATATATATATTACTTGCAATTGGTTCAATTTGGTTCGGTCGGTTTCGGCTTGGGAAGGCTAAGAACCGAAACCAAATCAAACTTTTCAATTTTCTTTTTGCCAAATCAAACCCAAAGTGGTACTCGTCCAAATTGGATCAAAATCGGCAGTTTAGTCCGATTTGGTCGGTTCGGCCCAAAAAATACACAACGCTAGTTGGAATAATGGGCTTTGCCGACATTTGGTGTTTAAATGATCCTAGACCATTAAAGTACACTTTTATCCTGTACCATTAGAACGTACTTTCTTATCACTCCTCGTGGCACGCATATATGATTAATCTACATTGTCCATCATCAAAACATGTTTAAGTCCAAAGACCGGGCCCACTATCATAGATGACTGTGTGACGTACATAGACTTCTAATGCATGGTAGGCCATGCACGTCATGCATCCATACAAATGTGTGGACCGCTTTAATGCACATGATGGCTGGACACCCATTGTCGACTAACTCTTTCTTGAAACGGGCAACCAAATGTTCCACAACAATGGATCTCGAGATCGTGATCCATTTTCGCATTCAAAATCACCTTGATAATCCAAGGTACATCTGTTCGTGCCTACGGAAACCCACTGAAACCTGTTGACTTTTTTGTATTAGATGATTCCGATTGTTTTTCACCCCGATCTTCCACAATGTATATCTCGAGATCATGATCTTACCAACTAACGGTCATTTTCTAGTTTCATGTGGCACAGATACCAAAAATGGCCCTAAAATCATGTTTGAGCGTGATATGCGCAATGTGATCCTAAGGGCATTTTTTTGGGATATGTAACACATGTAATAAAAAACTGTTTGTCTAATGGCACAATTATGGTCTCAAGATCCATTCTGTGAAAGAGTGGTGTGAAAAATGATCTACATCGTCCAATCTCAATCAATTAATGGGTTTTAGTGGGTTTCAGACGTAGGTGTGGACAGAGATTGCTTAACTGCGAACAGAGGTACCCTAATCGAAAGGAGGTAAAACTTGCACACGAGATTTGAATCGTGACACATGGATAAAAAGGAAGACTTTTTACTTCTGGGATCTGCGCTACATACAACACTATCTAAGTCATGTAATTTGAAGACCATAATGAAAAGATTATTAAGAAAAAAGACGGTTTATGAAAGGTGATATCTATCATCTGATTCAATATAGAAAAAAGGCTGGTTGCTTGGTGCATGTAGAGAGAGAGAGAGAGAGAGAGAGAGAGAGAATAAGCCATATGCTAACTCGCAAGATTAGAAAAATAAATTCGGCTCTGCTACAGATTAGAAATTAAAAGGTCGTAGACAAGGCTCTGCTAGATAGATGGGAGTCACGATCTGTTGATGCAGGTGGCTCCTAATCATTTAGTTACGATTAATGGGCCTCACAACACCAATCTTTTATATTAAAGATCTTTAGATCATGGTGTACTTATTAGATGGTACATATGTTGATTAATGGGCCTCACGAACACCAACCTTTTATATTAAAAATCTTTAGATCACGGTACACCTATTAGATGGTACACATGTTGACACACATTTGGAAGAATGACGAGTAGTGTCACCTGGCGCTCATGACACTTGCTATTAGATCTTAATTGTCAATTGACTACCTAGACCGACGCTCCCTTTCGTCCTAGGTTTTGCCAAGGTGTACTTGTTGGGGCATGTGGCTCTTCTCTTATGGTTTACTTTGAGCTTATTTGATCACACGTGCCACTCAAGAATTGCTTTACACAAAACTTCCGGACATACGGTTGTAGTTAGCTGTCACCTAAGTTATGGTCAACCGTATGTGTGGTCACGATTAATCGTAACTTAAGTTATGGTCAACCGTATGTGTGGTCACGATTAATCGTAATTTAAGTTCAGGTAAATTGGTCGATAATTTTCATGAGAAACTTAGGCTGCGTATGACACAACGCTTTGGTAGATCCTGTCACAATAGAGTTCCCTGCAAATAAGGATTTACCTATTCTAGCAGCAATCTCCCCGCTCTCTACTAATTTCCTATCAAAGTAGATTTTATTTGCTCTGACAAGGAGTGAGTAGAGAGGAGGGTAGAATTGCTGAACAGGTAATTTTTGCATAAAATCTTGTTATGCAAGGAGTTATCAAGGAAACATGATACCTGCTAAAATAGGTAACAGGATGTTAGCAAAGAGGGTGGGAACCTGCTAAAGCAGGTAAACTCTGCTATGACAGGGGCTAGCAGAGAGCTATACTATATACAACCTTAGAGACTACGCATCCTATATTATAAGAATTATGTGTTCCTGCTTTCAGATTTTCTTAGGATTACCTCTCTCATCCTAATTCCGTATTCTTTTCAGAGAAATCTAAGACCCTCTTAGATCCTACTTGTGCTTCTTCTCATCTCAAAGGTGTTCCTCCTCCATCTTCTTGAGTTTGCTCTTGAGGATGCAGGCGTGTGATTGCCTTGAGGATTCGAATGGCCCTTGAGGATTCTAGAGCATGATTACTGCTTGTCTGAACACAAGTGGATTACTGTGGATTCGGTGATTGAAGGCAAAGATCAAAATAGCGATTTCGTTTTTGGTTTCAGGCATGACCGAAACCGAAAATTTGAATCAAAAATTTGGCCGAAAATTTCCCCTCCACACATATTTTGACTGAAATTTCGGTTCAAATTTTCGTTTAGGTGAGGCTAAAACCGATACATTTCGGCCGATAATTTGAATTATTGACCGAAGTTTTGAACCATGGTGTAACCTCTAAGGAAGTTAATTACGTATTTTTTCTTAATTGCGTAATCGGACTTGCTGAGAGGCTTAATCTCTATTTATAAAAGGGCAGCTTTATTAATGCCCACGAAATTTTTGAGGACGCCTACATAAGTGGGTGCTTCAATTATGACTATAAAATCTTTGGGGTATGTATTTAGTGATTCTCCTCACCCTATCATACATACCATCTTCTTCGGCAACACTTCTTGTCTTAGACAAAATCTCTTGCAACATCTCTGACAAGCCCACAAAGAAGAAGAGAAAGAAGGAGAAGAAGAAACCCATAAAACCCTCTTGAAACCCTAAGAATAAGAAGAAGAAGAAGAAGGGATTGTATGCATGAAGGTGGGCGCCCATCGTCTCTGGTTTAGAACTGGTAGTGGGTAACTACTGTCAATTTTTAAAAACTAACAGTGAGTACCTATCGTCAGCATTAAACTACTGAAAGTGGGCACCCACCGTCATGCATTTACTTTTTTTTTTTTTTCTCTTTTTCTTCTTTTAGGGTTTTAGTTTAAAGAGAATTTCATTTTATAAGAGAAAAAAGAAGAAAAAGTGGGTTTCAAGAGGGTTTCATTCTGGAGGAAGATGAAGAAGAAGAAGAAGAAGAAGAAGAAGAAGAAGAAGATGTGAGTGTCATTCTAGAAGAAGTGGCATTCAAGACGGTTACATGGGTTTTCTTTAGGGGATTTGATGGGTTCATTCTAGTAAAAGACAAAGAAGGAAAAGTGGATTTTAAGAGAGTTTCGTGACTTTTATGAGTCTCATTCTACAGAAAGAAAGAGAAGGAGTGGGTTTCTTGGGGCTGTATGGCACGCCAAAATGTACAAGTTATCAGATTATGTTTGTACAATTTGCCAGAATGGAGGAGGTCAAAGAAGATGAAGGGTACTTGAATAGAGGAGGAAGAAGATAAAAAAGGTCACTGATTAATCACATAATTTATCATTTTATCACCCTTATTTTAGTGATGTTAGACCTTAGTTTGCTACTAATGAAATGATGATGTGCAGATATTTAGACCAGTAAGCAGACAAGACTGAAGTGTTAATAAAAGCCAAAATAAACTCAAAAAGCAGTAAAAAGACGATTGTATGTGAATACGATCCCAATCGTAATATCGAAGAATCAAAATTAAAGAAAAAGAAAGAGAAGAATCATATTTATGATTCTACGAAAGAAAGCTTCAGACTGGAGAGAACGAGCTGAATCACGATCGATCGTGCTTAAGGAGTCGTATTGACGAAAGAAGTAAAATCGTATTTACGATTTTGTACTATGAAGATCCTGCTGTTGTTGAAGATCACGCGAGACTTGCAAAACCATGCACCGCCATAGAAGAATTCTTAAAATAGAAGTTTTGCAATCTACGGATCTGATAAGATTGACAAAGAAAATCCCAAAGATCTTTGTTGTTGTTAATTAGGAGAAAAATCATGCGTGTATCTACTATCTAAATCAAGGAAGATTAGGATTAGGAAGTTTAGTTTTATTAGGAATATTTTATTTTAATAGTTTACTTTATTTAGAATTTTATACCATGTAACCGACCCCTTATGAATCTATAAATAAGAGAGGTTGACACCCAAAATAAGCATCCAAGGTCTCTCAATCTCACTTGACAACTAAGGTTGAGAAACCTGAATATCAAAATTAGGATAGATTTTTGTTGCTTTCCAGTGTAGAGTATCTGTAGTTTCTTAAGAGCAATTGACGACTGTAATTGGGAGATGAAATATTAGTTTACTTGCTTTCTAGTTTAGATTTATTTTTCGCATTTTTTTGCTTTGTAAACATATGATAGTTCTTGATTTTAATTGATGACTAAAGTTGAGGATTTAGAAGATTAGTATAATGATATTTTCTTTTTCATCTACAGACTTCTCGTTTTTTATTGACGCCCAGATTCTAAAAGGTTGCAGATTAGTATAAATCTATATTAAAAGAATTTTAAATTTTAATTGACGCTTAAGATCTGGGAGACTCAGATATAGTATAACGGTATTTTAATTTTCGTATCCGAGAATTGAAGGAGACTGATTGACGACCAGAATCTGAAAGTTGGAGGATTTAGATTTATTTTTCTACATTTTAGTTTAATCAAACTATTCTTTATTTTTTAAAGGCAAATAAAAGTTTTTAAGATTTTCAACATTCCTCTTGGAAACGATCCTATACTAGTACTATATTCACTGTTGTGTGCTTGCAATAGGTTAAGACAGTAAATTTTAGTGATGTCCAAGTTTTTGGCATCGTTGTCGGGGAAGCGGAAAAATCTGAAAGTCAATATTTATCTTTCAAACCTCTTTTCTGTTCTATTTTTATTATTTTTTTTATCACTTTTTATCTTTTTGTAGGTTCATTCGGAGCAGCGGATCAAAAGTTTTAACACTTCTTCTGACAGTAGAAGTTAAAGGCTCAGATTTATTTTTTCTCCCTACTTTCTAATATATATATATATATATATATATATAATAATAATAATAATAATAATAATAATAATGGCAGTCCAAGGCCACATTGGTTCATTTTAACCCTATTGTATTTGCCAAAGCTTGACCCACACTCCGATCGAATGCCCTGCTACTCTATTATATCATGAATTAATAGAAAAAGAGCAAGCATTCACATCCCAGTGGACTGACTACAGTAACACATATAACCCGTAGTGAAGAAACCATCATTATTTTAATTATGACTCCACTAGTGGCTAACAATAAGTATCATTTGTTGTTCAGCCAAGATATCCAGAATTTCCAACAACCCTACCTGCCACCCATGAGGCCACATAAGTCATATGAGCCCTCCTCAGAGCAGGGATTTGATGATACAGTTGTTCAAATCCTTAGGGATTTATAGCAACAGTCGCATCAGCATTCCAAGGAGTTATTCCAGCTTGCCCAACTCTCTCAAATATTACATTCACATACCCAGTCCATTACGAAACTAGAAGCCCAAATCGAGCAGCTAGCTAATCAAATATTGAGGAGAGAAAATGACCAATTACTAGCACAATCAATGAGTAACTAAGGAGGACAAGTTGTTGTGGGAGAAACATCGATTCCTGTGGAACATGTCAAAGCTATTCAATTTTTACAAAGTGGTAATGTTGTGGATAATAAAGTTGAGATGCCCACAATTGTGGATGTTCCAGAGAAAGGGGAGGATGAGCCTAAGAGAAAAAAGGAACTTTCAAAACCAGAAAAAAATAAAACTGGACATAAAAAAAATAATAAACACGATAGTGAGCCCATTATTGTGATTGAAGTACCAGACTCATTTATTGAGTCTAAATATTTCATGGTTTATAGGGTGGATGAGATTGTTGAAAGACCGCCCTAAAAAAGACTCAAGACCTTAATTGATAAAAAGGGTAACCAAAATATGCTATATGAAAAATCCTTTTGAGTACATTTCATAGACTAAGGTGATCCGACTGAAGACCGAAAACTTAGCGCTTCTTGGGAGGCAACCCATATTTGTACTATATTAGTTTAATTAGTTTTGCTTTTTGTTTAGGCTATTATTAGAGTAATTTAATTTGTTTGCTAATTTTACAGGATATTTTCTATTAAAAAAAAATTGAAATCCCTTCTTTTTGAATTTTTCCAATAAGGACATTGTCCTATTTAAGTTTGGGGCACACATACTGTATATAGTAATTGAAATATTTTTTTATTGTCTCTAGATTTTTAGGTTTGGTTTTATTTTTAATTCTTGTTTTTAATCTTTATTTTTCTAGTTAACCATCACATGTGAGTAATGATTGGATAAAATTAGATTCCATACGCATTACCATTATCTTAGTAGAAGTTCAAACATCAATGATAGGAAACAATTATAATTTATGTTTAGTCCCATTTGTACACTGTATCATAAAGAATTTTTGAAACTATACTTTACTTTAAATTGCAGAATTTGGATTATAGTTTCAAAATTTTATACCCAGTGAGCATTTGGACTTATTTCCTTTCTTTGAGAGAGAGAGACTGCTATTATAATATCCCGAAAATTGGAGCGTTAAATAATAACCTCGGGATCCGTGCCCGACTGGTAGTAAATTTGACCAAGTGATGGTCAAACAGTGGACTCATAAAGTAATGTACTAATGTGAGATTAGTGTGACCTAAGTGGAGTGTATAGTGTGAGTTAGTGGTCACGTACATCTATCTCTGGTGTATCTGCTTAACACCGAGACTAGAGAGAGGATATAAGGGTTTTAATAAATCTAGGTTGCTTTTGTTTGGTTAGTGAAAGAGAGTTAAGAAGAGAGAGAGATGGAGAAATCAAGTTGAGTTATTGAGCTAGGAGTTAATACAAATCAAGAGGAGATTAGAGCATTGAATGCTGGATTCAACTCATGAGGAGCCGTTGAAGCGAAAAGCTGGAACCCTAGCCATCAAACCCAACGAATAAATCCTTTAAGGGATTTATTGAGGTGAGTTTTGTTAGATTTCAATGCCAAAAGATTTGATGAATTTAATTCAGTCAAGTATGGTTAAAATGATAGATTAAAGACCTAGAAAAGAAAGGGATTTGGGAAGAACAGCCCATAAAGGGGGCTGAGTCTGGCCAAATCGATTAATCGATTTTGGTCTAGAACTTGAAAAAGCAAGGATGTCTGATTTCGATTAATCGATCTGGAAATCGATTAATCGATTTGGAAATCGACTAATCGATTTGGAAATCGACTGGGTCCCTCCAGTGGCTGGAGAGAAAAGACTTGGAGAAATCGACTAATCGATTTGAGAAATCGATTAATTGATTTTAGATTTCGATTAATCGATTTGAGATCGACTAATCGATTTCAGACTTTCAATTACTCGATTTGAGAATCGACTTTACCATTTTGGGGATTTCGATTAATCGATTAATCGATTTTGGATTTCGATTAATCGATTTTGAGAATCGATTAATCGATTTAGGGTTCGATTAATCGATTAATCGATTTTGGCGGTTTCACTTGACTTTTTAATTGGACCTTGAGGTTCATGGAGGGTCTAGGACCTTCTCTATTGCATCTTTAGTAATATGTTGCACGTGTTATGATGTACCATAGGTGGTACGTGTGAGAGTAAGCATAAGAAGTCGTGTGGGACCTTGATGCTCGGACCTTCAGAGACCTGAGGTAGGGAACACCTTGAACATGTATTTTAATTGCAAGAGCAAGTATGTAGTGATATAGAAATTAAATTGAAAATATTTTAATTGTGTAAATCTTTATAAAAAAGAGTGTGTGTGTGTGACACCAATAAAGTAAATGAGAATGCGACATCCCCAGGGGACGAGAAAGTGATAAAGGCATCAGTGTGATGCAAGTAATTTAGACATCCCAGGGATGTAAGTAAGATTGAATAACGACTGATGAGGCCTAACTGATATAAGATAGCACTTTTACAGGGTGAACAACTATATGTAAAACACATGATATTTTTGTTATTTAAGGTTTGAATAGAATACCCCACCGATGTGGCGGGATACCCACGACTGACGCGGCATGATATCTGTGACCGGTACGGCAGCCAATCCGTACACCGGTACGAAGGTTTATCCATACACAGTAAGCACATCCCAAGGATGTTGAGATGAGAGTTAATCCCGCTGCCTATTGAGAAAGGGGCTTGGGTAGTATTCCCAGGGAATACATATAACAACTGTTTGTTTAGGCGACGATGGAGGGTATTCCATCGATGCTCGATGCTATATTGCTCGGGGGTTACTTAAGTTGAAGATTTAAGTTTTGCTTTAGGCCTAATCAGTGTAATTCATGAACAGTTAAAAATAAATGAAACATGTAAACCACCAGTAAACTTCAAGGCATAATCATCATCTTTTAAACTGTTTTACTGCAAATGCATAGACACATCATGCTTAGAATATCATAGAATATATGTGAGATTTTGACTTATATGTTTATTGTGTTGTTCCCTATTGAGCTAGGATGTAGCTTACCCTTTAGACTATACGTCACAAGTTCAGTATTAGCAGCGGCCGAGGCTTCGGGAAATGTAGATCCGGGTGATTCGGATTATGTGCCCGGGGAAGAGTTAGAGCCTCTTCCCGATGACTTCTTATAGGAGACTCTGCTGAGAACTTTGATAGAGTGAGTTTTGAGAGCTTGTTGTACGGCTTGGTATGTCAAGCCTTATTTTGAAAAATGTAATTAAATTGATATAATTCTTTTGGCGAACCATCTGAGGTGATCTGTTTATCACCGATGGTTTGGATCGGTTCTCTGTTTATGCAGTGGCATGAAAGTAGAACTGTCTTTTGGGTTTATACTTAGAATAGAAATTTACTTCCGCATCGTGTAGTTATTTTTTCATTTCGTCTTAATATTGCTTGTTATACTAATGTTCCGTACATAGCCTTGGGACACGGTCTAGAGGATCGTGCTAATGGCACGGGTTTTGGGGTGCCGAAATTCGGGCTGTCACAGCTATTCTATCCAAATCTTAAATTTCTTGAACTTCTTAACTGTGTTCTAATGAAATCTCATATTGTTGTTTCTATTTGAATCAAATATTCTATGATTTTGTCAATTATTTTTCTAGAACTGTTTATTATATACATCAAAACAATATGACATTCTTGTTAGTGAATCTGAAAATGTAAAGACCTTTTTATTCGTTTGACCCAAAATGCCAAATCCCAAAATAATATATCTCTTGAACTCATATTAGAGCCTAAATTGAATTTCTTTGCATCAAAATTTTATACACCCTTAACTATATGTATTACCCATAGTTTTCAGTCTTTTTACCCTTGTATTTATGAGAATTTAAAACAAAGAGAAAAATAAGAGAGTGGAAGAAGTATGCAATAATAGATAAGGGGATACTGAAAAAGGGTATAAATGAGAAAAGAATATCCTGAAAAAAAACATGGGGAAAAAATGAAAAAAGAAATGAAAAAGAGAAGCAAAAAGCTTCCAAACTGAAAACAAGAGAAATGAAGAAAAAGGGATTTACTAAACAAATTTTATATATGGGAAGAAGCTATCCAACTTTTTGGATACTTACTGAATTAGAAAAAAAAGAAAAAGATGAAGAAAAGTGAGGATAGAACTGAGTTCTCAAAACTTTTTGAATTTTTTTTACCTTCTTTGAAACCTTTTAACCGACAACCCCATTACAAACTAAATAAAGCTCTTCTTGATTCACGATTTACAAAAAGCATGAGCCTAGTAGAGATGTATTGTAATATCCCAAAAAATCACGTTAAACAGTGACCTCGAGATCCGTGCCCGATCGGTCATAGGTTTGACCAAATGGGAGTTCAATAGTTGGCATAGGGTGCGATGAACGGATGAGATGTGAGAATTCGAGTGAATGTGTGGAGATTGATGTAAATCCGAAGTCACATACACCTATTACGGTGCATGTGCTAAATACACAAGTTTGAGGGGAGATAAAAGGATTTAATAACTCTAAAATCAATATTGGTTGTTGAGAGTGTAAAGAAGAGAGAGAGAGAGAGGAGTAAAGAAGGTGGGTGATTAAGGAGTTATTGCAACTGTTTGGAAGGGGGGATTCAAGCACTTAACACCGGATTTGACGCGAAGGATCCGCTAGAAGCAAAGCTGGAACCCTAGCCTTTCCAACCCCTTTAACCAAATCAATTGGAGATTGATTGAAGGTAAAATTCTTGTAAATTAAATGTATAGATTGAAGGATTTAAATTGTAGTTAAAAATAGCTAAAATCATAGGATAATGGCTTAGAAAAGAAAGAGAAATCAGTTGGAAAAAGATTGGGAAGAACAGCCTAAAAGGGGGCTGAATTTGGCCATTTCGATTAATCGAAAGTGAGATTCGATTAATCGATTTTTGCCAAGAAGTTGAAAAGTCAAAAGACACGATTTCGATTAATCGAACTGAGTTTCGATTAATCGACCTTGGATTTCGATTAATCGATTTTAGAGTCGATTAATCGACTGGGAACCTCCAGTGGATGGAGAAATGTAGTATGGGGAAATCGACTAATCGAATTGGGATTTCGATTAGTCGAGTTTGAATTTCGATTAATCGAGTCCGGTTCGATTAATCGATTTTGGGAATTCGATTACTCGAATTGAGAATCGAATGGATAGAGTAGAGAATTTCGATTAATTAAATTGGGATTCGATTAATCGATTTTGAGAATCGATTAATCGAATCATATTCGATTAATCGACTTTGGAGTTCGATTAATCGATTGTGCCAGTTTTATTGAAATTTTAGTTTGACTTTAAGATTCTTAGAGGGTCTTGGACCTTCTTTGTTACATCTTTAGTGATGTATTTCATATATTATGTGGTACCATAGGTGGTATGTGTGAGCTTGGGCACAAGGAGCCACGAGGGACCTTGATGCATGATCAAACAAAGACTTGAGGTAGGGAACACCTTGAACATGTACTTTATTTTATAAGAGCATGTATGTAGTGATATAGAATTCAATTCAAACTGTTTTTGCTTCTTAAGAGTTTGGGAAAAGTTTGCGTGTGTGACATCTAAAAGAGTAATCATAATGAGCCATCCCCAGGGGATGAGGAAGTAAAGAAATAAGAGCACCAGGTGTGATGCAAGTGAATGGATACATCCCATGGATGTATCCAAGATTGAATTATGTCTGATAAGGCCTAACTGATATAAGATAGCACACTTACACGATGAATAACTATATGTAAAGCACATGATATTTTTGTTATTTGAGGTTTGATAGGAAACCCCACCGACGTGGCGGGATACCCACGACTGACGAGGCAGGATATCCATGACCGATACGGCGGCAAAACCGTAAGCCAGTGCGGGGACTTATCCGTACATAGTAAGTACACCCCAGGGGTGTTGAATTGAGAAAAGTGAAACCCCGCCACCAATCCCCAGGGGAAAGGGGCTTGGGTACTACTATTTGTATTCCCAGGGAATACGTTTGAAACTGTCTATATAGGTGATGATGAAGGGTATCTCATCGGGGCTCGATGCTATATTGCTCGGGGATTACTTAAGTTGAAAGGTTAAGTTTTGCTTTAGGCCTTTTCAGTGTCATTCATGAATAATTAAAAGACATGAGTAAACTACCAGTAAAATATGATTATTTTCAACTGTTTTTCATCAGTAACTGCATAGACACATCATGCATGGCATATCATGGAATATATGTGAGTTGTAATCTATATGTTCAATTGTATTATGTTCCCTATTGAACTAGGATGTAGCTCACCCTTTAGACTATACGTCGCAGGTCCACTACTAGCAACTATTGATGCTTCAGGGGACGTTGACCCTGGTGAGTCAGACCCGGTACCTGGTGACGAGTTAGAGCCACCTCGAGAGGACTTCTTCTAGAGAACTCTGTTGCGCAGCTTTGAGAGTTTTGTGAGATTATTGGTGCGGCTTGGTATGTCAAGCCTGATTTTGGTTAAACAATGTAATTAAAGTTTGGGATTATTCTTTTGGGCAAACCATCGTAGATGATTAACTATCATCGATGGTTCAGATCGGTTCTCCATTCATGCAGAGGCATGAGGGTAGAACTGTCTTTTGAAAGGTTTTAAAAATGATAATTATTCTGAAATTCTAATTACTATTTTCAGTTCATTATTGTTGCTTGATATACCAGTGTTCCGTGCTTAGTCAAGGGGCACGGTCAAGATGATCGTGCTGATGGCACGGGTTTCGGGGTACTGAAATCCGGGCTGTCACATGTATATGATAAATATTATAGAGAAGCAGGAGAGCATCTGAAAAAGAATTGATTATCTTTTTCCATGAGATTTATTTTTGTCATATATTTTTGAAATTTTTCATATACATATCATTGTGAGAACCCCAATAATTTCAATATTTTTTTGAGAGTATGTCAATAGTAACAGTTTGGATGAAAATATTTTCTAAATCTTTAATTTAGAAAAATTTATAATGAATGAATTCTTTCATTGGTACGCACACACTCCACGCTTTGTATGAATTGAAATTGTTGAGCTTCTGGTTAAGGATAATTGTTAGGATGGAAAGTCATGACGGAAGGAATCTTATTTTGAAAAATCGTAACAATCATGTGTTGATTGACTAGTGTACCAAAAATAGTTTAGAGTTTGTTTTGTTTTTGAAAATTTTGAAAAATTCAAAAATATTTTGATATTTGTAGGTAACTTCATTGGTAACCTTCAGGAGACACCACTCCTCCACTAAGATCACCTAGAGGTTTAAAGGCTTGTTGCATTTGCTAAATATAATCGTACTCCCTATGAAAGTGACATTTAAGTTTTTAGTTAGATTAGTTTATCTTTCCTTGTGTTCTAAGGACTAGCAAAATGTAAGTTTGGGGGTGTGATCAGTCACATAATTTATCATTTTATCACCCTTAACTTAGGAATGGTAGACCCAAGTTTGCTACTAACAAGATATTGATATGCAGATATTTAGAGCAGTAAGCAGAAAAGAGTGAAAGTGTTAATAAAAGCCAAAATAAACTCAAAAAGCAGTGAAAAGACGACTGTACGTGAATATGATCCCAATTGTAATCTCGAAGAGTCAAAGCTGAAGAAAAAGAAAGAGAAGAATCGTATTTACGATTCTAGGAAAGAAAGCTTTAAACTAGAGAGAGCGTGCTGAATCACAATCGATCATGCTTAAGGAATCATACTGACGAAAGAATCGACATTGTATTTACGATTTTATACTATAAAGACCTTGTTGCTATTTTAGATCACATGAGACTTGCAAAACCATGCACCGCCATAGAAGAATTTTTAAAATAAAAGTCTTGCAATTTACGTATCTGAGAAGGTTGACGAAGAAAATCCCAAAGATCTCTGCAGCTGTAAATTAGGAGAAAAATCATATAACGCATCTACTATCTAAAGGAAGGAATATTAGGATTAAGAAATTTAGTTTTATTAGGAATCTTTTGTTTGAGTAGTTTACTTTATTTAGAATTATATACCATGTAACCGACTCCTTATGAATTTATAAATAAGAGGGCTCGACACCTAAAATAAGCATCCAAGGTCTCTCAGTCGCAATTGACAACTGAGGTTGAGAAACCCGAAGATCAAAACTAGGATAGATTTTTATTGCTTTCTAGTGTAGAGTATCCGTAGTTTCTAAAGAGAAATTGACAACTACAATTGGGAGATGAAGATCAATTTACTTGCTTTCTAGTTTAGATTTATTTTACGCATTTTCCTACTTTGTAAACATATGATAATTCTATATTTTAATTGATGACTAAAGTGGAGAATTTGAAAGATTAGTGTAATGGTATTTTCTTTTTTATCTACAAACTCCTAGTTTTTGATTGACGCCCAAATTCTGAAAGGTCGCAGATTAGTATAAATCTATATTGAAAGAATTTCAAATTTTAATTGACGCCTAAAATCTGGGAGACTTAGATATAGTTTAACGGTATTTTAATTTTCGTAGATATCTGAGAATTGAAGGAGACTGATTGACGATAAGAATCTGAAAGTTGGAGGATTTAGATTTATTTTTCTGCATTTTAGTTTAATCAAATTATTCTTTATTTTTTAAAGGCAAATAAAAGTTTTTAAGATTTTCAACCTTCTTCGTGAAAACGATCCTATACTAGTGCTATAATTACTGTTGTTCGCTTACAATATATTAAGACGGAGTAAATTTTAGTGTTGTCCAGACACTCACACAAGTGGGTGCTATACTCATGAGTCATGACTGACGAATCTTTGAGGACACCCACAAAAGAAATAAAATTTCACACACGTGTACTCCTACGTCCCCTCAAAGATTCTATAGGTATTAATAAAGCTGCCCTTAAAAAGTCAGATCGGGCATGTAGAATAACAGCCCGACTCGACTAGTTGATAGTCGTATTTAGTTAAAAAGGAAAGTTTCACCTTTTGCAGAAACGGCCTTATTATTTTAGACCTTGCAAAATAAGGTGACTTCAAGCTAAAACACTTTTAAATGACCAAAATGCCCACAAATGAAAGGGAAGGCGCGGATGCATTTGCCGAACGAGCTTAGAGCTAAGGAACCGCCAATTCAAGAGGGATGTGACCAAAATGAAAGAGGAGGATTTGCACAAAAGAAGGCACTGATGCATTGTCGGATGGGCTTGGGGCCGAACGACCCCGGACTCAAGGGAGGAACGAAACCAAAATGGAAGCGGAGTCATTGATGCATTTGTAGAACGATCAAAAGCGTCAATGCTTTCTAAAAAAATACTATTATCTACTGATAATATATCGAACACATCGATTCAAGTAGCGATCGATACTAGATAATATCGATCAATAACATGTAGTATCGATCGATACTCTATGGTATCAATCGATAGTTGAATCGCCGTGTTCGATATACTATAACTAGATACTAGTATTCTTTTAGAAAAGGCACCGACACTTTTGATCGTTCTACAAATGAATCAACGACTCCTCTTCTATTTTGGTTACCTTCCTCTTTTATCGGCAGTGGTTTGGCTCCAAGCTCATTCTACAATGGATTTATGCAATGCCTCCTCTTTCATTTTAGTCACCTTCTTCTCTTGAATCGGTGGTGGTTTAGCTCCGAGCTCGTTCTACAAATGATCCATTCCTTCTCTTGTATTTGTGGGCATTTTGGTCATTTAAAAATAATTTAGCTTGAAACCGACTTATTTTGCAAGGTTTAAAATCATAAGTCCGTTTCTTTAAAAGGTGAAAGTATAAGGATCAAAATTGCAAATTTTTCTAATTAAAACCCTATAATATATTTCTCAAGTTGACCATCTATCAGTACCAACTTATAGAAAGGAGTCACACTTACACATCTCAGATTTCTGATACCTTTTGATCAATCAAGTCATTTTCCACTATTCCCATATATGTTTATGATATCTTTAGTTCTGTATTATTATTATTATAATGAAAGAAGTGCATTTGTTACCCAAATGGAACATATATTAAATTTGTGTTAAATACGCCCACCCGAGCGACTTCATTATTCTTACATAACCGACTTAAATAAAATAAAAAAGGTTGGCTATTAAAAGGAAGTCATTACTTGCACTTGAAAATTGGCCCTTCCATCGAGTTTAAAATGAAAACCTACAAGTTTAATCTAAACTATTTGATTTGAAACCTGCCATTTAAAGATATTAAGTGCAAAAGATTAGCACAAAATATAAGTTTCATCATGCGATTAAATATAGTCAAAGATAATTATTTGATTCAACGGTTGACAACAATAAATCATATGATAAATATCTTATCCAGTAATAATCTATAGATCATAAACTTTAAATTAGACGGACCAAATTGCATTTTCACAGGTTGCATGTCCCTAAAATACAAACCTTTAACTTCGGTGCAAGGGCCACATTTCTGAGTGCAAGTAATGATTCCCCTATTAAAATAGGTGCATGAAATCCAAAATTCTTTCTTCCCAACTTAGATTTCACATCTTTAAATCGGAGATCATTTTCTGTCCCAAACATCATTTGAGATCATGGACATACCACCAGATAGTCAGATTTTGATTCCATATGGCCAGGGACGGAGGCAAGGGTGGCTGACAAGGTCCATGGCCCCCACCACAAAACCAACTTTTGTTTTTTGAGATTTAAGATATGCCCACCGGCCCAACTCCCATCTCAATTAGTATGCCCCCCACACGGCTCACACCATGCCCTCTACTGAGTCAACCCGATGTGGTAGAATTTCAAGCAAACTCAGAGTGAAACTAGATTTTTGAATTTGTTGAGTAACTTGGCGAGTTTTAAGCAATTCAACCGAATTGACTCAAACTACACATTTAAATTGACAAAAATTATAATATTGTTTTTTTATTTTACATACGTAAGATACAAATTTTACCTAGCACAAGACCGAGCCATGAGTGATCGCCCACAGGCATTGATATTCATTAATATCTGATCCATAATGACAAATTTCACTAAAATTTATCAAAATTTTTGAAATGGGGGTACAACGAAAATTTCGGCTAAATTTTGATGGTTTCACCGAAATTTTCAAGGCTTATATTATTTTTGCGAAATTTCGAGACTTTGTCAATAGTTTATACATTGACCCATTTCCATAAAAGTGTCTAGCTCCGTCCCTGCATATGGTACCCATCCCCAAAAATAAGCACGGTCATGGGGATACATCAAACCTGGTTCTCCAATTGCCGATCAAGATGAAAGTCACTTGAAATCTTTGACTGTTTGATATTTAGACCATAATCTCAAGATCTATTATATTGAAAATTAAAAAAATAAATCTCTATTGAATTATTCAAAGCTATCAGCAGTTTTAATACTAAAAGCTAAGGTTGGAAAGGAAGAATTTTGGATTGCAAATAGAGATACCCATGGGCAAATTCTTTTCCCTTTATCTTTCTCTCATAGTGACAAAGAATGCTTACCAAGTGGTGGGACATAAACGGAAACCCAAAATTTGTTTATATTACACAACAAAAATATCCATGTGCGCCGCCAATGGATTTTGCTAAAGTGAATACCAGCCAAGTGTCGGAATATTTGACTTATATAAAAAAATAAGGGAAAGTACAGTGCAATTGACTGTAATTGCGATGTGACTCAATTAATGCAGGTTAATACGACCAATCACATCATGCCACATCAACTTCCTGGACTTTGTTGTCCTCTAATTATAATTTTCCAAAAATAAAATAGGACACTTAAGCATATATACAATGATTGCTATGTACATAAACTTTGTAACGATGACAAGCATTAGTCTACGATGACCGGCCATCCATTATGTTATAAATCAATCCACACATTTATGTGATTGCATGATATACACGGACTTGTATGCATTAGAAGTCCATGCATATTACGATTGTTATGTTCACCCATTATTAGTGGACACTCATTGTAGACTAATTTCAATTACAATCACTTGATGTTTGACCAAATTTGGTATAAGTGCACTTAAAATTGGATTAAAGATTAGAGTACAACTTTACTTGTCAATCATATGGCTGGGAAAACACTATGGCTGTCAACGGATCGGGTCGACCCGATACATGACCCATCAGGCACATAAACTTGACCCATCAGGTCAGATTGGTCGTGACACATCCGACCAGACCGTCAAGTCGAGTTAAGTTAGGTCATGCATATGTCATTTCCTCATTGGGCAACCAAAATTTAGCCAATCTGACTCGAGTTGAAGGTTCAGTTCCTCCTTGAGTATTAGGCCCCACCTTCTCAATTTTTTTCTTTAAAGTCTCTTAAGTTCCATCTTTTTAGGGGCAAGATATTTTAATAAGGGTCCCTCAAATCCCAAAATTTCTTAAGATATTTTAAAAACTTACTTTTTTATCGACAAATTTTTTTAACAAAAATAGACTTCAAATTTATTTATTTTTTTTTCTCTCTCTCTCTCTCTTCCCAAATATTACTCCCAAAATTCTCTCTCTCTTCCCATATCTCACGCCTAAAATTCTTTCTTTTCTCTCTCTCTCTCTCTCTCTCTCCCCAAATCTCATCCCAAAAATCTCTCGATTCCCCAAGCCCATCCACTCTCTAATCCCCATCTCACTCTCTCTCTCTCTCAAGAGTCTCTCTCCCCCCACTTTCAAGTCCCAACGTCTCTCTCTCTCTCTCGCTTAAGAGTCTCTCTCCCCCCACTCTCAAGTCCCAACGTCTCTCTATCTTCTCTCTCTCTCTCTCTCTCTCTCTCTCTCCTCTCTTTCTCTCAAATCTTAGCCACCCATCTCTTTCTATGACATCTCATTCACTCTCCGATAGCTCACGCCAAGATCTCTGAATGTCATCGATTTTTCGTTGAAGTCAAAGGTATGTTATAATTATTATTTTTGAATAAAAAAATAAAAATTTTAATTTATTATTTTTTGGTGGGAATTGTTTCTTTTTTAGAGTTGTTTAATTATTATTATTATTTTCTATTTTGTGATTGCAGTTTGATAAAAGCGATCTTACGACTACAAGGGATCCCCATTCAAAAAAATCCTAGCTCCGTCACTATTCTCAGCCATCTTAGCTTCAAAGAGTGAGTTATGGAGTTTCTGTCTGTGATAGACCCTTCTCATTTAGATCTCTTCCTTATTCTGACCTGGGCATTATGGAATGAAATGAACAAAATCCTCCATGGAGAAAAACTGAGGGAGCCCCAATCCATTGTATGCCTAGCAACAAACCTTATATCTGACTTCCAATCACCTGTTGTGAAGCCCGCTACTTTGTCAACTGTCCCGATCCGGGTTAGCCCGAGAACCCGGTCTCCGCCAACCATAGGTACGTATAAGATTAATTTTGATAGTGCGTGGTGCTCCCAAAATGGGACAGCTAATATAGGTGTTATCATCAGCGATCACTTGGGGCATGTGTTGGGTGCCCTAGCAAAGAATTGTAAGAATGTCTCTTTCGCTGATCATGGTAAGGCTATTGGTCTATTTGAAGTAGTTTAGTTCGCTGCCGAAACGGGATTTAGAAGAGTCATTTTCGAAGGTAACTCGAAGCGGTTCAATTCGCTGCCGAAACGAGATTTAGAAGAGTCATTTTCAAAGGTAACTCTTCTAGGATTGTTCATGGTATTGATGGTCGGGGCGATGACTTATCAGAACTCGCAAATCTTTTCGATAATATCAAAAGTGTTTCCACAATATTTTTGTTGTGCTCTTGGGTGATGGTGAATAGATCAATAAATGGTATTGCCGATGTGTTAGCTAAACTAGGTTTTAACGATAGATGTAATGAGGTCTGGCTGGAGGATGCCCCTCCCCAGGTCTTTGATATTGTTATTTCTGATTTTCCATAATTAAATAAAATGCTCTCTTCTATAAATAAAAAAAAAAAAAAAAAAGGTAACGCGTCGGGTCAGGTTGGAACGGGTTGAACTAAATTGAAGTCAAGGACTTAGGACCTGAACCTAACCTGACCCAACAAGTCAAGATTCGAAAACTTAAACACGGACCCGACCTGTGGCTAGTCGGGTCTCGCAAACAGTGGGCCCACTTGACCCAGCTACAGTGATACCCACTAGCAATATGGCATACCCATAAGTTGCCCCATATAATAGTATTTCTTATCTATAAATGACTTCCTTCATAATGGCTCTTCCTATATTATCAAAACTAGGATAGATTTTTATTGTTTTCTAGTGTAGAGTATTCGTAGTTTTTCAAAAGCAATTGATGACTGCAATTGGGAGATGAAAGATCAATTTACTTGCTTTCTATTTTAGATTTATTTTACACATTTTCTTGCTTTGTAAACATCTGATAGTTCTAGATTTTAATTGACGACTAAAGTTGAGAATTTAAAAGATTAGTGTAATGGTATTTTCTTTTTATTTTACAAACTTTTAGTTTTTCATTGATGCTCAAAATCTAGGAGGTTGAAGATTAGTATAAATCTATATTGAAAGAATTTCATATTTTAATTGACGCCTAAGATCTGAGAGATTTAGATATAGTGTAACGGTATTTTAATTTTTGTAGATATCTGAGAACTAAAGGAGACTGATCGATGACCAGAATCTGAAAGTTAGAGGATTTAGATTTATTTTTCTACATTTTAGTTTAATCAAACTATTCTTTATTTTTTAAAAGCAAATAAAAGTTTTAAGATTTTCAACCTTTCTCGTGAGAACGATCCTATATCAGTGCTACAATAACCGTTGTCCGCTTACAATAGGTTAAGACACTCACATAAGTGAGAGTACATTTTAGTGTTGTCCAGACACTCACATAAGTAGGTGCTATACTCATGAGTCATGACTAACGAATCTTTGAGGACACCCACAAAAGGAATAAATTTTCGCACACACTTGTACTCCTACGTGGCCTCAAAGATTCAATAGGTATTAATAAAGCTACCCTTAAAAAGTCATATCGGGCATGTAGAATAACAGCCCGACTCGACTA
Source organism: Chloranthus sessilifolius (assembly GCA_021018995.1). Lineage (NCBI taxonomy): Eukaryota > Viridiplantae > Streptophyta > Magnoliopsida > Chloranthales > Chloranthaceae > Chloranthus > Chloranthus sessilifolius. Next base: position 115,833,100 of record CM037594.1, on the reverse strand, counting down.
GTTGATAGTCGTATTTAGTTAAAAAGGAAAATTTAACCTTTTATAGAAACGGCCTTATTATTTTAAACCTTGCAAAATAAGGTGACTTCGAGCTAAATCACTTTTAAATGACCAATATGCCCACAAATGAAAGGGAAGGAGCGGATGCATTTGCGGAACGAGCTTAGAGCTAAGGAACCGCCGATTCAAGAGAGATGTGACCAAAATGAAAGAGGCCTTGCACAAAAGAAGCACTGATGCATTGGCACCGATTCAAGGGAGGAACGAAAACAAAATGGAAGAGTCATTGATGCATTTGTAGAATGATCAAAAGTGTCGATGCTCTTTTAAAAAATACTATTATCTATTGATAGTATATCGAACACATCGATTCAAGTAGCGATCAATACTTAGATAAAATCGATCAATAACATGTAGAGTCGAATGATACTACATGTAGTATCGATCGATACTCTATGGTATCAATCGATAGTTGAATCGCCGTGTTCGATATACTATAACTAGATACTAGTATTCTTTTAGAAAAGGCACCGACACTTTTGATCGTTCTACAAATGAATCAACGACTCCTCTTCTATTTTGGTTACCTTCCTCTTTTATCGGCAGTGGTTTGGCTCCAAGCTCATTCTACAATGGATTTATGCAATGCCTCCTCTTTCATTTTGGTCACCTTCTTCTCTTGAATCGGCGGTGGCTTAGCTCCAAGCTTGTTCTACAAATGATCCGTTCCTTCTCTTATATTTGTGGGCATTTTGAATAATTTAGCTCAGAACTGTCTTATTTTTTAAGGTTTGAAACCGTAAGTCCGTTTCTTTAAAAAGTGAAAGTATAAGAGTCAAAATTGCAAATTTCCCTAGTTAAAACCCTAAAATATATTTCTCAAGTTGACCATCTATCAGTACCAACTTATAGAAAGGAGATCACACTTACACATCTCAGATTTCTGATACCTTTTGATCAATCAAGTCATTTTCCACCATTCCCATATATGTTTATGATATCTTTAGCTCTTTATTATTATTATTATTATAATGAAAGAAGTGCATTTGTTACCCAAATGGTATATATATTAAATTTGTGTTAAATACAACCACTCGAACGACTTCTTTACTCTTACCTAACCAACTTAAATAAAATAAAAAAGGTGGCTATTAAAAGGAAGCCGTTACTTACACTTGAAAACTTGGCCCTTGCATCGAGTTTAAAACAAAGAGCTGTAAGTTTAACGACCTCTATTATATGAAAGCACCATTTAAATTGTTTGATTTGGAGCCCATCATTTAAAGATATTAAGTGCAAGAAATTAGCATGAAATATAATCTTCATCATGTGATTAAATATAGTCAAAGAAACTTATTTGATTCAACGGTTGACAACAATAAATCATATGATAAATATCGTATTTTGCTCTTATCTTATCTACTAAGAATCTATAGATCATGAACTTTAAATCAGACGGCCCAAATTGCATTTTCACATGTCACATGTCCCCAAAATACAATGTCTTTCTGTAACTTTGGTGCAAGGGCCACATTTCCGAGTGCAGGTAATGGCTCCCTTATTAAAATAGGTGCATGACAATCCAAAATTCTTTCTTTTCAACTCGGATTTCCCGTCTTTAAATCAGAGATCATTTTCTATCTCAATCTTCGTTTGAGATCATGGACATACTACTAGATAGTCAGATTTTGATTTCATATAGCCAGGGACGGAGGCGAGGGGGGCTGACAAGGTCCATAGCCCCCACCACAAAACCAACTTTTTTTTTTTTGAGTTTAAGATAAGCCCACCGGCCCAACTCCCATCCCAATTAGTATGCCCCCCACACGGCTCACACCATGCCCTCTACTGAGTCAACTCAACTTGGTAGAATTTCAAGCAACTCAGAGTGAAACTAGATTTTTGAATTTGTTGAGTAACTCGGCGAGTTTCAAGCAACTCGACTGAATTGGCTCAAACTACTCATTTAAATTGACAAAAATTATAATATATTTTTTATTTTACATATGTAAAATACAAATTTTACCTTGGCACAAGACTGTGACATGCGTGATCGCCCACCGGCACCAATATCCATTAATATTTAATCCATAATGACAAATTTCACTGAAATTGGTCGAAATTCTCCAAAATAGGGGTACAACAAAAATTTCGACTAAATTTTGATGGTTTCACCCAAATTTTCAAAGCTTATATTATTTTTGCGAAATTTCCAGACTTTGTCAGTAGTTTATACATTGACCCCTTCCCGTAAAAGTTTCTAGCTCCGTCCCTGCATATGGCACCCATCCTCAAAAATAAACACGATCATAAGGATACATCAAACCTGGTTCGCGATTGTCGGTCAGGATGAAAGTCAATTGAAATCTTTGATTGTTTGATATTTGGATCATAATCTCAAGATCTATTATATTGAAAAAAAAAAAAAAAAAAAAAAACAATTTCTATTGAATTATTCAAAGCTATCATGAGTTTAAAAACTAAAAATGGGTTGGGAAGGAAGAATTTTGGATTGCAAGAGATACCCATCGGCAAATTCTTTGCCCTTTGTCTTTCTCACATATTCACAAACAAAGCTTAGCAAGTGGTGGGACATAAACCGAAACCCAAAATTTGTTTACATTACACAACAAAAATATCTATGGACGCCGCCAATGGATTTGTCAGTCCGAACTGAAGTGAATACCAACCAAGTGTTATGATAAGACGTGACACAATTGGCTACAAGTGCGATGAGATTCAATTAATGTAGATTAGTGCAGCCAATTACATCATGCCACATCAGCCTCCTGCAATTTGTTATTCCAATATAAATTAAGACACTTAAGCATGCAATGATTGGTATGCACATAAACTTTATAACGATAACAAGAGTTAGTCTACAATGGCCATCCATCCATTATGTGTCATAAATCAGTCCACACATTTATGTGATTGCATGACATACACGGACTTCTATGCATTGGAAGCCCGTGCATATGAAGACTATCACTTGAAATGTTTGACCACATTTAGTATAAGTGCACTTAAAATTGGATTAAAGATTAGAGTACAACTTTACTCTACTTGTCAATCATACGGCTTGGAAAACACTATAGGTGTCAATGGGTCGACCCGATACATGACCCATCAGGCACATAACTTGACCCGTCAGGTTAGATAGGTCATGACACATTCGACCTGACCGTCAAGTCGAGTTAATTTAGGTCAAGCATATGTCATTTTCTCATTAGGCAGCCAAAATTTAGCCAATCCGACTTGAGCTGAAGGTTCAATGCCCCCTTAGATATTAGGCCCCACCTTCTCAGCCATCTTAGCTTCAAAGAGTGAGTTATGGAGTTTCTGTCTATGACGGACCCTTCTCACTTGGATCTCTTTCTTACTCTTGCCTGAGCATTATGAAATGAAAGAAACAGAACCGTCTATGAAGAAAAATCGAGGGAGCTCCAGTATATTGTATGCCTAGCAACAAGTCTTATATCTGACTTCTAATCGGCTGTTGTGAAGTCCACTACTGTGTCAATTGTCCATATCTGGGTTAGCCCCAGAACGTGATCTTTGCCAACCATGAGTACCTACAAGGTTAATTTTGATGGCATACCTATACCCATAGTGTGCCCCATATAATAGTGTTTCTTATCTATAAATGGCTTCCTTCATAATGGCTCTTCCTATATTATTAAAGCTGATGTGCCGCGCTTTTGAGTAGTGGGTCGGTCCCCACGATAAGCTAAAAAACATATCTCTTGTTGGAGTGTTTTTCGTGTCTCCTCGGCCTTCTTATAGTTATCCCTTTAAAAAGGAGAAAAGATACATTACATAGAGCAATTATATTTGAAATCAAAACTAGAAAATGAGCCAATCGGATACCGTCGGATTGGGGAACTCTACATGTTTATCATATCTATCAGCCTATGCTAAATCTGTTGACCCTTTTAAATCAGACGATAATGATCATTTTAAGCGTGCCATCAGACGGTCGATGTTCCAATTCCACATGGCACAGATCTCAAAAGGTGGCCCTAAAATCATGATAGACATCACGCTCAAACATGATTTTAGGGTGATCTGTGCCACATGGAACCAGAAAATTGACGGTCTGATGGCTCGGCCATCATTTTAGGGTCATGTTTTAGGGTTGAAAAATGATCACGATCGTCTAATTTAAGGCGGACAATGGGTTTTAGCGTAGGTGCCCGTCAGTAGAGTGGTAGGCGCAAATAGAGGTACCCTATTTTATTATCTCAGATATAAGGATTGGCATTAGGTTATGGGTCTCAACGGGCCCGGTAGGGTTGAGGAAAGTAGGCCAGATGTATAAGTGGGTTGCCTCAGTCCGGCCCGGTTAGTAGGTCGGGTCAGGTATGGGATAATTTAAAAAGCCCAATAAGGGTCCAATCCAAAATTTTCAGTCTACTTCGCAGCCAAGCCCAGTCTTTTATGGGACGGGTAATGGTTATGATAAGTTAGCATGATTAATCAACGGGCTGCCTGGCCCGGCCTAGTTAATAAACAGGCCGGATATGAGCTACTTCCAAGAAGCCCGATTATTAATGCCCGTTTAAGACCCAACTTGAATCCAACGCGGCCCAACCCATTTAGATCACTAATTAGGTGTCTAACTGCTTGGCCAATGGTGGAGCGCAAATATTTGTAAGCATCAAATCAGTAAAAGGTTCTTTCAGTGATTTAGCACTCATAAATATATGTGCATTTCTCACCAGTTTGGTGGAAGGAGATTGACCCATGCAGTGTCCATGATGAACGGGTAGGATATCTAATACCAACTCTAGATATATGCAACAACACAACACACTAGTGGTAGCATAGTCACTAAGCAAACAAAAACCTTATAAATTCTCTAACCTTAGTGTCAAATTCCACCAAACTTCATCTCTACCCACAAGTTTTCCGGCTGGTTTTCTATACCGGTTTCCGGTTTTCCAATCATGTCAACGGTGGCGGGCCGATATGCTGAAGTTTATGTTTTGCAAGAGCACTATAAAGAGAAGATCAAGAGAGTGAAAGAAGGGAAAGGAAAGAGAGAGGAACAGGAGAGAAAAACTGGTTTTAGTGGTTTAAGGATGGGTAAGAAAATCCATCCAAGTGGTTTTCCGGTGTCGGGTTCTGCCGGAAAACCACAAGAGAGGTGTTAAGGTGAAGGCGGTTTTCCGGTTAGTTTGGTGTAACACTTTATCACTGTGTACTGAGTCTGTTTTCTCATATAAGTCTTTATTCTATACCTTTGAGGATGAGCTTTCATACCAATTTTTATTTTATTTTTTAGCATAAATATATATATATATATATATATATATATGAAAAGGTGTTTGTCCTCTAAGGTTCCAAGTGGAAGTGCATGTGGCATCCAAAATATTATTTAAATGTCACATCATTTATGAGAGCTGGTGATGGGACGACGGTGACCGTTGTCCAAGGTTCCACGTGGAGCTCTATGTGGCACCTGAAATATTGTTTCAATATTATGTGGAGTTTTGATGCATCGCTTAGATTTTCTTCGAAAAAATAATAACTGAAAACTCATCTACAATTGATTTATCAAACTTTGACTTTTGTTTTTAAAAAGTTTTTTTTTTCTAGATTTAAAAAAAAAAAATTTATCTAAATCATCTACCCTTACTCTAAATAGCATATAAACAGTGTTTTGGGTTCCACGTGGACCTCCATATAGACTTTAGAGGATGGAACGGGCTCCCCATATATATATATATATATATATATATAGGGAGCCAGTTTTGTCTTCCATGGGAGGACGCTCAAGTGTCTTCTAAGGTCTCATAGAGATCAATGTGGCATCCAAACCACTAGTTTGGGTGTGATGGAGAGCATAAGGGAACGACTTAAATTAATTTTCCAAAAAAAAATTTCAAAAATTTTCATTTTAAGGCCTCTGTCATGAAAAATGTGTTTTAAGTTTTAACGTTTTTTGCATTCCGGTTACCAATATTTGCATACGAGGCATATGCCTTGTATGCCCTAGTCGTTACATATAATGACAGTTACATATATATATATATATATATATATATATATATATATAACACCCCGCGATAATACGCATTACTGAAGTTATGGACATTCAAAAGTGCCGCTTGGGTGTGTATTTGGCGGCTATTATGCAGGTCAACGTTTGACAATGATTTTGATGGTCCCTTTTACTTTTACGTGTATTGCAACTTTTGAGCTATAAGCACCCCTCTAATGCAAAAATGGTACGGGTAATACACTTAAGGTATCAAATATCGGCCGATATCAATACGTATCAGCACCGATACATATCTTAGTATCGACCAATACAGGCCATTACACTTGACCGATACGGATACTAGGTTTGTTACCTTGAATTCACATACATGCCATTACACTTGAGGGCCAAAAAACATGCATTGAGGCTACTTTTTTCTACTAATGATGGCTCCTGACTGACATTTAAACACCAAATTGTGTTTAAATGATTTCCCACCATTAAAATGTCACTTTTCATCTCACACCATTGAAATGTGATTTATCATTGTGCCATGTGGCACGCATCTACGATCAATCTAAATTTCTCAAGAGGCAATCCATCGTTATAACATGTCTCAACCAAAAGATCATGCTTATAAGTAGACATAAACCATTTGATCGATAAACATTAATATCAGCCATCAGAATTAAAAACAACTATTAATATTAGAGTGCACTGATCGGATGGTTGAAATCTCTCCATTTGGTACTTCAATGATGGTGAGGAGAGTCGAACCCTTTTTCTATTGCACTGTATTCATATCTCCTTTTTGTTCTTTTATCGGCTACTTAATTAATGAGATAAAATCGACAAAGTTAAATAGCAAAAAACACCGAGATAAAATGGGACAACTATATTAGAAAAAGTCCGGAAGCAATTGGGAAAAAACAATGAAAATATTCTAAAAGTTTAATAAAAGAATATCTTCTGGACAGAAATGAGGAAAATTTCGGAAAAATAAGGAAAATAATACGTTCAAAACGTAAAAATTGTGATTTAAAAAATAATAATAATAAATTGCATTTTAAACGTATTTCCGATGTTTCATGAAAACAAGTTTTTCTTCCTACAAAAAAAAAAAAATCAGAGATTTTGGTAAGTATGATATAGAATTACAAACATGGTTTTAAATGTCAACTGACACATCGGTCCATATGTATCGACTTTGGCCTGACCTGGGTCAGCTTCAGGCGGCCGATCATGGCACATCCTTACTGGTTAAGGCTTCGTTAGGGCTAGCTCTTATAAGAGCAGATAAAACTCTCTGTATGCTCTCCGTCAGAGCTAATAAAATAAGCTCTGGTTAATTATAACTTTATCACTTAAAACAGCTACCGGTTAACTGGGGGTAAGGAGATGTGTTATCAAACGGAAAAGCAGTTCCCTAGTGGAGCCAAAGAGCAGAAGAGCTACTCTTTGGAAGGAGATTCAAGTGAAGAGTTGGTCTACAATGGGTGTCCACTCATCATGAGTGGACATTGCACTTTGCATGTCCCTGTGATTGACAGATTTCCATGCATTGAAAGGCCACGCAAGTCACTCAGTCACAAGAGACATGTGAACTGCTATGTCCACTCATGATGACTGGACACCCATTGTAGATTAACTCATGGATCAAAATTTCAGCTTATAACTAAGTTTTCGGCTGAAATGCATCGGTTTCGGTCCAGACCGAAACGAAACCGAAATTTGAAGTTATCAGTTCTTTTTCTATGGGAGTGAAGTTTTCGGCCAAAATTTCGGTTTCGGTCCAGCGCGAAACTGAAATGAAATCCAAAATTATTATCCATGGACTAACTCTTTAATCAATTAGTCATCGCTTTGACCTGGGCCAAAAAAAGTGGAGCCTGGTCCCTCCAGCCGTTGTACCTTTTGATTATGGTATGGTATTCTCAGATCCGAACAAAAAGCAAAGAAGGGATTGATGATGGGGCATCATCGCTTACGAAACACCTTTTAACCAATGAATCCCACCAAAAACTGTTTTCCAGATTTTGGAGGCCTTGCAAGCATAGGTTAAAAAACTGGTTTTCCAGTACGTATCGGATGATACGTACCAGTTCCGGACGATACTTTGAATGTATTGTCCGGCACATTCCCAAAACATATGTAATGCACCACATGAAACATTCAAAGTATTGTACCTCCGATACTGGTATTGGATGAGATTTTGAACCATGCTTACAAGCCTTTGAAGTCAGCTTTTGATGCGATTCAATGGCCAGAAGGGGTTTCATAACCTTGAGATGCCTCTGGGGAGAATCAATCTCTGAAGAAATATATAACCTGAAATCGAACATAATTAAGCCAATCCAAGGGGAAGGAACGGTGTAGTCGAAGGTCAATGGCCACTACAATATCCAATAAATGACCTCACAGCATATTTTCAAAGATTTGGAACATTTTCAATGTATTATTGCATGGATATACAGTAGAGATGCATAATGGAAAACTACATCAAACCTGATTAAATTTCTGAGGAATCAACTCGCACTATTCCGAGGCCTTGAATAAATAGGTGACCAAATTCACATATGTAATTGATGCGAAAAAGTCCACCACGTGTCCCGATTTACGATAAGCTTCAAGATATAACTGGAGACAGTGAAATTGCACAATGATTTTTCTTTATCGGAACTCTTTATCCTTTGTTACTAATTGCATGATATGCCTACTTCACCAGACGAAAGAGATTGATTTCCCAAACATGCCACATGCTGTTTAGATATCAAGGACCTGACAACTAACCAGTTCAGCTGACCCGAAATTCTTATTGGCGATGACCTCCCAAACATCTCTTTCAGCTTCGGCTTCTCCCACCAAAGAATCAGAGCTTTCGCATGAAGCGTCCACAGGAACAGAGGACGAGGCGGTATTGAAAGAGCATGTATGTTTCTCAAAGGCAGCCTGCAATACCATGATGTCGTGATTAACGTCTTTCGTGACAACATGAAGTTTTCTGAGAAAACCCGCGAGTAAATAAGGAGACTCGACATCTGTATAATCGCGAATCGGAACCTTCCCAATGACAACCTTCCAAGCATCCTCTTGGTCATCATATCTCTTGATCTTGCCGCTATCTAAAGAACTTGAAGGATCCAAAGCATACAATTCGCCATCTACTACAACACTCAGCTTCGTACCAGCTTGCCTGGCTGGCCAACCCTCTCCCATACCAGTCGGCATTTCCACCCATGCATTCGTCTCGGGATCATAAATCTCTCCCCCAACATCAACGAAAAATGGCCAAGAATATAAACTCTGTGGCACACACAATTTTCCTCTATATGAAGTCATTCCTGTTGCTATTGGCTTTAGCATGTCAGCTAAAAAGGCAGTTGGTAGCACTTGAGCCCTTGAAAAGGGCATACTTGGTACCAAAGCCCATATTCCCGTATCGGGATCAAACACTTCGGCAGACTGCAAAGGAGTTAATCCGCCTCGACCCCTAGTTACCCCTCCAACAACATAAAGTTTGTTGTTTAAGAGACTCGTTTTACAATAGGCTCTATTGACAATCATGGGCATTGCTTCACTCCATATGTTTACACAGGGATCATATTTCCAAACACATCTCAAGGCCGAAGCTCTCGAAAATCCACCTAGCACATAGAGGCAGCCTTCAACAGCCCCAATCCCGAAACCACAAAACGGCATTTGTTCCAATGTGTCCTTTCGCCCTAGCCAACCCCTTATGACATCTGCAATCTTGATACTCGAACCCACGATATTCCACATCCACAGACCGGATAAACCCTTCTTCGATTCCTCTTCGTAAACAATATCAGGCATGGGGGGAAGCCTTTGCCATTTCCTTGATAACGGGTCAAATGCATGCCATAAGAGTTTATCTTCTTCACCTTTTGTGAGTATATACAACCATTCTTCTGTCGTTCTGAGTTCTTTTCTTATGTGATACACTTCAGGAGTTATAATGGCAGTTCTCCAACCCCGTGACACCAATTTCATCTTCAAGTAGCAAAACCTAGGTAATCTAGCAAGAATCTGAACTGATATCTCATCAGGGAGGCTAGGAATCAGTCTCGGGTTCTCGTCATTGTGGGATGATGAAATCCTCTGCCTCTTGCAGTTTTCGATCTGCGAAATCTCAGTATACTCGATTGTCCTGGTTTTAGTACCAGACAAACTCCAGAATGCCCCCATCAAAATCCGTGTTTACAAGAATATCAAGACCGGTTCAATTCACCAAGTTCAAACTAATTGCTCTATCCTTGTATTGGCGAAATAATGAAATTGCAATCTTCATTGAAAGACTGAACTGAATCTGGTAATGCAAAGTTATTTGTAAAAGCCAAAAAAAACAAGTTGATCAGTAGCAAATTCCAATTAAGTATATATAACAAGGTCAAACTTTTTTGCGGGTTCGTTATAAAGATCAGAACTTCACATAGTTACGTTCTTAAAACCTAACATTTTATATTTCCTTTTCCTTTTATATATTCTGAAAACCTTAATCATTCTGTGGTTTAATAGTTTTCTACTAGAGAGAAATGCGAGATATGTCGGTTCTGGTTCTTAGGGCTGGGGACTGGGTTTGCAAGGCCTGCCGTAACGTAAACTTCCGGCGACGTAGTGTCTGCCATCGCTATGACTGCAAATCTGTTAGAGCTAACGGCATCGTGGTCAAGGATTCGGACAATAGAATCCCGAGCGTCTTTTCTAAGGGTCAGGCGGACGTGTATGGGGACCAAGTGAAGGATTTGCAGCAAGGTTGGACTATAGTGGGCAGAAGATTCAGAAAGGCTTCGGGAATGGTGAAAGATATGCAGCAAGCTTGGACGATAGCGAGTAGCAGATCCTGAATGGCTTCGGGAATGGTGTCTAGGGTGGTGGGGCCGAGGTCTTCCCCATTTCGAGGTACTCGCCGTGGGATCTCCTATGTCGACGCCACTCTTGTTGGGTCCTGGAGGACCTGCATTGACCCTTCCGTCAATGGTAGGAGTACTCGATTGGGGAAAAATCAGGTCATTTATTCCGAGAAACCAGATCTGTGTGTGTTCTATAGCCCTGAACACTCGTCTTTATTGGCTAGCCTACCGGCTTATTGGGTCATCCTACAGACCATTAATGACAACATATGTCCATCTCATATTTACAAGTGGCTACAACATAAATGGGGATTTCTTGATCGGCCGCCCCTCTCAGACATTACAAAAATTAAGTTCCCCAGGTTCTCTTCGACGGAAGCGGCAACTAACATATGCAGAGACAAAATTTCCATCGAAGGAGTGATGGTTCATTGTACGGCTTGGAAAGGTGACGATGGAGACCTGCAGATTCACGATTGGAACGGCGGCGTGTGGCTACGCCTATTTGGGCTCCGGCTACAAGCCTGGACCCCTGATGTCCTCAAAAGGGTAGGGGATCCATGCGGTGGACTCTGCTTGGTCGACCGAAGCACTGACACCTTGTGGGAGACTAGCTTCGCTAGAATTTTGTTGTCCACCGAGAGGTGGGAGGAGATCCCTAGAAGCTGTGTTGTGAGCATCAATGGCCAGAAATTCAGGATCTTCGTAGAAATGGAGAGGATGCTCCTCCCTAGCATGACGAATGATATAGCCCTGAGAACCAGGATTCTCGATGTAGACGTACTCGGTGATCCCCGTGAAAAAGTCGCGCCGCTGATCAACCCACTCCGGCACGAGATACACTTGGAAACTGGTTCGTCGCGGCAGGCCGCGAAGGAGCGCTCGGCCGCGGATCCGCTAAACCATTGGGGGGTGGCCTCGACCGCTTGGGGTCTATCCTCCCCGGGTGGTCATACCCCTCTTTACTGCGTTACTGAGGACCTAGAGGAGGGGCAACTCAGGGTTTGGGGAGTAGACAAAGAGGTGATGGCGATCTCTGAGGCGCGTTTTTTGGCGCGCTGGGGGGGAGTTTGGCGACGGAGCTTCCTCCTCCGCTACCGGCGAAGGAATCTCTGAATCCCCTCTTATCTTTGGCACATCTAACAACGTCCACCCTTGGTACTGTTGGGACCGATCCTCCTGCCCTCCCTCCTCTTGCAATGGAGGAAATTTGAATTTTGAACTCTCACCCTACTGGAAGGTGATCTCTACGGGATGCGAGGGGGTCTCGAGATTTGATCCCATGATTGATGAGCCGACACGTGGTGCCTCCAGGACAGGTGACGAGGAAACACCAACTTCTTTCCCACCGCAACAGCTAGGCTTGCTAAAGGATGTTTCGAATATGGGTTTGGTTTCGAGGTGTATGGACGTCGGCCTGACAAGTGGAGAAGGGTTTGCAGAGCGAGAGACGACTAAAGAGGGCTCTGGTTTTCTGCCCACGGATTTATCTAAAGGTGGTTTTATATTTCTGCTGGCAGACTTGAAGGAACACATGGAACCCTCAGGATGTCAGGCCTGCACGGGGATTGGCCTCCATACCTAGGGCGGGATTTGCGAGCGGTTTGGGGAGTAAGTACCCTTTATCCTTGGATTTTCGGGTTAGTGGGCTGGGGAATCTTCGGCTGGACCTCATTCTGGGTATGGGCCACTCCTTAGTCAGCCTCGATCTCATCAGTTTGGGACTCGCTTCCGGTGGCTCTCAATTTGGCCCTATGCACGATTGTAGACCCACGGGTCTTACTCTGGGCAGAGGCTTCGAAGGGCAAGCTACATCATATGCTTCTTATGGTTCTTCCTCCTCTCCTTCGAACTCTGATTTTGAGGAGCCTGTTTCGATAGACCCCTCTCTTCTCGCAGAGGACTTGCCTACCTCTTCGGAAGTGCCCTCGGCTTCCTCCTTGTGATCCAGAGCTCTTCTTATCAGATCTCTCAAGCGCAACACTGACGGTAGATGGGAAGAATGATCCTGTGAGGGATCGAGGAAGGCTAAGGACCATTGTGCGGCGATGCCGTCAGGCCGTTTGGACAACAAGATCATCCGCTTCGGCAACGAGATTGGGATGTCTTTCGAGGGCACTGATGACAAGTTCAGAAACATCTTCTTGACTACGTCCACATTCCGTAATCTCTTGTATGTGGCAAGAAAGAAGAATTCGGTGCCACGGGAATTGGCAAGACTGGAATGGGGTATGTCTGATGGCAAGGGAACTAGAGCCCAGTAAGCTCTCTGGATTATGGTCGGGTGGTCGAGATTCATCTTGATTGTTTATGAAGATCTTCTCTTGGAATGTTCGGGGTGCCTGCCACCTTAAAAAATGAGTGGTTGTCAAACAGATTATTGCCTTCCACAATCCGGCGGTTGTTATTCTCCAAGATACTAAATGGGGAATTTGTGACCGGATTAAAGTGTCCTCGATCCTAGGGGGCAATAGATGGGATTGGGTTGGTGTCGATTCGGTCGGAGCTTCTAGAGGTTTTATGCTCGCCTGGAACACTCACCTATTTCTCAAATTGGAGGAGGTGGGCTTATTTTCACCCTCGATAGTCTTGAAAAATAGAGAAATGATAAACGGTGGGTCTTCACGGGTGTCTACGGCCTGTCTGATGCTCACTCGAAAGTCGACTTCTAGTTTGAGTTGGCTGCTTTGGTGGGTCGATGGGATATCCCTTGGTGGGTGGGTGGGTGGGTGGGTGGGTGGGTGGATGGGGGAATATGGATGCTCTGAACTCGTTTATCCACCACAGGGCGCTCATTGATCTTCCCTTGAAGGGGGCCCAATTAACCTAGTCCAACTCCACTTCGATGAGCTGGCTTGATAGAATTTTGGTCGATCCAGAGTGGCTTGATCTATTCCCCAACTCCTTACTCTTTGGCCTGGCTAGGGCCATGCCCGACCATCATCCTTTGTTGCTTCAATGTCCGACCGTTGGTAAGGGCCATTCACCTTTCCACTTTGAAAATATTTGGTTATCTAGTGCGGATTTTCGAGAACAAGTCCCTATTTGGTGGCAGCAATTGAATCCTTAAGGTTCGGCCGCGTTTAGACTCGTTTCCAAGCTAACGTATCTGAAGGGTAGCATCAAGACTTGGAACAAGGAGGTTTTTGGTTTGGTACACCTATGGAGAGAAAAATTGTTGGCGCGGCTCACCAAGCTTGACTCTATTGAGGAGTCCAAGAGTTTGTCTCTCTTCGAGATTGAGGAGAGATTCCACATCAAAATGGAATTTAGTGACAAGTGTCTTCAAGAAGAGATGTGCTAGAAACAAAGTCTAAGGCACATTGGCTAAAAGAGGGAGATAATAATACCAAGTTCTTCAATGTGACGGCTAACGCAAGGAACAAATAGAAACTAATGAACAAAATTGATGTTGACGGGGTGGTCGTCACTGATCCTGATCTGATTAGGTTGGAGACGGTGAATTTCTATGAGAAGCTGTATACCGAAGACAAGGCCAATAGGCCCCGTTTGGATGATCTCTCGTTCCCCTCCCTCACCTTGGAGGATAAAGCAGCTTTGGAGTCTCCCTTCGACGAACAAGTGTGAGTAGCGATCAAATTCAGCGGAAATAATAAATCCCCTGGCCCTGATGGGTTCTCTATAGAGTTCTTTAGGAGTTTTTGGTTGATTCTTAAATTGGATATTATGGAGTTCTTCCTCGAATTCCATGCATGTGCTTCTATTGGTAGAAGCCTCAATTCGACTTTGATTGCGCTCATCCCCAAGATTGATGGGGCAGAGGACCTACGAGATTTTCGGCCGATTAGTCTGATCAATTTCTGTTTAAGATCTTATCCAAAGTCCTTGTGAATCGTATCAAGCCTGTTATGGGAAAGATCATCTCGGCTAATCAAAGGGCTTTTGTTCCTAATAGACAGCTAATAGATATGGCGGTTGTGGCTCAGGAGGTTATCCATTCTGCTCATGTCGATCGAGTTCTGGCAGTTGTCTGGAAGGTTGATATGGAGAAGGCATATGATAGGGTTAACCGGGGGTGTCTCGATTATATGCTTGAGAGATTTGGTTTCGGCGAAAGGTGGAGAAAATGGATGAAAGCTTGTTATTCTTCGGCGTGATTCTCAATTTTGGTAAATGAGTCCCCGTCTGGTTACTTTAAGAGGTCGAGGGGCCTCCGCCAGGGAGATCCGCTCTCCCCTTTCCTGTTCAACATCGTCGGGGAAGCATTGGGAGGGATTCTAGAGCATACCCGCTCTTTGGGCCGAACATCGGGTATTCCGATAGGGAGATTTGGTCGGGTCATTTCGCACCTCCGATATGTTGATGATACGATCCTCTTCTGTAGGGCTCTGCTCTCCGAGATTCATGTCTTCGCTGATGTGCTTACCATCTATGTATTAGTGTTGGGGCAGCACGTTAACTTAGCTAAATCAAAAGTGACTAGCATTGGGGTGGATAACCGTTTGATTGAGATTATAGCGCAAGGGGTTCGGTGTGAGGTTGACGAGCCAGCCATCTCCTATTTGGGTTTGCCACTCGGATTGGGAAGCCCAATGCCTGCGCTTGGGATCCGGTTGTTCGTAGGTTCGAAGGGAGATTGTCTTCTTGGAAGGGCAAGCAACTAAGAAGTGGGGGACGTTTATGTCTAGTGAAATCTGTTCTATCGAGCCTTCCAATCTTCTTATGTCCCTCTTTAGGTGCCCTTTGGAGGTCATTCGGAAGCTTGAATAAATCGAAAGAGATTTCCTCTGGGAGGGCTCCGGCCTAGATAAAAAGTATCATTTGGTTAGGTGGGAGACTTGCTTACTTCCTAAGAACTTTGGGGGTCTCGACATTCACAATCTTCGATTAGTCAACAGTGCCCTTCTCGGTAAATGGCTGTGGAGGGCCGGGTCAGAATCTGACAGCAGCAACCTTTGGTGTGTTGTTTTGGGCGAGAATATGGTTGGATGCAGGGTCGTTGGGGCATAAATGTTTCAAGTACTAGGAGGTTTTCTGCTTGGTGGAAAGGAATTTGTGGAGTTTGGTTGGAATTCTCTCAGTGGATTTCTTTAAGCTGGGGAGATGGATCTCGCATCCAATTTTGGGAGGACTCATGGATTGATCACTGACCTTTGAAATCCATTTTTCCTCGTATCTTTAACGTTGTCTTGAACTCTCAGGCATCTCTTGCTGAGGTGTACTCCGAAGTTGATGGTGCTCCGGTTTGGGACATTGCCATTAGGAGGTTACTCCGAGACGATGACCATCAGCAGTTCCAATGTCTGCTTCTTCTGCTTCATGGAGCCAAGTGCAACCAGTTGCGAAGGGACGCCCGTGTCTGGCTAGCAGCCAAGAACGACCTCTTCACGGTTAGATCTTTTTACCGGATCCACTCGCGTCGCCTTATGATCTCAGTATAATGGATATTTATCTGGAAAGCTCCGATCCTGCCGAAGGTGAAATTTTTTAGCTGGATAGTGGTTCTTGAGCATATTTTGACGATCGATCAGTTGCTGGTGCAAGGCAAAGACATTCTCAATTGCTACCCGATGTGCCTCCTGGCCGAAGAATCCATCTCCCTTCTCCTTATTCACTATTGGGTGGCAACCGATCTATGGAATTTTTCTCCTGAATTTTTTTGAGATGAGTTGGACTCAACCAAACTTGGTGCCGAAGTTGGTGGTCTCTTGGTACAACCACAGTTTTGTTGGCACCAAAGGAGCTTTCTGGAGAGTGGCTGTATTTGCTGTCCTTTGGGGCATTTGGTTCGAGAGAAACAACCGGATTTTCAATTGGCAATGCCGCACGAAGAGGACAATCATGAAGAATATTAGAGACCTCATATACCTATGGGTCTCTTTGGATAATGTTGGGAAAACGGTTGTTGATGGGATTTTTAGATAGCCTCTCCATATGTTAGTTGGGGAGTGACACTTTTCCGCTAGGGGCGTAGCGCTTTCGTTTTCATCTCTTTGTTTCCTGTTCTCTGTTCCGCTTTTTGTTGTTTCTCTTGTATTTCTCCAGCACCTTGCAGGTTTGTTTCGCAATGAATTTGAGTTTCTTATTGATCCAAAAAAAAAAAAAAAGAACTACGAAAACTCCTCCCACCTAAAGGTAAAGAGTATTGACTAATACAAGCCAATAATATTGTGATTGTTTGGTAAAAGTGTTCAAAGAGCAGTTTCAGAGCTACTCTTACAGAAATTGTTGTTTGGTAAAATCAACTCTTCGATATCAGATTGTGGTTAATTCACCAAAATGGCCTTGAAAGTGTGCAGGGAGCAAATTGGCTCTGACCGTATTATATTCAAACTTTTTCTTTCCTTTTTTCATTTCACTATCATAAAAACATAGCCACCAAATCAAAAATCCTCTTTCATCAATTATTTTAAAACAAAAAAAAACAAATACAAACACCCATCTAGCAGTTATAAAGGATGAACCCTCAATTGAGAAAACCAAATATATGTTTTTTATAAAGGATTTTTTTCGAAATTAAGAAAATATTAGACAAGAATTTTGTATGTGACTTTCTCGTATCTCTCACCACAGGATAAGATTTGCAACTTCATTATATGAAGTGTATCGGTATTCATTATTTGAATAAGCCCCAAATTTCTAAAAAAAAAATTAATTTTAGTAACATGTAGCTTTTTATTTTTATTGGATAAACAGCCATCAACAAATTTTGATTCAACTTTCAACTTACTCTTTTACATTTTCAAATTCTATTTTTAAAATTACCTTTTAAAGTTTAGAAGGTTAGAGTTATAGCCAAAACCACCATGATTGCATGTAATCATAATTACTATGTGCACCATAGCCCAATAAAAATGGCCAAAGGAAGCACCCACATGAAAGTAGCATTTTGGGGAGTGGGAACATGTCGGAGAGTAAGGATATCTTTACACGAATGGGGCCGACAACCATCAAGATTTAAACCTTTGGAGAAGAAATTCCAAATGAGAGTAACCGTCGGGCAGTGAAGGAGAAACTGATCAGCAGTTTCCAACTGAATGAGGCATGCACTGGTTCAGCAAATACAACCCACTCCTCTGAAGAGTATTTCACAGTTTTGATTTTGTTCCACGCTGCAGACCAGTAAAAAAAGGTCACCCATTCACACAACACCCCCCCTTGGGTGACCTTTGGAACATTAGACACAACTTGTGTCTAATGTTCCAAATGCCAGACCAGGCTTGGGGTGATAAGAGGTCTGCAAGTAAGGATCTGATAGAAAGAGGAAACAGTGAAAACACCTTTGTGATCCAGCTCCCATAATCTGCAATCAGCGACGGTAGAGATGGAGATACTCGTGTTCAAACAACTCAGTAAGTCGTCAAAGACCGGGTGCTCCCAATCTCTAAGATGTCTTTGAAGGCCAATTGTCCAAACCGCAATTCCCGCACTGAAATCAACGTAGTCAGCAACCTTTGCAGTAGGATTAGAAGTAATGGTGTTTAGGTCCATCCTCTCCAGTCGCCAGGATATCAAGAGGGAGCCGCGGGGTGGGTCGCAAGAGTTTGCGCGTTTACAATGGGGTATGTCGGATGGGAGAGGGGTGGGGGAGTTGTAATCGTCTCCTCCGGTTGGGCAGGTTGTTGTTATGTTTCGATTATGAAGATGTTATCGTGGAATGTGAGAGACATAAGTGATCGTTTGAAGCGGGCGGGGGTTAAGCAGGTAATTGCGGCGTTTAAACTGGTCATTGTTACTCTACAAGAAACAAAGTGGGGAAGTTGTGATAGAAGGAAAGTCGAGTTGGTCCTGGGGGGCGGAGGTTGGCGTTGATTCCATTGGAGCCTCTGGAGGGATTCTGGTGTCCTGGTCTTCGGTTCTCTTCGATAAATTGGACGAGGAATTGGGCTGCTTTTCCGCCTCCGTGGTGCTTCGAGATAAGGTGTCTAGGAAGCAGTGGTGTTTTGCGGGCATTTATGGCCCGGCGTTTGACCGGGAGAGGGGGGATTTTTGGTTTGAGCTGAACGCTCTCGGTGCTCGGTGGGATTTTCCCCTCTGCCTGGGAGAGATTTCAATGCTATTCGGTGGGATTTCGAAAAGCATGGTGGCCCACCTAACTTCAGAGTCATGCGGGATTTCAATTCTTTCATTTTGGACTGGGGGTTATTAGATGCCCCCCTAATTGAGGCTCGGTTCACATGGTCTAGTCTTCAGGACACTCCTCTCCGCAGGCTGGACCGATTCCTTTGCTCTATCGATTGGCTTGATATTTTCCCCGGGGCCCGGTTGGAAGCTTTTGCCCGTGCCATTTCTGATCATCGCCCTCTCGCTCTGATGTGTGAGTCTCGCGGAAAGGGGCCTTCTCCTTTTTTATTTGAAAACACGTGGTTGTTGGATGAGTCCTTTCGGGTGAAGGGCCGGGGATGGTGGTCGGAGCTGGTGACGACTGGGACTGCTGCTCACCGATTCCTCTCTAAACTTCGCCGGCTAAAAGATAGAATTAATTTGGAACATGGATGAGTATGGTCGGGTTCACGTTAGAAAGGAGGCCTTGCTCTCGAAACTGAAGATGCTAGATAATTTGGAGACTAGAAACTTTTCGACGGATGAGAGAGAGGTTAGATTGCAAACGAAGGTGGAGTTCAGTGGTACCTGTAGGGCCGAAGAAGTGTTATGGATGCAGAAAGCAAAGGCTCGTTGGTTTAAAGAGGGGGATGCTAACACTAAGTATTTCCATGCGGTTGCTAATGCGCGTAACATATCGAAGTATTTGGGAAGTATTGTCGTGGATGGGGTGTCGTATTCGGGTCACGATCAGGTTCGGGATAATATTCTCGATTTTTACAATCGGTTGTATACGGATGAGGGTCTTCCGAGGTCGAGTTTGGATGAGCTCCATTTTAATTCTCTTTCGGAGGAGACTAGTAGGGGGCTGGAGAGCAGATTTACTAAAGATGAAGCGTGGACAGCGATCAGGTTTGGAGGTAGAAACAAAGCGCCGGGGCCGGACGGGTTCACCATGGAGTTTTACCGTGCTTTTTGGGAGACGATTAAGGCAGACGTGATGGAGTTTTCAACGAGTTTCACTTGATTGGTTTTATCGGGAGAGCCTTAAATTCCACCTTTATTACCCTCATTCCCAAGATTCATGAGGCTTAGAATATCTCCGACTGCCGTCTGATCAGTCTTATCAATTGTCTCTACAAGATTTTATCGAGGGTGCTGGCTAACAGGCTCAAGTGGGTGATGAATATTATTATTTCCGGCAATCAGGGGGCATTCGTCTGTGGTAGACAACTAATGGATCTTGTGGCGGTGTGTCACGGGGTCACTCTTCTAGCAGTGACAACCCGTGCGGCACTCAACGCCTGCTGCGCTAAGTCAGCCTATTTCTCTCAAATGCGGCACGCGATGCGGATTCCCAGATGCTACGAAGGGTGGAAGGCTTGTCCTACTCAAGCTTCACCTCAACCTCTACGTTCGGACTTCGCCCTGCGAAGCAACGCAGCAGGTTAGAGCCGGCAACGACGACCGTCAAGGCAACAGGCAACGATGAACGTAAGGCAACATGCAACAACGAGTGATATAGCGATAGGCAGCGACGAGCATACATCAAGCCCCCCTTGGGCTAGAACCCGCACCTCGAAGGTGATTGGAAACCACCAACGCGATGGCCCTAGTACACAACGTAGTTAGGACGACCACGCACCAAGCGTGGCCTAGATGCACGCACATAAGCCCACGAGGCTAGTGCACGTGTAGGGTCGGGGGACCCCAACTCATGTCCCCCTATATATGGTTTAAACATCAACAGTGCCTAAATGGCAGGAGGACCTCAAACGTATTGGTTTGGCATACCGCAACGCCCTCCCGCATCGCTAGGCCAACTTGAGTCAGTCGCGTCCATGTCGCGACCGTGTCTTCACCCTCCACCCCAACATGCCTCGACGCCATCGTGGCTCAGCCCAGTACATACGGTGCCGCCCTCATGGCCTTGACGCACCAGTCATACTCAACACTTGGAGAGGAAAAGTGGCCTTACGGCTGCCCCGGATGGCCACGCCGTGTGCCCCCGTCACAGGTGGCTAATGAGACTATACACTCGGCCAATGTGCAGCATCGGTCGGCCGTGGTTTGGAAGGTGGACATGGAGAAAGCCTATGATCGGGTCAGCTGAAGAATCTCGATTACATGTTATGAAGGTTGGGGTTCGGCAATATTTGGAGGAAATGGATGTACGGATGTTATTCCTCTCCGTGGTTTTCGATTATGATAAATGGCACGCCGGCCATGTATTTTAAGAATTCCAGAGGCATCAGGCAAAGAGACCCTTTGTCCCCAATTCTTTTTAATATGGTAGGGGAGGCTTTATCCTGGCTGATCGGGTGCGCAAGGAATTTAAATATAATTACTGGCATTCGGGTGGGAGAGCAGGGCAGATTCATCTCGCACTTGCAATATGCAGACAATACGATTTTATTTGGGAAGGCCGATGTGGTGGAACTCTGCACTATGGCGGATGTGCTCTCGGTTTATGAAGCGGTGTCAGAGCAGCGGGTTAATCACCTCAAGTTTGCTGTTTCTAGCATTGGTGTGGAGGATGCCCTGCTGACCGACCTTGCTGGTTCGGTAGGTTGTGGAATTGAGGAGTTGCCTATTAGGTTTGCCACTTGGGCTCAGACAGCCCACGATCCGTGATTGGCTCCCGATTGTGCAGAGATTTGAGCAGCGGTTATCGTCTTGGAAAGGTAAATTGCTGAGTAGTGGGGGGAGGCTGATTTTGGTTAAAGCGGTGCTTTCCTCGATCCCCATTTTCTTTATGTCCATGTTTAAGAGCCCCCGCAAAATTCTCGATCGGTTGGAGCATATTCAACGGTCGTTTCTTTGGGAGGGGTTGGGTATGAACAGGCGGTATCATCTTGTTAACTGGGACTTCGTGTCAGTTGCCTATCGCCTGTGATGGGTTGGGAATTCGGAGCTTAAAAAGAACTAATTTGGCTGCTTGGAAAGTGACTTTGGAGAGCGGGAAGGGTGGAGGAGAGGGGAAGTCTCTAGTGGTTGGTGTTGTTCGAAAAATATGGCATATCCTGGGGGAGCTGGGGGATATGTATTTCGTCCCACAGGAGTACCTCGGCGTGGTGGAGAGGTATTTCCCGCCTGTGGGAGCTTCTTGCCAAAGGGGTGCGATATAGATGGGGGTGTGAACCTGTATACGGTTCTGGGAGGATGTTTGGTTGAATGTGGGTCCGCTTAAGGCTGCTTAGCCGGACATCTTCGATCTTTCTTCGAATCCGGATGGTAGGATTGATGAGTTTGTCTCGATGGCCAGTGGGAGGAAGGTTTGGGAAGTCGCCACTAGAAGGCTTCTCAGGGATAACGCGGTGGGGAGCTATTTGGACCTGCTGAGAAGGTTATACGAGGCGCAACAGAACACCTTATGGGTTGATCAGAGGGTTTGGGTCCTGAACCGTGAAGGGCAATTCAATGTTAAATCGTTATATCGTTGGCTATCGCATCGCCTGCTCATCAAGTTCGAAGGCAAATGGCTGTAGAGTGAACCTATTCCTCTGAAGATTCGGTTCTTTGTTTGGGCGCTCTGTAAGGATAGAGACTCCTTACTAGGGATCAGTTGATTCGGAGGGGTAAAGACATCCCGATTTCGTGTGTGTGATGTGCTCTGACGGGGAGGAGTCCGCTGGCCATCTTTTCCTTCATTGCAGAGTGGCTTGCGAGGTTTGGGGTGCCATTCTCAAATCCTTTGGGATATCTTGGACTACGCCTAAGACGCCTTATCTGCATTTGCTTAGCTGGGCTACTGTGAAAGTGGAGGGGGAGAGAAGGGTTTTTTGGAGGGCTACTCTGTTTGCCATTATGTGGTGCTTATGGTACAAGAGAAATTGCAGAATTTTCGAAAAGAAAAGTAAACCTGTGGGTATGGTTATTAGGTCGGCTTCGGAGCTGGTGAGATTATGGGTCGCGAGAGGTGGGGTTGGTGATAGTCATATTTCTTTCCTTTGGGACCCGGGTGGGCCGAGCTCTTTTTGGTGTCAGTGTGTTGTTTTTCCTTTTTCCTTTTGATGGATTCTGTTTTGGTTAGTGTGAGTCGAGGTTGTATTGTTTTTTCAGCGCCTTGCTGTTTATATATATAATCTCTATTACTGATCAAAAAAAAAAAAAATGGTGCTTAAAGAGGGGAACCTCTAAATTAGGGGGACATCAGATAACCAGGTGTCATGCCAGAAGTTGATGCACTTACCGTCCCTAATTTTGGAGCACAGGTTCCGAGAGAAGTTGGTGACACCTTCCCACCAAGTGGAAGCACGATGGCCGGAGAGGTAGCCAATATCCCAGGCACCTCTCCCCACTTTATACTTAGCAGAAACAATTTTAGCCCAAGAAGCTTCCCAGTCGGAGTCTAATCTCCATAACCACTTTCATATGAGGGCCCTGTTCATCAGCAATATGCTTTTGATACCCAGACTGCCATCACGCTTGGGTATGCATGCAGTGTCCCAATTAACCAAGTGTAGCTGATTTTTATCCGCATTGCCACTCCACAAAAACTTCAAGATACTCTCCATTTTTTTATCCAGTTTCCTCAGGCAACGAATGATGGAAAGGAAATAAATCGGCAGGTTGGATAGCAAGGCTTGGATCAGCTTTAACCTCCCTCCAGCCAAAATGAGCTTACTCTTCCAAGAGGACAACCTTCTTTCCATTCTTTCAATAACCGAATCCCCAGCATAAAGGGGGCTTGCTGACGCAGAGACAAACCGAGATACTTAATTGGGAATTGTCCCACAGCACACCCAAAGAAAGAAGCTAAGTTGGCGATGGTCTCGTTACCCGTATGGATACCCATTATTGAAAATTTCCCAAGGTTCATCTCCAGTCCAGTGACAAGCTTGAAACATTTAAAGACGAACTTCACGTGGAAAAGGCTATCCTTTGTCGCGTTGCAAAAGAGGATGATGTCCTCCGCAAATTGGATGTCGGAGACAAGGCACCTATTGTTCGATCGAGAAGCCTTCAATGTTCCTTAAGAGACCCCCCTCCCCCTCTCAATTAGACAACTGAGGACTTCACCCAGCAGGTGGATACGGAAAGGGGGAGTTGGATCCCCTTGTTGAGACCCCTAGAGTTCGGAAAGTAACCTTGAGCAGCCCCATTAATGATGACAGAAAAGAGAGGGATCTTACACAAGAATTAATCCATTTGTGCCAAGTGATTCCAAAGCCCATTCAGTCGAGGATATAATCGATAAGGTCCCAGTTGACTCTGTCATAGGCTTTCTCTAAGTCTATTTTACACACAACACCGGGCTTCTTGTCCAGATGTGTTGAGTGGATACATTCATGGGCGATAACAGCACCGTCTAGAATCTGTCGCCACTAATCAAAGGCCCTTGGGATGGGCTAACCAGGTTATCCATAACGGCTTTAAGGCTGTTAGCCAGCACCTTCGACAGGACCTTATAGAGACTCCCTACAAGGCTAATTGGTGGAAGTCTTTGAGGTTCTCTGCGCCATCAAATTTAGGGATCAGAACCAGGAAAGTGGCACCCATACTCAGACAAAATGTCCCTTTGCGATGGAATTCCTTAAAGAAGTTGTGGAGGTCTTCTCTAATCACCTGCTAGAAATGACGATAAAAGAGGTTGGGGTAATCATTGGGAGCCGGGGCTTTGTCCCCGCCACCATCGAACACAGCCCTTTTTATCTCATCCTCGGTAAATTTCCCCTCCAGAGACTGAGCTTCCTCCATAGAGAAACTGAACTTGAGCCCCTCCACCAGCGGTCTCAACTCGCAATCCTCTTCGTACAGATCCGAAAAGAAAGAATTTTCTGCTGATAATATTCCTGCCATTATACCGGATACCGTCAAAGGTGATGGAAGAGATTGTGTTCATTCTGTTTGTCTGCTTAGCCGACCCATGGAAGACCATGGTGTTCTGGGCCCCCTCTCTCAGCCAATTGTCCTGCACTTGTTGCTGCCAAAAAATTTCTTCTTGAATCACCTTCGCCTTATAAGTCTTCTTCCACTCCTCCATATTGCAAAGCTCCACCGAAGTTGATGCCCATTGGTCTTCAATAAGATTGAGCGATTGGATATTATCAAGAAGTTCAGCCTTCTTCTTGAGGACGTCCCCAAAAATAGAGTTATTCCAATCCTTGAGCACCTCTTTCAACCTCCACAACTTGGAGGTAAAAATGAAGTCGGCTTTGCCTTTGATATGCCAAGATTGCCAGCTGTTCTCTACCAAATTGTAAAAGCCATCATCTTTCAACCACATCCGCTCAAAGCGGAAGGGGTGCGGACCCCAACTGGAAATGGGAGCAGGATAGGGTGACAGGGATGTGGTCCGAGACAGTGTTCTAAAAGCTTTCAGCAACCAAGTTTTGGAATCTGTCCTCCCAATCAACAATGCAGAGAAATTTGTCGATGCGGCTTATGGAGGGGTTGTCCTGCCCGTTCGACCATGTATAATGAGGACCTAGCATTAAGCAATTCAGCTTTAGAAACGAAATTCGGAAAGCTCTTCATATTGGTCTAAATCTGACTGACACCCGTATTTTGATGGCAACATATAATGGCATTAAAGTCCCTTCTGATAATCCATGGAACCTTGCATTTGGCTTGGACCGCGAGGAGTTCCGACCAAAAGGCTTGCCTCAGGCTTTGGATCCTCGGCCCATAAACTCCAAAGAAAGCCCAGATGAAGTCGTCGTGGATGCCCCTTAGGCACTAATCTTATCCCGACCATAGACTAGATCTTTTGAAAGCAGCGGTTGTCCCACGCCACAATGATCCCCCTCTGGTGTCAATAGCTCCGAGCACATCACATTACTAGTTAGCCCCAGGAAGGGTTTGGCAAGCCCATCTGCTGCACCCCAACTCCTTTTTAGGCTCTTGTAAGCAGACAACCCCATGATTATGAGACAATATGGTGCTTTTGATAATAAACCTTTTGTCCTTGTCACCCAGACCCCTAATGTTCCAAATGAAGAGCTTCATAAAGCAAACGAAAGGGTACAACCAAGCCCAAACGGAACAGAAATTAACATCGCATAACACTCTTCCCCTTCTCATAGTAAAACTCAATATATTTCGTCTATTTGTGTTGCTCGAATTTATTCTTAATTCTCCAATATTAAAATCTCATGATTTTCCCTTTATTAGTTTAAACCCTTTTGGACTTTAAATTCTCCAAATCCTAGATAGGAGTCAAGAAACATCATCTTGATCGTTACTTGGTGCCCTAGACTAGAATGAAAATCTGAATTCTACTATTAGAACCTTATTTTCTAGATCGGGAAAGATTATATGCTGACGGAACGCTAAATCGGATTAATCGAATTGCCCAATTGAATTTGTTTTATATCTTATGTGAATTAAGGATAATTTTGTTAATTCCGCTGTTCAATTAAAACCTAATTTGATTTCAAATCGCATATATAGGGTTTAGTGTTTTTGTCCTGTATTAGAAACTATAGAGCCTTGAGGAAGATTAAGAGTTAAAAAGAAGCAGAGAAGGTTTAAAGTATCAAGGAGTAGGGGTGTTGGTTTTGTTTTATCCAGTGGGTAGCAAGCATTCTACATCTATATATTTAAAACGGCTTTGAGACATGTGCACAAAACTCCCAATCTCCAAAGCTTCTTTTTTTTTCTTTCTTTTCTTTTTTCTTTGGGGGGGGGGGGGGGTAGAAAACATTAACAAGCAAGGGATAAAGGGATTTGATTTGAAAACATTAACAAGCAAGGGATAAAGGGATTTGATTTGAACCACTGAATCTATTTCTCTGGTTTTTGGGATTGAAAGCAAGTGAAGGATATGGGATCGTAATGGTGTTTCATAAGCAGCAGCAGTAAAACCATCTTCTTTCTCTTTACGCTGAGCCTTTTAACTTTCTAACTCCATCTTTTTTCTCTTTGTTTCTTAGGTTATGATCATCTTTTCTTGAATTTTTTTCCAAAACAATAGAAAAGAATTGGGAGATGAGATGGAAAAGAGAGTGGGCGTGGCAGAGGCAGAGATGGAGGAGGTTTGGGGAATTTATTAGATGGGGAAGATTATGGGTCGATCATTCAGTCTTATGAAACTCCTCAGAGCAGTACAAATTAACTTCACAAAACAAAAGATTGCAGTACAATCACACAAGACAAAACCCTAAAAATGGGTGTACTTGAGGTAGAAGAAAACAAAAGGATAGGGTCTCCTGATCTTGACAACATAGGGTGTACCTGAGGTAGAAGAACCCAAAAATGTGATCGAACGACAACGATTTGTGATCAGAAGGTGCCGATTTGGTCGACAAGAGGCATCGAAGGTGATGAAATGGAAAACACTTCAAACCCAATTCATAGAGAGCGTTGTGAATAAAGGATGGAACGACTAATGTCTCAGTTATATATAGCATTTTATATTTTTATAAGGGGCAAAAGTGTCCTCGCACGAAATATCTCGTCCTGTCTTCCGCTCCCCGCAATGCTTCTTTCTAATGAAAAACTTCCATCAACTCTTTTGAAACGATCCCTTTTGCAACTCTTAACTCCACTTTAGAGCTAAGAGTTGCATGTTACCAAACTTCCACCAACTCTTTGGAAACGACCCCTTTTGCAACTCTTACCTCCGCTTTAGAGCTAAGAGTTGCATGTTACCAAACTTCCACCAACTCTTTTGAAACGACCCCTTTTGCAACTCTTAATTCCGCTTTAGAGCTAAGAGTTGCATGTTACCAAACATACCAATGACTCAACAGGAGCTCTGCGCCGGAGCTAAGAGTGGCTCTTAGGCCCCAAAGAGCAAAGTCAAACAACACCAATAGGTTTTGAGTTGAAATTGACAAAAAAGAGTAATATTTACCAAGAACATAGACTAAGTTACATTGGTCTAGGTCAAACCAACCCAAACTCAATAAAGTTTGCAAAGAGTTTTCAGCAATGTTCAAAAAGTGAACCGTTGGACGAACTGTTGAGGGCCCCGGTTTGGTTCAACCAATTGGACCATGATCCGGCTAATCAATGAAATGCAATCAACGGATAACATGATAACGTATATAATTATTATATATTTTAAACTATATATGATTTTAGACATAATTTTTATCCCTAAATTTAACTTTCTAGACTTAACCATTCTTTTCATTACATGACAAAAGGGTCATAAAACAACAAAAATAAAGTGTGCATTTACTTAAAATGAGATTTTTTTTATATTTTGTTTTATAAGTTCTAAGAACCGATTTGGGCTAGATAGGACCACTAGACCTAGTGATCTTGGTCGGACCACGGTCGAACCAATTGCCAAATTTGTTTTTTACGACCTTGGTTTTGAGTAAACCCAATAAATGGAACGATTCATCTTGAGTTTTAGTTGAATCAAACTCAAGTTAGATTAAATAAAATCAAGTTTTAAACCTTTAAATGGAGACAACTATTTACTTAGTAATAATATTTGTACACTATAATATCATATATACAATTCCAATCAAATTTAAACGCTTATAGTTTATACCATTTCAATCGACATTTACATTTTGATGTAATATTAATCGAATTGAATATATGATCTTTACAAACATCCCGCAATTCACTCCATCTATGCTAGTGCCAACAATAGATGAAAAAGGAGTAGAGCTAGTGTCAGTTGATAGATGGCTCCCAAAAAACCTTACATATCTTTCTTGTCAAGTCATATTTGTGATTTCGCATATGCCAACCCCAATATGATGGAATTTAAGGTAAGAGAGATGATGTTGCTCTTATATTCATGGGTCAAAATCCCGGTTTTTCAGTAGGTATCATCCAGCTCCGAAACTGATGTGTATCGGACGATACATTGGCATGTATCGTCCGACACATACCAACATATATGTATTTGTATGGTCCAATACACGCAATGTATCGTAATGGTACAATACATGTAATGGTGTCCAAAAACAAAAATCACAGTCCTTCGTATTTGCATTATTAATGTCAATATTACCATGACATGGATCCCCTTGCAAGAACTGTCAACAACATAGGTAATGAGTTTAAATTGTCAAAAAGACTCATATCTTCCAAGAACATAGACTAAGTTGCCTTGGACTAGGTCAAATCAAACCAAGGTCAACCAAAGTTTGCATAAGTTTCGAGTAAAACCCAAGATATGGGACAAGTAATTAGTGTTTCAGTTAAGTCAAACTCAAGAGTTAGATTAAGTCCACTAAAGTTTTCAAAACTTAACATATAGACAACTATTTACTCGTAATTAAAATTTTAAACTGTATTTATCATATACGAGATATAAAAACTAGGCATTACAGGTGGTATCCATCAACTTCCAAGCCGACACCTATTGCTGATTTAGATACGTATTGGCAAATACCAAGTGATACTAAACCCCTTGGTTAGCTGACAAAAATTGGCAGTATTGGTCGGTACATATCACTTGAAATCAAGTCTAGTAACACCGATATGTATCGCTTGATACAACTAATATTAGACGATATCAGAGTAGGCTCATCTTGAAACCGATAGGTATAACTAATTCACATCGGAATTAGCCGAGTTTTGAAATCTTGATCATACATAGAACTCCATAAAAAGTTAAAGTTTAATATCATAGCTTTTCAATGGGCATTTCCATTTTTATGTAAATTAATCAAATTTCATAGTACATTGCAATGATAATAGATATAGATGCGTTCTTAACACTATCAAAGATGACAATTTTCCCTATCTTTACTACAAATTGGTGAATGAGCCCTTTGATTTAAACCATCAATTCAATGGGCCACCTCTTGGATGAATCATGGCCAAAAAGTAGCATACGGATTCAACAACGCTAGTCTTTCAATCAATTGCTTGCTTTTGGATGATCAGCAAAAAAAATGTGGAATGGTCAAAAAGGGTTCAATGAGGGATAGCTATGATCATCCAATCTACACAATTTTTGGGCAAAGGCCCATCTCACGACTCGAATGTGATAGGAGCTTAACTTTCCACTATGTAGTCCAAGTCATGAAAGGGGTACCTGGGGAAAGGGCAATTCGAGGGCCACAAAAAGGGTACCAAAGTGAAACCGCCACAGAGTCAGCCACTGGCTGTAGAGAGTGATGTTGTGTTATGATTCGAAAGTAATAAAGACTTAAATTTCAGCGACATTACGGCCAAGGTCCTTTTGGTGTATTGGTTAACCCATGAAAGAGTTGGGTGATTGATAGCACGGTCCTGATCACCATGATCATACAGAAAAACTCCCATTGGTGGATAGATATAGGGGGGGATCATCATCTTTGATGATGCTAAAGACCACAATTTACAAAGGAAAACGTAAAGGACCCGACTCTCTTAACCGTCATTTTAACACCAAAATGGTGTTTAAATAATCTTATACCATTAATGGTTTAAGATGCCGGTAATTCACACCATCAAAGTGTTAGATCAGATATTGAAGGGCAATGGGCCAAAAAAATTTGGGAGATTTGAGCCAACCAATCTGTGCGCTCTAATACCAACCATTGTTCTTAGTTTTAGTGGTAATATTAAAGTTCGCCAATCCAATGGTTCTCATACACTTATCGGCATGATTCTTTGGCTAAAACACGCTCCAATGATGGATTTCTACTTGGAAAATTTAGATTGATCACAAATGTGAGCCAATGGCATAATCATAAAGCACACTTCGATGGTGTAAGATATAAAAAAAAAAAAAGTCTAATTTAATGGTGTAAAATCATTTAAACACCATTTTGCCTTCTCATATCATACGATCGGATCAAATTGAGCACAAATTAACATAGATTTCAATTTTGTCTGAGACTCGAATCAGACCATCAGTTCATCACCAAGCCGACTAAAACTCGGCGATTCGATCTTGATTGAAAATAAAATAAAGCTTCAAGAATCCCTTACCAGATGAAAAATTCCACAAAATATCCATAAAAATATTTTTTTATTATTATTATTTTTTTTAAAGAACAAAGATAGTCATCCAAATTCTACTCAACAGTAAAGAAAATTTTAGAAAACATGCAAACTACACTGAAACAAAAACCCTAATTCTCGACAACGAAGCCAAACCGTAACCCTAAACATACCTGTACCTGTAGAGACGTCGGAGGAGATGACGTTGAAAGCCCCCCTAATTAGGGTTTCGATCGTCTTGGTCATAAGTCAGGCTTTCTAAGTCTTCAAGTTTGCGTAAGCATACAGTCCTCTCATATGCTAGCTTTACACAATATTTTAAGGATATGCTACGACATACCTCATGTATAGTAAATAAGTATTTAAAATAAAGATGAGAAATTGGTTGATTTTAAGTTTTATGAGAAAATTGAAATAAATAATCACATGGTGAAAAAAAGATAAGCGATTTTGAGATGAGAGGGAGTAGGAACGGATGATATAATCCATTTCCATCTATTATTCTTTATACTTTCAATAAATGAATCCTTTGACTTTGTTTTTTGTTTAGAGGCTTCGGCGCTTCATTGTTCTCTTTTTTTTTTTTAATTTTAGGATTAGAATATAAGAGTTTTATCTTTAAACGATTTTGGTCACGAATTTTATCAACATATTGGTGCCTTCGTTGTCCAAATACATGCACTATATATTTATGCTATAAGATATTATTTAAAAGTTTCAGTTAAAGCGATGTGTGAAGTTTTTGGTCGATTATTGCCTCATTTTCAACGTAGTGAGAGTTTTTGTAAATCATGAGTTTGTCGATGGTAGTGACATTTCTATGGGTAGATCTTTGGTGTCAATTACCTACGGATGTTCAGGATGGTGATGAATTCTCAAATTTTTACCTTATTCTGAAGGTCCTTGAATTCTATGTCGTTGTTAGATAAATCTTGAATATCATTCAATTTATTTTAATATTAATAATTGTGACTACTACTTATTGGATTGTGGGCCTCTACTTTGTGCCCATTTTGAGTTACTTATTTTCTAGTTTATAATCATCCTCCCTTTCTAATAATTTCTAATAAAAAGGATAAAAGTTTATCTCAAAAAAAAAAAAAAGAAATTGTTGTATGAGAAATAACCTATTTTATTCATTGATCCCTTATAAGAGATGATATCTAGAAATAATCCAAAAGTGATTCATTACCCGCACACGCTTTTAAAGTGATTGTATTGGATTTCACAGAATTTTAAAAAAAGACTTATAAGTTTGACGCTCTCTACTATGTGAAAATACTTTTTAAGCCGTTTGATTTGAAGGTCATGATTTAAAAATATCAATTACAAAAAATTAGAACAAAATATAATTTTTATCATTTGATTAAAGAGTCAAAGGCTATAATATAATTCAACAATTGACTATGATAGATCATATGACAAGTATCGTGTTTTGCGTTAATTTTATATACCAGAGATCTATTGATCATTAACTTCAAATTAGACTGACCATATTGCATTTTTATATATCACATCTCTCTAAAATATCAAGTCTTTGTTTAAATTTGGTGCAATCACTTGAAAAACATGTGAAATAATGGCTCCCATTATAAAATAAACATAAAATATAGAGGAGCTGATTTTAAGTTTTGCCTACTTAACCTATTTTCTTGATTGATTCCTTATAAGAGATTACGTCACTTATTTATAATATTTTCTTGATTGATTCCTTATAAGAGATTACATCACTTATTTATAAATTAAAGATTCTATGTAATATAATTTGATATTCTATATAATCTAATTAATAGAAATAAAAAATAATTAGATAAGCTTATATGATTGGTATGTGCAGAAGTTTATTATTCCAAGAATTGATTCCAACAGCTTATGGATGTTAATAGTATTATCAGTGCATGACAGGATAATAGCTGTTGACCGGCATTTGGTGATTAAATGATCTTATATCACTAAAATGTTACTTTTTATCTCTAATCATTGAAGTGTGATTTATCGTTGTGCCATGTGGCACACATCTATGATCAAATTGCTCAAGTGACAATCCATCGTTGGAACATGTCTTAGACAAGGATCATGCTTTTAAGTAGACGTAAACCATCCGATTGGTAAACTTTAATATCAACCATTAAAATTAAGAACAACCGTTGGTAGGGTAATGGTTAAGTCCTACCAGGTAGAATCGGATTTTCAGTCCAACCCCATCCGTTGCCCTTGGAAATAGGAGAATCTTGACTTTCTTGGATTTCACTTTTTATACTATGACGTGATTCTCCTATTTCCAAGGGCAGCGGATGGGGTAGGACTGGAAATCCGGTTTTACCCGGTAGGACTTGACCAATGCCCACCATTGGTATTAGAGCGCACAGATCAGGTGGTTCTAATCTCCTAAAAAGTGGGATTGTTTGGATCCATAGCCCTTCAATTGATGATATCTCACTTTAACGGTATGGATTTCCAAGATCATAAGGCAATAATACCGTTTTCCAAGATCATAAGGCAATAAATGGGGTAAGATCGTTTAAACACCATTTGGTGTTTAAAGGGAGAGTTGGTCACAACTTATAACCTGGTGTTAGGCACCACCATAGTGCCCCAGATTTCTCGCAAGGGATAATGGCTCATGACTGACATTTTAAGTGAGGGCCGACTCTCTTAACCTCATTTAAGCACAAAATGGTGTTTAAATGATCATACACCATCAATGGCTAAAGATGTGGGTGATCCATACTGTCAAAGTAATAGATCAAAAATTTAGTGCAGCATGCTGACAAATTGTGTTTTAGGGAGATATAAACCATCTGGTATGTTAACTTTAATATCAACCACTGTTTTCAGTTTTAAAGGTTGATATTAAAGATCATCAATTGGATGGATCACATTCACTTATACACATGTTTCTTTGGGCTGAGTCATGTTCCAATGATAGATTGCCACTTTGACGATTTAGATTAATCACAGATGTTCACCACATGAAAAATGATAAACACACTTCAATAGTGTAAGATTAAAAGTCCAACTTTAATGGTATAAGATCAATTAAAAATTATTATGGTGTTTAAATGTCTGTAGGAGCCATTATCCTCCATGCGATAGATCATAAGTATCCTACATGTGATAGATCATAAGTAGAAGGGCAATGGATCCAAAATTCACATGTTTGGGAGGTTTGAACCATATGATGTGTGAAATCTTATACTGGTTGTCGTTCTTAATTTTAACGGGTAACATTAAACTTCGCCAATTGGATGGTTCACATTTGATTATGGGCATGATTCTTTGGCTAAAACATATTCTAATGATAAATTGCACTTGGATAATTTAGATTGAGCTCAAATGTATACGAACTCTAATTTAATGATGTAAGATCATTTAAACAATATTTTGGTGTTAAAATTGGTCACAGCCATTATCTCATGTTTAAATCATCTTACACCCTTGAAATGAGACTTTTGATTTCATACCGTTGAAGGTTGAAGGGTGATTGATATTATAGTCCATAGAATGGATGATTTAAACTTCCTAAAATATTATTTTTGGGCCTGAAGCACTTTAATCTATAATCTATCACTTTGACGCAACTGATCACCTATATCTTAAAATATTGATAGTGTAAGATCGTCTAAACACCGTTTTGGTGTTTAAATGACGACCGGGAGAGTCGGGTCCTTCTAGGGATGCAAGTTCAGTGTACTGAACTGAACTGAACCCAAATTTTTCGGTGTTCGGTTCGGCACACCTCAAACCGAAACCGAACAGAAACCCATTCGGTTCGGTTCAATTTTTTTTTTCTGAAACCGAAATCGAAACTGATTCAGTTCAGTTAAGTTCGGTGTAGGTAAAATACCTATTTTAATTTTAGGGTATTTTTCAGTTTTTTCCCCATTTTTTTTTTTTTTTTTCTGTTTACTCAATCTATTCTCTCAGTTTTTGGTTTTAAGCCATCCAAACCGAAACCGAACTGAATTAGGGTTTGGTTCGGTTTGTGTCGGATTTTGGTGTGATTCGGTCTAATTCGGTTCCCTCAATTCTTGGTTCGGTTTTGGTGTTGGATTCAAAACTTGCATCCCTAGTCCTTGTAATTTGGAATAGGGTAGCTCTATAATTAGGACCTACGTCTCGTAAGCCAAAATGCATCTAAGAAAAAATGATTTAACGCGTTTAGTGAAAGTGCATCAAACAACTTTTCTCATCCCTAAAGGACAACTTTACATGCTAAACTGAATTATAACTTACCACTGCCATTTCCCTTCTTAGCCTTAATAACTCCTCAAAACATGGGCTTTCCACAAGCCTCACTTGGCCATCTTAGCTCAAATCCCCTAAAATGGCTCCTCTTTTATCAATAACATCTTCATTTAATGAAGCACACATCCAAACCCCAAATCCATCTCCAATCTCTCCCATTATCCTCAGCTCCTTCCTTACTATTGTCACCATCATCAATGGAAAGTAATCACGTTCTCGACCGAGTCGAGGATGATGATGAACACAACGAGATGTCATGTCATGATGGTGATAATGGTAAGGAAAAAGCAAAAGTAGAAGCAGAAGCAGAAGCAGAAGCAGAAGCAGAAGCTAAAAAAAATCATTCTATGGAGAACGAGGCACATCGGAGGCCTTTGAAAGAGACGAGGCAATTTCCGCCTCCAATCCCTTCGCTTTCTAGGTCAGGTAATTTACGATGCCTCATGCCGTGCAACCTAAAGCGATTTTATACAAACGGGCGGTTGGTGATTCGGGAGGTCAGGATCAAGCACCATTCTTTTAAGGCTCATAGGGTCGATGGGCGGTTCACCCTCCAGTTGCTCCACCTAGATGAACCCTCAGACTCACCTAGGTCGACATTGGAGCACCCACGAGAAGAAGAAGAAGAATCATTATCACCACCATCATCCAAGGTGTCAAACTCCGTATCGGGTATCTGTCCATTGAGGACCAATACAAATTGGCCGATATGTATCCGCCGATACCGACTTGTATCGGTGCTGTTTTAAAGAAAAATAAAGGTATCAGCTAATACAGATACAGTATCGGCCGATACCCATATTCACGGATACTGGAGTTGACACCTGATATGTATCGGCGCTGATACGTATCAGTTTGCACACCTGATATGTATCGGCGCTGATATGTATCAGTTTGCTGAAAAACCAATACGTATCGGTATAAGCCGAAATTTGATACCATGCCATCAACAATTATAAAAGAAGAAAAGCAAGAAAAAGAAAAAGTAGCATCATCATCACGGTTGTCACCGTCATGGAGGCAAAGATCTCCGAAGAACACAAGAATTCGAATTGAGATTGGAAAACGAAATCCATGTATAGGAAGAAATAAGAACACCACCCAAGCTCTATCAATTATTTTGCTGCCGTTGTTGCCGGAATCTTCATTCTTAGGAGGATGTCTTGTACATTGGAGATCAACTACTTCACTGTTTCAAACGCCGAAAGCTAGATGAGAGAGAGAAAATTAGTTAAGGAGATATATAAATATTAAGTTCCAGTGCACACATATTGCTTCCTGTAGCATCTTTCTTCTTTGTTGTAGGCTTGTAGCAATGGCAATTAATTGGTTAAGAGTGGGCAATGACCAGGTCCAACTGGTTGAATCTGATTCACAGGTTACTGAGATTTGCAGCCATTGAATTAGGAGAAAATCTAGACAGCATATGATCCTATAAATTGGAAACCATGGAAGCCAAGATTCTCTCTTATTCAATGGTTGCTAATCTCAGTAACCTGTGAATCAGATTCAACCAGGACAACTTGGGACTCATGTTAGATCAGATTGGGCATGAAGCAGCTGTAAAGAATTTTATGGGCTTAACTCAACCTCACAAAATCGGCTTTTAAGGTGAGAATTGTCCAAAGTTATATATAGCCCAAGGCCATTGGCCCAAATGATGTGGGACTATCGATCACACCCCCTCACATGTAACGTGTCTTTCTACATTCTTGTGGTTACTTGCTTTGAAACCATATAAAATTTCATTGGCCTAACTCAACCTCACAAAACTGGTTTTGTGAGGTTGAGTTAGGTCTATGGAATTTTACATGAGTGATAGTCTCACATCGCCTGGGTATTGTGGCCTTGAGCTATATAAAAAACCTAGGGCAATCCTGACCTTACAAGCCAGTTTTGTGACGTTGAGTTAGGCCTATAGAATTTTACATGAGCGATAGTCCCACATCGCTTGGATATCGTGGTCTCGAGCTATATAAAAAATGTGGGGCAATCTTCACCTTACAAGCCGGTTTTGTGAGGTTGAGTTAAGCGGTTAGGCCCATGAAATTCTACATGGTATTAGAGCAAGTAACCATAGGGATGTAGAGAGACACGTTACACGTGAGGGGATGTGAGCAATAGTCCCATGTCGCCTGTGAATCTAGCATTGGGTTATATATAAAGCTAGGGCAATCCTCACGATACAAGCCGTTTATGTGAGGTTGAGTTAGGCTCGTTGGATTTCTTTATAGCAGCCTAGGAGTCTCAATGGGCCGGGCCAGGTTCGGGCCTAATTAATGAAATAATTTTAAGATTTCCACAATGTATTATCTCGTGTTCTATCTTCTTCTCTTCTTATTTTCTCCTTGGTAGTAGAGCTACAATGGCTCACGCCTTATAAGGATTCTTTTGGGATTGTGTTTATCTTCATCATATGTATAAACCGAAGTTTATTTATAAACCCACAAAGATTAATGAAAACACGTTAATAGAACTCTTCTTTTAGAGTATTTAGATTTCCTACAATTAGGTCAGGCCAAATTTTAAACGGGCTAAAATGGTCAACCCATACCAGACCCATTTATTCTTTGGGCCAGGCCAACTAGGAAATAACCTAGCCCATATCTGGCCCAAGGAATATATGCTCTGTCACATAATTGGGCTTTGTTCGGGCCGGGCTGATCTTGAGCCATTCCGAGCCAAATATAAATCCCTTTTTGGTCAAATTTAGGCCCAACATGAGCCAATCCGGCTCTTTGTAGTAAATGTAGTTGAAATAAATCAACTTATTAAAACTAGGATAATTTCACTAACGGGCTGACGGGCAGGACCAGGCCAAAGTAGCTCTATAGTATAACGGGCCATGAGTCTAGTGCTCAAGCCCGGCCATTTATATAAACAGGCTAGCCCGGTCTGGCCTGTTTATTAAATGGGTATAGAAATGAAGCCCATGCTTGGCCCATTGCAGGCCTGGGCGGGCCAGACTGGGCTCAAGCCCAGCCCATTGAGACCCCTAAAGCATCATGACTTTTGAATCGGGTTCGGTCGGGCAGATTCGATCCAACTTGATATTTTACATAAAAATGAAGTAAAATAGGGGGTTTTCAATTGGCTAGGGTCAGGTTTTCTAGTCAGGTACCGAGGTTGGCCAGTTTTAAGTTTGGATTGGGTTGCACCATCTAGTGGGCTATATGCGCTTTACCCGTTCGGGGAGCCAAAATTTTGGGCCAACCCGACTCATTGACAGCCCTCATCGGGAGATACTAGGACAGTTTTAAGTTCGGACAATGACAGTCCATCACATGGTGCACAACTATTTAGAAGCATGCTAATCAGCGAAAGTATACTTTTGACCACTTGTAAATTTGGTAATAAAATATAGGGTAGTTGTAATAGTGGCTACAAAATGTTTCAAGGCACCTACGCCCAAAATCATTGATTGCCTTAAAACAGATGATGGAGATTGTATTTCGCTCCAATATTCCACAAAAGAGTTGTTGAGATCATGGCACACCTATCAGACGGTCACCTGCTGATTCCAGATGGCACACATCTAGAAAAAGTAGCCCTAAAATCAAATGGCACACATTACACTCAAGTGTGACTTTAGGGCTACATTTTTGGGTTATGTACCATGTGGAATGAAAAACTGGCCGTCAGATAGGTGCGCCATGATCTCAAGATCCCTAGTGAAGAAGATTGGAATGAAACACGATCTCCATCATCTGTTTCAAGGCAATCAATGATTTTGGGCTTGGGTGCCCCGAAAGATTTCGTTGGTGCTATAAAAGCTACCCTAAAAAATATCTGGTGCATTTCTCTAGGAATCCAAACCCTTAGGTAGACGGCCAAGACGGCAGGGTAGCGGTATAGCCGATATAGAAAATGAGTTACTATTAGGCGGTAGCGGTATAGCCGATATAGAAAATGAGTTACTGTTAGGCAAGCAGAGGCGTGTAGAAGATATCTCTATCTTCAACCATTGATTTTTAGATCATAATTTTTAAATCACATAGCACATATGATGAAATCACATACCACGTGTCACAAAAAAGGAATCAGTGATACGCTTAGTGCGGATGCCTATGGGCACGTTTAAATGCCAAACAAAATATGTTTCTATATTATAACTGACAAGTTAATCGTAAGCGATCGTTTGATAAACCAAACATAATACGCGTTTAGGTGCTTTTTAGCTTACGCATTCAGAAAATTGCACACGAGAGGGGTGACCCTCGTATGCGCTCATCATTACACGCCGTCCGTGTAACAACGAGTGCCCCAAGGCTGCGTTTGGGTTTCGAGCCAAAGAACTACTCTCTCTCTTTAGCTCCTGCAGAGAAATACTTTTATGTTTGGTAACATAGCTTCTCGCCTCATTTACTCTTAAGAAAAGCAGTGATAAAATTGCTTTCCGTCTGCCCTTATAAGAGCTAAACGAAACACAGCCTTAAACTCGTTTGCAACCAAACTTGCCCTATGACTAGATGCCAAGGATCCAAATTTTGGCCGAAATTATCGGCTTCATCCCCACTCAAACCGAAATTTTGGATCGAAATTTCAGTCACTTTTGTATGAAGATCAAATTTTCAGCCGAAATTTAAAACTTTGGCCAAAATTTTGATTTTCGTCCCCTCCAAAATTAAAATGATAACTGAAATTTTAATCCTTACTAGATGCTGCAAATATAATAAAACTAGCAAAACAAGAAACCTAAAAAGCCGCATTAAATTTCAAACCTAAATTGACCTAATCCAACGGATCTCATGAACAGCTTTAAAAGCGCTCACATTAGATCCATGATCTATCATTGGTCGCATACTAGTGAAAAGGGTACTTTTATTTGAACCAACAAAAATTCCAAAAGTACTCACCTAACTGCACTTATAGACATAGTAACAAATTTCTCTCAAATTTTTTAAAATTTCTTTAAAATTTATGGAAATAGGGGTTCGGTGAAACTTTCAGTGAAATTTCGATGATTTCTATGAAATCACTGAAATTTCACGAATTTCGGTGAAATTAACAAAAATTAACCGAAATTAATAAATCTTTTCTAATTTTTGTCATTTTTTAAATAATAAATAAAATTTTTATGAAATTTAAATATAATTTATATTTATTATTTTTTGTACTCCTGATATTTTCTTAAAACTTTTTGAATTTTTCTCGAAATTTATCCGAAATAAACGGAAATGACCCCATACAGGAATGTTGTCAGAAAACCAAATTTGTCACTACCCTTATAAATGATTTGACAGGCGAGGCAGGTGTCTGATTTTAGAATTTTGGTGGGTGCAAATAGAGCCACCTGAGTGAAAGCCGTTCCCCTGAAGAAAAAAACCTGACGGTTGGGAGACATCCTTATTGGTTGGTCCAACAATCATAGGGATGCAAGCTTTGAACCGAACACCTGAGGCTCCCGAATTGCATCGAAAACTGATTAAAATCGAACCAAATCAAACTCCAATTCGGTTCAGTTTTAATTTGGGTGGCTCAAAACCGAAAACCGAGGGGTAGGTTGAGTCAATCAAAAAAATAAAAAATAAAAAAAAATACATTAAAAAATATATAAAATAAGTATTTTACATACACCAAACTGAACTGAATCGATTTCGATTTCACGGAAAAAAAAAACAATACCGAACCGAACTGAATAGGTTTCAATTCGATTTCGGTTTGAGGTGTACCAAACCAAACACCAAAAAATTTGGACTCGGTTCCGTTCGGTAGACTGAACATGCATCCTTACACAATCATAAGGATATTTTTGAGGATTACATGAATGGTAAAAGTAGCTTGCTACCAAGGACCAGGTAACTTACCTGGTCCCACATTAGTTTGTTGTCATGTAGCACCCAATTACATGATCAAAGTGTCACATAAGGAGTGGCTCAAGGATCATAACTATTGTCAAAAAAAATTATTACAATAAAAAATATAAATTGGGTAGTCAATTTTGTGGAAAATAACCAATGAAATCCACTATGATTTTCCCGTTCATTTTCCGGGCAATTGACTGCATGATTTTATGTTGTTTATTTTCAACAGTTGTGATATCGAGTTGTTTCTTTACATGACACCCGATCGTGTAATTAGGTGTCACATGACAGCAAACTAACGTGGGGCTAGGTAAGTTACATGGGCGGAGTATTGAGCGAGTCAATCTCATCCATCAAATGGTCAAAAATTTTACTTTCACTGATAGATTTAGTGTTCGGCATCTCCCAAGGTTTGACCAATTTGCGAGAGGAGTTAGTACTAGGTACGCAGCCTGAGCGCAAGGTCACTATGTTCACAAGGCATTTTTTTGGGGCACGTGGTTTCATCATGGGCGTTTTGATATTTGAAGACCATGAACTAAAGATCTATTGCAGTGCCCGTGTTTTTACCTATGTTTTCTCTGCTTCCAAACTTTAGTTAGTATTGGGTATAGGGCTCTCAACGAGCCGAGTTCAAGCTAAGCGAGGGTCTGCTTAAGATCGGCTCTTTTACATTCGAGACGAGCCGAACCCAGCTACGGACTAATTTTTAGGATATTTTAGTAATTAAGTTATATATAATCTTATATATAAATATTTAAAAATAAATATCATATATACAGTCGAGCCAAGCTACTGACTACCTAGCTCTAGGCCGGCTTGTTTACAAACAAGCTCTTAACTTATAGCTCGGCTCGGCTCGCAAGCTGAGCTCAAGGTAATTGAGAGCTTGTTTTTTCGAGCCGAGTGGAGCCAGCCCCTGAGCTGACTCAACTCGTTGAGAGCCCTAATTAGGTGTACCTATCCTGAGGTTCGATGCTCTTAGTACTTGCCACTTCTTGAGATGTGTCAAGTGAAACCATCATGTGTTTCGTGGGATTTAATGTCCATGATCTCAAGTTTTATATTGTTAAAGATTGGAACGAAATATGATCTTCATCATCCAATTTAAAACAATCAAATGCCATCTAATATTAACGATATGTTGTATTTACATAATAGCCATTAATTTTAGGTAACGTTTGACATCTTTGAATCAAATAATGGAGGTTATTTTTCTTACAAATCTATTATATCATGGGGCACCGGTCAAATGGTACATGTTATTTTTACATATGTTGTTATATTTAGATACCATATATCCTAAAAAGTGACTCGAGCACCAGATCACTTGGAGCGTGCACCGATTACCTAATACTAACTCTTTTTCTATAACTACGACAACTTGACCATTTATGTGCCTTCATCGCTATTTAGGGCATGCTTGAAATTACTTAATCGGAACGGTTTATGGTAGTTTCATGGTCACTAGCACAATCGCGATCTCGGTCACCATACTCGATCTCGCGTCGTTCCTGTTCATCAATCCGACGGCTAGCAGAACTTAGTTTGAAAGACAAAAAAAATGTCTTTGTGCATGAAGAAACAAAGAAAATTCCGGCTCCACTGGCCCATGGCCTAAATAGTGCTGTCAACGGTTCGGGTCGACCCGATGCCCATCTTGCCAGACTCCGATTTCTTATTGGGTCGGGTAAATAAACTTGACCCGTTTGGTTGTGTAAGGCATGAGAAAGACTATGAGGTCGGATTGGGTCGGGTCATAGCACCATTGTTTCAGGTCGGGGGCACCATCGACTCAGATCGGGGCGGATATCACTTTTTCATTGAACAGTCAACATTTTGCCCCGACCCGGCCTGACGGACCCACCAGTTGACAATCAGCTTCAAAAAGACACGTCTCAACAGTGCACCATTAAATTTCAAACCTAAATTGACCTAACCCGACGACTTCAATAAATAGGTGTCAAACCTCCAATTGACCTATAATTGCAGCTAATTGATTCACGCTACGTCAGCCACGTGCACTTTGCCTGCACAAAACATGCCTGCCATTTAACACTATCCTTGGATCTATGATACAGAATTGATTACAGATGACACCTAACTTAGAAACAGCTTTCTGATATAAAGAGAAACCTGACGGGTGGGAGACCTCATCTCACTGACTGGCCAAACTTGTGTTCTTGGGCAATGATTAGGGCCAACTGGTCGAATCTGATTTCGGGTTCAACCAAATCTGCAGCCATTGGATATGAGCTTCGGCAGTTTCCAATTTTATATTTTATGTAGTCAAGATTCTCTCATATCCAATGATTGTAGATTTGGTTAAACATGAAATCAAGTTCAACCAGTTGGACTTGACCATTTCCTTACGTTCCTTAGTTCGCTAAATTCGTTTGGTTTGAATTCGGGTTCAAGGTATGAAATTCGCAACCGCCAAGCGAACTTGATGGATTAGGGTTACCATGAGTTATTAATCTTTATGTTTACTTTTTTAATATAGGCCATTATTTGCAACTAGAGATTATTTCTTCACAATTAAGGCCTGCAT
Organism: Chloranthus sessilifolius; assembly: GCA_021018995.1. Lineage (NCBI taxonomy): Eukaryota > Viridiplantae > Streptophyta > Magnoliopsida > Chloranthales > Chloranthaceae > Chloranthus > Chloranthus sessilifolius. Next base: position 115,789,789 of record CM037594.1, on the reverse strand, counting down.
GTGCAAAAATGATTAACTACTTTGAATTACACGATGAAGATTGTGTATTGTCTCAATCTTCCACACAAAGGGTATAGAGATTATGAGCATACCCGTAGAAGGTCATATTTTGATTACATCTCTTCTAAGAGACATGTATTGACTCCTTTTGTGTAGTCAATACATGTCTACTAGAAGAGATGGGTGAGGTAAAAGTTTGACAAGATTTAAACAATGATGCCAAAGAACAAGAGTGCCTCTCAAAAAGAGAGTGCCTCCCATTTTATGAGAGGACGGAAAAGATAATGCGATCGGAATTTTGTTGGGGACATATGAGCGGTTGGAATTATATTTTCCTACCTATATTTACCATCCAAACAGTGAAAAGTGACGGATTTGTCAATTCGACCCTTCATTTTCCATCATTTTCCATATATCCAAAAACACCATCAACTATGTTTGGATATTTTCAAGGAAAAGGGTGGAAATGGATTTAAGGATTTCGTACCCTTTTGGAATCAATAGGAATTCATTGTTTTTTGGTGTTTGGATTGTATAATAACATGTGAAAAAGAAAAAGGGAGCACAATTGTTGGTATAGATGACAGACACCAAACCAAAACAGCCAAGGACTGAAGAAAGTTTGTAGAGAGAGAGAGAGATCGGAGGAGAGAAACCAAATGAGAGAGAGAGAGAGCGAGACCGTGGAGAGAGAAAGAGAGAGAAATCGAATGTGAGAGAGGAGAGAGAAAGAGAACGAGAGAGATCGTAGAGAGAGAAACTGAATGAGAGAGCTAGAGAGAGAGAGAGAGAGAGAAAATGATGAGAGACAACGGCAGTGAGATTGGCACATGAAAATCCCGATGGGGTTTCTTTTCCATCAGAAAATCGAAAATCCTAAGATTTTAGATGGATTTGCCCATTTCCGAAGGTGGGAAAATGGGTTCTTTTCCACCTTACACATAGGAAATGAGCAAATTTCCTTTCCTTTCCAGCGATTTATTTTCTTTTCTCCCTATCCAAACACACCTTAAACGTTTTCATACAAGGAGACCTTGACAACTCTATTTTGGGGACACCATTCCACACATTTATATCGACCAGTGCCCCGGATGGGATCAATTCAATCACCTTATTGGGGACGCTCAGGTCCAACCAGGTTGAATAGGATTTTGAGTTCAACCTCATTTGCAGCCCTTCGATATGGGAGAATCATGACTTTTATTATTTTTATTTTTGATACGATGACATGCATGTTAGATTTTTGTGGTCAACACGTTAACCCATCATTGGGTTTCCATTAAAAATTGGGTTGAACCTTTGACCACACATATCTTGAGGTGATAGGAAGCAAGTAGTTTCCTAATATAAGTAATATATCTCCACTCTCTTTCCTTAATGAGTTAGGAAAGAGAGGTGGCTATATAAGGAGACCATCATCTCCTCTTCGTCTTAATCCTAGCACATTCCTATCTAGAGGCTAAACTTAGAAAAGATGAGAGGTAATGAGGACTTGGATTATTTAGCGGAGATCATCGGTTTCATTGAGATAATTGTGATTGCTATTATGTTTTAGTTCCTCAAAGAATCGTTGATTTTGCTCTTTCATATGGATTCTACAATAAGATTTATGAAACCTACCATCATCACTCAAGAAGAGGATTTTACATATTTTTATAGTTGTTCAACAGAAATCAAACGATTTCTAGTTCTCTCGAGATCACTGGGTCTCAAGATCACAAAGAGAATTCGAGAGAGGAAACTCTTTGCTTCTTTGTTGTTTCTCAAGATCCAGGAGCTACTAAAAATAAAACTTAGGACCGATTTGGTGTAAACATCGAGACTTAAAGTTAGTGTCCCTCTCTTATTTATACAAGCATTCCACTTGATGAATGGCTATGAGTTGATATGCTTAAATCGTGTGTGGTTTGGGTGCACTAAGTTCAGTGAACTTCCCCATACTTTTAGCATTTGAATCTTGGGGCACACCACTATGTGGTGGTTACTAACTTTAACACATCTCCTAATTTTTGTACAAGTTGTAATTTTAAAATTTTAGGCTTTATGTAACTTTGATGTAGTAGGGCTTGATGCACCCTGATATAGTAAATTCTTTTTTCCTTTTGCAATTTTGTCTTTCTTATATTATGTGTGATGGATGAGGTCATGTGACCATGGCTTCTTTTCCTTATTTACTTTTTCTATAGAGCTTGACTTGGATGTATGGGAGAGCATCAAACTCGGTACTTTTTCATTGAAAAAAAAAAACCCTATTTTGGGCCTGATTTTAATGAAGATAATTTTTGCATTAACTTGTTCATTTTAAGTCCAATTTGGATTATAAGTAGTCGATCTCTATCTAATGGAGCTACATGATGGTCTAGTTATTGGGACTGTTTGAGATTGTTATAAAAAGATTGAAATCTTCTTTTGATAATATCGAACTCATTTTAAGTCTAAATTGGTGCTGTAAGATGTTTTGCACAAATTTATAGATTTTTTTATAAAGGACTAGAAAAGAGTTGCATTTGGACAATGTTTTTTTATTGTTCAAGCTTAAGTGTTCTTTAGATATCTTGCTGAACTTAAGGGTGAAAACATGCATGTTTGGATAAATGATTGTATGATGTTTTAGCCCTTTTGTTCCTATTATTGTATCTAGTTCAAGATTAATATTATGTACGATTTTATATTATATTGTTGATGTTGCTTAGATTTGTGACATGCATGCTCACATATCATAGTTTAATGATTTATAGATAATTTGTTCATTAAATTCCTATGTATCTCAAAATCGTTTGGTTTCAATTAATTGATTTATCAATTACAATGTTTAACATTGATTTATTTATCGAAAGTGGATTAGTTTATATGATATGGACATATCTAGAAACACGTTTTGAAACCTTAAATCAAACTTGATTCGGTTGAAGAGATTTAGGTCTTACCTTAGGGATCAATATAGATCGGTAAAACGATCGTTCGAGGGTACGTAACTAAAATAAGTCCTATGTAGGTTGCGTGAATCTTGGGTCTTGAGACTTGTGTCTCATTAAATTTAGGTTGGCACATTCTTGTATGAAATTTCTAACTTCAGGCTAAAGTTGATTTAGGAGTTTCATATAAGTAGGGTGAATAGAATAGTCATATGTATTTAAGAGAGAGAATGATAATCTTACTGGCTAAAGCTGATGGAGAGTCTAGATTAATCGTACAACACGAGTGACTAGGTCTATATGTGTTTTCTCAAACACGATCTTAGAAAGCAAACTGCATGTCAAAGCTTCTGCCCAATGTGATGCTGAAATGATGCTATTGGTTTGTCCCATAGAGTGAAAGTTTGCACATGACTGCCACTCTAATTAATTCGAATCTAGCCCTAAGTTCGAGTTAAATCCTTAGAGGTTGGTTACTGACATATGGTCATAGTTCTTGATGAACTTTTAGTAACATATGGTTATAACGTAATTCTCTTGGACGATCTGTGACATATGGTTCGGGCATATTCCATATGAATAGTCAGTAACATATGATTATAGATCCATCAGATAGATGATCATAACATATTTCACAGAGAATAGTCAATAATATATGGTCAAGATATTTTATAAGTTTTAGAAATATAATGTTTGACAATTGGTCACTATTACTAAAGTCATAGATGTATTTATCGTTTATTAGTTTATATTGGTGTTGAGCCTCTAAATGGCTTGAACCATACGACAGCATATAGCTAGAGAGTTTATAATATCATAAATTGAAAAGTCGAAAAGATGACGATGATGATGATTCGTGTAATGATAAATGAGACCGAAACTTGGATAACCTCAGATGTTATGGAAATAAAACATGTGAGAGAATATTTCAGAATATCAACATATATCGATAAGTGATTCACCTCATAATTTCTCTTCCGCGGTATTAATTCTTTGGAACTGAACAATATTTATAGTAACAAATGAAATTATCGAAACAAATATTGGACAGAACATTTGAACTGAGAATCAAACCTTGATTAAGTATTGAATTTCATAGGAATCATATAATTGATTGATTGATATTGTTTCTTATGTACATAACACTAATTCGGATATTTGATGGAATATTTGTGATTAGACTATCCGATTCTTCTACGTTATAACATTGATTATTCTTAGGAATGACGAAATTAGTGAGAGTTTATAGTTGTTGATAATTATCATGAGTCTTGAGACTGTGATGTTTATATCGCCTTAATAGACTTTGACTCCAAGTTTTTAGTGAGCGTTGTCTCTTTAATATTGATTAGTTTATTTTGTTGTTGATGCATTATATCTTTTGCTGTTATGCACGTACTATTGAGAGTATATATGATTATACTCTATTCATCTGCATGAGAATTTTATCATATGGTAAATAGTGAGATTATACCTCGTTATGTCTAAATTTTGCTTGGGCTAGATGTGATTAGGCACTACATCGGTAAACCTTTGTTCTGATAGTTTGTGACGAAAACTTATAGGCGGGGAGCCAGTAATGTATTAAAAACGATATATCATTGGAGGCATGACGCATGGACAAATATAGGAACTGCACAGATATATGAGTTGTCTGGTATCACTAAGTAAAGACTTAAGTCCATTAATGATGCTAATTTTTTTACCATAGATTGCCTAGTGTCGATTCGTAAGATGGAATACTTTGTGCACCATAATCTTTCACTGGTATTGTTCTTGAATTTGGGTGATTATTACGAAACATTGAGATAGTGAGGGTCAATAATTTTTCAAAAAATAAAAACTGAATGGCCATTTACTTTTCAAAGTTTTTCATCAACATTTCAAAATTATGCTTAGATGAGTTAAGGTGTAGACCAAGTGAGAAAATATTAGATTTTTGTGGTCAATACATTAACCCATCTTTGAGTTTCCATTAAAAATTGGGTTTGACCTTTGACCACACATATCTCGAGGCAATAAGAAGCAAGTAATTTCCTAATATAAGTGATATGTCTCCACTCTCTTTCCTTGATGGATTAGGAAAGAGAGGTGGCCATATAAGGAGACCATCGTCTCCTCTTCATCTTAACCCTAGCACATTCTTAGAAGCTAAACTTAGAGAATATTAGAGGTAACGTCGACTCGGATTGTTTGGCGGAGATCATCAATTTTATTACGAAGATCACTGGTGCGATGATCCGAGAATAAATACAAGGTACGCATGTTCTTATAAAGATGTATATTTGATCGTGTGATATAAGCCTAGATACTAAAATTTCTAATAGTGCAGTGAAAATTCTCTTATGTTCAAAGGGTTGTAGATGTGGTTCAACTTGAAATCCAATTGAACCTCCCAAGACGTAACCATTGCCCCCAATCACTTTGATACCAAAGTGATCAATCTTATAAGAAGTCGACAACTATTTATGAGCCTACAAATAAGTGAAACTAAAGTTTTGGCATTTACTAGTTTGGCACATTAAAAATATCCCTTTATATTCTAAGTACGGTGGAGACCGGAGAGCATGGCCTGCAGTTATCTGATTTGGGTTCCTATTGTCTACAAATTTGGAGAGACTTCTATTTATAAGAATCTTTTATACAGTAACCCAAAACAAGAATAAATGGACCGAATGGGATTCTTGGATTCTCCACTGAACATACGTAAGCTGATTTTGTCTCCAATGAAGCAACTGCTCATTGCACCTTCAATCTTTCTTTGCACCCACTAAATCTTTAAAAGCACCTACTCTTGCGTTTGAGATTGAAAAACCCTCTTGTTTCACCTTTATTTGTATACACTTAAAAGTTAATATACGTAGAATTTTTTAGGGCACTCATTTCGGCCATGCCTGGCCATAGTCACCAAGTCGGAAATAGCAATAATTCGGCGAGGTTAATAAAAAAATCTAGTAAAATCCGACAAGTTCAGAGAAATATTTAGAGAAAAAATTAGAGAGAATAAAAAAAATAAAGATTTAAAATTATTAAATATTTTTAAAAAAAATTTCAAAATTTTGAATCATTCAAGAATAATTCACGATTTTTTGTGATCGCACGAATTCTTGAAAAATTACCAAATAATTCGCATAACCTTAAATTCATGATTTATTCGTGAATTGTTCAAAAATTTGGCGATTTTTGTGACTATGTGTTTGGCAACAATTTTCCAAAAAATACTATTCATGAAAAAGATGGTGAGTGAAAATATTTCACTCAAGGATCTGGCCAACTCTAACTGAAAATAGTGTTGTGTTGAGAAATTATCTCAAATTGCTTCTTGCACAACACCATTTTTAATATGTGATTGACCTTTTCAAGAAGCAGCATGTAACACTCCTATTTACACTACATGAAAAGTGTTTTTTGGAAAAAGGTTGCTGACTAAGACCTGCTTCTTATTTTTTCTATTTAAATTCCTCGACTTTAGAGTCGTGCAGCTTTGGCGAGTGGTGTAACATGTGAAACCTACTGGTATGAAACCCTTGAAATTAAGATGAAATCCAATAAAATGAAACCCACCAAAAACTCTTTCGGAAATGCTCTTAAAACTCATCTAAAACTTCTTCCCGAAAATCTCTTGAAATCCTCTTAAAATTAAAAAAAAAACTATCTTTAAAATGTTGTCGTCATTATTGTTGTGACTTGCCACATACTGGAGGAGCTAAGAAAGAGAAAAAAGTTGTCGTCATGACTTGTCAGTGCTAAGGAAAAAAGAAGCCATCATTGTTGCAACTTCTTGTTAAGAAATAAAAAATAATTGTCTTTGGCATTGTTGCGGCTTGCTGGGGTTAAGAAAGAAAAAGAAGAAATCCTCATTGTCATTATTGGCCCCGTAGCATCTTGCCAAACCTAAGGAAGAAAAAGAAGAGGGTGCATAATTTAGGATAAATAAGTGATTATTTATCAAGATTTTATAATTAAATAAGTGAGTGCATGTGAAGGTGGGTGTATTTCAAGATTCAATAGGTGCAAATAAAGGTACCTTTTTTATTTTAAAAAAAGTACGAAAATATGCCCCATTTATATTTTTATTACAAAAAAGGTTGAATGTTTGTTTAATTATGAAAATGCGCCCCTTACTGGCCAATACGGGCCGTATGCGTACGCATTCTCCATGCACGTGTCAAATGCCTCATATAAAAAAAGTAATATATATATATATATATATATATATATATATATATATATATATATATATATATATATATGAATTTGTTGGCAAATGGAATATTGTAATTATTTATTAAAATTGATCAGTGCCTTACCTCGGTTGATATATATGGTTTCCAGTTTCAAGTACGTGAGGACACTATTTCGGAAGAAAAAATGGTATTTGGTTTTGTAGTGATAAATAATGATACAAGGTCATATTTTGTAAAATACCCTTTTATTTTTAATTTTTTAGGAAAAATTTGTGCCCTTCATCCCACACCTAAATTTCACCAAAGATCCCTATAAGTTCAAAAAGTCCAAATGTGGCAGATTCTATTCTAAAGTAAAATAATAGGGACAACGGTTCTCCACATTTAAACACCAAAATTGTATTTAAATTATCTAACACCATTATAACTGAACTTTTTATCTCATATCCTCTCAAAAAAAAAAAAAAATTTTTTTTTTTTATCTCATACCATAGTGTGATTTAGTATATCATATAGTCTATATGTGTGATCAATCTAATTGTCCAAGTGGCAATGATATTCAAGTGATAATTTATCATTGGAACATATCTCAATCCAACAAAACATTATTACAAACGGAAGTGAATCATCCGATTGATTAACTTTAATATTAGACATTAAAATTAAAAATAACAATTGATATTATAGACCACAAGTTGGATGGTTTAAATCTCCCGAAAAAACTATTTTTTGGGCTTTTTGCAGTTTAATATATGATCTATCACTTTGACAGTTCAAATCAACTATATCTTCATCCATTGAAGGTGTAATATCTATAAAACTCCATTTTTAGTGTTTAAATGACTATTAGGAGAGTAGGGTCCAAAATAAGAAGACATCTCGGCATACGTGTATAGGGTATGGCTGCTCTCACCAGTTTAATAGTAAGTACCATACAGATTTTTCGCTAACCAAAACCATTGGCTGAATTGAATCAGACGATGGAGATTGTATTTTTTTTCTAATCTTCCTCCTGAGAGATCTTAGGATCATGACGTGCCTATCAAACGATCAGATGTTGATTCCACATGGGACACATACCCATAAGTAGCCTAGACCTTCACATTTAAGGAAGTGTGCTATGTGAAATCAATATTTAACCGTCTGATAAGTGTACCAAGATCTTAAGATCTATCATGAGTAGGGATACAAGTTTAGTGTACCGAACCGAACAAATACCAATTTATCGGTATTCGGTTCGGTACACCCCAGACCGAAACATAACCAAAATGAATTGGTTTCGGTTTGGTTTTTTTAAATAACCGATACTGAACTGAAATATTTCGGTTTTTTCAGTTTGGTTTCAGTATTAGTACTATTTTATTTATTTTTTTAATTATTTTCTCGATTTTTTGCTTTTTCGTCATTTTTTTTCGGTTTCACATTACCCCCTCGGTTTTTGGTTTTTAATTTTTTCCACCCTAAACCGAAACCATACCGTACTGGAATCTGTTCGGTTCGGTTTTCAGTCCAATTCGGGTCTCTTTGGGACCTTTGGTTTTCGGTTCAATTTTGGGATTCAGTTCAAAACTTGCATCCCTAATCGTGGGGAAGATTGGAACAAAAAAAATTCTCATTGTCTGATTCAAATCAGTCAATAGTTTTCGCCCATGTGTATAAAGTATGAACCATCACAATTCATGAGGAGCTAGAACTAGGTGTTGTACCGTGTGCCACTAATGTAGTGAACCGTTAAGCCGTGGGCAAACATTTTGCATTTATGCGTGAAAGAAGTGAAAATACATATTGACTTTAGACCATAGTGACAAATTGCCACTACAAAAAGTAAGACTATTAGCGGCAGTTTCTTTTAGTAAAAAATTGCCGCTATTAGTCCTGTCGCTACAAAAAATTGCCGCAATTATTTTTGTAACGGCAGTTTTTTGTAGCGATAGGACTAATAACGGTAGTTTTTTATTAAAAAAAATTGCCGCTAATAGTCTTATTTTTTGTAGTGTGCTCCGAAATTTCTTCAAAATTTACCCAAACAGAGGTTGGGCAAAACTTAAATTTTTTCGATCATTGTTCCGAAATCACTGAAATTTCATTAATTTCAGTGAAATTAACAAAATTTCACCAAAATTAATAAATTTTTTCTAATTTTTGTCATTTTTTAAATAACAAATAAAATTTTTATGAAGTTTAAATATAATTTATATTTAATATTTTTTGTACTCCACATAATTTTCTCAAAACTTTTCAAATTTTTCTCGAAATTTATCTAAAATGACCACCTACCGAAATGTTGCCGAAAACGAAATTTGTCACTATGCTTTTGACAGGTTGACATTGACCTCCTTCCTCTTCAAGCTGTGCACATCCAATCGATCGGTGAGAATTCGAGCCAAGTTAAAAAGTCGTAAATACCCTCAAGGTCTATAAAAGGATTCCAAATCAAACTTTCGTATTCTAAACGCCTTAACATCATTGACTGTTTTGAATCCTATGATGAAGAACGTTTTTCATCTTGATCTTTCACAGGATTGATTTTGAGATCATCGGTGTATCATCAGATGGTCTATTTTACTCAAAAGCATGAAACTACTATATAGGAGTGTTGGAGCTACTATGGAAGCGAAAACGCTCTTATGTGACAACAATATCGCTCTCTTATGGCAGCAACATCACTTTTTTGTAGTAGTATCAAACATTACACGTTAATTTATGTCCCTCTTTTTTAATAAAATGGACCATATGATGGTACGACCATGATCTAAGATCAATCCTATGAAAGATTAGGACGAAAAAAGATGTCCGTAAGGGGAATCAAAGCAATCAATGATGTTAAAGAGTTCAAAATCGCTCAAGAAGAAAGCTTGGTTTAGGGCCTTTTTCCAGACCTTCAGGGTATTTACGACTTTTTAACTTGGCTCGGCTTCAACCCAGTCGGTTATTAAAAAGGTGAAACTAAAGGTCCATTGTTGGAAAAGTGAAACTATCATAGTCGGTCCTAGAAATTTTCCTAATATAAATTCATGATGTTAGGCTTTCAATAGGTTGCGTCAACCAAGGATCAAAATTTCCGCCAAAATTATTGGTTTTGGTCTCCACCGAAATAATAATTTGGACTGAAATTTCGGTCAGTTTTGTGTGAGACCCAAAATTTTGGTTTTCGGCCAAAATTTTGATCCTTGGCGTCAACCCAACCCGCTCGGCCTAAGTTTTTTTTACGGGGCGGGTTGGGCATGAAGCATCAAACCTGGTCTTCGCGTTGGATCAGCTCAGATCCAATGAAAATAGTGTTGGGTCATATCGACTCTACTCGACCCGATATTTGATATATAAAGTCGAAGAAAATAATCTGGGCTCAGATTAAGTTTTTGGGTTGGGTCAGGTCAGGTCGGGGGGTGCCTTTGTGTCGGGCCAGATCCAGCATATGACCCGACTCTTTGACAACTTGATGAGAGAATATCGTTTCCCTGACAAGTTTTACCATGAGAACTACCAGTTCACAGCAGCTCCCTTTGTATGCCTACGATTTGCGAGATTAGTTAAGTTCAACTGATGACTTATCATTTTTAGGACAAGTTGTTTTAATTAGAGGCAGATGATAGTGACAAATGTCGATTTCGGTTTTCGGTGGAGGTTCTTTCGGTACATTTCATATTAAAAGTTTCGAAAATTAAAAATATATAAAAAATAAATATATATATATTTTAAAAATTACTATAATATATACTAAATTACTAATATGTTTAAAATAAAAAAATAAAAATTTTAAACATTAAAAAAAAATATTGAAAACTATCAAAATTTCTCAGACAAATACCGAAATTTCATCGAAATTACTGAAATTTTCGTTTGATTCCTTTTTCGGTGAATTTCGACAAAATTTGTCAGTATGGGCAGATCCTAATTTTGTCGCGACACTATAGGTACCTGACTGGTCAGGTACATAAAATTGGCTTGTTGGGTCGGGTCAACCAAGAGGTTTTGTTGGGTCAGATATTTTTTGGGTAAAGTCGGGTGGACCAGACCGGGCCAGATATTTTGTACTTAAAAATTATAAAAATAGAGGTTTTTATCGGGTCAGGTCGGCACCAAGTCAGGTCAAGTTCTCTGGTTGGGTCGGGTTGGGTTGGCATATGCAAAAATTTGACCCAACCCAACCCGTTGACAGCCATAACTATCGGTCTTGAGATCATGGCGTTGTCCATGAGAAACACCATGGAACCCATTTGATTTGAATGCCATGATTTAAATATAATTAGTACAAAAGATTAGAGCGAAATATAATCTTCACCATATGATTAAATGTAGTTAAATGCTATTACCTGATTCAAAAGTTGACCACAGTAGATCATATGATAAGTATTGTGGTTTGCTCCAATCTTACGCATTGGAGATCCGTTGATCATAAACTTCAAATCAGATAGCCTAGATTGTGTTTTCATATGTCACATGTCCATAAAATACCAAAATTTTCTTTAAATTCGGTGTAAAGGCCAACTTTCCGAGTGCAAGTAATGGCTCCCTTCCCTTTGGCTAAGATTGAGAGAAAAACTCTGTCCATATTTTGTGATTAGGAATGCAAGTTCGTTGTACCAAATCAAACTAATCCCCATTTTTTTGATTTTCGGTTCGGTATAATTTTTTTTTAAACTGTAACAAAACCAAAACTAAAATATTTCGATATTTTCGGTTCGTTTTTGTTATTTTTACTATTTTTAATATATTTTCTCAGTTTTTTAGGTTATTCTTTGGTTTATCTCATCATACCCCCTCAGTTTTTCGTTTTTGTCATCCAAAACCGAAATCGAACCGATTCCATAATCGGTTCGGTTTGAATCGGTTTTCAAGCCGGTTCCTTTCGCTCGGCTTGGGTTCGGTTTCGGGATTCGGTTCAAACCAAGGTGACGATGCTGTATATAGGTAGTATATAGATTCTCTCTCTAACTGTTAAAACGCCTTAAATCCAACTTCCTTTCCCGGTCACTCTCTCTCTCTCACTCTCTCTCTCTCTCTCTCACACCGTGAAAACGGCTAAATTCATCCCTCACATTACACTTGCTAGCGAGCCAGATAATCTCTCTCTCTCTCTCTCTCTCTCTCTCTTCTCTCTCTCTCTCTCTCTCTCTCTCTCTCCTCTCTTCTCTGTTTCAACTTCCAACAGAAACACCTGGTTTCCGCAAAACTAAAACCCACTCATAGCTCCCAAAATCACTCATCTCCACCCTCCAAAACTGCTTTCACATGGAAGTATCGGAAAAACCAGTGGTTTTGATCACCGGCTGTTCGCAAGGCGGTATCGGCCATGCTCTCGCTCAAGCTTTCGCTTCAGAGAAGTGCCACGTCATCGCCACCAGCAGATCTGCATCGTCCATGAAGGACCTCGCAGACGATTCAAGGGTTTCTGTTAAAGAACTCGATGTTTCGTCTGAAGAAAGTATAAAAACAGTGGTGAAAAGTGTGAACGATGAGTTTGGTCGAATCGATATACTGGTTAATAACGCCGGAGTTCTCTGCGTTGGCCCGATTGCAGAGATCCCGCTTTCGGCGGTCGAGAACACGTTTAATACTAATGTTTATGGTAATCTCTGTTTGTTAAACTCTAATCTTTTATCTGTTCGATTTTATAGAGGAGATTTTTAGTTGTTATAGAGTATTTTGCATTGAGAAGTGTGGTATTTGATCTTGTTTGCTGATTATTTTGTTTTCGATTTGATTCTGGATTTGATGTTTTATTGAGAGATCTTAGTTCTCATTTTTTTATATGAATGTTGAGTGTACCATCACCAAATTCTCCAATAATCAAAATTTTGGGAAAATTTTCTGCAGAGGTGTTCTGCTGAACTTTTCACCAAATATTCGCTAGATTCGTTGATTCTCCAATTTTTTCTCAAATATTTCCGAAGTTTTATAATTGTGATACATGCTTTGATCATAATTCACATTATTATTAGTTTTTTTTTTAATTTATTATTTTTTCTTTTTTAAGATTGTAAATTGTTAATGCATATGGATTATATTAATAAGATCATTTTTATAATATCTACTTTTTCCAAATTTTCCCCAAATTTATCCCAATTAAACAGAACTGATGCCCCACCGAATGATTGCTAAATCCGAACTTGGTCACTATGATTGAGTGTTATGAGTAGATTTTGTATTTTTTTTGTTCTTGTTTTATAGGTAAGCTGGGGTCGAATCTGGGATCTTGAGGGAGTTGATTTTGTCTTACAGAATTGTGCAAGATGGGGAATTTAAATTTAGTAGAATTTGCATTGAGAAACAGGGTATTTGATCATGGTTGGTGATTGTTTTATTTTGGATTTGATTCTGCTTTTGATATTTTATAGAGAGATTTTAGTTCGCATTGTTTTGATATGGATGTTGAGTTTTTTTAGTTGATTTTGCGCTATTGTGCAAGATGGTGAATTTAGTAGAATTTGCATGGAGACTTGTGGTATTTGATCGTGATGGCTAAATATTTCATTTTGGATTTGATTCTGATTTTGATGCTATGCAAATTGTTGAATTATCTGTAACGCAATTGTAGTTCAGCTTGGTTTTGAGGTTGCGTTTATGGCGGGACATCAGTTCATTGTTCAATTAATCACATTGAAGTTAACTGAATTGCTGAATTCAGTTGTATTTGGACACTGATCTCTGCTTTTGTGGTTAATCTGGAATACTATTGGTTCGATGTCCATTAAGCTGTTGAAATTAGTACCGTCATGATCATAGTTATGTTCCATTTTTTGGGCTTGGCTGTTTTGTAGTTATTAATAACGGTTGGTTTTAGAAAATTATATATATATTTTTATGCATGAACTAATTCGTACAATATTGTCATGGAACCGTATTAACATGCTGGCTTGTTTTGCTTTTACGGTTTGCCGGTTATAACACAATGTAATCATGGCTGCCCATGTCTTAAGTTACAGAGCCCCTGCTTTGTATACAAGCCAGCTTAGATTTTTATTATTTATTGTTTCTCAAATATGGTTGGCGTCCATTTTTTGTCTATCTGCTAAACAATCATGAGCTTTAGGTTTTGGGCCATCCATTGATCTAAGGTCAGCCTGGATTGGGTGTTACACCAAATGGCTACTACTTGATTGTTATTTATGTTTATGGGTTTCCTGATTAATAGTCTCAGTTTGCAATAATGTAATAATATATTTGTGTGGATAAGCAGCCCAGGTGGTTTTGTGTTTGTGGATTTGATTAGCTTTCATTGGAATTTAAGAGTGGGTCTTTGAATAAATGACTTTGAACTGGAACATTGACAATATGATTTGATTAGAGTAGTTCGACGCGAACTATAATTTATTTATTCTTTGTCCAACTATAGGTCTTTATTATAATATATGGGTTCAAGGGAAATTTGACTGATACCCCTTTGGGTGGATACCAATAGAGGTATTATGGGTTCAGATGGAATATTGACTGATATCCATTGGATGGATACCTATAGTGGTATTAATGAGCTTGAAATATGTGATAAATTGTGTAATTTACAGCTGCATAACAAATGGTTACAATGACTAATATACAAGTATTGGGTAGGATTTAGGAAGTCGGCAGCTTACCCAAGCCTTTCACTGCAAAAAGTATGGCTCAGCTAGTCATGACAGAGTGAAGGTGTGGTCAGTACCCTTCATCGATGATGAGATTGGAGTTTAATATCTATCTACTGGAAATATGTATTAAATGAAACTACCATTGTTTGAAAACTGGCAGAGCCTATTACTTCTCATATGTGGTATTATACGCAGGATTAATGGACTATCACCTCTCCACTACAGATAGAGTCATGATAGAACCATTTTTAGCCCACTCGGCATGTGTTTTAGTAACCCAAGCAATCAAAGTGGTAACTCATATATTGAACTCAAGTGGTCCCAAAGTTTAAGCTCATTGGGTAATTTGAGCAACCCGATCTATCCACTCGAATATGGCCAGTTAGCATATCTTTTTAATGGTCAATATATAAGTGCACGAATCGGACAATTCTGAAACAATCAGACAATTACAATCCTCTGGTAAGTGTGATTCTTTGGCCGAGACATGCCAATGATGGGATCGCATGCATACTACTTTGATTGATCAAAGGTGTATGCTAAATGGCTTAAAAGTGGATTGTCATACTCCTATCTGTTTACAAGTAGTGATATGAGTCGGGTCCTTGATATACATGCATTTATGTTGGATCCTTGATATACATGCATTTATGTGTAGCAATTGTCAACAGTGTTGTGTGGGAATTTATTTCTTTTTTACATCTTATAATAAATTATCTTCAATGTCCCTGCTTGTTGTTAGGATTGTGTTCGCTGAATGAATTGGATTCTCTGTTATTTATTCTCGTGGATCTTATGCAATGGGATTTTATAGCATATCCATTCTTTATCTCCTTTTCATTGTGCACTGCTGACTATATTAATTTGTTAAGAAGTGATCTTCATGTTTTTCTGTACCCCAATAAACTAAAAGATATATATTCTTCAGGATATCACAAACAATTGGTGATTTAATGACGGTAGGATCATTCAGTAGCCATCTTCACAATCATAGGCTTGCACAACTTAGAATTTGTATATAGAATTAAGCGAGGGTATACCTAAAGGATAAAATAAGCAAGAAAAATATTACTAAGAATCTTTTTGAAAAAATATGGTGAAATTACTGCTACTACACTACTATTATGATATTATATTTGAACATCATATTACGTAGAGCGCATTTGGAAATTTCACTAAACAATGCTAAACCTTTGTATTATGTTACTCCAGAAATAAAATTCTTTTAATGGAAGTAAAAGGAATAGAAGAAAAAATATGGTATTATCTACGCCCTTGACCGGATCATCTGCAACAAGGTAAAAGAGGTCAAAAAAGAGAGATTGACTTTGGTCACCTGCATCAACAGATGGGATACTCAATCATGCACTTGTTTTGCCTCCTGGCACACATCCTTGATTAATCTGTTTCTTCCAAGTGATTGACCATCATGTGATCTTACTTATCCTAAAAGGGACACCCATCAACGAATCAGTACCATCCAATCCAAGCACTTCAAGGTGGACCACACATTACATATGAACAACCATCTATATTAAAGAGCCTGGATTTAATGGTTAAAATCCTTTGATTGGAACCAATTTTAGGCTAACATCAGCTCACATGATGTTATGCAATTGGATGGTTTAGAGAAGATGTATGCCACGTGATAAAACAAAGTGCACAGTTGAGTGTCCCATCTATTGATGCAGGTGACGCCCCATTAATGGCCCTGCTCATTTAGTCATTCTGCTTGGTCATTAATTTCTTCATTTTATAGTCTTTTGACTCTTAGTGTTAATCTCATCACTAAAATTACAAACTACAGTTTTCCCTGATTACTTTCTTTGTTATCTGTGTAAAGGTCCAATGAGGTTAATTCAAGCTGTTGCACCCCAGATGGCGACCAGGCGAAAGGGTAAGATAGTAAATGTTGGAAGTGTGTCTGCTTTGGCTCCTGGACCATGGGCGGGTGTTTACTCTGCTTCTAAAGCTGCCCTTCATGCCTTAACTGATAGCTTGAGGTTTGTAAATTCCTCATGCTTTGTTCTTTCTTCTAATTCAAGTTATGTGATTAGATACGTACATTAATTCATAGTTCTGGTTGTAATACGCCTATCTTGTTGCCTATCTTGTGGGTACAAGGTCGGATATGAAAATGCATGCTTTATGTGAATGCATTGAGGTCCGAAATAACAAAACAAGTGGGTTGACAATAGAATGCCTTACTGAAATGAGGATTTGTTTTCTTAGTAGTGAACACGGCTGAAACAGGTTTATTATTTACTGATATGATTCAGCAGGTTTTACCAAAATGTACTGCCTCTTCGATGGAGGAGATCGTCAAAGAGTGAGAACAGCTTAGACCCCCTTAGTCTTTGTATTATTATCTTTGGTGTTGGGGATCTTTCCTGGGTGTACCATTTGTAGCTCTTTTCTTTCTTTGATTTTTCTCTTTGCTTTCTTTTCGGTCTTTGTTGTATTTTTTTTTCTTGGACCGAGCTCCTTGTTCGGCGCCCTTGATCCGCTGTATTTTTCATTTCATTAACGTTAAGCTAGCACTTTTACTGATCAATATATATATATATATATATATATATATATATATATATATATATATATATATAATTCTGCAGTATTTGCCGCCAACAGTTGCTGGAATGTTGTAGAACTCTGCATGATCATTTTAAGTATAAGAATTGTGCTTAACAATAGTGTACATCAGTGCACAATTCTCAGGGAAAAAAAGCACAATGTTTTGTGGGGTCAGCTGCAAAAAGCCAGAAAGAAATTTGGATAAAAGAGAAAATTGCAGAATATCATTTGAGATAGTATGGACATGTTCATCTGAGGCCAGAAACAGCCCATGTACATAGGATTAAGACGGTACAAACTCAAAGAAAGAGAAAGACCAGTGAAGACCTAGAGGGAAGAAATGGAAGTGATGTGAAGGATTGCGGAGTAACATAGAATTTTGCATGAATAAAAATAATCGAGAATTGAGAATTCCAAAGTTGACCCAATTAGAAAGGATATAAGGCTATGATGGTTATTCTCCAAGATGTAGGGGACACATCGGAACATCTTTGTTTACTACTTTATATACAGATGATGGAATGTATTCCATTTAGCTCATTTTCAGAAATCATATAAACTTCATGATGCAATAATTCTGAATTCTGTACGATTGATATTTACATGCATAATTTTTTATGGGAGCTGAAACTTGCACACGATATTTTATATGCATAATTTACTGTGGCAATGCTTAAAAAGGACTTTGTTATTTTTAGGATCTGTGCCACGTGGAACACCATCTAAACCGTCTTATTCGAAAACCATGATGTAAAGATATTTGAGGCGAAAAATTGGTACGAAACATGATCTCTATCATCTGATTTGCCAGAGTCAACCATTGAGTAAGATGATGGCCTTTGACTGTATTCAATCAGATGATAAAGATCACATTTCATGCCAATCATTGGCTTCAAAGATCTTTCCGTCAGGGTCTTCAAATCAGACGGCTTAGATGGTGCCACGGTAAAAATCTCATGTGCAAGTTTTAGCTCCCATTTTTTCTCCTAGTATTTTGTAAAAGTAGTTAAAACAACTAGGACAGATCAGTAAGTTATTTGAGTTGCCTTCATAAATTCGTTGATAACTTGCGAGCATGATTGACCTAAGAGATCACCATCAATTAATTAGCATTAACAAGAAAGAGTGAGAAATCTTGTTCTACCAAATTTTGATCCTATTAACCTTTCTCTTTCTGTCTCAATGCAGATTGGAACTCCGGCCTTTCGATGTCAATGTGATAAATGTGGTACCTGGTGCAATTACTTCAAACATAGCGAATTCTTCCATAGCCAATTACAGCAAGTTCCCCGAGTGGAAGATATACAAACCATTTGAGAGAGTGATCCGAGCAAGAAGCGAGTTCTCACAAAATATTAATGCTACTCCCGCAGATGAGTTTGCGAAGAAAACAGTGGCAGTCATACTGAAGAAAAATCCACCAGCATGGTTCACATATGGCAGCTATTCCACTAGTTCAGCCATCCTTTATCACCTACCACTCTTTGTCAGAGACTTCATTCTCAGGTGGGCAATGAAAGCTTGAAGATTTGCATTCTTGGTTGCCAATATAGAATTGATCATTTGAATTCGAAATAAATTTAGTCACTTAAGGGCTTATGGCTTAGGGTTTATAACCTGCATGTGTTGTTACATAGTGACCAATCCATGGAAACAGTGACATCATTTTCTCTTTATCCCTTAGAAGGGGACTCAAATTAAATTGAAATTGGGCTTGAGTACCAGATTTTGGAGGTTAAAAGGTATGGGTGATGTTGCGAAGAAAAAAGTCAAAACTGTTATTCTCTCTTGCTTGTGTTTTGTGGTTGAAGACATACTGACCAAATTCTCGGACTTTTTGAAAAAAGTCATAAATAATTCGCGATTTTTTGAAAAAAGAATAAAATTATAATTCTTCATGACTTTTTCTAATACTTGTGAATTTCAAGAATTATTTGCAAATTTAAAAATTATTCACGAATTTCTCGAATTTTATACAATTTTTTTTTTTCAATTTTGAATTGTTTTATTTCTATAATTTTGCCAAATTTTCGGGATTTTTTCCAAACAATTTATTCCCCACCCCGACTTGGCCACTATGGTTGGAGATTAGTATTCCGCTCCTAGACCACTCTTCCGCCTGGAACGTGTTTGGTAACCCTTCATGGAGCTGGCAGATAATGCTATTATTGTGATAACTGATAAGGGTTGTGACATCTGTAATTTGTCATAATATATATATATATATACTTACTACTATATAAAAGTACAAATAATTTCTGTCAATTTTAGTGTTTTCATATTTTTAGTAACAAAATACCCCTAAGCTACTCCATCTACCCTCATCTTCTTCCTTATGTATCCCTATCCTTACTACTATATGAAAGCTAAAATAGTTTCTCTCAATCTTTGTTTCCACACTTGCCCTTTTAGTATGAATATATTGATCGCTTTGAATCATATGATGGAGATTATTTTTCGTCTCAATCTTCTATATAGTTGATCTTGACATCCTATTTATATCATCAAGCGGTAAAATTTTTATTTCAGTTGACACACAACCAAAAAAGTGACTTTAAAATCAAATGACATACATCACTCTCAAACATGATTTTAATATCATTTAAAAAGAAAACCGACAGTCTAATAATACTCTCATGATACCAAGATCATTTAGGTAAAAGATGGGGATAAAAAATGATCTCCATCTTTAATTCAAAGCGGTCATTTCATACCTACTAGAGGATATTGAAGAGGTCACAATTTTAAGGGTTGCAAATAATGATACTCAAATAGAATCCCTTTTCTAACGAGAATACGTAAATAATGGTATCCAAATAAGTTCTCTTTCTTTTCTTATTTTTAGTACCTTCAAAGAAACCTATAAAGTTAAGGGAATTAACAATTTTGCTATAAAAGTTATCTTTCCTTCCTTATTTTTAGCACCTTCAAAGAAATCCACAAAGTTAAGAGAATTAACAATTTTACCATAAAATATTTGACTTGCTTTGAATTATGTGACATAGATCACATAAAAATAGCCCAAAAATTAAATTTGAGCATGATGTATGTCATATAAATTTAGGGCTATATTTTGGGATCTACACCTTATGAAATAAAAAATGATCATCTAATGGTAAGCCAATGATATCAAGATCCCTTATGTGGAAGATTGGGCCGAAAAATGATCTCCATCAACTAATACAAAGAGTCAATGGTTTTTTACATAGGTGCCCTCTAAGATTCCGCGGGTGTTAATAAAACTACCAAAATAATAATTTATTGGAAAGTTGAAACCCTCTGAACCACGATTAATGTACCCTTGATAAAATCTTGTCATTTACCTAATCGGATTCGAGCCCAAAACTTGCACTCATACGTATGTTGGTCGTAAGACTTAGGGGAGCACTTAACTTTATATGACTTAGACAAATATATGATACTTCTACGTAGGGCTCTCAACAGATCGACTTTTTTATTGGGCTAGGTACTAAACTTGGGTTATTCAGCTAAGTCAGGCATGAAGTATTAGACACAATCTATAGGTATGGTTGGGTCGGGTTAAGAAAAAATTTGGTCGACTAAGCTCGAGTTACAAGATTTTATATAATAATAATTAATAATAATAATAATAATAAAATAGAGTGTTTTCAACCAGGTCAAGTCAGGTGTCAGGTCGGGTTGGGCATATACACTCGACCCTTCAGGTTAAGGTCGAGATACGTGTCAGGTCGGGTTTGGTCGACTAAGCCCGAGTTACAAGATTTTATATAATAATTAATAATAGTAGTAGTAGTAATAATAATAATAAAATAGAGTGTTTTCAATCAGGTCAAATCAGGTGTTAAGTCGGGTTGGGCATATACACTCGACCCTTTAGGTTAAGGTCGGGTTGGGCATATACCCTTGACCCTTCGAGTACTAGGTCGAATCAGGGTGCATCATCAGGCCAGGTCAGGTAAGCATATGCCATTTACCAATCGAACAGTCAAACCTTTAACACGACCCATTGGCAATCCTATTTTTAAGTTCTAAATTATATGTTTATTTTTATTTTTTAATATTATTTTAACATAAATATGATTTATATGATGATCATTTGAATCATGTGAATTTAAAATGATGGCATGCATATAAAATTAAGGTTAGAAATTTTATATATGGGATACCATTTTGACACAATATACTGATACATGGTGCAAGTGATTATTATAAATCTTTTGTCACATTTTTCAGTTAAATTTTTTATTTTGGCACCATGTGTAATGCACATGCATTTTTATGAGATTTATAGTTAATGATTCTAAGCTTTTAACTATATAACTAATAAATCGATTGAATGTCAAATGACATGAGGTGATCTGCCAATTGAATGAATCAAATTCTTTTACATGTTCCAAAAATTAGTAAGCTACATGACTTTGCCCTTTTGATGGTATGCCCATGATCATATTTTCGTGTGCCAAATGATTTCCAGTTATTTTGGGGATAAAAGATTAAAACGAAAATCGAATCGTACTATTTATAATGATCGAATTTTTAATGGTACTATAACCAATAACCATTAACTATTGTGAATCAGAAGATGGAGATCGTTTGTCGCACAATCTTCTCCATAATGTATGGGATCATGGGTGTACCAATAATCAACTTTTTATTTCAGGTGTTGCATGTTTCAAAACGTGATCGAAAATCACGTTTGAGTATGATGTGTGCCCCATAATTTTCGATCATTTTTTTGTGATGTATGCAATAGAAACCATAAATTGACCGTCTGATGGTACACCATTGGTCTCAAGCTCTATTATGTGAAAGATTTAAAAGAAAATCGATCTCTATCATCTGGTTCACATCAATTAATGATTTTTCGAATGTAGTGCACTTAGAAATCTGATTGGTATAATTAGAGTTATCCTTTAAAGGAAAGACTTGGTATTTGGAGGACTTATGCCAAGTGGAAACTTCATCTTAGCCATCGGATTTGAAGGTCATGTTCTAAATATGTTTAATGCAAAAGATTGGTATAAAATAAAATTTCTATTATATAATTTAAATTAAAGCAATCAAATATGGATGAGATGACAACCATTTATTGTGTTAAGTCATATGATAGAGATCGAAGATCTTTAGAATATGACATTTAAATAAGAGGATTTCGATGGTGTCTTCACATTTATATTAACATGTGCAACGCACGTGCACTTCTACTAGTATATATAAAAGGGGTTTGGTATTCCCCTTAAAAATATATGTACATTTTCCTAGGTTGGCAGTAGAAGATTGACCCTTGCACCATCCTAGCTACACTGAGTCGGATACATAATACTAACTTCTCCATCAAATCAAATCGCAAATCCGTGAAAACTCGTTCTTTGACCATTCACTGATTTGGTGCTCAAAAATATTTGTGCAGCTCTGAGATGATGAGGGAGATTAACAGTGCACCCCACCTCCTGTGCACTGGTTGGGCACAAAATACCAATTCTTATCAATAATGGGTGAACGGTTGAGCGTACTCTAATTTTTGAGGAAATTAGAGATAACTCTTTTCGGGCAAAGAGAAGCTCTTTGGCTTCGGCGGGAAACTACTTTATTGTTTTGTAATACAGATCCTTGCCCCATTTGCTGTTTTAAGTGATAAAACTGCCCTCTACTGTTCTCTGTCAAAGCAAATAAAAATTTGCTCTGACGGAGAGCAGGAAAAGAGTTGCTTCTGCTCTATAAGAGCTAACCCAAACACAACCTTATGAAGTTTATGAAGGGTCTTTTACTCCATGAATCTTTTTGTCAAAAGTTGACATTCAAAAGACATGGACCCCCTAAAAAACTGTAAAAGAAGAAACTTTTTGACAGGGTTTGGTTACCATAAGGCTATTCATAAGCTTGGTGATGGAATTGACTGTCCTCACCTCTATCTTTACAACCTTGTGAATAGCTTTTAGCCATTGATCTTCGAAAGAAAAGCTGACCTTCACATATTTTCATAGTTCCTAACATTTTAAGAAATACTAGGCTCTTCATAGACCTCACAATCTGATGATGTTGGTGATTTGAAGATCGGGGTTTGGGAGGCTTTAAGGACTTTGAGGTTGTCTGGGAATGTTGCAACCTTTAGGCCGCAAGTTCAATCCATCATTACGCATCGTTTAAAAAAGAGTACCTTTATTTTTACCCACAGATTCTTTGAGTTCACCCATGCTCCCACGTGCGTCTAAAATAAACCAAAAACCCACCCCAAAATTTGTGAGCAAAATACACCTACTGTTTCCTTTCAATACACCCACTTATTCATACAAACCTTTCGAGCTTTTCTTTCTCTCGTTCCCGCACTACGACCTCTTTGACCACTGAGCATTCCTCATGCTCTCACATTTGTTCTTCTTCGCTCAGTTGGACACCCACAACTGTCTTCTTCTTTTTTTCGGTATACCCATTTACTTTTTTCTTCCTCTCGTTTTGGTTTTGATTTCGTGTTATTGGAAACATCAAGCATGAGTTCAAAAGACGCGGATGATAGCTCCAAAGAGCTAGTATCCTATGATGATGATTTGGAGTTTGGATTGTGCATGAATTTAACAAAACAAAAAAAGAAATTGTACTGTAGAAAGGCCATGATCAGCCCATCTCATGGTTTATTGAGAGGGGAGGAGGGGGGGGGTGGGCTGCTTCCTTAGAGCTAAGAGATTTCCTTAAACTATGGGATTGTTTTGTAGACATTATAAATTGCCATTTTCGTAAGAACAATTATAGTCACCAAGTGGGTGCCCATGATGACATGAGAAGTTGGCACGTAGTATAAAAGAAAGATTTGGCAATTGGAAACTTGTGTCATGTATCTACCTTGTTTGATTTTAAGTCCATGATTTAAAGATCCTTGTGTAAAAAATTAATACAATTCGACGATTAATTTAATTCAATGTAGTGTGGTTTGATTATCAAACCCTACAGAAAAAAGTTATGTTGGATTTAACAGCAAAGCAAAAACTATTGGAGGATTTTTTTTTATCAAAAAAAAAAAACTGTTCTGTGGGTCTGACGATGGGCACTCACTGTCAGAGTTTTTTTAAAAAAATCTACCTTCTGACGGTGGGTGCCCACTGCCAAGTATATGTATGTGATGGTGGGTGCCCACCGTCGGTTTTATGTATGTGACGGTGGGTATCTATCGTCAGACCCACAAAACAGTTTTTTTTTTTAATATCTCCCAACAATATTTTTTATTGTTAAATCCAACCTCAAGAAAGAAATGGTCTAACAGTGAGTGCCCACTGTTAGGTATATGAATGTGATAGCAGACACCCACGTGAGGCCATCAGTGAATGAATTCCAGTAAGGCACATCACTGGAGTTCATCCTCTGATAGTATGACGGTGGGTTTCTATTGCCACTTTTGCTTCTTTGATAGTGGGTTCCTACCGTCAGAGGGAATTTTTTTTTTTTTTTAAAACACTATGACAGTGAGTGTCCACCGTCAGTTATATGTCTATAACAGTGGGTGCCCTCCGTCAGACTCACAAAATAATTTTTTTTTTAATATCCCCCAATACTTTTTTCATAGAGTATTTTGATTAACTATAGATGCATAATCCAATCTACATTAGGCTATTTTTTCCTTGAGTTCTATGCTTTTTGGGATGATAGCATGTCCTCCCTATAAATAAACCTTATAGAATTACTAAACCAACAATATTCCTACTAATTTGATATTCTTTGGGTAGCACAGTGAGGGATATTAAAGAATAAGTAATTCACCGAGTCCCCTATTTTCTTATTTGTAATGTGTGGTTGAAGGAAATTAAAACTGATAGTACTTCCTTGAAACTAATAGTGCTTTCAACTGTCAACTCTTCATAGCTCACTGGTAAGATATAAAATTTTGACTTAAAAATTTATATATTAGAATTCTATGCTTTTTGAGATGGTAGCATATGCCTCCCACAAATAAATCATGTGGAATTTTTTTTCCCATTTTGTTTGTAATGCGTGATTGATGGGCTTTTGAAAGATTCATTTGTATGATAGGAGATTGGGAAAGGTGGGAGAAGGAAATTGATTAAATGACTCTTCAAGTTATAAATTTGCCTCTAACATTAAAAGTGCTCAGATAAAGAAGTTTCAATTCTACTAACAAGTTAAATGACAGTCATACACAAAAGTGCTCAGACAAACAAGTTTCACCTCTACTAACAAGTTAACTGATAACAATACAATATACAAAGAAACACTATATATACATATACAAAAAAAACTGTACAACATCCCATATCACTCCAACTTTCACTCTACTCCAAGTTTCACTTCGGTGAAATTCTCCTTTTCCGTGGAGGATTTCAGCGTCTTGTTGATGTTGCTTCGACACTCGGACTTGTAGTGATATCAGTGACGATGGGTGCATTGACTCTCGGACTTGTAGTAGTAGTCTTGTTGATGTTGCTTCGACACTCGGACTTGTAGTGATATCAATGACGGTGGGTGCATTGACTCTCGGACTTGTAGTAGTAGCCTGTGAGAAAGGTAAAGAGTCGAATCGGTGCTCATCGCGTACCCTCTTCATGACCTAAATCATGTACCCAATGTCTTGATTTACACCGGTAGCTATCAAATCCTTTAACAACATCAATGCCCTATCTCTGTGATGTACCCATTCCTTCGAGACATCGTTGACATCATGTATACTTTGGGATGGCTTCAAACTCTGCGATGGTTGGGGTCAGCGAGGTACAAATGAGAGCATTTCATGTACCACTCCATATAACCCTCCATAATGGCCCCACTATAGGTTTGAGCATCACGATCCTTTACGGATAATTGGTGACTGCGTTGTCGTTCAAAAATTTTCGAAGCAACTCGGTAATATACAGTATATGTCTTCGCAGTTTCCTCTAATACTCCTATGCTGCCTAATTTATCGGCAATAATTGTGTAGCCTAACAGATAAAGAATGTATCCCCTTGCAGCACAGTCAAGCTGATCATCAGATGCATCATCAGGTATCTGGCTCAAACGAGAACGCAACCATTTTAACCAGAAAGCTTTTCCCTTGCATCGTTTGTGATTCAATTTTTTTATCACAACATCGGCATCAATACCGAATGCTTGAAAACACGTGTCAATCTCTCAACCAAGACAAATACTAACACACGATTGATGATCCTAAATGCAACCCTAGCAAGCAACAAAAACTCAATTATCTTGATTCTACGTTTAAACTTTAGAGACCTTTCAATGATGGACCAGACATTGAGTTTGGCTGAATGTTGTATGCAACGAAGCGTACCTTAATCTTACATCAAGCAACAACAAAGTTAGTAAGATAATTATAATTATGTACACATATTTTAAATATTTTACATGAATTGAATGTTGCTGCTTACTTACTTTGTTAACCCATAGATCGTGGGGAACATGATTTCTATACCATTGTAGAAGCAAAGTGTCCGTATGACCTCCGGGAAATGGTCATATTATCCTCGACTCTAGTTTAGGCTGACTCAATGTCTGCCTCTTGCATTTTTCCTTCTTTTTCGGAACTCGAGCTAGTTCTTCGCCTTCTACTCTTTCCTTCACCCTCTCATCTTCACCCACTTCCACTTTCTCATCGACCCTCTCATGTTCAGCTCCTTCACCCACTTCCACTCCCTCACCTTCACCTTCACGCACTTCCACTCTCTCGCTTACACCTACTTCCACTCTCTCCTCCACCATCTCATCTTCAGCTCCTTCACCTTCACCCATTTCCACTCCCTCACCTTCACCTTCACCCAATTCCACTCTCTTCCACACTCCCCTTCCTAATCCCTTTTACCTCCCCGATAACGCATGCCGCACTCCCCTCTTCCAAAATTTCTTCCACCCTCCCCTCTACTTCCATAGCATCCACTCTCCCCTCCTCAATAATTTCTTTCACCCTCTCCTCCCCGCTAGTTTCTTCCACACTCCCCACTCTAATAATCTCTTCCACCACCCCTTCTACCACAGTCTCCTCCTTCACTCTCTCTTCTTTCACTCTCTCTTATAATATTCTCCCTTCTTCCATCTTTGCATCTATTCGAATATAACTATTGCTGGAGCTTCAACAGCTATTGCTAAAATTTTGAAATTATCAACAACAATTTCAAATTCTAAAGACCTTTCTTTGGATGCTCTTTCGATTCGGGCTTTTGTAAGCCTTCTTTTATAGCAAGTCGTAGGTCGTTTACGAAAATCATACATTTCATAATCCGACTATCAATCCAATCACATCATCGACGATTGGTTTGGAACCACAACAAAAACTGAGTACTTTTAAATCCACCCACCAAATCTTTGAGTTCAACCAAATCAATGTGTTTTAATGTGGGTAAACTCAAAGATTTGTTTGATGGATTTAAAGGTACTCAGAATATAGAAATAACTAAATATGTTGAACAATTAACGAACTCTATCAAGATCTTCAATTTGATATGTAGATTATATAAAATAAATACAAAAATTGAAATTACCTCGTACCGTTGACTGTCGTTGCCCCACAAACCCTAACAAAAACTCAGAGGGTTTCTTCGCTGCTCTTCAAATATTAATCTTCATTCGTTCCTCACGTTCTTGCAGCGCGAGAAGAAGTTTGGGGAAGATGATGTGGGTGTATAGTCACGAGTCCAAAGAGGGTTCGTGCACCCAGGCACCCACTAAAATCATTTATAACGTTGCACATCACGAAAAAGACGATAGGGGAAGATGATGTAGGTGTACAGCCACAGAAAATGAATCGATTTAGAGGGCCTCGGAAGAACGGAATTCAAATATGGCGTAAACGCGGGAAGAGGAGGAGGGAAGACGATGTGAGTGTATAGTAAAAGAAAATGGTGGGTAGATTCGAATATTTAAAAAATAAATTGATTATATGGGTGGAACTAAAGATTCAGTTTGTCTAAATCGTACACTCACTTATTTGGGCAAACTCAAAGAATTTGTGGGTGGAAATAAAGGTATTCTTTAAAAAACTATATTTTTACAACCCAAAAAACCTTTTCAACTCCGATTTTCTGTGTTAAAACTGTTGATTACTTTGAATCAGGCGATTGATATCATTTTACATCCCTATCTTCCACACATTAGATCTTCAGATCACGGGCTTACAATCAGGCAATTAGATGTTGATTTCACATGGAACAGTTCCCGAAAAGTGAACTTGATCATGAGAATAAAACATGATTCAAATTCACTTTTTGAGATGTGTGTCATATGGAATAAATATTTGACTAACTAATTGTAGACCTATGATCTCAAGATCTATTGTATGGAAGATATGACCAAAAATGAACTCCATTGGCAGATTGCAAGTAGTCAACGGTTTTAGCATGTGACACCCAAGTTGAAAAGAAAGAATCTCTAGCACAAAATAAAGGCAGATTGCAAGTAGTCACAGACCACTCAACGGACTGCTGATGTGGATGCAAGCACAGCGCAGCCAACAATGCTGATGTGGCTCGATCCAAAGCCACTAACTTTTGATAAGGATTCGCTCACCAAAAGGTGCTTTTAAACAATTTTGGATTTTTTGTAAATATCACCTATGTTATGCTGAAATTGTATAAAACCCCCTCAGTTATGCCTATTTACACTGTACCCCATACTTTTATGTTTCCTTTACAAATGTCCCCCTGTCGTTATATGACAGTTAATTAGGCGTCATTTCTTCAATTGAATGACGCATTTACCCTTAGTTAACGTTATAAACAAAATTGTCATTGTTTTTTTCAAAACTTTGACCGCTTTTTAAACGATGGATAAACATCGGATCATGCCCAAATTTTTTGGGTAGAACATAATTGACCTCCTCTAAGTTGTCATGTTACCCAATTTTCACATAGGGTTTCACATGATGCTCACTTGGTTCTTAACGATGGTAGGGTCGGGATGGTACCAACAGAGGTAACATTTTAGCGTTGCTCACGAGCCAAGTGAGCGTCATGGACACCCAAATCGAAAATCAAGTAACACAGCAACTTAGAGGAGATCAATCATGTTCCACCCAAAAAATTTGGGCAGGATCAGATGCTTATCCATCATTTAAAATGCGATCAAAGTTGAGAAATATATAATGGTCATTTTATATAATGTTAACTAAAGGCAAAGGCATCATTTAATTGAAGAAATGACGCCTAATTAGCTGCTGTTTAACGACAAGGGGGTGTAAAGGAAACATAAAAGTAGTGGGTATAGTATAAATAGGCATAACTGAGGGGGTTTTATGCAATTTCAGCATAACACAGGGGTATTTGCAAAAAACCCAACAATTTTTAGGTTAACTCTATTTGCACCTACTAAAATCTAGACCACCCTACCTGAAAATATTAGTGGCTTTGGATCAGCCAACCGAGATTTTTTTTCGCCCTAAGGAAAATGTTCAGGTCCGATTGGTAGAACTTGATTTCATGTTCAATTAGATTTGCAGCCGTTGGATATGAAAGAATCCCAACTACATGTCGTCATGGAAACTGTGAAAGTCATTAGGGTACCTCTATTCTCGCCTACACAATCTCCGAAAGCACCCATGTTTTTATAGCAAGTACAATCTTTCTCCAAGGGCACCCACTTAATAAAATGTATTTTTTAGGAGGGAGGGGGGTTAGACAAATGTGCACCCACATAATTTCTCCTTTGGGCCACTCACTTATCTTAAGTGGGTCACCTTCTTCATCTTTTTCGGCAATGTTCTTCTCCGACCACCTTCTTCCCCGGCCATTGCTCATCGATATCAACAAATCACCATCTTGTTCTTCTTTTTATTTTTATTCTTCCTTCGGCAACTTTTCTTCTTCTTCTTCTTCTTCTTCTTTTTCTTCTTGAACGACAATTTTTCTTCTCTGACAAATCGCAACATTACCGAACTACCAACTACAATATGAAAAAAAAAAAAAAAAAAAAACCTATAACACAGAATCTAAATCTGATAAACTCTAAAAATTCTAATTCCAAAGAAAACTATCGTTGAACATGTGGTAAGTACCCACTATCAATTGTAAAAAGCTGGCAATGAGCTCCCATTGCCAGTCCCTTATATCTAACAATGGGTTATCACCATCAGATTATTACATCTGACGGTGGGTGTCTACTGTCACAAGTTCAGAGTATTTTGTTTAAAGTTTAAGACTTTTTTTTAGGGTTTCTTAGACGAAAGATGAAGATGAGGAAGGTTTTATGAATTTTCAGTGTAGATTAGGAAAAATGAGGAGGGAAAGAAGAGGATGTCTTGATCATGCCGGCAAGGATCAAAATTTTGGCCGAAATTTCGATTTTGGGCATGACTGAAACCGATAATTTGGACCGAAATTTTGATCCTTGCATGCCAGTGTCGTCGTCGCGCCGGAGTTGAAGAAGAAGATGAAAAAAGAAGGTTTTATAGTGATGCCGACATCGTTATTGCGAAGGTTGGAATTAAGGAAAAAGAAGAACAAGGTGATTCAATCTTGAGAATTTCAAATTCAAGTATTTTAAATTTAGGTGTTTTAAATTCAAAATTTGAAATATTTGAATTTGCAAATCTCTTGTTTGGATGTTTTAGCATTGCATTAGAATTTGGATCAAGAATTTATAGATACTTTATTTGACTATTTTTTTTTATAAAAATAATTTATATTTCAATGGTTTCCTTCATTCTATGTAGGAGTGGAAGTTCGATGAACCGAACTAAAATCGAAACTGAAAATTTCGATTTCGATGTCGGTTCACCTAAAATCGAATCAGAACAGAAATGTTTTAAATTCAGTTAACTGAACTCCCCACCCCCTGAACCGAAACAAAATCGATCTATTTTCAAATTTTTTTGAATATATATATATATATATATATATATATATATATATATATATATATATATATATATATATATATATATATTGATTTTTCAGCTTAAGGTCGGTTTTTCTTTTATTGGAAATTGATTTATCTTGTATGATAACATGAAAGTGTAATTACATAGGTGGAATAAAAATTGTGTTATTAAATCAAAGTTTGACCAAATATCAAACTTTGATTACATATAAAAATTTTCAGTACCAAAATATAAATAATATAGTAATAAGCATTATCTACTATCAAGATACACTTATCAAATTTGGACTAAAGTCAAATTTTGATTAAAAGTCAAATTTTGACCAATAAAAAATGAGACAACATATTTTAAAGTTATAAATTAAACAATAATAGATATTTTTAATTATTGTATTCCACTAATTACAATTTATAACTTTTTATAGAAAATCAAACCTTGAAAAAAGTTAAACTTTGACCAAAGAAAAATTGCACTGATACAATATAAATTTATATAGTACTAGACTCTATCTATAAACAAGTTTCGAGTTTAAATTTTGTGTAAAAGTCAAAATTTGACCTTTTAGTCAAACTTTGACTAATAAAAATGAGGCAATATATTTTAAAGTTAAAAATTAAATAATAATAGATATTTTAAATTACATTATTCCACTAATTAAATTTTATAATTTTTTATAGAAAATCAAACTTTGACCAAAGAAAAATTGCACTGATACGGTATAAATTTATATAGTAGTAGACTGTATCTATAAGCAGGTTTCGAGTTTGACTAAAAATAAATTTTGTGTAAAAGTCAGTTTGACCAAAAGTGACCAAAAGTCAAAGTTTGACTTAAGGTCAAACTATTAACTAATAAAATTAAGATTCTAATGTAACATTATAGATCAACATGGATGTTTTTGCTATAAATTGTAGGAGTCAGTTTCATAAAAAGTAAAATTTTAATTAAAAATCAAAGTTTGACTTTGAAGTCAACCTTTGACCCTTGGTTGGGATGCCTCATGCCCAACCTAACCAGATCGGTCAAGCTTAAAAATATTCGGCTCAGGAGGGTCGAACCGTACCTATGATAGCATTGGGTAATAATTTTTTATTCACATAACATAGTCAATTATATGATGATGTAAGATTTGGATTTTCAAATTACGCCTAGGAGGTGTTATTTACAAATCCAATTTTTCACATACATATATGGATTTCTAAATTCCGATGGATTTACCAAATTAAAATCAAAACACAAAAATGTGGAGCCAAACGGTGGATTTGGATTTAGGAGATCCAAATCCAAATCCACATTCCCAAACGCAGTTAGGGTTATTTTTGGGGATATGCGACATGTGGAATGAAAATTGACTCAAACATGATCTCAAGATCCATTTTGTGGGAGATCGAGGTGAAATTTGATCTCCATCATATGATCCCAAACAATTAATAGTTTTGAAGGGGTTTCCGACGTGGGTGCTTTCAGAGATTGTGTGGGGCGCTAATAGGGGTACCCTAGCATCTAGTGATGTGTTGCACACCTCTTCTTGTCTCATCTTCAGAAGATCTACACCGTCCAATTTTGTATCCACATAGCTCAAAACTAACACGAACCGTCCTACCAATGATCCGAGCTTATGAATAGCCTTTTAGCCACCGAATCCTATCAAAAGCTGACACTTACAATTTTTTGGAGTCTTGACAACTGTGAAGGTCAACCCCTGATGCAACGGATGGGATAAAGGCTCTTCGTAAGATCAATAATCTAATGAAGCCGGTTACCCTCCATCCTTGATGGGCACCATAGTAGAAAACATAGGTTCACTTGTGCACCAATGCTCAAAAACCAAGGCTTTCAAAAATGGCCTCTCCCTCCACACCACTCTCTTCAAATTTGGCCAAGAACCCAACACCATCCTCTCCAACCACGTCCTCAACATGTATGCTAAATGCAATCACATTGGACTTGCACGCCAAGTGTTCGAAGAAATGCCCGAGAGAAACCTCGTGTCGTGGTCAGCCATGATCTCCGGCTACGATCAAGCGGGCAAGCCCGCGATGGCGCTTGAACTCTTCTCTATG
This sequence comes from Chloranthus sessilifolius, assembly GCA_021018995.1. NCBI lineage: Eukaryota > Viridiplantae > Streptophyta > Magnoliopsida > Chloranthales > Chloranthaceae > Chloranthus > Chloranthus sessilifolius. The sequence continues at coordinate 115,756,693 of CM037594.1, read as the reverse complement.
ATGCATTTTCAGCCCAACGAATACATATATGCTAGCGTGTTAAGCGCCTGTGCTAACCTCTCGGACTTGGCTCGAGGCAAACGAGTTCACGCCCAATCGATAAAATCCGGTTGTGTTTCGAGTTCTTTTGTTTCGAATTCTCTTGTGTCAATGTACATGGGTTGCGGGCTATGTGATGACGCGGCCCTTGTATTTGATGGCACCATCGAATTGAATTGTGTATCTTATAATGCTATGATCTCGGGTTTTGCGGAGAATGGGGATCTTGAAAAGTGTTTGGAGATGTTTAGGATGATGCGTCGACGGGGTGTGGTTCCAGATCGGTTTACTTTCGTGGGGGTGTTTGGGATTTGTTCTAGTAGAGAAGATTTGCGGAGAGGGGCAGAATTGCATTGTGAAGCAATTAAAGTCGGGCTCAATGACACCCGTTTCGTTGGCAATTTGATTCTAACCATGTACTCAAAGTGCAATTCGATTGAGGAAGCGGAAAAAGTGTTCAAATCAATTGAAGAGAAAGACGCCATTTCATGGAACACCCTTATTGTGGCTTGTTCTCACTGCTCGGAGTACTACAAGGCTTTGAGAGCATTCCGAGAGATGAGAAAAGCCTTTGATGTAAGACCTGACGATTTCACGTATACTGCTGCTCTTGCTGCCTGTGCCGGGCTAGCTTCGATTTGCCATGGTCGCCCAGTTCATGCTCATTTGATAAGAACCAGGGTACATTTGGATCCGGGAGTCGGCAATGCACTAGTGAACATGTACGCTAAATGTGGTTGCATTGGGTATGCAAGTTCAATTTTTCATCGGATGCCCAACAGAAACCTGGTCTCATGGAACACAATCATAGCCGGATACGGGAATCATGGTCATGGGAAGAGTGCCGTCGAAATGTTTGAGCAGATGAAAGCAACTGGAATAAGGCCAGATTCTGTCACATTCATTGGACTTCTAACAGCTTGTAATCATTCAGGAATGGTGGACGAAGGCCGAACTTACTTCGATTCGATGAATAAAGTTTATGGAATCGCTCCTGAGTTCGAGCATTTTTCTTGCATGATCGATCTATTGGGGCGCACTGGGAGATTGGAGGAGGCCGAAGGGTGGTCCAAATCATTGCGTTTTGGGGATGATTTAGTTGTCCTGGGGAGCATGCTTTCTGCATGTAGACTTCACGGAGATGTCGTTGTCGGGGAAAGGGTCACCCAGCGGATACTTGAGCTTCAGCCGGAGACGAGTTCACCTTATGTGTTGTTGTCGAACTTGTATGCTTCAGATGGGAGGTGGGACGGCGTTGCGGAGTTGAGGAAGATGTTGAAGGGTAGCGGAGTAAAGAAGGAGCCGGGTCATAGTCTGATCGAACTGAAGGGGATGGTAGAAAAATTTACAGCGGGGGATTTCTCGCATTCGATGATCAAGGAGATCAGAGAAGTGCTTACTGGGTTGAGTTGGGCAGTAAGAGAGCTCACTTTGTAATTCATCTTTGTCATAAATCTTAAAAGGGTAAGTGGAAAATGACCACCTCTTTACGGATCAGGTATTGACCGCTCCAATTTGTGGCCAAGTGGCATATAATTTTAGTAATCCAATTCGTCGAAGTGGCAGTTCATTTTGGAATCACACTCATTACAGGATTTGACACTACCTTCTATGCATTCTAATATGGAAAGTTGATTGTAATTTCTCAATGGTTGATATTAAAGTGTGGATGGTTCCAGGTTTAGTTGTTTTGGCCAAGACATGTGTCAATGATGGACTGCTAACTGACCGAAGATGTGCGCCATATGGCGAAAAAGTGCGCTTATGCATAATGCATCAGGTTAGCCTTCCTAAAGCGGCATCAATCAGGGAGAAGCATAGAGTCCTGTGCGGAAGTTATACACCATAAGAATTCTTAAAATTTTAAATTTCCTCAAGAGGAGGGAATTTGAATATTCAAATTTCTAAAGGGGGCTAAACGAGAGGAGGGAATTTGCTCGGACCATTGATGTAAGATCTGATGGTTTCTCATATACTGCTGCTCTGGTTGCCTGTGCCGGGCTTGCTTCGATTCGCCATGGTCGCCCGATTCATGCTCATTTGATCAGAAACAGGGTAGGTTGGGATGCCGGAGTTTGCAATGCACTAGTGAACATGTACGCTCAGCTATATGTGATAGCACCGGATACACGAGTTCAATTTTTCATCGGACGACCGATTTTCGGTCTCATGGCACACAATCATGGCCGGCTTTGGAAATCACGATCATGTGAAGAGTGCAGTCAAAATGTTTGAGTAGATGAAAGCAATGGGAATACGGCGGGATTCTGTCACATTCATTGGACTCGTAACCGAGGATTTAACGTTGTATACATATCTGCATATCGGCTGGGTCCCAGACAGATATTTGAATCCGCCAATCCAGCCTATATTTGGACACATATTTTCAAATTTTACATAATAAAAATATATTTTAATATAGAGAGCCAATACTTGCACATGCATTATGGGTCGTTGCCCCCAATGCTATGCAAATTTTGTCCTTCAACCACTTGTTGCACCTTAAAAAAAAAGAAAAAATTGGACCTTAAATGGAACATCTCTCTCTCTCTCTCTCTATTCAACACCTGAACATGAGCATCCCTCTCCTCTCTCTCTCTCTCTCTCCAACACTATAAACCTACCGAAAACCCATATATAAAAGGGCGATTTACTGAAGAAGGCCCTGCGCCTCTTTTTATAACTCGCTAGTCGGCTCCCAGGATTTGATAACGCCAGAGCGCCCCAGCACCTCTCAACGGGCGATGTAGGCAGATCGGTGCAGGTAGTTGAAAGGGGTAATGTCCTTTTTACCCTTCATATATATATATGCCCTTAAATTTCTGTAAATTACAACTATGCCCAAAAAAAAGCAAAGCCCTAATCGATTTGCTTCTCTTAGGTTCGATCGTGGCTAGAGAGCGATTTAGGGCGATTTTCTTCAGCTGATTTTACTAAACTCATCATAGAATTTGAATCCTCCTTTTGGTTTAACAAGGTGTAAATCGATCCATGAGCAAACAGATGGTGGACTCAGTTAAGGTGGCTCGCCGTGGTTCCGCTCCAACGCTTCGACTCTTAGCCTGTCGCTCTTGAGAAGAAGGCTCTTCTCGCTCTGCTTTATATTTCAATGCCCTTCGGCTCTTCTCTCCAAGCTTTACTAACTGCCTCATCCACAAATCTAACAAGCCAGAATCGAGGTCTTAAGGGCGATTTAGGGAAGAAGGCCCTGGGCCTCTCGGCTCTTCTCTCCAAGCTTTACTAACTGCCTCGTCCACAAATCTAACAAGCCAGAATCGAGGTCTTAAGCTAGCAAAGCCAGAATTGATTTTCTTCTCTTAGCTTTAGTCGTGGCTAGAGGGCGATTTAGGGCGATTTTCTTCTGCTGGTTTTTGTGTTTCTTCTCGCAGCGCATTCATCTTTTGATTAAAGGTGCGTGCGATTTAGGGTTTCCGGAGAAGAAGGTGCGTGCGATTAAGGCCTCAGTCCTCTCCAAACGCTACGGCTCTTTGCCCCTCGACGAAGCCTCTGTTGTCGCTCAATCGATCGAAGAAGAAGCCTTCTCCACCACCTCTCTCTCCTACAACGGCGAAGAAGACGAATAGGGGTTTTAAGGTTTATTCGTGATCCATTGTTTCATTTTTCATTTAATTTTTATGGTTTTTAGCGCCTGTAGATGTTTTTGTAGACGATGAGTCAGCTTATTTGAAATAAGAATCCGGGCCAATGGCCCTGATCGATTTAGGACGAAGTTTCAGTGATCTTCCCGAACTAAAAATGAATTCTTTTGATTCATTTGGTTCTCAGGCTTAGTTACTTATGGGGCATATCCATTGTAATAAACTTAATTCTCCCTTCCCAGTTATGTATTTTAAAATATTGAAACCTTTAAATGAACCAAAATATTTGGAGGGCTCTTCCATCCTTATAGAATTGTTCCCACTATCTTCAACTAGGGAGAAATATAGAATGAGCATGAGTAATAATTTCGTATTGATAATCCAAAGGGGTAGCTCATTTAATTTAGGCTTCCCCAATGGTCACTGGTTCGAGTCCTCTTACGAGCCAATGAGTATTCATACACATTCTCAGTACACGTGTCTGATGCACAATAAAAAAAATAATAATAAAAAGAATTTGTGGGCAAGAGTATCATTATAATTATTTATTTAAATTAAAAGTGTCCTACGTGAGTTTTATATGGCCCATAAATGGTGTTTTAGGCGGTCATCTATACTATATTGAAGTCTTAATTGAGCCCATAATTAAAAGGTCCAAAAATCAGGTTTTAAGGGTGATTTAACTCTCCTATTAATGAAGGTTTGTTTGTGACCCATTGTTTCATTTTTTATTTAGTTTTTGTAGTTTTTAGCGCCTGTAGATCGGTTGATGTGAAGAAGTTGCTGTTTTGTGACTTACGAGTTGCTGGGGAAAAAATTGACAAAAATCCAAATCCTCTTTATCGAATTCAATTATTGAAGTTATTAATTATTTTGATAGAATGTAAGAAAACTGACATCCATTTATCACATATTTCTAGTTATTGACTGTTTTTTCTACAATGGAATTGAACGATTGGAGTTTTTTTTTCATTTTTTATTGAAAATAATTTGTGTAGATCTTTCTGTACTATATTATTATTTTAATGGTGTACAATGATACCACACCCGCATAATATGATGTTAGGACCATCGATGTTTAATCACTTGCTGTGATTTTTTTTTTAGCCCCCTGTTTATATATTATAAAGTTCCTTTTATCAGCAAATATGCGAAAGCTACATAAACTAGCAACATTATATTATAGTCACTACGTTGGGCTAGTGGAGAGGCTACATAAACATCAGTAATTCTGTCATCTTTACTTTCCCTCTCATCATGCAACACAGGTCTTAACCTTCTATGCTTCAGTTGAGTAACCCTCTTTTTTCTCTATGACAATACTCACCGTTTTCGCTATAGTTTAGCGTACAGCGAAATGAGTAGATAAATAGTATTACCAAAGCCAATCCAAGTAAGATCAAGGCTGTGTTTGGGGCTCTTCTTTATGGCATTGTGTTTGGTTGTAAGTATTCTTAGCTCTTTTAGAGAGTGTGTTCAATCTAAGTCTATTTAAAAGAGCAATTTAAACCAGCTCTTTAAATGGGCTACTCTTTGCCTCCAAAGAGCAATCCATCGTCATAACCTTAGGCTATGACGATGGTGAGCCATGATATCATTGCAGACCGAGTCGACAACCCTTTGGTCATGACCTTTGGACTTTTGAGACATGTGTCCATTTCAATGCTTATTTTGAGTTGGTGCATATCTAGAGGTCTACTCACTACACAACTAACATGAATCAGCTCACTATCTACAATGAGTTTAGAGATGTAATATGATCGAACGAGAGTATATGTATGTGCGTACTCCATTGAGTTTAGAGATGTAATATGATTTTTGTTGTGTTTGACGAGCAGTGTCTCTACTTTGTGTTTGATATTCTAACACATTTACCTGAAAATTGATTCCGTAGGAAAATTATATTACTAAATCAAACGTGGCCTATCGGTAAGGCAGATGTCGAAAAAATTGGTATGTTTTATTGACAACATTGTTGGGTCTTATATTGCTCCTAGTATAGTCAATGTAGCAGAGTTTGTAATTATACATGTTTGAATAAATGTGTTCAGGAATGTGCATGTAATCCAAGTAGACTCCACGAATTTCTTTCCTCTCTATCCACATCTGAGAAGCAAGCCATTACGTCAACATCCTTTGGACACCTCGTTGAGATCGCCGATGTACGCATATGTACTAGTCTTATCTATTTGTTGATCGAGAAGTATGATTTTGTGAAGCAATGGTTTGTCATAGGCGGTAAGCGCATTCGTTTTCACATCTATGAAATGGCTGTGATTACTGGCCTAGACGTAGTCGATAAACGGAATAAATTTTATAAGAAAGTTGGGGAGCATGAAGTGAAGTTATTTTGTGGTAAGTATTTCGGTAAAAAGGAAGAGGTTTCGAGGGTGGAAATTGAGGCCATTTTGGAGGAGATAAATTCGGAAGAAAACATTGACGACTTTAGAAGAGTCTCCTTATTGTATTTTCTTGTGTGCTTTTTGATACCAAATAAAGAGCAAACGATCAACATAGAGTACATGTATATGGTCTTTGACATTGCGGAATTCAATAGTACTGTGTGGGGGAAGATTGTATACGATGAGCTCTTGAAAGGTTTGGAAGACTGCTCAAAGAAGTTTAAAACATATAAGAAGCACACTCATCTTAACGGTTGTGCATATGCCCTCTAGGTACTTTCACGCTTTATAATTTTAGTAGTTGTTAGATACATTAGAAAAGATAATAGATTTCAATACCTCATACTTCTTATCAGGTATGGGCCCTTGAACGCATACCTGTCTTAGCTCCTGCTTCAATACCCATGAGATTTCCAAGGTATCAGAGGTACTACTCATATGTTCCGCTACAGCGCGAAATGTATGAATTCGCTTTGAAAAGTGTCGAGGTAAGAGAGCCTATAACTGTGTTGTTGCTTTAGTGGTATATATTTTATCAAAATTTATGTTGATGATGAAATATAATGGTTTTCGTAGGTGACGACCGAGATTAAAGTCACACTTCAGGAATCTAGGATGCCAGTCATTCATGATGCCTTGAACGCAAGAGCACTAGAAGGCAGTAAGGCAGAGTTGGTTCTAAAGCGAGTAGCCAGTGTAGAGAATCAGATGCGATTGATGAAGAAAGAAATGCATGATTTAAAGGTATTATATAAAAGTAAAAATTAGGGGGCTTCATGATTTTCTTTTCATTTTCGTTTCAGTATAATGTCATAATAATATAAAATATGTTAATACAGCACCCGAAGAAGAAAAAGCCTTCGGTATCAGAATCCAAAGTAGAAGGTGTACGTATGAAGTCGTCGGAGAAAGTCCGAAAGGTAGTACAGAACATTGTTCAATTCGTTTATAATCAACAATTAGTGCCCTGGGACAAATATTCACATCATTACCCACTTGCGTACTAAATAGGAATCAGGGATCAATACAACACCTCGAAGTGAAAGTGTAAGACAACAGAGGAATGACCAGCGAAATAACGCTCCCATGGTATCGCCTCATATTTTTTACCTAGATTATCTTTTTTAAAATACTATCCCATTAATGTTATTGACATCATTTTTTTTAAAGATTTTCTTTTTTAAAATAGTATCCCATTAATACTATTTAAAAAAAGGGATACTATTTTAAACAGGGATCATGGATCAATACTACCGCTCCAAGTGACAATGTAAAACAACAGAGGAATGAGCAACCAAATAACGCTCCGACGGTATCACCTCGTATTTTTAACTCAGATTTACCTTTTTAGAATGCTTCACATGAATTTTTAAGATAAAGATTTTTCTCTATCATAAAACAGGGGTATAGCATGAGATTTTCATTTGAATCAAGAGAGGAGGATGCGACAGTACCAAAGAATACTGGAGTTGAAAAGGATTTTATCGACATCGAGAGTGATGGGCAAGAACTGCTACGAGATAATTCTACAAATCCAACCGTAGGTCAATCTAGAAATTATAACGTAGAGGGCATGAAAGAGGAGTTGCACAAGTCCTTTGAAGAAATAGGGAAAAGAGTGCCAAGAAAGTCATGTTGGTTGAAAACTCCATATCAAGCATATGAAAATTCGAGGAGAATAAGATGAATGCTAAGGAGGTGCGTAAGTTTTTTTTACTATAATAATAGATCAGTTCAATACCCATGCTTACTCTAACTCTGTATAGCAAGTGGGGTTCGAAAATCACACTGCTAAACGAGAATTAAGCTTCGAAGAAAATTGTCTCGTTGAAAAGTGCATAACATGCCATGCTCAAAATTAAGAGCTAAAACTAAACAAGAAAAACTCACAAGTCAACCAAACAGACTTTCAACTTCATCCTCCGACATACCTATTGCAGAAAAGGATCAATGCAACATAACCTAAAAATGCTTCTCACATTTCAACTCTATACACTGAAGTGTTAAAGCATCAGTGAGTCCCAAAAACCAAAAAGAAATAAATTGAACAATGAACAACATTCGATTTGAACAATTTAAACTCAATAAACAAAATTCTGACAAGAAAAAGAAATAAATCAAGTTCATCTGCAGAAACCTTCACTTTTGACTCGATTCCAATTGGTATTTAAATAGGGGGGAAAAAACACTATATTTCATCTAAGTAGACAACCAAAAAATCAATTTATTGGTTTTTAGAAACTGATGATATGGCTTGCAATATTTAATGGTGCAGACTGTGGGAATACTAAGATGTGACCAGAGGTGAATTACCTATGGTGCTAGGATGAATGCATGGAGTACAAGAACGGATAGGGTTATTTTTTCCTTACTATTATATTTGAAAAAATAACTAATCTATATTGCTTTCCAGGTAGAAAATGGCTCCCCTGGTAGTTCAAACAGTAATTTTGAACAGAAAAATCGGTCAATCAGATGAAATTAAGTAAGTGGTAGGATGATTCAGCAATAGAAAAATAAAACATCAATCTATGCATAGGGCTATAGGAGAGAGGGTAATAATCAGAGAAAAATATAATTGCTCTCTTCAACATGGGAGAAATGGCTGCAACAATTTTAATTATGGAGATGCTAGAACCAAAACAATAAATAACATGGTTACTAAGTATTAACATAACCATTATGAAACTTCTTACTCAGACCCATTGTTCCAATCAGAAAACCATCAAAAGTAAGATCCACCTATTCTCAACGAATCATGAATATAGATAAAAGTTTCATTATTCACTCATTTACTCAATAAATTGGCATTAATAGATACAATTCAGTAGTAGTATCACAAGATCTACTACTAAAAATATCAGCCCGAATACAAGAGTGATGAGACTAGGAGAATAATGCATGAGAAGTAACATATGGATTATGCTTTTGAACTTACAAGTAAGTCTAAAATTGTTAAATTATCTTTAGTGAGGAAGTCTAAAATTTAAGAAGAGCGCGTCGCTGTCAAAATCTATATCGTACATTTACTGTCTCGATATTAGGGGCAATGTGATCGGAGCAACTTTAGAAGTGGCGACTTAACAGGAGCAAGTCCAGTACCGTCGTCTAGTCACGTCAAATTAGATGGCGGGGCTCGAAATGTATACTATTGGAGTTGGCGTATCTAGGGCAGCACTATACTGTCCCATCATGTACGCTGGAATTTATTTCAGATTGGAATTGCACAATGGGTCTAGGCAATGCACGCCATTATTATAATGTAAAGAAAAGGGAGGCACTTCAACATATTATGCTATAAGTAGAGGGACTACAACTCTTGTAAAAACCACTGGGGCATCACTACTTGGCATAAAACTTATGTCTTCTGAAAATAGCTCTGACTCTATCCCATCCCCTCCTCGTATGGAATTTGATTCGCCCTCGCGTGAAAACCCTAAAAGGCCACGATCTTCTCGACCACCACCGGGACATAGTCGATCGTCATACAGCCGCTATAAGCGTAGCTGTGCCTACATCACACGCCAGCTTCAGGCAGAGTTCCCACCGGAGGGCTCCGACGAAAATTACCCAATTGTCCCGATGGACGTAGACCCATCGATTGATGCAGTTGTAGCTGAAGTAAAAGATGAAAGCGAGAGAGAGGAGCCTCCGACCGAGCTTTTAACTCTTCCGGTGCCGCCTGGTATGGCGGAGGCTGTGCCAATCGTCATTTTCTCCTCCACTGAAGAGGTCGACGGTGACGATTCAGATGATGTGAACGAAATCAATACTTCTGTTGGGAGTGGTGACATTTGAAAGAGGTGTTGGGCCTCTTTTATATTAGTCAAAATTTCTATTTAGTAGGTTTCGTTTGAACTAGTAACGTATGCCTAGTTTGCGCAGAAGATGTATTAGGATTTAACTAATTTCACTTTCAAGAAAATGTACTAGCCAACTATGCCTAGTACTAGATTACAAACCACTAAGAGTTGTAGTTGTCCCTAGGAAAATTGATCAACCACTGATCTCTTTTGTTGTGAGTCTTGTGTGGCAAAATGCTTTCATCAAGACAAAGATTATAGCAATCTTGTCTGTGTGTGAAGTCTGAACCCATGTTCGCCACTTTTTATTCAACACAATTTGAGACTACTGGTGTCATCGAAAGTCAGTTTTTGTTCTCATTTTCATTTTCTAGCTCACAAGTTTAATTCTCTCTTCCAGTTTATATAATTCTTTTAGACCTGAACCAAAAGAGAATCTACGCATTAATGTAAAGAAAAGGAGATTAGATATTTAGCTTTATGAGCTCACCTGACGTCGGGTCTAACCCGTCTGTCTTGCTACCATTAATTTATCTTAAAGATGTTTGCTGCCTAATCACTCCTAGATATGCAAGACTTTCTTCATCAATAGACAATTCCTAAACTTGAACATGGATCACTAGTATCTAGCCATGTAGCAATCACCAGAATCAACACATCGAAAATAGAATTTTATTATAGTAAGAAATTTGAAGCATTATTGTCTAATTCTGCTCTTTCATGCAAGTAACCAGAAGATAAACTTGAACAAGATAAGCCATATATAGAGTTGTTTTACCATTAAAAAATAAACTTAGATTTAGTTTAACTAATTCCGATTACCGAAGATTGTCAATGATGAGAGGAATACAACAACAATCATTAGGGCTTCAACAACACAATGAAACTTTCTAGTGGATACAAAAGGAAAATAAAGAGAAATCCACTCTAAACTTCCAAGAAACTTCCTATCTAGATGATAAAGACAAATTCACTCTAAACTTCCACTTTGTTATCAGAAAAGGCAATGATCCTTGGATCGCTAGCAAGCATATGCATTCTTCTCAGTGCCTCTGACGCTGGAGGATGCAACTGCAATCAGGTAACAACATAGTCATCAGGTGCAAAATTTGCCTCAGAGAGTTCCAAAGCAGCATTAGAATAATAATGGTCGATTCTACAAAAAGCATTTTGCCTCATCAACGTGAATAGGGGGGCTCGATGACCGATGCACATGGGATGTTTAAAGCATGAGAAAAATGGTTGAATGTCCAAATAAATGCTATCAAAATCAGATATGCTTGACATTCTCCGATTAGGTCATAGCCAAATATATCTTCTATGAAGCTTCAGTAGATCAGGACTAAAACTGCATAGATGGATTGAAATAAAACGATCTCTCTTCATGGAGATAAAAAGTAAACAACAAAAAAATGGTACGTATCAATGACTAATTTGTACGAGAAGTTACACCTATAATTATAAATTCTACAACAATATCTTACGTGATACCCTATCACTCTAATTATTTCTCTTCTTGCGACGGCGGCCTTGTCCTAAACTTCTTTTTTTTCGGAGACGAGGGCGTACATGTTCTACGATTGTAACCCTTTCTCTTACATGTAGAACATTTATAAGTGTTTGACTTCATCCTAGCTTTTCGCGGCCTACCAGCACGTGTTCTAGCATGCGGTGGTTTCACCACCACCTTCGTATCTCTACTCATCCACTGACTTTCATCAACTATTGGGTGCATCACATCATTGTAAGTGTCGCAATATCTCTCATTTGTAAACCACTCCTCTACAAAGTCATATACCGACGCACATCGATAACTGATAGCAGCGTATGCATGTCTACAAGGTAGACCAAATACATCAAAACTTCGACAAGAACACGATCGTGTTTCCAAGTTCACGCTATGACTCTTATCTTTGTCTATGACTGTAAACTCATCCAAACTACTCGGAAATACTGTTAGGAAACGACCCATCATTATTTCTTCCTTCAAATGCTCGTCGGCGTATTTTGTGAGTTTCTTGCTTGCAGAAGTACGGGCAGCACCCACTAGAGATCTATGATAATAATAACTGGTAACTTTCTTATGCGTAAGCTCAACAATTGAGGTAATAGGCAAAGTTCTAGCAACCAATAAGACGGAGTTCATGCACTCCGAATAGTTTGTGGTCAAGATTCCATAGCGTTTTCCGGGAAAGTGCGCGTTACACCAATGACCCTCACCCACGTCATTAATCCAAGCATGATAATTTGGAAAGATCTTCTCTAAAGCATCCATTTCACGTTTATGGCCATCGACAGTTAGTTCTCTAGCAATCTTCCATATCAAACCCTTGATGTATGCATTCTTGAGCTTCAACTGAAAGTTCTTTGTCAAATGATAAACGCAATAACCATGGAAACTATTCGAAAATACTAGCGGCACGTACTTCATTATAGATTCATGTCGATCGGATATTATAATCAACTCGGGGGGGTTACCCATGACATGGTCTCGTAACAAAGTTAGAAACCATTCCCAAGCTTCGTTGTTTTCTTTTTCGACCACTGCAAATGCTAGAGGGAACAATCCATTATTGCCATCGACCGCTTCAGCCATTAGAAGCTTCCCTCCATATTTCCCTCTCAAACACGTCCCGTCGATAGATACTATCGGCCTTAGGGTTCTCCTGTAACTACGGATCGATGGCCCAAATGCCCAAAAAAATCTCAGAAAAGAATTACCTTCTCCAAGAACCAATTCCGTTTTAGCATCAGAATCAACTACCTTCAACTCCTCAGAATATCTAGGCAGTAATTCATACGAACGCTCCCAACCACCAGTGATATCTGTCATTGCAATTTCTTTGGCTAACCAAGTTTTTCGATATGACACTATCACACCATATTATTTTTGAATGTAGGATATAATCTTGTCTGGATTATAATCCGGATGCAACTTTAGAAGACCCTTGATTTGGCTTGCAATCCAACAACTACTTGCCTGTCGGTGGTCCATTCCACGTTCTGCTGGCCCACATGTATGCGGTGTATGAATAACAATTTTAAATGTGGAATCATGAAGTAACTTTGATCCCTGGATGCGCCACGGGCATGACGGAATGGCGCACTTTGCTACCACCTTCGTTGCACGGGTTGCTACAGGTAAATATTAAAAATTTGACAATATTGCATATTCTTTTAAAGCATTTTCGAACTCCCCTTTCAACGCAAAAAATTTTCCCACTTTCATAGATGTCATCTCCTGTCTAAACATACCGGCCCCGTCCCCTAAACTTCCCTCATCGAAATAATACTTATCTCCATGAAACTCAGGAGGGGACACATCATCTTCGAAGTCAGATGTCGGAACATAGTGATGTCGATCACATGGGGGCACGTCTTTCTCATCCTTATTCCTCTTCTCGCTACCACAACCGCCACCACTATTTTTAAGACTATCACTAGAACTGTCCCCAAACATGTTGTTTGTGTCATGAAGAGACTCATTTGGCGTTTCACTATTAGTAGAACTTTTATTCGAAATTGAATCACAACCTTGGGATGGATCGATGCTTTTCGTCGGCTCACGAGATGAAAATCTGCGACTTCATTGCCTCCTATGAATAAAAACATAATGATTTAGACCAACAAAAAAAACTTGAGAGATTAAAATTCTATTAACGACATTAATATGACGAAACAAAATGTAATTTCACCTATCACTGGTAGATGATAGTGAAATATTACCCACTGACTCGAGACTATCTTGCTTCGGTTCTTTCGAAAATCTATGTCGAAAAATAGGCCTAGTTTCAACATTGGCCGGTTCTTTCCTGTTTCAAACCAAGACAATCTTTTAATTGTGTGAAAAATATTAGTATTAAACATTACACTTATAAAAAGAAAATAGTTAAACAACCTTTTCTCGGCACAACCAGTTTCCAATGTAGAAGACGCACGAGAGGATGCATCCTTCTTGCTCATTCTTTCTTTCTCTCCCCCATTGTTTTGTTCATTCGTCGATTTATTAATGATAAACATATATATCATTCGGCAACCTCGGTTTGCAACAAACATTTCGTACACGTCTCCATTGTTATCAACATCTATAGGAAGAAATTGCTCGGTCATGGTGCATGAATATTTGAGATGAAATTTCCTCTCTTCGCCCGCCTCATTGATTACCTCACACATCTTTTTCACCAGTTCATCATATGTCATGTCGCACTTAACATTCTTCATTTTCTTTCTCCCACGAACATAAACAGATGTCAAATCGGATTCATTCAAAACTCCATCGTAGAAACAAACCAACGACACCATGTCATTCATACTACTAGAGTCCATCCTGTTTAGTTTAGTCACAAATAATATATATATGATATTATATTCATACTACATCCATACATAATAACGAAAAATAAAATAAAGTCTAATAGACAATCCATACATTCCTCCACAAATAATAGAATATCATATCTATCAAAAATATGAAGGGGCATCACATATCAAAGAATAAATAAAAAATTGCAAAGTTAAGGAAACAAAATGGTCATATGATTAGTATTTCCATCCCAAAACAAAAATGAGAAAATTTTCCTGCTACCTTAAAAGCGTATCATACATATCATTAGTTTTCATTAGGGGTGTTATCGGGTCTGTTAGGGGCGGTTTTGGGGCAAAAGTAGGTGATTGATCAGATGCCTAAGAACATTTTCCAAAAATTAATGCACCAATCGAACAGTCCAGATCAATGGGTATTTTCTATATAATTTTATTTTAAATAAAAAATGACAAATATAAGAGAACAATTCAGGAAACCAAAATCCCAAATGCAAAACCCCAAAACCCAAATCAACAAAAATACAAACTACAAAGGGAGTCCTAAGAAAACCCAAAATCACACATTCAAATACACTATACAGAAATCACAATTAAACAAAATGGGGTCTTATAAATATACATCCTTTAAACCCATTACCACTCCCCAAAGCCTTTAACTTAAATGGTTCTTCCAACAATAGAAAAACACATGAGACTATAAGATTTCAAAGGGGAAAAACAGACTTCTTTGTTTGCAACCTAAGTTTTGTATGCACTATGCACTTATGCAGCCTGGTAGCACCACTATCGGTTTCTTATCGGTTCTTGTTCATTTTTTTAACATTAAAATCGAAACCGAACCGATAACTATCGATTTCTATTTTTCAAAACCAATACCGAACCAATATGTCTCAAAACTGAAATCGGACTGTAATTCGAGTCGATTCGATCGGTTTCTGCACAACCCTAGTTTTCATGAAGAATAAGAAGAAACAAAGAAGATTACTTGGAGATAGAGAAGGAATGCTCGGAGGGCTGTTTTCTTTGGAGTTCGTTAACAAATGGAACAAAAATGGCAAGATCTAGTTAACATGAGAATAAACAATACCTTTGCGAAGTCCGAACAACAGCATGTGTAGGTAATCCGAAAAATAGGTCCTACCTAAACAAAGAAAAAATGAAGTGATCATACAAATATATACTAGCAAAGAAATAGTTATATACATTGAAAAAAAAGAAGTAGAAATAAATAAAACCATGAACAAAACAAAGAAAACAAAAAACAAGCAAAAGATACGATTAAGGTGGCGATAGAGAGAGAAAGGAGAGGGAGCTTACGAAGAGAGGCGCGAAGAGTTTCAAGCTTTGCTCACTGCTGCTTCATTGCCATTTGATTTTTTTGCAAATGAAATGGAATGTGGTTTTGGCGCTTCACATACACATTGCGAATCTGGAGGAGATGAACCAGAGGTCCTATTGATTGGAGGAGATGAACCAGAGGTTCATGTGATTTTTTCTCTCCCGCAAATCGCAAACAGATGGAGGAGATGAACCAGAGGTCCTATTGATTGGAGAACGATTTAGGACACTTTCCAATCAGAGAGCGGTTGAAGAAGATGAACCAGCTGAGGGGTTTGGAGAAGACGAAGACGTCTGATTTAGGCAACGATTTAGGGTTTCTGTCTTAGGCTCTAGGTGCCCCAAATTTCAAATGAGGAGCAGGTGGGCTGGACTATCTGGCCTCAGGGGCAGTTTCGGTATAGGGGGGTCGTATGCCGAATCCCGTCTATGCTAAACTGAAGCCCGTGGATGCTGGACGGCTCCTCAGACCCGTATTGGGGCTCTCTGAAGTATTAAAAAGGAGAAATCACGGATTTCGTGATAAATTTGTTTGAGGGGCCTGATTCAGTACTTTTCTCATATATATATATATATATATATATATATATATATATATATATATATATATATGAGCGATTTACTAAATTAAATAACTAAATGAATAAGGCCCTATGGACGAATAGATTAAGAGTTTGTCAAGAGAAATCTTATCTAGCAATCAACAAATAATAAAAACTTATTTGTTTCACAATGAAGAATAATAATTTTTTATTTTTATTTTTTTTGGTTCAATAATTTCTATTGCAAATGAGGAACCCTTTGAGATTAGACAAGAAACCCACAATAGAATGCAAAATATTGGTCTTTCAGATTCATGGGCCCAATTTCACCAACTACTTTACTCTGCATTTTTTTTTTCAATTTATAATTCACTGTTTAGTCTATTGGCTTTTCAGTTGATTTCGTAATGTGGAGAGACATATCTAAATTGGCATTCATATTTGGTTTTGAAACCTTCATAATTCTATCTTCTTCATTTGTGAAAGATCTCAATTTCAGGCCAGTAAATTGAAAAAAATAAAAAATTGTTAATTTTTTTTAGATAATAAAATCCTCTGTTTTAAAAACATAACAATTCACTGATTTTTTTCTATTTTTATTATCAGCACAGCTTGATTTAAGCAATTTCCTGTCTAGGTCTTGCTTATCTTGCTGCAATTTATCTTTTTTAATCCATCATATGCAGGTAAATTTTACAGAATTTTATTTTTAAATTTTATCTTTAAGAAAAAGAAAAAGAAACATGTCCTTTGCCTATCATACCACTACACAATTGATACACAATCATTTCAGTTAGAATCAGATTATACAATGTGAGGAAGTTTCATGCATATTTGCATCGTCTGGTATAAATTGAAGCAGGTTTATATTGAGTACCACCTAGACTATCATCCAACATTTCAATCCATGATCAAACGAACAACACAGATCTGAAAATGGCTTCCTTATATACACGAGCTTCTTTTGAAACTCAGAGGGCTTTTTTCAGGGGATCCTGCAACTACAATGAAGGTTTTTTATTTTCATTATATATATATATATATATATATATATATATATATATATATATATATATATATATATATATATATATATATATAATTTCTTTCTATAAGAATAAGAAGAAACAAATAGGCTTACCTGGAGAAGATGAACCAGTCGACGGTCTCTGTGCGATTTAGGGTTTCGGTCGTCAACCTGGGGTGCTTTGGTTTGGAGAAGATGAGCCAGTCGACGGTCTCCGTACGATTTAGGGTTTCGGTCGGTAGGTTGGAGGTGATTTCGTTCCAACTCAAATCTCAAATGAAGAGAAAAGAAGCGACATTCGCCTCAGGGGTAGTTTCGGCATATAGGGGGCATATGCGCCATCGAACATCAATGCATAAGGTCTCGTGGATGCTAAACGGCCAGGTAGGGGTTGTTTGAGTGTTGGGGCGCTTGCAAGTATTTAAAATAAAAAATTATGGATTCCGTGATAAAATAGTTGGAGGGGCCTGATCCGGTACTTTTCTCTATATAAAAGTCAATTTTCCATACAAAAAATTGAAAAAAAAACTCCAAAACCCATATTAACCCAATTTTAGATATAAAAATGGAATAAAAAAAATCCTAAAAAAGCTAAAAATAAATTTACCGAAAAACTCATATACTAAGACTCATTTTTCATACAAAAAATGAGAAAAAAAATCCAGAAGCTCATATTGAACTTAATTTTTCAATATACGAAAAATGGACCAAAAAAGGGCCCAAAAAAAAACTATAAACCTTCCAAAATATCCATATATAAAAACTTATTTTTAAAACAAAAAATTAGAAAAAAAAATAAAAAAAATATTTTAAACAATCTAGGCCTGTCTTTTTGTTTTTCAAGTTCTCTCCCAGTCCATCTCCCCGTTTTTTGAGTGTAACTACCAGTGTCTATTTGGTAATATTAAAAATACTTAATATTTTTAATTATTTTATCATCCGGGGCAGCGACTTATAACATTGTGCAAGTATTGGCTCCCTTAATATATATATAAAAAATTGCGAAGAATGATATTTTTTATATTTTGTCCATACTTATCCGATACAATATCAGCCAATAAGACCCAATATTTGACCCGATATTTGAGCACATATAATATTAAGGTGCATATCCGTATCCAGAGGGGCAAAATCCAATATATACAGGGCGATATGTATCGGATATGGCTGATATTTAAAACCATGCTCCTAACATCTTGTAATCAAGCAGGATTGGTGGACAATCAAGGGGCTTTCTTCATTCGATGAATAAAGTTTGGGGAATCTCCCCTGATATTTGAGCATTTTTCTTGCCTGATTGATCTGTGCCATTGGAGGAAATTCTAAATCAATGTTGTTTTGGGGATGATTTAGTAGTCCTAGGAAGCATATTCGAGCTTCAGCCGGAGATGAGTTCAGCTTACATGTTACTGTTGAACTGATCATAGAAAATTTATGATCTGATCATAGACAGCCCGTGGTGGGACGCCGTAGCAGAATAAAGGAGGCACATCAGTCTGATCTGATCATAGCAAATTTATGGTGGGAAATTTTTCTCCATTTGATGAATGAGTAGCTTCTCATGGAATCGTGCTAGCCACCTATGTCTAAAATCATTGATTGTTTTAAATCAGACGATGGAGATCATGTTCCACTCCAATCTTCCACACATGAAATCTTGAGGCCATGAACCTACCAGTCAATTTTTTATTCCGCATGGCACAGATCCCAAAAAAGTGGCCCTAAAGTCACGTGGTACACATCACGCTCAAATGTAGTCATAGGGGCACGTTTTTGAGAAATGCACAATGTGGAATTAAAAACCAATCGTCTGATGGTACATTAATGGCCTCAAGATCCCTTGTGT
Source organism: Chloranthus sessilifolius (assembly GCA_021018995.1). Lineage (NCBI taxonomy): Eukaryota > Viridiplantae > Streptophyta > Magnoliopsida > Chloranthales > Chloranthaceae > Chloranthus > Chloranthus sessilifolius. The sequence continues at coordinate 115,737,774 of CM037594.1, read as the reverse complement.
GGAAAATTGGAGCGAATCACAATCTCCATCACCTAATTTAAAGCAATCAATGATTTTTTACATGGGCGCTTTTCAAAATTCCCTAGGCATATTTAAAGGTCCCTTTTTTTCAAAGAAAATCATATAAACCGTTTTGAGAATAAGAAAATTCAGTTGACACTGAATCAACAAACCTGATCATATCTCAATCATTCTACTTTCCTCAGACTAGTCGCAGATTTAATTTGCAAACAGTTGTCTACTTTTCAACTGAATCTAAATATTGCATACAAAATTTAAAAACAATGTTGCCTTTAAAGAAAAACTTCAGTAGGCACAATTTTGATCCCACTTAATCTGTAGTCAGTAACTCCGGAAAAGTTAGGCTTTGGACCTGTAACAGTGGAAGTTGAAAACATTGCAACCTCAAGGTGGCAGGTTCAAGCCCAGCTTACCTACCCAAATAAAAAAAACTACCAAAGCAATGGCAAGTAGATCTCATCTGCTCACCGTTGACCAGGCAGTGCTTTGATGATGTCTGAATCACCTGTAGAACACACGGGAACAATCAATACATTGGCCCGTCCATGTGGAAAGTCCATGGTCGAAAGCATAGTTTTATTTCTATTTTCAGATGCTTTTCATCCAAGGCTGTCAAAGGGTCGGGTCGGGTTTAAATTTTGGCTGCCCAATAAGAAAATCACAAATGCCCAACCTGACCTGACACGACCCATTGGTGCCCTAAAGCCGACCCGACCTGCCTCGAAAACTTAAACAAACCCTACCAACCGGGCCAACCCGAAAACCCGACTTAACCTGGTAAAAACCCTTATTTTTTACTTTTTTTAAATATAAAATATCAGGTCTCGACCCAAAGGTCAGGTCGGATGTCTCATGCCTGACCCAGCGGGTCAAGTATCTGTGTCCAACCCAGTAAAATATCAGGTCGGGAATCGGGTCGACCTGACCCATTGACAGCCCTATTTTCATCCCTTGCTGGAAATGAGAAGAACCATATTGTTGCAGCCAAGACAAACATGTATCAGGTGAGATCACCCTTCAAAATAGCATCCGGAACCATTACATATCGTCAGATATGTATCGCTTTCAGATATGACCGCATCTTAATGTATCAACCCATATATATTGGTATGCATTGGCCAATACATACCAATGTATCGCCCAAAACGATGCGTACCGGTTTTGTAGCTGGCCGATATGTACCGGAAATCTGAGATTTTGAACCTTGGTTGAGACCATGGTTTAAGATTTCTCAACATGTCTCAGATGAGATGTTTTGTCATTTGGGTACTACACATACCATATTTCAGGTTAGACAAAAAAGTCTGTTTGGGCTTAAAATCACAGCCATCTTGCCTGGTATGGGTTTGTTTCATCCAAAACAAGTCTTGTCTCGGCTTCGGAAGACGGCCGAAACAAGACAAGATGTCGAGTTTTCAAAGCATGTGTCAGATTATATGCAAAAATATGGAAATAAGACTAGATTGGGTGGTCTCTTCCGATACAAAAACTCCATATGCTGTGCAATATTTGAAATCATGGCCTAAACGATGAAGCTCCATATTTCAGTAGCTAAAGGGACAGAAGAAAAAAGGAAGTGCATCTTTGCATGTCCTAGATGAATATACAAAATACCTGGATCTATGATGCTGAGGCATGACACCTGGTAATATTTGCCACATGCTGTCCCTAAATCGACGTTGTCTGCAAATGTAACCAAATAACAGAAGATATTAATCGCATTTGTCTCTGACAAAGAAAAATAATAATAAATAAATAAATAAATAAAAGGGTACCTCTGTTCGCAAGTACTGGATTACTGAGGATGCCTACATCAGAAAACCACTGTCTGCGTGGAATCAGATGATGAGATCGTTTAATCCCCAATCTTTCACACAACTAATCTTGAGACCATTAACGTACCATCAGACAGTCAGTTTTTATTCCACGCAGCAAAGATCCCGAAAAAAGGCCCTAATATCACGTTTGAATGTGATGTGTCCTTGTGAGTTTAGGACAACTCTTTTGGGATTTGTGCCACATGGACTAAAAAACTGACCGCCTGATGATATGCTCATGGTCTCAAGATCCATTGGGTGGAAGATTAGGCTGAAAAACGATCTTCATCATCTGATTCCACGCAGTCAATTGTTTTCTGGTGTAAGTGCCCTCAATAATCCAGTAGGCGCGAATAGAGGCACCCTAAATAAAAACAGGAACATGAAATTATTCGGAGTCGTTAAAAATAAGCAACAAAGAATGCTATATGCAACTGCTTGAAAGAAATTAAAAGAACGTACCATTTCAAGTCTTTTTTTAATTATTTGGACAGCCTTTTTTGATAATTAATTATTATTATAAGTAAACACCGAATTGAAGGAAGATGAAATTGGACAAAGTCACATATCGATTTGAAAGAGGAAGGGATAGGAATTACTAGGGAGGAGAACGACAAAGGAGTGTGGATACAAAAGGAGTAAGAGAAAAGGGCGAAGTGGAAGTTCTGTGGAAACAGCGTTCAAAAGTCAATGGCTAAAAGAGGGAGACAATAATACAAATTTCTTCCATGCCATGACTGGAGCAAGAAAGAGGGTTAATGCCATTATAGGCTATATAACATTTGATGGTTGATGAGAAGAAAATTGAGAGAAATGATGAAATCAAGAAGGCCCTAGTGAACTATTATAAAAAGTTAAGTTAATGAGTGTTGCAGCACATCGCTAGAAGGGAACACCGCAAAACGTATGTTTGTAATAGGTCTCATGATAAGGATTTGGCAGGGGTTTAACAGCTGGCTGCCAACCTAACACTAACCATCCTCCTGCCTCATCCGGGCTTAGGACCGGCAATGCCAGGGTTTTCAACGGAAAAAAAATAAAAATAAATATTGTGCTAAAACTTTCAAAAATCTAGGGTGACTCTATGAAGCCCACTTTCCCTTTAATATATACATATTCGCAGATGAAGGATGGGATCAGTTAACAATTGATAGTATAATATTCAACATTATTAAAATAGATGATCAAGAGAAGCCTGGAGAAAGGGTTTGAGGAAGATGAGATTTAAAAAAAAAACTTTTGAATCTAGCGGCGATCGGGGGCCTGGCCCAAACAAGTTTTACCTTGCAGTTTTTCAGGCATTTCTGGGTAATGCTCAAAGAGAAAATTGTGGAGGATTTTTTTTAAGAACTCTACAATCTAGGGAAAGTACGAAAGTGTATTGGACAAAATTATATCACGGTAATCTCGAAGAAAAGTGGAGCTGGGAGAGTGGAAGATTTTCGGTCGCGGTTAGCTTTTCAAGAAGTGTCTACAAGATCCTGGCTAAGGTGATTGGTAATGGGAAAGATTATTGCTCCAAACCAGAATCCTTCTTGAATGGGCGCAGTGTTGTCATATGCCATAGCATATATAAGTCGCATAAGCCATAAAGGCTTATGCGATTCAAAAACTATCCCATCGCATACTCAATACGCCATAGCATACAATATATTGATTTTTTTTTTATAGCTCCTCTATACTTATAAATTAGAGCCTCCCCCACCCCCACTATCAAGCCTCTCTATCGCATATATATTCTTCAAACTTTTCATCTGGTCAATTAATCAACTATATTCAAGTATCAAAGACAAAGAAGCATAAAGTTATTTCTTTTTTTTTTTTATCGAGAACAAAGAATTTCAAGATTCAAGATTTTTTACTGTTTTCACCTTTTGTCATATGAAGTTAAATATGTAATGGATACTAATGATGAATTATATACTAAGTTCTAGTTTCTAATGAAATTAGACCTAAATGACTACATCTAATAATTCCTAACTTCTACAATTTTTTAATATGTTTTTAAATTTTTTAGATCTTACAAAGAAAAAAGTATGTCATCGTTGCTTATGCGATTACACCAAATCACGCGTCATTTGGCATGTTACCACTTGCGATCACTTTTTCCACTTGACAAAATTGGATGGGCGGAAAATCCTCAACAGTGTGGTAGTAGGCACAAAGAGGGGGTTCTAGGTATCAAAGGTAAATAAGACATGGAAAAAAACTTGACCGAGTTGATTGGAAGCATGTTTTCAAAATTTTGGTTTTAAGCAGATATGGATGAGTTGTTTATCCTTAGCATGATTATCGATCATCATAAATGGAACGGTGTAGGCTCTTTAAGAGTTCAAGAGGTATTCGACAAGGAGACCCCTTATCTCCATTTCTCTTTGATTCAATGGGGGGTGGGGAGTTGGAGATGATGTAGGAACGGGCCCTTAGTTTCAGAATTTTGTAGTATCCGGATGACCCCATTATTTTTGCGATGGGTAGGAGGAGCTGAGAAATATCAAGACAATTATAATGTTTTCTGAAGTTATACCAGGGCAAAGGTTGAATCTCCCAAAGACTATGATCTAAAGAGTTGGATGGAGGAGCATCGAGTGATGGGGTTGGCAATATCAAGACAATTATAAAGTTTTATGAAGTTATAGCAGGGCAACGGTTGAATCTCCCAAGGACTATGATCTATGGAGTTGGATGGAGAACCATCAAGTGATGGGGTTGGCCAATGTGTTGGAGTGTTGGATGGGGTTGGCAATGTGTTGGAGTGTGGTTGGGAAAGTTTCCAACCACTTACCCAGGACTCCCTCTTTCGTTAGTAAAACCTAAGATAAGCTGATGGGACCAGATTACAAGCTGAAATTCTGTGGAGCAAAAACTGAGTCCAACAGTACAAGGCATAAAAGAACTAAATTCCAATATAAACTGAGCAGGGATGCATATCTTTATTTTTATATTTTACCGGTTTCTTTTTTTACTTTTAGTTATTGATGATGACCATAGAAGCTTTAATTATTAAAAAAGAAAAAAAGAAAGAACCAACAACTTACTTCCATTAAAATGGTGCACTCCAACCTTTGAGAGCATCGCATAGTACTCAATCTCAGACTTCCGCAGAGGCGGACAATTGTTAGATATGATTATCAACTTTCCTGTCATTTCCCAATAACAGCGTTAACCTCATGATTATTCAAAGAAAAATTAAGTATTAAAGATGAAGGACTAATGGTTTAAAACTGCTATCAATAGATAATTTACATTCAATTCAATCTCTCCATCATCGAAAGCTGAAATAGTGACATGAACAGATTTCAAAGGGCATCATATCTGTAATGCCAGCATTTGACATGTAGAACCCTCTAAAAGGCTATTATATTTTCATTTTTCTTTAACAAGATATAGCTAGTCATGGGAATCATTCTCTAAGATGAATAATCACATAATGCACAACAAAAAATACACCATCACATCAACGTCGTTAGGCTTCCAGACTAATACATCTGGACATTTAAATTGATGTGCCAACTCTTGATCTCAGCCCTTTGATAATGGGCCTTCCCTGTACAATTCCCACAATTTCACTAACTCTCAAAACGTTGGCGGTTATCAATGAAACTAATATGAACATCCAAAAGGCGGGACATCAATTAACAGTCCATATTGATACCCATGTCAACCAACATGAGCCCATAGATGGGATGAAACCAAGGTTTAAAATATCTGCCGTTACTAGTATATACTGATAACGGATGAGATTGGTATAGTAAACTCAATTATACTAGACGAGATATTCATTATACAATTTGTGCAGGCTGGTATATTCTGGTATTCTTAACCATTTATTTCCCTTTTTATATTATAACTATCAATGTACCGATACATACTGGCAGATATAAACGAAATATTCTGGTATCAGCTATGGCCAGGACTTATGGTAATAACAAGATTTTAAATAGGTAGTCAACAGGTTGGGTCGGCCCATTACCTGACTTACACGACTAGGTTTTTTAACTGGTTTGAGCACGTAAACTTAACCCATCATGGGCTATCAAGCATCTAACCACCTTTTTTTTTTATGATCGGTAATAAGCAATTTATATTGATAAGCAGCAAGACACTGACGAAAGGCCAATACAAAAGGACACGACCAAAAAGCAGAAAAAACAAAAACTACAAACAACTACCTCCACTCTCACACCTCCCAAACTACAAAAACTACAAGCATCTAACCACCTTTCAGGATAGATCAGGTCAGGTACATAGTCTTGGCCCAACAGGTATCGATCAGGCTGGCTACACCAGCCAGTTGAATTGGGTGCCCAAAGGGTTGGGCACTTTTGGATGGCCCAACCTGATGACTGCCCTAATTTTAAGTGTTGGATGGAACACAGAATAGAATAATGTGACACAACACTAAGCTCTATTTCCTCTTAAAAAATAGATGAGTAATGATGAATTAGAGAACATCTTTACTACTATAATGCGAGAAGGAGGAAATGCGCGGGCGAGTTCGTGAGCCGAAAAAAGTAAATTTAAAAAAAAAAAACAATAATAATACCTTGATATCACCCTCTTATAAACCTCTCATAAATTTTAAAGGCACCTTTATTTTTCCAAGATTCTTTCTTCTCAACCAAAATTTATGTCCTTAATGGTTAACAGCTTTGAATCAGATGATGGAGACTGTATTTTGTCCCAAACTTCCACACAATAGATCTTGGGAACATGGGTCTACTATCAAATGGTCAGATTTTCATTCCCAGTGGCACACATCCCAAAATATCAAAGTGATCTTGGCAATTGTCATACATCAAATGTGGTTCTCGGATCACTTTTCTTCATAATGATGTATGAAGTGAATGCAGACACAAATTCTAGCCAGTAACTAAGACCATTGATTCGGCAAAATTGGATCGTATTCAAAAAATCTGTATCTAAACAGTACATAAATCAATTTGCAAATATAAGCACTTCATAAGGCATATTTTTCTAGAAACGATAAGTGAAGCGTGAATCACCTTTGGAGTTTCTGAGCGAGCGAATGACAGTTTTATAACCGAGCATATACTTCCCGCTCTTCATCACGAGAGCAAGCCTGCTGTTTATATTCTCATGAGTCTTTTTCTGTTAAAAACCAAAACGAAATTTTTTTATTAAAAAAAAACACTGAAATCGATTATAAACTATTCGATTAGATAACTTTTTCCTTTAAAACTCTTCTTCTCTACTAAAATATTTCGAATCCGATCAAACTGAAAGAAAAAAAATCGATCAAAAACAAATAGAGATCCATATAACCCCAAACCCTAACACTAGAAACAAAAAATGAAGAATGAAATAGTACCGTCTGCTTTGCCGCCACCATCGCAGCTCCTTACAGAGAATCCAAATCCCTCTGTAACAGTTGATAAGTAGAAGAACAAAATTAAAAATATTAGTTTTGCAGAAAATTTATAAACGAGATCGATTGAAACCCCAGAGTTGGAACGAGAGAGAGAGAGAGAGAGAGAGAGAGAGAGAGAGAGAGAGAGATTACTGCGGACCTGATTTGTTCGGATTTGGAAACCCTAGAAAGTCGAGCCGATGGAGTCAGCTTCGGAGAGGGAAAATAAAAGCATTTGGGTCTTATATATATATATATATATATTGTGTGGGTGGCTCTGTGTTTAGGTGATATTTTTAGGACGAAAATACCCTCGATATGAAATTTTGAAGTACGAAATTATTCACGAGTTGAAAAAACACAAGTATTTCTTCTCGATGAATGGTCCAGCGATAAGTTTGTTCAAGATTTTTGAAAAAATTTAAAAAGTAATAATAGAGTACTTGTTAATGGCTTCTTTCGCTATAAGTTTGTTGAATAAAATTTCTCTTAGCCTTGTTCAGCGATAAGTTGGTGAATACTCTTAAAAGCTGGAAATTGAAAATTCAAAACATACTACTCGGTGAAATGTTCAGCAGGAAGTCGATGTAAAGTTATTAAAAGGACGAAAGCACCTAATACTCGATGAATTGTCGAGTGATAAGTTGGTAAGAAAGTTCTGAAAATATCCTTAAATAAATCATAAAATAGTACTTATGGATGACTTGTTCTACAATAAGTTTGTTGAATAGAACTTCTCGGGGGTTTCGGTCAACAGTAAGAATATTTTGTTAAATACAACTTCTTGCAGGCTTTTTCAGCGAGATCTTGTTTGAGACAAGTCAAATTACGTTTTTTTCTAGATTATGCCATTACTTGATGTATTGCTATCAAATAATTGAGCACCATGTAACTTGGTTCACTAGGTACTTTTTTGGATGTCTGCTAGGTGAAAACATCGTATGTGTGTCTTGATTTGAAGACCATAACTAAGTCTGCCAATAGGGTCAGGCGGGCTTGTGAGCCCGACCCTAAAATCTTAGGTTTGGAGCTCAATAAAGGGTTGGGCTAGGGGCCTACAAATCAAAAGCCACCCATCCGTCGAGCTAGAAAAGTGATTAACCGGTTAAAGCTTGCAAGCCTGGCTCAACCAGAGTTTCACTTGCTTAAATCATTGACTACTTTGACTCAAACAATGGAGATCATTTTTCATCTTAATCTTAGACACAATAGCTCTTGGGATCATGGGCCCTATCTTCAAAATGTCATATTTAAATTTCATGTGGCACACATCCAAAAAATTCGACATAATCATGGTGTACATCAAACATAATTCTCAAGTAACGTTTTGGGATGCCTGCCACTCGGTATCAAAACTTTTTCATTTTATGGTAAGATCGGGATCTCGTGGTTTATTGTATCGAAGCATGAGATGAAAAACGAGCCCATCATCTAATTCAAAGCATTCAACAGTTTAAGCACGCAAAGATTGAGGAAGAATTTTCGGTTAACAATTATATGTGTGTGTGTGTGTGTGTGTTACTACGTACGTGCTCTATCAATTTCTTAGGAATACCAAATCCACACCATGCTTCTTGGCATTGGTGGCCACTAGTCACAGATTGATTATGTCAAATTTTTACGGAAGCAACAAGGGAAAATTAGCATGGAAAAGGGATAAAATTTTAAGATAAATATGCTATTAAACTTTGTATGAAGATTATGATTCTACTAAAACTCAAGACCAGTGAGCATCAATAATAAGTAAGCATCAGATGAGGGTTCACCTCTTTCTCTTTCCTAATCTCTACACTAATGGTTACAACTATTTTTAGTTTTATCTCATTCATTGACAACCTTTGTTTTTTCATGTGGGCATCAATATCACCAATGATCCAATTAGTAGCCAATTTTAATTGCAAATGTGTTTAAATTACAACATAAAGAACAAATTTGCAACTTCATGCATTCAGTGACAACTGAGAACATATCAACATATTCGGTATAACGGTTGGAGGTATTTTATATAAAAAAAAATTATGAAGCCCATAGACAAATATTATTTTCATTTACATCATTGACAAGGAAATGCAAACAAAATATTAAACCAAACTCTCCCATTCACTTAAAAAGACTGTAGCAAATGACCAGACCCAACATATAAATCACTCACTATAAGATACAATACCTATAGTAGTTGTTCATCACTCACCAGATCTAAATGCTCTATACCTACCAAACCCTAGTAGTAGCAGCTACTACAATCAAGGTTAAACCCTTCACACAGAAAATAAGGACCTCTGTTCTTGGAGCATTTATAAGTATGATAATTACAAGATGTCAATTTAGTTTTTACCTGTCATTATAAAAAAAAATTACCATCTCATTCTATGTTAATTTTCTTTTCTAAAATATAGATACCCTTGAGTAATGCGAACAACCTTTCATTTAAATATTTCATTAAAGGTTTACATAACGCACACATAGGTTTCACTTAAGACACCCTAGGCTCTTAATCAACCGCTTGACACCTAATAAAGAACTAGATCCCATAAAATTTCATTGTTAACATTTAGTATCCTGCAATAATACATCTTTCATGCGAAGTTTTCAAGCCCTTGGTGTACAAGCCAGTTTTCACTCATAGATACATCTCTACTTAAGATAAGATAAAATCAACATTACAATAAATATATGCAATAAATGAATTTGTGATAATTGAATTTCATAAAATAAATATATTCAGAATTAATTTCTACTTAATTATTTACCAATTGTGTATTATTTGTACGATCATACTTTAAATAGTTAAATTAAAGGATGGAACAAGAATATCAATATCTTCTTGGAGTTAATCTTGTTTCCCATTACGTTCGTGGTACTTCCCAATAGCATAGGGAAATATACAAGAGAAATTATAGTCTAAGATTATAAAATATTTTGGTGTATAATCCAAAGAATCATAGTCTAAGATGTTTTTCTTGAAACAATTTTGATCGTGTAAGTTATCAGCCTTGTTGTAGTGAAAATAAACAATGTGAACAATGAAGGATTGAGCGATCCACTTTCCACCTATTTGGTGACAATCAACTTCTCTTTGCTCCATCTTAAAACTTACTCATTTTCTAGTTGTATGGATGGAGACTAATGAATAAGGTGAGCGGTCGAAATCTCTTTCTATTTTATGACCTTACATTTCTAATAAATTTGTCAATTATTAAACAAACAAAAAAAATAAGATAACGTAGAAGTGGGTGAGGCAATGTTTATGGATCTGTTGATTCCACCCGTGAAAGAATTCGTACAGACGACAGAGGGATAAGAAGGCTTGGGGAGAGGTTGGGGATCAAAGAAGTAATTATCGCCAAATTTGATGCACGCCTGAAAGGATTCAGTTTATAGATCTAGGATGGGAATGGGTTTTGGGCCCCGATCTGACGAGAATGCCCTTGGTTTCGGCATAGGCACTCGGAACTGAACTTGATCTAGAGCGGAAGGGGATGCTAAGCGAATTGATTGCGATCTTCCACTATGTGAATAGAAGTACTAGAACTTCTTCGGAAGGAAAGGTGTTAAGTCAAGTGTTGCCCCTGTAAAGATGTCGACGTAACATGATCTAACTAATCGTGATTCAAGGGATGTTAACATTAGTTGTTTCTCCATAACCATACAGAAAATCAATTGAATTCAATTAAAATATAAGCTCATTAAAAGTTACATCAAATAAAGTTAAAAGCAATTTAGCATAACCAAAGAATCAAGAAACATATTTTCATAAAATTCAACTTACTATGTTTTATTTGGTTATATTATAAATTTGTCATGATAAGAAGATATTACTCTTATTAATAGAGTCTTTGTAATTTCATTCATCTTGGTACATATTTAATAACTTCTATTTTTTCTACTATGTAATGCACCTAGAGTGTTTATAGCATTAACTTCAATTGTTGCCTATATTGAAAAAAAATGAATGTGTTGTCAACTAAATTTTATTTTGATGTGTTCCTTCACTATTTCAGGTCTTACAACAATTGGACATGTCTTTCGAGATGATGGAATGCTTTGAAAGTTGGTGTTTTCTTGAAAAAATATTATTTACAACTCAGTTAAAATGCACATGATGAAGCCTAGAGAATAAATTAGACTTTGTGATTCTCTACCGAAGCTCTGGTAATAGTTGAGTGAGAGCACCAATAATTGTTGGGGGAGATTTCAAACTATTACTATTATTAGGTAGATTTTTGATTAAGGCATGTTGTTAAAAAACTTGATCTTTTTTCTTTCTTAAGAAATAATAAAATAAAATCTAGTATTGCTTAAAAACTTGCTTTGCTATGCATTAGTGAAAACTTCCTTTGAACTATCAGTAATGTAGGTCTCTTCTCTTTTTGTGCACGAGAACAACTGTATCCTCTAGATCTTTTTATTTGGTTTTTGATAAATTATTGCTTATAAAAAATTAAATATCCAATGTAGCATTATCTATAAAGGTGATGTTATCTAAATGAATGAGTTATCCTCGAAGACTTAATACAGATTTCGGACACGGGTACAGCGATACGACAATTTAAAAAAAATATCAAGATACGATATAGCCCCCCCCCCCCTATATCAAGATACGATATAGGGGGATATGTGCATTTAAAACTTACCCCCCCCTTCAAGTTGGTACATAGATATCTATCTTGCCCAACTTGGAAGTAATGCCATACAGCCATTTTCCTCCAGCATCTTTAGAATATCTGCCAACCGATCTTCTATGCTCACTTGAGGTATACATAATTCTTGTGGTTCAATTTCTCACTTCAATATGCTTCATTCTTTTGTGGTACACATGATTTTCTGCAATGTGGAGAGCAATTCACAAGGATAAACCTTAGCTACATACCTTCTCGTGCACCTTGTGATGTAGCACGATACTCACCTTCTGCACTAGAACTTGAAACTAGTCCTTGAGAAAAGGATAATATCATGTAGTAGACCTCTGAGCACTAAGTGATCCAGCCCAACCTGTATTCGTAATTCCTCCGGATCAAAATGACCATTGTTACTATAGAGTAGTCCTCTACCTGGATTTCCTTTTAAATACTTTAATTCAATACACAGCATTCAAATGTACCTTTTTGGAGTACACTAACTGGATGTGTTAGTTATATCAACTTTCCCACAAACTGTTGATACATTCTGGGGTTTTGAGAGGATCACCCCCTTCTCCCGTAATCGGATGATTTTGTTTTAATGGGGTAGCTACCTTTCTACTCCCTAACATTCCAGTTTGTTTCAGTATATCTGAGTGTATTTTCGTTAGGATAGAGCTATCTCCTTCTTTGTAGAAGTGAATCACAATTTCCTGAATTTGCTTCAGGAGGAAGAGCCTGGCCAATGTTCTGAGAGGAGGTTTTCTCTTTCATCCTCTTCAAGGCTCCACCACAAAAAATACTCGTCTTTACCAAATCTGTCAATGACAATTCATTTCTCCGTAGTAACAACCTCACTTAGGACCCTTAGGATCTCTTAACTTTCTTCTTCATCTCTCTACTGCCCACTCGGTGCAATTAATGTCTCTCAACCTCCCCCTTCACTTTCATCACCAGTTTCATTCAAGTGGTTCAACAATACATGTACGATGGATATAGTTCTGTCTTTCATAACATTCACTCCCTGAAGAGCGCACTGGGGGGAAGCATAATATGGTATAGACTAAGGAAAGGTGACTTCCATAGTAATCCAGACTTCCTACTTTCCCATATGCTGGATCATCACACTTACTTCCCTTTTGAGTACAAGGATTACTAATGGAGACATTTTGCAGCCCTTAGAGATAGCTTATCACGAAATGACCAAGAAAGATGCGCAAAGCACAGCGCACCAAATGCACAGGGAGGAACTGGAAAAAGACGACTCTAGGGACATAACAAGTTATAGGAGAATCACCCCTAAGAATAGTAGTCATTTTTATTAATGAGAAAGTTAGCAGTAAGAAAGACACCCTCCCACAGACATTTAGGAACCTGCATATCCATTAATAGAGCACATGAAACATTAAGTTCCTATTTTTCCTCTCAACCACTCAATTTTGTTGCCGAGTGTAGGGACAAGGCGTTTGCCACTCAGTCCCTTGAATGCAAAGATAGGACTGAAGATGAGGGAGTTATGCTCTCCACCATTATCAGACCTGAAAAGTCACAGGAGCCTGAAATTGAGTTTGGACCAACTTGTTAAAGACGGGAAAAATAGAAGCAACTTCATTGTCTGATTTTAACAATTACATATAACGAATACAGTCATCGATAAATGACACAAAATATGGATAGACATTAGAGCAACAATGAGAGATGGTCCCCAGACATACGAATGCACAGTTTGGAAAGGAATACTACTTTTATTATCACTTGGCGAATATGAAGTTCTATGATACTTGGCCGAGAGCTGTCGATAGCCATGCACCTCCTGTGGCCGCATACTGGCAGACACCCCTCTCTTTGGGAGGATTCGTGGCATGTCAAGCCATGGTTAGGTTCTTCACTTTGCATCTAATTAAACCACATGCTTAAGAGATGGAATCTTGAAAACGTAGGCAAACTTAAGCTTAAGATTGAAGAAGCCGAAATGAAGCTTGATTTGGCCGAAATGAACATATTCCGAATCATGGCATAAAAAATCTCAAAAATTCTGGAATGAATGAATGAAAAAACTGGTTAAGTGGCCATTATCAATACAATTTATGCCTCTCAAGTTTCAACAGTGCCATCTGGTCAATACTTGTGTAGACCCATTTATGCCCAACAACCTTTCTTTCCCTCTGGCAACACTGCAACGTCCCTATAATGGTCTGCTCAAGTTGTTTCATTTCTTGAATCATACCATCCTTCCACTGCGGCTTGGACAAAAAATAAAAAATACTAGAATGGATTGAAACAGAACCCAACGGCAAAATAAATGATTACTGTAGTCTGTAAAGCAGAAAGAGTACTACAAGACACATTTACTAATAGGATGGAAAGTGCAAGATCGAGAATCCTTACGTACTGCAATGGCCAAGTTCATCTTAAATACCAGAGGTGTTTCACTTTCTTACAAACTAGCTTTTGGGATTGAAGATTGGTCCATGATTTGAGAGAGAGTGGGCTTGATTCTTTTTCCTCGCTCTCTAGTAAACACTTGATGAAAATTTTCTGCCCCTTGTATTCTTTTATTCTGTTCATCTGCTGGTACACCTGTATGACAATTTTCTATCACATCTCTTTCCCCATTTGTTAGCACACCTGTGCATTTTTTTTCAATTTCAGGTGACGCCTTGTGAATAGGATACAGTAGGAGCAAAGTGCTCTCTACTAAAAATTTGTGGAGGGATAATATGCAGTAGACTTAGAATGTAACATACATGGACACAGACAGTTTATCAATTAAGGATCATTCAACACTTTTATCCCTTCTGAGATGGTGGGTATCCAATAAAAACACACCAATTGATTTGGCATCTAACTTATCACGACTAGTGGTCGACACCTCAGTGAAACACAAACCACCAAATGTAAGGGCAAAGATAGGGAAGAGACGAGAAGAGGGACACCACATACAAAAGGGAGATTTCCTAGCATCATGGTCGAGAAACATCCAAGTTAGATTCGGTGACCTCTGTCATGTAAAACAGCCATATAAAACGTTTAGATTGGGTGACCACCATCACGTAAAACAACCATATAAAAACGTTTCCCTGACTCGTCCCTAGTTGTGGACATTTACATGTCTCCATGAAATCGAATAGTCAGTCCGCGCTTGATATTTGGAAAATAGCCATACCTCCCGACTACCTACACATTTTAAATGATAAAATGCAACTCCGATAATTAAGTGATAATTTTTTTTTCAGGGCACATATTCCAACAAAACCTGGGTGTGTTTCTCCAACTTCCAGCCTGTCTAGAATTGCGTAATTGGCATGTCTAAACATTTCACCTGCTATATAATTTATTCTTATGCATGGTATTTCTATTTCCTCTGCTTGGACTGTTGGACATGCTTGCAATGTTTTATAATTTTCTTCTTTCTAGTTTTTTTAACAAATCAGAAGAGATATTGGCTGAACTTGTTTTATGCTGTCCTGAGTTATATACAAGGTTAGACAGGTACTTGGGGAACAAGTATTGACTGCCTATTAAATATGTAGGTTTTAAATATGCTTTTCTGTTGGGTGGAAGATTCAAACTCAGAGGCTTTCAGCTGTTGGGTGGAAGATTCAAACTCAGAGGCTTTCAAGTTGCACCTGCCAAGAATATCCGATTATTTGTGGATTGCTGAAGATGGAATGAAAATGCAGGTTCAGAAAATACATTATCCCATCTTTACATTAATATAAGGGTAGTTTATTCCTTTCTATTGGAATATATATTCTCTTTGACGTCATCATTCCTATGAAAACTCTATGTTTGACCTTTTTCTCCCATGTAAGCTCTATGATTATTTGGTGGTTGTGTACTGGTAGTAATTCATGTTACCCTTTTTTTCCCACACCATGGTCATTTGAATACTTAGTTTTTTACATAAATCTGTGGCCATTAATTGCAGGGTTATAATGGCAGGCAGTTGTGGGATACTGCTTCCACTGTTCAAGCAATTATCTCAACTAATCTCTATGAAGAATATGGTCCAACTCTTAAGAAAGCACACGAGTTCATAAAAAATTCTCAGGTTTTATTCTCTCACTTTGTTGGTGTTTATTTTTTATCTTTCTCACTCTCTTCTGCAGTTTCTCCACTTTTTCTGTACTTGAGCCATTCCACTTTCTTGTGAAGGTTTTAGAAAACTGCCCTGGTGATCTTACTCCTGGTATCATCACATCTCTAAAGGTGCATGGCCTTTCTCCACTGCAGATCATGGATGGCCCATTTCAGATTGCACAGCAGAAGGATTAAAGGTAATTTTCCAACCGGCTCGAGTATATTTCACTAGGGTACCTTTAAATAAACCCGCAGAATGTTGAAAAGTGCCCACACCAAAAATCATTGATTGCTTTAAATCAGACGATGGAGATTGTGCTTCTCTCCAATCTTCCACTCAAGGGATCTTGAGGCCATGAACATACCATCAGACGATCAGTTTTTGATTCCACAAGGCACATATCCCAAAACATGGCCCTAAAGTTACGTTTGAGAGTGATATGTGCGACATGACTTTAGGGCTGCTTTTTTGGGATCTATGCCATGTGGAATAGAAAATTGACTGTCTGATGGTACCGGTACATTCATGGCCTCAAGATCCCATGTGTGGTAAAGCAGATGATCTTTGGCGTGGGCTCTTTTCAAGATTCCGTGGGCGTATTTAAAGGTACCCATTTCATTATTTTGAATTCCCTCACTTCTAAGAAACTCTCCTCTTTCCTTGTGCAGGCTGCACTCTTATTATCACAGATTACAGAAACTGTTGGCAAACCATTAGATGCAACACGATTGTTTGATGCTGTTAACGTTATCCTTTCCCTGCAGGTAACATGGTCTGGATAGGTAAAGAAAACTTATAATTTTTTAACATCATGCAATTTACTTGCACGGTTTTTTTTAATCGGTAAAAGCAATATATTAGACCGGAAAACAAAGATTGCAACCTCGGCTTACCGAGAAGCTAAGAGCCACAGGCAGCAGGCCACAACCCGGAAAAGAAAGAGAGAAAATAAAAATACAAAAGCCCAAAAAACCATCCCGCACATCCTAAACCCTTGGGGATGCCCTATGGCCCAAGGAAAACTGAAGGAGCATGCCAAAGCTACATGAGTGAGATCTTCCCAGACATCCCCTAAACCCCTAGCATCCTCCCCCACGGCCTCCATGTCCGAACGAAACCCAATTCAAAACCAAGTCCTTGATATTACGAAAATAATAACCACCGGTTTCCAGACCTTGCAGAACACTTATCTTTTCTCTCAAGCCACACAACTCAAACGACTGCAAAATGAGTTTCCTCCAAAGGCCCCTTCATCCCATTCAAAACACCATAGCCCAAACGACAATTTGCTCCCTCAGGAATTTGAAACCACCCAGTCAACCCCAAAAATTTTAAGCACCATCCACCAAATTTCTCTACCCACCCAGTGATGAGTAAATAAATGAGCAGCCAACTCTTGTTCTCAGTGATACCCGACAGATAGGTTTCTCATAGACTTCTCTTTTCATCAGCTGATCAAACCTAATAGTCCGAACCCAAGAAACACTCCAACAAAAGAAACAGACTCAAGAAATTCCCCTCCACTAAGCAGAAGCTCTGCTCTTTCTACTATGAGTTCCCAAACCTATACTTTTGGGGCGGGAATCAATCGCCACATGGGTGGCCACTATAGCCTCAAGCATTTGTCTACCCAAAAGCATGTTGGCATTCAGAAATGATAGCCCCCATTTGCCTGCCCATGACACACACCTGGGCGAGCAGGGTCAACCGACCCCTCTTGACCTCCAAAAATAGAAAAAAAGTCTTAAAGAGATATGAGGGGTGCCTAAGAAGTTTGAAAACTAAAGTACTCATAATATGCTTGTGAGAAGTTTGAAAATGGAAATCTTCTAAAAAACGAGTTGGTATTAGGCACCTGATTTGAGCACTGATGTTGTTGGATCTCAGGCAACTTTTTTGGGCGGCACGCAATGTGGAACCACCATGTGTTCCACGTGATTTGATACCCATGATCTCAAAATGGATGGTGCAAAAGATTGGGATGAATGACGATCTTGATCGTTTGAATCAAAGTGGTCAAATGTGATATGAAATTAAACGTATGGTGGATACATGGTACATGTTGATTTTATATGTTGTTTGACTACTTTGACCCAGATTATAGAGAATGTTTTTGTCCCAATTTTTGGCACTAAAGATCTACACTTGATGATTGCACGTGACACACATTTCAAAGAGTGACCTTCGTACCAAATCACCTAGCAGCTGTGCCGCTTACCCACTACTTACTCATTAGGAAGAGATAAGAAAGATTATCAAATTCTAGATCATCAAAAGAGGGTATTATTAGGTTCCCAATTGAGCACAAGCTCTCTTTGGTATTTCAGTCGCATCTTTGGGATGTGATGTGTAAAAGATTAGAATAAAAATCGATCTTTATCTCTGATTCAATGCAGTCAAACATCATCTAAAACTAACAATACAATGGATTTAGTTACATGGTATCCGCTGATTTTAGAAGGCGTTTGACTGATTTGAATGAAATGACGGAGATTATTTTCTTTTCAATCTTTTACACCACAGATATTTTGTAGCACTCCATCGGACGATGCACATGTTGATTCCCCATGGCAAAAATCCCAAAAAGTGACCCGAGTACGAAGTCATCGGGCACTCATGCCACTTACCTAATACTAACTCATTTTGTGGGTCGACCATATCTTGACCCATGGAAGAAATTCCTAGGTCCGCTGCTGCCAGAGAGAACCCCTTGGTTTCCTAATACAAAGTGGTAAACCTAAATAAGTTGATGGCAGAAAATCCCAAATACACCTAAGTGAGTGTGCCACCTCCACGAGGGATGCCCCATCTATTCTAACTACCAAGACAATGATCTTAGGTACATTATAACTTTTTACCCCAAAACTGCTCCTTGGGAATGAGACATGAGCTTCTCCGTAAATTGTTTAGTTCTATTGGCATGGACCTTTGCCAACACTTCATAAAAACTTCCAAGGAGACTAATGGGCTGAAAGTCCCCCAATCCTACGACCCTTTCTTTCTTTTATGCGAAAACACTTGGCAACACACCCTTTTCTAATTTACAAACACATTGGTAATTGATGTACCATGAAATAAAATGTACACATTCACTTTTAAGGTTTCTTTAATAGTTCACAAGCCATCTTCACCGATTTTCAGGAAACATATACCACCAAAAGATGCAAGAAATATGTCACACCCTCTTTGTATTTTGACATAAAGAGATATCTCAAGTCATTGAATACCAACAGCATCACGGAGATCGAAATCTCCATAAACCAATGAAGTGATGTCAATCCCTTGGGGAAGATGGGGATTTGATGTGAGAGAAGAAGAAATCTGAAAAAGAGAAAATACCGTAAAAAATATCAAATGTTATTGCTTTGATTACAAATAACAATCTTCGAGAAAGACCAATCACTCTTTGTAACCACATTTACAAATCAGTTAATTGTTTTTGGTTAATATGTTATCAACTTCCATTGCTTCTCTTGTATCCCAAAATTAAATCACATTCATTGAAGAAAGACATATACCCGGAGCTATTCTTCTCTTGCATGGGCCTATCCAGAATTACCATCTTAAAGTTGGAACCCTTTGCATGTGGATGAAGGTAAAAAGGCTTTGAGACCATTAATAGAGGCTTTATCCTGCAATGCCTCAAAATTATGAACTTCCCTTTAAGTAGTGGCTGGATTGGAACTCTTCTTGTATAAACAATATTAAGCTTTCTATTCTCTTAAATGGCTCTGCTTGTGGCTTCTTCCCGGGTGAGGGGAATTCAACAAGGGGGTCTGCTATTCCTGTACTTATTTTCCATCGAAATGGAGTTTTTTTTTTCAACTTAAAGGTCACCTATTGATACATTTCTCTGCTAATGATTTCAAAGTTTGTACCACAACCCTTTGGCACAAAAATCATCTCCCTCTCCCTGAATATAGTTTCGGTTTGTGGCTTGCTGTAAAAAAACAAACTTCTTACTCCAGACGCCCTCCAAAAGCACGGGTTCTATATTCCCCCTTGCAATGTTGCCTTTGATGGTCTGAAAGGGAAGACCACAATCATGTCTTGTTCACCTGCTCCTTCTCAGCCTGGATCTGGAGGTCTCGTCTTGGACAATTGGGCATAAAAAGATCTCGGTTTTGGAACACCTTCAGCAGGAAGCCTGATGGAAATTGATAATTTTTCTGGAGAGGGGCTGATTGCTACATTAGCAAGGTTTAATATTGCAGCCACCACCTTTCATTTGTGGAATGAGAGAATTTGTGGCTGTAGCAAAGGCATAAAACTCAAATTCTTCATGATATAACAGGCGAAGTCCAGATCCTTATAGACTCTAGCGACAAAACAGACGGGAGCAACTGGTTAAAATAAATTTACTTCTAATCTAACAAGGATAATAAATTGAAGAGAGAGATAAGAAATACCCATTAAGGGTTTATTCGAGAAAGATGGAGGGAGAGCAATGAACACAAAAGACTTCATTGTTACTTTTGAGATGTAAAATGAATTACAAGAGGTGGTCTCCTTATATAAAAGAGTCACTTACATTCACTAAGGAAACCCCACACATAACGAATGACACCTACTTACTTTTATGTGGGCATTATACTCCATACTTAACACCATTGCTTTCTATACACCATACATATATTATTATTGTAAATAACAAATTTGCGTAGAATATAAATCTAACACAAATTAATCATAACAAATTTCACCTCGTTAGGAGAGAGTTTTACTGAAAATGACAGACTTCACACTTTCGAGTATCGCAATCGATTTCCCATTATATAATTACATCAACATTGAATACCTCTGACTAAAAGCTACTACAGAAAAGTAAAGTAATTACGTCTCTGACATAAATAAACTAAATTCTAAGTCTAGATTTTCTTCGACATCTTCAATCTGTCACGAGATAGATGTATAGTATATTGTCTTCATCGGAGATTTGAGAAATATGAAATAGGGGATGACGGATGGGAGAACCCCTCTTCCAAAAGCCGGTTCCATCTGATCGATAAACATGAGTCATTACTGGAGCAAGAACCTCGTGGACGAACCTTAAAATTAATTATTGTTCTCTGGTCTCAAAGATGAATTTGAATATCAAATCCATTCTTCTGGTAACTGGTTATCAGAGGAGTTATGACTTTCAGTGATATAGTATCTAATCATGAGTTAGATATTACCAAATTTCTTAGAATTTGGTGATCATAGATTATTTTTTTTAATGATTTTATCATTGGATTTGACCAATGTCTTAAAATTTAGTCAATATATGATAAATTTATTATTGGATCTCCTTACGATCTCGTATTATGATTGTTTGACCAAAAGTCAAAGAGTCCACCGTTAGATTTGACCAAAATCACAAGATCTAGTTAATGCATGATAAATCCATCGTTGGATCTTATGTTATGATCGTTTGACCAAAAGTCAATGCACAAGATTTGGTCAATATGTAATAAATCCACCGTTAGATCTTGTTATGATCTTGCATCCATCATTGAATTTGACCAAAATTATAAGATTTGGTCAATATGTAATAAATCCATCATTGGATCTCGTTACGATCTTGTATTATGATCGTTTGATCAAAAGTTAACGAGTCCACCGTTGGATCTCGTTACGATCTCGTATTATGATCCTTTGATCAAAAGTTAGTGAGTCCACCATTGGATTTGACTAAAATCATAAGATTTGATCAATATGTAATAAATCCACCGTTGGATCCCATTATGATCTCATATTATGATCGTTTGATTAAAAGTCAAATAATCCACCTAAAAGAATTTTCGATTTCGAGGTTGAGATCCAAACCTTACATTTGAGGGAGTGATGACCTGAACTGCGAGAGAAACTCTAAATTCGGGACGTGATTCAAATCTGGTAGAGCCGATAGTTATGAGTCATTGTTGATGAATATTTCAGGTGTCGGAGTCCGAGTATCGAATTCGTAGTTATAATCTGAGGGTACTAAGAGTTATGCAAGGGGTTATATCCACATGGCTTAATTATCTCTAAGTACACAAAAATTTGGTACGTGTCGTAACACGTAATCTCAAATTACAACTTTAAATCATACTTAGGTAAGAGTCGTAACTCTTATCTTAAGTGTATCACCTTTAGGTAAGGGTTGTAGCTCTTATCCTAAGTATATCACCTTTAGGTAAAAGCTGTAGCTTTTATCCTAAGTGTATCAATCCAAACTTATTCATCCCTTTAACTTTAAAAATAAAAAGAAAGGAACGAAAAGAACCCCGGAGATACCTTAAGTCTTTTGCAGGAAAATTAAAGTCGAAAGCGTTTTCGGCAGGGCTCTCGCCTAGGAATTTTCGGCTTTCTACAATTAGAGCGGATATGTTATTTATATATTTATAGTAGCGGTTATAGGAAGTTATAATCGTACGATTTTCGCAAGAGTTTCACGAAATCAAGGGTCGTGAGGGCTGCATGTGTGTTAACTTTCACGCAGACTGAGAAAAGATTCATTCTCCAGATATCTGACCTATGCAAGTAATTATTCATAACTACTTAGGCAGGCATGCTACCTAAGTACCATGCCACCTAGGCAGGCATGGCCTGCGTGGGCCATAAAAAATGAAGAGGAAAAGAGGGAGTGTGAAGAGGGCCTACGTAAGTAGGTCTGTGCATGGGTCATGCTCTTTGACATAACTTAGGATTTTAAGTCCTAGTTAGAGTAGGTTTGCA
The DNA here is from genome assembly GCA_021018995.1 of Chloranthus sessilifolius. Lineage (NCBI taxonomy): Eukaryota > Viridiplantae > Streptophyta > Magnoliopsida > Chloranthales > Chloranthaceae > Chloranthus > Chloranthus sessilifolius. The sequence continues at coordinate 115,715,163 of CM037594.1, read as the reverse complement.
TGAGTCATACTCTTTGACATAACTTATGACTTTAAGTCCTAGTTAGAGCAGGTTTGTTAAAAAAAAAATTATAAGTAGAGTCTCATTTCTTAATTTCTTTAATTAATTTATTCTATCCAATTTTTTAGACTAAGTAGAAGAACTTCACGATTCCAAAAAATCTGAGTCAACAATTATCTCCAACAACAATAGGAGGAATGAAGAAGTTATGAGTAAAGGAAGGAAAAGTTGTTGAAGAGGAGGAGATGATCTTTTGTAACTGGTGATGAGAATTGGATTAAGGTCAACACTGATGGTTCAAGAAACAGTAATAGATCTTGTATTGGGGCATTATCAGAATTTTCAAAGGCTCCCCTTGTGTGCTTCAGGTTCCTCTAATCATATGGATATCCTAAGTATCAAGATTGAAGTGGTACATGTTGATGGTCGCAAAAGAATCTGAGGTAAAAAATTGGGAATTCGAAAACTGTTGTTGATGGATTTCTTGGAAAACTTAGGTCTCATGGAAGGTTGGCATCTAATTGGGGATATCAGAAACCTTCTTCCATTTTTGATAATTGGAAACTCAGCGATACCTTTAGGGAATGCAACGCTTCCTCGGACAAGCTTGGGCAAGAATAGATGCATTGGGCCGTCCTTAGCTCTAGTGCTGAGGTTTTTGGCCAAACCAGTTCCATAAACTTTTAGCTGCGAAGTTTTTGGGCTATTTGGCTTCTTTATTTTCGTATAAATTTTGTTATATTTAATACAAAGGGGAGGGCAATTATGCTTTATTTATCTTTAGATCCTAGGCAACCACGACTGACCTATATAGAAAAAATTGTGCTTTATCCAGAAGACTGCATATTCAAAGGATCATTGTATCTTTTGTCATACTATAAGCAGATTAGCTGGTCAAAACAACTGATCATGCTCTTATTAGTGGTCATGCTTGTACAAGTGCTCATCCTTTTATTTCATAGTGAACAGTATTCATTGAGAGGTTTCAGAAAAACATGGTGGTATCAATTTTCTCTTTTCTACTTCATTCAGCTTCTTCCCGCTTTTATTAACTGTGTCCAAAACAGATGGTAAATGTGATGACCCGGACCCACATGCCAATGATATTGTCTAGTTTTGTGTTTAGGTCTCTGCCCTAGTTTTGTTCCTGGCATGGGCGTTATGTGTTGTTGTCCCCACCCAAAATGCGTCGTTACATGAAAGGACGCCCCTGTTACATCACAACAACAATATTCATGATCATAATTACTACATATATTCTAAAGATTCACATATATCAAAGGAAATAATTTTTTTTTTATAATCATCATGAGAGTAACACTAATGTATGGAATGAGAACAATTATAATAATTTCTATTTCTACTACTTAAATTGAATTAAAAACTGAAATAAAGCATAATCCAACATCAACATAAACCTATTCACAACTAAATAATTAATCTGGAATTTATTATATAAGACATTTATTTTAGATTTATTATTTAGTTGTGAACAGGTTTATGTTGATGTTGGATTATGTTTGATTTTAGTTGTTAATTCAATTTAAGTAGAAGAAATGGTAATTATTATAGTTGTTGTTATTCCATACATTAGTGTTACTCTCATGATGATTATAAAAAAAAAATGTGAGCGTTTTAATGACTATTTCTGTTGCTATTATATGCGGATCTTTAAGGGTTGGTTAATTTTAATTATGATCATGGATATGTAATGTTGTGTGATGTCTCTAAGTGAGCACATTGATCAGTGGTATAAGCTTGGGGACGTCACAGTTAGTATGAGAGAGAAGTTTTTGCGATCTAAAAATGTGAGGATGGGAACTAATGTAGGAATTATATTGATTTCAGATGGCTTTTCCGAGGCAAGGTGATAAGTTAACAGACGCTGCCACTAGGGGGATCGATGCAGCGAGAGCACTCATACTTAGATCGGATGTGGATGAGTTTATAAAGAACCGTCCTAAGACTTTCAATGGAACTGGTAATGCCATGGAGGCACAAAAGTCGATTAAGCACTTAGAAAATATATTTGGAATGATGCAATGTCCTGACATTAGTAAGGTGAGACTAGCAACTTATAAATTGGAAGACGCTGTAGACCACTGGTGGAACCAAGTCAATGATACTACAATTGCAGCAAACCCAGAACATGTTCGGACTTGAGCATGTTTTGTGAGAACCTATAACGATAAATATTATCCCCAAAGTGTTCGCGAGGGTAAGATTAATGAGTTTATAAAGTTAGAGCAAGGAAGCATGACAATCGACGCTTATGATGGATCATTTACTGAACCTGGAAGATTTGTGCCAAATATGATAGCTAAAGAGACTTTCCGGACCAGAAAGTTTAAGTAGGGACTTAGGCCACAAATCATGTCTCTTATAGTGGAGCATATGGGTACTACCTTCAGGGATTTATTGGATAGATGCTGCGCAATAGAGAGAAACGTTAGCCAGGAAAATCAAGGGAAGAGATTTGGCCAACTGGCGCAAAGTGGCAATCAATTTAATGGACGAGATCGAGTCAAGGGCTAGTAGAATGGTCGACAAGGGAGGAAGTTTACCCCATATGATAAGCCTTAGCATAACCAGCAGAAAGGGTAGCCAACAACTACGATAATGAAGTTGAAACCAACGTACAACATGTGGCAAACAACACTAAAACAAATGTTTACAAGGAACAACTACAGGAAGGAAAGTCATACAACGGCGGATTATAAGGAGCCAAAGATGAATCAGAAGGCACCAATGACTATAACGGTTCATGGTCGAGTTTATACCTTATCCGAGATGGATGCTAGAGCCTCTGATGATGTGATTCCGGAGCATTTTAGATAGTCTATCTTTCTTCTATTGCATATAAGAACTATTTGATTTGTTATATTTAGTGTGATGTCTCTAAGTGTGCGCATTGATCCGATGTGTAAACTTGAGGACGTCACACGGTTGTACTTCATACCCCAGGTTTCAGACTTCTCTTTATTCAATGTGGGATATTACGAATCCCCCACTTTATATAAGAGCCGTCCTCGGCTCTAATGCCATTCTGTGACGACTCAGACCCACATGCCAATGATATTGTCCGGTTCTGGGCTTAGGTCCCCACCCCGGGTTTGTTCCTAGCATGGGCGTTACGTATCCCCACCCAAAATGCGTCGTTACATATAAGGTCTGCATACACCTTATAGCCTAGGCTCTGGACTTCTCTTTATCCGATGTGGGATATTACAGTAAAGAAGCTAGTATGGTATTTCAAATATGATGTTTTCTTGCAAAGTGAGTGGCGTGACTTCACAATCATGTCTGAAACAATGGAGGTATCCTATAACTTGTAATAAATTTGGTTTCAATTTAGTGTTCCATCATTTTGCTTATTAATTATCTCCAGCTTTTAATTTGACAACAAACCAAATTCTGAACAGCATTTTTTTGCCACATGCTATAACTTTTTTTTGCCACTGAAGATGCTACTTGCAGTATTATATGATAAATTTGTTTGTGAGTTAATTCTGCCTACTGTATTATATTGATCATTCCCCTTTTATGTACATTTTTTCTCATTTCTTTTTTACATTTCCAGTTCTTCTCTGATTACTTGGAAATGTCTGTCTAATTCTCTTACATGATTTTTTTATGTTCCTGCAGAATAAGGATGGGGGTTTTGCAACATATGAACTTACAAGATCCTACCCCTGGTCGGAGGTAACTTTCATCACTTTCATAAGTCCATGATATTGGTACTTATACCCTTGGAATTTTTTTGGACCAATTGCTTTGCCTGCTTCTTTGTTTTGGTATCAGGGAATCTTCCAAACCCTGCATCCTGTCTGGAAATTACCGTTTCAGATTTAATAATACACGCTATCTGCAATAATTCATGCATGGGTGGGTACAAGATACTTCTAGATTTTATGGTTAAGTGGAATGATTATATTGCTCCAAATTCTACCTTATGAAGTGATTGACATCCCTTATGAAGTAATATACTCCTATTGCCATCTCATATAACCCATTTTCTTAAGAAGAATTGACATTCCTTATTTAATTTGGTTTTAGTTAAATATTAAAAAAATTGAAATTAATTTTTATAATTCAAAATTACTCAAGTCTCCATTGATATAGGGATGAAAATAAAATATTTTTTAACTATTTTTTATGACTTGCAAATTATGGATGATCAATTGGATGCATGCAAGAAGGGACATACCCTATCATGCATTATAGGATCTGGTCTATTAATTGGGCTCATAAGTGGTAACGGTACTTGACAAGTTGCCAAGGACGTCGCTTAAGTAGACCTATTGCAGCCCTAGTATGATGATGGGTAATTTGGGATAGCACTACTGAGGGTCAGATGAGACATGAGGTTGGGGCCGGTCCAATTACGTTTCATGAAGAATATTAGCTATACATTGGACCAAACCTGTTGGTTTTTTCCAATCCTATTGGAATTTTCAAATCCTATTAGGTTTTGAAATCCTATGGGGTTTCGAAATCTTATTAGGTAAAGAGTTCTCTCTTTAGATACTCCTTAAGTGCCACGGTCCTTCACACTTCCGGACAGACCAAATTGTTACTACTTCACATGTATAGTACATGTTGTGCATGTCTAAGAAGGGATATAGACCTTAAGTGGACATCGGTTGGAGACAAGAGTCTTTTGGTCTTGTAATTTTCAAAGATAGTTCCAGCCCTTTTAAGGGTAAGGTTCTCTCTCTCTCTCTCTCTCTCTCTCTCTTAATTTCTCTTATTTCATTAGTACTATATCTACATGGTATCAGAGCGATAAAAAAATCAAGGATTGCGTGCAACTCGATCACTTTCCAGGTGTTATTGTTCGTGGTTGTTGTTCATGTGTACTATTCATCTTCTATGTTGGTAGTATTTGGGGTCAAAATTGGTGTCATTTTGAAGGCTCAACAAATAGATCATTATTGTATGCATAGTTTAGTCATTTGGTTGAGTCTTGGTGGTGTTTTAAAAAAATAAAGAATGTTAGAAAAATAGTACAATTTTTAAGCCTTTGTTGATTCATCACTGTAGTTTTTCATTGTTCATGAACTTGGTAATTTTTGGACTGATTTTCAGATATCCTCATTTAAAAGTGGTTTCATCGGATTTAGAGCAAGTTTTGATCAAATATGCCCAAAAAGTGTGAATATGTGGTCTTGATTTTCATAACACGTGTTTTGGTTTCTTTGTTTGGGTTATTTGATTGATTTGTTGTAGTTTGATGGGAAATGATGTTTAACATCATTTTTTTGAATTTGGTTGATGAGAAGTAGATGCAAGCATTGTTAATTGTTATGTATAGTGTGTGGTTGAGCTCCAATGTCCTTAGGCACCACCTCCGAAGTTGATAGTGATATAGTGTGAGGACAAATTTATCACCATTTAGACAGCTTGACCACCATAAGAGCTTAGTGGTAGTAACTATTTGTTGTGGTCTAAAGCTGAGAAGCTTTCCCTAACAAGTCAAAGTTACTGTGCCAAAATCTAATGCCGAAGAAGAATATGATTATTGGAAGGGTGACAATTATCTAGTCATGTCTTGGATTCTATTGCTACGGGAATGCTATTTTTGTCCTTGTCTAAGGAGAGATGGGATCACCTCTGTCATGGAAATATGGCAAATACCAATTATCAATTGTAGATGAACATTATGCATCAAGGGGAACTGTTAGTGTCTAATTGTTTAACATCATTTTTTGTTCAAGCATTGCATGTGCCCTTTTACTAGTATAGATATACTAGTTTCTTACTTACCCAGTGGAGTTTCTATATATTTACACATGCATGAACATGTATTTATATAATTCTCAACATTATTGTATAGTTATATGGTTGCGTCCATGTCTGGTGCTCCAGCATTGCCATGTAATGATAAATTTGGGTATCCACCTCAATACCAATTGGTTATGAGTGGAGGGGTGCATGATCTTGCAAGAGGAGAGACAAGGCTATGAATACCCGATGTGGGACTAACCTTTAACCCCGCACGTGTTGGCCGGACTGAGCCAAATCACATGGAGAATTTAATTGGGTGATGTGGAGAGGAGAGAGGCTTGCTCTGGTAACATCATAAATTTGGGTATCCATCTCAAAACTAATGGCTATGAGTGGAGTGTTGGAATTGTCCCACATTGTTTGTGGGCAGGCCCTTCTTGGGCAAACCTCACCTTACAAGCCGGTTTTGTGAGGTTGAGTTAGGTCCATTGGATTTCTACATGGTATCAAAGCCATTCTTTCTCCCCACGTCACCCATTTCTTCGCCAACAAGTGCGGGTGTGTTGGAAATTTCCCACATTGTTTGTGGGCAAGCCCTTCTTGGGCTCTTTGTATCTTGGGCAAACCTCACCTTATAAGCCAGGGGCCTAACTCAACCTCACAAAACCGGCTTGTAAGGTGAGGTTTGCCCAAGATATAAAGAGCACTAGAAGGGCCTGCCCATAAACGATGTGGGACAATTCCAACATTGAGAGCCCAAGATCTTATAAGAGAGAGACAGGGTTATGAATACCTGACGTGGGACTAAATTTCAGCAGTGGTAGAGATTCACGTTCAGTTATGTTCCTAAGAAGTGTGATAATTGTAAAAAGCTCTCACGCTAAGGATTACTATTAGGACATGCATGGTAAACCCTCTAAGGATATCTCGTCCTTTAGAGTTTAGATGGGGCATCTGCTATTAAGGACTCAGCCATTCTAAACTCAATTACCATATCAGTTGTTCCTTGTTGTCCAAGGAACAATTTCAGAGGTTCATGATAAGATTGGACCTACTATCACCCTTGTACTGCAGTGTTGCTAGTATATATGCCTTTCATCCCTCTTTCTTCCCATGGATTATTTATTGGCACGGGCATTTGAACACATGATTAATGAGTATTTTAGTTTTTTTGATCTCTCTTCAAGAAAGTCTGTTTGTTAGGTTTATATTGTTGATGGCTCATTGACGCCGGTTACTAATGTTGGGGTACTGTTTCTCTTTCTAATGTTCTCCTTACCCTCGACCTTGTATATTCATACTTTCCATATAAACTTTTTCTCGGTTAACAGTCTTACTAAGTCCCTTAATTGTTCTATCAATTTTCTTTCCTTCATAATTTAGTTCTTTTAGGATCTCGTGACAGGGAAGATGATTGATAGAGTCACGAGGCAGGTGGCTTATGTCTATAACTTAGTTGTCCTCGAAATTTGTCACGTATCAAACTACACAGTATCTATATTAGTGGCGTTGTCATTTTGGACATGCCTGTGCACTTTCTATTTTGGACCAATTTGTTAAGATTGATTCTGTTTCTAAGGACCTTGTCCTTAACTACAAAACTTACAAACTTATATATATATATATATATATATATATATATATATATATATATATATATATATATATATATATACACTTTTGATCTCATGCATTTCAACATTTAGGGACCTCCGCTGTGCTTGTTATGAATGGAGTCAAATATTGTATCGTTTATTGATGATATCTATTACATTCTGGTTATGAACTTCCTAATGTTTTTATTAATTTCCATTGCAGTGGTATCCGCCCAGTTTAATGGTCATATTAAATGCTTCGATTTGATAATGCTCAAGAATACTTATCTTCTGTTATGCAGTCCTACTTGTAGGAGCATTGTATCATTCATCAAACCTCTTGTTGTTATATTGATCAGAGTAGAATTTTGTGGTCAAATGGAAGAATTATCATTTTCTAGAGGTTCCTATTTTCTCCTACAATGTATGAATGCTCTTCTAAAGGTGTTTTGGTGCAATGGTATTCTGATCTCTTGTTACTTGATTAATCGTGCTTCCTTCGTGTTTTGTAAAAACACCATTTAACCACAAAATTCTACTCTGATTATAACTCGTCCTCTGTGTATTGAGTTTTTTTCTATAACATTGATCCCAAAACTTGATAAATGTTCACTCAATAGTATATTTTTCTTTTTTTTTTTTATTGGTAAATTTGTATTGTATTAAAAAGCAGTGAGAAGTTGACAAAGACAAAACATACACCGAGCAAAGAGGGCAACAGCCCGAAAAAACACCAGAAAAACACAACTCCCGCAAAGGCAGCTCAAAAGAGCAGCCTCACATCTCCTAACCAGGGTCCCAAAGCGGCTCCTCCCCTCTCGATTTAGCGCTCCCTTTACGCACCCACAAAATCATAAGATCTTTGACAGATTTGAGGATCATCCCTATCGGCCGGCATTTTCTGTTGAAAATGCGAGCATTCTGTTCAAAGATCACGATCGTCAAGTGGGAAGGGGAGTTACGGGAGTTTTGGAAAGTTGGCTTCTTCACTCAAATGTATGTTCTTAGGTTACTTTTCTACCCAGAAAGGTTCGGCCTTACAATTGTCTCTAAGGCTCTGTTTGGATGTTTTCGAGGAAAAGGGTGGAAATGGATTTAAACATCCCATGGATTCCAACCTTTTTAGAATCAATAGGAATTCGTTGTTTTTGGCATTTGGATTGTGTAATGACACACAATATAAAAAAGGAGTACCGTCGTTAGTGAACATATCACACACCAAACCTAAACCTCGGAATATGTTATATATATATATATATATATATATATATATATATATAGAGAGAGAGAGAGAGAGAGAGAGAGGCTACTTTTCTACCCAAAAAGGATCAACCTTACAATTGTCTAAGGCTCTGTTCGGATATTTTTTGAGGAAAAGGGTGGAAATGGATTTAAAACATCTCATGGATTCCAACCCTTTTAGAATCAATAGGAATTCATCGCTTTTGGAGTACCTTCGTTAATAATACAGAAAATAAAAAAGGAGTACCTTCGTTAGTATACATATCACACACCAAACCTAAACTTCGGAATATGTTGTGTGTGTATATATATATATATATATATATATATATATATATAGAGAGAGAGAGAGAGAGAGAGAGAGAGAGAGAGAGGTTACTTTTCTACCCAAAAGGATCAATCTTATAATTGTCTAATGCTCTTTTCGGATATTTTTCGAGGAAAAGGGTGGAAATGGATTTAAAGCATCTCATGGATTCCAACCCTTTTAGAATCAATAAGAATTCATCGCTTTTGGAGTACCTTCATTAATAATACAAAAAATAAAAAGAGTACCTTCGTTAGTGTACATATCACACACCAAACCTAAACTTCGGAATATGTTGTGTGTGTGTGTGTGTGTGTATATATATATATATATATATAGAGAGAGAGAGAGAGAGAGAGAGAGAGAGCCTTATTTTATTGCCAAACAAGAGAAATTAATGGAATTTATTTCCATTTCCTTTCATTTCCCCTATCCAAAAGTCCCTAAGGATATGGTGTTCAATGAATCTATTCTATTTAATCCTGCTGAGGGTGGACCTATGCCTCAGGAGGATAATGTATTAAATAGTGTAAGGCCCAATCCCGTCCTGTTCATGTGGAGTCGTTCCTCTTAAAAATTTATACTGTGCCGGTACAACAAAATTCAGGAAGACATGAGGAACTGAGATGTCAAACATTCTCATAGGCCCATGGAAAGTTATCTTGCCTAGCGACTCAATCATGAATCAACTATGGACTCAAGTATATGTTCCTCCTTATAGCCATTCCTAAATCCCAACCTCCCTAATACCAAATTTAAAGGTGAGCACACAAAACATCCATTCGATGATCCCAATTTCTACTTCTTACAGGGCCTTCATCTCCTCTATCATCTATCAAGACTCCATCACGTGTGAAGTAGGAGGCCCTTGATGATCCTAAAATTGGCACTTTGGAACTGATCACTCTTGGAGGATGTAAACTAGTGGGATGGATGCAAGTGGGCATACGTTATGAAGACAAGGCTGACTATTATGGTTGAAATATACAAGGCATGGTTGGTGGTAAAGGGGTTCACTCAAACTGAGGGAATTGACTATGAAGAAGCATTTTCACTTGTGGCTAAGATGAGATTTGTATAATCTCCTCTTCTCTATTGCTGCCAATAAGGACTGAGATCTTTATCAGTTAAATATAATCGAGATCTTTGCTCCAACTTGGGGCGGGGCTAGAAAAGGATTCTATATCTAACGCAAAACAACTTAAGTGGAAATAGGTGAGAGACAAGGATATTGAAGTCTTAGAATGTTTTAAACTCCATAAAAATAATTCCAGGCCTAGTACGAGCTAAGCTTCTCTCTCTCTCTCTCTCTCTCTCTCTCTCCTACTTATAGCTATTAGTGTCCATGTCTGCAAAGTGTATTATTCTGGCATTCAATATTATTGGTCACTTGGTATTCTTCAATTTATTCGTTCTTTTTATTATAGTAAAGTTATTCTATATTGAGTCCTATCTTGCTTTTTTTTGTATTTCAGCTAATAAATCCTGCCGAAACCTTTGGGGACATTGTTATTGATTATCCGTAAGATTTAATTACTCTAGTTTCTTTTTTTTTGTTCATAGATGCATTTTGCATTGATTCTCATCAGACGCTGACTAGAATGCTATTCTAGATATGTGGAGTGTTCCTCAGCAGCAATTCAGGCGTTGGCATCATTTAAGAAATTATATCCAGGACACAGGAAGGAAGATATCGAAAATTGTATTGCAAAAGCAGTAAATTTCATTGAAAGAATACAAGAACCTGACGGTTCATGGTTTGTGTTTCTTTTAACTATTTCTCGGTTCCTGCAGAAGATAGTAGTAGTTTCTACATCCTAATGGGTTACTATTCTAGTTTGCTATGGGCACACACAAACACACCGCCTACACCCACCCACACACACACACACCAAACACACTACCCACCTGTCACGACCCAGAATCCTTACCTGATATCGAGGGCCTAAAATTCCGTGTTATGACACCGCACGCTGGTTAAGGCAATAAGCGGACATACACATAATCTATAAATTGACTTAGCATATGGATTGAGGCATTTAAGATAACATTAAAAATAATTGACTCATAAATTAATAGCGAGAAAACATAGACAATAATAATGAAGTACTTAATCCTAACCATACATCTAGGATAGAAAATAAAATAAGTTTTATGTAGGATAAAATGGTCCTAAACATGAACTCACAAAAATATCAAAATAACTAGAATATGTCTCTTAAAGAATAAAGTATAAAGCAAAAGGACTCTCAAGGCTCGTAGAAATCTGTCGAATCTATGCTCCCCTTTGAATGATAGCGAACGTCTCCATCTACTTAAGCCGCCTCCAGAACAGCAGCTCTCGCGTCATCATGAACAAAATAAATGGAATCTTCACCTGAAACTGTTTGATTTGAGAGTGGGGTGAGTTTACTCAGTCGCGTAAACTCAGCGGGTTGCACAATCGATCCACCATAACTTACTCAGGTGGTCGTGTGTGCAATCGCTTGAATTGCGGTGCATTTTTAAAATATAACCAACATCTTAAATAAATGAAATAATCTTATCCAAAATTCATAGACTATCATAATCAAGACTGAAAAAACATACTAATATAACATGAAGAGTGCATGATGCTTCTATTTTCTTATCTCTTTTCCTATTTGTCTCATCAACTTAGCATACATGACATATCGTAAGTCTTATTAATTACTCCATACGCCTACACAATGTACTTCGCATCTTATCTTATTTAAACGATCTGTGTCAGGATCGCTGCTCGAGCCTACCACTCGAGGTCCACGTGTAGATAACCACCTAACCTCCATATCATAACATAAACCACCATCCAGCCAGATGAGGTTGTCGGCATAGTAACCACGACGTCCCTTTAGTTCGAGACAAGGCTATAATGTCCTTAAGACCCGTCTTGGCTGCAGACGTTAAGCCCTTACGGTGGCTCGTAAGGTATGGCACGTGTAGAAACTTAATGTATATTTAGCTGGCCTTCACAGTGTATCTTAACATATCATAATATTATTCAGTTCTGGGCTTAGGTCCCCTCCCCGATGTCATATTTGCGTGGGCTTAAGTCCTTACTTTCTTAACATACATGTGTCTTAACATATTCTTTTCTCATTTAAAAAAAAAACTTAGTTAGAATGGGCCACGGTGCGATAGGCTTCACTAAACTACGCTTTCCAAGGGACGGGTTCCGTAGCAACCTGGATGTACTTCGTGTGGTATCCCATACTACCATAGAGGGGTTGCATCCGTATATGGATGCCTACATTTCAAGTTCCACGTAATCGTGAAAGAAACCCCACCGTGACGAAGGCTTATGTCATGTGTCATATCTTATTCTTAACTTATATGTGTATGTCCTATCGTGATTTTCTATATGATGAATATCATATGATAATGGTGAACATATATAAGAATGAACTATAACATAAACCTTAAGCATTTCATATTTTGAAGAAAATTAATAAATAGTATAACATACGAAATATTAAAGTAAAACAGAAAATAAGAAATATTTAACTATAATTATTTTGCAATAGAGTTGAAAATATACTTCATTAGGGTTAATTGTATCCATGAAATTTGGTGATTAATTGGTATAGCGATCCGACATATTTTAAAATTTTAAAGGAGCACATGTATCCATTCAAAGATTGTATGAGGCTTAAAAGAGGTAATAAAATGGTAGGTATTGAAAAACGTTAATATTTGACCCCTTAAGCTTATAGATTGTTATTCGATGCAAGCTATTTAATATTTTTTATATAATTTTAGCGATTTATAAGTCTGGAGATAATTTGAGCATAAAGTAGCCCAAGAGTTAAAAAAATAATGTCAAATCCGTGCACCTTGGATCATCTAAAATGTATCCCGACTTGCAGCTCAATTTTGACCTTAAAAACATTAAATTCATGAAATTGTTATTTCAGACAAAGTTGTAGATCTCGTTGTCTTCTTTCCAATGCCATAAGAATTACGTCAATCTGAGTTCAGAGTAAAACGTTATGGCCAAAATACCGAGGTTATGTCTGTTGAAGAGTCTGGCCGAATTTCACGAAAATCTGGGAAAAACGATCCTATCGATTTTGGGCCGAATTTTTATGTTTTTAAGACTCGAAATTTATCAAAATTTAAGAAAAATTTAGGATTTTCTTTTTAAGAAATAAATGAATAATTTAAGATGGATTTAGAGGCACCCACCTGTTGAAGCGTGATTCGAATCCTACGATGATTTGGGTTGATGGAGATCGGATTCGAGAGACGATATGCCCGAGTCTTTTCGCGAGAAATCCTTTCTTATGATAGTTCGGCCGCGGTGATGAGAAACTTTAATGGTGTAAGATTCTCTGATAAGATCAAAAATTGATGGAGATCCAACGAAGAATTGTAAAAGATGACACTGTCGGAGCTTTGGCAGAAAAGAAGGAATAGAGAGACAACAATAGTAGTTTTTACACGCAAGTAGAATTTATACATAACTTGAAAAGCTTGAGAAGGGGTTTTGCTCCAGCGCTTTGTGTAAGCACCAAGGTAAATGGTGATTCTCTCCCGAAATTACAGTTATGCCCTTTAACCTGCTTCATTCTTCAAACGAGCGTAACTTTTTATATTATTATTGAAAATCGACAAATTATATATCGTTGGAATCGTATCGACGAGTACTTCGCAATGAATCTAATATTGATATATAAAAAATCAGACTATTTCTAAAGTAGGTAGATTCCGGTGTGGAACGTTAGCACCACGCACTGTATGGTACATCATCTAATACCGTTAAATAAAGTCAAAAAATTTGGGTTATTACACCACCACAGCTCAAATTGCTTTTTATTTTTTTCTCCTTACAAGTATGTTGAAATGTATGTTTTCTATACTCAATAAAAAAAATGTACATTTTCTGATTGCAATTGAATTAAACATTTATATGAGGAATCTTTGAATAGGTATGGCTCTTGGGCAGTCTGCTTCACCTATGGAACATGGTTTGGAATTAAGGGGCTGGTGGCTGGTGGAAAAACCTACCAGAACTGCTTAAGTGTCCGTAAAGCTTGTGATTTTCTTTTGTCAAAACAATTGGCTTCAGGGGGTTGGGGAGAGAGTTATCTTTCTTGCTTCAGGGGGTTGGGGAGAGAGTTAGCTTGACAAGATGGAGTACAGCAGAAGGTGAAGTTTTTCAATGCTTTTTGTAAAAGTTATATTTTAATCTTATTTTTATTTCTTGAAAGCACATGACATCATATGGAAGATCTAAGTTCCTAAAGATTTTTCTTTCTTATATTTTATATTGTCGTTTAATTTAGTAAAGTGAAACTTGGAAGGCTGTTTCATTATGCTGTTACGTGTTTGTCTGTTTTTCCCCTATAGCAGATGAAGCTAAGTAGAAAGGTAGCATCTATGTCATTGTTATGAGTTACACTGTCTACCAAAGACACTACAAGTTTTAGGTTTTTTTTTGGGCAGGTTGACATGGTCTGCAAAGGACTCACACCTAGGCAACGCCCCCACCCCCCAACTCCCCACATGGGCCCTAGGCAAGCACAAGGGGCTATGCTCATGCATAACTGTACTTATGCATGCTCCTTCATGTGGTAGCATAAAATATGTGCTAATGTAGCACCTACATTTTGGGCATTTCTTGTTACTTTCACGCCCTTAGATCCCTTAGATGGGGTATTATTAAAGAAGGGTTATAAACCCAACCACACCGTCACACATACCACCAGCCAAAAAAAAAATATATTTTTCCCAACTTTAATTGATAGTTACAAATTTTATATTTAAATGTCATCTTTCTCTACGACCTTTTCATTTTTACTATTTTCCCAAAACTTTGAAGTAGTTCCCCCCCACCCACCCATACACACACTATACACATACACAGAGAAAGTGATTTGGTGAGAAGGTCCTATGATATCTAATCTTTAGATTCATAATGGGAGTGTTGAGACAACTTTTTCTCTAATGAATCAATAAAACACCTTTTTTTTTTTTTTTCAGTCTTCTCATGGAACATCCGATTAGAGGCAATATGAATGGTTGCTTGATTCTCACAAATTATCAGATGAAATATTCATTGATGGGTGTGGTCCTTCCTTTTGAGCTATGACTTTGGAAGCTGACATATTAGGGGGCCCAACCCAAACCCATTTTGATTTCAGTTCCGACACATCCTTGAACTACCTTTAAACCATTGATCTACACAAATCTCTTCACACCCATGTCCATAACCCAACTCGCCTGTACCCATCCCAACCCCATACTGAGAACGCCCACCCTTTCCTTACAACCAGATCTACTACATATCCCTACTCTGACTCAGGTTTGCAACCTGATCAAATTTTTTACAACATCAGTAGAGACATAAGCACGTCGATAGAGCCTTCATCGACGCAATCATTGGGCTTTGATACTTTGGTTTCTTTTTAACCATAAATCGACCATACACCCAGGCAAGGTGATTTAGCTTGATGCAATTGTGATGATTCTCAGGCCGTCAACACTTGTAAATCTTGTTTTAAGCTTGTAGAATAGTGAAAGATTAAAGTAGAGAAGATGGTTCTTGGGTGTGGGAGGGAGGGCTCACTGGAAGTAATTTATGAACTAAACTCTCACAGAGGAAAGATAGCAACAAAAATAACTCGCAAGTCCTAATAGCCATAGGTCTATATTTAATTTATAACGAAACTTAGATATACCTATGCTTTTATCTCTTCCAGGGCACGATGTTTCCCCCATTGAAGGTCCAATAACCCAAGGCACAGTGTTGATCACTACAAAATCAGCATAATCTACGTCAAAGTAACCAATGATGTCGAGGTTTCCATGATCCCATTGCTAGAGTACATAAGACTTAGCTCTGGATTAAGCTTCTAGTAGCGCATAATGTGATGAACGGCAACAAGATGGGTGGCCTGAGGCACATGTTTTAACCATGTAGAAAGAAAAGGTTTGGTAAGAGAGAGAGAAGATAGGGTAAAAATGATCGTTAGGGTTAGATCTTCCATATTAGTTCTAGGACAATGCATGGACACTTTTACCCTTACTGAAGTAGAGCTCACACTAGAAGTAACTTGTGAGACACAGTTACTACCTACATACCTGATGCGGGACGCAAAGATCCAGAGCCGTAGATTCGGGCCGCAACAGATTTTCCAACCAAGAAAAGCAGAACGGAAATCAAAACCAGGCGTAAAGGAGGAAAAATAAATAAAAAATTTGTGAACAGTGCTATGAACAGTGTCACGGACGTCCGTGATGAACAGTGACAGACGTCCGTGATATTGAGCCTTCACTGTTTTTTTAGGACAGACATCTGTAGTGCCCCACGGACGTCAGTGGACGTCGTGCCACCAGCGACGGGATTTTGTTATTTTCTACGAAAATTGCTTTTTTCAGTCTTTTATTATTATTAGGACTTTTTATTTCGAATAATTATTGGTGGCCTATATATAGTGGCTTGTAAAGACTTTTAATTAGTTTTTGACTAATGAAAAGAGCCTTTTGCTTCCTTGCTTGAGATAAGCATCTTCGAAGAGTGAATCTTCGTTTCTTGAGAAGGGTTTGGTGTGAAGCAAGGGTGTAAAGCCCAAAATCTATCCTCTATGTATCTCTTTATTTTATTTTCTTTCTCTACTTTATGTGATCCCATAAACCTTAAACCCAACCGTCACCTTTTCCAAATCCCCAAACCATAAATCCTAACACCCATCGAACCCATCTCACAAATCCCTATTTCAAGCATTAACTCTCCAAACACCCGATCCCATAACCATAGAAGAACTTGAGATCCCACCATTGAACCACAAGTAAGTGCCCTAATCTGAAAAAACTAGAGTTCTACCTTTATGACCGATTTACACTGCAACTCTAACAGATCTAGCGCAAAGACTTGACCCTTTCCTGAACCCGGACGTGACCTTTCGTATGGAAGACGATGGAGCCCTAAGGTAACCGAATTATTTTCAGGTTTATTGTTCAAGTTAATTTAAAATAATTTCGGCAAGTAATTAATTCATCGCATTCACGTAATTTAGGGTTTTTCTCCTGCGTTAGTTTTGGTATCAAAGAACGGTTTCTAGGTTAGGGCATCTTTTTCATATCATTTTAATTTCAGTAAATTTTATTTCATTTGTATTCATCATTGTGCACTTCTTATGTTCGACAAAAGTCCTTAGTCATTTTGGTTCACATGTGTACGTCATTTCGATGTCATCTCATTTGTGTCTCCATTTGTGTGCACGTCATGTGTTTGTTAAAATTCCTCAATTGTTGTATGATCCATAGAATTGTGTCTAAGTTGTATTTGTGACAAACATCATGTATGAGTCACTTGCACGTCACCATGACTTCCTTACATGTCATGAGAGGATAACAAGGAAACCGCTACACTCCAAGTTCTTGGCAAAGTCTCAAAAGTCGTGATAAAATTGGAGTTAGGGGATATCCTCACCATCATGAACCTAAGTACGACCCTACCGAGAGGTTTCTAAAATCTATTCGGAATGAGGTCCTAGATTTTGAGGGTACGGTAAATCCTAAACCCTTTATGGAGTGGTTATCTAGTGTGGAGTATTTTAATTGGTATGGCATACCAAATGAGTACAAAATTTGGCTAGCGAAAGCAAAGTTGGAAGGTAATGTCAAAACCTATTGGACTAATGTTGAGTTTATAAGCGAGTTAGCTAATCGAAAATCCATCACACGATGGGAGGACATGAGGGAGCGACTTATCGAGAATTATGTTTCTCTCACACACCATCAACTTTTACGATTTTTAAAACCCAAGACAGATAAGCGTCCTGATTGCTCTAAGTGTCACGGATTTGGACACTTTGCATACCAATGCTTCACACAATTTCTCACTCCGAATTTATTGATTAAACGAGAGAGTTCTAAGGAGCCGAAAAATATGAAAGTAGAAGAGGAAGTGTATGACCTTAGAACCGTGATGAGTGAAGAGGAGATCGAAGAAGCTGAAGAAAGTCTAGTTTGTGTCAAAAGGGCTCCTGATTCCCTTGTGAGTAGTAATGTTGAGTCGCCCACATGTGAGTCAGCTGAGTCACCCACGCACGATTCAATCGAGTCACTTAAGCACAATTTGTTAGAGCCCGTAAAGCCAGTTGTGCACGAGTCCTTGTTGGTGGTAGAGTCGTGTGCACTTGAATTTTTAAAGTTGGTTGAATCGAGCACACACGAACCAATCAAGTCACTTACCCATGAGTCATTGAAATCCGTTAGATCGAGTCCACATGAGCCATTAGTGTCACCTGATTCGATCACACATGAGTCACTAGTGTTGATCGAGTCCACTGCACATGAGTCACCAGTGTTGATACAGGCCACTATATGTGAGTCGTTAGCGTCGCATGCACATGAAATTATCTAGTCCATTGATACACATATACATTATAGTCTTGAGTTGCATACCGCTATACATTCTGAGTCTTAACTTTTGAGTCTCATTTTGCATTGCTTGCCGAAATTAAGCTTAAAATTAATTTATGCAATGAAACTCTCAAAATATCGATGCAGTTACCTAAGGCTTTTATGGAATTTCAATTGAATGATCATGCAATGGTTCAGATTGAACCTGAACGATTCCCATCAGGAGTCGTAAAGGATCTCCAGGCCCACGGTGCTGGACCTTTTGGAAGTATGGCAAGGAATGATTCTACTGCGTACGTTCTTGAGCGTCCTCCAGATACAAGGATTAACTCAATGTTCAATGTGGAAGACCTAGTTCCTTCTCTAGGCTCAACCCCACCACCTTGCAATCCTTTCCAACCGCCTCTTATTCATGATCTCATCCAAACTTTACAGCCAATACCACTTTCCTACCCAAGCAGGCAGAGGAAAGAGATAATTGCGAAATTTTGGGATAATCTTGTGGCATTCACCTGCGACAGAAAATCTCTGATTTACGAGATACAGAGGGTTGGCGAGTCGACTACCGAGAGTGTATGGGCCAATCATGAGAGAGTTTGTAGCTTGAGTTTTCGTATTCCTGATTGATATTGCGATCACATTTCATCGAGGATGAATTCCTTCAGGTCCGGGAGAGTTGATGCGAAACTTCAAAAGCATTTGATAGAGTGGCTTGGCGAGCCGGGTTATTGGGCTCGTCAAGGAGAGGTTTATCAGGTACGTCTCGCTACAATGGACCGAGATGATGCTCATATGTCACCGAGTGTCAGGATTCACGTCATGCATGTTTCATCGGTGATGAAATATTTTGAGTCGGGGAGAATAATGCGGGACGCCAAGATCGAGAGCCGTAGATTCGGGCCGTAGCAGATTTTTCAATTTGACAGACATTCGTGAAAAGTGATGGATATCCGTGATTTTGAGCCATCACTGTTTTTTTAGGACGGACGTCCGTGGACGTCGTGCCGCCAACGACGAGATTTTGTTATTTTCTATAAAATTGTATTTTCAAGTCTTTTATTATTATTAGGACTCTTCATTTCAAATAATTATTTGTGGCCTATATATAGTGGCTTGTAAAAACTTTTAATTAGTTTTTGATTAATGAAAAGAACATTTTGCTTCCTTGATATAAGCATCTTCGAAGAGTGAATCTTCATTTTCTGATAAGGGTTTGGTGTGAAGCCAAGGGTGTGAAACCCAAAATCTATCCTATCTATCTCTTTATTTTATTTTCTTTCTGTACTTTGTGTGATCTCATAAACCTTAAACCCAGCCGTCACCTTTTCCAAATCCCCAAATCATAAATCCTAACACCCATCGGAACCATTGATTCAAACCCATCTCACAAATCCCTATTTCAACCGTTAAATTTCCAAACACCCGATCCCATAAACTATAGAAAAACTTGAGATCCCACCATTGAACCACGAGTAAGCGCCCTAATATGAAAAACCTAGAGTTCTATCTCTAAAACTGATCTGTACCGCATCTCTAACGAATCTAGCGCAAAGACTGAACCCTTTCCTAAACTTAAATGTGATCTTTGGCATGGAAAACGATGGAACATCAAGGTAACCGTATTATTTTCAGGTTTATTGTTTAAGTTAATTTAAATTAATTTCGACAAGTAATTAATTCATCGCATTCACGTAATTTAAGATTTTTATCCTGTATCAATACCACTACACACGATTAGGGATTAATATTATAAGACACAAATACATAGAGGTAGTTTAGGGCAATCTCCACGGGGACTGAGCACATAGCAGTTGTGACGATTCTTAGAATAACGACAATAAATTTGGAGGACAATTTTTATGGTGGTGACACAACAGTGATGGGACCAAGTCCAGAAGAAGATCCACATCAGCATGGTCTGCATACGTGGAATGAGGCGAACTCCATGACAGGTACCACTTTTGTTTTCAATTTTCTAAGGCATTCTGATTTGCGTATTGTGATCCGACAGGAAAGTACGAATTTTATTTCTGTTGGTATGTTATATGTTGGGGTATACGCGTAATTTATTACAAGGTATTAGTATAAAAGCATGTGGGTCTCTCAAACTCGACAAAGCTATCCATCACCACTTTCTCTTTCTCTCTCCTCTCAATCTCAAATTGTTACTTCAAACCCCACCCTAAACCTTAACGAAAAAACCTCAACCGTAGAAATTAAGTATTAGTCCCCAACAAATCAAAGTGGGAAAGGGTTCAAATGTAATAGTGAAGCTGGTGATGGAGATGCAAAGATGGGACACGAACGGCGGGGGGGTTGCTGGGCCTACGACAAAAGGATATTGAATGCTATTGAGGTGAGAGAGGGAAATTTCTCCCTTTCAGTGAAGTTCAAAGACAGCGAAAAGGAGTTGACATGAGCATTAATTGTGGCGAATGTGCCAAATGAGTTGAGTTTCGTTTACATCAATTGAGGAGTGGGAGATTCCATGGTTTCAGTGGAGACTTTAACACCATAAGATCCTTTGATAACTAAATGGCGGATGTATAATGAAATCCAAACATGAGGAAATTTAAACAATTCATTATGCTCTGAGTTGAACATCCCTATGAACCGACCCAATGGGGACCCACACACTTTCGATTTAAGAATACTAATTGGCTTCAGAATGGAGAGTTTGGTTGTTTAGTGAGGGGATGGTGGCCTTCTGGGAATCACCACCCTTAAAAGATTCACTGTAAAACTGAAAATGCTATAAAAATGGAACAAGAACGTATTTGGCAAACGCTCGAACGGATTAAGGTTCAAATGTAAGGAACAGACTAATTGTGGGGGGCATTAGGTCCGTGATGGGGAAAGATCTGATTAAAAAGAAGAGGCCTAAGGTGGTTTGCTTACCGAAGACCAAATGGGATGCATGTATGATCGATAGCATTAGATCTACATTCCCGATACCTTTTGGCAGCAGGCAGTGTTAGATGGTGTAGGGGTGAAGGGCGGGAAATTATTGGCTGGGGATTGACTAGTGTGAATACTTCCATTGGCATAAGGTCAGAATCAATGTTGTTTCAAAATGTTGATGATGGGTTTGTTTGGGCATTTTCGAGGGTGCATTTGGGATGAAATGCTTGGGGGTTTGGGGCCTAGAGAGCAGTGTTACCTAGGCACTTTTACTTTTGGGGTTTTTTCCGTGCCGACATTTGGTGGAAAGTGGACCCGTGCCGACACTTGGTGGCACCAGGGCACTTAACACAATATGATACTTCTAGGCATGTATGAAAATACCACAGATACCATCAAAATATTTCTCGTTTTGACACGATAAAATGATCCGTCATTGTATAAAAAAAACAAAATTTTGTATAGTTTAATAACTTACAAAATTTTGTAAAGTTTAATAAGCCTGGGTTCTTGCAAATGATTTGCTTGTATGTCTGCACTAATTTTTGTTTTTCTATGAATCTAATTTAGAATAGAGTTGCATGTTATGAAGCCATGTTATTTTTTATTTTTTTTATCGGTAATAGAGCCACATTGATTTCAGAAAAAGAACAGTGTAGAAATTATATTCTCATCCTGAGTCTCGCAAAAACCTTTTTTGAATCAGAGCCTAGAGGCATTTTTGAAATGGTACTCAAGGCAAGGTCCAACATGCTGCATGTGGTTGAGCTAATTTTTGCATATCTTATGTACAACGCACATGTTTTGATGTCAACTATAAAGAGATCATGGCTGCGTTGCCATTTTGCATATCTTATGCTTATGATGTACACTATGAAGAGACGTCAGTGAGCTTCTCACAGGGATCCAATCATTGAGCATTGCAACAGAACCTGTAATGTTGGTTTTATGATAATTCTATATATATATATATATATATATATATATATATATATATATATATATATAGGTTTAGACGTGTGTGTGTACAGGGAGCCAGTTCCGTCCTCCATTACCGTCCTTCAAGTTACACGTGGCACTCAAAACAATGTTTGGTTGCCACATGAAGCATAGGTGTGTTGTTACATCAATTTTAAAAAATAATTTTAAAGCATGAGTCAAACTTTAACTAGTTTCAGTGGTCGAAATGTTACAGCTAAATATGGTGAAGAGGAGTTATCAATTTTTTTTTTTCAAAAATGATCTAAGCAACGTGCCCTTGCTCTTGTGGCATCAAAACAGTGTTTTAGGTGCCACATGGTGCTCCATGTGGGACCTTAGAGGACGAAACTCTTTTCCATATGTATATATATATATGAGCCATGTGAAATTTTATTAGGAATATAGCCATTTCGGTCACCAGATAGGCATGAAATAATGAAAAGCATGAATGGGTTTGATACTCTTTTCTCAAGTTGTTCTATATGAGTATAAACATTGGTTGAAACTTGAAACAGGTGTATACAAATCTTGAGGGAAACCGATCACATGTAGTAAACACTGGATGGGCTATGTTGTCTCTCATTGATGCCAATCAGGTTTGTTTTGAATAGATTGCGTGGCTTCTGTTGGTGGTTACTGGTTGCCTAATGAGAATGAAGTTTAGTGAGGAGGGCTACTCGAATTATTATTTTTGCTTCAATGTGTACATGGAACAAATTAAGTTCTCTATGTCTCCTATTGTTATTTTAATGTGTTGATTGATGCTATATATTGTCAGAGTTGACATCTTCTTTCTGTATGGTGATCATGCTAATCAAGGTTGTCAAATGTGCGAAGCGGGGCTTAAGCAGCAGACCCCCCTAAGCCTAAGCGGGGCTAGGCAGCAAGAATTTTTTTTTATTTATATATTTATACTAAAACATCCATGCAAAGTGTAGAATGAAAATAATAGAGAAAAAAAGATAATTATGCCATTTTCAAATACCAACTATCAAGTATCAAGTAAGGAGGTAAAATAGCTAACAAGTAACAACTAGTCAACTAAGCATGTGTATCTGTTAACAAACTAACAAAGTATGAAGTGAAAAAGTATATACTAACAAAGTATATATTCAAGAGAGATAGGGTTTAATTTTAGAGCTTAGGGTTTACTTTTAAGGTCTCTTAACAAGTGAAAGGGGTATATTTTTGTGTTAGGCATGTTTAAAAAATAAGGGTTTTATTTATTTTAGAAAACAAAAAGCGGGTTATTTAATAAAAAAAAGCCCGCCTTTTCAGCTTAGGCGCCTGCTTCGGAATCTGAAGCGGGCACCTTTTGTAAATTCCTGAAAGCTGAGCGGAGCCTAGGCGCCCTAGGTAGCAAAGCAGCCTACCTAAGCGCCGCATTTGACAACAAAGATGCTAATAGATATTGAGGTGTAAATCGTAAAGTGAGGTTTTATCATCTCCCTCCTACTCTCTTCTAATTCTAACAACATTTCGTCAGTCGTAGACCCTTTGGTTGCTATTATAGCTGATTCTTCTTATTATCACCACTACTTTGTGCTTTTGGTGAGCTGGTAACAAAGATTTGTTTGTACTAGGCTTCAAGGCACTCAACATATCAATCATGTAATTCTTTAGGATATGATGTATTCCATACATGTTTACACGTGCACCATGTCCTAATCTAAGTCTTCGAGAATTATTACTTACCCAAAAAAAAGTCTTCCAAAGTCATTGCCTATAATATTGACCATATGCAATCATAAAACATATTTCTCCATAAACTCTCTCTATACACCAATTATTGCAATTTTTGGTATTTCCATGTGTCATGCACTTTTAAATTCTATGATGAACTTTATTTTGTGCTTGATATATATATATATATATATATATATATATATGGGAAAGGTGAAAGTGCTTCAGGTGGAGTATTCTTACTGTCCTCCAACATTCACATGGAGTTCTATGTCATCATCCAAATATTGTTTTAATGCCACATGAAGCTTTAGCAGCCTGTATAGATCAGTTTAGAGAAAAAATGAATTCAAAATTAAGTTTTAAATTTAAAAGTCAAATTTTGACTCTGATTCAAGTATCTAGATTTTACTACATGATGGAAATGTTATTTTAGGATTTTTTTTTTTAAATGAGCTAGACAACACTACTGTGCTCCACATGGCACCCAAAACATGCTTTGACTGTCACGTGGACCTCCGTGTGAATGTTGGAATATAGTGAAGGTACTCTACCTACTCCCTCTATATATATATATATATATATATATATATATATATA
Source organism: Chloranthus sessilifolius (assembly GCA_021018995.1). NCBI lineage: Eukaryota > Viridiplantae > Streptophyta > Magnoliopsida > Chloranthales > Chloranthaceae > Chloranthus > Chloranthus sessilifolius. The sequence continues at coordinate 115,690,740 of CM037594.1, read as the reverse complement.
TATATATATATATATATATATATATATATATATATATATGAGAAGGGACCCTGCTCCCTTTTCCCCACGATCTTGGCTGGGGAAAGGTTTAAATGCTGACATGTAGCCTAATAAATATGTGATTTGGTGGCCACATATCATATTCTAAAATTAAAGAAATGAAAACATAAAATAAAAAAACACAAAAAACCTGTATTGTGTGTTAAAGAGCCTAAAACATTAGAAAGAATGAAGAGTGGAACCCAACCTATTTTAGTCGTCATTTTTTACGCTTTTAGGGCCTTTAATCATATAGTGCAAACCTTTTTATTTATTGTTTTTAAGGTGATCTGTACAATATCAATTCCCTTGCTCCAAGTGGTACCCAAACCGTTGTTGTCTTTTAAGAAGAAAGGAGGAAAAATAAGAAGGAGAAAGAAGAAGGAGAGAGATAGGCTCCGTTGGGGAAAGAGAAAGAATCCCACTTATTTTTGCGTTTTTTAGTTTTGCTTTCTTGTTAACCCAGGTTGGGTTAAACCATGGGTTACACGGTCTCCGACACTAAGCCACGTGTCACGCTTTCAGGGGCTTGGGTGTAGCGTTTTTTTGCTATAAGTAGTTGCAATTCCCTGGGTTAAACCGTGGGTTATACGGTCTCCGACACTAAGCCACGTGCCATGCGTTCAGGGGCTTGGGTGTAGCTAAGCCACGTGTCACGCATTCAGGGGCATGGGTGTAGCGGTGTAGCTAAGCCACGTGTCAGGCGTTCAAGGGCATGGGTGTAGCGTTTTTTGCTACACCCATGCCTTGAATTCTTATTAGATGCATGTTACATTAGATGACTTAAAAATAAACCTAATGTGCTACACAGTATATATATATATATATATATATATATATATATATATATATATATATATATATCGTGTCCGCATATAAGGTTTTCAAGATTGCTATGTATGATAGGTACGTATTTAGTTATATGATACCCATCTTGTACCATCTAGTTATAGACCCCTAAAACGGACAATTAGAGGAACATGCAGATTTTTGTTTATAATTATGAAACATGGATTATATGTTGAATTTATTGAATATTTATCAAATACATATTTATTATTAATTTAATAATATTTATTTATTTTTTATATGGTTTCTTAAATTGATTGGTTTCATATTAAAAAAAATGTTTTTGACAATAATTAATCATGTAACCTTCAAGTCAAAATGACTTGAATTTTGAATTAATATTGGAGGAAAACTTTTCTCACTATAAGTTTAAAAGTGTTGTAAATGTTTTGTCCCACCTCACTATTTTACAAGAAATATTCATGACTTATATATGTAAACTTACCTTCCATATTGTTTGACTTGATAAGAGGAACACAATTCATAGCGGCGATTCGCCGCCGCACACGCGCGTGTGCGAATGGCGCACTTTGCACTTCTTGAGGAGCCTTTCCTATTTGAACTGAGATGGTTCGATCGGTTGACTTCTTGACCAGGCACGTGTGCACCGCATGTGTGCATTAGGCAGTTTCCGACTGTTCAAGGAAACGGTTGGATTCCGGATTCGAACAAACAGTTAGGATTTCGAATTCAGACAAATCAGTTGACCAAAAGATGTAACTGTTCGGATGTGAACCGTTGGATCCTTGCAACCGTTGATCGGATCGATCAGGACCCTCAATTGCAAGCAATCGACAAATACAACCGCCTCTGAAAAAGTGCTCCGAAAGTTATAAATAGAGGCCAGAGGAGGGATTTTAAAACACTTGCAATTTCCAAATCCTATACCTGAGCTCTCAGAATTCGTGTGCCAATCAGAGCCTGGAGGCGAATTTGCCGATATTCCGTTGTATATAGGAGACAAATATTGTCTTAAAGACAGCGATCTAATCACGTCTTGAAGCAATTTTCTAATTTATTTTTCGTAAAACTTTGTGCAATATACCAACAGAATTTACCTTTCTTCCTCTTGCTTTAAACTTTTGAAACATCTTCTTTGTAGGCTGAGAGAGATCCAGCATCGTGCATGAAGGGTGTTGATTAATTTGCAAATGGAGAATGGCGATTTCCCGCAGCAGGTATCTAAAATGCTTTTAGCATGGTAGAATGATTACTACATTAGGATAGATTGTTAATTGTTGTTTAGTATATGTTATCTGTTGATATATATTCAAAATCATTATGTTGAAGTTTTATTTAAAAAGCATTATATTTTGAGGGGTAGGAAACAAAGTAAAGCCGTCTTTGAGAAAAAAATTAGCACAATATTTAGATCTACTAAAATGGGCAGAACACCCAAAAGAATCCAAAATTTCTACTTTTTACCTGATATGGTCCAACGTTTCGCTTATTACCGAATAGGGTCCCAGACCTTGAACTGTTTCGTATTTTAGACCTAAACAAACAGGGTCTAAATATTTAATATATGCTGAAATTCAATTTAAGTGAAAAAATAGGTTAGACAAAAATCCCTTTAGGTCCTATATGAGACCGATCAATCAGTCCTAAATGGGACCGATTGGTGTTATGTTGATTGATAGGGGTATATGGGGCCAATCGGTACCACATGAGACTGATCAGTCCCACATGAGACCGACTGATCAGTGTCATAGTGGGCAATGTATCAAACTCAATATCAGTATCGGCTGATACTGGCCCGTATCGGGCCGATATTGATATTGATACGATCCCGATACCTGTATCGGGGTGTAAGCGTATCGGTTCTTGACAAAACCAATAGGTATCACCAATACGTATTGTTATCGGCCGAGTTTTGATACCATGACAGTGGGTGATTGGTCTCATATCAGACCGATCGTCGGTCTCATTTGGGACCTAAGGGCATTTGTATCCAACCTATTTTTTTCACTTGAATTGAATTTTGAATAGTAAAAAATATTTGGGCCCTGTTTGCTTAAGTTTTTAAAATAAACCAGAAAAAATTCAAGGTCTGGGAGCCTATTAGTTATATGTGCAACATTGGACCCTATCAAGTAATTGGAGACTCTCAGGTGAAAAAAATTCATAATAAACAGCAGTGTTGCGCACAGTGTCTAGTATTCATGGTATCAAAAATCGGCTGATACCGATACATATTGGCGATACGTATCGGTATCTCAACTCGGTATCGGTCGATACGGTATCAGTTTCGGTCGATACCTCTAATTTTTTTTTAAAGCCGATACGTATCGGTATAGGCTCAGTGGTATCAGTCTTCCATGGACCGATACCCGAGTCCGATACCGATTTGGACACCTTGCTAGTATTAGCTAAACATCCTATGCATTAGCAAATATTTTGAACTGTCTTGCAAAACAGTTTATAAATATTTTCACGCTGCTTATCATCAAAGTTTGAAATAATTCTTGGAGATTCCATTGTATGCTGATTTCCATATTTAGATAATTAATGTGCAGTGAAGGTATGCCTCCTGTATACTTGTAAATAAATTTTCGCTTTTAATAGATTAATCTTATTTGCTTAGTGAAGAAAAAAAAAGAACACAATGTTTCGTATTCCCTCTTAAACTGAGGCGTATGTTTTTTATAATTTAAAAAACTAAAATCTTCCAGATAATATATTTTTGGTTGGCAGCGCTCGGAAAATATAAAGATGATTAGTGATCAAAGAAGCTATGCAATAAATGAGAAGCTATCAAAAAAGAAGCTATGCAATAAATGAGAAGTAAGCCTTTAAAATTCTAAATATAAGCATAAAAAGTTGCTAATATTCTTCTGCCTTTGTTGTTAATCATAGATGATTTTATTTTGGTTGTTTCTGTATATTGGAGATGATGGGAGTCTTCAACAGGAATTGTATGATTAGTTATTCTGCATACAGAAACATTTTTCCAATATGGGCTTTCGGAGAATACCGCTTTCCAATTGTATGTTTTTTTTTTCTTTAATTCCAACGATATTTGTTCAATTTGGTTATAAATTGAACCAAAAATAGTATAAGCTCGTAAATCATAGTCGGAAGGTTTTCAGATGGTTTTCGAGGTTTCATTATGAAAAGATTGCAACTCCTATGACTGCTTTTAAACATGTTGTGTTATGACCATTCATTTGTTTGCCACGCGGTACAAATGTTTGATCAATCAACGAAGTCAACTAGCAATCCATCATTAGCAGATTTTCAGTTAAAAGTCTTTCTTTTACAGGATTTGAACCATCTGATCGGTGCATTTTCTTTCGACTATCAAAAAGTGTGAACTACCTTCCATTTGAGTGCATAGACTGGAGGGTTGAGATCCAACAATGAGTTATTTTTGGGCCTACTTTAGATCAATATATGAATTACTATCTTGATGGCTTTGAATTGCCCAAAAATACGTGCCGTGAGTGCCATGCAATGCCAACTCCACTTGGCCCCTCATCTCCATTGCATTATTATTAGTAAGTATTGTTATTATTGTTACTAACTATTGAATGAATATACCCCATAATTATTTCAAATAAATGCTCCTATTTTACAGTATATAGTGACAGACCCAATAGTTGGTGCTGCATGGACTCTAGTGCATTTGGCATAGCTCTGCGGGCCTAATAGCCACTGTGGGCTATAAAGGGGAGCACTTAGGGTCTGGCAGTGCATTTGGTAAAGCAGCTCTTTGCCCCAAGAGTGCTGGCAGAGAGCTGTTTTAAGTTAAAAGGACTGTTTGGCATAACTCTCCACTAGCTCCCTACCAGATTAGTGTTTACCTGCTTTAGCGTGTTCCTTTCTCTTTACTAAATGCCTGTTACTTGCTTTAGCAGGTCCCCCTGCAAAGCAGGATTTACCAGCTCCATCCGATCTCCCTTGCTCTCTAGTCACTCCCTTATCAGAGCATAGTTTATTTCCTCTTGCAGGGAGTTAGCAGAGATCAGGGAGGTAGCTGTTAGAGTAGGTTAATCCGGCTCTGGCAGGGAGTTGACAAAGAGCAATGCCTAATGCAGCCAAACAAACTAGCCACCAAAGCACTTAAAACCTGCTTTGGCAGGGAGTATGAGCTTGATCGAGGTTAGCAGGAGCTACGGCAAATGCAGCGTGCTCTTCAAGTCTGCCGGCTTCCCAAGATCCATGATACACAGCTCAGATGTTGTGCGGCCCTGTGATCGGGTAGCACTTTAAGTAAGCCTAAAGATGAAAGGTTTGGTATTACATGGATGACCCGTGTACCTAGTGTGGTGCACTATCTTCATCAATGTTATACAATTGGTAGTTAGTACAAGGGTGCATAATCTTTATTGGATTTCAATCTGAAAATCCTGCTATTGAGAAACCACCACTATCTACAGTTTTTTGCGGATGAAAACCATCGTCTGATTTGAATCAGACGATGGAGATTAATTTTTATCTCAATCTTATAAAAAATCAGATCTTATCAAATGGTCAGATGTTGATTCCACATGGTGCAAGTCCCCAAAAGTGACTTAGATCATGGGCAAAACAGTTGCCATGTGGGATCAACATCTAATTGTCTGATAGGCACGTTATGATCTTAAGATCTATCGTGGGGAAGATTGGAACAAAAAACAATCCCTATTGTTTGATTCAAATCAATCAATGAATTTTGTCAATGAAAAATTGTGTGATCCTTACTCCGAAAATGGGTTAGAATAGCCGTACCCTAAGACGTTGGGAAGCAAATGATTTTTTTTTAACCCGGGCGTCCGTGCCTCTTTGAACACTCCACTAATCCTAGAGGCACATGTGCACTCCCAAGTAGCACATGTCGGCTTAACACAGGATATAAATCCCTATAGTGGCCTAATGGGGAATCAAACTCAGGTTTCCTCCTTCCACGCTGGTACCCGGCCGTCACACCAAACCGCTTGAGGTTTGGAGTTAAATTCTAGCACATGGAAATTTATTTCATAATCTTTAAATTAGGATAGAGTAACTTCTATAATCACTTCTAATCGAGTTTATATTAAGTACCCATCCTCGTATAAATTCTTGGAACTCAAGTCATTTTTTGAGATGTGTGCCTTGTGGAACCAACATGTGTTTCATGCAAAACTTGAAATCCGTGACATCAAGATAGATGGTTCAAGACATTGGGTTGAAAGATGACCTCCATCGTTTGTTTGAAAGCCGTCCAAGGCCATCTAAACTTAGTTGTACATCAGATTTACATGATACTTTGACTCAATGATGGATATTATTTTCGTCCCCATATTTTGCACCAAAGATCTTTTGACCATGGTTCACTTGTTAGACGACATGCGTGATGATTCCATGTGACACATATCTCAAAAAGTAACAAGTACCAAAAGTAAATGTAAACTAATAAAGACAAAAGTCAAGATTCTCTTGCATCCAATGGTCTCAAAATTGGTTTAATCACATTTACAGCTCAACCAGTTGGACCTGACCAAACCCCAGATGTTGTAACCACAATTTGCATTACCAAAGTACCATTTGATTTTGATAGGGAGTACAGTTAGCTCCATCATCAGTGCCACCACCCACCACAAGAAACACCTATGTTTCAGTCCACTTAGCCTGCAAAATACAACTCCCATATTGTACTCTGGCATTTCCCTTCAGTCACTTTCGTCGTCGCTTTGCTCCAAGTGTGAGCGCGAGCGATTCAAATTCTCCTCAAGGGGTGGAAGCCCGTCTTCGGAATCCTCGTCATCGCTTTGCCCCAAGTGCATGTGATTCAAGTTTTTCTCGAGTGGTGGAAGCCCATCTTCAGAATCGTAATCAGATCCAGCCTCTTTTCTTAGAGGAACTGCAACAAAATATTAGATTAATCAAGAGATGGACATGAGGCTGCACCACTGTGTGCTGCTTCATGCGGTGCCAGTAGGGATGCCAAAGGGATGGGTCAGGGCAAAAATTGTAGGTCGACCTGACCATTTGCCTCGACCCGACCTGACTTATCTCGAAAAACTAGGTCAGGTCGGGTCAACCCGGTTCAATATATATAGGTTACTGAGTCTCTAGGTTAGTGATGATGCAACGTTTGAAGACTACATTGCTGCCCAGATCATGTGCCATTTGGCACGTGATTTAAAAAAAAATGGCCTTAAAAAATGGGGTCAAATATTTGGTGAAGCACAACATAATTGTTGCATTGAATTTTTCCAACTTTGACCACTATTTGGATAAGATGTTTTTTTCAATTTATTTTTGGGGGATGGACCTGATCGATCTTGTGCATGTTGCCTTGGCTCCTGATCTTCGAATTAGGTTCCACTTGGCACCCAAATGGCACTAGCGCAGGGTTCAACCCTTCGGTCGCTAACCCAGGGTCACCACGTCATATATACATATATTTATGACAGAGAGAGCTTCCACTTGAGTTGTAGAGTTGAACACTACTTGGGTGCCACGTGGTACCCAATCTGAGGATCAAGCACCACGAGTACATGCACAAGGTCGATTAACGACCATCCAAAAATAAACTCTCTTTACACTGTTGATTTTGGTAAATTTTAGGATGAAAAATCCATATCTCTAACCTATGAAAAGTCAATTATTTTATTTTTTTCCTAAAACCTTAGAGGGACTGGTGAACCCTTAGAGCAACTCGCGATCACATGACATGTGATCTACAATCAAGTGTAGAGTTGAACTCTACAACTCCAGTGTAGGGACCCCTTAATGATATATATACATACCTATATATCTAATACGTATAGACATATATAAAATAAAATAAAAAAATGGTAGATACTCGCCCGACTCAACCCAATTTTTTAAAAGGTCGGATCGCCTTCAAGGCCCAACCCCTACTAATCAAGTTTATCTGCCCAACCAGGTTCAAAAACTGGGTTGGGTAACGGGTTGATATGACCCATTGAGAGCCTTAATTGCTAGTCGATCAATGGCGAAAGCAACAAAATTGAAGCAATAGCTTACAAGAATTTTGTTTTAATTCCGAATTCTAATATTTTACAAATTTTAATTATAATTCTTAATTAAGATACAAGAGTTATTTTCATGGTAACTGCAAAAATTTCCATACCATCATCTGTGTTGGGAGGAAGCTTAGGAATTCTCGAATTACTAGAAAGCCAGGAATTTTGAACTGAAATAATGTCAGAGCTATTTTTGCATTCAGAATACGCTTGCAGAAGTTCCCTGTATGGATCAAACTGAAATAATGTCAAGCTTAGGAATTCTCCATAGATGCATGGGCAAATCATTAGTAAAATATAGGACCCAATTCTCCTGACCGTCATTTAAATACCAAATTGGCGTATAAATGATCTTATACCATTAATGGTTTAAAATGTGAGTGATCCGCACCATCAAAGCGATGGATCATAGATTGAAGTGCAACAAGCCTAAAAATGGTGTTTTAGAGAGATTTAATCCATATGATCTGTGAACTATAATACCAACCAGTAGTTCTTATTTTAATGACTGATATTAAAGTTCATCTATCAGACAGTTCGCACCTACTAATAAGCATGTTTCTTTGGGTTGAGACATGTTTGACTAATAGATTGCCACTTGGACAATTTAGGTAATAACAAATGTGCGCCACATGCCCTAATGATAAATCACACTTCAATGGTGTGAGATAAAAAGTTTAATTTCAATGGTGTAAGTTAAACACCATTTTGGTGTTTAAATGATGGTCAGAACACATTATCCCTAAAACATATACATACGGAGAGTTAAACGAAAGAATTAGCTACCAAAACCATAGCGTATGGACTCAGTGGTGATTGACTCTCCTTCACTGCCGAAATCAAGATCGGGCAATGTCAAAAGGTGGGACCATGAGATCAACCACCAGGACAAATAATCACAAATTAGATAGTGATGGAGGCCAAAATACCACAGATTCGAGATTCGTATAAGATGTTTAGTGTATCCCTTGAATATGGAAAGAAGTGCACAATACCTATTCAGAGACAGGAATGCATGACCCCACTTAAATTTGTTTAGCAAAAGATTTGCTGTGTCCCCTTCACCACTGCCAAAAAAGACAATGTCAAGTACATGAACATAATATATATATATATATATATATATATATATGATCAGTGAACATTATATGTTATTATTGGACCATGTAAACCAGAATCTTAACAAATTATTCCATAACAGAAAGAAATGTTCTCTCTTCTCACCCAACTTGCATTAAATTAAAATCAGAAATCTGAAATCCTTTGAAGTCGGATGATTCTCTATCTTACACACATTGGGAATGTGTATCTGCCATTTTTTGTAAGGGTAGAAACCAATATTAGTACCAGAGCTCTAATTCCTGCGACACATGGTTATCAAAAACTCAAACCAAATTAAAGACTGAATAATGTACAAGATGACTGTGCGAAACAAAAAATGTTATGCATGTTTTGAAATAATCAACATTAGTTCATCATCATCATCATGATAGCTTTGCGACTCTGTCTTCTCCATTCATATCTATTCATGGACAAAGTCTCTATTTCTCTACAATCCTTCGTAAAGTAATTTTCTCCTTATAGGAGTCATCCCTAAATTTTCACTTATGTATTCATTCCTAATTTTATCATTTCAGCCACATGTCACCTATCTCAAGTTCAATCCTTGCACACACACACTTGCAATCGTTCGTACAGCGGTTGATTCCTGCCACTAATAGAAATGTTCAAACCATCTCAAACGACATTCCCTGACTCTTTTTTGGGTATACCTCTATTCGTGCCAACAGGTTTATTGAAAGCGCCAACAGCCTAAACCTCTTGAAATGCATTGACTGCTACTAATTGGATGATGGAGATCGGTTTTCTCCCTGATCTTCAACACAACGGATCTTGATGTGATCTTCCAATCAGACCGTCAATTTTTTCTTTACACGTGTCACAGATCCCAAAAAAGGCCTTACAGTCACGTTTGAGTGTGATGTGTGCCATATGATTTTAGAGCCACTTTTTGGGTATATGTGCCACGTGGAATCAAAAACTGACCGTCTGATGATACCCTCATGGTCTCAAGATCCATTGTGTGAAATATCGGGGTGAAAAACGATCTGCATCGTCTGATATGAAGCAATCAATGGGTTTAAAGGGGCTTCAGACATTGGCTCTTTCACTAAACTTGGTGAGAAGAGGTACCCTTCTCTTTTATGAGTCGCCCCTAAATTTTTCACTCATGTACTCTTTCCTAATTTTATCATTTCAGCCACATGTACTCTATCTCAAGTTCAATCCATGCACACAAGCACGCATGCACACAACCATGGTGCGCACACATACACACGCTATCTTCTTTTGCTTCTTCATAGCCTAGCATTCTGCACCATAAAGTAGTATAGGTCTTACCGCCATTTTATAATCAAAGTGAACACTTGGATTGCACAACAACCACTCGCCTACTCCATTTCACCCATCCTGCATTGATCTTGTTTGAGATGTCCATACCTTAAACCACTATCTGATTGCATAGGAGAACCTAATATTGAAATTTCTGACAATGTGATACTAAATAATTTTCTATTTGGATAATATCCTCTTCCAAGAGATCATGTATACTAAGGTTAAAATCTATATATCCCATCTTTGTTTAGCAAATTTTTCAAACTTCTCAGCTCTAAAACTTTTCTCCATAGTTTATCATTTACTTTGTGTTAAATTTTTTTTGGTCAATAACAAAGGAATTGCATTCAAGGTCGCAGGTTCAAGCCCAACTTACCTATCAAAAAAAAAACGAGAGGGCTGTAAGCAAGAAGCTGAGGGCTCGAAAACAAGGAAAAAAACTGATCCAAGGAGGAGAGACAATTAGATGGACAGAACTATCAATTGTAAAAATCCAAAGTTTGGGAAGCCGAGCATCCCATAAATTCTTTGGGTTGGCCAGCCCAATCTAGCAAGACGCATTTAATCCCATCTACTACCAGAAAAACATTCCTTCTCCCTTCGAAGGTCCGACTATTCCTTTCTTGCTAGACTGACCAACATACATCACACCAGGAAGAAGCGAGCAAAGGCCCTGAAAATTTTGACAACAATTTAACTCTGCCAATACACTCTCACAGGATTTCGGTAAGCCGCCCATCAAATTAAACAATTGGAAGAAGAAAAACCATATCTGTTGGACGACATCGCAGTGGATAAACAGATGATCTACCAAATCAAGATCCAACCCACAAATTGCACATCAATTGGGAATAGACATTCACCTTTTAATGAGATTATCAACGGCTACAATCTTTCCTCATGAAGTGCATCAAATAAAGAAAAATGGATTTAGGCGGATCTTCAGCTTTCAGAACAAACACCAATCCTGAGCAATCAAGATTGTTAACTTTTTTCTTTGATAGGTAAGTTCGGTTAAAACCTGCGACATTGAGGATGGAGTGCACATGGTGTGAAATGTTAGCCTATTAAAAGCGACAAGAAGATAGAGTGCATGTGGCTGATATGTGTATGGTGAGATAGACGTGTGGAGTAACAAGAACGGATAAAATTCAGAATAAGTACGTAAGAGGAAATTTGAGAGTGGCACTTAATGGAATATCGCTTGAGATGGTTTGGACATATCCATTGGAGGCCGGAAGCGAACCCTATACAAAGGATGCTACAAGCACAAGCAAGTAGGAGAAGAGGAAGACTTGTGAAGACCTGGAGGGAAGCAGTAAGAAGGGACATGAAGGATTGCAAAGTTAGAGAGTTTAGCGTTGACCAGTAATAAATGGAGAAATAGGATTCAAAACGATGAGTTAATAGATGGGATTAGTCTATGATGATGATTCAAAGGTTTTGATCAATGTTATCAGTATCATATGATAAAGGAGACTATAAATCAATACAAAAGAAAACAATATCGATGATATATATGATATGCATCACGATACGATACATGATACCGACAACATGTGATTTCAGATATTACTTTAGTTTTATCTATGCATAATTTTACTACATATTTACCCTCCAAAACCCCCCTTGTTAACTTTTTTGCATTTACCAAATGGAAACAAAAAAAAGAGAATGAAGACAAGAGGAAGAAGAAGAGGAGGATGCATATCGTAGCTTGTTTTTCAGCCATTACTTGAGTACCACAACAAAAAAAAGATAGAGATACTTGAGAAGATTAGAGAGAAGAAAAAGGAAGAACAAACCTTGACAATTTCCGCCATTAGATAGGGAAAAAATCTGATTGAGGAAAAATCACGCCAACCCTAAAATAACGTAAATCCCACACGATAAGATTAGGGTTTCGATCTCCGAGATAGAATAACATTAAAATAAAGAAATCTGAAGAATTTAATCGCAAAAATATTGGCTTCACACCAAAGGACAAGAATCACTCTTGCTCCAAATGAAAACTCCTCGCAAGTCTTCAAAGGGTTGAAATAATCTCTCTCAAAGATTGCACAAAGCAATCCATAATCATATTCATTCATTCATATTAACTAATAAAAATCTTTACATGGGAATTTATAAAGTTTAGAGACTCTAACGAAGACTACTAAAATCTCTTAAACTAACCATTTAAACTTCTAATCTAACGGTCACATTAATTTAGCCATTAATCCTTTTTTTCATATGCGACCAGTTTTGAAGCATCACACGATGTCCTACTGACGCAAAATTGGTATTATTTGAAAGGTTATCAAAGTAGCTTTCCAACAAGACAAGAATCGAACAATTTTGATGGTCACATGTCCAATATATATGCCTGACCCCTAAAAACTCGAATAAAGAAATTAAAATAAAAAGGAAACTTGATGGCTAAATTCGATCACCGACTAGGTTCGGCCCGATCTTGTGCACGTGAGTTTTAGGCTCGCGCACGCGAGATATCACAATCGCGATATCCCACTTGCTGGATCTCCCGGGAGCAAGGCTGGATCTCACGGGTGCGAGATTGCACAAAACCCCATTTTAACATGTAATTTAAAATCCATTGACGGGTCCATTTTCTCTTTCGCTTTCTCCTCTTGATCATGTCGCGATCCCAGCGTGCAAGCTTTGATTCTGCATTAAGAGCTATTTGAACTTACCGAGTTCCATCAGGAATATTGTGATTTCAGTCTTTTGTAACTAATATCGCACGTCACATGATATAACATCCCTTTCAATATTTCAAAAGGCCAACCACATTCTACCACTTCGTGTTTAATAGGGATTTTCTTTAGCTTTTATAGACTTGAGATCTCCACCAACTTTCAGCCAATCTTGATCTCTCATTTTCGCTTTTTTCTCTTATTTTTCAGCCCACTTAATTCTTCAAACCAATCACATGTTAATATTCCCTTAATTTCAAGAACATTCAGTTTCCCCCTTAACTTAAGAGAGTCATACCCTCTAATTCTCATAATTTTAACTCTCACCTGATTGTTGGATCACACGACCACATTGTTGGACTTTAATTGGACTTGTTACTTATTCCTATGAGACCCAATGGGCATATTTTATAAACCTTATCAAGTTGCTAATGGATCTTTCATAAAGCCCAATAAACTTCCAAATTAAAGAAGGTTTGTAAGATCTTCCCTTCTCTTCTTTTCTTCTTCCTTTTCTTCTTCCTTTTCTTCCTTCCCTTCATCTTCAACTTTCTTTTTGTCCATTTCTTGGTTGCATTCTCCTCCCCGAGTTGAAGAAAAATAGACTCGGACGAATTGACTGGATCGCATATTGCCAATGATCTTCTTGTCCTACCCTTGGAATTTGGGTTCAATAGGTTATATAGCTGTCCTTCGATGTCCACTCCAATCATAAAACATCTTCCTATGCTTTTCACTGGCTTGAAACTGGTTATAAAATATCTTTGTACTTGTCTCAGTTACATACCATGGTGAAGGTATTCTGTCTTCAACGGCTTATGAGATGCCTTCTCTCTCTATCTCTTCGTCGGTGACTTCCACCTCACCTTTTCCTCCAATTTTGCTCATAGAAGAAGATTCAATCAAATCTTCATCCTCAAATTCTATTATGAAGAACTGCGATCACAAAGACATGCATATGACCTTTGCACATTTCCTCGTGATTCGAAGTTTGACAACTTCAACCGCGTTGGTAATTGGGATTTCAATGATGGACTTTCACTAATCGCTTTCATGGTCAGCCACCTCATCTCCAATCTCCAATTTCTCTTTGGATTTCAATGATGGACTTTCACTAATTGTTTCCATTGATCTCTCCCATTGCTTGCTCAAGATGATGAAGCCGTTGAGTGGTTGTAGGTGGTCTTCTCGGCCGCATCCTGCTCCTTCATGAAAAAAAACTCATTCTAATACCACTTGATGCAAACTGCAGCTTGTTTTCAAGCATTAATCAAGTACGACAACAAACACAGAAAATAGAGATGCCCAAGAAGAATAGAAAGAAAAAAACTAAGAACTAACCTTAATCTTCTATTGAGACTATAAAAATAAGGCTCTTTACATCAACATATCAACAAAAATAAGTAAAATTATAGCTCGTGGACCTTTTATACCCTCACGGTCCCTTGAAACAATTAAAATTAGAAACCTAATCTACATGAAATTCCTAGCATGTTTACTTGTCATGTATTTCAGTTCCCTATTAAATAGGAGAGAACATCTTAAGAGTTCGTAGGCCACGTAACACTTGTTGACAACTTCCCCTATTCAATAGGGATAAAGATCTAATTGATCTTTTTACCAAGCAAAAAAAAAAGGATCTAATTGAATCACCAAGTCCCATTCGAGAAATTTCGTGATTACAGTCTTTGGGAATTAATATCACGTACCAAGCAAAAAGAAGGATCTAATTGAATCACCAAGTTCCATACGAGGAATTTCGTTATTTCAATCTTTGGGAATTAATATTACATCGCTTGTTATGTGATGCAATACCCATTTCAATATTTCAACAAACCAATCACATTAAATCCCTCCCTATTTAATAGGAATTTTGTTTAGCTTTCCTAGACTCGAGATTTCCACCAAGTTCTAGCCAATCACAATCTTTTATTTTCTCTCTTTTTTTCCTATTTTTCAGCCCACTTCTATCCTCCATCTAATTAAAAATTAATCCTCCCTTAATTCCAACAACCTTTGACTTCCCCTTGACTTAAAGAGTGATACACTCTCATTATAGTGGATCTTAACTCTCATGTGATCATTAGATCACGTGGGCCCCATTATGGTTCTCAATTCGACTTGTTACTTATCTGATGCGGGAGAAAACCCTAAACTACGTGACTTTTGGTGAAGTGATGATTTTGCCTAAATTAAACTAAATTAATGGAGCAATAAACTGAAATTAAAAGCGAATACCTTAGGGTTTCGTAGTTTTCGATTTGGATGATCGCGTTTCGGTTCAAGTAGGGTCCGGTCCGTGCGCTAGATCCGTTAGCTTCGCGGAAGGAGGATCCTAGAGATAGGACTCTAGCTGCATCCAGATTAGGGCTCGCTCATAGATCAACGATGAACTCGCCGGTTCAATCTAGGGTTCGTGGAATCAAGTCAGTTTTATGGTTTAGATAAAGACTAGGGTTTATGATTTTCAAGGTATTAAACTGATGGCTGGATTTAGGATTTGTGATTTGAGAAAATTGCAAGGTAAGGGCTGAAAGAATTTGATTGGGATCGGTACGCAAGCGGAAAATATAAAATCAAAGAAATAGAGATAAAGGAAGGTAGATTGTGGGCTTCACACCAAACCCTTCGCGGGAAGAAGATTTAATCTTTGAGGAAATTCATCTTAAGTTCCAAAACAAAAGCTCTTGCATTCAATAATCAATAATCAACCCTAATTACATTGTTTAAGGACCTTATATAGTAGGCCTCACAAAAAGAAAACCCTAAAGCACAATAATTACGAAACTACCATAAAATAACATTCGAATTCGAAAGAAAAATAGAAAAAGGACTAAAATTAACACTAATCGACGTATCTTGCTCGAGCGACAAGCGATGCTCGCTCGAGCGACTTATTCCAAAAAGATTCTTAAGTATCATCTCGCTCGAGCGACAACCAAAATTCTCGAGTGACTTTTGGCCGAAAGTTGTCTTATTTCTGAAGCATCGTCGCTCGAGCGGGTAGTGAGGTCGCTTGAGCGACCTATGGCAGTGTCCTCCTTTCTTCAAGCCTGGTTCTGGTTCTAGTTCCGCTTCTTCCGACACCGGTACACGCAATATGGTCCATAGCCTATGTCCATAATGTTGGCATGTACGTCCACAATGTTGGCATCCCCGTCATTATCCCTATCAGACCCAATGGATTTTATCTAAAACCTTATCAAGCTGTTATTGACTCTTTCGTAAAGCCAAATAAACCTTTAACAAAAGAGAGCCTATGGGTGTTTTTGGCTTAAGCTCTTTGGGGTCAAAGAGCCACTCTGCATTGGCAAGGAGCTCATGGGCCCTGGAGCATGTTTGGTAGGTCACACTCTTGGCTCTGGCAGAGAGCCAATGAGCACATTTCGTCCCCTTTAAAATAGCAGTTCAAAGCTCCTCTGTCAAGTCGTGTCTCTCAGGGAATTAGACAGACGGGTTTTTAGTTGTTGCAAATACTCAATTAGCCTCATCTCCTCACTATAATTCCAAAACTATGCTCATAGAAATAAAATCCTATACAAAAGAGTTTCATCTTCTTCTACTACTACTTCTTCGAGACGAACAACTTCCATCTTCTTCTCCAAGCGACGTGCGTCAATGTCAATCCTATCCTGATTGAGAAATCAAAGGCTAAGATCACTCCTGATGCCACCAGCATTTTTGGGCTCATAAATCAGACCTACATCTTGAAATTTTCTTAGTTCAGCACAATATAGAGAACATTTATATGTGGGTTTTTAAGGGACAGTCCGAGAATGCATTGGGTTACATGAACAACCATCTCGTTTGGGGCAGTTGCAGTTCCATTAAGCGGCGAAAAGAGCTTTGTTTGGTCTAATAGAATGCAGTGGAAATAGTACAAGGGATTATCTAACTTGCATGCTTGCACGAGATTGAGATTATCAGGTTGCCCAATCTAACAACAGTTGGTGAGGTTGACCGTAAGAGGTGGATGGAGCTAAGAGGTAAAGATTTGAACCTTTCAATCTCGCTCGATACGAGCGATTTTGGTTTGTGGCTCCTGAAACAGGGTTTGATCTCGAGAGACCTCTTCTTTTGTTAAAGAATTGGTTGTTTCCAAATTCAAGGAGACTGCTTGGGTGGATATGATTTGAATTTATCGACTTAATCATCGAATCATGCTAGTAGCGATGGGATGGACCTTTCTCCCATTTGCAACTAACAGAAGAATGATTTGTTCCCACATGGGAAAGAAGAAGATTTATATTTGCCAATTAATTTGTATCCTATCGAGTTCAAATATATGGATTCCTAACTAAGTGACCCAGTTTGGTTGAAAGAATTCAATGGCATAATGAGGCATGCACATGTAAATTTTTCGTTCAGTTAATGCTTTTCTTTTGTTTTTCTTCTATTTTCTTTTTATGGGCTCCTGAACTTTGACTTTGGAACTTCAAAGGAAGGACTTGGTAAGCATTTTGCAACCATCATTACCACTTGACCTTCTTCGCAGTTAGTACTTGAGTTCAAGATGAAATCTCTCTTTTTTTCTTAAAATTATTGCTCAATATCTGAAAGATATTCTAAACACCGAAATGTCTATTGTTGTATGCTTTAGGCGCCCTGGATGTGTTCTCTTCTTGTGATTGATTCAATAGGCAATGAACTTGACAATTATTGTTGATTTGTAAAACAAACAATAGGTTTCGAGCATTCCCACTATTGCATCTAAGGGATTTCCACATTGGTATCTTTCACTACATATGCTTGGTTAGATTTTGTTGGTGATGTATATGTTAATATTTCTTTTGAATGAAATGGAAGTCCTTAAAATTGCTTCCTAGAAATTTTTAGGGCATTTTTATCAATTAACCACAATATGCCATCTAGGAGTTGTTTTTTACCAAACAACAACTCTTCCTTTTCTTCCTTCCATCATCACCATAATCTCCTCTCTTCCTTATTCTTCTTCTTCCTTCCTCTTCTTATTCCTTCTCCCCTCTCCCCTCTTTCCTATGCTTATCCTTCTTCCTCTTCCCCCTTCCCCCTCTCCCCCTCCTCCTCTTCTTCCTCTTCTTGACAGCACCACTTGTGTATCTCCAATTCGCCTACCCCGCATCGATCCTGTTCCTATTCCAACTAACTGCTTGTTGTATGGTAGAGCCACGACCTGAAATCTATCACACGTGGCACTAAGTGGATTTTTACTATGACCAAATCATCATTCAGTCTCTCATATTCACAAGAGTTGCACGCCACATCTTTTATCATTGTCTATATTTTCAAACCTCTTAACTCTTAAAAGTATTTTCTCCATAGTTTTAACTCATTTATTTGCTTTATTATCTGGGCAATTAGCACCACGCCATCAACAAACAACATACACAATGGAATTCCTCTTATATTTTTGCTGCCAATTCGTACTGCAAAAGAAATAAAGCTCAAAATATACCCTTGATGCAACTCAACTCCAACTAAGAATTCAATCATCTCTAACCACAGTTCTTGTTATTGATCCTTCATAAATGTCTTGCGTAACCTCAATATATTCCCCAGAGATACATTTCCTCAGCATCTACCAGATTATCTGCCTCCACACTTATCATAAGTGTTCTCCAAATCGATAAGGACCATACGTATATCTTTCCTCATCTCTCTGCACTTTTTAATAAGTTGACTCAATCCTAAATATCCCTCCAACAAAAGAATAGGATGAAAAGTTTGAATATTACGTCAGTTTCCTAACGTAATAAATTATCGTAGGCATGCTAGGGCAGCAAATAGACCAGCCTGGATACGGGCAAAGAGCTAGTCTGAAGCAGGTTAGGAAGGAGATGGATCAGGTTTGGCTGGGCCTGTTCGTTCAGTTTTTAAACATAATGGGTCCACAAATCAGACCCAAGCCAGCTTGTTTATTAATCAGGTCTGGACATCAGAGTCAGACATGTCGAGCTTATGGGGCTTGAATGGAAAATAATACCACACCCAGAACTGAGCCCCTAAGGCCTGAACATCTATCCCAGGCTCAACCCTTTGCAAACTTAGGTGTAACAGAATAATGTGGCTCGCATTTTAATTTGTTAGGTAATGATCACTAGATGAGCAATGAACTGACAAAAAAAATGAATGATGAACTGATAAGAGTTGGCAAAAAATAAAAACAAGATTATCCTGCTAAGGTATAAAAAAGACACAAATATATTCAGTACCATATTATTAAGGCTGCTGATAATGCTTCCACACAAGATAACTCACACGGTCTGCCATAATTTACTGGATTTGCTGCAACAAGCCAGGGTACTGCAATTCAAAGGGACATCAGTTATTAAAGCTTTCTAGTTATCCACATTTATAAAAATAAAAAATAATAAAAGCTATGACAGGATACTGAAGAAAATACTATAACATTTTTATGCTAGATAGTAGATCATCTGCATGCGAGTAACTGCATATACAAGGAACAATATGATTAAGTTTCTGATATGAACCTAATTCCATTAGTAATAAAGAAATCAAACAGTTGCCGCTGGAGATGGCAAACTTTGTAGCCTAATATGATTTAATTAAAGTTGTGATATTAGGTATTGGGATATTAGAATTAGAGTTTTATGGTTAGAGTTAGATTAAGGAGAAGAAGAGGGAAGAGAGATGGAGATGAATTAGGATTTTATGTTATTGTTCTCACACCCTTATTATTAATTTATATATCAGCTTACAACAGGATTCCATACGCAACGCATATGCGGCATTGTATACGAACAAGTAAACACACCACTCAACCACACCAACAACTCCCTCAAGTTGGTGCATATATGTCAATCATGCCCAACTTGCAGGTGATGTCATAAAATTGCTTCCTACCCACAACTTTAGTAAGGATGTCTGCCAATTGATCTAAGCTTACTTAAGGTATACAAAATTTGTTTGATTCAATCTTTTCCCGTGTAAGTGACAATCTACTTCAATATGTTTAGTTCTTTCATGATATATTGAGTTCTCTTTAATGTGGACAGCAGCTTCACTATCTCAGTAGAGTGTCATTGGCAGCTGCACCTGAATTCCGATTTGGCAAGGATAAATCTATCCACATCCTTTCATGAGCACCCTAGGACATGATTCTATACGCACCTCAACACTGGAACTGGATACACCATCTTGCTTCTTACTTTTCCATGTAACCAAATTTCCTTTAGGAAGGTGCAAGACCTTGTGGTGGATCACTTATCACTGAGTAATCCAGCCCAATCTGCATCTGTGAGTGCTTTCACATCAAAATGGCCATGGTCATCGTACAACAGGCTTTTTACCAGGACTAGCCTTCAAGTATCACATAATTCTATAGACTGCTTTAAGATGAACGATCTCAGGATGCATGTGTTGACTTACAATACGTATAACATATGCAATATCAGGTCATGCCATAGTGAGATATATGAGCTTTCCAGTCTTTGTTACATGTCAGCCAACATCTGTAAGTATTTCACCATCTTCAGCATTAATCCTGTCATTTTGATCTCTAGGAGAATCTATAAGTTTGCATCCCAACATTCCAGTATGCTTCAACACATCTAGTGTATATTTCTTTTGCGTTACACAATTTTATTTTGTGATCTAGCCACTTCAATGCCTAGGAAATATCTCAATGGGCCTAAACCCTGGAGATCAAACACTTGACTCAAATAATACTTCAACCTCACAATTTCTTCACTATCATCACCTATGACAATGATATCATCAACATACATGACTAGAGCAGACAAATGAGATCCATACTTCACAAAAAAGATATATCATAATAGCTTTTTTGGTATCCAAAGTGCTTAAAATCACTAATTGTTTGAACCATACCCTAGGAATTGCTTCAACCCATAAATAACCTATTTTAGTCTACATATACTCCCCCTAAAATAGAAGCAAGGTGGAAAGTCCCTTTACACTCCTCTTTTATGTCACCATATAAGAAAGCACTGTTGACATTCAACTGATACAATGGCCACTTCTTCTGTGCTACAAGAGATGAGAGGACCCAGATGAAGTAAGGTTAGCAACAGGTGTAAAGGTGTCTTTCTAATCAATGCCTTGAGTCCAAGTAAACCCCTTAGTAACAAGCCTCGTCTTTATATCTTCTATGGATCCATCAAGTCGGTACTTCACATTATACACCCATTTGTATACAACAACTTTTTCCCTTTAGGAAGCTCAGTTATCTCCCATGTATTGTGTTGTTCAAGAATCTTCATCTCCCGCATAACCTCTTTCCATTTTGGCCTAGACGAAGCGTCAGAAATAAAACTAGGAATAAAAATAGAATCAAAGGACGAAATGAAACAGGAATAAGAAGTTAAGAGAGCACGATAGGATACAAAATTATTTTTGGGTGCCTTATACCCTTGGGTAATGCAATGGCAAGATACAAATTTGTAAACTGAGGAAGTTCATACCTTGTAGACCTACTTTAGAAGATGAAATTTATTTGCGACTTGAGGGAGAGAGATCCTCTTTTTGCTCAAACACTTTCCATTTTTCATATTTATCATATATTTCTTTTGTTACTTCAGTCATACTAGCGTACTACCCTTCTGTTGCACACCTATGTGTTCCCAAACATCCACCTCCATATCATCGTCACTTTTATGTGTAGGATAGGGCAGTGGAATAGCAGTGCTCTCTTCTATAGAACTCTCCCCCTAAAGAGGGCATTGAGGGGGTGGAAGGTTAATTATGTTTGAAAGACTTAATAAGGTTCTAGAGATATTTAATGAGATTGGTTTAGGGATGTAAAGAAAACTTTTGGGTAAAATTTGAGGGCAAAAATAGGTTCAAAGATAAAAACTGGGTCGCCAATATCAACCAATATAAAGTTTATGCACGATGTGCATAAACTGCATCTGCATCATTATTTTCCCATACAAACTGTATCTACAACATTATTTTCCCAAACAATGTCACAGTATTTGCACATCATAAAGTTTATGCATGGCACTTAAAAAAATTGTGTGCATCTCCGAAGCCCGATAGACACTTCATGGTATTTATGCCTTAAGATTCTCGTTTGATGTTGGAATTGTGCAATATTGGGCTCATTGGTTTATTGGAAAGATCACTCAAGAATCTCTCCACTGAAAGGTTTCTCATTACAAAATTAATTTCAAAATCCTTTTAATGCGGGACAAAAGCTAAAACCCTAATTATGCAAGTTTGGGATTAACCACAAATTAAATTGAATAATGGAAATATTTGAAATCGCCTAAACACATAAAGAAGTTTAAAGAATTTAATTAAACAATTAGAGTAACTCAATTTAGCATTCGCATGCATTAAAATTTCTCGATCTAGAAAAACGGATCCAATGAAGGCTTTGAGTTTCGCTCTAGTTTGAGGTACCAAGCGATAATCACGGTATCGTCACTTGATTCCTCTCGGGTGAATAAATATGGCTTGAAGGATTAAAACAAATAAAAGGGTAATTCAAAAGATTGAAACTAATAATATTTTGGGGGTTTTCGAATTTATCAAAGCAAAGGAAAAATATTACCATATGATAAATAGAGAAAAGATGGAATAAGAGGATAGAGGTCCAAGGCTTCACACCAAGGATTTCTAAGGCTTCTCACCAAGGCTGCACGTCAGCTTCATACCAAGTCGCACAAGAAATGCATAAACACTCCTCAAGTTTCGAAAGATTCGCTCAATCGAAACTCTTCACAAGTTCTCTAGCATTTGCACAAAAGCAACTCTCAAATTTTCATTAATCAAAAAATTATAATAAAGTTGTTTACAAGCCTTTAAATAGGGCAAACCAAAACCCTAAGAATACTACTTAAAATAAAACTCTTAATCAATCATTAAAACTCTCTAATCTAACGGTCACAATTAATTTCACTATTAATCCCTTTTTTTATTACGTGGCCACTTTTGAATGGTCAAACGATGTCCGATTGACGTGAAATTGGTCTTGTTTGAAAGCTTATCGAAGTAGCTTTCCAACAAGATAAGAATCACACAATTCCAACACATATTGGTAGCTTAATGACCACTTTTCTGATGATTGCGCAAAAAGTGACGGAATTAACAATCACATATTACATATATGTGTCTAACCCCTAATTGATTCAAAGGATACTAATCTTAAAACAAACCACTTATTAAAAGAATCCTAATCAACTAAAACGTTTTCACATTCAAAGTTCGATGCTCTTGATCGTGATGTCCCCATCACCTTTGCTTCCGAAGTAATATGATTTTCCAAAATTGGTCATGTGCATGGACTTGGCAAGAGCCAAATGACATTGTGAACTAGTTTTGCTATAACTTCATGAGTTCGTATAGGTACTCGCCTCCAATTGACGCTCTTGGTACCTGGGTCACGTTTTGGGATGTGTCATGTGGAATCACCATGTGTTATGTGTAATTTGACGCCCATCCTCTCAAGATCTATTGTGTAAAGATTTGATCGAAAGACAATCTCCTTCATCTGATTCAAAGAGGCCAAAGGCCATTGAAAATTAAAGGTATGTTAGATTTATATGATAGCCGCTAATTTTAGATGGCATTTGATTGCCTTGACTCAGATGATGGAGATCATTTTTCGTCCCAATATTTTGCACCAAAGATCTTTAATCATGGTGCACCTATCAAACGACAAACTTAATGATTCCACAGGGCACACATCCTAAAAAGTGACCCAAGTACCAAGTCACTTACCTAATACTAATTCTAACTTCCAAACTAGAACTTCGAATTTAGAAATTTCACATTCAATATAAATTAGTCTCAATTATCTTTGTTTATATAAATGAGTTTGAATTGTGCATGGGACAACCTGGGAGGGATCAAATTTTGGAGAGTATCTTTGATGGGGGTTATGTGGGCCATTTGGATAGAAAAAAATGATAGAATATTCCACAAAGTTCGAAAGTTAGATTATGATCATGAGGAACCGCATTGGACTGGGTACTTAGTTGGGTGGTCCTTGACAAGGATGGAATGTGGGTATGGGAGGCTGGAGATTATGGATGCAAGGATGTAATGAGTGAGTCCTCAGGCTGAATGTCATGTTCCCACTAATTTTGGACTGCCCTTCAGGGTTTGGGTTTGGTTTTTGCTCGGGATTGTTTCTTTTTGGTTTTTCTTCTTTTGTCTTGTGTTGTTTCCTTTCTCGCATTAGTTTCATGCTAAAGCCTGTCCTGTTTTGTATGCTTCTTTTCTAGTAATATATTGCTTGCATTACCAATCAATAAAAAAAAAAATAGAAATTATCGTCAAATTGAGTAAATTCACATTTTAAGGGGATCCCAAACACCAAGACGTTAATCTTGAAACACAAGCAAATTGCATTACCCAAATACATTTGCCAAAGTTGAAATCTCCATTTTTTCAGCATAAAATATTCATTTGAACTCAAAATTTTGATTCTTGATGCAGAGGAAAGCTTGTTTAACGCTCTAAGATATGGATAATATTTCTAATACATGAGATAAAGATGAGGAAATATTTGAAGCCAAATTAATAGTTATACGATAAGTTTCATCGTAAAATGTTCACTTCAATTTTCAGATGAAAACCTCATTTAAGAACCCTAAGACCAATCATTTCAGTTTAGGAAATGATTTGGTAGGGGTAGTCATGCGCTGAGAGAATCCTAAATTAGATGATCAAGACCCGTAACCAGACATCTCTGATTGGTTGAGCACATTGGCATAAAAAATGGGGTGTTTACCACTAGTCACTTTCTTATGCATTTTCTAAGGACAAAAATTGCACCACATAAGCAATCAATAATAGATTTCTTACAAAGACGAGGACCGGCACAACGAAGTTTCACAAATGGAACATCACTCAAGCGTGCCCATGAGCAGTCCACCACAGCCAACCCTTTTCTTTCCATCAAGAGGTGATCTTCCTTGGATACACATTGCTTCCCAACAGGACTGCAAACATAATGTCTCACATATTGTAAAACAGGATTCTATCCTGCCCAAAGTGACAAAATACGGGTACGGGTTTAATACGGTAAGCGAGAAAGTCAGAAAAAATGGCCAAATATAGGGAAAAAACTAGAAAAAATCGAAAGGTAAAAAACTATAAAATCTGGAAGATTAAAAAAAATTGGAAAAAACAAGAAAAAACGAGATAATATTAATATATTAAGTTTTAAAAAAATTAACCAGTTTTTGAAAATACGGTAAAATACGGGAAAAGTGCTTAATACACGAAAAAGAGTTTAATACGCGAAATAGGCGTATTACATGAAAATGCTCATTTTATTCAGAAATATGGGTATTATACGTGTTTAGTAGGTTGTGGCAAAAAAAACCGCGTATTACACGTGTATTTTCAAAAAAAGTCGTATTTTGTCACAATTCCTACCTAAGCCACTACACAGTACAAGTGAAAATTTATTAAATATTGTGTTGATTGACAGGAATTTAGTGCCACATAACCAGACAACGATATCAAATGGTTAACTAAAAGATGTTGTACCAAATAATATCATCTTTCGTTAAATATGGTTAATATGATGTTAAACGGTGTTATGTAAATCTCTCGGTTGTATTTCCCACAGAATTAAACTCAGAGTACCTTTGAATATGCCCACCAAATCTTTGAGAGCGCCCACGCTAAAAAATCATCGACTGTTTTGAATCGGCTGACAGAGATAGTTTTTCATCCTAATCTTCGACACATTGAGATCATGGGTGTACCATCATACAGTTAGACTTTGATTTTATGTGGCACAAATCCCTAAAAAGTGATCGTAAAATAGTGTGCCATTCATCACATTCAAACTTGATTTTAAGGTCACTTTCTGGGATCTGTGTCATGTGAAATCAAAATCTGACCGTATGACTGTAGATCTCAAGATCCATCGTGTGGAAGTTTGGAATGAAAAACGATCTCAATAGTCTGATTTAACATGGACGCTCTCAAAGATTCGGTGGGCATCTTTAAAGATACTCTTAAATTAAATGGAATTCCAAGTTCCACCAAATACAAAGTGAAATATAATACTAAAAGACAAAATTTCCTGGATACCTCAAAACAATACCCCCGAAGCCATTACTGACGCGCAGCTCCTGCCAGAATAATTTTTTTATTTTTTTGTCAGTCATTTGTACTTTGTAGATAATAACTCAGTCACATGTCCAAAATTACATAAAAAGAATCTTGTACACACACATATTGGCTCAGCAATCTTAAACCACAAAAGAAGCGTTGTCAGTTGTATCGTTTACAATGAATAATGAGCTATAATTCAATTATCAATACTTGCAATATAGTTTCAAAACCGATCAGACTCTCCTGACCTTCACTTAAACACCACTATGGTGTTTAAATGATCATACACACCATCAATAGTTTAAGATGTGGGTGATCCGTACCATCAAAGTGAGAGCAATAGGCCCAAAAATGGTGTTTTAGGGACACTTGAAACATCCAATATGTGGACTACAATCTCAACCGTTGTTTTTAATTTAATGGCTGATATTAAAGTCCATCAATCGGATGGTTCACATCGTTTATAGGCAATTGTTTTGCGTCTGAGATATGTTCCAATGATAGATTGCCACTTGGACAATTTAGATTGATCACAGACGTGCGCCACATGCATAATGATAAATCACACTTCAATGGTGTGAAATAAAAAGTCTAATTTTAATGGGGTAAGATCATTTAAACACCATTTTTTCAAAACAGTGATACGGATCACCAACTTTGTGGAGCCAACAATGGTTGGCACTTGGCAGTGGAAGTACCAACATGCATATAAAAACTTGTTCAAAAGCCTCATCAAATCACGAGTTGGCATTGGCAATGGAGTGGTCATCCAGGAGTCAGCATAGACTTGGCTGACTAAGAGAGTCTATGGTACTAGATCTCGGAGAATTAGGTTGTCGTTTGTCAAATTTTCTTCGTTCAAAAGAATAAATGGTTCGATTGATTCCCAAATTTTCTTCTTTTGAACAATGTTTACAGAAAAAATTCCAAAATCATTCTGAGGAAATTCATTGTCACTTGTAATACTACTATTCTTTCGAACAAAGGGAATCCAGTGCAAATAGTAAGAAAGCAGGAAAAACAAAAAGCAGCTTTATCACCGTAGAGTAAAAATTCATTTTTTTAATATACTCCATACTCAGCTTTTCTCCTACTTGTCTCGATACATTCTAGCAGATACTTTTTTTTTTTTTATCGGTATGCTAGCAGATACTGATTTGTGTATTTTTGTCCAGCTTAAATAATATATGCAAGTATATATGTAGCATCCTATTTTTCTTTCATTTATTATTGCAGTTAATACTAGTTACGTTTACCTTGATTTTCGTGTTCATCCAATTAGTAATATTTAAATGATTTAATACATTATTTATGACCTAAGGTGTATATTTACGATATACTGCTAATACCCTGGTCCAATTTACGAAGTTTCGTTGGTTTCCAGAATTTACTATAAGTACCCTTGATCGACTGCTTTGACTACTTTGACTTTTTATAATTTTCACTAATGGTTTTCACTACCTCGAAATGATACTGTTTTAAGAACTATATTTGTTCGACTTTGCTCACGGGCATCAAGTGATTATGATCTTAAGACCTTTGTATATATCACAGATAGATATAAGTGGTTCGTATAATTTATTTATTTTTTTATCGGTAAATTGTATAAATAGAAAAGCCAGCAAGGTGCTGGGAGAACCAATACAAAGGGAAGGCCAAAAAAAAGGCCGGAAAAACATCAAACATAAGAGAAAGCAAACAGCCAAGACACTAAACATCCCCCCCACGACTCCTTGCAATGGAGTTACCCCGGTTCCCAAGGTTCCGAAGTCATCTCAGCTCCGTCAGAAACCCAAAGAGTGATTAGTTCCTTGGCTGCCTTTACAATACACCCACCAATTTCTTCTTTTGCTCGAAGATCCGCCAGTTCCTCTCTTTCCAAATACTCCAGATGACCACAAAGAACAACACTCTCCAATTATTCCTAATCTGAATGTCCATATCCACAGCAGTCCAGGAGAGGTAATGGTCATACGTCGTAACATTCATGACCCACTTCATCTGGAACAAATTTAGTACTATACCCCAGATCTCCGAAGCTACCGCACAACGTAAGAATAAGTGCGCGGCCGATTCCTCCTCCCTAGAACACATGATACAGCAGTTCGAGATGTTCTTTCCCCTTCGAATGAGTGTGTCCATCGTGAGAACTCTCTCTTTGAATAAAGACCAGGCAAAGAACTTAATCTTTAGCGGGATTTTGACCTTCCAAAGCATAGCACCTTGGAATTTGATAAGCAGTCGACGCGTCAACATCCGGTAGTACAATTTAACACTGAACATGCCATTGTTACTCGGGGCCCATCTCCGACGGTCGGTTTCATCTCGTACAACACTTGGAGAAGCCTTGAAAACTCTTCACCTTCATCAATACGCAGGTTTCTCCGGGTGGCCACATCCCACACTCTAGTTCCATTGAACTCCAAAAGAAAATCAATAACCCAACCCGTTGGGTTCCGAGCTAAGGAGTGAACACGTTGGAACATGTGGCTAAGTCTCCCCTCCTTAACCCAATTGTCTTCCCAGAACTGTATTCGGGTCCCACAGCCCCAGCTAAACTAGATCCCCTTAGAGAAGTGGTTCCAGGTCCCGCATATATTTTTCCACCAGTTCGAAGTACCTCTAGTGTCAGAGTAATTGATGCCCCAATTGTAATCCGATGGACCGTACTTCTCTACCAGCACCTTTCGCCATAAACTGTCTGTTTCATCCGCGTTTCCAACACGCCAGAACGACTTGCCAAGTAGGGCTATGTTGGTCCACTTCACACTGCGGATCCCCAGACCTCCACTACTCAGTGGTAATTGACAAGTGTCCCAGTTAACCAAATGATACTTTCTCTCCACGCCCGAGCCTTCCCATAGGAAATTGCGTTGGATTTGTTCAATCCGACGTAAGACGTCGGATGGGCACCTGAACATTGACAAGTAGAAGATCGGGAGGCTCAAGAGGACCCCCTTGAGCAGAATTAGTCAGCCACCACTGCTTAGGAATTTGCCTCTCCAAGTAGACAACCTCCGCTGGAAACGTAACCTTGAATCACCGGTTCCCAAGCATTGGCCATTGGTTTTCGCAGGCCCAAAGGTAACCCAAGGTATTTGAGAGGCAAGTCTTGGTTGCGGCAATTGACAGCTCGCGCCAGATCTTGAAGAGTAGTATTATTGATCCTGATGCCCGTTACTTTGGATTTGTGGAAATTGATGCGCTACCCAAAACAGCCTCAAACACGATTAGCACCTCCGCCAAATTCTTAAACTCCTCCACCTCAGCCTTGCCAAAGAGAATGACGTCGCCAGCATCTTGAAGAATTGCAATGGTTCTATCGTGAGCCCCCACTCTGATCCCCGAGATGAGGTTCATTTGTCTCGCACGAGAGATTAGCCCCGCAAGGGCTTCCCCCATCAGGCTGTAAAGAAAGGGGGAGAGAGGGTCTCCCTGACGTATGCCACGCGAGCTTTTGAAATAGCCCACCAGAGTACCATTGATCAATACAGAAAACCAAGGCGTAGCATAGCATCCTCGCATCTAGTTCCTCCATTTAACACCGAAGCCAAATCTGTGAAGCATGTAGTCTAGACCGGACCAATTGATACAGTCAAACGCCTTTTCCATGTCAACCTTCCAAAGTGCAGCCGGTATTCGGTCCGAGTGAGCAGAATGGATAATCTCATGAGCCACTGCAACCTGATCCACAAGTTGTCTTCCCTTCACAAAGGCCCCCTGTGAGTCGGAAATCAACTTCCCCATTAATGGGCTAAGCCTATTCGATAGCACCTTAGAAAGGATCTTATATAGGCAATTAGTTAGGCAAATCGGGCGGAAATCGGTGAGTTCCTGGGCCCCATCTTTCTTAGGAATTAGGGTGATGAACGTGGAGTTGAGGCTGCGTCCAATATAAGCATTGTTGTGGAACTCATGGAAAACCTCCATCAACTCCTCTTTGATTACCGACCAGAATGCCCGAAAGAATTCGAAAGTAAACCCATCGGGTCCTGGAGACTTATTCCTCCCCCCTTTCCTAATGGCATTCCAAACCTCCTCTTCCAGGAACGACCTTTCAATATCAGCACCGTCTTCAGCCGTGATTGAACTAAACGGCACCCCATCCAACTCAGGCCGCAGTCCTCATTCGTCTTCAAACAGCTTCGAGTAAAAACTAACCACCTGCTCGCGAACTTATTCGTAGCCAACGAACGTCACCCCCTCCACAGTCACCGAGCCCACAAAATTCCTTTTATTTCTCGCATTCGCAATGGCGTGGAAATATTTTGTATTTCAATCCCCCTCTTTCAACCATCGAACCTTCGCTTTTTGATTCCAAGCAACCTCTTCGGCTCTAGTAATAGAGTTGAAATTCTGTTTGATCTGAGCACATTCCTCTGGCTCAAAGGGTGTCAGGGCCCTATTTTCCTCCAAATCGTCAAGCTCCCGCAGCCGTAGAAGGATAGCATCTTTGTTGGATTGCAGGTTTCCGAACACCTCTCTATTCCAATCTGTGGCTCTCTTCTTGATCCAGTTTCTTCGATATGATTTTAAAGGCTGCAGTTCCACTAGGTTTCAGTTTGCACCACCACTCCGGAACCGCAGTGCGGAACCGGTCGTCCAACAGCCACATGTTCTCCAGACGAAACGGGCTTGGCCCTTTTCCCCTGGCCTCGCATGTCAGCAGCACCAGCCTATGATCAGAGGTAGCCCTTGCTAAGCATTCCAACCTAGCAGCCGGGAACATCTCCATCCACTCCGCGTTGCATAAAAATCGGTCCAATCTGCTAAGTGAGGGCTGATCTTGAAGATTAGACCAGGTGAACCGCGATCCGGATAGCGGGACATCTTCCAAAGCCCAATCTGAAATCCAGGTATTGAAGGTCATCATTAGCGCATCTGGAGGTCCCCCTTGTTTTTCATGCCCCCATCTTATCGCATTGAAATCGCCTCCCAAGCAAATCGGATAGTCCCACCTGGCAGTAACCGCATCCAATTCATCCCAAAAATCCCCGCGTAACGAGTAGTTCGTCGGTCCGTAAATGCCAGAGAAGACCCACTGTTTCCCGTTATCTTTGTTCTGGAGTACCACCGAGGCAGAGAAAATCCCCACCTCTTCGTCAATCTTCTCGAAAGTCGACGGTCTCCAAGCCAACAAAATTCCTTAGGAAGTTCCAACTGAATCGACTCCAATCCAGTCCCAGTCCTTTCCAGATAGTATTGAAGCGACTTTGCGATCATCACAGGAGCCGCATTTGGTCTCTTGAAGAGTGATAACCGCCGGTTGGATCGAACGAATTAGTCGCTTGACTCCAGCACGCTTAGTGTTGTCGCAAATGCCCCGCACATTCCATGAAAGCATCTTCATAAGAGAAACAATTGCTCGCCCACCCAAGAGAGAAGATAGGGTTCATTCAACCCCCATCCCCCTCCCGTCCGTCATACCCCATTCCAATCTCGCAAGTTCGCGAGCACCCGTTCGTCTTTTTCGCCGATTGTCCCCACAAGCCACCACAATAGATCGGAAAACCTCCCGCAAAGCCTCCTCATTGCCCTTGAAGCTCATACCTAGTTGTCGGCCAATCCGTATAAGACTATCAATTTCAGCCCAATTGTCCTCCTCAACGCGGTGAAGCCATCCCTAATTTTCCTCCGCTTCCACTTCCAGAACCTGGGGATCGAGAGGGTTCCTAGTATCCAGCTCCGTAGCCTGTTCCTCCAAAAAAGGGGAAACGACTATATTCGTGGCAGCCCGAAGGACCAACACCGGGTTCTCAGTTAAGGAAGTTGAGGCCCTAGTACCCTTGTTCTTCTCCTGCGCAGCCCAAAACTCGTAAGTCGGGTCCCCGTCGGCCCAGTTCATCCGGCCTGATAGTGACGAACCCACCCGCAACCAGACCAGGGAAGACCCATCTTCTAGACCCGAATACCTCAAGTTCCAAGTCCCCCCAGGCGAAAAGGTAAAGAAGTCTTCTGTCGCCACGTGGAGGCCCTTGACCGTCAACCCAACACATGGCAGCCTTTGGGTATGCTGAGTTCCCAGCTCGGTGTATAAGTCTTTGTCCGCCCAACGCCTGGTGAATAAAGTACCAACGGTTGCCTCCGTTGCCCAAGAGGGGTCTGCGTGTCCACGTGTCGCCATCCTATCGGTGTGCAACCCACGAGAAAGCAAACGTGTATACCATCCCGCATTCGTCGGCTTTAAGACAGCGTATAATAAAGGTTTCCTTCTTGTATACACTTTGAAGCTCCTCAAGTCCCTTTTGGTTTTTTCCATAGAAGGTAAGTTTTCTGCCTCCATTTTCATGGGATCCCAGTGAACGCCGCTGTCGGTACAAACTGTCGGCTGCGTCGACAACAGTTGTCCCCTCTCCAGAGAAAAAAGTTGCAAGTTGTCAGATCTAAAGTACGGAACCATATCGACCGTAGGATCTCTCGGTAGCGTACGATCTGCCGGTGCCGGAGTACGCGATCTTCTGTAGTTTGTTCCGACCGCGGTCCGATCGTCATCAGCGAGCCTCCTCAGCCTTCTCTTCCTCAGATCTGCAATCACCTCCAGAAAAGTTCTCAATAGTTTCTGCCAACTGATCATGAGCAACCCCCAGCGTCAGAGGGGAAACACCGTCCCTCCCCGGCGTGGGCAGCGATCCGAGTGGTCCCAGCTCGAGCGTCGAGAGCGTGGCCATGCGCCTCGCCGGGTTACTTGCCGGCATCCAGGCGGACTGAGCTGCTCCGCTTGGATTGAAGAGCGAGGGAGCTATTTTTGTGCAAGTACTGCCAATATCAACGTCGATGTTCCGGGACCCCTCGGCGTCTTCACCGACCCGATGCGGGTTGATTGTCCTCTCCAACCACGCGAGTTCTATGAGGAGTTGACAGGCGTGGCAGCCGATCTGGATTTCGCAGCATCTAGGGATGTTGGTGAACGACTCGACACCAACGAGGATTCTAGCGTGATCCGTGTCCCAGAGCTCGGCCGTACATCTGTCGGCCCGAATGAACTGGCCGCACAGGTCACCAATTCGTTTGAAGACCTCCGGGGACCAAGCATGAACCGGTAGACCGTAGATGCGGAGCCAAACCCCTTCTCTTTCCTTATAAACATGTAAATCTCCCACCGTCGGTTCCCATGGTCGGCATACCACCGGGCACTCATGAATGTAGATATGTTTTTTGTGACAAAACTTCGTGGCTCCCTTCTCATCTCTGAACCGCAGTAAGAACTTTGTGTTGGACAGAGTAGATACGGCCGGTCTGTCTGTAGCATCCCACCTTGTAGAAATCCATTGATGTAATAAAAATAGTGATAGTGAGTCTTTATTAGCATGCAAAACGACCCAAAAATGGCGAAGATTAATGGCGAGGGCAGGAAACTGAGCGGAGTCAATAGATAGAGTCCCGGGGCTGAGCACCGAAGGACCACTAACTCCGGCAGTTTCGAATATCTTTTGCCTCACCATCCCAGAAGAAAGGTCAACTCGATGGTCGTTCGCCTTCTTAGAGTAATCCATCTTCGCCTGAACCCAGTTAAACCTCTTCCCGGCAATCGACCACCCGAGCTGGACATCTCGGGACTGCGATTCATTAAGGATTGTCTGACGCTCATTCCTCGTGCTAGGAATACCCTCATCAGCCGATCTAACCGTCGTTCCTAAAGAGCAGGGGGCATCGCAGTCAAAGCGGTGGCAAATCGACCTACGTCGGAAGTTGACATTGCGACACCGGCTGCAAATCCAGTCGCCCACCCTAAGGACCAGACACGCCTCACGTCCCATGTTTAAAATTCTCTTTAACAATTATTGGTTCGTATAATTATATATACTAATTTAATTATATATATATATATATATATATATATATATATATATATATATATATATATATATATAAATTGCCTAACTTCTCTATTCCCATTCGATCGATTGAAACTACCCTCGATCGATCAACTGAGAATCATAGCTTCGCCAAAATTAAGTTCCCCACTGGCCACAGTCGATCGATCGAATGATCGATTGCGCATTCCTCCAATACGCTGATTCTGCTCCTTTAAGCTTGGTTCTAATTTCCGTTCCGCTTCTTCGGACGTCAGTGCAAACGATATGGTTCATAGCCTATGTCTACGATGTCAACATGCATGTTTACGATGTCGGCGTCCCTGTCAACTCTCTTTGACCGAGAAGGCTTCATCACCGATGAAGCGGAGTTGTGATATCGATCGATGATGTCGAGGTCTAGGCGACGAACCTCGTCCTCATCTATCCATATATTTTCGGAATCTGGCTTGCCCATCCATTTCACCAAATACTTTTGATATCCTCCACTATGGGTGGACACCATAAGATCATCCAAAATTCCTTTGATGACATCTTTCTTCTACCTGCTTGGGGAAGGGGGTGGTAGGGGTTGCAAAGGGGGGCTGGAATTGGGAATAGGGGTTGTTAGGAAGGGATTGCTAGGTGGCAAGGTTGAGCTAAGGGAAGGAACTAGATCCTCCACGTTGAACGTTGAGTTGATCCTTTTATCTAGAGGAAGTTCAAGAACGTAAGCATTAGGGTCATTCCTTCCACAATTCTAAAAGGCCCAGCGCCACGGGTTTGGAGTTTTTTGGTGACTCCCGATGGGAATCGTTCAGGCATATTCCGAACCATGACATGATCACCAATTTGGAATTCCTTAAAACGCTTATGCGCATCCGCAAATATTTTATATTGTTCATTGCTTACATTAATTTTCTGTCTAATTTCGACATGCAAATTATGAATATGTTGTGCAAATGCATCTGCGAACTCATATATACGTTGTGATGCGGACATGGGGATTAGATCAAGGGGTGTCCTAGGCCTATGACCATGTACGACCATGGATCAAAATTTCGTTCGATACCGGTACGAATCGGACGATACGTATCGGTATCGGTGGTGAACGATACGGTACATTGAATGTACTGTATCGTTTTTCTATATGTACATAGCCGGACAATACATTGAATGTATCGTCCAGTACTGTCCGGTACCGATACGTATCGTCTGATACGTATCAGTTTTGGGCTCGGACGATACATATCGGTTTTCCGGCATTTTGATCCATGTGTACGACCTCAAACAGACTCATGCCTATGGACCTATTGACAAAATTATTGTAAACAAACTCAGCTATTGACAAAGTTAAATCTCAGGTCCTAATATAATCACCGACAAGACAACGAAGGAGAATACCTAAGCTTCTATTGCTAGCTTCCATTTGGCCATCGGTTTAAGGATGATAGGCCGAAGAGAATTGGAGCATGGTACCCATCATGTGCCACAGTTTTTCAAAAGAAACTGGTGAACTTAACGTCCTGATCTGACACGATCGTTTTGGGTAACCCATGGAGTTGCACAACCATGGATCAAAATGCCGAAATATCGGTACGTATCGTCCGAGCCCAAAACCAGTTCGTATCGGTATTGGACAGTACCGGACAATACATTGAATGTATCATTCAGTAATTTACATACATTTAACCGATACGGTACATTGACCTCCGATACCGATACGTATCGGTATCGGACGAAATTTTGATCCATGTGCACAACCTCCCCGAAAAATAACTTAGCGATATGAGCCGCATCGAAGGTTTTAGAGTAGGGTATGAAGTGAGCCATTTTAGAAAAATGGTCCACTACCACAAAAATGGAATCATGCTTTCGCGAAGTCTTGGGGAGCTCGAGCACAAAATCCATGGAGATGTCTTGCCACGAAGTGTGTGGCACATGTAATAGGGTGTACAAGTCGGTATTTTATTTACTTTGTTTTGCCACTTGGCATGTACGACATTGTTTCACAACCCGTGAAAGATCTCTCATAAGGCTAGGCCAATAAAACTTATCATCGACGAGCTCAATAGCCTTGTTGCGCCCGAAATGCTCGACGATCCCTCCGGCATGTAAATGAGGAAGTCACGCAATGAGGTACGAGGAATGCACAAGCGATTGCCTTTGAACAAGTTCCCGTCTTGCAGGGTATACTCAGAGTTAGTGCTGATTGGATTCTCAAGGCGAGCAGTATGTTCCGCCCCAAAATCTGGGCACTCGGGGTAATCTTGTTTCAACTGCTCAAACCCAACGACCTCGGTGCTCATCGTGTGCAAAGTTGTCACCCGACGACTAAGCGCATCAGCAGCCTTGTTCTCAACACCGGCCTTATGCTTCAAAACGAATGTCAACCCTTGGAGGTACTCAACCACTTCGCATGGCTCGGGTTCAACTTTTTCTAAAAAGCAAGTGTAAGGCTTCACGGTCGAAAAACAACAAAAATTCTTACAATCTAAGATAATGCTTCCAATACCAAAGAGATGGGACGACTGCATAAAACTCCTTGTCATAGGTGGAGTTTTTTTGCTTCGCCTCATTAAGTTTCTCGCTAAAGTAGGCCAATGGATGGTCCTCTTGGCTAAGCACTCCGCCTATGCTTACACTGGACGTGTCACATGCTACTTCGAAGACTTTAGAAAAGTCAGGTAGACGCATGACGGGTGCATTAGTCATTCTATCCTTGATCTCGGCAAAGGCCTTCGTCGCGGCATTGCTCCATTGAAACTCCCCCTTTTTCATGCAATCGGTAATGGGAGCCATGATGATGCTAAAGTTTCGGATGAAGTGACGGTAGAATGTGGCCAAGCCATGGAAGCTACGGACTTCATAAATGTTTCTAGGTTGGGGCCACTCCATAATGGCCTTAACCTTCTCGGGGTTCACAACCATTCCATCGGCCGATAAAATGAATCCCAAGAAGACAACGGGTCGCTGCATGAATGTGCACTTCTTGAGATTTGCGTATGATCTCTCTCCCCTCAAGGTCTAGGAAACAAACCTTAGGTGGATAAGGTGTTGTTCCTTGTTATGACTGTAGATCAAGATGTCATCAAAGTATACAATAAGGAATTTGCCTAGAAACGGTTCAACACTTGGGTCATGAGCCTCATGAAAGTGCTCGGGGCATTAGATAGCCCAAAGGCATGACCATCCACTCATAAAGCCATCCACTCATAAAGACCATCCTTAGTCTTAAAGGCAGTTTTCCACTCATCATCGGGGCGAATACGAACTTGATGATAGCCAATTTTAAGGTCTATCTTGGAGAAGACCGCGACACCAACCATCACATCCAACATATCATCGAACCTCGGTATGGGAAATCGATACTTAACCGTAATCTTATTGATTGCACGACTATCAATACACATGCAACACGTACCATCGTTCTTAGGTGTAAGAAGTGCAGGTACTGCACAAAGGCTCAGATTCTCTTGGATAAACCCCTTCTGAAGGAGCTCATCGACTTGCCGAGTCAATTATGCATGTTCAACCGAATTCAACCTGTAATGGAGTAGGTTCGGTAGGGTAGATCCGGGAACCAAGTCCATGGCGTGTTGAATGTCACGCATGAGAGGGAGCTCATTGGGAAAGTCTTCTGGGAAGACATCCGCAAATTCGTTCAAGATCAGCTCAGCCTCCTTGGGGTACTCACTCACAGACTCAAGAGCACTCTCAACGGTGACGACAACGTACACCACACTCTCATCTAACGATGTTTTCTCAAACTCCGAAGGGCTCACGATGTTGATGGTCTTAGATTGACCGTCCTTCTCGACCTTGTTGGTCGATGGTGCTTTGGGAGCCAAGGGGTTAAGAGTAATTTTCTTACCCTTATACGTGAACGTGCAAATGTTAGATCGGCTAAAAATGGTCACGTTCAAGTCATAGAGCCATGGCCTTCCTAAGATGATGTGGCCCACTTCCATTGGCACCACATCACACCACAAGGTGTCAAAATACGAGAATGGATGAAAAGTCAACTCATGCGACTTTGTAGGGTCTCGAGTGGGCATCAGGTGTAAGCCCTAAGCGGGTGATGGTGTGTGTTGACACAACATTGGTGCAACTCCCGCTATCCACGATAACCTTACAATTTTTCGTCCCACATATGGAAAAGGTGTGGAAAATATTCTCCCTACGTCAATCTTCTTTTTCATCTCGTTGAGGTTGTGCAAGGGCACACCTCACAACTAGAGCACGACCACTGTCTCACCTTCTTCATCACTAGGTGTGACATCTGGCTCAAAGACTTCTTCATAAATTACATCATCCTCATCTTCCTCTCCCTCAAGGAAGAGATTCCTTTGGGGGTCTCTCATAGGGCATTGGGCTGCGAAGTGCCCCAACCTATGACATTTATAACATTTGACTTGAGAGCTGCTCTTCGAGGATTCTCTGGCTACACCATTTTCTTTGTCGAACCGCACATTGTTAGATGTGGATTATGTGGGTTTGGAAAGCAGGTTTCCAACACCAAGCCTCACCTCTCCGGTATGAGGTTGACCGGTATGAGATTCAGATCGCCTCACCACCGTCATTTTCAAATATCATTCAAGGTCCTGAACGACAATGTAACACTCGGCGAGAGTCTACGGGATGAGAGACTAACTCTTTTTGCAAGTTAATCACAATCCAGTGCGAAATAGGGATAAAGTGACTTGAGGGTCTTCGGATACTTTGGCTCTCATCATGTATTCTTCAAATTTGCCAATATATTCAATTACGAGCATACTACCTTGGCATAAGTTTTGCCATTGATCAAGTAGGTGATGGTAGTATGATGATGGAACATACTTCTCTGTAAGTCGATCCTTCATGACCTCCCAACGGGTAATGGGAGCACAACCCGCATTCATTCTTATGCACTTAACGTTGACCCAAAAGAGTCGGGCTTGGCCGACGAGCTTCATCTTGGTGAGTCGAACACATCGCTCATAACTCATGCCAAACCACTCAAAGTGATGATCCATGTTGAATAACTAATCAAGGAAGACTTTCGGGTCCATTCTTCCATCGAAGGTTGGGAACTCAACTCGGATATTTTTTAGGAGTTTCCCATCCGGGTCAGAGTCATCTCCACGATGATCCATCCTATGGTTCCGGTTCCAATCATGTTGATGACCACCGCGCTCGAAGCGTGGACCATCATGCTCATGGCGTTGCTCAAGGTGTTCATCATCCCCTTCTAACCGATTGACTCGGTTTAGCAATCTACCAGTAAAAGTCTCAAGGTTTCTTTGGGCTTGCTCCATGGCAGCCATCCGATCATTAATCGCACTCATTTCAGCTTTCATGCCTTTAAGGACTTTGGCAATATCGCTCATATCCATAGTGATCACGGCTTTCTAATTATGAGTTCTAAAATGTAATGCAACCATGAACCAACAAGATGGAATTTTCACAAACACTAAATGTGGACAATGATGAATTTAAATGAAAGAAAATTCAATGAAATTAAATGACATGCAAAGATGCTCTAACCTAGAACCTATGTCTTTGATACCAAAACTGGCGCACGACAAAACACTAAACTACGTGAATGATAATGAAATGAATATTTTGCCAAAATTAAACTAAATTAATTGAGCATTAAATCTAAAAATAAACGCGAATACCTTAGGGTTTCGTAGTTTTCCGTTTGGATGATCGCATTTGGGTTCGGGTAGGGTCCAGTCCGTTGCGCTAAATCTGTTAACCTCGCAGAAGGAGGATCTTAGAGATAGAACTCTAGCCGCTTTCAGATTAAGGCGCTCGTTCGTAATTCAATAATGGAATCGCCGATTTGATCTTGCGTTGTGGAATCAAATCGATCCAATGGTTCAGATGAAAGTTAAGGGTTTCAGGATATTTGAAAGGGTAAAGGCTGAATTTAGGGTTTATGGGAACAAACTTAAAAACAGAGAATAGATAACAGGGATGTCAAGATAAACGAAATTATAAGATAATGGGCATCACACCCTTGGCCTCACACCAAACCCATCTCGAGAAGAAGAATCAATCTTCGGAGTTACTCATCTCAAGCACAAAGCATAAGCTCTATTTCATTAATCAAAACTAATTACATTGTTTTTCTTAATGCCCTTATATAGAAGGTCTGTAAAACAAAATAAAACCCTAAAATAAATAATCAAAAAGGCCAAGTATGCCCCTCAAACGATTTTCACATTTTGGCGGAGCTCGCTTTCGCGAAAATTCGATCGATCGAGTATATATATATATATATATATATATATATATATATATATATATATATATATATATATATATGGGAAATTTGCATTTTTGGCCCTACAAGTGTGCTTATTTGCAAAAACGGCCCTATAGTTTGAAACTGTGCAAAATAGGCCAGCTCTAAGCCAAAGTTTCTACTTCAAAGACATTTTATATATATATATATATATATATATATATATATATATATATATATATATATATATATATATGTTTATTTTTATTTTTTATTGTCCATTTTTCATTCACTTTTAGTAGCGCTTATAATTAATTGGGTCGTGGTACTCGATATTTTAAGCGCTATCTTGGACGATATTTTACGATAACGGACGATATTTTATGATCGCGATCGCTAACATATGATAGATTTTAGGGTACGAAGAAAAAAAGGAGATTACTGTGTTTATTAGTTAGTGAGTTGTAAAAAATATAAGAACATAAGACATAAGTAAACAAAAAAAATTAAAAAACTCGCTAACATACCGCTATCTTAAGATGGCGACCGCAATCTTAAGATTGCGGTCACTTATAAAAAAAAAAATCTTTTTTTTTTTTTTTTTTATAAGATATCGGCCGATATTTTAAGATATCGCCCGCTATCCTAAGATAGTGGCCGATATTAAAAATAAATAAATTTATAAGTATAGCAGCCACTAACATACCGCTAACTTAAAAAAAAAAATATATATATATATATATATATATTTTTATAAGATATCGGCCGATATCCTAAGATAGCGGCCGATATCTTATAAAAAAAAAAAAAAAAAAAAAAATTTTTAAGTTAGCGGTCACTATCTTAAGATAGCAGCCCCTAACTTATAATTTAATTTTTTTATTTATTTTAAGTTAGCGGTATGTTAGCGGCCGCTAACTTATAAAAATAAATAAATAAATAATTTTTAAAGATAACAGGCCGCTAATATACCGCTATCCTAAGATATTGGCCGATTTCCTAAGATAGCGGCCGATATTTTAAGATATCGCCCGCTATCCTAAGATAGCGGCCGATATTAAAATTTTTTTTTTTTTTTTTTTTTTTTAAGTTAGCGGCCGCTAACTTATTAAAAAAAATAATAATAAATAATTTTTTTTTTGAAGCTGGCGGTATGTTAGCGGTTAAAAAAATAATAATAATATAATTAAGATAGCGGCCGCTAACTTATTAAAATATATATATATATATATATATATTTATTTTATTTTTATTATTATTTTTTTTTTTTAAAGATATAGGTCGATATTTTAAAATATCGGCGGATAACTTATCATATCGGCCGATAACTTATAATATCGGTCGATAACTTATCATATCGACCGATATTATAAGTTATCCGCCGATATGATAAGTTATCGGCCGATATTTTAAAATATCGGCAGATATCTTACAAAAAAAAAAAAATTTTTTTTTTTTAATAAGTTAGCTGCCGCTAACATACCACTAACTTAAAAAAAATATATATATATATATTTTTATAAGATATCGGCCGATATTTTAAGATATCGGCCGATATTTTAAGATATCGCCCGCTATCCTAAGATAGTGGCTGATATTTATAAAAAAAATTTTTTTTTTTTTTTTTATAAGTTAGCAGTATGTTAGCGACCATTATCTTAAGATAGCGGCCGCTATCTTATAAAAAAAAAAAATTGGATAGCAGTATGTTAGCGGCCGCTAACTTATTAAAAAAAA
Source organism: Chloranthus sessilifolius (assembly GCA_021018995.1). NCBI lineage: Eukaryota > Viridiplantae > Streptophyta > Magnoliopsida > Chloranthales > Chloranthaceae > Chloranthus > Chloranthus sessilifolius. The sequence goes on along the minus strand of CM037594.1, from coordinate 115,649,009 downwards.
AAAATTTTTAAGTTTGCGGTATGTTAGCGGCCGCTATCTGCTAACTTAAAAAATAAAAAATAAAAAAATAAAATTTTAATTCGGCCGATATTTTAAGTTATCGGCCGATATTTAAAAAAAAAAAAAAATTTGTTTTTTAAGTTAGGGGTATGTTAGCGGCCACTATCTTAAAATAGCGGCCGCTAACTATAAAAAAAAAAAAAGAATAAATTTTTTATTTTATTTTATTTTATTTTTATTATTTTTTGTAATGTATGTTAGCGGCCGCTAAGGAAACATATATATATATATATATATATATATATATATAAGGGAAACGTGGAACCGGCTTGGCCTGAAGCTGACCTGTTATGCAAGGATTGAAACTATAGGGCCGTTTCTGCAAATACGCAAACTTATAAGGCCGAACATGCAAATTTCCCTATATATATATATATATATATATATATATATATATATATATATATATATATATATATATATATATATATATAAAAATTAAGCATCTCGGGTCACAAAGCAGTTGATATATCGAACATGGTACTCGATCAATCGATTTATATATATATAAATCACCTAACTTCTCTGTTCCCATTCGATCGATAGAAACTACCCTCGATCGATCGATTGAGAAACATAGCTTCGCCAAAATTAAGTTCCCCACTGGCCACAGTTGATCGATCAAAGCCTGAGATCAATCGATCGATTGCGCATTGCTCTAATACACTGATTCTACTCCTTTAAGCCTGGTTCTGATTTCCGTTCCGCTTCTTCCAACGCCAGTACACACGATATGGTCCGTAGCCTATGTCCACAATGTCGGCATATATGTCTACGATGTCGGCATCCCCATCAATGTGTACGTATTTTACACCGAAGCCAAGCTTATGGAGGGAGAGAAGAATTTCTTGTCCGATCACTTTTTTGGTGATTCCCCTTTATTCTAATTTCTATTTGGGTGGTTCTATTTGCACCCACTGACGAGAACTGTGGGCTCTCGGGATGGACCTTCAACGCTTGATGAAAAGACCAGTCTTATAATGTAGATGAAGAGGACTCTCTCAGTCCCTACGAATTTCGTGGTTAAACTTTTTCCAAAATGGGAACCGTCAAGTACAGATCCTTAACCCTAATTGGAGCCCAAGAAAGAAAAATATTGCTTTTAAGGAAATTACGAAATAAGATCAATGCTACCAATTAATTTACTGTAGTAAAGTTACTGAAGGTATGGTTGTTTATTTAACTTAAAAAGTATACTGAGGCTAGTATTTTTTTATTTTTTCGGAAAGAATACTTAAAGCAGAGTTTGATCTTAATTTATATGGTAGAGTTAGAATAGAGTTTTTATTTGGGTACCTCTATTCGCGCCAACAGGTTTTCTGAAAGCACCAACGTTGGAAACCCTTTGAAAGCCAATGACACCTTGAAATCAGATGATGGAGATTAATTTTCACTCCGATCTTCCACACAACGGATCTTGAGACCATGATAGTACCATCAGACGGTCAGTTTTACTCCACGTGTCACAGACCCCAAAAAAAAAGGCCTTAAAGTCATGTTTGAGTGTGATGTGTGCCATATAATTTTAGGGCCACTCTTTGGGTATCCGTGATACATGGAATAAAAAATTGATTGTCCGATGGTACGCTCATGGTCTCAAGATCCTTTGTGTTGAAGATCAAGTGAAAAACGATCTCCATCATCTGACTTCAAGCAATCGATAAGTTTCGAACGTTGGCGCTTTCAGTAACCAGTTGGCACGAATAGAGGTACCTGTTTTATTTTTATAACTTTATACAGGGTATTAGTATTGTCAATTTGTGAGAATTGAATGAATTTTTTTTATTTGGAGCTCTAGAAGCCTATACTTGCTGCCGTTAGCTTTGGAATCCCACTAAGATGGAGATTTTTGGAATGAATTTTCACTCATGGAACTATTAGCCAAAGACAAAGAATACAGAATTCAATTGCTTTCAACAGGAAAACTCAACAAGAATGCCATGTGATAGTTTTAAAAGGCCCAATGTAAAGTATAAAAATGGAGTAAGAGAAGAATAAAGAGCTCGAGAAGACAGACTAGGGAAAAATCTAACCCTTCCTTCAATAGACCATTGTTCTACAAGCTTATACATTAAAAAAGAAACCTAAATAACAAGAGGGTACATTCATTTACAACCCAAGATTCTTCTTGCTCAACCCATGTTTCACGTGCTTAAATCGTTGACTGCTTTGAATCAGATGATGGAGAATGCTTTTCATCCCAATCTTCCGCAGAATAGATATTGACATCATGTGCCTACCATCATACAGTCAGATTTTGATTACAAGTGGCACATCGCAAAAATGAATATGATCATGGGTAGATTCTCATATCACTTTTTGGGATGTATGCCACACGAATCAAACTCTGATAGTTTGATGGTAGGCCCAAGATGTCAAGATCTATTGTACCAAATATTGAGGCAAAAAACAATCTCCATCATCCTATTCAAAGCAGTCAACAGTTTAAGCACATGAAATGTGAGTTGAACAGGAAGAATCGTAGGTTGTAACTGAAGGTACCCAACTGTATATACACACACACACACACACATATACATAGAGAGAGAGAGAGACAGAAACATCACATGAGGACTGAAACTCCAAAATCACGTAATCACATAAGAGATCACATGATAATTAAGAGAAGTGAGATCCCAAAGAGAATGATTTTCTCATTCTATGGCTCCTAGGGGTTCCTCATTTGATGAAGTCAGTGAGCATGAGAGATCATGGTAACTCATTTTATGACGTCAGTGATCATGTAACGTCACTAGTAAACATCTCTCAAACCATACTTCCGAAAATATTAGAATCCAAATTAGTTTAATAGACCAAATGCTTACCTTAAGCAAGCCAAAACGGGAAAGCTTGCGTCCTGTGCATCTCTTCACATCACACTGTCCAAAATCCTGAAACAGCACAAGAGTCGAACTTAGTGATCCAGGTCATGACTAATTCATACATTCATATATCAAAAAGAACATACCCACATTGCAAGCTGAATTTTCGGAACCTGAGACTCCTCTTCATATTCTGCATCTGCAGGAAACTTGTGAAGATAATTTTTATTCTTGAATTCAATTAAAAATTTTACAAACATTATGAGGCCTGACATGTTGCAAAAATGCATGTTCCCATTGATATAACTGTTGAGAAATTATAGCAACACATGCAAGGGAAGGCCAAACTAGAGAGCCAAAAGAATAGATCATATAAATCAAAATCCTTTTGATTCATATTATTTCCAATTTTATTACACTTTATTCATATAAAACTACACGTCTTTGGTGATCAAAGGAGCTGTCGAAGCATATGGAGAACATTTACCTCAATAAGAATATATTAACCATTATCTTTCAGAAATCGAGATTGAAGACTATATTTGATCAATTTTGAAACTCTTTTGAATTTGCTTTGTTTCCTACAAAGAGCGGTGCCTAAGAAGATTGATGTGGACAAAAAAGAAAACTCCAGAGAAGAAATGACGGGGAACGTCAAGATCGAGAGCATTGAAGTTGAGCCACAACAGAATTTCAGCTTCAGGAAAAAAAAAAAATTAATGTTCACAGTGAACAATGACGGACGTCCGTGAATAGTGATGGACGTCCGTGATGAATAGTACCGGGCGTCCGTGAAACAATAACGGACGTCCGTGATTTTGCCCTCTCACTGTCCGTAGGTCACGGACGTCCGTGGGGCACTACGGACGTCCGTAAACGTCGTAGCGGGATTTCCTATTTTGGCGAAATTTACCTTTTTTAGTGTTTTGTTAGTATTAGGATTCTTTATTTCGAATTTAATTATTGGTGGCCTATATATTGAGGCTTGTAAAGACTTTTTAATTAATTATTGAATATTTGAATGCTTTTATGCTTGAATATTCTTCTACCTGAGATGGGTTTGGTGTGAGGCCAAGGGAGTGATTCCCAAAAGCAATTTTATCTTTTCTATTATCTATCACTATCTTCTTTGATCTTTTACCTTATTGATCCCTGCTTGTTTCTAAATCTCAACCTATTGATTTCAATCCTATAAACCATAAACCATAAATCCCTTTCTAAACCCTAAATCAAACCTTAAGCTCATTACAAAACCAGACACCTATTTCCAAAGCCCTAGTTAGAGCCTGCGAATCTACGTTGGATCGAAGACGAACGCCCAAACCTGGAAAAAGCTAGAGTTCTATCTCTAGGCTGATCTCGCCTCAAATCTGAAAGTACTTGCGCATCAGATTGGACACCCTATTCGAATCTCGCGTGATTTACCTACCGAAATTTTAGGGTCGTTGTCCCGCGTCAGTTTTGGTATCAGAGCCCTAGGTTTTCTACGTTAGGGCATCTTTGCTTGTCATATTTATTTTATTGCATTTTATTTCAGTTTTGTTTGTGCATATCTAGTGTTCGATAAAATTCTTCTTCCATTGTGGTTCATGTTTGCATGTCATTTAGCATCCATGTTAGTAAGCCGTGTTCACCATGAGGTGATCGCGTCCAAATTCCTGGCTAAGTCCCACGAGTAGTGATGAGATTAGGGTTAGGGGATACCCTCATCATCGTGAACCTGAGTATGACCCTGCCGAGAAGTTTCTAAAATCTATTCGATATGAGGTCCCAGATTTTGAGAGTACAACGAACCCTAAAACCTTCGTGGAATGGTTGTCTAGTGTAGGGGAATATTTTGATTAGTATGGTGTACCAGATGAGTACAAAATTAGGCTAGCGAAACAAAGTTGGAGGGTAATGCCCAAATTTTTTGGATTCATATAGAACTTCGTATTGAATTTCATCAGATTAAACCCATCTCCACATGGGAGGATATGAAGATAATACTTATTGAAAAGTATGTTCCTTTAACACATCGTCACCTCTTACGACGTTTGAAAACCAAGACAGATAGGTGTCTTGATTGCCTTAAGTGTCAAGGGTTCAAACACTTTGCATACCAATGCCCCACAAAATTTCCCACTCCGAATTTATTAACTAAAAGAGTGAATCCTAAGGAGTCAGAGAATAGGGAAGTAGAAGAAGTGTATGACCCTAGTACCGTGATGAGTAAAGAGGAGATAGAAGAAGCTGACGAAAGCCTCGTTTGTATTAAAGAGACTTCTATCTCCTTTGTGAATAGTCATGTTGGGTCGCGTACACGTGAGTCCATCGAACTGGGTACGCAAGAACCATTAGTGCCAATTGAATCGAGTACCTCAGAGTCTTTGTTTTTGGTTGACGCGAGTACGCACAAGTTCATCGAGTCGAGTGCATTGGAGTCTTTGCAGTTGGTCGAACCGAGTACACACGAGCCAATCAATGCACCTACCAATGAGTCATTGGAATCCGTTGAGTTGAGTCCACATGAACCAATAGTGTCACTTGATTCGATCACACATGAGTCACTAGTGTCGATAGAGCCCACTACATATGAGTCGTTAGTATCGCATGCAGATGAGAGTATCAAGTCCATAGATACCCATACACATCATAGTCTCGAGTTGCTACTGCTTAACATTTCGAGTCGTATTGTGAGTCAACTTTTGAGTCTCATTCTGCATTGCATGTCGAAATTAAACACAAGATTAATTCAAACTTCGACTACCGAGAGTACATGGGCCAGTCATGAAAGAGTTCGCCGCTTGAGTTCCCGTATTTTCGACCAATGTCGCAATCACACTTCATCGATGATGAATTCCTTCGGGTCCGGGAGAATTAATGAGAAGCTTCAAAAATATTTGGTACAGTGGGTTGGCGAGCCGGGTTATTTGGTTCATTGATGAGAGGTTTACCGTGTGCGTCCTTCTACAATCAACCGAGATGAGGATCATATATCACCAGAAGCTGAGATTGTTTGGGCTAGTTGCAAAGACTTCCACTGATCAGGCCCCGATATACTTGATCAGTACCACGTGCGTGTTTCATCGGTGATGAAACATTTTGAGTGGAGGAGAATGAAGGGGGTTGTCAAGATCGAGAGCATTGAAGTTGAGCTGGAACAGAATTTCAGCTTCAGGAAAAATAAAATAAATAAATAAATAATTGTTCACAGTGAACAGTGACGGACATCCGTGAATAGTGACGGACGTCCGTGATGAATAGTACCGGACGTCCGTGAAATAGTGACGGACGTCCGTGATTTTGCCCCCTCACTGTCTGTAGGTCACGGATGTCCGTGGGGCACTACGGACGTCCGTGAACGTCGTGGCGGGATTTCCTATTTTGGCGAAATTTACCTTTTTTAGTGTTTGTTTTAGTGTTTTATTAGTATTAGGATTCTTTATTTCAAATTTAATTATTGGTGGCCTATATATTAAGGCTTGTAAAAAAAATTTAATTAGTTATTGAATATTTGAATGCTTTTATGCTTGAATATTCTTCTGCCTGAGATGGGTTTGGTGTGAGGCTAAGGGAGTGATTCCCAAAAGCAATTTTATCTTTTCTATTATCTATCACTGTCTTCTTTGAATCTTTTACCTTATTGATCCCTGCTTGTTTCTAAATCTCAACCTATTGATTTCAATCCTATAAACCATAAACCATAAATCCCTTTCTAAACCCTAAATCAAACCTTAAGCTTATTACAAAACCATACACCTGTTTCCAAAGCCCTAGTTAGAGCCTGCGAATCTACATCGGATCGAAGACGAACGCCCAAGCCTGGAAAAAGCTAGAATTCTATCTCTTGGCCGATCTCGCCTCAAATCTGAAAGTACTTGCGCATCGGATTGGACACCCTATTCGAATCTCGCGTAATTTACCTACCGGAATTCTACGAACCCGAAGGTATCGAGTTAATTTTGAGATTAAGTTTGTTTTAATCTATTTAATTTCGGCAAAATAGCGTAAAAATCATAATCACGCATTTTAGGGTCGTTGTCCCGCATCAAGAAATCAAAGTTATTACCAGTTTTTAATATTATAAGGATGGTATATGTCATGGAACAGAAACCGAAAATCCAAGGCCAATAGAAATTCTAACTCAAGTTATGCACTGTCCATTAGCCTCACTCTTTTACAGTTTAAATGGCGTGATATTAGCAAGTCCTTCAAGGGCAAGAAATCCAAGTCTAATATTTAATTACAATCTAATCGTAACTAAGCTTAGATTATGCCTTATCTTGAAGCATTTCAAGACTCTGACTTTGGAAGCATGTAACTTTGCAACTGGCTGTCTATAGAAGTGCTTTTAAAGGGGCTAAGTTTCATAAGAAAAAATAACCAAACAAAATAAAAAATCATTTTGGTTCTTAGGTCTCATCATAGGGATTTGGTGGGGTTTTTTATATCTGGCTGTCAACCTAACACTCAAGGGTTGGCTAGGGCATCCCTTATAAGTGACACGCTACAACAGAACCTGGCTGTAGTGAGACGTAGAAAAGGGTTGGCTAGGGCATTCCCTGTAAGCAATGATCAGCAAAGAGATCAACTTGTTGCAAATAGTAGGTTAGGATTCTCATACCAACATAGATGTGTGTGGGAAAAAGATGGCCCAGAAGTTGTGATGGTGTCTTGGAATGTAGCTATCTTAAATGGAAAGAGTGTCAAGCTGATAGACACTATAAGGAGGAGGAGGAGGATTAACGCAACGTGCTTGAGGAGATGAAATGGAAAGGAGAGAGAAGGCTAAGGATTTAGGAGATGGGTTCAAGCTTTACTACTCAGGGATGAATAAAGTTCATAATGAGGTATGCATTATAGTGGATAGAAATTTGAAGGATAAGATTGTGGAAGTCAAGAGAAAGAATGATCAGATTATGACAATTAAAATAGTTCTAAATAAGGAAATATTAAATGCAATTTGTGCCTATGTACCCCAAATTGGACTATGTGAAAATATGAAACAGGAACTTTGGCAACCAACGGATGAATTAGTACAAGGTATACCCAGCAATGAAGGCATAATGATCAGAGGTGACTTTAATGGACTTGTAGGGAGGATAAGGAATGCAAATGAAAGGACACATGGAGGATATCGTAATGGTGAAAGAACTGAGAAGGGGGGAGCTATCCTTGATTTGTAGTTTTTGCCTTTTGACGCAATAGCAAATACCTTTTTTAAGACAAGAGGAGCATCTTATAACTTTCAAGATTGGAGAAAATAAAACTCAAATAAATTATTTTTATTAAGGCGAAGAGCGTGGGCAAGTTGCAAAGATTGCAAGGTCATCCCCTGGGAGAGCCTTATGACACAACATAGATTGACAGTGTTGAATTTTCTGATTAGGAATCAAGTGACTAAAAAGATGACAAACGATCCTCCAAAAATAAAATGGTGGGAATTAATAGGAGAGAAACTAACTTTTAAAGGGAAAATGAGTAACCAAGAAGTATGGTGGTGGGAAGGAGATCCAAATGAAATGTGGGGAATAAATGGAGCGATGTCTTACACGAGTTGCTAAGGAGGTTATCCCCCTCTCGGGGGATCTAAAGGAGGAACAGGTGTACAAAAAGAAACATGTTGGTGGAACACAGAAATTCAAAATTCAATTGCATAGAAGAAGTGTTTCACAGAATGGCAAAGAATAAGAACCACGGATGACCTTGAAGATAGAAGTTGGCAATAAGGAAAGCTAAGAAAGTGGTTAGTAAACTAAAGTATGAAGCTTAGATAATTTATACATTAGGTTGTGAACAAAAGGAGAGTAAGAAATCTATAAACTTGTCAAGATTAGAGAAAGGAAAACTAGAGATCACAACCAAGTACGGTGCACTAAAGATGAAGATCAAAGGGTCTTGGTAAAAGATGAAATAAAAAATAGATGACAAGAACATTTCAAAGATCGACTAAACACGAAATGTAGAAGGAAGTAGATCATGTAGAGGAACCAAATCAATGGACGATCAATGAAATATCGGAAGCTGAAGGAAAAACAGTCTTAACAAAGATGAAGAAAAGAAAAGCATTAAGACTAGATGGAATACCTAATGAAGTTTGCATTGTGTTGGAAGAGAATGGACTGAATTGGTTGACTATATTGTTCAATAAGATACAAGAATTTTGTACATGTTTCTTTTTCTACATGTTATGGATGGGTAATTTCTGGTTTAAAAATTTTGAAATTGATTCTAAGTTTTGAAACTAATTGTACTAAGTGCTACATGTTTTTAATCACGTAATTAAAGTTACATCATTACATCGCTGTGGGTAGTTTTAAATTATGGAACTGCAAATTTTGAAAATCTAAATTATAATGAATATATCTCATTGATTGGACTGATGTAAATTTCTGTATACCTTGATGAGTTGGAAGGGAAGTAGCAACATCTTCTTCCCTGGAAAAATAAAATAACGTAAACTATTAAAACTAGATGCAACTAAAAACAAATTAAACAAAAAAGAAGTAAAAATTATAAACACCAATTACACGTCAAAACTTGCACTTATGTAAGAAAAGAAATATTTTAGTAATTTCATCCTATAGTTATACAAATGAATATTGTTTATAATAGAAATTGTTCATCTCCAAGTAACTACATCTTAGTTCATAGGCCATAATAGTTCTTCTATTGCCCAAATCTCAAACAAAAATGTAGAACTTTCATCATCAAACTGGTTGTTTCGAAGTCGAATTATATTTTGGAGAAACATTAAGGTTTAAAGAAAAAAGAGAAGCAAATGGGTACACTGAACTCCAAAAGGAGGAATCTGGTCCCAGGTCCACATCCACAAACAAAGTCTACATGGCAGAGATATTATCCTGACACATTAAAAAATGTAAAGATCGAGAGCATGACAGAACTCTATGCAAAAGTAAGAATGCCAAAGATCAAGAGTCACCTTCCATGATTCTAAACTCATCATGGCCTGAACAACAAAGGCACACATGTACAGGTTTGTGCCTGAGATACTCAACTTTCTCCATTCTACTTCAATTATACCAAGAGAACCAGCGGTAACAAGAATTGAGTAATACAATTACTTACAAGTTATAATAATTTATAATAATAATAAATAAATAAATCAATGGGGCATCAGAGGCATTCATCGTGTACGAAGCAGACTTCTAGCCACCAAATCCCAACAAAAAAATTGACTGGCATGGCTTCAAGGGCCTTGAAATTGGAAATCAGCTTCTGGCGGGTTTATAACCTTAATAGCCTTGTGATGCCTTTGAGGTAGCCAATCTCATGACATAAAATAATAATAATAAATAAATAAACACTAACCATCAAATCAAATGTTTGGAAACCACTCCCCATCTACTTAGCTTGTATGTCCTATATTTACTTCCGTATCCTTTGTCAAACTTGGAGGAAGGGACCAATCATCACTTAATATTCTCGGCTTCATTCCAACAGGCAGATGGCACTTGTTGCCTGGTGAATCAGCATGTTCTAACACGTGTTGTTTGGTGTGAGTATGTCTTTCATATTCATTACAGTCCTGACCGACCAATTGGGCGAGCTGATCGCTTTGATCCAGAAGAAAGCCCAGTCAACCCCAAATACCTCTCATCACCCAACTCCATTTCTGTACCAAATAGGACTGTTAAATGTCATACTCAGTGGTGAAGGACTCCATTGCTCGATGGACTGGCATTTATATGATGGAAGCCAGAGTGGATACTGGCTGGAATTGGTCTCATCGTAATGCGTAGTGCTCTATGAGAGAGTATGATATTGGGGAATCTCATTGCTATTACTCAACCAAGCTTGAAATGTATGCTTGCATATTCGTCCATAGGTCAAATCGGATATGTAATTACTGGAATAATTATTGGAGAGCCGCTTCTGACTTAGCTTGTAGTCTCTGTAGTTGGCATTCCTACACCCACACGACCGTCAGAATGCCTTTTGGGGACTTACACCTTGCCATAATTCATATCGAACCAAATTCAGCAGACACCGCTACATGCTTTATCGCGAGAAGAAGGCAAGTCCTAACGGGATAGATAGTCCCCCCCCCCCCCCCCCCCGGTGTGCACACACACACAATCATTAGTTGATTTAGTACCAACCCGCCTAAACTTGATAGCCTTCTTTCTACAACGTTAGGCTAAGTCTACTAACCAAAACCTACCCGGGAGTCACGTTGTGAGGAGTTGGTATTGATGCTACTGATTGAACGAGGAACGTTCGCACGCTCTTCCAATTTTACTTGTGAGTTGTGAACCTCCATTTGACTTGTTGATAATATAAATTCAACATTTTACTCTATTATTTTCTTGTTTAGTGTATCTTATATGTTGTGGGTTTAGTCCCACATTCGTTACTAGTCATTTTTGTCCTTAGTTGCTCCTCTATATAGAGGAGCTTAGGCCTTACTTTTTAACATCTAAGTCACAATGTAGTGTCTTATGTACCTAGGAGCTCTAATCTTCTAGAGTGCCAAAGCATTTCTAATAAAGAAACATTTGTATTTATGATTTTCTTTATTTAGTTAACACAGTATCATAGTTGGGTAGATCCCATTTGATTTTCTTTTGCTAGGTTTTTTTTATGTATGCTCTGTGAATTATCGCTCCATCATATGTTAGCACATCGAAAATAGGAAATCATGTTCCCTTGTTTAGGTATTTGTTGGCCTTCTTTGTTAGCCAGTCTTTGCTACATGAATTGCTCTATTTTACAATACTATACTCTCTTTTTTTATGGGTAAGCTGGGCTTGATCCTGCAACCTTGAGGTAGCAATATCGTCAACCTTCCATTGTGCTACAGGCCCAAGCCCATACTGTATGCCACGTAATCTATCATATGCCAGATTTAGTGTCAGTCAGCAGTCAGCTCCTATTTGTATGGTCAAGATCCAATTGCATGCTGCCCACCAACTATTTGATGGTGTGCCTGACTCAACTTCCACTTCCCCTATAGACATTTGTCTAGGCGCGAAGGCTTCTATCTTTTTTCCTTCAAGTGTTGTTGACCTGTTGAACCCAAATTATCTTTTGGTGCATTTTGGCTTTTTGTGGACAATGACTTGATGGTTCTCTTGTCTCAACTTCAGGGAGAGATTGTTCACGATGTTTAACATTTTTGTGGTTGTTGTTTGACATGTCTGTTGAAGACGGGAAGACTTGAAGACCCCAACTCAAGTGATATTTATTTTGAGGGGAAGGGTTGATACTACAAACTTAACATTCTGTAAGTTTCATTGTTATGTTTGCTTAGTGTATTTTACATGATGTATTTAGTCCCATATTAATTACTACTCATTTTTTTACTTGGTTTCCCCTTAATATATAGGAGCCTATGTGACTTAATTTAGATTCAATCGTAGCGACCAAACACGCGTTCTTTGTCGAAACAAATGGGTTTAAAATGCGGTTTTTGTTTTTTTAACAAAAAAATGCGGAAATAAAAAATTCAAAAAAATGTCTTTTGAAAAAAATTTCCCTTTTCTGAAAAAAACGTGTTTTAAAACCAGTGTTTGGTCACAAATTTTTTTTTTTTTTAATGATTAATTTTTATTAATACCCTTTTTCCCCCGAAATTTACCATTTTTTTTCGTATATTTCTGAAGCCGTTTTATTCCCGTACCTAGACTTGCTCACTATCGACTCAATGTAGTGTCTTGAGCACCTAGGAGTTTTAGAGTGCCCCAACCTTTCTAATAGACATTTATGTCTATGACCATTTTTGTTTTGTTTACCAAACGTAGTGGAAGCAGAAGAGGACGATGTGAGTATTTCAAGTAGCATGAACCTTGTGTGAATCTTACTAAACCCAAACCCTGTGTGAAATTTTACTAAACCCAAACCCTGTGTGAAATGATCAAAAGATGAGTTGAACTGACAAAAATGTCAATCATCTACATTGCAGTATCTTCACATTCGCTCTTATAAAGGACCATTTATTTGAAAGCAATACTTAAAATATGTGATTGGCAATCTCAATTCCTCTATGAAATCACAAAATTAGTAAAACAATAAATAATGGAAAATCCATCACTGTTTCCTTTCCTTAAGGTTGTGCTTTGATGTCCACTCCTTTCCACTCACAATCCACACTATTTTTCATTGGACCCGACTCTTCTGACCGTCGTTTAAGCACCAAAATGATGTTTAAAATTTAAATGATCTTACACAATTAATGATTTAAGATGTGGAAAATCTATACCGTCAAAGTGATAGATGATACGTTGAAGGATAATGGCCTCAAAAATCACACTTTTAGGAGATTTAAACCATCCGATCTGTGCACTCTAATATCAACCAGTGTTCTTAATTTTAATGGCTGATATTAAAGTTCATCAATCAAATGGTTCAAATCTACTCATAGGCTTATTTTTTAGGTGAGACATGTTCGAATGATGGATTGCCACTTGGAAATATACTGATCACTAATACACACCACATGGCATAATAGTAAACCACATTTTATGGTGTAAGATCAAAAGTTTAATTTTAATGGTGGAAGATCGTTTAAACACCATTTTGGTGTTTAAATGTCAGTCAGGAGCCACTATCCCTTTTTCATTTATTATGAAAACAGGTTCGATCTGTTTCAGTTTTGATCGCAAAATAAACATGCTTCAATAGATTGGGCAGTGAATGCAAATAATCGTGTGGCATCAAACACACAAAATGCATTCCATTGGGAAACTCTGCTAGATTGCCAACATAAGTATCTGTCTACCAACACAGAATCATCAATGTACTATCAATAATAAATTGTATGGACTAACCGGATGCCAATACGTATCAGTATCAGGGCTGCCCCCACAACCCCTATCTATCACATTGAACTTTACATTGCCCATTTTATTTTCTTAGTCGACAACCAAGTATTCTTAAAGCAAAAGGGAAAATACGAAGCAACCAAACCCCATAAAAGTGAGGATTTTTTAGTGAGTAAGAGTCGTCAACCAAACTAATTAGCTTTGGAGAGTTCTCCTGAAAATAATTAGCGAGAGTTCTCCCTATGTAAAAGACTTCATTACCCTGCTGCATATCAGGTGAAGTTGTACCTATCAGCTGTGACAGCTGACAAAAAGTTGTTCTTGCAGAATAAAAAATTCAGCCTCTTTTGGCAGGATTCAAATAAAATAAAAAAATTATTTAAATTGTTTGCTTTTGCGAGAACATATTTAGTTTTTCCCGCCAGATCCCCCCATATTCATCCTATAAACCTTTCCCACCAGATTGTCCAGGTAATTCAAATGAACATACCAATTTCGAAAGCTCGTCCACCCATGGTTGTGATGGCGAGGCCATGGCGTCACCATACCATGGTGAATGGCGAGGCAAATCGTCATATGAGTTTATATGGCGAAAATGCATATATAGCGATACCATGACAGAATGGCGCAAAGGCGCCACCATAGCCGGTATTTTAGATTTTTCTTTATAACTTATGTTTGGTAAGTTATATCCATCATATTTAGGGGTTTAAGTGAAACTCTCTAGTCTCTCTCGCAGCCCCTCTCTTGCAGCTCGTCTCCCTCTCTCTTTGCAATCAATCAACACTCAAGTTCTTCGCAGACCTATGCGCATATATGCTTTTTTATTCTTTTATTTTTTTACTGTTTTTCTATCTGATTTTTTTGTATGAACTTTAATACCACCAATCATCCGCACAACCGATCTTGAGATCACGAAAATATCATCAGATGATTATTTCAATCTTTCCCCACGACTAATATGTCTAATTAATTAGTTGAATTTTGTCGCCCTCTATAAAAATATAAAAATTAAAAAATAGTACAAAATTAAAAATATATATTAATTATTAATAAATATAATAAATGAATATTAAAAAATGATAATATATGGCCTCGCCATGGCGTAGTGAGCCTCTTCGCCATGACCTCACCACACCGCCTTAACTACCTTGCATCCACCTTATGAAGTAGTCCGTCCATTTAAAGTCAAACGATAGAAATGAGACATTTTGGTCTACCGTCCACTAAAATTTGGACGACGGTCCGCATAATTCAGACGAACTAACCTATTTCTGACACTCGTTCGCCATATGACGTGGTCCATCCATTTAAAATCAGACAATGATGAACGAATCATTTTGGTCGATCATCCGTATATTTTACAAAGACGTACATATTTCAGATGCTTGTCCACCTTACGGCGTGCTCCGTCCAATTATATTCAGAGGATATGAATGAAATTTGGTCGACCATCCACTTTTTAAGATTGTCGGCCACCTTTTCAAACCATCGTCCATGTATAAAAGTAATGTGGATGATTGGCCAGAATAAATGGACGTGCATGCTTCACGTAAACCTCTCCACTGATAAATGTGAACGATCGTCCAACAAATTGAATGGATGTGACCTCCAATCGACTTGGATTTGTTTGATCTACCAATCGTTCAATAAGGCAAACGTCAGTCAGTGAAAGGGGATAGGGCGTAACCCTCATATATTTAGTGGAATGGTGTTTCTCCAATCTTGTACCGTCTGATTGATGATCTTAACATCAGCTGATAAATTTAAATATAATCCTTGATATTATTAGTAACAGATCGAATAATTGTGGATGGTACTATTACTTTGACAGTCCAGATCAAACATATCTTAAACTATTAATGGTATAAGATCTCTTAAGTACAAGATCGAATCGTATGAGACATATACTATAGTGTGCCTCATTTTTCTTAATAAAATAATAATTTTTTTAATAGAAAAAGCACTCGACCTTCATAAATTGTTGGACGCATGCCGGTTGATCCCTCCAATCATTGCTTTAAGGGTATTTTTGCCATTTTGGTGAGTTTAGGAGAGAGAGCAATGCTAATTATTTTCAAGAGAACTCTCCAGAGCTAATAAGTTTGGTTGAGGACTCTTACAACAAAATCCTAAAAGTGAGGCTCCTATAGTATTCTCATCACAAAAGACAACAAAACTCCACGGTCATGTGCAATTTCCGTTCATAATAATAATAATAATAATAATATTATTAACAATTATTTGAACTGTAGATTTTTATTCATAAAATTAAAGAAGTAAATGTGAGGGTATTTTGTGAATGATTGTTACGATTTTCCAGCAATCGGATCATCTGAACTTCGCAACATTCATCACTTGAACATGAGGGTGTTATGACCCCAAAGTAATAACAAATTAACTTCCCTCTCCACTAACGCCTAGGGATTTTTTGGAATATTGGTAACAAACGATATTAGAGCCAGCACCACATCCCGAGATCGAGTCATGGAAGGGCGACATGGGGAAACGGGGGAGATTGTCACTAGAGAGGGGTACCGGAGTGAGAGTCGCCACAGAGTGGACCGCTGTGGAGTCTCAGAAGGGAAAACCTAAAGAAAGGGCTACCTGGAGGGCCAAAGGGGGTAGCGACATCGGCGGACCTGCACTCAACCAAAGCCATTTTTTTTAAACACCTTTAAGCTAAAAAGGCAACTCAGTGTCTCTCAGCTCTACTCTCCCTCTCCTCTTCCCTGTCACCCTCTCTTCTCTGTCGCCCTCTCTCTGGGTGGATGTCGTGACGCCCCTGACGCACTGAGCCGCCAATGCCCTCTCTCTCTCCGTCACCGGATCAAGCCTCTTCCAACTAGCGATCCATCTGCTTGCCGCAACCGCTGCCCAAATTTTCAGGTGAGAAACCCTCTTTTTTTATTTCTTCTTCCTCTCTTGGCTCCCTTTCCATCTCCATCTCTATTTCTCTCTCTAAATGGTGGGTGTTCACCGTTGCACGCCTTCATGGTACCTTTTGTAGTGTAATGCATTCCATCTGCTTTATTGTGCATCTTTGTTCTTTGATCTGTATGTAGATGATTATGCCTGCTACTCTGATGAAGTCATGCCCCATGTATTTGTTCATCTTTAGTTAACTATATAAATACCCTTTTATAATTGGGATTAACTGCTAAGTTTGACCATAATGGTATGACTTAATCATGTAATTTCTTTGTCTTATCCTCTTCTTTCAATTCTCAGTAATATGAAACTCTACAATCAGAAGCCAGAGGTAAAAGGGATAAAACCATTTCTGAAGCTGCGGAGAAGGCCGTGAGCCCATGAATCACTGGATGTGTCTAAGAAATGGACTCTTCTTTGTCTTGGTTGCTTTTGTGCTAGATTGCTCTTCACTAACATGTAGTTTAATCTCTGATGCCAAGTTTTTTTTTTTTTTTTAAATGTTGGTTTTGATTGGTTGAGTAATTTGTGTGTTTTTTTGTGAGTTGGGTCTCAGTTATAATTTGTGCAATGGTTCTGGATTGTTGGGATTAGATTAATTTTTTGGTTTATATGAGTGCAAACAGTTGGGATAGATATTAGATATTTAGATCTGAATTTGAGATCTGTAGGTTGGATCTGAAGACCATGTTTATTGAATTCTTTCTTTTTCCTTGTTGTTCCTTCATTTTTGTTATTATTTGTGATTGATATTTAGATTTGGGTTTTGAAAGGTTGAGTTATTTGTGAGTTGTTGTGAAGTGGGTGTTTGTGGCTTTTTTAGATTTTGATTTGGTGAAGAAATATCCAATTCACCAAGTAAGAATTTTTAGCTGCCTAAAACCATAATTTCCTAAAGCCCTAATTACCTAAATGTAAATATGATACGTGTATTAGTTATTTGGCGATCAAGGTTAAATTTGGATGTATTAGGATATGTGTTTATTAGTTATTTAACAAATGAAGTTATTTGTTGGTTGTTGATCTAGTTATACTCCGATATTTCAAAAGAAAATCTGAAGAACCGCCGTCTTCTGCTGAAGAAAATGAAGATTGTGATCCAGTTCAACCTCACCCACAACATAGTCATGCAAAGGTTGACTTGACAAATCTTCCGGCGGAGGTTGACTTGGAAAATCTTCCACCAGATCCCGGTCTACGGCCTAGGATTTTCGATTACCATTATAATGACTGGAATAGGATAAGAAGAATTTATTTGCAAAAAGGTCCTTTTCAACCCAAAGGCCATAATTTTCCTCGAACGAAATTTTCGAATGGGCATCCACGATTCAATCCCACTTTGTTTGACGACTTCTCCAATTGGTTAGAATATAGCATAGAAAAGGATGCCGCATATTGCTTATATTGTTATCTCTTTAGACCGAATAGAGGAGGGTAAAGTGGTGGTGAACAATTTGTTGGTGAAGGTTTTAGAAGTTGCAAGAGGAAAGAACGATTACAAACTCATGTTGGAGGACCTGATAGTGTTCATCATCATACTTATATGATGTGTCAGGATCTTTTAAATCAGAAGCAACACAGTAAGATAGTTTTTGAGAAACACACTGAACAAGAAAAATTGGATTATAAAGTTTGTTTGTATACATTGATTGATTGCATAAGATATTTCCTTGGTCAAGGATTAGCTTTCTGTGGTCATGAGGAATCAGAGGAACCAATTAATCAAGGAAACTTTCTTAAATTGTTGAAAATTTTTTCCAATCATAATGAAAAGATTAAGAGAGTTGTGCTAAAAAATGCTCCTGAAAATTTGCAGTTGATTTCGCCCAAGATTCAAAGAGAGGTTATTCATGCATATGCGATTGAAACTATAAAAGTGATCATCAATAATCTTAGAGATTCTTTCTTTTCATTGTTAGTTGATGAGTCTCATGATGTTTCAATTAAAGAGCAAATGGTTGTTATACGGTATGCAGATAAGTGGGTTATATAGTTGAGCATGTCATTGGATTTGTACATGTTCGTGAAACGACTTTATCACTTAAGGAAGGGATTGAAGGATTATTTTCGAAGTTTAATTTGAGTATTACAAAATTACGCAGTCAAGGTTATGATGGGGCAAGTAACATGCAAGGAGAATTTAATGGACTTAAAGCAATTTTTTTGAAAGAGAATGAATGGATATGCATTTTATATCAATTGTTTTGTACACCAACTTCAGTTGACAATTGTCAATGTTGCACAACATCATAAATCAATTGCAACCTTCTTCGAAGTGGTCACTCTTATAGTGAATATGCTTGGGGGTTCATGCAAGCGTAAAGATCTTCTTTGAGAGGAACAAGCTAAGATTGTAAAAGAAGCAATTAAGAGTGGCAAAAAGCCGACTGGGAAGGGAAAAATCAAGAAACTAGCCTTAAAAGAGCTAGTGAAATACATTAGGACACGCATTTAAATACATTGGCAAACTTGATTCAAATGTTCCCTGTCGTGATTCAAGTGCTTGAGTTTATCAGTGTAGATGGTGAACTTCTGCAGCAAAAAGCTAAAGCAAGCTCTCTGATAAATAAGATGTACACTTTTGATTTTGCATTCACTCTACATGTAATGAAGGAGATTTTGTTAATCACTCGAGATTTATCAAAGGCGTTGCAACGAAAAGAATAGGATATTATGAATGTCATGCGTTTGGTAGAATTATTGAAGCGAAGATTACAAGTAATGAGGGATAGTGAATGGGAATCTATCATCACCAAAGTTATTTTATTCTGTAAGACATATGATATTATTGTTCCGAATATGAATGATAAGTTTGTAGTACATGGATGACCACATCGTAGAGCCGAAAAAATGACAAATCTACATCACTATCGTGTTGAGTTCTTCTATACAATTATTGACATGCAACTACAAGAGCTTAATACTCATTTCAATTTTAGTAAACATAGAATTGCTTCTTTGTATGGCCTGCTTGAATCCAAAATATATATTTTTAGCTTTTGATAAGAAAATATTGTTGCGCCTTGCACAATTTTATCCACTAGAATTTTCAAAAGTAGATCGTATGGTTCTTGAAGGTCAGCTTAAGACTTACATTATGGATATGTAATCGAACGAAGAGTTTTCGGATTTGGACTGGATTAGTGACCTTGTGAAAAAGCTGGTGAAGACTAAAAAGCATGTTGTATTAGATTTGGTTTATTTGCTCATAGAGCTGGCATTAGTCCTTTTGGTCGCCACTGCTATTGTTGAAAGAGCATTTTCTGCGATGCATGTTCTCAAGACTAAGCTTCATAATAAAATGAGAGACAAATGGATGAGTGATTGCTTGATTACATATATTGAGAAAGATATATTTGATAGCGTCAAGAATGATACGATCACTAAATACTTTCAAAATATAACAAATCTTCGAGGGAAATTGCCTTAGCGGAAATATTTATTACTGTTGTCAATGGTTTTTGGAGATTGATTTTTTGTAGATGAATGATATACAAGTATCAATATCTTGCTAATGAAAAGTTCCTTTTTTGTATGTAATTTTGGTGAAAATTATATTTTATAAATAAATAATTATAAATTACTTTATATGTACATAATTTTTTAAAAAAATCAAATCTAATTCAACTTATGCCCCAGCTGGATGAACATGCTAGTTCTGCCACTGGGTAGTGGAGTCCGAGCCGCCACAGAGTGGCCCACTGGAGACGTTGGCTGCGCAGCTTGTTGATGAGTTATGACCCCAAAGTAATAAAGAATTAACTTCCCGCCCCACTAACACCTAAGCATTTTTAGAGTACTGGTTAGAACCTTAACAGAGGGCCTTACAAAATTATGATTAATTAAACATAAAGTCAAATTATATATATATATATATAATGAGAATGAATAAATAAATAAGTAAACTAAAATTCAAAGGTTTTTGATGAACGACTGTTACAATTTTTCCAGCAATCAGATGGTATGAACTTCTCAAGGTTCATCACTTGAACATGTAGGAAATTACGATTAATTAACTAAATAAACTAAAATTTATATATAATGAAAATGAATATAAATAAATAAATATGGAAAATGGAATGGGAATGATAAGAACCCTAATAAAAAATTTAATAAAAAAGAGGAAGAAATGAGAGATTCGAAGTTACCCAGGAAGTTCCCTGGTATTACTGGATTGCCCTCGATGAGAGTTGTTTCTGAATCGCCTCGACTTGTTGTAACCCATTTAGGAAGACGGTTGAAGATTCTATAAACTAGAGCTTATATAGTTATATATATACGTTTCTTGTCAGCCAATGTTAACATGCGCCGCTTCCTCAAAAAAAATGCTAACATGCGCCGCTTGTTAGCAGGTTATATGACGGTAGGGATGCAGGTTCGCTGTAGAACCCGATTTTTTCTATGTTCGGTTCAGTGCACCCCAAACCGAAACCCATTCTGTTCGGTTCACCTTTTTTTTCCGGAAACCAAAACCGATTCAGATCGGCTCGGTTCAGTTCAATTTAGATAAAATACCTTATTTTTTTGTTTTTTTCCCGATTTTTTCAGTTTACTCAACTTACTGAATTTTCAGTTTACTCAACTTACTGAATTTTCAGTTTACAGCCATCCAAACCGAAACCGAATTAGGGTTCGGTTCGGTTCAAGACTTTCACTATATGACAGCAAGCAGAGCTTTTCCTCCGCAAGTGAGGGTTGGCAATAAGACGAGCTTGGGCCTGAGATTTTGTCACTTTTGACTAAGCTCGGCCCGAGACCGGCCCATTGCCACCCCAATTTTCAAGTGGATATTGCTAGGGCTGTCAACAGTCTAGGTTTGGATTGGACATCCCTAAAATCTAGCCTGGCCCTAACATAGGCGGGCTTTGATATGCCCAGCCCTAGCCCTAACTTAGGCGGGTTGGAGCAGGCTCGGGTCAGGCTTCAGGTTTTATTGGTTATGAAATTTTTTAAAACTTCATATAAATATTTTTTTCGTTATAAATATTTTTTTATTAAAGATAGAGAAAAATATTTCAAATGAGAAAAAATAAAATCTTAAGGCCTCTCCTTACAAATATTTATTATTAAACTACCATTTCAATTATTTGTTTGATAAATCTAAAAATAATATCGAGTGCTATTTTTGATAATTTTATTATAAATAATATATATATTTTATATACTTATATGAACACATTTAGTATATATATATATATATATATATATATATATATATATATATATATATATAATTGAAAGAGATCCATGGTCAGGCCAGGCTTTAACATGTCAAGCCCTTACCTTGCTCAACGGACACTGGGCTTTTGGTTTCGAGACCCTAGCCCTGTCCTTTTACCTAATTTTTAGGCCTTAGCTCTAAGATTATAGGACCGGACTAGACAAGTGTGCTGATAGCCTTAGATATTTCTAGGGTAGCTTTAAATGCACCCACTGAATCTTGTTAGGCACCTATGCTAAAAACTATTGATTGTTTTAAATTAGACGATGTAAATCCTTTTTTGGTCCAAACCCCAGAAGGGATCTTGAGATTATGGCATACCTATCAGACAGTCATTTTTCGATTCCATGCGGCATAGATCCCAAAAACATAGCTCTAAAATAAAGTTTGAGCGTGATGTGTGCCATGTGATTTTAACTCCCTAACTCGCACGTATCAGATTTTGACTCACTTCTCTATTAAGAAAAGCAATGAGAGTAGTTCATTCTCTCACTCAAGACTAGGACTATCAACGGGCGGGGCCAGGTTTTCACTCGGCCCATTTATTTTTTTAAAAATGGGCTTGGCCCGGCCTGTTTAGCTATTCGGGCCGAGCCGGGTTGAGTTTTGGAATTTTGTAGCTTGAACCCGGCCCGATTAGCTATCCGGGCCGGGTTTCTAGTAATTTTTAACAACAATTTTAAGTTTTTTTTTTAAAGGACCTCAGCTAAACGGGTCGGGTCGGGCCTTATACTTTGAAGCCTGAACCCGAGCCCATTTCTTATCCGGGCTGGGGCGGGCCAGGCCCGTTTAATAAATTCCTAAAAAACTGGGCTCGAACCCGGCCTGTTGACAGCCCTACTCAAGACTCAAACGCACACTGTCTCGATAACTCTCGAGTATTTACTTTTATGTTATCCCTTTGAGTAATTGATCTAATTCTTTTGATTAGATTTTTTTTGTTAGAATTATCTATCTTAAATTAGATTTTTTTTATTAACATTTAACAACCAACCCTTTTATTTTTAGTTTAGGTAATTAACAACCTTTTTTTATTAAATCTAGAAGTTTTAATTATTGTAGTTTTTACTACCACACCAATTTATGTTACAGCCACCTCACTTAAAGAAAGAAAATCCATTGATTGTTTTTAATCATACGAGGGATATCGTTTTCTGTCTCAATCTTCTACGCAATTGATCTTGAGATCATAGGCCTACCATCAAACGGTCAAATGTTGAGTCCACATGACACCAATGTTGTCAAATCCATAATTGTCAAGGTCACGCTATAACATCGTCATAGCGAATGGCGATGAGAAACATATACAACCAAATAATCATAATGATTAAATAGCGACTTCATAGTGTCGTCATAACGGAATAGCATTATGGCATTGCTATCCACGCTATTTACGTTTTTGGATAATAGCATATATTACTTATAAGTTATAACATGTTAATAATATAAAAGTTACAAAACCCCAACTTATAAGTTACAAAACCCTCGACACTCTCTCTCTCTCTCTCTCTCTCTCTCCCTCTCTCTCTTCACAACGGCTACTAACACCAGAGTCGACGACACTACCGTATATGTACTTAATATTTCATATTTTTTTATATTTTATATTTGTTGATATTTATATATATTTATTTATACTTAGGCAAATTTGTTAATGTTCCATATTTGATTTGTATTTATTGATATTTGTTTATGCCTAGAATATGAAATCCTCAATATTAGAATCAAAATATGATGCTTCAGTAGTTAAATTTTTTTCTTCCTATACAAAAATATAAATAAATAAAAGATAAAAATTAAAAAAAAAATACTACTAATTAATAGATAAAATAAAAAATTAAAATAATAAAAATAATAAATACCCTTGTCATGGCGTAGCAAGCCTCTTCGTCATGACCTCGCCACGCCGCTTTAACTACCTTGGTCAACTCACTTAAGTCGTGCTAAGCGATTTGATTGCATTTCGGTTAAACGAAATCGCACAAGCCATAGCTTAACATCTTTTTTTTATATAAATTAAAAAACAAAAAAACTATATAATAACAAATATCTAAGTCTAACAACTAAAGTAACACTAACAAATATTTGAAAATGAGTAATTGACAAAGAAACGGAAAAATATGCATTCTTATATTTAATAAAAATTGTCATATATTATGCATACTAATATACAAAATTACAACTCCAGTTTCATATTGGGTACCGGCAATGTACTGATCTCTAACTCATTGTTGTACATCTCCTCCATCATTACCACCATCATCATTAGCATTGTCGTCGACATCTGACTCATCACCTTCTTCTACATATTCTTCTTCTTCCCTTGTTTTTTCTTCATCCGATCTCATTAACATGAAGTCTATATCATAGATCAAAATATCGTCCGATACGTATCGGTATCTGGGGTGCCCAAGACGATAAAGAGGGTTTTTATCGAGCACCCCAAAAAATAAGCATTTTATCGGACGATACGGGCAATATATCGCCTATATTGTCTTATACATTTAAATTATCGTCCGATATTTTAATGTTCTCAGCAGTGGGGCCCGGTGGCTGGAGTGCGCGGGTTTGCCCCTTTTTAGCCCATCTTACCCCTTATTCTTCCATTTTCTTTCTCTTTCTCTTATCTTTCTTCCTCCTCTTCACTCCTTAACCACTAGAGACCCAAACTTAAGCTATCCACCACCCGGAAAGGCTTGGGATCGCCGATGTCTCGCCAAAGATTATAGAAAAGGAATCGTGTTCAATCATTTAGCTTGGTTTTTCTCTATTTACCTGTATTTTTTATGTTATTTTCATTAGATCTACCCATAAATATGATAGATATTTAAATTTTAGGCTAAAATTTGAGGGTTTTGTGTTAAAATCATCAAATTTGAGACCTTATATGTCTCTAAAGTGTCCCAAATTAGATTTTTTTTAGGGTTTGTAACCTAGATTTAACATAACCTAGATCTACTTAACTAGGTTTATGTATTTCCTAACCTAAATCATAATATTTTGTTAATTGATTCCTAACCTAGATAATAAATTATTTTTTATTTTTTCTATAGATTTATAATATTATATATTTGAAAAAATCATATATTAAATTATTAATTATTCTTTTAACTATTAATTTATATATAATCATATATTAATAATATTAAAAAAATTAGAATGATGTGTAATCAGGTATTCATGTAATATAATATTTATATATTAATTTTTTATCATATATTAATAATATAATCATATGAAATTATCTATTAATAATATAATGATGTGTCACATGTAATCAACATGTGACACATCATTATGGGATGTTATTAATTCACATACCCTAAACATGTGACACATCATCACCTGATGATGTGACACATGTAATCTACATGTGACACATCATCATGGGATATATTTAATTCACATGTGATCTAACATGTGATGATGTGTCACAAGTAATCGTGTGACACATCATTATGGGATGTTATTAATCAATATGTGACACATCATCATCTAATCATGTGGTTACATGTTACTAGAAGACAAATTGTTATGAATACCCTCGTGACACATTATCATGTATTGCTGCTTGTAATTTAACCCAATCTGCTCATTCATGCAGGTGAAATAAATAAATATGATATGTGGGTAATATTCGGCCTGACAATACTCCAAAGCAATAGATGGAGATAGGCTCCGAATCGAATGTAGGCTCAGTAGGAAGAAAATGTTGGGAGGAGGTATAACACGATTAAAGGAGCACTTGGCTCACATTAGGGGAGAGATTAAAGGATGTGAGTATGTTCCGAAATAGGTGAGAGAAGCTATAAGAGGCACCTTGCAGGTAGCTAAGGGAAAAAAAATCAGATGCCGACCGGAATAGGGACATGTATGAGAGAATAAGGAGGGGGATCCAGAGTTTCCTACACCTGGACCTGAGGATGTTGAGGATGTCGAGATGGTGGCAACGAGAGTGATGAAGGAGAGTGCTAGAAAAGCACGACATCGACGAGATCAGGAAGAAGTCAATTATCGGTTTTGATCCAGCTTGAGGGGCCCATCCATGCGTGGTGGTGGTGGTGGGTCTAATCAAAGGTCACATGATGTTAATGATGATAGGAAATTTAGGAGACTCCGAGGTTACGTAGGCCAGCAACCGTGAGGGAGACAAGGACGCTTACTACAGGCCGCAGTACAGGTCTCAGGATTCATTCATGTATCTGACAAAAAGTTTGAAATAAATAAAATTGAGCGCAACCGCACTGAAAATACAGGGGAAGAAGCTGGAAAAAATCATTACAAAGTTTGGGGTATTCAACCATATTCCAAGTCAGGTTGTGGTTATCATACTCCAAAAGTATGATTGACACTAGTATAGAAGCTGGTCCAAGAGTTCAAAAGTCTTCTATATATGAGGTATGTGGGCCCCTACTGGATGATGAGTATAAGGAGATCGGAGCTTACGTGAAAAACTTTGAAGAAGTATGGGGTGAGAGAGGTTACACAAT
The DNA here is from genome assembly GCA_021018995.1 of Chloranthus sessilifolius. Classification (NCBI taxonomy): domain Eukaryota; kingdom Viridiplantae; phylum Streptophyta; class Magnoliopsida; order Chloranthales; family Chloranthaceae; genus Chloranthus; species Chloranthus sessilifolius. The sequence continues at coordinate 115,622,719 of CM037594.1, read as the reverse complement.
TATGTGCGATGGATGGACCGATCCGAAAAGGAAGAGTTCAATAATTTTTTTGGTCTATAGCGATGTTGAGACAGTATTTATGAAATCAGTCGATGTTTCTAAATACGCAAAGACGCATGATTACCTCTTTCAACTAATGGATAAGGTAGTTGAAAAGGTTGGAGAGAAGCAAGTTGTGCAGGTGGTAATATACAATGTCGCCAATTACAAAGCTATTGGAATGCAATTAATGTTGAAGAGACATCACTTGTACTGAACTATGTGTGCTGCTCATTCATGAACCTCATTCTTGAGGATTTGAGAAAGAGAACCAAGGCACATGCAACTATTCAAAAGGGAAGATTGATTACCTTTTTTTTGTACAACAGTAACAAGTTGGTGAATTTAATAAAGAGGTTCACTGATCGATTTAGAATGTAACCCTTGCAAGTGCACAAGATCTATTGCAGTATGGCAAGAACAGGGGTGTCGAACCCACAGGGAAACGTGAATTTTTAATTAATTCTTTTAGAGATTTTAAAAACGTCCCTAAGGAAGTACCAAAGGGCAGATTCAATTTTACCAAAAACTTAACGCACTTTTCCTAAATGCAGAAAAATAAATTAATCTAAACAATTAATTACTGATAAATCTACGAACAATATTAAAATGAGATCAAGGAATATGCTACCCCAGATTCGTACCCCTTTTCTATCATTAAAACCCACAGTTTCATTAAATCATCATTCACACCATCATTCATCTAGAAAAATGACTTGAAATAAAATATGATCATCAATCAAGATACCCTATCTAAAAACAATGACTCATTTAACATTGCGGTATGAGTCATGTAAAAAGTATAGCGTATCTCATGATATTTAGATCACGACAATCACATAATAATCGCTTCTACTGACTAGATCACTGCAGGTCCGGATCTAGCGATTACACGCGTTGATACTGGCGCAATCAATAGCATTCAAAATATTTTCAATCACACAAACTTTGAGCAAAACGATTCTATGATAACAATAATAGATCATGTATTAATCATAAACATGGGTACTTATCCGGGATACGCATCTTCCCCGATCTCTTGATTTAGCGCTCATCTTTGGTGTTTGATCTCCTTTTTCTTTCAAAGTCATTCCTCTTTATTTCTTCCAAAGATATTTGCAATTGTTTTCCTAAATACAATCTATGAATTTCTCGAGAAAAATAATGCAAATCTAGGTACAATCTACCTAAATAAACCCTAGAAGAAGGAGAGAAGACTTGAAAAGATGAAGAAAATATTCCCCAAAGTGAAGAGCCCTAAAACTAAAAATAAAGAATGAATAATATTCTAATTGCAAAAATAATAATCCCCTAAGAAACTCGTGGCTTCCTTTTTATAATAGCCTAACCTAATACCTCTCTCGATTGACATCTAAGAGTAATTTTCGTGAATTCCCGCCTAGCTTTGCATCGATACTGCCTCGGTATTTTGCTCATAACTTTCTGTACCGACCTCGGATTGAGGTGATTCTTGAGGCGTTGGAAAGCTGACGACGGGCTCTACAACTTTTATGTTTTAGCAATTTCCTGAATCTGACGTCTTGAAGGTCCAAATTGAGCTGCAAGTCGCACTAAGTTCTCAATGACCCAAAATAGCGGTGTTTTGACATTATTTTCGGATTCTTGGGCTGTTTTAGAAACTTGGTATTTACGAAACACTTCAAATCTAGCAAATCTCATCAGATAGCCTTCATCGGACGGCTAAATATAGGTATTTAGGGTGAAATATCATCATATTTCACTACTCATCACACCCCAAACCTACACTTTGCTAGTCCTCGAGCAAAGAGAATGATAGAAATATAAAGCAAATCAAACTAACATCCTAAAATTTAAATGCCACTTTAAAGAGAACACGATTGCACTTAGCATGTGCAACAAGCCTTTAAACCCCTAGGTGATCCCTAGTGGAGGAGTTGTGTCTCCCGAGGGTTTGCGATGAAGTTACCCACAAACCTCCCAAAATTACAAACCATCGGTAAAATTGAGTTTTCAAAATCTGATTTTTATAACATATATTTAACTTCAAAGCTCAAAATCAATAATCAATTCAACATGCAAATTCTCAATTTTAAATAACAATGTTACACTAATCATACCAATATCCATTCAAATTAGTCTAATGCTCCAAATCGTTAGATAACTCATCCATTCATGCTTAAACGCGTGTAGTGTGTGCATACCAAAACCAAGATTCATCCATCTCGTAACTAGTCCAAACGGAAATCATCGGATCTGTTGTCTTGACTCAATCCTCACTTTAGGTATACTCTCAAAATAAAATCACTCACGATGATTGGTAAGTTTTCACACATGTGAGAGATCAATACAAAGCAAATAAAAGGTCTCACATGATAAATGAAACACGATGCAATCAATGAACAAAATAAATCTCATAAGAAACGAGATACTTGTATATCCTAAGCATGTCATATCAAGTGTCATAAGTATTATATTGACTCTCCACAAGGCTTACCAATGCAAGATCGGATCATGAAGGTCTTTTGTAGGGTTGTAATGGGGCTCGTAAGGGTAAGAAAGAAAGGAATTGTGATTCAAAATTTAGAAATTGGAAAAGGAACTAACTTGATTTTTTTTTTTTTTTTATTTCTCTTCTTTTCTTTTTTTTCTTTTCTAATTTCTCACCATTTTTTCTTTTCAATATTTTCTTTTCTCATTCTTTCTTCTCTTTTGAATTTCCTTTTCTTGAAGCACCTCATTTTTCATTCCTTTTTTTTTTTTTTTTTTCTCTCCTTTTTTCTTTTATATTTGCCATACACTCTCAAGAACACCATAACTCATTATCTCTCCACTTACTCTTTTCGCTCATTTTCATCCCTCGTTCTAATTTCTCATAAATAAGAAGGGTAAAGCTAAATTTTCGAAATTGTGAAGGGTTAAAGGTTAACGTGGCTTATCAAAGAATGTATAAGGTAAATTTTTCTATAGGCTCAAAGGGTACTAAAAGGATAAATTTATATGAGGTGGGGCATTTTAAGCACAAAGCAGGCAAAGATGGCCTTCAATCATTTCCTTAAAAGATGGTAACCTTGCCTATTTGTCTTGAGTAGATATACGATCGTTCTAACACAATAATATGAATTTGATATCATGCAAAGTCACAAGCCAAAATAAAATGTATGAGATTATGCAAGATAATTCGTATTCAAAGATAACTCTGAGTTTATATATTCACTCATCAATGACGGGAAATTAGCTCTAAAGCTTACTGGGTTTAGTCTCCACTAAGAACCTAAGATTCAACGTTCAAAATAGTTCATCGATTTCTAAGTCTTAGCTTGGTATAAGTGCAAAAATTCTAAGCGAATTTGAGTCATCCACAAATTATCACATTAAGCTTCATCATCCTAGATACAAGTATTCAAAATATGACATCAATATTCTCAAAATTAAATTCATGCATCATCAACTAAAGTTTGAAAACTATTGCAAAGTAAATCATGTATGATGGTTCCAAATAAATAATTTTTTTTTTCAAAGAAAATCAAAATAAGTGATGAAAGATAGATAATCATACATACCCCAAACCTAAAAATGACAATGTCCTCATTGTTTGCAATAAGTAGGCACCCCAAACTGTTGAAAAGTACCTCAACACAAAGATCGGTCTGGAGAATATGGGCATCAAATTAGAACATGACCAAAAATAGATTGAAGGTAATGTGGCTACACTAATTTGGAAATTAAAATAACCTAAACTAAACTAAAACTAATATTCTAGAACTAAACATACGAAAAGAAAGATAAATCCTAAATCCTAAACTAAACACATGTCCAACTCCTAAATAAAACACTGGGTTGCCTCCCGAGAAGCGAGTTTAAGTGTCGACACTCGACCTCTTCATTGATCAAGAATGGATCACTAAGGTGCATTGCCTCAATCTTAACCGGGTCATCGGCTCAAACACGGTTTGAGTCTTTGCCCATTCACTTTGAAAACTCGATTGTCCCAAGGCTTTGAATTTCAATTGCTGCTCACTAATGGAAACAACAAACGGGCCTTCCCATCTAGATTTCAATTTCGGGATGAAGCTTAAGTCGGAATTGAATAACCAAACTTTTGGCCAACATGAAACTCCTTAGAAATTAATTGATCATGCAACTTTTTGTACCTTTCCTTGTACATCTTTGAATTTTCATACGCATCGTAGCGTAACTCTTCTAATTCACTCAATCAGAACCTTCGATTCAATTCGCCTTGCATATCGAATTAAATCGTTTGATCGCCTGTAATGCCTTATGCTCCAATTCGACAGAAGATGACATGCCTTCCGTAGACAATTACGAAGGAGACATTCGATCGGTGTCTTGAATGCGATGCGATAGGCCCACAAAGCATCGGATAGCGGTTTGACCAATCTCTTCTATCCGGTCAAATGCGTCTTTTCTAGAATTCGCTTGATTTCCGGTTAGACACTTCCACGACCACTAGTCATGGATGGTGCGTAGCGACTTTGTGAGTGACGTGCTTCTTCATTAAAGTGGCAAAATGGCTATTGCAAAAATGCGAACCGCCATCAGCGATGATTGCTCTTGGGATCCCGAATCGGTTAAACACATGTTCTCTCGAAATTTGACCACAACCTTGTGATCATTTGATCGGGTTGCCACGCTTCAATCCATTTGGAGACATAGTCAATACCACGGAATATATGAATACCCAAAGGATGGTGGAAAAGGACCCATAAAGTCAATCCCCAAACATCGAAAATTTCAACAATCGAATTGGATTAAGGGGCATCATATTTGTCAGTGAAATATTGCCAAGTATTGACACTGCGTTGGCATTCCTTGCGATTGAGCAAGCGTCCACGAAGATTGAGGCGAGAATCCGCTTTGAAGGATTTTCATGCGGTCTTCTCTCCGAAATGGCCTCCACAGCCCCAAATATGGCAAAAATTTAGGGCGCTTAGTTGCTTTCGTCTTACACGCATCTCTAATGATCGATCCGAGCAGAATTTAAACAAATATGGCTCATCCAGTATTTTATTTGGGAGAAAAGAGATTCTTATTATTCTTACCCCACTCGGTAGAATTACGCGATTACGATAATTCACTATGTTAGCAAACCACGGAACTTTTGCACCGGCTATATCAATTGCCATCAAATGTTCATCCTAAATGTGTCACGGATGGTCTCGGTATAGATGATTCTTCAGAACTTCTAGAGCGGATGATCGCCACACGTTCTCAACCCCTTTTTATCTTTAATCTCAAAGTTGAATTCACGAGAAGCGGGATCCAACGGATCGCCTTGGTTTCGCATCCTTCTTTGCTAAAAGATATTTCAGCGAGTGGTCTGAAAAGACCACTATTTTCGATCCATGCAAATAGGGACGGAATTCGTCCAGAGCCTACACCACAGCTACTAATCCCTTCTCGGTGCTGGTGTAATGCGGTTGGGCATCATTTAATGTCTTGCTAGCATAGTAAATTACGTGAGGTAGTTTATTCCCCCTTTGACGTAAGACAGCTCCGATCGCATAATCAGATGCATCCCACATGAGTTCGAATGGTAAAGAATAATCCGGTGGTTGGATTATTGGTGCATTTGATAAGAGTTCACGCAATTTTAGGAATGCCTTTATGCAATCCTCATCAAAATCAAAAGGAACATCTTTGCCAAGCAAAGTGCACAATGGTTTAGCCACCTTGCTAAAATCCTTAATGAAACTACTATAAAATCCAAAGATGCCCTAAAATGATCGAATTTGTCGAATACTTTTAGGAGGTGGTAAATTTGCAATTAAGTCGACCTTCGCCTTATCAACTACAATTCCTTTCGTAGAAACAATATGCCCCAACACAATTCGTTGTTGAACCATAAAATGGCTCTTTTCCCGAGAACAAGTTTGGAATCTACACAACGTTGCAAACACTGTGAAAGATGATTCAAACAAGAATTAAATGTTTTTCAAAACCGAGAAGTCGTCCATGAAGACTTGATGAATTTGTCGATCATGTCCAGAATATGGCCAACATACATCGTTGAAACGCGTGGCGGAGCATTACATAAGCGAATGGCATCCTTCGATATGCAAACGTACCATATGGACACGTGAATGTTGTCTTCTCTTGATCACCGAAAAGCGGGCACTTGATTGTATCCGAATAACCATCAAGAAAGCAATAAAACTCTTGCCCACTAACTTCTCAAGAATTTGATCAATGAGCGGAAGGAAAATGATCTTTTTTTCAATTTTCAATTTTCGATAATCAATGCACACACGCCATCCGAGTTTCACGAGTGGGCACCAATTCTCCCTCCGTAGTTTCTTTCACTTTGTAATTCCGGACTTTTTGAACGATTTGTCTTGGACTAACCCATTCACTATCGAGATCGGATAGATGATTCCGTTCGAGGAGTTTAATGATTTCCTTTAAAACGACTTCTTGCATGTTCGGATTAAGTCGCCTCTGTGGTTCGCTCTATGGTTTACACTCATCCTCCGTATTTTATGCATACATCTTGATGGGTCAATCCCTTGAGATCGCTAAGGTCCATCCGATGGCCTCCTTGTGCTCTTCGGCACCTTCAACAAATCATTCTCTTGTTCTTCCGATAATGTGGATGAAATTATCCTTTGGAAGTGTTTCTCGAGGTCCCGTAAAAGCATATTTGAGGGACTTAGGCAATTGTTTCAATTCCACAGTTGGTCGCTTCTCAATTGATCGAGTCACCACATCCTTTAACTCAGTAGATATTGATTCTACGTTAGTGACAACTTCACATAAGTTATCAGCTTGACATGATGAATTTGACTTTTCTCTTACGCTTCCTTTCAAGCCCTTTGTCCTCATAGATGGCTAACAAAGCGCTTCAAATTCCTCTTTGGTGAGCATTGATGGTAATGCTTCATCCACCACTTCGTCCATCGATCGATGTAAAACATTCGACCTCATCCTCATTAGGGAAATGGTTCATCGCATGGAATATGTTAAGCGACTTTCATGTTTCCAAAAGCGTCCATGACTCTGTCGACAATTAATGCAAGCGTTGGCGGTGGCGAGAAACGACGCCCAAGAATAATTGGGACTTGATTGATTGATTTGCGGTGGTTCCATGTCTAAGACAACGAAGTCCTTTGGAAAGACAAACTTGTCTATTCCAACCAAAACATCCTCGATAACACCCTCGGTCTTCTTCCGATCTATCCGCCATTGGAGTGTGACCGTCGTGGGTTTCAATTCACCCAATCCGAAGTTTCAGACATTGAGTATGGGATCAGATTAACACTTGCTCCCAAATCCAATAACGCCTTTCCAATTGGTTGCCCACCAATGACACATGGAACAGTTGGGACTCCAGGGTCTTTCAGTTTCTGTGGGGTTTCCAATCGCAATATCGAACTGACTTGATTTGTTAGGAACACTTTCTTTGAAACGTGAGTACGTGCCTTTCTCTTCCGAGTGCACAAATCTTTGAAAAACTTGGCGTACTCAGGGACTTGTTTGATTGTTTCAAGTAATGGAAGATTTATCTTTACTTGCTTGAATGTTTCGAAAATTTCTTCCATTTTTGTCGGTCCCTTTCCCATTCTAGATGGAGGAGTTAGGCATTGAGGGAATGGTGCCTTTGGGACATAAGGTGCAGATTCCATTTGATTCTTTTCACGTCCTTGTTGGGATGGTTGAAGGAAACTCTTCCTCTATTACTTTTTCTTTTCCTTTCTCTCTTCCTTGCTCTTGCACTTTTCTTATCTCTGGCTCTTTGTCTCTTTCTTTCTCTTTTCCTTTTCCTTTCTCTTTTCCTTTTCCTTTCTCCTTTCTTTTCTCTGATTCTTTTTCCTCTACTGCTTCTCTTTCTTCATCAGCTTCTACAGGCATTTCCACTTGATTATCAACCTCTCGTCCACTTCTCAAAGACCGTAATGACTTTCAACTTGACTATTCGATGGTCCTGCTTGGATGGTGCTTGGCCTCGAGGATTATTGATGGGTTGGTGAGCCTACCTTCCTCTCACCGACTCAGTTGATTGGCCAATTGGATCGACTTGGTCCATTATCATCTCTGAAAGATTGCATGCTTCGCATAAGCTTTTCTTCCATCGTAATCTTCAATCTTGGCATGAGATTGATTAAGATTGATTGAAATTACGATTTTTTAGTCGAATTTGGGGATAATACTGAAGCATTCTGTTGGAAATTGGAATTCATTGGAAATTAGAATTCGTGGAAAATTTTGTAAAATTTTGTTGAAAATTTGGTTGAAAAGGTTGTTGTCCACCCATTGTGTTGGCTCTATGTTCTTTGGTTTACTGGCCGGTTTATTCGATTCACCCCATCCTAAGTTGGGGTGATTTTCCATTCCGGATTGTAGGTATTGGAGTACATGTTTCTACCGCCAGATAAGATTGAGTCACATTTACTCTTGAGGATTAGGTTCATCGGGGAAGAATGACAAGGTAGTAGGGCACTCATTAGCCATATGACCGGTGGTCACAAATTGAACACACTTTGTGGGGGTGAGAGCTTTAGCTTGCTTGGTAGCAGCTAACAACATGTTCATCTGTTTGGACAGCATGTCAAACTTTGTTGAGAGATCTGAGGCATTATTGTTGACATCGTACAATCCGTCTTTTGTCAACACATGAGATTTAGGTGCCAGGTTCAAGTTGGTTCGCCCCAGTGTCTCACTTTGTATCAAGTTTGATATAACTTTTCAAACAATGCCCACAATTAAATCGACTTCTTTCGTGGCACAAGATCCACCACAAGATGCATCAACGATGCGTCTCTCTTCAGGAATCAGCCCATTGTAAAAACTTTGGACTTGTTGCCACCTTGGAACTTGATGATTTGGGCAACTTCTGATCAATTCCTTAAAACGTTCCCAACATTCATGGAATGTTTCTGTAGGTTGTTGGGAAAAGAACTGGATCTTCCAATTCAATGGCCTTAGTCATGGGAAAATATTTTTAAGGAACTGGCGATGCTACCGCCTAACTCGAATAGATTGTGGTTCTAAGGAATAGAACCATGTTTTGCCTTTATCTCTTAAAGAGAATCGGAAAGAGCCGAAGCTTCGCTATCTCATCGTGACATTGTGGACTCGAACATTTTGCATACCCCAGTGAATTCATTTAAGTGAACGTGCGGATTTTCATTTGCTAACCCATGGAAAATTGGTAGCATTTGAATCATTGCTGATTTGAATTCATAGTGGTTCCCTGGAATGGGAGCATGCATAATACATTCCTGATCCTCGTAAAACCGGGATCGTTATAATACTCCAAAGTGTTCTAGGGCCCTCATCAAAATTATTGTTCCTATTATTTCCATTATTGACATTCCATTGTTGTTATTCTCATCTCTCTCTTGCCTTTGGTCTCCATGGTCTCGGTTTGTTGATATTGATTCCTCTGGACTCTTCGATTCTCTACAAGCTCTTTCGATTTCAAGATTAAACGGTAGCAGATGTGGGTGATGAGAACGAGTAAAGCTCATACACCAACACTCACAAACAGGGTTGAAGAATCCACAACAAACCCACAAAATTCTGCTTCAAACGATTTAAACAAAGATGATAAACAGTAGCCAATATCAGCAGGAAAGATTTCTTCTTTTTTTTTTTTTTTTTTTTTTTTTTTTTGATAACAATTCAAATTTAAATTAATTTTTTTTTATTCAAATTAAAATTAAAATTAAAATTTAAATTAATTAATTAATTAATTAAATTTTTTTTTTTTTTTTTTTTTTAAATTCAAATTAAAATTAAAATTCGAATTTAAATTAAAATTTTTTTTTTTTTTTTTTTTTTTTTTTTTTAAATTCAAATTAAAATTTAAATTCGAATTTAAATTAATTAAATTTTTTTTTTTTTTATATTCAAATTAAAATTCAAATTCAAATTAAAATTAATTAATTAATTAATTAAATTTTTTTTTTTTTTAAATTCAAATTAAAATTAAAATTCGAATTTAAATTAATTAAATTTTTTTTTTTTTTTTTTTTTTTTTTTAAACACTCAAAACAGAAAAATCCCTATCTGAATTAATCAAAATTTCACCGATTTCCCCGGCAGCGGCGCCAAAAACTTGATCGATTTAGAATGTAACCCTTGCACAAGATCTATTGCAGTATGGCAAGAACAGGGGTGTCGAACCCACAGGGAAACGTGAATTTTTAATTAATTCTTTTAGAGATTTTAAATACGTCCCTAAGGAAGTACCAAAGGGCAGATTCAATTTTACCAAAAACTTAACGCACTTTTCCTAAATGCAGAAAAATAAATTAATCTAAACAATTAATTACTGATAAATCTACGAACAATATTAAAATGAGATCAAGGAATATGCTACCCCAGATTCGTACCCCTTTTCTATCATTAAAACCCACAGTTTCATTAAATCATCATTCACACCATCATTCATCTAGAAAATGACTTGAAATAAAATATGATCATCAATCAAGATACCTATCTAAAAACAATGACTGACCTAACATTTAACATTGCGGTATGAGTCATGTAAAAAGTATAGCGTATCTCATGATATTTAGATCACGCGACAATCAAAGACATAATCGCCTCTGACTAGATCACTGCGAGGTCCAGATCTAGAAGCGATTCACGTTAATCATATTTTCAATCACACAAACTTTGAGCAAAACGATTCTATGATAACAATAATAGATCACGGTATTAATCATAAACATGGGTACTTATCCTGGGATCGCATCTTCCCCGATTCATCGATGAATTTCATCTTTGATCTCCTTTTCTTTCAAAGTCATTCCTCTTTATTTCTTCCAAAGATATTTGCAATTATTTTCCTAAATACAATCTATGAATTTCTCGAGAGAAAAATAATGCAAATCTTAAATAATCTACCCTAAATAAACCCTAGAAGGAGAGAAGAAGACTTGAAAAGATGAAGAAAATATTCCCCCAAAGTGAAGAGCCCTAAAAACTAAAAATAAAGAATGAATCATATTCTAATTGCAAAAAATAATAATCCCCCTAAGAAACTCGTGGCTTCCCTTTTTATAATAGCCTAACCCTAATACCTCTCTCGATTGACATCTAAGAGTAATTTTCGTGAATTCCCGCCTAGCTTTGCATCAGATACTGCCTCGGTATTTTGCTCATAACTTTCTGTACCGAACTCGGATTGAGGTGATTCTTGAGGCGTTGGAAAGCTGACGACGAGCTCTACAACTTTTATGTTTTAGCAATTTCCTGAATCTGACGTCTTGAAGGTCCAAATTGAGCTGCAAGTCGCACTAAGTTCTCAATGACCCAAAATAGCAGTGTTTTGACATTATTTTCGGGATTCTTGGGCTGTTTTAGAAACTTGGACTGTATTTACCTGAAACACTTCAAATCTAGCAAATCTCATCAGATAGCCTTCATCGGACGGCTAAATATAGGTATTTAGGGGTGAAATATCATCATATTTCACTACTCATCATTCACTAAGAACGAGTTGCTCCGACCTAGGATTACACTGTTTGCAGCACAATTTCTAGCCCTACAGAACTTGGCTAGATATAGGTGTGAGTTGAAAAGTATGGTGTTGGCGGAAGAATGAAGAAAATATGAATCAGAACTGCCCCTGATCAAATTAAGAGACCTACTTACACTAAAGTGATTGGCTTGATCTACAACACCCCGTTTTGGGTAGATGTTGATCAGCTGGTGGTCGTCACTACCCCGCTGGTATAGGTGTTGAGGTTAGTAGATGGTGATGAGAAACCAATCATGGGATATGTTTACCAGTTAATGGACAAAGCGAAAATGACTATCAAAACTAAATGTCATGCAAAATATAAGCGACATTGGGCGATTATCGACAAGAGGTGAGATAAACAATTCTATCACTACTTGCATGTCGCAGGTAAAACATGATAAACTGCTTATATAGTGATTTGTATTATTATTATTTTTCACATTGTTCACTGTTTCCATATATTGATGAGATTGCTCATATTTCATGTATAGCACATTATTTGAATCTCGTCTTTCAATATACGCGACGTTTTGAGTTGAGTGAGGCTGATGAAGTGTATAGTGGTTTCCTTAATGTCATCCAACGAACAGAGTCTGGGCTGACAGACCAAGGTCAAGCCATAAGAGATGTGAGTAGTCATAATATTATTTATATTTTTAAATTTGTACATCAATATGCTCTATTTGTTTATTGATATGTGAGTTATCGTATTCCGTCTTTATAGATTGATATATTCCGCAAGAAATATGGGTCATTTTGAACGAGTTTTAGCGTCATCCCAAATTCAACATGATAAATAAGCAAATTAGTGGATGCACTAAGGATATGATGGTCCAATGTTGAGGCAAATTGTTATGCGTGTCTTATCACAAGCATTTTCCTCATCCAACTGTGAGCGAAATTAGAGTATCTTCTCTCTCATCCACACGAAGACAAGGAATAAGCTAACTATAACTCGATTGGAAAAGTTAGTCTATTACTATTATAATTTGTGGTTAAGGGTCATGAATGTGCAGAGGACCAGCCGTGGTAAGCAATTAATTGGCGTGTTAGTTCATACATTTTTTTTAGATGTAATTGAAGAGGCATATACTAATCCATCTATCATATTCTACCTTACAGATAGCAAATATTTTAATCCCATCGAGTTGGATTATATATTCGCGGAAGATGATCCTTTAAATCAATGGATTGAAGAGAGAGAAGCTTCAGTGTTGGATAGTGAGAGTACTACATGGTTGGACGATGCAGAAAGAATAACGGAGGAGCAGGCTTCTCAACAACCTAGGTAGAAAAAAAAGCTGCATCGTCATTCAGTAGTTGGATCTGATGACGAAACATAGCTCCGTAGTGATCAGGGAGATGATGATGATGGGAGTGGTGGGGGTGATGGTGGAGGCAATGAAACCCACGTTGGCTCTTATGGAGGTATTGCCGCATGGGATGATGAGTTGACACTGTTACTAATGGTTGACACTCCAACATTTAGAAGTGGAGTCGTTGAAGGAAGAGGACCTTCGGAATCTTACCAACCACCACAAGGTCCACAAGATGATTTGGGTTATACTATATCTAACTTCGGGGAATTTAGTTTGTAAAACACTGAAGATTCAATAATCAGTAACCCATACCTAATCCCTCAACCAACGTACCCCCAACATGATGACTTCATTGGTCAAATATTTGGAGGACCGACACCGACATTTTTATTTTACACTGACCCATTATAGCGGCCCGAGATCTCACAACCTCTTAATTGTAAAATCTTAAACCGTACCTTCATATCGTAAACCATAGAAACATAATAAAGTGATAAAAGCATCTTAAACAGCGAAAGATAAAAATTTCTTTAAAATATTAATTAATTTAAATAAAACCCATGATAATGTTTTTATTTTAATAACTAGTTCAACATGATTATAGCTTAAACAGTTTTGATAAAATACTAACTAATCAATGTCTCATTTATTTAAAACTACTAATAACTAGAAAGGGAAATAGCTAATTAGGCCACGAAGCCATCATCGCCATTTAGTCCAGTTTCCTGAGCACCACGTGCTGTCTCATTGCCATAGACCCATACATTGTCCTCGACGACACCTGTCTCATCTGGTCACCCACATCAACAAGGGGTGTAAGTTTACACTTGTATGGACCAGACATGCAATCTATTGAAATATAAAATATCAGTCATAGCCATATAAATATTTTGATATATTTCATGTTTGTGTGCATGTGGCATATATAATCTCACTAAGCTGAAATAAACTTAACATAAATATATATATCAATATTACATGAATGCATCATATCTTTTAATTTCATCTTTCTTGTCATTTAATGCACGTTAGACTTCGTCCCGCTCAAGACGTTGGGTCTTAATTATGCTTATCACTTGTTTAGTTAGACTCCATCATACTTAAGACGTTGGGTCTAATGAATCATATCATTTATTACATGTCAAACTCTGTCCCACTCAAGACGTTGGGCTTAATCATGCTCATCATACTCTTGTTTAGTTAAACTCCATCTTACACAAGATGTTGGGTCTAATACCTTCTTAGACTCCATCATGTACAAGATGTTAGGTCTAATGCTCTTTAATCGTATTTAGTTAGACTCCATCAAGCACCAAATGTTGGGCCTAATACCTTCTTAGACTTCATCGGGTATAAAATGTTGGGTCTAATGCTCGTTGATCATGGCTTGACATTTCATCATGTTTTACTTGTTTTAGTTGCGCATTATATAGATCATCATAAAACATGTAAAGTGCATAAGAGTGATATCATAATACTTATGCATCTAAGTGCATTTAATCATGGTGCATAAATATCAAAGTGTGCACAATCATGGTGCATAAATATTACAGTGCATATCATACGATCATGGTGCATAAACCTTAACATTTAGTGAGAAGAACTTGAATATAAAACACCATCCATTGGTTTCAAGTTCAAGCTCAATCAATTGACATCCTATCGTCAATCGATTGACATAATTCTGTGCATATCATAATACATAAGGCTCAATCGATTGATTTCCCAGAATCAATCGATTGACTCACATCCATGCATTTTTCAAATGAACATCGTTTATTTGCCTCTGTTCCAGGCTCAATCGATTGATTTCTCATAATCAATCGATTGAATCAAATCCCTATATTTTTCCAAAATAATATCTTTTATCAATGTCTGTCAGGCTCAATCGATTGACTCCTCTGAATCAATCGATTGACATAATTCTACGTATTTTTCTAATGTAATATCTTTTATCAGTGTCTGTCAGGCTCAATCGATTGACTCCTCTGAATCAATCGATGGACATAATTCTGCGTATTTTCTTTCAAAGTAATATCACTTACTCCCCAATCGATTAACATCCAATCATCAATCGATTGACATAATTCTGTGCATTTTTTCAAAAATAAATTCATTTATCAGTACCTACTTTAATATTCATCCTCAATCGATTGGCATCCAATCGTCAATCGATTGGCATAATTCTGTGAGCATATATAAAAATGCATCAAATCACATAGTAGGATTTCAACCGTCTTCTTCTTAATTAAAATTATCAATATTAAGGATCACCAATCATAGCATATATCAATTTAATCATTCATTCATTATTCATGAAATAAACTCACTAATTTACATAAAAATCTATTTAAAAATTAATATTTTAAGTTCAATGGAAAGCATGATTTCTCCATACCTAGATCGATCGTTCTACTACGATTAGATTAAGATCCCAACAATGATAATGATTCAAGTAGGAGGCGAAGGCCGCTTGAGAATATGGGTCAACGTCTCGCCGCTCTTCCAAAAGAAGGGTTCTAGGAAGATAGATCTAGAATTTCTTCTCTAAGGTCTCTAGGTTTTCTGACGGCTCTATTCTTAAAAAGAACTCTGAATAAGATTATCATTTAGGGTTCTCCGTAAGACACTTACTATAATATTTTAGGGATTATCTGGTGTTAAGCTAACATACCAAGAAAGAGTGTATAAGCTTTTATCTCAAAGTCCAAAATAGAGGTTTAGAACACACATAACAAGGTTTGATCCCTAGACCTCTTATCTAGAACTTAAAGCTTTTAACCAATAGGCTATTACATAACTTATGTCTATAAATGACGGAAATAAATATAAGAGTTTGAAAAACTAAAACATGTATTTTTAGATAAAATATTTTGAAAGTCAAGGCATGCGGCGAATACAATATTAAACACATACACATATTTTAGGTGTATCAAAGACATAAAATTCAGATCATGACACCCATACTCTAGGCTAATGCTTTAGTTTGAAGGGGGGACATATGATCATAGGTATCAATATGACTAACAATATAGGCAAAGCTGGCCCATTGATGATGATGATCACGATGACGAAGAACCACTAAGGAATTCAATGTGGCTTTAATGTAAGCTTTTCATACACAATGTTCTATGCTCAATAGTCTACTATTCGTATTATCATATACAATGTTAAGTTGAGAGGTTCGGTACTTCTAAGTTGATAAAATTCTCAAATATGCCTCAAAAAAGCCTTATATAATATTTAAAAATTTTGAAAAAAATAGAAAACCATTATCCCAGAATTTTAGGATATTTTTCAGGATTTAATTTTTTTTTATAAATATATATATATATACACACACACACACACACACACACACACCAAGACAATGCATTCAATGTATCGCCAATACATTGAATGTATCGACCGATACATATCGTCCTAGAGGTTGGACAATACGTATCGGAAAACCAATATTTTGACCTATGGTCTATATCATCTAGTTGTCTTTCCTCTTATTCTATAATTTCATCTTCTTCATCAATATGCATGTCTTGGCTACTACTAACTCCACCAACCACGCCTCCTCTTTTCAGTGGGTGTCGGACCAAGAGCCCCTCTCCTTCTATTATTTCACTCTTCAATCTTGCATCGCATAAGCCATCATGGCATATGCGATTTGAAGGTTCAGAGTCGCATATGCGATCGCATATAACAACACTGCATGGCACACCTCCCCAAAAGTGAGCGCGATCATGGCGTACCATCAAACGTGGTTCACGTTCACTTTTTGGGATGCGTGTCATCTGGAATCAACATCTAACCGTCTAATAGTAGGCGCATATGCCATGATAGCTTATGCGATTGAGATCTTTTTTGTTAAAGATTGAGACGAGAAACAATCTCTATCATCTAATTTAAAGCAGTCTACTGATTTTTTTCCTTTGTTTAAGTGAGGGGGGCTGTAACATAAAGTGGTGTGGTAGTAACACCAGCCTTTAATTATTTAGATATAAAGAAATTAAAATGTAACAAAAGAAAGAAAGATAATGAAGAGCAAATCCAAATAATAAACTTAATAATAGCATATTACTCGGATTGAGCTCGATAGAGCTGAGCTAGAGCTGAGTAGTTTTAGGCTCAAATATGAACAAGCTCGACTCGAGCTCAGCTCAAATATAAAAGCGCCGATCTCAATTAAGCTGACCCTAGCTCGGCTCGAACTCAGCTCATTGAGAGCCCTAGTTAGTGGTTTACCAACCCTGAGAATCCTGTAAGGCTGTAACCACATGCCTAAGGGTCTCCACTTCCACACAACTGATAATTATACATCTTTTGTTCTTGTTCATCATAAAATATCCTTCAGAAGTTTACATTATTAATGTGTTTTGTTTAATCTAGTTGAATGATTTAGGTTTTGTTAGCTGTAGAGGTAGTTAAGAGGTGCGAAATAATAAATGGAAGATCGTAGTGGGCAGCTCTACCCAAAACAATGCACTGAGAACTTTTATTATATGTATAAACATTTTCATGACAGAAATGCCAATATTGGCCAAATCAACTCACGTGCATTATTGGCCATCTCCTTATACTCTGCTTCAACACTTGATCTAGCTGCTACATTTTGTTTCTTACTCTTCCATATCACTAAATTTTTTCCAACCATGGTACAATAATCTACGCCGATCCTCAATCTTCTTGTGAACCAACCCAGTCAACATCAGAATAAGCTTGTATGCCAAGGTTTCCATGATTTCCAAACGGAATCGCTTTTCTTGGGGATGACTTCAAGAACCTTAGAATCCCATTACACCATACACAAATGCGATTTTCGAGGTTTATGCATGTATTGGCTTAATAGTTACCATTCCAACTGCAAATGTGATGTCACATGTGTCATAGTGGTATATATCAATTTATATCAATTTACCAAACAACCTTATATATGTATGTTGATCTTTTAGCAACTTTTCACCCTTTGCCTTGCTTTTATAGTTAGCTTCTGTAGGAGATGCAGCAGGCTTTGAACTCAATGTCCCTATTTCTTTGAGAAGATCTAGAGTGTTCTTCCTTTGGGCTATGAAAATTCCTATCTTAGACCTAGCAACTTCAATGCCTAAAAAATAATGGAGATTCTCAAGTCCTTTATGTCAAATTTTTTACTCAAGTATTGCTTCAATTGACTTATGGTGTCCTTATTATCCCTGTAACAATAATGTCATCCACATATATCAGAAAACTAGTAAGAGAATGCATGCTCCTTTTGAGAACAGAGTAGCCTAACATTTTTGCATTAAAGCCACCCTCAAGAATAGTATTACTTATCTTATTAAACTAAGTTCTTGTAGTTTGCTTCAATCCATAGAACGATTTCTTTTGTATGTTTCTGTTCTCCCCCCTTACATGCAAAACCAGGAGAAAGATTCATATAGACAGTTTCTTGCAAATCACCATTCAGGAAGGCATTTTACACATTGAGTTGTTGAAGCTCTCAATCCATATTGGATTTAATAAACAACAAAAGAAGAATAGATTTCATCTTACCTGAGTTCGGGGTTGAGTCATGACGGAGATAGGAGGCATCATTTGTGGCAAAACCACCCTCCTTGGACTACGAGTGTAGATTTGAGGTCTTGGTGGTCCTTCATCCATGTTAGATCTTGATGGTACTTCATCCAGGATTCCATATTCTCGTTATGTCTTGCATAGAAGACAGTTTTGTAAAGTAAACTAAGGCTTATGAGGAGAGAAATATGGCACTGCTAAAAAATGGTCACATTCATCGAAGTAAAAAATCAATGTGCTTTAGGATCATAACACCGATACCCCTCAGATACGCCTGAGTAACTAGCAAAAATGCATTTAATTGATCGATCATCAAATTTCTGTCTATTAAAATGAATATCTTGAACAAAGCAGGAGCACACAAAAACTCTAGGTTCAAAAATTGAGATGCTTTACGATCATAGCCTCGATACCCCTAAGATACGTCAGAGTAACCAACAAATATGCATTTAATTGAGCGATCTTCAAATTTTGCGTCTATTAGAACAAAGATCTTGGACAAAGCAGGAGCACCCAACAACTTTAGGTTCAATAGGGAATGTGGGACCATGAGGGCATAGGACCGGAAAGGAGTGTGACCTCCCAAATCCGTGAAGGAGTAAGGTTAATAAAAAAAACATGCAGTGAGTATGGCCATTGACCAACAGGTCTTAGGCTCATGCTTACCACTCCATAATTAAAACCAAGTGACTCCGATAAGATGTCTATGCTTGGGTTCAACAACTCCATTTTGTTGAGGCATGAGACAAAGAAAGAGTAAATGATACCGGAATGGTTCCTACTCCTATAAAAGGGGTTGATGAACCATTAGCCACCCGAAATTTAGAGGATGATGATTGTAGAGAATAAGATTAACCCTGAGAGCCTCCAGTCATATGGTCAGTAGCCCCGGAGTCAATGACCTAGTGTGCTAGAGAAGATGAAGTAACCGCCAAAACAGAGACAGATAAAACTGATGTAGGAATCATGTTGGCACACCTAAATGTAGGAAAAATAGCAGCTACCATATCATGAACATCGAACCTTGCAATCCACAACTCAATGCAAGAACTGGTGTTCATAAATCATAAACTGCAATAAATTCATCAAACTATAGCAAAAACATCCTCCTTAATCAAGAGATTAGTCTACTCAAACAGATCCAAAAAATTTGTCCATATCACAAGAAGCCAGATTGATGATCATAACTGTTGGAATTGTCCCACATCGTTTGTGGGCAGGCCCTTCTTGGGCTCTTTATATCTTTGGCAAACCTCCCTTACAAGCCGGTTTTGTGAGGTTGAGTTAGGCCCGTTGGATTTCTACAATAACAACACAAAAAAATTTGAAACAAGAACTAGCTGTCAACACCAAAAAAGCCACAGGATCTTCAGAAATCCATCAGTTGAACCAAGAGAATATCCTCGTAAAGAACCATATATAACCAAATCGATTCCACTTGCACCCAAAAAACAACAAAGAAGGAAAAAGACAACTGAAGTCCAATTAGAGGAACCTAGTACATCTTGAGGGGAAGAGAATCATCCAAGCTCCCTCAGATTTTGGCCAAATAAGCTGCCATCACTCCTAACAACTCACTAGGTAGATTCCTTCCGTCCCCAAGTGGTTTGCAGAGACAACATGCAACATAGAGATCCGTGAGAGTAGAACACGATAATCTGTGTAGATTTCATGAGAGAAAAGGCACCTATGAAAGTATTTTTGATAATAAAGCAGCCATTTTTTATAATAAAGCAACCAATGGCTGCTGAAATAGCTGAATCAGATTTTAAAATATATTGACTAATCTTCACAAAGCCAGAGTAATTTTTTTCATTGTCACTTCTAACTTGGAGTAGTAAAATCTTGAATTCCAAATGGTTGTTCTCCGACAAATCCCTTGCCCCAACGTACAAAAAGAGTTGTTGTAACAAACTTAGACCCAGTATTTCCATCCAGTATGTCTTCCTTGGAAATTGCTTGATTTTCTATTTGCTCTCCTTGTCTTCCTTGGAAATTGCTTGATTTGCTACGTCTTGTAGCTTTTTATAAAAATCGAACGCATGTGGGACAACATGTATCTCATCCTCAGTGTTTTCCTCGATTCAAAGAGTATGCAGTAGCAGATGAAGATATAGTTAGAGCAATGTTCCTAAAGTCGGCGGGCGGGTTCGGGTGGTCTTGTGGATTTTCGGGCGGATCGGGCTGGTAGGCGAGCACCCCAAGAACTGGGCGGTCACTATATATATAAGTTTGTGTATATTTATACACATTTTGATTTTACATTATACACACACACACATACACACCTGAACGGCTGAACTTGCAACTGCCAAGAGCTTCAGCTTCGGCTTTGGGGAGATGATGGAGCAGGGAGGTGCTTAACTCTTAAAGCTTAAAATCCTAATGTTAGGAACTTATAGCTTATAAGTTATTTTATAAAGTAAAATAAAGTATAAGTTAATTAAATATTACTTATATAAAGTTTTAAGTTATAAATTCTATAACTTATAAAGATAAGTTTAGAAGCTATATCATATAAGTTGTAAAAAAGAAAAAAAAGTTGTTGGGCACCGGGCGGGATTCGAGGCGGGAAAGGGGTGGACGCTCAGGTGGCCCGGTCTGCTCGGGTGGACACCCAAACAGTTTTTAAGAACACTGAGTTAGAGCAACACAATGCGTGATTGCACGAGGAGATAATCAACTTCATCAACTTCTACCATAATCAAATTATTTGATCTCAATGGACTATCAAAACAAGGAATTTTTGCAACATGGGGATGCCTCCCACCTACATGCTGTTACACTACAACCTTCAGAAGTAAACTTAAGCAAGGTCATGGGCATGCATGCATGTGGCGGTGAATTCCACACATATTGATGAAGACCATATTTAAATTTCTTCAGGCTTTCTTGTTACCCGTTACACACTCAGGCCAATATCCATCCTATAAGGTGGATATAGACCTAGAAAGTCGAGAGTTAGATGTTCCATGTTGGAGAGGCTAACTAAATATCACCAATTTGTTTAAGGAATTGTTTACGATAAATAGGATCATTTCTTGACCATTGTATATGCTGGGAGGATTGAAGGCAAGGCGAAGCCGTTCAGTCCTTTACTCAAAACTCGGCTACTATGGGTGAGGGAGGATCCATTACTCGAAAAATCAATAAAGAAGATTCATGCTACCAAGCTCCAAATTTTGGAGGCAAATTAAATTGAAGAGAAATTAATCATGCTTCTCGCAAAGATATTGCAATGGCAAGTTTTCATTGAACAGATCTGGTTCATATCTCCAACCCCATCTTGTCATGTACTTCTTCATTCAGAAATAACTTTACTTATTCCATTATATTCTGATTCTCTAGAAATTGAAGTAGAGCCCTTGAGTGGATGGAGGGAATGGTGCGCTTTTGTGATTTTATCATTTAGAGTGGTCTGAATCCTTTCTTCAGTAGCAAAAAATCTATCAGCCAAATTTTCCTCCACCTCCACATTTCCTATTTCTTGTGGTTCTTTGCCTGTTCTTTTACTTTTTTTTTTTTAATATATTATAAAACTCAGCGAGTCTTGGCTAGTAGAATGCATTGATAGGAATACAGTGTTTCTTATTAGTAGATTTTCTATTAGAATACAGTGATATGAAATTATGAAGATGGTATTTCTTATTATGTGTAGGCACTAGATTGAGGTGCTGCACTGGTGAGAGCATACAAGCTCGCTACTGGGCATAATGCAGATGATATTGCAGAAACAGTTCTTTTGAACATATTACGTGGCGACATTGCCAGGTATGCCATATATCACTGGTCAAGAATTCTTTTCCTTTCAGGTGTACCATTTTCTTATTTTAGCAAACTGATTTTTGTGCCCTCTTGGCATTGTAGATTAAGTAGATGCACACATATAACCACTGGTGAAGATGGACATATACCGAGATGCAAACCTTTTAAGCACACCTATGAGAAGGAGATTGTCATATATCCTTCAAGTTGAAATGTTTATTTTACAATGAAGATTTTTGGTTATTTGTACTTAGAGAAATTATTGTAAAACCTTGACTGGATGTTACGTATGAATATTTCAAAAAGCTGGACTACTTCTCCACAGAATGTAAGTTTTTCGTTGGGCAACATTTTTTTGCTTCTTTTTCATCAGCTATTAAATTCTTCTTTTGTTATAGCTTGTGAGATTCTGTGTGTGTGGTTTAAATATGTATTTATATTTCAGATATTATATGTAAACTTAGATCTTTTTCCATACAATTGCTTTCCATCTCTCTTTTTAAAGTGCATAATTATTTTCACCATAATAACCATACCTAGGGTGCAATTTGATCACAAGTTCTGAGCTCATGCTTGAGGTAGCCCACTTAGTTTCTTGAGCCAGCTAATGTTCTTGAATTAATTTAAATCATCAATAAAAATAAAATAGAGTTCCCAATTCTTAAATTTTCTAAAACCGACATTCTGGATCCATGAGGTGTAACATTGAGCAACCAATGCTACTGACTTCTTTGAGCTGCCTGTGAGATCTATTCTAAAAAGTGCATACTTTTCAATAAGGTGTAAAATTAATTATCAGTAACAGGGGGTCATTTGTATCACATTTTTGTATAGTTGGAACTTGGAAGTAGAGATCCAGTTTGTTGCATGTGCATTGATTTCAACCACTCTTTATCTTTTTGGGTTTTAGCCAAATATTGAAACAGGTCGCTACTATATTATCTTCTAGCCATTGCCTATATCATTAGCTTATCAATATGAGATTTTGCTCATCGACGCTTTATTCCTTCATGAAGCCTGCTTATGGTTGCTGTCTTATGATTCGATCCAAGCAGGTAGCATATTGTAATTTCCTTCATGAAACCTTCATGGCGAAATTTTTGTAGTGTTTGTTACTCAGCGAAGTGTCCATGCCGTTGACCAAAAATACCAATGCATTCAAAGACTTTTATTTTTATTTTTATTGGTTGCAATTATTTCTAGCCAGGTAGCCTCATTTCTACTGTGTTCTAATTTAGCTGAATGCTCAGTCTTGGTTGTTTTCTTTCCTCTGATATGCCAGCACAAAATGATTAATGCAGTTAAATAACCCCTTCTAAAGTAAGCATTGCTTCTGCCCCCATGGCATATAAATAGGGAGCCATAATTTTGAAAGCATTTACCCATAGTCCTTGGAATCTTGGATTAAAAAAACTGATATGCTTTCTAACTGGAAAATTATTTTGCTCACGTTTGTTGCTTTGTTGTGGTTGTGAGATCTACCAGACCGAAATGTAACTCCTTGTAAAACACTAAAACCCCATTTTCGACATTCTGGGAGAATTATGTTCCAGTTTATATGTGAAGTCCACTTCTAACAGCACATCCTCGCCACATCCATTGCATAAACAGCCCATTCATTTTGAACAATCTGAAAATCTCTGAAGGGTCTCTCAAGGGTTTCGAAAGAAATTTCAAATAATTCAGAATTTTTGGGCTTAAGAAAGTTTCTCAAGCTGAAAGGATCTTGAAATTATGAGTTTCAAGCATTGAGTCCTCTTTTCAACAGTGGGAGATTTTGGAATGGGATTCTGAGCTAAAATTCATCAAAATAACTGGAGAGGTCATCTTCAAGCCACAAGTCCTATTTGATATATTCATGTGAAAAGGGCAAATTTATTTGGAGACTTAGAACCCATTTTGGTTGATTTATTCTAGTCTTGATATGACTCTTGGCAAGAAATTATAGATTTTGTTGTAATAAACTAATGGCCTTCTGAATATAGTGAGCCACTCTCTATTGGTAAAATTGGCTCGGGCTGAAAAAAAAGATAACAATTGAAATGAATATATACGTAATCCAGTTCGAAACACGTTGAATATCGTTGTCTTTAAGCTGATATTTGCCCCTACCACTATGATCTAGTAGTCACCAATAAGTTACCGGCAAATCGATTCTAGGATATAACGAACCGGCAGCATATTCCTATGATCAGATTTGGTGAATCTAATCACGCAACTAGAACACCCAAAACGGAATCGGAACTCTAAGAAGAAAGAACTTTAAAATATGGAAGAAAAAATAGAGAAAAATGTTGTATGAAATGAGGGGTCTTGGGTCCCTTTTATAGAAAGGAACAGGTGTAACTGAACGGACATATCCGTTGCAGATAACTGAACTGTCGGATAAGACATATCCGTTTAAAAAACTGAATGATTTAAAATTTAAATGGGTGCTTACACTTTTGTCCGTCCCGACCCGGTCCGGCTCGGCTCTGCTTGGCGCGCGCGTGCGTGTGACTGATGGGGTACATGACAGTAAAAACTACCAAATTTGGTGCCCCTTGGGTGAAGGCTACAAGCCTTGAGCCAAACTTTCAAAGTATATTTCAAAGATCTAAAAGATTTCCAAATGATGTGGGACTATTCACCGCATTCACAAAAACCAAAAAACTAAACTTATATTTTATATTTTAAAAATATCCAACAATCCCCCACAATTTTAAAATATTCAAAATCTCCCACTATTTTAAAGATTAAAAAAAAATAAAGTAAAATTATAAATATGTACATAAATGAAAATGTCTTACAGACTTAAATTTTCATTTTAGTGAAAATAATTCAAGGTTTGTCAAGGTCATTAGTGAAACTAAGTCTTGGACTAACGATCTTATACGACAAATCGAAAATATGTCATACACATATTTCACATATTTAGTATTTTATAAATAGGTTAGCACATTTAGGCCCTATGCTAGTACCCTAATTTTCGTAAATGTTTATGAGATAAAGTCATGTCTCATCGAAAGTGGTTCCACCTTCACACTTATATAGGTAGGCCTATAAGGGATATCTCTGTAACTTTAACATTTAACACAGTATTATAGGACTATTAAGAGCAATGCTCAACCTTCCTTTATCTATTACAAATAAAATACTACCCTCCGGGATGTATCTGATATTTATTTCTCATCAATGTAGTGCCTTTTAGCCACCACGTATTTATGACTTATTTTTTCTTTTGAACCTAAACATTGATTTAAACAAATATTAGGTACACTACGTGAAAAAGCCCAAAAAACCACTGCCTTAAATAGTGGTTTTTTCAAAAAACTACTGTCTTTGACAGTGGTTTTTTTTCAAAAAACCACTGCCCTAAACAATTGTAAAAAAAGGAGTGGTTTTTTTTTACCACTATACAAGACAGTGGTTTATGAAGTTCATAAACCACTGTCTTGTATAGTGGTAAAATAAAACCACTCCTTTTTTTACAACTGTTTAGGGCAGTGGCTTTTTTATGCAAAATTTTTTTTAAAAAAAATTACGTCGACAATTTTTTATGCAAATTTTTTTAAAATAATATTTTTTTTTATGCTTTTTTTTAATGCAATATTTTTTATGCTTTTTGTAATACTTTTTTTTAATATAATTTTTAATGCTTTAAAAAAATATATATGTAAAGAAAAAAAGCTATTAATCTCATATTCAAGCACATCCATAAATAAAATAGATGCCAAATTCTTTTATTCAAACTAAATATTGCATTTCAACCTATGATCCAACCTTTCAAATCAACCAAATATTTTATACTTTACATGCTCAATCCTTTTATTCCAAAAAAAAAAAAAAAAGAGTTAACAATCTAAGGACCCCATGACCTAGTTTATGATCAAAGTCGTCTCAAGTAAGACTGAAAATTGATTTCGAGTTTATGACATAAAGCTAATTGTTCAAGATAATTAATATAGAGCCCTGCTTGTCATTATTTTAATTTAAGTGCAGCACCATTAATCTAATGGATAAAGATAACCAAAGCTTTTACAAGGCCTCAACCACATACTGCATCTTGTTGACAAACTCGCAAAATTTCACCAATGGAAGCTTCCGCTGCTTTGCGAACCTCAGAGGATTTGTCCTAGGAAAAAGAAACATAGATTGAAATGAGCAATACGCACTAATTACATTGCAAAAAATATTACACTGCTACATTTCTTTGAGAAATACCGGCCAAAGCGTATGCATTTGGTTTCAATAGGTGCAAAGCATCGATGAGTCACTTAATCCGAAAGATGTTTTGATAACCAATCAAAAGGTCCTTCCGCCCTCCGCAAGCGCTTCGCATCAACCAAAGCAGCATTTGTGATGTATGGTACCTACACATCCGCCGAGGTGTAAGTGTACCGTGTTTGAGCTCCAGACTCTGCGACAATAAATGAAGCATAATATTTACAAGATTGTTAATCTGAAAATAACATTTAGAGCTTCGGCATTGCCATTCACCCTTCCATCATAATCTAATGGATCCTAGAATAAATCATATACAAATCCTCATCAACCATCCCCAAAAGATAGTGCCCAGTAATAACTTCCAAAGAACATGCTCTCCTAATTTGAATGGGTTCGAGCACAGCCTGCTAGAAGATTGGCACGAGAATCCGGAAAGCACCAAGTAGTGCCAAATATCTTGGCATATAACACCTATTTTTCAAGAAGCCGCCTTATCTTTTGATGTGATTTAGTGTGAGAATCTTGTCCCAAGCCATTTTCCAACAAAGAACAAGTACCTTGTTAGAAACTAGAATGTTCCAAAGGTTTTTTTTCCTGTGAGAGTCAATAAAAGGTTGACAACTGAAGAGAGAGAGAGAGAGAGAGAGAGAGAGAGAGAGAGAGAGAAAACCCACTTGACTCAAAGATCCACACTCATCTTTCTTATTTACTAGAACATACACGTCATCTAACTTACACAAATGAAAAGGCAATTTAGATATTTCCATGGAAATTTAATGTGATCTTGGAAGAATGGTTACCCCCCATCAGATAGTCAGCTATCAACTCCAAGCTATTGGAACTTTTGGCATGTGACAAACCTTGATGGCTGCAAGTAAGAGCATTGGGGTTCTTGCAGGATGCCAAGTCTAGAAAGAGTATCGATAGGGAAGGCTACTAATGAGATCGCTCTACAAATTAAGATGAATGAGTAAAGGTCTTTGAATTAACAAAATTCGGAATCCAATGAGTGAAAGTTTGAAGCATCAAATTTTGATCTGCAAGTAAGAGCATTGGGGTTCTTGCATGCCAAGTCTAGCAAGAGCGTAAAATAGAGAAGACTACTCGAGAGAGGATTTAAGAATTAATATGTAGGGAGTAGAAGCATCGAATTAACTAATCTCAAAATTTTCTATTTACCAATGAATGAAAGTTCAAGCATCAAATTTTGATGGCAAGTAAGAGCATTGGGTTTCTTGCAGATGCCAAGCCTAGAAAGAGTCTAAAATAGGGAAGGCTAATTAAGATGTAGGAGTAAAAGGTGCTGAATTAACAAATTCCTATTTATGGACCCCGACAAGTGCGAATACGTAATCCCAATATGTTCTAGGAAACCCAACACAAGATCATCTAAGTATGGAAATTTGGTTTTGTTCCAAAACGTTAAAATTTAATGTTACATTGTTACCGGTGTACAAGTCCAGGTGTTTAGCCTACAAGTACAGGTGTTTACCTCCTAAAAGAATGGATAACAACCTGCGTCAATGTGCATATAGCTTTTTTTTCATTTAGAAATATTTATCTCCAAAAGTAATCCGTGAATCCATTGCCAAACTTACGAATGACTTATGACATGCCAACTTGTACAATTTTAACACCAATAAAGTGAATAAAGAAAATAAAATCAATGCTCATTGCCCAAAAATTAAAATGATCAATAGAAAGCCATATAAAATTACCATATTAATGTTAGATTGGATCCTATTACTCAATACATATTGGAAGCGAGTAGTTAATCTAAAATGGAGTCTATTTAATCAAAATTGAAATAAGGTGATGCTTGTCTTTTAATTGCAATATTTACCTGCTTAGAGGTTATGTTGTCATCGAAAACAAGTGTGCAATACCAAAGACAAATCAAGGTACATTTCTATTGTATTGAACCTTAGTTAGAAAAAATGTTAGAAATTTAGAATACATTTGTTAATGTTTCAACCCCGATTCACTTCTTCCCAAACAATTAAATCTATGGTTATAGATTTAGATGGAATGCAAATATTACCTAATTGGCATTACATCAGCATTTTAAAAGCCTCAATCACGACTAAAATAGAAAGAGTCTAAAATAGGGAAGGCTAATTAAGATGTAGGAGTAAAAGGTGCTGAATTAACAAATAGGTAGTGCTTCATAAGACTTAGTGTGCACATTTATATAATGAAATTGACCCAGTAGTGCTTCATAAGACTTAGTGTGATCTAAAAACCTGTGCACATTTATATTTGAAAATAGTAAAATAGAAATTGGTACTTCACATATTTTTGATCATCTGAAGCCCGTGGGCTTAGAAATATGTGAAACAGTGGGACAAAGATCTCTTCGAAAAAATCATGGTATGGACCTCAAATCATCGGGACATAGGAAAAAAATGGATCTACTCCAGATTCTGATTCAAAGGGTGTAAAAATTTTGGATTTGGGAGTCAAAGGTTTGTCCTTGCTAACATTAGCATCACATCATGCTTACATCAGCAACTGTGAGGATGACTTCAGCAAGGGAATAGTATAAGGTTGATTGATTAGAGGTTAGGGTTATCATGCTTGATTCCCAATACCCTTCTATCATTATTATATACATTACTTGATATTACAGATGCACACCCATCTATCTATTATAAATGCACACTAACATCACTAACAACCTGGCCCGACCCAGGCTTTGCTCGAATCATTAAGCCGATTAGCGAATCTGGCCTGGCCCGATTTGTACTCAGGTCGCGAACAAGGTTGGGTTTAGGGCTGATTTAGGCCGACCTATTTAAGGCCCATCCTGAACCCAACCCATTGACACTCCTAGATCATGTTATGTAGATGTACAACAGCTATCCTAATATAATACTAGCAGGTCCCACGTGCTATGCACGTGTGGAGAAACACACGTGAGAGCAAGGGGTGAGAGCTGGTATAGGATAACTGAGAGCTGGTTTTGCCCAACTGCAATTTCTCCTAATTAATATCAAGTAATAGAAATCCAACTTCCTAATTTATACCAAATTTCAGTATACAAAAAAAGGGATTCCTAGGCCCGGGATTCAGATCTATAAAAACTGTTTCGGCATTGGGGAGAAACTTGTTGGGGAGTTCATGGTAGACTCTACAAGACAATTTGATGCTGGTCCAAGTTCACCACACTATGATACCAAATATTTAAATCTTGACAAAATTGTTCGATTATACCAAATTTACGTATACAAAGAACGACCCTATGCAAATAGATTCGGATCTATAAAACCGGAAGTTGACTTACTGCTCTCCAAGCAAAGCCTCACCTTTCGAGTTCTAACCTTTATTTCTCATCAAGATGAGGGCATTAATTCTTTGAGTAGGCTAAGATAACCAGAAACAAAGAAAAATCTCATTAGAAAAGAGAAAAGAAAAAAACCAACATGTAAAGGAGATATAAGAGAAGAAAAATACGATTCAAGCTCTCTGATTTGTTGGGCTTCATATAGTGGCCCCCTTCACCACTGCATTCTCATTTCTTTGGTACATAAGAGTAATTGAAATGAGCAGAGTTTTATGCCAAAAAAAATTACTCAGATAAAAATATTATTGGGAAACTCATAAACCCTAATATGGAAACATACCTGTTCTTCTGGAACCAATGTCATGTGTGCGAACACCTCATCGGTGTCTGGTTCAGCTTGTAATATAGAATTACTTATCAAGAACAAGTAAGAAAATAAAAAATTTGAATCTGTCAGAATGAAGAAATTATAGTATGTACCTTCAATTGAACATGGATCATGCAGCAAAGAATCTTCTGTGGGAGATCGTAAGCAGGCATCTACTTGTCAGCGACCTTATTCGTAGACGCCTCGACCTAGAACAAAATTCGAAAACGCCAAATTAGATTGTGGGTGTGGCTAAGGCATGGGTGTGGTGATGGTTACATTGCTAGGCCACGTGTCCTAGAAGCAGGGCCATCAACAAGGCCATGCAAGCCAACAATGGGCCATCAATGACCCATCCCCCATCTTTCCCACGCTTGGTTGTTAAAGCGTCCACCTGCAAAAAATGAAAAAAATGAAAAAATGAAGAATTGCCAAAAAAGTACCATAATCCTATTTGAAGAAATATATTCAACGCTACTTTTAATCCAAAAGAGTACCATAATCCTTTAACGATGATGACAACGAGAACGATACTCGTATCTTAAGGTGTCAATAATTAGAACAAGATACTAGTGTGTTAACAATCAAATGTAGATACGAGAATGATACTCCATATCCTGCATTTTCTATATTTGAAGCTTAGCTGTAGCAGCCTCTCGAGGATAATTCTTCAGGCACTCTACAAATTAACAACCAAATGTTATATGGTTGTGTAGAGAAATTGCTTGAGATTTGTTTATATGACGAAAACTGAGAACAACACAAAACTGAGATTTGTGTAGAGAAATTGCACTCATAGTTGGCTCAGTTTGTCCAGGGAACTTTCTTATCCTGCAAAATTTTAAACATGATTATATGAACAACTACTTTTGGAAAATTCAACCTTGCTAAACTAAAACAACAGATGATTCTGACTTTATTGCCAAATGAATTTATTCCTGAAAATTAAAAATAGACATTAAAACAAAAGATGGCATGATCAACAAGGAGAAAAAATAAAGGAGAAAACCTAATTCTATTTCGAGATGAAAATCTCACGTATGGTTCTGGAACGGGAATTCTTTGAATAGAATAGAATGAACAACCGTAACGGATGTTAGCTCAGTCCGACAGAAATTAGGCAGAAGCTTTGTAGAATTATTATAAAGCTACCGACCGAAATTCCTCACTACAAAAATAAGACTATTAGCGGCCAAAAAGCCGCTAATATTCTCACCGATTAGTTATAAAACAGCTACTAGTGTTGTCGCTATTTTGTTTTAGCGACAGTTTTTACAACTGCCGGTGAGGATATTAGCGGCAGTTTTTAGTTGTCAATAGTAGTGAACTAGTAGTGGCAATTAAAAAACTTCCACTGCCATGTTTATACTAGACCTGTCCCGACCCGGTAGTAGTAGCAGTAATACAATTCGAATTTTAAATCTTGCAAAAACACAATTTGAGGTCAATGCTGCTACTCTGCATGTGCATGAACCAAAACAATCTAATGGCCAGATTTACTTTTTAAAATTGTATAATTTTCTCTAAGAAAAAAATAAAAAATGACAGTATCAAAAAGCACAAAATTTATTCCTACCTGTTTTAAATATTAAAAAAAGAAGAAGCTTCCATCTACATATCTTTTCATGAGCAAATTGAGCATTAGGAAGGCAGCAAAGCCAATCACTAATCGATGGTGGTTAACTTCATATACTCCATCTAATGGCGAACAACCCGGACCACACTCTGGCGATGGTGTCCTCAATGGTTATTTGATGGAGATTGTGGCCTCAATGGTGGTGACCGTGCCTCGTTGATGGTGTCCAAAGGACCTCACTCGGTCACATTTGAGAGCTCCAACCAAGGGAACCACCCATCATACTGTGATTTAAATCCTTTGGCATTGAATATCTTTGTCTTGAAATAATAATAATAATAATTATTCTGATAAATTAAAATATATAATCAAATAAAAATTTAACAAACCAAATGGAAAGGAAGCATTTAAAATT
Organism: Chloranthus sessilifolius; assembly: GCA_021018995.1. Taxonomy (NCBI): domain Eukaryota; kingdom Viridiplantae; phylum Streptophyta; class Magnoliopsida; order Chloranthales; family Chloranthaceae; genus Chloranthus; species Chloranthus sessilifolius. The sequence goes on along the minus strand of CM037594.1, from coordinate 115,590,732 downwards.
TTATTCAACTTATCTATGATCTTTATTTGTCCAGAAGAGTAACAAATCACCCTATGCTATTGCTAGGGATGTAGATACGATTTACCGAACCAAAACTGACACCGAAAATTTTGGTTTTCAGTTCATTTTGGGTTTCAAGTAACAATAACACTCACCAAGTAATTGACTGTGTTGCTTGATTTTTTTTTAAAAAGCTATGCGAGAAGATTTCTGAACATCATTGAGACAGAATCTCTCTTCAAAAGATGCCTTCTCAGATTAAGTAGCATATGACCTATGCGCCTCATCATGAAAAAATGGTTGTGATACCAATTGATGCAAATCACCTCCTTCATAACAGCATGCTTATAAGGCCCTATTGATAACTGATTAGAAAACCTGTGGAAAATATTAATTTTACTGTCATTTTGTTATACATGATGTGTCAATTTACTTTGTTCATATTGCATAATCCCGTTGATCCCCTGTCAGATATAGAATTAATGCATTTATATTGGTATACAACCTGAGGCTGAGAGGAAATGCCACTATTAAAACTTAAAAATTCTATCAGTTCGAGGTTAAATTGAAACTCATCCCAATTTGAAATATCACGAGTGCAGTAGTTAACTAGCGTATCCCAGATTGTTGTATTAGGACCAAAGTTTCACACTAACACTTGCATCAGTTTGTTGCAAATATGGTTGTAACAAAAGTTGCCACTATGAAACAAACTGAGAAGAGGATGCAAGAAACATCTCAATATATCATGTCTTGTATTAATTACTTGGAAGCGGAAACAAATGCAGAAGCATGACCCTAGAAACATAGTTATTTGTGAGAAGAAACTAGTTTATTGGAAACAAATGCAGAAGCATGACCCTAGAAACGTAAACGGCAATCCTGATAGGGGGTAAACTGTTCACTTCCTTAATCTAATATAATTAGATTTTCCCCAATTGGCCTTTAAACATTAAATTGTTCACACTCAAAAAATGGTTAATTACCAGCCAATCATGAAAATGATTAGTGTATATTTCCTTCCTCTTTAGTTATTTTGCATTTGTTGGCTCTTACATAAAGCGCTTGTGTGCAGTGGAGGAATGAATGGATATATGTACATTTCTGATAAACCTGTTTGCCCAAGCGAAATATGTTCACTGTTGCGAGCATGAACAATATAACAAAGAATAAAACTATGTGAGTGCCCTCTTGTTCACATTTACTTACCAAATCGAAACTTGAATCGTATCAAATAGCGATTGCATTGTCAACTTTTGACTTACGGATGAGTTATGCTTGCATTTATTCAGGTATGGTAGGTTGAATCCATGGCACCCTACATATCGAAGATGCTCTTGCCACGAGTCTTGGCAATCATGGGCTAATTTACTATTTATAAAATTATAAAAATAAATATATAACTTACAATAATAAACTTCCTCGAAATTGGGTAGCTTGGTCTTAGTGTCTCTTGCTTTCACTTTTGGCTCCAATCGCTTAAGATTCGTTTTCGGAAAAAAATAAAGTGTGCTGCCAAATTGTTGTTTGAGCTGCTTCAAGGATTACTCGTCCAACTTGCAAGCCCAAAAAAAATTCTGCAATAAAATAAATAAATAAAAGGCAAAGAAACTAATGAACAAAAACAATCAAACAAATAAAAGATAATCATAAAAGACAGACCGAATTATAGGCTTCTTAAGAGAGTATAATGTTTCGCTTGAACTTGAACTCCCATAACTTTGCAATTTCCTTCATTATAGACAAACGGATTTAGGAGAGGTTGAGGGTGCGGCAAAGATGTCAACAACTGCAAAACACAAGCATGGGTATTAGAACCTAATTACCATTTTAGTACGTAAAGGCATCTAATCCATCATATCAGATCTATACTTATCCAAAATGGGAAAAGAGTGAATCAAATGTTGACCTCTATATAAATGCTTTTACACGTGGACGCTGACAAAAGCAAGCCCGAAACATGATAACCTAAACACGTAATTCGTTGCACCATTTAAGGAGATCCTGCAACCATCAAAACCAAGATCTGAAAATTTTAAATTCACATAATTTTTACGAGGACATAATATAAACATCCTTGAAAGACACTTAAAACCTTATCAAGAATCTGTTGAAAGTCCTTAAAGAAGATGTGCCAACTTGAGATCCTCGACCTCTCAATTGATATGGCATGACAACATTAACTCTTTTCGTGAATGAGCCATTTTCCTTTTCCTTCGTCTTTGAACCCCTAGTCCTATGCTCATGACAAACAATGCTTGAAAGCATGACATCCATGAATTACTTGGACCAAGAATCCAAAGTTTCCATTAGCAAGCAACAAAGCCACTGAAAGGGCCTCCGGACATTATATTGCCAGGTAGTATCGAGATGGCCATCGGTAGCGCATCAGATTTTTTAATGCAGTTTTTAATCCTACTATCATGACCATCCGCGCATCAAATGGCCTTGATTTACATCTCTAAGTACTTACCCATATCAACAACATGCAATACAAGCAGAGCCAGATGCCATGATGAGCTGCTAGGTGGACTGCTCGAATTTATCAATGATGTGCGCATAAGTGGGAGGTCATGACCCCATCATGTTTAGGTGAGTGTCTCATTAAAAAAAATGAATAAACATACAAAGCAATAATGGTTCATCACTATGAGGCTACGTCCATAGGTGCAAAGGGAATGATAGATTAGTAGATTATACAAAACCAAGTGTCTCTATTCTAACCAAATTCTCCTAAATCTTAATTATGACACTCTGCTATAGATTAGATACAACAGAGTATCTAATAGCAGCATATAATAAATTATTTAAAATTAAGTTTTTTAATGCTGTTTTTAATCCTACTATCATCGTGGCTAATCATCGGGCTAAAAGGTCTTTCATAATTGAATGCTTCTCAACTACACTTTGCACAGGGGTTGGGTTTGGGACACCCATGCACGACATTTATTTCTTTTCGAAATTTTCAATCCAAATTGACCCAAGTCACCCAACAGCTTTAAATATCTAAACACGATATATATATATATATATATATATATATATATATATATATATATATGTGTGTGTGTGTGTGTGTGTGTGTGTGTGTGTGTGTGCAATAGCAGACCTCACCCATTGATGCAATGTCGGCCAACTATTCCTACTAAGCGACTTTCTTGAGATATTTCCTCTAGATCTCGTATGAGACGCAATGTTAATGATCAATAAGATGATGATGATTTATTATTGGCGTAGTATGAGACTACGTGGGACCAAGTAGTAGTGTGTTTTAGGGTGTATTTTAAACCATTTCTTCGAATGAACGATTGAAAAGTGCCACGTTGATGGTGTAGATCAACCTAGTACGGTCTTCCTTTGATCATAAGAAGAAACCATACACCACGTTTTGGATCTTATGCGGATTCTTGACACACATAGGGGCATAAGAAGAAACCATAGACCATGTCTTGGGTCTTGTCTGGATTTACTAGTGTCGGTGTGTACAGACTGGTCAAATTTTTTACTCTTATGGATATGTAGATTGATAGACATGCAAAATATGATAGCTAGGAAAAATCGAGAGAAAGAAAAAAGGTTGCTTCATTAACAACCTAATCTTACACATAATGGATTTTGAGATTTTGGCCATATCATATGGTCAAAACTTAATTTTATTTAATATAGATCTCAACAAGTGATTCTAAAATAAAAGACAAATATCACCACTTATTTATAGTCTAACATTTCATACCATATAATGTTTACAAAATAATTACAAGTTTCAAATAGAGTTCTAAGCCACATTGAGAGAACTATCATTTTTTAACAAAACAGAAATTGAGCTGAAACCAGCCTCTAATATTTAAATTAAACTTTGCAATTTATGCTTGGAAAACAAGTTTATCTCTGTTCATTTACCAAGGTACAAAGAATACAATTTGATTTTGAGTAACGAGTACACCTTTGAAATTATGATATATATTAACAAATTGCTCTTTGTAATGGTGCATGATCTGTATTCGTGGAGCTCATCTTGGCATCAAAATTATGAACAATGCAACTCTCCCATTATGGAACGAGGATGATTTGAAAATTTCAGAAAAGATTTTGGAATATATATAGGAAAATGATTTGAAAGAAATCATAACGAGATCTGGAAAAAGTACCTTACAGAGGTAGCAGAGTTAATAGTCCATGGCATGAATGTCGGATTGAATCACTGACAGGTGTCGAACACTTCTAGCGAGCAGAAAACGTTGGTTCCGTTTGATCGAACTCCGTTTGCAGCGTCCTTGCTAGTGCTCGATCTGAATCAACATATCAAAATCAAAATCAGTCCTCCAAAGATCAAAATCGATCTGTAGCAGAAAACACATAATCTTTGTTATCATTACTAGCTGATAACACAACAGAAGATCAAAATCAAAATCAAAATCAAAATAAAAAAATAAAATAAAAGATCTAAAAAAATAAAACCATAGTGCAATTTTCCATGAATTAAGATGAAATAATAATACCTAATAAGGCTTGATCGAGCAGCTAGGCTTTTGAATGAAAATCTAAGATTTCGATCTAAATTGGACCAATTGGAATCTGGATCAGTTTTAAATATTCAAAAAAATAAAGCAAAATTGAAGAACGGATCTCAAATATATGAATTACTCTAAAATATATTGATAAAAATCCCCAAAGAAGTCAGAAAAATGCAAATCTCAAATCTATGAACATATTAAAATTCGAAATCACGAATCAGAATACTAGATCAACATTCACCGGCTCCGATCTCGCAACTTGAATCAAAATCACTCAGAACTTGAATCGATATCGAACCGCAGCTTGAATCACGAGTTTGATACTTTGTAAACGTATCGAATCACCTTTCTAGGGTTCGTCAGAAAATGGAAATGCCACCATCAACCAGAATGATTGTTTATTCATATCATAGCTTGAATCGGGTTTCGTTTCTAGGGTTTCCAGCTTGAATCGATATCATGGACTTGCTATAATAGCCTAGATCGGGTTTTGTTTCTAGGGTTTATAGCCTGGATCATGATTTAGGGAGAGTGGGAGAGTGGGAGAGAGTGGGCAAGAAAGGGAAAATGAAATAAGACTAGCTTTAAAGAGAGAAGAGTTTGGAAGGGTCCCGATAGTTTTGGTGCGTGCTGAGGGTTAGAGTTGCACGTGGTGAGGGTTAAGTAATTAAACCACTGTTTTATTATAATAAATCACTGGTTTTGGTAGTGGATTATTATACTACTGCCCAAGCAGTAGTTCTTTATATATTTGCAGGTGTGGTTTATGTGTCATTTTCACGTAGTGGTAGAGTTCCCATCATAAGTGGTTGTTTAGGTTTAATGGCTTTAAACTCATCCCGATTGATGTCTTGTGGTTCATCTCTGCTAAAGCTTTTAGTAAACGGATCTGCCAAGTTTTCTGTAAACCTGACCCCAATTACAGAGATTATATCATCTCTAAGTAATTATTTTACATAGTTATGTCTTAAACCAATGTGTCTATTTTTTTCATTATACGTTTAACTATAAGTCTTTGATAGTGTTGCTTCACTATCACAATGGATAGAGATAAGTGACAATGGTTTAGTTATTATTGGAATTTCGATTAATAAATTCTTTAACCATTCCGCTTCTTTTCTACTTGCTGTCAAGGCAATGAATTCTGATTCCATAGTGGAATATGTGATGCAAGTTTACTTCTTTGATCCCCATTAGATCGCAACACCTTCAAATGTGAATATCCATCCACTTGTCGACTTTGATTCTTCCGAATCAAATATCCAACTTGCATTGCTATATCCTTCTAACACTTGAGGATATCCTGAAAAATACAAATCATAATTAATAGTATATTTTAAATATCTAAAAATATGAGAAATAATATTCCAATGAACAGAACTAGGGTTCCTTATAAATCTACTTAACTTACTTACGGCAAATATAATGTCCGGTCTTATACCTTGCATCGCATACATAAGGCTACCAATAACCCTTGAGTATTCTAACTGTTGTACACATCTATTATTTTTAGTTAATTTAATATTAATATCTAAAGGTATATTGGCAGGTTTCAAATCAAAATAATTGAATCTTTTTAAAATCTTTTCAACATAATAAGATTGAGTTAAGGTTAACATATTCTCATTTCTTACAATTTTGATTCCCAAAATTACATATGTCCGTCCCATGTCTTTCAGGCTAAAAGAACTTAAAAAAATAATTATTTCCAAAATAACGTTTATATTAGTTTCAAATATAAACAAATCATCTACATAAAGACATATTATAACACCATAATTATTAAAAAATTTATAATACCTACATTTATTTGTTTCATTAGTTTTGAAACCAAAATTAGTAACAGTATCATCAAACTTTTCATGTCACTATTTTGGTGTTTGCTTTAACCCATATAGAGATTTAATAAGTTTACAAACTTTCTTTTCTTGTCCAGGTAGAACAAACCCTTCTGGTTGTTCCATATAAACCTTTTCTTTTAAATCATTATTTAAGAAAGCGATTTCAACATCCATTTGATGAATTTTTAACTTATGTATTGAAGCTAAGGCAATTAGAAGTCTTATAATAGAAACTCTAGCAATGGGTGTGTAGGTGTCAAAATAATCAATATCTTCTTTTTATCTATATCCTTTGGCAATCAATTTTGCCTTAAATTCTCTATAGTTTCATCTATTCTAAGTTTTCTTTTAAATATCCATCTACATCCTATGAGTTTTGATCATTCGGGTAAGTCAACCAATTTTAATATTTTATTTTCCATTATTGAATCTATTTCATCATTGATAGCTTCTTTTCAAAAGATACTATCTCTAAATATCATGATATCGTTAAAAGTGATAGGATCATTGTCTACATTTAGAGATAAACATTTCTTAGTACTTTTGTTCATATTTCCTTCAATCAAATAGATATAATAGTCTTTTGAAAGACTAGTTTCAAATCGTTGATGTTTACTTCGTCGAGGTTTAATGATGACCTTTTCATCATTTGAAGATTCAATAACTTCTTTAAATTTAGAAGATTCTCCATCTTTATAAGTTTTACTTTCAATATTTAATTTATTAAATAAAGTAATGAACTTAGATTCATAGAATATAGCATATCTAAATTCTATTATAGTATTATTATCTATAGTATCATTAGATTCCATAACTAGAAATCTATAAGTTTTATTATTTTGTGTGTAGCCAACAAGCGCACACTCAATAGTTCTAAGGCTTATCTTAAGTCTTTTAGGATCTACTAATTTAACAAGTGTCCTACACCCTCACACTTCAAAATAAGTTAGACTAGATTTTCTATTCTTCCAAAGTTCATAAGGTGTAGTTAAAGTTTTCTTATGTGAAATTTTATTCAAAATATGAGTGACAGTTAACAAAGTTTCACGTCATAAATTTTTATTTGAGTTAGCGTTGACCAACATTGCATTAGTTATTTCTAGTAATATTTTATTTTTTCTTTCTACAACTCCATTTTGTTGCGACGTGTAAAAAGTCGTCACCTCATAACGAATTTCATGAATTTCACAGAAATCAGAGAACTCATTTGACATGTATTCTCCACCCCTATTAGATCTAATGGCTTTAATTCTTTTATATAATTAATTTTCTACTAAAACTTTATAAATCTTAAATTTTTTAAAAGCTTCATTTTTAGTGTTTAATAAATAGATATGAGCATATTTTGAAAAATCAACTATAAAAGTAATAAAATATCGTTTCCCTCATCTAATAGGAATATTATTTAAATCACAAATATCATTATATATTAGATCTAATAAACATAAATTTTTTATTACACTAGGAAAAGACTTTTTAGTAATCTTAGTACATACACTACAAGCATTACTATCAAAACATTCATGTTTAAGAATGAGATCTAAACTAGTCATGCATTTCATAGATCTACAATTAACATGCCCTAATATATCATGTCATAAATTAGAAAGAGAGACCGAGTAAGAAGAAGAAGAAATTTTATTAATTGGATCAATTACATTTAATTTGAACATGCCTCCCAGGGCATATCCTTTCCCAACAAATTTACCATTTTTAGATAAGATAAATTTATTCGATTCAAATACAAGTTTGAAACTATGCTTGATTAGTAAACCACTCGACGCAAGATTCTTGCGAATGTCGAATACATGGAGCACATTAGTAAGTGTCATGACCTTTTCGAATGTGAAATTCAATTTCACTTTTCCACGCTCTATGATCTTTGCCGTAGATGAGTTCCCCATGAAAAGATCTTGATCATCGTCAATTTTGTCATACGTCACAAACATGTCACGATTATTACAGACATGTTTTATAGCACTCGTTTCGATCCACCATTTATTGATGTCACCAATCAGATTTACCTACGAAAGAACGGCTACAAAGTTATTTTTTTCTTCCACTGCATTCGCTTAATTCTTCAATTTCTTAAAGAGGCGACAATCCCGTTTGAAGTGTTTGGGTTTTCCACAGTGATAGCATCCACCGCTCTTTGGTACTATGGTCTTGACAAATTTCTTATTCTCCTTTGATTGAGAATATCATCTCTTCTTCTTCTTCTTTGACGGTTCACTGAAAACCTTAGACTCAACCAAGTGTGCCTTTGATATCATATTAATGTGATCTTTGATGTTGTCCCTAACTCGGGATTCTTTCTCAATACGTAAATGAAGAAAAATATTTTTCATAGAAAACTTCTCATTCTTACGCTTAAGGATTTTTCGGTAATCTTTTCAAGATGGAGGCAACTTGACGATTATCGCACCAACCAAAAAATCCTCATCGAAATGAGAATCATTAGCGATCATATAATTTATAACTACTTGAAAGTCATACACTTGGCTAAGAATCGGTCTATCATCGACCATCTTAAAATTAAAAAACTGACTGATTATGTAAAAATTATACCCTGTATCTTCAATTTTGTATTTCTTCTTGAGTGTATCCCAGAGTTCCTTCGACGTGTTGTAGGTGCGATAGATGTTGAATAAAGAGTCCGACAAAGCGTTCAAAATATAGCCTTTGCAAGTGTAGTCGTCGTCATCCCATTTTTATTTTTTACGGCCTTCACTGAGAGTGGATGATTCGGTAACAATCGGACACGGAGTTGTGATAACGTACACAACTTTCAATGTGGTCAACAGAAAATGCAATTTCTGCTGCTACCGTTTGAAATTCAAACCATCAAAATTGTCCAACTTGTGAATGTTGTTGGGCAATGCGGGATGCAACTTAGTTGCGTCAATAATCTGGGCCATTGAAATCTCGGTTTAAAATTGGTTCAGGTTGGAAGAAAAGATAACAATTGAAATGAATAGATATGCATATCTGATTCGAGGCACGTTGAATATCGTTGTCTTTAAACCGAGATTTGCCCCTACCACAATGATCTAATGGTCGCCTATAGGTTATAGGCAAATCGGTTCCAGGATATAATGAACTAGCAGCGTATTCCTGTGATCATATTTGGTGAATCTGATCAAGCAGCCATAACACCCAAAACAGAAGCGAAACTCTGAGAAGAAAGAATAGAGAAAAATGTTGTATGAAATGAGGGGTCTCAGGTCTCTTTTATAAAAAGGAGCAGGTGTAACTGAACGGACATATCCGTTGCAAATAACTGAACGATTGGATAAGACATCCATTTAAAAAATTGAACGATTTAAAATTTAAACGGGTGATTACACTTTTGCTCAAAAGTTTAATTAAATTACACTTTTGTCCAAAAGTTTAACTAAATGTACCACATCACCAAGTATACGTGCTCATGCCCGTCCCGGCTGGGCGTTGATCGATTTTAAGTGTAACCCTTGCAAGTGCACAAGATCTATTGTAGTATGGCAAGAACAAGGGTGTCGAACTTACAGGAAAAACGTGAATTTTAATTAATTTTTTCAGAGATTTAAATCGTCCCCAAGGAAGTACCAAGGGGCAGATTTAATTTATCAAAAATTTATCACACTTTTCCTAAATGCAAAAGAAATAAATTAATCTAAACAACTAATTACTGATGAATCTAAGAACAATATTTAAAGATGATCAAGGAATATGCTATCCCAGACTTATAACCTTTCTACCATTAAATCCATAATATCATTAAGCATCATTCACACCATCATTTATCTAGAAAAATGATTCATAAGAAAACATGATCATCAATCCGGCATACCCTATCTAAAAACAATGACTCAGCCTATCATTGCAGTATGAGTCATGTAAGAAGCATAGCGTATCTCATGATATTTAGATCACGATAATAAATATATAATCGCTCTGCAGCCTAGATCAGCCTGCAGGTCCAGATCTAGCGATTACAGCCGTTGATATGCGCAATCAACGGTCATAACAAAGCATTCAATATATATTCAATCACACATACTTTGGGTAAAACGATTCTATGATGATATAAATAGACTGTGGTATTAATCATAAAAATGATTACTTATCTGGGGATCGCATCTTTCCCGATCAACTGATTTAGCCGCTCATCTTTGGTGTATGATCTCCTTGTTCATTCAAAGCCATTTCACTTTTCATTTCTTTCAAAAGATCTTTGTTTACAATGCCTTTTCCTAAATACAATCTATGCTTTCATGAATGTAAAAGAAAGATAATGCAAATCCTAAATACAATCTACCCAGATGAAACCCTAAAAGAAGAAAAGAGGAACCCTTTAAATCCCAAAAGAGATGAAGACCCAAAAGATGAAAAATAATAAATTTTTTTAATAATTCCAATTCTAATTCCCCTTCTCGAAGTGTTGGTTCGGCTTTAAATACTCTCCAAGTCGTGCAAGTTTCCTGGCTCGAAAAGTCAGGGTCGATTGATCGACTCCTTAAAAATCTGCGTTAAGAAGCATTTTCCGTCTCAAACTCTATCATTTTGGTCGCTTGATCGACCTTCCCAGATTTCCGTGAACTCCCGCCAAACTTTGCATCAGACACTACCTCGGTATTTCGGTCATAACTTTCTATATCGAACTCGGATTGAGGTGATTCTTATGGAGTTGGAAAGTTGACGACAAGCTCTACAACTTTTGTATTTTAGCAATTTCACGAATCTGCCATCTTGAAGGTCTAAATTGAGCTGTAAGTCCCATTAAGTTCTCGATGACCCAAGGTTGTAGTGTTTTGACATTATTTTCGGAATTTTTAGCCTGTTTTATGCACTTGGATTGTATTTGCCTGAAACACTTCAAATCTAGTAATTCTCATCAGATAGCCTTCATCGGACGGCTAAATATAAGTATTTAGGGGTGAAATATCATCATATTTCACTACTCATCAGGCGTGCGCGTGTGTGACTGACGGGGTGCATGGCGATGTGGGACTATTCACCACATTCACAAAAACCAAAAAACTAAACTTATATTATATATTTTGAAAATATCCAACACTCTCCTGGCCGCATTCACACAGATGGTGCCATGACCAGTCCTTTTAGGCCATGTGGAGCACATGTTTGATCAATCCCAAGTATTCCAACCCCACCATTGGCTTGTGAACATTGTTGTGAAAATTAAGTTGTACTCGCAAGTGCACGAATCGGTTTGCAAATAGTATGTGCAGAGTACGAGATCGTTCCCACAAGCATTGGTCAGAAAATAACAACTAACCAAAAAAATCACTACAGATTTATCACAATATTTACTAGTTTAAAGAGTCTGAGAGTTTGGTAGATGAGATAAACACTAACAATAAATTAGAATTTAAACAGATAATGAAAGATAAGAATTGGGATACTAAATCCTCCCATCATAGGTTTATCATTTATGCAATACAAATTTGTGGATTACGATATAAGATTCACAAATGATGTATATATGCAAGCATGGGACCTGAACACTCATGAGTTCTAAATTGCATATCTAAGATCACGGAGATGTATGATTAACATCCCATGATTGTATGATTAACACTCACACCTCAGATAGCATTCAGAATCAAATCTCTGGGTAAATTTCGCACTACCAATCTAACATCACAGAGATTTATGCTTAACATTCCATGAGTGTATGATTAACACTCACACCTTAGATAGTGGTAGAATTTATCCTAAGATAATAGTGATTAGAATATAATCACCATTGCAGATCTGAGATCACGAGACATGATTAGCTTCCATATCTCAAATGTCAATCAGATTATATCCATAGAAATAATAATATCAAAGCCCATAAAAGAATCTAACATCTTCACTACACATTTGTATTATCACGAATGATTACCTCGGATGGGGTTCATTAGATCTCCATCCTTAATAAAACTAGCCACACATAATAGAAATGAATAATATGATTGAAAAATAAATTGAAATAAACGTTAAAATACCGTGCAGAGGTTTAATAAAATCACCAAAAGCTTTAATTCAATATGGTACAATCCGTCTTCAAAATGCATAAATTAACTAATCCAGGGCCTTAGCTAAAAAAAAATGAATAACAAAAATGAGAAGAGCAGGGGAAAACTAAAGCAGAAAGAAAATGCAACGAGAGAAGATCCCAACTAATTCCTCGGATTTTTGCTTAAATAGCTCTTTGGTTCGGAGTTTTGAAATTTGAAATTGGTCGATTGATCGACTTAAGTGTCGATCAATCATCACATTTGAATTCAAATCTTCCGCATCTCAATATTTGATTGGCTTTACATGAGACGGAGAGGTGCTTTCAGCTTCTTTTGTTTATGTCGATGCATCGACCTAAGAGGTCAATTGATCGACTATCCAGAATAGTTTAGCTCAAAGATCTCATCTGCTTCAGTGTTCCGGTATTAGTTGACTTTGTGTTCTTTTATGCTCCTTAGTGTATCCAATGACCAAATTTGTCTGAAACACATAAAACTTCATAGATCTCATTAGATAGCTTTCATCGGATGGCTAAATGTAGGTCTTTAGGGATGAAATATCATCATATTTCACTACTCATCAAACATTCAACTTGAGAGCCTAGCCAGAGAATCCATGGAAGAGATTGCTCATGGCTCGTGCTTTGAGGACCAGAGAGTTAATGTAGTTCTTCATATAAACTAGAATATCCAAATGAAGTACTGGGGAGTTCACTAGCTCTTCCGCTAAACGACGCGAGAATGAAAAGATGGAATTCTGGCCCCCATCTACCCATGGCTCTATCATTCCCAAATAAGATCTAAGCCTATCTCTTTCCTACAATAATACCTCAGCCTCTATCAGCACTTTGCTCCTACTCAGCTGTCATACCACCAGCTCGATTCCTAGCTCGGCCAAACTAGAAGCATCCGTTAGAGGATTCAAATCATCCAATTGGTGCACTTTAATTTCATCCGTTTTAGAGTGAATACATCGGATGGTTCAAATCCTCCAATGAGTGTGACTTTGGGGCCAGTTTAGTTCAATATACAACCAACCATCTTGATAACTTAGAGCATCTCCAATGGAGACGCCAATTCTGCATCAGCTGAGTCCAATGACTCCCAAAAGATCTCCAACGCAGTATCCTATTCCATGCGGAATAGGATATCAGCTCCAAGGTAGTCAATATTGACTTCTTCCAATTTCAGGCTTCAAATTCAAATTAGTATTTATATAGAAAATGTGACATTTTGCTTATTTAATACAGTAATTTGCAGCCAAACGGCTACTTTTGACGTCCCCCATTGGACTTCCCAAAATTTGAAACCTGGAATCAAGTACTTAAAATTGTCATGTCATTCTCCAATAGCTATTTTTTGCTACTTTCTATTAGAGATGCTCGTAGATTGTTCCAATGCTCGTAGATTGCTCAAAAACACATGCCACGTGGCCTTCTATTGGGGGGCCATGCCTCTATCTGTAAATGAGCTGTCATCGTCCATTAATCCTTGAGTATATTTGTGAAAATAAAGGAAGAAATTTTCTACAAGATTCATAGTAGTGTCTTGTTTGGCAATTGTTTTGTGCACTGTTCCTATTTATTTGTATACTTGCTGAGATCATCATCATCACAACCTTATTCCATCTATTTGGGTCGACTTTGCGAGTCTCATTTCTCCACTTGTTTTTTATCAGTATTTATCTCTTTGTAACTTCACGGTCCTTCATGTTCCGTTTTACGGGTTTGCTTCAGGTTATTATTGGTCTTCGTCTTATACTTTCTTGTGCTTATAGCATCTCAATCTTAAAGAACAAAATCTATGACAATTGTCACTAAATGATTTTCTGTTTTAACTAAATCCTCCTCTAGGCTATTATTTTCACTAAGTTTCTACTCCATCTATACATGCTGAGATCTGATTACCATATGGGAGGATGCTCCACTGTCTTAGTTTTAAAAGAGTTAGCTGCCTCCTCTTTGATAAATCCTTGTGAGATCCACCTCAAAATAGAATAATAGGTCATTGGTGCAACTTGCATCAGTTACTTTTTTGCTTTTGTCCACTTTTTGTTGGGTCTGTAGGAACTCACCAATCAGCTGAGGCTGATTTCTTTTAAGCACAAGTGTAATTTATTGTATCATTTTCCTTTATTACATGTATTTGCGTATTTGGAAATTGAATATTTTCATATATTTAATATGCAGAAATGGTGTAAAGCATGCGCTTTACTTGAAGGATTAAATCGAGGTTTGCAGTCGCGGACATAGGATTTTCCTAAGGGGGTCACTCAGTTGTCGATCTTTTCGAGGCAAATTTTTTTTTCCCAAATTAAGGGCATATGATCATACGGTCAATTTTGATTTCACGTGACACATATCTAAAATCACATGGAACACATCTTGTTCAAACATAATTTGAAGTCACTTTTTGGGATGTGTGTCACGTGGAAGAAAAAATTGACTAATTAATGATACGCCTATGATCTCAAGATCCGTTGTGTTGAAAATAGAAACGAAAAATGTTCTCCACCATCTAATTCAAAGCAGTCAATGCCTTATGCATGAATAGAGGAGATAGGACGAAGTTACAATTTCACAATGTGTAAATAATGGTACTCAACGGTAAAACTCTTTAGGTACCTTTGTTCGCTCTGACATACTCTCTAGGAGCGCATGCGTTCAAAACCCCTTAAAACTCGATAACTACTTCAAATCAGACGATGGAGATTGTTTTTCACCCCAATCTTTCTCGTGATGGATCTTGAGACCATGAGCGTACCATCAGACGGTCTATTATTTATTCCACGTGGTACAAAACCCCAAAAAATACGACTTAAATGTGATGATTGCCATGTGACATTTCGTCTCGTGTGCAAGTAGTTGCTCTCTACTTTTGGGGATTTGTACCTTGTGGAGAATAGACCGTCTGATGGTACGTTCATGGTTTCAAGATTCATCGTGTTGAAGATTGGGATGAAAAACGATTTAGCTCGTCTAATTCTAAGCAGTCAACAAGTTTAAGGGTTTCGAACATAGGCACCCTAAGAGATTGTGTCGGCACGAAAAGAGGTACCCAACTCTTTATAATAGGTGGGCTATGAGAGAAATTTTTCTAGGTATGAGATGAGGGAGCGAGAAAAGAGGCACAACATTTTAAATGGGTACCTATCACTATTGGCAACCGTATGATGTGTATTTAAAACTATAGCTCAGATAAGGGTTCCCCTTATGATATTATTAGATTTTATTAGCCCTAATTTCTCTCTTCTTATTTTATCATATTAAATTAAGGGAACTGGTATTTGTAACCAAGATTCTATCTCAACAACCAATGGTTCCAATCTTATCATATTGACTGTCTTGAATTAGACGATAGAGATTGTTTTTCATCCCAATCTTCCACACACTAAATCTAGAGATCTTGGCCAACCTATTAGACGGTTAAAAGCTTGGGAGGCTTTAAATAGATATTTGTGTGGCCTTATTCCTAGCCCTTAAAGCCTTTTAAGGTTTCTTTAAAACTTTGTGAGGCCCGGTGACCCACTATTGTATGTAGATCCGCCCCTGGAGGTTTGCCAAAGTTGGGTATCAGCAAAACCGTAGGCGACATTAACTGTAATGGGAACAAGGGTGGGGAACTGATGATGCCATTGAACTCCGGAGCAAAGGGATCCAATTTTGAGAGCAAATCATGTGGAATGTTGGAGTTTTGATATTATAAATTGCGAATCATTTGGTTGTGTATTCAAACATATTTACAAGCATATTATTGGCTTAAGTTAGATTGTACAATGGTCTCAAGTCCTGTGATTGGTTTTTGGCAAGATCTTCGTTTGCATTTTTTTTCTACATGGCTACTTAACCTTTGAATAATGTTTAAAACTTGAAGCAAGATGTGGTGCACTTAAATTGTACAGCAACTGTTGTGCACATAAAAGGAAATTTACATGTCACGACCAGAAATTCTATCTCATCCCGAGGGCCTAGAATTCCAAGTTATGACCCGCGCACATCTCATATATAATAAGCGGACATACACTTAATCAAAGTTATCGCGCAAGTTTGGTTCTACAAAATCCGTGAAAGCCTACAATTTAAAGGTGGAATATAAGAGAACCATAAATATCGAATAAATGCAATAAAAATCTCAATAATCCACATATAACCGAAATAAGGAGTCGAAGACAAATCTGATCAAATAAAATCATAGAGTCAATGATAATAATATAAAAGGCGAAATTCAATACCGAGTTTACAAAATTAATGTTCGGCGCTCGGATCAAAATCAGCACTGTAGTCCTCTTGATAATCAGTAGCGTCGCCCTCCAAAGGCCCCTGGTAATCAACGTCTATTGGGTCGACATATTCAACTCCGATCGGATTAAAGAAACCAACGTCTACTCCATCAATATAGTCACCTGCAGCTGTTAGATTATCGTGGGATGAATTTACTCAGTCACGTAAACTCAGTAGATGCACTACCAATCCACCCTCATTCTACTCAGTGGATGCACTACCAATCCACCATCATATTATACACCCCATTCAGTCACAGGGGTGACCGGCGACTCATAACTCATAATGTCTCTCAGAGACATCCGTTTTGACTGAAAGACGTTGTTGCCCTTTACATAAAGACATCTTGACTGAATGACACATACAGAGACTTAAGTTCTTAATCTTTTACTGACCTACACAGCGCTATCTTATTATCGTACTCATAACTTATCTTATTATATTATAATCATATTGTAACATACATCTAAGACCTAAATCTACAGCGAACACGGCGCGATAAGCTTCACAAATCACGTTTTTCAAGGAACGAGTTTCGTAGTAACCTGGATGAACTTCGTGTGACAGCTCATATTACCATAGAAGTGTTGTATTCATACATGGATGTTTGTATTCCGAGTTTCACGTGACCGTGAAAAGAATCTCACCATGACTATAGCCTAAAAGTTCAAACCTCGTATCTTAACTCATATCTTATCCTATCGTATTAGAACTCGAGGTGATCGGGTCACCGTATACAAGGTTACACTGAATTCATACTCACTCTACTCGTTATGATGTCTCATACCACCATGAGTTGTAGGGTATGTGAATACGATGTATTTCACGCTTCGATACCATCTTAGTGAGTCACCATGCCCAAGCATAGACATGACCTCATATGCCCGCGTACTTATGACCTAATATATCCTTAAATCGTACATCAAGTCTAAGATGGAAGCATGTAATTAGCAAGCATACAAAAGTTTACATCAGGATTATTATTATGTTTATACATTTATTTACTTACATAACACGTCAATAAATATAGAGTAGGAGAGTATTAGTGTGTTTTTGATAACTTGAAGGTCAGAGTTCGATTTTTCACGAGGTATCAAAATTTTAACACTTCGTGTTATTGAAGTGGTCACGTTGAAGCAATAAGAGTGATATTTATATATATATTATTATTTATTTTTATTAAATATCTAAATTAAATATTATTATTTTAAAAATTAAGTGCATTACAACCATCAATCGTAAAGTGTAAGTGATTAATGTGTACTAAATTTTGGTCGTGCAAGAATGTAATTAAGTTTATTGGTTTGGGCGTGGATCAATCAATTTGGTTTTAAAATCGATTCATCGGGTGTAGTATATAAGATACACAATTCGAGTCCAGATCGATCAATCGGTTCTTGGAATCAATCAGTTGATTTAAAGCAATTAAAAAAAATGAATAGTGGTTCAATTCTGTTCAAAATTGATCGATTGATCAAATCCAACATAAGGTGGGTCAAGGTCCAACACCAAATGGGTCACGACCCAACATCAGATGGGTCAAGGCCCAACATTAGATGGGTCATAGTCTGACATCAAATGGGTCATGATCCAACATCAGATGGATCAAGGTTCGACATTAGATGGGTCATGGTCTGACATCAGATGGGTCTGAGTCGGTACAAATTCGAAATAAGGAATAATACCCTGCATGTGTCTTGTAAGACAATTTTTTTATTGTTAAAATAAAATAGGTACTTAAGTAGAAGAATTAGATAAGAATATATTATTATATACTTATAAGTTATATAACACTTTATTATATAATATTTTAATAGATATCTAGTTTAAGTTACAAGTGTTTATAATATAGTATCATACTATAATAAAAGGTTCTAATTAAATATTCACTCATAAAAACAGAACTCAACCAAATAAAATAAAATATAACCAATCGGAACAAAGGAAACCCACAAAGTCTAAAGGTTTTTCTCGGCAATTGCCGTTTATAATAATAACAATAATAAGGTGATTACTGAGTGGATGACATCATGAGGAATATAACACTATTTATATAAAGTAAGGGATATGGTATTATAATGGTTAAAAAGGGAAGGCAATATTACTAGAGTAAATTCCATCCAGTTTTTTTATGCTTTTAATAAATCAATCCTTTGATGATCGTCTTTTGCTTGGAGGCTTCGGCTCTTCATGTTTCTCTCCTTATTTTTTTCTTATTTTAGGGATAAAATATCAGAGTTTTATCCTCTCATTGGTGAGAGTCTTCTTTTTCCAAGAGATCGACTCTACGAAAGTATTTTTGTAATCCATACTTATTTCTGAAACGATTTTGGCCACGAGTTTTACCGATGTTTTGATGACTTCGTTGTTGTGCGAACACATGCACTATTTCTACGCCATGAGGCATTGTTTAAAAGCTTCGTTTGAAACGACGTGTGAAGCTTTTGGTCAATGTTTGCCCCCGTTTCTAACGTGGTAGGAGTTTTTGTGGATCGTAAGTTTGCCGATGGTGGTGGCGTCTCTTCAGATGGATCTTCGGTGTTGGTTACCAGCAGATCTTCAGGATGATGGTAGATTCTTAAATTTTTACCTTATTTTGAAAGTCTCTGAATTCCGTGCTGATGTTAGATGGGTCTTAGATGTCATTCAATGTATTTTAATGTTAGTTATTGTAGCTACCACTATTGTGGACCTCTACTCTGTAATCACTCTCCATTTCAAATGAAAAGGATAAAATTTTATCTCAAAAAAATAATAATAAATAAATCAATCAAAGGCGCTTATAACCAATCCAAAGAAAGTAGTTGTGTATATAATATAATAAAATCACATTAATTACCATGAAGTGGCAATAATAACGAAGGCACGTGTATACAATTTTCAATCGAAAGTGGCTATGTATCAATGAACCGAACAAGTGACTGTATAATATTATTATCATAAGGTTTACCGTTTTCCTCGGATTAAAATAATAAGAGTATTATCCTTAAAATCAGTCACTCGATTCAGAACGTAGGGTCCAACTTCTTATTTAATTTGAAATATATCCGAAAATTAAATAGATGGTATTAGAACAAAGATGGATATCCGAAAGTTTCAATTTAGGCAATATTATTTAGAAAAGAATTTAGGTTCCTTTTATTTAGCCGTCGATACGTGATCGAATAGTATCCTACGCGACGAGATCTGAGAAAAATGAGATGGATGGATGGGTACCCA
Source organism: Chloranthus sessilifolius (assembly GCA_021018995.1). Classification (NCBI taxonomy): domain Eukaryota; kingdom Viridiplantae; phylum Streptophyta; class Magnoliopsida; order Chloranthales; family Chloranthaceae; genus Chloranthus; species Chloranthus sessilifolius. The sequence goes on along the minus strand of CM037594.1, from coordinate 115,570,876 downwards.
CCTCTTGAAGCGTGATTGACAGATCAATGGCGATTAGGGCGATAAAGATCGGCGTCCACGTAATGGCCCATCCACGATTCCTCCTTCTTCCACCATGATCTCGACAGCGGTACATAAACAGTATTCTTTGGGGAAGAAAATACAAGGATTTAAAGTGTTTTTAGATAAAGGTGGCTAAGAAAGAAATTTGGTGTTAAGTCGTCACACCAAATAAGGGTGTATAAACTTTTACTTTATGATTCAAAATAGAGGTTTAAAATTTTTGTAACACGTTTCAACTTATAGATATCTTGTCTACAACTCAAGCCTTTTACCAGCAAGTTATCACATAGCTTGTGTCAAATAAATACAGTTTTAAATATAAAAGTTTTAAAAAATCAAAACATGTACTTTCTTAATTAAGGTAGATTCTAGTGTGGAGCACTACTACCAAGGATGGTGCAAAGCACATCCAACACCACAATATTAAGTGCGCTAAAAATCAAGTCATTACATTACACTTTTGAACCTTATAGTTTCACCTTTTCTAACAGGTGCTCTATAGTTTCAAACCTTGCAAGATATGGTGGTTCCAAAATGCCTAGTATTATTCTCTCGTTTATTTCTCATTGGTCTACCCCTCTTTGTCTATCTCTCTACTGCAAAATTTCTCTGTCACTGTCGAATGTTAAAAAAAAATATGAAGGGTTTACGATTTTGAGGAAGATTGAGACTAAAAGTGATCTCCATCATTTGATTCAACACAGTTAATAGTTTTCAAGGTAGGTGCCCTTAATGGTTTGGTGGCTATGACTAGAGCTATCCTTAGAAAAATTTCGGGAACTGTTATTTTTCTATCAAAGAAAATGCATTTTGAACGTGTTCTCAATATCATGAAAAAAAAAGGGTTTAAAATAAGTTTTAGGGTGCCATTACTTGCACTCGTAAACTTAGCCCTTGCACCAAGTTTAAAACAAAAATTTACAAGTTTGGCAACCTCTGCTATATGAAAACACCATCTAAATCGTTTAATTTGGAGCCTATCATTTAAAGATATTAAGTGCAAAAGATTAACAAGAAATATAATCTTCATCATGTGATTAAATATAGTCAAAGGCTATTATTTGATTCAACGGTTGACAATAATAAATCATATGATAAATTTCGTGTTTTGCTCCAATCTTATCCACGAAGGATCTATATATCTGAACTTTAAATCAAACGAATCAGATTACGTTTTCACATGTCACACATCCCCTAAAATATAAAGTATTTCTTTAACTTCAGTGCAAGGGCCACATTTCCGAGTGCAAGTAATGGCTCCCTAAGTTTTTTTCAAAGGGTGTCTTTGTTTAGACCTAGGGAACCTCTGAGAGTACTAAGTGTTAAAAGAACGCATGGCATACATCACACTCAAACTTGAATGTTAGGTTGCTTTTTAGATGTGTGCCATACGGAAAACGAATCATATGATGGTATATCATGATGGCAAGATCCATTGTGTGAAAGATTGAGGCCAAATCTAATTTCAAAGCAGTCAATAGTTTTTTATATAGCCTCAAAGATTCGGGAGGTACTAATAAGGGTACCTCTGTTCGTGCCTATGTAATTTTTGAAAGGGTTTACATTCAAAACCCCCCACCAAAACTCGTTGACTAGTTGTAACCAGATAATGGAGATCATTTTTCACTCCAATCGTCCACACAGACTTGAGACCATCAGCTTACCATCAGTCTGTCTGTTTTTATTACTAATAGCACATATCACAAAGAAATGGCCCTAAAATCTCATTTGAGCGTGATGTGTGCCATGCAATTTTAAGGCCATTTTTAAGGGAACTATACCATGTAGAAGAAAAAATTGACACTATGATGATACACTCATTGTCTCATAACCCATTATGTCCAATAATGTGAAATTATATAAGTGCGAACAGAGGTACCAACTCTTTTTTGGTAACTATGTTGATATTATTTTTGGTTGGCGATTGGGCAATAGCTCAAGTGGTATCCTCTTTGCTTGTGGAAGCAAACAGATCGTGGTTTCTAATTCCCGTGGTTTCTAATCCCCACACCTGCTTGGCCTTTTGTGCAGGTCTATCACACCTACTCCGCAACGGTTGCTGTCGGACCATCCCAGCTAACCTCCCTGCAACCTCCGATCATCTCCAGAGACCTCCGGCCGACCGAATCTTTAAGTTCACTCATGCCGAAACAGTAGTTTGAATCCGACGGGGCAGATTGGTTTTCATTTCAATCTTTCAATATCATAGATCTTGAGATAATAGGTGCCGCATCAAACGATTTCCTTTTGATTTCATATGATACACATTCCAAAAAATGAACTTATTTGAGCGTGATAAATTCCATGTAATGCTAAATTTATCATTTTGAAATGGATACCGTGTGAAATAAAAAATCAATAGTGATCGGTGAAAGCATGATCTTAAGATCGTATGCAAAAGATTGTGACGAAAAACGATCTGCATCGTTTCAACGAGGGTTGATCTAAAGGTACTCTTTTCTTATAAGTTAAAGTTTGGGTTTTTATAGGGAGCCCCCAAAATTACTCCCTTATTTTTTGCAAGGTTTTAAGTTTAAAAGAAAAAACTTTCCCAAATGAAATCCTAAGCCCTAACTACTACTCTCTCTCTCTCTCTTTCTCTCTTTCAATAGCTTCTCCTCCATCATCGGCACTCGGCAGCGACCCTCGTCGTTCGCGGCTCGCCGCTCGGGTCTCTCTTCCCGGCGGCTCTGCAACCGAGGCCGAGCCACCACAGGACCGCTATCTCGGAACCACCGCCCCCGCCCACCGGTACCTCTCTTTCTCTCTCTAATCCTCTCTCTCTTTTGCTAAGTCTAGGGTTTTCTTTTTTAAATGCAGTGATTCTAAATTTCTAATTGTGCCTACTGACTGCCTACTATGGTTGTTCAAAGTTCAAACATGCATGTGAGCGATGACAAAATTCTCCTTTATTTGTAACTTTTTCAGTCAACAATTAAATTTCAATCTTTGCCAAAAACTTTCCAAGCTGATTTATTTTCAAAATCCGACTTGGTCACTCACAGCCGCAATCTGTTGAAAGGCTGTCATCAGAGTCGCCCTCTTCATTTAAATGACCTAAATCACTCAAACCATTTCACGGGGCAGTTTTAGCCACAAATTCCGGAGGGTGATGATTGATGAATCCCGACGGAGACGGTGTCATTTGTGGTGGGATTTGGGCATCGGACAATCCTTAACCTACCAGAATTTGGGTCGAATCGAGTCGGGCATCAGATCGGGTCGGGTTTATACCCTTTACCCATTGTGTCAGATCGAGTCGGGCATCGGATCGAATCGGGTTTTTTTGAGTATACACCCTTTACCTGTTGGGTCATATCGAGTCGGGTGCATCACCGGTTGGGTTGGTCATATGCCAATTTTTCATTGGTCATCCAAAATTTGGCCGACCTGACTTGACCCGATAGTTTATATAGTATCAAGAAGAAAAGAAGATTTTTAACTGGGTTGAGTTGGTTTTTCGGGTCGGGTGTTGAGTTTTCAAATGGGTTTGCTTTTTTACCTATGTCACCTGTAACCACGAGTATAGTCAATCCGATGACCCATAACAAATATTTGGATTAATGCTTCATAACAAATATTTAATGTAATTTTAAATATGGGAGGTAATAGCCCCCCCCCCCAATCAAGTAAATCCTGCGTTCTCCCCTGTTAGTTGGGCCATGGGATTTAGAGAATCTGTCAATGAGCATGCATAAAATTGTTTAGAAAAAAAAATATATCTTAATTGTTGTTTTTGGATATTTTGATTTTAAAAGGGAAAGTGGGTTCAGATCATTTTTTCAGAAATTTGTTTTTTTTAATCCTTTCTTAAATTTTTTTTGTTGTTTTTGGTAATTTGATCTTAACAGAGAGATGGGTTTGGCTTTTTTTTTTTAAAGGAAAGTGGGTTCCATTCAATTTACAGAAATTTGTGTTTTTTCTCAATATGTTCTTCAAATTTTCTTTTTTTTTGGGTAATTTGATCTTTAAAGGGAAATGGGTTGTTTTTTTCAGATAGTCAAGAGTACATGCAAAAAATTACAGAAATCATTCACTTTACCGTAAAGTGAATAGTAGCCCATAAAGTAGATTTTACACCTTCATTTTATAGTGAGCTGAACAACCATATTACACCGGAGGTATACCTTTTTAGAAGTAAAAGTGTACTTTATTACATGTAAAGTGAATATTATATGCAATGGGATTACAGCGAAGTGAGCGTGCCCTTATATCATAAGCGACTTCGACTACCCAACTGAGAATAAGCCAGCAGCAAAGCAAGGGAACAAACCTCGTTACCTCAAGGAGAAGAGCGGTCATGTCTTCTTCTTCCTCAACACCCACGGAGCATGTCCAAAACCCTAGAAAATCCCTCGGATTGATGGCGAACGCCATTAAAAGGAAGGACAGTTTCATCCATCTCTTTTTCATGACAGGAATACTGCTTCTCAGCATGAGATCTCTAGGCCAGAAGTACCGAATCAATGATCTCACAGAAGACACCTCATTCCTCAAAGAAGAGCACGATTCTCTATCTGAGAGGATGAAGAACATTAAGAAGAGCCTTTTTGAAGAAGCATCTTTAGATCAAACTGGTCTCTTCGCTACAAAGCTCCGCCTCCTCTTCGGCGATAATTGATGTTAGTCTCATCGATCTAGGGCTTCTCATTTTACAATCCCATGTACAATTAGGATTCCTCTTCATTGTGTAATGGTGAAATGATAGGAACCTATTTCTTTGCGGTTTTGTATTGATGAACAAATTGAAGGCATTTGAGCGTAGTGTTATGGTCTAAACTTTAATAGGAGTGGATAGCTTTGGTATATTTGAGTTGCATTGATTAGTTTGTAGCGGTTACGAACTTACAATATGTTTCGTCTTAGTTACAATTTGTTTCTCGATTATGTTTATAAATAAGTGTATACTTGTTTGTTGGTTTTTAGATTTTTAGGTGTTGGATGCAAATTATGTGAAGTGATTTATGTATTTATTTGAATGCAATTTGTATTTTCTTGTCCTTTTAGTTAATTTATTTATTTATGCTCATAAAAAAAGTAAAAAATCGTTATCATCATCACAGCCTTATCCCATCTATCTGGGTTTGACTTCGCGAGTCCTATTTCTCCACTCATTTCTGATCAATGCTAAGCTCTTTGTAACTTCACAAAGCTTCATATCACTCCTTGCAGCTTCCCTCCGGTCTTCATGTCTTCCTCTTCTCCTACTTCCTTGTGGTTGTAGGATCTCAACCCTTCGTACAGGATCTGCTTCGTGCCTCCACTAAATATGTCCAAACCTCCTCAAGCGGCATTCCATAATTTTATCCTTTATAGGTGCCACTTTCAAGTTTCCTCTTATGTACTCGCTTCAAATTTTATCCTTTCTTGTTACTGAACCCGAGAAGAAGTCCCCTTCTTCCCCCCTCACGTGATCACATAAGTGACCACCTGAGGTCAAGTTTCAAGACTGTCCCAGTAACTCTACTGGTCTCACATGGTCACTTAAGGTGTCCACATGAGGCCCCAAAACACCCTCTATTTTTCCCAAATCGCTATTTTGGTGTTGCTCTAGAAGTCTGTTCCAAAGCTGATCCATACAGCCCCATTAATGGCTTCAGATCTGCTCCAGTTCTGCTCCAAACAGCTCCAGAACAGCTTCGATAAAACCTTCGGATTCTGCTCCAAACAGCTCCAGAACAACTTCGATAAAGCCTCCGGATTCTGCTCCAAACAGCTCCAGAACAGCTTCGATAAAACCTCCGGATTCTACTCCTATTGCAGCTACTGCCAGTTCCCAGCTTCTGTTCCTTTTGCAGCTCCAACCTGAACCTGAACCTGAACCATCCCTGTTCCTTAACATCCAACAGCCCCATAAACAGCATTTTGATGCCTTCTTTGTGTCTCGAACCTGATCCTAATTATGCTCTGCATTACCTTTGCTTAGGGAGCTCTCGTCTATGCATCCACCATATAAAGTCTCTATGGCTGGTCACTGAGACAATTCACATCATATCAAATTTTATAAACAGAAATGAGCACAATGCAGCCGTATGGGACGTTTTCCTTTGAAGGAATCTTCGTCATGAATAGTGCAGAGGTTTTGTAGCGCTTCTTTGTCGAAGATTCTTTACATTAATAGGTACGATCGCGACTGCAGATTTTGGATGTTCATTCATTCCAGTTGTTCTTAGCTATGTCATGCTATGCATAGAGAGGTTTAACCGACAATGGTTTTGGTGGGAATATAGAATGCTTTAACCCCACCTATGGTCATGACCTTTGCATGGTTAGTCGTATTTAAAAATCTCGGGCGATACGGAATCCAAAATACATATTGTTATCGGAGCCTGATGATACAACCTTATATATATATATATATATATATAAAATTTCAAATTGTATTTCTGATGCAAAGTTTGTATTAGTATACAAGATTATATGTATCGATTTCGGAGCTGAAAGAGATGAGCTCCTAACCAAGATTTTAGCCATGTAGCTAGTGGCTCTAGATATAGTTCTAACCATCAATCAGCTCCACAAAGATTTCTGATTTTCAAAACGTAAACCTAACAAATGCATATTGTGCAATGATGACTCTGAATCGGTTAAGGGTGGCGATATGGAATGGCTCCAACCCTATTTAGAGTCATGACTTTCGTGTGGTGGCTGCTATAGCAATCAATCATCTCCAAAGTTGTCTAAACCTTAAGCCCAACATTTTCATTTTGTACAAGGTTGATTCCAAATCTATTGTTGTTTATTTACTTCACAAGCGCTAGATACATATTTGACACTTCTTAAGGCTATTTGGTATGGTTAGTAATCTGTGATCTCCTTCATGCATGGGGTAGTGGCTCCTTTCTAGGGTATTGAGTACACTCTATGGGGGCTATGTCCTCTCAACTCTTATCATAATATGTTAAATATGGAAGGAGAAATGTTATAATTTCCGCGACAAATCAATGAGCATTGAATAATTATGGGCACTGATTTTGAGGATCGGGAATTCAATTTCCTTAGGGGCTCTTGCAAATAGTACATTTTCTTGGAGTTTTCTTTCTTTTCTATTTTTTATTTTATTTGAAGAATGACATTTTATTTTGAAGGACCAACAATTACAAGAACACAAAAGATAAAAGAGAAAATACAAGTACCCTCCCATACAAGGAAACACCCTCAAATCATGAAGGGTACAAACACTCTCTAAGCCCATGTGACACACCCAATCCCGTTACAAAACTTTGTGGTTTGGATAGGTAGAAACTCTCCAGTACAAAGGTGTACTTCTAAGAGCCCCATGCTTTGCAAGAGTACCACCAATCTCATAGCATCCCTCTTAACAAGGCTTAGAGAGGCCACACTCACTTCCATCAACTTGTGTACCTCATCGAAGATAGAAAAATTGTGAGGGCCAATCATCGCTCGACTGTTTCACGCCTTCTATTATGACAATACACAAGGTGGTAAAAGCCAAGAATTTGGCCCCTACTCTAAAAAGATCAGTGATCTCCCATCTGCCACAAAATCTAGTATCCACTCCAAACAATAAAGTTCGAAGAACAAACCCCATTAGAAACTAGAAGTCGAACAATGAATAAGGAGATGGTATACCGACTCTTCCTTCTCACAAATAATACATCAATTAGGCATGTGAAACTTTTGCTTTTGGAGGTTGTTAATCATGAGATTTCAATTTCCCCCTCTATTTCTAGACACATGTCAAGACCCGAAAGTAACTGACGAACTCTATAAAAAAGGACTCAATATTATCATCTTAAATTTCTTATAATGATGATTACCCAAACAACTGACTCCCCTGCCCATTCATAATACTCGTTAATGAACACTCTTTTAATGCAAACCATCTTATACATATTATGATGCACAAGACACAAAGGATGCTCTCCCACTCACAAATCTTCCCAAAGCCTAATCTTGGACCGGTCCCATACCTTGGAATTTCTACTCCTTCGGACCTCCCATATGTCCCAACCCACAACTTCCGCCACCCATGATTGTGACAAATAGCCTTTTTTTGATAAAGCTTCCGGTTCCTCTTTGCACCTCCATAGCCACTTTCACAAGAGAGGAGTTTCTCTTCTTTATCCTTCCTCCCTCACTTTTGGGTGTTGCCATCTTCATCCAATCTAAGAGAAATGTTCTCTCTTCTTCCCTCCCAAAGAAATTCCCATTGAAGCTTTTCTAATTTCAAAGCAACTGACGCTGTAATCCTCAATTTTGACATGTAGTAAACGGGAAGGCTAGCGAGAATCGCCTTGATGAATGTAATTCTACCTATCAATGAGAGATCTCCTCTTTCAAATGGTAAGTTTCCTTTCAATCCTGTCAGCAATTGGGTTCTGAATGGATTTACCTGATGTAGAGTAAAACAATCCAGCTAGATTCATCCCCTAAAAGATGAAAAAAGTCTGTTTTGTAAAGGCAGTCATCACCCACTTTTAAAGTAGCCTCATAACTTCAAATAATGATCAAAATGCCCATATAAAGTGTTTAGTGTAACAAAAATAACTCTCTCCCTCGTTCTTCAATCTCGGTCGAACTTACCACTGGCTTCTCCTCTTCAACATCCTCTCTCTCTCTCTCTCTCTCTCTCTCTCTCTGTTCAAGGTGTCGATCATAGCTTTACTCCAACCAGTGTGTCGTTAATATTTAAAGGTTCGTATCTCTACAGCTTTCTTTTCTCTCTTAGGATTTCGAGCTGGCCTTTTGGTGATTTCCAACTCTAATCTGCATGATGTATTTCTCAATTGTCTTTCCAATTTTCATATCAAGAAGTTGGTATTTGTACCATTGAGTATTCATTATCAAAGAACCTAAGCAGATTTGATAATAAAAATGTAATTTTATTTATTTATTTTGTTCTTATGTATTTATGTATGGATGATTTAAAGACTTTAAATAATCTTCTTACTGAAAGTACGAAACTTCTAACATCTTTGAAAAGTGTCGATTGGTGCTGGCATTGCAGAAGATTAGAAACCCTAGTTCACGTTGATCGATGGATTCTAATGGTGTCCAAGCATCCCCTATTGTCACTGTGTGTTTAGTGTATGCTGACTTTGGTAGGGTTTTTGTTGCCACTCCCTTTCAGATTCATAACTCATAATCCTAGGTTTGCTTAAATTTCCCATATTATTTGTCCTTTGATCTTCCCTCAGAATTTTCTAGTTTCAAAATTTTTTATGATGCTCATGTGATATGTTGGCTCTTCTATACAAGGTCTAAAATATTGTGGTTGTGCCCATATTATTTGGCTCCTATGTCAGATCTTTACTGGCGATCTGTGGCTCTCAGATTTTATGCTGAAAGTGCCATTGTAGTTGAGAGCCAGGCTACAACATTTGTAATAGTGAGACTCTAATTTATGATGCAAGATCTCAATCTTTTTTAAAATATATCTAAGATAGTTGAGAGCCAAATCTCTATTTTTTTAGTATGTCTGAGGAGATGTTTAATTTTTTTTTAAAATATTTGTGAGATCCTTACTTGATGAGGCCTATATATCGAGGATGAACTGAGACGTCTTGCGATTGTATTGGGTGATACAAGCCTATAGAGACTTACTTTTGCATACATGTTGTATATATGCAGAGATTGATGGTCTAAATGCATAAATATCTCGAGAACTCTACATCAAATGCTGAGATTTGTATATCAAAATTACAATTGTTTAGATTTGTAAAAAATAATTACAAAGAATAAATTGATAATTTTCTAATAGGATGTAACATATACCCTTGGTTAGATTTATAGGATTTTTATATTTTTCTGAAACTCATGAATATCTCGCGATAATATTGATATATAGTGGTGGGTATATAGTAAATTGAAATAGTGGGTGATAAATATCCCGTATTTTCTATTTACGGTGTTGGTAGGACTGGCTACTATTTTAAACCATGACGATACCACACTCACATGGTCATCCAAGACCCCAAAATCACGTTTGAGCTTGATGTGTGCTTGTGGAATAAAATCTGACTGTTTGATGGTATGCCCATGGTATCAAGATCCGTTGGGTGGAAGATTTGGGATTAAAACTGATCATATGATTCAAAGCAATCAGTGATTTTTCAGCATAGGCGCCCTCAGTAATTCGGTAGGTGCCAATAGAGCTATCCTTTCAACAATACCCCAGTCGCCCCCATTGGTCATGGTCCTACGAGAGATTATGAAAGGAGTTGATATTTGCCAACAATTCTACACTTTTTTATAATCCTGTTATAATATGTGGTTCACATATTTATAGTTTATATCAGATTTAGCCTAAAGAGTTGGACATTGAGGATTTCTACCATCTGATCGAGAGAACAGCATAGCTACAAAGCAAGAGGAAAGGCTACTCCTCACCCTTTCCTTCCCTAGAGTTGATACTTTCAAACATTAAAGTAGCTTATGCCACTCAATTTGTTCACACAGTAAATGGATCCTACTGAAGATTGGGTGGGAAGTAGAGATGACTTAGGTACTCATCACCTCCGTTATACAGGCCATCTTCCTTCTAACCCTCTCCCGTCATCAGACCCTTTGGCCAGCCACGTGCTATTGCCCTAGTCCTTGTAAGTATATATACGTCCATATGTAGGGTGCCTGCCTTATTTTTCATATATATATCCTTACTATTATATAAAAGTACAAATAATTTCGGTCAATTTTAGTGTTTTCATATTTTTAGTAACACAATACCCTTAAGCCAAAATACTCCTAAGTTATTCCATCTACCCTTATCTTCTTCCTTATGTATCCCTACCTTACTACTATATGAAAGCTAAAATAGTTTCTCTCAATCTTTGTTTTCACACTTGCCCCTATATATACTCCTAAGATGTGACAATATAATTAAAATGGGTATCATTATTTACCATCCAAAAAATTGTAACTTGAGATTATTTTTCGTCTCAATCTTTTATATAGTTGATCTTGACATCCTGTTTGTATCATGAGGCGATAAAATTTTTATTTCACTTGACACAACCAAAAAAGTGACTTTAAAATCAAATGGCATACATCACTCTCAAACATGATTTTAATATCATTTTTTAAAAAATCGATGGTCTAATAATACTCTCATGATACCAAGATCATTTAGGTAGAAGATGGGGATAAAAAATGATTTACATCCTCTAATTCAAAGCGGTCATTTCATACCTACTAGAGGATATTGAAGAGGTCACAATTTTAATAGTTGCAAATAATGATACCCAAATAAAATCTCTTTTCCAATGGGAATACGTAAATAATAGTATCCAAATAAGATCTCTTTCTTTCCTTATTCTTAGCACCTTCAAAGAAACCTATAAAGTTAAAAGAATTAACAATTTTGCTATAAAAGTTATCTTTCCTTCCTTATTTTTAGCAACTTCAAAGAAATCCACAAAGTTAAAAGAATTAGCAATTTTGCCATAAAATATTTGACTTGCTTTGAATTATATGGCATAGATCACATAAAAATAGCCAAAAAATTAAATTTGAGCATAATGTATGTCATGTAAATTTAGGGCCATATTTTGTGATTTGCACCTTATGAAATAAAAAAATGATTATCTAATGGTAAGCCAATGATATCAAGATACCTTATGTGGAAGATTTGGCTGAAAAATGATCTCCATCAACTAATAAAAAGAGTAAATATTTTTTTGCATAGGTGCCTTTTAAGATTATGCGGGTGTTAATAAAGCTATCAAAATAATAATTTACTCGAAAATTGAAACCCTCTGAGCCACGATTAATGTACCTCTGATCAAATCTTGTCATCTTACCTGATCGGATTATTTGCACTCATACGTATGTTGGTCGTAAGACTTAGGGGAGCACTTAACTTTATATGACTTAGACAAACATATGATACTTCTACATAGGGTTCTCAACAGATTGACTTTTTTATTGGGCTAGGTACTAACTTGGGTTATTTGGCTAAGTCAGGCATGAAGTGTCAGACACAATCTATAGGTATGGTTAGGATGGATTAAGGAAAAATTTAGTCGACTAAGCTCAAGTTATAAGATTTTATATAATAATTAATAATAATAAAATAGAGTGTTTTCAACCAGGTCAAGTCAGGTGTCAGGTCGGGTTGGGCATATACACTCAACCCTTCAGATTAAGGTCGGGATAGGTGTCAGGTCAAGTTTGGTCAAGTTTGGTTTTTATATAATAATTAATAATAGTAGTAATAATAATAATAATAATAATAATAATAATAATAATAAAATAGAGTGTTTTCAATCAGGTCAAATCAGCTGTCAGGTCGGGTTGTGCATATACACTCGACTCTTCAGGTTAAGGTCGAAATAGGTGTCAGGTCGGGTTGGGCATATACCCTTGACCCTTCGAGTATTAGGTCGAATCAGGGTACACCATCAGGCCAGGCCAGGCCAGCATATGCCATTTACCAATCGGACAGTTAAAGCTTTAACACGACCCATTGGCAACCCTACTTTTAAGTTCTAAATTATATATTTATTTTTATTTTTTAATGTTATCATGTGAATCATGTGGCTTTAAAATGATGGCATGCATATAAAATTAAGGTTAGAGATTTTATATATCGGACACCATTTTGATACCATGTACTGATACATGGTGCAAGTGATTATTATACATCTTCTGTCACATTTTTCAGTTAAATTTTTTATTTTGGCACCATGTGTAATGTACATACATTTTTATGAGATTTATAGTTAATTATTCTAAGTTTTTAACTATATAACCAATAAATCGATTGAATGTCAAATGACATAAGGTGGTCTGCCAATTGCATGAATCAAATTCTTGTACATATTCTAAAAATTAGTAAGCTACATAACTCTTTGCCCTTTTGATGGTATGCCAATGATCATATTTTTGTGTGCCATATGGTTTCCAGTTATTTTTTGGGATGAAAGAGTAAAACGAAAATTGAACCGTTCTATTTACAATAATCGAATTTTTAATGATACTATGACCGATAACCATTAACTATTGGGAACCAGAAGATAGAGATCGTTTGTCGCACAATCTTCCCCATAATGTATGAGATCATGAGAATATTGACAATCAACTTTTTATTTCAGGTGTTGCATGTTTCAAAATGTGATCGAAAATCATGTTTGAGCATAATGTCTGTCACAAGGTTTTCAGTTACTGTTTTGGGATGTGTGTCACGCATATTAAAAGTTGACTATCTAATGGTACACCATTTACCTCAGGCCCATCATATAGAAGATCGAATTGGAAATCAATTTTGAATGGCATCATAGCTGAATACCAGTGATTGTTTTGAATTAAAAAATAATGGTCGTTTTCGTCCAAATCGTAGATCTTGAGATAATAAGTGTACTGACAGTTAATTTTTTATTGCATGTGGTACACATAAAACATCTCAAAAAGTGATCGAAAATCACGTTTGAGTATAATGTGTGCCCCATAATTTTTTATCATTTTTTTTGAATGTATGCAATAGAAACGATAAATTAACCGTCTGATGGTACACCATTGATTTCAAGCTCCATTATGTGAAAGATTGAAAAGAAAATTGATTCATATCATCTGGTTCATATCAGTTAATGATTTTTCGAATGTAGTGCACTTAGAAATATGATTGGTATAATTAGAGTTATCCTTTAAAGGAAAGACTTGATATTTGAAGGACTTATGTCAAGTGAAAACTTCATCTTAGCCATCGGATTTGAAGGTCATGTTCTAAATATGTTTAATGCAAAAGATTGGTATAAAATAAAATCTCTATTATATAATTCAAAGCAGTCAAATATGGAATAGATGATGATCATTTATTGTGTTAAGTCATATAATAGAGATCGAAGATCTTTAGAATATGATATATAAATCAGAGAAATTCGATGATATCTTCACATTTATATTAACTTGTGCAACGCACGTGCACTTTTACTAGTATATATATATATATATATATATATATATATATATAAGGAAAAAATTAGAGTATTATGTCTAACCATTTTTGAGCCAATGAAACTTTTTAAAGTCCCCTCGGTTCTCGGAGCACCCGACTACGTCCTCGGGTATGTGTAACACCCATGACGTACCGACCAATAGGGATAAAGGGTGGGATTGGAACTCAACCTCTGCATCTTGAGATATGATCCTGGTCACTGTGCTAATCACTTAGTGGTTTAGCCAATGGCACATTTGCCCATCCCGTAGTGAGCGCATATTACCAAGTTGGAATTCAGGAAAAAACCCTAGTGGCAAAATCAGGAAACGATGGAGAAAATGAAATGAAAATATTCAAAATAAAATTTCTTTTTTGACAATTCAGAAAAAATTCACAAAAATGCATTTAACTAATTGAAAATTTAATATTTTTTTAAATACGTTGTATATTTGTTACCAAAATTTTATGAAAAGAAATATGGTTAAAACTAGGTTTTTTGAAAAAAAAAAGAAGCCGAATTTGATAACTACATCGAGTAGAGATGGTGAGCAGCACTCAAACTAAATACCAACTGATATCTAAATGTTTCTGCAGGGCTTGAACATGCAACCTGGATGTTGTAATATTGTCAACCTTATATTGTGCTATGAGCTCAAACCGACTTCCTCTCTCTCTTATTACCACAGGTGATGGTTTTCAATCAGTAAATCAGGGAAGATGATTTTTAATCATCAAAGCATTCCAACGAGAGCTTTGTACGGCCTATCTAGGGGTATTTGTAATTTTTTTCAAGAAAATACCATGAAGTATAAGCAATAGGGTAGCTGGAATAGCACCCATAGAATCTTTCAGGGTAACTACACTCAAAATCATTGATTGTTTTGGATTAAATGATGGAAATCGTGTTTCACCCCAATCTTTCACACAAGTGATCTTGAGATCATGGCGCACCTATCAGATGGCCAATTTTAGATTCTACATCATGGATTAAAATGTCGGAAAATCGATACGTATCGTTGGAGCCCAAAACCAGTACATATCGGACGATACGTATCAGTATCGGACCGTACCAGACGATACATTGAATGTATCGTTCAGTACTTTACATACAGTTGACCGATACGGTACATTCAGTGTACCGTATCGGTGACCTCCGATACCGATATGTATCGGTATCGGACGAAATTTTGATCCATGTTCTACATGACACATATCCTGAAAAATAGCCCTAAAATCACATGGCATGCATCACGCCCAAACGTGACTTTAGGGCTACGTTTTTTGGATATGTGCCATGTGTAATCGAAAACTGATCGTATGATAGTTTTTTGGATATATGCATGTCTAGTGTTTGACAAAAGTCTTCATCCATTGTTGGTTCATAGTGTGTCTTTTCTACTATTGTGTCTGAGTTATATTTGTGTCAAACATCATGTATGAGTTACTTACACATCTCCGTGAATTCCTTATCTGTCATGAGAGATTACTAGTTGAACAAGAAAGTCGCTACACTCCAAATTCTTAACAAAATCCCAAAAATTGTGATAAGACTAGAGTTAGGAGATTCCCTCATCATCGTAAACTCGAGTATGACACTGCCGAGAAATATTCGGAATGAATTTCCAAGTTTTGAGGGATGGTTAAACCCCAAAACATTTGTAGAATGATTGTCTAGTGTAGAGGAATATTTTGATTGGTATGACGTATCAAATGAGTACAAAATTAGGCTAGCAAAAAAAAGTTTGAGGATAATGCCAAAAAAATTTGGACTCGCGTAGAACTTTGTACTGAATCTCTTCGGAATAAGCACATCTTCACATGAAAGGATATGATGGTGAAACTTATCGAAAATATGGCCTTTAACACACCGTCACCTTCTACAAAATTTGAAAATCAAGACAGATAAGTGTACTGATTGCCTTAAGTGTCAAAACCTTAAGGCAATCGTGATAAGACTAGAGTTAAGGGATACCCTCATCATCGTAAACCCGGGTACGACACTGCGGAGAAGTATTCGGAATGAATTTTCAAGTTTTGAGGGATGGTTAAACCCCAAAACCTTTGTAGAATGATTGTCTAGTGTAAAAGAATATTTTGATTGGTATGACGTATCAAATGAGTACAAAATTAAGCTAGCAAAAAAAAGTTTGAGGGTAATGCCAAAAAATTTTGGACTCGCGTAGAACGTTGTACTGAATATCTTCGGAATAAGCACATTTTCACATGAAAGGATATGACGGTGAAACTTATCAAAAATATGGCCTTTAACACACCGTCACCTTCTACAAAATTTGAAAACCAAGACAGATAGGTGTCCTGATTGCCTTAAGTGTCAAAGGTTCGGGCACTTTGCATACTAATGCCCCACAAAATTTCTCACTCTGAATTTATTGACTAAAAGAGTGAGTCCTAAGGCGTCGAAGAATAAGAAAGTGGAAGAAGCGTACGACCTTAGTATCATGCTGAGTGAAGAAGAGACAAAAGAAGCTGAAGAAAGTCTAATTTGTGTTAAAAAGACTTTTATTTTCCTTGTGAGTAGTGATGTTGAGTCACCCGCACGTGAATCAATCGAGTCACTTGCCTATGAGTCATTGATATCCATAGAGTTACGTACACACGACTTGTTGGTGCCCCTTAAATCGAATACACGTGAGTCTATCGAACTGGGTACACAAGAACCATTAGGGTCAATTGAATCGAGTACACGTGAGCCCAACGAACTGGGTGCACAAGAACCATTGGGGCCAATTGAATCGAATATCCCAAAGTCTTTGATTTTGGTTGAAGCGAGTACATACGAGTTAATCGAGTCGAATGTACATGAGCCATTAGTGCCCCTTGCGTCATTCACACAAAAATCGTTAGTGTCAGTAGTGTCACTTACACATGAGCCTATAGAGTCTGTAAATGCACGTACACCTTTTTTAGGCCCAACAACAAAACCTTCAAACACATTCCTTGATGTCCATCTACCTGAGCCCAATCCTATCTACTCATTGATTTTCAAATACCTTTTTTGAACAATATGTGAAGAGATTAAATGGAAAAGTTTTGAGAGATTCATATTTTATTACTAAGGTAAAGACACATCAAGCTTATCGAGAGTATATTCTTAAGTGGAAAGGTAAATAAAAAATTGACAACACTTGGACTGCAAGGAGAATGCAATATGAGAAACATCAGGCATACCTCATCCAATGAAAGGGTACATCAAATACTAGAATACACATAGATTTTCTCTCAATGTTCATTCATCAAAGGTTATCAAAGTTTGCATCCACTTTTGCATATTGCATTCATGAGTATATGCTGAGATTAAGAAAAGAAATAATGAAAACAATGAAAAATATTTTCTGCAGATTCTCATAGACGATTCAAAGAATTTTAAGAGGGTGATTTGTGATGGTTCAGAATAGATACAAGCGATTTCCGCAATGAGTTGCAAAAAAGTTACAAGCTCACGGTGCTGGACCCTATCAGATTTTGAAGCGTGCCGATTTTAATGTTTATATCTTAAATCTTCTGTCGGATTTGAGGATTAGCACAACTTTCAACTTGGAGGACCTTGTTCCATTCTATGACCCTTCAACCATCTATGTCAACTCCTTGGAGCCTTCTACATCTGATAAACCAATAATTTTTCTACCCACATTGCTACCCCAACCTACTTAGAAAACTCATGAGAACATCAAAGATGTGCTGGACGATTAGATTGTGTCCACCAACCAAGGGGGACTTCAAAAGCATTTGGTCAAGTGGAAGAACAAGAGCGATTCAGAGAATACGTGGATTACATAAGAGTTTCAGCAGATTGACCCAGATCTCTTGGACCTCTATCACAACCAGTATTTATCGGGAATGCATCCTTTTAATCCGGGGAGTTGATGGGGACGTCTGATTCAAGCAGCTTCCGATCGAGGTTCCTTATATATTGTCTGTGATCGCGACAGTAGAAATCTATGTCAACCAAAGTTTAAGGTAAAACTTTTTCAAAGAAGAGGGGATTGATGCGAACTTAAGATCTGTCTATTTGAATCATGGTATAAAGAGGAGACGTCAAAAGAGAAAATGGACTCGCGAATGGGTTTTTAAAAAAGACTCGTTTAATCAGAAAGAAGAAAATCTAAAATTTATTAAGGTCTTCAACTTTCAATCCCGTCACTTTTATATTTAGCCTATTTTGAAGTGTCAAACAAAGTTGGATTAATGCGAAGTGGTCATATTTGAAAGCTTATCGAAGTAACTTTCCAACAAGCCAAAAAACGTACAATTCCGACAAGTATTGAAAAAGTTATTACCAGTTTTCAAAAGCTGCACAGAAAGTGACGAATTTCAAGACTCCTATTTGAATTAGAATTAATCTCTTTTATTATTTTATTTTAGAAAATAAGATTTGTTTCTTTTATTAGAAATATGATTAGTTTTCATATTGATTTAAGACTTTATTTTATTGTTTTAGAAGAATTAAGGTATTTCTTTTATTTGAATTAGGAATTAGAGTTACACTAGGATTTCTAGTTTTATGCATTTGTTAACCTATTCAAAAGTTAGTAAACAACTTTATTACAACTTTTTAGTTAATGAAAATTGTTTATGCAAAATTGAGAATTCTAAACTTTTATGAGGGTGTGATTCTCTCAAAATGAAGAGCGATTCTCGCTTACGATTTGATGCGAGACCAACTCTTTTTGTCATTTCTATCTTTTTTTAGATTTACGGCTTATCCTAGCATTGCATTTAGTAAGTTTCTGCATCAAATCAATTTCATGATTGACGGCATTGATGGATTCGAAATAGTGCATCACAAAGTTGTGTTGATATCATTCCTGCAATATTGTATCAGTAGCCATGAGAGGGGGGGCTGGCACAGTGGTAGTGGTAGTGGTAGTGGTAGTGGTAGTATATGGTATTGAAGGGTCTATGGTAATAGCATAGGAAGAAGTAGAAGGCATGAGCTGGGTTGGGGAGCAAGGATCAAAATTTCGGCTGAAATGACTGAAATTTCAGTCCAAATTTGTATAGTATAGGATTCATATTTTCGGTCAAATTATCGGCCGAAAATGGCCGAAATTTCAATTTTCGGCCGAAATTTTGATCCTCCCTCAGAGTGCTATTGGAAGTAGATGGTATGGAAGGGTTTATGATCATAATATGCGTCCTCCGTGGGAGTGCTATTGGAAGTAGATGGTATGGAAGGGTTTATGATCATAATATGCGTGGAAGAAGGGTGAGCTGAGATGGTAGGAATTGAAGAATCAGAATTGATTATTTGGGTTTAAACGGGCACCGATCTTTAAAAAAGATTAGCAAGTTTGGCTACCTTCCATTTAAGCCCTTTGATTTAAAGGGCATGATTTAAAGATATTAACTGCAACAAATAAAGCAGAGCTTTTCCTTTGCAAGTGAGGGTTGGCAACGGGTCGGGCTTGGGCTTGAGACTTTGTCGCTTTTGAATAAGCTCAGCCCGAGACTGGCCCACTCCACCCAAATTTTCAAGTGGAGATTACAAGGGCTGTCACCGGTCTAGGACCGGACTTCCCTAAAACTACCCCGGCTCTAAGGGCCAAGCCGAGCCCCTGGCCCGGCCCCTAACTTAAGCGGGCTTTGATTTGCCCAGCCCTAGCCCTAACTTAGGCTGGTTGGAGCGGGACCGGGTCGGGCTTTATTGGTATGAATTTTTTAAAACTTCCTGTAAATTTCTCTTCGTTGTAAATATTTTTTCATTAAAGATAGAGAAAAATATTCCAAATGAGAAAAAATAAAATCTTAAGACCTCTCCTTACAAATATTTATTATTAAACGACCATTTCAATTATCCGATTGATAAATCTAACAATGATATTGAATGTTATTTTTTATAATTTTATTCTAAATAGTATATATATTTTATATAGTTAGAGTCAAGGATTAAAATATCAGGTAAAATTTTGGTTTTGCGCATAATCGAAACCGAAAATTTGGACCGAAAATTTGGACCGAAATTTCGGCCGAAATTTGATAATTTGGCCGAAATTTTGAGCCCCATACAAAGTATGACCGAAATTTTGATCCCTGCTTGGAGTAACACATTTAGTATATATATAATTAAAAGAGATCCATGGGTCATGGTAGGCTTTAAATTGTCAAGCCCTAACTCAGCCCGACGAACAACGGGCTTTTTGGTTTCGAGGCCCTAGCCCTGCCCTTTTTCCTCATTTTTAAGCTCTAGCCCTAAGATTATAGGGCTGGACTAGACGGGCTGATGGGCCAGCCCGACCCTATTGACAGCCTTAGATATTACATGGGTAGCTTTAAATGCGCCCACCGAATCTTGTTGGTCACCAATGCTAAAAACTATTGGTTGCTTTAAATTAGACAACATAGTTTTGTTTCGGTCCAATCCACGAAAAGAATCTTGAGATCATGGCGCACCTATTAAATGGTCATTTTTTGATTCCACATAGCAGTTACGTGTATTATTAGTTAAGTATGCCAAGATCTTAGGGTCTTTCATGTAAAAGATTGGGATGAAAAGTAATTTCTATCATTTGAATCAAAGCCATCAAACATCATATAAAATTAACGGCTGCCATGTAAATTCAATATTTCGTTAAATTCCACATGCCATAAATCTCAAAACGTAAGCAAGTAACTCGTGCTATAGCTTGACTAGGCCTAAAACCGGCCGCGAACCCCACATGCCACAGCTTGGTCAAGCATATATGCCCACATGACTCGAACCCCTACCTGAAAACTGGCTGCGTTTCGATTTAAAACTCCCTTATTTCCTTAATTCTTCTTTTTTTTGTTTTTTTTTAGAAAATTTCCGTAATTCTTATATATAAAATATCAAGTTGGATACCTGATCGGACCGGCTTTTGCCAAATCAGATCAGAAATTTGAGTCGACACAAGAAGTCAAGTTAATATGATTGGCCCGGTTTTTAGGGTCGGGTATCGGGCCCGACCCGTTGACACCTCAAACACTAAATAATTAAAGAAGACAGATAAAAGGGGCTGCTACGTACTAACCCCTACCAAAATATTGAATATATGTTATTACTTACAACTGAAAATCGTTGACTGGTTTGAATCGACGATGGAGATCGTTTTTGGTTCCAATATTCCACACAACCAACTGATCTTGTGATAGGGTCACTGTAAGGTTAGTAATAAGGTATCTTTAAATGCTCCCACTGAATCTTGTAGGGCATTGATACTAAAAAAATCACTGATTGCTTTAAATCAGAGGATGGAAATCATTTTTTCACTCCATTCTTTTACAAAAGGGATCTTGAGATCACGGCACACTTATAGACAGTCAGTTTTAGATTCCACATACTGCAGATCCCCAAAAAGTGTCTTAAAATCACATGGCATACATCACTCTCAAAGGTGACTTTAGGGCTACATGTTATAGATCGCATGTGTAACACATGTTAACTCTGACCTAATCGATTGAAGATTGGATCATATGGGTCTGGTCTAGGTCGGGTTTGGATGTAATAACTAATGTAAAATAAATAATTAGTTTACTGGATAATTAATTTTATTTTTTTTCAATAATAGCTAAATTAAACACAAACCATTGACACATGCAAGGGCAATGCTGCCCATTTTACCTTCTTGTTATCTCGTTCCAAATTGAATCTCTCACTAAATTGAGCTATGTCTATGACCCTTTCAAGATAATATTAATATCTTAATCCCTATAAGAAAATAAATACGTTTACACCGTTAACTCTTTTATATAAAAGTAAATAGTATAAACCTTTTAACTCTTTTATATAAAAGAAAAGAAGATTAATATAACGTTAATACTTACATAACACAATTATATATAATTTGTGTCTCAATTTGGTCCGGATCCAGTCGGGGTGTGGTTCGGGTCTAAAATTCAAAGGATTGGACCCCACCCAAGTACAAGATCAGTCGGGTCAGAGTCTCCTCCTATGTGTACCAGACTCAAACCTAATTTTCAATCAGGTTCATTCAATTGAATCCATTTTGGTACCAATCGGATCAATTCTCGGATTAGATCCTAGTTGACCCGACCCATTTGCACAATCATGTGCACTGATGGACGGGTCATGTATGCAATTCCAACTGTCGAGAAATGGCAACCAAAAAGGAAAAAAAAAATTAAAAAGGAAGGCATATATGTACCATCATTGTCTAGTTAATTGATTAGTTAATTTTTCATGATCATAGAAAATGAAGTGGTTAGGCTTTTCTAATTACAGGTGACATGTCGACTTCGTAATTGAACAATAAAATTTTATAAAACAACAACAATAAGGAAAATAGAATAATCCTTAGGTTGGTATATGAAGGTATTAGTATTACTTTACAGATCTATGGAATGAATCAAATGAAAAAATAATAATCCTTTTGGTCATATAAACGCCAAAATGGTGTTTAAGTGATCATAGACCATTAAATTATAGTTACGCAATATCATATACATCTGTGATCAGTCTAAATAGTCTAAGTGACGGTGAAAGAATCATGCTACTAAAAGCGGATATGACCCATATGATTGGTAAACTTTAATATCAGTCATTAAAAAATAAAAACAATGGTTGATACGGGAGCATAGACTCTCTTACTTTTTATACTTAAAATCATGGAAAGTGGGGCTTTTTAACGGGTCGGGTTAGGCATATGCCACTTTCCTTTTGGGAAGCCAACTTTAGCCCGGTATGACCCGTTGACGATTTTAATTGTTACCATAGTGATGGGGCCACGCTTTTACCACCGTTTGATCTTCATCCATAGGCCATATATTAGTTGGTACTAACTTTGAGATAGGGATGCAAGTTCAGCGTACTGAACCAAATCCTACTCGAATATTTTGGTGTTCGGTTCGGTACACTCGAAACCGAACCAATTCGGTTTGGTTCCTTTTTTTTTTTTTTTTTTTTTCTGAAACCAAAATCGATTCGATTTGGTTCGGTGTAGGTAAAATACCTACTTTTTTTTTAGGATAATTTTTTTTAATTTTTTTGAATTTTTTTTGGTTTACTCAATCTACCCTCTCAATTTTCTATTTCAAGTCACCCAAATCAAAACCGAACCAAATTGGGGTTCGGTTTAGTTTGTGTCGGTTTTCTATCCGGTTCGGAGCCATCATCTTTTCGATTCGGTTTCGGTGTTCGATTCAAAGCATTGCATCCCTTTTTTGAGGGCATCGGACGATAAAAAAAGAAGCCCTGCGGGTTTTCCTCATAAGTGGGACCCCTGATAGTGATGGCCAATGTATACTTTACAAATAACCATCAAGGGATAATGGCTCCCACCCTTGAAATTTTACTTTCTATCCCACATGTAGGGGTGCAAATTTACACCGAAAACCAGCAGAAAACCCTGAAAAATTTTAAAAATGGAACCAACCAAAATCAGATCGGTTCGATTTGGTTTCAGTTTGAGAGGTGACAAGTTCGGTCAACCGAAATCGAAATATTTCGATTAGGATTTGGTTTTACAGAAACCAACCTCAAAATCGAAATTTTGGTTTTGGTTTGATTCAGTTAACTGGATCTGTCAATCCATTATTGGAACATAACTAACTCAGCCCAAAGCAAGCCTCTAAGTGGATGTGAACCATTCGATTGATGAACTTTAATCCCAACTATTAACAAGAAAAAGGAGAGATTGATTTTATAATCAACCGGACGGGTTTGACTTTGTTTCACTTCAAGTTTATGATCTATCACTTTGATGGTAAAGATCCCACATCTTGATCATTGGTGTAAGATTATTTTGGTTGGCGTTTAAATGACGTTTAGCGGTGTCGGCCCTCGTACCTTTGGCCTGTGGAGGAAGAAACATAGACATGCCTCCAGATTTTGCTCTTAAAATAGAAGGGGCAGGGACCCGCAAGCCCCATTGCTTACAAAAACAAATAAAGATTGACCCGAGTGCCAGCTGTGGTGCAGGGGTCAAATCTTGTATGTCCATTTGGTTATGATTCATATCTAAGGATCAAAATTTCGGCCGAAATTTTCGGTTTCGGTCTCACCTAAATGATATTTTGGACCGAAATTTTGAGTCAAAACTATATGCACATTTGATGAGGTTGTCATTTTGAGATTGACCCGAATAGTTGATACCGGATTCTAAGCTTATAAGGGTCGCTCTATCCGTGCCTACAGAATTACTGAGGGCAGCTATGCTAAAGCATGGTTTGAAATCTTGGATTTCCGAGTTGTGTCGGACAACTTTGAAACCAAGGCGAGACGTCTCAACGAGATGGTGTGAAACGAAAATAATCTTTTGAATGATCTTACACCATTCGCTATCAAAGAATACCTCTTTGTTATACCATGTTGCAAATCTTTGAGATCAATCTAAATAGTCCAAGAATCACACCTATTAATCAATTGTATATTGTTCGATCAAAGATCTTTAATATTAGCCGTTAAAAAATAAGAAAAAGAGCGATATTAGTGTGCACAGATTTTGGCACACCATGATAGCCAATCACAAGATCATCACATAGATGGGGTATAATAAGATAAAATAGTATTTCATATACAAATAGAATGAGTAGTACACTTTTAATAGTGTACAAGCCTACCACACTATATAAACTAAAATATAAAAGTAATATTTCTTATGTTGTTTCTCGGACCAAATTACACCCTAATGTCGTCTCGTTGAGGCGTCATATGCGAGATTTCAAATCATGCGCTCAAGCTTGAAAGCCATTGTCTGTTGTGAATGATCGAGATTATTTTTAATTCCAATATTCCAAACAATGAATCCGAGATCAATGGCGCACCATTAGATGGTCTTTTTTTTTATTTCACGAGGCATGTGTACCACTTCAAGTCACATTTTGGGATGTGTGCCACTCAGAATTAAAAATTGACCATCTGATGGTACACCCATGATCTTAAGATCGATCGTGTGAAATATTGAGATAAAAAAATGATTGATCCATGCACTATCCTTAGTGCATGGGCCAAACATCTGATCTCAACTCTAATAATGTACATCAGCTCAAGTTGCTTAAAAAAATCCGTGCATCTCTCAAGGTTCACCCGAGCACGAAGGTCGTACTCGCTTATCGGGCATGGAATACCAACTCACAGTATGCCAAAAGGAGTTGCATCTTACTTCATGAAGAATGGAGCGGATTTGGGTCAAGCCGAATTAGCTGAGCCAAGCCGAGTTAAAAATAAGAATGATAGAAGTCTAAGGATAGCACTATTTACACCTACCGAATTGTTGAGGGCACCACCACTGAAAAAATGACTAGATGAAAAAGGTTTTTCATCCAAATCTTTCATATGATGGATCTTGAGACCATGCCCACACAAATGGACAGTCAGATTTTGATTTCATGTGGTGTACATTTCAAAAAGTATATGAAGAACTACATTTGATTATATAATCATTCTTTAAATCAATTTTTGGAATGCGTGCTATATGAAATCAAAATTTGATGGGAAGCCATTGGGTGAAAGAGTGGATCGAAAAATAACCTTCATCATTTGATTCAAAGCACTCAATGGCTTTCTCTATTGGTGCCCTTAGAGATTTGATAGGTGTAAATAGAGCTAACCAAAATGTAATCAGAGAATTAGTAGAGAAGTTGGTATTAGGCAGTTGGGCCCAAGCACTGAAAATAGTCCTTGAGTCATCTCCTAGCATTCATCACACTATTGGCATGGCTTGTTCTTACCCAGATCAGTACACTTTTTTGGCTAAATGCGATCAGCATACTTTTTTGGCTAAATGTAGAGCTTTGACCATTTCAACTCAACCATCTTTATAGGATCTTTTATCAGATGGTTAAGTTTGATATTTTTTTATTTTTTTGAAAGGACCCGCATAGTGCACAATGTATCTACATATATCTTGTGTTTGAGACGATCTCAGATCTGGGAGATCTTAAAATCCGTGGCACACAAAATGCGAGTTTTATGATGTTTGGACGGCTCACGTGGTATGTGTTGATGAGTGGGGTCCCTCCTGAAAACCGGTTAGGCCCAAGTGCTCTATCCTTAAAGGGCCTTAAGATTTTTATTTACCTAAGGGGTTTCGAGACCCCATCAGATAATATGGCTCTGCCCCTAAACGATTTAGTCTAGCACATTGTGCTTGGACTTAAAGAGCATGAGATCTGCACGCATCTCAGAGTTTCCATGCTCTGTGCTGGTGATCAGATCAGCCACTCTATTCACTAGAATAGACCTTTCTTCAAAGAAGGTACATGTGTGGTTTAGAATTCTAAGCACCACAGTTTGTGCCAAGGCGCGGGCACTTGATAGTAATCCCCAAACGAACCAAAGCTGAAGTCAAGTCTCAACTCCCAACCGACTCCATCACTAATATCCAAGGTCACGCAAATGAATTTCTGACAGCTGGTAAAGTCTCACAATCTTAACCCAATCGCATCGTGGGCCAACCCCAGACACCCTTTTTTTTCTCAAACTTGCGAAAATCATAGTGACAATTTTCTTTTTCGGCAACATTTCGGTAGGGGGTCATTTCAGTTCAGTTTGGATAAATTTTGAGAAAAATTTGAAAAGTTTCGAGAAAATTTCGACGAGTACAAAAA
The DNA here is from genome assembly GCA_021018995.1 of Chloranthus sessilifolius. NCBI lineage: Eukaryota > Viridiplantae > Streptophyta > Magnoliopsida > Chloranthales > Chloranthaceae > Chloranthus > Chloranthus sessilifolius. The sequence goes on along the minus strand of CM037594.1, from coordinate 115,544,391 downwards.
ATATTAAATATAAATTATATTTAAATTTCATAAAAATTTTATTTAATATTTAAAAAATAATAAAAATTAAAAAAGATTTAAATTTCGGTGAAATTTTTTTAATTTCGCCGAAATTAATGAAATTTCAGCAATTTCGGAGAAATTATCAAAATTTCTCCGAAAGTTTCGCCCGACCCCTATTTCGATAAATTTCAAAGAAATTTAAAGAGTACTTCGGAAAAATTTGTCACAATGGTGAAAATGCCTCCCTTTTATTTGAAAATGACTATCAATATCCTTAGGGAACCTCTATTTGCCCCTACCTGTGTCAGTGAAAGTGCCCACTTGATGATGAGAGGCAGTGGGTACGTTTGAATGCAAAATGAAACGCGTTTCACGGTTATAACTAGCAGGTTGACCGTAAGTGGTCGTTTGATAGACCAAAGAGACGACGCGTTTCGACGCCTTTTAGCGTATGATTACCAAAATCTCATACAAAGATCTTCCCTCGTATCACCTCGCCGTTAAGCGTCGTCACATTGCCAATTATAACGATGCCCAGTGTGTTAGGCAGTAATGCGTCTTCATTAAACATGCGCTTTCAGTAAATAGGTGGGAGCGAACAGAGGTTTGCTATCCTTATGGGTACATCTATTCGCGCCTATCAGATTACTGTTGGGCATATATACTAAAACCGTTGACCACCTTAAATCAGTTGTTTTTCACGTCATCCTTAGACACAATGGATCTTTAGACAATGGGCATTCCATAAGACGGTGAAGTTTATGATTCCACGTGGTATAGATTCCAAAATGTGGCTTTAAAATTGCGTAGCACACATCACACTCAAATGTGAGTTTAGGTCACCATTTGGGATATATGCCTCTTGCAACAAGAAACCTGACCATCCGATGGCATGCATATAGTCTCAAGATCCCTTGTGTCAAATATTAACATAAAAATCGATAAAGACCCTTTGATTTAAGGCGATGAACATGTTTTAATATAGGCACCCACTAATAATTTGGTAGGTGCGAATAGAGGCATCCCATACTTATTTGCAGAAGTGCGTTTCGTATTTAGAGCGTCTCTACTCTCTAGTCATCAAAAATATGAGAATTAAACAAAAGGGCACTTTAGAAAGCAATCCCTCAAACAAATTGTTAGCAAAAAAATTCTGACCTCAAACATTTTAGAAAAACAGTGCTTTTATAGATTTTGAAATTTCAGAAAATTGTCAAAATACTATTTTTTAAATTTATTTTTAAAACGGTGCTTTCACAATTTTCTGAAGTTTCAAAATCTGTGAAAATTCAATTTTTCTAAAACGTTTGAGGTCGGGTCTTTTTTATTAAAAAGTTTGTTTTCGAGGCATGTTTCTCTAATTATCCCTCAACAAAATTTAGGAAGGCATGTTTCTCTAATTATCCCTCAACAAAATTTAGGAAAATTTTCGTGAATAAGCATTCTACCAAACTTTTTTCCAAATGTTGACTTTATTCATCAATTCTATGATTTTGATATATTAAATATATTTCTAATTTTAATTAAGCATATACAGTGGTGGACGCTGGATTTTCCTTAAGGGGGGCACTCAGTAGTCAATAGTTGTGGCGTAAATTTTTTTTCCAAATTATGGATGTTCCGATCAAACGATTAATTTTGATTTCACGTGGCACATATCTCAAAAAATGACCCTAAATCACATGGAACACATTAATGCTTAAACATGATTTTAAGGTCACTTTTGAGAATGTGTGGAACATAGAAGAAAAATTGACCCCCTAATGGTACGCCTATGACATCAAGATCCTTTATGTGAAGATTTGGACAAAAAATCTCCATCGTTTGATTCAAAATGGGAAATGATTCTGAATTGAGAAGATGGGACGATGTTATATTTTCACAAGGTGTAAATAATGGTATCCGACCGTAAAACTCTTTATAGAATTATATTAGGTGGGTGATGCTATGTACGGATTGAGAGAGGGAGAGAGAGTTTATAGATATGAGATGAGGGAGCGAAAAATGAGGTGTCACATTTGAAATGGATACTATTATTGGGAACACTAGATTGTTTATTACTCAACCCAAAAGGCTGCCTTTTCACCCTACCTCCTCCAGCTGACATACATTTATCGCCTTTGAATTATATGATAGAGTTTGTTTCTTGTCTCCATCTTCTGCACAATGGTTCTATATATCACAAGCTTACCATCCAACAGTCCATGTTTTATTACACAGTGCAAAATCTCAAAAAAGTGACCTCAAAACATATAACACATTACCCCCAAACATGATTTCAGGGTCAGTTTTTTATATGTGTTCCACGTGTAATAAAAAAATTACCGTGTGATGGTATGCCTATGATCTATAGATCCATTGCGTGGAAGATGGAGATGAAAAATGAGCTCCAAAATTCGATTCAAAGGTGGTCAATGCACGCCTGCTTGAGAGGTGGGTGAGAAAGCAATATGTTGGTGTGAAAATAATGGTACCCTTTTATTACGCATAACTTATGTCCTCTTCTCGCTTTATAATATTAAAGGAAAATTTCTATCTTAGCATTGTTGACTGCCTTGAATCAGATGATAGAGATTCTTTTTCGTCCTAATCTTTCACACAGTAGATCTTGAGATCATGGTCCACCTATCAAACGGTTAAAGGCTTGACAGAGTTAGTATGTGGTATGCTAACTTACATACATACTTGGACATTTAAATAATAAAAAATAAGTGTCAAGTATGAATTGGTTTTTATATGAAACTGGAATTTTTTTTTTCTTTTTTTTTGAGTTATTGTGGGCATCTGCCCATGGTGAGCTTTAATTGGGTCCCCTGAGTTTTTCGCTTGAGTTTTTGCTGAATATATCCGATTTATACCAAACTGACACCATCCGAATGATTGCCGAATCTCAACTTGTTTACTATGCTAGTGTAGTGCAACTTTGATCCTATTTTTAGCTAATCTTCAGGGTTAGATATAGGATACGTTCGTTTCAATGTAAAGGGGGGATGTTACATATAAAGCTTGTAATATCACCCCAACAGCTCTATTTTTTATATCAAAAGTCGTTTGTTTCACTGTAATTTCTCGTGGATTGTGTCACAAAAATTACCTATAATTTTTTTGACTTACGAGGGTGATGGCTCATAATATTAAAATATTACTTGCAAAAGTAAAAAGCAAACTCCAAAGGCTTTATTTTTTTACAAAAAATAAACTTTACACCAAAATTTTACAATGAAACAAACATGTATTTTACACGAGAATAAGTAAAATTTACATGTAATCCAGTCAGCATCAATTTACAGGTAAAGTGAATTTTACAGGGAACCAATTACAATGAACCAAACGTACCTTATTATGTTAACCACACTTAGTTTAAAAAATGGGAAATATACCTGATCGGCCCTGTCAGATGCGCCTTTTACGTCAGAGGCCCTATATTTTCACCTTTACCCAAACTGACCAGCTTTTAGCCAAGCCATTTACAGCTATTACAAAAAGTCAGAAATACCCCCTTCTAACACTTTTTTCGTTCTATATAGTTCTAAAATTTAAATATTTATATTTTTCTACATTTATACGATGTGAAACATGATTTATACCGTCTAATTTGAAGGCCACAATATAAAATCGATGGTACCAAAGATAGACACAAAAAAAAGGCGATATCACCTCTTAAAAAAAAATAAAAATAAAATAAAATAAATTGTTAAATGATCGATACCGACTCGTAAAATAGTCGATGGCGACTCTTAACATAGTCTGTGCCGACTATTTTAACAGTCGCCATCGATTGTGTAAATATATATATATAATAAAAAAATTTACAGTCGATATCAACTGTTTACACAATCGATGGCGATGACCGTATACACAGTCGCCATCGATTATATATATATATATATATATATATATATATATATATATATATATATATATATATATATATATATATATATTTACAGTCAACATCGACTGTTTACACAATCGATGGCGAGATAGCGATTGTATACACATGTCGCCATCGATTGTGTAAACAGTCGATGTCGACTGTTAAAACAGTCGGCACCGACTGTGTTAAGAGTCGCTATCGACTATTTTAAGAGCCGGCATCGACTGTGTTAAGAGTCGGCATCGACTGTTTAAATTTATTTTATTTTTTTAAGATGCGATATCACCTTTTTTTTTTTGTCTATCCTTGGCACCATTGATTTTATATTGTGGCCTTCAAATCAGACGGTATAAATTCCGTTTCACATTGCGTAAATATAAAAAAATGCAAATATTTAAAATATTAAACTCTATAGAACAAAAAAAGTGTAAGAACATGTATTTCTGACTTTTTGTGCTAGTTGAAAATGGTTTGGCTAAAAACTTGTCAGTTTAAATAAAGGTGAAAATATAGGGTCTCTGACGGAAAAAGTGTATAGGGTCGATTAGGTTAATTTTCCATAAAAAATATATCCATAAGCAAATCAGTGTCATCTAATTCAAACAATTTTAGAAAATTGGAAAACATACAACAAAAAGTAATAAAAATATTTTAAAATTAAGCAGGTAATTTATAATGTTTCTGCTTTCTACTAAAAATTAATCAGGTAATTTTAAATTACGAAATATATCCATACGCAAATCAGTGTCATCCATTTCAAACAATTTCGAAAAATTGGAAAACGTATGGAAAAAAGTAATCAAAATATTTAAAAGTTAAGCAGCTAATTTATAATTTTATAATGTTCCTACTTTCTACTAATTTATAATGAGTTGACATGAGGTGTATAGGCTACTCTCGCAAGTATGGTTCAAAATATCGGCCGAAATATTTCAGTTTCGGTAGGGATGAAGATCAAAACCCATATTTTTGGTTAAATTCGGCTCGCAATGTAGTTTACGGCCGAAATTTGGTTCAAAATTTTGGTTTCAGTCCAACCGGAAACTGAAACCAAAACAAAATCTGAATTTTTAATCCTTGCTCACAAGTGATTAATGGGTGATCAGTTTTGCACGTAGCACACATCTTGGTGACCATAGTTTAAATGGGGTTCAAACCAAATTCACACCCTTTGAACAATCTCAACCATCTGATGAAGATCTTATAAAAGTAAAAATTCGTACACATTAAATATGTAGTAGTACAACATTCGATACAAATCCATCAACTAAATTTCCCGAGCAATAAATGAAGTACATGAAATACGTGTTGAGAAGGAGACGGCTATCCTTTTGGTGGGAGTCATGTGGCCGGATCACATGGCACATTACATGATTAACCCAAAATAAATTCCATTTTTAGTTGGAGATACATGATTTAAAAAAATAAATTATTTTTTTAACTTTTTTGCCTTCCATCTGATAAGTCAAAGATATAAATTGATTTTTTCTAATTTTGATCACATTTTTAATTGTAAAAAAATTATAAAAACAATTTTTTTTAATAGAATCAAATCGGCGTTGCCTAAATTGCAGTGACACCTGATCCTATGATGGACACCACAAGATGACCAACTGATGGCAGGTGTAGAGATCCCTCTACACCTGAGCGTATAGTGACGGACCTCGTAAATTATTAGTTATCACCGAAGTTAAAGAAAATTGGCCCTTGCACTGAAGTTAAAGCAAGATTTCATATTTTATAAGAATATGACACGTGAAAATGCAATCTGAGTCACCTGATTTGAAGTTCATGATCTATAGATCTCTATTATATAAGATTAGAGCAAAACACAATACTTATCGTATGACCTATTGTAGACACATGTTGAATCAAATAATAGCCTTTGACTTTATTTAATGGAATGGAGAAAATTATATTTCGTGCTATTCTTTTGTGCTTAATATCTTTAAATTATGGCCTTTAAATCAAACAACTTAAATAATATTTTTACATCGCAGAGGTAGCCAAACTTGCAAACTCAATGCACGGGGCAAGTTTATGAGTGTAAGTAATGGCTCCCGTTTCAAAAATATCGGAGACAAATTTTATGGATGGCTTTATTCCCACCCTCCGTATATTGAAATACGCTAGCACAAATGATTATTGATTGCTTTAAATCAGACGATAAAGATTTTTTTTGCTCCAATCTTCCACACAAGAGATCTTGAGATCATGGTGCACCTATCAGACGATTAATTTTTATTCCACATAGCACATATCCCAAAAATGTGGCCTAAAGTCATGTGCCACACATCACTCAATTGTGACTTTAGGGCCACATTTTTGGGATCTATGATATGTGAAATAAAAAATTAACCGTCCGATAAGTGTGCCATGACCTCAAGATCCCTTGTGTGAAAATTTGGAGCGAAAAACAATCTCATCGTCTAATTTAAAGCAATCAATGATCTTTTACATGAATAAAGCCATCCAAATTTTATATGTTAAAAACAAGTCAACCCCTTTTGCAACCTCAAGGAAGATGTTGGAAGTTACCTTTGTACATGTAGCATGAGACATTAGTTGTTAATAAGTAAGATTAGTAAGAGTGTTTAACCCCTTTTTAGCATATCTTAGTTGTATCATTCTTTCCAACTGAGAGAGAGAGAGATTACTTGAATAAACAAGCTGACATTAATAGATAGTACAACTTAGAAGCATCTATTTTTAAATAAAATTCAATCAAAAGTTGACTTACACCTATTTTAGGGAACCTTACATATGTAAATGTCAATGCTTGACATGATTTTGTCATTAAAGATGCTCTAATCATCACTATCTATTCATCATTTTATTTTTATAGCTCTATTCGATCCTACCGAATTAACAAAGGCATCTATGCTGAAAATCATTGATTGTTTTGAATTAAATGATAGAGATCGTTTTCATGGAACTTGAGACCATGTGTGTACCATCACTCGATTGGTTTTTTGTTTTCTTGTGGCGTACATCTCAAAATTTGACTTGAAAATACGTTTGAGTGTGATGTATGTCATATAATTTTCAGGCAAATGTGTGCCACCTAGCATAAATGACAGTATATTGATACACCCATAGTGGCAAGACTCATTATGTAGAAGATTGGGACATAAAACAATCTCTATTGTATGATTCAAAGTAGTCAATGTTTTTCAACCGCCTTAGGTGCCCTTACTAATTCGGCAAGTGTAAATAGAGCTATCCTTTATGAGGTTAAAGAGTTATGAAGTGCCTCTTACTCATCAACTAATTGGCAAAGATCTCTTAGTCTATGAGATTGAATCAAACCTTATGATTATGGTCACAAAATCGGGGTTCGATAATAATTCGGCAAAGTTAAAATCCGAAAAAATCTGGCAAAATTCCAGAAGTTTGAGAAAATAAAAAATAAATAAAAATGATCAAAATATAATTAAAAATAAATAAATATGTATATATATATATATATATATATATGTATATAAATAATATAATTTTATGATTTAGATATATATTTTAAAAAATTTAATATACTTTTTTTGAGTAAACTAATAAATTACTAAGGTTTTCACCATCAATTTGAGAGAGAGAGTTTAGTTTTTACTTTTTTACTTTTTTACTTTTAAGAGAGAGAGAGACAGTAAAATAATAAATTATTAAGGTCCAGCCGTCCGTTTGAGACTTTGAGTGATTTGACTTTCAGAGAGGAGAGAGAGACTTTAACTTTTAAGAGAGAGACAGAGGCGAAGTAAAATAATAAATTATGGAAAATTTACCTGATCGACCTTGTCAGATACACTTTTTCCGTCAGAGACCTTACATTTTCACCTTTACCCAAACCGATAAGCTCCAAGCCTAGCCGACCCTAAGGAGAGTAAAAAGTCTAAATTACCCCCTGATCGATTTTAAGTGTAACCTTTGCAAGTGCACAAGATTCATTGCAGTATGGCAAGAACAAGGTGATCGGTTTTAAAGTGTACCCTTGCAAGTGCACAAGTTCGATTGTAGCACGGTAAAATTAAGGGTGTCGAACCCACAGGGAAGCGCAAAATTAGATTAATTTTAAAGAGATTTCAAAGACCCAAGGAAGTACCAAGGGTGAGAGATTTCATTGTCAAGATTTACCATTACACAATGCAATAATCAAAAGAACTAAATCAAGCTATGCACGGATGAACTATGATTAAGAAATTAACAATGATGAAATGATCAAGGAGTTGCTAACCCTAGATTTATAACTTTTCTACAATCAACCACACAATTTCATGTTAAATTATTATACCATCATTTAACTACAAGAAAAACGAATCGATGAAAATGCAATTATTGATTCGGCATACCCTATCCGAACACTATGACGCATCCAATCACGGCATGCATCATGCGAAAGGCATAGCGTATCTCAAATTCGAAATCACAACCGTAAGAATCAATGGCACGGCATCCTATATCGATCTACAAGATCGATCTAGGTGGAATAATTTATTATTGTCGCCGATCACACGGTCGACGGCTATAAACGAGTATTCGATGATAACACAATGAAGCACACACTAAAAGCCGTACGATTCAATAATTCTAACAAGAAATTGTAAGCTTAAATGTAAGTTAGTTACTCATCTAGGGGTCGCTTCCTCCTTGAACGAGGGGTTTAGCCGCTCATCCTTGATCCATACGCACAATGTAAATCGAAAGCCATCACAAAAATTGCTCTTTTATTTATCAACCGCTTGATCTTTTTGGAGAAGATCACTACCTTACACAGCTTTTTATCTAAATACAAAACTAAAAAATAACAAAGAAAAAATTGCTAAAGGCCCTAAGAAAGTCTACCGAACAAAAGTCCCCCCGAACCCTAAACATCCTGTTGTTTAAATAGGGCCCGGGCTAAAATTATTCCATATCCGAAGCAATAGATTGAATTTTGAAATCAATCGATTGAATTTTGAATTCAATCGATTGAATTCAAACTTTAGATTTGGGAGGCTCATTTGCATTCCCAAAATCAATCTATTGAATTTAAGGAATTCAATCGATTGATTTTCGAAAATCAATCTATTGAATTCCAAATTCAATCTATTGATTTTGGAAATCAATCTATTGAATTCCAAATTCAATCTATTGATTTTGGTGGCTCATTTGCATTCCCAAAATCAATCTATTGAATTTAAGGAATTCAATCGATTGATTTTCTAAAATCAATCTATTGATTTTGGTTGCTCATTTGCATTCCCGAAATCAATCTATTGATTTTTGGAAATCAATCTATTGATTTTTGGGCAACTTTTTAAAATCAATCGATTGAGTTTCAAATCTCAATCGATTGAAATGGGCATGTGACATATTTAACTCTCGAAATTGTGGCTAGACCAATCTGTCTTTTTCACGGATTTCAGTGCTTCCGCTGGCTCCATGGTTCAAAGTTCATATAATCCCTTAATTTTATTCACTTAAGCTCTTTCAACATCCCACGGTCCGTAACACCTGAAACCACTAAAACTATACAGCAGCCGTTAGAATGCCTTCATTGGATAACTAAATGTTAGTATTTAGGGTGCGAAATATAGTCATATTTCGACACAGATCACAAGGGTGTCGAACCCACAACGAAATATGAATTTTAATTAATTCTTTCAGAGATTTAAAAAAACGTCCCCAAGGAAGTACCAAAGGGCAGATTCAATTTACCAAAAATTTATCACACTTTTCCTAAATGCAAGAAAAATAAATTAACCTAAACAACTAATTTATGATGGATCTAAAAACAATATTTAAATATGATCAAGGAATATGCTACCCCAGATTAGTACCTCTTTTCTATCATTAAAACCCACAGTTTCATTAAAGCATCATTCACACCATCATTCGTCTAGAGAAATGATTCGTAATAAAATATGATCATCAATCTGGCATACCCTATCTAAAAACAATGACTCGGCCTATCATTGCGGTATGAGTCATATAAGAAGCATAACATATCTCATGATGTTTAGATCATAACAATAAGTTCATAATCGCTCTGCAGCCTAGATCAGTCTGCAGGTCCAGATCTAGCGATTACGGCTGTTGATACGCGCAATCAATGGTCATAACAAGCATTCAATATATTTTCAATAACACAAACTTTTAGCACAACGATTCAATGATGACAATAATAAACTGCGGTATTAATCATAAAAAAATTGCTACTTATCTGGGGATCGCATCTTCCTTAATCAACGAATTTAGCTGCTCATCTTTGGTTTATGATCTCTTTGTTCATTCAAAGCCATTCCACTTTTCATTTCTTCCAAAAGATCTTTATTTACAATGTCTTTTCCTAAATACAATCTATGAATGTAAAAGAAAGATAGTGCAAATCCTAAGTACAATCTACCCAGATCAAAACCCTAGAAGAAGGAGGAAAGAAGAGCTCTTGAAAAGATACCCAAAAGAGTCGAAAACCAAAACAAATTAATAATGAATAATAATCCCCTTTTACAAAACCCGTAGCTTCATTTTTATAGTGGCCGAACAAACCTAACCCTAATAACCTCAATCGATTGAGAATAAAGTCTCAATCGATTGACTTTTAATTCGAGCTGAATGAGGGCAACTTTGGTCTTCATGTGTCAATCGATTGACACTTAGTCCTCAATGGATTGACATCTAAGGGTACAGTCTTATCTCCATGTGTCAATCGATTGACACTTATACCTCAATCGATTGACATCTCAGGGTAAAGTCTTCTCTCTCTTGATAGATGTTGATTTTCTTCACGGATTTCGATGCTTCATTTGACCTTTTTGTCTATAGCTCTTGTGTAGCCTTTAATTACCTTCTTTTATGCTCTTTAACGATCCAACGGTCGGAAACACCTGTAAACATCAAAACCTCATAACAACCATCAGATGCTTTCATCGAACAACTAAATGTAGGGATTAAGGTGCGAAATATAGTCACATTTCGACACCGATCACACCCCCAAACCTATACTTTGCTAGTCCTCGAGCAAAGAGAATGAAAAATATATAAAGCAACTACAACTAACATTCTAAAAATTTAAATGCCACTGTCGTAGGGAACACGATTACATTTAGCGCATGCAACAAGCCTTTAAACCCCTAGGTGATCCCTAGTAGAGGAGTTGTGTCTCCTGAAGGTTTCCAGCGAAAATACCTACAAACTTCAAAGCTTATGAATTTCATAATTTTTAGTCATGCCCTTAAGCAGTCAAATGGCCCTGAAAAATCTTTTAAAATGCATCTGACCATGTCCATTTCATTAGTGCTCATTCAATCTAATCCATTGCTTTTCAATGCTCATGTTTTATGTCTTAGAATGTTATGCAATTATCACTACTCAAATTCTTTTGTCTGAGAAGAAGCTTAAACTAGGAACCTTAGATCACAAGTCTAGACTCAATCCTTACCATGGGTATACACTTAGAATAAAATTACTCCTGATGAATGGTTTTATTTTTCACTCACATGTGAGATGGAATTACAACACAATTTAGAAAAATCTCGCAAGTTATCAAAAAGATGGTGCATCAAAGAATTTTAGAAAGAAATCTCATTTAAGAAAGATATTTGTATTTCAAGCATGCATATACCAAGCACCATAGGCATTGTGTAATCACTCTCCACAATGCATTTACCACTCATGATTGGATCAAAAAGGTCTTTTCTAAGGTTGTAATGGGGCTCGAGTAAAGGTTAAGAAAGAAAGGGAAAATTATATTCAAATTTCTCTGAGAAATCAGAACAAAAAGCACACTCGATTTTCTGATTTTTCAACTTCCTTTTTCGAAGTTTCTAGAATCTCTCTTTTCATAAACACTTTTCTCTTTCTTCTTCTTTTTTTTTCATCAGTTCCTATATATTTCTCTACTTTTTGCTCTAAATTGAATTTTCTTTTTCTCTCCCCTTTTCCGTTTCTCTGCCATTTATTCCTTACAGATATCTCCGCCATAACTTTTTTGTTTCCTTCCTTGATTTCATCCCTAATTTCTCAAAGATAAAAGGGGTAAGGCTTTTAAAATTGGTGTGGGGTATGACTAATATAGCTTACAAAGAATCATTAAGGCAAAATTTTTCAATTGAGGCTCAAAGGGGGTGCAACAAGATAAATAATATATGGTGGGATACTTTGGACACAAATGAACCAATAATGGCCTTAGATCATTTCCGTTCGTGATGGTAATGATGCCTATTTGCCTTGAGTTTATACACAGTGATTTCTAGTGTAATGATATTACACTCGTAAAATCAACAAATCGAAGTAAAATAAATGAGATTTTAATGATTTAAGCAAGAATTAAAAAATACTCCGAGTATTTCCTATCACTCATCAAGAACGAGGACTAATCGGTGCTAAAATATGACTATATTTCACACCTTAAATCCTACATTTAGCTGTTCGATGAAAGCATCTGATGGTTGTTGTGAGGTTTTGATGTTTACAGGTGTTTCCGACCATTAGATCGTTCAAAAGCCTAAAAGAAGGAAATTAAAGGCTATGCAAGAGCTATGGACAAAAAGGTCCAAAGAGCATTGAGATCCGAGAAGAGAATCAATATCCATCAAGAAAGGAGACTTTACATTGAAGAGTCAATCGATTGAGGAATCATTGTCAATCGATTGACAGATGAAATAAACTTCAACCCTGAAAATCAATCGATTGAGACATGAAAATCAATCGATTGACACATAAGACAGAAGTGCCCTAAAGAAATTCGAACTCAAATTCAATCGATTGAGACTTCTGGCTCAATCGATTGAGGCAATTAGGTTTAGGTGTGCTCGGCCATTATAAAAAGGAAGCTAAAGCTTTGAATAGAGGACGCTCTGTTTTTGGACTTGGTGTTGAGTTCTTTTGAGACTTTTCTTTGAAGGAATTAGAAGTAGATTTGATTATTTTGGAATTTTGGGGCTTTTCACTTTGGGGAACTTCTTTTCATCTTTTTAAGGTCTTCTTCTCTCCTTCTTCTAGGTTTTGATCAGGGTAGATTGTACCTAGGATTTGCATTGTTTTCTTTTAAAGCATAAATTGTATTTAGGAAGAAATAAAACGAGGAATGACTTTGAATGAACAAGGAGATCATACACCAAAGATAAGCGGCTAAATCAGTAGATCGGGGAAGATGCGATCCCCAGATAAATACCCATATTTATGATTAATACCATAGTCTAATTACTGTCATTGTGGAATCGTTTTTGCTAAAAGTTTGTATTATTAAAAATATATTGAATGCTTGTTATGACCATTGATTGCGCGAATCAACGGCCGTAATCGCTAGATCTGGACCTGCAGGCTGATCTAGGCTGTAGAGCGATTATGTTTTTATTATTTTGATCTACACATCATGAGATACGCTATGCTTCTTACATGACTCATACCGCAATGTTAGGCTGAGTCATTGTTTTTAGATAGGGTATGCCGGATTGATGATCATACTTTATTTCAAATCATTTTTATGAATGAATGATGGTGTGAATGATGCTTTAATGAAACTATGGGTGTTAATGATAAAAAAAGGGGGTACAAATCTGGGGTAGCATATTTCTTGATCTTATTTAAATATTGTTCTTAGATTCATCGGTAATTAGTTGTTCAGATTAATTTATTTTTCTTGCATTTAGAAAAAGTGATAAATTTTTGGTAAATTGAATCTGCCCCTTGGTACTTCCTTGGGGATATTTTTAAATCCCTGAAAGAATTAATTAAAAATTCAGATTTCCCTGTGGGTTCGACACCCCTATTCTTTCCATACTGCAATAGATCTTGTGCACTTGCAAGGGTTACATTTAAAATCGATCAAGGACAAAGTTTCAAAACTCACTGGGTTTAAACCCTTCTTTGTGATCTTAAGATTTCAAATTACACACTTAATTCTCAAACTTGGAATTAAAGCAAAGTGATGGTACACATATTTTTCAGGCATAGATCATGAATATTGCTATTTTAATCTTGAACTTTATGGGCATTCATAAAAACATCATGGCATGATAACAAATTTTAAAGAAATTCAGGTTAGTCATAATTTAAGAATATGAATAAAAATTCAAATTGCATTAGCCTTCCTGTCATCAGTCGATCGATTAAGACCAATGTCTCAATCGATTGACTGCTAACATTTCCAATTGGCTGTTTGATGGTTATCAGTCGATCGATTGAGACAAGTGTCTCAATCGATTGACTGATATGCTTTGAAGGTCCGAAAACATTCTCTTTTTTTTTTTTTTTTTTTTTTTAAGCAGTATTAAACCGAAAATTCATGAAAATCATCGAAATTACCCCCCCAAACCTGAACTGTCCAATGTCCTCATTGGTGATGATGTTGAAATAGGAGGTAAGATCTCCCCCAAACTTGTGTGATCCACCCGAAGACCAAAAGAACTAGATCAAGTGAAAGGGATGATGATAAAAATAAAAACACACATGTGTAACTAACTAAATTAAATATTATTAAATATAGGGAAACTATAACAATTAGTGCAAAATTAAAATCGAAACCAAACCTAAACTAAAACACAAAAAACAAACATAACCTAAAGACGCCTAAAACTAGACCCTAAAACTGAAATTCCTAATCCTCTAGTCAGCCATGGTAGAACTTCCTTCCTTCGGCGGTGGAAATGCATAATTCCATATTTCTTCCAGGATACCGCCCTCACATGGTGGGATGGGCGCAGGTGGTGGAGATGATTCCTCAATTGAGTCAGCGATGGCCTCGACAGAACGAGTGAAAATTGATTTAACTTCCACAATTATATCATCGTCAAGATTAATGACTTCATGATTTGACAAATCAAGTGATGGACGCGAAGAGTGATAACGTGGACGTTTTTGCGCAAGCTCCATCAACTTTCTCACAGCGGATCGGGTGCAATACCGAATAGAAGACATGACGAGAACTTGGGGAAGGAGAAACAAAAGTTTGACTAATGGTGAGGAAGAGGATTACCCTAGGAGTGGTTTAAATAGAGAAAAACTTCCTAACATACGGACTCTAAAGACTCTCTACAAAACCTTCTACATCATGGACTCTATAAAACTCGAATTTCGGACGGGTGGGTGTAAATTTCTGGAATTAGGCATCAGTCAATCGATTGACAGTTTAGTGTCAATCGATTGACTCAAGATGTCAACAAAGCCTGATGGTGCACGACTTAAAATATACTCCCAGAACACTGTTTGGTTAGAAACTTTCTGTTTCTGACTGATTTGACAGTTTGACCATGAAGAAGTCAATCGAATGACATTGGATTGTCAATCGATGGACTCAAAATACCAAGTATGTCGTCTGGTACACGGTTAAAACTTTCCCATTTTTGAAACTTTACTATTTGTGGATGCAGGAATCAATCGATTGAGAATGGTGTCTCAATCGATTGACGCAGACGAGTTGCATTTCCAGAATATCAAAAGTAAAGTGCTCAATCGATTGAGAGCTTCATCTCAATCGATTGACTGATGAACATATGTGCACCCGAGATGCAAACGCAGCAAAATTAACACATTAAAACACTCCGATTCTATTGATTTTTAACGATTGATTACACCCATTGGTCCCCTAACCACTAAAAACACTATAATTAATCAAAAAGAACAACTCAAAACATAGAAACCTAATCAAAACACAAAACACTAAATACAAGCATAAAAAAAAATACTACACAAAAACAAACTAATCATCATCATCATCATCATCAAATTCAGGGTCCCTCTCCTCGTTCATTGCCGCTCGCGCTCCTACGATGAATTCGTCGGCACGCCCAGGGTATGATTCCCGGGCCATCCGCATGAGAAGAGAGGTCTGAAACCTAGACCGTCGATCCGCACCTCCAAGGGTTGCACTCAACCCATCTATCCGCGCCTCGAGTCGAGCAACTGCTGCCTCGGCATTAAAATTTGGGACCTCTTCAGGACGAGGTCGTCTTACACCGCCACGTTGGCGTTGTGCGGGGTTTGGACGGGGAGGAGGAGGTACATCGTCGACCAGAAGTGGCTGCGCACGACGAATCGCCTTGATGCTCTTATCCCACACGTTGATGCCATACTGATAAAACTGCATATCGCCCAACTCTTTATCGTCGTAAATCGGGCAGCCAAGGTGGTCCAAGAGGTGCATCACATAGTGCGGGAAATGTAGGAGGATCGCTGCGGGCTTCGCGGGTACGGTGGTGCCGGCGATATCACTGTGGCACCGATACATCTCCTCTAGCATCAGACCTGGCGCATCAAACCAAGTGTTTGTGTGCCCAGCGTAAAGTGCCATTACCCTATTCTTTGTCCTCTCACTTTTCATGCCATGCAATAGGAGGTTGTTCGCCATGACGATGTCCCAAAACAAGATGTCCAACGGTAA
This sequence comes from Chloranthus sessilifolius, assembly GCA_021018995.1. NCBI lineage: Eukaryota > Viridiplantae > Streptophyta > Magnoliopsida > Chloranthales > Chloranthaceae > Chloranthus > Chloranthus sessilifolius. The sequence goes on along the minus strand of CM037594.1, from coordinate 115,528,159 downwards.
GACGGCTCGTTTAGTGGACTGACCGGTCTCGCGACGTCCTCCACACATATCATTGATCATGTCGTCCTGACTAAGATCAATAGCCGGATTAATATGGTGGTTCAAAGGGCGAACCACGTAAAAGTTGAAGGCACGCGCGAGATCGGCAGCATGCAGATTATATTGTCAATTGTCGATCTCGATGGTGATGAAGGGCATTCCCGTTGGCGAGAGTGTAGCGGGTACCCATACCATTTTCTGATAAAATAGGCGAATGATTCACAGAGAGACATCTATGGGCGGCGGGGCAAGCAAAATTTCCAATCGCAAAGTCTCAATGAATTCGATCGAGCGGGCACATTCCTCGATGCGACAGTATTTGGCAAGATTGAAGAAGTTTTCCGTTTAGAACTGGCGATCGATATAGTCATCACTAGGGATGCGCATCGAGTCGTTGGCTGGATGAGGTGGATGGAAGATTGGTGGGCCAGGCGCCGCCATTCGATCGCATACGAGGAGAATATAGATGCTTGATGCGGGTTGGATTTAAGAGGAGATGCAAGGGGCACAGGTGGTGTCCCCACTTATATAATATAGATGTCAATCGATTGAGGATGAATCCTCAATCAATTGAGAATGGTTTGTTTGCCCACGTCGCGCAAAGTTGGAAAGTCATCGGGCATGCGCGTGAGACGTGGCACAACACTTCTCCTCTTCCAATGTCAATCGATTGACATAGTTCTGTCAATCGATTGAGGTGACACTTTTTTGAAAAGTTGCACCAGTTAGGTGCCTTGGGAACGGGTGCAGTAAATACCCAATCAAGTCAATCGATTGAGGGGTTAGTCTCAATCGATTGACACAAATATGCCCTGAAAGTTAGCTGCTACGACAAGATGTGTCGATTGTGTCAATGATTGACACAAGATTCTCAATCGATTGACACGAAAGGAGGGAGATGATGATGATGCTTGACTTATCAATCGATTGAGGGGTCTAGGTCAATCGATTGACTGTTTGACAGTCAATCGATTGAGCATAAGACACAATTCCAACCAAAAACAAAAACAAAAAAATGAAAATAAATAAAACGCACCGGGTTGCCTCCCAGGAAGCATTGAGTTTAAGTGTCGACAGTTCGGCCTCTTCATTGATCAAGTATCTGGGTCATTGAGGTGCATCGCCTCAATCTTAAACTGGGTGATTGGCTCAAACATCGGTTTAAGATGTTGCCCATTCACTTTGAAAACTCGATTGTCCTTGAGACTGCGGATCTCAATCGCACCATGCACACTCATGGAAACAACCTGAAACGGGCCTTCCCATCTAGATTTCAGTTTTCCCAGGTGGAGCTTAAGTCGGGAGTTGAACAACCAAACCTTTTGTCCAACATGAAACTCCTTCCGAGAGATTGATTGATCGTGCAGCTTCTTGTACCTTTCTTTGTACATCTTGGAGTTTTCATACACATCATAGTGTAGCTCTTCCAATTCACTCAGCTGTAGCTGTCGATTTGATCCTGCCGCATACATATCGAAATTGAATCTTTTGATAGCCCAAAATGCCTTATGCTCCAATTCAACAGGAAGATGGCATGCTTTCCCGTATACAATTTTGAACGGAGACATTCCGATCAGTGTCTTGAATGCAGTCCGATAGGCCCATAGAGCATCAGATAGCTGGGTCGACCAATCCCTTCTATCCGGTCGCACCGTCTTTTCTAAAATTCGTTTGATCTCTCGGTTCGACACTTTCACTTGACCACTAGTTTGCGGGTGATATGGCGTTGCAACCTTGTGGGTAACACCATATTTCTTCATTAGAGTGGCAAAATGGTTGTTGCAGAAATGTGAACCGCCATCACTAATGATTGCTCTCGGGATCCCAATCGGTTAAACACATTTTCTCTCAGAAATTTGACCACGACCTTGTGATCATTAGATCGAGTTGCCACAACTTCTATCCATTTGGAGACATAGTCAACAGCTATAAGAATATATGAATACCCAAAAGATGGGAGAAAATGACCCATAAAGTCAATCCCCCAAACATAAAAAATTTTAACAATTAAAATCGGATTAAGGGGCATCATATTTCATCGTGAAATATTTCCCAACTGTTGACATCGTTGGCATTCTTTGCAAAATTGAGCAGCGTCACGAAAGATGGAGGGCCAGTAAAATCCGCTTTGAAGGATTTTTTGTGCGGCCTTCTCTCCTCTGATATGGCCTCCACAGGCTCCAGCATGGCAGAAATTGATGACGCTTAGCTACTCTACTTGAGGCACACATCTCCTGATGACTTGATCTGAACAGATTTTGAATAATTGTGGTTCATCCCAAAAATAGTATTTTATTTGGGAGAAAAAGGGATGTTTATCATTCTTACCCCATTCAGTAAGGATTCTGCCAGTGACCAGATAGTTCACGATATTGGCAAACCAAGGAACTTTCGAAGCGGTTTCATCAATTACCATCAATTGTTCATCCGGAAAAGTGTCCTGGATAGGTTCAGGTACAGATGATTCTTCAGACAGAATGTGAGACAAGTGATCAGCCACAACATTCTCTACTCCCTTTTTATCCTTGATTTCGAAATTGAACTCTTGAAGGAGCAAAATCCAGCGGATCAATCTTGGTTTAGCATCCTTCTTTGCCAACAAATATTTCAATGCAGAGTGATCTGAAAAGACCACTATTTTCGATCCAAGCAAATAGGAACGGAATTTATCCAGAGCATACACCACAGCTAATAACTCCTTTTCAGTGGTGGTGTAATTAAGTTGGGCATCAATTAATGTCTTGCTAGCATAGTAAATTATGTGAGGTAATTTGTTCACCCTTTGTTTTAAGACAACTTCGATCGCGTAATCAGATGTATCACACATGAGTTCGAATGGTAAAGAATAATCCGGTGGTTGGATTATCGGTGCATTTGATAAGAGCTCGCGCAATTTCAGAAATGCTTTCATGCAATCCTCATCAAAGTCAAAAGGAACATCTTTGTCAAGCAGGGTGCACAATGGTTTAGCCACCTTGCTAAAATCTTTGATGAATCTTCTATAAAATCATGCATTACCCAAAAATGATCGAATTTGTCGAACACTCTTCGGTGGTGGCAAATTTGCAATTAAGTTGACCTTCGCCTTGTCGACTTCGATTCCTTTCTTTGAAACGATATGCCCCAATACAATCCCTTGTTGAACCATGAAATGGCTTTTCTCCTAGCTGAGAACAGGTTTGGAATCCACACAACGTTGCAGCACTTGTTAAAGATGATTCAAAAAAGAACTAAATGTTTTTCCAAAAACTGAGAAATCATCCATGAACACCTCGATGAACTTGTCAATCATATCCGAAAATATGGCCAACATACATCGTTAGAAAGTAGCAGGTGCATTACATAAGCCGAATGACATTTTGCGATATGTAAAAGTACCGTAAGGACACGTGAATGTCGTTTTCTCTTGATCAGGTGAAAAAATGGGCACCTGATTGTATCCTAAATAACCATCAAGAAAGCAATAAAACTCCTGCCCTGCTAATTTCTCAAGGATTTGATCGATGAACGGAAGGGGGAAATGATCTTTTCTTGTAGCTATGTTCAATTTTCGATAATCAATGCACACCCGCCACCCAGTAGTTTTACGAGTAGGCACCAATTCTCCCTCCGTAGTTTCTTTCACAGTGATTCCAGACTTTTTCAGAACAATTTGGACTGGACTTATCCATTCACTATCAGAGATTGGATAGATGATTCCAGCATTGAGCAATTTAATGATTTTCTTTAAAACGACTTCTTGCATGTTCGGATTAAGTCGCCTTTGCGGTTCTCTCGATGGTGTACTATCATCTTTCAGATGTATTTTGTGCATACATACTGATGGGTCAATCCCTTTGAGATCAGCTAAGGTCCATCCGATGGCCTCCTTGTACTCTTTAAGTACTTTCAACAGGTCATGCTCTTGTTCTTCCGACAATATGGATGAAATTATCACCGAAAATATTTCTCATGGCCTCTGAAAAGCGTACTTGAGCGACTCAGGCAACTGTTTTAATTCCACAGTTGGTGGCTACTCAATTGATGGAGTCAACACATCCTTTACCTCAATAGGTAATGGTTCTATCTTAGTCACATTTTCACATAAGTTATCATCTGGACATGATAAACTCGACCTCGTCTCTTCTGACTGCTTCCTTTCAGATCATTTTTCCTCATAGATGGCCAACAAAGCAGTTTCAAATTCTTCTTTGGTGAGCATCGATGGTAATACTTCATCCACCACTTCGTCCATCTGATCGATGTAAAAACATTCTACCTCATCCTCGTTAGGGAAATGGTTCATCGCATGGAATATATTCAATCTAACCTTCATGTTTCTAAAAGATACATCCATGACTCCCGTTCGACAATTAATGCAAGCGTTGGCAGTGGCGAGAAACGGATGTCCAAGGATGATGGAGACTTGATTAATGGATTTAACGGGTGATTCCATGTCTAAAACAATGAAGTCCACTGGAAAGACAAACTTGTCTATTCCAATCAAAACATCTTCGATAATACCCTTAGGTCTTCTTTCTGACCTATCGGCAAGTTGAAGTGTAACCGTTGTGGGTTTCAATTCACCCAATCCTAATTTCTCATACAATGAGTATGGGATCAGATTAACGCTTTCTCCCAAATCTAGTAACGCTTTTCCAATCGGTTGTCCACCAATGACACATGAAACTGTTGGGACTCCGAGGTCCTTGAGTTTCTGTGGGATTTCCAATTGCAATAGCGAACTGACTTGATTAGTTAGGAACATTTTCTTTGAAACATGAGTACGTGCCTTTCTCTTACGCGTGCACAAATCTTTAAAAAACTTGGCATACTCAGGAACTTGTTTGATTATTTCAAGTAATGGAAGATTTATCTTTACTTGCTTGAATTTTTCAAAGATTTCTTCCATTTTTGTCGGTCCCTTCTCCATTCTGGATGGAGGAGTTAGGCACTCAGGGAATGGTGCCTTTGAGACATAAGGTACAGATTCAAGTTTCGGTTCTTTTTCACGTCCTTGTTGGACAGTTGAGGGAGACACTACCTCTACTTCTTTTTCTTTTTCCTTCTCTCTTCCTTGCTCTTTCTCTTTCTCTTTTCTTATCTCTGATTCTTTCTCTTTTCTTTTTCCTTTATTTTTTCTTATCTCTGATTCTTTCTCTTTTTCTGCTTCTCTTTCTTCATTAGCTTCCACAAGCATCTCCACTTGATTATTAATCTCTCGTCCACTTCTCAGCACCGTAACAGCTTTCAACTGTTGACTATTCAATGGTCCTTCATCAGGTGGTGCTTGGCCTCGAGGATTGTTGATGGGTTGGCTGGGAAGCCTACCTTCCTCTCGTTGACTCAGTTGATTGGCCAATTGACTGACTTGGTCCATTATCATCTGCTAAAAAGATTGCATGCTATGCATCAACATCACCTTTTCCTCCAAATTAGAATCTTTTGAAACGGTGGCCTGAGATTGATTAAAATTCTAATTTTTTCGGTAATCAGAATTCGGATGATAATAAGGAGGGTTCTTCTGGAAATTAGAATTCTGCTGTGGGCGGAAATTTTGCTGAAAATTTTATTGAAAAGTTTGTTTTCCACTCATTAGATTGGACCTGTACTGCTGGTTTACCTGACCAGTTTGGTTTGATCCTCCCCATCCTTAGTTGGGGTGATTTTTCTATTCCGGGCTAAAGGTATTTTAGTACATGTTTCTACCTTATCGCTGATATGATTAAGTCAGATTCACCTGCTCTTGAGGAGTAGGTTCATCAGGGAAGAATGACAAAGTAGTTGGGCACTCATTAGCCATGTGACCAGGGTGATCACAAATTGAACAAGCAGCGGGATTGATGGGACTCTTAGCTTGCTTAGTTGTAGCTAACAGCATGTTCATTTGCTTGGACAACATATCAACCTTTGTTGAAAGATCTGAAGTATTATTATTGACATCAAATAATCCATTTCTGGTCAACACATGTGATTTTGTTGCCACATCCAAATTGGTTCGCTCCATTGTCGCATTTTGGATTGAAGTTTGATATAACTTCTCAAACAATGCCCACAGCTCATCAGCCTCTTTCGTGGCGCACGATCCTCCACAAGATGCATCAACCATACGTCTCTCTTCAGGAATTAGTCCATTGTAAAAACTCTTGACCTGCTGCTACCTTGGCAGTTGATGATTTGGACAACTCTTAATCAATTCCTTAAAACGTTCCCAACATTCATGAAATGTTTCTGTAGGTTGTTGGGAAAAGAACTAAATCTTCTGACGCAACTCAATGGTTTTGGTCATGGGAAAATATTTTTTAAGAAACTGATGGTGTAGCTCTGCCCTACTCTGAATAGATTGTGGTTCTAAGGAGTAGAACCAAGTTTTTGCCTTATCTCTTAAAAAGAAATGAAAGAGTCGCAACTTAGCTATTTCGTCGGTCATATTATGCACACGGAACATTTTACACACTGCAATGAACTCATTCAAATGAACATGTGGATTTTCGTTTGACAATCCATGATAGATTGGTAACATTTGAATCATTGCGGATTTGAATTCGTAATGGTTCCCTGGGATGGGAGCATGCATGATACTATCATGAGCCTAGTAAAAACCAGGATCATTATAATACTCCAATGTTCTAGGGCCCTCATCAAAATTATTGTTTCTATTATTTCCATTATTGACCTTCCCATTGTTGTTATTCTCATTTCTCTCTTGCCTTTGGTCTGCCATGGTCTCAGTATGATGATACTGGTTCCTTTAGATTCTGTGATTCTCTCTACAAGATCGTTCGATCTCAAGATTAAACGGTTGCAAATGCGGGTGATGAGATCGAGTAAAGCTCATGCACCAACACTCACAACAAGGATTGATGAATCCACAACAAACCCAAAAAAATTCAACTTCAATCGATTAAAACAAGTATTTCAATCGATTGACACAAGCACACACAAATTTTCAAATAAATGACTTTATCAGTCAATCGATTGAAGAATTGTTCTCAATCGATTGAGGTTCAATAGTCAAACGGAGTCAGCACAGATTTTACAGCTATGATGGCAAACAACAGAGCTCTTGTCAATCGATTGACAGAGGAGTGTCAATCGATTGAAGGAAACCTAAAAATTCACAGAGAGTGATATCCCAGTTTCAATCAATTGACAGAGTGTTCAATCGATTGAGTTCTAAGATGAGCAGTAGCCAATATGAGAAGAAAAGAAAAGAAAAACAAGATAAAAATTAAAAAAAATTTAAAAAAAAAAATTAAAATTAAAATTCGAATTTAAATAAAATAATTTTAAAAAAAAAAATTCAAATTCAAATTTAAATTAAATAAAATTTTGTTTTTTAATTCGAATTTTAAAATTAAAAATTAAAAATTTAAATTAAAATTTTAAAATTAAAATTAAAAATTAAAATTTTAAAACCTAAAGGCAATCCTATAAAATCCTATAAAATCTTACCTAAAAGAGAAAAAGGAGGGAGAGAATAAAAAGATTCTACAAATCCTAAAGCAAGTAGTCCTACAAAAATTAATAACTAGAATTTTTAAAAAAATTCCTACAAGATATTTTCTAAAAGAGGAAGATAAGGAAAAGGAAACTCCTATAAAATCTAAAATAAGAAGTCCTAAAAATCTCTACTTCCTAAAAGAACTCCACAAAATCTTACCAAAGAGGAGAAAAATAAGGAAAAGAAGATTTTACAAATAAAAAATCTAAATATTAATTATTTTTTTAAAATTAAAATTCGAATTTAAATTAAATAATTTTTTTTTTAAAATTAAAATTCGAATTTAAATTAAATATTTTTTTTTCCACAGTCGATCGATTGACTCTTTTGTGTCAATCGATTGACAAAGCAGCTTTTCGTAAACACGAAACACAGTCAATCGATTGAAGAAAGGGTCTCAATCGATTGACTGTCAAGCACTTTTAACAAATCTCGTTCCGAATTAATCAAAATTTCGTCGATTTCCCCGGCAACGGCGACAAAAACTTAATCGATTTTAAGTGTAACCCTTGCAAGTGCACAAGATCTATTACAGTATGGCAAGAACAAGGGTGTCGAACCCACAGCGAAATATGAATTTTAATTAATTCTTTCAGAGATTTAAAAAAACGTCCCCAAGGAAGTACCAAAGGATAGATTCAATTTACCAAAAATTTATCACACTTTTTCTAAATGCAAGAAAAATAAATTAACCTAAACAACTAATTTATGATGGATCTAAGAATAATATTTAAATATGATCAAGGAATATGCTACCCCAGATTAGTACCCCTTTTCTATCATTAAAACCTACAGTTTCATTAAAGCATCATTCACACCATCATTCGTCTAGAGAAATGATTCGTAATAAAATATGATCATCAATCCGGCATACCCTATCTAAAAATAATGACTCAGCCTATCATTACGGTAAGAGTCATGTAAGAAGCATAGCATATCTCATGATGTTTAGATCACAACAATAAGTCCATAATCGCTCTGCAGCCTAGATCAGTCTGCAGGTCCAAATCTAGCGATTACGGTCGTTGATACGCGCAATCAACGGTCATAACAAGCATTCAATATATTTTTAATAACACAAACTTTTAGCAAAACGATTCCATGATGACAATAATAAACTGCGGTATTAATCATAAAAAATTGCTACTTATCTGGGGATCGCATCTTCCCTGATCAACGAATTTAGCTGCTCATCTTTAGTGTATGATCTCTTTATTCATTCAAAACCATTCCACTTTTCATTTCTTCCAAAAGATCTTTGTTTACAATGTCTTTTCCTAAATACAATCTATGAATGTAAAAGAAAGACAGTGCAAATCCTAAATACAATCTACCCAGATCAAAACCCTAGAAGGAGGAAAGAAGAGCTCTTGAAAAGATGCCTAAAAGAGTCGAAAACCAAAAAAAATTAATAATGAATAATAATCCCCTTTTACAAAACCCGTAGCTTCATTTTTATAGTGGCCAAACAAACCTAACCCTAATAACCTCAATCGATTGAGAATAAAGTCTCAATCGATTGACTTTTAATTTGAGCTGAATGAGGGCAACTTTGGTCTTCATGTGTCAATCGATTGACACTTAGTCCTCAATCGATTGACATCTCAGGGTAAAGTCTTCTCTCTTGATAGATATTGATTTTCTTCACGAATTTTGATGCTTCATTTGACCTTTTTGTCCATAGACCTTGTGTAGCCTTTAATTACCTTTTTTTATGCTCTTTAACGATCCAACGGTCGGAAACACCTGTAAACATCAAAACATCACAACAATCATCAGATGCTTTCATCGAACAGCTAAATTTAAGGATTAAGGTGCGAAATATAGTCACATTTCGGCACCGATCACCCCCTTCTATGACTTTTTTTAACCCAAAAAAGAATCCTCTTCTTCCTTATTTTAATCTGCTATAGTTAGTAAAAAATTAGAGGTGGAAAAGGTGACGACGTCTTCTTCCTTAGTCCGATCTGCTCCGATCTGTTATTTGGAAGAAGAAAACAAAGGTTCGGGAGAAGCTCCTACATTTTGTCATTGGGAAAAGAAGACCCTGCAGTTTGCCATTGCGATGTGAGGTATATTCAAATTCTCTAATGTAAATCCCATTTTCAGTTTGTTAGGGTCTCTTAATGGTGTAGTATAAGAAATAATTTTATTTTATTGGTCTTCATTTTCAATTTGTTAAAGTCTCTTAATGGTGCAGTATAAGAAATAATTTTATTTTATTGGTCAATTTTTTTTAAACAGTTGATAACGATTGTCTAAATGGTCAATAACGAATTTATAAACAGTCAATATCGATTAGTTAAGCAATCGATATCGACTGTTTATACATTCGATATCGACTTTATAAATAGTCGATATCGACCGTTTAGATGGTCGTTATCGACTTTATAAACAGTCGATATGTATTAACAGTCGTCATCTCTCTTTTATGTCATCAGTCTTATGACCCCTTCCTTCTGATTCTTAAACATGCGGTGTCAGAGGTAGACATTCCTCTTCTCTGTCACTATGATGGTCTTCTTGTAAGCGATGATGACTTATATGAAGGTGGCCGGCAAAGGGTTATTACCATTTCGACGGGTATTTCTTATGAATAATTCATAAGGCGAATGTCCGCTATCAATTTTACGAGGGTAAATAAAATAATTTCCATTAAGTTTCATATGAAGATAGCGAATACCCATATGCTTGCCGACATTTTGGACTCTGATGATTTGACCACCCTATTTACGCTTTATAAAGTCAGGGTGGACATTATAAATGTATTCATCATTAAAGAACCGTCATCCTTCTGAGTTAAAGCTGAACGAGTACCTCTTGTCGGGATTAATTTTGTGAGTAACCATTCCTTTCAGCCATGTAAGTTTGAGGAGGATGGACCTATATATAATACCGTCCTATTAGATAATGACAATGATATTACGGCGAACATGTCGGCCAGGAAAGTAATTATTGATTTAAATGATGCTCAAACAATACAAGAGTCACAACAATATAGTCAAGGGTTAGACTACACTTTAGAAAGGGTGGGGGATACCGACGATTTCAATCATATCTTCCTCGATGGATAAATAATTTGATTAACTCACAAATTATGTTCTATCATTCCATCGATGGGGATTACTAGAGGAGCTGAATCCCATGTCCATACACATGAGCACCCCTTCGGTGAAGGGCCTAGTCAACCATGCCAGAACCCCTTCAGTAAAGGGCATAGTCAACCACATCAGAACCCCTTTGGTGAAAGATCTAGTCAATCTGTAATATCCCGAAAATTTTAACGTTTAACTTTGACCTCGGGAACCATGCCTGATTAGTCATAGGGTTGACCAAGTGATGGTCAAACAATGAACTCGTAAAGTGATGAACTAATGTGAGGTCGATACGACTTAAGAGTAGCATATAGTGTGAGTTAGTGGTCACATACACCTATCTCTAGTGTATGTGTTTAACACACAAGCAGGAGAGAGGATATAAGGGTTTAATAACCCTAGAATCATTTTCTTTTGGTTGTTGAAGAGTTAAGAAGAAAGAGAGAGGGAGAAAGCAAGAGGAGTTATTGAGGAAGGAGTAAATACAAATCAAAGGGCTAATTAGAGCATTCATTGTCGGATTCAAAGCGATTGGAATCGTAAAGCGAAATGATGGAACCCTAGCCATCAAACCCAACAAATCAACCCTTTGAAGGATTTATTAAGGTAAGTTTGATTTGATTTCAATACATAGAGAATAGATGAATGAAATTCTGTCTAGCATGTGTAAAATCGTAGATTAAAGACCTAGAAAAAGAAGGGAAAAGAAAGGGAAAGAATTTTGGAAGATCAGCCAGAAAGGGGGCTGAATCGGACAAAATCGATTAATCGAAATTGGGATTCGATTAATCGATTTTGGTCTGGAAGTTGAAAAGTTAGGGAAGCCCAATTTCGATTAATCGAATTGGATTTCGATTGATCGATTAATCAATTTGGAAATCGACTAATCGATTGAGTACCTCCAGTGGCTGGAGAAACATGACTTGGAGAAATTGACTAATCGAGTTGAGAAATAGATTAATCGACTTTGGATTTTGATTAATCGATTTCGGACTTTGACTACTCGATTTGAGAATCGACTTTGCTATGCCAGGGATTTTGATTAATCGATTTGGGATCGATTAATCGATTTTGAATTTCGATTAATCAATTTTGGGAATCGATTAATCGATTTGGGTTTCGATTAATCGATTTTGGGAATCGATTAATCGATTTTGGCAGACTCAGTTGACTTTTGAATTTTACTTTAAGATTGAGAGAGGGTCTAGGACCTTTTTTATTACATCTTTAGTGATATATTGCATGTGTTGTGATGTACCATAGGTGGTACGTGTGAAAGCGAGCGCAAGGAGCCGTGTGGGACCTTGATGCTTGGACCTTCAGAGAATTGAGGTAGGGAACACCTAGAACATGTACTTTAATTGCAAGAGCATGTATGTAGTGATATGTTTATCAGAATTTTAATATTTTAACTATGAAAAGCTTTGTGAAAGGTTTGTGTGTGATACCAAGAATGTGATAATGGCATCTGTGTAATGCGAGTAATTAAGATCAAGTAATCTAATGAGAATAAGACATCCCCAGGGGATGAGAAAGTAATAAAGGCATCAGTGGGTGTGATGAGTACTGAAATATGATGATATTTCACCCCTAAATACCTATATTTAGCTTTCTGATGAAGGTTATCTGATGAGAATTATTAGAGTTGAAGTGTTTTAGGTAAATACAAGCCAAGTGTGGAAAACAGCCCAAGAATTCTGAAAATAATGTCAAAACACTGTAACTTTGGGTCATTGAGAACCTGGTTCGACTTGCGGCTAAATTTTGACCTTCAAGACGGCTAAATTATGACATTATTAAAACACAAAAGTTGTAGATCTTTTCGTCAGCTTTCCAACGGCGCATGAATCACCTCAATCCGAGTTCGGGACAGAATGTTATGGCTGAAATAACAAAGCAGTGTCTGATACAAAAAGTGTGCTGAAATTCACGGATTTCTGGGGGTCAATTAATCGAGGAGAAGGAGAGTCTGACACGGAATTGACTACTTTAAAGCAACTCAAACACTTCGAGGGAGAATTAGAAATTAGGGAGATAGGAGATTAGATTTTTAGTTTTTTGCTTTTCTTTTTTATAGTTAGACATAGAAATAGGGAGTTTTTATTTATTCCTTTTTGAGAACTTTGTTCCTTTAATTTCCAGTACTCATTCCCCGAGTTTATTATATTTTTGCTCAAGTTTATTCCTGCATTATTCTCATTTCTGAAGACCATCGTACTTTTGGATCAAAGTAATTTCTTTTGAAGTTGAGGTATTTTTAATTCATTAAATTAATATTATTTTCTCTTCCTTATTTATTTATGTCATTTAATTGCAATATATGTGGCTAAATTCATAAGGATGGAGATCTAATGATTCCCATCTGAGGGATGTACTTTTAATAATATAAATTTAGGATTAAAATATGAGATCTTATTTTATGATTGTTGTGCTATTAAGAACGGATGAAATCCTCGCCACTAACCGGGATCGCGTGTGCCAAGCCATGCCCGGGATCTCAGGTCTGTGACGGTAATTTTACCCAATCATTATTATATGGTCTTTTTGCTTTCATCGTGTGGATCTAATTACGATTATGATCTGGGATCGAGTATGCCGAGCCATGCCCTAGATCTTGGATCTGTAATGGTAATTTTATCTTAATTACTCCCTAATCTGAAATCGAGTGTGCCGAGTCATACCCTTGATTTCAGATCTATGGTGGTATTATTGTTAAAATTTTTACCCACTTTGGGGATGATTTTTATTTGAACCTGAGATCAAGTGTGACGAGCCATGCCCTTGATCTCAGATCTATATATGAAAATCATTTAAGTCCTAATTGCAGGGATGCAACGTGGAACCTATCGAGGTTTTTGACCATTTATCTTCAATAAAAGATATTTGTTCTCAATGGTATATCTCATAGTTTAATCCGTAGATTTGTATTATGGGAAGAACGGACCAAAGATGGAAGGATTTAGTATCTTCATCTTTATTTTTGAATTATCAGTTAAGTTTTAGTTTGTAGTCAGTAATTATCATCTCATATTGCAATTAAATGAGGTGCTTCAAGAAAAATATGAGGTGCTTCAAGAAAAGGAAATTCAAAAGAAAAAGAAAGTTGAGAAAAATAGAAGAATATTGAGAAAAATAGTGAGAGATTAGAAAAGAAAAAGCAGAGAAATAGAAAAATCAAAAAGGTGTTTCCTTTCCGATTTCTCGGAAATTTTGAATCCCAACTTCCCTTTCTTTCTTACTCTTTCCTGAGCCCCATTACAACCCTACAAAAAGACCTTCATGATCTGATCTTGGTAACTGCCTTGTGGAGAGTGAATATGTGATACTTATGACACTTGAAATGACATGCTTAGGATATACAAGTATCTTCTTATGAGATTTATTTTTGTTCATTGATTGCATCGTGTTTCATTTATCATGTGAGAACTTTTTATTTGCTTTGTATTGATCTCTCACATGTGGGCGAAAACTTACCCATCATTGGAGTGATTTTATTTTAAGAGTATACCTAAAGTGAGGATTGAGTCTAAACAACAGGTCCGACGGTTTCTCGTTTGAACTAGTTCTGAGATGGATGAATTTTGGTTTGGGTATGCACACACTTCACGTTTAAGCGTGAATGGATGAGTTATCTAATGATTTGAGCATTAGACTAATTCGAATGGATGCTAGTATGATTAGTATAACATTGTTATTTAAAATTGAGGATTCGCATATTGAATTGATTAATGATTTTGAGTTTTGAATGGTATATATGTTATCAAAATCATATTTTAAAAACTCAATTTTATCGATGATTTCAAAAATGTATTGAAGTTTGTGGGTAACTTCACTGTAAACCCTCAGGAGACACAACTCCTCCACTAGGGATCACCTAGGGGTTTAAAGGCTTGTTGCACATGCTAAGTGCAATTGTGTTCCCTACGAAAGTGGCATTTATTTTCTTTAGTTTGCTTTGCTCGAGGACCAGCAAAGTGTAGGCTTGGGGGTATGATGAGTACTGAAATATGATGATATTTTACCCCTAAATATCTATATTTAGCTGTCCGATGAAGGCTATCTGATGAGAATTATTAGATTTGAAGTGTTTCAGGTAAATACAAGCCAAGTGTGGAAAACAGCCCAAGAATTCTGAAAATAATGTCAAAACACTGTAACTTTGGGTCATCGAGAACTTGGTACAACTTACGGCTAAATTTGGACCTTCAAGACGGCCGAATTATGAAATTATCAAAACACAAAAGTTGTATATCTTTTCGTCAGCTTTCCAATAGCGTAAGAATCACCTCAATCCGAGTTCGGGACAGAAAGGTATGGCTGAAATACCGAAACAGTGTCTGATACAAAAAGTGTGCTGAAATTCACAGATTTCTGGGGGTCGATTAATCGAGGAGAAGGAGAGTCTGACATGGAATTGACTACTTTAAAGCTGATTTTGACCCTATTGGGTCAATTAATCGACCCTAAATTGGCGGCTGGGGAGACTTCTGCGAGGTGGAATCTATTTAAAGTGACTCAAACACTTCGAGGGAGAATTAGAAATTAGGGAGATAGGAGATTAGAGTTTTAGTTTTTTGCTTTTCTTTTTCATAGTTAGACATAGAAATAGGGAGTTTTTATTTATTCCTTTTTTTTAGAGCTTTGTTCCTTTAATTTCCAGTACTCATTCTTCCAGTTTATTATATTTTTGCTCAAGTTTATTCCTGCATTATTTTCGTTTCTGAAGACCATCGTACTTTTGGATCAAAGTAATTTCTTTTGAAGTTGAAGTATTTTTAATTCATTAAATTAATGTTATTTTCTCTTCCTTATTTATTTATGTCATTTAATTGCAATATGTGTGGCTAAATTCATAAGGATGGGGATCTAATGATTCCCATCCGAGGGATGTACTTTTAATAATATAAATTTAGGATTAAAATATCAAATCTTATTTTATAGTTGTTGTGCTATCAAGAATGGATGGAATCCCCGCCACTAACCGGGATCGCGTGTGCCGAGCCATGCCCGGGATCTCAGATTTGTGACGATAATTTTACTCAATCATTATTATATGGTCTTTTTGCTTTCATCGTATAGATCTAATTACGATTATGATCCGGGATCAAGTGTGCCGAGCCATGCCCTGGATCTTGGATCTCTAATGGTAATTTTATCTTAATTACTTCCTAATCTGAAATCGAGTGTGCCGAGCCATGCCCTTGATTTCAGATCTATGGCGGTATTATTGTTGAAATTTTTACCCATTTTGGGGATCATTTTTAATTAAAGCTGATTTTGACCCACTACTTTAAAGCTGATTTTGACCCTATTGGGTCGATTAATCGACCCTAAATTGGCGGCTGGGGAGACTTCTGCGACGGGGAATCTATTTAAAGCGACTCAAACACTTTGAGGGAGAATGAGAAATTAGGGAGATAGGAGGTTAGAGTTTTAGTTTTTTACTTTTCTTTTTCATAGTTAGACATAGAAATAGAGAGTTTTTATTTATTCCTTTTTGGAGAGCTTTGTTCCTTTAATATTCAGTACTCATTCCTCCAGTTTATTATATTTTTGCTCAAGTTTATTTCTGTATTATTCTCGTTTCTGAAGACCATCGTACTTTTGGATCAAAGTAATTTCTTTTGAAGTTGAGGTATTTTTAATTCATTAAATTAATGTTATTTTCTCTTCCTTATTTAATTATGTCATTTAATTGCAATATGTGTGGCTAAATTCATAAGGATGGGGATCTAATGATTCCCATCCGAGGGATGTACTTTTAATAATATAAATTTAGGATTAAAATATGAGATCTTATTTTATGGTTGTTGTGCTATCAAGAACGGATGAAATCTCCGCCACTAACCGGGATCGTGTGTGCCGAGCCATGCCCGGGATCTCAGATCTGTGACGGTAATTTTACCCAATCATTGTTATATGGTCTTTTTGCTTTCATCGTGTGGATCTAATTACGATTATGATCTGGGATCGAGTGTGCCGAGCCATGCCCTGAATCTTGGATCTGTAATGGTAATTTTATCTTAATTACTCCCTAATCTGAAATTGAGTGTGCCGAGCCATGCCCTTGATTTCAGATCTATGGTGGTATTATTGTTAAAAAATTTACCCACTTTGGGGATGATTTTTATTTGAACCTGAGATCAAGTGTGACGAGCCATGCCCTTGATCTCAGATATATATATGAAAATTATCTAAGTCCTGATTGCAGGGATGCAACGTGGAACCTATCGAGGTTTTTGACCATTTGTCTTCCATAAAAGATACTTGTTCTCAATGGTATATCTCATAGTTTAATCCGTAGATTTGTATTATGGGAAGAACGGACCAAAGATGGGAGGATTTAGTATCTTCATCTTTATCTTTATTTTTGAATTATCAGTTAAGTTTTAGTTTGTAGTCACTAATTATCATCTCATCAAACCACCTAAATCATAAGACTGGTAGAATACTATTAGATCTTAATAGATTTCTGGAATTGCTTGTCTTTTTAGATCTTTCAAAATTAGTCCTCGTGGGAACGATCTCGTACTCTGCACCCACTATATACAATCCGATTCGTACACTTGCGAGTAAAATATCACAATTAAAATTCACATCATTGAGGATTAATCGACTTTGGATTTCGATTAACCGATTTCGGACTTCGACTACTTGATTTGAGAATTGACTTTGCTATGTCAGGGATTTCGATTAATCGATTTGGGATTGATTAATCAATTTAGGATCGATTAATCGATTTTAGATTTTGATTAATCGATTTAGGAATCGATTAATCGATTTGAGTTTCGATTAATCGATTTTGGGAATCGATTAATCGATTTTAGCATACTCAGTTGACTTTTGAATTTTACCTTAAGATTGAGGGAGGGTCTAGGACCTTCTTTATTACATATTTAATAATGTATTGCATGTGTTGTGATGTACCATAGGTGATACGTGTGAAAGCGAGCACAAGAAGCCGCGTGGGACCTTGATGCTTGGACCTTCAGAGAATTGAGGTAGGAAACACCTTGAACATGTACTTTAATTGCAAGAGCATGTATGTAGTAATATGTTTATCAGAATTTCAATATTTTAACTATGAAAAGCTTTGTAAAAATGGGTGTGTGTGTGACACCAAGAATGTGATAATGGCATATGTGTTATGCGAGTAATTAAGATCAAGTAATCTAATGAGAAGAAGACATCCCCAGGGGATGACAAAGTAATAAAGGCATCAGTGGATGTAAGTAAGTTATACATCCCAGGGATGTATATGTGATTGAATAATTACTGTTGAGGCCTAACTGATATAAGATAGCACTTTACACGATGAACAACTATATGTAAAGCACATGTTATTTTTATTATTTGAGGTTTGTTTAGGATACCCCACCGACGTGACGGGATACTCACGACTGACGCGGCAAGATATCCGTGACCGGTACGGTGGCCAATCCGTACACCAGTGCGGAGGTCTATCCGTACACAGTAAGCACATCCCAAGGATGTTGAGTGAGATTTAACCCAGCCACCTAGTGAGAAAGGGGCTTGAGTCGTATTCCTAGGGAATACATTTTAACAACTGTCTATTTAGACGACGATGAAGGGTATCTCATCGGGGCTCGATGCTATATTGCTCGGGGATTACTTAAGTTGAAGATTTAAGTTTTGCTTTAAGCCTGTTCAGTGTCATTCATGATAAATCAACAGTAAAGTAAGACATGCAAATTATTAGTAAACTTGAATGTAAACCATCAATTTTTAAATAGTTTTCTAGTAAATGCATAGACTCATCATGCTTAGAATATCATGGAATATATGTGAGTTTTGACTTATATGCTCATTGTGTTTGTTCTCTATTGAGCTAGGATGTAGCTCACCCTTTTAGACTATACGTCGCAGATCCTTTGTTAGCAGCAACTGAGGCTTCAGGGGACGTAAATCCGAGTGATTCGGATTTCGTGCCTGGAGACGAGTTGGAGCCTCCTCCTGAGGACTTCTTCTAGGAGACTCTGCTATGTACTTTGACAGAGAGTAGTTTTAAGAGCTAATCATACGACTTGGTATGTCAAGCCTTTATTTTGATAAACAATGCAATCAAATTGAATTATTCTTTTAACGAACCATCTGGGGTAATCTGTTTATCGCCGATGGTTCGGGTCGGTTCTCTGTTCATGAAGTGGCATGAAAGCAGAACTGTCTTTTGCGTATGCCAGATGGGCATATTAACTCTTTCGCGTTATAAAATTATTTGCTTTATTTATTTATCATTACTTGTTATACCAATGTTCCGTGCAAAGTTTTGGGGCACGGTCTGGAGGATCGTGCTCAGGTTTCAGGGTATCGAAATCTGGGCTGTCACACAATCACACTCTAGTCATCCTCAACTAACCTAATGAAGATAACTTAGAAGAAGATTATGACGGTGAACCGGATGGTTTTATAAAAGAGGATCCAAAATTTTTTGTGAGAGACATTAATGATCCCCTAGTAGACGGAGCTTACGAAGTATCAGAGATATTGGGCTACTATTTTGATTAAGAGGTGGAAACCGAATACCGAAATTGGACGTTTAAAGTTGGAGAGATCTTTAGAGAGAAGCAAACATTCCAAAGAGCATTGAAAGAATACGCAGTAGAGAAAAACTTTCAAATCGCTAGTTATCGAGTGACCGCCGGATGTTACAAACCTGATTGTTCATAGCGAATACATGTGTCTAAATTAACTGAGCTCGACTCTTTCAAAATTAAGACGTTCAATAGTACTCACACATACAGGCCACTAAGATCGGACCGCACGGTCACCGTAATGTAACAATCTCCTTCGTAGCCAATTATGTACAGGAGAAATTTATGGAAAGATTCAACTATACACTTACGTCAGTAATGTTTGATATTATAAAAACTTATAACGTGTAAATCATATATTATAAGGCTTGGAGGGGAAAAGAATTCACCCTGAATGATATTAGAGGCAGTTGAGAAGGGCAATTTGTGGATCTACTAGCCTACGTGAAGGAGATGGAGAGGGTAGATCATAATATGCTAACGTCCTTTCAACTTATGTCTGACAGTAAGTTTCAAAGATTTTTTTAGGGTTTTGGCCCGTGCATCAGAAGCTACCGCAACACACTTCGTCGCATATTGCTTGTAGATGGAACATACCTACGGGGACGTTTCGAGGGAATCCTACTTATTGCCTAAGTGCAAGATGATAATGGCCATATATTATCGTTAGTGTTTGCCGTCGTTGAGTTAGAAGAAGAGGATACGTGGATATGATTTCTTAAACGGGTAGGTGTGTTCTTGATCGGTAAGTTTACCGAAGATTTCGTTATTATCACGGATAGGTCAAAGGATGTAACAAAGGCGGTGAAACAGATTTTCCTAACGCATATCACAGCTACTGCATACGACATATGACACAAAATTTGACACACAAGTTTCTCAAGAATGGTGTGTTAGATCTATGGTGGAGCGTTGTGCGTGTATATTCAGTAGAGAGATTTGATCATTTTATGTATAAAATCAAGAAAGATGCTACTGATCCTCGGGTCGTACAATATATTTTAAAAATAAATTAGAAGCATTGGACACAAGCATATATCAAAGGAAGGCAATACGATTCCCTGACTATGAATAATGCTAAAAGCTTGAACAGCATACTGAAGATAACTCGGGAGAAATCAATTATTGATTTAATTAGAACTACTAGAGAGAAAATCACTTATTATTTTTAAAAGCGCCGACAGATATCTGAAAAATTGAGCACCCTCCTCTACCCGAAAGCAGATGAGCACATGAAGAAGGTGTTGCAATGGCCTAGTAAAAAGAGAGCTCAATTATACGGGGATCAATTCCATGTCAATTCTGAGAATTTCATTTATCACGTCGACTTGAAACATAAGACATGTACTTACCGCTGTTGGCACATTCATGATTTGCCTTGCTCGTATGTCGTTGCTGCCATCAATCGAAAAAGTTATGATTACCATAATTTCTGTGATAAGTAATTTTTCATCGCTTGTTTTAGACATACGACGAACAATGACTTTCTGCCCTCGATAAAACACAATGAAAATTTTAAACTGAGCAACTGTCGAAAAATATGAAAGTGAGACCGCCCTATAATTGTCTAAAGCAAGTCGAGCGTCCAAGGAAGAGAAGGGTACGGTCTAAGGGTAAAGTTAGGGCCCTATAGTGTGACAGGTATAGTGAGTATGGTTACAATCACAGGAGTTGCACTGCAGTGGGACCGATGGGTTGAGAGTGTACGTGCAATGATGATTGATATCGCTCTGAAATTACGGCACCTTGGTATAGATTTGACACAAATTACCTATCGATAGACGATAGGATTGTAATTCATGCATGGTGGATGGAGATAGATCGCATCCAGAAACAATACAAGAAATCGCCTAGATCATACAAGGAACATTACGAGGCAAAGTTTGGCCAAAAATTTAGTTCTTAATAGTGATAGATGGAATGTTACGAGGCAATGAAATATTCACGATCAAATTTGGAATGTATATTTGCTTAGAAACTCAGAATGTATATTTTTTGTTTCATAATAATTATAATTTTGGATTGTACATTTACTCATCAGATAAGAAGTCGCTATAATCGATAGACATGTTGGTGATAGTATATACAATGTTGGCATGATCAGATATACAAAGGTTCATGACTCATCTAATGAGTCGGCTTTGACTATATATAGTCGTTAACGACTCTTTAGCGAGTCGTTCGTCTGACTACAGAGACGTCGAATTTTGTCTATTCGCAAGTTTAGTTAGTAGTAGTAGTTAAATAATTTACAGTAACAAATTCACATTTACATGTACACAACTCACATTATAGAGTTCTGGAATTTACATTACAAATTATCATATATTCAAATTTACAGTTTTATTTACATTACAAATTTCCACTGGTACATCTTTACTAAGGTTCTGGTCTAATTTCCCACCTCCATCGCCGATGTATTTAGCCAGGGCATGACTAATTTCTGCCCTGAACCTACTCATATCTGCTTACGCGAAATTATATTTCTTCCTCGACATGAAGTACTCCACATACTTCAGCACGAACACCCCACAATCACATGAATTGATCTGTCGGGGAATGACTTTGACCCGATAGTCACTAGATGACTAAGGATAGGTCTTAACATTCAGTGCAGCAGAGTCTCTATATGAATATAAAAGCGTAGGAAGGTACTATGTCTGCTTCAAAATAGTGGAATGTCAGATATGATAAGCAAACAATGATGAAAAATATAAGTTTGGACAAATTCGTATAACGATTACTTACCAGCATTTTTAATTGGTCCAGATATCTTTCCTTAGAGAGCCTACTAAATATAGGGTCAATGATCATTACCGATCATTCGACAACCTTCACGATCGCAAGTGTCCAATGTAATGATTGTTGAGAATAAATTGGGACAATTATATGCAAAGAAGCAATATAATCTCAAAAGGTAAGATTTGAAAAATTATAAAGATGTTGGTAGCATACCGTGCTACAATTGTGAGCCCACAGATTTCGAAATTGATTGAAGAAGAAATTTTATAGCAGCTTCCTGCCTTGGTTCACTTCGAGCTTATGGGCAAACCACTATTTGATTTGTTTCTCGAATGATTCTTTGTGTAGTTTTTCAGAAAGAAGGAATTTGTTGAAATCCTTCAGCTCTAAGCCCATGTAAATCAAAATGGTGGGGCACATAAGGAAACATTTATCCTTTTCGTCGAAATGAATAGTGTCATCAATGACTTTCAAGAGTCTTAGGTAGGCTATCATTATCTGAAACCAATATAAATAGAGGGTTAAGCAAATAAACGACGCTCTAAAGAGTCGTCAACGAATCTGTATATAGTCGTTGATGACTCTAAATAGAGTCGGTGATGACTATATAAGTAGTCGGCTTCGGCTCTCTATACAACCGATACCGACTCAATAGGAAATCAATATCGACACTTTCTACGATCGATACCGACTAAATAATGTGTCATCGATGACTGAATATACAATCGTTAACGACTTTATGTAGAGTCGACCACGACTATATACAAAGTCGATCGGCTATATACGGAGTTGTTGATTATTATCTATTTAGTACTTACAGTACCAAAAGTGAGAGAAGTCATGCATGAACATTCAATAACTAAAGATATGAGTTGTAAGGTTACTTTATTTACAATATTATCCAAGTATATCGTGCCCGCCAAACATCTGAAAGACTGTACCACCAACGTATAATCACCGACTATGCTTACGTAGGTGCTACATAAATAACGGTCAACGTAACTAAATAAACTAGGGAAAATTACTAACAATCCTAGAAAGAATGACTTACTCGTCCTCATATTCAGGCTTGTTCCAGAGGGACATCATGTATTTTTGCTCCTTTGTCAACTCAGTAGTAGCATCAGCCAACGTCTCCTCAATGGCCCTATCCGTTACAGGCTTTTTCGTCGTTGCCCCCTTTTGATATGTCCTAGGTTTGATGGCAGTATGTTTCACGAGTTTCAATTGTCGATGTCTCAAGCGAGTGTCAATTTATTGCTGAGGCACCCCCGTGAATTGGGAAGAGGGTTGCTCATCACCAGCTAGACCCTTATAGACTTGAGACTCGGGTTGCTCGTCACCAATTGTCGCCTCCTCATGCATGGGAGGAGATGGTCCCTTATCGATAAACTTTTTCGTGGATGATGGGATATCGAAGGTTGTGCAAGGCACCTTCGATAGTAGCTCCGAAATAGCAGCATCCTGAACACCGAATGTAACATTACCAGAAAGCTGACTGGAATTATATTCACATATACAAACTAAGTTACAACACATACCTTAAGTGTCGCCTCCAAAATCGTTTCAAGAAGTTATTTCAAAATCCCTTGGTCCTTTCTAACTAAGGTGAATCATCATCTGCAACTCCACACCCCTTGAAGTGAGCCGCTTATTCAAGAAGTTGCATAGTATCTCTATAGAGTTGCAGCGTGTCGCGAAGACCTTATTCTCTCGCTCCAAATGACTCACTCTCTGTGTGAGTTTCAAGTTCTCAAGCACAAGACCGTTGATCCTCCTTAAAAATGATTCATTAGAGGAGGTCAGTGCAGTTGCGCTCTCCTTCGTGGCCCCTTAGTTCTCGGCCGCTTTACATGGACAGGGCCCTCTTCCGAGGACGATTCTTCGTCCGATATCGATTGGACGTTAAATTCTTCGTCGTCAATATTATCGACTGGAATGTAATTTCTCTCTTTCTTTGGCCGCACATCCACTTCCACAACTTTCTTGACCGCTTCGTGAACCTCTTTTCTCTTCCCCCAACGACTTTCAATCCTGTAGATATTCTCGTACGATAGGTATCTCTAACTCAAAGCCAACCAGTTCGAGGAGAGTGCAAGCCTTTTGAAAAAAAAGGAAACACCCAAAATTTCATATTACTAAATTGATAATAGAATATAAATGTAAGCTATCGACTCTTTAAGAGGTCGGTATCGACTCCTTAATAGATCGTTATCGACTATTTACGAGGTCGTTATCGACTTTATAATAGATCGTTATCAACTCTTTAAGAGGTCGGTATTGACTCTTTAGGAAGTCGTTATCGACTTATTACGAGGTCGTTATCGACTCCTTAATGAATCAATATCGTCCCATTACTGAATCATTATCGACTCCTCAAACAATCGATACACTTATTCAATCGGCATTGATACTCTATATAGTCTTTAGCTTTATAAATTTGACTTATTAAATAAACATCATACCTTGTTGTTCAACATCTTTTCGAGAGTGTAGCCTTTGATTTTCGATTACGATTTTTTCGCCCATTTTAACAATCATGGGAAAGGGGCCTTAAGGGGTATCCATGCACACGAGATTTTGGGCAACATCTCATAAGCTGATCATTGAAGTACACATATGCATCCATATGTGTTGTACGACTTAAAGACTTTATCCATGTCGACGGTCTTTCTATTCGTCATGCCCTTCATTATATACTCGAGTAAGTTATGATATGCGTGGAGATCTCACGGAGTTCGATTGAAGTTCTTAACATCATCAATGAGGTTGACGCGATCTTTCGCCAGTTGATGGTCTTTCGCTCGCCTAATTGCACTGTCTATATGAGACCGAAGGATTTTTTCAATAGATATTCCACGAAAATATTTGTATCGAATGATTTGTTCTTCCGGTAGTTTAACGGAGGAGGTATACTTTTCGGGGCCAACTACTGCAAGACCCAATATTAATGCAATGTCTAACTTTCAAAGATAGACATCAGTCTTCCTGATTCGAAAGTGAATTTTTTTAATCTAAAAAGTCAACATCGCATCAACGACATCTCCAAGAAATCTCACACCCTTTGGCATTTGAAATATTTCACCAAAAATTGATGTTTCTAGCAACTCCTTTCGCCTCGGGCTAGCTTCATCGTAGAGATTCCAAATGCCACTGGGGGAATATTTGACATTAGCCCGGTGTACAACAATCTTGACAGCTCATTAAAATGAATTGTAAAAAAAAGGAAATGACTGAGTCTCATACTAACACAGATTGTTTAATGAGGCTAAGATAACGATATCGTCTGTATAAACAGTTGCTATCGATCGTATATACAATCGATATCGACTTTATATATCGCCGATATCAACTCTATAAACAGTCGATACCGATTGTATATACAATCGATGTAGACTATATATAAAATAACTTTACAAAATAAATTCAGAATGCATCGTCGAAAGAAGAAAAAATTTTACAGCAATGGAAGATAATTTTATTTTTAACTTACAGATTTTGTAGCTTGAAGGTTCAAATATATAGTGCCACCGACTATGAATCGACACCGTCTCTCTACCGACTTTGAACGAAAAGTAAAAAGAGTTAAACAATAATGATTTGAATTTTTGACGGCTATTTATATTCTTGGGGGTAATTTCGACATTTCATCAAGGCATGCGTCGGCAATGCTTGGAGCTAGTCGGTTTGGGTAAAGGTGAAAATATAGGGTCTCTGATGGAAAAGGTGTATCTGATAGGATTGATCAGGTAAATTTCCCATAAATTATTAACGTCGTCAATTTGAGTGATTTGACTTTGAGAGAGGAGAGAGAGAGTTTAAATTTTACTTTTTTACTTTTAAGAGAGAGAGTGGATTTTTAACTTTTAAATTTATATAAAATATTAAAGCTTTCAACTTTTAAGAAATAATAGGTGTTGCTCTTGCATGTAAAGGAAGCCTACTTCGGCGTACTTCGATTTTATCGAATTATTTGCAAACTTAGATGATTTTGGCAATTTTTTCAAAACCTTGCAAATTGTCCGTGTTTTGTTTGTTTTTCACAAAAATCACGAATTATTTAATTATTGAGCGATTTTTGTGACTATGCTTATAATTGGGCGATTTTTCTAACTATGCTTATGATGAGGGTTCTAATTATTGAAATGCATCTAAGCCATCTAATACTGTTTAAACTGACCTTTCTGACTACGCTTATGATGAGGGTTCTAATTATTGAAATGCATCTAAGCCTTCTAATACTGTTTAAACTGACTTCTACGGAGTAAAAGGCTTCTACGGAATACAAGGCCTAAAAAGTGACTTAGTAATTATTTTTACATGATTTGGCAGCTAAAAGTCGGGGGATGAAGCTTCTATATTCTCACTTTTTTTTAATTAACAATAAGGGCCTTGAAAACTGCAAAAGTCAGCCTAACTTCTGTTTCAATGGCTGACTGGCGAGTTCATAACATTATGAAGCCTATAAGAAGGCTTGATTCCCAAAGTTCAAAAAACAAGGTAGAGTCAGGAGCATCTCCAAACGTGAAGGGAGAGGAAACATCGTTACCCTTTAATTTCTTTCAAGGGCTAATGGCACTGAACTGTAAGACCTTAAAATCTGTGAAGGTCAATTTTTCAATCCCTAAAAGGCCTTCTATGGTCTTAATAAGACTGTTATGATGCCTTCTATTAAATTCATGGCAATAAGGAGTATGCACCCGGTTGCACAAGATAACCTGTGCAACCGGTCGGAGTATTACATGCCACATGGCATGATCAACTAAGGATCAAAATTTCGGCAAAAATTATCTGTTATGGTCCCCACCGAAATGATAACTATGGACCGAAATTTCGGTCATTTATGCATGGGACCCAAAATTTCGATCAAATTTTTGATATTTGGCCGAAATATCAATTCAAATTTTTGGTTTTGGCCAAGCCCAAAACCAAAATTTTACCCGAAATTTTGATTCTTGTGATCAACTCAAACAACTCCCGTTTTAGGTTGATTAGTTATGAGACATGTGATTAAAAAGTTAAAAAAAACTTTTTTTATCTCCATTTGATAGGTCAAAGATATAGTAACGCTCCAAAATTTTAGTGTATTGATTGTATTAAACTTTGACCATATTTTTAATAACGGATATATATTAGATCGTGCCAATTTCTTTTTTGTGGCACTTAATCAATCTTATACAAGTTTCTGGTTCACCCGACTCTCGTCATGGATGCCACATAATGGCCAATTGACCGTGGTTGTAGAGATATCTCTACAATCGGGTGCATAGTTCTCTACAATTGGGTGCATAGTTCTGGGCTTCTAAATTCATTTCATTTCAAAAAGGGAGACATTAATTGCACTCGGAAATTTGGCTCTTGCACCGAAGTTAAAAGAAGACTTTGTATTTTAGGGACATGTGAAAATGCAATTTGGACAGTCTCATTTAAAGTTCATGATCTATAGATCCTTAGTGGTTAAGATTGAAGCAAAACATGATATAAATCATATGATCTATTATAGTCAATCGTTGAATCAAATAATAGCATTTGACTATGTTTAATCATATGATGAAGATTATATTTCATGCCAATCTTTTGCCCTTAATATCTTTAAATGACGGGCTCCAAATCAAACGATTTAGATGGTATTTTCATATAGTAAAAGTCGCCAAACTTGCAAGTCCTTTTAAATTCGGTGTAAGGGCAAAGTTTTCGAGTGCAAGTAATGTGTCCCTTTCTAAATAGGAAAAATAATTATGATATCATTAGTCTAGGTAGTCATCCTTATTAAAAGTTACCTTTATTTACAACTCAAGATTCTTCCACAGAAACCGAAGGTCAACTTCTGTCCTAATCTCCTAAAAAACAGGTCTTGAGATCATGGGCCTACCATTAGAACATGATTATGCTTACAGGCATACATCAAATGTGATTCTTGGATTTCTTTTCGGGATGTGTGTCACGTGGAATTAAAATCTCGTCTAATGATGATTAACAATGGTGTCAAGATCTATTGCGTCAAAGATTAAAACGAAAAACGATATCTATTGTCCGATTCAAAGCAATCAACTGTTTAAGCATGTAAAACCTAAGTTGAGAAGGAAGAAGGGTACTATTACACAACATGGGGTTTCCATCATTAATAGTGTTGACTGCCTTAAATCAGAAGATGGTGATCATTTTTCATCCCAATCTTTCACAAAGTTGATCTTGAGATCATAGCTCACTTATTATAAAATCAAATTTTAATTCCACATGAAAAAAACCCCCAAAAGTTTCCCGAGAACCCTTGTGATGGTATGCCATGATCACCACAATCAATTTTGGGATGTGTGCCACATCGAATCAACACTTGATCGTCTGATAGGTGGGCCAAAACCTCAAGATCTATTGCATGAAAGATTGGGTTATAGTAAAAATTTTAGGTTGCAGAGACTAAATATTCAGTTGCAAATAATGGAGGTCAAGGAAGAATCTTTTGGTTTGAAAATGAAGGTACCCCAATTTGCCGGCTCGGCTTTGAGCCGCTTGCAGGAGCCGAGCCGTGAAATCGCCAAATGTCGGCGGGGAACTGACAAATTAGCTATCCAATTCTAAGTAGTATTAAAAATAAATAAAAATAAAAGAAAATCTCTTCTTCGCCTAAATCGGCAAAATGCCCGTCAGACTCACTTCCCTGTCCGAATAAACTCTACATCACTCTCTCTCTCTCTCCTCCTTCTCTGAAGGTGAACCAATTTTCTCTCTCTGCTCTCTCCCTCATTATCTCTGTTTCTTATATATTAATTCAGCTTCTGTTCTTCATTTTTCTGTCTCCCAAACAAGAGACTTTTCCAGATCTTGTATTGTGCCGGACCTTATAAGAAGATTCCTGTATGTAGTAATTGATCTGGTTTTTTACGAGGAATCTGTCTTAATTGCTGTTCTTCAATGCCGTTGAATCTTAATTTCTTGCATAATTGTGCAGTGTATGCTTTTTAAATTGTTTTTTTTTTGTTGTCGTGTGAAAAGTTGAAATATTGAGTTATCGAACGTCGGATCTGGTGAGCTTCTGTAGATTTAATTTGGTTTATGGCTAGTGCAAAATAAAATAATTGATCTAGAGATTTTCTAGCTTCAAAGCTGGAAATTTTTAGCTCTGTGGAGGATTAGGAATGTGGTGCTTTGGAATGTTTGCGTTATATTTCTGGATCTAGATTTGTATGTTCATGATTCGAAGTTCTTATGTGTAGATTTTAGGAGTTCAAATGAGATTAGTTTTTGTTTGATGAGATTGAGCTCACCGGATCTCTGTTAGATTTAAAGTAGCATTTTTTTTCTTAAATTTATGTAATTAGAAATCGAAGTAGCAATTTTTTATAATTTAGTTTTGGCATTTTAGCTCTTGATCTGCATCGCTGTTTCTGACTATAGTTTTGGTTCCTAATTTCTTGTTTGACAGGCGAATCATTTCATTGGGACATTTTTACAAAGCATATGCGGAGAGAATAGGGGATCTGTATCAATTTAACATTTAGTCAAAGAAATTTTGAAGCGCAGCAAAGCTGGCGGCGACACTATCGTGGAGGTTTACGAATAGCAATGGCAGCAGCCATGGAGCTACTGATCTGGTATTTTTTTCCACTTAAATTGATCTAAAGCAGTTGCTTAGTTTGTATGAATATTCTCATAAGATTACATTTCCAATTTATTTTTTAGTGTTTAGCTATTGTTATAAACCCCAAATTACTCAAGATTAACATAAAAAGCAAAATTTACTCATCCAGATGTGGCCTATTGTCACGCCCCGAAATCCGATCCATGATCCATTTCGGCACATGAACGTATTCAATAATCAAATTTCAAATAAAGGAAACATAACGGTCCATTCTCATTAATAAAATTCAAATTACAGTTATTTTCAATTACAACGCTTAAACACTTCCTAACCAAGGCTAAACCAACAAGTCTTCTAGGGTCTCCTCCTGAAGTGCAGCTTTTGAATCACGAGGTCCGGTTTCTAAAATTAAATAGCAACGGGGTGAGATAAACTCAACAAGTAACCCCCAATGATAATATAACTCTTTTGTCACTTTTATCAGTTTCAAATTGAGAATTTCATATCAATATCAATGACATCAGCTATACCATCTAATGATTCAATATAAAGAAAAATAACTTAATTTACAATTGTACTTCATATATTAAACAATTGTTAATCAATAGCACCGATCCAAGTGCATTTGCATTCCCATCATCATTCATCATTCATCATGGATACTAGTCACAAGGAGGGCTTCATACTTTCATCAATCCCATTGTCAACCGTGCCGATCCGGTTTGACGGGTTTACTTCGTATTACGGAAGTACACAAATGGATCCGTTCATCCAATACTACCATGCGGCCCCATGGGGATCTTAATCAAAATCATATCATAATCATCTTTACAATATTCATCATTTCTACAGTCATTTATATCAATTTCTTTGACAACTTTCCAACGTGCTTTATAAATTCTCATAGTATGATATTTCAAGCTGATTAGATCATATGAGGAATAAATTGGCTATACAATGCTTACGAAATTTATATTTTTCTAACATTAATCAAAATGAAATAATCATGACCGAATAAGACAAGTATAAGATTATACATGCTATCAATAACCATTCAACCATCTACTTATAATTTTTGTTGTATATACTATGTAAAATAAATGCATCATTACTAATAAGGTACGTATTAAAAACATGCTATGGGATAGACTACTTACCTCAGTTATCGAGATTAAGGGTATTGTGAGGGCAGCGTACAACTCTGATGGTTACCTGGCACAAGGGAAAGGAATAAACAAGAATGTAGAAGAAGGTGTAGGAGGGAGAGTGAACTAAGTCCTCAAGGTTGGGTTGGATTTTATTGAGTTCTTTCAACCCCTATTTTATAAGCATTCAATTATTTAATTTTAAAAAGAAAATCTTTAATTTAATTATAGAAATTAAAATCTGATTTATTATATCTTTAATTTAAAACAATGCTAATTTATAGTTCAGTTTTATACTCTTAAAAATATTATTTAATATTAAACAAAAATTTTGAAATTATTATAATAATAATTTTTCAATCCCAGAGCCTGATTTATTATACTCATTTTTAAGAAAACCACCCTAGTTTCAATTAGGACTCTGATTTATCAAATCCAGTATTAAAATCTTAAAACTCCAAATTTAAAATAAGTTCACAAATTAATTAAAACCAGTACCTAAATCAGAATTTAGAACACAATTTCAGATTATAAAACATACTATAAATTCAAAAAAACAGAATACAAATCATACTATAATCTAAAATAGAAACGGAATGTAAAATCATATTATAAAACAGAATATAAAATCAGGTTATAACTAACCAGAATATCAGATTAAGTTTTTAAAATATAAAACCAGAATTTAAAAATCAGAGAGTATAACAACCAGAAAATAAATCTGATATATTAAAAACATAAAATAAAAATAGGATATAAGACCAATATTATAAACCAGTATAAAACAGAATTTTAAAAATATAATTTCAGCATATAAAAATAGAATAAATCCAGGATATAAAATATCTAATCAGGTTATAAAACTAGGTTTAAATATAAACCAGAACTTCAGTATAAAACCAGAGTATATAAATCAGGATTATAAAATTAGAGTTGAAATATAAACCAATCCTTTAAAATATAACCCAGGATTTAAACCATCATTTTAATAAAAACCAGATTTATTAAAAACAAAGACAGAATATAGAACTATAAGTTTAAGGGATATAGGATTAAAATGTACGATTAGAATCTATAAATCTAGGGTTTAAAGAACTAGAAATTTAAATTGAAAAACTAAAATTTATAGGAAATAAAATACAACTCTAAAAATAAAAACATACCTTAAAGAAGGAAGAGAAAAAGAACAATTCTTGAAGACAAGAGCTTGGAGAAGATGGCTCGGTGTGGAAAAGAGAGGAGAAATAGGGCTCTATTTATAGGCTCGATTGGGTGACCGTTCTTCCCTTGAATTAACTCCGCAAGGCGTTATTGCGTTACAAAATTGAAGAAGAAGAAGAAACCGCTCATCTTTTATGGATGGGTTTTGATTTGGGATTTAAGTTGTAAGGGAAAAGTTTAGGTATATAGCTTGTATAAGTTAGAGTGTGTGTGTGTGTGCTTTGGGTTGAATTGGGTCGAGTTGAATCAAGTTGAGTCGGGTCGGTTCTAGTTAGGGTTTGGGTTCAAGAGTTTGGATCGTCACACCTGTGAACTTTAATTTGACATGGTTATGGAAGATACGAGTCTTTGCCTTTGTTGGCTTGTTTTCAACTTTTATGCATGTAATTTAGACAGGCGTTCATGTTGCTCTCAGACCCACACTGCCGCACATAAGGGGCCTTACATGGCGATCCTAGAGTGCCAACTGACGCAACCATATAATTATATAATAATGTTGAGAAATATATAATTATATAAATGCATGTTCATACATGTATAAATGTAAACAACAAATTTGCGTAGGATATAAATCTAACACAAATCAATCATAACAAATTTCCCCTCGCTAGGAGAGGGTTTTATTAAAATGGCGGACCTTACACTTCCGGGTATCGTAGTCGATTTCCCGTTAATTACATCAAAATTGAATACCTCTGATTAAAAGCTACTAAATAAAAAAAATAATGTAATTACATCTCTGAAATAAACAAAACTAAGATTCTAATTCTAAGTCTTCATCGACATCTTCAATCCGTCATGAGATAGATGGATAGCAGACTATCTTCATCGGAGATTTGAGAAATATAAAATAGGGAACGACGGATGGGAGAACTCCTCCTCCAAAAGTCGGGTCCATTTGATCGAAAAGCACGAGTCATTACTGGAGCAAGAAACTCGCGGACGAGTTTTAAAACGAATTCTTGTTCTCTGGTCTCAAAGATGACTTCGAATACCAAATCCATTTTTCGGGGAACTGATTATCAGAAGAATTATCACTTTCAGTGATAGAGTGTCTAATCATGGATTAGATATCGTCAAATTCCTTAAAATTTGATGATCATAGATGATTTTATGATGATTTTATCGTTGGATTTGATCAATATCTTAAGATTTGGTCAATGCATAGTAAATCCACCATTGGATCTCGTTACGATCTCACATTATGATCATTTGACTAAAAGTCAATGAATCCACCGTTGGATTTGATCAAAATCATAAGATCTAGTCAAAATACAATAAATCCACTGTTGGATCTCATTACAATCTCACATTATGATCGTTTGACTAAAAGTCAATCCACCATTGGATTTGATCAAAATCACAAGATCTGATCAATATGTAATAAATCTACCGTTGGATCTCATTACGATCTCACATTATGATCATTTGACTAAAATTCAATGATTCTACCATTGGATTTGATCATAATCACAAGATTTGGTCAATATATAATAAATCTACCGTTGATCTCATTATGATCGTTTGACTAAAAGTCAATAATTTCATCGTTGGATTTGACCAAATTCATAAGATCTAGTCAAAATACAATAAATCCATCGTTGGATCTCATTACGATCTCACATTATGATCGTTTGACTAAAAGTCAACGAGTCCACTGTGAAAGAATTTTCGATCTCGAGGTTAAGGTCTAAACCCTCATTTGAGGGAGTGATGATCTGAACCGCGAGGGAAACTCTAATTATCATAGGTGAATATTTTGGGTATTATAGTCCGAAATCATTCTTCGGGTTCGTGATTGCAACCCGTATGAGCATTGAATTTGTGGTTGCAATCCGAGTGTACTAGGAGTTATGCCCAGGGTCGTACCTACGTGACTTAACTATTTCTAAGTACGCAAGAGATTGGGTACGAGTCGTAACACGTAATCCCAAATTGTAACCATAAATTCCACTTAGGAGTCGTAGCTCTTATCCTAAGCGCATCTCCTTTAGGTATGGGCCGTAGCCCTTATCCTAAAAGTCTTAATCCTAAGTTACTCCTCCCGTCCACTTTAAAAGAAAATAAAAAAGAAGAAAAGAATAGTCAGAATCTCGGAGATCACCCTAAAGTTTTTTTAGAAGAGTCGGAGATATTTTCGGCAGAGCTCTCGTGTCAGAATTTTCGAATCCCTTGCAATAAGGACGGGTCTGCTATTTATAGTTTTGTGGTAGCGTCATTCTTTTCTCATAACCACCTAGGTGGATAAGTATATTTTCTATCCACCTAAGTGGATAAATAGTTTTCTATCCACCTAGGGTGGATAAGTATTTTCTATCCACTTAGGTGGATAAGTATATTTCTATCCACTGTGGATAAATATTTTTCTATCAACCTAGGGTGGATAAGTATTTTTCTATCCACCTAGGTGGATAAGTATTTTTCTATCCACCTAGGGTGGATAAGTATATTTCTATCCACTTAGGGCGGATGAGTATATTTCTATCTACCTATGGTGGATAAGTATTTTTTCTATCCACTTAGGGCGGATAAATATATTTCTATCCGCCTAGGGTGAATAAGTATTTTTCTAGCCACCTAGGTGACTACGTATATTTTCTAACCACCTAGGTGGATAAGTATTTTTTTAGTCACCTAGGTGACTACGTATATTTTTTAGCCACCTAGGTGGATAAGTATTTTTCTATCCACCTAGGGTGGATAAGTATATTTCTATCGACCCTAGGTGGATAAGTATTTTTTCTATCCACCTAGGGTGGATAAGTATATTTAAGTATTTTTCTATCGATCTAGGTGGATAAGTATTTTTCTATCCACCTATGGTGGATAAGTATTTTTCTATCCACCTAGGTGGATAAGTATTTTTCTATCCACCTAGAGTGGATAAGTATGTTTCTATCCACCTATGGTAGATAAGTATTTTTCTAGCCACCTAGGTAGCTGCGTATATTTTCTAGTCACCTACACCTAGGGTGGATAAGTATTTTTCTAGCCACCTATGTGACTACGTATATTTTCTAGTCACTTAAGTGGCTAAGTATATTTCTATCCACCTAGGGTGGATAAGTATTTTTCTATCCACCTAGGTGGATAAGTATTTTGCTAGCCACCTATGTGACTACGTATATTTTCTAGCCACTTAGGTGGCTAAGTATATTTCTATCCATCTAGGGTGGATAAATATTTTTCTATCCACCTAGGTGGATAAGTATATTTCTATCCACCTAGGGTGGATAAATATTTTTTCTATCCACTTAGGGTGGATAAGTATTTTTCTATCCACCTAGGTAGATAAGTATTTTTCTAGCCGCTTAGGTGATTACGTATATTTTCTAGTCACCTAGGTGGATAAGTATTTTTCTATCTACCTAGGGTGGATAAGTATTTTTCTAGCCACCTAGGTGACTACGTATATTTTCTAGCCACCTAGGTGGATAAGTATTTTTCGATCCACCTAGGGTGGATAAGTATTTTGTTAGTAACCTAGGTGACTACGTATATTTTCTAACCACCTAAGTGGATAAGCATTGGATAAGTATTTTTCTAGTAACCTAGGTGACTACGTATATTTTCTAGCCACTTAAGTGGATAAGTATTTTTCTATCCACCTAGGGTGAATAAGTATATTTCTATCCACCCTAGGTGGATAAGTATTTTTTCTATCCACCTAGGGTGGATAAGTATATTTCTATCCACGTAGGGTGGATAAGTATTTTTCTAGCCACCTAGGTGACTACGTATATTTTCTAGCCACCTAGGGTGGATAAGTATATTTCTATCCACCTAGGGTGGATAAGTATTTTTCTATCCACCTAAGTGGATAAGTATATTTCTATCCACCTAGGGTGGATAAGTATATTTAAGTATTTTTCTATCGACCTAGGTGGATAAGTATTTTTCTATCCACCTAGGGTTGATAAGTATATTTCTATTCACCTAGGGTGGATAAGTATTTTTCTATCCACCTAGGTCGATAAGTATTTTTCTAGCCACCTAGGTGACTACGTATATTTTCTAGCCACGTAGGTGGATAAGTATTTTCCTATCCACCTAGGGTGGATAAGTATATTTCTATCCACCTAGGGTGGATAAGTATTTTTTCTATCCACCTAGGTGGATAAGTATATTTCTATCCACCTAGGGTGGATAAGTATTTTTCTAGCCACCTATGTGACTACGTATATTTTCTAGCCACCTAGGTGGCTAAGTATATTTCTATCCACCTAGGTGGATAAGTATATTTCTATCCACCTAGGGTGGATAAGTATTTTTTCTATCCACCTAAGGTGGATAAGTATTTTTCTAGCCACTTAGGTGACTACGTATATTTTCTAGTCACCTAGGTGGATAAGTATTTTTCTATCCACCTAGGGTGGATAAGTATTTTTCTAGCCACCTAGGTGACTACGTATATTTTCTAGCCACCTAGGTGGATAAGTATTTTTTTTCTAGCCAGTTAGGTGGCTAGGTATATTTTCTATCCACCTAGATGGATAAGTATTTTTCTATCCACCTAGGTGGATAAATATTTTTTTAGCCAGCTAGGTGGCTAGGTATATTTTCTATCCACCTAGGTGGATAAGTATTTTTTCTAGCCAGCTAGGTGACTAAATATATTTTCCTAGCTACCTAGGTGGCTACGTATAATTTTCTAATAGCTAAGCATAGCTTAGTACTTTAAATCCTATTTAGATTAGGATTTGTTAAAAAAAAATTATAAATAGTCACTTTCCATAATTCATTCTATTAATTTATTCTATCTGATTTTTAAGGCTAAGTGGAAGAAAAAAAAGAGTTCTCAATTCCAATATTTTCGAGTCAACAATAAAATATATAGAAACTCAACTCGGTAAGTAAGAAACTAGTATATCTATACTAGTAAAAGGGCACATGCTATGCTTGAACAAAAAATCGTGCAATGCACGCATGTGCTATGTGCAGACATAATGGGTGCAACTCACACAGATGATACTTGAAATCAATGTATGTACCATGAGACCTATGCAAAACCCAACGCATTCAATTATTGCAGTCCTACATGCGAAAACAATGCATGTAACCTGCCTGAACTACTGAGGCGGCTTTGCGATGGACAAATTGGCAAAACGGTTAATTTAGTTATTAGAAACCTCTGTAATTTTGTTTAACTATAACCAGATTCCTGATAAGGTATTCCTCTTCCGAGGCTTGGGCCTGTAGCACAATGGAAGGTTGACAATATTACAACGTAAAGGTTGTGGGTTCAAGCCCAGCTTATTTATATAAAAAAAAAAAGCTATTCCTTTTCTGCATTGGGAAATTCAGTCATAAGTTGATCAGATATTTATTAGAGCTAGTTTCTTTTACAATTTTCCTGTCCCTTATGGTAATGAAAATAGAACTTATTAGGGCAAACATGGATGCATACATTTTAAAATTTCACTCCTTAAGTTCTTTGGAAAACTGCAAAACATTGTTTTTGGGCAATGTCACAATAACACCCCACCCAGCCCCCCACACACAACCACAAAGGGTTGTATCCAGGTTCAATTCGTGTGGGTGGGTGTGTGTGCGTGTGTGTATTTGTATGTGGAACCTATTAAAATAAACATAGATGCATAGAGTTTAAAAGCACACTCCTTTAGCTGGAAAAAAACTGCACTTTTTCTTAAAAACTGCAACACATTAGTATTATTATTATTTTTTATCAGTAACGAATCTGAAAGTATATTAAAAGAACTAGACCCAAAAAAGCGAAATACAGATAGTGAGCAACTACACAGTAACCAAAAAAGCAAGATCAAAGATACCTCACTCAACTACCCCGAAGATGCAAGCAACCCGAATGAGGAACTCACCGAAACACCCAAGCGAGGAGGAAGTGATCACATTAAGACTGCAGTAAGCTATCCCAGTGACAGCACAGTTCCTCCAAATTATCCCCTTTCTGATTGGTGGTGAATACGGTTAAGGATTTGGTGCTATAACGGTTGCTTGCCCGCGGAAGCAGCGATGGGGATAATTTGGAGGAACTGTGCTGTCACTGGGATAGCTTACTGCAGTCTTAATGTGATCACTTCCTCCTCGCTTGGGTGTTTCGGTGAGTTCCTCATTCGGGTTGCTTGCATCTTCGGGGTAGTTGAGTGAGGTATCTCTGATCTTGCTTTTTTGGTTACTGTGTAGCCTGCTTCTAAACACCCTGTTGTTCCTTTCAAGCCATAAAGCCCACAAAATAGTGTATCCCACGATCTGCCACAGATCACCCCTAAACTCCGAAAAAGAAGCCTCATCTTACTGCTCTAACAAGTCAACCACGTTCTCCGGGAACACCCAATGCATGCCAAACAGAGAGGATGACCCCCCAAACCTTGAAAGAGAAAGAACAGTGTAACAAGTTGTGACCAACCGACTCAGTACGTGACATGCACAGTAGCCATTTGTTCCTGACCATAACACCCCTTCTAATGAATTGATCTCTAGTTAGCATCCTCCCCCAGACAACGAACCAACTAAAGAAACAAATTTTGGGTGGAATTTTGAATTTCCAAAAGCGTAGCCACCCTGGCTGACTGCTTGTAGCTTCCAAACCGGCCAAAAGCTGATGATAGAAGGAGCTAACTGAGAACATCCCCTTAGCATGCCTATCCATAATCTGTTGTCTCTGCCAGCCGTATTAGGAGCCATTGATCCAAGCAATCCAAACAATCAAATGTAATCATCAAATTCCTCATCCTTGAGACCTCTCCTAGTAGCTATGTTCCAAGAAGTCGGAGTACCTCTTCTTTCCTCCACCTCCTCAATCCTAGCATCCGAGGCAGCCGCAATACGGAAAATCTGTGGGAATTCCTCACGTAACGCCCTACCACCTACTCACGGATCTTTCCAAAACAGCACCCTCTTACCATCTCCCCAGATGAATTTAATAGTAGACTTAAAGGTTTCCGACAACCTTTTGACATCTTTCCACCACGCCGAGGGATGCGAATTAAAGCTTTCGAGGGTCCAACCTTTAGAAATGGGCGTGGTGGAAAGATGAAAATCCCTATATTCTGGATACCAAGACCGCCTTTAGAAATGGGCCGGCAACAAGTCTCCCAGTTAATAAGGTGAAGCTTACTCCCAGCCTGGTCTCCCTTCCAAAGGAAGTTACGAATAACCCTTTCGAACTCCCTGATAACACTCATCGGCGCTGCATAAATAGACATATAGAAAACCGGCAACGAAGCAAGGGTGGATTTAATGAGCGTCAGTCTACCTCTAGAACTTAAAAAATTTACCTTTTCATGCCACAAGTCTTTTTCTGAAGCGAAGCATAACACCTTCCTAATCAGATGCCTTTAATTTCTTGACCCCAATAAGCAACCCTAAATACAAGAAAGGTAAGGTTTCCTAACGACAACCAAACCTACCAGTTAAATGGGTAATCAACTCATTACTGATGTTAATTCCTACCATCTTGGATTTGTGGAGGTTAACCGTTTGGCCCGAGACCGCCTCGTAAATAGTAAGTATATTAATGACATTTTGAACCCACTTATCATTTGCCCCACAGAAACCATCGTGTCATCCGCATATTGGAGATGCGAGATAAAGAGCCCATTATCCGCGAACGTAAAACCATTAAACCGATTTAACAACGACCCCTTGGTGAGGAGCTGATTTAGAGCCTCCCCCATAATGTTGAACAATAAAGGAGACAAGGGATCCCCTTGACGCAGCCCACGAGAGCTTCGAAAGAAACCCTCGGGACACCAATTGACAAGAATCGAGAATCTCGCAGATCCATAGCACCCACCCCTTAAGCCAATGTCTCCATCTCTCCCCAAACCCCATTCGACCCAAAACATAATGGAGGAACTCCCAATCAACCTTGTCATAGGCCTTTTCCATGTCTAACTTGAAGACAACCCCCTTATCCTTTCTCCTGAAGCCGGTATGAATAGTTTTGTGTACAGTAAGCGTAATATCCATCAATTCCCTCCCTGGTATAAAAGCCCCTTGAACATTAGAACTAACCGATCCTATGACCAATCTGAGACTATTTGCAAGCACCTTGTAGGTGCATCCAAGAAGATTGATAGGTTTGAAATCCCCCACAAATGAGGCTCCGTCGACATTAGGAATCAAAGAGATGAAAGTAGAGTTGGCGCTCTTCGCAATGGTCCCTGTGAAAAAAATTCCTTGAAGAAATTGAAGAAATCTGCTTTCATAGTATCCCAAATTTCTGAATGAACTCCATAGACAGCCCGCCCGGTCCTAGTGCTTTGCTCTTCCCCATGTTGAAGACAACCGACCTAATCTCCTCATCCGAAAAGGGCGACTCGAGAGCACCTCTCTTAACCTCCAAAACCATGTCAAACTGAAGACCATCTAACTTTGGCCGATTCACCCCATCACTCGAGTAGAGCTGTTTGTAGTAATTAACCGGTTGTAGCCCAATCTCTTCCTCCGAAGTAAACGAGTGTTCCCCAACTTCAACTTTTGAAATTCGATTCCGAGCCCTTCTACCATTCGCAAAATTGTGAAAGAACTTGGTATTCTCGTCCCCTTCCGGAAGCCAATGAATCTTCGATTTCTGCCTCCAAATGGTCTCCTCTTGAAGACATTTCAGATTATAGCCGATGCGGAGTGCCTTTCGAATATCCCTCTCCTCATGCAAGCCCCTTTCTTCATCAAAACCATCAAAAGTCTTGATGTCGTGCAAGAGATGCTCGTTAGCCAAGGAAACATCGCAGAAGACATCCTTGTTCCACTTCTTAACTGCTCCTTAATTCTTTTAATCTTCGAAGCGAGGATATACGTAGCTGAGCCAACAATCCCCTCCTCCCACCACATAGGCACGAGATTGCAAAAATCTTCACTCCCGATGACGGGGACACCGACATCGTAAACATCAGATATGGACATTTTCGCGTGTACCGACGTCGGAAGAAGCGGAATGGAAATAAGAACTAAGCGTAAAGACGAAGTGGCAGGATTTAAAGATGGAATTTGGGCGAATTGGAGGAACATGACCATTTCGATCGATCGAGTTTCAATTTCGATCGATCGAACTATGCCGCCAGAAAACACTATTTCTGGAGTGACATATATATATATATATATATAATTCGATCGATCGAATTTTATATTCGATTGATCGAATGTCCATTTCGATCGATCAATCGAATTCCAGCGGCGAATTTTTGATATATGTTTTTTCAATCGATCGAGTTTCACTTTCAATCGATCGAATTTCACTTTCGATCGATCGAAATCGCGCAGTTTATATTTTGTATTTTATTTTATTTTTCTAATTTCGAACTTAACTTTTAGGGGCATACTTGTCTTTTATTAATATTTGTTTTTAAGGTTTTTTTATTTATTGTAAGACCTCCTATATAAGGTCCTTAAGATAAACAATGTAATTAGTTGATGATTAATGAAAAGAGCTTTTGCTTGTGTGCTTAAGATGAGCCTTTACAAAGAGTGAATCTTCTTCCCGAGAAGGGTTTGGTGTGAAGCCAAGGGTGCGAAGCCCGCAACATCTATTTTCTATCTATCTACATCTTATTTTCTCTGCTTGTGTTGATCCCACAACCCTAACTCAGCCATCATCCTTCTGAAAATTCCAAAACCATCCATTCCAGCCGTACCTAAAATTGATTGATCAACTACACCGTTATCCTCGCCTTAGCCATTAAGCCAGCTCGCATCAAAATTCCCAGAAAACCCGTGATTCCATCCTTGAATCGTGAGCGCCCTAATATGGAAACCTAGAGTTTTATCTCTAGGATCGATCCGCGCTGCAACCTAACGGATCTAACGTCCGGACTGAACCTTGCTCGAATCATACGCGATCCTCCAATGGAATACTACGAAAGCCTAAGGTATTCGCTATATTTTAGGGCTTATTGTTTAATTTAATTTGATTCAATTTCAGCAATCAATTAATCATTGCATTCACGTAGTTTAGGGTTTCGTCCTGCGTCACCCGAGCCACACATTCTCGAATCTGAAGGGAGAAGGCCTCAATCGAGTAGAAAATATGGAGGAAAGAATGATGGGTTTATGATATCAAACCGTGGAAGGCCAGCAAATCACCTCTGTGGTCAGCGAGAGATCCAACCATCCCGTTGAGCAAAGAAACCAGTCCAATTTGCATAAAGTTGGGAGCCA
Organism: Chloranthus sessilifolius; assembly: GCA_021018995.1. Classification (NCBI taxonomy): domain Eukaryota; kingdom Viridiplantae; phylum Streptophyta; class Magnoliopsida; order Chloranthales; family Chloranthaceae; genus Chloranthus; species Chloranthus sessilifolius. The sequence continues at coordinate 115,486,166 of CM037594.1, read as the reverse complement.
TTCGTCCACGTGTATTGACTCCCCGACATCCCCGGATCAATCAAAGCACATTCCTTAATAAAGTCTTCAAAGGAGGACATCGCTCTTCTATCCACTCTTCCCCCATTTTTTTCTTCCGGCCTTCGGATAATATTAAAATCTCCCCCACACACCATGACGCGGTCCATCTGTTACACGACGCACTAAGCTCTTTAAAGAAATCATCCTAGCGCTCGTCCAAATTAGGCCCATAAACACCCGAAAACTTAATTTACAATAACCTAATAGCCCTTTTTTTGGCTAATACTTAATGGCAAATAAGGACACATGTTGATGCAGGAAGAGTTGCACGCTAACCCTAAAATAACGTAAATCCCGCACGATAGGGGTTAGGGTTCTCAATCTTCAATTAAAACAAAAAATAAAAGACAAATAAGATAGAAGATCTTTAGATTCGCTCTAAAGATGCTTGTAGGCTTCATACCAACGATAGCTTTGAAAAATCATTCCTCAAAAGCGAAAACTCTTCGCAAGTTTTCTAGAAAGATTCACTCTTTCACAAGATGCACAAAAACAACTTAATTTTCAATTAATCATTAACTCCTTAAAATTGTAGTTACAATCCCTTTATATAGGCAAACAATACCCTAATTAAGTATATAATCGAAATTAGAAAAACTTCTAATCTAAAAAGGAAACTAAAGCCTAAATTTTCGAGTGAGACTAGGCCTCGTGTGTCACTTCCGTGTAAAGTCGCTCGAGCGAGCTTGGTTGTCGCTCGAGCGAGTCTTCAAAATTTCCCACGCCAACTTTCTTTGATTCTTGCTGGAGCGGGAATCAGTGTCGCTCTAGCGAGTTTGGGTAGAGTGTTTTGGCTCAACTCATCGTCGATCTCGCTCGAGCAGGAACCAGTGTCGCTCTAGCAAGTCTGGGCAGAGACTCGTGCCCCTTGCCTGCCCAACTTTACTTCACGGGCTGTTTGAAAGCCTATCTATGGGTCCACTTTTTCCTTGTTGACTCTCTTCGTTTGACCTGACCACGATCCAAACATGTAGATCTAAATTCTGCATCACATGTCCTCTCCTTTTTTGTTGTTGTGCTGCTAAGTTACCAAGTGTTAGATATCCTATTTGAAGTGTGTATAACTAACCCACAACTACCAAAGCACAATCACTTTAACAACTTAGAAAAAATCAACTAACTCTCCACATAGAAAGTGATACAATACCACCCTTGTACTTTATATATCTGACAAATAAATGATACAAATACAACTCACATACATCATAAATCTCAATAAATCCTGCACGACAGATATGAACACAAATCACTTTAGACACTGATTTAATGTGTTCATAATGTGTCTGACAGATTGACACAACAAAGTTCTGTACATTTAATGATCTGGGTGGGCTTGATATATGTAATCTATCATGACAAAAATGCCTTTAAACTTAAAATTTTGGTTTCCTTCTGGTCTTCTTAAGAAGAGACAGCGTGCTATAGGGAAAATGTAAATGGAAATGAGGCCAATATATCCATTTGAATCGTATAACGTGTAAGGGAATTTTCACCTCTCTTAATTCCTTTTTTCTCCCTTCTATCCATTACTCACTAGTGGCGGGTTTCCTTGTTCTTATATTTATTACTGTTATATTTTCATTTTCTGGAAAAAAATGTAGCAAATTAATGCATGCACGCTTGTATGATACATATATATTGCTAGGCGTGCTTGTATGTTATAGATGAGCATCTCAGGCCACAATAGGTGTTCGTTTGAGATAGTATTTTGTACCGTTATCTATCTAGATATTTCATGTTGAAAGTTTACATAATTTACTTTCAAGGATCAAATCACAATAGGTGTTCGTTTGAGATGGTATTTAAGCAGACATTTATACTCTCCTGCTATCTTATATTATCAGTGCTATAGGTTTTAAGTATAAAAAATCAAATAATTTTTTCATTGGTGAAAATATTAAGTTGATCAAAAGCTATTTTCATAAATTAACAACAAATCAGAGCATACACATTACAGTATCTAAATTTTAGCACCAGAAATTCGTAAACATATGTTTAAGTATCATCATAGGTTTATGCCATAAGTTTGCTTTGTATGATCACCTCTTTCTTTTATAAACTATGTACAAAATAAAATCTGTCATATGATCCTACTGTTTCCAGAAAGGAATAAAGTATCAGCCAATACCGACGCGTGTCCGCATCTGGCCATGCCGATACTGACTGAAACGTATTGTATCAGTTTCTGCATCTACCGATATGGTGGCCGATACAGAGATTTAATCCCATGCTTTCCAGATCGTTACACCTGTTTTTTGATGATATATCTAGTTTTGATACCTACCCATCATAGAGTGTGTAAACTGCTTCTTATTACCATTAATTTCAGCTGTTTTGCTATCTAATGCCATTTCAATTCTGTTAATGATAACAGGAAAGAAATGTGGATCCAAAGCTTCAGGATTCGGAGCCTCCAACTCCGCTCTCAGTCATGAAGATGGGATTCAGGTTGCTTTAAAGCTTCATGTAGCTAGAAACATTAGTTGACTAGACAATTTGGAACCAAACTTGCAACTTGTAGCTATTAATTTGTACATCTTGCTGTATCATCATCATCATAGCCCTAATTTTCACGTATTGCTGCATGTGTTAAATAAATATAAAATTAAATCTTGTGAAGTTTATTTTTTGTTTGTGGTGCTAAGAAGCTTTTTACTCGCCTTGGTTACTATATAGAAGCATATTAAGATATCTTTCTAGTACTAGCTGGAAGATTTTTGTAAGAGAAGATTTGTTAAGAGAATTGAGATGTTTCTAGGTTTTCAGTTGAATAATAATACACACATGATGTGTAATTTACGGCATAAAATATTTTACTCCTGACACTCAATGCACAGGTCATAAATTTTATTTTATTTTTGCTAAGTTGTACAGGTTATATACATAACAAAGCAATACTGAAAAAAAAAACAGAACAAAGCAATACCCAACAAAACTTAACAAACTAGAAGTTTCTCTAGACCTAAGGTTAGGTATTTTAAAATATTTCTTAAGACAGCGTTCTAAATATCATCTAGATTACCACAAGTGTGACACTAGTTCAAATTTCAAAAAATAAAATTGCATTCCTCTTAGATGGAGTTCATAACTATGCATTAAGCGTCATGAGGGGGTTTCTACGATTCAGGCTTGGCATCCACCTTCTGAGTCCCCCTCCATGATGATCTTTGCAAACCATCACCATCCACAAGGGACTGCTGATTATAGTTCTTGAATCTCCTACCCGGAGGGGGATGCCTTTGTTGAAGATACCAATAACACGCTGTTTTTCAAAATGATCTTTGCATTCCTCTTAGACGGGGTTCATAACTGGGCAGGAAGCATCACGAGGAGTTCCTATGGTTCAGGCTTGGCGTCCACGTTCTGGGCCCCCTCCATGAAAATCGTTGCAATCCATCACCATCAGAAAAGGGCCTGGTGATTATAACACCTGAATGTTCTGCCCCAACGCTGTCAACCCTTGGCCAAATGATCCCCTGCTTGTTTATCAACAGTAGTTTTTGCTGTGTCATTGTAATTACATCAGAGCTGTCTCCTGTACTTGACTTTTCCAACCTTCCTTTTCACTCCTTTTGGCTGACAACCAAATTGATTACATATTTTCCAAAAGCCAAAGTTTAGATTATCACACCTCAAGCACACCCAGTCATCCGTTTAATAGTAGTCCCATGCCGAAATGGTTTATTTCCATTGAAACCACTGTATCCAGAAAACTTACCATCACTGCCAGAGCGTACATGATGAGGCTCATGTATATGGTTCACAAGAAAGCAGCAATCAAACCATTGAAAACAGTGATATGTTCACCAATTCACCATAATCGAGCAAATGTAGTGTTTCGAATTTTCTGTCACCCATATCTAATAAATATTGTCCTTATATTCATCAATCCCATGATTTGTTGAAAGTGACAACTCTCATTTTCTGTTTTCTGTACCTAGAGCCCTATAGTTGTAATGTTATTATAAATAACATTCGGCATACAGTTACAGTCTATGCGTACCTAGTGGTCTCGCGAGAAGCCTTTATCCAAGTCACAACTACATGTCACATAGAAAACCTATATGGGATTCATGGTGAGGGACACATCTGAGTCACCTCAGATCACTAAAAGCACTGGTCGACATGATAGGTAAACCATGCAAAGCTTACATCCTAGCAGTCTTGAGGTTATATGTTAGTTCCTCTAAGAGATAGGTTAATCACAACTGCCCAACCCATGATATGATGTACAAACTCATGCTAGCTATTAGTAATGGGAAATCTCCATACCCTTAGTAATAATAATGCATTCTATATCACTTCAGAAGCCCAAAAACAGGACGTCATTGATAATCAAGCCAAAATAACCAATCAATGACATAGCATAAAGAAAAAAAAGCCTTCACTGGCCCTGATCTCCTACACAAACACTTCCATTTTTCATCTTAAGCTAGTCTAAGTTGTGGGACTTACCTTTTGGTAGCGCTTAGTGAGAGCGTCAACAATCTGCAACCTTGATGGAATATAACCCATTATAATATTTGAACAACATGCTGGTCACGAATTCTTTCTCTGGTCACGGATTCTTTCTCAAGGGACTCCTCAAATTAACTTCCCTTTTCAGAGTCTTCTCAAAGTTACGAATTTTGCATTGCAAATGTTAATAGTCATGAATAACATTAGCCTTAGGATCTATCATACTGATAATAAGAGAACAGATATGGACATGGATAGGAGGAGCAGAATGCAATTGTGTTTCCAATAATCTAGGACATGGATGCAGATGTAGGTGTCCCTTTTATGTTCATATAATATCTTACAGTATATACAAATATGTTTTATATTTCTGTTTTGTAGGCGTACACTGTCGTTACAACATGCATTATAATATAGTTAAATTGCAGCCTACAAGTATCCTAAAGTGTTGAGTACTAGTATCGGTACTGATTCAGTAGTGTCCAGGTATCAGAGTTCATTTTTTCCTCTCATGCAAGTTTCACCTGCAGAGACCGTGGTAGCATGGAGGACCCAGATGGGACACTGGCAAGTGTCGCTCAGTGCATTGAGTCGTTGCGGCGAAGTTCTTCAACAGTGCAAGAGAAAGAGAACTCTTTGAAGCAGTTGGAAGACCTTATTGCTACTCGTGACACTGCTTTTGGTGCTGTTGGTTCTCACTCTCAGGCAGTTCCAATACTTGTTTCTCTTCTCCGTTCAGGATCATTTGGAGTAAAGATACAGGCTGCTATCGTTTTGGGATCTCTTTGTAAGGAGGATGAACTAAGGGTAAAAGTGTTACTTGGGGGTTGCATTCCACCATTGCTTGGCCTTCTAAAATCCAGCTCAACAGAAGGCCAACTTGCAGCTGCAAAGGCTATCTACGCTGTTTCTCAAGGTGGTGTAAAGGATCATGTTGGATCAAAGATCTTCTCGACCGAAGGAGTTGTGCCTGTGCTTTGGGAGCAGCTACAAAATGGGCTCAAAATTGAGAACTTTGTCGATAATCTACTGACTGGAGCTTTAAGAAACTTGTCTATCAGTACTGAGGGGTTTTGGTCTGCGACAATAGAAGCAGGAGTGGATATTCTTGTAAAATTGCTTGCAATGGGGAAATCTACTACTCAAGCAAATGTTTGCTTTCTTCTTGCATGCATGATGACAGAAGAACCATCAGTTTGTTTGAAGATCTTAGCTGCAGGAGCTACTAAGCAGCTACTCAAACTACTGGGTACTGGTAATGAAGCCTCTGTTAGAGCAGAATCTGCTGGTGCTCTTAAGTCTCTTTCTGCACAGTGTAAAGAAGCACGGCAGGAGATAGCTAATTTTAATGGGATCCCTGCTTTGATAAATGCTACGATAGCCCCATCAAAAGAATTCATGCAAGGTGAGTATGCCCAAGCACTGCAGGAAAATGCAATGTGTGCTCTTGCAAATATCTCAGGTGGTTTATCATATGTCATCGCAAGCCTTGGCCAAAGCCTCAAGTCATGCACTTCACATATGCAGATTGCAGACACATTGGGTGCTCTAGCTTCTGCTCTTATGATATATGATATCAAAGATGAATCTATTAGAGCATCAGATCCTATGATTATTGAGCAGATTTTGACCAAACAGTTTAAACCACAGTTGCAATTTCTTGTGCTGGAACGTACAATAGAAGCCCTAGCCACCTTGTACGGAAACACTGTACTCTCAAAGAAATTAAAAAATTCAGATGCAAAGCGCTTGCTTGTTGGTCTGATTACCATGGCAACCAATGAGGTTCAGGATGAGCTTATAAGAACTTTGCTCATACTTTGCAGCAATGAAGGTTCTCTTTGGCGTGCACTTCAAGGTCGTGAAGGGGTTCAGCTGTTAATATCTCTTCTTGGCCTTTCATCAGAGCAACAACAGGAATGTGCAGTTGCTTTGCTTTGCCTTTTATCAGATGAAAATGATGAAAGTAAATGGGCTATCACCGCTGCTGGTGGCATTCCTCCTCTTGTTCAAATTCTAGAAGCAGGATCTGCAAAAGCCAAGGAAGATTCCGCAACTATCCTTGGAAATCTCTGTACCCACAGCGAAGATATACGGGCATGTGTCGAAAGCGCCGATGCTGTTCCTGCTTTATTATGGTTGCTGAAAAATGGAAGCCAAAATGGGAAAGAGATTGCAGCAAAGACATTGAACCATCTTATTCATAAATCAGATACAGGGACCATCAGCCAACTCACTTCTTTACTAACTAGTGATCTACCAGAGTCAAAAATTTTTGTTTTGGATTCTCTGAGAAGTTTGCTTTCTGCTGTCCCTTTGAGTGATATATTGCATGAAGGGAGTGCTGCGAATGATGCGATTGAAACAATGATAAAAATTTTAAGCTCCACAAAGGAGGAGACTCAAGCTAAGTCGGCGTCAGCTCTTGCAGGACTCTTTGATTGCCGGAAAGACTTAAGAGAAAGCAATATTGCTGTTAAGGCTCTTTGGTCAGCCATGAAGCTGCTCAATGTGGATTCTGAAATGATCTTAATAGAGTCTTCACACTGCCTTTCCTCCATTTTCCTTTCGATCAAACAAAACAGGGATGTAGCTAGTGTTGGTAGAGATTCATTGGCTCCATTAGTTGTGCTTGCTAATTCTTCTGTTCTAGAAGTTGCGGAACAGGCCACACGGGCTTTGGCTAATCTTCTATTGGATAGTGAAGTTTCAGAGCAAGCATATCCTGAAGAGATTATTTTACCTGTCACCAGGGTGTTGCGTGATGGTTCGATTGATGGAAGAACCCATGCTGCTGCAGCAATTGCTCGTCTTCTTCACTGTCGCCCAGTAGATCATGTGTTATCTGATATTGTAAATTGTGCTGGTACGGTGCTTGCACTTGTTTCTCTTCTGGAATCTGCTAGCATAGAAGCTGTTGCCACATCAGAAGCACTTGATGCACTTTCCCTGTTGTCTAGGTCGAAAGGTGCTAGTGGCCATATCAAGTCTGCTTGGGCAGTTCTTGCTGAATTTCCTAACACAGTTGCCCCTCTAGTTTCATGTATAGCTGATGGAACACCCTTGTTGCAGGACAAAGCAATAGAAATTTTGTCCAGACTTTGCCGAGATCAACCTGTTATTCTGGGGGATGCAATAGCTAGCACCTCTGGGTGCATTTCTTCGATAGCAAAACAGGTAATTAGTTCAAAACACATGAAGGTCAAAGTTGGAGGAACAGCGCTTCTAATATGTACTGCAAAAGAGCATCACCAAAAGATGGTAGAAGTTTTGAATGCATCAAACATGTGCACCCATCTCATTCATTCTCTTGTTGAAATGCTCAATCCTCAGCAAACAATTTCTTCCATAGACGATGAGGATAAAGAAAACAAGGACATAAGCATTTTCAGGAATGCTAAAGATCAAAATAGATATTGTGAAACTGACAGTAGCAGATCAGTGATTTTTGGTGAAGCTCTAGCTGTATGGCTTCTTACTGTCATATCATGTCATGATAACAAAAGTAAAGTTGCCATTATGGAGGCTGGAGCAGTTGAAGTTCTCATTGATAAGATCTCTCAATATTTATTCCAAGCTACACAGGTAATTCACATTATCTTATTGTATTTTGTTTCTCATTTTTTAAGCAGAAAGCTATAATTTTCATTGATTGGGTACGGCGATTTGTGTTGTCCACAGTTTTAGTTGTTTATTCATTTTCACTAGAGTATTTATATTTTTCATGATTCATTAAGTGCATATTATCATTGTAGACTTACGTTTTAATTCTGCAGAGCGATTCTAAAGAAGATAGCAGTACATGGGTTTGTGCTTTACTGCTCGCAGTTTTATTTCAAGACAGAGATATCATTCGGGCACATGCAACCATGCGATCCATTCCCACGCTAGTTAATCTGTTGAAGTCAGAGGAGTCTACAAACAGATATTTTTCAGCCCAAGCACTGACCAGTCTTGTCTGCAATGGTAGCAGAGGAACTCTTCTTGCTGTAGCCAATACAGGGGCGCCTGTTGGGCTTATTTCTTTACTTGGCTGTGCTGATGCTGATATATCAGACCTTCTGGAATTGTCAGAAGAATTTATTTTGGTGCGAAATCCAGAGCAAGTTGCTCTTGAGAGATTGTTTAGAGTTGATGACATTAGAAATGGTGCAACATCTCGAAAAGCAATACCTGCACTCGTTGATTTACTCAAACCAATTCCGGACAGACCCGGTGCACCTATTCTAGCCCTTGGACTTTTGACTCAGCTAGCAAAAGATAGCCCCTCAAACAAGCTTGTAATGGTTGAAGCTGGGGCTATAGAGGCATTGACCAAGTATCTTTCTCTTGGTCCACAAGACGTAACAGAAGAAGCTACTGCAGATTTATTGGGAATTCTATTCAGCAGTGCTGAAATAAGGAGACATGAGGCTGCATTTGGTGCTGTCAATCAGCTTGTGGCAGTTCTACGTCTAGGTGGAAGAGGTTCTAGATATAGTGCAGCTAAAGCATTAGAGAGTTTGTTTTCCTCAGACCACATAAGAAATGGAGAAACAGCTAGGCAAGCTGTTCAACCCTTGGTAGAGGTTCTCAACACTGGAATGGAAAGGGAGCAACATGCTGCTATAGCTGCACTGGTTGGTTTATTGAGTGAAAGTCCAGCGAGGGCCCTTGCTGTTGCAGATGTTGAAATGAATGCGGTTGATGTCCTTTGCCGTATTCTATCCTCAAGTTGTTCAATAGAGCTGAAAGGAGAAGCTGCAGAGCTGTGTTGTGTGCTTTTTGGAAATACGAGAATTCGGTCTACAATGGCTGCAGCTCGCTGTGTGGAGCCTTTGGTGTCTCTTCTTTTAACTGAGTTCAGCCCTGCTCAACACTCGGCAGTTCGTGCTCTAGATAAACTGTTGGATGACGAACAATTAGCTGAACTAGTTGCTGCACATGGTGCTGTGGTTCCTTTTGTGGGTCTTTTATTTGGTAAAAATTACACACTTCATGAGGCCATTTCGAGAGCTTTAGTGAAGCTAGGAAAAGACAGGCCAGCTTGTAAGGTGGACATGGTGAAAGCTTGGGTCATTGAGAGCGTACTCAATATCCTTAATGAAGCTCCTGATTTTCTCTGTGCAGCTTTTGCAGAATTGCTTCGAATTTTGACCAACAATACTAGCATTGCAAAGGGTTCATCTGCAGCCAAAGTTGTTGAGCCCCTTTTCATATTGTTAACAAGGCCAGAGTTTGGTCCAGATGGACAACACAGTACTTTACAGGTTCTTGTGAATATATTGGAACATTCCCAGTGTCGTGCTGACTATAGTTTGACTCCTCACCAGGCCATTGAACCACTTATCACTTTACTGGATTCGCCAATTCAAGCAGTTCAACAGTTAGCAGCTGAACTCCTCTCCCATCTTCTCTTGGAAGAACATTTACAAAAAGACACAACAAATCAGCAAGCAATTGGTCCCTTGATTCGAGTTCTTGGGTCTGGGATACACATTCTACAGCAGAAAGCTATGAAAGCTCTCATTAGTATCACACTGACTTGGCCGAATGAAATTGCAAAAGAGGGTGGTGTCGCTGAACTGTCTAAAATGATATTGCAAACTGACCCTCCTTTGCCTCATGCCTTGTGGGAATCCGCTGCTTCTGTTTTATCTAGCATTCTTCAATTTAGTTCTGAATATCATTTGGAGGTTCCTGTCGCTGTTTTAGTAAGGTTACTTCGTTCTGGCACAGAAAGCACCGTAGTTGGTGCATTGAATGCGCTGCTTGTTTTGGAAAGTGATGATGCAACCAGCTCCGAATCAATGGTTGAAAGTGGTGCTATTGAAGCACTTTTAGAACTTCTAAGGTGTCACCAATGTGAAGAAACTGCAGCAAGATTACTCGAATCATTGCTGAACAATGTGAAGATAAGAGAAACAAAAGCTGCTAAATCTGCCATTTCGCCACTGTCCCAATACCTTTTGGATCCACAAACACAAGCTCAGCAGGCAAGATTGCTAGCAACTCTTGCTCTTGGCGATCTTTTCCAGAATGAGGGTCTCGCTCGAACTACAGATGCTGTTTCAGCATGTCGAGCTCTGGTGAATTTGCTCGAAGATCAACCAACCGAAGAAATGAAAGTGGTAGCCATATGCGCCTTGCAAAACCTTGTAATGTACAGCCGATCCAATAAAAGAGCAGTTGCAGAAGCTGGAGGTGTTCAGGTTGTCCTGGACCTCATTGGTTCTAGTAATCCAGATACATCAGTTCAGGCTGTAATGTTTATTAAACTTCTCTTCTCAAACAATACTATTCAGGAGTATGCTTCTAGTGAAACAGTGAGGTCAATAACTGGTACGTTCTTATCTATTTAGAGCACCTTTTTTACTGTTAAATGCTACTTGGTGTATGGGTTCCTTGTGTGGTTCTGGACTGTTTTAGGCTTGATGTGGGGGGCATATCTATTGTTTATTGCTGTGTTGGCTTCCTGCCAACATTAGATACAAAATAATAAGATCCAAGCATACAAACTAATCTTCTTGGTTTTTTTACTAGGTAAACTTGCTGATCTGGGCCTTGTTTTATTATTATAAACTTCTCCTACAGTGGATAGCGGCCTTTAAATGTCATTCCATAATTTGTTGTTATGTGTCTTAATATGTGATCTAGATTATTAAGTTGTCATGATTACTGTTGACTTGAAAATTTTGGAATTGGGAACTCTTTCTTCTTCCACTTAGCCTTAAAAATCAGATAGAATAAATTAATAGAAGGAATTAGGAAAAGAGACTATTTATAGTTTTCTTTTTTAACAAATCCTACTCTAAATAGAATTTAAAGTCCTAAGCTATGTCAGATACCTAGGTGGCTAGAAAAATATGCTTAGCCACCTAGGTAGCTAGAAAAATATACGTAGCCACCTAGGTGGCTAGAAAATATATTTAGCCACCTAGGTGATTAGAAAAATATACGTAACCACCTAGGTGGCTAGCTAGAAAAATACTTATCCACCTAGGTAGATAGAAAAATACTTATCCACCTAGGTGGATAGAAAATATAACTAGCCACCTAGTTGGCTAGAAAAATACTTATCCACCTAGGTGGATAAAAAAATACTTATCCACCTAAGTGGCTAGAAAATATACGTAGTCACTTAGGTGGATAGAAAAAATACTTATCCACCTAGGTAGCTAGAAAAATACTTATCCACCTAGGTGGATAGAAATTATATATAGTCACCTAGCTGGCTAGAAAAATATTTATCCACCTAGGTGGATAGAAAAATACTTATCCACCTAGGTGAATAAAAAATATACCTAGCCACCTAGCTAGCTAGAAAAATACTTATCCACCTAGGTAGATAAGTATTTTTCTATCCACCTAGGTGGATAAAAAATATACCTAGCTACCTAGCTGGCTAGAAAAAATACTTATCCACCTAGGTAGACAGAAAAATACTTATCCACCTAGGTGGCTAGAAAATATATCTAGCCACCTAACTGGCTAAAAAAAATACTTATCCACCTAGGTGGCTAGAAAAATACTTATCCACCTAGGTGGCTAGAAAATATACGTAGCCACCTAGGTCATAGAAAAATATTTATCCACCTAGGTGGATAGAAAATATATCTAACCACCTAGCTGGCTAGAAAAATACTTATCTACCTAGGTGGATAGAAAAATACTTATCCACTTAGGTGGATAGAAAATATACCTAGCCACCTAGTTGGCTAGAAAAATACTTATCCACCTAGGTAGATAGAAAATATACGTAGTCACCTAGGTGGCTAGAAAAATACTTATCCACCTAGGCGGATAGAAAATATACCTAGCCACCTAACTGGCTAAAAAATACTTATCCACCTAGGTGGATAGAAAATATACGTAGTCATGTAGGTGACTAGAAAAATACTTATCCACCTAGGTGGATAGAAAATATACGTAGCCACCTAGGTCATAGAAAAATACTTATCCACCTAGGTGGATAGAAAATATACCTAGCCACCTAGCTGGCTTGAAAAATACTTATCTACCTAGGTGGATAGAAAAATACTTATCTACCTAGGCGGATAGAAAATATACCTAGCCACCTAGCTGGCTAAAAAATACTTATCCACCTAGGTGGATAGAAAAATACTTATCCACCCAGGCGGATAGAAAATATACGTAGTCACGTAGGTGGCTAGAAAAATACTTATCCACCTAGGTGGATAGAAAATATACCTAGCCACCTAGCTGGCTAGAAAAATACTTATCCACCTAGGTGGATATAAAAATACTTATCCACCTAGGTGGCTTGAAAAATATACTTAGCCACCTAGCTGGCTAGAAAAATACTCATCCACCTTGGTGGATAGAAAAATACTTATCTACTTAGGTGGCTAGAAAATATACTTAGCCACCTAGCTGGCTAGAAAAATACTTATCCACCTAGGTGGCTAGAAAATATACCTAGCCACCTAGCTGACTAGAAAAATACTTATCCACCTAGGTGGATAGAAAAATACTTATCCACCTAGGTGGATAGAAAAACACTTAGCCACCTAGGTGGCTATAAACATACTTAGCCACCTAGGCGGTTATAAGAAAAGAATGACATACGTGAGAAGGATCTTTCTCAATCTACGTGAAGATGAAAACTTACGCAGCTCTCTCAACCGTTCATTTCATGAAAACCTTACGGGAACCATAGGGTCGTAACTTCTATAACCGCTACCATAAATCTATAAATAGCAGACCTGTCCTCATTGCAATGGATCCAAAAATTCTGACACGAGAGCTCTGCCGAAAATATCTCCGACTCTTCTAAAAAAGGCTTTAGGGTATCTCCGAGATTCTAACTATTCTTTTCTTCTTTTTTTTTTTTTTAAAAAAAAAAAGTGGACGGGAGGAATAAGTTAGGATTAAGACTTTTAGGATAAGGGCTATGACCCTTACCTAAAGGAGATACGCTTAGGATAAGAGCTACGGCTCCTCCTAAGTAGGATTTATGGTTGCAATTTGGGATTACGCGTTACGACTAGTACCCAATCTCTTGCGTACTTAGAAATAGTTAAGCCACGTGGGTACGACCTTAGGCATAACTCCTAGTACACTCGGATTGCAACCACAAATTCAATGCTCATATGGGTTGCAATCACAAACCTGAAGAATGATTTCGGACTATAATACCCAAAATATTCACCTATGATAATTAGAGTTTTCCTCGCGGTTCGGATCATCACTCCCTCAAATGAGGATTTGGACCTTAACCTCGAGATCGAAAATTCTTTCACAGTGGACCCGTTGACTTTTAGTCAAAACGATCATAATATGAGATCGTAACGAGATTTGACGGTGGATTTATCGCATATTGACTAGATCTTATAAATTTGGTCAAATCTAACGGTGGACACGTTGACTTTTAGTCAAGCGATCATAATGTGAGATCGTAATGAGATCCAACGGTAGATTTATTGTATTTTGACTAGATCTTGTGATTTTGGTCAAATCCAACAATAGAATTATTGACTTAGTCAAACGATCAAAATGAGATCCAACGGTAGATTTATTGTATATTGACAAGATCTTGTGATTGTGGTCAAATCCAACAGTCGAATCATTAACTTTTAGTCAAACAATCATAATGTGAGATCGTAACGAGATCCAACGATGGATTTATTATATATTGACCATATCTTGTGATTGTGGTCAAATCCAACGGTGGAATCATTAACTTTTAGTCAAACGATCATAATATGTGATCGTAATGAGATCTAACGGTAGATTTATTGCATATTGATCAGATCTTGTGATTTTGATCAAATCCAATGGTGGATTCATTGACTTTTAGTCAAATGATCATAATGTGAGATCGTAACGAGATCCAACGGTGGATTTACTATGCATTGACTAAATCTTAAAATATTGATTAAATCCAATGGTACAATCATTATAAAATCATCTATGATCATCAAATTTTAAGGAATTTGACGATATCTAACTCATGATTAGACACCCTATCACTAAGAGTGATAACTCTTCTGATAATCAGTTGCCCGAAAAATGGATTTGGTATTCGAACTCATCTTTGAGACTAGAGAACAAGAATTCGTTTTAAGACTCGTCCACGAGTTTCTTGCTCCAGTAATGACTCGTGCTTTTCGATCAAATGGACCCGGCTTTTGGAGGAGGGGTTCTCCCATCCGTCGTCCCCTATTTTATATTTCTCAAATCTCCGATGAAGATAGTCTGCTATCCATCTATCTCATGATGGATTGAAGACGTCGATGAAGACTTAGAATTAGAATCTTAGTTTTGTTTATTTCAGAGATGTAATTACATTATTTTTTATTTAGTAGCTTTTAATCAGAGGTATTCAATTTTGATGTAATTAACTGGGAATCGACTGCGATACTCGGAAGTGTAAGGTCCGCCATTTTAATAAAACCCTCTCCTAGCGAGGGGAAATTTGTTATGATTGATTTGTGTTAGATTTATATCCTACGCAAATTTGTTGTTTACAATTACGAACTATGTTAAATTGTTTTGGATGTTGATTTCAAACGTCACTTGTTTGGAATTTATGTGAGCCTCTGTTTGATGTTTTCAAAAACTATCCAACAATGTTAATAGGCATTTCATGTGAATGCAAATTGCCAGCTCAAGTAAACAGTACAATATCTAGGTCTATTAATCCAAGACAGCAGGCTAATAACAAGAATACATATAACTATGAATATATATATATATATATATATGATAAACAAAACAAATATAGGATGTCCTGGATCTTTTTCCAGGTCTCTCCTTGGGAGGCTTCCGGTGGCACAGCCTTGGACCTCTATGTGGAATAGAAGGACCCTTATTAGAGTAAAATTTTTAACTTGGGAAA
The DNA here is from genome assembly GCA_021018995.1 of Chloranthus sessilifolius. Classification (NCBI taxonomy): domain Eukaryota; kingdom Viridiplantae; phylum Streptophyta; class Magnoliopsida; order Chloranthales; family Chloranthaceae; genus Chloranthus; species Chloranthus sessilifolius. The sequence continues at coordinate 115,470,808 of CM037594.1, read as the reverse complement.
TAGCTTGGGTTGAGTGTTGAATTGTGTGCAACTTAGAAAGTGGGGGAATGACGTCTCAGTAGCTTGTAGGTTCTGTAGGGAGACGGATGAGACGGTCGAGCATTTATTCCATAGACGTGAGTTTGTGTCTTTGTGGGATTTATTTCTTGTATGAGATTTGTGGATGTTTGGGAGTCTTGGACAGCAGTGCTCTCTGGTTGGCTGAAGCCTGGAATCACCTTTTCCGGGAAATTTGGGATTCATCTGGAATACGTTGTCTTTAGCGATCTTCTGGGAAATCTAGAAAGAACACAATAAATGGATTTTCGCAAATAAATTCCAGAATCTTAGATCTTTTGAAAATGCGATTATTGATGACTTATGCTGGTGTTGTACATCTGGCTATGCGGAAGAGGTGCCCCTTCAATGGCTAATAACCTATTAGAATGAGAGCTTCTTGCTTCCCCTCCATGATCTGCTGTAATTTCGCTTCTTTTAATGGAATTATGGGTTAATGTGATCAAAAAACATTTTGGTGATTAGTGCTAAGGATTTAAAATACATGATTGCTAACTTTTAATTGAGGGCTTGTAGCGAACTGGTTTAGAAATATAACAAGCAACCTAAAAGAAGAATGTACTCTATGGGGCACACTGATTTTCATATTCCCCATCAAACTGGAGAATATACAAGGGTGCTCCCACTGTTTGCTTCTCTGTCTCCCGCCCAACCCTGTTTGACAACTTACCGAGAAAAATGTTGGCTTGCCTTATTTAAGGGCCTGGCAGCCTGAAGTTTGGTAGGAGAATATTTACTGGTCAATCCAAGCCTCGTCTTCTCATGGACCATAGGCTAATCCATATCAGCGTGCTAGATATTTGCTGTTTTGTTTAACTTATGGCATTCAACTCCATAAAGATAGTTATTCCACAAATTTATGGCTCACTTATTCTTGCACACAAAATCTTGGGTGCAAGAGCAAAGGGTGAGAACAAAAACATTGCTAAAGGAAAAGAAACTATCTAAGCTATTTACAAGTTTGTGCTGCCATCTGTTATTTGGAAGGGATTAACTCCACTTACCATCCAGTCTGTTGAGATAACACTGTCACCGTCCCAAACGTGACACACACTTCTGACCAATCCAAATTGTGCAAATGGCAGGAAATCATTTGAGCTGAACTCAGCTAAAAAATCATGATCATTAGAGGAGCAATACCATCCGATCGTAGCACTTCAATATGGTCCCTACTGGAAACATGAAGAACGGTCCTTATTAACGTGCTATGATCTGATGTTTCAAATCCTCTGATTGTGATAACTTTTGGGCTGAGTTAGAATGTCAATGTGTTGGTCTATTGACTGTTTTCCAATGGATAATGAACTTTACCGTATGATGTTCTAATAAATATGATGTTATCATTTGCTCTTTGTAGTCTCCAATCGGTTTGTATGTTGGTTGTGCAGCTGCTATAGAAAAAGAGTTATGGGCGACTGGGAGTGCAAATGAGGAGTACTTGAAAGCTCTAAATGCATTGTTCAGCAACTTCCCACGTTTGAGAGCCACTGAGCCAGCCACTCTTAGTATTCCCCATCTTGTTACATCCCTTAAAACTGGAGCAGAGGCAACTCAAGAAGCAGCATTGGATTCACTTTTCCTTCTTAGGCAAGCTTGGTCAGCATGCCCAGCCGAAGTCTCTAAAGCTCAATCGGTTTCTGTAGCAGAAGCAATTCCTTTGCTGCAATATTTGATTCAATCTGGCCCTCCTCGGTTTCAGGAGAAGGCAGAGCTCCTTTTGCAGTGTCTGCCAGGGACATTAATGGTGATTATCAAGCGAGGCAACAATTTGAAGCAGTCGGTGGGAAACCCAAGTGTGTATTGCAAGGTCACACTTGGCAATACTCCACCTAGGCTAACTAAGGTATGGCATGGCAACGAACTAGTTAGTTTCCTTTTTCTTATTTTTTTAGTTGGAAACAGTTCAGTCCTGCCTAAAACAGGCACCTACTTTCATTTTGGGTTTGGTGATCAATAATGGTAGCGTAAATGGGTCAAGCCTTAAACAGGGCCGATCTTTGTTGGGCCTAAAATCCCGGCTCAAACTTAACAAATTTATTGTTCGGACTTAGAAATGGCCTTGAGGGAGGTCCATTTGCTCTTGAATGTGTCGGGCCTTGCAGGCTTGGGCCGAATGGGAAATGGTTAAACATTAATCATTGGCCCAGCCCATTTATTAATCAAGCTTGATCCATCCCACTTGCCCTGAACCATTAGTCCAGGCATGGCCCATGGCGGGACAGGACCGGCAGCTACCCCTAGTGAGTAAAGTAATTCTAAATCCGACATCTAACGAAAATACTGGTTGAAAATGAAACATCCTTGAAGATGGTTTCGAACATGGAGATATGTTTTTCTTTTATTTTCTTTTTGATTGATCATCAAAAAAACTTGAGGAGAAACATTTGAGAACCATCCTTGCTTGCTCTCATTAAACTATGAATTAGGGATGAAATTCTGTTATATGTTAGATTAGAATAGTCTCCTCACTAAGTTTCCCTCCAACTTAAATTAAAAACTATAGTACATCAATATGCATACTCTAACAGCCTTATCTGGAAAAGGAAATTACATGCTGTAACAGCGGTCGTGCTAACTGAGCTGAATTTGTCTAGAAGTGCACATTTTTCAAGTGTTGTAATTGATTGAAGCATGAGGAATTAGTCTTTTTCAGTTCCCCCTTAAGCTTGTAAGAAAATTCTTCTGAAATCTTATGGGTTTGTACGTATGATAGTTCGCTATTCTTCCCTGCGAATGGCGAACTGGTTCGATCTGAACCAGTTTGTCATTCGATTCGGTCTGATTCGCTGTGATTGGGCGAATTGGATTGGAAATTTGGATAAAGGTATAAAAATGCCTAGGCGGGTAGAGTTGAACTCACGACTTTACACATTTTTCACCCAAGATTCTTAGCTGGCTTACCAAGTAAGCTAACAGGTCTTGTTGGTTAACATGCTAACTTCAATAATTATATTTTTACTTCCTGTTAGCTTACCCAAAAAAATATATAATTAGTAAGTAAAAATAAATATTAAAAACTCATCCAACCCCTAGCGAATTATGAACTCGAACTCGAATCGAGCAAATTGCGAATTAAGTAACATAGGTTTGAACTTGTCACGGGTCAAGTTGCTTGCAGATGAGTGGTTGGGTTATAGCTATCAGGAAACTGGTTCCAATCACAAATACATACAACTTCTATTTCCCACTTGTCTACGTCCTGTTGGACATCCAAACAACCCAAAGAAGCTATGATTTGTAGGACCATGTTCGAAGCAAATGAAAGTATCGTAGCCCTTTCATTGTAATAGATGAGCCAGAGTCCCTGGCTTTTCCTTTAGTTGGGTTCAATCTAGTGCTTGAGTCCAAATCTTTTGTTATGTTTTGGATATTGTTTTATAGCAAGCTCTACTCATTTCAGAATATGAGCACTTCAGTCTTGTTTTCTGGAACCACAGAATCTTGTCCAGTCTGGAACTGGATATTTTTGCCTTGAAATTTCAGCACTTTCAATTTCTGATATGTTAGCAGGGAGCCTGTGAAGCCCATGTGGCCATATGTCACCTATAATTATCTATAAAGTTTATTTTGTTTTTGTTCGTAATGCACTTTTTTCTGTAAATAGGATTGTCTTTAATCAAAGACTAAATGATTACAACAAGCAAAGAACATGCATGCCATAGTCGAGAATGGCACAAGACTATCCCCAGAATCAGAAAATAAGCCGTTACATAATGCGTCCCACCGGTTCCGACCACAAAAATTGCCTTTTTAGAATTTCATATTATAACACAAATTTCAGTATATTATATCATTATTTTTTGTTAAGCGAGCAATATATATTAATTTGGGGGATCATATTTTCATAGTTGAACCATGCAAACTAACGCTACCATCTATTCATTTATTTGTCAGATTGTGTCAACTGGTCCTACTCCGGAATGGGACGAAAATTTTGCATGGGCATTTGACAGTCCCCCGAAAGGCCAGAAGCTTCACATCTCTTGCAAGAACAAGAGCAAATTCGGAAAGGTAAGTCCCCAGAAAAAATGGTAAAAAAAAAAAGACAAGTTCTGCACCTCATTCCTAAATTTCTTTTTGGAGTTATCTGTTGTGCACCACTTATATCTGAGCGGAATATTAGCAACAACTCCATCTCAAATGTGATGTGGTGGTGTTAGGATGTCCTGTTTGCTAGTATTCTTGTATGCAAGTGGAAAACTGGCTCATGGTTCAAATTTTGGATGAAACCAGTACGTATAGCTTTTGGGGGTCCCTGGTTCGATACTTTGAATGTATCATCCAATGCATATACAGATAAATTTGTATGTATCAAACGATACATACCAACTTATCGTCAGGAACTGATACCGGACAATACGAATTGGTTTTGGAGCAGGACAATACATACCGGAAAACCGGTATTTTGAACCATGAATTGGCCCCGCTGAAAACACAGTCCGATAATGGATTTGAATGTGGTTTATTCTCTTATACTTGCAATTTTTCTTTATGGGAAACTGGTCTGAATTTCTCTGCCTCCAACAACAGAAATCTTTCGGAAAAGTAACAATCCAGATCGACCGGGTAGTTATGTTGGGCGCAGTTGCTGGAGAGTATGTTCTGCTCCCTGAAAGCAAAAGTGGGCCCTCTCGGAATCTGGAAATTGAGTTCCAATGGTCCAATAAATAACAACCTCTAAGAGGTTGGTGATCTCAATTTTTTTTTGTTTAATTTGTATTGTTGTAATTGTAACCTTGAGAAAATTGGAGAAATGCTGCTTCTTGCTGCTGCTGCTTCTTTTTTTCTTGTTTTTTGGGGGGTTTTGTATGTTGATGTATAGGGTCTTCAGAGGAGCTTGGTGTCTGTATTTTTCATTTTTAGCTGCTTGTCTGGAGTTAATTCTTTATTTTTATTTTTTTTCCATCTTTGTAATGGGAGATATATTTGGGGAAAAAAATAGCTTCCTATTTTAGAATTTTGTCTTTGTTTTATGTATTTTTCAAAGTTAATGGAGTGGGGCTGTTTTTTCTTACAGATTCAATGGTTTGTCTCTTTGGAATTTGGGCTAGAGAGAGGGAGAGTTCCATCTCTGTCCACTGTTGTGCTTTTTTCAATCACAAGAATATTTTTGTTTGGTAATTATATGTTATAAATAATAATAGAAGTTATGGAAAATAAAGAGGCAAAAAGCTAAAAATAATTACAGTGATCTAGATTCCAAGGCTCGATCTTCAAGACGATTTCTTTGAAACGAATTTTGTCTCCCTTTCAGTATAAAATCGCGAGTGCTAAACGGGTTCTCGATGTACTCCTTTCAGGATACAAAGAAGCCCAATCGTCGTGTTGAATCAAATTCAACACGGTTGTATATAGCGAGAAAACCTTTCATTTGAGAGGTAAAATAGGCGGAACAATAAAAAAATAAAAAATAATAAAAAATACACAAGATATTGCTCTCTCAAACTTTGGCGAATGAATTCTTGGAAGTTTCTTATACTTTCTCCGAGTTGTCGGTTATAAATTTGGACGATGCAGAGTAGGTCATATTAGATTTGAAACCATTTTTAAGAACACTTGCGGTTACAAATTGATAAGTGTGAAAAGTGTGAAAAAATACCAATATTTAATCTTTTAAACTTATAGATTATTGTGTTTGATGAAAGCTATTTAATATATTTTGTGTAGTTTTAGTGATTTATAAGTTTGGAGATAAGTTAAACGTAAAATGATCCAAAAATTTAGAAAATAATGTCAAATTCGTGCAACCTTGGATTATTTAGAACTTATTTCAACTTGTAATTCAATTTTAACCTTTAAAACATTGGATTCGTGAAATTGTTATTTTACCAAAAGTTATAAAGTTCGTTACCTTCTTTCCAATGTCGCAAGAATTGCATTAATTCGAGTTTTGAGTAAAAAGTTATGGTCAAAATATCGAGGTTGTATCTGTTGAAGAATTTAATTGAATTTCACGAAAATTGATCGGTCGATTTTGTTTTTATGTTTTTAAGATTTGAAATTAGTCAAAATTGGGAAAAAAAATTAGAGTTTCGAAAAAGAGTCCTATAAAAGGTAAAGTGAGAGTTAGAGTCAGGGAGTTATCTCTTTTTGTACATTAATTTTGATATCTTAATTTTTTTTAATCGTCTTTACGTTTTTAGGTCTTTTCTTGAGTTTTCTAGCGTTTTTCTTTGATTTTTATAACTTTCTTTTATCAGTGTTCTAGATTTAAAACATAGAGTAGTGGTTCTTCTTGGGGAGAAAGATGGTGGCAGGTTGATAAAAGTTGTTGGATTCATTTTGATGATAAATTCTAGTATTATAATGAAATTTATTTCAATTATTTTATTTATTTGCATTGTTCTTATTGAAATGTGTGACTAATTTCTTTGAGATTTAGGATATGGTGAATTTCATCTTAGGAATTCATTCATTAAGTTAGATTTGTGGTTGGAATGTTAGTAGACGCGTTTATGATTTTTACGCCTATATGCTTTTGCCGTTTTTGAGATTAATCATCAATCTGAGATATGGGAACTAGTCATGTTCCCATGATCTTAGGGCCTGTTTGGATATGAGGAAAAGAGAGGAATGCTTAGATTCAGATTATATTTTCCGTAACTTTTCACTGTTTGGAAGCGATTTAAGGGTCGTAATACAAAATACAATTTTTACGCTCATTTTCAACTTAAGAGTTCGAAGGTGCCTCTCGACATTCAATTTATTGAGACCTTGAAAAGATAAGAGGAGTGGAGAAGAAAAAGATAAGGGTACGACTTTTTCACCCATTTATTAGTAATATCACAATTTTTTCATGGACAAAAACCTTTGACTGATTTGGATCAGATAATGAAGATTATTTTTTTTTCAATCTTCCTCGTGATGGATCTTAAGATCATTGCGCCTCTATCAGACGGTCATATGTTGATTCTATATGGCGCACATCCCCAAAAATCAAAGGCGGAGCCACGTTATGACTTGGGTGGTCAATTGACCACCCAAACTTTCTAAAAATTTGTTACTAAGCTTCAGTGGTCCTAATTTATATTAGTGGATTCTCATCCATCCAAAAGTATCAAAAATCTTCAAATAATCTTTTTATGGTATTTGTTTTCATAACCAATATTTCTTCTTTAATTTTTTTAACTAAATCCCACAATTTTGGCCTATTTTTAGATTCCCCTCCATCTATTTAGGTGTTACATGAGCTTATTTTGAGATTCCCCTCCATCTATTTAGGTGTTGCATAGGCTTATTTTGGGAGAGATTTATCTCACAAGGTCTCCACTATATTGTAGACTTACATTCCCACATATATGGTGTGTATGCTCTAATATAATTAATTTAAAAAATATATATATTGCAATAATAAGGTTTGAACTTAGAACCTAACCTTCACAAAACACAAAGTCAACTACTAGAGCAATTCACTAAAATATGTAAAGAACAAAAACAACTAATACATATATAATTTTTTGGTCATTTTTGTGAATCATTTTTATGATATTGCAACTATTTTTTAGTTTGGATGATCTTTTGTGGTATTATGGCTATTTTTTTTATTAAAATATGTTATTTTCTTATAATTTTCTACATATGTATCCAAACACAGGATTTGGTTAATCTTGTGTTTTCCTAGCTAGCAATATGGTTGTCCAAACATCGAAAAACAAAGGAATCCCCATGGTTTCCTACAACTTAGGTATCCATGAAAAAATATAAGAATACACATTTCTCCTATTTTTATCCAAGCAGGCCCTTAGATATCTTGTTTTGAATGCAAAAATTAGATTCATTAATTTGTGATCAGATTTAGTTAATACGGTGAATGTTTTGGTTCTTTTCATTTGTGGATTTGAAAAAATATTATCTTAGATTTCTTATACCAATTTAATTGTCTTTATCTTCCATAAAATTTTAATTGATTTTAATCTTTATGTATTTTCGTATCTAATATTTCATCCTTTAGATCTGAACTCATGAATGATAACCAATGATGAGAGGTTTTAGTATCCTAAACCTTGCTCGTTTTTCTTTAATTAATATTATCTTGTTTGATTTATTCTTCTTTTACATTCATCAAACCTGTTAGGCTAAATTAATATTAAGATAATTCTAGAAAATTTTGTGATAGGTAATTATTCATTTTTAAAAATCTATTTAAAATTCTTGTGAGAATGACCTCATACTCTGTACTCGTTTACTACGATATGACTCGTGCACTTGCGAGTAAAATATATTTAAAATTTCACATCACAAATCTAATAAGGACTACTTTGTATCGTTCAAATTTATAACTGCCAAACTTTCATGAAATTTTATAAATAAACCTCTATGACTCAGAAAAAGTATGCAAAACTTCCAAGAATCCAGCCTAGGCGGTTTAGACATCCGGGCTCCTCGATTTAGCACGGGGCATCCACCCGAGCGGACCAAGCCTGAGGCACCTACCCGAGCGCCCTCCCTACATCCCATCCCCACCCGGCACCCACCAGCTATTTTTTTCTTCTTTTACAACTTATATTGTGTAACTTATAAATTTATTTTTATAAGTTAAAGAATTAATAATTTAAAACTTTATATAAGTTATATTTAATTAACTTATACTTATAAATTACTTTATAAAATAACTTATAAACTATAAATTCCTAATTTTATGGTTTTAAACTGAAAGAGCTAAGCACCTCAATTGTCTCCCTAATGTTGAAGCTCTTGGCAGTTGTAGGCAAGGATCAAAATTTTGGTCATATTTTGTATGGGATTAAAATTATCGACCGAAATTTCGGCCAAATTATCGGTTTTCGGTCTAAATTTTCAATTTCGGTCATGCCCAAAACTGAAATTTTGGCTGATATTTTGATCCTTAGTTGCAGGTTCAACTGTTTAGGGGTGTGTGTATATATATATAGTGACCACCGAGTTGTTGGGGCACTCGCCTAGGTGCCACCCGGCCCGAACCGTCCAAAAATTCACCTGATTGCCCGAACCTGCCCGCCAACGTTAAGTAACCACAAATTTTCCATCTCACTTATCAAGTTAATAATATAAGAGTAAGGTCATTTATATGGAGAAAAATTTTCAATTCTCTAATCAACATAGTGACAAATTTCGTTTTCGGGAATTTTTCGATGGGGGGTCCTTTCGGTACATTTCGGATTAATTTCGATATTTTTCGAAAAAATTTCGGGAAAGTTTCGGGGATTAAAAATATATATTTAATATATTTTTTTAATATTTTAAAAAAATTTACAGAAAAATACCGAAATTTACCGAAAAATACCGAAAAGTATCAAAAATAGCGAAAACCGATATTTTCCCGAAATTTTCGTTTGACCCCCATTTCGCGAAATTCGCCATTTCGCGAAATTTCGCCGAACTTCGGCGAAATTTGGCACTATGCTAATCAACGTGAAACTATTCATTTAAAAAAGTAATCTCTTGATATTCCAATTAAATAAAAGAATATAAGATTAAATTATTTGGAATACAAATCATTTAAATAAATAATTTAATTTAAAAAACAAACACTATAACCCTTAAATGGGCTTTGTTTCCATCCAAAGGATATGCTGGTACATGTGATTAGCAATCAACAAGTATTAAAACTCATAAATTTTAGAGTTATACGTCTTAAAAGACCCATATATTAATCAGACTCATTTTGAAATTGGTAGGCCTCCGTGAGAGATCAAATCTCAAAATGAGACTCATCGGTCTCGGAATATGGATCACCGAAGCAACGACAATCTAAAGGGTCATTGAACTCAGTGCGGAGTCATCATCGCTCTAAAACCTCTATGATCTTTTTGAATCATCATGATCTTCATTCATTTCTTGTTACATGCCCTCTTCCTCTTCTTCATCTTCTTTTGTGTCACTGCTATTATCATATTCATCAAAGTTGAGTATATTTATCGTTATTGGCAACGCGCTCTACGGACGTTACATAAGTTTCGACATTGATAATTTCCAAGGGGTAGACACGTCTAGGCAAAGTTATTGGGTTCGAAGGGTGCAATTCGGCATCGTCCGCCATTCCTGCATAATTACGAAATTGGTCAAGATCATTTATCGATCGCATAAGTTAAAAGTTAGGATATAAGGTAAACAACACAACATTACACAATGAAGGGGAGAGATTTGTCCAAAAAAATATTATCGATAGCTTTCATAAGAATAAAATAAGATATATGAAATTATATACAGTGTATTATTGATTGGTTTTAAATTGTACCCTTACAAGTGCATAAGATCTATCATAGCACGGTGAGATCAAGGTGTCGAACCCACAGGAAAGCGTGAAATTTAATTAATTTCTAGAAGCGTCAAATGACCCTAAGAAAGTACCAAAGACAAAATCTTTGTCACGATAAAAATTAACAATTATATAGACATAAAAATAAAAAGATCTAAACAAACTTAAGCAAGAAAAATAATGAAAAATCAAACAACGATGAAAAGATGATCAAGGAGTCCGCTAACCCTAGATTTGTAATTTTTCCACCAACAATCAATCACATATTTTCATGTCAAATTATATATCATCATTTATGAAGAAGAAAAATGAATCGTAAAGAGTATGATTATAAATCCGGCATACCCTATCTAAAAACTATGACTTGGCCTATCATTGCGGTATGAATTATGTAAAAAGTATAACATATCTCAAAATTCAAAATCACAATATTAAGATCCAATCGTACGGCCTGAAAGCCGTACGATTCAATAATTATGACAATGAATATAAATATTAACCCTTATTTTACTACAAGCAAAATGATTCAAAAAGAATATGATTATTGATCCGACATACTCTATCTAAAAATTATGACTCAGCCTATCATTGCAGTATAGATCATGTAAAAAGAATAGCGTATCCCAAAATTCGAAATCACAACGTTAAGATCCAATCGTATGACCTGAAGGTCCTACGATTCAATATTTGTAAAAAGAAATTATTGAATGAAAATAAATTAACTACTTATCTAGGGGTCGCTTCCTCCTTGAATTAACGATTTTAGCCGTTCATCTCCGATCCAAACGCAAGTCACAAATCTAAAACCATCAAACACGTTCTTTAAATTTATCAAATGTTTGGATCTTTTAGGAAAATATTCGGAACCTTACAAAGTTTTAGTTCCTAATTACAAACTAATTATCATAAATTAAAACTAAGCACTAAAAATAATAAAGAAAAATCTAAGAAAAAGACTAAGAAAGTTGGCCAAGAAGGCCACTAAAAGAAGCATTCCCAAACCCTAAACACTGCTCTATTTATATAAGGCTCGGATGGAAGAGTTTCCATATATAGGTCAATCGATTGAATTCCAAGATTCAATCGATTGAATTCAAAATTTGCATTGTGGTGAACTTAGTTGAATTTAAATCTCAATCGATTGAGTTCAAATTCGAATTTATGAGGGGAACAGTTGTCATCCAACTCAATCGATTGATTTCTAAATTTCAATTGATTGAACCTAACATGTGGTATATTTATTCTCTTGCTTGTGGCTGGACCAATCAATTCTTTTCATGAATTTCGGTATTTTTATTGGCCCTGTACTCCAATGCTCCCATATTGTCCTTAATTATGCTATTTTATGTCTTTGCAAGATCCAACGGTCACGAACACCTGAAACCACTAAAACTGTATAACAACCATCAGAATGTCTTCATCAGATAGTTAAATGTTGGTATTAGGATGTGAAATATGGTCATATTTCAGTACCGATCACACCTCCAAACCTACACTTTGCTAGTCCTCGAGTAAAGAGAATGATAAATATATCAAAGAAAATAAAACTAACATTCTAAAAAAAATTAAATATCACTTTCGTAGAGAGCGCGATTGCATTTAGTGTATGCAATAAGCCTTTAAACCCCTAGGTGATCCCTAGTGGAGGAGTTATGTCTCCTGAGGGTTTTCAGCGAAGATACCCACAAACTTCTAGAATTAATTTTCAAAACCATCGATAAAAGAATTTTCAAAAATCGGTTTATATAATATATATATACCTTTAAAATTAAAAACCAATAATTATTTCAGCATGCAAACGTTCATTCTCAAATACCGATGCTATGATAATTCCACTGTTGCTTATTCCAATTAACCCAATGCTCTAATCTTTAAGCCAATTTTTCATTCATGCCTAGAGTGTCGCATGTGCATGTGCCAATGCTTAAATATTTCTATTGCTGGATTAATCCAAATCGAGAATCATCGGATCCAAAGTTTCAACTCTATCCTCACCTTAGGTATACACTCAAAATAAAATTGCTCCAATGAATGGTTTATATTTTCATCCACATGTGAGATAGAGTTACAACACGAATTAGAAAAATCTCACATGATATAAGAAAGACGGTGCATCAAAGAATTTTAAAAGTAATCTCATAAGAAATGATGTTTATATCCTAAACATGTTATATCAAGTACCATCGTTATTGCATCATCACTCTCCACAAGACATTTACCACTCATGATTGGATCAAAAAGGTCTTTTCTAAGGTTGTAATGGAGTTCGAGTGAAGGCTATGAAAGAAAGGAGAAATTGAATTCAAATTTCTCTGAGAAATCAGAAAAAGAAATACATTTGATTTTCTAACTTTGTACTCTTTCTTTGTCGAATTTTTTAAATTTTCTTTTTCTTTTTATCAACTTTTCTCCTTCTTTTTATTCCTACTTTTTTTTTTTTTTTTTTTTTAACACCATCTTCTATTTTTTTCACATATTTCTCATTTCTCTACCCCTTGAATAAAGATATTTTTTTCTTTTTCTCTCCCATTTTATTCACAAATTTTTCTGCCATATGCTCTTTATTGCCATAACTCTCCACTTTCTCTCTTGTTCTCATCCCTCTTTCCCAATTTCTCAAAGATTGAATTATGAAGTTTTGTATATTTTTTTTCAAACTGGTGTAGGGTATGATTAATATAGCTTAACAGGAAATATTTAGGGTAAAATTTTTAAATCAAGACTCAAAGGGGGTGCAACAAGATAAATCAATATAAGGTGGGGTATTTTGGGCACAAACGAGCCAATGATGATCTTTGATTATTTCCTTTCACGATGGTAATAATGCCCACTTGTCTTGAGTTTAAACACAATGAGTTCTAGCGCAATGATATAAAGCATGCGAAATAAACAAACCGAAATAAAATGTATGAGATTTCAGCAATTAAGTACGAATTCAAAGATACTCCGAATTTATTTTAGCACTCATCAAGAACGAGGAAAAAGTTCTAAAACTCACGGGGTTTAGTCTTTCTTAAGATCCTAGAATTCCAGATTTGAACTAATCTTTTGATTTTCGGACCTAAGCATGGTGAAGGTGCAAATTTTTTTTTTCTAAGCATAAATTTCAAACTAATCTTTAAATGTTCACAATGCAGTTAATTATCTTAAACAACAGCAATTTTACCATGATATGAATATTTAAAATTAAAAATTTTACATTCATCAATGACTAAAGTTTGAAAACTATGCCAAAATTAAATAGTGATGGTTTTTTTTTTCAAAAAATGAAATTGAAGGTGCATGTAAAATGTGGTTACTGTAAAATTATGAATCACACATTACACTGCAAAATTGTGAATCACGCATTTGAGTACACCACCCCCAAACCTAAGTGATGCTATGTCCTCATTGTACAAAATCATAAATATTAAAATCATAATAAGACAATCAGAAAAATATGATTATAGATCGGCACAAGCACCAACAATGCTAGCTCAATGTCCCTTTCAAAGGAGGAGGGTGCAGAGGAGTTGGAAGAGCTAAGGTCACTCCCCCATTCCCTTTTTTTATTATTTTATTATTTTTTATTTTTTTATAAAATATGAAATGAAAATTCAGACAATTTACTTCCTTAATCGATCGATAGAGGTTGGTAAATAGATCGATTGAACAAAGTCGGACTCTATCAATCGATTGAAATAAATAAATCAATTGAAGTAAACCATTGAGAAAATCTAACTCAGCTTTTTGTTCCTTGGTCAATCGATTGATTTTAAACAATCAATCGATTGAAATAGAGCAGAAGGTAGAGTTTAATAATTCATACCAAAATTCAGAGTCAATCGATTGATTCTGTGAAGTCAATCGATTGACTGACAAACAGTGTGCGATTTTCATAGTTCGAGAAGAAAAGCACAATATATATATATATATATATATATATATATATATATATATATATATATATATATTTAACTATTAAATAAAATCTCTAAATTGATAATTTACAAGAGGCTTGGGTTGCCTCCCAAGAAGCGCTAAATTTTTGTTTTGTGGTCTTCAGTCGGACCACCCTCAAACTACGAGAGAAACGAGAAAGGGTCATTCATCTGACATGTTTTGGTTGCCCTTTTTATGAATTAAGGGTGTGAGGCTTTTGGTGGGTGGATTTTCAGCAAACCTATCCACCCCATATATCATGAAATATTTGATTCTAGCGCGTGTTGGCAATTTGAGAGCACCAAATAAATCATTATTTACAACCAATGGATTTGAGGGTTTGCCTAAGCATTGTAGAAATGGATCACTGGGCACATATGGTGCCTCAAATGTAATGCTTGACTCCTCAGTCGATGTCAAACAGAGACTTGTGTCCTCCTCATACAATTGTTCTTTTGGTAGTAGAGGAGTAACACAAATTGGTTGGCTATCTTCAGGTGTTTTAACACAAATTGGGCCAACAACATCTTCCTTGTATTCTAACTCATGCCCACCCCAAAGGGTCATAGTCTTAACCTCAGGTTCATGGGTAGGGGTAATTTCTTCTTCCCAAATCAGGTCTTGCGAGAAGTTTATAGGTTGGCTAGGCAAGATATTTGCTTTCCTAGCCATGGCGGCGAACATCAACTCCATTTGACGATCAAATTTCCTAAAATAGGGTTGGAGTTCTTCTGAAAATTTAGTTAACACCTGATTTTCCAATTCAGAAATCCATAGGGATTGTGAGTATTCTGGGTCAAACTGAGGTTAATTTGATTCACAATCCTAATTTGGTTCCCACCAATTAGGATCATTCTCCCCATATTCATCCCATGGGGATTGTGAATATTATGAGTCAAACTGAGGTTGGTCTGAAAAATTTTACATATAAGGCTGATTTAATTCACAACCCTTATTTGATTCCCACCAATTAGGATCATTTTTCCCATATATATCTAAATGTGGGAATGAATTAGGATCATTCTCCTCATATTCATCCCATGGGGATTGTGAATATTGTGGGTCAAATTAAAGTTGGTCTGTAAAATTTTACATATGTGGCTAATTTAGTTCACAACCCTGATTTGGTTCCCACCAATTAGGATCATTCCCTTCATATTCTTTCCATTTTTGATATAGAGTCTTATAATTAGATTCATTAATAACTGGGGGCATCAAATTTGTAGGAAACTCTATATCGCATAACAAAAACTAAAAATGAAAATACAACTATAAAAACCTAACTAAACTTAGAAACAAAGGTGCGTACCTTGGCCTCTCGCAGGCATCCCCTTCGAAGCTTTGATAGACTCGGACCTCGATCTCCAAATCTGACAACAGGTAAACTATAATTAGAAAACTACAAATGCAAATAATCTAAAATGGCAATAAACTAAAAGAAAATCCTAAAAATCCTAAAAATCAAAATTCAACTTCAAAATCAAAATCAAGATATGAAGTTCAAAATTCAAATTCAATTTTTTTTTTTTTTTATAAATTTTGAATTTAATTTATTTTATTTTTTTCAAAATTCAAATTCAAATTCAAAATTCAAAATTTTAATTTTTTAAAAAAAAATTTAATTCAAAATTTGAATTTCAACTTCAAATTCAAATTCAAATTCAAATTTCAAAATCTAAAAGAAAACCTACAAATCCTCCAAATCTTAACAGATATCCTATAAAAGAAAAAAAATTAAAAAAATAAAATCTTACCAATCCTATAACCCCTAAAAGACAATAATTAAAGATCCTAAAAAATCTTGAAGATCCTAAACTATTCTAAAAAATCCTAAAAGATCTTACAAATCCTAAAAATAATAAAAAATCCTACAAAAGAAAAGAGAGGAAGAAAAGAAAATCCTACAAATCCTACAGAAGAAGGAAAGAAAATAAAATCCTACTAATTTAAAACCAAAATCAAAATTTAAATTTCAAATTTCAAAATTCAAAATTCAAAATTTAAATTCAAAATTCAAATTTCAAACTTCAAAATTCAAATTCAAATTTCAAAATTCAAATTTCAAAATTTTAGAATTCAAATTTCAAAATCTAAAAAAAGATAAAATTCCTACAAATCTAACAAAAAATCCTAAAATATTTTTATTTATTATTATTATTATAGCAAAACTAAACACTCATAAAAATTAATCAAATTTCGATGCTTTCCTGGCAACGGCGCTAAAAACTTGATCGATTTTAAATCATATCCTTATAAGTGCACAAGATCTATCGTAGCATGGTGAAATCAAGGGTGTCGAACCCACAGAGAAGCGTAAAATTTAATTAATTTTTAGAAGCGTTAAACGAACCTAAGGAAGTGTCAAAGGCGAGATCTTTGTCATGATAAAAATTAACAATTATACAAATATAAAAATAAAAAGATCTAAATAAAGCTTGAGCAAAGAAAATAATAAAAAATCAAACAACGATGAAAAGATGATCAAAGAGTCCGCTACCCCTAGATTTATAATTTTTTCACCAACAATCAATCACATATTTTCATGTCAAATTATATGCAATCATTTATCAAGAAGAAAAATGAATCGCAAAGAGTGTGATTATTGATCCGGCATATCTTATCTAAAAATTATGACTCAGCCTATCATTGCAGTATGAATTATGTAAAAAGCATAGCATATCTCAAAATTCGAAATCATAACATTGAGATCTAATCATACGGCCTGAAAGCTGTACGATTCAATAATTATGACAATGAATATAAATATTTACTCTTATTTTACTGCAAGCAAAATGATTAAAAAAGAATGTGATTACTAATCCGGCATACCCTATCTAAAAACTAGGACTCAGCCTATCATTGCGGTATGAATCATGTAAAAAGAATAGCGTATCTCAAAATTTGAAATTACAACGTTAAGATCCAATTGTATGGCCTGAAGCTCATACGATTCAATATTTATAAAAAGAAATGATTGAATGAAAATAAGTTAACTACTTATCTAGGGGTCACTTCCTCCTTGAATGAACGGTTTTAGCCATTCATCTCCGATCCACACGCAAGACACAAATCTAAAATCATCAAACACGTTCTTTAATTTATCAAATATTCGAATCTTTTAGGAAAAGATCCGGAACCTTACAAAGTTTTGTTTCTAATTACAAACTAATTATCATAAATTACAATTAAGCACTAAAAATAATAAAAAAAAATCTAAGAAAAAGACTAAGAAAGTTGGCCAAGAAGGCCACTAAAAGAGGCATTCCCAAACTCTAAATACTGCTCTGTTTATATAAGGCTCGGATGGAAGAGTTTCATATATAGGTCAATCGATTGAATTCCAAGATTCAATAGATTGAATTCAAAATTTGCATTGTGGCGGACTTATTTGAACTTAAATCTCAATCGATTGAAATCTAAATCTCAATCGATTGAGTTCAAATTTGAATTTATGAGGGAAACAGTTGTCATCCAACTCAATTGATTGATTTCTAAATTTCAATCGATTGAGCCTGACATGTGTCATATCCATTCTCTTGCTTGTGGCTGGACTAATCAATTCTTTTCACAGATTTCAGTTTTTTTATTGGCCCTTTGGTCCAATGCTCTTGTATTATCCTTAATTATGCTCTTTTATGTCTTTGCAAGATCCAACAGTCACGAACACCTAAAACCACTAAAACTGTATAATAGCTATCAAAATGCCTTCATCGGATAGTCAAATGTTGATATTAGGGTACGAAATATGGTTATATTTTAGTGCCGATAAACTATTTTCTTACAACAACCAAATCACACTGAAAACAATGAAAATCACAAAAACTATGAGTAACAACTTAATGGTAGGTGGCCAAAACTCCTAATTGTATCGCCTCCCAACCATTTTTATCACACATTGGTTGTGTATCCCATGAAATCTATCATATCGCTTAACTACTTATCCAAGGGATCGAATTGCAACATGATAAGCGTTCGAATATCTATGTACTTGTTCTCTCGCTTCCTCCCATGTCCGTTATATCCCCGACACTCGTCCAACGAAAATAATATAATAGCAATCCATCTGTTCAAAACATATTTGTAGTATAAGAAGTCAGTCTTTATAATAAAGACGAAATATCTAGCATAATCAAAATGAGTAGGTTATTACCATCATTTAAACAAGATCCATGAAAATTATACATGTATTATATAGTACCATCATCTTAAACACACCCCCAAGATTGGAGCTACATGAACGTCGCCCTTATCATAACGTATTTACGAGACTTTCACGAAATGCTGGATGAATATTTCTCTCTTCACCCTTGTCTGTGATGCACGAATCTCCGCATCAGTAACTACGTTGTCTTCATCTGGATCAAATTCCTTCTCACTTCTCCATCCTTCAAAGATCGGATCCATATCACGGTAGGTATGAGTGAAATTGTGTAATACGCAACATGAGATGACAATCTTCACTTAAGTACAGAGTAGCGAGCCTTTTATACGTGAGGATGAGAAAGCGTTGTTTCAGTGCACCAAACACACGTTCTACCACATTGCTCAATTGAGAGTGAAATTAGTTAAAAAACTCTTTAGGGTCCCGTGGTAGGTTGCTGCTATTGAAATATCCTAAATGAGAATGAATTCACTGATAAAGCACAATGAAGTTTATCATGTTAACATGCCCACCATCAATATAGTAGTACTTTCCAATAGGAACAATAAACCTATTTTATAGACATGAGAGTGTATTTGCCAAAACTCTTGAGTCCGATGCAGATCCCTCCCAACCCACTAGCACGTATTGAAACCTCATGTCAAAGGAAACCGATGCATGATATATTATGCGATGTAAATTACTTGTGATTATGATACCGGGGGTGGTCACGTTTTCGTACTCATGCAGCAATGTATGTACCGTCGATAGCTCCTACACAATCATTTGGACAATAATACCACTATCTTAGTCTAAGGATAGATCCAGTGCAATCAAATCTAATTAGAGTATTGTGCTACCGATTAATTAGGCTTACCTTAAAGTAAGGATTGAATTGCGGTTCATGCTCTATCTCTAGTTGGAGAGCTGCAGTTACAAGGACTACAATATCGCAAAGGAGTCATAATATCGCATCCAAGACAATGTTGAAATATTCGTTAATGGTTGATCCCGAGGGCTGGAATTGATTTTGTGGCACCCAATTCTTCGTATTATGAGATAATGTGAGTATACATATCGCCGCCTGCTCTTTGACAAGTAGGTACATTGTGTTATGTAGAAAACCCCTATCCCTCAAGACTAGGCATAACTCTAAAAAAACGGGCATTCGCATTCGAAAAAAATTGAAAGGCATGCACCTGTGTCCCATTAAGGTTTCTTGCACAAACATGCGACTGACAAGTATAAAGGTATGGACATATTGTCTAGCACCACGTATATGACTGATATAGTAGTAAGCCACGAGAATGGTCATGCCCCCTGCCATCATTATCGTGATCTTCGTTTTAGGGTGAATGGCATCCATAGTAAATTGTATACCATAAAGGAAAAATAAAAACTATAAGTTATATTATGAAAGGAATGACATACATTTGTCATATAGAGGGCGCAGACATACATGTAAGACGGAAAATTGAAAAGTGTAACATAAAAAAAGTAGTGAAAGCACTCAATAACACCAACTTATTGAGGGAAGAGTGGTGACAAGAACTCCATCCGCTTTCCAGGAGCTAAGTTAGGAACGTCTTTGCAAGCGTCTTCTCTGACAGATGATAGCAACAAGATAGGTATTGGATTTCGGTCAATAGACCTTCATCAATCAGCTAATCCATGATCAGAACAAACCATTCGCTTAGAGTAGGTCTAGTCCTAAGCTACTTGAGTACTTCGACATATCCCTCAATTGCTCCTACCAGTTCCATCCCCGCATCGACTTTGTGACCCAGAAAGAGAGTCACACCTATATCATGCACTAGTGGGGTTTCGTGATGAGCGGTCCTAAGTGTTATGGGACTCACTTTTATGTGATTCCTCATCCGTAGGAATTGGCTGGTCACCCAAACTCTTGGTCCCAAATGACTCTTCTGGAGGGTTGTCATCGAGGTGATAAACACCTCTATCATTCGCAATACTATCCAAAAAATAATGCAGAGACTCTCCCAATCCTATAAAGTTTTGGTATGATAGGTCTTGGCCCATGGAAAGGTCTGCGAAATTGTAAATATCCAATCATTATTATTGAAGATGTGAGCATGTTATTCAATTAATAAATTATAATATAAGGTAATGAGGAATCTCACCTACTTGAAATTTAACTATACACCGTTATCTGAAGTGACCCTTCGTAGGTCATAATCTCATCCAAATTCACTTTCCCCAAGTAAGGTTTTGGCATGTGAATAATATTTTTTAATAACCTTAAGCCAATTGTATAGATTATTTTTCTTTACTGCTACCCCATTAGCACTGAACTCGGGTAACAAATTTAGTTTCAATTCCATTTCCTCCCAGGCCCGTGGGTGGAACCTCCCATCCTTATTATAAATTTTACGACCTAGTTGACACTGTTTGACCATCTCATTCACCATCAACTCCTCCGACAAATACGTCAAAGTACAGTTATTTACTGGTCTCCTTCGTGGGAGCGGAGGGGTACTACTTGGGGCAAATGATGACATTTCTACTAAATTAATGTAAGGCTATTAGTTTAATTGAAATAATTATGTATTAAATTAATGTAAGGCTATTAGTTTATACTAAATTAATGTAAGGCTATTAGTTTAGTTTAAATAATTATGTAGCTAAGAATATGGCTAACATCAAAATTTTGCTATACAATAGATTTTAGTCCCGTTAAAAAAGGTTATGGGCCAAGTATTAAAAAAGGAAGAAGTTGTTGTTCCTGCTATCACATACGTGCTATGTGAGACTAAACACACTTTTATGTGTACCGCCTTTAACTGAATTACATCTCGAATTTACTGATGATGTATCTTTCATGAAGGGTATAAGAACCCATTAGAGGATAGCTTCAATCTGTATTATTATAAACTTGAATCTTAAAGAAAATAGCAAATAAGCAAAAATAATAGTAAACACCATTGTAATCTTACGTCTTCGTTGGCCGGTTCTGTAAGACTTCAAAGCGTTCTTCAATTTCCTTGTCCAAATAATATCTCACTCGATAAGTATGAATGCATATATAAATTCTAAGGAATGAATGTAGGAAAAAATAAATTCCTATTTTATTTACTAGAGGAAATAAATTCCAATTTTTTGCAGCACCCAGATGTGGATCACCACTACGTTAAAAACATATGGATCACCAACATTATCGTGAGGGAGTTACCGAAGATGCATTCATTTGTAGCACGTACATGAACATCACCACATTAAGGTGATGATCTCAGGTGTATTGAAGCACAGTCAATATACATGTGTACATCCGCAAAACTCTATTTAGGTAATGATCACCAACCAAAAAGATACCCGGTGTCAAGTTGAACGCCATACGATTTAGTGCAATCAGAGGTCTAACATATTAGGTAAAAATATACGATTTAGTGTCATAAACATTTTATTCTGAAGGAATAAATTGAGAAACAATTTTAATAAAAAATTCCTTGATTTAGATTTCATTGGTCTAAAATATTTTGTTAAGCAGAAAAATATACACAAAAAATGAAGTCCAAACTCCGAAACCTCAAATCGGCCTACAAATCTAGTCCCTAATCCCTCCTAAAGTATAGTTCATACTCCACAGATATTCATAATCTACTATTTAAATAGTAGATTGTTCATATTTCATTCGTCTGAAAGATTTTCTTAACCAAAAAAGTATACACAAAAACAGAGTCCCAAACACCGAACCCAAATCGGCAAGAACAAAATCCAGTGCATAATCTATTTTCAAATGACAATTTATACTCCTCAGAAATTCAAAAACCCTTTTTTAGTTACTAGTTTGTGCAAATGCAAACAATATCCCTCCTATGAAATTTGCAAAGAAAATTACAAAAAAAAAAAGGAGAATCAAAGGAAGAACATGTACCCAGAGAAGATAATGGTTCCTTTGTTGGTGTCTTAGGGGTTGGGATGCCCATTTATAGGCAAAGACCGATGATCTGAGGTCTGGATGAATCTCTTATTGGCCATTTCCAGCAAATTTTATACCTTTCAATTTTCCCTGATAGACCATCACCTCAAACTTGCCATCGGATCTTAGCTTCAATGGTTGGTTCCTAACCTAGCCACAAACCTAAGCAGGTTCATCCTAATCCTTTCAGCTGCCCCCAGATTTGACAAAGATCTTGAACAGGGGAAAGGATCCATCGCACTGCTCGAGGAACGCTACTCTACAAAACCCTCTTCGATGGGGAGGAAAATAAAGCCCCTGCAAACCCAACTGCACATTCGGTTGAAGCCCTTTAAAGAACCCTTTAAAGCTACTCCAACGGTGGAACCCACGGTAATTAAGACGATTTTTTATTACCATTGAAGAGAGCTCTTTTAATATTTTTGCGTTACGAGGGAGAGGCCTCGTAAGCCCCAAAAATACCTGCAAAGTGAACAATAGATTGCATGGCCCATTTATGTCGAAACGAATAAAACATATGCGCAATAAAATCGACCGTTGGGTGGAAAAAAGCGAGCTTTACGCGTGATTTCGAGCTCTTACGTCGAACCGAACGTGCCCTTAATTTGCACACCAGTCTTCTTAAGTTAGAATAATATATTTGTGTTCAAGGTAACAAACTCGATATCGGTATCGGGTATCGGTCCTTGGAAGACCGATACAAATCGGCCGATGCGTATCAGTTGATACCGATACGTATCGACCTATTTTTAAAAATAATAATAATAATAATAATAATAACAATAATAATAATAATTAAAAATACAGGTATCGGCCGATACCGGATACGTATCTACCGATACCCGATACCGAATTGGATACTCGATACGTATCGGCTTGCCAAAAAACCGATACGTATCGCCGATATGCATCAGTATCGACCGATATTTTATACCTTAGTTGTGTTAGTCGAGAGTGTGAGAGAGCTGAGAGAGAGAAATATTGCGTTGAGATAATCTTCATTTTGAGATCAACCACTCCCCGATTTTTTATTTGAGTCCGATTGCAATTTATAGCCACCAAAGATCCGATCATTGTTGATGAAAATCAACACGGCTAAGTGTTATGACCTGGGTTTTTTAAAATCCAATTAAATGGTCTTAGATGGGGAGGAGCACCAAACTTTAGGTAGGTGTTCCACACTCTATCATAACCTACACAAGGATATGAGGAAAAGATTTTAGGAGGGATTCGGTTGCCAAAATTGGGCAACCAAATCCACCCTCAATTAGACTTATTAGAGCCATTTAGGACTCTTTCTCTTTTGTTCTTTTGACTTGCTCAATTGGGCATGCCTATCTTAGCCCCTGTATCCTCTCTCTCTCTCTCTCTCTCTCTCTCTCTCTCTCTCTCAACATCAAGGTTGTTATGCTTTTCTTCTTCTCGCATCGTTGGATGCCACAACATTGATCCACTGTCGAAGCCGCATCGCCGGACGTCACGACATTGATCTACCATCAAAGTCGCATCGTCAGATACCACCACCATCCCTTAGACACTTGAGTACCACATGATCACACATCATAACAACAACATCCATCATTTCAATCATAACCGAAGGCAACGACTAGTCAAGAAGATTGGAAGATCTTCACTGAACCGATGTGTAAGCTCAAGCTTCTTGATTCGGATCATTGACGGTCCCATGCGCACGCTACAATAGGTGGGTACCTTCTTATCCATCTTAAATTGCCTAGTCACACCACTAGATTTCAATCTAGAGGTCACTGATCACCATCCGATCGGAGTAAATTTATTTTTTTTTTTTAAAAGAAAAAACTATTTTTAAGGTCATTTTTGCGGATTTTCAAGGCCCTCGTGGTCAAAGGTTTAACCCATGGTCAAACTTGGCATGGGATACTGTGCCGATTCTTGGCTTGGGTATCGGCTGGGCGAAAAATAAGTTAAGGGCATGAAAATCCATGAAAACCACACCCAACACTCATGTGCACACGTGCGTCAGTGAACAGCCACAGACGAGTGACTGCCTGCATCGGTGAACAACTACCAATAGGTGACTGTCTACTTCAATGAACAACCACCAACAGATGGCGACTGCATCGGAGGACAGCCATTAACGGGTGACTTTATGCGTCGGTGAGGAACCACCGACTGGTGGCTGCTGCTTGCTGCCGCTTAGGTGAAAACATCCCTTTGACTTATCTTTGATGGCACGGATCTCGAGATATGTGCTATTTCTGGAGTAAGGTTGACAACAAACCCCCTTTAAAATTTGATGGTCTATCCATCCGACGGCTCATATTTTCTTGAATAGTTTTATTTACACATTGTTTAATGCTCTCAAAATTTGTGATTATTGTGATACTTATTTTATGTTCCATGTTAAACTCTTGAGTAGGGGTTACTATTGACTCCTTCACTTTGAGAAAATAGGCCTGACCAGTCCCTAAGATCGTAACCAATTTGATCTCGGCCATGATATGTTTTTATCTAGCGGATCAGAAATTATTTTCTGAGGTGAAGAGCACAGTTTACGAGGCCCAAATATTTAAGAGAAAATAGAGTTAAAAACCTACTCTGACCTAACAAGAGTAAAGGGGTCGCTTTGACCACCTTTTTGAACCATTTATGATTGAATCGATGAGGGTAGTCCGGAGAGACCTCTCACCTCCCTGGGACCCTACACGACAGTAGTGTCTGATTTCCAAACTCACACTTATGGTGAGCGTGTACTACGCCTCAATCTCTTTGAATGTGAAGAAGAGTTTCGATTCAATTGGACCATCAATTCCCTTAAATTTTTCCTCAATTGAAAATTTTTCGGTAGGTGAAAAAGTTTTCTTACTCACTGACTTATGGAGCCTAAAAATTTCATATTAAAAATCAAACACGTCAATCGATATATAGAAAATGATAACTTGGGGTCATGAAGTGGAATTTGCGAAAAAGACAATCAATCATTTTATGAAGATTTTTTCCACTTCTGCAAAAATCTAGTCTCCATTTATGCTAATCTAATTACACCAGAAAAATTAGATTTAAAATTTTCACACTTCCCGAACTGTATATAATCTTAGTTTATGGCCATTAGGGTACTACTAATGAAAATCTAAAGAGTAAACATTTTTCCTTACATTTGCGCTAAGACCCATGCATTGGATATTTTGCCGAAAGAGACGATCTGCCCGTCATTTTATGAAGATTTTTTCCACTTCTGAAAAAATCTCAGTCGGAGAAAAAGTCTCCATTTATGCTAATCTAATTACATCAGAAAAATTAGATTTAAAATTTTCACGCTTCCTGAAGTGTATATAATCTTAGTTTATGGCCATTGGGATACCACTAATGAAAATCTAAAGAGTCTAAACCTTTTTCCTTACATTTGTGCTAAGACCCATGTATTGAAGATTTTGACCACATAAGTCGAGGGTGTTACTAGACCCTCTACCATCATGATCGCACACATGCCTTCTTGTGTGGAATTACCCAAATAAGCTCGTATACTCTTCATAACCAAATTCTCAAATTGAGACAAAATGACTCTAAACTTTAAACTAGGTCCATGTTCTTAACTATATGGATCTTACAAGGTCTACAAATCATTAATTGGGCCCACGGAATAGGTCCAACTCACCTTCTAAGTTTAGGATAACTGTTTAAATATACTTTATACCTACGTTATGAATGTATACATATTCCAAAAATCATGTAACAATGATCCGACGATCAAAACTTGTGTGAGGTACACGAGAGTCAATCCTTAGCCAAATTTCACAAATGACCAGTCGGGTTTTATCAGATCGACAAGACCTATCTGATGAGAACAATTTAACATTACTTTGTGATATATATTTTAAACTCATATACCTTTATTGTATGTCACATTCGTCTCTCTTAAAGATGAGCAAGACACCCTTAGTTACTCTTAGACCACACTTTAGCCCTATAAGGTCTTAGAGTTCAATCCAATATCTGAGAGTTAAAGTCTAACTCACATTTTTATAGATTTCAATTTAATATCAGTATTTCTAATATCCCCCTATGATTAATTTATTTGTTTTTATTATTGTTCAAAATATCACAAGTAATATTAGCTCTCATATGGTTAATTACTTTCTTATTATATGCTTCATTTACATTGAGTGACAATGAAAGGAACCCTATCATTATCATTTAAAATATCCGTACTTAGAATGTAGGCATCAATGTAAGGATGCAACACCTCTACGAGAGTATGGAATGTCACACGAAGTACATCCAGATTGCTACGGAACTCATCCCTTGGAAAGCGTGATTTAATGAAGCTTATCGCACCATAGCTTACTGTAATTTAACTTGTATGCAAATGATAAAAAAATGAAAATATGATAATATATAGATACAATAAGATACATATATGTTAAGATACGCTGTGAAGGTCAGCTGAATATGAATAAAGTTCTACACGTGTCATACGTTACGTGCCACCGTAAGGGTACAACGTCTGCACCCAAGACGGGTCTTAAGGACATTATGATACGACAGTGTCTCGAAGTAAGGGGACACTAATTTTTATGCGCGCAACCTCATCGGGATAGATAGTGATTTATGATACGATATGATATGGTGATTAAGTGATTATCTATATGTGGATCTCGCGTGATAGACTCGAGCAACAACTCTGACACAGGTCGTATACGTAAGATAAGTAAGATGCGAAGTACATTATGTAGGCGTATAGAGCTATAATGAGACTTAAGATATGTCACACAAATTAAGTTGACAAGACAAGTAAGAAAAGTGATAAGCATTAAAAGCATTATATGCACTTGTAGTTATGAAGTATTTATGAAAACTTTTATTATATTATTTATATAAAATTATAAATGATTCACTTTCACTCATGAGATTGCACCCACGATCACTTGGGAAGATTATAGTGGATCGATTGTGCAACCCACTGAGTTTATGCAACTGAGTAAACTCATCTTACGAGAAATTAACAACTGTAGGTGAAGATATGAACTACACTTCCCTGGTGGACTTGATGCACTAGTAGATGATACGATTTATGAGGGTGACCTCATGGATAACTAGTTTGACAATGTCAGATATTTATTAAATATTTAGAAAGACTTTTACTAATTGATCGTGCCTTTATTTCTGGTCATTTAGTACAATGGATTCAAAATTCAATGTAAATTTAATGAATGAAATTTTAATGTGAGAAGAAATATTAATTCACAATTTTTTAAGCCCAATTTTATATAAGATTTAGTAAGATATGTTTATCCACTTATCACCTTAATAAGGGTGCGAGGAACAAGGGATTCTAGGCTCTCGAAATCGAGTAAAATTCTAAGTTGTGACATTAAGAGTGTACGATCCATAATAAATGGAATGGTAATAAATGAAGATAAAATAATATCTAAATAATAAGTTAAAAGTGCATTTTAGTCCAAACAAATTTTCACTTAAACTCCTTTTAAGTACACATGTATTTATTTGACCCTTTTTAATAAATTTTGGGTTCAAAATAAGCATACCATTTAAGATGGGAGAGATTTGTTACTATAACTTAAGAGCATCTCTAATCGTTATTTCAAAAGTAATTATTTGATGATAAGCATGCAAAAAGGAGATGCCGCAACAAGTATCTTAAATCTAGGTGGATATGGGATAGAGGGCGGAGTCAAGAATTTTTGTAGATGGGGCCTACAAATTATAAATATAATGTTAGTAGTTATTTTATCGTCGATTTGCAGGATTTTACATCATAGATTTGGAGGTTTATATACAAACGAAGGTTGTATAAGGAACATACTTTATAGAAGCTCCAGAGTTAAATGAGGGCTTGAGCCCCCACACCCTTCTTTGGTATTCCAAATTTGAGATTCTACTATTGGTATCTAAATTTTTGAATAAATTAATATTTATTTTATTTACTAATTTTCTTCTTTTTTCTAATAAAATTATATTATTGAATAGAAAATAAATATTAAAAAAAAAATTAGATACATTATTAGAGTTCACATGTATTCCAAATTTGGTATCCCATTTGGTATCTCATTTTTACCACATAAGCAAAAACGGGATACCACTTTTGGGATACATGTTCTGGAGATGCTTGAACATATATTTCGAAGATAGTTGTTAGTTGTAACTTTAGTTTATAGAGAGAGAGAGAGAGAGCTGGTCCTAGATAACCTAATCATATGGTTACCATATGATTAGGTTAAGGGAGCTACCAACCTAGAACTTGCACACAAAATTTATACCGTTGCTCCAAGGTATAAAAAATTGGACGATACCGATACGTATCGGTATCTCCTATCGGATATCCAATACCATATTGGCCGATACGTCTTGGTTTTGATTGAGACGCTCAATGTTTTTTTTATTTAAATAAGCTGATATGTATTGATATCGTCCGAGTCGTATCAGCCTCGGGCAAACCAATACTCAAGACCAATACGAGTTTTGATACCTTGGGTGGCACATGGTTTAAAACGAATGATGCGCTATTTTGGGATCCGTGTCATGTGGAAGATCATTTAAGCAGTCCGATTTGAAGGTGATGGTGTAGAGATTTGAAGGTGATGGTGTAGAGATCTTCCAATTGCCATGAAACACGATCTCTATCATTTGATTTAACACAATTAACCATTGAATCCTCTAATGGTCTTTGACTGTGTCAAATCATATGATAGAGATCACATTTCGTGCCAATCTTTGGGAAGAAAGATAAATTACATAATGGCGTTCCAATCAGATGGATTAGATGGTCTTTCCCATGGCACAAATCCCAAAATACCAAGTCTTTCCTTTTAAATCATGTACCACTGTACAAATCACGAGTGCAAGTTGTAACTCCCCCAGGTTAATTTTTATTGCATCTCCCCCTTCTCGCAATAGTAATCATAGTGACAAATTTCAGCGGGATTCTTCAAAATTTCTCTGAAATTAACCGAAGCAAGGGTCAGATGAAACTGTCAACGACACTTCGGTGATTTATCTGAAATTGTTGAAATTTCATTAATTTTGACAAAATTAACAAGAAATTTGCTGAAATTAATGAAATTTTAGCGCTTTATAAATAATAAATAACATTTTTATAAATATTAAATATTCATATATTAATTTTTTGTATTCCCAAAAATTTTCCCTAAACTTTTTCAAAAATTTCCCAAAATATATCTGAAATGAACCGAAAGTACCTCCTATAGAAATATTGCCGTAAGCGAAAATATGTCACTGATAATAATAGAAAATATATGGTTTACCGTACTAATAGTGAAAACCAAATTTGCCACGATGATAATAATAGAGAATATATAATAGTGGCCAAGGATCAAAATATCAATTTTGTTTTTGGGCATAATCGAAACCGAAAGTTTAAACTGAATTTTTGGCTAATAATTTCCCTTTCATATATATTTTGACCTAAATTTTGATTCAAATTATCGTTTTGGTAGGGATCCAAACTGAAACGATTCAGCCAATAACAGCCGAAGTGGAAATTTTGAACGATGATAGTGGCTTTATATGGTTTGTCGTTTTAATCATGGTTCAAAATTTCGGCCAAAATGTTTCGATTTTGGTCCTCATTGAAACAAAACCGAGAACTTATAATTTTGATTTAAATTGTATGAGTTTGAAGTTTTTGGCCGAAATTTTGATTCAAAATTTTAGTTTTAGTCCCGCCCGGAATTCAAACGAAATTCGAATTTTTTATCCTTTGGTATTAATAATGGCAAAATTACAAAAGAATTCATTGTTCCATTGGTACGTGAGTCTTAGAAATAAATGCATCTAATTTGCCGCAATGGCTAACTCTAAAGATTCGAATGCGACCGCCCACCAACTTCACCTCAACCAATTAAAAAGAAAGGGTGAGCTATTATACAATGGTTTAAATTGGTATGGGGTGCAAATTTAGACTGAAAACTGGTAAGCATTTCGAATCAGACCAAAACCAAACTAAATCAGTTCGGCCCGGTTTGATATCACCTTTGGTGGTTGATAATCGAAAACTGCTCGGATAGAATGAGAAAACCCACCGAAAGTCGAAAAAAACCTTAAAAATTAAAAAATCATAAAAATATAAAGAAAATTGAACCAAACAAAAACCAAAATCAGATTGGTTCGGTTTGATTTTGGTTTGAGGAGTGAAAAGCCTACTAACCGAAACAGAAATGTTTTGATTAGGGTTCGATTATGTAGAAACCGACTCGAAAACCGAAATTTCGGTTTCGATTCGATTAACCGAATTTGTACCCCTAAGTAGGACACGTTAGGGCCGGTAGGTCACGTGCTCGTCTCCTCGAGCCCGGAATCTCACAACAGCCAATCGAATCAAACGCTGAAGTCCCATCAGTCACAAAAAGCATTTAATAAATATCACTTATAAAACGCAAAAAAAGTTGAAAAGTACAATTTATAGGGTAGCGCTATTTGCACCCATTTTTCTTGTGAAGAACACACACATTTTCACCATAAAAATTGTTGACGGCCTTGAATCAGACATTGATGGAGATCTTTTTTCTTCCCAATCTTCCACACCGTAGATCTTGAGATCATGGCATGACTATTAAACGATCACACGTTGATTCTATACAGCACACATCCCAAAAAGTAAACGTGATCATGGGTGTATCAAGAGAAAAAGGTTCTCAAGTATTACTTTTGGGATGTGTATCACGTGGAATCAAGATTTGAGAGTCTGATAGGCGCGCGCCATGATCTAAAAATCTATTATCTGGAAGATTGGGACGAAAAATGATCTCCGTCATCTTATTCAAAGCAGACAACACTTTCTATAGTGGAAAATGTGCATGTACTTCATAAGAAAAACGGGTGCATGTAACGCCACCCCAAGTTATATGGTCACTTTTATATCATGGACAATGTTTGATAGACAATTTGTAGGCAGCTTATGTGGCGCGAAATGACTGTTTGCATACATAGTGGGGCCTGAGCACCGTAGTTGCATGTAACCTTGTCTTTTGTCGACCGTTTATAGTTTTCCAATTTATATTATCGACACAATTTCGAAACGAAAATTATAAACAAGAACAAATTTGTTGATGACAAAGTGCAGGCGACTTACGTGATGCGCTGTGATTGATTATACCAACCTGCATTAATTGAGTCTCAATCAATTGCGTCGCGCCTCATCAGCACCTTGCGCTTAGTGTGCAAAAAATTTGTCCCCCATGTATCTCTATCCATTTCCAAATGGTCAACCCATAAATAGTAAATTATGTTTTTATTTTATTTTTTAATGTTTTCTTATGAAAGGATATAATTGGATGGCTATGATTATTGGTATGATAATTTGAAATATATATGCTTTACACAACTGATATTTTTGGTGAAAAGCGCCAAGACCTTTTTCCAATAATGCCACGTTCTTTTTCTGACACGTCCGCATTTGAGCGGCTACGCGGCGCACGTAGACATTGCCTAGGGCAAGCAATCATTACGTCTTTACTGGCAAACAATGAACTTAATTTTCTATCTTACGCAGAGGTGCTTAGTAAGCACTGTTGTTCAACGTCACCACGTGTGCGCACGGAGATAGTATAAAGTGTTGAGCCAGAAAATCAATATTGGTGAACTGTCTTCTAGAATTTGTATCCATTATGGGTTGAAAGCAAGGATCAAAATATCGGTAAACTGATAGGTATCGTCCTGACCTCCAAGATGATACGTATCAGGCATCGGTTTGATATATTGAATTTTTATTTTTATTTTTCGATTATCTATACAATTGATGGCGACTGTATAGACAATCGAAAAAAAAAAAATTTCGATTTTCTACACGATTGTCTACACAATCGATGACGCTTGTCTACATAGTCACTATCAATTATGTAAACAATTGAAAAATAAAATAAAAATCTATACAGTCGCCATCAATTATGTAGGCAATCGAAAAATATATATATATACATATTATTGGATGATACATTGAAATTATCGTCCGATAATTTTAATGTATCGTCCATATCATCGGATACGGGCGATACATTACCCGTATCGGACGATAAGTATATTGTTTGCTAAGGAGATATGATACAATGCCTTTGTATCATATCGCCCAAGTCTAAAACCGATACGTATCGGACGATATGTGTTGGTATCGGATGATTTTTTAACCCATAGTTGAAAGCATTTGAATTGCGTAGATGTTAGATTGCGTTTGGCCAAAAAGGTGCGAAAGGTTAACTTCCCTCCAAGGTATAAAAAATCGGCCGATACTGATATATATCGGTTTTCGACTAAATCAATATGCATTGGTATCTCGATAGGGTATTCGATATTGTATCGGCTGATATGCTTAGGTCAATTTTATTTTTTATTTTTTTTAAGTAGGCCAATATATATCGGCCTCGGACAAAATGATACCCGAGACCGATACCGATACCGATTTTGATACTTTGCTTCTCTCTCACAAAATTCTTCAAATTTATCGACTCTTCAAATTTTTCTCAATTTTTTTTTTAAATTCAACATTTTTCACATGCTTTAATCGTACTTTTGTTATTATTATTTTTAAATTGTTAATGCATACGAATTATTTACACACTTATTTTACTATTTAGCCGCATCATTTTTAAATTTAAATAAATTAATATGTGTTTTTAGGGTAATGATCACCTCCCTCGAGTCACGCTAGAGTCATGCGAGACTTTAGCAAGTGACTGTTAGATCACAGTCAAAATTTGACACTGTAGGTCACGTACTCATGCGTGACTCAAGTTAGGTGATCATTACATAAGTTTTTATATATTTTAATAATTTATTATTATTCTAATAACTTCTATTTCTTCAAAAAAAATTCCTAAGCCTTTCTCAGATTATATTTCTTAGGAATAATTTTTCAAAAAAGTGCGATTAAAACATAATTTTTTTTTTTAAATCACCGGTGTTGGTGACTATTGACGTGAATGCCCAACTTACAAATTGGCCCGAGACCAACCCATTTTATATGCCACATGGTACATTTATAACCTATCCTAGTCAAAGTAATAGCTTTCATTAGAACTTAGAACTATAGCGACAAATATTTTTTTTAAAACTATTTCAGTAGGAATCATTTCGGATATATATATATAATATTTAATATTTATAAAATTCTTAATTATTATTAAAAAATAATTAAAATAAAAAAAAATTGTCAATTTTGGCACATATTTCATTTGGTAAATTTTGGAGAGTTTCAGAGATATTCATACTTCGACTAAAAATTATGTCTCTTAGAATATTGAAATCATCCTACTCTTATTGACAAATTTCTCCGTAATTTCTTTGAAATTTACCAAGGTAAGGGTTGGACGAAACTTCCAACGAAATTTCGATGATTTCTTCGAAATTACTGAAATTTCACTAATTTCGGCGAAATGAATGAAATTTCATCGAAATTAATAAATCTTTTCTTTTTTGTTAATTTGTAAATAATAAATAAATTTTTTATGAAGATTATATTTAATATTTTTTGTACTCCCCGAAATAATAAATAAATTTTTATGAAGATTAAATATAATTTATATTTAATACTTTTTGTACTCCCTGAAATTTTTTCCCAAAATTTATCTGAAATGAACCGAAATGACCCCCTACCGAAATATTGTCAAAAACAAAATTTATAATATAGCCACTGTTTGATAATTTTTCAATGATATATATTAAAGTACGCAAAGCAAAGGCTACAATCCATTGGTAGGCATGATTTTTGGGTTGAGACTTGATTAAAGATGCGTGCCACATGGCATATAAAGCAGGGGGACTCTCTCAACGGCCCGAGCTTGAGCTTAACTGGACCGAGCCCGACCCACAACAGATCAGGTATGGGCTACTGTAGATAGGCCCGATACATAAATAGATGGCCGAGCCTGAGCCTATTACTAAGCTGACTCGGTAAGGACCTGTTTCAAAAGCCCGATTAAAATCGGCTCGTTCAAGCCTGGACCGAAATCGGCCCAGCTTGATCAATTGAGGTCTTTTACTCATTCCGGCCCGTCCCATTTAAATTCTTCTTTATGTGACAACAAAAGTTGGAGTCATTGGACGGTATTTGATGCACGAAGATGGATCACTTAAGAGCCATACGGAGGGGTGTACGTACGCATAGTGTGGAACGTAGAGATAACCCTTCCTCACAGTTCAAATCTTCTTCCACTTCGTTCTAAGAGACAGAGATAGATAAAAAAAAAAAGGAAGAAGAATTCGAGCTACTTCAAACCCTTGCTCTCTCTCTCTCTCTCTCTCTCTCTCTCACTCTGTCTCTTCCAATTCGCCATTTGCATTGATTTCTACTCAAATCGAAGCTCTTTTGAACTGAATAAAGCGTCGAAATCCTGGATCTCGGCCACCATTTCTGCTATTTCTGATTTTTGATTTTCGAATATCTGAAGATTCTGAACCCTATATTCATCTCATTCATGGCGAATCCCTTCTTTCTTTTTCTCCTAACTTTGTTATCGTTCATCGAAACCACTCGCCCTCTTTCATTGTCTTTGAAGCTCATCCACCGGTTCTCAGATGAAGCGAAGGAGATGAAGGTTTCTAGAAATGGCCAGATCTCTGGTTCTTGGCCGAAGCCTAGGAGCTTCGATCACTATCGAATGCTTGTGAGAAGTGATTTGGACCGGCAGAAGATGAAGCTCGGAAATAAGTACAAGCTGCTGTTTCCATCTGAGGGGAGCAAAACTATGTCATTTGGAAATGACTTTGGTTGGTGAGTGAATCTCTTTGTTTTTCTTTTTTCCCCGATATCTCGAAGGAATATTTAATTTTGGCTTTAGGAAAATGTGGTTGGGTTCGATTAGTTTTGGCAATGTGAAGTTCTTCCTTTTTTTTGCGGTAGGATTTGTTTGATGTTCTTGTTGCGAGATTAGGATGAGGATGGTTAGTTTTGAATTTGAATGAAATTAAGGTTTCCTAATCTGAATACTATGCTGCATAATAAATGGGATAGTAAGATTTTTTATGTTAGGCTTTCGATGGTGAGTTGATTATATATATATATATATATATATATATATATATATATATATATATATATATATATATATATATATATATATATATATATATATATATATCTTCCCGATGTACTGCATTTGTGGGTACAGACATTTTTATGAAGAAAGTTTTAATTTTCGTTTACGAAATTGTGGTTGAGGTTCAATTAGTTTTGACAATGTTAAATTCATCGCTTATTTGCTATAAAAATGTTTGAAGTTCATAAAAATGTTCGAAGTTCTTTTCATCTTTAAGGTGAACTTCAAACATTTTTATAGGCAGATAAGCCATGAATTTAACAGTGTCAAAACTAAATGTTTGAAGTTCCTGTTGTGAGGTTACGATGATGATGGTTAGTTTTGAATTTGAATGAGGATAGTGTGCCCTGATATGAATAATTTGTTGTATCACATACTACAACAACACTAATATACTGACATTCCCCCTCAAGCAGGGCATGGTATCTGACCACATGTCTTATACTTCTTAGTCAATATGTCTGCCAACTGTTGTGAGGACATAACATTTCCCAGGACTTATCTCAAACCTTTTCATGGACAAAATGGATGTTGACTTCAATATGTTTTGTTCTTTCACGAAGTACAATGTATTATATAATCTTTTCAGTGGCTTCATTATCAAAAGGAAACGATATGGGCCTGCTAGTATAAAAATCTATAGCTTAGAAAGAAGGGAGCGCAACCACAAATTCTCACAAGTTCCATTGGCTATTAGTCTATAACTCTATACTTAGATTTTGATCTTGATTTGTATATCACAACTTGCTTCTTACCTTTCTAGGCAACTAGGTTGCCACCCATGAATGCACAAATTCCACAAGTAGAACAACGATCAATAACCCATCTGGTCCAGTTTGCATCAGACATCAGTGTACACAACGATACACATATGCTCATGGGAGTGATATACTAGTCCAAACCCCGGACTGCACTAGAAATTCCGAACAATGTGATGGACATTAGCCAAATGAGTAGTGTGCAAAGCATGCATAGATTGACCCACTAGACTGAAGGGAAACATGGTGTCAGATGTTGTGAGAGTGAGGTAAATCAGACATCTCACCAATCTTTGACACTCATGAGGGTCCGAGAGCAAATCACCATCTTTCTTGTGCAGTGAAAGCTTATGATCCGTCGGAGAAGTAGCTGACTTGCATCCAAGCATTCTGGTATCACTAAGTAGACAAATGACATACTTTCGTTTTCGAAACCTTTCAGAAACGTTTTTAGAAACATGTTTCAATATATAATTGAAGCTCGTTTCAATATATAATTGAAACTTGTTTCATTATTAAAAGAAACTCTTTTCAATTTATATAGAAATTTGTTTGTACTAAAAAGAAATTTTTTTCCTATTTAAGTGATAGTTATGTCTTAAATATAAAACTAGTTTTCGTCCTTTTACATAAACTATTTTAGAGTCACTAGATTAGATCAAAATATAACTTGTGGATTTATAGGGACATTGAAATTATTTTTTATATAAATCATGAAATCATGGAATGAGCTTCATGTGTATATGATTGAAAACTATATGTTCATTTTAGATAGATTTTTAGTAGTATTTTTTAATAAGTGATTTGGATAATATATTATATTATTTATACTACTAATAGATAAATTTAATCATGTGTTTTTCCATCCATCGGTAGATGAGTTCAATGAATCATGTGTCAAAACTCTAAAATTCAAAAGTATAAATATTAGTACATACAAATAAAATTTTCATATATAGTTATATAAAAGTACACATTTTATACTAATAGCATATATATGTCGCAGTCCTTGCTTTTAATGACGAATCCATCTTGTATCTATGCCATACCAATGTTGTATCTATTTCGTACCTATAACATATCTAACTCTTTTCTATATCGTATCAATGTCGTATTGAAGGCGTATCAATAAAACGTACTCTAAACTTTACCTCAATGTACCCGTACCCGTACTAACTCTTGGCAACTATGCCTGCGTGGCAT
Source organism: Chloranthus sessilifolius (assembly GCA_021018995.1). Classification (NCBI taxonomy): domain Eukaryota; kingdom Viridiplantae; phylum Streptophyta; class Magnoliopsida; order Chloranthales; family Chloranthaceae; genus Chloranthus; species Chloranthus sessilifolius. The sequence goes on along the minus strand of CM037594.1, from coordinate 115,433,508 downwards.
CTCTGAAATCCCAGATTCATAAGAGTGCCACTAAAATACTGAAACCATGCTCATGGTGACTATTTCATGTTTCAACCCATAGATAGATTTAGGAAGTCGACAAACATCCCTTTTCTTGCCTTGAAGCACAAAACAGGGCAGAGGATCCATATAGTCTTCCACGAGGTCCTTATTGAGAAATGCATTCTTAATGTCCACCCGATGAGGATGCCAATCTTGAATGGTAGTGAACACACATGTTTCAACTTTCCCACTGAGGTAAAGGTAGCCTCATATACACTTTTGCAACTAGGCGAGCCTTGTATCTAGATATTGGATCATCTAGATTGTGTTTTCACATCAAATACCCACTTGCAATCAGCACTCATTCTTTCCTGGTGGTAGAGGAAGCATTTCCCATGTGTGATCATTTTGCAAAGTCTCCATCTGTTTAAAAATAGCAACTTGCCTTGATGGATTGTCTAGGGGAATCATTGACAGTATGGGGAATGTTATCAATATCAATAGCAGAGGGAAATGCCCTGTAAAATGGAGAAAAATCTTGGTAACAAACATATTCGCAAGGGGGATATGGAGTGACATTTTCGATCACCTTTGCGAGGAGCTATTGGTAAATAAAGGTCATATAGAGGAGAAGGAAAAATAGCAGGACTCGAAGGATAAGAAACGGCTGTACTAACAGGAACCATTGATTAGAAAGTTGGAGGAAGTTGTGTTGTAGGAGTGAAGGGCCATGCCATCTGCACCGAACATAATAATAATCTTGCCATGTTGCTGCGATTATGTTAAGAGCATTAAAATCGAGGAAAGCAAGTAAAGACAATGAGAGACCTGGAGTTCTGAAAAATAAGAGAATTTTTCAAAGAAGGTAACATTTGTATGCATAGAGAACTGACAGGATTGAGGATCATAGCAACGGTATCACCTAGACACATTTGAAGACCCCACAAATACACATCAAATAGTCAGCTTTTTCCGAGTGGGCTGAAGATCTTGGACAAAGCACATGCATCCAAACACACGAAGCTCAACCAAAAACATAGGCTCTTTTGGTCGAAGAGAATTATAAGGGTATGACTACCCAATATCCTCGAACGAAGTGCCATCAATGAGAAGGCACACCCTCAATAGAGCCATCGACCAACAAGTCTTTGGCATACATACCACGAAGCTAACAACCAGTCAATCTTAGGAGATGTCTGTTCTTATGACCTCAACATCACCATTTTGTTACAAGTGTGCAAGGATAAAAGTATTGATGAATAATGCAATGCATATGCAAATAGGTTCATGTCCATTATCAGACGGAAGAATTTTAATATTACCCTCATATTGATTCCCGAAAAGCGCATGAAATTCTTGAAATTTGGACAAGTCCTCGCTTTTGTTTTTCAGTAAGTATAACCAGGTACTGTCATGTACCATCATCAATAACAATGACAAAATAGGGAAAATCATCAAGTGAGATGAGTGGGGAGAGACCTCACACATATGAGTGCACAATACTAAAAGGACATTTAGATTTGGGAAAATCATAACACATAAGAGTGATCATCATTTGGGAAAATCATCATGTGAGATGAGTGGGGGGAGAAACCTCACACATAAGAGTGCACAATACTCAAAGGAGATTTAGATTTGGGTATCTGGGACGGATAAGAGTTTCTGACATGTATGGAGAGTTCATAAACCTGAACATTGAAATTTAGTAGCTTGACACACACATTTAAACACGAGTTAAATTGGATAACGTTCGAAAGCCAATATGGCCAAGTTTAGCATGCCGCAGACAATATCAAAATTAACAACTATAGGAAATGAAAAAATAGAGGATGAGATGTCATCAGATCCATCCGCCACAACTGCGGTGTACTAATATTAGCATCTAGGTAATATAGTCCTCTCAACGCTTTTATCCACAATCTTCTTCGGAGTAAGCTCATGAAACACACAATGAGAAGGATAAAATGTAACTCAACTGTTTCATTTTTAGCAATACTACTAACTGCAAGAAGATCTATAGAAATTTGAGACACGTTAAATATGGGATTATGAATGAGAAGGAGAGAATGGAATGGTGCCAACTCTTAAAATTGGAGTTCGCTGATAGTCTTGACATAGGGCTCCAAGGAACTTATAAATCTGATCACTCTCAGGACGCTTGGCCAATTTCGATCTAACCTCCTCGAGAAACTTAAACAGTGGCTTGTAGTGACCAAGTTCTTACCACATACTCTGGAGGGTGTTGTTATACTCCCCTATAGAGGAATCCCGTTGTTTACACTCCTATCATTTGCTTTAATTAATAAATTTGAGTATCATATTCAGAAGGGACAAAAGTGATGGCCAACTTGCTCCACAACTTAGAAGCACTATCATAGACCATAAATGTTTTTGTAGATGGAGGGGTTCATAGAGTTAAATAGCCAACCCAAAATAATAACATTGTTAGTGTCCCTTTTTTTATTGATAAAAAAAAAATTCATTAAAAAGTAAAGAAAGAGATACATACTAGGACGGGGTAGCGAGAAATTACCCAAAGTAGAAAAGGAAAAAGAAGACACGAAAGTCCCACTCCAACCCACCCAAAGGCAGCCCAAAAAGCGCAAGACACTCTTCCCCAATGGAATAATTAAGCGTTTACAAGCAGGCTACCCCATTCATTCAAGAGGCGAAAGTCCCATGTTCAACCCCCTTATGGAAAACTCTGTTGTTTCTTTTTAACCAGATTGCCTAACCACAATATATACTCAAAATTTCCAGAGATCTTTATATCCTCAAAAAAGAGACCATCCCATTGTTGAAACATATTGGTAGCACCCTCCAGGAAGACCCATTGAAACAAATCGGTGCCCCAATTTTCAACAACATTCTTGACGGGGACGCCACTTACATGGACATTGGATTTGGACCGCATCGTTTCTTCCGGCATAGAAAGAAGCAGCGTTATGGAAGTCAAAACTAAGGAAAGATGGAAATTCTGGAGAAAGAGTGACGAAATTTTGATTTGAAATTTCGATCGATCGAATTGTCAAATTCGATTGATCGAATGTCGACGACGATTTTCATAGAAATATGAAAATTTGATCGATCGATTTTCAATTCAATCGATCGAAATTTCAAATCGATCGATCGAATTCCAAATTCGATCGATTGAAATCGTGCCGAGAATTTTAGTTATTTTAGGAGTTTAATTTCGAACTTTTGTTTCAAGGGTTTATTTGTCTTTTATTTAATATTCATTTTAGGGTTTTCTTTTATTGTAAGACCTCCTATATAAGGCCTTTAAACAATGTAATTAAGGGAGTTGATTGATTATTGAATGAGAGCTTATGCTTCGTGAAGAGAGAGTCTTCTTCCCCGCGATGGGTTTGGTGTGGGACCAAGGGAGTGATTCCCATATATTTTCCTTATTATTGTCATTGCTTTGCGTGGTTTGCTTGATTATATTTGCTATCTAAATCTCTGTGTGCTTCTCTAGCCATAGCCTAAATCCTTCCTTCTGATCCCCAAAACCTTAAACCCTTTTGAAACCCTAAACCACACAAAGCCGATACCTTTTCCAAAATCATAAACCGATCTCAAAGTCATAAATCTTTTACAAACCCTAATTCCCTTTTACAACCCAATTTGGAATCCGTGAACCTACATCGGACCGAAGACGAGCGCCTAATCCTGGAAAAGCTAGAGTCCTATCTCTAGGCCGATCTTGCCCCGACTTTAAAAGTACTTGCGCATCGGACTGGACCCTATTTGGTTCTCGTGTGATCTACCCATCAAAATTCTGCAAACCCTAAAGGTATCAAAGATAATTTTGCGATTAAACTTGATTTAATTTAATTAATTTCGGCAAAATCTGCATAAAATCATATTCCGCATTTTAGGGTCGTCCCTCGTCAATTCTTCTTGGTCGTGCCTGTTTCCACTGTAAGTAATTTGTGGAGTTCAATTTAATGGATGTGATCATGTAATACTCATTGGCAAATATTCAGAATTCATTGGTTTATAACCTTGCGACATTTCCCAATGGAGACACAACATTTTGAGCAGTAATGATAATGAAAATAAATTATTAGGTTCTGCAACCCGAAGCAGTTCAATCACAATATCCGACACTATACATGTCGCCCTAGAAAAAACATCAAAGATATACGTCTGTTTACTGGGAACACACAATAAAATGATCTTAAAGGAGAAACACGAGGTACGACCAAAAATAAGAGGGATCTTAAAAGAAGCAGAGCATACATTGTAGCTTATTAAGTGAAACGTAGGGGTTACCTCATGAGATTCGACACGACTCGATCAAATCTTAACAAAACAATGAGATTTTGTTTTAGGCCATTTATGGATGAAAATCAATGCCTACCCCATACCTCTAACATGGTCAACAAGCATCACTGCAACCTGTAGCTTCGAAACATGTGGATTTGGGCAAGATTTCAAGAAATCAAAGAATCATTCGAAACTTCACTTTAGAGAGCTCAAATCTTTGCAAGAGAGAAGATGGATCTGCATGTATAAGTATAAGTATAACCGTATCATTTTGAGGCCAAAGTTTGATTGCTGACTCCAACATGATGTCAACAGGTATGAAGGACACTTGGCACTCCTTGAAGTCTTGAAACTTGCTCTGGTATTAGGATTTTGGAGGATGGTTTTAGGTTTAGGGTTAGAGGAAAATAGAGGAGAAGAGAGAAGGAGAAAATAAGTAGAGAAGGTTTAGCGAGAAGAGAGACTTGCTAGCATTCATATTTAGTTGATAATTTTACATACACACTGAAAGCTACTATATACAGACCAAACATAGTAATACCTACTACAACCACACTAAGTTTGCCTTCCTCTTGACATGATTAGAAGACATACTTTTTGGGAGAAGACATCTTATGAATTGGAGAATGGTGATCAACATGGTAGTCAAGGCGACGCCATGACGAATGATGACCGAATTCGCCATATGAACAGAAATGGCGGCAATGGTGAAATGGTAGTGCCATGGCGGAATGGCGTTGCCATGGGCATTATTTATAAAATTGATATAATAAGTTATGTTATAATAAGTTATAATTTTATAAACTATAAGTTATAATACTTATAAATTAACTTATAAGTTCTAATACTTATAACTTATAATTTATAAGTTATAGTTATAAATTATAACTTATATTTTACAAGTTATCACTTATATATATATATATATATATATATATATATATATATATATATATATATATATATATATATATATATATATATATATATATAAGTCATCACTCTCTCGACTTCTCACTCTCTTACGCAACTCTTCTTTTCCCTGTCTCTCTGTCTCGCACAGTCCCCAACAAAACAAATAGAGGTACTCTATTTAAAAAAAATAATCTCTATCGTCCATCTCTCAGCCCCTTTCTTGCTCGCAACTCCTTTCTTTTTTGCAATCTCAACCCCTTTCTCTCTCGCAACCCCTTTCTTTCTTAGCCCCTTTCTCTCTCGTCTCTTTCTCAATGCAGTACCTCATCCCTTCTCTCTCTCTTAGTTGGCTAATTTTATTTTTTATTTGCACCTTCACAAGCTCAAAATCTTCGCCTCCGCAATCACTAAACTTTTTTTATAGGTTTCTTGCAACCTCCATCATGAATTGAGCAATAGGTGACACCACAGTATGTGTCATTGTGTATTTGAATATTTCATATCTTTTAATCTTTATCTTTCTATATTGGTTGATATTTCATATTTATATTTTATTTATACGTCCTCATGTTGCGATTTTATTGATGTTTCATATTTCATAATTAATTTTTTCTCTCTATTTATTGCTATTTATTTATGCCTGATTAATTAGTTGAATTTCTTTTGTTCTCTATAAAAAAATATAAAAATTAAAAAAATAGATATTAATGATTAATTTATAAAAATAAAAATTATTAAAAAATAACAAAAAGTAAATGACCTCGCTACACCGCCTTAATTACCTTGGTGACTAGGACCAACACTTACAAAGACAAGAAGAAAAGGAGTGACGAAGAATGCCTCTAAGAGGCTACTGTAGGTTAATTTTGACAACGGTTCTCTTGGAAAATTGGGTCATTCTGTCATAGGATTTGTTTGCAGAGATGGGAAAGGAGAAGTCAAAGTGACGTTTCATGATTGGTTGGCATTAAAGATTCCACTGAAGTGGAAGTTGGAGGTCTTTTTGAGGTTTAAGTAAGTCCAACGCATATGTTTGGGGCTCTTAGAGTGGAAGGAACTTCTTTAATGTGTCCAATGAGCAATCCATGTATGAATCAGCAACATGAATGCTTAGCTTTCTAAGATGAGGTATCTCTTCTTTGTCCATTAATATTACCTCAATTTATTCATTTTAAGGGAGCAACAAATTATATTGCTGTTTCTCTTGATAGGAAAAAGCTGTTTCTGATCTTATATTTATATATATACACACACACACACGTGGAGTTCCTTTCTCCAGTTGTATTTTCTAGTTTTTTTTTTAACTCTTTGCCCCCACAACACACCCACCCACCCACCTTTTTCCGCGAGCTCTATGTTTAGTCATTATAAATTATCATCAATCAGAAAAACAAGAATGTAGACTGACTTAAGCATGTTAACCGTATGTATTTTTTAATTCTCTTAACATTACTTATATTTCGTTGATGCTTTATTTTTTAAGTATTTTCAGATCAAAATTAGAGCTTTTGTCCTACTGAGTTACTTTCATGCTATTAGCTGATCTTTGTGGCATAGATTTGTTGTAACTGTGAAGTGTACATTAAGAGCTCCTCATCCTTTGATAAGTTTTTAAGTTGACATAATACAAAACAAAAAGTTACAATTATTTGTCTTCCATAAAGGCAGGATATGTCTTGTTATTTCACCTTTTATTGTGCTTTTTTGAATTGGAAATAGTCTTTTTTTTTTTTTTGGGGGGGGGGCAGGAATGTTTTAAAGTTGACATTATACAACACAAAAAGTTACAATTATTTGTCTTCCATAAAGACAGGATATGTCTTGTTATTTCTCCTTTTATTGTGCTTTTTTGAATTGGAAATAGTCTTCTTGTTATTTCACCACTCTGTAACTTACTTTTCATCTATTCCAAACATTTAAAATACTCCCTTTATTTTATGAACAGGTTGCATTACACATGGATTGATATTGGGACACCAAATGTTTCTTTTCTTGTCGCATTGGATACTGGGAGTGATTTGCTTTGGGTTCCATGTGATTGTGTACAATGCGCACCGTTGTCTGCCAGTTACAGTAGGCTGGTAGGCCCAGCCATGCCTGATTTCGCCTTTTGTTCTCATTATATGTGAATGCACCTGTTAATTTGTATGTGTGTGTATGTTTCATCGTTGTTCTCTAGAGCTTCATTGTTTAGTTTATGTCTGATACTTATGCTTTCTAAATCTCACTGATATGAAATTGCACTTTAACACAGGACTTGTGTTAGGGAGACTATAATTATTGCTATCTTTCTGAATTGGTGTTAAGATTTATCATCATTTCCTCTGCCTAAATTCCTATCATTCTGGCGTTGGCTGAGGGGTTCGCATATATAACTTGCCAAGAATGCCATTGCCAGGGATTTTATAGCCGGCTCTATATCTGATGCTAACCGCTCCTTTCTCATCTAGGCTTGGGATTGATTTTGGCTGAATGAATAAAGGGACATTGGTAAAGATCATATTGCGTGGTATACAGATTTGTGGTTAAAATATGCTAGCTTTTATTAATAGGTCCCGCTTTATCTTTGAAATCTGTTTTTTCAATAGAAATTTTTGAACATGTTTAGTAGAATCACTTTAAGAAGATAAATTTAATATTTCCCATGCTTGATCCTTTGAAATTAACTTGAAAGGATCTTGCAATGCTAATATCTTAAATTTTAGAAATCGAGTATGAGGGTTGATCCCAATAACATGAAAGCGTATGGAGGTTCTCAGAATAATAAATTATTGGGCTTGGTTAGGTGAACAACAATCCTATAATATATAGGATTGATTTAGTAAGATGATGCCAAGTGGTCCTTCTCAAAGCGATGCAATTTTGTCATTTTAAATTAGTGGGAACTGGGAACTGTCAGGAACAGGATATGTCATGCATGCTTACAGATTTTTATTTTTTATTTTATTTTTTTTTCATTTTTTCTGAGTAACAAAGTTCTATTATACAATGAACACAGACAAACGAAAAAAGTGGTACATGGAGGCATGGATCAAAATCTCGTTTTTTCGATATGTATCATCCAACCCCAAAACCGATACGTATTGGACGATACGTATCAGTTCCGGACGATGCTTTCCGATTTTTTCCTAAAAAAAAACATCAAAACCGATAATTTGAAATGATCGGACGATAATTTCAAATTATCGTCTGATACGAACAATAATTTGACTGTTTTTTAAGGGGGGCGATAAAAACCCAAAGTATTGTATCGTTCAAGTCCTAAACCGATACGTATCGTCCAATACGTATCGGTATCGGACGATATTTTGATCCATGCATGGAGGGCCTTGCCAAACACACAAGAAAAACAAAGTACAACTACCAAGGGAAAGCTAGTCCTAAATACAGAGCTGAATTTGAGTTAGTCTCTTTATGGAAATAGGAGGAGGAAGTCTAGCTTCTTTATGCATGTAGCATGAGGAAGTCGACCAACTGAGTAGTTCTTATGCTTTTTAAAACAATTTATCACTTGTCACCAAGCATGCCCCTTCTTTCTCAAACATCCAATAGATTTTGTTTGTTACTGTAAAGTTTACGCAAACACGTACATGCACACACTCGTTGATTTTTGCCACGAGATGAAGAAAAGTCTCATAAATCCGTAGCTTCTTCAAGACAACATAAATGTCTGTAGATTTTTATCATCACTACCATGGTACTAATCATAGTCAAATAGTCACGACCATTGGAAATATGCATCAGCGCCCAGGATTATAGATGGATGTTTTTTCACTGACCATGGATCAATCACTTATAGCCACTCTTGTTGTGATCATTATATTTCTACCACTCCCACGGGTTTAGTAGGTAAATTTTTGCTAAAGTTTGAAGCATAGGACATCAGAGTGGCTTTTTTTATCACATTTATTCATTCATTCACTGACCCTGTTCCCTTTTCTAGTCTCATTTTCTGTAACTAATGCCGGAATAAATCGATAGATCCGCAGGTTCCCACACTTTAGTAGAGTCCCGTGCCTTGTTTTTGGCAGCATCGTGAAGATTTGTTACTAAGTTATATATGACTAATATTACCTTACACCTCTCTTAATTATTGGGTAATTTTTTTTTTTTGCTTCATGTTCAAAGGAAAACTATTATTTTAGTACAGAAGAATATCTTGAGAATACCTCCTGAATTGGATATGATCTATAACCTATTTTCTTTGTAGCTGACACAATGTTTCTGAAATTTCATTATCTGTAAAAAATAATGAGTAAGTGACACCTTTTATTTTATTTTATTTCACTTTGTAGATGTTGGAGGTGATACCTTTTATTTTATTAAGTTGTCAAATTGTATTGCTAAGACTTGGTAACAGGTTTAGCACTTATTTCCGATGATTGATTGGCAGGTGCTCCCTGGTGTTTGGAGCATCTATTATGCAGGATAAAGATCTGAGCGAGTATAGCCCAGCAAAATCAAGCACCAGCAAACACCTACCTTGCAGCCATGAGCTATGTACGTTGGGACCTAACTGCAACAATCCAAAGCAACCCTGTCCTTACACTGTTGATTACTATTCAGAAAATACATCTAGTTCTGGTTTATTAATTGAGGACACATTACATTTGTCATCCCAAAGCGATCATGCATCTTCAACTTCAGTGCAAGCTCCAGTGATTATAGGGTCTGCTCTATTTGTCTCCGTGTGTCTTCGTTTACACTTCAGTTTGTTACTTCGAGCACCTTTTTCTTTGAAGTTCATTTCTAGTGGTGCACAATTTTATGAAGTCTCTAATTTATCTCTATTTTATATAAAAAAATTATTGATTGTAGATGTGGTAGAAAGCAAAGTGGTAGTTATTTGGATGGAATTGCTCCTGACGGTCTCTTGGGTTTGGGACTTGGCAACATTTCTGTCCCAAGCTTCCTTGCAAAAACTGGATTAGTGCGGAATTCGTTCTCGATGTGTTTTGATGAAGATGATTCTGGTAGAATTTTCTTTGGAGATAAAGGAATATCTACCCAACAATCTACTCCATTCTTAGCTTGGGGCGGAGAATAGTAAGCCACCTTAAGACACTTTTTGGTAATTAGTTTTCAATGTTTAGGCTTCTTGCACATTGATAATGTAGTTACCAAATATGAAGCTTAACCATGTTGTTGTGACATTCATAGGAATAGTTTTGACATTTGCAATGCACATGAAAATTTTGTATATTGTAATACGATATTTTTTCGTATGTGTGCGTGAAATCATCCCTTGTTACTGAAGGCAAGTAGTAACAAACAACATTCGATGTTTCAGTGGCTTCTGAAATATGCGTTTTATTTGAAATTTATATGGTACTTGTCTGCAGGCTTGTAAATGTTGCATCAGTTACTATGTTTTCCCTAGATTATGTTAATTGACAGACTTAATGTAGAAATATGTACATGATGTTCTATTAATGATTAGTCTTGGATTTGGTTCAGTGTCACGTACATTGTTGAAGTGGAGGGTACCTGTATTGGGACTGCATGTCTCAAACAGACCGGCTTCCGAGCACTGTTTGATAGTGGGTCATCATTCACATATCTTCCTGATGATGCGTATAAAAAAGTTTCCGAGGAGGTATTCGTTTTGTCCTTGAGCGCTTGAATAGAAATTGTGGTTGTTTTTCCCCACTGTAAAAGATTAAACTACTGTCACTTTGAATGATAGTTTAATAGACAAATGAATGCTTCACGGTTTACCTACGAGGGATCTTCCTGGGAGTACTGTTATAAGGCCAGGTAAATATGAAAGAACAAAATGGAATTTTTTTTTCCAGTTTGCCTGCATATTTGTTTTGCTGATAGGTTATTCGGGTGAGAACAGTTCGTTGGAGTCGCCCAAGATTCCTACCATGACGATAATGTTTGCAGTGAATGGTAGTTTTGCGGTGCATGATCCCACTTTTCAGACATATGGACAAGAGGTATATACTCTCTGTTTCTGGGCTTTCTCGGATGGAAATTGACTATAAAAAATTGTAGTCTCTAACTATTTAACTAGAATGATTGAGGTGGTGCTTATCCAGATGATTCTTTGTTTGGAGTTATATCCATATAGTTACAGGTATGGTTCTTTGTATATTGACCGCATATTGTTAGTACGAGTTACTAATATTAAATGTACATTTCTTATAGCATATATTATATGCACATATTTGATTGGAAAAGGAAATTCATTAAAAGAAGAGAAGTAAATAGAAAATGCTGCAGCGAGAAGCTGGAGCAGAGAAAAAAACAACATGCAAAACCAGACCGGACAGCCCAAAAAAAAGAAACACTCCCCAACCTAAACAGTCACCCAAAACCTCCCTAGGAGGCCCATCCATCAACGAAAATTACTTCATGCGCAGGTCTTCCCACTCATCCATTTAAGTGCTGCCCCTCGCCCACTGTTCCATTCTTATCCAACCTTACCCAATTAATTGTCATGTTCCCTCCTCCCTCTTTTCTCTCTCTCCAGCAGTTCCCATCTCTTTCTCTCTCTCTCTCTCTCTCTCTCTCTCTCTCTCTCCTCTTCTCTTCTCTCTATTGGCGGTCCCAACCTCTCTCTCTCTCTCCCTCTCAATGGAGTTTGTATTAGGTACCCATCACGAGCACTGTAAATGGTGCACGGGTAAGCTCCCACTAATTTTACACTAAAAGATATCCATGTATCGCACGGGTTCTTTTGATCACTCATGAATCACACGGGCTCCACCAATGCATGGGTCCTCCTTTGATCACTCCCGTGCATCTCATGGAACACTTGTACAAGGAAGGGAACTCTAGGTCTAATTCATGACCAATTGTGGAATATCCTTAAATGAGCTTTAGTTTTTTTAGAAGAACTCCTTAAATGAGCTTAAATTGTGACTTTGGTTACGTTTGAAGAGTATTGTTCATTTATTATTTTCTGGGCTCTGCTATCATTAAATGGATGCATTGTTTTGTGATACGCTTTTCTCTTTAAAATAAAATCCTTTCTGTTATAAAAACCGCCATGACCATTCAAGTAGGCGCTTAATTGAACCATCATTACTAAATAAACAGTGTTTTTTTTTGCTATGGCACATACAATTTGTAGCTAAGCACCAAACTATAATTTCTCTTAAAATAAAAATCAATATATAAACTCCCTCTATAATTTTCCAGCACATGTAGCATGTTATGTATAACTAGTTTAACATAAATTAAATTATTTGGATGTCCTTAATATCAATTGATATATAGCCTAGTTATGCCCAGACATGTTGGTAGGTTACGACTATGTAATTACATAACTCTGATTTCTTCATGCAATTTATTCACGTTCTGTATTGTCCAAAGGTTTGATCATAGTATCAGCAGCCTAAGTAATCACTCGGTTGTTAGCTACTAGGGAGTTTTTTCTGCTATGCTGTCCATACGCAATGGGAGATAACCCCTACTTAAACTGACACTCTAAAAGTAACACCATATTTGCTGAAAGAACAGATAAATATCAAGATATTGTTTATAAAATATTAAGAAGTATTATAGTTCAGATATGGATTTAATTTGACAAGCCACTACTGATTTTAATTCAGTCCCATTGAACTGATTATACATAATTAGTCCTCGTCCCATACCATGGCCTCCTTTTTGCTCACTTGTTGGATTAGATAATATTTCTAATTATGATGCAATTTACATTTTAATGCATGTGGGCTCAAAATGCAGAGATGTAAAATCGAAATGACTTTGTGTGATTAAGGATAGGTGGTCTCTTATCATATGTGGTGCAGAAACTTATCATGAATTACTAAGTTCACAGGCATAAACTGTCATGTTGCTAATCTGCCTGCTTTAACGTGCTATTTAGTTTGTGGTTGAGAATACAATTTATGACAAATGCATATTGCTGTGCAGGGAGAGATTGTAGTGTGTTTAGCACTTCAATCGACTGGAGGAACTCTTGGAGTCATTGGACGTGAGTTCTCTCTCCTCTGTGTTCTTCATTTTGTGTCATATTTTTCTTGTCATATTTGGTGTAGTAGATTAATTTTTCTAATGCAGAGAATCTAATGACGGGTTTTCGCCTAGTCTTTGATCGGGAAAACTTAAAGCTGGGATGGTCGCGTTCCAATTGTGAGTCAACTCAGGCAATCCTTCCACGTCCTTGTAATGATTTTGATATATGATAGATTTACAATTAGGCATCCTTACAATTTGACCAAGTTGACTCATCTCAGCTACTAATCAAGTTGCATATTCAACTTCAACAGAAATTTAAAAATACCAGTAACCATGTAGTGTATTGATAATCATCTGTGTTTAGCAAGTGCAGTGTATAACATCATTTGGGTATGATAGGTCAAGAGGAGTAACCATCTAGTGTCATGTGCAAGGATCAAAATTTCGGCCGAAATTATCAGTTTCGGTCCCCACCGAAACGATAATATAGGACTGAAATTTCGGCCAAAATTCAAATTATCGGCCGAAATTTTGGTTCAAAATTTCGGTTTTGGTCCCCTCCGAAACCGAAATGAAACCCGAAATTTTGATCCTTGGTCAGCTGATGGTGCTTGATATCCGTGCCCAAGAGGGCCCACAGTTACTCATATTGCTCATCAATTGAGGGCAGCAGCCAATCAATGAGACACCTGGTGGATGAGCAAGAGTGAATTATTGTAATGGGTTGGTGATTACTGCCCAATAAAGATATTTGCAATGGTCTTAGACTCTTAGTAGTCCCTCAAGTGAATAGTCAGAATCATGGTATCAAAACTCGGCTGATACCAAGCATCGGTGATATGTATGGGTTTCACCGAGTACCGTTATTGATATCACCCTGATATAGGTATCAGGGTGGTATCGGGGTCGGTCTGATACGGGCCAGTATCGGCCGCTATTGATTGATACCATCACACTTAATTTTTAATTTTTAATTTTAAAAAAATGGTTTTGGTATATGCTAATACAAATCAGTTCAAGATTGGGCTGATATGTATCTGGATCGATACCCGATTCCTGGTACTGTTACCGATTTTGATACCCGATATGTATCGGTCCTTTCTTGGACCGATTCCTGATTTTGACACCTTGGTCAGAAATAGCCAAAACAAGAGAATGTCCATTAACCGGGCAATCAGGATCTGTAATCAATTCACTGTAATGAGTATTGGGTGGAGATGGGTTGTGTTACTCTCGACTGTTGATTCAGAAGAATCGCCTGATCATATCTGTTAGATATAAAAGAGAAGAAAGGTAATATCTGGTACATGGGCCAATCAGCCTGTGTATTAGGGTTTCCAATGATCTTTTGAAGATTGCATCTCTTGTTTGTAAGTTTGGATTTGGTGCGGATATTGGTAAAAATTCCAAGGAGTTGCAAATCTCCTTTTTCTCATCCTAAAATTTTCTCCACAGCATTAAAACTTACCTGCCATCTCATGCATGAACAGGTAATGATCTCGACGATGCTGTTAGAGTCCCTTTAACTCCTCCGCCACAAGGTCGTCCAGAGAATCCATTACCAACAAACCAGCAGCAGAGTTCCCCTGGCGGGCATGCAATTCCACCAGCTATTGCCGTGAGGGCACCTAGTCGCTCGAGTGCCTCACCATATTTCTCATCTCCATTTTGTTTGGTGAGGTTGCTTCTACTGATTTTAGGATTCTCAATCATGTAGTTGAATATTAGGTTTTTTTTTTTTGGGCTTGTCCCATATATATATATATATATATATATATATATATATATATATATATATATATAGCCTTGTATATCCAATGTTTCTGGCAGCATTATCCTTATCCAATGTAGTTTTTGAGTTCATTGGATTGATTTGTGCTGGTAGGTGGGTGGGGTTCACTTGCACTCTTCTACCTTTGTCCATTCTCTTTCTTTTCCAGTACAGGGTCTTGGTCTCAATGCAATCTGGGTCTCAAATTCGAGCAATCACAAAAAAGACTTAGCATGAGGTATCCAACCTGAGTGCGAGTGACGGCACTTGGGTCGATATGAACCGAGAGTGCTTTGGTAAATGCATTGATGCTTTTGAGCACAAACTGTCACTGATGAGTACATCTATTCGTGCCTATTGAATTAGTGGGGTCGCCTATGCTGAAAAACCTTTGACTGCTTTGAATCAAATGATGGAGATCGGTTTTCA
The DNA here is from genome assembly GCA_021018995.1 of Chloranthus sessilifolius. Taxonomy (NCBI): domain Eukaryota; kingdom Viridiplantae; phylum Streptophyta; class Magnoliopsida; order Chloranthales; family Chloranthaceae; genus Chloranthus; species Chloranthus sessilifolius. Next base: position 115,418,189 of record CM037594.1, on the reverse strand, counting down.
TCACAATCATCCCCACAATGAATCTTTAGACCATGGGCGTGCATCAGACAGTTATTTTCCATGTGGCAAATATCCCAAATAGTGACCCCAATTCCCGTTTGAGTGTGATGTATGCCACATGACCATTTGATCAGAAGGGATTGACTTGAGTACCACCGATGGCACCTGGGTTCAGTACCTAATATAAGATCGACACAAACCTGGTACTCGATTCATGGTGATTGCATATAGGTTACTAGAATTATAATCGTTCTAGCAGTGTAACCTTTTGCAGTTTAATTATTGTTTAGAACAAAAATTTTAAAGTGCATTCAAGAAACCCCAATTTGATGGGCAATATCTTTACGCACAGATGTCCGAGCACAAATCCGTTTTGGAGGGCCACATTAGTGTAAGGACAAAAATGTAAATGCATTGACTTGTCTCTGTACATCGATATCTGTGGATTTCCCGAGTTTTGACTAGTTTGACATAGATCCAAAGTGAGTCGGGGTCCTAGACAAACCCATCTGAAGAACTCGCTCACTGATGTTATGGAAAAGTTATTTGATAGAGTTAGTCTACGATGGGTGTCCACTCATCGTGGGTGGATGTGGCAGTCCACACGCCTATGTGATTTACAGACTTCTAATGCTTGGAAGTCCGTGCATGTCATTCAGTCACAAGATTTTTGGACACCCATTGTAGACTCTCTGTTTTATTACACTTCAGGAGAAAATCTGGCCATTCAGCTTAAGAAATAAGAGATAAGCTAAAAATGTTGTATGCCATGCAATTGGAGTCCGAAAAGTGACGTGAGTTTTTGTACAAATCAGCTAGTTTTAAAACCTTTGGATACAAGGAAACCTAGGCTCTCATGGCCTCAAGTTTTATTTAGATTTGATGTGATGGTGGTTTGTATTTAAGGGTGTGAAAACTGATTGAATGCTATTATGCTCCAAATTTCGGCAGTGAAGCTAGAAAAAAAGATGGCTGACAAATTCTTCTTGCTCTAGATAATGCATCTATCGGACAAAGGGTGCCTCTGTTTGCGCCGACGTGTTCTATGAAAGTGCTCACGTCCTAGACCCCTTGAAAACCTTTAATTCATTCAAATTTGTTGATAGATATCTTTTATCACCCTGATCTTCCACACAGTAGATCTTGAGATCATGGAGCACATATCAAATGGGTAGTTTATGATTCCATGTGTCATAGATCACCAAAAAAGGACTTTGAATCATATGCACACTGCACGCTCAAATGTGATTTTAAGGGCTTTTTTTGTGATTTGTGACATGCGTAATCATAAACTAGTTGTTTGATAGGTTCTCCATGATCTGTAGATCTATTGTGTGGAAGACATGGATGAAAAACGATTCCTTTCATCGGATTTGAAGGAATCAATGGCTTTCAAGGAGTCTGGGACGTGGGTGCTTTTAGAGAACGTGTGAGCGCGTTTAGAGGTACTCTTGGACAAATTAGAGAGCCATGTGTTAGGCTAAATTAGGGTCAACCTGGTTACGGTCTACTTCAACCCAAACACAACTGAACTTGATTATTTCAGGCCTCAACTCGGACCCAACCTGATATGATTAGCAAAAACTTGAGTTGGGGTTACTTAGGATATAAGGAAGTCGGGCCGGTTTGGCTCAAGAATGTAGGATCTCTGGCCCACGAAGGAGTTGTCCCAACGGTCTGGTACTTCATTTGTGTTTGTGGTTGCTCTTTGGAGGAAAAGAGCAGCTTTCTCTTTGCTTTGGCGTAGAGCCCTTTAGTATGAGACCGTGTTTGGTTGTAAGTACTCTTAGCTCTTTCAGAGAGTAAAAGAGTATAGTTAGGGTTACTATAAAAGAGCAATTTACACCTGCTCTTTTAAGTGGGTGGCCCTTTATCTCCAAAGAGCTATCCCAAACATAGCCTTTGATTTGTTGCCCTAGGTCACAGGTTTAAAACAACTCCCTTATGATAAATCGGTTCGTAAATTCTGAAATACTCGGTGGTGGCATGGGTGGGGGTGATGGCACTTGTATGGATTACGTCTAAGGGAAAATTTGGGATGCCCTATGTTATATAAAAAAGATAAATGAAAGACTCGGACCTGACTCCTTTAATAAAGGGAGTTGCTACTAACCCCCATGAAATTCTCAATATTCCCCGCTAACACAGTTGAGAACAGTTGATTGCTTTGAATCAAACGATAAAGATCGATTTTCATTCCAATTTTTATGTAAGGGACTTTGAGATCATGAGCTTATCATTAGATGTCTAATTTTGGTTCCATGTGGCACCTGTCTCCAAAAATGAACATAATCATGTCATACATCAAACATGATTCTTAGATCACATTTGGAGACATGTGCCACACGAAATCAACATCTGATTGTAATGATACACTCATGATCTCTAGATCCATTTTCTGAATGATTGGAACGAAAAATGATATGTCATTTTATTCAAAGGAATCAATGATTTTGAGCTGTGATTAGTGGGAGATATTTAGGTTATGTTTGGCATAGCTCCCCCCCCCCCGTCCCCCCTTTCTCCTTGATAACTCCATGCAAAGCAGAACTTACCTGCTATAGCATCTATCTCCCTGCTCTTTGCTTACTCCTTGACAGAGTAAATAAAATTTGCTATGACAAAAAATGAGAAGAGAGTAGAGAAAACCTGCCGAAGCAAGTAAATCCTTCCATAGAGAGAGTTAATAAAGAGAATGGGACCGGCTAAAGCAAGTAGCAAAGATTTAACAAAGAAAAATTGCTAAAACATGTAAATCCTACTATGTCAGGAAGCTAACTGAGAGCTATTGCAAACACAACTTTAGGAAGCAGCCTGACCAACCCATTTAGATGCAGATGCATGCATGTAAAACTTTAGTAACATGGAATCTTGCCTAAACTACTACTAGGGGAGAGCAATAATTAGATTTTGTGGGTGGGCATGATTTTTATGATTTTTAGTGCAAGTGTCACCTTCCTCTTCTTTATAAAAGATGGGCTCTCTCCTCTCTCCTCTCTCCTCTCTCCTCTCATTGCTTCATTTCGACTCGTTTTTATTTACTATCCAAAAGATGCAAAGAAAAGAAGCATCGAAGCTTCATCTTTTTGTACCTCAAACGTAAATAAACTATTGGGAGTTGTGATAAAAGTAGATTTCCTACTTTCTTTTCTTTTTTTTTTTTGTTTTGTTTTTTTTGTAGGTACCTCAGTTACTACCCACGCAATCTTTAAATTCGTCCACGTGTGGAATTCCTTTAAAATCATTGATGATGGACATCATATTTTACCTTTATCTCTATACAATAGATCTTAAGATCATGTCACAGATCCCCCAAAAACTGTCCTTGAGTTCTATGGCACACATCACGCTCAAAGGTGATTTTTGGGCCAATTTTTTTGAGATTTGTGACATGTGGAATAAAAATTGACTGTCTGATGGGTTTGACAGGATCTCAATATCCATTGTATGAAAGATCGGGGTGAAACACGATCTCCATCATTTGATTCAAAGTAGTCAATGGATTTGAAGGGATTTCCGCCCTTGGCCCTTTCGGAGATTGCGTGGGCACTAATAGAGGGGAGGGGGGGGGGGGGGGGTATTTACAACTCAAGATTCTTTCTTTTCAACCTAGGTTTCAAGTGTTTACGCTACTTACTGCTTTGAATCAATCGATGGAGATCAATTTTTCATCTTAGTTCCTCGACGCAATAGATCTTGAGATCATGGTCCTACCATCAGACAATCGATATTCATTCCACGTGCCATGCATCTTGAAGAGTGATTCGAGAACCATGTTTGATGTACGTTTGTATCATGTTTATCTTTTAGGATGTGTGCTCCGTGTAATCAAAATCTGGTTGTATGATGGTAGGACCATGACCTCAATGTGTATTGTGTTTAATATTGGAATGAAAAGTGATCTCCATCGTCTGATTCAAAGCAATCAAGAGTTTAACTAGGTGTAACTTGGATTGAAAAAGAAATTATGGGTTATAAATAAATGTCCCCTTCCTTTTTCATTAGCGGTTGCCTTTTTCCCTATGGCCATTCTACGTGCTTTCGGCCACTCGCCAACCCAAATTCCTTTGATTTTCTTCTTTTCGACATAATTAGTGTATCATGCTAACAAATAGCCTTGTAGCCGTAGAATCAGAATTTGACTTTTATAAATTCTTAGATACTTCAAATTTGTGATGGTTAATTTTTGACCGGGGCAGTCAATGAGATGGACCGAGCTTATGATATGCTTGATTTTTTTTAACCTAGGCCCGAACCCGACCTGGTTTGTAATCAGGCTGGGCTCGTCCCACGTGATTTCTTGCTAGGGTATCTTTTTAGGCCTGAACCTTCAGGCGGCCTCGGGCTTAGACCGACTTTTGTCTTAATTGGGGTCAGCCTGTTTGGACTGGGTTTGGCCAGGGTTTTCGTAGGCCCGATCTTTTGAAGCCTAAAAACTTAGGCTTGAACCCGACCTGGTATGTAATCAGCTTGGGTGATTTTGGGCTTGAGTATTTTTTCGGACTCAAACTGGCCCCAGCTAGGCTCGGGCTTCGCCCGGCCTGTTGACACGCGTATTTTTGATTGAATTGTTGAGATGAAAGGCCGACCTCCGGCTTTTCAGAACCCGACATTTACATACATTTAGACCCCTGATAAATGTGAAGGTCAACATTTTTATAAGACCCCTACATTTTCTAAATACCTTTTAGGGATTGAACCAGTGAAGCTTTGACTTTCATGGGCAATTTTCAGACTTGAGAACCGTGAAAGTCTTCATCAAGAGACAAGCAATAATTTACTCATGTTTATGAAATGGTGTGAGCGTGTGAGGATATCTGCTCACTTTTGTTAAAGTGCACCTATCAGATCTATGTATTTTAAAATAGAGGGTTGTTCTTATTTTTTTGAATAGTTGAAATTAAAGTAAACCAAATGAATGGTTAGAATCTCTTTTGAGGGCATTTATCAATGATGGAGTGCTAGTTGACCTACTTCGACTAAACATGTGTGCCTCGTGGCCTACAAGTGGACGGTCACAGGCTAATATGTTTAAAGGCGGCCATAGAAGTCGGCTGCTAATATGTTTAACCGTTGTTAAATATGATATCTCATGAAAATCTACCTATTGAGTCATGTGATAGATGACCTTCAGTAAACCTAGTCATCAAGATCATAGTTCGTATGTTGACCTAAAGTGCTCTAAAAAATCACACTCATTGAAGGATATAAACCATCCGATCTATGCATTCTAAAATGAACAACTGTTCATATTTTTGAAGATTAAAATTGAAGTGCCCCAATCGGATTGTTAGAATTCTCTAAGGACATATTTGGATATGGGAAAAAGAGAGAAATACTTAGATTCGAATTATATTTTTCGTAGCTTTTCATAATTTAAAAGCGATTTAAGGGTTGGAATATAAAATAAAATTTTTACGCTCATTTTCGACTTAAGGCTTAGAGGATTCCCCTCAGCATTCAATTTTCCAAGACCTTAAAAAGATAAGAGGAGTCGAGAAGAAAAACATAGGGGTACGGCTCTTCTCACCCGTTTATTAGTAATGCCACAATTTTTTTACGGATGAAAATCATTGATTGGTTTGAATCAGATGATGGAGATTATTTTTTTTAATCTTCCTCATGATAGATCTTAAGATTATGGCGTCCCTATCATATGGTCAGATGTTGATTCTATATGACCCACATCCCCAAAAATCAGAGGCGGAGTGTCATGGAGGCGCAGCCTGACACCGGTTATCACACCTGTGCGGCGCCTCGATGTCGTGTGCAACGAAGCTAGCCTATCCAACCATCAGACTCTGATACTACCACCTAGAGGACGTGAACTCCTGTTCATGGTTGCCTTCTCTCAAGGCCAACCATACCATCGTACCGTGCCTCTTACGACACGCATGCAAGCACCTTTGTGCCTAACTTGGCATGCTCAAGTTTCACCTTCGCGTGCCCTGCATTAGTCCTTCGCTTTGTAACAGTAGCATTTAGCTCATCATGTCGTCTCATTCCAACATGACTCGCCGACATATTGAACCAAGCCCACCATCTGTGCGTTCCCCGTTAATTACTAACACACATCTGCGTCCGACCCTCAGCTACTGTGCACTACTGTGTCCCATATAGCCCTCAGGTGCCTCCCTCATTGTCGACCCATGTGCACCACGACGCCGGCCCGGAGCCACATTACAACCTCATCTTAGGTGACATGATATTATATTCGATACAACGTATTAGGCCTACCCTTTCAGGCGTAGGAGACACTTGCGCAGGCCCCGTGTGTGGAAGTAGCTCTCCAGCTCCCCTCCCACATAGATGGTTCAAACACCATCTATGAGCAAATGATCCAAAAACCTCAAACGTATTGGTTTGTCATACCCCTATAACACACGGACTCTTTCCGTGACACAAAGTGTCATGCCCCACACCACTATGCCCATAACTCTCTGCACCATCTTCCCATGCGATCGCGTTGCGGCCTTATCACGATCGTATCGCGCCACCAATCAACTCTAAGGCCCCTACGCCTTCCTGCTGCTAATCAACTAGCTCCAAGGCCCTCACGCCTTTCTGTTGCTACCCCAAGTATTGACCCCGTCACAGGAGCCAGGTTATGACTTGAGTAGTCAATTTACTACCTAAACTTTCTAAAAATTTGTTACTAAGCTTTAGGGGTCCTAATTTATTTTAGTAGATTCTCATCCATCCAAAATTATCAAATATCTTCAAACAATGTTTTTTTTTTTATGGTATTTGTTTTCATAACAGATATTTTCTTTGATTTTTTTAACTAAATCTCACAATTTTGGCCTATTTTTAGGCTCCCCTCCATCTATTTAAGTGATGCACAAACTTGTTTTGGCATTAAGTTAATCACTGAAAAAATTTACTAAGATATATAAAATGTGAAAAAAAATTAATACATATATAATTTTTTGGTTATATTTGTGAATCATTTTTATGATATTGTAATTGTTTTTTAGTTTGGATGATTTTTTGTAGTATTATGACTAATTTTTTGTTAAGATATGTTATTTTCTTACAATTTTTTACATATATATCCAAACACAAGATTTGATTAATCCTGTATTTTTTTAGCTAGTAATATGATTATCCAAACAACGAAAAAAAAGGGAAATAAAGGAAGCTCATGATTTCCTACAACTTAGGTATCTATAAAAAAATATAGGAATATTATTTTACTTTTCTACATTTCTCATGTTTTTATCCAAACAGGCTCTAATAGGTGTGACTTTTTGGCCTAGACATTTGCTAATGATCGGTGCCAGTTCACTTACTTGGATTGGACAAAATGTTAGTTGTGTGGCTTGCAAGTAGATAATCTTGGATTAATTGGTTTAAAGGTGATTTTAGGAGTCGACCTCTTTATAAAGGCTACACTATTACTACCATACTGCAGTTTCTTATAGCCCCACCTCACTTACGCACAGTAAAAATCATTGATTGCTTTGAATCAGACGATGGAAATTATTTTCGATCGCAACTTTCACACAATAGATCATTAGAGTATGAACCCCAATGGGCGGTCTGTTGTTGATTCCACGTGGGGCACATCCCAAAAAGTGAGCGTGATCACGACGTACCATCTGACATGGTTCATATTCACTTTTCGAGACGGATGCCATGTGGAATCAATATCTGACCGTTTGATGATAGGCCCATGATCTCAATATCTATTATGTGAAAGATTGAGACGAAAAATGATATCCATCGTTTGATTTAAAGCAGCCAATATATTTTTTTCCTTGCTTAAATGAGGTTGCTCTAGCATAAGGTGGTGTGATCAAGTGCCAAATCGGGTATCGGTATCCGGTATCAATCCATGGAGGACCGATACGTATCGACCGATATCGGTAAGGAACAATGTTTTTAAAAAAAAAATAAAAAATCAAAGAGGAATTTGAGAAAATTATAATAAACAAACAATAATAAGATAAAAGAAGTGTAAAAACAAAACAAAGTCACACCTCAAATAATTTTAGATTACCTATCAAATTTGGTTGGAGTGATATGATGAGTAGTAAAATATGATGATATTTTACCCGTAAATACATATATTTAGCCGTCCGATGAAGGCTATTTGATGAGAATTACTAGATTTGAAGTATTTGAGGTAAACACAAGCCAAGTGTAGAAAACAGCCTAAGAATTCTGAAAATAATATCAAAACACTGCAACTTTGGGTCATCAAGAACTTAGTGCGACTTGAAGCTCAATTTCTACCATCAAGATGGCCGAATTATGAAATTGACAAAACACAAAAGTTTTAGATCTTTCTGTCAGCTTTCCAACGCCGTAAGAATTATGTCAATCCGAGTTCGGAGTAGAAAGATATGACTGCAATACTAAAATAGTGTCTGATGCAAAAGTGGGCTGAAATTCACGAAAATCTGAGAGGTCGATGCATCGACCCTTTTGCTCGATTAATCGAGGGACAAAAGTAGTCTGACACGGAATTGACTCTTTAAAGCAGTTTTTTAGGAATTTTTGCAGGGTCAATGCATTGACTCTACAGGGTCGATTAATTGACCCTGACTTATCGAGCTGGGACACCTATGCAACTTAGAAACTATTTAAACACGGAACCAACACTTCGAGGGAGAGAGAAGAATTTTAAGAGATTAATTTTTAGAGAATTAGAGTTTTTTCTTTTTCATAGTTAGACGTAGAGATAGAGAGTTTTTATTATTCCTTTTTGAGAGCTTTGTTTCTTTAACTTTTCAGTATTCATTCCTTCAGTTTATTATTTTTGTTCAGTTGATTCCTACATTAATTTCGTTTCTGAAGATCATCGTACTTGTGGATCAAAGTAATTTCTATTAAAGTTTGAGGTATTTTTAATTCATTAAATTGATGTTATTTTTCCTTTCTTATTTATTTATGTCATTTAATTACAATATGTGTGGCTAAATTCATAGGGATGGGGATCTAATGATTCCCATCCGAGGGATGTACTTCTAATAATATAAATCTAGGATTAAAATATGATATTTTTGTTTCATGGTTGTTATGCTATCACGAACGGATGAAATTCCCGCCACTAACTGGGATCGCATGTGCCGAGCCATGCCCGAGATCTCAGATCTGTGACGATAATTTTGTCCTAATCATTGTTATATGGTCTTTTGCTTTCATCGTGTGGATCTACTTACGATTATGATCCGGGATTGAGTGTACCGAGCCATGCCTTGGATCTTGGATCTGTAATGGTAATTTTATTTTAATTACTCCATAATCTGAAATCAAGTGTGTCGAGCAATGCCCTTGATCTCAGATCTAAGGTGGTATTCTTGTTAGAATATTTTTTACCAACTTTGGGGATAATTTTTATTTGCATCTGAGATCAAGTGTGCCGAGCTATGCCCTTGATCCCATATCTATATATGAAAATCATCTCTGAAGTTAAGTCCTGATTGCAGGGATGCAACGTGAAACCTATCAGGGTTTCGACTATTTATCTTCCATAAAAGATGCGTTTCAATGGTATATCTCATAGTTTAATCCTTAGATTTGTATTATGGGAAGAACAGACCAAAGATGGAAGGATTTAGTATCTTCATCTTTACCTTTATTTTTGAATTATCAATTAAATTTTAGTTTGTAGTCAGTAATTGTCGTCTCATCAAACCACCTAAATCATAATATTGGTAGGGTACTGTTAAATCTTAGTGGATTTATTGAATTATTGTTTTATTTTTTTAGATTTTTTAAAAACAGTCTTTTGTGGGAACGATCTCGTACTCCGCACCCACTATATACAATCTGATTCGTGCGCTTGCGAGTAAAACATTACAATTAAAAATCACATCATGATATTCTTGCATTTTTCAAAATCTTTATTCAATTTTGATTGGCTCTTGCCATTTTTTGTTTAAGCTGTCATCTTTGGCAACTTTGAAGTTTTCTTGTAGCTTGCTATTGCCTCTTGCAATCTTTCTCTTTATCTGATTGAGGATTACCACCTTGGTTTAGCTGGTTCTTGTCGTCTTTTTCTTCATCCGATTGAGCATTGCCACCTATTCTCTTATTGCCAAATTTATTAATAGTGACTTTTTTATTTATAATTTGATTTGATTGACTCTTGTTATCTTTATTATTATTTGATTTGCCAATTATGCTAAATTTGATTTGATTTGCCAATATGTTAAATCTGCGACCGATACCGTATTGGTTGGACGAAAAATTGACAAGTACCGGTATCGACTGATATTTGATACCTTGAGTGTGATAGTAAGTATAGTACCTCCAATCTTATTAAATCTTGTCAAAGCTATTGCTCTAAAATCCGTAAAAGTTTAATTTTGACAGATTTTAGTGCATGAGCCAAGGTAGGTAACGTGGTCAATATCCCTTAGATTGGTCAAACCTTGAGCTGTGGGCAGGTTTTAGTAGGTGCAAAAGCCTTAGAAAAAAGCAAACAAAAGAAGTAGAAAGTCGTTCTCATGATGTCCTCATAGAGGTGACCTGAAACCGTGTTTTAGAACGCTCTGGCGCACACCTTCTTAACATATAACAACTCTTTACAACTCATTTTGATTGCATTAACCCCTCCTTTTTTTTTTTTTAATGTTTTTTCGCAACTTTCAAAAATCACATTATCGTTTTTAGATCTGATCCTCCCTAGTAAGATATATTCATGTAAAGGCCATAAGGCAAGTAAAAATGTGATCTGTCTTAATGGGGCACGATGAGTATGCTCTAATGGTTCACGTGAAGCTCCGATTTTATTTAGATTAATTTAATTTTTATTTTATTTTTTAAGATAAAAGTCAAACATTGACTAACTTCAGTATTTTAAATATTGATTGGCTTCAGCTGATAGAGGTACCCTATCGTTTATCGCAGTTTGATTGCAATTTTAGTTTAATCCAAACACAAACAACACTTAGAACCTCCAAATCCAATACCCTCCTCTTCCTGAATTTGAGGTTTAGATGCACTAAAATGATTTTATTCATTTGATCATGTCACCTTAAAATAGACTATTGTACATCTCTAATGTAGGTTTCATATTCTAGAGTTTAGATCATATGATATCAATTTATTGATAAAAAGGTTTTCAGACTAGGTGAAGTTCAACTCATATCCAATTACTTTAATCAAAATGACTATATATATATATATATATATATATATATATATATATATATATATATATAAAAGTAGTGATCTTTTTATTCGAGTTATGAAATATATTTTTATAACTAACAATTATTGAGTGTATGTTACTTCAAGTTAACTTTTTAAGTCACTTGACATGATATGTAAAAGCTCAAGTAAAGGGCTTACGTCTAATGACCCGAGTGATATAATCATTTTCATATATATATATATATATATATATATATATATATATGCCATTTTGAGATATAGACAACTTAAAGCATGCCTTATCTAATTGATGTAAATGACTAGAGGCAATATTCAAAAGAGGAAAATTTTCAAAAACGATCCTATTAAATTCACCTTTTTCATTAGAGACCTTATAATTTTACCTTTCACTAAACCAACCAACTCCAAGCCGAGCTAGATCTAGCTAGCACAAAAAGTCTTAAATACCCCTTCTTACACTTTTAATCGTTCTACATGATTTAAAAATTTAAAAATTACACTTTTTTATATTTACAGAATGTGAAGTAATATTTATGCCATCTGATTTGAAGGCCACAATATAAAAGATCAATGGTGTCAAAAATTGACCCGAAAAAAAGGCTATATCGACTTCTTAACAAAAAAGAAAAAGCCTTTTTTTGTGTCAATTTTTGGCACCATTAATATTTATATTGTAACCTTCAAATCAGATGATATAGATGTTGCTTCACATTGCGTAAATATAAAAAAAGTATAAATTAAAAAAAATTTAACCTATATAGAACAATAAAAATGTAAAAAAGGGTATTTGAGACTTTTTCAGCTTGGTGGAACTGGCTCGGCTTAAAGTTGGTCAGTTATGATGAAGGTGAAATTATAAGGTCTCTGGCGGAAAAGGTAAATCTGATAGGGTCAATCCTGAAAATAAATCACCGACAGGTAAGATTTGCTGGGTATTTTTAGAGTTTTGGTTGGTGCAAATAGAGGTACCCAATTAGTTTGATTAACACAATAAAAACACTCATATTACATACTTAAATAAAGAGCAAAATTTTCCCAATTTTAAACTGTTAAACTTTAAAATTAAAGTTAAAAAGAAAAAAAGTTTATTTATGCTTGAAAAAGGAGGGCCACCAGCTGCCTGCCACCTGCCACTTGCCTTACCATCCAAAACCATTTATAATTTTATAATCACAGCCCCTCAATCAGAGGGTAATGAGTCAGTCCCCAAGAAACAACTCAGACGCACGAGACAAAACTCTCTAGACAACACTCCTTTTAACATATAGCCAGCTATTGGCCTACTACAACCCTGTTGCTAGTTTTCTGCCACTTGTCAGAAAACAATATACCACGTGGCAGCTGCTGGTAATGCAGCCATACCCCACTTTTTCTTGATATTTTTCATGGATCACTTCCCCAACTGTGCCACTTTCTTTTTCTTAGGTGGTCTCTTTCAGAAGTTATATTTTAATGTTTAAGAGCTTTCTTGCACTACAAGGATTAAATCTTCTGTCATGCGCAAAACCCATGTTTCCTATAGAGACCAAAGGTCACAAAAAATAATTAAATAAAAAAATTAAAAAAAAGTATGATTTTTTTATAATTCTAAAAGCTTTAAAGGCTTTCTTTTGAATAAAAGTAGCCTCCTCCAATTAATGACAGGTAATTTTGCTGTAATGTGACACTCAATTATATGATTTGACATGTGAAAAAACGACTCAATTATCATAATTATTATAAAAAAATAAAATTATACTCTCAATGATGCCAATTATATGAAAAATGGTCGGTGAAATCAAATATAATTTTATTTTTTATTATTTTTTGCAGTTGAATATAATAATTTCTTAATTTTATATGATTTATTTTATTTTATTTTTTTACGTAAAGAGTTAATGAGTTTTGAGATTATTGAGTCATTCCTTTATGTGACAATCGATTCTGTGATTGGCGTCCGGGAGACTAAGTTTGATGAGCTGTTTACCCTTTTATTTTTAGCTTTTTGAAAATTAAATTAAATAAAAAATCACAAAAATAATAATAATTATAAATGCTTTATGGGCTGGTTTTCTTTTTAGCTTTTTGAAAGGTTTATATAAAGAGCCTTGGTTGAACAAGAGTTCCAGAGAGGAAGCAAAGCCTCAGAGAGAAACAGTGTGAAGCCTTCTATGCTTCAAAGTAACTAAGTAAGGTATCAACTAAAGAGAGGTAATCAAGTTTCCTGGAAGGACCCATCTCAGCTTTTTGTATAAATTTTCACGTAACGCCCCTTTCTTCTTGCTCTTTTACCATCTGTTCTCTAAAACCATTTGCAATTTTGCGTCCGCCCAAGCCATTTTAAAATCTCATCAAAACCATCCCATTTGATTGCATTTCTTTTCCATTTTCACCATAAAATCTGTCAAAAAAAAAAAACCAGAACCAGAACATTTTAATCTAAGATCATGGGAGGCACCTTGGAGTATTTCTCTGGGTTGTTGGGTAGTGGTCATAAACACAAGAAGAGGAAGCAGTTGCAGACTGTGGAGCTTAAAGTTAGGATGGATTGTGATGGTTGTGAGCTCAAAGTTAGAAATGCCCTTACTTCATTCAAAGGTATGGTGATCAACTTATCATAATAATCACAAAAGTCTTCAACATTTAAAAAAATTCGGGATACATAGTCAATTAATGGATGAAGTGTCAGCTACTCTGTGGATTAATCGGTGATGTTTGTGAAGTTGTTCCTTTACTTATTCTTTTTCTTATCCTTTAAGTTTTTGGTTATTTTTTATTTTCCTGAATTTTTTCCTATGACCTTGTCCCCTGGCTTGGGATTTTTTGAACAAAACCCATTATTAATCTCTTTTTTTCTCCTTTTGTTTGGTTATTTTCAGGGGTTCAATCTGTTGATATAAACAGGAAACAACAGAAGGTGACTGTGACAGGGTATGTGGAACCAAACAAAGTGGTGAAGAGGGTTCAGTCCACAGGGAAAAAAGCTGAGATTTGGCCATATGTACCCTATAATCTTGTGAGCCATCCATATGCTGCCCAAACTTATGACAAGAAAGCACCCCCTGGTTATGTCAGAAATGTTGAGATCATCAATGGCTCTAATCTTTCAACAATCAAACAGGAGGACCAGTTCACCAACATCTTCAGTGATGATAACCCAAATGCATGTTCCATCATGTAGAAATTGACCATAAAAAAGACTCATGCTATTTCCCCACACCAAAATTTGATATTCACATACCAAACTAGAGTAATAAATTGGTGTGCTCTTAGAAAAGCTCGGTGTGGCATTAGCAGGACCTATAAAAAATGGGTTTTTTGGTTAACATCTGAGATCTGGTACAATACCCATCACTGTAAATTACATGTAGAAGAGATTGAGCTGTTTTCAGGAGGGATTCATGGTTTTTTTTTTTCATGGATTTTGTTATTTGGGGATCTTGTGATGAAGGGGATGAGTTGTTATGAAACAGCTATCTCTATCTACTTTATTTGATTGGCAGTCTTAAGAATTATGTTTTGGTTTTTGGTTCTTCTTATTTGGTTATTGGCCTTCTTGTCTACTTATGGGCATTAAGATGTACAGTAGTACCATCCAAGTGTACATGAAATCTATTACTAAAGTACATCCCAATGAATGCAACATGATCAATATTATATGATAGAATATAATGAGTTGTCTCTTCCAATCTTCTAGACTTCAAAATATAATAAGAACATGATTGGGAGTAGGGGTGTAGATTTGATTAAAAAAATTTCGGTTTTCCATTCGGTTCAGCCTGAAATGGAATTGAAAATTTTGGTTTCCGGTTCGGTTCAACCTAAACAGAGCCGAATCAATTCGGTTTCAGTTTTTTTTTATTTTTTTTCCAAAATTTGATATCGAAATGAATCCGAAACTTGAAAAACTCGGTTCGGTATCATTTGTTTTTCTGATGTTTTATTTATTTAATATTTTAGTTTGCTGCCACTGAAAACCAAAATTGAATCAACTTAGAATTAGTCCAGTTTTGATTTTTGGTCCGATTCAGCAGTTTTTTTTGGCCTTTTTCGGTTTCCAATTACAAACTTGCATCCATAATTGAGAGTTTTAAATATTGGTCGATATGTATCGGGTTAATGCCCATCTAATACAACATACACTCCGGGGTTGATATTAAGTCAACGGTCAAATATCGGGACATATCAACGGTCAAATACAGGTGCTTAAATCTCGGTTGATTTGGCCGTTACGTATCCGACATATCGGACTTGGCCGATATGTCGATTTATATCTGTTTTTAATTTCATAGTCATCAGCTCTAATAGATGATGAAGTTCAGAGGCTACTGAAATCTGTACTTAAGTTTTGATTGATCCGGTGGCTAAGAGGCTACTCATTACTATGGCATCAGAATTTGTGAAAGTTTGCTTTTGAGAGGATTCTATGGGTCCCTACACACTAATCATAACAAAGAGTTCATATGAGCCAATAGCTCTCCACTAAATACTAAAAACCAAGGTATTAAAATCGGTTTCAGTAGCGGGTATCGGTCCATAAAGGACCGATACAAATAGGTCGATATGTATGGGTTGATACTGAAACGTATGGGCTGATACCGATATGGATCGGCCTCTTACAAAAAAATAAAAATCACGTCTCAGCTCAGACCGATAGGTATTTGTTGATACGGGTCCATATCAGTCGATACTGATACCAATACCGAGTTGGAGGACTAACACGTATCGGTTTGCCGAAAAATCGGTATGTATCGGTATCGGCCAATTTTTGATACCTTGCTAACCTAGAAAACAGACACCTAGCCCTAGATTATTTTCGGGTACTATGATTATTATCCACCACATAGTTATCAGGAGGTGAAAATGGGCCTCATTGTAAAGGAGCCATTTCTTAATGGACCAAATAAATAATTATTCAGCCCTTGACCCAGATTTAAGATTTGATATTTGGGCTTCAATCCAAAGCTCATTTGCACCGCTGGTGTTCATAGTCACCAAGTGAGAGATCAGCAATAATTCAGCAACGTTAAAATTTAGAAAAATCCGATAAGTTCAGGAAAATATTATGCAGAAAAACTAAAAACATTTGAAATTATAAAAGAATTTTAAAAAAGAAAATAAAAAATATAACTTTTTTTAAAAAATTCGGAAATTATTCGCGAATAATTCAAGATTAATTCGCAAAATCTTAAATAAAAAATTTGGCGATTTTTGTGACTATGTTGGTGTTAGCCGAACCCGTGTATTCAGAATTTCAATCTCAATTTGAGAAACAATATTTATATTTGAAAAAAAAAAAAAAAAAAAAAAAACACCCCTTTAATGAGCAATGGAGCCTAATTTAAAATCTAAAGTAATTTGCCAAAGATCTCTGACTTACGAAGAAAGTTTCCTAGGTTGATATGTGGGGTCCCATGGTCCCTTTTGGAACCTCCAATCTTTCTCATATCAATGCCCATGATAAAAATTCGATTAGATGATCTACAAGTGACGCGGTTAACCCTTTAGCTCAGCTAGTAGGCTAACAATATCTACTAACCTTGAGGTAGTAGATTCTATCTCAACTTTACCTTTAAAAATAGTTGATCTAAAAGAAAGTTAATTATGTTTTTTTGGGATGGTTTTGCATTTAGCCTCCTAAGATATATCTTATTTGCACTCAATCTATGTTTCACCTATGTACTTTGTGACTCTTATTTTTGTGTTTCCTTTACTAATTATCCCCTATAGTGATGGATCAGCTATAAAACTAATCTTTGACCGCCGTAAATCAGACAATGGAGATCATTTTTAGCACAATCTCCCACCCAATGGATTTTGGTTATGATCCTACTATTAGGCGGTCATATTTTGATTCTACATGGTGATCATGGGAGTCCATCAAGGATCAATGACCAAAATTTCGGTTTTGGCCTTGGCCGAAACTAAAAATTTGAATTATCGGCCGAAATTTCGACTGATAATTTGAGGATTTCGGTCAAATTTCAAATTTTTTTTGAAAAAATTGGTATTTTAAACGGTGTTCAAATTACCGGCTGATAATTTGAAGGTTGATACAATTTGGCCGATATTTTCGGGTTTTCGTTTCGGGCTTGGTTGAAATTGGTACATATTGGCCAATATTTTGAATCATGGTGTCTATCAAACGTGATTCTTGGATCACTTTTCTTGATTTGTGCCATGAGAAATCAAAATTCGACCATCAGAGCGAAAAAAAATCTCCATCAACTAATTCAAAGCTGTCAAGGATTATTTTGTCAAGAATCCATCATTGTAAGGGTAATAAGTGAAGGAAATATAAAAATAAGGGTCGCAATGTAAATAAGTAAATCATGAGGGGCAAAGTGCAAATAAGAGATATCATAGGGGGTAAATGAAAAAAATCCCTTTTTACTTTTAAATAGATAAAAGAAAGGAAATTTTTTTTCTCCTTATACTTACAGATAACGATAGAAACTCAATTTCTCGCGTACTAGTTCTATCTATCGACGCTAAGGTGGTCTTGTATTAATGACTAGGTTAAATACCTGCTCCAAGGTTAGTTCATTGCCATGTGGCACCCAATTACGTGATCGGGTTTTACGTAAACTAACTAGCAACTCGATGATTGTAACTATTTTAAAAAATAAGATACAAAAAATAAACAATATAAACCATGCATGCAGTCAATATAGTCAATTGTATGAAAATGAACGATTGATTCACATTTGGTTTCATCCTTCATACGATTGACATTATTGACCATCCAATTTTATATATTTATTATCATTGACCATTCAATTATATATATATATATTATTATTATTATTATTATTATTTTAATTTTTATTATTTTTTCCATATTGCATCAATTTAATATAATGGGATGTCTCTTCTAGCGTTCATGTTAGATCTTGAGTAATGAAAAGAGAGAGGGAGCCATAATATGATCAAGCTCATGAAGAGCCTTGTAGCCCTCATCAATCATGTCATATATATAAATTTTTTTTTTTTTGATAACTTGAGTATTCGAGCCTTTTAGAGCACCAGTCTCATCCTAGGAGCCAATCATGTCAAAATAGACTTCCACATATGTCAAAGAGTGCATGTGCCCAATGAGTGACGGCTTTCAATGGGTCTCAATCCTAACGGTTACCTCCAACAGCTCTTAAGCCGAAGGAGTGCGACCCAATGAAAAGATCTTAAGTAGCCTTTTTTGAGCCGGAGCGATTTTTTAGATTACAATTTATCTCTTTTACCGTAATATGAAAGAACACGGTGGTTAAAAATTTTCTCTAAAAATAGAGATTAGATCCTTGTTAAAATACACAACAAAAATTATAATCTCTCTTTTTATCTCTTGCGTTCTTATTTTCCTTCTTTAAAAATCCTTTTCTTGTATCATAAAATTTGTATGACAAGGCCTCTTTCTAGAAATTGCAATCAAGAAGAGAACACATGATTCTTGACAAAATCGAGTTTTGTTGTATCCTGAAGGCAAATTTACTAAGAACTTGATTGTATTTTTATTTATACGTCTATCGTTTTTAAGACAACGTAATGAATTGCATGCTTTAAAGCCATTGTCAATACCATTTTTATTAACAGCGTATATAGAGAAAGATGTCTTTGATAGCATCGGTAATGAGACAATCCTCAAATACATTCAGAACATAAAATCGATTCGAAGAAAATTGTGAGGTATTATTTATAAAATAACTTTTTGAGTACCTTTTAATCCACCCACCGAATCTTTGAGTTCACCCACGCTAAAACCCATTACCCACTAAATGTTTGAGTTCACCCACGCTGAAACCCATTGATTGCTTTGAATTCGACGATGTAAAAATTGTTTGTCCTCACAATCTTTTCCATGATGGATCTTGATATCATTTTCTTACCATCCGCCGCTAGTTTTTTGTATTTCACATGATATCCATTCCCAAAAAGTGGCCTTAACATCACATGGAACTCATCATGCTCAAATAAGGTCACTTTTTGGAATGTGTACCACATGAAATCAAAACTTAACGTTTGATGGTACACCCATGATCTCAAGATCCATCATGTGAAAGATCGGGATGAAAAACTATCTCCATCGATAGATTGAAAGCAGTCAATGGGTTTTAGCGTGGGTGAACTCAAAGATTCGGTGGGTGGATTTAAATTATCCAAGTGGCAATTCCTCATTGGAACATGTCTCAACTTGAAAAAGCATGCCTATAAGTGTATGTGACGTCCAATTGATGAAAGGACAGTGTTATACAGTGGACAAATTTTGACAAACAATTTTGCAAGCAACTTATGTGGCACAATGTGATTGGCTGCACGCTTAGTGGGGCCCAAGGAATGCAGCCAGTCACTTGGAGTCACATAAGCTGCTTCCAAAATTGTCTATCAAAATTTGTCCACTGTCTATAATTGCCCATGACAATGGTTGATATTATAACCAACAAATACAATGGTTTGAAACACCGTTTTTGAACACATTGCCCTTCAATCTATGAGCTATCACTTTGACCGTATTGATCACCCCATCTTAAATTATTAATGGTGTAAGATCATTTAAACTCCACTTTGGTGTTTAAACTTTCAGTGACAGTACGGAGATCGGGTCCATTAATGAATGGCCAAGCCTAACGTCTATGTGTTGCCCAGTAGTTACTAATTCCTATCATCAGGCAGCACCACATCTGAGACAACGTGTCAAACTCGATTTCAGTATCGGTCCATGGAGGACCGATATGACTCGGCCAATACCAATACATATAGGCCTATTTAAATAAAAATAAATAAATAAATAATAATGATAAATAAAAAACAGAGGTATCGGCCCGAGTTGGATACTGATACGTATTGGCATTGATACGTATCGATTTATCAAAAAACCGATTCATATTGGTATCCGCCGATATTTGATGATTTCAGACACCCATCAATCCCAACAGCCACTTGATCTATTCCTCATATGATTTGTAATGTCGGTATTAAGTACCCGATCAGAATTGCCCGAGCACTTTATAGGTGCATAACTATTTATAGGGGTGAAAAAAAATGAAAAACGACTACACCGAACCAGTACCTAACCGAGCTGATCCAAAACCGAAAAATCGAAATCGATTTTGGCTTGGTGCGGTATCGGTTTGGGGTGCTGAAAACCAAAAAATGATTTTCTAGGAAGAGAAAACCAATAATGAAATTGAAAGAACCCGATAAAACCCGGTTGAGGAAAAACAGAAAATCCCTTAAAAAAGATAAAAAAAATAGAAAAAATTGGAAACTAAACCGAACTTAACCAACCGAAACCGATATGGATCGGTTTGGTATCGGTTATGGGTTTTTGCTTATCGGTTTACCGAGCGTCTAGGTCTCCGTCCCTTTGAAAAACGTCCTTCTAATTAGATGACAGAGATCAATTTTCACCCCAATCTTCAACACAACATTTTATGACATCATAACTCACCTATGAGAGAATCTGCTTTTTATTCCATGTGTCATATGATTCAACGGCTATTTTTTTGGGACCTGTGACACACAGATTCGAACGTTGACCAAGTGAACCACGATACCCATCATCAGATTAGAAGGAACCAATGATTTTCAAGGAGTCTGAGACGTGATCGCTTTCGGAGAATGCGTATGCCTGTGGCACCACACCCACTTGATTTTGACATCAGCCAACTGATCATTTCCAAGTCCGGGTTGGACAATAGTTCAGAGAGTTTAAATCTGAAAAAATCCAACAAAATTCGGCAGGTTTGCGGAAAAATTTGGAGAGGAAAATAAGATTATGAAACTAGAAATATTAAAAATCATAATTCAATGAAAAAATTGTGGATTATTCGCCAAATTTGTACTTTTTTAAAGGGCACTGCTATGCGCACACCAATTTTTTTAACGCACACCACTTAAAATCACTTAATGAAAAGACTTCGCATTTTGGGAATCTATGTCATGTGAAAATACCATCTTAATCGTCTGATTTAAAGGTCATGATCTAAGGATCTTTCATGCAAAAGATCGCATGAAACACAATCTTTATCATTTGATTCCAAGTAGTCAATTGTTAAATCGGACGATGGCTTGTGACATCATATGATAGAGATCACACTTCATGCCAATTTTTTGTGTTAAAGATCTTTAATACATGCCTTTCAAATCATACGGCTTAGATGATGTTTTTACATGGCACAGGTCCCCAAAATGCAAAGACTATATTTGTGGTGTCTTCGAAAAAAAATTTGGTGTGCATGTAGTAGTGCCCTTATTGAATAATATACAAATTTAAAAAAAATTGCGAATAATTAATTCGTAGAACTGTAAGTTCGCGATTTAATTGCAGGTTTTTAAAAGATTCGGAGAATTTGGGGATTATGGACAAGAGCACGGCCCAAATCGGTTGATAGTAAGAAGTCCACTTTCATTGATTTGCATGCTCATAAATACTAAGTGCGCACTACACACTATATTTTTCGTTTTTGTACACCTTTTCTAATTCCAGACCAAAATTTGCTACTTGCACAACAATTAATATAAAAATGGTGATAAGAAATTTTGTATTATTGTGGCTAATAAAAATCTAAAGTGCCCGACTCTTCTGAGTGTCATTTAAACACAATAATCCAAGCCGTCAAATTGATAGATCATGCATTGAAGGATGATGGGTTAAAAAATCACACTTTGGGTGATTTGAACCATGCCATGGGGCACTCTATCAATCATTGTTCTTAGCTTTACTAACTGATATTAAAGTTTACCAATCATATGATTTATGGCCATGATTCTTTAGAGGAGACATGTTTCAATTTGATAGATTACCACTTGACAAATTTTTTTGTGTGGATAACTTAGGGTATTTCAAGCTTACGCTTGAACTATTCTCTAAGGCTGCGTTTGGTTTAGCTCTTTTAGGGCAGAGAGCAACTCTTTTACTCATTGGCTCGACAGAGAATTGCTTTCATATTTAGTAACACAGCTCCTCGTTCCATTTGCTTTGACGGGGAGTTGTTTTAAGTGCTAAAATAACTCTTTGTCTACTCTTTATCAAAGCAGACAGAGAGCAGGCAGAGAGTTGCTTTTGCTCTTATAAGAGCTAACCTAAACACAACCTAAGTGATGCCGTTGAACTTAAAACATGTCTAACAAATTGAAATTATATATACACTTGACCTAATTCATTAGTGATATAAGGTCTGCGCTTTACAGTCATGCTTTAAAATTCTGATTTGATGAGTATCTTAGAGAGAGGACTGAATCTCTTTTGAAGCGGCTTTACTTCCATACTCATATAGGTGAATCTGTTATGAGTGCTCTTGTAACTACTTTATCACCTTTGCAAATGAATGCCTACAGAATCATTAAGACTTTAACTTACCCTTTTACGTTACAAGAGATGTGCACAAAATTTAACACCATAAGTATGGCCAATAGGTAATATACCTTTGTGCACTTTCAAGGGTCATAGAGTAGTTTCTTATCTTATTGAACTTAGGATTTGAGATTTCCAACTCTACTAAGTTGAGGTTCAACTACTGTGCCTTTAAATATATCGGTCGTAGGCTCATCCCCTCGATGTTTTCAACACTGTATCTCTGGGTAGTGCTTTTGTAAGTGGATCCACAAGCATTTTAAAAGTTGGTATGCAATCCAACACGAACACCCCATCACTTAACATTTGTTGCTTGTCGATTGATGTTATATCGAAAGCCTTTATGCCTTGATTTCCCTTTATATTTTTTATCACTTGAAATCTGTAAAAAAAATTTATTATCACAATAAATATTAATTGCATATGTATGTTGAATTAAAGGAATTTATCTAATAAAGATTTGAAGCCACTTTGCCTCTTTTGTTCCCGCAGACAAAGCTATATATTATGATTTTATACTTGAGTCAGAAAGACATGTTTATTTTTTAGACCCCCACAATATTGCTCCTCTTGTCAAAGTAAAAAATTCATCCGCTAGTAAATTTTGAATAAGAGGAGTTAGAAATCCAAGTAACATCAGTAATCCCCTCTAAGAGTTTAGGTTTGTCAATATATTGTAAACTATAATCCATAGTTCCTTTCAAGTATCTCAATATCCAACAAATAGTTTCTCAATGTTCTAACCCTGAGTTGCTAGTAAATCTATTCAATACCCCCACTATAAATGCTATATCGGGTCTAATACACTTCATTAAATGCATAAGACTTTCAATGATTCGAAAATATTTTAATTGAGATTCTGCTCTACTAGAATATCTTATTAATTTCTTATTTGGATCACTTGGGGTAGGAGAAGGTGAACAATCAAACATATTAAAAATTTTTTGACGTAATATTCTTGAGATAAAAAGATACATTTATCTTCTCTTATTATTTAAACTCTAACAATAACATCCGCTTCTCCCATATCTTTCATATCAAAATTTGATTTTAAATATCTTTTAGTTTCTATTACTAAATCAAGATGTGTATCAAAGATCAATATATCGTCTACATATAATGATATAATAACTCCTCTATTTTGTACAAATTTACTATATATGCATTTATCGGTTTCATTGGTTTAAAGCCAAAATCTTTTATTTTCTTATCAAATTTATCATGTCATTATTTTGGTGTTTGTTTTAAATCATATAGTGCTTTCACTAGTTTATATACCATGTGTGTTTTTCCTGATTCTATTTATCTTTCAGGTTGATCCATATATATTTCTTATAAATTTTCATTTAAGAAGATGATTTTTACATTCATTTGATGTATATATAAATTATATATAAATGCTAAAGCTATTAGTAGTCTAATAGATGTCATCCGTGCAACAAGAGAGAAAACGTCAAAATAGTCTACTTCTTCCTTTTATCTAAACCCTTTGGCTCATAATCTAGCTTTAAATTTATCTAAACTTCCATCTGCTTCAAGTTTTTTCTTAATACCCACTTACTTCCTATAGTCTTAGAACCTGATGACAAATTTATTAATTCCCATGTATGATTAGTTTGAACAGATTCTATTTCATTATCAATTGCCTACTTCCAAAATATACTATCCAAAGATGGTATAGTTTCCTTATAAGTTTTAGGATCTGCTTATAAAACGTAGGTATAAAAATTTGATCCAAAATTATAAAGTGGATATTTTCTCGTTCCTTTACTACGTCTTTGTTCTATATGTTTTCAACTGATTTTTTTTTTTTTTTGACTTGGTCAAAATGAGTTTCATCTTCTATTTCCAATTGGTTAGAATTTCTAAAATCTTAAATATTATTCTTAGGTTGTAGGTTTTCATAAAAATGTGCATCTATAGACTCTAATATAACATTATCTTTTAAGTTTAAGAAGCGATATATTTTACTGTTGTGAGCATATCCAATAAATGCACACTTATAATTTTTATATCTTAACTTTTTAATTTTGTCATCTAATTTCCTAATATAGGCTAGGCAACCCCACACTCTTAAATATTTTAAGTCAGGTTTTCTATTCTTTCATAACTTATACGGAGTTATATTATTCTAGTAATAAGGTATTATATTTAAAATATGACATGCAGTATAAATAGTTTCACCCTATAAATTTATAGGTAAACCTGAATATAATAACATAGAGTTAATCATCTCTAGTAAAGTTCTATTTTTATGTTAGACTATACTGTTTTGTTGTGGTGTCCTAGGGGTTGTTGTCACTTCATGAATAAGCCTATATTGTTTACAAAATTCATCAAACTCATGAGAAAGATATTCTTTTAATTTATCACTTCTAAGTATTTAAATTTTCTTTTATAACTGAGTTTCAACTTCTACTTTATATGTTTTAAAAGCTTCAAAAGCTTCTTCTTTATGTCTAAGTAAATATATATAACAATATATAATATAATCATTTATGAATACTGTAAAATACCTTTTATCACCTCTGATAAGCACGCTATTTAATTCACAGATTTCAGAATGAATTCTAAGAAGTAGTATTCCTTTCAACACTATCATGTGAGTTTTTCACTATTTTAGATTGCACACATATTTGACATTTTTCATTTTTGATATTTAGAAATTTAGGAACTAATTCCAGATTCATCATATTTTTCATTACTTGAGAATTAATATCTTAATCTAGTTGATCAGTCACAAAATTTATCATTGTATCACCCTTAACTTAGTGATGCTAGACCTTAATTTACTACTAATGATATGATGGTGTGTAAATATTTAGAATAGTAAGCAGAAAAGAATCAAAGTGTTAATCTTTGCCAAAATGAACTCAAAAAGTAGTAAGAAAGAAGATCGTTTGAAAATACGATCCCAATCGTGTTTGATGCCAGTCTGTAAGCCGAAAGAGAGTTTACGATTGAATCGTAATCTCGAGCGAACGAACCAAAGAAGAAAACAAGGAATCGTATTCATGAATATTCTACAACATAAGCTCAATGACTGGAAGGAACGTAAGGAAGAAACGATTGAACGAAGTGCAGGAATTATACTGAACAAAGGAGAAATCGTACTTATGATTATACACTATAAAGCTTGTCATTGCCGCTGATCACGTGAGAGATACACTGCCATGCAAAGAATAGAAAAAACCCTGAAATTAGAAGTCTTGCACTGTACGAATCTGAGAAGATTGGTGAAAGAACTCTGAAGATCTCTGCTGCTGAAAATAAGGAGAAGAGTCCTGCGCGCATTTACTATTCAAAGCAAGGAAGATAAGATTAGAAGTTTAGTTATATTAGGAAACTTTTGTTTTTAGAAATTTGCTTTTATTAGAATTTGAATAATGTAAATCGACCCCTTATGATCTATAAAGAAGAGGGCTCGACATAGAGAAGAACTTATCGAATGAATTTTCAGCATCAATTGACAACTGAGGTTGGGTTTTCTGGATATCACCCTTAGAGTAGTTTAGTGTAGATATCAAAGGTTTCTTGAGAGCAATTGACGACTGTGATCGGAGACTAGAAGATTAGAGTAGAGTATCTGTAGTTTCTCAAGAACAATTGATGCCTGTGATTGAGAGATAAAAGATATTTTTATTACTTTCTAGTTTAAATTTACAACTAAAGTCTTGATTTTAATTGATTTTAATTGACGACTAAAGTCTTGAATTTGAAAGATTAGTGTAATGGTATTTTATTTTTTATCTTCAATTTTCTCAGTGTTTGATTGACTCCCAATTTCTTGAGAGTTGTAGATTAATATAAATCTATATTGATGAAGTCTAGTTTTTGATTGACGCCCAATTTCTAGAGGACTGAGATATAGTGTAACGGTATTTTAATTTTCATAAATATCTGAGAATCAAAGAAAATTGATTGACAACCAGGATTCAGAAGATTAAAGATTTAGATTTATAGTTTTATAGGTTTTCGACCTTCCTCATGGGAACAATCCTATCGCTAGTGCTATGATTTCCATTGTGCGCTTTTAATAGGTTAAGACGGAACATAATTTATAGAGCTGTCAGTAGCATGTCATTAATCAAAAGACTATAATATAAGCAGAAGAACCATTTTCATTGATAATATTCAACTTGATCATATTGTTTACAACATAACCCTTCCCAATGAAAACATCGTTCTTGGATAATATCATCTTCCCAGAATAAAGAACTAATGTAAACACATTCTTGTTTAAGAGACTTGCAGAAATAAGATTTTCCTAATCTGTGGAGCATGGAGCACATCCTTCAACAGTAGAGTCTTTCCCGAAGATAATTTTAACTTCACTGTTCTGATTCCAGCAATCTCAGTGGTAGACAAATTCCCCATATATAGTTGTTGCCCTTCTCCTTGAGGCTTGTAAGTCTTGAAGGCAGACCTGTTAAAAACGATATGTCGAGTAGCACTAGAGTCGATCCACTAATTACATTTAGATTCAACCATGTTGACTTCTGATACCACTGTAATAACTATATCTTCGACCATGTTAGATTCTGATTTCGACTTTTTATGAAATTTGCACTCTCTTGCAAAATGTCCTTTTTTTCACAGACATAACATTCTCCTTTCGTCTTATTTGTAACATCTTAAAAAATTTTGACCATGAACAATATGCCTCGATGTGCGTGCCCGACTGATCACGTACCCGACATTGTGAAAATAACTAAGTTAGTTGGTTAAGTCTTAAGTGAAAAAGATTAGTTTAAATTTGCATGTGGGCCTTTGGATGAATTGTAGACACTTAGCTACGGCGTATTGGCTTAACACCTAAGCTTAGGTTGGTTATAAATGAAAATAAGGCAAGAGAAATTATTTCTCTTATGATTTTTGGGTTCTAGAGAGAGAATGAAAGTTTATTAATGATTAAACAACTTATTCGACTAATAGGGCCAACTATATTTGGTTGATTAGTTGGGCCAACTGATTGGGCCGACTATTCGAGTCGACTATAGGTCCTGATTGGGTGCATGTCTGTTAAGAAACATGTCACCGCTTGGATTTTTCAAGCGAGATCATTTTAGGTCCGTTTGAACTCGTGTGAGATTTTTAGGACCAAATTCATACACTGTGGTGGTGTGTATTGGCTTAACGTCGGGTTCGATTGATAGGTGGTTTGGGTGTGCATGCCCCACACCGAACCAGAGGGTTATTTATAAAATAGATAACACTTTACTTAGGTGTATCCGTTTCGCACGGAGACTATATTAATTGGATAGGGCTAACACCCAAATGGATGTATGTGTTTAACAAGGGAGCAAGCCCTTTAAGTAATAAAAACAAAGCTTCTTTGATAAGCCTTAAACCGTTTGTAATTTTTGGGGGTTTTTAGGTTTCTAGAGAGAGAAAGAGAGAAGGAGCTTGAGGAGATCGCTCGCGTGGACGTCAGGTGCTCGGATCGGCTCCATTAAGCTTCGAGGTATCGGCCTTGTAGTGATTTGTGTGCCATGAGAGCCATTGAATTTCAATATTTATGGGATTTTTAGAGATTTTGCATATGTGGGTGGAAGGTAGAGAGAGCCAACCGTTGTGATCGCAATATACGCGATAGGAAGAGTAACGTTCGACCAAGAGTGTAGTTGTCGTGGGCTCCGTTTCGACTTAATTGCAAGAAGAATCGGCAAAGTTTACTCCGAAACCTTAGTGTGGACGTGAGCTTGTGGATCGAGAAATCGATCAATTTGAGGTATAAAAATTGGGCTAAATCATGATTTATAGTTGAATTAGTTTGATATATATTTATGGGTGAAAAATTAGAAGAAAAAGAGGTTAAGATTTAAGAAAAATGGGTTTTGAAATATAAACCCTTAAGATGGGTGAAATTTGTCAATTTTCGATTGATGGAAATTGAATTCGATCGATCGGAATTGACAAGAGATGATGAAATGTGATTTGACTGAAAAATTTGATCAATCGAAATGAAATTCGATCGATCGAACTCAAATTCGATCGATCGAATTTGATAGAGCTTGCCGATACTATTTTGGTATTTTAGCCGTAGCTTTCTATTCCGAACTCAGAATCATATGATTCTTAAGGCGTTAGAAAGAAGACAACAAGCTTTACAACTTTTATGAATTAACTAACTCCTAAATCTAACTTTATGAGAGTTAAAATGGAGTAGGAAGTTGGGTCAAGTTTCGAGTTAACATGTTTTGACTGAAGTGCCGACACAGCTTTGGTATTTTGGCGATAAATATTTACTCCGAACTCTGATTGATGTGATTTTTGAGGCGTTGGAAAGAGGACAACATGACCTATAACTTTTATATTTTAACCATTTTTTGAGTCTAAATTTTTAAAGGTCAAACTTTAGGAGTAAGTTATGTCAATTTTTAAGTTAGCACAAATTTGTCCGTTTCAACCTCAGTTTTGAGAAAATACTTAAATATGTCTAAGTTATTAGTGATTGGCATTGATCCTTAATACAACATCATATTTTTGTGATATAGATTGAGGGCGGGAATCCATCGATAAGGCTTAGCTTGACTTTGCACAACTTTGAGGCTAAGGTGGGAAAATTCTAATACACGATTGCATTTTTATTTGATTTCATAGATGCATGATATGATTGAATGAAATGTGATTTGAATTTTAAATTTCAAATTTTGTCAGTTTTGAATATGATTTTTGAGCTTTGACTTTTGCACTTCGAATGTCATGAAGAACTTCAAATCTTTCGAATCTATGCTTTTAGAAATGGAAATTTGATGTTTGCTGAATTTATTTATATTTATTATTTTGAAATGCTTTCGATCATGAAGAATTTGTTTTTGTCAGAGTTTTTGAATGCATTGGATAGTTAAATATGTATATGAACCTGAAAGTCATGTAAGAAAAAGACTGAATATATAAGCTATGTAAGTAAATCGAATGAGTAAGCTTTGTCATAATGTGGACCGCTATGGGCGGATTATAAGTGTGTTGTGGACCGCTACGAGCAGATTATATAATATTGTGGACCATTATGGGCGGATTATATGACATCATGGACCGATATGGGCGGATTATATGTGCATGTGTGGACCGCTATGAGTGGATTATATGGTACCTTATGGGCCACTAGGGCGGAATCAAATTGGCATGACAGCTAATCATGAATCGAACCGGCATGGCGGTTAAATCCATGAATCGAACTGGCACGGTGAGATATCCGTGAATCAAATCGGTGCGGCAGCTAACCGTGAATCGAACCGGCATGGCGGTTAAACCCATGAATCGAACCGGCGCGACGGGATATCCGTGAATCGAACTATATAAACTATGTGACAATGTCTAAATAAGACAAGTAACTCTGTGTGAATCGAACTAGCACGACAGTCTCCGTGAATCGAACCAGCACGACGAGATATTCGTGAATCGAATTGTGTAAGCTAAGTAAGAAAGTGTGAAACATATAAGTAAGCTAAGTGAGGATTGTGTAAGACATATAAGTAAGCCAGGTAAGAGTGTGTAAGACATGTGAGTAAGCAACGTAAGAATATGTAGCAACCCGAGATCTCACAACCTTTTGATTGTAAAATCTTAGGTCGTACCTTCGTATCGTGAACCATAGAAATATAATAAGGCGATAAAAACACCTTAAATAGTGGAAGATAAATTTTTTTAAAAATATTAATTAATCAAAATAAAACCCATGATAATATTCTTATTCTAATAATAAATCCAACATGATTAAAACTTAAATAGTTTTGATAAAATACTAATTAATTAATGTTTCATTTATTTAAAACCACTAATAATAACTAGAAAGGAAAATAGATAATTAGGTCACGAAGCCATCATCGCCATTCAGTCAAGTTTCTTGAGCACCACGTGCCGTCTCATTGTCATAGACTCATACGTTGTCATCAACGACACTTGTCTCATCTGGTCACCCATATCAACAAGGGGTATAAGTTTACACTTGTATGGACTAGACATGTAATCTATCGAAGCATAATGTATCAATCATGACCATATAAACATTTCGGCATATATCATTCGTGTGTGCATATGGCATGCATAATCTTAATAAGCTGAAATAAACTAAACATAAACATATATATCAATATTACATGAATGCATTATTTCTTTTAATTTCATCTTTCTTGTTATTTAATGCACATTAGACTTCGTCCCGTTCAAGACGTTGGGTCGTAATCATGCTTATCCCTTAGTTAGTGAGACTCCTTCATGCTCAAGACATTGGGTCTAATGAATCATATCATTTATTATATGTCAAACTCCGTCCCACTCAAGACGTTAGACTTAATCATGCTCATCATACTCTTGTTTAGTTAGACTTTATCTTACACAGGATGTTGGGTCTAATATCTTCTTAGACTCCATCATGTACAAGATGTTGGGTCTAATGCTCTTTAATCGTGTTTAGTTAGACTTCATCACGCACAAGATGTTGGGTCTAATACCTTCTTAGACTCCATCATGTACAAGATGTTGGGTTTAATGCTCGTTGATCATGACTTGACATTTTATTATATTTTACGTGTCTTGATTGTACATTATATAGATCATCATGGAATATGTAAAATATATGAGAGTGATATCATAATATATAAGCATTTAAGTGCATTTAATTATGGTACATAAATATTGAAGTGTACAGAATCATAGTGCATAAACATTACAATGCATATCATACGATCATAGTGCATAAACATTGACATTTAATGACACTGTTATAAGAAGAACTTGAATATAGAGCTTAACTATTCACACTCAATCTATTGAACTCATATTAAGGCTCAATCTATTGATTTTAGCTTAATCTATTGATT
Organism: Chloranthus sessilifolius; assembly: GCA_021018995.1. Lineage (NCBI taxonomy): Eukaryota > Viridiplantae > Streptophyta > Magnoliopsida > Chloranthales > Chloranthaceae > Chloranthus > Chloranthus sessilifolius. The sequence goes on along the minus strand of CM037594.1, from coordinate 115,386,911 downwards.
TCTCAATCCATTGAACTCTATTCATGCTCAATGGATTGATTTCTCAATCCATTAAAATAAATCCATGCTCATGCTCAATCTATTGAGTTTTACTCAATCCATTGAGTTTTGTCTGTTACCATTTAATGTTCATCCTCAATCGATTGACATCCAATAATCAATCGATTGACATAGTTTTGTGTATTTTTTCAAAATAATATCATTTAATCCTCAATCGATTGACATCTAATCGTCAATCGATTGACATAATTCTGTGTACACACATCAAAATATATCAAATCACATGGTAGGATTTCAACCGTCTTCTTCTTAATTAAAATTATCAACATTAAAGATCACAAATTATAGCATGCATTCATTTAATTATCCATTCATTATTCATAAAATAAACTCACTAATTTACATAAAAATCTATTTAAAAGTCAATATTTTAAGTTCAATGGAAAGCATGATTTATCCATATCTAGATTGATTATATCACCACGGTTAGATCGAGATCCTAACAATGATGATGATTCTTATAAGGAGGTGAAGGCTGCTTGAGAATATACGACAACATCTTGCCGATTTCAAAAGAAAGATTCTAGAAAGGTAGATCTAGAATTTTTTCTCTAAGGTCTCTAGGGTTTCTGACGACTCTATTTTTAAGAACTCTGAATGAGATTATAATTTAGGGTTCTCCATAAGAGACTTATTTATAGCATTTTGAAAATTATTCGGTGTTAAGCTAACACACCAAGGAAGAGTGTATAGGTTTTTACCTCAAGATCAAAAATAGAGGTTGATGAGTAGTGAAATATGATGATATTTCACCCCTAAATACCTACATTTAGCTGTTCAATGAAGGCTATCTGATAAAAATTATGAGATTTAAAGTGTTTCAGATAAATACAATCAAAGTCCATAAAATAGCCAAAGAATTCTGAAAATAATAGCAAAACACTGTAACTTTGGGTTATCGAGAACTTGATATGACTTGAAGCTCAATTTGGACCTTCAAGACGTTAGAATTATGAAATTTCTAAAACACAAAAGTTGTAGAGCGTTCTGGCATCTTTCGAACGCCATAAGAATCATGTCAATCCAAGTTTAGAGTAGAAAGATATGGCCGAAATACCGAGGTAGTATTTGATGCAAAGTTGGGCTGGAATTCACGAAAATCTGGGAAGGTCGATTAATCGAACCATCACTCGATTAATCGAGGTACAGGATAGTGTTTGGGACGGAAGTGACTCCGTAATGCAGATTTTTAGGAGGGTCGATGCATCGACCCCCAGGAGTCGATTAATCGACCCTGACTTTTCGAGCCAGGGAACCTACGCGACTTGGAGAGTATTTAAAGCCGAACCAACAACTCGGAAAAGGGGATTAGAGATTAGATTTTTAGAGATAACTAGACGTAGAGATAGAGAAATTAATTATTCTTTTGAGAGCTTTGTTCCTTTAACCTTTTTTGCATTTCTTTCTTCAATTTATTATTTTTATTCAGTTGATTCATAGTTTAAATTTAAAGATTAGTAGAGAGCATTGTTAATTTCGTTTCTGAAGATCATCGTACTTATGGATCAAAGAATTTCTATTGAAGGTTGAGGTATTTTTAATTAATTAAATTAATGTTATTTCTCATTATTTATTTATTTATGTCATTTAATTACAGCATTTGTGGCTAATTTCTTAGGGATGGGGATCTAATGATTCCCATCCGAGGGATGTACTTCTAATAATATGAATCTAGGATTAAAATATGAGATCTTATTTTATGGTTGTAATGTTATCACGAACAGATGAAATCTCCGCCACTAACTGGGATCGAGTGTGCCGAGTCATGCCCTGAATGTCAGATCTGTGATGGTAATTTTATCCAAATTATTGTTATATAGTCTTTTTGCTTTCATTGTGTGGATCTACCTACGATTATGATCCGGGATCAAGTGTGTCGAGCCATGTCTTGGATCTTGAATCTGTAATGGTAATTTTATCTTAACTACTCTCTAATCTGAAATCAAGTGTGCTGAGCCATGCCCTTGATCTCAGACCTATGGTGGTATTCTTGTTGGAATTTTTACCCACTTTGGGGATGATTTTTATTCAAAATCTGAAATCAAGTGTGCCGAGCCATGCCCTTAATCCCAGATCTATATATGGAAATCATTTATAAAATTAAGTCCTGATTGCAGGGATGCAACGTGGAACCTATCCGGGTTTTGACCATTTATCTTCCATAAAAGATATTTTTTTTCAATGATATATCTCATAGTTTAATCCTTAGATTTATATTACGGGAAGAACAAACCAAAGATGGGAGGATTTAACATCTTCATCTTTACCTTTATTTTTGAATTACCAATTAAGTTTTAGTTTATAGTCAGTAATTGTCATCTCACAAAACCGCCTAAATCCTAATATTGGTAGGGTACTATTAGTTCTTGCTGGATTTCTTAAATTATTGTCTCATTTTTTTAGATCTTTCAAAATAGTCCTCGTGGGAATGATCTCGTACTCCGCACCCACTATATAAAATCTGATTCGTGTGCTTGCGAGTAAAACATCACATTAAAATTCACATCAGAGGTTTAGAACACACATAATAAGGTTTGATCCCTAGACCTCTTATCTAGAACTTAAAGCCTTTAACCTATAGGTTACCACATAACTTGTGTCCATAAATGACGGAAATAAATATAAAAGCTTGGAAAACTAAATTATATATTTTTAGTTAAAACCTTTTGAAAAGTCACAATATGCGGGGAATACGATATTAAGCACATACATATATTTTAGGTGTATCAAAGTCATAAAATTCAGATAATAACATTCTTCCCTACTTATAAAAATTTCATCATCGAAATTGAGTCATACCTCACTAGAAGAGATGGGGGTAGTCCCTCCTGATAACATCATCGCGCTCCCAAGTGGCTTCCTCGCGAGTGTGGTGCTGCCAAATCACAAGGACCAGCGGTATAAGTTTATTTCTCAGGGTCTACTCTTTTCGATCTACAATCTGAACAGGCACCTCCATAGACATATCCTTATAAACCTCCAAGGGTTCTCAGTCGATAACGTGAGTAGGGTCTGCCACATATTTCTTTAACATGAATATGTGAAAAACGTTATGCACATCGGCAAACTTTGGTGGTAGCTTGACTCGATATGCTGTTTCTCCGATTCTCTTTAAGACTTCGAACGGTCTCATGAATCTCAGACTAAGTTTTTCTTTCAGCCCGAATCTCATCACTCCTTTCATAGGAGAGATTTTTACGAAGACTTTATCCCCTTCAATCAGATCTTAATTCCTACGCTTCAAATCAACGTAATTCTTCTGCCTGCTCTGCGCAGTACGCATTCATTCTCGGATTAACTGAACTTGTTTAGACGTGTCTTCAATAATTTGAGGTCCTAGCAAACTTCTCACACCGACCTCATCCCAACATAATAGAGTTCTGCAACTTCTCCCATACAAGGCTTCATACGAGGCCATATGTATAGTAGACTGATAACTGTTGTTATAAGTGAACTCCGCGAGGGATAGATGTTCGTCCCAATTACCTCCAAAGTCTAGTACACAAGCATGTCCTCTAACACTTGATTCAGTTTTTCGGTCTAACCATCAGTCTGGGGATGAAAAGCAGTGATAAATTTTAACTCTGACCCCATCCTATCTTAAATTTTTTACCAAAATCTCGATGTGAAATGAGGGTCTCTATCTGATACAATATCAGCAGGTACCCCATGCAATCTAACAATCTCTCGAATGTAAAAATCTGCCAACTGAGAAGCTGAATAGGTCATGCGATAAGGAATAAAATGAGCAGATTTAGTTAATCTGTCGCCCACAATCCAAATAGCGTCATTCCTCTTTAGGGTTCTCGGCAACTCGGTGATAAAATTCATACCAATACTCTCCCATTTCCAACCTGAAATTGGTAGTGGCTGAAGTAACCCAAGTGGTTTCTGGTGTTCAGCTTTGACTTGTTGGCATGTGAGATACCTTGTCACGTAGTCAGGAATCTCTCTCTTCATATCATTCCACCAATAATTTTTCTTCAATCCTTTATACATCTTATTGTTTCCAGGGTGAATAGAGAATTTAGACTTATAGGCTTCGTCCAAGATCTCCCATTTCAATTCTATATTATCATGTACAAAGTAGCGTCTCTGAAACAGTATCATCCCATCATCCCTGACAGTAATTTCTGACTTTCCACTGTCCTTCAGTTTCAAAAGGGTAAGATCTTTAAGCTGTAGGTTCCTGATTCGATCTAGTAATGAAGATGTGATAACAGTGTGTGAAAGCAATGCCCTTAGTCGAATCACCTATTCTGGAACAAATCTGCTAAGGGCATCAGCAACAACATTAGTCTTTTCTGGATGATACTTGATCTCGCAATCATAATCGATCAGAAATTTCAACCATCTTCTCTGTCTCATATTCAAGTCTTTCTGAGTAAAAAGATATTTAAGACTTTGATGATCCGTGGAGATGATGAATTTCTCTCCATACAGGTAATGTCTCCAGATCTTTAGCGGGAATATGATAGCAGCCAGTTCTCGATCGTGCGTAAGGTATTTCTTTTCATGTTCCTTTAACTGCCTGAATCCATAAGTTACAACTCTCTCATTCTGCATCAGGAAACCACCTAGTCCTTTATATGATACATCGATACTAACGGTGAAATCACCACTGTCATAAGGTATCACTAGAATGGGAGCAGTAGTCAACCTTTTCTTCAACTTGAGAAAGCTCTTATCTCACTCATCGATCTAATTGAATTTCACATTATTCTTGGTCAGCCCAGTAAGAGGTCCTGAGATCTGTGAGAAACTTTCCATGAACCTTCTATAGTAACCTGCTAAGCCAAGGAAACTTCATACTTCAGTAACACTTTTGAGACTTGCCTAATTTACAATGGCTTCAATCTTAGCAGGATCAATAGTAATCCCTGCCTCATAAATTATGTGGCCCAAAAATGCCACTTCACGCATCTAGAATTCGCATTTACTTGTCTTAGCATACAACTAGTGAACGAAGAGGGTTTGTAAGATGATTTTTAAGTACTTGGTGTGTTCTTCTTTAGACTTGGAGTAGATCAGAATGTCGTTGACGAAAATCACCATAAACTGATCCAAATAGGGCTTGAAAATACGGTTCATTTGGTCCATAAAGATTGCAGGGCCATTAGTCAATCCGAAAGGCATTACTAAAAATTCAAACCGCCCATCCCTCGTATTGAATGCCGTTTTAGCTACATCGGACTCTCTCACCCTCAACTGGTGATATCCAGATCTCAGGTCGATCTTAGAGAAATATCATGCACCTTGCAGTTGATCAAATAGAATATCGATCCGTGGCAATAGATACTTGTTCTTAATCGTCGCCTGGTTCAATTGTCGGTAATCAATATACAGCCTCTGAGAACCGTCCTTCACAAATAAAATAGGAGCACCCCATGGTAACTGGCTTCTTCTAATAAAGCCCTTATCTTGTAGTTCGTGTAACTATTTCTTTAATTCTGATAGTTTTGTAGGCGCCATCTTGTAAAGAGTCTTGGTTATCGGTGCAGTGCTAGGCACGAGCTCAATCTAAAATTCGACTTTCCTACTCGGCGACAAACCCGTCACCTCTTCAGAAAAAACTCCTGTAAATTCATTTACAACAGGAATCGATGATATATCTTCTCGCTTTTCCTCGGCTTCCAATAAAGCAAAGAGTTTCGGAATGACACCCTTCCATGCGCCCTTGAATTTAAACATTAGTCTATCTAAAGGGGTAAAAATCAAGGTCTTGACGAAACAATCAAGGGTCGCATGAGATTCAGCGAGTCAATCCATCCCTTGGATAATATCGAAATCTTCAAAGTCTAATTCAATTAGATCGACAACCAATCCATGGGTTCCAATCTGGACAGAACATCGAGGATAGACTCTGTCAGCAAACACACTTTTCTCCAAAGGAGTTGTTACGGACAAAGGGATGCTCATAGGAGATGAGTCTTTATTAAGACACTTAGAAAAGTTTAAGGATACGAATGAATGGGAAGCACCCAAATCCAAAAGTACATGAGCGAACAGACCATCAATCAACATCGAACCTGGGCATCCAAGATACGCCACGATTTAAATTATTCAACTTAAGGGTATCATTCTATTTTAAAGTTTAATGTCTACCAGATAATCATTAGTTCTTAACAAATTCATTTTATTTATTTTTTGAAAATATTTTCGAAAAATTATTCATTTTACGTAAATTAATATTTATGACATTACTACGTAAATAGGTATGAAAGAATTTAATCATGAATTTTAAATAAACAAACATACCCTGGATGACATTATCTGAAGCTCTAGCGTTAACATCAAATAGGGTATACACGCAACCATTAGCCGTAATTGTCGCAGGAGGCGTAACCCTCGATCCAAATGACTTTTTATGCATCTTGCACTCGGCTGCTCTATGCCCAAGCTGTCCACAGTTGAAACAAGCACCCGTTCCTCTTAGACAGGTGCCATAATGATTCTTGCCACAAGTGGTATAGGTTGGAGTAGTTTTTGCAGTCGATGCTGCTGTAGAATTAGTCTTGCTCTGCTGCGAGAAGGCTAGTTTTGAGTAAGGAGTGCCCATACTCTTCGATCTCATGTTGGATTTAGAAAACACATGATCTCGACGGTCATATTGAAAGCTTATAGCCGAGCTCTGACCCACATTACCAGTCGACGAAGGCGCCTTCAGTTCTCTCTCGATGGTGTAACACCTATCAATTAGATCCTTGTATGAGTCACATCGGTGTCCAACCACCAAGGTCCTAATCTGGGGCCTCAAACCTCCTGAGTCAAAAGTTCTCGTCAGAAACTGGCTTAGTTCCGTAAAAAGCTTGGCATAAGCGTCAACAGTCATCTCTCCCTGTTGCAGGTTCAGGAGTTCCTCAATCTTCGCTTCTTGGACGTTCTGGGGGTAGTACTTATCATAAAATACTTTTATGAATTTATCCCAATCCCATACATAACCAGGCTCTTCAGCACGAGTCGCTTCTTTCAATTGTCTCCACCAGTTCTCGGCATCCCCCTCAAGTTTGTAGGTTGCCAATCTCACTTTAGTTATTTTATTACACTCCATCAGATCGAAGATCTTTTCCATCTGCTGCACCCATTTCATAGCCTCAGCGCTATCTCTCGTCTCATTGAAGTATCGTGGTCAGTTCTTCCCGAATTCGTCCAATTCCGACCTAGGAGCAGGAGTAGGTTGGGAATTCGAAGTTCTGGTTGCATTGATAGCATTCACAATTGCCTCAGTTAACGCGTCAATATGTTTGTTCCTCATTTGCGGCCGATCAATCTCATGTTAAACTCCAGTTACACATATTCTCGATGTAAGAATCAACCTTAGGTTCTGATACTAACTGTAGCGACCCAAGATCTCACAACCTCTTGATTGGAAAATCTTAAGTCATACCTTTATATCGTGAACCATAGAAACATAATAAGGCGATAAAAGCACCTTAAACAACGGAAGATAATTTTTTTTTAAAATATTAATTAATCAAAATAAAACTTATGATAATATTCTTATTCCAATAACAAGTCCAACATGATTAAAGCTTAAACAGTTTTGATAAAATACTAACTAATTAATGTCTCATTTATTTAAAATCACTAATAATAACTAAAAATGAAAATAGATAATTAGGCCACAAAGTCATCATCACCATTAAGTCCAGTTTCCTAAGCACCACGTGCCGTCTCATCGTCATAGATCCATACGTTGTCATCGGCGACACCTGTCTCATTTGGTCACTCACATCAATAAGGGGTGTAAGTTTATACTTGTATGGACCAGACATGCATTCCATCAAAGCATAATATATCAATCATGGCCATATAAACATTTTGGTATATTTCATTCGTGTGTGCATGTGACATTTATAATTTCAATAAGCTGAAATGAACTAAACATAAACATATATATCAATATTATATGAATGCATTATTTCTTTTAATTTTATCTTTCTTGTCATTTAATACACGTTAGATTCCGTCCTGCTAAGACGTTGGGTCGTAATCATGCTTATCCCTTATTTAGTTAGACTCCGTCATGCTCAAGACGTTGGGTCTAATGAATCATATAATTTATTACATGTCAAACTCATTCCCGCTCAAGACGTTGGGCTTAATCATGCTCATCATACTCTTGTTTAATTAGACTCATTCTTACACAAGATATTGGGTCTAATACCTTCTTAGACTCCATCATGTACAAGATGTTGGGTCTAATGTTCCTTAATTATGTTTAGTTAGACTTCATCAAGCACAAGATGTTGGGTCCAATATCTTCTTAGACTCTATCATGTATAAGATGTTGGGTCTACTGCTTGTTGTTCACGGCTTGATATTTTATCATATTTTACGTGTCTTGATTGTAATTATATAGATCATCATTGAACATGTAAAGGGTATAAGAGTGATATCATAATACATAAGTATTTAAGTGTATTTAATTGTAGTACATAAATATTTAAGTGTACACAATCATGGTACATAAATATTATAGTGCATATCATATGATCATGGTGCATAAACATTGACATTTATTGACACTATTATGAAAAGAACTTGAATATAAAACTTAACTATTTACACTCAATCTATTGAACTCATGTTCAGGCTTAATCTATTGATTTTAGCTCAATCTATTGATTTCTCAATCCATTGAACTCTATTCATGCTCAATGGATTGATTTCTCAATCCATTGACATAAATCCATGCTCATGCTCAATCTATTGAGTTTTACTTAATCCATTGAGTTTTGTCTGTTACCATTTAATGTTCATCCTTAATCGATTGACATAGTTCTGTGTATTTTTTAAAATAATATCATTTAATTCTCAATTGATTGACATCCAATTGTTAATCGATTGACATAATTTTGGGTATACACATCAAAATGTATCAAATCACATGGTGAAATTTTAACCGTCTTCTTCTTAATTAAAATTATAAATATTAAGGATCACCAATTATAGTATGTATTTATTTAATCATCCATTCATTATTCATGAAATAAACTCACTAATTTACATAAAAATCTATTTAAAAATCAATATTTTAAGTTTAATGGAAAACATGATTTCTCCATACCTAGATCGATTGTATCACTACAGTTAGATCAAGATTTCAATAATGATGATGATTCTAGAAGGAGGTGAAGGCCGCTTGAGAATATATACCAATATCTCATCGATCTTTCAAAAGAAAGATTCTAAAAAGATAGGTCTATAATTTTTTCTCTAAGGTCTCTAGGGTTTCTGACAGCTCTATTCTTAAGAAGAACTCTGAAAGAGATTATAGTTTAGGATTCTTTGTAAGATAGTTATTTATAACATTTTAGATATTACCCGGTATTAAGCTAAAACATCAAGGAAGTGTGTATAGGCTTTTACCTTAAGATAAAAAATAGAGGTTTAGAACACGCATAACAAGGTTTGATCTCTAGACCTCTTATCTAAAACTTAAAGCCTTTAACCAGTAGGCTACCACATAACTTGTGTCCATAAATGATGAAAATAAATATAAGAGCTTGGAAAATCAAAACATGTATTTTTAGTTAAAACCTTTTGAAAAGTCACAACATGCGGAGACATGTAAGTGAATGTGTAAGTTATAAAATTTATATCATAACAGAATATGTAAGACATTAAGTGAATGTGTAAATGCGTAAGCAATGTAAGAAATATATGAGGTGTGAGAGAATGTGATTCGAACTCAGTAAATCAAAGATAAGAAATATGCTTTTGATAAGGGATCAGTTTCGATTTTGTTAAGAACATGTCTTTGAAATCAGTTTCGGCTTTGATAAGAAAACGTCTTCGAAATCAGTTTGCCTTTGAAATCAGTTTCGATTTTATTAAGAAAATGTCTTTGAACTTAGTTTCCGTTTTGATAAGAAAACGCCTTTGAACTTAATTTCAGTTTTGATAAGAAATGCCTTTGAAATCAGTTTTAGTTTTGATAAGAAAATATTTTAATCTTGTCTTTGAATCTATACATGTGATGAGATGTATATTGGTATTAGTTTTCTCCACTGAACTTAGATGTTAGCTCACCCCGACTATACGTCACAGGTGTAGATTTAAGGAGGGCCCAAACTATATACTTGAAGAAAAGGAGCTTCCGCATAAGGAATTGTACTCTGTTTCGGGATTGTAGATTTAGTGCATCGTGGACTTTGGTAAGTTAGGGCTTAGTACGTTCGTGCTATTATACATGCGTGGTACACTACTGTTGGTGATGGTTGGTCATCACTGGTATTTGTTTTGTTCTATACTTATTAGGCATTAGAACTGAAGATTTTTATTCATGCCATATGTATTATCTGCTTTGATTTCTACATATAAGTGGATATACCAAGTATTCTCTGTATTCGGATCTTGTTCTACGACCCGACGGTCCGAGTTTTCCCTTTTGGTTTCATTAGGTCAAAAAAAAAAAAATGTCTCAAAATTTTTGGTTGGGAAAAATTCGGGTTGTCATATTATTCATCTTAGACTGACCGTTCTTCTGTAAATTCTTCTTAAAAAATTTCTTTCTAGTAGAAAATCTCTTATCGTTCTTCTTCTCTTCAGATAGCGATTCAACGAAGTGAGCCCTTGGAAGCTCGAAAACAACCTTCTTGTTTCTAAGTTTATTTTCTTCTTCAATCTTAAGACCCTTAAAAATCTCATCTAGAGTATGAAGATTTTTATTATGCGTTATAGATTTTCGATAATCTTTCCAACTAGATGGAAGCTTTGCAAGAATGGCACCCACTTGAAAACTTTCAGGAAGTTTCATATTCTCTTCTTCCATCTCAGCGACGATAAACTGTAATTCTTGATTCCATAATAGGTTTATCCTCAACAATTTTAAAGTCAAAATATTTAGAGACTGGAAAACCCTTTGTATCGACATCTTTAGTTAAGTACTTCTCTAAAGAATTTATAAATCTTTGGAGGTAGTGCACTTACAGAATGTGTTGAACAACCTATCGCTCAATGCATTGAGGATGTGGTCCCGACAATCTAGATCATCTTCCAGCCATTTCAGTTGAGCATTCGATCCTCCACTAGTTGTACTTTTCGTTGTTCTAACTACAGAAATTGGTGGACATGGTGTAATGAAGATGTAAGCAATCTTGAATTGTCGCAAGATAAATTACACATTTTGCTGCCATCTTTGAAATTTGACCCGTCAAATCGGTCAAGTTTGATGAAATCTTGATTCATGAACTTTATGTTATGAGCCATTAGAACGATGTATTGTCTTTAAATTATTGAAAAAATAAAAAAAATGGTATTGATAATGACTCCGAGCATGAATCAAAATATCATCTTATACTGATACGTATTGGACGATACGTATTGGTATCGGACATGAACGATCCAGTACATTAAATGTACCGTATCGTTAAAATATATGTATGTATCGAACGATACATTTAATATATTGTTCGATACGAACCGGTACCGATACGTATCGTTCGATATGTACCGGTTTTTTGACCGGACGATATGTATCGATTTTCCGGCATTTTGATCCATGGCTTCGAGGTGCGTAGTTCACTACGCTGTCTTAAAGACAATAGACGCCCCACTCCACTGGATAAACGAAGATGTAATAAGGTTCCCTGCGAATTTACCTTCAGGATACAAAAGAGCCCAGTCTTGTCAAGAACTGTATGTTCTTTTCTAGAATGTGCTTTCTAAATAAGGAGCATGCCACACAAAAAGATTCTTAAAAAAAATAAAAATTGTAGGAGAAAAGAGAAATAGATGTTATTATAATTTATGTTGTCTTTTTAACCCGAATTTAATCTCTATTTATAGAGAAAATCTTGAAAGATTGTGTCTTTTGAGATAATCGTAAAGAGATTTGTGTCTTTTCAGATAACTATAAAGAGATAAAATTGATTCACTTGTGTCTTTTCATATTTATGGTGAAGAGATGCAAGACTTGTGAAAAAGACAACAGTAAAGAGATAAAATCAATTCACTTGTGTCTTTTCAGATTGATGGTGAAGAGACGCGAGACTTGTACCGTTCCAACTAACGGTAAAAAAAAAAAATCAAAATTTGAAAAAACACTTTGGAGAAAAAATATTTACAAGTTTGTCATTGAATTATTATCAATGTATAATGATAATTATAAATATAATTTTGAAACAATAAAATATATATTACTAAATTAACCGTCGCCCCCACGGGGGCATCTGTTTATCGCAAAAGGGAGCAGCCAATACTTAACTCATGAGTCACGACCTTTGGTAGTTGTCAACTGATGAGTAGTGAAATATGATGATATTTCATCCCTAAATACCTATATTTAGCCGTCCGATGAAGGCTATCTGATGAGATTTGTTAGATTTGAAGTGTTTCAGGTAAATACAATCAAAGTTTCTAAAACAGCCCAAGAATCCCGAAAATAATGTCAAAACACTGCTATTTTGGGTCATTGAGAACTTAGTGCGACTTGCAGCTCAATTTGGACCTTCAAGACGTCAGATTCAGGAAATTGCTAAAACATAAAAGTTGGAGAGCTCATCGTCAGCTTTCCAACGCCTCAAGAATCACCTCAATCCGAGTTCGGTACAGAAAATTATGAGCAAAATATCAAGGCAGTGTCTGATGCAAAGCTAGGCGGGAATTCACGAAAATTACTCTTAGATGTCAATCGAGAGAGGTATTAGGGGTAGGTTATTATAAAAAGGGTAGCCACGAGTTTCTTAGGGGGATTATTATTTTTTGCAATTAGAATATTATTCATTCTTTATTTTTAGTTTTAGGGCTCTTCACTTTGGGGAATATTTTCTTCATCTTTTCAAGTCTTCTTCTCCTTCTTCTAGGGTTTATTCAGTAGATTGTACTGTAGGATTTGCATTATTTTCTCTCGAGAATTCATAGATTGTATTTAGGAAAAACAATTGCAAATATCTTTTGGAAGAAATAAAGAGGAATGACTTTGAAAGAAAAGGAGATCAAACACCAAAGATGAGCTAAATCAAGAGATCGGGGAAGATGCGATCCCAGGATAAGTACCTATGTTTATGATTAATACCATACCTATTATTGTTATCATGGAATCGTTTTGCTCAAAGTTTGTGTGATTGAAAATATTTTAAATGCTTTGTTATGACCGTTGATTGCGCTGATTATCAAGGTCAGAATCGCTAGATCTCGGACCTGCAGTCGATCTAGGTCAGAGATTATTATGTGTCGATTGTCGTGATCTAAATATCATGAGATACGCTTATGCTTTTTACATGACTCATACCGCAATGTTAGGTCGAGTCATTGTTTTTAGATAGGTATGCTTGATTGATGATCATATTTTATTTCAAGTCATTTTCTAGATGAATGATGGTGTGAATGATGATTTAATGAACGTGGGTTTTAATGATAGAAAAGGAATGTATCTGGGTAGCATATTCTTGATCTCATTTTAATATTGTTCGTAGATTTATCAAGAATTAATTGTTTAGATTAATTTATTTTTCCGCATTTAGGAAAAGTGCGTTAAGTTTTTGGTAAAATTGAATCGCCTTTGGTACTTCCTCAGGACGCTTTTAAAATCTAAAAGAATTAATTAAAGTTTCACGTGGGTTCGACACTCGTTCTTGCCATAACGAATAGATCTTGTGCACTTGCAAGGGTTACATTCTAAATCGACCAAGTTTTTGGCGCCGCTGCCGGAGAAATCGGTGAAATTTTGATTAATTCGGATAGGGATTTTTCTGTTTTGAGTGTTTAAAAAAAAAATAATAATAATAATAATTATTAAAATTTATTTCCTTTATTTTCTCTTTGATAAGATTTTGTGAGTCTTTTAGGAAGTTTAGATTTTAGATACCTTCCTTAGGAAATTTAGGAAGTAGAGATTTTAGCGACTTTATTTTAGATTTGGAGACTTTTTTCCTTATTTTCCTCTTTAGATATTTTAGGATTTTCTAAATTTAGTCATTAACTTTTGTGGGACTTTTGTTTTAGGATTTTAGAATCTTCATTCTTCTCCTTATTTTTCTTTAGGAAAGATTTTATAGATTTTCAATTTTAATTTTAATTTTCGAATTTAATAAAAAAAAAAAATTAAAATTAAAAAATTTAAAAATTTAATTCGAATTTAAAAAAAAAAAAAAAAAAAAAAAAAAGAAAAATTTAATTAATTTAAATTGAATTTTAATTTTAATTTGAATTTTAAAAAAAAAAAAAATTTTTTTAATTTAAATTGAATTTTAATTTTAATTTGAATTTAAAAAAAAAAAAAAAATTTAATTAATTAATTAATTAATTTTAATTTTAATTTTAATTTTAATTTGAATAAAAAAAAATTAATTTAAATTTGAATTTTAATTAAAAAAAAAAAAAAAAAAAGAAGAAATCTTTCCTGATATTGGCTCTGCTTATCATCTTTGTTTAAATCGTTTGAAGCGATTTTTGTGGGTTTGTTGTGGATTCTTCAACTGTTTGTGAGTGTTGGTGTATGAGCTTTACTCGCTTCATCACCCACATCTCGCTACTGCTTTAATCTTGAAATCGAAAGAGCTTGTAGAGAGACTCGAAGCGTCCACAGGAGTCAATATCAACAAACTGTGACCATGGCAGACCAATGTCAAGAGTGAGATGAGAATAACAGCAATGGGAATGTCAATAATGGAAATAATACGAACAATACTTTTGATGAGGGCCCTAGAACACGGAGTATTATAACGATCCCGGTTTTACGAGGATCGGGAATGTATTATGCATGCTCCCATTCCAGGGAACCACTATGAATTCAAATCAGCAATGATTCAAATGCTACCAATTTTCCATGGGTTAGCAAATGAAAATCCGCACGTTCACTTAAATGAATTCACTGGGGTATGCAAAATGTTCAGAGACCACAATGTCACTGGTGAGATAGCGAAGTTCGACTTTTTCCGCTCTCTTTAAGAGATAAGGCAAAAACATGGTTCTATTCCAGAACCACAATCTATTCAGAGTTGTGAGCATGCATCGGCCTTAAAAAATATTTTCCCATGACTAAGGCCATTGAATCAAGGCCAAGATCCAGGTTCTTTTCCCAACAACCTCATGTAAACATTCCATGATTGTTGGGTACGGTTTAAGGAATTGATCAGAAGTGGCCCAAATCATCAAGTTCCAACGTGGCAACAAGTCCAAAGTTTTACAATGGATCGATTCCTCAAGAGACGATGGTTGATGCATCTTGTGGTGGATCTTGTGCCACGAAAGAAGTCGACGAATTGTGGGCATTGTTTGAAAAGTTATATCAAACTTCGATACAAAGTGAGACACAACCAACTTGAACTCTCTGCACCTAAATCTCATGTGTTGACAAAAGACGATTGCGACGTCAACAATAATGCCTCAGATCTCTCAACAAAGGTTGACATGTCATTCAAACAGATGAACATGTAGTTAGCTGCTACCAAGCAAGCTAAAGCTTCTGTCACCCCCACTGTGTTCAATTTGTGACCACCCGTCATATGGCTAATGAGTGCCCTACTACCTTGTCATTCTTCCCCGATGAACCTAATCCTCAAGAGTGTAAATGTGACTCAATCTTATCGTGGTAGAAACATGTACTCCAATACCTACAATCCGGAATGGAAAAATCACCCCAACTTAGGATGGGGTGAATCGAACCAAACTGGCCAGGTAAACCAGCAACATAGAGCCAACACAATGGGTGGACAACAACCTTTTCAACCAAATTTTCAACCACAATGAATTTCAAGAATTCTAATTTCCAACAGAATTCCAATTTCCAACAATGCGTTCAGATATCATCCAAATTCGACTACCGAAAAATCGAATTTCAATCGTAATCTTAATCAATCTCATGCCAAGATGAAAGATTCTCGATGCGGAAGAAAAGCTTATGCGCGAAGCATGCAATCTTTTCAAAGATGATAATGGACCAAGTCACCAATTGGCCAATCAATCGAGTCGAGGAAGGTAGGCTCCCACCAACCCATCAATAATCCTCGAGGCCAAGCACCATCCAAGCGGCAGACCATCGAATAGTCAACAGCTTGAAAGTCATTACGGTGCTGAGAAGTGGACGAGAGGTTCATAATCAAGTGGAAATGCCTGTAGAAGCTGATGAAGAAAGAGAAGCAATAGAGGAAAAAGAGTCAGAGAAAAGAAAGGAGAAAGGAAAGGGAAAAGAGAAAGGAAAAGGAAAAGAAAGAAAAGAGAGCAGAGAGATAAGAAAAGTGCAAGAGCAAGGAAGAGAGAAAGGAAAAGAAAAGTATTAGAGGAAGAGTTTCCTTCAACCGTCCCAACAAGGACGTGAAAAGAATCGAAATGGAATCGCACCTTATGTCCCAAAGGCACCATTCCTCAATGCCTAACTCCTCCATCTAGAATGGAAAGGGACCGACAAAATGGAAGAAATTTTCAAACATTCAAGCAAGTAAAGATAAATCTTCCATTACTTGAAACAATCAAACAAGTTCCTGAGTACGCCAAGTTTTTCAAAGATTTGTCCACTCGGAAGAGAAAGGCACGTACTCACGTTTCAAAGAAAGTGTTCCTAACAAATCAAGTCAGTTCGATATTGCGGTTGGAAACCCACGAAACCGAAAGACCACAGTCCCAATCGTTCCATGTGTCATTGGTGGGCAACCAATTGGAAAAGCGTTATTGGATTTGGGAGCAAGTGTTAATCGATCCCATACTCAATGTACAGAAACTCGGATTGGGTGAATTGAAACCCATGACGGTCACACTCCAACCGCGATAGATCGGAAAGAAGACCGAGGGGTGTTATCGAGGATGTTTTGGTTGAATAGACAAGTTTGTCTTTCCAAAGGTGGACTTCGTTGTCTTAGACATGGAACCACCAAATCAATCAATCAAGTCCCAATTATTCTTGGACGCCCGCTTTCGCCATCGCCAACGCTTGCATTAATTGTCGCATGCAGAGTCATGGACGCTTTTTGGAAACATGAAAGTCGCTTAA
The DNA here is from genome assembly GCA_021018995.1 of Chloranthus sessilifolius. Lineage (NCBI taxonomy): Eukaryota > Viridiplantae > Streptophyta > Magnoliopsida > Chloranthales > Chloranthaceae > Chloranthus > Chloranthus sessilifolius. The sequence goes on along the minus strand of CM037594.1, from coordinate 115,369,918 downwards.
CATATTCCATGCGCGATGAACCATTTCCCTAATGAGGATGAGGTCGAATGTTTTTACATCGATCAGATGGACGAAGTGGTGGATGAAGCATTACCATCAATGCTCACCAAAGAGGAATTTGAAACTGCTTTGTTAGCCATCTATGAGGACAAAGGGCTTGAAATCGAGAAGAGAAAAGTCAAATTCATCATGTCAAGATGATAACTTATGTGAAGTTGTGACTAAGGTAGAACCACTACCATCGAGGTAAAGGATGTCTTGACTCCATCAATTGAGCGACCACCAAGCGTGGAATTGACACAATTGCCTAAGTCCCTCAAATATGCTTTCCTGGGACCTCGAGAAACACTTCCAGTGATAATTTCATCCACATTATCGGAAGAACAAGAGAATGATTTGTTGAAGGTGCTGAAAGAGCACAAGGAGGCCATCGGATGGACCTTAGCTGATCTCAAGGGGATTGACCCATCAGTATGCATGCATAAAATACATCCGGAGGATGAGAGTAAACCATCGAGGAACCAGAGGCGACTTAATCCGAACATGCAAGAAGTCGTTTAAAGGAAATCATTAAACTCCTCGATGGAATCATCTATCCGATCTCCGATAGTGAATGGGTTAGTCCAAAGATAAATCGTTCAAAAAGTCCGGAATTACAGTTGAAAGAAACTACGGAGGGAGAATTGTGCCCACTCGTGAAACTACGGATGGCGTGTGCATTGATTATCGAAAATTGAACAACCACCAAAAGATCATTTTCCCCTTCCGCTCATTGATCAAATTCTTGAGAAGTTAAGGGCAAGAGTTTTATTGCTTTCTTGATGGTTATTCGATACAATCAAGTGCCCGCTTTTCCAAATTGATCAAGAGAAGACAACATTCACGTGTCCATATGGTACGTTTGCATATCGAAGGATGCCATTCGGCTTATGTAATGCTCCGGCCACGTTTCAACGATGTATGTTGGCCATATTCTCGGACATGATCGACAAATTCATCGAAGTCTTCATGGACGACTTCTCGGTTTTTGGAAAAACATTTAATTCTTGTTTGAATCATCTTTCACAGGTGTTGCAACGTTGTGTAGATTCCAAACTTGTTCTCAGCTGGGAAAAGAGCCATTTTATGGTTCAACAAGGAATTGTGTTGGGGCATATTGTTTCAACGAAAGGAATTGAAGTTGATATGAAGGTCGACTTAATTGCAAATTTACCACCTCCTAAAAGTGCTCGACAAATCTGATCATTTTTGGGGCATGCTGGATTTTATAGAAGATTCATTAAGGATTTTAGCAAGGTGGCTAAACCATTGTGCACTTTGCTTGGCAAAGATGTTCCTTTTGATTTTGATGAGGATTGCATAAAGGCATTCCTAAAATTGCGTGAACTCTTATCAAATGCACCAATAATCCAACCACCGGATTATTCTTTACCATTCGAACTCATGTGTGATGCATCCGATTATGCGATCGAGCTGTCTTAGGGCAAAGGGTGAATAAATTACCTCACGAATTTATTATGCTAGCAAGACATTAATTGATGCCCAATCGAATTACACCACCACCGAGAAGGAATTATTAGTGTGGTGTATGCTCGGACAAATTCGCTCCTATTTGCTTGGATCGAAAATAGTGGTCTTTCGCCACTCGCTTTGAAATATCTTTTAGCAAAGAAGGATGCGAAACCAAGGCTGATCCGTTGGATCCGCTTCTCGTGAATTCAACTTTGAGATTAAAGATAAAAGGGGTTGAGAACGTTGTAATGATCATCATCCGCCTCAGAATTCTCAAGAATCATCTATACCGAGACCATCCGTGACACATTTCGGATGAACATTTGATGGCAATTGATGAAAAGTTAGTGGTTTGCTAACATCGTGAATTATCCGTCATCGCGTAATTCTAATCGAGTGGGGTAAGAATGATAAGAATCTCTTTTCTCCCAAATAAAATACTATTTCGGGATGAACCATATTTGTTTAAATTTCGCTCGATCGGATCATTAGGAGATGCGTAAAGACGAGCAACTAAGCCCTAAATTTTTGCCATCTTGTGGGCTGTGGAGGCCATTTTGGAGGATGAAGACCGCATAAAAATCCTTCAAAGCGGATTCTATCGCCCTCAATCTTCGTGACGTTCAATCGCAAGGAATGCCAACTGTCAACAAATTGGCAATATTTCACGACGTAAATATGATGCCCTTAATCCAATTCTCGATTGTTGAAATTTTCGATGTTTGGGGATTGACTTTATGGGTCCTTTTCCACCATCCTTTGGGTATTCATATATTCGTGGTCGTTGACTATGTTCCAAATGGATTGAAGTGGCAACCCGATCAAATGATCACAAGGTTGTGGTCAAATTTCGAGAGAACATGTGTTTAACCGATTCGGGATCCCAAGAGCAATCATCGATGATGGCGGTTCAGCATTTTGCAATAGCCATTTTGCCACTTTAATGAAGAAGTACGACGTCACTCACAAAGTCGCTACGCGTACCATCCATGAACTAGTGGTCGGTGGAAGTGTCTAACCGGAAATCAAGCGAATTCTAGAAAAGATGCAACGGATAGAAGAGATTGGTCAAACCGGCTATCCGATGCTTTGTGGGCCTATCAGCGCATTCAAGACACCGATCGGAATGTCTCCTTCGAATTGTCTACGGAAGGCATGTCATCTTCTGCCGAATTGGAGCATAAGGCATTCAGGCGATCAAACGATTTAATTTCGATATGCAAGCAAATTGAATCAAAGGTTACATTGAGTGAATTAGAAGAGTTACGCTACGATGCGTATGAAAATTCAAAGATGTACAAGGAAAGGTACAAAAAGTTGCACGATCAATTAATTTCTAAGGAGTTTCATGTTGGCCAAAAAAGTTTGGTTATTCAATTCGACTTAAGCTTCATCCCGGGAAATTGAAATCTAGATGGGAAGGCCTGCTTGTTGTTTCCATTAGTGAGCACGCAATTGAAATTCAAAGCCTTCAGACAATCGAAGTTTTCAAAGTGAATGAGCAAAGACTCAAACCAATGTTTGAGCCGATGACCCGCTTTAAGATTGAGGCGATGCACCTTAGTGATCCGATTCTTGATCAATGAAGAGGTCGAGTTGTCGACACTTAAACTCGGCTTCGGGAGGCAACCCAAAGGTGTTTTATTTAGGAGTTAGACATGTTTAGTTTAGATTTAGGATTTAGGTTTCTCTTTTCAGATGTTTAGTTCTAGAATATTAGTTTTAGTTTAGTTTAGGTTATTTTTAATTTCCAAATTAGTGTAGCCACATTACCTTCAATCTATTTTTGGTCATGTTCTATTTGATGCCCATATTCTCTGCACCTGATCTTTGTGTTGAGGTACTTTTCAACAGTGTTTGGGGTACCTACTTATTTCAAACAATGAGGACATTGTCATTTTTAGGTTTGGGGTATGTATGATTATCTATCTTTCATCACTTATTTTGATTTTCTTTGAAAAAAAAAAAAAAAATTTTTGGAACCATCATACATGATTTACTTTGCAATAGTTTTCAAACTTTAGTTGATGATGTGAATTTAATTTTGAGAATATTGATGTCATATTTTGAATACTTGTATCTAGGATGATGAAGCTTAATGTGATAATTTGTGGATGACTCAAAATTCATGCTTAGAATTTTGCACTTATACCAAGCTAAGACTTAGAAATCGATGAACTATTTTGAACGTTGAATCTTAGGTTCTTAGTGGAGACTAAACCAGAAGTTTTAGAGCTAATTTCCGTCATTGATGAGTGAATATATAAACTCGGAGTTTTCTTTGAATACTAATTATTTTGCATAATCATACATTTTATTTTGGCTTGTGACTTTGCATGATATCAAATTCATATTATTGTGTTAGAACGCATCGTATATCTACTCAAGACAAATAGGCAAGGTTACCATCTTTTAAGGAAATGATTGAAGGCCATCTTTGGCCTGCTTGTGCTTAAAATGCCCCACCTCATATAAATTTATCCTTCTAGTACCCTTTGAGCCTATAGAAAAATTTACCCTTATACATTCTTTGATAAGCCACGTTAACTTTAACCCTTCACAATTTCTGAAAATTTAGCTTTACCCTTCTTATTTCTGAGAAATTAGGAACGAGGGATGAAAATGAGCGAAAAGAGAGTAAGTGGAGAGATAATGAGTTATGGTGTTTACTGAGAGTGTATGGCAAATATAAAAGAAAAATGGAGAGAAAAAAAAAAAAAAAAAAAAGGAATGAAAATGAGGTGCTTCAAGAAAAGGAAATTCAAAAGAGAAAATTATGAGCAAAATATCAAGGCAGTGTCTGATTGACATCTAAGAGTAATTTTCGTGAATTCCCGCCTAGCTTTGCATCAGACACTACCTCGGTATTTTGCTCATAATTTTCTGTACCGAACTCGGATTGAGGTGATTCTTGAGGCGTTGGAAAGCTGATGACGAGCTCTACAACTTTTATGTTTTAGCAATTTCCTGAATCTGACGTCTTGAAGGTCCAAATTGAGCTGCAAGTCGCACTAAGTTCTCAATGACCCAAAATAGCAGTGTTTTGACATTATTTTCGATTCTTGGGCTGTTTAGAAACTGATCAGATGTATTCAAACACTTCAAATCTAGCAAATCTCATCAGATAGCCTTCATTGACGCTAAATATAGGTATTTAGGGTGAAATATCATCATATTTCACTACCATCACACAAACCTACACTTTGCTAGTCCTAAAAAGAGAATGATAAATATAAAGCAAATCAAACTAACATCCTAAAATTTAAATGCCACTTTCGTAGAACACGATTGCTTAGCATGTGCAACAAGCCTTTAAACCCCTAGGTGATCCCTAGTGGAGGAGTTGTGTCTGAGGTTTGCGTGAAGTTACCCACAAACTTCCAAAATTTCAAACCATCTAAAATTGAGTTTTCAAAATCTGATTTTTATAACATATATTTAACTTCAAAGCTCAAAATCAATAATCAATTCAACATGCAAATTCTCAATTTTAAATAACAATGTTATACTAATCATCATACCAATATCCATTCAAATTAGTCTAATGCTCCAAATCGTTAGATAACTCATCCATTCATGCTTAAACGTGTAGTGTGCATACCAAAACCAAGATTCATCCATCTCTAACTAGTCCAAACGGAAATCATCGGATCATTGTCTTGACTCAATCCTCACTTTAGGTATACTCTCAAAATAAAATCACTCCGATGATTGGTAAGTTTTCACATGTGAGAGATCAATAAAAGCAAATAAAAAGGTCTCACATGATAAATGAAACAGATGCAATCAATGAACAAAATAAATCTTATAAGAATGATACTTGTATATCCTAAGCATGTCATATCAAGTGTCATAAGTATTATATATCGACTCTCCACAAGATAGCTACAATGCAAGATCGGATCATGAAGGTCTTTGTAGGTTGTAATGGGGCTCTGAGTAAGGGTAAGAAAGAAAGGAATTGTGATTCAAAATTTCAGAAATTGGAAAAGGAACTAACTTCGATTTTTTTATTTTATTTTTTATTTCTCTTCTTTCTTTTTTTTTCTTTTCTAATTTCTCACCATTTTTTTTTTCAATATTTTCTTTTCTCATTCTTTCTTCTCTTGAATTTCCTTTTCTTGAAGCACCTCATTTTTCATTCCTTTTTTTTTTTTTTTTTTTTCTCTCCCATTTTTTCTTTTTTATATTTGCCATACACTCTCAAGAACACCATAACTCATTATCTCTCCACTTACTCTCTTTCATTTTCATCCTCGTCCTAATTTCTCGAAATAAGAAGGTAAAGCTAAATTTTAAATTGTGAAGGGTTAAAGTTAACGTGCTTATCAAAGAATGTATAAGGGTAAATTTTTCTATAGGCTCAAAGGTACTAGAAGGATAAATTTATATGAGGTGGGCATTTTAAGCAAACGAGCCAAAGATGGCCTTCAATCATTTCCTTAAAAGATGGTAACCTTGCCTATTTGTCTTGAGTAGATATACAAGACGCTAACACAATAATATGAATTTGATATCATGCAAAGTCACAAGCCAAAATAAAATGTATGAGATTATGCAAAATAATTCAGATTCAAAGAAAACTCAAGTTTATATATTCACTCATCAATGACGGAAATTAGCTCTAAAGCTTATCGGGTTTAGTCTCCACTAAGAACCTAAGATTCAACGCTCAAAATAGTTCATCGATTTCTAAGTCTTAGCTTGGTATAAGTGCAAAAATTCTAAGCATGAATTTCAGAGTCATCCACAAATTATCACATTAAGCTTCATCATCCTAGATACAAGTATTCAAAATAAGACAACAATATTCTCAAAAATAAATTCACATGCATCATCAACTAAAGTTTGAAAACTATTGCAAAGTAAATCATGTATGATGGTTCCAAAATTTTTTTTTTTTTTTTTCAAAGAAAATAAAAATAAGTGATGAAAGATAGATAATCATACATACCCCAAACCTAAAATGACAATGTCCTCATTGTTTGAAATAAGTAGGTACCCCCAAACTCGCTGAAAAGTACCTCAACACAAAGATCAAAAGAGAATATGGGCATCAAATTAGAACATGACCAAAAATAGATTGAAGGTAATGGCTACACTAATTTGGAAATTAAAATAACCTAAACTAAACTAAAACTAATATTCTAGAACTAAACATACTAAAAGAGAAATAAATCCTAAATCCTAAACTAAACTCGTGTCCAACTCCTAAATAAAACACACTGGGTTGCCTCCCGTGAAGGCCGAGTTTAAGTGTCGACCGACCTCTTCATTGATCAAGAATCTGGATCACTAAGGTGCATCGCCTCAATCTTAAATCAATCATCGGCTCAAACATTGGTTTGAGTCTTTGCCCATTCACTTTGAAAACTCGATTGTCCCAAGGCTTTGAATTTCAATTGCACCGTGCTCACTAATGGAAACAACTCAAACGGGCCTTCCCATCTAGATTTCAATTTCGTGATAAAGCTTAAGTCGGGAATTGAATAACCAAACTTTTGGCCAACATGAAACTCCTTCCAGAAATTAATTGATCGTGCAACTTTTGTACCTTTCCTTGTACATCTTTGAATTTTCATACGATCGAAGCGTAACTCTTCTAATTCACTCAATCAGAATCCTTCGATTCGACCGCCGCTTGCATATCGAAATTAAATCGCTTGATCGCCTGTAATGCCTTATGCTCCAATTCGACAGAAGATGACATGCCTTCCGTAGACAATTTCAAGGGAGACATTCCGATCGGTCTTCTTGAATGCAGACGATAGGCCCACAAAGCATCGAGATAGCCGGTTTGACTAATCTCTTCTATCCGGTCCGCATCTTTTCTAGAATTCGCTGATTTTGCTAGACACTTCCACCGACCACTAGTCTGTGGATGGTACGGCGAAGCGACTTTGTGAGTGACGCATTTCTTCATTAAAGTGGCAAATGGCTATTGCAAAATGCTAACCGCCATCATCGATGATTGCTCTTGGGATCCCGAATCTGTTAAACACATGTTCTCTCAGAAATTTGACCACAACCTTGTGATCATTTGATCGGGTTGCCACAGCTTCAATCCATTTGGAGACATAATCAACAGCCACCAGAATATATGAATACCCAAAGGATGGTGGGAAAGGACCCATAAAGTCAATCCCAAACATCAAAAATTTCAACAATCGTAATTGGATTAAGGCATCATATTTCGTCAGTGAAATATTGCCAAGTCATGACACCGCTGGCATTCCTTGCAGATTGAGCCACGAAGATTGAGGGCCGTGAGAATCCGCTGAAGGATTTTCGGCGGTCTTCGTCTCAAATGGCCTCCACAGCCCCAAAGATGGCAAAAATTTAGGATTTAGTTGCTCTTTCTTCGCACGCATCTCCTAATGATCCGATCCGAGCGTAATTTAAACAAATATGGTTCATCCGTAAATAGTATTTTAGTTGGGAGAAAAAGAGATTCCTATCATTCTTACCCCACTCAGTGGGAATTCTGCCGGTGACCAGATAATTCACGATGTTAGCAAACCACGGAACTTTTGCTCCAGCTACATCAATTGCCATCAAATGTTCATCGGGAAATGTGTCACGGATGGTCTCAGGTATAGATGATTCTTCAGTAATTCTAGATGATGATCACCACAACGTTCTCAACCCCTTTATCTTTAATCTCAAAGTTGAATTTCGGAGAAGCGTAATCCAACGGATCATTTGGTTTCGATCCTTCTTTGCTAAAAGATATTTCAGCGAGTGGTCAAAAGACCACTATTTTCGATCCAAGCAAATAGGAACGGAATTTGTCCGAGCATACACCATGCCTAATAATTCCTTCTGGTGGTGGTGTAATTCATTGGGCATCAATTAATGTCTCATAGCATAATAAATTACGTGAGGTAATTTATTCACCTTTGCCCTAAGACATTCGATCGCATAATCGATGCATCACACATGAGTTCGAATGGTAAAGAATAATCCGTGGTTGGATTATTGGTGCATTTGATAAGAGTTCACGCAATTTTAGGAATGCCTTTATGCAATCCTCATCAAAATCAAAAGGAACATCTTTGCCAAGCAAAGTGCACAATGGTTTAGCCACCTTGCTAAAATCCTTAATGAATCTTCTATAAAATCCAAAGATGCCCCAAAAATGATCGAATTTGTCGAACACTTTAGGAGGTGGTAAATTTGCAATTAAGTCGACCTTCGCCTTTATCAACTTCAATTCCTTTCTGAAACAATATGCCCCAACACAATTCCTTGTTGAACCATAAAATGGCTCTTTTCCCACCGAGAACAAGTTTGGAATCTACACAACGCTGCAACACCTGTGGAAAGATGATTCAAACAAGAATTAAATGTTTTTCCAAAACCGAGAAGTCGTCCCATGAAGACTTCGATGAATTTGTCGATCATGTCCGAGAATATGGCCAACATACATCGCTGAAACGTGTGGAGCATTACATAAGTCAATGGCATCCTTCGATATGCAAACGTACCATATGGACACGTGAATGTTGTCTTCTTGATCACCGAAAACGGCACTTGATTGTATCCCTAATAACCATCAAGAAAGCAATAAAACTCTTGCCCAAATTAACTTCTCAAGAATTTGATCAATGAACTAAGGGAAAATGATCTTTCGGTGGTCAGGTTCAATTTTCGATAATCAATGCACACACGCCATCCAAAGAGTTTCAAGTGGGCACCAATTCTCCTCCGTAGTTTCTTTCAATCGTAATTCCGGACTTTTTCTAACGATTTGTACCGGACTAACCCATTCACTATCGAGATCGGATAGATGATTCCAAGATCGAGGAGTTTAATGATTTCCTTTAAAACGACTTCTTGCATGTTCGGATTAAGTCGCCTCTGTGGTTCCCTCGATGGTTTACTCTCATCCTCCAGATGTATTTTATGCATACATACCGATGGGTCAATCCTTGAGATCGCCTAAGGTCCATCCGATGGCCTCCTTGTGCTCTTTCAAAGACCTTCAACAAATCATTCTCTTGTTCTTCCGATAATGTGGATGAAATTATCATGGAAGTGTTTCTCGAGGTCCCGTAAAAGCATATTTGAGGGACTTAGGCAATTGTTTCAATTCCACTTGGTGGTCAGCCAATTGATGGAGACAGCACATCCTTTACCTCAGTAGGTAGTGGTTCTACCTTAGTCACAACTTCACATAAGTTATCATCCTGACATGATGAATTTGACTTTTTAACTTCTGACTGCTACCTTTCAAGCCCTTTGTCCTCATTGATGGCTAACAGCTTTCAAATTCCTCTTTGGTGAGCATTGATGGTAATGCTTCATCCACCACTTCGCCCATCCATCCGATGTAAAACGTTCGACCTCACCCTCATTAGGGAAATGTTTCATCGCATGTAATATGTTAAGCCTGACTTTCATGTTTCCAAAAGAAACGACCATGACTCCCGTCCGACAATTAATGCAAGCGTTGGCAGTGGCGAGAATCGGACGTCCAAGAATAATTGGGACTTGATTGATTGATTTCGCAGTGGTTCCATGTCTAAGACAACGAAGTCCACCGGAAAGACAAACTTGTCTATTCCAACCAAAACATCCTCGATAACACCCTCGGTCCTTCTTTTCCGATCTATCCGCCCTTGGAGGTGTGACCGTGTGGGTTTCAATTCACCCAATCCGAAGTTTCTCAGACATTGAGTATGGGATCGATTAACACTTGCTCCCAAATCCAATAACGCTTTTCCAATTGGTTGCCCACCAATGACACATGGAACAGTTGGGACCTGTGGTCTTTCGGGGTTTCCAATCGCAATATCGAATCGACTTGATTTGTTAGAACACTTTCTTTGAAACGTGAGTACGCCTTTCTCTTCCGAGTGCACAAATCTTTGAAAACTTGGCGATGCACTTCAGGACTTGTTTGATTGTTTCAAGTAATGGAAGATTTATCTTTACTTGCTTGAATGTTTCAAAATTTCTTCCATTTTTGTTCCCTTTCCCATTCTAGATGGAGGAGTTAGGCATTGAGGAATGGTGCCTTTGGGACATAAGGTGCGATTCCATTTCCGATTCTTTTTCACGCCCTTGTTGGACGCTGAAGGAAACTCTTCCTCTATTACTTTTCTTTCCTTTCTCTTCTCCTTGCTCTTGCACTTTTCTTATCTCCGGCTCTTTGTCTCTTCTTTCTTTTCCTTTTCCTTTCTCCTTTCTTTTCTCGATTCTTTTCCTCTATTGTTTCTCTTTCTTCATCGCCTTCTACAGCATTTCCACTTGATTATGAACCTCTCGTCCACTTCTCAAAGACCGTAATGTTTTCAACGTGACTATTCGATGGTCCCGCTTCAGATGGTGCTTGGCCTCGAGGATTATTGATGGGTTGGTGGGAGCCTACCTTCCTCTCGACTCAGCTTGATTGGCCAATTGATCGACTTGGTCCATTATCATCCCGAAAAGATTGCATGCTTCAGATAAGCTTTTCTTCCGCATCGTAATCTTCAAGTAATCGCATGAGATTGATTAAGATTCGATTGAAATTCGATTTTTTCAGAGTCGTAATTTGGATGATAATACGAGCATTCTGCTGAAATTGGAATTGCTGAAATTAGAATTCACCGGAAATTGCTAGGACTAAAATTGTGTTGAAAATTTGGTTGAAAAGGTTGTTGTCCACCCATTGTGTTGGCTCTATGTTGCTAGTTTACTCGCCGCTTATTCGATTCACCCCATCCTAAGTTGGGGTGATTTTTCCATTCCGGATTGTAGGTATTGGAGTACATGTTTCTACCGCCACCGATAAGATTGAGTCACATTTACCCGCTCTTGAGGATTAGGTTCATCGTGGAAGAATGACAAGGTAGTAGGGCACCTATTAGCCATATGACCTGGTGGTCACAAATTGAACACACCGTGGGGTGTGGAGCTTTAGCTTGCTTGGTAGCAATTTAACAACATGTTCATCTGTTTGGACAAAGATGTCAAACTTTGTTGAGAGATCTCGAGGCATTATTGTTGACATCGACAATCCGCCTTTGTCAACACATGAGATTTAGGTGCCAGTTCAAGTTGGTTCAGTGTCTCACTTTGTATCAAGTTTGATATAACTTTTCAAACAATGCCCACAATTCCGCCTTCTTCGTGGCACAAGATCCACCACAAGATGCATCAACCATGCGTCTCTCTTCGTGAATCACCCATTGTAAAACTTTGGACTTGTTGCCACCATGGAACGTGATGATCTGGGTAAGTTCTGATCAAATCCTAAAAACGTTCCCAACATTCATGGAATGTTTGAGAAGGTTGTTGGGAAAAGATCTGGATCTTCCGACGCAATTCAATGGCCTTAGTCATGGGAAAATATTTTTAAGGAACTGGCGATGCGTACCGCCTAACTCGAATAGATTGTGGTTCTAAGGAATAGAACCATGTTTTTGCCTTATCTCTTAAAGAGAACGGAAAGAGCTCCTGAGCTTCGCTTATCTCATCATGACATTGTGGACTCAACATTTTGCATACCCTGAATTCATTTAAGTGAACGTATGGATTTTCATTTGCTAACCCATGGAAAATTGGTAGCATTTGAATCATTCGATTTGAATTCATAGTGGTTCTCGAATGGGAGCATGCATAATACATTCCCGATCCTCGTAAAACCAGATCGTTATAATACTCCGGTTCTAGGGCCCTCATCAAAATTATTGTTCCTATTATTTCCATTATTGACATTCCCATTGTTGTTATTCTCATCTCTCTTGCCTTTGGTCCGCCATGGTCTCATTGTTGATATTGATTCCTCTGACTCTTCGATTCTCTACAAGCTCTTTCGATCTCAAGATTAAAGCAGTGTATGTGGGTGATGAGAACGAGTAAAGCTCATACACCAACACTCACAAACAGGGTTGAAGAATCCACAACAAAACCCACAAAATTTCGCTCAAACGATTTAAAACAAAGATGATAAACAGTAGCCAATATCAGCAGGAAAGATTTCTTCTTTTTTTTTTTTTTTTTTTTTAATTAAAATTCGAATTTAAATTAATTAATTTTTTTTTTTTTATATTCAAATTAAAATTAATTAATTAATTAATTAAATTTTATTTTTTAAATTCAAATTAAAATTAAAATTCGAATTTAAATTAATTAAATTTTTATATATTTTTTTTTTATTATTTTTAAATTCGAATTAAAATTTTTTTTTTAATTTTTTAATTTTTTAATTTTTTTTTTTTAAATTAAATTCGAAAATTAAAAATTAAAATTGAAAATCCTATAAAATCTTTCCTAAAAGAGAAAAATAAGGAGAAGAATGAAAGATTCCTAAAAATCCTAAAACAAAAGTCCCACAAAAGTTAATGACTAAATTTAGAAAATCCTAAAAATATATAAAGGGGGAAAATAAGGAAAAGAGTCCTACCAAATCTAAAAAGAAGTCCTAAAAATCTCTACTTCCTAAATTTCCTAAGGAAGGTATCCTAAAAATCTAAACTTCCTAAAAAGACTCCATAAAATCTTATCAAAGAGAGAAAAATAAGGGAAATAATAATTATTATTATTATTCTTTTTTTTTTTTTAAACACTCAAAACAGAAAAATCCCTATCCGAATTAATCAAAATTTCACCGATTTCAAGTCGTAAAAACTTGATCGATTTAGAATGTAACCCTTGCAGTGCACAAGATCTATTGCGATGGCAAGAATAGGTGTGTCGAACCCACAGGAAACGTGAATTTTAATTAATTCTTTTAGAGATTTTAAAACGCCCTAAGGAAGTACCAAAGGGCGATATTCAATTTTACCAAAAACTTAACGACTTTTCCTAAATGCGAAAAATAAATTAATCTAAACAATTAATTATCGATAAATCTACGAACAATATTAAAATGAGATCAAGGAATATGCTACCCAGACTGCACTTTTTCTATCATTAAAACCCACGCTTCATTAAATCATCATTCACACCATCATTCATCTAGAAAATGACTTGAAATAAAATATGATCATCAATCCCAAGATACCCTATCTAAAAATAATGACTCATTTAACATTGCGGTATGAGTCATGTAAAAGCATAGCGATCTCATGATATTTAGATCACGACAATCACATAATCGCTTCTACTAGATCACCGCAGGTCCAGATCTAGCGATTACGGCCGTTGATACGCGCAATCAACGGTCATAACAAAGCATTCAAAATATTTTCAATCACACAAACTTTGAGCAAAACGATTCCATGATAACAATAATAGGCTGCGGTATTAATCATAAACATGGGTACTTTATCCGGGGATCGATCTTCCCGATCCATCGATTTAATAGCCATCTTTGGTGTTTGATCTCCTTTTCTTTCAAAGTCATTCCTCTTTATTTCTTCCAAAAGATATTTGCAATTGTTTTTCCTAAATACAATCTATGAATTTCTAGAAAATAATGCAAATCCTAGTACAATCTACCTAATAAACCCTAGAAGGAGAGAAGAAGACTTGAAAAGATGAAGAAAATATTCCCCCAAAGTGAAGAGCCCTAAAAACTAAAAATAAAGAATGAATAATATTCTAATTGCCAAAAAAATAATAATCCTCCTAAGAAACTCGTGGCTTCCCTTTTTATAATAGCCTAACCCTAATACCTCTCTCGATTGACATCTAAGAGTAATTTTCGTGAATTCCCGCCTAGCTTTGCATCAGACACTACCTCGGTATTTTGCTCATAATTTTCTGTACCGAACTCGGATTGAGGTGATTCTTGAGGCGTTGGAAAGCTGATGACGAGCTCTACAACTTTTATGTTTTAGCAATTTCCTGAATCTGACGTCTTGAAGGTCCAAATTGAGCTGCAAGTCGCACTAAGTTCTCAATGACCCAAAATAGCAGTGTTTTGACATTATTTTCGGGATTCTTGGGCTGTTTTAGAAACTTGGACTGTATTTACCTGAAACACTTCAAATCTAGCAAATCTCATCAGATAGCCTTCATCGGACGGCTAAATATAGGTATTTAGGGGTGAAATATCATCATATTTCACTACTCATCAGGGTGTGGAACATCAAGAAGTTCATCCTTCGGTTCATCCGCTCGTTGTTGGCCTCCATACGAGCCAACACGTCCTCGATGGTAGGACCGGATGGAGCGGCGCGCCGGCGGTAGGATGAGGTGGGTGTCGCGGGCGCGGAGTGTGGTGTGGTGCTGGTGAGGCTGCAGTGGGAGGAACCTTCCACGGATGGCTCATGGCAGTGTGCCACCCACGGTGGGTGCGCCGAGGTGGTGGGGTGGTGGCGGGCACTGCTGGCCGCTGGCCGGCTGGAGCGGGACCCGAGCAGAGGGTCCCTTTAGAGGTTATAGCTACGGGTCCATGAAGACTTTGTAAACGCCTTCACGCTGTCCGTAGCCCTCACCTCGTGAGGCGAGATGGTGTAGGGATGGCCTGCTGAGTAGCACTCCAACATGCTCGATATGAGACGCAGCATAGGGCATCTTTCTTTGGGCCTCATGTTGCCCTTCATCAACTTGCCCTTGATGTATTTCATCCTCTAGGATGACCATCGTATGTCGAACCACCGGCCACTGAAGTAGCGAAAGTGCATGTTGCACTTTGTCCACGCTGGTGTCGTGGGCGACGGGTAGAGGTTGCACTTGATTATGGAATCAAGCATCCACATGTAAGGTGGAAGGTCAACCTCTTAACGGAGGAGCCCGACCCTTTTTCCTGCTGGTCATACGGGTCATGACTTCTCAAAGCGGGTTCCTCCTCAAGGGTGGGAATAGGGTGGTCTCGGGTGAATGAGGTAACACTGATTACCTCGTGAATGTGGCGATTTAGTGATCGACAGAGACGACCTCAATCTTGGTTATGATATTAGTAGGGCCATTGGTTAGCCCTTGGTAGAATAATCTCACCAATCTAGGGTAGTAGGAACCCGGATTGGTTTGAGAAGATTGCGAGACCGGCATTAGTTATGTAGTTTTGAGCCCATTGGGTCTCGCTTTGCATCGGATCGGGTGAAAAGGGTAGGGTCGATGGTATATTCGACTGAGGTCTTTGCCGCCCACCATTCATTTGGATGCTCGACATTGCTGGGTGGCGGTGGCATGGGGTGGATTCGGGAAGACTCACAGAGACGCGCCGTCGAACCAAGGTGGTCTCCGATTCCGACGGTGACGGAGTCCTCACCGCAATGGGGTAGGTGGTGGTGCGGCGTTTACGCCTAACCGGCAACTTAGAGGTTGCCTTCTTCGAAGATAGACGGGTTTTGGGCGGCATTTCGAGACAATCTAGGGTTTATCTAGTTCACTTGAAGGGAAAAACACAAATCTAGGGTTTACCTTAGGTGTCGATGTGAAAATGGGTGTGAATCGCTGGAGAATCCAAACCCTAGGGCACTCGGTTGGTTGGAGAAGAAGGAAGAAGGTGAAACGCCCAAAATCCCAAGCAAGAAAATTTTCGAATGGGGAATAAAATCCCCAATCTCATATATATAGCCCGCGGCTCGATTAATCGAAATTTAGAATCAATTAATCGAGATTCAAAACTAGGTTAAGCCGCGTAAAATCGATTAATCGATTTCCCAAATCGATTAATCGAAAGTCAAATTCGATTAATCGAAACCATTTCGATTAATCGAAATCGTATCAATTTAAAATTTAAAATTTTTAAGCTCACTGGCGCGAGCCAGTCGATTAATCGAAATCCATTTTGATTAATCGAAATTCCAAAATCGATTAATCGAGTTTCACTTCGATTAATCGAAATCGTGTGGTAACTTCTCAATTTCCAGAATTCTTTAATTAATCGATTAATCGAAACTCATTTCGATTAATCGAAACCTGAAAATCGATTAATCGAAACTATCTTCGATTAATCGAAATTGTCTATGTGTATTCAATTTCTTCCAATCTCTTAAGTAAATCGATTTATCGAAATATAATTCGATTAATCGAAATGTCAATATCGACTAGTTGATTCCAAATCGATTAATCGAAATGTCCAATTCGATTAATCGAAATTGGTCTTCTATGTATATTCTAACTCTCTTTCTCATTTCCAGTCACTGGCACATGCCAGTCGACTAATCGAACAAAATCGATTAATCGAAATTCCAAATCGATTAATCGATTTGAAATTCGATTAATCGGTTTTGCCCAGTTTCTACAGAATTTCAATCTCTTTCCTTCTTTCACTATTTTTTTTTTTTTTTTTTTTGACAATTTATGACAGATTGGATTAAATTTCCATTGGATCATAAGTATGGTGGAGATTTCACAAATATGTTTGTGGTTTACATTGAATTCTCACGGCGTTGGAAACAAGGCTGGATATTGTTCTTTCACATCGGCCTCTCGTTCCCAAGTAGCCTCTTCTTTTGGATGATTGTTCCACCGAACTAGCACTAAGGGAATCACTTTAGTGCGCAGTACTTGTTCTTTTCGATCCAAGATCTCCACTGGTTCCTCTATCATGCTCATGTCCTCACACATCTTTATAGGTTGCTTTCCTAATACATGAGACGGATCATTCACGTACTTTCTGAGGATCGATATGTGGAAAATATTATGTACTCGATCAAATAGCGGTGGTAAACCAATGCGATATGCAACTTCACCTACTCGTCCCAAAATTTCAAATGGTCCAACATAACGTGGACTTAACTTCCCTCTCTTGCCAAATCTCATTACACCCTTCATAGGTGACACTTTCACAAACACATGTTCGCCCACTTTATAGTCAACACTAGTCCGCTTCATATCGGCGTAACTTTTCTGTCTACTCTGTGCTGTCTTCAACCTTTCTCTGATAATTCGGACAACGGTGGCGTTGTCTTCAAGTAGTTTCGGTCCTAATACAAATTTTTCACCTGTTTCCTCCCAATTGAGGGGTGACTTGCATCGTCGTCCATACAGAGCTTCATACGGTGCCATGCCAATGCTCGTTTGGAAACTGTTGTTGTATGCGAACTCGAGCATCGGTAGATACTCATCCCAGTATCCTTGCATATCAAGCATGCATGCCCTGAGCATGTCTTCTATTACTTGGTTCACTCGCTCTGTCTGCCCATCAGTTTGAGGATGGAAAGCTGAACTAAAGTCTAGTCGTGTTCCCATTCCTTCTTGAAATTTCTTCCAAAACTTGGACGTATATAGTGGATCACGGTCTGAAACTATGCTGCTTGGAATACCATGTAATCTTACAATCTCCTTCATGTATAAGTCTGCCAGTCTTCCTGCCGTATACGTAGTATTGTACGGTAAAAAGTGCGCTGATTTGGTCAATCGGTCTACAACGACCCAAATAGCATTGTGTCTCTTGGCAGTACGGGGTAATCCAACAATGAAATCCATTGAGATCGATTCCCACTTCCATTCTGGTATTGGTAAGGGTTGTAATAGTCCAGCAGGATGTCTATGATCAACCTTGACTTGCTGACAAGTCAAACATCGTGACACATACTCGGCCACGTCTTGTTTCAATCCTCTCCACCAGTAGTTCTTTTTCAAATCTTGGTACATTTTGGTGCTACCAGGGTGGATAGCTGACTTATGAGCTTCATCAAGAATCGTTCGTCTTAGGTCGACATTGTCCGGAATGCATAGACGGCCCTTAAACAATAAAGAACCATCTTCTTTTAATGAGAAGTCCGACCTGATGCCTTCACTCATGTCTTGATGAATCTTTGTTAATGTCGGATCTTTCATCTGTAGATCGTGGATATGCTCAAATATCACTGGCTTTATTGATATGTTAGCCAAAAAGGATCCAGTGTCCTTTGACTCAATGTTCGCATCATAGATTGCCAGGTCTTCCAATAATTTCCATCGGTGCATACCCAAAATCAAAGAAGCTAACTGAGCTGAACCTTTTCGACTCAATGCATCGGCTACAACATTTGCCTTGCCTGGATGGTATTGTATGGAGCAATCGTAATCCTTGAGAAATTCCATCCATCTGCGCTGTCTCATGTTGAGTTCTTTCTGTGTAAACAGATATCGGAGGCTCTTATGATCGGTGAAAATTTCGAAGGTCTCACCATACAAGTAATGTCTCCAAATCTTCAGCGCAAAAATGACTGCTGCCAGTTCCAAGTCATGAGTCGGGTAATTTTTCTCGTGTTCCTTCAGCTGTCTGGATTCGTAAGCTATTACCTTCTTGTGTTGGTTGAGTACACAACCAAGGCCATTGTATGACGCGTCGCTGTACACGGCGTATCCTCCACTGCTTGAAGGAATCGCTAATACTGGAGCTAAAGTGAGTCCACTGGAGGTTCTCAGTCGATTAATCGATCCCTAAATCGATCAATCGAAATCCAAAGTCGATTAATCGAAATCAAATTCGATTAATCGAAATCGGGGTCCTCTGACCTTTCAACTTCCTGGCCAATTTCGATTAATCGAAACCCAATTTCGATTAATCGAAATTGTCAGATTCAGCCCCTTTCGAGCTGTTCTTCCCAATCTTCTTCCACACTTTTTCTTCTATTTTTCTAAGCCATTATCCTAAGATTTAAACTATTTTCAACTACCATTTAGCCTCTATAATCTATGCATTTGATTTACAAAATTTTACCTTGAATCAATCTCAAATTGATTTCAAATCTAGGGTTGGAAGGCTAGGGTTCCAGCTTTAGCTTTTCAGCGGATCCCTTGCGTTGAATCGGCCTCTTTAGTACTTGAATCCTTCCTTCCTCAACTAGCCTTTACTCCTTGCATTAATCACTCTTTTTACTCTCTCTCTCTCTTCTTTACTCTCCTTCAACAACCCAAAATACCCATCTAGGGTTATTAAACCCTTTTATCCCTCTCTTCTCACTTGTGTGTTGAGCACACATACCTCGGTAGGTATATGCGACTTCACATTTACAACACACACCACATCGACATTAAGTTTATCACATCTCATCCGTTCATCACACCTCCTGCTAACTATTGGACTTCCGTTTGGTCAAACCTATGACCGATCGGGCACGGATCCCGAGGTCATAGTTTTAGCGTGATTTTTCGGGCTATTACACTATGTGTCGATCGATTGAGAACCAAATCTCAATCGATTAATAAGAAAGACAGTTTTGCCCTCTTTATTTCGAATTTGAATTCAATCGATTGAGATTTTAATCTCAATCGATTGAACCTATTAGGAAAAATGTTTTGCCCGCCCCTATATAAACAAACCTACGACTTAGGGTTTGAGAATGACTCTTGACACTTGTTCTCTCTTTTGTTCTAGGTTCTACTTCTTCTTTTAGTAGATTGTATTAGGTTTTGATACTTCTTCTTCTTTATAATTTTTTAAAGCATAGATTGTAACTAAGAATAAAAGCATTGTAAGGAGAAATTTTGAGATAAATGAAAGCATGATTAAGATTATGTCTTCGGATCTACAACGGACTTGTACACCGAGGATGAACGGCTAAATTCACTTGCTCAAGGAGGAAGCGAACCTTAGATAAGTAACTGTTCTATTATTGCTTCTACAATTTCATAGTATTGTCATTGAATTATTCTGTCAAAAGTGCATGCATAATTGAATATTAAAGAGTCCTCGTTCACAGCCGTTGATCATGGTTATCAACGACCGTAAAAGAAGCACTCCATCTAGATCTGTTCCCACATACCGATCTAGACTGCAAAATGATTGATTTATCATTATCATGACATAGAATTTTGAGATACACTATACTTTTTACATGATTTATACCGCAATGATAGACTGAGTCATAGTTTTTAGATAGGGTATACCGAATCAATAGTCATGTTCTTCTCGATTCATTTGTTTTCTTAATAAATGATGGTGTTTTGACGCAACATAAAATTGTGAGTTTAATGGTAGAAAAGTTACGAATCTAGGGTTAGCTAACTCCTTGATATCAATTCTCAAATTGTTATTTCCTTATCATAATTTGTTCTGGCTTAGATCACTTTTCTTTTATTGTATATAGAATTGTGTGGTAGTTGTTTGGTAAATTGACTTTCTCTCCCTTGATATTTTCTTGGGCGTATTTTATTTTAGAAATTATTTAAATTGTGCGTTTCCCAGTGAATACGGCACCCTTGATTTTATCGTGTCACAGCAAATCTTGTACACTTGCAAGGATATTTTAAAACCGATTAATAACTCCTGATGGGTAATTGCCATTGACAATTGAAATTGCTCACTAATACAGCACATGGCATAATAGTAAACCACATTTTATTGGTGTAAAATCAAAATTTATTAAAAAATTTAATTTAATGGTTGGAGTATTGTTTAAACAAGGAGTCAGTATCCCCAAACCTAAAACATGTATAATTTAATGGTTCGCTCTCCCACTGAGCCGACCAAGCTCGGGAGCTTTCCCGGCTTGACTCGAAAAAACATGAGCTTTCAAGTATTTGAGTTCGGCTCATGACATCGATCTGAGTAGTCTATAGCTCGACTCGATATAAATATATTTTATTTTAAATATTTAAATAATAAGATTATATATAACTTAAATACTAAATTATCATTAAAAATTAATCATTAGTGTCTTTTCAAGATTAGGTGTTTTGGGTATTTTAGTAAGGTAATAAATAAATATACTAACCTATCTATCCATATTTAAATCTATCGGCTCAAATCCTAATCGCTCACTCTCATCTCCTCTCTACGAGGATTGTCATGGCCTCATGGGAATTTATTATGAAACAAAATACTTTGATTAGATACGTTTAATTATTATTAAAAAATAAAAAATAAAAATATATAATAAAAATAAAAGATAGTAAGAAATAAATTCAAATAAAAAAAATAATATAACATATTAGCAGGCTCAAAATCAACTTGAGCTCAGCTCGAACTCAATAGAGCCAACAAGTTGAGTAGTTTTAGACTTGAATATAAAGGAGCCCCGCTCAATTCGACTTGAATATAAAAGAGCCGACTTCAAAGTGTCTCTGGCTCGGCTCGAACTGGGCTCATTGGGTGCCTACTATTTTCTAAGTACACACCAAGTTTTGTTATCTGCACATCATTCTAATCTTTATTAGGCTTGTGAGAAGAAGTAAGTGGTGTACGCATAGTAGCCTCTAAATCCAACTCCTACGTGCAAACAAATGAAACCATCTTAACCTACGGCAAGTCCCAGTTCCTTGAATCTCTCAACCAAGGTATCCAAATCGGTATCGGTCTCAGGTATTGATTTGTTCAAGACCGACATGACTCGGCCGATATGTAACGATTGATTGATACCAATATGTATTGGCCTTTTTTTTAGAAAAAAAAAGGCTATGTTTCGACCGAAACCGAGACGTATTGACCGATACCCGATACACATCAGCCAATATGGGCCTGTATCGGCCGATATGGTATCGGATACCTGAGTTGGGATACCGATGCGTATCGGTTTGCCGAGAAACCGATACGTATCGCCGATAGGTTTCGGCATAGTTTAAATTTTCGGCCGAAATGTTTCGGTGGGGGTTTCGGTCCCCACCTAAACCGAAACGATAACTCAATTTATCGGATTTTTTGTTTGGTGTTGAAGTTTTCAGCCAAAATTCAAAATTTCGGTTTCGGTGGGGGTTTCCGAAATCCCCACCGAAACCGAAACAAAAACCAAGTATCCGCCGATTTTTGAAACCTTGCTCTCAACACTCCAAACTCTTTTTGGGGATCAACACCCAATCCTCCAATGAAAATGATCAAATGCACCACATTCAATATATAATTTTTTATTGAAGTTTTTAATTTGGAAGAGCACGTGAAATGCACGTGCACTACTTACTAGTTATCATCCAATGCACCTTATTCACCATGGTATGTGACATGATCTTTGCACCCATCTCTATCCATGAGCATCAACTATCGGGTAGTGTTCACCGTCCATTTAATCAGTCCACCTGTATGATGGACTTTTAGTCCATAAGCTATAAGTTAATAAACAAAGGGTACTGATATTTGCAGCCGAAGATTCTATCTCAACAACCTAAGGTTTTCGCTGTTAAAACCGTTGATTGTCTTGAATGAGATGGTGTAGATCTTTTCATGGTACTCTTCCATGAAATAGATCTTGCGATCATGAAACATCTATCAAACGGTCAAGTGTAGTTTCTACATGGCACCCATGCCCAACCCGGGTCACCTTTTAGTACGTGTTTCACGTGAGGTCACTTTTTAGTACGTGTTTCACGTGGAATCAACATTTGACCATCAGATAGGTGCATTACGATCTCAAGAGCTCGTATGTGAAAGATCGGACGATAGATGATCTCCAGCGTCTATTCAAGGCAGCCAACGGTTTTAACCGTGGAAACCCTAAGTTGTTGAGCGTGAATCTCGGCTGCAAACACCGGTACCTACAAACAAATTTCACAGCCGTCCATAAAAAAATCAAGAAATGTGGCTCTTCATTTTTTATCACTAGTCCATTAAAGAGGCAGCCAATTGATCGAATGGTCAGGATTGAAATCCAATCATATAGGATCAACGGCAAAGATAATAGGTAGCAAAACGATCGTAACACCGAGGGAGAAAACAAAGGGCCTTCGCCATTTACGAACCGAATTGCAGTACACCACTCAAGGTTCCTTGGACTTTTTCTTCACCCATTAAATTCTCCTAATTAATCTCATCTCTTGTCCCCAAAACCCTTTTTTTCTCTCTATTAAGGCCATTGAACTACCCATTTTAGCCCATTTACGCCTTCTGGATTTTCTATTTTTTTCTCTTTCTCTCTCTCTCTCTAACCCAAAAAACCTTTTCTTAGATCATGGGTCGTGTTAAACTCCAGATTAAGAGAATAGAGAACAACACAAATCGACAGGTTACTTTTTCAAAGCGAAGAAATGGGCTCATAAAGAAGGCTTATGAGTTATCTATTCTATGTGATATTGATATTGCTCTTATTATGTTCTCTCCATCTGGAAGGCTTAGCCACTTCTCTGGCAAGAGAAGGTCCACATTTCTTTAATGGGTTTTGGTTCATTTGAGTATTTATATATTTTATATATGTGGGTTTATTTTTATTTATTTATTTTTAGGATTGAAGATGTGCTCACTCGTTACATAAGTCTCCCTGACCATGATAGAGGAGGGTACGTGCTCTCTCACTAAATTTTCCGAATTAATCAAATTTTTTGAAAAATTCTTCGAATAAGTCGTCTGCCGAACTTTTTCCTGACATTCACTTGATTCCTTGATTCTCTAAAAGTTTTCTTGAATTTAACAAATTTTTTAATCTTTGTTACTCTAAATTTGACCAAGTTTTGCTGATCATATAAACTTTAAACTTTAATTATACTTGGTATTATTTTTTTACTATAATTTGTTAATGTATCCAGAGTATATCATATACTTTTTTTATTATATAAAGTTATTATTTTTAATTTTAAATCACCTAACAAATATTTCTATATATTTTAATAATCATGAAATATTTTTTGAATTTTCCCCTAAACTTTTCGACCCAATGATTGCTTAATCCAAACTTTGGTACCATGGCCTTGTTCGACAAAACTCATAACCTCTTTTTTTTTATATTTTATTTTTTTAAAGTTTACGTGGGTTTGTGAAATAAAAAAACTCACCAGAAGTTTTATTTTAAGAATTGAAAAATGGTTGAGCTTTTATTTTTTTCACCCATTTGGCCACCTTGTGTAAAATTATTTTTCTAAGGTATTATTATTTACACCATCTTCTTGAGCCAAAAAGAAAGTAATGGCTTTAAATTAGATGAGGGAAATTGTTTTGGGTAGCTAAGTTGGTGCTCACCTGTGCAACCCCTTAAAAATCGTTGATTGCTTTAGATATGATCTTCCACAAAATGGATCTTGAGACCATGTCTCATCATTCAGACAGTCATTTTTTGATTCAAAATGTCACAAATCCCCCAAAAATACCTTTTTGTGCAATGGCACACATCATTCTCAAACTGGATTTTAGGGCCATATTTTGGGGATCTGTGACATATGGAATAAAAACCTTACCATCTGATAGGTACGATGTGAACTCAAGATCCTTTGTGTGGAAGATTTGGGTGAAACACGATCTCTATCATCTGATCGGGCGCAAACAATGATTTTAAAGAGGTTCCGAGGATGTAGGCTCTTTCAGAGAATGCGTGAGCGTGTTTAGAGCTACCCAATTGTATTTTGTCCTAATTTTTTACAAGATGGGTCTTGAGATCACTAGCATATTCTCATATGGTTAGTTTTTTTATTCTACACGGTACACATCCCAAATAGTAACTCTAAACGCGCGAGACATACACCAAGCTCAAATACAAATCACTGGTCATCTTTTGGATTGTGTGCCCATCAAATAATAATAAAAAATTGTTTGATGATATACTCATGATCTCAAGATGTATCACGTGGAAGGTTGAGATAAAAACCAATCTCTATTGTCTGATTCAAAGCGGTAAATGCATGCTGGCCAGAGCAAATGGGGCAATGTGTGAATATTAATGGCACGATTACGAGGCGAGGATACATCTAAGCCTTTTGATATAAAGGCTATAATCTAAAAATTTACGACGGAAAGGAGTGGTGCAAACTCAATCTCTCCCATATGATTCAATACAATCAACTGTTGAATCGGATAATGGCTTTGGAGTACATTGAGTCATATGATAACGATCATGTTTGGTGCCAATCGTTTTCACTTATGAACATTAGATCATGACCATTTGATAGGTGTGCCATGATCTCAAGATTTATTATGCTGAAGAAGGGACGAAAATCCCCTCATCTAATTTCAGAGAATCAACGTTTTAATAGTGAAACCTCAAGCTACAAACCAAAATTTTAATTGGCGTACGGAAGGAGGATACTTATTTTTTCCCACAACATGGGCTAAAAAAAGTTTTAGGAGATTTTTCCCTTGAAATTTTATTTTGACTATTTCCCAAGCAAGTGGGATAGATTGTGTTCCCAAACAGCGAAAAATGTTCAAAATCTGTTAAAAAAGAAACCCTTTTTACGTTCTTTTAATGAGTTTTTCAACAAAACTTGTGTGGCCAAATAAGGCCTATGGGTATAAGTGACTAAGGCTGCGTATCACATTGCTCTTTGGTAGCTCCTGCCATTGCAGAGCTCACCTGTTTTAGCAGGTTACCATCCTCTTTATTAACATCCTGTTACCTACTTTAACAGGTACTCCTCCTTGATAACTCCTTGCATAGCAAGGTTTTATGCATGGTTTACTAGTTTCGCAGTTTTACCCTCCTCTCATCTTAGTCCTTGTTAGAGCTGATTCTATTTGCTCTGATAGGGAGCTAATAGAGAGGAGGGTAGAACTGTTAGTGTAGATAAATCATGCATAAAATCTTGCTATGCAATGAGTTATCAAGGAGAAGGGGTAGCTACTAAAGCAGGTATCGAGATGTTAACAAAGAGGATGATAACTTGCTAACGCATGTGAGCTCTGATATGGCAGGGGCTACCAAAGAGCAATGTCATACGCAACCTAAGTATATAATAAGTATATTATATTTATTTTTAGTTGAGATGTAGATTTTTTTTTTAATTTGTTATTATTCTTTTTGTATTATGGGTTCGATTGAATATCCTTAATTAAATTAATTTCGTTCCTAATTTTTTTGCAGCAGTGTCCAAAATCGAGAGGTAAATCTCTCTCTTTCTATTTTTTTACTTGCTATTTATTTATTATTTTAATTTTAAGGTATGAAAAATCTAATGGAACCCACATATGGATTTGCAGTATTTGATTAGAACCCTAAAGAAACTCAAGTGCGAAAGCGACATGGTTGCCCAATTGGCCAAGTTTGTACCCTTTCATTTTTGCTATTATATAATATTTGTTTACAACATCAAAGATTATAGTACCCCCAAGTCTTTGCCATCCATTGGTGGACATGCCCTTCTATCAAACAATTGAATCGTAGCCATCCAATCCACTCAATTAATTTTTTCTGAATTGTCAATAAGAAGTAAAACGATCAAAATTGAACGGTCCAGATCGTTGTACCAACATATCAATATGTATATATATAAATGGAAAAGGTATTTGTCTTTCATTGGAGGACAAAGGAGAAAAACCTCTCTTTGGTTGTTCCATGAGGTTTACATGGAGCACAGGTGAGAGGTTTTTTGAAATTTCGAAATTTTGAAAAAAAAATTTGGAAAAAAAAACTTTTGCAAAATATAAGTCAATGTTTGATAGATTTCAATAGTCTACATTTCATGGCTCTAAAAACTCATGGTGGAGATGTGTTTTCAAATTAAAAAAATAAAATAAATAATCTAAACAGTGCACACAATGTCCATGTGCCATTAAAGCAATGATTTGGAGGCCACGTGGACCTCCACCTTAATCCTTGGAGGATGGTGACTGTCCTCCCATATGGAGGATGAACACCTTTTGAACCTAATACTGAAATCAAACGGAAAATCGAGGGTCCCTAATTGGACTGAACCGCACCGAAACCCAAACCCCAATTCGATTCGGTTTCAGTTTGGGTAGCTTGAAACTGAAAACCCAGTGGTAGGTTGAGAAAACCGAAAAAACTGAAATAAAAAAAAAAATCCTAAAAAAATAAAATTTGGTTTGAACTGAACCGAATCGAATGGGTTTCGGTTTGGGGTGTACCGAACCGAACACACAAAAAATTCAGGTTCGGTTTGGTATATATATGTTATTTTATTATTCTGACACATCCTTTTTTCCTCCAATCCGTTCCCTATTCTATGAACCAGTCCGGGGCACACTAACTCTAACGTGGAGGTAATCTTATATTATTATTATTATTATTATTATTTGTTATTAATTTATATTTTATCTATTAAACATACTTAACTTTAATTAATCTTCAAATTTCATAATTTTTAGTTAATTCTTTTTTTCTAATTTTATTGTAGGAGCTGCAGCAAGAAATCAATAGGTATCAACACCAGCTGCAATTAGCAGAGGAACGTCTAAGGTAAGCTACAATATAAGATGGAGTACTGAGAGAATGGTAGTTAGCATTTATTGGACGACCGATGATCGAATTGGACCGTCTGATGGATTGAAAACCTCTTGGATGGGATATCTACGTAATTTAGATGAATCAGATGACCCTGATCGTCGGATTGAATGCATAGTTTTGGATGGTGATTAAAAGTTACCAGTGATGATCAATGGCAGCAACTTTTTACGGTCCATCCATAGAGGCAATCCGTGGATTTGACGGTCCTGATCAAAAGAAAATTGCAATATGGGCTTCATTGTAGTTTGGTGGTTGTTCTATAATATCATTTCTCTTACATTGTTAACTATTATAGTGTGTTCGCCTAAAGCACTTTGTTCTATGTTTATGCATGACCAAATTGGCAGGATCTTTGAGCCGGACCCTCTAAACCTCACATCAATGGGCGAATTCGAATCATGTGAGAAGTACATTGTGGATGCGTTGACATGTGTCTCACAGAGAAAGGTTGAGCCACCCAATTATATATTTAGTTATGGAAAAGAAAATTACAATTTGACCATTTTTTAATACATTTTAATTTTATATGTCTTTTTTTATCTCAGAAATATTTACTCAGCAATCATCTACCTACATACGATCCATCAAGCATACAGGTAAATATATTAAAAAAAAAAAACTTAATAAAAGAGATATGATATGCTGATAGGGAGCACCATTTTAGTTTCCTTTTTTTTTTTTTTTTTTTGGTAAAGTTGGCCTAGGCGTATTGGCGGATTCGTATCGGCCTCGGGCAAACTGATACCCGAGACCGATACTGCTTTTGATACCTTGGCATAGAGTACCCAGTGCACAAAGTTAGGGCTGGCTCGGAGCATAGGCGGGCGAGGTGGTGACCCCACCTCGCCTGCCTAATTTTGGACCCAAAATGGGGAACCTTCGTCAGTCAATTCTTTAAAGGCAGTTCGACTAAGTACTTTTATTTTTTTAATAGGGGCTTTTGGTTCCTATGTACTTATCGGTGAAGAGCACAAACTCTTTCACCATAAAAAACTATTAATAGCCTTAAATTAGATCATGGAGATCGTTTTTTGTCCTGATATTCTAAACAATAGATCTTGAGATCATGGCGTACCTATAAGACATTCACATGTAGATTCCACGTGGCAGAAATCCTAATAAGTGACTATGATCTTAACCTCAAGGGATAAGGCGAGTTGGCTAGGTACCTATTTATATCCGTGCTGGCCCAACATGTGCTGAGTCGCATGTGCCCCTCGGATTAGGGGATTTCTCTAAGAGGCCCGGATACTCAGGTTATCAAAAAAAGAAGTGATTGTGATCATCGGCGTACCTATCAGACAACCAATTTTGGTAATGTGTGCCACGTGGAATCAAGATCTGATCGTCTAATAGGTGTGCCATGATGTCAAGAATTATTTGTCGAAGATTAGGACGAAAAATGATATCCATCGTTTGATTCAAGGCAATCAATGATTTTTTATGATGGAAAAGCGTGTTCTCCTCATCTCTATAAGAGAAAGAGATTGGTGCATGGGCTCTTCCAAGTTCAATCCACACCGTTTAAATTTTGAAGATTTAATATATTAAATATATAATTGGTGATATATATATAAATCTTAAACTGCAGATGTATTTGGATTCTCAAGAGGGAGTGCCTAGCTCTTTCGGAAACGAGGTGGTAAATTGGATGCCACAGAACACACAGATTCCTGGCCACATATTTGTGGGATCAGACTCTTTGATCCCACCTCGCAGGTTTATTTTCTTATTTATATCCAAATCTTAGCCTTTATTATTACATAGATAGTATGCAAAATATATTTTGAGGAAGTGAGCTATGTTTTGCCTGCACATGGGTACTCAGTGTGCAATCCCACTTAGTGATCAATATACATATAATGTCTAGGGAAGCAGTGTTTTCACCAAAGATAGGGACATTTTAGGTATATTCTTGTAAAGGTGCGCCTCTCGTGATCGTCATTTAAACGCCAAAATAGTGCTTAAATAATCTTACACCATCCATAATTTAATACGTGGGTAATCAATATATTGTTAGAAGT
The DNA here is from genome assembly GCA_021018995.1 of Chloranthus sessilifolius. Taxonomy (NCBI): domain Eukaryota; kingdom Viridiplantae; phylum Streptophyta; class Magnoliopsida; order Chloranthales; family Chloranthaceae; genus Chloranthus; species Chloranthus sessilifolius. The sequence continues at coordinate 115,340,472 of CM037594.1, read as the reverse complement.
TCCTATTTTGGTGGCCATCACTATGGTCAAACCCGTTGACCGGTGAATAGTATAAGATCAACCTTAAGATGTACAATTGCTATTCTGGTGAGTTTGAAGAGAATAGGCAACTGTTTATTGTGTCTTTCAGTTAAGGTATGATTGTGATTTATAATCACACTATAATTAGCAATTTCAGTCCTTAATGGGATAGGACTCTTTGGCTATAAATATAAGGGGTGCCTGGTCCCAACGATAGTTCGACATAATTCAATCCTTCCTATTGGCGAGAGCATCCCCATTGTGCTAGGAGACATTGAACGCGAGAACATCGTTGAAGATCAGCAACTAATCATCGATGGCTAACACTCAAGGTGCGCATATTTATAGTTTATATATTTATTGTTTTTGATTGATCGTGCGCCTAGATCTTTAGGCTTAATTTTGGATGGTCGGATCGTCAGATGCATTTAGATTCCATCAATTGGTATCAGAGCAATCGAGCGCATCGATTATATCATCTTTAATTAACCTCTCCATATATATCAGCCATTTTATGCAATATCGGCCTATATAGATTCTCCAAACTCCCAAAAGCGAGATCCACCGTTATAGCTATCCCAGATGCCAAAATAGCTTTTTACTACAGAAATAGCTAAGCTAAATTTAACTATTACTCACAAGAGGTAAAACAATAAAAAATCATTTCTGGGTATAAAGCTCTCTCTGTCAAAAGAATAGCTAAAATAGAATATCTTTTAGAGTAATTTTTACCGTAACAACAGCTAAAATATTGTAGTAGTAGCTAAATTGGTGTTTAGCTATCCAAATTTAGCTCTCATTGTTGGAGATGCTCTGGCATATGCCAGGCGGTATATAATAGGTATAAATGGGTCAGAGGGTTTTATTTTTATTTTTTTATATTTATATTTTTATGATTTATGTAATTAGGATTCTGTGCTTTCCAAGGCCTTTGTAAAACATGAATACATTTTTTTATTTTAGTGTGAAATATCCAAAATGCCCATATATAGGTTTTGGTGTTTCTTTTCTCTCCATTTTTCTCTCAAGCCGTTTTTTCTGCTCCACGCCTCGACCTACTTTGCAGCGATCGGCCATTAATGGAGTCTTCTTCTTCTTCTTGGTCTTCTCCTCTCCCAGTTGCAGGGTTTGATCATGACATAAAAACGCGAAGAAATGATGAAGCAGTCGGCGAATAATACCAACTTCTTCATCATCTCTAGGTATTTACGTGATAGACTTCTTCTCCGGTGAATAGCGCGGGCTTCTTTTCCAGCGAATAACGCCAGCTTCAGAGAAGACGATGACTTGTGGGCAATATTGACATATCACTTTTACATGTGCCACTATCTCTTTCGAAACATGCAAATTCCTTGTCTTAATTGTCTGAAACTTTTCAACCCAGTATAATGGCTTGAGGCTTTTTTGTATGAATCCCACTTTCACGAACCGTCTTATATTAAACTTTGGCTGCAATGAGAGAAATGTATATCATCATATAGATTCATAAAGATTTCTCTTGTGAATCCTGCAAATTCTCAAGTTACTCAAATTTCTGATTTGTTTAGGATGTGTTTTTAAGTTACTCCATATTCTTATTTTTTCTTAGCTTTTTTCATATAAACACACGTTCTAGTATTACAAGAGTGTGGGGGTCGGAAACCTCAAGGGATTAGATGAGTTGGCAAGGTACTTGCTTCAAAAAGTAGGAGACTTGAGTTCGAATCCTCCCCACCTTGAGGCCACCCTAGGAATTTATATTCCCAGCATGTGTTGAATTTGGGGTGCGCATATGCCCTTGGGATTAGGCGGGTGCTCTAAAAGACCCGGATACCTAGGTTATCAAAAAATAAGAAAGAGTGTGGGGTTGGAAGGCCCCATTTAGTTCTTGAATTTGTATTAGATGCTCTTCTTATATGAACTCTAAAATTTATGGTGCACAAGCTCCCAAATAGAACTTAAAATAAGTATTAACGTTGATTGAATCATCGCTAGCCCCCCACCAGTGGAAAATTCTGGCTAAGCCCCTGGTTCTTGAGTTTCACTTTCTTGGTTTCAAAGGTGTATTTTGTTTTTAGTTTCTAACTCAAAAATTTGAGCTTCGATTTCACTTGAAAAAGCTCAAAAAATTCAAAAATGGAGAAACACTCAAATATAAAAAAAATAATTCAAAAAGTGCTAAAAAATCCCTTTATGAGTCAAATACTCAGATTCTGAGGGTTTCTATGCTCTCTCTCGTACCAATATATTGGTTGAGTATTTCCTATAAGAGGATCGAGATCAATTTTTTTTCAAATCTCTCACACAAAGAATCTTGAGATAACGTGAGTACCCTCAAATGATAAAGGTATTTTTTAACATATTTTCAGGGATCATTCCAACGCACTCTACAGCTTACTCTCACAAGTGGACCCACACATGGGAGAATGCCACGTCAGCAATCCGAGCGAAGGCAACCTGCCAGCGTGGCACCAGGCTTACACGTCAACTGAGCTCCTCTCTTCCCTAATCGCACAACCCTCTTTTCCTCTAATCCAGGTTTGTTCCTTGATCACTGAGTAATAATCCAGTGTTTTGTGATACAACCATGTTAGGTGTGTCACACCGCTTGATCGTGATCAGATGGCGGTCACACATCCATTTGGTTAACTGATGTAGGCTAATCAATGTCCCAATCATCATGCCAGCATGGAATGTCGGTCCCCAACACAGCCATAATGATGCCAGGTGAGCCGGTGCGGAGTCCACCCAATTGCTCACACGTGCCAACGAATGAAGAAGGTGCCACGTATGAAAGGCACGTGCCAGAGCTCAACATGGAGTAGTTTCTTTTGTATGTACGAATTGTGGGCATGTAAAGTAGAACTTGGAGGTGCTGCTATAATGCTCCGAGTGTTCATACTTCATACCATGTGACGGTAGTGTAGAGTCTTTAAAACCGGTTTGTGTCGGGCGTATCGGTTGGTTGTGATGCTGATAAATCGGATATATTTGATATGTATATAATTTTTTAATATTTTTTTATTATTCTTTTAATACTTTTAATGGTATAAATTATATTTATATTGAAAAAAGACTCCCTTATGGATCAAAACTTCGGCTGATAATTCAAATTGTTGGCCGAAATATGTAAGTTTCGGTCAGTACCGATATGAAAGCGCCTACGTCGGAAGAAGACTCATGAAGATTAAGAAGGGTGCTATGGAAAACCTGTTTGCTCTAAACCCTCTCACGCGTTCCCTGAAGGCGCCTACATTGGAATCCCTTAAAAATTATTGATTGCATCGGATCACATGATGGAGATCGTCTTTCACTCAGAGTTTCCCTACAAATGATCTTGAGATCTTGTTGCACCTATAAGATGGTCAATTTTTTATTTTACATGTCACAGATCTCAAAATATGGCCCTAAAATCACATTTGAATGTGATGTGTGCCATTGCACATAAGGGACTTTTTTTGGAGATTTGTGACATGTGGAATAAAAAATGACCATCGTATAGGTGTGAAATGATCTCATGATACATTCTGTGGAAGATTGGGGTGAAACACGATCTCTATCATTAGATCCGATACAATTAACAATTTTTAAGAGGTTGCACACATGGGTGCTTTCTTCACAGAGCTACCCAAAACTTAATGAGTGCAACATTTGGTTCATGCTCAAACCATATTGTTGGGTTTCATAAATCGTACGCAAACTCAAAGCACTTGGTGAATTAGTAATTGGTGAGATTACATTTTTGAGGGGCTGCAAATAATGGTACCCATACAATATGCACAACCGATTGGATGGTTAAAAAAAATTCTTATCCAATTTTTTATCATCATTAATTGATAAAAAATTCTTATTCAAATTGAATTGGTGATAACAATTCACACATATAAAAGAATAATTTCTATTGACATGAAATCCAATATGAAAGATTACAAACACAAGCGCAAAGATTGCTATCCATCTTACACTATTCAAAAAAACAATAAGTCTCGGTCGAAACCGAGACGTATCGGCTGATACCCGAGACCGACACCAATTTTAATACCTTGCTTTGAGTTTCAAGGCTAATTTCTTTGGGTCTCACCGCATCTCCTGAAATCTGAAGGCAAGTTTCCAACTTTCTCTATCCCTTCTTCAAACACCACACCCATTCCCAGGTAGAAGTGAGCTTCTATGTGGCAATGGAAAGCCCACACCCCCGGGTTGTCGGCTCGGAACCTTATTGCGGTCCAACCGTACCTATGTACTGCCACCGTGTTCTTCATAATCGGGTTAATGAGATTATAGTTTTGGGGATCAGTCTCCGGATCGAACCTTCCGACTCCGTAACCCAACACCCAAAAATCGTGCCCGTGGAGATGCCATGGGTGCGTCTCGCTGTTGTTTGGTAACATGGTGTTGGCATTTTGTAGCACAATGTCCACCGTCGAATTGAATTGTAACCTATAGATGGAATTACTATAGGTGGCATTCGGGTTTGGTGCTCTCGAAAAGATATCGTAGTTCTCGTAATCGTAAGTTTCGGGAGCTGGCGTTTGATCGAAGGCATCAGTTAAATTGTCCTTAAGCGCGATCAAGTACGGGGTGTGGGGGAGTGTAAATGATATGTTGTTAACTGACCAACGAGTATAACCCTCGATTTGGTTTTGGGTGTTGAGGAGAATGATTTGTTTATCGGACGTAACGGGAGGCGTGAGGATGTGGCCCTCGAGTGCCTTGATGGCCTTACTCTGGTTTAGTCGGTACTCGGCATCGTCCCAGGCGGGCCCGGTAGGGGGAGTCGTCAGAGGGAGTTTTCGAGGATGGTTTGGATAGTAGTTAAAGACGGCGACCCCGGTTGGGGTTAGGACGGTGCCGGTGGTTGCGTTCCTCGGGTTGCGGCTAATGGTATTTATTGCAGCCCAGTAGTTCCTTGAGGGGTCTTGATCTGTTTTTACTAGCACAGAGTAGGTCTCTCCTGAGTATATGTTTAGATTTTTAACCACCACTGGCTCTACATAGTGCCCATCGGCTTCTACTATGGTCAGGTTGTGCCCCTGTACCAAAAACACAAACTAGTGTCACCAATAATTCATAAACACCATTTACGTTGAATCAGACGGTGTTGATCGTTTTTGTTCCAATCATACACATAATAGATCTTGAGACCATGAGCATGGCATCAATATCAAACAATCAATATTCTATTCCAAGTGGTACAGATCTCAAAAAGTGGCCCTAGAATGAGATGTATGCCATGTTATAGGGTTATTTTTTATTATCTGTTACACAATAGATATTGAGATCATGGCCCAACTATCAGACGGTCAGATGTTGACTCCACATGAAACACATCCTCAAAAGTAATGCCTCGATCAGAGTCATTTTTGGTAATGTGTGCCCATAAAATCAACATCTGACTCTCTGAGAGGTGGGCTATGATCTCAATATATATTGAGTGGAAAATTGGAGCGAAAAATGATATGGAAAAAACAATTTGTTAGGTATTTACATTGAACAAAGGTAAGTTACCTCTATCTCGAAATTGAGGGCTGATAGAGAAGTCAAACTTCCAATCCTTAGACGATACGTTTTTCCGGGCACCACAGTTAACGTGTAGGGTCCGCAATCTGGATGTGTGGGGTTACAAACCCCATTTCCCACTGTTGGCAGAGAGCAATTGAATCTTCCCCTTCCATGGATCAAAAGGGACTGAAATGTAATATAATGAAAAGATAACCACTTGTTAGTAATTTGATTTATTACCTGGTAACCAAGAATTAGCTGAAAACAAAACCCATCCATTAGAATTTTTTTGGACTGGCTCTCCTACCATCATTTAAACACTAAAATGGTGGATCTTATACCATCAATGGTTTAAGAAGTGGATGATCTATACCGTCAAAGTGATAGATCATAGATTGAAGTATGAGGTGCCCAAAAATGGTGTTTTTAGGAAGATTTAAATATCCAATCTGATGAATAAATCATCAACCATCGTTTTAAATTTTAATAGTTGATATTAAAGTTCATCAATCGTATGATTCACATACACCACTTATAGGCATTTTTCTTTTGGCTGAGATATGCTTCAATTAATTGCTTCAAATCAGATGATGGAGATCGTGTTTCACCACGATCTTTAATAGAACGGATCTTGAGATCATTTATCACCTATCAAAATGGTCAATTTTTGGTTTCATATGTCACAGATCCCCAAAAAAATTCCCTTGGATCCTCATGCACACATCATTGTCAAACGTGAATCTTGGAGCATGTTTTAGGAATTTGTGACATTTGGAATAAAAAATTGACCGTCTAATAGGCGATAGATGATCTCAAGATATATTGTATAGAAGATCGGGATGAAAAATAATCTCTATCATCTGATCAGAAGAAATCAATGGTTTTGAAGGGGTTTCCGACATGGGCCCTTTCAGAGATTGCGTGGGCGCCAATAGAGGAACTTATAAATATATGGGTACCTGTATTTGGACCAACATTTGAACCTGTTGTAAACGTTTGACTGCTACGGATCTTGGGACCCTAAACGAATCATCAAAAGGCTACATTTTTTTTTTTTTTTTATTCTTTTCACGTGGCATGGATACTCAAAAAGTGGCTCTAAAATCATATGGCAAACATCCCGCTCAAACAGGAATAATTTTTGACCTTTTTTGGGGATGCGACATGTGAAAACCAAAATTGACCATCTGATGATAAGATCTTGGTCTCAAGATGAGTGAAAAATGATCTCGATCGTCTGATTTCCAGTAGTGAATGAGTTGCACACATAAATGAAGGCTTTTAGAAAGCCTGGTGGGGAGAATAGAAGTACCCTAATTAAATAAATAGATTTTGGGGAGTGGGAGTTACGTATAGTTTACCTGGGGTTCTCCAACCCAACCGAAAGGTAGGGAAGACAAGCCAGCAGTTTGTTCGTAAGTGCTCCTGTGCCACCAATCAGCCAGAATTAAGCTGCGGTCGTAGTCATAAGAGAAGGGCTCCACCACTCCATCCCTAGGTGCCACCCTGATCGACCCATACAACCCAGCCTCCCTTTGCATTCCATAATGTGCATGATACATATAACTCCCTGGCTGTTTAATCATAACCAATAATTAATCTAAGTTAGATAGAGACTATTGAGCCGTTCGATCTTGATCAGACGGTCATTCTATTGTATTAGATCTGCAAGTCAAATTATCAGGTAGGTCGGGTTTTCAGTTTGGAGGTCGGGCCCGGATCTCTGTGTCAACCCGCCCTTACCTCACTCGAATTCTGTGCCCAAACCTTTAAAAAAAATTGTATCGGGTGGGTTTGGTCTCATGTCAACCCGACCCATTGACCAGATTGATCCAAAAAAAAGGTTGACCACTTGAAAAAGTCAATAGTCAAATATCCTACAGCTGCTACGCGGTCTAGATACAGATGATCTGGGCCATTGGCATGTGACTACAAATTTTCCACGTTTCTACCCAGTGAAGGAGGGTGGCCGTGTGGGGACAAAAAATTGAGAGGCTGACTTTTCCAAACTCCAATCCAGTGTGAATCAGACACCGTTATTTTGGTGTTTTAGCATTTATCATCACTATTTCCACCGTCGGATCAAGTTCCCACAATTACCGAACATTTTGGGTTTGATCTGAAGATAAATAAACAAATAAATTAATTAATTAAAAAAGACTTACCCTATCAACAACAAATTTGTAGACAAATGTGTCTCCAGGCAGAATTGGACATTGGGTTACTCCTTCAGTTCCATCGCTCCATGGTGTCCCAATCTATAACCATACACGCGATCAATAAATAAATGCTCATATCCCTAAAATTAGGAAAACTAATTAGAAAGTAAAATCCCAGATAACCTATCGGGTAATGGTCATGTACAAAGTATTAAAAATCGGCCAATATAAATATACATCAGTATTTCGGCAAATCGATATGTATCGGAAAAGATTCCTATCGGTTACCAACTCACCCGTTTTATATAACCTAAGTTTGCAAGAAAATAAATCGTATGTTAAATTAAAGTTAGCCCAAAAGTAGTCATTGGTGAATTTGAATTGTCTAATCTATTTATTTATCATTTATTACACCAATCAAATGATTCAAAGCTTTTAATAGATGTGCTTTTTTGACAGAGACATAATTGTTTGCTAGTTGGATGACTTTGATCAAACATATCTACCTCGCGATAGATTGAGAAAGTAGACAATCATAACACAATCCGCTTGACATGGAATCATCGATTGACAAAAGGACAGCTAAGTGAAGCTACTGCTTTTATCCTTTGAGAAAGCCGTAGCAATAATTTGAACTATTTTCGGGTTATTGTACATACAAACGGGCCCATAAAAAAGTGGCCTTATAGAAGACAGGTACACTTAACAGGGCTGCAAATCATGAGTTTGGGTCGGCCCAATACACTTTGAACCTTAATCAGCCCAACCTAATTAGCAAAAATTTTGCTCGATTAGGCCTGGTTGGGTCGGGTTTGGGATATCTGAACATAGCTTGTTTAATAAACGATTCGAGATTTTTAACCCGACCTAACCAGTTAGTATAAAATTTTGTACTCAAAACTAATCTGCAGCAGTTGGGACGCTTGACCTGTTCCTTTTTTCCGTAAATGAAAGTAGTTGCAAGTTGCAACATGATCCATGTGTGAAGATATTTGTAATAATTGTACTCGACAGTGTTATATGGAGAACAGATTTTATGCAAACAAAGTGTAGGTGGCTATTTATAATTTTCCTAATTGTACCTCCAAAATGCACAACATAAAATAAAATAAATAATAATAATAATTTCGAGTTTATCAGTCACCCAATTCAGTTATCGAATAGATAACGAACGCGGAATTTTGTACAGTGGTCAGTACCACGACTCAAGAAGCAGAGGTTTTGAGTTCCAATAACAGTTCATTTTTTGGCCACTAGAATTATCCCTATTGACTGGTACATGTGATGTGCAGGGTGTTGGAGGTTCTCGGAGACTCAGTTGGGTGCTCTATGAGACCGGATACTGCTCCTAAAAAAAAAAAAAAATAATAAAAAAAAAAAGAATAAATTGGTAATACCTGCCGGATACCATGCCAGTGAATGGCAATATTCTCTGTAGTCAAACTGTTCCTAAGCTCTACGATGACCGTGTCACCTTCCTGCGCTACGATGGTCGGCCCCGGCGACCTTCCATTAATGGTGATCGCGAGCTTCTGATAGCAATCTGGGGACCTGAACTGATAACTCACCTCCCATCTATGCCGGCGAATTCTCGCTGCGGAAATCGGTGTTGTTGCAGATATCAAGAACACCAAAACCAGCAAAAATATTTGGTTCCTATGGCAGTTGAACATGGTGCTCATCAAAATTGAGCTGTGGAAGAAGAAATCCCCTGATGGGTATTATCCAAATGGATGGTGGATGAGACCAGAGGTGGGATTTGATAATTGAGGGTGTTATCAGGAAATGAAGAGATTTAATGGAGGTTTTATAGAGGTAGTGTTAGAGAAAGTACCTGGTTACTTCACAGGAAATGTGCCTGCTAGTGAAGAAAAGACCTTCCCTTGAAGTTACTTTTATTAAATAACTATTGACTTTGACTCGATCCAACGTATCAAAATCGGTATCGGTTTTGGGTATCGGTTTGCTGCTACGACTCAGCCGATACATTTCAGCCTATTTTTTTTTTGTTTTTAAAAGAAAATCTACGACTCTACCGAAACCCAGACGCATCGGTCGATACCCAATATGAATCGGGCGTCAGGGCGTATCGGTGATCTGACATCCAAATACTGAGTTGGGATACCGTCGATCGATGTCGGCCGATTTTTGATACCTTGCTCTGGCCACCATATGATTAAAAGAGAAAACCGTCACCAGGTTTAAGAGGTCTATGATCTGTACCGTCAAAATGAGAGATCATAGATAGAAATGTTGTAGGCCCAAAAATGATGTTTTGAGGAGATTTAAACGATCTGATCTATGGACTATATTTCCAACTGTTGATTTTAGTTTGAATGGCTGAGATTAGAGTTCATAAATTGGATGATTCACAGTCACTTATAGGCGGTTCAATTGGATTGAGACATGGTCCAATGATAAATTGCAGCTTGCACAATTTTGATTGGTTATAAATGTGCGCCAATGGCATAATAATAAATCACACTTCAATGGTCCGAGATAAAAGTATTCTAATTTTAATAGTGGAAGATCATTTAAATACTATCGTGAGGGGATGCAAATTTTGACCTGAAACCCGAACCCAACCCAAAAATCGGCCAAACCAAACCGGACGAATTTGAAACCTAAAGCCAATCCAGTTCAATTCGGCTTTGGGTGGTGGAAATCGAGACCTAATTAGATTGTGTTATTCAACACAGTCAAAGCCTATCATCTCATTGAGTGGTAGATTGTGTTAAATCAGATGATAGGCGTTGCATTTCGTGCCAGTCTTTGACATCAAAAGGTCTTCACATCATGGCCTTTAAATCCGACGGCTTAGATGATTTTACATGTGGTAGGCATCCCAAAAATACAAAATTTTTAGCCCATGTGCCACAATACAGATTTCGTGTGTAAGTTGTAGCTACCATAAAAAAACCATAACAGGATTTTTTATTTTATTTATTATTATTTTTTATTATTTTCGGATAGTTTTAGTTTCAAGCATGTTATGAGCCGATAATTTGAAATTATCGGCCAATAATTTGCCTGAAACCGAAAATTTGAAATTCTATTTCTTCCAAAAAAAAAAAAAAAAATGGGTTGAAATTTTAAATTTTCGGTTTCAGACAACACCAAAACGAAAATCGAAATTTTAATCTTTACATTTCATTACTTTAAGAAGAATCAGCAACAATTATGCAGAGGTTCATCAAGCTTATCTAAGTACCTTTTAGCCATCAAATATGTCTAAAAGTTGACTGTAATGAATTGTTGGAACCTTGACAACTGTGGGATTAATTTTATTGGTAAAAGATTCCTAACTCCAAAGGTTTATAATAATCCTGTGGTGATGACCAAGGAGGGATTCAACTCAATCATAATACAAATAAATATTGACGTCAATGCCAACTTCTTTGATTTAAACGTTTCGTTATCCATAACGATTAAATCTATCGATTTGCAAACAAAATGCCAGAGTTTATAGCATATATTATCTTATTAAATGGGTAACTTTATATTCAACTCATGATTCTTTTAATATGAGGATGAAGATCGTTTTTTGTTCCGATGTTCGACACGGTAGATCTTGAAATCATGTTTCTAACATCGGACAGTCAGATTTTAATTTTAGATGGAACACACCCTCGGGATGTGTTCCATGTGGATTAAAATCTGATGTCAGATTGGGTCGAACTTTTGAATGAAACACAATCCCTATTATCTAATCCATCATATGAATGGATCTCATGATCAACGGCCTAGAAGGTCTTATAGATCAACGGATTGGGAGATTCAAAGCATTCAATAAGTAGACTCTAATATGAATGACTGTACATTTATATTTTAATAATTGATATTAAAGTGTACCAATCGAATGGCTGCAACTTACAATCCTCTTATAAGCATAAGTTTTTAACTCAGGCATGTGCAAATGATGATATGCTAGTTGGATTTATCGGAGATGTCGTCTAAAATGGCTATCATGGGTGCTTGAAATTTGCACAGATGTTTTTTATCTCCAAATCTGTGAAGGTCAAAAAGCACTTTTATTTGAATACTCATAAATTTTTGTGATTCTTTTCAAGGCTTGCTAAGTTTGCCTTATGGATATTGACCCATTCACAAAGCCGGCAAGAGGATCAAGTCGAGGCTTTTCACTTTGGCATTTTATTACAATTTTTTTTGAATTAATCAAAATTTTTTAAAAGAATTGTTATACATTAATTCTCTGATTATTTTGAAATTTAACAATTTTTTATTATTGTCATACAGGCTTTATATATATATATATATATATATATATAAATTAATGATGTTAAATTATTAATTCATACCGATAATATAATGTATTTATTTTATTATATGAAGATATCATTTTAAATTTTAGATAGCTGAACATATTTTTTGTGTATTTAATAATTTATTATTATTTTATAATCCTCAAAAATTTTAAAAGCTTCCCCAAATTTATCCTAATTAAACTAATCGACACCCGAATTATTGCCGAAGGTTACCCGGCCATGCACCATTATGGAGCACTAGGGCAAGTTTATATAGATGAAACACTTTTTTGATTAATAATAGGGAACCTCTATTAGTGTCCACATGTGCAATACCTTCAAAATTAATGATTTCTTCAGATTAAATGATGGAGATTATTTTTTATCCCATCTTCCACATGAAGGATATATAATCATGTCGCATCTATCAGGTGATCATTTTTTTATTACACATGTCACAAATCTCTAATATAATGTTTGAACGTGATATGTGTCATAGCATTTTAGGGTCATTTTTTGGGATCTTGTGACATGTCTAATAAAAGATTGACCGTCTGATAGGAACGATATGATCTTACGATCCATTATATGAAAGATTGGGTTAAAACACAATCTTCATCATTTGATCTAAAGCAAAGAATGATTTTAAAGGAGTTGCACACGTGGGTGCTAATAGTAGCACCCGTACTTATATAGCATATGGTACACATGGCCAGAAGTTTAGATCAGATTCAGCCCATATTTCATCAAAAAAAAGAAAAAGACTATTCAGCCCATAGGACGATTTCCATCATTTGATCAAGACCCTTCAAATGGACGGTTAAAAAGATGTACCAAAATAGATGACCCAGTTCACAATATCTTGTGCACTGGCGTTCTAACTTATTTAAATTGAAAAGTCAAACCGCGTTTTCCGTACAGATACAACATAAACTAAAGGGTGTCACTTCTGACCACACATTGAAACGTCAGCCACGTGGAAGTTGATTACGCGGTTTATCAAGCCGACGACGGTCTAAAACTAGAGCAGTCAACGGGTCAGTAAGAAGTCAACGTGCCGGGTCGGTTAGATCCGAAACTCAAGCTGCCCGACCCGGAATTTTATCGGGTCAGAAACAAAAATTTGACCCGTCGGGTCTGGTTAATCAATCAAGAGACATCCGACCCCACTTTTCAGTCCGGCCGACCCGGGCTGATAATTTACACATTAGAAACACTGAAAAATAGGTTTTTTTTAACAACTTAAGTTTTCAGATCGGGTGTACGGCAGGTCGGGTCGAGTTCACCTTGCAGTCAGGTCAGATGCACTGTCAGGTCAGGTCAGGCCGGGCCGGGCATAAGCCATATTTGACAGCCCTATGCTAAAGCACGCCAATTGGCAAATTTGTCTAGGTTTACTTTGAGATCTGAAACAAACTATCAAAGGGGCCCACTTGGCAAAGTTACTAAAATCAACGTTTTTTTTTATAAAAAAATAAAAACCTGGACAAAAAAACACGTATTTTCATGAAACATTGGTAATAATGTTGTGTCGAACACAGTATCGGTATCGGTCTATGCAGGACTGATACGAATGAGCCAATATTGAGTTGTATTAGTTAAACACAATTTTTTTTTTTTCCTTGCAAATTTTTTTCCTAATATCCAACTTGGTAATAATTAATATGCGAGTTAGATGTGAGTTACCATCACCTAGACCAGTCCTAGAGAGCGAGAGCTAGGCGTTTCGCTAGGCTAGAGCCCGGCTTTACCTAAGGCGGACTTTAATTGGTCTAGCCCTACTCCTATCTTAAAGTAGGTTAGAACAAGGCGGACTAGGCTTCTAACTTTGGGCTATAATTTAATTTTATTCTTTATTTTTATTAAAATACTTTTTGATAAATTTAGATATCCATCTCAAAATCAAAGGCTATATAATTTATTAAATATAAGATTAAACTTCAACATGCCTCGCACATGTTGGTGGGACGGAACCAAATCAAATGGACAATTTGAATTGGATGACCTGGAGAGTGGAGGGGCCTGAGGTATTATAAAAGGAGACTAAGTTATAATGTACCTAATATGAGACTAAACTTCAACACTTTTTTTGGTTGAAATCTTTAAAATCATCAAATATATATTCTTTTATAGTTAAGTTGGGTCGAAACCTACAACCTCGAGATAAAGTACAATTATATGGTGGGAATCTCGATGTTCTTTAGCCAGGTTGGTGATAAATGTCAACGTCTTTTTTATTTCCTAGTAAGTGGATGTCAATGATGTTGCTTGCAACCCAAAATATATTTGTATAGAAGTTATTGATTGACTAATTTTCAATATCATATTAAATTCTAAAAATATATAAAATAAAAAATCTAAGTACTTTTATCAACAAATATAGATTTGACATTCCATTTGAATGATAATAAAAAGGGTGTAACGAATCTATTATTATGATTCATAAGACATAAACTCATAATTCAAGCTATCATTAATTGCATATCACATTACTCGACATTTAAAGTCAATGATATGACCTGCAATTAGTAGAGGTGGCACATGCATAAGACTGGTAAGCTTATGAATTACCTTTTTATCGTAGTATCCAAATTAAAAATGGTTTTTCTAGATTTTTAAGATCCATAAAAACTGTTAAAGTTGGCTTTTGACAAAGATGTACAAGGTCAAAAGCTCTTTGTATATTTGATAATCTCAAGATGCGGGTAACACCGCGTTAATTCAAATAAAAGAATAGAGGTGTAGAGATTTAGTCGATTGCTTTAAAGTGACTAAATACCTTCTTATATAATAAATAAATAAATAAGGCAAATGGGACAATAAGTTTGAACCCATACTAAGGATGGTAGGTTAGAATCGTATATCACATACCATGTAGCACGTGATTCCAAAATAACACCCGTTTTGAGATCATATGTCATGTGTCATATGGTATGCATTGAATTTTCTTTTCTTTTATTACATTTTGGATGGTGAATATGTATCGGATCACGCTCAAATTAGATAGCTCATGATCGTACTTAGGCAAATTGCCATAAAACCCAATCCCTCTAATGAACGCCAATGGACCTAGACCCATATTCCGGGCCCTCATAAATAAATATCCTCCTAAACCTTTTAAGATTTTGATACCCTGTTTTACAATTCAAATTTAAAAAAATACTACCCTTAATAAATAGTCTTCGAAGCAACATATTCAAAGAACTCGTGCCAGTTGCAAGTTTTATAGAAATTTAGAACATAATCAAAGAACTCATGCCAGTCGGAAGTTTCATAGAATTGTCTTTAGTCAACGTGCTCAAGGAAGGATTGAAGCTGATGGGTACTTTGAAAATGCAAATTTTCGAATTGTCGCCTACGTTAGAAGATAGATATATATATATATACACACGGAAAAGAATTTTATCTTTCGATGGAGAGTACAGTGAGCATTCTCTAAGATTTTACATGGAGCTTTATGTAGCACTCATAATACTATTTTGATGCCAGATGGAACATAAGCATATTATTTAGATTATCTTTGGAAAAAGAATAATTTAAAATTTAATTTTTACCATATATTTTCTTAGGTAATAAAATTTGGACTATTAAAACTAGCCCAAATTAATATGTTTTTTGAAATTATTATCTTTTAAATTCATTTAAATAATGCATCCTTATTTCACATGACGCCCAATATGTGTTTTAAATCGATAGAGTTGTGAGCTTGAAAAAGAGCTTTCTAACATAGAAGTTAACCGACTACTCCATATTAATTTATCTGACATTTCGATTATTACCTAATAGGAGCTCAAACCTTTTCGTATTAATTTATCTAATGTTTCGATTATTACCTAATAGGAACTCAAACTTTGCATGTTTTTTTTCAAACCTTTACAAATTAAATTCAAATATTTAACATGTGTTGAATTTAATTTAAGTAAAATATTGGTTAGACAAAAATGCCCTTAAGTCTTATATGAAATCGATTAGTCCACCATGAGATCGATTGATCACATATACCAATCAATCCACTATAAGACTGATCCATCCTATATAGGAGATGGAACCAGTTGATCAGTTTATGGGACCTTGGGACATTTTTGTCTAACCATTTTTATACTTAAATTGAATTTCAGCATATGCCAAATATTTAGACCCTATTTGTATAGGTTTTAAAAATAAATGAAAAAGTTGAGCATGAGACTCTTTAAACTAATATGCAAAACGTGGAACACTGTCAGGTAAAAAGTAAACGTTGTGGATCCTAATAGGTAGTGAGTAAACAATCTTACACCATTCGAATTAGATTTTTATCTCACACCTTTGAAGTGTGATTTATCATCATGGTATCAAATATCGATCGATACTGATACGTATCAGTGATACGTATCGATTTTTCGGCAAACCAATACGTATCGAGTATCCAACTCGGTAACAGATGTACCCTTAATAAAATTTGTGAGATTTAATAGGATAGCTCTAAAAGTGCTTATGTGTTCTCTGAAAGTGCTCACAGGTCTTTATAAAAATAATTGATTTCTTCAGATCAGATGATGGAGTTCTCTGAAAGTGCCCTCATGTTTTGAAACTCTTTAATGTCAATAATAAAACCCTTTATTTTAATATATATGCCCTCATGTTTTGAAACTCAAATCAACCTCTTAAATTTCGATTGAGCACTGAAACGTTAGTACTGCTAACCAGCCCGAATTTAAGAATCTATATTGGATAAGTTTCGGATTGGGTTTAAACCGAATCTAATGGAGGATGCGAGTCAATTTGGGGAGGTTTTCATGCTAAGCCGAATCCAAACCGATAACACTACAAAAAATATGACTATTAGCGGCAGTTTTTTTTAATAAAAAACTGCCGCTATTAGTCTTGTCGCTACAAAAAACTGCCGCTAGTATTTTTGTAGCGACACTTTTTTGTAGCGTAGCGGCAGTTTTTTGTAGCGACAGTACTAATAGCAGCAATTTTTTATAATAAAAAACTGCCGTTAATAGTCTTATTTTTTGTAGTGTAACTATCAGTCTGTAGTTTGGTAAACCGAAACTGAACGGATAAGCCCCACAATCGAATTGAAACCGATCCAAAGATTGACCTTAAAGTTTGTCAATTTGATCGTTCATGGTCACTCATGGGCACTATTAAATTAAAACTTAGTCTCCTCCTCATGGGTTGTGCCACACTGCATGAACGTGTGACCCATTGATATATCTACCACTACTAAATTAGAACTTTTTTATCTCACACCGTTGAAGTGTGGTTTCCCAATGTACTTGTCCCTTCAATTTATGGTCAATCTAAAACATTAAGGCGGCAATACAATAGTACATAAATCCTTTAGCCAAAGAATCATGTCTATCGGTGGATGTGAACCATCCGATTGGCGAGTTTGCGTCTAGTTGTTATAGGCAACACTTTGTATTAGAGTTCACGGATCGGACAGTTAATATCAAACAAAAAAATTGATTTTTGGGCTCATTGCCTTTCAAGTAATGATCTATTACTTTGTCGATGTGAAGAAAACATACCTTGAGCCCATATAAACATGCCTTGAGCCCATATATGGTATACAAACAATTAAGCACCATATTGGTGCTCCAATGTCAGTCAAGGATGAGCGTGCCTTAGTTATACTACCAACAAATGTTGTAAAATGATATGACAAAACCAGAGAAACCAGATTGATTCGAAGTACCATGGGGTAGGTTCCCATCTCTTTTTGTTATCCAAATCTTCGAACCCTTGTGCTACTACAAAATGCGTGTCTTAATTACACTACCAGCAAACCAGCAAATGCTGTAAATTGATATTACAAGACAAGAGAGAATAGAGTGATTCGAATTGTAACATGGTGTAGGTTCTCCTATCTTATCTATTATGCAAATCTTCAGACCAATGTGCCACTAAACTGCTATGATGAGTGTGTCGTAGTTACACTACCAGTAACTGCTGTAAATTGATATGACAAGACAGGAGAGTAGATTGATTCGAATTGCACCATGTTGTAGGTTCTCGTTTTTTATCTATTATGCATATCTTCGGACCAATGTGCTACTCAACTACTAAGATCAGAATGCCCTAATTACACTAACAACAAATGCTATAAATTGAAGGTCCATCCAGGGTGAGTCTTATAATACGGGATATAGCACAAATTCACTTGCATTTATAATACTATTCCTTTAACTCTTATTGGTTATTAACATTCTTCTTAATCTTTGAATTTATATTTGCAAATTAAATACAACCAAAATATTTGTTCAATCAGATGATGGACGCTACTAGCGCAAACATGAAAACCATGATAGCTATATTAATGGAGAAATTGGCAACTTACGATAGCTTGGTCGTCAATCGTGAATCATTTAGTCAAACGGCAAGAAAGTGCATCCTTTGAGCTACTTATTTTTCAAAGGGTAAGTTGTAATCCACGAATCCGACTCGAAGGAAAATACAGTCTGTATATACCTTTATTACCCATTTATTGGAGGGTAGTAATGGTATTGCTCATAATTTTGACTTCCTTGGGACTTTGGAATTCACGGATATCAAAACTATTAAATCACAGTGCATCCTGATTTGCTGAAACTATTTCTTTGCATCTAGTCTGGTAATTTTCCCAAATTATGATATACAAAAGACTATCTAATACTTAGTGTTGTGACTTTTTATGTAAATCTAATTAATTAAAGTCTTAACCTATTGCAAGTGCACAATGAAAATTATAGTACTAGCATAGGATCGTTCCCACGAGGACGTTTGTTTATCTCTTATTTCTTATCTATATCTTTATATTCAAATTCTATTTTTAAAAACTTCTATTTATCCTTAAGATCTAATTTACTGGAGAAATATGAATAAAAGAATTTATTTTTAATCTAAAGTGCAGAAATTAAATCCTAATCCTCATTCTTCAAATTGAGGTCGTCAATCCCAATCTTCAGCTATCGGATATTTATAAAATTAAATAATACCATTACACTATATCTCTAGTTTCCTAGTATTGGTCATCAATCAATACTAAAATTCTATCAATACAGATTTAATCTAATCAACAACTTCCTAAAATCTGGGCGTCAATCAAACTCTAAAAAATTGAAGATGAAAAACTAAAAATCATTACACTGATATGCAAATTCTAACCTAGGTCGTCAATTCAAATTAAAACTTGAAGATATTTACAAAGTTATAAATTTACATAAAAATAAATCTAACTAAAAAGCAAAGTAAAATATATCCTTTACCGCTCAGCCGCAGTTGTCAATTGCTTCTGAAAAATAACAAATATCTACACTAATCTTCAGCACCCAATAGCAGTCGTCAATTGCTCTTGAGAAACTTTGGATATCTAAATTATTCTAACTATTTTACATTACTGATCAGAAGAAAATCTAACTTCATGCGTCAATTGATGCTGAAATTCTTCGATCACTTATTCCTAGACCAGACTCTCTTATTTATAGATCATAAGGAGTCGATTTTCAAGTTCTAAGTCTAATAAAAGAAATAAAAACTATCATAATACAACTCTACTTTTAATTTTATTCTTTCCTTGCTTTCTTTAGTTGATGCGCTTATGCTATGTTCTTTAATTTATTTCCTTGATAACAGTAATAGAGTCCATTTAGGAATCTATCTTCATCAATCATCTCAGATCCGTGATCAGCTAAACTTCTAATTCAAGGAGTCTTCTAATTCTGTTCATTGCGGTGATAGTTCTCACGTGATTAACAACACTAATAACATTAATAGGAAAACTTCTATTTATATAATCGTAATTCTCTTTCAAAGGATCGTAAACTACGATTTCTCTTCTTTATCTAGAAAATTGTAAATCATGATTTTCTATCTTCAGCTTCCATGACTTGGACGAACGATTGCATTTTCTTTTTTTCTTGTATCGCCTTCTGAAGAATCGTCTTTTGAAGAATCGTAAAATCACGATTTTCTTACTTCTTTTCTTTGGCTTCAGTAGTAGCGCTTCAATCGTAAAGTACAATTTCTTAGCTTTCTTTAGCGGCAAATTGTTTTCTTATGCTCAATAGTCATTCTTATTACTATTTGAGTTCATTTTGATGAATATTAATACTTTGACTCTCTTTTACTGTTTATCATTATTATTTGCATATTATCAAATTATTAGTAACAAATTAAAGCCTAGCATCACTAAGTTAAGAGTGATAAATTAATAAATTATGTAACTGATCACTTAGTCTAAACAAAATATAAATTCGGACACTTTAGCAAAATATGGAAAAAATGTTAGTTTCGTAAGAGACAATCGGTAAAAAATTTAAATAAAATTTGGATTGCACAAATTTTGAGGGTTTTGGTATTTGTAATTTTAAACAAAATTAGCGCATGTGAGCTATATATATATATATATATATATATATATATATATATATATATATATATATATATAGGAAAAGGCCTCCGTCCTCCAAGCTTCCACGTGGAGCTCTATGTGACATCGAAAATATTATTTCGATGCCACGTGAAGCTCGGGTGCATTGCTTAGATCATCTTTAAAAAAAAATAAATTTGAAAATTCATCTCCACCGTCTGTGTTTTGAACCGTGAAATGTGAACCAATGAAACCCGTCAAACTTTGACTCGTGGGTTTAAAAAGTTTTTTTTAATTTTTTTTTTTAATATTGATCTATACCCAAACACTTGTGTTCCACGTGGCACCCAAACACTGTTTTGGGTGCCACGTGGAGCTCCACATGGATCTTGGAGGACGGTGACCGTCCTCCAATGGAGGACCTAACCGGCTCCCATATATATATATATATATATATATATATATATATATATATATATATATATATATATATATATATATAGGGCCTGAAGGTGAGTCAGATGTGTCATGCCAGACCCTATGCAACGGGTTAAATTTGTGTACCCGACTTGGTAAAATATTGGTTCGGGTCAGGTATTAGGTCGACCCGACCCGTTGACAGCCCTAAGGCTACGCCTAACTATTAAATAAGCCAACGTTGGGTCTAATGTGTGAGGCCCAGTCTGCTGGACGTTTGACAACTTTAGTTATTTTTCTCCTAAAGAGTCGACCTCTTCACGGATTTGGAACTTGAAAAAGTTCTAGGAACATAAGGACCAAATCTAGGTATGAGAATAAAATGACTCTAAAATAAACAAAAAATGATAAAATTTGGTAATTTCGGGAAAAAATGAGAAATTTTTAGAAATTAAACGATAATGCTACTTATACTATATATATATATATATATATATATATATATATATATATATATATATATATATATATATATAGGGAGCCGGTTAGGTCCTCCACGTGGCACCCAAACCACTTTTTGGGTGTCACGTGAACCATAGGTGGATAGTTTAGATCAATATTAAAAAAAAAAATTTGAAACCCACAAGTCAAAGTTTGACGATTTTTATTGGTCCACATTTCACGGTTCAAAATATACACTGTGGAGGTGAGTTTTTAATTTTTTTTTTCAAAGATGATCTAAGCAATACACCCAAGGTCCACGTGGAAGATTGGAGGACGGTGATTGTCCTCCCATGAAGGACGGAGGCCTTTTCCATATATATATGTATATATATTATGATCAAACACGGGTTTTAAATGGGAATAAAAATGTTTTTTTCAAACAAAATGGATTTAAAACACATTTTTTCAAAAAAAATTCATTTTAAAACGCAATTTTTTGAAAAAAAAATGGGAATCTATCGGAAAAGATGCTTCTATTTATTCAAAATTTTAAAAAAAGAAGTCGCGTTTTGATCACTATGGTTAGGAAAAAGAATACATGCATCGGTATCCGAAGATTAAAGAGCCACTTGTCCTTCCACCCTAGGGATCTCAATGGGCCTTACGTGAGCCTGGCTCGACATAGGCTGGTTATGAACTAAGGTAGATAAGCCCAATATATAAATAGGCTGGCCAGAATTGGTATGTCGGGTTGAGTATGGGTTATAATCAGCCCATTTCTTGTAACGACCTAAAATTTTCAACCCGAAATATATGAAAATTTCGGTTCGCTAGATCATAATTCATAATTCAATTACAAAAATTCTTTGGTATCGGTCAGTGTGCAAGCCATCAAAAATAAATTGAATGCAGAAATACCCCTAAATAAATTAATTACATTAATGTCCATAACAAATGTGTAAAAATTAAAAGTAAAGCCACCGGTGACGGCCGTTAGTCACACAAACAGTGGCACACAATATCCAAAAATAATCTTAATTATCTCTAAAAGTTAATTTAATCTATACCAAGTCTAAGTCTCCAAAAAGATCTAAGGATAAAACTCCTCAGGTGGAAGATCTGCTCCGTCTTCCGATACAAAGTTGGGATCTTCTTCTAATTCAGGATCTAGAACTACTTCTGTACCTGTGACATATAATGTCGGGTAAGCTAACCATCTAAGCTTAATTTGTAGAAAAAGTTCAAGGCCATATTACATCTTATCTGATAAATGCATAGTTCGATGACAAATTCAAACGAAATTAAATGACAAAATAGAATTCGAAAAGTATCATGGATTCAAAAGAACACATTCTGAGTTCTAGTTCCATATGAGATTCGATAGCATCGTCTCTTAGGTTTCATGTGAGTATTCATTAACAAAATTTTAGATGCAGTCTTCTCAATTTATGATGACTTAAAAATATAACTTAAATATTACTAACACAAATATAGCCTTAGAGTCTCTAATAATCGATGGGAATCCCCTCATAACCATCGTTGTTCAATGAATAATTTTTTAAGTGCTCAAGCCCCTGCGTTGTGAGGGATGCTTACGCGGTTCAATGGGCCGTCGAAATGGTTCAAAAGTGTCGAGGCACAGGATTTGGTTCAAATTAATCTCTTTAAATCACATGCAAAGTTCTAATACATAGGTTCAATGGTTCATAAAATAATTCTCATTCTAATCTAGACTCAAATTCAAAGGGCTTGATGTTCAAAAGTTTAATGATTATAATTCAATGCAAGTTATATATCATTCAAAAAGGATTCCAAATATTTCGTTGCAATTCAAAAGGTTTAATATTCGAAAGTTCAATAATTCAATGCAAGCCGATATTCAATCATTCTAATGTTCAGATGCAATAAGGTTCAAGTAATTCAAATTCAACTCTGATGATCATAGATCTGGTTCAAATACATCATTAAAGCCTATGATTTAAAGTCTAAAACGTAATTTGTGCATTGAAATTTCCCTACCACTGGTCCTAATGTCGCAAGAAAAATTGTTGGTGGTGGTGTCTGGCGGTGCAGCTTCGGCGGTGAGTCGCTATGGTGCTCGATTGAATGCGAGAACTGAGAGAAAGATGGCTGTTTGGGCTGCTTGTATTGTAAAGGAATCAGAGAGAAGAAACAGAGAATTGGCTGCTCTATAAGATTCTATGTAGAGAGAAGACAAGAGATAGAGTGGGTCTTTTGATTTGGGGGAGTCATCATTAATAAAATAAAATAAAAAATAACATTATAATTATAATAAAAAATAACACTAACAAACAAAAAGACAATACACTAATAAAGAGTAGATAGCCTAATTTGGAATTCAGGTGCCATCTTTGGTACCCGAATTGAATTCAAATTTTATTTTATTTTATTTTTTATGGTGTGGGTGTAATCGGGTGTGGAGCACTCACATGAAGTTTGGTATTCCACCCCATCTAACACCATACAATTAGGTGTTGGGTATTAGTAGGGATCAGTGTAATTGGGATGGGTGCCAATGCCAATCCATCCTGACACCCATATCTAATACCACACAAATATATTATTTCTTGTTTATTTAATTAGTATTATTTATTAATTTATTATTATTATTTTTTATTTTGGGTTACAACCATGTTTGGGTGCATTCGCCCAATTTAAATATGTGGGCTAGAGACCACGCCAAAAATGTCAAAAGTTTGATCAAAGTTAAACCGGTCAAAATAATTGTATTATCATCAACGGTCAACGAGTCAATATTAGCGAAATCTGGATCGTTACATTTCTAGCCTAAACTCGACTTATCGGTTATATACACTAAAAAAAATAAGACTATTAGTGGCAGCCAAAAACTGCCGTTATTAACAAAAAACTGCCGCTAATGCCCTTGCCGCTAATAGTCTTTAATAGTTTTTTGTTAATAGCGGCAGTTTTTTGCTCCAAAAAACTACCGCTAATAATCTGTTTTTTTTGTAGTGATAGAAATGAACAGGTTAACCCGTGCCGCTGTCCAACCCCTGCCTACTAGTGTAGTTAACAAAAATAGCTATTTTTGAAAAAAAATAATTATCTTAAACATGGGTGACGCGTTTAAAATGCCGTTTTCAAAAAAATATTTAGGATTGCTCTTTGTAGGCAAAGAGCTGCTCTTTGCGCTGGCGCTGAGTATTTTAGTATGAGACTGTGTTTGGTTGTGTGTGCTCTTAGATCTTTCAAAGAGTGAAAAAGCTGAATTTGGGTCTTTCTAAAAGAACAATTTAAGCCAGCTCTTTTAAGTGGGGCTGCTCTTTGCCTCCAAAGTGCAATCTAAAACACAACTTTATTTTCTTGAAAAATCACGATTTTTATGTTTTAAATTCATTTTAAAGACTTCTTCCTGAAATTTTCCTTATTTTTGTCAAAATATATTTATTGTTAATATTGTTATGTGTTTTTATTACTTTTTTCAAAATCTATCAATTTTTTTCTCTAATTTTTACTATATATATATATATATATATATATATATATATATATATATATTTTTTTTTTTTTCCTTTGCCAATTTTTTTCTCAAATTCTGCCTCGGTAACTGTGCCTACTAGGGCCATTTTTTGTTTTTTGGATGAAAGTTCATACTAGGGCCTTATATGTGTTATATTAAGTAAGTCTATTAAAATTGTCCCAAATAAGTCCCCAGCCCGAACCCAAGCTAGTCCACGTTGGGACCACCATAGCCAATTAAAATCTGATTTGTACAAAGATTAGGCCCTCAAATCTTAAAGAAGTCGGATTATAACAGGATTCGGTGGCTAAAAGGCTATCTATAAGCTTGTTAATCATATGAGGTAGGTTTGCAGAGTTGAGGCGTACATGTACATCCATGATCGTTTCACTTATCAAAATATATGGTACGCCTAAAATCTCAAGATACAGTGTGTAAAAAATTGGAAATGACAACTATCAATCTCCACCGTCTGATGATTCAAAGGAGTCACTTGTCTTCACCATTAGTGTCCTTTGAGTTTGAGTGGGTACAAATAGAGGTACTTTTTGAAAAAACAAGCAAATGCCCTAATTAGATTTCAGCCTTCCTCTGTATCCTATAGCAAGGACACCTGAGTCACATGGTCCCCGTTGGGACCAATTAGGCAACAAGAAAAGTGCCCAACCAAAAGTCCAGCCTTCCTTCCTTTCCTATAACAAGGACGCCTGAGTCACATGGGCCCCTTGGGCTCGGTCCTTTATGCGGGGACCAATATTTAGGCAGCAAGAACCAGAAGTCTCACAGCATTTTACGCGTAGACACGTATGCTTCGGGACCCATACATTTCTGAACCGAAATTTTGGTTTCTCAGTTTCATTTGGTGGAGACTGAAACTGATGCATTTCCGCCGATAACTATAGTTATCGGCCGATAGCAAAGTATAGACAAACAAGGTAAATGCCATTTTTCCATTTCGGCCAAAACTTTCCCTTCCATATATTAAGATGCTCGAAATTTTAGATCTCGATTTTATTTCGGTGCCAATTTAATTTGATAAGAATCGGCTGATAATCAGCAGAAATTTTAATGCTTTGGTAGTGGCAAAATTTTGAACCCGACCCGTTGACAAGCCTAGAAAGGATGCTTTAATTTGTTCTTATTTATAATGATAATAATAATTTAGGCTAACATAAGCCCACTGCAACTAAATCCAATTATACAGGATGTTATAAACTTTAGGGTGCCTTTACTTGAACTAATCAAAACTCTAAAAGCACCCACATACCCTACTTGTAGATGATTTACTTTGTGATTGCTGCTTTTCGAGTTCTGGTGGCGAGCTAACCTAACCTAATTTTGATCAGGGCCAATACAAAATTTTGTTGTTGCAATCGACTAAAATGCAGAGGCTTATATATTTGGAACTTCTGCCACATTTCAAACCATCTAAGAGCATCGCCAATAGGGGCATCAAATCCACATCACTAGCCCCCGAGTGCACCTTTTGACGCCTCATTTATCTCCAACGCATGTCCTATTTCACATGGAATAGCACACCAAAGCTTTGGTAGTCAATATTAACTTATGAAAATTCAGTAATTCAAATTCAAATATATTATATTTTATATAAAAAATGCTTTCTTTTGATCATTTTTTTCTAATTCCAAACGGCTACTTTTAACATCCTTCATTGGAGCTCTCAAGAGTTAGAAGCTTAAAATTAAGAAGTCAAATTTATCATGTCGTTGTCTAACAATTATTTTTTACTATTGTCCATTGAAAATGCTAAGTCATCCGATTTGAAAGTTATGATCTAAAAATAAATAATGGTATCCGATTTGCATGAAATATTATTTGAATGATCTGATTCAAGGCAATCAAAGGGAGTGGCCTAAATTAAGGTTTAAGTGCGTTGAATTAAATGATAGTGTGTATTTCTTTCACAATATTTTTCCGTGTTTGCAGAAAGATGTTCAGACCATGACATTAAAATCAAAGGGCTTAAATAATGTTTGAATCGTAAGACACGTGTAAAAGATATTTGGAAGTGGAGGGACACATCTCCAGTTCCAATATCTTTTGTGTGGTGGACAATGCACCTTATCCATAATTATATTGTTATTTCAGGCAAAAATATTAATCATCCTTTTTTCACAGCAAAATCTCCCTTTATTTATCTACTTATTTTTTCTCTCTCTACAATAACTGTTTCTGATTTTGAATTAGATGTTTATAAACGCGTGATTGCAACATGGTTTTGAGACATACGTCATATGAGGTGGCCGAAAAATCGGACGGTTCTGATCAATCAATGAGAAAGTCAAAATCTGGCAAAAAGGTACGTGTCCTCTTGTAATTGGCAGTATCATACAGAACTGAACCACTGTTTTTGCATTTTTAGGAATTATATGTGCTACTTACAATGCAAGTAACATAGTAAACAAAGTTGGTGTCTTGTGTAGTGAGAAAACGAAGAGCCAAGATCTATTCTAAACCACATACATTTTATGATCTATAAGGTAATAAAAATGGGAAATTTACCTGATGGACTCTGTCAGATATACTTTTCCCGCTAGACCCTATATTTTCATCTTTACCCAAACTAATCAGCTCAAAGCCGAGTCGACGCCCGCCTTTGTGAAATACCGAAATTACCCCCAAGCTAATAAATAGCAGCCCTAAATTGAAATCATTACCTTTTTTACTTTTTACTTTCGTTGAAAGTCGGTGGAAGGCGGAGTCGTTTGAAAGTCGGTGTCGCTTAGTTATTCAATCTTCAAGTTACAAAATCTGTAAGTTAGAAATTAAATTATCTTCCATTACTGTAGAATTTTTTCTTCTTCTTTCGACGGTCTTTATTTTGAAATAATTTTTTACGATTCTAAACTAACAATTGATATCAATTGTTATCTTAGCCTTACTATACATTTCAATTTTATTACAGTTTATATACAGAAGCCGTCAAGATGGTTGTACAGCGGGCTATTGCCAAATGTTCACCTACTGGTATTTCAAGGATCTACAAAGATGCTAGCATGGAGCAGAAGGAGTTGCTGAGAGCATTAGTTTTCGGTAGAATATTTTAAATATCAAAGGGTGTGGGTTTTGTTGGAGATGTCATAAATGCGATGTTGAGAAGAACCACTTCCGAATCGGGAAGAGAGATGTCATCTTCGAAAGATGAACATTGCCTTAATACTGGGGCTTGTCGTGGTGGAACCCTAATAGTATACCCCTTCTGTTAAACCACCAAAAAAGGAAATCATTCGATACAAATATTTTTGTGGTTTGTCTCCCGAGAAAATTCTTCGGTCTCATATAGAACATGGAATGAATCTAGCGGAAAGTGACGACGACTTCGTCAAGTTGGCTCTTCTATTTGTACTGTGTACATTTATTTTTTACGGGTCCCACTATCAACTGTCGGAAGACCACGTTCAACACGTCAATGCCATCGAGAACTTCAACCAAACTCTGTGGGGTCTCTACTTGTTTCATGACTTGATGGAGTATTTAGAGAAGGGCGTGACAAATAGAAAGACTGCCGACAAGGATAAAACCTTTAAGCCGTATAATATTTATAACTGTATGTATATACTTCAATGGTGGGCCTATGAGATGCTGCTTGAAATCTCACCTAAAAGAGCGCCTCTGAAGAACCCTCACCCACGATTGTTGAAATGACGAGAGAAGGCGCAAACGAGGATAAAAGACTACACTATTGGGAAGATGTTGGACAATAAGGTGTGATGTCGATTTAAAAACTTTAAATTTCTAAAGGTAAGGACTGTAAAGAGTAAATTAGAAGATATCGACTTCGTAACCAGTCGATACCAATATCTTACACAGTCGTTATCAACTGCCTACACAGTCGTTGTCGACTGCCTACGCAGTCGTTGTTGACTGCTTACACAATCGTTATCGACTGCCTACACAATCATTATCAACTGTAAATGAAATCCGTATCGACTCATTAAGCAGTTGATATATTACATTAATTAATAGTTCAATTTTTTACATTCGATTTATCATATTGGTATTTTATTTTATGTGTTTCCTTTGTCGTAACAGATTTATGCTCCCCTCGAACCCATTTTCTTTGAGTTGGAAATACCCTCGTAAGGGATTATCAGTAGGGTCGAAAGGCTGTTGGGGGGAAGAGAAAAGAGGTTGTTGAAGAGGTCAAGAAAGCTGTGGAAGTTGATTTATAACTCAAGAAAAAAAGAAGTTGCATTCCGATTAAAGAAGTTGACGAGAAAGAGTTTGAGGACGAAACAACGTCGGACGAAGACTCGTCGTTAGAAGAGGTCCCTGTCTAATTAGGCAGGCTGAGAAGGGACACCACAAAGACGAGCGACAGTACACCAACTGTAGCGACCCGAGATCTTACAACCTCTTGATTGTAAGATCTTAGACCGTACCTTCGTATCGTGAACCATGAAAACATAGTAAGACTTTAAAAGCGCCTTAAACAGCGAAAGATAAATTTTTTTTAAAGTATTAATTAATCAAAATAAAACTCACGATAACGTTCTTATTCCAATAACAAGTCTAACATGATTAAAGTTTAAACAGTCTTAATAAAATAGTAACTGATCAATATCTCATTTATTTAAAACCAATAATAATAATTAGAAAGAAAAATAGATAATTAGGTCACGAAGCCATCATCGCTATTCAGTTTAATTTCTTGAGCACCACGTGCCGTCTCATCGCCATAAATTCATATGTTGTCATCGGCTATACCTGTCTCATCTAGTCACCTACATCAATAAGGGATATAAGTTTACACTTGTATGGACCAGACATGCAATCCATTGAAACATAAAATATTAGTCATAGTCATATGAACATTTCGGTATATTTCATGTGTGTGTGCATGCGACATGTATAATCTTAATAAGCTAAAATAAACTGAATATAAACATGAATATCAATGTTACATGTAATAATCCAAAAAATCACGCAAAATTATGACCTCGAGATCCGTGCCCGATTGGTCACAAGTTTGACCAATTAGAAGATCAAGAGTTTGTATAGGATGTAATGAACGGACGAGATGTGATAGTTTGAATTATTGCGTGGTGTGTGTTGTAAATAGGAAGTCGCATACACCTACCGCGGTATATGTGCTCAACACACAAGTGAAGAATAGGATAAAAGGGTTTAATAACCCTAGATGAGTATTTTGGGTTGTTGAAGGAGAGTAAAGAAGAGAGAGAGAGTAAAAAGAGTGATTAATGCAAGGAGTGAATGCTAGTTGAGGAAGGAGATGGATTCACGAGGATCATTGAAAAGCTAAAGCTGGAACCCTAGCCTTCCAACCCTAGATTTGAAATCAACTTGAGATCTATTCAAGGTAAGATTTTTGTAAATAAAATGCATAAATTATAGGGGTTAAGTTGTAGTTAAATGTGGGTTAAAATCATAGGATAATGGCTTAGAAAAATAGAGGAAAAAGTATGGAAAAAGATTGGGAAGAACAGCTCGAAAGGGGCTAAATCTGACAATTTCGATTAATCGAAATTGGGTTTCGATTAATCGAAATTGGCCAGGAAGTTGAAAGGTCAGAAGACCCCGACTTCGATTAATCGAATTTGATTTCGATTAATCGACTTTGGATTTCGATTAATCGATTTGGGAATCGATTGATCGACTGAGAACCTCCAGTGGACCCCAGGGGTTGGAGGAAATGACTTAAGGAAAAATCAACTGATCGAAATGAGATTTCGATTAATCGATTTTAGTTTTCGATTAATCGATTTGGGATCGATTAATCAACTTGTGAAACTCGACTGTTCGAACTAGGAGTCTACCTTGCGAAAAGAAGAATTTCGATTAATCGAAATTGGATTCGATTAATCGAATGAAAACTCGACTGTTCGAACAGTGAAATTACTTTGCGAAAAGAAGAATTTCGATTAATCGAAATTGGATTCGATTAATCGAATGAAAACTCGACTGTTCGAACTGAGAATGGACTTTGCGAAAAGGAGAATTTCGATTAATCGAAATTGCTTCGATTAATCGATATTGACCTTCGATTAATCGATTTTGGAAATCGATTAATCGAATCAGATTCGATTAATCGATTTTGGAGTTCGATTAATCGACTGACATAAATTATGTTGACTTTTGGGTTTGACTTTAAGATTCTTGGAGGATCTTATACCTTCTTGATTGCATCCTTTGTGATGTGTTTCACCTGTTATGTAGTACCATAGGTGGTACGTGTGGACTTGTGCACAAGGAGCCACGTGGGACCTTGATGCATTGATCAAATGAAGACTTGAGGTAGGGAACACCTTGAACATGTACTTTATTTTACAAGAGCATGTATGTAGTGATATAGAACTCAATTCAAATGCCTATTTCTTAAGAGTTTGTGAAAAGTGTGTGTGTGTGACACCCATAAGAGTAATCATAATGAGCCATCCCCAGGGGATGAAGAAGTAAAGAGATAAGAGCATCAGGTGTGATGTAGTAAATGGATACATCCATGTATCCAAGGATTGAATCATGTTTGATAGGGCCTAAGCGATATAAGATAGCACAATTACGGTGAATAACTATATGTAAGGCACCGATATTTTTGTTATTTGAGGTTTGATAGGGTACCCCAGCGTGGCGGGATATCCACGATCGTCTGGCGGGATATCCGTGACTCTGATACGGCGTAAACCGAGGCCAGCGTGAGGCTTATCCGTACATAGTAAGCACACCCCAAGGGTATTGATTGAGACAAGTGAAACCCCGCCACCAATCCCCAGGGGAAAGGGGCTTGGGTACTATTTGTATTCCCAGGGAATACGCTTAAAACTGTCTATATAGATGACGATGATGGGTATCTCATCGGGGCTCGATGCTATATTGCTCGGGGATTACTTAAGTTGAAAGTTTAAGTTTTGCTTTAGGCCTTTTCAGCATCATTCATGAGTAAATGAAAATATAAGTAATCAACAGTAAAACGAAATGCTTTTTAACTGTTTCATTAACAACTGCATAGACACATCATGCATAGCATATCATGGAATATATGTGAGTCATAATTTATATGTTCAACTGTGTTCGTTCCCTATTGAGCTAGGATGTAGCTCACCCTATAGACTATACGTCGCAGGTCCACTATTAGCGACGAGGCTTCGTGAGACGCCGATCCCATGAGTCGGACCTTGCGGCCGGTGACGAGTTGGAGCCACCTCCAGAGGACTTCTTCTAGAGGACTCCGTTGTGCCACTTTGAGGGATTTTTGGAGAGGTTTTGTACGGCTTGGTATGTCAAGCCTTGATTCTGTTTAAAATCATGTATATAAGGAGTTAGGATTTCTCTTTTGGGACGAACCATCCGTGATGATTTCTATCATCGATGGTTCGGATCGGTTCTCCATTCATGCAGAGGCATGAGGGTAGAACTGTCTTTTGGGAAGTTAATTAATATAGATTTAAATTCTGCAAACTCGTTTATTATACTTTTCTATGCTTGATATACCAGTGTTCCGTGCTTAGCTAGAGGGAACGGTCAAGATGATCGTGCTGATGGCACGGGTTTCGGGGTGTCGAAATCTGGGCTGTCACATTACATGAATGCATTATTTCTTTAAATTTCATCTTTCTTATCATTTAATGCACGCTAGAGTCCGTCCCGCTCAAAACGTTGGGTCGTAATCATGCTTATTGCTTGTTTAAGTAGACTTTGTCATACTCAAGACGTTGGGTCTAATCAATCATATCATTTATTGCACGTCAAGCTCTGTCTCGCTCAAGACGTTGGGTTTAATCATGCTCATCATACTCTTGTTTAGTTAGACTCTATCTTATACAAGATGTTGGATCTAATACCTTCTTAGACTCCATTAGGTATAAGATGTTGGGTCTAATATTTTTTAATCATGTTTAATTAGACTCCATCAAGCATAAGATATTGGGTCTAATACCTTCTTAGACTCTATTATGTACAAGATGTTGGGTCTAATGCTCGTTGACTATGGCTTGACATTTTATCATGTTTTACGCGTTTTGAGTGTGCATTATATAGATCATCATGGAACATGTAAAGTGCATAAGAGTAATATCATAATACATAACTATTTAAGTGTATTTAATCATGGTACATAAGCATTGAAGTGTACACAATCATGGTGCATAAACATTATAGTGTATATCATACGATCATAGTGTATAAATATTGACATTTAATGACACTGTTATGATAAGAACTGAATATAGAACTTAACTATTCAAACTCAATCTAATGAATTCATGTTCAGGCTCAATCTATTGATTTTAGTTGAATTAATTGATTTTAGCTCAATCCATTGAATTCTATTCATGCTCAATGGATTGATTTCTCAATCAATTGACATAAATCTATGCTCAGACTCAATCTATTGAATTTTTCTCAATCCATTGAGTTTTGTCTGTTACTATTTAATGTTCATCCTCAATCGATTGACATCCAAGAATCAATCGATTGATATAATTCTTTGTATATTTGTAAAATAATATTATTTATTAGTATCTGCTTTAATGTTCATCCTCAATCGATTGACATCCAATAATCAATCAATTGACATAATTCTGTGCTTAGACTCAATCTATTGAGTTCTTTCTGTGACTATTTAATATTCATCATCAATTGATTGACATCCAATAATCAATCGATTGATATAAATCCGTGTTTAATCTATTGAGTTTTGTTTATAACTATTTAATATTCATTCTCAATCGATTGACATTCAATAATCAATCGATTGACATAAACCTATGCTCAGACTCAATCTATTGATTTCTCAAAATCAATCTATTGACATTGATCCTGAGTACTCCCCAATAATGCTCAAATCTTATGGTGAACTTTAACCCATATTCTTTTTAACCAAAATCGTCAACATTAGAAATCATTAATTATAGCATGCATCAATTTAATCAATCATTCATTATTCATGAAATAAACTCACTATTTTGCATAAAAATTTATTTAAAAATTAATATTTTAAGTTCAATGGAAAGCATGATTTCTCCATATCTAGATCGATCGTACCATCACGATTATATTAAGATCCCTACAATGATGATAATTCTAGCAGAAGGTGAAGGCCACTTGAGAATATAAGCCAACATCCTGTCGTTCTTCCAAAAGAAAAGTTCTAGAAAGGTAGATCTAGAATTTCTTTTCTAAGGTCTCCAGGTTTTCTGACGGCTATATTTTTAAGAACTTTGAATGAGATTATGATTTAGGGTTCTCCGTAAGACACTTATTTATAATATTTTGGAGATTATCTGGTGTTAAGCTAACGCACCAAGAAAGAGTATATAGGCTTTTACCTCAAATTCTAAACTAGAGGTTTATAACGCACATAAAAAAGTTTGATCCCTAGACCTCTTGTCTATAACTTAAAGGCTTTAACCTGTAGGTTATCACATAACTTGTGTCCATAAATAACGAAAATAAATATAAGAGCTTGAAAAACTAAAACATGTATTTTTAGTTAAAACGGTTTGAAAAGTCACAACATGTGGGAAATACGTTATTTAGCTCATTCACATAAATTAGGTGTATCAAAGACATAAAGTTCAGATCATAACACCAACCCCTTCTAATGAAGTATTGTTGAGGAGGATTGATGGTATGGAATTAGAGAACTTGAAACTCCACCAGAAAGTGAGCAATTTGGAAGAGTTAGTGAAACAGTTGGTGAAAGAGAATAGCCTCCTCCGGACACAAAGCACCTCCTTTGATAAGCGACTCACTTCAAGTGATGTGGAGCTGCAAACGGTTTATCACTTTAACAAGTTGATTCGAAAGGATCAAGGAAAAATTATTGAACTCCTTCAAATGATCTTGGAGGTGACAGCTAAGGTATGAGTCGTAATGTATATTGAAAAGTCTGCTATGAATAATTTCGACTGTTTATAGAGTCATTAACGATTGTTTTTTGAGTCGTTAATGATTGTGTTTAGAGTTGATATCGATTGGTTTTAGAGTCGATACCGATTGTGTGTAGAGTCGATACCGATTGGTTTTATAGTTGATACCGATTGTGTGTAGAGTTGATATTGATTGGTTGTAGAGTCGATATCGATTGGTTTTAGAGTCGATATCGATTGTTTTTATATGACATATCAATTGTGTTTAGGATCTCATATCAGGTTATCAATTTGATTTCTTTAGATGTTCAAGATGGTGTTGTTTCGAAGTTGTTATCGGATGTGCCTCTCACTGTCGATATGAGACCAGGAGATATGGGTTCAGCAGATATGGGACCACTTCCTCCCATGCAAGAGGAGGTGGCAGCTACTGATAGCCAACCTGAGGCTCAAGCCAATAAGGGTGGTCTGGCTGGTGATGAGCAACCCGAGCAACCATTTGACGCTCGCTTGAGGCCTATGACTAAAACAAAACATGTCGTGAAGCCTAGGACCAGAAGAAAACAGCCGATGAAAAAGTTTGCTACGGAGACGATGCCCTCTTCTACGATTGAGTTGACAGCTTAGCAGAAGTATAGGAATGTCCTCTGAAAAATTTATGCTGAGGAAGACAAGTAAGTTTTCATTTCAAATTTTCCCTTGATAGTTAGTTAATACTTAATTTCATTTTGAATTTCAAAATTGGACGTTATTTACGCAACACCTACGTTAGCATAGTTGGTGATTATACACTCCGGGTACAGTCTTTTAGATGTTTGGAAGGCAGAGAATACCTAGACAATAATGTAAGTAAAGGAATATGCTCTTATTATTTCAGTGATGTTATTTTTTTCTTATTTAATTTCTCTCAGTAATGATTGTGTCCACAGTCGATAACGATTGGCTTTGCAATTGATAACGATTATCTCCACAATCGAAAATGATTGTTTTGACAATCGATAAATAGCGATTGTCTCCACAATCGAAAATGATTGTTTTGACAATCGATAAATAGCGATTGTCTCCACAATCGATAACGATTGTATCCACTATCGATAATGATTGTCTACATAATTGATAACGATTGTATAAACAGTCGATAACTTTAATTTTCTTCTTTCAGATATTGGGAGCATACGTAAGAGTCTTGAAAATTATTGATGACACTATTTTGACCTATATGGGCTTAGACTATAATGATTTCAAACAATTTATAATTTCTGAAAAACTTAACGACGAAGCGTTGGGGACACAAATTAAACGATGGTCTGCCCATAAGGAGGAAGCGAACCCAGGCAAAAAGGTGTTTTAAAACTTATTTTTTAATCGGTTGTGGGATGTCTGGGCTCACCAATGATCCACGGTACATTATGATCGCCACCAATAGTTTTTATAATTTTTAAATTGTATCCTCTAATATTAGATTAGTCATTTCAGATATTTGTTCCAATTCATAGTCACAATCTGTTACATTGGGCAGTTTCGATCGTTAAGGGTGTCGAATTATCGATAATGATCGTTGACCCTATTTTAGATAAGCCCTCTAAGGAGAAGTATCTGGACCAATTGAATGTCATGGTAAGACTCTATAATACGAAATGTCCACACTTACAAATTATAAATTTTCATTGTTTGTTTATCTTATTTGATTTTTTAAAATAAACCCATTACCTTCCCTCAATTTTGTATTTATACGAAAACTCCATTGCAGTGAACGCTTAGACCTATCCTTGGTCAAGTTCTGACTGTCGGGTCAAAACTGTTCTCCGACAGACCAATGGGTGGGACTGCATGGTGTTTGTATTGAAGTATATGTAGTATTTGATGACGGGAAAAATATTCGACTTCACCCAAGAAAAGATGAGTCAGATCAGGGCAGAAATTGGCCAGGTTCTTGCTAAATTCACAGGCGATGGAGAAGTAGATGGAGAAGGTGATGAATAAGCTACTAAAGATGCAACACCATAGTAGTTTTTTTAGATGTACTTTTGGGATGAGCATTTATGGAAATTTATAATTTGCAATTTAATATTTGTACAAAAATATATATGAGTATTGCAACATTCGACTGCTTTTGAAAATTTGTAATCTCAAGTATGTATAAATATATCGAGTGAATATTTGAAAACGAAACAATAATATAATATATTTGTGACTAATACAATAGACTTGTTTGGGACTTGTCGCTTGTCGTATTGATGATCAATATTATTTGCCTATAGAGTCGATATCGACTATAGACAATGATATCCATATCTGATCATCAATGCTATACGGTCGCATCGTCTCTATATATATAGTCGTTCTTTAAATTGTTGTAATGCTATTGCTGAAAGTTCTGAGAAAATGCTGAAAATTTTACTATTTTTAATGAAAATTCTTTATATTTTTTAATGAAAATTCATCGTATATGTTACATCCAAATTTATAACTATTAAACATTCCTTGTACGATCTAACCGACTTCTTGTACTGTTCCTGGTTGATGATTTATCTCCAACCCCTGTGCATGAAAGAATTTTTATTTGTTAATAGATAGAAAAGTATAACTTACCAAACTCCTAGATAAAAAATGAAGTAGCAAACTCATAGATTCGAAACTTTTAATGGAATGCTAGGATTAGAGAGCGATTTACTATATAAAGGAGGCACGTACTGTATCAACCTATCGGTCCCACTGCCGTGCAATTCTTGCGATTGTGACCCTACTCATTACACCTGCATACTGTAGGGGCCTAATATCACCTTTAGACCGTATCCTTCTCTTCCTTAGACGGTCGGCTTGCTTTTTGAAATTATAGGGCGGTCTCACTTTAATATTTTTTGGCAGTTGCTCAATTTGAATTAGTCATTGGCTTTTATCGAGTGTGGGGACACATTGTTGATCGTATATTTATCTAAAGCAAGCGGTAAAAAACTATTTCTCACAGAAGTTTTGGTAATCGTAACTTCTCCGATTGATGGCCGCCATGACATGCGAGTAAGGCAAGCCATGAATGTGCCAACGACGATAGTCACTCGTCTTGTGTTCCAAGTCGACATCATGAATGAAATTTCTGGAATTGATTTGAAATTGATCGCACTGGTACGGTTGAGCTCTCTTTCTACCAGCCCATTGCATCACATTCTTCATGTGCTCGTTCGCTTTCGGGTAGAGGAGGGTGCTCCATTTCTCAAATATCTGTCGACGCTTTTAAAAATGATTGACGACTTTCTCTCTAGTAGTTATGATTAAGTCGATAATTGGTCTCTCTCGAGCTATCTTTAGTACGTTATTCAAGCTTTCAGCATTATTCGTAGTTAGAGATTCATACTGCCTTTCTTTCATATATGCGCGTACCTAATATTTCGAGTCTATTTTTAAAATATACTCTATGGCCCGAAGATCAGAAACATCTTTCTTCATTTTATTAAT
Organism: Chloranthus sessilifolius; assembly: GCA_021018995.1. Classification (NCBI taxonomy): domain Eukaryota; kingdom Viridiplantae; phylum Streptophyta; class Magnoliopsida; order Chloranthales; family Chloranthaceae; genus Chloranthus; species Chloranthus sessilifolius. The sequence goes on along the minus strand of CM037594.1, from coordinate 115,302,544 downwards.
GAAATAATCAAATCTCTTTATTGAATATGCACACGCAGTGCTCCACCATAGACCCTTCATATTATTCCTGGAATACTTGTGTGCCAAATTTTGTATCATATGTCGCATGCAGTAGTTGTCGTGCAGCGACCCGAGATCTCACAACATCTTGAGTGTAAGATCTTAGACCGTATATTCGTATCATAAACCGTAGAAACATAATAAGGCAATAAAAGCACCTTAGACAACAGAAGATAAAATTTCTTTAAAACGTCAATTAATCTAAATAAAACTCATGATAATGTTCTTATTCCAATAACAAGTTCAACATGATTAAAGCTTAAATAGTTTTGATAAAATACTAACTGATCAATGTCTCATTTATTTAAAATCACTAATAACTAGAAAGGAAAATACCTAATTAGGCCACGAAGCCATCATCGCCATTCAGTCCAATTTCCTGAGCGCCACGTGCCGTGTCATCGCCATAGACCCATACATTGTCCTCAGCGACACCTGTCTCATCCAGTCACCCACATCAACAAGGGGTGTAAGTTTACACTTGTATGGACCAGACATGCAATCCATTGAAGCATAAAATATCAGTCATAACCACATAAATATTTCGATATATTTCATGTATGTGTGCATGTGACATGTATAATCTCACTAAACTGAAATGAACTGAACATAAACATATATATCAATATTACATGAATGTATCATATCTTTTAATTTCATCTTTCTGATCATTTAATGGCACGTTAGACTCCGTCCCGCTCAAGACGTTGGGTCTTAATCATGCTTATCACTTGTTTAGTTAGACTTCGCCATGCTCAAGACGTTGGGTCTAATTAATCATGTCATTTATTGCATGTCAAACTCCGTCCCGCTTAAGACGTTGGGCTGAATCATGCTCATCATACTCTTGTTCAGTTAGACTCCATCTACACAAGATGTTGGGTCTAATACCTTCTTAGACTCCATCATGTACAAGATGTTGGGTCTAATGCTCGTTAATCGTGTTAAGTTAGACTCCATCAAGTACCAAATGTTGGGTCTAATACCTTTTTAGACTCCATCGGGTATAAGATGTTAGGTTTAATTCTCGTTGATTATGGCTTGACATTTCATCATGTTTTACTTGTCTTAGTTGTGCATTATATAGATCATCATGAAACATGTAAAGTGCATAAGAGTGATATTATAATACATATGCATCTAAGTGCATTTAATCATGGTGCATAAATATCAAAGTGTGTACAATCATGGTGCATAAATATCAAAGTGTGCACAATCATGGTGCATAAATATTACAGTGCATATCATACAATCATGGTGCATAAACCTTAACATTTAGTGAGAAGAACTTAAATATAAAACACCATCCATTGATTTCAAGTTCAGGCTCAATCAATTGACATCCAATCGTCAATCGATTGATATAATTATGTGCATATCATAATACATAAGGCTCAATCGATTGACTCCTCTGAATCAATCGATTGACATAATTCTGTGCCTTTTCCCAAAACAACATTATTTATCAGTATCCATTTATGCTCAATCGATCGATTTCTCAGAATCAATCGATTGAATCAAATCCATACATTTTCTAAAAAGAATGTCCTTTATCAGGGTCTGTCAGGCTCAATCGATTGACTTCTCTAAATCAATCGATTGAATCAAATCCGTGCATTTTCTCAAAATAATATCATTTATCAGTTTTTATCAGGCTCAATCGATTGACTCCTCTGAATCAATCGATTAACATAATTCTGTGCATTTTCTTTCAAAGAAATATTATTTAATCCCCAATTGATTGACATCCAATCGTCAATCGATTGAAATAATTTTGTGCATTTTTCTAAAAATAAACTCATTTATCAGTACCTACTTTAATATTCATCCTCAATCGATTGACATCCAATCGTCAATCGATTGACATACTTCTGTGAGCATATATCAAAATGCATCAAATCACATGGTGGGATTTCATCTGTCTTATTCTTAATTAAAATTAGCAACATTAAGGATCACTAATCATAGCATACATCCATTTAATCATCCATTCATTATTTATAAAATAAACTCACTAATTTACATAAAAATCTATTTAAAAATCAATATTTTAAGTTCAATGGAAAGCATGATTTCTTCATATCTAGATCGATCGTACCATCACGATTAGATTAAGATCCCAACAATGATGATGATTTTAGAAGAAGGTGAAGGCCGCTTGAGAATATATGCCAACGTCTCGCCACACTTCCAAAAGAAGGATTCTAGGAAAATAGATCTAGAATTTCTTCTCTAAGGTCTCTGACGATTCTATTCTTAAGAAGAACTCTAAATGAACTTATAATTTAGGGTTCTCCGTAAGACGGTTTAGAACACACATAATAAGGTTTGATCCCTAAACCTCTTATCTAGAACTTAAAGCTCTTAACCAGTAGGCTACCATATAACTTGTGTCCATTAATGGTGGAAATAAATATAAGAGCTTAAAAAACTAAAACATATATTTTTAGATAAAACGTTTTGAAAAGTTAAGAGATGTGGTGAATACGATATTAAACACATACATATATTTTAGGTGTATCAAAGACATAAAATTTAGATCATGACATGTGGTATGTGTTAGGAAAGATATGTTTCACCGCCTTTATTAAGCCCTTTGACCTATCCGTGATAATAATGAAATCTTCGGTAAACTCACCGATAACGAATGCACTCACTCGTTCAAGAAATCACATCCATGTATCCTCTTCTTCTAACTTGACGACGGTAAACGCTAACGGTAATATATGGCCATTACCATCTTGCGCCATGGCGATAAGTAGGATCCCTTCGAAACGTCCCCATAGGTGTGTGTCATCTACAAGCAATATACGACGAAGTGTATTGCTGTAACTTTCGATGCATGGGCCACAACTCTAAAAAAATCTTTGGAACTTACCGTCAAGCATAAGTTGAAAGGATGTTTGTACATTAGGATCTACCCTCTCCATCTCCTTCACGTAGGCCGGTAGATCTACAAATTGTCCTTTCCAACTGCCTCTAATATCATTCAGGGCGAGTTCTTTCTCCGTCCAAGCCATAACATATGTGATTTATATGTTATAAGTTTTTACAATGTCAAATATTATCGACGCAGGTGTATAGTCGAACCCTTTCATAAGTTTCTCCCATACATAGTTGGTTATGAAGGAGATTGTTGCACTATGGTGACCGTGTGGTCCAATCTTAGTAGCCCCGCATGTGTGAGTACTATTAAACATCTTGATTTTGAAAGAGTCAAGCCTAGTCAATTTAGATGCATGTATTCGCCACGAACAATCGGGTTTGTAGCATCCGGCTGTCACTCAATAACTAGTGATTTTCTTTCAATGCTCTCTAGAATGCTTGCTTGTCTCTGAAGATCTCTCAATCTTTAAACATCCAATTTCGGTATTCGATTTCCACCTCTTGATTGGAAGACTCATCCAATATCTCTGACACTTCGTAAGCTCCATCTACTAAGGAATTATTAATGTCTCTCCATGGGAGGAAAAGGCCTCCGTCCTCCATGGGAGGACGGTCACCATCCTCCAAGCTTCCATGTGGCAGCCAACATATTGTTTCGATGCCACGTGGAGCTCGGGTGCATTGCTTAGATCATTTTTGTAAAAAAAAAAAATTTGAAAACCCATCTCCATCGTGTTTTTTTTTGAACCGTGAAATGTGGATCAATGAAACCCATCAAACTTTGACTTGTGGGTTTAAAAAGTTTTTTTCAATTTTTTTTTTTAATATTGATCTATACTGTCCACTTGTGCTCCACGTGGCACCCAAACAGTGTTTTGGATGCCACGTGGAGCTCCATGAGAATCTTGGAGGACGGTGACCGTCCTCCATTGGAGGACCTAACCGGTTCGCATATATATATATAGAGCCGAGCCGGCCTTAGCTCAAACTCGACTCTGTTCATTCGAGCTACAAACTGCCCAGATCAGCTCGGCTCGAGAGCCGAGCTCTAAAAAGAAAAACTCTTATTTTTCGGGTCAAGCCAAGCCGAGTTGTTGAGCTGGCTCGGCTCTGTTGCAGCCCTATCTACGAAGTAGAATACTTGGCAACTATTCACTAATTTTTTTATAAGTTGCGAATATTTCACCAATTCTTTAAAAAATGAAAAAAATAATAAATTTATAAATAATTCACGAATTTTCTAACTTTTTTCTCATTGATTCTTTTTTTCATTTTTTTTTACAAATTTTTAAAAATTTTTTATTAAGATATTGTTAGAATTTTTCTTTTTTCTGAATTTTTAGCATTTGGTTTTCTAAATTTGAGGATGATCATATATAAGAGAAGAATTTGTATTTGATGCACTGCCCCGAGCACCGAGATCTGTGTACTAATCTATCCTCCTCAGACAATAACACGGATATTGAAGGTTGTAAAAGCAGTGACAATCAACTTTTAATAATTGTATCGTGTGAGATTGATACGTGCAGTGCAAGACCTAGCACGCTATGTGAGTTTTTATTAGATGGTATGGCTCAGGTACCTAGAATGGTGGTATTAAGATTGCTTAGTAGGGGTGCCAATCGGCTGGCTTGTTTAAACCCAAGCCCGGCCCACATATTTAAACTTGTTCCAATATCGGGTAGCACTAAACTTTCCTGGCTCAAGCCTAGCCCAACCTCTTTATTCATAAATTATTTATTAATTTACAAAAATTTGTTCTATCACCATAATTCTATGACACATTGGGCATGTCTGTCATTAGTGGTAGAGCCACGTTATCTAATGTCCATCATCAAGGTACTTTTAGGACTGACAAGTTGGGCCAAATCTATCTTCATGAGAGCCACCATTAGGAAAGTCATGACTACACCACTGCCGATCATGCCCGATGAAGTCGGATACTAGCAACGATGAATGACGAATGTCCATTTTGCACATGAATTTAAATATATTACAGAAATTGTTCTTTTGGGTGTAATATTAAAAAAACATCAAAAAGTAAATTTTATAAGGAAATGTTACACCCAAAAGAACAACCATTTTATACCCAAATATTACATACAAAGTGAATATTGCATGTAATCCAGTCATCAAAAAATTACATGCATTCTCTATTTTATAGGGTCCATATTACAACGAAACAAACGTGCCCTTAGAGTGTTCCTTTTTTTTTTTAATCACCGATGTGGGACTAAACGATAGAAAGAAAATGGCTGCAATGGCTATCGTTTATGCACCCCCAAAAGCAACTTTTTCACCCCACTTCCTCCACCTGGTTTGCATTGACCGCCTTTGAATCAAATAGTGGAGTTCATTTTTCGTCCCCATCTTTTGCACACTAGATCTATGGATCGTGGGAATACCATCTGACGGTCAGTTTTTTATTACGCATGGCACACATCTCAAAATGTGATGCTAAAATCATGCTTGAGCGTGACGGAGGTCATATATTTTAGGGTCCTTTTCTGAGATGTGTACCATGTGTAATAAAAAACCGACCATCTATTGGTACGCCCACGATCCATAGATCCATAGTGCAGAAGATGGGGACGAAAAACAACCTCCACCATTTGATTCAAGGGCGGTCAATGCATGCCGAATGAAGAAGGTGGGGTGAGTATAATGGAACCTTTTGTCAATTTGTCTTCTATAGTTCTATGCCTGAGCTCGATGGGAGTGCTTGGCCACTTGGATCAATTGTTAATTTTTTTAAACAATATTAAATATATTTTGTATATATTTTTAATCCTCGAAACTTTCTCGAAATTAATCTGAAATGTACCGAAAGGACCCCCACCGAAAAATTACCGAAAACGAAATTAATCACTATGTCCACAGCGCGCTATTGCCCTCACAACAAAAAAAAGAAACAGATCCGATAAAAACAAGAGTTAGAGACATCGCGCTGTGAGAAATTAACAGCGTGCTATTACAAAAACAATGCACTATTGGATATTCATAGTGCGTTGTTGCCCTCATAGACGGGGGCACAACATATTAAAAGAAAGAAAAAAATCCCATCTCCATCAACATCGTGGTGTGGAGATCCAACAGCTTGCTGTTAAAAAAAATCCTTTTTTTTTTTTTTTTTAATAAAAAAAATTAACAAAAAATGCTCATTGGAATATATAGTTTCAAAGTCAATGATGATAACCAAGGATGATACGAAACACAAAAAATAACCAACCATCATAAATAAGGTTCATACAATCCACTAGTCAGGGCAGGCGGAGCAATTTTAGTGATAGACCTGCAGAGATGTTCAAGATTTTAGCAACAACCACACATTTCTCATGAATACAATGAATTCTCATCTTAAGAATGCAAAATCAATCAGTATACATACACACTAAGAAGTAACACCACTATCCGGAGCATTGCTCAGAGGTGGTTTAAGGACGCATCACACTCATGTCATACATGTTGTCATTGTCTCTCATGCGATTGGAACAAACTTGTAGGCAGAGTGCGTACATGGGTAAGACGCTTGGCAAGGTCGTTCAAGCGACTTGCAGTGGGTAGCTCTCACAGTGTGATGACCAAAACGCTCAGGATTTTATCCCTCTATTTGTCTTTTCCACATGACTTTCTTTTTGCAAAATTTTCAAAATTTTAAATATAGAAGAAAGATACACACTTGGGGCAAATTAAATGATTCACAAGACACACTTCTCTATATATTTAAATCGTCCAGACCAATGGAAGCTATCTCACATAACCTACGGAGTGATACGCCAACTTACACTAATTAGGTGCGTATTGTGACCACTACCGTAATAATGAGAGCTTTACATAACCACATGAGATACTATTGGGTCAGAAAGTTACTCTTAGGATACAACAACATATGAACTGAACAAGGATAGAAGATGAGAGACCAAAGTTTCCATGTGATAATTTTAAAACAGTGTTGAAGATCAAGAACACAAGATAGATCTAACACCTCAACAACCACGAACTGACAAAGATAGTACAAGCACAATTTACGATGGATAACACAATAGATGCATCATATCAAACAACAATATCCCTAAGAAGTTCAAACACAAATAAAACTCTTGAGTGAGCAGAAAAGCAATAAACAAGTAAAATCAATTAAAAAACATGAAAATAATAACAAGGATCTACAAAAAAATAAAAACAAAGCACACTTACCCTATTCATCAATGCACATAACTAACAGTATTTTTCCTCACCCATTTTCACTCCATTAAATTTTTAAGAGCCCTCAATCGATAGATAACTATCGTGTCATGCTTTTGGCTAAAAAGGTCCACTTTTCTTACAGGACATGTGAGGTTTATATGTCTCTGTCTATCACAGCAGAAGCAACTTGGACCTTTTTTGCCACTAGCCATTGGAGGGTATGAGAGGTTAGGCAAGAGAGGAGGTAAAACAGATGAAGATCCATTGTTCCTATTTCCTGGGGGTTTGGGAACATATTTTAATTTTTCTTTTCCTTTGTTCCCATTAGTAGGGTGATTTACTTCTTTAAAATCCAAATCGATTTTATCATTTCAACCTCTGCAAGCATCCCAAACTCTTTGGGTGTTCACCCTAGCCTTTTGCAATTTTTTTAGGGTGACCTTTTCATTTGAAAGCTCATTTTTCAGCCTTCCATTCTCAATACACAGACTGTTGTATTTGGAGCAATACCCAACTCCTTCAAATTCCAAAAATTTGACTTTGTCCTTTAAGTTCTTAACATCAATTTTCAAAGATCAAACATTTTCAACCAAAATATTATGTTCAACATTTTTAAAAACACACGAGGACGTGAGAGATAACACATCTTTGATCAACTTCATCTTCTCTTTGTTCAATTGAATGCTCACAAGATAAATTCATCATAGACTTCAAATATGTCTACGTCATCCTCCTCTTCATCCGAAACAACAAGGCTCGCAAGAGGGGAAACTTGGGTCTCCTCATGAATGGAGGCCGCAAACGCCCGAAACCCATGTTGGGACACATCTGACTCATCGGAGGAACTCTCCTCACTAGTGTCATCATCTTTGGCTGGGGCCATGACTTTAGATTTACCACCATTTTGCTTATTATTGGGACATTCAGACGCAAAATGCCCATAGCCGCGACCCTTAAAGCATTGAATTTTCTCTAATGGTTCCTTATGGGGTTTCATGGTGAGAACATTAGGTTTCTCATAGGATTTGCTGGCACTCTCTTTATTTTAAATTTTTTTTTTTAAATTTCTTGGCAAACAAGGCAAAGTCCTTATCATCATCACATTCATGATCCTTATTATAATCCATTTTCTTAGAGAATCGAAAAGCAATACTTTTCTTCTTTTGACTACTATGAATCTCAGATTCATAGGTTTGAAGCGATCCCATAAGCTCATCAATATTGATCCAGTCAATGTCCTTACTCTTAGAGATGACCTTCACCTTTTGTCTAAACCTTTTAGGGAAGGATCTTAAAACCTTTCTGAAATTTTTATTAGGTGGAACCTCTTCTCCAAGGTAAAAGGAGCCACTGACTAAATCATTAAGCTTAGCATAGAAGTCTGAAAAATTCTCATCATCTTCCATCCAAAGATTTTCAAATTGCATTGTTAGCATTTGCAATTTATTAATCTTTACCTGTGTGGTCCCTTCAAAAGTGGTTTCGAGTATCTTCCAGGCTTATCTAGCTACCTCACAATTACAAATCCTCTTAAACTTAGAAGCCGTTACAGCTCCAAAAATGACATACAATGCTCGAGAGTTATCATTAGCGGCCTACTTTTCTTCACTACTGTAATTGTTAGCTTAACAGAGATTTTTTCAAATCCATCTAACTGGACCATTTCTTGAGGTGGTGACCAACTAGTCTCAACCGCAGACCAGACCATGATATTCATAGATCTGAGAAAAGCTCTCGCCCTAGCCTTCTAATAAGGATAATTGTGACCATCAAACAAAGGAGGTCATGTTGTAGAAATGCCCTCTCTAGGTAAATTAGAAATACCCGAATAAGCCATAGATACTCGATTAAAAAAGAATCAAATCCGAGCAAACTTGGCTTTGATACCAATTAAAATTTTATCGATCCACGGAATTAGATCGGGCTATTCGGTTAATTCTGATTAATCTAGAGATAACATAATGATATCAACAATCACCACAATATAAGATTTACGTGAAAACCCAATTACTGGGAAAAACCACAGGACCGAAATCCACTATGAAACAAATAATTACAAGGAGTTCAAAATCATATATCGACACATGCACATGCCCTATCAAACCCCCAAGCAACTCAACTTCCCGTCACGGGTCGCCTCCATAGAATTCAGATTTGAATGCCCTCCACAATCGTCCATGAACACACAACGATTCACCTTGAGATTCACAAGGCTATCAATCACACACCTTAATCTCTAGGGCACAACACACTCAACTCATTTGAGCAAATAGGATGTCGGAAATGAAGAAAGAAAAGGGAACCTTTTGAAAAAAACTAATTTTGCAAATCCAAAATATCAAAAGGTTGAAGATGGAGTTCAGGGTTTTGCTCAAGGAGGAAGAAGCTCTCTCTCTAGCTTTCTCAATCTTCTCTCCTGTTTAGAAAACCCTTTTATCAAAAACCCTAAAGCCTTTAAAACAGGAAAAGTCTAAAAAGCCCCATCATAAAAGAAACCAGAAGATTAGAGTTGCTGTCGAGCGATCCACCACCGAACAGTGCGCTGTTGAAACATTAACAACATTAACACCACGCTCTTAGCATTATTTTCTTTCAATGGAGGCCTTCTAATTATTCCTCGATTATATAAGGTTTTGGGGGATCCAACTTTAATTTTTTTTACTTTGAAGTGATCATGTTGTTAAGTCCACCAAGCCAATTATTAGTACCCTTGAACTTTAGGTTTTAACTTTTAAGTTTAAGTTTTAAAAGAGAAAATTTAATTACAACTTATTTTTGTTAATACCACACTATCTATTTTCAAGCAATGGTATTAATACCACACTACCTTATGTTACAATCGTTCACCCCCGAAAACCTTTAGCAATTTATTTATTGGTTTATTTTCAAGCGCTGGTATTATTACCACACTAGCTAAAAGTTGCACTTTCGGAGACCAACTTATCTATAATTGATCATGAGACGATGAGCCTACCATCAAATAAATGACTACACATGGCATACATCCCAAAAGGTAGACTCATGAACTCAGGTTTTTTTTTGTGGAAGATTTGGTCAAAAAAATTTCGCCATCCATAGATTTTGGCTATGATTTTAGTAACACCAACCATAGTTGTTCTAAATTTCAGTTGCTAAACATTTTAGAGATGATATGGACGTAGTCACAAAAGACTGACTGTAATTTTTTGAGAAAAAAGTGCCTATAAAGTGTGTTTTTTCAAGTAAAGAATAAAAGTCGTTTTATATGGAAAACATATAAACCTTATTTTTATAGTTTAAAACGCATTTTATATGTTTTTTTAATATAAAACGTCATTTATTTGAGAAAAAGTTTTATTAAATATATTATATATATTTTAAATTTTAATATATATATATATACTAGTAAAAAGGCACGTGGACCGATTTGCAGCAGTACCCACACCAAACCGAAACCGGTTTTTTGGGTATTCGGTTTGGTCGATTTGAGTTCAACCCGATCACTCGTCGGTGTAACGATTTGAAGAAAAAGTGAAATCAAAACCGACCTTTTCGGTCTTCAGTTTGGCTTGATCGGTTTGTGTTCATCTCGGCATCGGCGGTGTCGCTTTCGCCGTGGCGCCCATCAGGGCAGCCTCTTTTTCCCACGTATGTTTTTATTTATAGGAGGGAGATGGTGTCATGTATTGCACAAGGACTGAGGATGGTGGTCATGCCATCTGCACCATACACTTGGCACTAGCTTACACCGATCCAAATCGTCCATGTAAAACTAAAAACCATTGGTAGATGATAAGAGCATGATCTCAAGATATATCATGTGAAAGATTGGGATGAAAAACGATCTGTATCGTCGGATTCAAAGCAGTCAACAATTAGCTGTCGAACCAAGCACTGAACTGTATCTTAAAATGCTTAAACTATTAAAGAGACTGTGGAGAGAGAGGGGATAAACAAATATGTTGTGTGACGTGTGGGGATGTGCCTTAATTAATGGCTGAAAGAAACTGAGGAGAGAGAGAGTAAGAGAGGAAAAATAAAAAATAAAAAATAAAAAATTAAAAAAAGGTTTAAAAGGCGGTGGGAGCCAGCAGTTCGGTTCGGTTCAAGGTTGGTTTACACAGCCGGTTTGGGCCGATTTGGGTCCAGTTTCGGCCCATTAAAGGATCGGTTTACTTAACCTACTCATTCGATTTTCAATTTTTAGCTACTGAAATAAAAAATCGAACTGATTTCACTTCGGTTTGATTTGGATCGGTTTTTCAGGCGGTTCAGTCTGGTTCGAGAGTGCCGATTTTCGGTTCAGTTTCGGTGTTCGATTTAGGGATTGCATCCATAATTTCAAGTGTTCGTTACTATGTTTTATGATTTATTGAAGATAAAAAAAGACTTATTACTATGTTTCATATGTCTTCATTGCGTATAATTTAGAATTATAAAAAATAAAAATAAAAATATTTCCCAATGATCCCAATGATTGATTGTAACCAGCAACAAATCAATCAATTAAAATGCACAACATGTTGCCTTGATCATAATACGTGATATATAGTTGGCATCAACACCCAATAACTTCTCTGCGTGAATAAGAAGTAGGCGTTTAGTTTATCTAGACCCGACCGCACAACTTTCACGCATCATCAATCAAAAGGAGGGGAAGCTTTTCTTGTAGACACCGGTGTGCCAGATAAGTTTTCATATTTTCTGATTTTTTGAGATGTCGTGAATTTGTGAAGAAAAATGTGAGAAAATTATGATTTATGAATTTGATTGGATAGAGGTTTTAAACGCAAATTATGATTGGCAAGTCGATTAATAGAGGTATTGTGAATAATTCGTGAAATTCTCAAATAATTCTAAAAATTTATGATTTTTGTGAATAATTATAAAATTATTCATTTTTTCAAATAATGACGTTGTAATTACTGTTTTAACCACCCTTATTACCGTTCAATGGATTGATAAGTTGTTAAAACAGTAATTTTTCCCTTTGCTACTTCATAAGCACATAAGGACATATATTAAGGGTTTCTTTCTCTCAAATCAATCGTTCTCCTCTCTCTCTCTCCCTCTCTCCCTCCTTGGATCTCCAGTTCCCTCTGGCAGAATGGCGGACCTAGGATTTTTCTCTATGGTGGGTATAACATTAATTAATATTAAAAATTAAAAATATAAATATATAACATATATTTCGAATTCGCTTATAAAAAGATGTACTTTATTAAATAATTAGTGGCGGACCCAGTATTTTTTAAAATGAGTCATACTTAAAAAAAAAAAACAGGTGGTATCGACTCTTTAAACAAGCGATATTATTATTATTATTATTATTATTATTATTTTTAGTTTTTTTCAATAGGCGATATCAGTGGAAAATAATGGAGAAAGATTCGAATTTACAACGTATTTAGTAGCTTGAAGATTGAACAATAGAACGTCACCCCCTTCGAAACGTTGCCGTTTTCGAACGAAATGTAAAAAGTAAAACAGTAGAAAGTAAAGCAGTAATGATTTGCAATTTTTATGGCTAGTTATTACCTTGGGGGCAATTTCGGCAATTTATAAAGGCAGGCGTCGGCTTCGCTTGGAGGCGATCAGTTTGGTGATTGGTGAAACTATGGGGTCTTTGACAGAAAAGGTGAATCTAACAGGTCGATTCTAGAAATTTCCCTTTTAAAAACTTATGCCTCCATCATGGGGCTTTTTAAAAACTTATACCAGACAATAATGAAAACATAAAGTTAGTGCATCTAAACCGTCCAAAACCAACATAAAGGGTGATAGATTCTCAAACACCCTTCAACAATATCCTTCATTCCACCACATATTTGGTCAGTGATCCACCTGAGTTGATCCACCCGAGTACCACACCTCAGTGGTCGGCTTAAACACACAACATAAATTAGGTATAGTGAGGACTGAGGAGACAGCTGATGGGTGGGTGACACCTCATAGAGGCAAATCTGGTTCTGCATGATAGGACCTGACCATTACCTCGTGTGAACCTCATGTTCCGAAATAGAACCTCATTAAATATTTTCTTTTTTTAAAAAACTCACCGTGTGCATATGCACATGGTGGGCCTTAAGTGGGTCCCCCCCTATCTGGCTACGAAAGGTAATTTCAGTCTCGTGGGTGGATGACTACCGTAAAGTGATACCCAAGGGCTTTTGCTTTTGCGGCTGCATTTGGGTTAGGTCTTTTGAGGCAAAGAGCTGCTCTGTCACTTTTTGGCTCTGGTAGAGAACTACTTTTACATTTGGTAACACAGCTTCTGACCTCAATAGCTCTAACGGGGAGCTATTTTAAATGATAAAATTGCTCTATGCCTGTTCTATCTCAGAGTAGATTTTATCTGCCCTGACAATGAGCAGGCAAAGAGCTGCTTTTGCTCTTAAAAGAGCTAAGCTAACCCAAACACTTTAGAAAAATAATTTTGAGTTTTCATTGAAGGTGAGATTTCTTCTTTTCTTCTTCTTATTCTAAAGAATCTTCTCTAAGAGGCCCGGTGATGCAACGCTGAACTGCAACCTTCCACTAAAACTGTTGATTTCTAAGAAGAAATACCAGAAATCTAATGGGCATCCACCTTTCTTGTTGATTCACACGAATACCAAGAGAAACGGGAAACAAAGATCTCGAAGACCTCAAAATTTCAATATATTCAATAATAAACTTTTCGTTTGAGTTACATCCATTAAATAGAAAAAGAAAGCAAAAATGACTAAAAATAGCAAAAACGAGATAAGCCTATAGAAGGAAAGATATTCCTATTAGAATCAATTTAGAATCAAAACAGATCGATTGTGAGTTGTAAATCTCTGGGAATTGCGAAAGAGATTATTTCCTAAAATAGTAAAATTGCTATTTTCGGCCCTTAAACGAAGGAATTTCCCTAAAAAACGTGGACCTCATGGCTAAGCAGTGACTATTGACCGATTGGGCGTTCCCATTCCAAAATGGGCCTTCGCGAGATTTTCTGACGTTTGGGTCCATGATTTCTACTAGTGCCCGACCCAAAATTCTAACAAGTGGACAAAATTCTAACGAGTGGACCTACACCGATCTAGGGCCTCTATATTTTCATCCGCGGTAATTTGCACTGCATCACCCGGATACCCAGGTCTTCAATAAAAAAAATAAAAATAAATTATATTATATCTTGGATTGTTTCTGGTTTTTGATATGTAGAGGAGCAATGGGTTTTGATTTTTCTTTTTTTTTTTTTAAATAAATATTGTTGTTTCATTTAAAACTCTGCATATATATGATTTTATTTTATTTTGATGATTTCTTTGAAAATTTCTTCTTCTAATTTATCACTCGCGTCTTTGGGTTTTGGTGTCCTCTCTAAGATTAAAAAGTTTTAGAATTCTGCTGGAAGACCTTGATTATTAGCAAAATTGCTGCAAAAAAATTCGCACTCTGGTATATAAAGTGTTTCAATTGTTGACTTACTTGAAGTTGAATCCTTTGAAATTGTATCATATCTTGGATTGTTTCTAATTTTTGATATGTAGAGGAGAAATGCGTTTTGATTTTTTTTTTTTTTAAAACAAATATTGTTGTTTCATATAAAACTCTGCATGTAAATGATTTTTTTTTTTTTTAATGATTTCTTTGAAATGTTTTTCTTCTAATTTGCCACTTGGGTCTATGGGTTTTGGAATCCTCTCTAAGATTAAAAAGTACTAGAATTTTGCTAGAAGACCTTGATTTTTATCAAAATATCTGCAAAAAAATTCGCACTCTAGTTATTACCTTGGGGGCAATTTTAGCAATTCATAAAGGCGGGCGTCGGCTTCGCTTGGAGGCGATCGGTTTGGTGATTGGTGAAACTATGGGATCTTTGACGGAAAAGGTGAATCTAACAGGGTTGATTCTAGAAATTTCCCTTTCAAAAACTTATGCCTCCATCAGGGGGCTTTTTAAAAACTTATACCAGACAATAATGAAAACATAAAGTTAGTGCATCTAAACTGTCCAAAACCAACATAAAGGGTGGTAGATTCTCAAACACCCTTCAACAATATCCTTCATTCAACCACATATTTGGTCAGTGATCCACCCGAGTACCACACCTCAATGGTCGGCTTAAAACACACAACATAAATAAGGTATAGTGGGGACTGAGGAGACAGCAGATGGGTGGGTGACACCTCATAGAGGCAAATCAAATTCTGCATAATAGGACCTGACCATTACCCCGTGTGAACCTCATCTTCCGAAATTGAACCTTATTAAATCTTTCCTTTTTTTAAAAAACTCACCGTGTGGATATGCACATGGTGGGCCTTAAGTGGGTCCCACCCCCCCTGTTTGGCTACGAAAGGTAATTTCAGTCTCGTGGGTGGACGACTATTGTAAAGTGATACCCAAGGGCTTTTGCTTTTGCGGTTGCGTTTGGGTTAGCTCTATTGAGGCAAAGAGTAGCTCTTTCACTTTTTGGCTCCGGTAGAGAACTACTTTTACATTTGGTAACATAGCTTCTTGCCTCAATTGCTCTGACGGGGAGCTATTTTAAGTAATAAAATTGCTCTATGCCTGCTCTATCTCGGAGCAGATTTTATCTGCCCTGACAAAGAGCAGGCAAAGAGCTGCTTTTGCTCTTATAAGAGCTAAGCTAACCCAAACACTTTAGAAAAATAATTTTGAGTTGTCATTGAAGGTGTGATTTCTTCTTTTCTTCTCCTTCTTCTTCTTCTAAAGAATCTTCTCTAAGAGGCCCGGTGATGCAGCGCTGAACTGCAACCTTTCACAAAATTGTTGATTTCTAAGAAGAAATACCATAAATCTAATGGGTATCCACCTTTCTTGTTGATTCACACGAATACCAAGAGAAACGAGAAAGAAAGATCTCGAAGACCTCAAAATTTCAATATATTAAATAATGAACTTTTTGTTTGAGTTACATCCATTAAATAGAAAAAGAAAGCAAAAATTACTAAAAATAGCAAAAACGAGATAAGCCTATAGACGGAAAGATATTCCTATTAGAATCAATCCAGAATTGAAACGGATTGATTCTGAGTTGTAAATCTCTGGGAATTGCGAAAGAGATTATTTCCTAAAATAGCAAAATTATTATTTCGGCCCTTAAACGAAGGAATTTCCCTAAAAAACGCGGACCTCATGGCAAAGCAGTGACTATTGACCGTTTGGGCGTTCCCATTCCAAAATGGGCTTTCGCGGGATTTTCTGACGTTTGGTTCCATTATTTCTACTAGTTCCTGAGCCAAAATTCTAAGAAGTGGACAAAATTCTAACGAGTGGACCTACGCCGATCCAGGGCCTCCATGTATTCATCCACGGTAATTTGCACTGCATCACTCGGATACCCAGGTCTTCAAAAAAAAAAAAAAAAATTATATTATATCTTGGATTGTTTCTAGTTTTTGATATGTAGAGGAGCAATGGGTTTTGATTTTTCTTTTTTTAAAAAAATAAATATTGTTGTTTCATTTAAAACTCTGCATATATATGATTTTATTTTTTTTTGATGATTTCTTTGAAAATTTCTTCTTCTAATTTATCACTTGTGCATTTGGGTTTTGGTGTCCTCTCTAAGATTAAAAAGTTCTAGAATTCTGCTGGAATACTTTGATTGTTAGCAAACTTGCTGCAAAAAAATTCGCACTCTGGTACATAAAGAGTTTCAATTGTTGACTTACTTGAAGTTGAATCATTTGAAATTGTATCATATCTTGGATTCTTTCTAATTTTTGATATGTAGAGGAGAAATGGGTTTTGATTTTTTTTTTTAAAAATAAATATTGTTGTTTCATATAAAACTCTGCATGTAAATGATTTTTTTTTTTTTGATGATTTCTTTGAAAATTTCTTCTTCTAATTTGCCACTTGGGTCTTTGGGTTTTAGAGTCCTCTCTAAGATTAAAAAGTTCTAGAATGCTGCTGGAAGACCTTGATTTTTATCAAAATTTCTGCAAAAAAATTCGCACTCTAGTTATTACCTTGGGGGGAATTTCGGCAATTCTTAAAGGCGGGCGTCGGCTTCGCTCGGAGGCAATCGGTTTGGTGATCGGTGAAACTATGAGGTCTTTGACGGAAACGGATAATCTAATAGGGTCGATTCTAGAAATTTCCCTTTAAAAACTTATGCCTCCATCATGGGGCTTTTTAAAAACTTATACTAGACAATAATGAAAACATAAAGTTAGTGCATCTAAACCGTCCAAAACCAACATAAAGGGTGGTAGATTCTCAAACACCCTTCAACAATATCCTTCATTCCGCAACATATTTGGTCAGTGATCCACCTGAGTTGATCCACCCGAGTACCACACCTCAATGGTCGACTTAAACACACAACATAAATAAGGTATAGTGAGGACGGAGGAGACAGCAGATGGGTGGGTGACACCTCATAGAGGCAAATCCGGCTCTGCATGATAGGACCTGACCATTACCTTGTGTGAACCTCACGTTCTGAAATAGAACCACATTAAATCTTTTCTTTTTTTAAAAAACTCACCATGTGGATATGCACATGGTGGGCCTTAAGTGGGTCCCCCCCCCCCTCCTCCTGTCTGGCTATGAAGGGTAATTTTAGTCTCGTGGGTGGACGACTACTGTGAAGTGATACCCAAGGGCTTTTCCTTTTGCGGTTGTGTTTGGGTTAGCTCTTTTGAGGCAAAGAACAACTCTTTCACTTTTTGACTCCGGTAGAGAACTACTGTTACATTTGGTAACATAGCTTCTTGCCTCAATTGCTCTGACAAGGAACTATTTTAAGTGATAAAATTGCTCTATGCTTGCTCTATCTCAGAGCAGATTTTATTTACTCTGACAAAGAGCAGGCAAAGAGCTGCTTTTGCTCTTATAAGAGCTAAGCTAACCCAAACACTTTAGAAAAATAATTTTGAGTTTTCATTGAAGGTGAGATTTCTTCTCTTCTTCTCCGTCTTCTTCTTCTAAAGAATCTTCTCTAAGAGGCCCGGTGATGCAGCGCTGAACTGCAACCTTCCAATAAAACTGTTGATTTCTAAAAAGAAATATAAAAAATCTAATGGGCATCCACCTTTCTTGTTGATTCACACGAATACCAAGAGAAACGAGAAAGAAAGATCTCGAAGACCTCAAAATTTCAATATATTAAATAATAAACTTTTCGTTTGAGTTACATCCATTAAATAGAAAAAGAAAGCAAAAATTACTAAAAATAGCCAAAATGAGATAAGCCTATAGACGGAAAGATATTCCTATTAGAATCAATCCAGAATCGAAACGGATCGATTCTGAGTTGTAAATCTCCGGGAATTGTGAAAGAGATTATTTCCTAAAATAGCAAAATTGCTATTTTCGGCCCTTAAACGAAGGAATTTCCCTAAAAAATGCGGGCTTCATAGAAAAGCTGTGACTATTGACCGTTTGGGCGTTCCCATTCCAAAATGGGCCTTCGAGGGATTTTCTGACGTTTGGGTCCATGATTTCTACTAGTGCCTGACCCAAAATTCTAACAAGTGGATAAAATTCTAACGAGTGGACCTACGCCGATCCAGGGCCTCCATGTATTCATCCGCGGTAATTTGCACTGCATCACCCGGATACCCAGGTCTTAAAAAAAAAAAAAAAAAAAATTATATTATATCTTGGATTGTTTCTGGTTTTTTATATGTAGAGGAGCAATGGGTTTTGATTTTTCTTTTTTTCTTAAAAATAAATATTGTTGTTTCATTTAAAACTCTGCATATATATGATTTTTTTTTTTTTTGATGATTTCTTTGAACGTTTCTTCTTCTAATTTATCACTTGTGTCTTTGGCTTTTGGTGTCCTCTCTAAGATTAAAATGTTTTAGAATTCTGCTGGAAGACCTTGATTTTTATCAACATTTCTGCAAAAAAATTCGCACTCTGGTACATAAAGAGTTTCAATTGTTGACTTACTCAAAGTTGAATCCTTTGAAATTGTATCATATCTTGGATTGTTTCTAATTTTTGATATGTAGAGGAGAAATGGGTTTTGATTTTTTTTTTTTTTTAAATAAATATTGTTGTTTCATATAAAACTCTGCATGTAAATGATTTTTTTTTTTTGATGATTCTTTGAAATTTTCTTCTTCTAATTTGCCACTTGGGTCTTTGGGTTTTGGAGTCCTCTCTAAGATTAAAAAGTTCTAGAATTCTGCTAGAAGACCTTGATTTTTATCAAAATTTCTGCAAAAGAATTCACACTCTAGTTATTACCTTGGGGGCCATTTCGGCAATTCATAAAGGTAGGCGTTGGCTTCGCTCGGAGGTGATCGGTTTGGTGATTGGTGAAACTATGGGGTCTTTGACGGAAACGGCGAATCTAACAGGGTCGATTCTAGAACTTTCCCTTTTAAAAACTTTTTCCTCCATCATGGGGCTTTTTAAAAACTTATACCAGTCTATAATGAAAACATAAAGTTAGTGCATCTACACCATCCAAAACCAACATAAAGGGTGGTAGATTCTCAAACACCCTTCAACAATATCCTGCATTCCGCAACATATTTGGTTAGTGATCCACTTGAGTTGATCCACCCGAGTACCACACCTCAGTGGTCGGCTTAAACACACAGCATAAATAAGGTATAGTGAGGACTGAGTAGACAGTAGATGGGTGGGTGACACCTCATAGAGGCAAATCCGGTTTTGCATGAAAGGACTTGACCATTACCTCATGTGAACCTCACGTTTCGAAACAAAACCTCATTAAATATTTTCGTTTTTTTAAAAACTCACTGTGTGCATATGCACATGGTGGGCCTTAAGTGGGTCGCCCCCCCTGTCTGGCTACGAAAGGTAATTTCAGTCTTGTGGGTGGACGACTACCGTAAAGTGATACCCAAGGGCTTTTGCTTTTGCGGCTGCGTTTGGGTTAGGTCTTTTGAGGCAAAGAGCTGCTCTTTCACTTTTTAGCTCCGGTAGAGAACTACTTTTACATTTGGTAACACAGCTTCTTGCCTCAATTGCTCTGACGGGGAGCTATTTTAAGTGATAAAATTGCTCTATACCTGCTCTATCTCAGAGCAGATTTTATCTGCCCTGACAAAGAGCAGGCAAAGAGCTGCTTTTGCTCTTATAAGAGCTAAGCTAACCCAAACACTTAGAAAAATAATTTTGAGTTTTCATTGAAGGTGAGATTTCTTCTTTTTTTCTCCTTCTTCTTCTTCTAAAGAATCTTCTCTAAGAGGCCCAGTGATACAGCACTGAACTGCAACCTTCCACTAAAATTGTTGATTTTTAAGAAGAAATACTAAAAATCTAATGGGCATCCACCTTTCTTGTTGATTCACACGAATACCAAGAGAAACGGGAAACAAATCTCTTGAAGACCTCAAAATTTTAATATATTCAATAATGAACTTTTCGTTTGAGTTACATCTATTTAATAGAAAAAGAAGGTAAAAATGACTAAAAATAGTAAAAATGAGATAAGCCTATAGATGGAAAGATATTCCTATTAGAATCAGTCCAGAATTGAAATTGATCGATTCAGAGTTGTAAATCTCCGGGAATTGCGAAAGCGATTATTTCCTAAAATAGCAAAATTACTATTTTCGGCCCTTAAACGAAGGAATTTCCCTAAAAAATGAGGTCATCACAGCAAAGCAGTGACTATTGACCGTTTGTGCGTTTCCATTCCAAAATGGGCCTTCGAGAGATTTTCTGACATTTGGGCCCATGATTTCTACTAGTGCCTGACCCAAAATTCTAACGAGTGGACCTACGCCGATCCAGTGCCTTCATGTATTCATCCGCAGTAATTTCCATTGCATCACCCGGATACCCAGGTCTTCAAAAAAAAATAAAAATTATATTATATCTTGGATTGTTTCTGGTTTTTGATATGTAGAGGAGAAATGGGTTTTGATTTTTGATTTTTTTATTTTTAAATAAATATTGTTTTTTCATTTAAAACTCTGCATATATATGATTTTTTTTTTTTTTTGATGATTTCTTTGAAAATTTCTTCTTCTAATTTATCACTTGGGTCTTTGGGTTTTGGTGTCCTCTCTAAGATTAAAAAGTTCTAGAATTCTACAGGAAGAACTCGATTGTTAGCAAAATTTCTGCAAAAATATTCGCACTTTGGTACATAAAGAGTTTCAATTGTTGACTTACTTGAAGTTGAATCCTTTGAAATTGTATCATATCTTGGATTGTTTCTGATTTTTGATATGTTGAGGAGAAATGGGTTTTGATTTTTTTGTTATTTTTAAATAAATATTGTTGTTTCATATAAAACTCTGCATGTATATGATTTTTTTTTTTTTTAATGATTTCTTTGAAATTTTCTTCTTCTAATTTGTCACTTGGGTCTTTGGGTTTTGGTGTCCTCTCTAATATTAAAAAGTTCTAGAATTTTGCTGGAAGACCTTATTTTTAGCAAATTTTTTGTAAAAAAATTCGCACTTTGGTACATAAGGAGTTTCAATTGTTGACGTATTTGAAGTTTAATCCTTTGAAATTGTATCATATATTGGATAGTTTCTGGTTTTTGATATGTAGAGGAGAAATGGGTTTTGATTTAAAAAAAATAATAAAATTAATATTGTTGTTTCATAGAAAACTCCGCATGTATATGATTTTTTTTTTGCTGATTTCTTTGAAAATTTCTTCTTTTAATTTGCCACTTGGGTTTGGTGTCCGCTCTAAGATTAAAAAGTTCTAGAATTCTGCTGGAAGACCTTTCTTTTTAGCAAAATTTTTGCAAAAAATTCGCGCTTTGGTACATAAAGAGTTTCAATTGTTGACTTATTTGAAGTTGAATCCTTTGAAAGTGTCATATCTTGTATTGTTTCTGGTTTTTGATATGTGGAGGAGAAATGGGTTTTGATTATTATTATTATTTTTTAAATAAATATTGTTGTTTCATATAAAACTTTGCATGTTTATAATTTTATTTTTTTTTATGATTTCTTTGAAAATTTCTTCTTCTAATTTGTCACTTGGGTCTTTGGGTTTTGGTGTCCTCTCTAAGATTAAAAAGTTCTAGAATTCTGCTGGAAGACCTTGATTCTTAGCGAAATTTATGCAAAAAATTTCACACACTGGTACATAAAGAGTTTCAATTGTTGACTTATTTGAAGTTGAATCCTTTTAAATTGTATCATATCTTTTTTTTTTTTTTTTGGTGGTGCTGGCCAGATACTTGCTTCCAATAGCAAGAGACCTGAGATCAAATCCCATCCCCTCCTTGAGGCCACCCTAGGGATTTATATCCCGTGCTGACCCGATAGGTGCAAATTTGGGGTGAGCATGTGCCCTTGGGACTAGGCGGGTGCTCTAAGAGGCCCGGATACCCAGGTCTTCAAAAAAATTAAAAAAAAAAAAAAATTGTATTATATTTTGGGTTGTTTCTGGTTTTTAATATGTAGAGGAGAAATGGGTTTTGATTTATTTTTTTTTAAAATAAATATTGTTGTTTCATATAAAACTGTGCATGTTGATGATTTGTTTTTTTTGTTGATTTCTTTGAAAATTTCTTCTTCTAATTTGCCACTTGGGTTTTTGGGTTTTGGTGTCCTCTCTAAGATTAAAAAGTTATAGAATTTTGCTGGAATACCTTGATTTTTAGCAAAATTTCTGTAAAAAAATTCGCACTCTAATACATGAAGAGTTTCAATTGTTAACTTATTTGAAGTTGAATTCTTTGAAATTGTATCATATCTTTTTTTTTTTTTTTGGTGGTGCTGGCTAGGTACTTGCTTCCAATAGCAAGAGACTTGAGATCGAATCCCATCCCCTCCTTGAGGCCACCCTAGGGTTTTATATTCCGTGCTGAACCGACCGGTGCTAATTTGGCGTGCGTGCGTGCTCGTGGGACTAGGCAGGTGTTCTAAGAGGCCCGGTGATGCAGCGCTGAACTGCAACCTTCCACTAGAACTGTTGATTTCTAAGAAGAAATACCAGAAATCTAATGGGCATCCACCTTTCTTGTTGATTTACACGAATACCAAGAGAAACGAAAAACAAAGATCTCGAAGACCTTAAAATTTCAATATATTCAATAATGAACTTTTCATTTGAGTTACATACATTAAATAGAAAAAGAAAGCAAAAATTACAAAAAATAACAAAAACGAGATAAGCCTATAGACGGAAATATATTCCTATTAGAATCAATCCAGAATCGAAATGGATCTATTCTGAGTTGTAAATTTCTTGAATTGCGAAAGAGATTATTTCCTAAAATAGCAAAATTGCTATTTTCGGCCCTTAAACGAAGGAATTTCCCTAAAAAATGCGGACCTCACGACAAAGTGGTGACTTTTGATCGTTTGGGCGTTTCCATTCCAAAATGGGCCTTCGCGGGATTTTCTAACGTTTGGGTCCATGATTTCTACTGGTGCCTGACCCAAAATTCTAACAAGTGGACAAAATTTTAACGAGTGGACCTACGCTGATCCAGGGCCTCCATATATTCATCCGTGGTAATTTGCACTGCATCACCTGGATACCCAAGTCTTCAAAAAAAAAGAAAAATTATATTATATCTTGGGTTGTTTCTGATTTTTGATATGTAGAGGAGAAATGGGTTTTGATTTTTTGTTTTTTAAAAAAATAAATATTGTTGTTACATATAAAACTCTACATAGATATGATTTTTTTTTTTTTATGATTTCTTTGAAAATTCCTTCTTCTAATTTATCACTTGGGTCTTTGGGTTTTGGTATCCTCTCTAAGATTAAAAAGTTCTAGAATTCTGCTGGAAGACCTTGATTGTTAGCAAAATTTCTGCAAAAAAATTCACACTCTGGTACATAAAGAGTTTCAATTGTAGACTTACTTGAAGTTAAATCCTTTGAAATTGTATCATATCTTGGATTGTTTCTGGTTTTTGATATGTAGAGGAGAAATGGGTTTTGATTTTTTATTTATTTTTAAATAAATATTATTGTTTCATATTAAACTCTGCATGTATATGATTTTTTTTTTTTAATGATTTCTTTGAAAATTTCTTCTTCTAATTTGTCACTTGGGTCTTTGGGTTTTGGTGCCCTCTCTAATATTAAAAAGTTCTAGAATTCTGCTGGAAGACCTTGATTTTTAGCAAAATTTTTGTAAAAAAATTTGCACTCTGGTACATAAAGAGTTTCAATTGTTGACGTATTTGAAGTTTAATCCTTCGAAATTGTATCATATATTAGAATGTTTCTGGTTTTTGATATGTAGAGAAGAAATGGGATTTGATTTTAAAAAAAAAAAAAAAAAAATTATTATTGTTGGTTCATTGAAAACTCCCCATGTATATGATTTTTTTTTTTTGTTGATTTCTTTGAAAATTTCTTCTTTTAATTTGCCACTTGGGTCTTTGCGTCTTGGTGTCCTTTCTAAGATTAAAAAGTTTTAGAATTTTGCTGGAAGACCTTTCTTTCTAGCAAAATTTTTGCAAAAAAATTCGCACTTTACTACATAAAGAGTTTCAATTGTTGACTTATTTAAAGTTGAATCCTTTGAAAGTGTATCATATCTTGGATTGTTTCTGGTTTTTGATATGTAGAGGAGAAATGGGATTTGATTATTATTATTATTTTTTAAATAAATATTGTTGTTTCATATAAAACTCTGCATGTTTATAATTTTATTTTTTTTGATGATTTCTTTGAAAGTTTCTTCTTGTAATTTGCCACTTGGGTCTTTGGGTTTTGGTGTCCTCTCTAAAATAAAAAAGTTCTAGAATTCTGCTGGAAGACCTTGATTTTTAGCAAACTTTCTGCAAAAAAATTCGCACTCTGGTACATAAAGCGTTTCAATTGTTGACTTATTTGAAGTCGAATCCTTTGAAATTGTGTCATATCTTTTTTTTGGTGGTGCTGGCTAGATACTTGCTTCCAATAGCAAGAAACCTGAGATTGAATCCCATCCCCACCTTGAGGCCACCCTAGGGATTTATATCCCATGCTGACCCGGCAGGTGCTAATTTGGGGTGCGCACGTGCCCCTGGGACTCGGCGGGTGCTCTAAAAGGCCCGGATACCTAGGTCTTCAAAAAAAAAACAAAAAAAATTATATTGTATCTTGGATTGTTTTTGTTTTTTGATATGTAGAGGAGAAACGGGTTCTGATTTTAAAAAATAATAATAATAATAAATATTGTTGTTTTATATAAAACTCTGCATGTTTATGATTTTATTTTTTTTTATGATTTCTTTGAAATTTCTTTTTCTAATTTGCCACTTGGGTCTTTTGGTTTTGGTGTCCTCTCTAAGATTAAAAAGTTCTAGAATTCTGCTAGAAGACCATGATTTTTAGCAAAATTTCTGTAAAAAAATTCGCACTCTGGTACATAAAGAGTTTCAATTGTGGACTTATTTGAAGTTGAATCCTTTGAAATTGTATCTTATCTTTCTTTTTTTTTTTTGGTGGTGCTAGCCAGGTACTTGCTTCCAATAGCAAGAGACCTGAGATCGAATCCCATCCCCTCATTGATGCCACCCTAGGGATTTTTATCCCGTGTTGACCCGACAGGTGCTAATTTGGAGTGCGCGCGTGCCCGTGGGACTAGGTGGGTGCTCTAAGAGACTTGGTGATGCAGCGTTGAACTGCAACCTTCCACTAGAGCTGTTGATTTCTAAGAAGAAATACCAAAAATCGAATGGGCATCCACTTTTCTTGTTGATTCACACGAATACCAAGAGAAACGGGAAACAAAGATCTCGAAGACCTCAAAATTTCAATATATTCAATAATGAACTTTTCGTTTGAGTTACATTCATTAAATAGAAAAAGAAAGCAAAAATTACAAAAATAGCAAAAACGAGATAAGCCTATAGACGGAAATATATTCCTATTAGAATCAATCCAAAATCGAAATGGATCGATTCTGAGTTATAAATCTCCGGGAATTGCGAAAGAGATTATTTTCTAAAATAGCAAAATTACTATTTTCAGCCCTTAAACGAAGGAATTTTCCTAAAAAACGCGGACCCCACGGCGAAGCAGTGACTATTGACCGTTTGGGCGTTTCCATTCCTGTGACAGCCCGAATTTCGGCACTCCAAAACCTGCGCCATCAGTGAAGACTATTTGCCATAAGAATTCCATGCATGCTTGATCGTAAGAAGCTCGATCTCAAGAATCTTTGAACTATTAGTCATGCCAGCAAATCTTCCTATCAGATCTCCTTCTCGGTTCTTGTAGATACCGCCTATACCAGCTCTATCCTCGACTAGTGACCCATTTGTATTCAGTTTGATGACACCATTACTAGGCTTGGTCCAGGAACCATGTTCATACGTTGGATTAACTAAGTGGTGCACATTCCATCTTGATAAAATATTGCCATCCTGAGGAGTGCAATTGAGGCACTCGACTCCTTCAATTCTCATAGAGATGTCTTCGTTAATTTGATTTTGAAGGACCTTCTTATGCAGTTGGGTAGTATCAAATATCCTTCAATTCCTTTCATTCAATACATTCCAAACGAAAGAATCAAATGCAATCTCAATTATCTTAGCCTTTTTACTGTGGCCACCAAATTTATTGATGTATTACTCTAGTTTTGTTTCACTATTATCAATGGAGTTTTTTTTTATATTTGAACTAGTAAAAACTTTTCTCCGCCTTTCATTCTTTCTCTTCTTCGTCTGTGTGTTAATCTAAAAAAATAAAAATGAATTTTTGAGATACAAAACTAATAAGAATGTCAAAGAAGTTTAAGGTGAATCATGAAAACTGAGGAGATTTGCTAACATTTTATGCGTAGGAAACTATAGCATATTTTGTAGGGCAAAATTATCTTAAAAAGCTTCAGGAGTCATTAATTGTGGTGATTCAAAATCTTACAAAGGCTAATTGTAAGATCTTAGATCGTACCTTCGTATATCATGAATCATAAAAACATAATAAGACAATAAAAGAATCTTAAGCAGTGAAAGATAAAAATTTTAAAAATATTAATTAATTGCAATAAAACCCATGACCATTTTCTTATTCTAATTACAAGTCCAACATAATTAAAAACTTAAACATTCTTAATGAAATACTAGCTGATCTTAGTCCCGTACATTTAAAAACCAATAATAATAGAAGGGGAAATAAATAACTAGGCTATGAAGCCTTTATCGCCATTCATTTCAGGTTTTTGAGCACTATGCACAGTCTCATCATCATAGACTTATATGTTGACCTCAATTAGACCTATCTCATCTGACCATCCACATCAATAAGGGGTATAAGTTTACACTTGTATGAACCAGACATGCAATCCATTAAGCATAAGATATCAATCATTGCAGTGTGAATATTTCTATATTTCATGAGTGTGTGCTTGTGGCATATTTAATATCAATAAACTGGAATGAATTGAACAGAACATTAACAGTATGTAGGGAAAATTTATCTTAAAAAGCTTGAGAAGACACTTCTTACAGTGATTTCCCATTACACATAACTATAGGTGGATGCTAACTATGAGATTTTTTCAAATGTTGAAAGGTAAAGGGTTTTTTTGTAAGTATAGACCTTCCAAGGGGGGTATTGCAAAAAAAAATCTTTTTTTATTAGTAGGTAGTTAATAAGAGTGATGAGGTTAACCTCAAGGGATAGGTGAGCTGGCCAAGTACTTGCTTCCAAAAGCAGGAGACTTGAGTTCGATTCTCCTCCCCCCTTGAGGTCACCCTAGGGATTTATATTCTGTGCTGACCTGGCATGTGCTGAATTTGGAGTATGCACGTGGCCCTGGGATTAGGCGAGTGCTCTAAGAGGCATGGATACCCAGGTTATTAAAAAAAAAAAAAAAAAAAAAAAAAAAAAAAAAAAAAAGGTGATGAGATCGTGAAGGTGTATTACCTTTATTAGGAAATGGTCGGGCCGGGACGGGGACAAGGAGGGGAAAGTGCAAGAGTGTTAGTGGCATGGCCCAATGCAATGCGATTAAAATTAATTTTTTGGTGAAAATTTATGTTAGAAATTTGACCGTTTTATTTATTACTGTTTGACTTTTTGACACAGATGCCTATATTGAAGGTGGTTTTGGTACTCTTTAAGTAGGTGTGTCTTTAATCGTAAGTGGTGTTGTAAGGAGCCGATTTTTCCCTAACATTGAATTATTGACTTTGGGTGAGAATGCAACTGTTTTGACTAATTTGACTTTAGTCAAACCTTTAATCTTTGTGATATACCTCAAATCTACTTTTTAAAATTTTCATGAGTGTGTGCCACCATACACGAGCCAAGCCCTCGAGCTCAACCCACACTTAAACTTCTCCTTTTGGGTTTATAGTTTGGTCCATACTCAAATCGAACCACCAATCTAAGTAACCTTTTAAGTTTATTCAACGGTTACTTTGAAGGATAAAATAAGAACTTTTGGCCCCCACTTGCCCTAATTTTTACTTTATATATTATATATTACCCACTGTTATTCCGACCTGCGGTTCTTAATATCACCTCCGTTTGAGAGCAAATTGAGATGACTAGTGAATCAGATTAAACTAGTGAAGTCATTTTTATCATTTTATATGTTTAAAAAATCATTAGTATTTTCATCTACCATATTTTTCATCTTGACTTATATAGTTTATTAAGGGAATACAATAGTTATCAAGCATATTTCAAGAGTTCAAATTATTATAAAAATATATTATTTTCCGTAAATTTTGTAAAAAGTTATGCACACAACTGACTTCACTCAATTGATCTAATTTCATCAAAGTTCATCATGCTACGTAAGTCTGAGAAAAATTTCAAACCCATCGCTTGACCATCAAATTAACCAACAAGGAGATACAAATCAAATGATAAGTGTCATTCAAAAGGATATCTACTAAAAAGGTACGCGATTTATATTTTGAGTTTATTTTTATAATAGAACATACTTGGCTCGAAGCTCGGCCCGAGCTAGAGCTTGGAATTTTTGAGCTCGAAGAGCCTAGAGTCAACCTCAACTCGGCTCGTTTAAGGTAGAGCTGAGCTAGAGTATGTAAGCGATCGATGCCATTGTAAAATAAAAAAATAAAAAAATTTATACAATCGATGGCATTTGTATACGATGCATGCCATCGATTAATAAATCAATGCCATTGCTAAAATTTTTTTTTTTTTAATCTGATCGATGGCGATTGTATACGATTGTCATCAATTGTGTAAATAAGCGATTGATCTTGTGAAAAATTAAATAAATAAATTTTTTTTTTATATAGTTGATGGCGACTGTATACACAGTCGCCATCGATTGTGTAAATAGTTAATGTCGATTGTTTTCACAGTCGGTGTCGATTGTGATTTTAGCATCGAAAAAAAATAATTTCAAAATAAATACCTTAGAAAGAAGAAGAAAAAATGCAAATATCAGATAACATAGATCTAGGTGTATCATCTTTTTTTTTTTTGACGGTTTAGATCTAGGTGTATCTTAGAAATAGAGCTTCCTGTTGAATCTCAATGCTGAGAAAGATCCTTGGGCAGATTACAATGAGGAAGAAGACGATGCTTTTATGCGTTAAAGAAAGGGGTAATTTTGACTTTTTATTGTGGCTAGGCTTGGAGCTGGTCGATTTGGGTAAAGGTGAAACTATAGGGTCTCTGCAGTAAAAGGTACATCTGACAGGGTCGGTAAGGTAAATTTCCCTTGATTAATCCAAGCAGAGTTCACCTAGGAACAGCTCATCATTGGCACGTCTCAGCTGAAAAGTTGTGGGAAGCGGGGGATTGGAACCATCCATTTGGTGTACTTTAATATCTATAAATATCCACACCCGTCCATAATAATGTTTAGATCGAATAGTTTGAAACCCCAACTAAGATTTTTTTTTGGCCCAAGGTACCTCCCAGTATAAACTACCACTTTGATGACTTGAATTAGTGAAAATAGTGCCGAGTGGCCTAAAAATGGGGCAGCCATGGCCCAATTTGTAAGTTGGGCAGTCATATTCCACTAACCCAAATAAATAATTTGCTGAGAAAAGAAAATTGCTCCATCCAATCCAAAAAAGAGAACATGAAACGATGAGCAAATCAAGAGGATACCACATCAAAATAGATGAAAAAGGGCGGTCCAAAGCAGTCTTATTTTTGAAAAATGACCCAAAACCGCCCCACGGCCGTTCTTTTTTTGGGCGTCTTAAATGTACAAGACGGTCCTAAATCGTCTTATATTCTATAAATAAGACTGTAGGAAATGACTGTTTTCTGCAGTCTTAATATAAGACAGTCCAAAGCCGTCTCATAATAACCACTAAAGGATGGCAACCGACCCTTTAATAATAATTTTTTTTTTAAATTTATAGGATCAAACGCTCTATTAGAGACGGTCATGAGCTGTCTTATTTATTATATCGAACAATCTTTTATGAACCGTCATATTTGAATGATGGTCGTAATAAGACGGTCTTGAATCGTCATAGTTTTTAAATTTGAAAAAAAAATAACGAAATAAGACAGTCAGACATTTTTTAAAAGTCGTAATAAAAAAATTATTTATAATTCTGGGAAGGGCCTGTACCCAAAATATCCTGCTCATCCATCGAAAAATTACAAATGAATAAAAAAAAATACTTTATAGTAAAAATCACAAATTTACCCTGCTTATCCAACGAAAATTTACCCTACCTAATGAATAGAAAACCACAAATGAGTATAATAAAAAATTTTAAAACCACAAATTTATTACACACACATATATATAAGGTAGCAAACCAATTAACCTTAGGGTTTACTAAAAAAATTACCTTGAATATCAAAACTTAGTTTTCATTCCCAGTCGGTCAACACTGAGCCATTAGATACGAAGGCCTGGCTTTTTTAGCACAAGCAAGCAAATTCGTTCTATTAGAAACCCAAGTGAAATACCTTGAGTTCGGCTGCAATGGCTAATTCATGAGACAATATCAACTTTCTTATTCTTTCTATTGGATCACGCTCTTGTACGACAACAAAAAACACCTTCGTGCTGTAGTATTTTCAAAACAGTATTTAGCATTCCAAGGGGGTTGCTCGGCAATCATCTAACATGCCTCACACCAGAGATCTCATCACGTGTGCGGTATGTGCTCCCAGGATCTGACATGGAGTACCCATGGTACCTGTGAGTGTCCATTTCAAGAATCTGGATGCCCACATCAAGAGGAGAGATGTCAGTCCCATATTTAGTTCCCTGATCGAAAGATATACATCAGGAATCAACAAACACGACGTCTATATTAATTCTGTACCATAGATAAACACGTGCAATTGAACCAACATGGTTTTTACATGATGAGACGAAAGATAATTCACAAGGCTAGGCAAACACTCGCATTTGATTAACACACATGTTCAACTTTTCACTTAATCTGACGTAAAAAAAATTAACACAGATTCCAATTTTCCACTAAGAGGGGAATGCAAAATGCCCAATTATTGTGGTCCTATATGGCTGAAATGTGAAGGAGAACATGCCTAAAAGAGTCTGGGCAAAGAGATTTTTGGCCTGACCTGACCCATTTGACAGCCTTATCAAAAGACAGGCTTCTACACTCCATTACCAATTCCTCTAGCACACCATGGCAAGATGTGAACACGAACTTCATAATGGTTTTGCCACAAATCCGATTAGGTATGGGCTCTTAGCACTGGTTGATCATTTCTGTAATATGACACACTTTATTCAATTTTATGAAAAGCATGGATGCAGCTCATGTCCCCAATCTCTACTATAAAGTGATTATCTGTTTGCATGGTGCTCTGAAATCAATCACTATAGATGGTTATATGAAAGTTACGGATAAGTTTAGCGAACCTTACAGTTGAAGTTATGTATGGATCTGAAATTTGCATGTTATTATCCCCAAACGGGTAGTCAAACTTAAGTAATGTATAGAAGTCATAATTTTTCATCAGGTAGTGTCCCACACAATGAGATCACATACAACACTTTGGCAAACATACCTACAAGCAATTCACCATTTAAGATTGTGAGATCTCTTATGGACTGTTATCATTTGCAAAACAATTCCACAACGGAGACTGACAAATTAATGATGCCAATTCACTATCTGGAAATATGCACAAAACTGATGAAAAGTGGAAGTAGCCGAAGAAAACACCATGCAAGTACAAGGAGAAAGTCTGATGAATAAATCCACAATTTTTAGGATTCTGAGGGTCTCTTTTATGGTCCATTTTTGAAAGAAAAAATTCCAAATGGGTGCTATATTAAATAAGCTAAGATACAAGGATTTAGGCCTAGCAAAATTTAATGGAAGATTACAATCTTATCATATTAAACTTCCCAAGGATCATTGGATGATCTTTAAAATTGTGGATTTATATGAGTACCCTCAGAATCCTAAAAATAATTAAATCAAGGTGAAGCCAATGGAAGCGATTGAAAATATAATAGAAGCAAGTCTGTAAGCAAGTTATTAAACAGAGTTAGTCTCCAGCATAAGGGGTTTTTAATTTTTATATGAAAGATAACAAGGTGAAGAAACACATGGAAGATAAGAATTGGAAAACGAGATTTGATAAGAATTACAGAACATGAACTTATTGGAAAAATAGTTTCCCTCCAATCCAAAATCTTTCACATATAAAGAGGAAGATGGAACACTTCATTATTAGGAGAAGGAATAAAGAAGGGGGTGCAGCCAGAAAGAATACAGAGAGGAATGAAATTGATAACACGAGATCAAAATAGAAAAAGGCCAATAATGCCTGGGATTCTGGGAACATTCATACATTGAAGAAGTGAGTGAATGACTTCAAGGAGGTGGCAATTCTTCCCTCCAAGGGCACTATTCTGCTAAGAAGTTGAAACCCATGAACTTTGATGGATAATACCATGGTCCTGCAAGTTAAATTTGAAATTGAAAAACAGGTATTCTTTGCCATTATCAGAACATAAGCACTTAATTTAACAGTTTTACTGAGTTTGATCATTGTACGGAAGTAAGTAAAAAACAAGAAACAAATCCGATCTACTATTCAGTACACCCAAATCATGTGTGAAAAATCCTCAATGAATAACACAAAATAGCTAAAACCATTTCTTGCACCAACCAAGGGGTTGGTCTGCCAATGTCAGAGTGCACAAGATCAAAGAAACCCGAGCTTATAATTGAGCTAAAGGGATCAACTGAGTGAGTTTACTTGGAGAGTACAAGCTTGGGAGCATGGCGAAGGCGACAATGTTATAATAAAATGTTTTGCTAAAGGTGAGAAGACTGGCACCCCCTCACTAGTGTCAACAGAGGGTTAAAATAACACATCATCCTGATTCCTGAAACCCACCAATTGTTGAAGAGAATATGGTTAAAAAGCAATTGAACGATTTGGTTAAATTACTAACAGATAAAGGATTCGTACAAAAACAAAGAATGACAAAGAAAATGACTACGATAAGGAGTTAGAAAAACTGTACCACTGTTAGCATCCTCTTTGATTGACCCGTCAACAATACGAACCTAATGGCCTGATTTTGTGCGGTATAATGGAAGAGAGCGAAATACACTCACCAATCATGTATTCAATAGCACCTGCATCAATAACCCAAGAAGAAGCTGAAGCTTGGTAGGCTAGCGAACTATGAGTAGGATCCAAAAAGGCCGCTTGCCCATGAAAAGTGAAAGAACTGCTCCTTAGTGAGGAACACATAATGAGATAGTGTGACGGTGTTGTTGGAATTGTCCCACATCGTTTGTGGGCAGACCCTTCTTGGGCTCTTTATATCTTGGACAAACCTCGAGTTGGGCCCGTTGAATTTCTACATGGTATCAAAGCCATTCTTTTTCCTCACGTCACCCATTTCTTGTCCACGTGATTTGGCTCAATCTCGCCAACACGTGCGGGGGCGTGTTGGGTTAGGCCCGTTGAATTTCTACAGGTCTCACCAAGAGTAGTATTCCAATAGTAATCCTTTGTGGCAATGCACTTACAGTAGTCATACTTTGCATCTTTCATTTGGCCATCAAGGCAACAACCAAGTCCACAACTACAAGGACAAGTGCACTTGACAAAGATTTCCACCTATATTAACTTCAGAATAACTTCTAGAAGCCATATAGGAAGAGCTAACACATTATACGCCAACAAGAAAAGCACCAAACGGCCTTCAACCAACAATCAATAATTTGCATACCAAATTATATAAAGGGCACTTTAGAAAAACAACCTTGAAAAACAAATGTTTTAGCAAAACAACATAACAAAAAAAGCACCAAACGGCCTTCTAACCATGTGTTGTCTACGAGTTTTATCATTTCTGGAACTAATAATTAATTGATATTATACAAAGCAACGATCTTCTTGAAACATTTCATAGAAGACAAAAAGATCTGATTCAGGTGTATATTGTATCCAAATTATCTAAAACATCATTCATCATTGGAAAGGGGTTCTATTTCAGCCAGTCTACTAGCCTTAATGTTTGTTCTTAAGTTTAAAATCATCAACCAAGTGACATTTTTTATGCTTTGATTTATCAATTGCATTTATTTAAAGTTCACATTTTTGGCATTCGGGAACCAGGTCTGAAATTAAGCGAGCAACAACAACAAAAAAAATTAAAATTAAAATTGGAACACAGAATATACAACTACCAAAAGCAGAGTAAGGTTTATGAAAATTAAAAGAACCAAAGGATAATAAAACAAAATTCAGTTAAATCTACTAACAATGTGATGCGGGACAAACGCTAAAATCCTAATTACGCAAGTTTGGGATTAACCACAAATTAAATTGAATAATGAAAATATTTGAAATCGCCCAAACACATAAAAATGTTTAAAATTTTAAATTAAACAATTAGATTAACTCAATTTAGAGTCCATATCCCGATCTAGAAAAACAGATCCGATGAAGGATTCGATATTCGCTCTAGTTTAGGGTACCAAGCGATAATCACGGTATCGTCTCTTGATTTTTCTCGGGTGAATAAATAAGGCTTGAAGGATTAAAACAAATAAAAGGGTAGATTAAAAGATTAAAACTAATAATATTTTGGGGGTTTTGAAATTTATCAAAGCAAAGAAAAAATATTACCATATGACAAATAGAGAAAAGATAGAATAAGAGGATAGAGGTCCAAGGCTTCACACCAAGGATTTTTAAGCCTTCGCACCAAGGCTGCATGCCAGCTTCACACCAAGTTACACGAGAAATGCATAAACACTCCTCAAGTTTTAAAAGATTCGCTCATTCGATCGAAAACTCTTCACAAGTTCTCTAGGGTTTGCACAAAAGTAACTCTCAAATTTTCATTAATAAAATAATTATAATAAAATTATTTACAAGCCTTTAAATAGGCAAACAAAATAAAACTCTTAATCAATCATTAAAGCTTTCTAATCTAACGGTCACAATTAATTTCACTATTAATCCACGTTTTTATTACGCGACCACTTTTAAAGGGTTAAACGATATCTGATTGGCGTGAAATTAGTCTTGTTTAAAAACTTATCGAAGTAGTTTTTCAATAAGACAAAAATCACACAATTCCGACACATATTGGTAGACTTATGACCACTTTTCCTATAATTATACAAAAAGTGACGTAATTAACAGGCATATATCTCATAAATATTTAGTGAAGGTATCTACATGTATAGAGACGCTATGCACACCACTTAAGTCTTGTTTGGTCCAGCGAAGGTATCTACATGTATGGAGACGCTATGCACAGCACTTAAGTCTTGTTTGGTCCAGCGAGCCTAGTGACTCTTTAACACAGCTTTGTATGCTCTACATATAATCTCAATTTGAAAAAACATGAAATTTTAAAATCTCATATGAAAGCTGGCATCAATTGGCTTCAGTATTGAAACAAATTGCATCTAGAGTCTTTTTTGTAACCCTAGTTTTCACAGATTAGTGAAAGACTCAGCATCACCTGTGGACGTAGGCAAATTGCCGAACCACATAAATAATGCGTTTAGGTTTCGCTTGTCGTGAATGATTTTTTTATTGCCATATTTTCTACATATTGTAAATTTATGAGCAATAAAATTAGATATAAAATTATATTTAAAATGTTGACATGCATTTTGAGGCACTGATCATCCATGGAATGTTAGAGAAACTTCTAGGCATTGCATGGTCATCGTAAACAATTTGAATCAGACTATTTAGCTTAAGTTAGGGAGGAACATTTCAAATTGTTTTGAATTTAATTTGGGATTTGTGACAGCCCGAATTTTCACAATCGGAAACCCGTGCCATCAGAATCATACTCTGGATGATCTTCGAAACAAATAAAAGAGTGTCTGCTCATCTAGCGAAAATCAGAGCAGACACAGTCCCGTAGTGGTAGATCGAGTCATCATATAAAGCTCAAAAGAAAGGAAGAGAAGTAAACACTGCGTATATGTAAATAAAAAAGAATATACATCCTCAAAAAGGAACCAAGAAGAACCACTAGTGATAGATGTCTATCACCCAAAACAATGATTACCAATAGTGGTTCCAATAGAATGTATATGAATACAAGTATAAGCTCTATAGTAAAAATATACTGTAAAGTGACCACCGGGCTCACAGATAATCCAAATATACAAGTACAGGACCCAAAACACAAAACTAATACCCAAGCTGCTAGTAAAACTTGTCAGCAAGGGTATCAGTGTCCTCCTCCTCTGCCTCAACCTCCGGCTCTGGCTGATACTCGAGATCACTCTCCGTGCCAGGAGCTCTAGCCTCAAAATCTATTATATTAAAACAGGGTGAGCTACCATTTAAGCTCAATAGAAGAAACTCAAATAATTTGTATCTAAAATTGTAAAGCATGGCTTGCAGAATATAACTCAGAGTAGATGACTAAGTCAGAGACTGCAGACAGATAAACAGATATGCAGAAAAATCATAATGCAGAACTTTTGATGAACAGAGCAAATACAGAAATATTAGAACGGACTTAATCTCAGAGTCGTCAGATGCATGCATACAGTAGTTATTTACTTAAGATCTATATACTTAAATAATTTCCGTGAATATAGCACGTGGTAGCCAGATGTGTGCCGATGGGTAATTCCGACCATCGTTGTTCAATGAATAATTATAAAAAATGCAACAATGCCTCATCTAAGGAGCGCAATTGTGCAGAGGAATTTTCAAGAAGGTGCACGGATATCCCGCCGTGCCGATCGTGGGTATCCTGCCACGTCAGGGGGATTCGTTAGATGGAACTTTAAATCAATACACATAAAGACCTCAGAATCAGATAGCAGAAATAGATGACATAAACAGATGGCAGAGCTTTCGTCATATGCAAGACATGTTTTTAAAAGACAAAAATTATATACCGATACTCAGAAAATATGCAGTCAAAATCAGATATAAGTTAAGTTGAATTTCCCCTACCTCAGAATAGATATTTCTAAGCAAATCCAAACCTTTCTAAGATGTCTTGATCTTGACCTACACCATACGTATAATACACTAAGTGTCAAAAGTGTCAGAGCAGTAACTGGCACAAAGTCCGGCCTCAAATTCCCCAGAAACCAAAACAGCAGAAAAAGGGGAATTCAATCGATCAATCCCTCTGTTTGATTGATCGGGTTCACATCTAATCGATCAATCTCATCATTGATCGATCGGATGTCTCACACCTAACCAGTCTGAATAAAGGACAACTGATCGATCAACCCCTTGGTTGATCGATCGGATTCTCAAGTTGATCGATTAATTTTCATAATTTATCGATCAAACTATCATTTTCACATCTTCTGAATAGAAGAAATTTGATCGATCAATCTATTCATTGATTGATCGGATCCTCAATTCAATCGATCAATCCTCATGTTTGATCAATCGGGTCAAAATTTTAGAAAAACATACCTCCTGTTTCATAGTGTATTTTATAAAATTTGATCGATCAATTTCACAATTCGATCGATCAATTCTCAATTGATCGATCAGTCCTTCATTACAAAACAGAGGAAAATTTGATTGATCAATCCTCTAATTGATTGATCGATTCCTCAAATTGATTGATCGGATTTCTAAGGTTAGAAATTTCAGAAAAACAGGCCTCCTGTTTTATAGCCTCCTAATAAAATTTGATCGATCAAATCCCTTATTTGATAGATCAATTCCACAGTTTGATCGATCAATTCTCAATTGATCGATCAGTTCACACCTGATCGATCACTTCTATAGTTGATCGATCAGTTTGATCGATCGAGCACATCGGGCTCTCACTCTCAAGAAAAACACCCTTCTGTTTCATAAGAAAAAATTTGATCTATCAACTCTCAAGTTTGATCTATCAGATTACAAATTGATCGATCAATTCTCAATTGATCGATCGGGTCTGACAGTTAAACAACCATTAATGGGGTTTGTTGAATTCAAATCCATTTCATCTCTAACCTTTATGATTCTCCACGAATCATTCAAGCACACCAAACACACATATTTAATGACATATAAACTATAGAAAACCCATAATAACTCACCTTTTTTATGGCGGTTCCTTGGTTCATGGCATCCTAGGACCACGAGGGTTTTCAGATTCAAATCAGAGAGTTTGTTGTTTGAGCACTTCAGCAAATCAAAGGTACAACTCCGCGCTAACGCACAGATGCATTTTACTCTCTCAAACAGATTGACGTACTCACATCCATTCACTTACGCTCTTAATCAGCGGATTGGAAATCTAGGGCTTCTCGAGCTTAGTTTCACAGAGGGTTTCTAGCAATGATTTGCAAGCAGAGGTTTTCAAAGCAAGGAAAAAGGTATTAGGTATTCCTGACTTTCCTTCTCCTATAAGCGGCAAATGGAAATATCTCATATATTTTCATTTCTTAAACATTCACTCTGGTGTTGAGCGCACACACACAACACATTTAGATGACATTCTACCCAGGTCTAAATCGGATCTTGGATTCGTATCGCAAGTGATTTATCACTTCGCACGCTCACAGATTAAAAGTATTGATATTAATATTCTTATGTTCAAAATTTTAAATTTGTCTTGATTTTCATGTCGGGCACGGATACCAAAGCAGTTAGAAGGTTCTCAGACTTTTAGGGTTGTTACAGGATTTCTATTAATTCTTCCTCCACGGCCTTAATTCTTTGGGTATTGACTTTTTTTTTTTTTAGTCACTTGATATGCTAGAAATGCCTAAGAACAAAGGATTATGACTCCACTACAATTTCCTGAGGTCTTGTTTGCAATTGCTCTTTGGAGACAAAGAGCAGCCCACTTAAAAGAGCAACTTTAAATTACTCTTTTAAAGAGACCCAAATTCAGCTCTTTCACTCTCCTAAAGACCTAAGAGCACCTACAACCAAACACAGTATCATACTAAAATGCTCTACACCAAAGCAGAGAGTTGCACTTTTCCTCCAAAGAGCAATCCCAAACACATCCTGAATATCTTGTGAAAGTGCAGTGTACGGCTCATGGCAGACAGCCGTGAGCTTGATCTCCATGCTATGAATGCTGGAACTGAGGCTATAGAAGCCCACAATAAATTGGCCACTCTTAAAGTCATTTATTTGTACGACGACATGAAGTCAAGATTCTCTTCTATCGCGTGGCTGCAAATCTTATTGAGCATAAAATCCGGTTCAACTAGTTATACCTACCATTTCCTACATGAAATCAAGGTTTTAATTTATTTAATAGCTGCAAATCTGGTTGAACGTGAAATCCATTTCAATATGTTGGACCTTACCATATCCCTTTGTAACAAATAGTTCCACCGATCTTGTTGATAACCTTAAAAATTTTCTTGTAGTTCACTACAAAAAAAACAAATTATTAGCGACAATTTTTTGAAGGCAAAAAACTGCCGCTATTAAAAAAAAACTATTAAAGACTATTAGCGGTAGTTTTTGGCTCCCGCTAATAGTCTTGTTTTTTTGTAATGGTTGCATCATAAGTAATTAATATGACTCCTAACCGACATTTAAAAACCAAATATTTAAACACCATTTCGTGTTTAAATGATTTTACACCATCAGTAATATATTTTTTACCATTGAAGTGTGATCATAATGACCAAACACGCATTTTTTTGGGGGGAAATGAATTTAAAACGCGTGTTTTTGAAAAAAACGAAGAAAAAAAAACAAGATTTACAAATTTCCCCTGTTTTTCGAAAAATAAGAGTTTTAAACTCGACTTTCTCCAAAAATACGTTTTAAAGCCCTTTTTTCGGTTTAAAACCTGTTTTAGTCAAAACATATATATTTTTTTATTTTTCATAATAATAATTATTTTTTTAACTTTGGCAATTTTCCTACTTTTTTTCCGAAATTACTGAAATTTATCATTTTTTCGTATATTTTCAGAGACATTTTATTTCTGTACCTACACTTGGTCGCTATGAGTGTGATTACCATTATGCCATGTAACCCATGCTTGGTCAAAACATATATATTTTTTATAATTATTAATATTTTTTTTAATTTTACAATTTTCCTGCTTTTTTCCCCAAAATTACTTAAATTTACGTATATTTTCGGAGGCATTTTATTCTCGTATCTATACCGGCCACAATGAGTGTGATTACCATTATAATCAAATAGCCATGCAATGTATTCAAGGAAGGTGTAATGTGCCTTGGCAATTAATTTACAAAGTAAGAACGATAAGAAGCATCCATGTTCAGTTTGACGATTGCAAATTCAATCATGTGTGGAGAGAGGTTAACAGATGTGTTGATTGGTTGGAAAATCGTGGGGCAGAGATGGATAGTATAAAAAAATGGTATGATCCTAGTAATCTCTAGAGAAGGTCTGTACAAAAACTATAATCGGTTGTAATATTTTATTCTTGTTTTTTTTATAAGAAAGGGTGGGGACCCATCAACCGCCCATGGGGCTCGTGGAAGGTGGTACACTCTAAATTTATGTTCAATCTTAACCTATTGCCAGTGTACAATAGTGATTGTAGCGTTAGTATAAGATCGTCCCCATTAAAAAGTCTGTTTTAAACAACTTTTTATTTGCCTTTAAAAAATAAAGAATGATTGTTTAAACTAAAGTGCAGAAAAAAAAAAAAATGGCAGGAAAATAAATCTAAATCCTCGTTCTTCCATATTCTAGTCGTCAACCAATCTCTTTCAGAAACTCGGATGTTAACAAAATTAAATTGTCGTTACACTAATTTGCAGTCCTCTACAATTTAGGTGTCAATTAAAAACTAGATTTCTATAGATATTTATGAAAATAAAAATACCATTATACTAAGATCCTCCAATTCAAGATTTTAGTCGCCAATTAAAATCAAGAAAAGTTGGATGTTTACAAAGCAGAAAAAATACAAAAAAATAAATCTAAATTAGAAAGCAATACAATCTAATCTAAGGTTGATCTTCTATCTCCCAATCGCAATCGCCAATTGCTCTTGAGAAACTTCGGATACTCTACTCTACTTTTTATCTTCGGATTCCCAACCTCAGTTGTCAATTGCGGTTGAGAAAGTGTGGATGTTAATTCTGGGCCTCAGACTCTCTATTTATAGATCCATAAGAGGTCGATTCACATTATTCGAATTCTAATAAAAGTAAAATTCTAAAACTAAAAGATTCCTAAAATTATGAACTTCCTAATCCTAATCTTCCTTGCTTTGAATAGTAGATGCGCCCAGGATTCTTCTTCCTAATTTCCAGCAGTAGAGATCTTTAAAATTTTCATCAATCTTCTCACATCCGTAGAGTACAAGACTTCTAATTTAAGAGCTCTTCGACTATGTGCATAGTGGTGCAACTCTCATGTGATTTTCAACAGTAACTCAAGCTTTATGATACAAAATCGAAGTTATGATTTTACTTTACTTTGAGTACGATTCCTAACTCTTGATCGATCGTTCTTTACTACGATTTCTCTAGGTTGTGAGCCTTTCTTTTGTAGAATCATAAATACGATTCTCTCTTCTTATTCTTCGACTTCACTCAGACTTCATTTACAATTTTTCTCAGCTTTATCAGGTGACTCTTCTATTACGATTTGGAGCGTAATTTCGAATGATCTTCTTTTTACTGCTTTACAAGTGTATTTTGGCGAAGATTAACATTTTGACTCTTTTC
This sequence comes from Chloranthus sessilifolius, assembly GCA_021018995.1. Lineage (NCBI taxonomy): Eukaryota > Viridiplantae > Streptophyta > Magnoliopsida > Chloranthales > Chloranthaceae > Chloranthus > Chloranthus sessilifolius. The sequence continues at coordinate 115,260,486 of CM037594.1, read as the reverse complement.
TACTTACTGATCTAAATATCTGCACATGAACATCTCATTAGTAGCAAATTGAGGTTTAGCATCACTAAGTTAAGGGTATCAAAATAATAAATTATGTGACTGATCATAAGGAAATTGCGCCACAAATTTAACTTGCAAGGAATATTTTATGACTTTTCCCTATCGAATGTGGGACTATCACAATATATGCCACAAATTTAACTTGCAACGAATATTTTATGACTTTTCCCTATCGATTGTGGGACTATCACAATTTACCCTTTCAACACTTTCAAATGAAAGGCTAAAAGGATACAAATATCACATTTATTTTCAAAGTGATATTTGACCCGTTTTATCACTCTTTTGATTTCCAAAGGAGATATTTGGAAGGCTAAAATTTAATCCTTCAAGCTTTCAAATGAAAGGCTGAAAGGATACAATATCACGTTCATTTTTGACCCGTTTTATCACATGGTGATGATAATGGTACACTCTCTTTTGATTTACAAAAGCGACCTTTATTTGCACCCATCAAATCTTTCAGAGTACCTACATCGAAAACCATTGACTGCTTTGTATCAAACTATGGTAATCATTTTCTATCCCAATCTTCCACAAATTACACTTTAGTACTCTTCAGAATCCCATCGAGTGGTCAGTCTTTTATTACATGTGGCACACACACCTCAAAAAAGTGATCATAAGAAAATCACGTGGCACACATCACAGTCAAGTGTGATTTTCAGGTCACTTTTTTAATTAGATGTGTGCCATATGGATTAAAAATCTGGCCGTCCCATGGTACAAATTTGATGTTAAGATCCATTATGTGAAAATTGGGGCAGACGACGTTCTCCACTGTCTCATTTAACCGAGCATTCAACAGTTTTTGGTCGTCGGTGGGTTCCAACTCACCAAAGCTTCAATAATGTCGGCCAATAATGCTGCAGACAATCTGCTATAAACCAGCCAAATTTATGTCTCAAGCATCCATTCCTCACTACACACCGAAAAATATGGCATCCCACTTTGGCAATAGAATTAGAAGTTTGGCTTTTGATGCTTGGTCATGGTGGTGGGAGGTGAGCAATCAGAAAGATCAACTTCCCATGGCGGCACTTGCTTTTTTCATTGCATTAGTATCGATCTCATGGTTCTACATGCTGATGAATGGAAGAGGAAAGGAGGGAAAGGAGGCACCCTTGCCGCCAGGTCCACCCGGCTTGCCTTTGGTCGGGAACCTCCCCTTCCTCGACACCCAACTACATACCCATTTGACAAAACTATCTCAGACCTACGGACCCATTATGAAACTTGGGCTAGGCAGAAAAACCTGCATCGTAATTAGCTCCCCTCTCACAGCCAAGGAAGTACTCAGAGACCACGACGCCATCTTCGCCAACCGCGACATTCCAACCGTAGCGACAGTCGTCAGCTACGGCGCCCAAGACATCATTTGGGCTCCTTACGGTCCAACATGGCAAATGCTCCGCAGAGTATGTGTGAGGGAGATGTTGAACAAGAAGAGCCTCGACTCTCTCTACGAGCTCCGCCGATGTGAGGTTTGCAGTACAATAAATTACATAAATACAAAGGCGGAGACACCCATTAATGTTGGAGAGCTAGTATTCATAACAATGCTCAATTTGATAATGAATATGTTATGGGGGGGTGTGCTCACTGGAGAAGACAGGCATAGTGTTGGTGCTGAGTTTCGTAAAGTTGTCGTCCAACTCATTGAGCTACTTCTCAAACCCGATATTTCCGACTTGTTTCCAATGCTTGCTAGGTTTGATTTACAAGGTGCAAAACGTCGAATGAAGAAGCTTCAAGTTTCGCTTGACAAAATGTACGATTCGATCATAAATGAAGGATTGGCAAAGAAAAAAGGGAATGATTTGCTACAATTTCTTTTGCTGCTTAAGGAGGAGGGAGATCCCAAAACGCCACTCACCTTGACTCACATCAAGGCTTTGTTCTTTGTAAGTGTTACGTTTATCAAAATTATAACCTACGATAGTAGTTATTTTTCCTTGGACACAATTTGTCAGATTCAATATGGCTGAGTATGACATAGCTATCTGTTAGCTCTTGTCATAGCAGAGTTCACCTGCTTTAGCAGGTTCCCATCCTCATTGCTAATATTTTGCTATCTGCTTTAGCAGGTACCCATTCTCTTTGATAATTTCTTGCATAGCAAGATTTTATGCAGGATTTACCTATTCAACAATTCTTTCCTACTCTCTACTCACACCTTGCCAGAGTAGATTTTATTTGCTCTGATAGGGAGTTAGTAGAGAACAGGGAGGTTGCTGCTAGAGCATGTAAATCCTCTTTTGCATGGAGTTAGAAAGGAGAATGAGAACCAACTAAAGCAAGTGAACTCTGCTGTGGCAGAGGCTAACAAAGAGCTATGCCATATGCAGCATATATAATCTTAGTTATTTGTTGTTTTCCAAAATCTCCAGATCCAATATGAAACAGTCAAAACTACACTAAACATCTTTCTAGCTACAAAGTGATAGAAATGCCTCTGCTTTTCACAAAGCTGAGGAAATAAAAAATATATTTAAACCATTCCTGAACTGGTTTTGAGTTACCGAGCAGTCTCTGCTGCAGCGGAAAGTTGTCATAGCAGACCTGGCCCGTTCAGTCTTCTATAAGCTCAGAAGTCTAGAATTAATAGACAGATGTAGCATAATAGAGTGTTGCAGTTAATGGTAGATCGTTTTGATCAATATTTGGCCATTTGTGAAAGATTTCGATACACCATAATTTGTTAAATTTATGAACATATTGATAAGTGTTTTAATGAAAAATCTTCATTCATAGGTCAAAATAAGTAACTTCACTTTCTACCTGGTCATGTATTAATGGCTTTAGGCTTCTAAAAGACCAACTCAGCTTTTCAACAACTGGAGGAATAGGTATATATACGCGGGGATCAATTGCTCTAAGGCCTAAAATCATCGATAGATAGAAGATCAAATGCTTCTAATTAAAATCTTTGCCCCTAACGAGCTCTAATATGTATGATTAAATTTATACATAAGCTTCTCTTGTGAAGTATGACTAATACCATGGATCAAAATATCGTCCGATATTGATACGTATCGGTTTTGGACCTCACTGATACGATACAATGGGTTTTTATCGCCCCCCTAGAAAAACAGTCAAATTATCGTTCAATGTATCGTTCGTATTGTCCGTATCGGACGATAATTTGAAATTATCGTCTGATAATTTCAAATTATCGATTTTGATGTTTTTTTTTTTTTTTTTGGGAAAAAAATCGGAGAGTATCGTCCGGAACCGATACGTATCGTCCGATACGTATCAGTTTTGGGGCTGGATGATACGTATCAAAAAAGCGAGATTTTGATCCTTACCAATACCAAATCCCTCTTGAGCCAAATCTCCGTTTCTCCAAATCGTTCTCTCACTTGGTTTGGCCCTTCCTCAAAGGAGTTGTTGAGCAAAAAATGCATAATGCCTACAGAAACGTAAACGAAATTTATCATCAACTTGATGAATAAATTTTAGAATATCTATCGAATAAATTATAATTTCAAAAATCATAAATCCATAAAGGAATCTCCTACAAATGACTATTGATTCAACAAAACGGCCCATGATAGACCTGTGATATAGACCGCCAACAGACTATTATATACTGCAATAGTCTATTATAGATCGTTGAGCTCATAGTAGAATGAATCAGTCCGCTGGGAACCGCTTTATATTGCGTCAAAGATTGCTACGAATTTCAAAACCAATTCAAGACTGTGACGACCCGACTTTTCCAATCCCTAAGGTATAGGAAAGGTCGGTTCATCAACTTATTGATTTCTTAATAAGCCGTAACAACGGAAGCCGACAGCATAAGCATAGATCTAAACAGAAGCAAAGCTAATAAAACAAGAACAAAGCTTAAAGGCTTTAACAAAAAATATCACCAAGAGGAACCAGAAAGAACCACCAGTGATGGCTAATCCAAACACCTAAACAATGGTTCCTAATGATGGTTCCTCAAGTGATATCCAAAAAGATAAAACAATAGCCTAGGGCCCAATATTCAAAAAGATTCTAATCCAAAAGTACCAAAATGACCAATCTCGATCAAGAAAGGAACTCCTCTGCTGGGGTCTCCAACTCCTCCTCAGCAATGTAGTCAGAGTTCTCCAAATCGCGATCGTCAGATCCTAAGGCAGTGTCAGCACCTGTGACGTATAGTCGGGGTATGAGCTTCATCCAAGCTCAGTAGGAAAAAAAAACTAATAACATACTTATCATAACATCAAACACATATCTTATGGCATAACGTACACAAAGTTGTTTTGAACACATGCAGAGAGGTGATTTCATAACCTTAACATACATATGCAATGCTAATGGAATCATGAACATGCTCACATTTCTATTCCGACATAATAAAGAAGAAAAACTTAAAAGTGTTTACTTAAAGTACTAGAATGAGGAACTATAGCCTCAAGCCCCCGATGGAATATCCACCATCGTCACTCACATGAGTCATTTGCACATAAATCCAAGGTCCCGTAGAGTTGGACACTTGACCGAGCATAATTACCGTTATACGGTAGGAATCACAAAGCACATATCACAAAGGGTGTACGGATTGGCCGCCGTACCGGTCACGGATATCCTGCCGCGTCAGTCACAGTTATACCGCAGCGTCGGTCGAGTATTCACATAACCTTAAATCCAAAAGTGCATACATATAGCTTATCACCGTGTGAAGCGATAATTATAATTTACATCAGAAGTCGGAACAAAGTGTGAAAGTCTCTTATACACATATCAAATGAATCTCGAAGATTCCATAAGTCTCACATGTTTCCAAGTCATATATAAACACATGCCTAATTTCTTCAAAATTATAAAGGGAAATCACATAATCGGATTGAAGAATGTATCATAACATAACACACATATTTATGAAATAATGCACATGATACCAAGTTTTCCCTACCTTAGTTTAGAGTCGAGCATATCAGAGGCAAAGTAAAAGCTCACTCAACGATCTCCAATCTTTAATCAACATTACAAACATTCATGTATACACATGTTACTGACTAATTATCATATAAGCCAAAGTTTCTAAAATTTTCTCACAGTTAGGCGAAACAGGCAAGTTTAAGGTAACGTTGACTCATGTAAAAACTTGTCCCTATTTCACCCTAATTTTTGACCTTTATAATATTTGATTCACAAATTTGTCAATTCATGAAAGTTATAGGGCTCGTTGTCTTCTTTCCAACGCCTTAAAAATTGCATCAATCCGAGTTCGGTATAAAAAGTTATGACCGAAATACCAAAGCAGTGTCGGACCAAATTCGACCCTCGAATTCAAATTCGACCATCGAATTTCCCAAAAATGCATCAGGCTTAAAAACCCAAATTCGACCCTCAAATTTCTCGGGTTCAGAACCCTTCATGTTGCTTCCTTGGTCTATTTTTCCCCTCAAATCTTGTCGGATTCGCTTTATTTTTGCACGCATACATACACTAAACTAAAACAAGATTTATTCTACAATCTAAACCATTAAAATCAAAAGAAAAACTAACCTTTTTTTGTTGATTAATCCCACAGCTTTAAGAAATAATGCCGAAGAGGGTTTTGAAGCAAAATCGTCGGATTTCTTCAACGATTGATCTCCATCTCTTCAAAACACAAACGAAGATTGTGAGATGATCGTCTCACAAGTTGCTATGAAGGTAATGGAGTGTGCGGAGCTTGTAGGTGATTGCACAATTGAAATACCGCAAGAGTTTCAAAGGTGACGATGCTCAAATAAGTTGGGTCGGTTCTCTCAACTCTCACTTCCTTTCTCTCTCTACAAAAATTTCAAATGGCAAAGCTTAGCCATTAAGCAACCAACCTCCTCTCTCTTATAACCGAATGAAAACCTAACTAAATATCAAAGATATTTAGTTGCAAATTGTATCTTCTTATCATAAGGTTGGGTTTTGGTGTTGAGCGGCACACCGCAAGTCGGTGCACGGCTTTCACACTAACTGCCCAATCACACTCTGAACTCTAATCCTTCCACACAAAGCTACCCAAATATTATTTAATGACTTATTATTAAATAAAACTATGGCGACATTGGTCATCGTGCCAGACTTGTGCATGAAATCAGTCAAACTCGGATTCAAAAATATCGGGATATTACAAAGAGTGATGTCAGTTGATCATTTAAGGTGATTTTAGTGATCTTATATTGGATCTAGAGATTTTTTAAATCACATTAATATGGAAGACTAGACTGGATATTGGATCTAACAAATTATTATCCTTTTCCCTTTTGCATCGAATTGTTTTAAAATTTGTGCAAGCATGCTTTCCACAGTTTGGTGAACTGAGATTGACTATCCATTTAGTCACTGAAATGTATCACAAACTACACGGATTTTAAGGCTAATAAATAGGATCAACCAGCTTTTAAAGGGAATAGGTAGCTAAAAGGTGCTTCACAAGCGGCCATGCATCTGATGCCCAATAAATCTAAGGACAGTGTTATATGGAGGTCAGGTTTTATGTAGACAAAGTGTAGGCAGTTGATGCACGACGCAATCGGCTGCAAGTGTGGTGGGTCTCAATTAATGTAGGTGGAGCAGGCAGTCACGTCGCGCCAAGTCAGCTGCCGGCACTTTGTCCTCAACAAATCTGTCCTTCGTTTATAATTTTCATAATCTCAACAGTCACATAAGTCTCTTGTACTTGTCCGGATCAGTCTCTCCTACCAAAAAAGAACCGGTTGAGTTAAGAACCCGACATATACGATTAGAAATTGATGTGCTCCTTTTTTAAATGAACCCGTATACACAACTGGATATTTGGGTACCTCTAAATGCGCCACGCGTTTCCTGAAAGCGCCATCATACCCATTGATTACTTCGGGTCGGATGATGGAGATCATTTTTCCCCTAGATCTTCCACACAACGGATCCTGAGAGCATAGCTCACCCACGTTTACGTAGTGCGATGCAAGCACAATAGGTTCCAGTAATGCAGGTGGGCCAATCACTTGCATCGCACCACATAAGCAGTCTGTTGTTGGTCTAGTAATTAGGATCGTTCATTATAATTTTCCTTTTAAAAAAGTACAAAGTACTTGTTGTTTACTTTTTTAGAGCATCTCTGTAAGGAGGGCTAAATTTGGATAGCTAAACACCACTTTAGCTATTGCTACAATAAAAATTACTCCACAAGATACTATTTTAGCTACTCCTTTCTTTAAAATATTATTTTTCATTCTTGTTTTATTCTTATTTTATTATTTTACTACTAGAGAAGAGAGAGAGAGAGAGAGAGAGAGAGAGAGGAGAGAGAGACAGAGAGTTATCTTTAAAAAATGTAGTATTTTAATGTTTAGCTACTGCTACAGTAATAGCTAAATTTAGCTAATTACTATAGCAAATATCTATTTTAGATATTTGAATAGAGTGCCTCTTGGAGCTCACTTTGAGGACTTTGGAGAGCTATAATAGCTGTTGGAGGGTTTTTAGCTCTCTATCGCTTTCACCACTTCCACCATTGCTATCGGGTCACCACCCACTACAAAAATAAAGAGTTTCAGCGGCACTTGCTATTAAGGCATTTTTTGGTGGCGGCAAGATTAATAGCGGCAGTTTTTGGTAGCGACAGAATTAATAGCGGCTGATTTTTTAACAAAAAACTATCACTAATAGTCTTATTTTTTGTAGTGACCACACTTACCATCACTCCCACCAACACCTCCAAACTACACCATTAATGCCACCAATGCCACCAGCTCCAGACCACGACCCTCCACCACCACCACACCACCAATAGTCTCACATCGGTTGTGGGCTGGAGGCCTTGGGTTATATATAGTCGGGGCAAACCTCTCCTTACAAGTCGGTTTTATGAGGTTGAGTGAGGCCCATGGAATTCTTCACCTACTACCTCAAAAAAATTGCCATCGCCGCCTCCACTAACTCCAACATCACCACCACCACTGCTACTACCCCACCACTACCACCACCACCACCACCACCGCACCACAAAATCTTCATAATCCATAACCACACGGTCAAGTCTTCCACCATTTCCGTTGCCAACACCAGCAATACCTCCACCACATCCCCACCATCGCCCCCCCCCCAACCACCTCCTCAAAAATATTGACACCATCACCTCCCAACCACCATTAAGATCACCTCCCCACTAGCGCCTCACCATCAACTCCACAACCACGACCACCATCATGAGCTACTACTCTCCTATATATATCATAAGTAGGTGTTTTACCAAAATAACTTATGTCGTCGTAAAGTTTAAAGTTTAGAAAGAAAATCAAAAATTGAAATAAAAGCAAGAATTTTCGATTAAACATATATATATTGTTTGTATCTCAACAACAATAACATGAACAACCAACCTCAAAAATTTATTTTAAATGAAAATGAACTCAAACCCTTGAATATTGAGACAAATATTTTCTTACTCATCCTAGCTTCTTTTATTTTAAATACCACATCTACTTTTAATGCAAATATCTAACTTCTAGGGATAATTATAGTAGGGATGAATTTATATAACTTTTTTTTGTAAATAATGCCATTAACAGAATTTTGTGTTCGCTGAAACCGACACGGCATCATCGGTGATAGAGTGGGCAATGGCCGAGATGATAGCGCATCCTGAGATAATGAAGAAGGCTCAAAAGGAATTAGAGGAAGTTGTTGGACTAAGTAACGTTGTAGAGGAGTCACACCTACCTAAATTGCATTACTTGGATGCTGTGTTGAAGGAAGTCCAACGTCTTCACCCAGTTGCCCCGTTCTTAATCCCCAGATGCCCAAGAGAGACATGTACTGTGGGCGGATACAGGGTCCCCAAAGGCTCACATATCATGGTTAATGCATGGGCAATACACCGGGACAGCTATTTGGGACAACCCCTCGGAATTCCAACCTGAGAGGTTCACTAAAGATAATAAATGGGATTATAGTGGAAATGACTTTCGTTATCTTCCGTTTGGATCGGGGAGGAGGATATGTGTTGGTGTTCCATTGGCAGAAAGGATGCTACCATATACACTGGCTTCACTCATTCATTCTTTTGATTGGTGCTTGCAACAAGGGACAAAGCTCGATTTAACAGACAAGTTTGGGATAGCTTTAAAGAAAGAGATACCCCTCGTTGCAATGCCCTACCCACGATTATTCAATCCAAATCTCTACTCTTAAAAACCAACCTTATACGGTTGAGATTATCTAATATAGAATAAAAACCTTCTATATATGGTTTCCCCTCATCTCTATCTCCTATATACCTACTTGAGATTATCTAATATAGAGATGCTACCCATCATCAATTATGTATCACTAATAAGCAAGGAATACTCTTTTTATCCGTAAAGTCAAGTCTTCATGTTTCTCTCTCTCTCTCTCTCTCTCTCTCTCTCTCTCTCTCTCTCTCTCTCTCTCTCTCTCTCTCTCTCTATATATATATATATATATATATATATATATATATATATATATATATATATTATGAACTTCATGTTTCTCTATTAAAATAGGATGTTCAGTACCTTTATTTGCAACCAAAGATTCTTTCTTCACAACTAGGGTTTACATGTGTGAAAACATTGACTGCTTTGAATCAGACGATTGATATCATTATTCATCCCAATCTCCTACAAAATAGTTATTATGATCACGAGCATGACATTAGACTGTTAGATGTTGATTTCACTGGCGTACATGTCAAATCATACCAAAACCATGTTTGATGGTACACCCGCGATCATGTTAACATTTTGGGATGTGTTCCAAGTGGATTTAAAATTTGAAGACCCCAATTTTCTCAACATCCATTATGTAGAAGATAAATAAATAAAAAAGATCTTCAAGCCATCGACGGTTTTCATACCTACTGACCTTGATTGCAAAGAAAGAATCTCTCGTTACAAATAATGGCACCTATGATATACTTTAGGGAGCCATTACTTGCACTCGATTTTCAAGTGATTGCACCGAATATAAAGAAAGACTTGGTATTTTAGGGACATGTGATATGTAAAAATGCAATATGTGCTATCTGATTTGAAGTTCATGATCAATAGATCTCTGGTACATAAAATTGGATCAAAACACGATTCTTGTCATGTGATCTACTGTAGTCAACTATTGAATTATATAATAGCCTTTGACTCCATTTAATCAAATGATGAAAATTATTTTTTGTTCTAATCTTTTCCAATTGATATCTTTAAAAAATGACCTTCAAATCAAGCAACTTAGATGGTGTTCTCACATAATAGAGGTCGCCAAACTTGCAAGTCTTTCTTTTAATTTCGGTGCAATCCGGTTGAATCACTTGAAAAGCATGTGCAAGTAATGACTCCCTATACTTTATAAGACATATTTTATAGCCGGGAGCTATTGCTTGCACTTGCTTTTTAAGTGATTGCACCGAGGTTAAAAAAGACTTTATATTTTAGGGACATGTGACATGTGAAAATGCAATCTCGATCGTCTGATTTAAAGTTTATGATCTATAGATCCTTAGTAAATAGGAATGGCATGAAATATAATCTTCATCATGATGAATAAATATAGTCAAAGGCTATTATTTGATTCAACGATTGACAACAATAGATCATATGATAAATATCGTGTTTTGCTCCAATCTTATCCACTAAGGATCTATAGATCATGAACTTTAAATCAGACAGCCTAGATTACATTTTCACAAGTCACATGTCCTTAAAATACAAAGTCTTTCTTTAACCTCGGTGCAATCACTTAAAAAGCGTGTGCAAGTAATGGCTCCCTTTATAGTCTTGTATATGCGGTTTTTTTCATTATCATTAAGCTTGCGGTTGGAGGGTCATCACCCTTAGCTGCAATTGAAAGTTAGGTAGTGGGTTTTACAGCCAAAGATTCTTCCCGCACAACTTATGGTTCCACCATTCACACTATTAACTTATGGTTCCACCATTCACACTGTTTTGACTGCCTTGAATCATGTGATAGCAGACAATTTTTGGTCTTAACCTTGCATATATTCGATCAAATCAGATGATATCAAGCAATTTTTCATCTTAACCTTGCATAAATTAGATCTTGCAATCATGGCCCACCTATCAAATGGTCATATATTGATTCAGCGTTGCGAACACAGAGCACACCATGGTACTCCATGATCACGTTCACTTTCAGAATGCATGCCACGTGTAATTATCATCTAACCGTTTGATATGTGGGCTATGATCTCAAAATCTAATATGTTAAAGATTGAGACGAAAAAAGATCATCATATGATTCAAGGCTGTCAATTGTGTGAACGATGGACCCTTCAGTTGTACCAGAAGAATCTTTAGTTGCAAAAGCCGTAACCCTTTTAAGAATATGCTACAGTTAGAAGGGCTTTTTGGAGCGATACATAGAGAATAGGGAATATGTTAGCAAAATTGAGGTGTTACGGAGGGCACAGTACCTTTGTTTTGTTGTTTTTAGGCTGTGTTTGGGTTAGCTTTATAAGAGCAGAAGGGGAATCTTTGCCTGCTCTCTGTTAGAGCAGATAAAATTTGCTAAGGATAGAACAATTTTATCACTTAAAACAGATCTCCGTCAAAGCAAATGAAGCGAGGAGCTGTGCTACCAAATGTAAAAATAGTTCTCCATTGGAGCCATGGGCAAAGAGTGAAAGGGCTGCTCTTTGCCCTGAAAGAGCTAACCCAAACACAGCCTTAAACGTGTGCACCAGATTTGAACGTGGCACATGTTTGAAAATATAGACTTTGTAATTTTTGGGATATTTGCCACATGGAACACATTTTGGGCCGTTTGATTTGAAGAACACGATAAAAAGATCCTAAGAGGAAAGATTGGCACACAACTTGATCTCTATCATTTGATTGAATTCAATCAAAGGACATCATTTGATTCAATCGTTGACTCTGATATGTCAGATGATATAGATAATGTTTCATGCCAATTTTTAGCCTCAAAGATCTTTCCAACATGGTCTTTAAATCAGACGGCCCAGAATGTGTTACATGTGGCACATATCCAAAAAATAGTGAAATCTTTCTTTTCAAGCATGTGCTATGGTGCAAATCTCGTGTGCAAGTATTATCTCCTTTGAAACAATTACTGTAACGACCTGAAATTTCTAAGCCGAAAATAACATGAAATACTAGGTCGCTAGATCATAATTTATAATCTATATACAGAATCTCTTTGACATCAATGGAAATCGAATACAAACCAAACTATAATAAATGCTGCAATGTTCACGATAAGGAGAACAAATCTAACAATACCACCGGTGACGGCTGTTTGTCACAAAAACAGTGACATTCAACAGTGTACGGAAAAGACATAGACAATTGTTCAAAGGAAATTCCTTAGGTTATACCATATACAATCACCAGTTATCTAAGGATAAAAATGTTCAGGCTGAAGATCTCTTTCGTCTCCTAGCACGAAATCAGGATCTCCTCCAAGTCCGAGTTCCTGAATACATGACTATCAATGATCAGTAGGGTGATCACAATACCACTTGCATCTTATTTACTAAATACATGACTATCAATGATCATTTTGATGTTAAAATCAAGGAATTCAAATTCAAAGAGTTTTTGATTCCATGCTCTTAATGAATTCCATCTCACTTCTTAGTTCCAATGTTTCTTATTTCATATGAGAGCTATATTAACATGAGTTTCGTTATCTTTTATATGCAGCTTCTTATGTTCATGCATGACTTAAATAATAATTTAAGAATCTCTCACGCAAGTATAGTGCTCGAGCCAGAGGCAACTGATGAGAATTCCAACCATCGTCCTTCATGAACAATTTTTCAGTATACCCAAACTCTTACGTTGTGAAGAATATTTAGGCGATTCAGAGGCCGTCGTCACAGTTCAGTAGGTGCCGAAATACAATATTCATTCAGATCAACTCTTCAAATCACATATATGTTTTAAAATATAATACTAAGTTCATAATACATAGCTAATTCAGAATTTAGATGCAATCGCCAATATTCAATGAGGGTTCAATGAGTTCCAATATTCAATGGGTTCCAATATTCAATGAGAGTTCGATGAAGTTCAATATTCGATGAGATCCAATCTTCAATAAGAGTTTAATGCATTTCCGATGTTGGATGAGTTCTAACATTCAATGGGGGTTTAATACGTTTCAATATTCAAAGGGTTCAAATTTGAATGAGAGTTCCATAATCTAAGCATGCCACATGATCAATGTACATTAAATCAATTTCAATTACGCAGTGATAGTATAACGATTGATGATTTCAACATTCTAATGCTAACAGTCAGAGCCATTTGTTACTTCGGAAATCACTAGATGACCACAAATCAAGAGATAACATTTAAGAGTTCATTGTAATTCCCCTACCTCGGGTCCTAACGTCGCAAGAAGGAAGTGAGATGATCCCAATCAACAACGACGAATTTCTTCTTCTACCTCGCACGCACAAGTGATATATCAATGACCGATTGTCTTTATGGATAGTTCAAATATACTTATTACAAAACAATCAAGAAGAACCCCAAGTAAAGGGCTGAGAAGACAAAGGTCAACATAATTCACTCGAGCGACTCATTCAAGAAAGTTTTCTGCACATTCTTCGACATCTGGCTCGAACGACAAGCGGTGTTCACTCTAGCAACTTATTCCAAAAAATTTTCTGTCAATTCGTCGACATCTCACTCGAGTGAAAACCAATCTTGCTCGAGCGACTTTTGGTCGAAAGTTTTGCCTTGTTTCTTAAGCATCCTCGCTCGATGCGAAAGTTGACTCTCTCGAGTGACTCTGTACACGTACAAAGATTAACTCCTTTTTTTCTAGTCCGAAATCCAAGTTTCAATTAATAATTAAAGTCCAACAATTATGAACTACGATATGAAATTAGAAACTAAAATCCGAATAAGGGATGGTGGTATTCACCTTTTGAAACGTGATCGACGATTCTACGATGATTTAGGCTTGAGGAGGTCGATGATCAATGCTATCATCTGTCTAATGTTTCTATCTTCTCCCTCCTTGATCTTGATGGTGGAAAGGACCATGGTGACTCTTGTGGAAAAAACACCCAAAAGATTTTAGGATGAAGTGAAGAAGAAGATTGAGGAAGAAGAGTGGTGATGGTGTATAGGCCTTTACTTCAAAGTCTAAAATAGAGATTTAAAATTTACACACCAAGTTTCAATCCTTTGACTTCTTATCTCAAACTCAAACCTCTAACAAGCAAGCTATCACCTAATTTGTGTCAATTAATGAAAGAAATAAATATAAGGGTTTTGTAAGCGGGGGCATGTATTTAACCAAAACTTTTGAAAAGTCAATGCATATATGGATTATTAGGGTATATAAAGGACATAAAAATCCGAGTCGTTACAAGTATCATATCCGAGCTATTTCATTTAGGTTAGCTTTAAGCGCGTTCTTTGAAAGCGCCTACGTCGGAACCCTTTTAAAATCATTGATTGTGTTGTATCAGATGATGAAGATCGTGTTTCACCCAGATCTTTCATAAAAAGAATCTTGAGATCACACCGCACCTATCAGACGATCAATTTTTTATTCCATATGTCACATATCCTCAAAATATGACACTAAAATCACATTTGAGCATGATGAGTGCCATTGCACATAAAGGGCATTTTTAGGGGATATGTAACATGTGGAATAAAAAACTGATTGTCTGATAGGTGCAACATGATTCAAGATCCATGATGTGGAAGATCAGGGTGAAACACTATTTTCATCATCAGAACAAAGCTACCCTTTCAGTCATCTAGTCACATAGTTATACCAAGTTCGTAGCCCAAGCCTTGGCCATCTGCCGCTAGGGCTGTCAAAGGGTTGTGTGGGCCAAAAATTTGGTTGCACAATGGGTCAAAGGTAGCTCAACCTGACTCGACCCGAAGAATTAAGGGTGCATACTTAACCCGACCCAAAACCTACCCAACTCGAACCAACCTGAAGATTGAAGGTCGGGTTGATGCTTCATCCTTCAGCCTGATTCGTGATGCTCGAACAAACCTAACAAGTCAAGTTTATGTGCCCGACCCAGCTCAAAACCAGGTCGAATGGGTTGGATATCAGGTCAACCCAAACCAAGTGGCAAAAAGGTAAGTAGGATCAATGATTAAAATTTCGGTTTCAATATCTGTTTCGGGCTTGGCCGGAACCGATAAGTTGGCAGAAAATTTAAAATTTCAGTCAAAATTTCTAATTTGGGGCTTGGCCGAAATTTCGGTCCCAAAAAAATAGTGCAACCTTTATATTATCGGCCAATAATTTAAATTATAATTGCAAATTATCGGCCGAAAATTTAAAGGTTGGTACATATCAGCCGAAATTTTCAGGTTTTCGTTTCGGGCTTTGCCGAAACTGGTACATATCGGCCCATAATTTCTTCTGTCGGGCGATATTTTGAACCATGAGTAGGATAGATTAGTTTACATAAGTTTGTTTGTACAAGACTCACACATGGTCAAAGCTCTTATATATATTCCAAATACACCTACCTAACCTGGAGCCACCTACTTTGAAATTCTCCTCTCTCACCAACCGACGTCAGCATGTGTTCTTTTAAGAGGGCCTCACTTCCTCACTATGGCGCCAAGGTACTCAATAGAAAAGCCAACTCTCAACCCTACCTAGGGGAGATATTTTCCCATGGACTCGCTTCTTCACGACACTTCATACTTCGCCATCTCTGCGAAACCTCGTTTCAGAGCTCCAGATCGAGAACCCCTAACAACTTTATCTTTCTCATCTCATATCCGGAAACAGATCTCGTTCAAGTATGTTTGTGCTTTTTTTAATTTTTTTAATTTTTTTAATGTATAACTGATTATTTTGATCCAGGGTTTTGGAATTTGGTGCCATTATAGATGATACAAGTAATTTGTTCTTTTTCTTTGAATCATACTGTTCAATTGATAATCAGAAAATGTGATTGATCGGATCTATCTAACTGTTTGATCCATTGCTTGTTTTTAGATGGTCAATAAATATGTGTGCAACGATCTAAACAGAAAAAAAAATCCCCGGATGATTATGATCTGCCAATCTGTGTGATTTCTAGGAAATGATTGATCTAGTAGGTTCTGTCACAAAATTCTCCAAATTAATCAGAATTTTGGAAAAATTCTCCGAATAGGTGATCTGCCAAACTTTTTTTGCCGAATATTTGCTTGATTCATTAACTCTCTGAGTTTTTCCCGAATTTTTTCCGAATTTGACTATTTTAAAAAAAAAATTTATTATTATGATACATGTTTTGATCGTACTTGGTCTTGTTTTTCTTCATGATTGTAAATTGTTAATACATGCAGTCTACGATTCTACGGAAGGCATTTATTCTGTTATTTAAAGGTATCGTTTTTAACTTTAAATAGGTTAACATATATTTGTTAATATTTTAATAGGTTATTATTATTTTTATAATCCCTGAAATTTTTGTTGAATCATTCCCGAATTTATCTGAACTAAACCAAGCTGACACCCCATTGAATGATTGCCGCTTCCGAGCGTGGTTACTTTGCCAGTACGTGGCAGGTTAACCGGACGGCCTGGATCATTGTATGCATAATCCAATGGTGGATAGAGTTTTGTTTTGACAAATCAAAAAGAATGTGATAAATAGCACCACAGAGTTAGTAGTTCACCTTGATTCTTCCACAATTGATGTGTTTTCTCAAAATCCGGACCGTCCAACTGATAGGCCATCTCTTGGATGGGTTGTAGGCATAAACTTCGATTGGTTTTAAGTGTCAAATTTTCTGATCAACCACCTATATTTGGACGGTCTGTTCAGCTATGGGCAGTGTGGTTCATCGTATGGTTTGAATGTGTGATCTTTGAAATCTAGCCACATTTCAAAATATGGTGTCAGACCCCATACTTACTGTTCTATGAACAGAGAGGTAGCTCACATTTGACTATTTGTCTACTACTGCCAATACTGGTATGTACCACATTTTATGAACCAGAAGAAACCTATGAACAATACTAGTTTTAAGATTATCCGATTCCTAATTCGCATCAGTTTGTACACCTGGCATAGTCACAAAAGTCGGCATTTTTCTTGAAAAAAATGCAAAAGGTCTCCGAATTAGGGTGTCCCAAATAAATTGCCAAATAATCAATTATTTGGCAAGTTGCGAATTAATTGGTGACATTTAGTTTCACTGAAATTTCTCAAATTTTACTGAATTTAATAGAGGTGAATCATGCATATGCATTGATATGGTTACATGGATTATATAATATAGATGTGCGGCATGTGCCTTTCATCGAACAGCTTAGCGCTTATTTTGTATATTAAAAACTTAATTTTTAACTTCTAATGTATTATGATATAATTTTATTATTGATTATTTATCTTTTTATCGAATTGCTTGAATTGATCCCTTACCGAGTTATTGTCTTATCCTGACTTTGTGATTAGGCCCCGGTACAAAATTGTCCAAAAGTGTTGTTGCTGCTTATATTCCTTAGGTACACATATGGTGTAAGCAGTGGCGACTGGAAAAACTAATTCCAGAGTTATGAACAAATAAACCAAATCATATGCTTTTTCGTCTCTACTAGCTTCTTCGCAAGGTCACTAATATCGTTCAAATCAAGAAACTTTTTGTTCGAGCACATATCCATAATAAACGTCTTAAGCTAACCTCTAACCGACCGATCAACTTCTGAAAATTCAAGTGGATAAAATTGTGCGAGGTGCAATAACTTTTGCTCGTCAAAAGCTAAAAATGATTCTTTTGGATTGAAGCAAGCCATACAAAGTGGCAATTCAGTATTTACTTCAGTAAAACGATTATTAAGCTCTTGAAGTTGCATGTTAATGACAGTATAGAAGAAAATAACCCGATAGTGGTGTAGATTTGTGATTTCTTTAGCTCTACGACGTGGTCGTTCATGCACTATAAAGTTCTCATTCATATTTGGAACAATAATATCCTGCTAATTACAGAATATAGAAACCTGAATGACGATAGAATCCCATTCATTATCCCTAATTTCTTATAATCTTCACTTTATTAATTCAACCAAACCATGACATTCACAATGTCTTGATCTTTTCGTTGCAATGCCTTTGATAGATCACTAGTGACTATCAAAATCTCCTTCATTACATGTAGAGTAAATGCAAAGCCAAAAATATACATGGTATCTAATAGAGAACTTGTTTTAGCTCTTTGTTGTATAAATCTTCATCGATAAACTCAAACACTTTAATCACGGTAGGGTACATGATAATGAAGTTTAGCAATGTATCTAAATGTGTGCTCTAACATATTTCACTCATCCTTTTAAGATTGGTTTCTTGATTACGACCTTTTCCAGTTGAGGTTTTGCCACTCTCAAGTGTTTTCTTCACATTTTCAGCCTGTTTTTCGTGAAGAAGATCCTTGCGTTTGCATGAGCCACCAACCATACTCAGTATAAGAGCGACCAAATCGAAGAAGGTTGCAACTGGTTTGTAATTTTGTGCAACAATGACAATTGTTAACTGAAGTTGATGTGCAAAACAATGGATATAAAATGCAGATTCATTTTCTTTCAGAAAAAGCGCTTTGAGTTCATTGAATTCACCTTGCATGTTACTTGTGACATCATATCCTTGACCATGCATTCTTGTAATACTCAAGTTATGCTTGGAAAGTCATTCTTCAAATCCTTTCTTAAGTGATATAGTCGAGGTTTCAAGAACATGTACAAATCTATGACACGCTCAACCACAAAACCTCGCCTATCTATATATCGTACTGCAACAACCATCTGATCTTTGATGGATATATCACGAGACTCATCAACTAATAGTGAGAAGAAAGCGTCTCCAAGATCATCGATGATCACTCTATAGTTTCAATTGCACATGCTTGAACAATCTCTTTCTGAATCTTAGGTGATGTTAACTGTAAATTTTCGGGAGCATTGTTTAGCACAATTCTTGTAATCTCTTCGTTATGAATGGAAAGAAAATTCAACAGTTGACGAAAGTTTCCTTTATTTATTGAATCATCTAATTCATCGTGGCCACGAAAAGCCAACCCTTGATGAAGGAGAAATCGTACGCAATCAATCGATGCATACAAACAAACTTAATAATCTAATTTTTCTTGTTCAGTATGCTTCTCGAAAACAGTCTCTATGTGTTGCATCTGATTTAAAAGATTTTCACACATCACATCTTGATGATGAGCACTATTAGGTCCTCTAACATGAGTGTTTAATTTCTCTTTCCTCTTCCAACTTCTAAAGCCTTTACTAACAAATTACTCATCACCCCCTTGTCTTCCTCTATTCGATTTAAATAGATAGCAACACAAGCAATATGCAGCATCTTTCTCTATGCTATATTTTAACCAACCACTAAACTAGTCAAACCATGTGAGATTAAACCGAAGAAACTCATTCGAAAATTTCGTTTGAGGAAAATTATGTCCTTTAGGTTGAAAAGGACACTTCTGTAAAGAAGCTCTTCTTATCTTTTCTTGTACATTAGGGTGGTAACTTGAAATCTTATGATGCATACCTGGATCTGCTGGAAGATTTGTCAAGTCAATATCTATATTTGCTCACGCTGGCACACACGTAGTTCCGCCATTTTCAATATTTCTACGTTGTGTGTGAGGTTGTACTCCATCACAAACTTCATTTTCTCTCGCAGAAGGTGACGCTAGTTCAGATGTTTTCTTAAAACATCTATGCATTACTGGGCTAACAAACAAAGGATGCAAATCAGTCTTTCATATCCTCATTGTAACGCACTCTATTTCTATCATTACGTTATATGGCATATCTATATTTCAACCCTCAACTTACCTCAAAATATCAAATTTGTCTCTTTAGGGCTTTAAGTTTAGGGATTTACGATTTAAGGAATTAGGATTTAGGACTTAGGCATGCGAGATTAAGAAAAGGGCTTTAGAAATTAGGGGATTTTAACTTTTTAAGTAAAGGGACTAACTCTCCTGACCGTCATGTAAGCACCAAAATGGTGTTTAAATGATCTTACCCCATTGATGGTTTAAGATGTAGGTGATCCGAACCATTGAAGTGATAGCTCGTAGATTGAAGTGCAACTAGCCCAAAAATTGTGTTTTAGGGAGATTTAAACCATCCGATTATTTTTTAAGTAATCTATAACAGTTCTTATTCATTTGATTAAATCAGTCTTTTCTTTTATCTGTAACCAAGCCGAGGATTAGGGGTCCTCACCTCTTTATTAAGCTCAAATAAAAGAAGGTAATTGCGACACATTGGTACACCGTATCACTTAACTCGTATCTAGTCTCCTAAGAGCAAGATTGAGATATATGGCTAAAGCTGATGAACTCAAATTTATTCCTCTTGGCTTCGACAATGTGGTAGGGATATATTAATGTCAAAACTAACATATAACCGGATAACACCGGTGTTTATAGGTTAAACTAAACCTAACACTACAAATTTACAAGTCAAAATAACATGAGATAAACTTGGGTCATCTTAGGCATTTTAACAAACATATGGTAGGGATATATTAAAAGTCATCTACATTGCCTATTAAGGAGAATAATATTAACTACTAATAAAAAGATAAAAGTCAAAATAACATGAGACAAGTCGTAGATCCTCTTAGTCATTTTAACAAACATGTGACATACATATAGTAAAAGCAAGAAGAACAATCTAGGGCTCCCAAATCAATCATAGAAGAAGAAGAAGAAGAATAGAAAGAGGAGAAGAAGAGGGAGATCTTACCAACATGACGGCGGTGGGAGTGGGCGGCGGCGTGTCACAGGGTCACTTTTTCCGTAGTGGAACCGTGTGCGGCACTTAGTGTCTCACACTAAATCAGCCTATCCCACAACCAACTATGCGGATTCCCAGATGCTTGGCCAGTTCATGCCTTACCTCGCCCCCTGTGTTAGGACTTCACCTGCGAAGCAACGCAGCAAGTTAGAGACGACGGATAGTGCGATGGACAGGGACAAGTATATTGCAAGCCCCCTTTGGGCACGAACCCGCACCGCGAGGGTGGTTGGAAATCACCCCAACAACGATGGCCGCAGTACACACGACGCGACTAGGGCAATCAAGCGCCAAGCAAGGCCCGGATGCACGAACTCAAGCCCACAAGGCTATTGTACGTGTTGGGTGGGGGACCCCCTCTAGGCTAGCACCACTTGTTAACACCAAGTCCCCCTATATAAGGGTTAAGCACCAACATAGGGGAAGGGATGGGAGGACCTCAAAGGCGTTGGTTTCACATACCACCATGGCACACGTCCTCCGCCCGTGGCACACGGTGTCATCTTCACCCCAACACGCCCCAACATCCAGCACATCTTCCCCCATGCTACCGTGACTCGGCCTTGTTGCAACCGCATCACGCCTTAAGGTCATGTGCCCTCTGGCACCAAGATGTAGTGTGCCCTCCTGGCACCACATCGCGTGCCCACATGGCACCACATCGTGTGCCCCCGGTACCAGGATAAACGAGAGGCCCTACGGCTGGCCGTGCCACGCTTCATTCCCCCGTCACTGGCGGCAGCCGGCAGGAGAGGGCGGCAGACCGGCAATGGCAGCTTGGCAGGAGAGGACTTCGGCTGGCGTCACTGGCGTCGGGTTCAGGTGGGCAAATTGCTAGAGCTGAGAGAACAAAGAGATTAGAGAGGGCGCACCGAGGGTTTAGCCGTGTAGGGTTGGGTTTTAGAGAGCAAAAAGAGAGAGAACAGAGGGTGCCCTTTTAGGTTTTTGGTTTAGGGAGGGCAATGAGATAAGTAACTTAAAAGGGTATATTAAATAAAAAATAAAAAAAATTTGGGGTTTGAGTGCGGGCACTCGGCTGTACGTGGTTCCGCCACTGGGTGTAAGCCACGGGTCTAGGCATCCAACTATATAGTTAGTATATTTTAATAATACAATGTATTTTGTAAATATTTATTCATCAATTTTTAATACACTTGTAAGAAAAATATCTGGGTATTGCTGAACGATATCTGAAATGGATCCCATATTTGTACCCATGTTGTGTCCTATTAGGCACAGGTACTCTAGTGGGAGTTGAAGGTTTCGTATCAGAGGGTGCCAGATTTACTAAGTCGTGCCATTTAATGGAAGCCGGAAATCATAGGGAATTTATGTTAAAACCATTTTTTGTCTACATTTATTAAAGTTCGTAATTTTATGGATTCCCATCATAGGTCTTGGGAGAAAGGAAGTTGCGCTCACTATTTTAAAATGGGGCCTATGATCAGAGCAGAAAGTAGCTCCAATTCGGTGCAGCTCGATATCTCGACAAGTCCAAGAGTGAACTCCCTTAAACCTTCAAAAACAATGGCTATAACTGACCATGCAACTGCACTCGTGCAAGCCGGTGTGCCCGTTATAGGGTTAGCTGCAGGCGAACCCGACTTTGACACCCCAACTGTAATTGCTGAGGTTAAATTTCTATCTGTTTGCACCCAGTGTGTTTAATTTAGCATGTGTTTAATGGGTTGCCTTTTCCCTCTGCGAAAAGTGTAGCCCATGAGGTGTTTATAAAATAAATAACTTGTTTAGTATAATATTTTCAACCTGTTGCTAAAATCCAGGCTGGGATTAATGCAATCCGTGAAGGCTACACAAGGTATACCCCAAATGCCGGTACCATGGAACTCAGGACGGCAATTTGCCATAAATTGAAAGGTTGGTTGGTCTGTTGTCCATTTGATCATATCTGCGAGTAACAAATTGCTGTGTTTTTTGAATTGTTGCCGTGACTTTTAGTGTGTAGGATTAATTGGTTTTCTTGTTGTGGCAGAGGAGAATGGACTTTCCTATTCGCCTGACCAGATTCTTGTTAGTAATGGAGCCAAACAATGTATTTTGCAAGCTGTGCTTGCAGTGTGTTCGCCGGGGGATGAGGTGAGATATCTCATACCTTTATTATTTCATATTTACTGAAGAAGGGTTTTAGCGATTAAAAAAAACAAATACTGAAGGAGGTAATGTGCATATGTTTTTTAGATTCTGTTGTTGGTTTATTGGAATCAGTTACTGTTTGTTCTTATACTTCCTTTGTTACTTTGGTTTGGAGTCATTTAAAAAAGATTGGGCTATTTTTAACCTAGTTCCCTTCGTTGCTTTGGTTTATTGCTTTAGTTACTTTTAACCTATCTCCCTTCGTTGCTTTGGTTTGGAGTCATTTAAAAAAGATTGGGCTATTTTTAACCTAGTTCCCTTCGTTGCTTTGGTTTATTGCTTTAGTTACTTTTAACCTATCTCCCTTCGTTGCTTTGGTTTGGAGTCATTTCAAAAACATTGGGTTCCACTTAGCTGAATAATCACAGAGGTTTTTGTTGTTTATTTATATATAATTGTTCCACATGCCAGGACAACCTATACGTAATTTATATTATCTTTTTAACACTTCCTTCCCAACAACTGGGGCACAAACCTCAACTGATGCAGAATTAAGACCCTGCTAAGGACCGTGAAGACCTATGTGCACATGCCCAACAAGCAAGAAGACCCAATTCTAGGGAGATTCACACATGGAAGGAGAAAAGAAGGCAGAAAACAACCTCTGTCACAACTTGCGCATTGATTATTTCCATTCTCAACTTTAGGTTCTTAAATCTTAATAGAGGTCATCCTACTCATGTAATCCCCTAATAATTTGTTAAAAGGGTAAACTTGTGAAAAAAAGGTAATTTTTGTTTTTAAAGAAGGTATATCCTTATATGCTGTGTAAAAAAAATCACGTGAGGCGTAAGCCTCGCATACACCTTATCACGCCTCAACACTAGTTGTGCCTATGTTTCAAGAGCTCTTGTCATGCTAGAGTAAGACGTCTTTCTTGATCAGTGATTCTTCACCCATTACATGAAATTTGCGTCTCATGGATCTAGATTATTTGACTGCTCGTTTTTATATGCATAAGAGTATGATGTTCACCTTATACCCCAAGGCCTTGGCAAGTTGATTTTAATTTGGCTGGTGGATACTCAAATCAGCCAAGTAGAATGACTTGATGCAAAATTGTTAAAAACAAAGAAAAACATAAAAATTGAAGACCCTGAAAAAATATGTACTTGAAGGGATTGATTTGAAAATGTTAATGCTTAATAGATTTAGCGCTGCTTTAAAAAACAGACCGAAATGCTTGTCAGACTGAAACTAGGACTGTAGCCAATCCAGAGCGGATAATTCAACTGATGGACCTTTTGCACCGACTTAATTGGGCATGCCTGATAGAAAAGAGCCCTGGTTACCATTTTTGTGACTTCTCAGCTCGTAAACTATTTCTGGCCAAAAATGGCCAGGAAAATTGTTTGAAAAAAGTTTTATTATTGTTAATTTTTTCTCTGAAAGAAAAGAAAACGATAGAGGTGGGTTTAAGGGAAGATAGAGTTGATTTTGGAGGGAGGGCTAAAGGTAGGGTGAGGTTTAGGAGAGGGTTTGGAGGTGGATTTGTGAACTGCACAAGAAACACCTTCATTATAATCTCACCTTCTGTATGAAATATAAAATAGGGTTCTTTATGCCATGAAAAGAAAGGAAAGAACTGAGCACACACAAGAACAAGCAATTTATTATGTTGTTACGTGACTCCGTCCACAGACAAAGAACTAGATGTTGAAATGTTTACAACAAGTATTATTGTTCTTAACCAAATTCTCTGGACTTGTAGATGTATCCCTAATCGCATAGCTTGTTTCACTAATTTCATACACCCAAAATTTAGTTGGGGGTGCTGCTCCTGAAACCAAAGCGGTGGTGTGCCTCCTGCACCTCGCAGATAATGGCTGATTATACAGTGGAGGAAGTGTTTGATAAAGAAATACAAGACGCCAACATACAATATGGTAAATGTTATTTTCTCCGATTTGGCAAGCCATATATGATAGCTAAGGCGGATTTAGAAATGTATATATATATATATGTGTGTGTGTGTGTGTGTGTGTAGTATACTTCTAATACTGTAGTCTGTGACTCTGTGTTGTTAGTATCATTTCCAAATAATTCATCTAATAATAGTTTCCATATTATTAGATCTATATTACTCATAATAAGGCGTGCAAAGAGTCGAAGAGTCTAACTCAGACTTGGTGCCCCCAGTGAAGAGTCTGAATAACAGTGATTTGTGTGTGTGTGTAGTATACTTCTAATACTGTAGTCTGTGACTCTGTGTTGTTAGTATCATTTCCAAATAATTCATCTAATAATAGTTTCCATATTATTATATCTATATCACTCATAATAAGGCATGCAAAGAGTCGCAGAGTCTAACTTGAACTTGGTGCCCCCAGTGAAGAGTCTGAATAACACTGATTTGTGTGTGTGTGTGTGTGTGTGTGTGTGTAGTATACTTCTAATACTGTAGTCTGTGACTCTGTGTTGTTAGTATCATTTCCAAATAATTCATCTAATAATAGTTTCCATATTATTAGATCTATATCACTCATAATAAGGTGTGCAAAGAGTCGAAGAGTCTAACTCGGACTTGGTGCCCCCAGTGAAGAGTCTGAATAACACTGATTTAGTGAGCTGTGGAGATATAAAAGAAAGTTAGCCATACAGATTTTCAGGATCTTCGCAGTGGCCAGGACCATGCCTCAAGAAGCGGAGGTTCTGAGTTCGAAGGCCACCCCTTGTTGGCCACTGGCAGGGGCTTATTCCTACTGACTGGTATATGTGATGTGTGGGTGTTGCATGTATCTGGGGGCTTAGTCGGCTACGCTAAGAGGCCGGATACCCCGTTACAAAAAAACAAAAACATAAAAGAGAATGATTTTCAGGATCTTATACTGGTTGGTGGGCGCAAAGGAGTCTTCTCAGGTCAACTGGAAACCTGTTTCATCCAATTAAAACTCTTAATTAACAAGAAGAAATTTAGTTCCTTACTATTGCTTCATGGTTTTATTGGTTGGTACGCCAAAATTAGTTTAACATAGTATCTCACATTAATTTTTGCTGCATTATCTAGGTTATAATTCCGGCTCCTTACTGGGTTAGCTACCCAGAAATGGCAAGGTTGGCTGATGCAAAGCCTGTGATTCTTCCAACACTCATATCAGCTGATTTTCTTTTGAACCCAAAAGTTCTTGCTTCCAAAATCAATGAAAAGTCAAGGCTGTTGATTCTTTGCTCCCCATCCAATCCTACTGGATCTGTTTACCCCAAGAAGTTGCTTGAGGAGATTGCCGAATTGGTAGCAAAGCATCCCAGGCTTCTGGTACGCTTTTAAAGATGAACCACCATGTCATTCTGGAAAATAAGGAGAAATGCCAGTCACATGTTAAGCTAAATCAATGGTACCTGATCAGTTCTTTTTCTTTTGCCTTTCAGGTATTATCAGATGAGATTTATGAGCACATCATATATCCGCCAGCAACACACACTAGTTTTGCTTCATTGCCTGGGATGTGGGAAAGAACTTTGACCGTGAACGGATTTTCAAAGGTAATTTAAGTGCCTTGTATGAAACATTACATCTCTCGGTCACACAGCATGTCTGCCATGTAGGAGGGTTTGTTAAAGTGCATAATACAACTATGGGTTGACATATAGACGATTATTGTGTCCTTGTAGGCTTTTGCGATGACCGGTTGGCGACTCGGATATCTTGCTGCTCCCAAACACTTCGTTACAGCATGTGGGAAGGTTCAGAGCCAGGTATCATCTTGTTAACCTCCCAGGCTGCCATCAGTGTTCAATAAGCTGGAAATTTTTTGTAATATCGAATCACTCATATATCAAATTTATGCTGTAACCACTGAGATGCATGACACAATCATTTAATATCCAAAATACTCTCAACTTTCTGAAAAAGTTTTGTTTTATCGCGGTTTTTTCAGTCGGCAATTAAATCCCGATTAAATTCGCATCTTTATTAAAAAATTCTGAATTTCACGAATAAAACACAAATGTTCCTGCTTTTAATCATTTTTCTCCATTTGCACAACTTTTCAAAATTTTCTCAAGCCGATTTATTCTCAAAACCCGACTTGGTCAATATTATTAGTGGAAATAATATGTTAATGCTATAGCAAGGCTTGTGTGGTGGAGAGGAGTTTGTTCTAGTATAAGGGTGGAGGAAGGTGTTATGGGAGTTCTGGCGAATTAGGTTGGGTGTATGCCTATCATGTATCCTAGCTTGCCCCTTGGGGTGGGGAAGCCAGCAGGCCTATTGGAACCAGTAAACTGTTGTGAAAAAAAGCTGGTTGTTTGGAAGAATAGGTGGTAGATTGACCCTATAAAATCTATTTTTTCGAGTCTCCCAATCTTTTACATGTCTATGTTTAGATCACCGGTTGCTGTGACGAAAAGATTGGAGAAAATTATCGGAGACTTCCTATGAGAAGGTGGGAGTCGAGAAAAAGTTTCACCTTGTTAATTGGGATGATTGTTGTTTTCCTAAACATGAGGGAGTTCTAAGGATCAAGAGGTAAGGGGAAATGAATAGAGCACTCCTGGTAAAATGCCTGTGGAGAATTGGGGATTAGAAAGAGAAGGAGAATCTCTAGTGGAAAGTTGTTAGGACCAAGTATGGCAGTCATGAAAATGATGGAGAGTTTAGAGATATGAGTGATAGAGGGTCGGGCTGGTGGAAAGGTGTCTGCTCGGTGATGCAGGATTTTCGTAAATGCATCAAATTTAGTCGGGGTGCTGGGGATAGGATAAGATTCTGGGATGTTGTGTGGGCTGGTGAAAGAAAATTGAACCCTTTGGTGTATCAAGTTGCAATGGATGAGAGGGCCAAGGTGGCAGAGATTTTTGAAGTAGTAAATGAGAACGTGGTCTGGAACATTCTTATGAGAAGAAACTTAAAAGGGATGATGAAACTGAGGGTCTGGTTTCTTTGCTAGCTCTCCTGAGCAAGGTATCGGTATCAGTATCAGTTATTGGTCCATCTTGGACCAATACATATCAGCCGATACGGAGACGGTATCACTGATACTGAATCGTTCATTTATTATTATTTTTTTGAAAAAAAGTAAAAAATAAAAGATAAAACAAAGAATTTGTATTGGTCAGTATCAGCTAATACTGAGACTGTATCATCCGATATGGACCCATATTGGCCCGATGCCTGTATTGGGATGGTATCGATATCAGTTCTCGGCGAAACTGATACGTATCGAGTTTTGGTACCATGCTCCCGAGTACCATCAACAAAAACAGGGCGAATAGAGACGTTAGAACATTGACCCAGAATTGCAAAGGCATATTCTCTTTGATGTCTTTCCTATCAGTTCTTGTGCAGACAGCCCTTGTTAGACATGTGTGGACGAAAATGTGGAGAATTCCTTTGCCACCAAAGGTTAAAAAAATTCGCATGGAGTGTGGGTGATGAACGGTAAGGGTGATGTACTATAAGGGTGGTGTACCATTAGGGTGGTATACCGTAAGGGTGATGTACCATAAGGGTGGTGTACTATAGGGGTGATGGTGTGGTTGAATCCTTACCATTGATCAACTGTTTGAAAGAGGGATGCATATGAGGAACCAATGTGTTATGTTTCTAGGAGGAATCTGTGATCATCTCTTGCTTCAGTGTTGGTTGGCTAGAGAAGTCTGGTGTGTGGTATTGAGCACTTTCGGCATCAGTTGGTTCTTTCAGCTGCTGTGCTCTTGTATTTTCTGTTTTTCTTTATTAATGCATTTTCGTGATCGATCAATATATATATATATATATATATATATATATATATATATATATATATATATATATATATATATATATATATATTACCAATGAAAAAGAAAAAAAAAAACATATGTAATGATACTTAAGTTTGCTGCCATAACTATTTAATGTGTTCTGTTAGCTTAAACTTTGCTTAGAGTACATTTCCTGGGTCTTAACCTTACTAATCAAAAAGGTCAATCTCGTGCGGTGAAAAAAAAAACGAAGATACGCCATCGTGAGCAATTTTGCTTGCAAAAGTTGGAAAATTGAAAAAATGAAAAAATTTAGAAGAAAAATAAGTGCAAAAAGTAGATATAATGTAAGAAATTCTATTATATAATAAGAATAAACTTCTATATGCATCGAATTTAGGTGTTACGGGATGCATAATTAATTTTTCATCAATCAAAAGAACGCTTGTATAATTTTAGTCTGGGTGTTGAATTCTTGAACATTGGGTAATTGTAGATGCAATTCAGCTGGTGGCAAACAAGAAAAAAGACAATTAAAAAAAGAAAAAGGACAACTCAGCTGTAGCTAATTCAAGTGACCGTTGTGTAATTTCAGTCCACATCAGGTGCGAGCAGCATTTCTCAGAAAGCAGGAGTTGCAGCATTAGGCATGGGATATGCTGGTGGCGAAGCTGTAGCCACCATGGTGAAAGCATTCCTGAAGCGGCGAGATTTCTTGGTCAAAAGCTTTAAACAACTGGAGGGTGTCAAGATATCAGAGCCTCAGGTACAAATAAATTTGCCTTATTATTCTATCACCTTGAGCTCCCTTTGCTAAAAGTCAAATCTCTTAAATCAAAATCCTTTGGAAACTTTTCAGGGTGCTTTTTATCTGTTCTTAGATTTCAGCTCCTATTATGGAGCAGAGGTCGACGGGTTTGGCCTTATCAAGGACTCTGAGTCTCTTTGCCGGTTTCTGTTGGATAAAGGACAGGTAATGGCAGATGATTATTTCAAGGCACACTGGTTTTCTTCATAATTAGATGGGGGCATGAAACGGAACCTGTATTGTTGGATCCTTGATCAAACATTGCAGCAATCCAATGGTGTGGTTTCATCTCTCTCGATCTCATAGGGCATAAGAATTGCTCTTGATTCAAGCCTTTCTAAGGTTGCTCTAGTTTTGAACTAAGAATAACAACTTAAATGCAGTTAGGTGATAACCTTTAATGCAGTCATAGATATAAGCTGTTGAGGTTAACAGTAAGTTCGGTGGGTCTAAATATTAATAGAACCCTTATATCGATGCTCGGCTAGTGTCGGGGTATGGGGACATTGCTGCATCACCTGTTGTAAACAGCAGGTGCTTATAAATACACAGATTTGGGTCATGACAACCCACTTTTATGCCATGTGGCGCACATGCTTGGTCAAAATCCAGGTAATCCAACTAGTAGCCCATTGTTGGCATGCATGGGCCAAATAATCAAGCCTGTAAGAGCTTTGGAGCCATCCAGTCGGTGCACTTTAATATCAAACCGCTCAAAAAATATGCACAGCCGCCCATATTAGAGTGTCTAGATCAGACAGTTCAAATCCTTGAATGAGTGTGATCTTTCTCTCTATGGTAGTTTCCAATATGAACTACCACTTTGATGACACCAATCTGTAAAGATGCAGTAATAAAATAAGAGTGGCAAAGCGGAAGCGTGATGGGCCCATAACCCCGCATGTCCCAGGAACGAAACCTTGAGGGGTTTGGTGAGAGACCTGAGTTTGGATCCCACCCTTGAGGCCACTCTAGAGATTTATTACCCATGCTGGCCTGGCGCGTGCTAACTTGGGGCACCCACTTTCCCGTGGGATTAGCCGGACACCCAAGTTATCAAAAGAAAAAGTAATTTGCCATTCATCCTTTCATATTTTGTGCCAGTTTCTTCCTCTTATTAGTTCAGCTTCCTTACTGAATCATCTACAGGTTGCGCTTGTCCCCGGAGATGCATTTGGAGATGATAACTGCATTCGTATGTCCTACGCAGCATCCCTTTCTACGCTGCAAGCCGCGATGGAGAATATAAAGAAAGCAATGGCACTTCTCACGCCTGCCGTACCGGTTTGATCAGAAGATGCTGTAAAAAGCATTATACCCTAGATGATTATGTTGTACTTTTTAGATTTAGAAATGGAACGTCAAATTTCTAATTACCATTGTATTTCTGGTGCCACGTGGCACCCCTTTCCTTTTAGGGTTCACCCCTACCTAGCACGTTTTAGATTTTTTTTTCTTTGAATAATTTTGTCACGCTGATCAACAGTGGGAATTAATGGCTAATAAGAGTTTTTAGCAGCAATTTGACACATTTTGGGACAAAAGCTGTGAATTGGCTTTAATGATCAGCACTGAGTTCATTGTTTATTCATTTATTTATTTTGGTCAATTGAGTTCATGGTTTAAATTTATGCTTATAACGTAAAAAAGAAAAAAGAAGAAAAGAAGAGTAAAAAATCGATTTATATATTTATTTATTTCAAATATTATGCAATGTCAGGATATTCTGTAGGTGGAAACGCGATTAATCAACAAAAAGAGGAGAAAAAATCAGTATTTTTCAAAAACGCGAATAAGTTGGTCATTCAAATTTATACATATATGATCAACAAAAAGAGGAGAAAAAAGAAAGTGAAATACACTGAAAAAAATCAGTATTTTTCCCCTTAATGCAAATTTGATTTTCATGGCGACTTACCCAAGGATCAAAAAATTGGATTTCGTTTCGGTTTGGTCACGACCAAAACTGAAATTTTGAACCGAAATTTTGTCCCCACAGTACATTGAGAACCGAAATTTTGGGTTAACCGAAACATTTCAGGCCGAAATTTTGAACCATGGACTAATCTCACCCTATTCACCGTGAGGTTATTGTTGTCCGTAGACCATCATAAATAAATCAAGGGAAAAAGTGTCCATTTTTCTTTTACAATGATAAACATCTGATTATAAGTTTACGTTGGTAAACTTGTAATTAAAAAAAAAATTAAGTTTACCACAAAAAAATCAAAGAGACTGTGCTAACCCTAGAGGTTGAGGTTAGCATTCCCTAATTTATATTAACTCATCATTCCCATGGGTCGGATCCAAAGCCGGGCAATATTTACTAATAGTCTCATTTCAAGTGATCCTTGGTATTTATTGATGGGCAATTCTCCAAATATGAAGGTGGAACACTGATGCCTACAAAGTAAGGCTGTCAATGGGGCTGGGCCAGGCTTTTGTATTGCCCTAGCCTTAGGCGGACCTTGGCTGGTCGGCCCTAGCCCTAGCCCTAGTGGGCTATGGATGGGTTTTTGGGCTTTCTAACATTACCATTTTTATTTATTTTTGTTAATCTAATGCTGTAAAAAATATATATGATAGTTATTATTAGATAATTTTAAATATAAATAATAAAATAAAATCTGAAATAAGGATGGTTCAATTTTAAACTATTTGCCCAAGTGTTATGTTTCAGCCATTGATTTAGTATGATGTACCCGAATGGTGGCGGCGGCGGCACTCGGGTAAGAAAGTTGTTAGACTATTGGTTCTAAAAATATAATTGTATTTGATTAAGAGAAAATCCCCTACTAAAATTGAAATTGCTAGATTTGAAGCAGTAGAAGGAGCACATGAACTTCTCTGGTCCATATGATGCTTCATTAATAGATGATTAAAGTCACATATAACTATCGGTTGGTTACATATATATCTGATTAACCACAGGCCATAAAGTGATTAATGAGGGACGTTTCTCTTTGATCTTTAATAGATAAATCTAAATTATCTATATAAAGGGATTGATGAACCCATTTGAGGAATGGACAAAATACGATAGTGCACAAGGATAAAAAATAAATTGAGAGATATGCGAATAGATCTTACCTATTTTAAGAATCATGGTCTTAGAAGCCAGATTGATCGGATGATGTAGATGAAGAGGTTTGTTCTCTTCCTTTTTTTCCTTTGACAATGCCATTCGACATAAAACACGACTTTTTTAATATAAAGGGAGGAAGCAAACGTAGAGTCTAAAATCCACAACTTCCTCCCCCACAGAGGGGGAGAATACCAATGAGCTATCGCTCATTCAGTTGGTCTCCTTTTGAATGGCTATGGACAAGTGCTTTTTTTAAAAAAAATTAATAAGAGGTAAAAATATATTAAAAACCAGTGAGCAGCTGAAAAGCTATACAAGTGGTGCTCCCGATCAAAGGGAAAAAGAGAAACAAAAGGAAAACAACGGAAAGAAACTACACAAAACTGGCTTAGAACTAGGAACCCAAAACAGCCCCTAACTAGCCAAAGTAAAAAAATCTCAGGCTTCCCCAAAACTCCTTCCTTATCTCGACCAACCCATAAACGCATGAGGTCCCTGGCCTCTTTCAGAATCAACCTCAACGCCTTCTTTTCTTGCGAAAAATTCATGCGTTCCTCTCGCGCCAAATGACCCAAAGCGCTGAAAAAAAGCCCACCTTCCAAAAACCAACGAGGGGTCCCTCCAACGGATTCCCATACCAGGCAGCAAAGAGAGAGCTCAGAAGCCCCCAAAACAGACCAAAGGATCTCAAAAGAACACCCCCCGTCTTCAACAGCCACCCAACAATGCAGGAAAAGGTGAGGGATAGATTCTTCCTTGAGCAAACACATGACACACCTATTTTGGATAGCCTTCCCCCACTTGATCAGTTGATCAATGTTCAAAACACATGGCACATCTGTCTTAAATATTGGTCTGAGTCCGATATATTTATCAGCTGATACGGATTGAGTTCTATCCAAACCAAGGCGATATATATAGGTGATATGGCTGAGGATAGAAACTGACACTATAACCGTTGACCGAGATTGCATAATATCAGCCGTTATGTCAGTTTCCCTTTTAAAAAGAAATTACAAAAGTTATATTAGCAATTAATTATGAATTAAAAAAATAAAATTGGGCTGATATATATATATATTGCCATTGTTGCGCAGTTGTCGAGCTGTACAAGCATGATTTTATCATGTACCTAACCTTGATTTTGTACATGAAGAGGAGAACACAACCCTAGATTATGACCTGATTATAATTCACTAGAAAGCCACTGACCATTTTTTTCATAAAAAATTGTCCCATATTATGCTTGGGAAACTTATAGGATGAGAAACTTAGAGAACCATGGATTAAAAAGTCTCTAATTTACCCTGGGGAAGTAGGGACATTTTAGTTCCACAACAGGGATAATTAAGAAGTCAACAAAATTGGACCTTTAAATCTCTATTACCTCTCCACCAACCTCTCCACTACCCACCACTATCACTAATACCAACAAACCGTAGGCAGACTAGATATTGGTAAGTTCCAAATGTTTAACCAAACAACAGACATATTAGTCACTAGACACTCTCCGATGTCATCGAAAATGCAAACAAAATATTCTCCAAACATATTAGTTTCCAAACAAATTTGTCTCTAGATTAAAGACTGGTTAAAAAGTCAGGATCCAAACATGTCCTAAAGAGACAAATATGTCATATTGTCATTGGCTGCATTTGGCATAGCTCTTTCTCAGCTCCTTGCGAGGGCCGAATATACTTGTTTTAGTAGTCTCCCCTTCTCCTTGTTAACTCTATGCAAAACAAGATTTACCTACTCTAGCAGCTATCTCTCTGCTAACTCCATGGCAGAGCAAATAAAATATGCTCTAACAAAGTAAGCAGAGAATAGGAGAGAACTGTTGGAGCGGGCAAATCTTGCATTGCAGGGGGTTAGCATGGAGAAGGGGAACATGCTAAAGCAGGTGTCAAGGATTTAGCAAAGAGAAAGGGAACCTGCTAAAGCAGGTAAACCCTACTCTGACAAGGAGCTAACAGAGAGCTATGTCAAACATAGCCATTCTCTCCATAGAATGTCCCTCTTGAATTGGTCACAAAGACCGGCCTCATTACTAACCATAAGATATTTTCTTGGTGTAAGGGAACACCATTTGTTCAAATATAGGGTAATACAATGTTACCAAGATAATATGGTGTTACAGATTTCAGACATAGACAATTCTTTTCACATCAACCAATATTAAAATATTGGGTTTGTAGGAGACATAAAGAAAAACAAAATCATTTTCTAACATGAGTGTAGAATGAAAAGTGGCAAACAGAGAAATCATTGTGACCAAATGCTGCATTACAAAAAGTTCGGCACATCAGTACCCCCAAATGCCTCTTCTTTTATATGCTTAGAATCCAATCCCCCATTTTCAACACCACCTACAAAAAGAATACATGAATGAACACCACAAATTTTCTAGAGAATCATTGTACCAACTTTCAAGTACAATATTCCCCTTAAATTGCAAGAAGATACAAAACAACTTGATTCTTTCGAATCGAAGTGAAAATGTATAATGGTTCTTTTTTTTTTATCGATAACAAGGAAAGTTTATTGAATCAAACCAGGAAA
This sequence comes from Chloranthus sessilifolius, assembly GCA_021018995.1. Taxonomy (NCBI): domain Eukaryota; kingdom Viridiplantae; phylum Streptophyta; class Magnoliopsida; order Chloranthales; family Chloranthaceae; genus Chloranthus; species Chloranthus sessilifolius. The sequence goes on along the minus strand of CM037594.1, from coordinate 115,225,360 downwards.
AAGTATAAAAAACAGCGAGATGCTGCAAGCAAAAGCAAAAAAAGAAACCCCGACCTTATGTGACAAAAGGAAAAAGAAAAGAAGCACTCACCCTCAAACGAACAGCCCAGCCAAGCAAAATAAGCAAGCCTCTATCAACACAATCCGAGAATCAATGCACCAAATTATCCCATTCTTCAATAGGATTAAAAGACTCTAAACTTTCTCCCAAGTGAGCCAAACAAACCCAGTAAGTGACCAGATCTTTAACTTTCTTCAACAGTATAAATAACCGATTATACTAGGTTTGGCCGATAAATAGCTGACGATATTGACCCTTCACATTTTCCTTGATTTTTCATATTACTAACTGGTTCCATTTTTAAATAGGGTAGCTCTATTCGTGTCTGCGGATTAGTGAGGGTGCCAACACCGAAAAACCATCGACTGCTGTGAATCAGACGACGGAGATCAATTTTCATCCCAACTTTCCACACATTGGATCTTGAGACCATAAGTGTACCGTCAAACGATCAGTTTTTATTCCAGGTGGAATAAATTCCTAAAAAGTGACTCAAAATATGTGGCACACATCACACTCAAACGTGATTTTAGGGTCACTTTTGGAGATCTTTGCCACGTGGAAACAAAAACTGACCGTTTGATAGCACGCCCATGATCCTGTGGAAGACTGGGATTAAAATTGATCTCCACCGTCTGATTCAAAGCAGTCAATGGTTTTTTAGCGTAAGCGCCCTCAATAATTCCATAGGTGTGAATAGAGCTACCCTTTTAAATAATCTCTATAATAATAATAAAAGAATCTGAGGAAGGGATTGTATGTATAACTATAACAATTCATGTTTTTGCAGGCTGGCCAATATGTTTAGTAAATCACCATTATAAAAAATGACCTCAACGCCCTTAGAGAACCGTTACCAGATAAAAGATAGTTGATACTTCCAAATGAAAGGAAAACAGAAAAAAATAAACGAGCAGTTTGCCAAATGGTTTATTACAAAAGAAACAAGTTTTCCGAGACAGCCACTCCAATTATTGATGAACTCCTATACTTTATCCATTTCATTCTCTAGAAGACAGTTGCTACTACATAGTAGGTTCTTAAAGTGCAAAAAAACCAACTATGAATATTACTTTGTGGTCAGTTGGGTTCGATTGGCTTGCAAAGGAGAAGAGGGAAGGGACAACTACTTTTTGGAGTGGCAAAACCTGCTTCGTACCCATTAACCCTTATGCTGGAGGTGGGATTCCCAACCATGGGTTAAAATGCCGGAAAACCAGTACGACGTCTGTCAAAAACGTGCAGACGGACGATACGCATCGAATACGATACATTGAATGTATCGTCGGTACTATATAAAAGGCGTCTGGTACTTTTAATGTACCGTATCGTCCACCTCTGATACCGATACGTATCGTCCGATACGTATCGGTATCGGACGATATTTTGATCCATGTTCCCAACCCTGGCTTCAGGTTGCTTGTCGGGGTGCGGTTGTTTGAGCATGGGATGATGGGTTCCTTGGGGTAGCTTGTCGTTCTCACTACCCTTCTGGTCTTTTGCCCTGTAACCTCTCTTTCTTTGTTGTTTAGTGAATTTCTTTGTTACCAATTCAAAAAAAAAAAAAAAAGGTAATGATATTGAATTTAATCAGTTGAGCACACCTCAAGAACCTCAGTAATGAGTGTTATCGAACACCCAAGGTTCATTCAAGAAAAGTTCACGACCATTCATCTGTATGGTTCCGGAGGTTATTTCTTCTGCACGTTTCCTGGCAGCTTCTGCTTTCTTAGCCGATGCATCAGCATCCTGCAAAACCACATAAATATCCACAATTTGTTCAAATCAAGAATATAAAGATGGGTAGAATTGGGTGATAATCTTTTTAAGGTCAATCCTTAGATTCTTATGGACAAGTGGTACAAATTTGCTTCTTAGGTTGTTTACGACCCAATCCCGGCAGCTCAGGTTGTAAGCATGTTCACATAAAATAGCTAGCAGGGCCATTGGTTATCCATGGTTGCACTCCTTATAATCTATTTGTACAAATCTATTGCAACCTTGAGGTCCCAGTTTAAATCCCAACTTGCCCATTTTTTTTTAAATATAAAAAAGTATATTTTCAAGTAAAATTATGAGCCATTTTGGTGTATTTACTAGCGATCTGCCTATCACAGGTTTTTTTTCCTAAAGATTAAAAGTGTATTAACAGAGAAAAAGGCAGTGCACTGCCAATACAAGAGAAGACCCTGAAAAAGTTTCAGATTTTGCTACATCAATTGACCTCACTTTATGCATGGGGATGGGAGAAAACTTAAATTCTCCACTCAATCCACACTAGCTTGAGTATGGCAACATCTTTAGTTTAGAATACGAACATATGCCTATATATAGGCCTAATTATGTGTATATCGGTGTTACATTTGGCAAATGTTAAAAAGGCACATCCATGGATGTTCAACTAACCAGGCAATTTAATATAGATCATCATTCATATTTAATGTAGGGTCCATACTGAAGTTCTAGAATTGGATGGTTTGGATCTTTTGATGGATATTTTCTTTGGGCTAAGTGAAGTTCACATGATATCCAACCACTTGAATGAAGCGGATTGGTTAAAAATATGTGCCATATGGAACATGGCCCAAAAGTAGGTCGTTAAGGGCGTCCATTTATTGAAGCAGGTGACCTGAGACAATCTAAAACTATCTGCATACAGAATAACAGGTGAATATTCATGATCATAGCTGTAGTATTATTGGATGCATCTACTGTCCATGCAAGATAGCACATGATTCTATCTAAGTTTATGGCGTTATCTAGGTCATTACAAGATGGTTCAAATTTGGCTTTTGCCCCATGTGAAGATGGGTTGTTGAGATGTTACTAAGAGCTATCCAGAACGAATTCAGTAGCATCCAAAAGATGACGTAAATGATCAATTTTGTGCTTGGCAATTAGACAAGGAAGATATTTGATTGCAGCATTAAGAAAATTGAAACATCAGTTTTAGTCTTTGATTCAATAGAAAATGGCATTTCGGTGAGTAATTGAAGAACTATTTCATGTACATTGTTTTGGTTCACCTGATTACCAATCAACAGTAGATTTGTTGTTTGCAAATGTACAAACTAGAGTTTTCCAAATAAGTGTGATTCAACTGTGTAACCCTGTTAAGAATTTTGGGAAGTTTGTCGCTGCTCGCTATGATATGGGCCATCTGGTTTAAGATAAATAATAGAAATTTAGAATCTTTCAAAATACTTGGAGAGTTAACTCCAATGGTGCTAAAATTCGTAAAAGACAGCATCACAGAATGGGCTGGGGAAAAAGTGGCAGATGGGCAAGCTTTGATGGACAGGATCAGGGGGCACTGGGAGGCTGTAGGGTCTGCTCGATGAATCCCTAGCATTGTTGTCATATGCAGCCGCATATGCACCTATGCGACTGCATAGGCGATCCAGACCCTCGGGATCGCATAAGCTATGCTGGCTTATGCGATCCTAACAGTATGGGATCACATTTGAAAATTTATTTATTTTCGTTTTTTGGCCTCCTTTCCCTCTATAAATAAAGGTGCACTCTTCCCTCTAAACCACAACTCAATCTTGTTATCTTCTTCCCTCCTACAGTCTTCTTTAAGCTCTCTAATTTATTTTATTTTAAGCATCTAGAATTGATCTTCTTCTTCCTCCAACTCCAAGCAAGAAGGAAAGCATCTCTTCAAGCAATAAAGGAAGGGAAGCTCTCTAAAGCTTGTAGTTTCCTACTCTCCTTCCTCCATCTCCAAGCAAGAAGGGAGGTTTGGGTATTTTTTTGTTTTTTTTTTGCATTATTAGTATATAATTTTTTCATATTTTTACAACTATTATATCATCAATATGTCTACTTCCTCGAACGATTCTTTCAGACCAAATTCTAACTATCCGGGTTGGAAGTATGGGCATTACAAAAGTCCAGCAGAGAAAAGCAAGATACAAAGTACCTTTTATCCCTATGTTAGCATAGATGGAAGAAGGTAATGATTAAGATGATGATGGCAATGCTAGTGATGATGATGATGATGCCAGAGGTGGAGGAGACAAGTGCCACAATGAGTTAGAGACCAATGTGTAGAGTTCATGGTCAGAGGACAATACCACAATTAGAATGTCATATTTATTATTATTTTTTTTGGTTTTACTATATTTAATGTTTTCATATTTTTTAAGAAATTTCCTAATTTTTTAAATATTTATATATATAAATAAATAAAATAGCTCACTGTGCTGAGCAACCGAACAGCCGATTATGCAAATCGCATATGCAGTCAGGCACAAGGATCGCATACAACTGCTTAAGTGGTTTGACAACAATGATCCCTAGTAAGCATGTTTATCCTCCAGGATTCAGGGTTTTGGTGGGGTATTTGTTTTGTTGGGGCTTGCCCAACATCTTTCTGTTGGCCTGGTCTCAGTTTTGGTTTTGTTTGTTTGTTTTGGGTCTTGTTCGTTTTATGTTCTAGCATCTCGTTGAAACATAGGTATGTACCTTTTCTTCCTTTCTTTCCAATTAAATTCCCATTTACCGATCTGGGAATAAAAAAACAAAAACATCCCTTTCCATTGATTTTTATAAATCATGTTAATAGCTACATGAGGACTTGGCTTGTATAGTTTCTCATTTGACTATATCCATGTCTTTATTATTATTATGAGAGAAGGCCAAACGTCACTCTCTTTTTTTTAAATGACTGAAATGTCATATAGTGTCTTATTATTAGGTTTCACTACTAATGTTGAAACAAAATAAATAGGTGGGCATGCTCTCTCTCTCCCTCTCTCTCTCTAAACCCACTAGTTTAAACAATACAAATTAATAAACAAAAATGAAGACCCATACCAAATTGTATTGCTTTTTCCTTTGCTTATTTAAGATTAGGGGAGCGAGTGCGAGGGAAGGGAGAAGAAGCGTTTGAAGACTCAGCCATGCAAGGACGCGGAGATATAGCAAGTAAGAAACAAACTTCACCCTTTATGACTTGACAATAACAGGCTGCAACTCTAATAGAAGCAAATGCCTGGATTCCACAAATGATTAGATGACTAAAATGAAGGCCGAAATGGATGCCATGCAAAGAGAATTTGAAGCCCTTTCCTTTCTTTGCAAGCCAAGCAACCTCCAAGATGTGGTGTTTTTTGGCTCAATTTGTACATTCTCGCCCGAACGAGCAGAACATGGTAGCATTTGGTTCTCTCAGGTCGCCTGAGCAACAATGGAACTTGCCCGAGCGAGGTAGACAAAAGCAGGAAACTGCTCACTTGACGCTTGGGCGAGGTTAGTGGTTTCCCGAGCGAGTTCGCACCGCCCAATTGAGTTAGGGTTTCGGATTTGACAGTGTTACTTGGTTTAGAAGTTTATTTTTGGGGCTTCTATATAAGGGGAAAACTCTTGGATGAATTAGGATTTTGAGATTGGTTTGTAAAGCTTTGGAAAACCTATCTAGGGCTTTTGGCGATCTCTTGTGCATATGAGTTAGAGAGAACTTTGGGGTTTGCTTTGGACATGACCTTACTATTTGTGCTTGGATCTTTGGGATTCTCTTGTGTCGAGCAAGATTGGAGAACACGATCTCCATTGTTTGTAGCCTTTCAGCATCTTCTTCTTGATAGTGGAAACACTTTTTTTGACTGCCCGTGGACGTAGGCCTTGTCTGAACCACGTAAATCTTGTTCATGTGGGTGTGATTTCTCTCTTTCTCTATTTCGTGTTTATATTTGTTATTTGATGATTGTCTTCTCCACACGTGAAAGACATTAACGAAATTGAACGTGTAAAGGCTTTTTAGGAGTGTTTGCACAACACAAGGTTGGCCCGTCTACATCTTGACCATCAGGCTAAGCCAAAGATTTCAAGGCATGCCAAGATAGAACGAAATCTGCCTTCACTCATATATAACATTTTAACCAAGTGTTGAACACATGCCTGGAATGAGGGAATTTGGGTCTTTTCCTCAAACCATTCCAAGGGTGCTATTGGAAGCCCAATTAAACAGGTCGGGCCCTTTGCATATGAAGCCTAGCGGACCTCTATTAATGGGTGAGAATAATAGTCTTTCTACTCACTTAACGTGTGGGATTCAGCTGAAAGGAATGGAGGCTGCCTCAGCGAGGTAGGAAGTTGGTGATGGCTAAAGAAGCAACAATAGGGATTTTACTCTAGAGGACCTCATATCGAATGAGGATGTCATAAAAAATTTAAGATCAAATGATAGAGCAGAGCAGGTGATGATGGGAAGGAAGTGGGAGAGTAGCGAACTCTCTTGTTGATCAGGTCAGCTCCCAGAAGATGATCGAGGGTCAGATGAATAATGAGAGCATGGCTTCTGTGCAATGCGCAAAGTCATCTTTTGATACTCTTCAAGGTATGGTGGCCATGGATGTGGCTAGTCTATGTAGACGGGTTGGGTTTTCTTTTGAAGGGCCCTCAGATGAGTTAAAGGCTCCCCTCTTACAGATGGAAAAACAAGAAATTATTAGTGAAGTGTCGTCAATCCCAAAAGTGAGGTAGGGGTAACGAGAATCTTGAGCTTAAGAGGCTCAAATGTTTGGTGAACTATGATAATGAAAGGGGCAAGGGTTGGAAAGAGTAAGAGATGGTTGTGGCTGAGGAGTTTTCTTGTTGTTGGTTATGGCTCTACAGTTATGAGCAGTTTGGATATAAGCATAGGCCAGAGATTTGTCTCTGTGCTGTTTAAAAATTTTGATGGGTGCATGTGGGCTATGTCGGTTCCGAATGACCCCCAACACAGGCAGGCCTTCTGGAATGAAGTTCTTAGGGGTGATTAAGTATTGAGAGCGGCCATGGGTGGTGGAGGAGACTTAGTCTGGAGTGAGCAGGACTACGCGAAGCTTGAGGGGTTTCTCCAACTTTACGGCTGATGGAAACTTGATTGATCTGCCTATGAGTGGCCTCAAATCACATGGTCTAATAGGCAGGAAAGATTGGTGCAGTGTAGGCTTGATGCTCTGTGTGTACGGTGGATTGAGAGGATTATTATCCAAGTTTGCGGCTCGAGGGGCTGCCAAATACTTAAAGATATATAAATAAATAAATAAATCATTAACTACTAGTTATTGCTTTATTTAAGTGTTGGAAAGTCATGTACGAAACAAGTTGAATTAAAGAAAGTGAAGGCCAAGGAGACCAACCACGCTCTATCGTGATTCTTCTTCTTCTTATTCTTCATTTATTTTTATTTATCAATCATTTGCATGTCAAATTTTAAGAAATTATCGATACAAGATTGGGAGTCGTATCAATTGGTATCAGAGCATATCATCCTCATAGAAACAATGGTAATCAATTTAGAGTTGGCACAAGAAGTACAAAGAATGCATAAGAGCCTGGACATTGTAATGAGCAACTTGAGCAGATCACGTCAACAATGCAAGAAATCCAAGAAGAAATAGGATCAATTAGAAACCATTTACGATCAACTAGCTCACCACTTGATCGTGAAAAAAGATTTTAGAGGGGTGATCACAAATCATACAAAGGGAGAAGAGGTCAAGGATAAAATATCAACATACCTTCTCTCTCTTAGACTTGAATTTAAAAAATTCGATGGTGAAGATCTGACCGAATGGATATTCAATGCAGAACACTTCCAACAACTCAATCACATACCAGACGAACAAATGGTGAACCTAGTCGCGACCCATTTGACAAGGAATGTCATATCACGGTCACAGTTTAAATCCTGATTTTTAGGTACTTACCGTCCAACAGCAAAACTGATATGTATCAGTTCCGGATGATACATTGGGATGTATCGGTCAATACATTGGGATGTATAGGCTAATCCATACCAATACTTGCAAAAATATGTCAGTCGATACATACTGATACATACAAAAATATATGGGTCGATGCATTCAGTGTGGTCCGAAATGCCTACTTATCAGGCGAAATGTATCGCTTTGTCAGGAATTTGGAACCATGACCATGGTACCAATATGCACGAAAGGGTGTTGGGGAAATGACATGGCATCAGTTTACTCATGCACTGGAGGCACACTGTCAAAGATGCAACAAACATCAACTATACGAGAATACCAAACACAATGCGTTTAGCCAATTTAATATCCCGCCTACCAAAGTTATTCCTAATTAGTTGTTTTGTCTCAAGATTGAGGGAGGACATCAAGATAGTTAAGACGATGTGGCAAGGTTATGGCAAAGAGGTTATTATGGCGTAGCCATGGCGAGACTATTTACCTTTTTTTTATATTTTAATAATATTTATTTTTATATATTAATATTAATATTTTTTTTTTACTTTTTTAATTTTTATATTTTTTATAGAGGACAAAAAAATTCAGCTAATTAACCAAGCATAAATAAATAGCAAGAAATAGAGAGAAAAAATTAATTATAAAATATAAAACATCAATAAAATCACAACATGAGCAAGTATAAATAAAATATAGATATGAAATATCAACCAATATAGAAAGATTAAAATATATGAAATATTCAAGTACATGACACATACTGTAGTGTCGTGATAGAGGTTGCAAGAAATCTATAAAAAAAAGTTTAGTGATTGCGGAGGTGAATATCTTGAGTTTGTGAAGGTGCAAATAAAAAAAACAAAGCCAACTAAGAGAGAGAGAGAAGGGGATAAGAGAGGTACTGCACTGAGAAAGAAATGAGAGAGAAAGCGGCTGTGAAAGAAAGGGGATGCGAAAGAAAGGAGTTGCGAGAGAGAAAGGGACTGAGATTGCGAGAGAGAATGAGGTTGCGAATGAGAAAGGGGCTGAGAGAGACAATAGAGATTAAAAAAAAAAATAGCATACTTGTATTTTTTTTATTGGGGACAATGTGAGACAAAGACACACAAGAGAAAGAGAGACGCTGGAGAGAATAACTATGTAAGAGAGTGAGAAGACGAGAAAGATGAGATTTAGTCTCCAAATCCTAAATAACTCTTATATGTAAGTGATAACTTAGAAAATATAAGTTATAAGTTATAGCTATAACTTATAAATTATAAGTTATAAGTATTATAACTTATAAGTTAATTTATAAGTGTTGTAACTTTTAGTTTATAAAATTAAAACTTATTATTATATTACTTATTATAATCTAAGCTATTATATTAATTTTATCAATAGCGCCAATTGCGATGCCATACAACATGGCATCGCCATTTCACCATTGCCGTCATTTCTACTCATATGGCAAATCCTATCGCCATTCACCATGGCGTCGCCTTGACTACAATAGAAGACATACATTTGAAGGTTAAACTTTTCCAACCAACCACACTTACTCAAGCTTTTCAAACGGTCCGTCTTCATGAAGAAGCAAACACAAATCAGCATCATGATTGTCGATCAACTACCACAAACTCCTTAAATATGTCTTTTTTTTTATAACCCTTAAATATGTCATCATCACTACAGGGAGATGGATTACCTCTCCTCAAATGGTTGACGCCTGAAGAACTATAAGAACAACGAAAAAGAAGATTGTTCTACAACTGCGATGAAAGATTCTCTCTGGGACACATGCAAGGCGCAATTAGCGAGTTGACGCAATAAAGTTTGATCATCCTAGTAAAAAAGATGGCGATACAAAGAACCAAAAATGGGATACATTAGTTGATCCACCTTAAGAGCAAGGTCAAACTCAAGTAGGATGAATGGTGTGCACCCTCATGTCATATCATTGTGCCACATGTTCACCATGTGCTGTGTGTATCACGTATTCACGTTTCATGTGATAACTCAATTAGGCGCCAATTAGCATATGTAGGTAGTCATTAGAAAGTTATTATTTATAAGTTGAATGTATTAGTGGGTAGCTAATAAATCACTAACTACTAGTTAATGTTTTATTTAAGTGTCTGAAAGTCATGTACGAATAGGGATGCAAGTTCAGTGTACCGAACTGAACCCGAATTTTCGGTGTTCGGTTCGGTACACTCCAAACCGAAGCCAAAACCAATTCGGTTCGGTTTTTTTTTTTGTTGTTTCCTAAAACCGCAAACCGAAACTGATTCGGTTCAGTTCGGTGTAGGTAAAATACCTACTTTTTTAGTTTTTTAATGTATTTTTTTCAGTTTTTTCAGTTTTTTCGGTTTACTCAACCTACCCCTCGGTTTTTGGTTTCGAGCCACCCAAATTGAAACCGAACCGAATTGGGGTTCAGTTCGGTTTGAATCGGTTTTCGGTGCGGTTCGGGAACCTCCGTTTCAGTGTTCGGTTCAAAACTTGCATCCCTATGTACGAAACAAGTTATATTTAAGAAAGTTAAGGCGTAGGAGCAACCACCCTCCATCCTGATTATTCTTTTTTCTCATTCTTCAGTTTATTTTTATTTATCAATCATTTGCATGTCAAATTTTGAGTAATTTCGATATGAGATTGGCAGTCATATGAAAAATAAAAAATAAAAGATTGATTTTTTCACACGCCCTCGGAAATTTCCGACAACCCATTAATATTTAATCACCAGAATCCCAAAAACCTCCACGCTTGAGGGGTAAATGTGGGAAAAAAAGACCCTCATCAGATTAATAAATCGCAAACTGATTTGCACATAGAACATCTAAATTGAAACAGAAAAAATAGATAATTTCCTTCTACGCTCTCCTATAATATTCAATCATCAGAATCTAAAAAAACTTCAAATATAAAGGGTAAAAGTGGAGGAAAAAAAAGACCTAAACTGAGGAAAAAAAAGACCTAAGAAGAAGAAGAAGAAGAAGAAGAAGAGAGAGACCTTACGACGCTTCCATGAGAGGAACTGGGATGAAGAAATGGGCTTGGGCCTCTCTCCACAGCCCACTTCCACTTTTTCTTTTTCTTGCTCTTCTTCGGCCCCCATTAGAGTTTATTTTTTTTTTAGCTTCTGTGACTCATGTCAAAATAGAACACTAACACCCTTTTTCTCTCTTTTATCGAGCAACGTCTCTGTCCTATGTTCATTTAATTGAACATCAGACCTGCACGGATCTTTATCATCTCGTATTCCGCTTTGAGGCTAACCTAAGCATTTTCTATGAAAATTGAGTTTCCCATAAAAAACGACGTTTTCTACGAAAAGTAAACCTCACCAAAAAAAAGTTATTTTTTAAAGTAGAGGGAAAGAATTAGTGATGCAGTTACTTTCTGTGAAACTCAAAAACAAAGGAAATTGCTTTTCTGCTCAGAAAAGATACATTTTCTATATAACTCAAAAGGGCATTGGTCAGTCTTTCTAGGTAGAATTGGATTTCTACACCTACCCCATCTACTGCCCTTGAAAATAGGAGAATCTTGATTGCACGTCATGCTATAAAAAGTGAAAATAAAAAAAGTCAAGACTCTCCGATTTCCAAGGCCAATAGATGGGAGAGGATTGGAAATCTGATTTTGCCTGATAGGACCTAACCATTCCCCTAACTCAAAAACAGGTTTTCCCAAATAAGAAATTTCTAATGAAGCCACAGAAAATGGGGTGCTCAGATTGTAAATATTTTACGGGAAAATGACAGAAACACTTGAACAAGGCCAACGGGTTAGACAACCTCAAGGAGTTAGGTGAGCTTGCAAGGCACCTGCCTCCAAAAGCAGGAGACCTGAGTTCGAATCCCCTCCCCCCTTAGGCCACTCTAGGGATTTATATCCTGTACTGACTCGACATGTGCTGAATTTGGGGTGCGCATGTGCCTCTAGGATTAGGCGGGGATGCTCTAAGAGACTAGGATACGCAGGTTATCAAAAAAAAATAAGGCCAATGGGTCAGACCCAAATTTTAGTTGCCCAATAGAAAAATGGTAATGCCCGACCTGACCTGACCCGATAGAGCACCCGACCCAATAAAATACACGTTTGGTTTTATACAAAGAATATCATATCGGGGCCGGTTGACGTGAAGGTGGGATTGGATGTTTCTTGCTTGACAGACCTCATGAGTCAAGTTTACATGCCCGATTTGGTAAAATATCGGGTCTGGTCGGGTTGGCCTAGCCTAACCCATTGACAACCATAACCTAGGACTCGAGTCTCTTACTATCATTTAAATACCAAATTGTTGTTTAAATGATCTTATCCTATAATGGTTTTAAATGATCCATACCGCCAAGTAATATATCATACCTTTTGGTTTCGGTGGGGAAAACTTATAATTTCTGGTGTAGAATGTACTGTATGGAAAATTTCGGTCTTGGTCCCCACCGAAATTGAAACAAAATCTGATTTTTTTATCCTTGGATCATACATTGAAAGACAATGTGCCCAAAATCACACTCCTCATAGATTTTAAGCATCCTATTGGGTGCACTCTAATATCAGCTGTTATTCTTATTTTTTAATGACTAATATTAAAGTTCACCAAACCGGTGGTTCAAATCCACCAAATTGGGCCAGCACAGCTCATTGAAACCCCCTACTAATCAAATTGAAATCTTATTTTGGAACTCATTAAGATTTCTATGTGAATCATTATATCTTAGAGTCTGCCTTGGGATATAACCCATCACTAACCAGTGTAGTCAGCAAATTCTCCAAAACTTTGAAATATTCGTGAATAAATCGCGAATTTACAGTTCTACGAATTAATCACGGATTTTTGAAAATTTCATATGTTTGTGAAAATTTATGAATTTTTCATGTTTTTTATTTTTTTTTTGTTCAATTTTTTCTGAATTTTTCCTAAACCCGTCGAATTTTGCCAAATTTTAACCTTATCGAATTATTGTCAAACTCTCAATCACTGATAAGTAGCAGAATGCACGTGCCATACACGTGAACATCCTATGTACATGAACAAGAGAAAAAGACTTGGAAGAGAGTTTTCCGGGAACGTTAGAGAGATTTTTGAAATTTTAGGAAAGATTTCTAAAGGGCCCCTAAGTATAAAAGCATTCTTGTCATTTTAAAAAGACCAATCTTTTCGCCTGTTGGCCTCACCCGACGCAACTCCCCTTCTCGCAATTTTTATTTTTTCCCTTTCTATTTCGTCAATTTCCCACCATTCTTTCCAGCATGATGCAAATTGGGCGGACCGTCGAAATGACAGGAAGTCAACTGATGGTTACAACATCAAGATAGAGCCAAATCTCTTCTCGCTCTACTACTGAATCTGAATATGGTGCCCTCCTCCATGTGGTAGCAGAGAAGAAGTTGATACTTTTTGCTCAAAATCTCTGACTCTTTAGTGTGGTAATGTGGGGGCCAATCCCACACAAAAACATCTAAAAGTTGAGTTCCATTTTGTGTGGGGCAAAAGTAGCAAAAGGGTATAAGGTGATCTAGATAAACGCTAGAGAAAAACAGAAAAAGTAAAACGAAGATGTAGATAAACCCCATGTTGCCGATGGAACATTTTGTGAAAAGGGTCTGAAAGGGGAGAAATAGGGACTCAACATGCAATTCATCTTTTAATTCCAAAAGCTTAAGATGCCTTGTTGAAAAGAGAATCCCTCTATATTTCCTTTTTGAGTTGGCTGTTACTATATGGGAGCCTATTAGTAGGTAGGCAACTGTAGATTTAGGCCACCACAATAGGTAAGTGTGCTCTACAATGTAAGTTAAAAACATCTCAAAGAATCTTATAGATACTGTGAGATTGAGAAGTTTATACACTTCGTATGGTTTAAATATCCGCCATATCCGATAAGATATATGCACAAGTCAAATATCAGTCCATAGCGGTTGTATGGGTGATCGGTTTTAAAGTGTACCCTTGCAAGTGCACAAGTTCGATTGTAGCACGGTGAAATTAAGGGTGTCGAACCCACAGGGAAGCGCAAAATTAGATTAATTTTAAAGAGATTTCAAAGACCCAAGGAAGTACCAAGGGTGAGAGATTTCATTGTCAAGATTTACCACTACATAATGCAATAATCAAAAGAACTAAATCAAGCTATGCACGGATGAACTATGATTAAGAAATTAACAATGATGAAATGATCAAGGAGTTGCTAACCCTAGATTTATAACTTTTCTACAATCAACCACACAATTTCATGTTAAATCATTATACCATCATTTAACTACAAGAAAAACGAATCGATGAAAATGCAATTATTGATTCGGCATACCCTATCCGAACACTATGACGCATCCAATCACGGCATGCATCATGCGAAAGGCATAGCGATCTCAAAAAATCACAACCGTAAGAATCAATCGCACGGCATCCTATATCGATCTACAAGATCGATCTAGGTGGAATAATTCGTTTATTGTCGCCGATCACACGGTCGACGGCTATAAACGAGTATTCGATGATAACACAATGAAGCACACACTAAAAGCCGTACGATTCAATAATTCTAACAAGAAATTGTAAGCTTAAAAGTAAGTTAGTTACTCATCTAGGGTCGCTTCCTCCTTGAACGAGGGTTTAGCCGCTCATCCTTGATCCACACGCACAATGTAAATCAAAGCCATCACAAAATTGCTCTTTATTTATCAACCGCTTGATCTTTTGGAGAAGATCACAACCTTACGACTTTTATCTAAATACAAAACTAAAAATAACAAAGAAAAAATTGCTAAAGGCCCTAAGAAAGTCTACCGAGCAAAAGTCCTCCCAAAACCCTAAACATCCTGTTGTTTAAATAGGGCCCGGGCTAAAATTATTCCATATCCGAATCAATAGATTGAATTTTGAAATCAATCGATTGAATTTCGAATTCAATCGATTGAATTCAAAATTCGAATTTTGAGGGTTATTAGCATTCCCAAAATCAATCTATTGAATTTAAGGAATTCAATCGATTGATTTTGGAAATCAATCTATTGAATTTCCAAATTCAATCTATTGATTTTGGCGGCTCATTTAATTTCCAAAATCAATCTATTGAATTTAAGGAATTCAATCGATTGATTTTCTAAAATCAATCTATTGATTTTGGTGGCTCATTTGCATTCCCGAAATCAATCTATTGATTTTTTTGGAAATCAATCTATTGATTTTGGAAATCAATCTATTGATTTTTGGGCAACTTTTTAAACTCAATCGATTGAGTTTCAAATCTCAATCGATTGAAATGACATGTGACATATTTAACTCTCGAAACTGTGGCTAGACCAATCAGTCTTTTCACGGATTTCTTTACCGGCTCCATGGTCCAAAGTTCATATAGTCCCTTAATTTTATTCACTTAAGCTCTTTCAACATCCCACGGTCCGTAACACCTGAAACCACTAAAACTATACAACAGCCGTTAGAATGCCTTCATTGGATAGCTAAATGTTAGTATTTAGGGTACGAAATATAGTCATATTACGATCACACCCCCAAACCTACACTTTGCTAGTCCTCGAGCAAAGAGAATGATAAATATGTCAAGACAAATTAAACTAACATCCTAACAAAAATTAAATGCCACTTTCGTAGGGAGTACGATTGCATTTAGCATATGCAATAAGCCTTTAAACCTCTAGGTGATCCCTAGGGGAGGAGTTGTGTCTCCTGAAGGTTTTCAGTGAAGATACCTACAAACTTTAAAAAAAACAGTTTTCAAAATCATCGATAGAAGAGTTTTCAAAAATCGGTTTATATAATATATATACCTTTAAAATCAAAAACCAATAATTATTTCAGCATGCAAAAGTTCATTCTCAAATACCAATGGCATGATAATTCCACTGTTGTTTATTCCAATTACCCCAATGCTCTGATTTTTAGGCCAATTTTTTTATTTATGCCTAGAATGTCGTGTGCACATGTGCCAATGCTTAAATCATTTCATTGCTGGATTAATCCAAATCGGGAATCATCGGATCCAAAGTTTCGACTCAATCCTCACCTTAGGTATACACTTAAAACAAAATCGCTCCGATAAATGATTTACTTTTCGCACACATGTGAGAGAGTTATAATACAAACAAAAGGTCTCACATGATATAAGAAAGACGGTGCATCAAAGAATTAAAAGAAATCTCATGATGAAAGATATTTGTATCTTAAACATGCTATACCAACCACCATAGTCATTGCATCATCACTCTCCACAAGGCATTTACCAACCGAGATCAGATCACGAAGGTCTTTTCTATGGTTGTAATGGGGCTCGGGTGAAGGTTATGAAAGAAAGGGAAAATTGGATTCAAATTTCTCTGAGAAACTAGAAAAAGAAATACAATTTAATTTTCTAACTTTCCACTCATTCTTTCTCGAATTTTTCAGAATTTCTCTTTCTTTTCAACCTTTTTTTCTTCTTTTCATTTTTTTTTATTTTTTAAAATTTTATGCACATATTTTTCTGCCATATGCTCCTTGCAAGTATTATCGGCATGACTCTCCACTTTCTCTCTTGTTCTTGTCCCTCTTTCCTAATTTCTCAGAGATTGAAAGGTAAAGTTTTGTATTCTCTTTTTTTTTTTTTTTTTTTTTCAAACTAGTGTGGGGTATGGTTAATATAGCTTCACAAAAAAAAAAAAAAATTTCAATCAAGGCTCAAAAGGGGGTGCAACAAGGAAAATCAATATAAGGTGGGGCATTTTAGGCAGAAACGAGCCAATGATGGCCTTTGATCATATCCTTTCACGATGGTAATGATGCCTATTTGTCTTGAGTTTAAATGCAATGAGTTTTAGCGCAATGATATAAAGCATGCGAAATAAACAAACCGAGATAAAATGTATGAGATTTCAACAATTAAGCACGAATTTCAAAGATACTCCGAATTTATTTTAGCACTCATCAAGAATGAGGACAAAGTTCTAAATCTCACGGGTTTAGTCTTTCTTAGGATCCTAGAATTCCAAATTTGGACTAATCTTTTAATTTCCAGATTCAAGCATGGCGAAGTGCAAAAAAAAATTTCTAGGCATAAAATTCAAATTAATCTTTAAATATTCACAATGGAATTAATTATCCTAAACAACAACAATTTTATCATGGCATAAATATTTGAAAATTAAAATTTTATATGCATCAGTGATTAAAGTTTGAAAACTAATAAAAAATAAACAACGATGATTTTTTATATTTTTTATTATTTTTTATTTTTTTATTTTTTAGTATTGAAGGTGCATATAAAATGTGGTCAAACATATACTGCAAAAGTTAAAAATTATGAACCACGCATTTGAGCACACCACCCCCAAACCTGATGTTTCCAATGTCCTCGTTGGATTGTTGCAGGACCCCCAAACCTGTTTTTTTTTTTTTTTTTTTTTTTTTTTTTTTTTTTTTTTTACTATCCTAATGCAACAATGAACGAAAAATAAAAACAAAGTTACAATAACAAACAAGTTTTAAACCCTAACACCGTTCTAGAGACGAAACTAAAATCCTAAAGCTAAAACAGAAATCAATCCCTCATTCATCGTTGCTTGTCATTCCGGGTTTCGATTTTGGAAATGCATAACGCCACATCTCCTCAGTGAGTCCGACCGCGCCGGGTGGTGGTATTGGGGCTTGAGGCGGTGATGTTGGTGGGTCATTTTCAACTTCAATGGATCGAGTAAAATGTGGGCGTGGTGAGTTTATGATCATGTATTCCAATGCTGAAATCGGCGAAGTCGATTGTGGAGATACCAAGTCAAGATCAATGATCTCCTGATTTGATAAATCGAGCGATTGGTGTGGCGAATCCCGACGCGACTTTTTCCTTGCTGGTTCAGCAAGGCGTTTGGTTGCGGAACGTGTGCGGTATCGGATTGAGTCCATGGATCGAAGCTGGGGATAACAAATTCTAAGAAACCGAGGGATTGTTTTCAAAAAAAAAAAAGTAGAGCTACGTACTTCTTAAATAAGTGAAAACCAAAAACTATCCTAAAAATAACTAAGCTAAGATTGGAAATTTTGGGACTGATTTTCGGATGGTTCAGAAATAGCATCAGTCAATCGATTGGAATGTGAAAATCAATCGATTGACTGAGTGCAGAAGGAAATTTGTGCTGGCTTTGAAAAGAATTTTCCTTTTAAAGGTCATATCGAAATTTGCGCCAAATCATCAAATTGGAGGAAACCTTCAATATTTAAATCGATTAAAACCAATTTGTGTACTAGGTGACTTTCCAATTGAGTGGTCTCTTTCCAATTGAGTTGCCAACTCAATCGATTGAAGATAGCCTAAAAGACCAGCCTTTTTGCATTAAAAAAAACTTGTCAATCGATTGAATAATCAATTAACTAACAATTACAAAAAAAAAAAAAAGTTCATATTTTCCATTAAGCTATAACATATGATTACATCCACACGATCTTTCACACTATCACAAAAACATGATTATATTATCCATCAAATGAAAGGAAGTAAAATCCTACGATCACTTAAAATGCATCTACCACAGTCATCACAAAACAGAAATAGACGAAAATAACATCATCAACCTCACATCATCACAAAATCCACATAAATCAGTTCCAACAGATCAATCTTCATTATTGTCATCGTCGTTACCCTCTCTGTCCATTGCCGCTCGCGCACGTGCAATGAAGTCATCCGCTTCTCTCGGGAATGATTCCCGAGCAATTTGGGTTAAGAGAGAGCCTTGATATCGCAACATCTGATCCACACCATCGATAGTCAAATAGAACCTATCCATGCGCGCCTCGAGGCGTGTGATTGTTGCCTCGGTATTGAACTCACGGGCTTCATCAGGACGAGGTCTACGAATACCGCCATGCTGGCGTTGCCCCGGGTTTGGAGTTTGAGATGGACCCCCGACTGGGACGTTTCGCCCGAAAAGAGCATTCATACTCTTGGTCCATACGTTTCTTCCATATTGATAAAATTGCATGTCGCCAATGTCTTCATCACAGTAGATCGGGCATTGCAGGTGGTCGAGAAGATGCATTACGCGGGGGAAAGTACAACAAGAGGGACTCACGTCGACGTATCAACGTTCTGATGTCATTATGGCATCGATACATTGCCTCAAGCATCAATTTCGGGGCATTTAACCAGGTATTTGTGTAAACGGCGTACAATGCCGCCACCCGGTCGCCGGTTCTCTCGCTCTTAGTCCCGTGAGGCAGTAAATTTGTGGACATGACAATATCCCAGAATAGAACATCACGAGGCAAAGCCGAACGCTTTGTAGCTTGGCCCGACCCTCGCCTACCCCCACACATGTTAGCAATCATCTCGTCTTGACAGAGGTTTAATTGAGGCCCGATTTGATGATTTGGAGGTCGGTTCATGAGGAAGTGAAAGGCCTCGGCTAGATCTGATGCTTGAATCCGATAGTACCAATTATCGATCCTTACTTTAATGCAATCAACTCCGATCGATCGTCCGGAATCCATTCCATGTTACGATAAAATAATCGGACAATGCGAGTTGATACATCGATGGGGCGGTGCTAATAACATTTCAAGATGAACGCTTGATGTATGCAATGGAATGAGCGACTTGAGGATACGGAACTCCGTGAGATCGAAAAATTTTCAATCAAAATTTCACGATCAACATATTCTTGATTGGTACATCTTTTGGAACATTGATTTGGGCGTGGAAGTATTTGGTACACAAGTCTTGCACGATCACCATTCGGGCTTAGATGGATAGAACAAGAAGGGTGAAAGCTTTTGGAAAGTCAGGAAGTATGAGTCTCCAAAATCCTTAAAAGATAATTTTGGAGCCGGGTTGTTACAAAAAATGAATTCGATCGGTTGAATCATGAAAGTTCAATCGATTGAAGTGATTGTGGCATAAAGGGAGAAACCCATGCATAAATGTGTCACCATTTTCCAATGTGAAGGAGTTAATTGATAAGACCAAGAAAACATTTGTTTAATCCAATTTTCAATCGATTGAAAATTTCAATCGATTGAACAATATGTGAGGTCATTCACTCATTTAATGCATGGCTATTTCCAAGGAGTCTCCTACCTTTTTTTCAATCGATTGAAATGAGCCTTGCATTGATTTCTCCCACAGCACATTAATGCATGTGACAAGGGCTTTGACTAATAGCCCTTTATCTCAACCGATTGAATTTTTAAGAAGAGAATTCAATCGATTGAAACCAAAAAGGAAAATGGAGTGGGTGATTTGAAAAGTCATGTGATATGACTTTGAATTAACTAATGGCGACAAAGAGTACTTATGTCGACTCGATCGATTGAATTTTATTTTCATTCAATCTATTGAGAATTTCACCTTTATGCTAAAATATCCCGAGTCAATCAATTGACTCGATCTTTTAACACAACAATCGAGGACCATACAACTAAAATCTATCCCACTGGGTTGCCTCCCAGGAAGCGCTGAGTTTACGTGTCGACAGCTCGACCGATTCTTCATCACATTGGCGGCTCAAGGAGATCTGTTTCTTCAGCCATCATTTGAAACTTTGACTCCAACAGCGGTTTAAGCCGTTGACCATTTACTTTCAGAATTCGATTATCTTTGATGTCTCTAATCTCGACAGCACCAAATTCAGATGTGGAAATGACCTGAAAAGGTCCCTCCCATCTTGATCGTAATTTTCCCGGATGAAATTTTAACTTTGAATTGAACAACCAAACTTTTTGCCCCGGATGAAATTCCTTTCTGGAGATTAACTCATCGTGAAGCCTTTTGGATCTTTCCTTGTAAAGTCTAGCATTATCATATGCATCATAACGTAACTCATCGAGTTCATTTAGTTGCAGACGACGATTAGATCCAGCAGATTGCATGTCAAAATTAAACCATTTGATTGCCCAAAAGGCTTTGTGTTCAATTTCAACTGGAAGGTGACACGCCTTCCCAAACACAAGCCGAAATGGAGACATTCCAATTGGTGTCTTGAATGGCGTCCTATATGCCCAAAGAGCATCCGATAGGCGAAGAGACCAATCCTTTCTATCTGTTCTGACAGTCTTTTCTAAAATCCGCTTGATTTCACGATTCGACACCTCAACTTGACCACTAGTTTGCGGATGGTAAGGTGTTGCCACTTTGTGAGTGACTCCATATTTCTTCATTAGAGTTGCAAACTGGCGATTGCAAAAGTGTGAACCACCATCACTGATGATTGCTCGGGGTATTCCGAATCGGTTGAACACGTTCTCCTTAAGAAACTTTACCACCACCTTGTGGTCATTCGATCAGTGGCTATAGCTTCCACCCATTTTGAAACATAATCTAAACCACCAAAATGTAGAAACCCAAATGATGGAAATGGTCCCATAAAGTCGATTCCCCAAACGTCAAAAATTTCGACAACTAAAATCGGGTTCAACGGCATCATGTCTCGTTTAGAAATATTTCCCAATTTTGACATTTTACATCCCTTGCAATAATCCATTGCATCGCGAAAGATAGTGGGCCAAGAGAATCCACTTTGTAAAATTTTGAATGCGGTCTTCGTCCCCCAAAGTGACCTCCACAAGCTCCATTATGAGAAATTCATCACGCTTGATTGTTCTTCTTTGGGCACACATCGTCGGATTATCCGATCGAGCGATAATTTAAACAAGTGTGGTTCATCCCAAGTAGTGTTTCACTTGGGAGAAGAACAAATTTTATCATTTTGCCCCCTTTGCAATGGATTTGACGTAACCGGTAATTGACAATGTTTGCATACCAAGGAGTTCCATTTAGAGCCGCACGGATAACCATCAATTGCTCATCGGAAAGGTATCTCGAATAGGTTACGCAAAGATGTTGCTTGAAGTATACGAGACAAGTGGTCTGCAACCACATTTTCAACTCCCTTTTTGTCTCGTATCTCAAAATTGAATTCTTGCAGCAATAGAATCCATCTGATCAGTCTTGGCTTCGTATCCTTCTTTGCCAATAAGTACTTAAGTGCGGAATGATCAGAAAAAATTACGATCTTGGACCCGAGCAAGTATGACCGAAACTTGTCCAACGCATAAACTACAGCCAATAATTCTTTCTCTGTGGTGGTGTAGTTTATTTGTGCGTCGATCAGTATTTTACTTGCATAGTAAATTACATGAGGTAATTTATCTACTCTTTGGCCTAAAACCGCTCCAATTGCATAATCTGATGCGTCGCACATTAGTTCAAAGGGAAGCGAGTAATCTGGAGGTTGAATTATGGGAGCATTGGATAACAGTTCTCTTACTTTCAAAAATGCCTTCATGCAATCATCATCAAAGATGAAAGGAACATCCTTCCCAAGCAAGGTACATAATGGTTTAGCCACCTTGCTAAAATCTTTGATAAATCTTCTGTAAAATCCCGCATGTCCCAAAAATGATCGGATTTGTCTAACACTCCTTGGTGGTGGCAAATTAGCAATTAAGTCGACTTTTGCCTTGTCGACTTCAATTCCTTTCTTGGAAACGATATGCCCTAACACAATTCCCTGTTGAACCATAAAATGACTCTTTTCCCAGCTTAAAACAAGATTAGATTCTACACAACGTTGTAATACCTGTGTCAAATGGTTCAGACACATTTCAAAGGTCCTCCCAAAAACCGAGAAGTCGTCCATGAATACTTCGATAAATTTGTCAACCATATCCGAGAATATTGCTAACATACAACGTTGAAAAGTGGCGCATTACAAAGTCCGAAAGGCATCCTTCGATATGCAAAGGTTCCATAAGGGCAAGTAAACGTTGTCTTTTCTTGGTCTGATGGAAATACAGGCACTTGATTGTATCCCGAATAACCATCAAGAAAACAATAATATTCTTGTCCTGCCAACTTTTCTAGAATCTGATCAATAAATGGCAGGGGAAAATGGTCCTTTCTCGTGGCAGTGTTCAATTTCCGATAATCGATACATACACGCCATCCAGTGGTCTCACGTGTAGGCACCAATTCCCCCTCGGTGGTCTCCTTCACTGTTATTCCCGATTTCTTTGGAACAATCTGAATTGGACTTACCCATTCACTATCTGAAATTGCATAAATGATTCACGCATCAAGTAATTTGATAATCTCTTTCAAAACAACTTCTTTCATGTTGGGATTCAAATTGCAGTCTTTGTGCCTCTCTTGATGGTGTGCTACCTTCTTCAAGGTGGATCTTGTGCATACACAAGCGGATCTATCCCTTTTAGATCGGCTAATGTCCATCCGATTGCTCTTTTATAGTCCTTGAGTACTCCAATTAGTTCTTCTTCTTGCTTTTCCACGACAAAGTTGCGTAGATTATCACCGGAAGTGTTTGGATGGTCCGGAAAACATACTTAAGTGAATCAATCGTTTCAACTCAAGATTTGGTGGTTGCTCAATTGAAGGCATCAATTTGGGTTTTTCCACCACAGGTAATGGTTCAATTCGTGCCTTCCATGGCTTCTTCTCCTGAGACATTGAGATGGTGTTCATTTCCTCGAAATTTTGCTCAACACTTCCTCCCTCATCATAGATTGCCAGCAAGGCGGTTTCAAATTCCTCCTTGGTGAGCATCGAGGAAGCGCTTCAACCACTTCATCAACTTTGGTCAATATAAAAGCAATCAACCTCTTCTTCGTTGGAAAAATGGTTCATAGCATTGAACACATTCAATCTCACTTTCATATTTCCAAAGGAGACATCCATCACCCCTGTACGACAGTTAATACAGGCATTCGCAGTAGCAAGGAAAGGACGTCCAAGGATAATGGGGATTTGGTTTTCTGATTTGACTCGTTGTTCCATATCCAAAACAATAAAGTCCACAGGAAAGACAAATTTATCGATTCCTACCAAGACGCCCTCGATGATACCTAGGTCGCCTCTTCGGACCTATCCGCTAATTGAAGTGTTACCGCATGATCGGTTGCAATTCACCCAGCCTAATTTTTCAGACAGAGAATGGGATCAAGTTCACACTTGCTCCCAAATCTAAAAGTGCTCTTTCAATTGTTTGTCCACCAATAATACAGTTTGGGACTCGGGGTCCTTAAGCTTTGGTGGCGCATTCAACTTCAGGATGGAACTGACTTGATTAGTCAGGAACACTTTCTTGGACACATGTGTACGTGTCTTCCTCTTTCGGGTGCATAAGTCCTTGAAGAACTTGGCGTACGCAGGAACTTGGTTAATGGCATCGAGCAAGGGAAGATTAATCTTTACTTGCTTAAACGTTTCGAGAATATCGTCCATTTTTGAAGGACCCTTCCCCAATCTGGATGGAGGTGTAAGGCACTCAGGGAATGGTGCCTTAGGTGTATGGGGATTTATTTCCATTGCTGGATCCACTTCAAGTTCCTGTCGAACATTTTTGGGATTTTCGTTCTTCTTCTCTTTCTGGTTCTTCTTCCTTTTCAGCTTTTTTTTTTATTTCTTCAGCTTTAGATGGAATTTCAACTTGGTTGTCGACCACTCGACCACTTCTCAAGACCGTTACAGCCTTCAGCTGATGGCTGGTTGATGGCCCTTCACCAGATGGTGCGTGGCCTCGCGGGTTGTTGATAGGTTGGCTAGGAAGCCTTCCCTCTTCTCTTTGACTCATTTGGTTAGCCAATTGCCCGATCTGATCTTGCATTTTAGCCATAGAGTCTTTGATGCGCTTGCATAGTTTGTTGTTGAGCTTGCAGAGTTTGCACCAATTTTGCTTCAAAATATGATTTCCTTGAACGTGAAGCATTGGTTTGGTTGAAATTCTGATGTTGACGATGCTCAGAATATGTGTTCTGATAATTCAAGTTTTGTTGGAAATTCGAATTTCTTTGGAAGTTAGAATTCGGTGTGGATGAAGACCTTGTTGTCCACTTGATGTAGCTTTATCTTCTTTGGTTTCCTTGTCGGTTTGACTTGATCCTCCCACCCTAAGTTAGGATGGTTTTTCCACTGGGATTGTAGGTGTTTGAATAAGGATTCCTATCTTGCCGTTGATATGGTAGAGTCACATTAACTTGCTCTCGGGATTTGATTCTTGGGAAAAATCAGAGTGGTTGGACACTCGTTAGATGTGTGACCTTGATTCTCACAAACTGCGCAAACAGTAGGGGCATTGAGGGTTTTAGCTTGCTGAGTTGCGGCAAGCAACATATTCATTTGTTTTGACAACATATCCACTTTTGTTGACAACTCAGAGGTATTGTTGTTAACGTCAAACAACCCTCTTTGTCAACACATGAGACTTTGTTGATAAATCACAGTTAACACGTCCCTAAAGTTTCGTTTTGCATTGAGGTTTGACTCAACCTTTGAATAGAGTCCAAATTTCGTCATGCTCTTTTATGGAATAGGATCCTCCACACGATGCATTGAGCATACGTCTTTCTTCTGGGATCAGTCCATTGTAAAAACTCTGAACTTGTTGCCATCTTGGAATATGATGATTAGGGCAGCTTCTAAGCAATTCCCTAAAACGCTCTCAACATTCGTGAAATGTTTGAAAGTTCTTGAGCATAAACCAGAATTTTCTGACGTAACTCGTTGGTTTTACTCATGGGAAAATATTTCTTTAAGAATTCACGTTGCAACTCAGTCCAACTCGTGATGGATCTTGGTTCTAACGAATTAAACCACGATCTCGCCTTATCTCGCAAAGAGAAAGGAAAAAGTCGCAATTTAGCTATTTCGTCAGTCACATTATGAACTCTAAACATTTTGCAAACCCCAACGAATTCGGTCAGATGAGCATACGGATTTTCATTACTCAATCCGTTAAAGATGGGCAACATTTGAATCATTGCCGATTTGAATTCAAAGTGATTCCCTGGAATGGGAGCATGAACAATACTATCTTGATCCTCGTAAGGACCAGGATCATAGTATTGTTCCAACGTTCGGGGTCCTTCTGGTGGTTCATAATGGTTTTCACCATTATTGTTGTTGTGTGCATTCCTTTCTCCTTCTCTTTGTCTTTGATCGGCCATAACTTCGGAGTTATTACGCAGAATCCGATTGCTTTTTCGATTTGTTTTACAAGCTCGCTCGATTTCCCGATCCAACGGTTGAAGAGTTGGGCGATGAGATCGGGTAAAGCTCATACACTAATGAACCAAAACAAAATAGACTCAAAACGCCACAGTTCGAAATTAATCAATTGATTTTTTTTTATTTTATTTTTATTTTTTTTATTTATTTTTTTTATTTTTTTACAATCGATCGATTGAAAAAGAGTGGGAAAAAAAAATAAAATCAAATAATTCAATAGATTGAATTCCTAAAATCAATAGATTGATTTTATCAATTCAATAGATTGAATTCCCAGATTCAATAGATTGAATTTATAAATTCAATCGATTGAAATCCCAAAATCAATAAATTGAATTATGGAACTCAATGAATTGAATATATCAATTCAATCGATTGAGAATGGGAACAACCACTAATGTCAATCAATCGATTGAACTGATAAGTTCAATTAATTGAAAGGACATTAAAATGCAAAACTCTGACTGACAAGCACAGTCAATCGATTGAAATTGACAGGTCAATCGATTGATTAACAAACAGTGATGTACTTTATATTCCCACTAGAAATTTTGCAATCAACTCAGAACAGAAAAAATTGGGTTTTTTTTTATTTTTTTAATATTTTTTTTTTATATATTTTTTTTAAATAAAACAGGGAAATGTGCACAGTTGAAAATCGATCGATTGATAAAAATCAATCGATTGATTAGCAACAAAGAATTTAATGAGATGCAATCTCCGCTTCTCAGTCAATCGATTGAATATGAAAAATCAATCGGTTGACTGGCAACTACAGAATAAAAATCTCCTTAAAAAAAATAATAAAATTTAAATCTTGATCCAGTGGCGCAAAAACAATCGGTTTTAAAGTGTACCCTTGCAAGTGCACAAGTTCGATTGTAGCACGGTGAAATTAAAGTGTCGAACCCACGGGAAGCGCAAAATTAGATTAATTTTAAAGAGATTTCAAAGACCCAAGGAAGTACCAAGGGTGAGAGATTTCATTGTCAAGATTTACCACTACACAATGCAATAATCAAAAGAACTAAATCAAGCTATGCACGGATGAACTATGATTAAGAAATTAACAATGATGAAATGATCAAGGAGTTGCTAACCCTAGATTTATAACTTTTCTACAATCAACCACACAATTTCATGTTAAATCATTATACCATCATTTAACTACAAGAAAAACGAATCGATGAAAATGCAATTATTGATTTGGCATACCCTATCCGAACACTATGACGCATCCAATCACGGCATGCATCATGCGAAAGGCATAGCGTATCTCAAATTCGAAATCACAACCGTAAGAATCAATCGCACGGCATCCTATATCGATCTACAAGATCGATCTAGGTGGAATAATTCGTTTATTGTCGCCGATCACACGGTCGACGGCTATAAACGAGTATTCGATGATAACACAATGAAGCACACACTAAAAGCCGTACGATTCAATAATTCTAACAAGAAATTGTAAGCTTAAAAGTAAGTTAGTTACTCATCTAGGGTCGCCTCCTTGAACGAGGGGTTTAGCCGCTCATCCTTGATCCACACGCACAATGTAAATCGAAAGCCATCACAAAAATTGCTCTTTTATTTATCAACCGCTTGATCTTTTTGGAGAAGATCACAACCTTACACAGCTTTTTATCTAAATACAAAACTAAAAATAACAAAGAAAAAATTGCTAAAGGCCCTAAGAAAGTCTACCGAGCAAAAGTCCTCCCAAAACCCTAAACATCCTGTTGTTTAAATAGGGCCCGGGCTAAAATTATTCCATATCCGAATCAATAGATTGAATTTTGAAATCAATCGATTGAATTTCGAATTCAATCGATTGAATTCAAAATTCGAATTTTGGAGGGTTATTAGCATTCCCAAAATCAATCTATTGAATTTAAGGAATTCAATCGATTGATTTTGGAAATCAATCTATTGAATTTCCAAATTCAATCTATTGATTTTGGCGGCTCATTTAATTTCCAAAATCAATCTATTGAATTTAAGGAATTCAATCGATTGATTTTCTAAAATCAATCTATTGATTTTGGTGGCTCATTTGCATTCCCGAAATCAATCTATTGATTTTTTTGGAAATCAATCTATTGATTTTGGAAATCAATCTATTGATTTTTGGGCAACTTTTTAAACTCAATCGATTGAGTTTCAAATCTCAATCGATTGAAATGACATGTGACATATTTAACTCTCGAAACTGTGGCTAGACCAATCAGTCTTTTTCACGGATTTCAGTGCTTTCGCTGGCTCCATGGTCCAAAGTTCATATAGTCCCTTAATTTTATTCACTTAAGCTCTTTCAACATCCCACGGTCCGTAACACCTGAAACCACTAAAACTATACAGCAGCCGTTAGAATGCCTTCATTGGATAGCTAAATGTTAGTATTTAGGGTGCGAAATATAGTCATATTTCGACACAGATCAATGGGCCATATCTGACAGACCAAACAGGTCCAATATCAGCTCATAGTGGATCATATCGGCCAATATGCATATGATATGAAGCAGACAAAATACCAAAAATGCTCTTTTGACAGTTTTTCTATTATCTTATGCTTTTCAATATTAAAAAGAAAAAAAAAAGGTACTTTAAAATCAGTCGGCTTGACCGATACTTATCCGATACATACCAGCCTGGGACCCGGTCAATATGCCAATATGTATCGGTCTATAAAACTCTAACACTTGGACTCTCTCTCTCTCTCTCTCTCTCTCTCTCTCTCGTCAGGCCAACCCAATGGCAGGTAGGGCTGTCAAAGGGTTGGGCCAAAAATTTTGTTGCCCAGTCGGAAATGGCATATGTCTCGACCGATCCGACCAACAGGTAGGTCAAGGGTATATGCCCAACCCAACTCGACGCCCAACCCGAAAACTAGACCCAGTCCAATTTTTTAAAAAACCACTATTTCATTCATTTATGTATAAAAAATGGCTTGGGTCAAGTCGGGTCGACCAACCCAACCTTATAGTCAACATGGGTCTACCCAAAGATCGGGTCAGGTGCTTCATGCCCAATGCGGCCCCATGGGTCAAGTTTATGTGCCTGATCCAGTAAAAAAATTGGGTTGAACAGGTCGGGTATGGGGTTGGCCCGACCGGTTGACAGCCCTACTGGCAGTTGGGCTAAGTCCTCATGGGCCAACTATAAATTAAAGGTTCAGGTACTGCAGATCTGATAGATTGATGATTTCTATATATAACTATTGGCATTAATGGATCATCATAGATTTGGATCACATTAATTACATATAATACTGCACCAACAATAATACACCCTATCCAATTTATAACAACACAAAACAACAAAAAACATTAAACCCAACTTGTTGCACTCTTTTCTATATATATAGGATGGAGGCCCCATCAAACACACTTCAATACATTCCAAATTACAATACATCCCACAAATACTACTATTAACTCACTACAAATCACACAAGAGAAATCTTAGGCCCAAGACATCCATGGATGGCTTCCCCAATAGTGAGGAAGAACCACTCTCCACCTATTTTTTCTATGGATTTAGATAACTTCAATTTGTGAATCACTTTCCAGCCAGGGTTGACTATAGCTACCTGCAATTAGACAGTTATATCCAAAGTCAATTAGTTAGCTAGTTCGGTTCGAATTCAGGTTCGTAATTTCCAATCCGCTAAAAGAACCCAATTCGCAAAGGGTAGGATGAGTTTTAGAAGTATTTATTAGTTGGATAAAGGTAGCATGGTAGTCTGGTACTAAGGACCAGGTAACATACCTGGTTGTACATTTGTTTGCTGATATTTAATTACATGATCAGGTGCCATATATGTATAAGAGCGACTTGATGATCATAAGAGTTGTGAAAAAGTTATAATAATTAAATATATAAAACTATACGGTTAATGGTGTCAATCATGTGGAAAATGAACGGTGAAACCAAATGTGATTTTATCGTTCATTTTCCGTATAGTTGACTCTGTTGATTGCATGCATGGTTTTATAAGGCTTATTTTAATATTTTTTCATAATATTATAATGATCGTCAAGCCACACCTTTATGTGGCACTCGATCATGTGATTGGATGCCACGGCCCACGTGGCAGCAAACTAATGTGAGACCATTTAAGTTACCTGGTCCCTGTATGTGAGGCTAACTTTACCCTTATTTGTTTTATAATAAAATTTTGCATTCCTTAATAAAAAAATATGCAAATGATCACTTGTTTAATTATAAAACTTAAAATCCATAATGTATTAGGTTCAAATCCCCTTTTTGTGCTGTTAAAATTTTATTTTACTACAAAATAGTTAACATTAACCAGTCGATTCGCTTGTGATGCCGAATCAAACCGAATTGAGCTACGAGCTGGTTCGTTGTACCCAATTCGCGATTCGGTAGGTGAATGAGCAAATTATGAAACACGGGTCATGTCAACAGTTTATAGAAACCTCAGCTAAATTTAGAGGATGCTCTAGATCTATAAAAGGTACCATGTTTTTACCATACCTGTAAACCATGGGTAACCAGCTTCCTATTTATTTCTTCTAATTCGTGGATCCCGGAAGTGTCGATGTTTGTTATGTCTGCCATGGGAAATAGATGGTCATAAGGTGATTATCTAGAGAAAAGAATCAACTATAACAAAATCGGTTTCGGAGTTTTTATATGAAGAAACTCACTCGACATGTCGAGGATTACTGCTTGAATTTTCTGTTCCAAATTCTCCTTTCTTTCCTCTTCTTCATGCATTACTGATTTAATAATCCTGAAATGAAAATAGTGATTTCTAAGTGACATTGCACCACTTTAATCTCTTATTTTTTCGTACTTGACATGCTTTTCAATTTTTTATTACCCCAAATGGTTAAGGGCTTAACTTTCTGCTAGCTCCATTAATGTCTGGAGTACACTTTTTAGTATTGGCTAGGTCCATATCAATTGGTATCAGAGCCAACACTACGTCTTGGGTTCAAGTCCCGGGAGGATCAACATGGGGAAAGGGCTACTTGGGGCCCAAAGGAACCAGAGTGAAAGCTATCACAAAGTGAGCTAGAGAGTTGTTTTGTAATAATAAAGGCTTAACCTTCTGCTCCTTTTCAATTGGTATCAAAGCCAACACTACATATCGGGTTCAAGTTCCGGGAGGAGCCACATGGGGAATGGTGTAATGATGAATTCATAAAAAAAAGTGACATGGGGAAAGGGATACTTGAGGCCCAAAGAAGGTACAAGAGTGAAAGCCACCACATAGTGAGCTAGAGGGTAATGGTGTAATGATAAAGGCTTAACGCTTTGCTCCATTAAAGCCTAGGTGCTTTTTGAGTATTCGTTATCTCCCTATAACAATTTTCTTTTCTTAATTGAGTCGTGTCCATACCTTTCTCTAATGAAATTGGCATTGATGAAAGAAAGGAACTGCGCCTCTATCCGGATTGCTACTAGGCCGGGCATTTTTAGTGCTAGAGGATATAATTTGGTGCTGCAGAAGATATCTTTATCCTGAATTCTCCCCAATATATCTGTATCAGGTCTGATGGAGTTCAGGATTATCTTGGCCAATGAGATGGTTACCTAGAACACAGTAGAAATTCATCAACTTATGGATTGTTGGTTGTATAAGCTTTTAATAGGTCAGATTTCAGAACCTTTTGAATTGTATGAGAAATGCATTACACTATTACTAAGGGAGTGAAGGGGCTTCCAAAAGGGCCGCAACTGGGTCGGGTCCACCTGACAGCTCGAGCAATCCAAACCACCATAGAGAAGGGAAGGGAGGAGTTGGGTATACAAATATAAATACCCAACCCCTACTCCCTTAATACATAGAAGTGAGGTGACATGTCAGACCCAGTTCGGGTTGAGTTTTACAAATGACGGTTCAGGTTCAAATTGAACCCTTCATATTTCCTGTAAGAATATTTTGTTACCATTGATTTAGAAAACATCATATTGGTTGAGAAGAAAACAGTGTAAGCCCATGTTATTGAGAACTACACTAGTTCAGCATTGGGTTCAGTGTGAGTTATATAACAAAGTTCTTAAGTAGCTATCTTGGAATCTTTGATCACACACATCGACCACCCACAATGTCTAATATGTGGGCCACAGCCCAAATATTGCATCGATCAGATCATCTTAACGACCTGATCGGTGGACTTTTTATTGTCCTTTGCCTGTAACTTTACTGACCATACCAAGCCAAGCAATTGATCGGATGATTACGAACATCTAATTTGTGCAGTTTTTGGGTTATGTCTCACCACCAAAGAATGACCACATTAATTACTGGTCTGGATCAGTGGCCATAACTAAGTAGATTGACTGCTTGTCCTTTAAGGATCATGCTAGGACCCCAAAATGATAAGGGATTAACTTTCCACTCCATTAACACCTAGGTGCTTTTGTAGTATTAGTTAGGTCCCAATCATATTGCATAAGAGCCAGCACCACTTCTTGAGTTCAGGTCGAGGCCCACAATAGGTACCAAAGTGAAAGCAGTCATAGAGCAAGTTGGGGAAGGGCTACTTAGGAGCCCCCAAAATAGAAGCAAAGTGAAAGCCGCCAGTGTGGGCCTCCGTGAATACATACCGGAGTGTGGTGGTGTGTTACGACCCCAACATGATATGGGCTTGACTTTATGCTCCATTAACACCCAGATGCTTGTGGACTATTTATTATAATCTTCAATAATTACGATTTCGATCTGATGTCTCCCATGTACACAAAAGATATAAGTTATTGATTCTTACCGCTGCTAAAAGACCAGCCTCCACTGATATGAACAGCACGCCAAAGAATGCTCCAATACAAGAAAGGAAATCTAATTTGTCGACTTTCCAGATTCGGAGGGCTTCTCTGATGTCAATTAGTCCTGGGAGTGCTGACAGAATTATAGAAGCAAGTACGGCCATTGGGGTGAAGTACAAGAGCTTAGTGAAACACAATAGAGCTATGATCATTGTAACGGACATGACAATGTTTGAGACTACTGTTTGGCATCCTGCAGTGAAATTTACCGCTGTACGCGAGAACGAACCTGCGAAAGCGTCCACCAAACAGATCGAACGGTTGATATTTACATTGAGCTAGATGGTGTTGATGTGTGTAACTATATGTTATTGGGAGACCCTGTGTGGGTGGGTTTCATATACTCACCAGTTGCCACATAGCAAGAAGTGAGAGATCCTGCGAGGTTCATAAAGCCCATCGCCACCATTTCTTTGTTACCATCAATGTTGTAGCCTCTTATAGATGCGAAAGATCGCCCGACGGCAAAGGCTTCCTGAAATTTAAGTTTCTGTTGGAGTTAGTGAAAGCTTGAGAAGACCCATCACCAATTTTTGTGCTTTGTTCATATAATTTGGCCCAAGTTGCATTGGTCACTGACCTGGCCATGAAAGTGGCTAGATTCATCAAGGGCATTCAATAAAAATGATAAAAATACCCCTGATAGCCGCTGTTGCAGTTGGCAAGATCAGAAACCAACAGGGTCCATCTCTGTATTATGCAGTGGTGTGTTGATCAATGTAAAGAGAGGAGACCAAGTTATCAGTATCAGTATGGGTATCTGGTATCAGTCCATCATGAACCAAAATACAATATCGTCTATACCATATTGGTCGATTTTTATTTTATTTTTTTGAAATAAAAAGGAAAGAAAATTAGAGAAAAGATCAGTATCGTCCGATACCGACCTGTATCGTCCAATACCGATACTGATACCACGTGATTCCTGTATCGGGGTGGTATGGGTATTGATTCTCAATGAAACTGGTACGTATCCGTATCGGCCAAGTTTTGAATACCAGGAAGAAATTAAAATGCACCCAACAGATCTCGCCAATTTACAACCAAAGTTCAGACCTAACAGTGCCTTAAGTGCGTTAGAAATCCAAAACAGAATAAGGCATTATTACGGTGGCCATGGAGGAGTAGACGAACCGTGAGAGCGATAATTCCACTAATTAAGCCAATTTTCACAGCTTCTCCTACATATGGCCCAGAGAACTGCAATTGCTGAGCAGAAATTGGATTCAATCCCCGTTTTATGTGTTCTACTATCTTAACTCCATGCTTATCTGCCCTCGTCGCAAACACTATAACTGTTGACAAAATAACAGATACTAAAGGAGCAATGGCTGGTACCCAGAAGAGTTTCTTGTTCCTCCTTCCCTGAGAACATGAGCCCAATTGATTCAGTTCAATACAAAGCGAGAATCCAAATATAGAAAAAAAAAAAAAAAATCAGAATTTGGTCATGCTCACCAAGGACCGAGCGATTAGGATAAAGATTAGGAACGAGCACCCAAGCATGGTTGTATGAGGGTTCCACTGTATGAGGAGCACAGAGAGGAGTGTCAGATCAAATGAGTAAGGTTGTATAACTGAGAAATTGTTTGGAGAAGCATTTCTCAAAAAAAAATCATGAACGGAGCATTTCTTCAGAAACTAAATATAACCGTTGTAACCAAGTTCGGATTCGGCAGTCATTCGGTATGGTGTCTGTTCCGTTTATTTCAGATAAATTCAGAAAAAAATCGGAGAAAAATTGGAGATTGCATAGTCCATATACTTAGTCCGCATGCATTAACAATTTATAATCATAAAAAGACAATACGAAGTATGATTAAGCATGTATCACAATGATAAAATTCAGAAAAATTCGGAAAATTCATCAAATTCGAAGAAAATGGGGAATCAAGCGAATACTTAGTGAAATTTCGGTGGACCACCTATTCGGAGAATTTCTCCAAAATTTTGATTAATTCGCCAATATAACCCATTTCTTAAATTACAATTTCTTCACATTTGGACTAAATTTACCTTTCTTTCTGTTACTTTTTTTAAAATATCCTCACCGCATAAAATATGGATTAAAACAGTACTAAAGTGGGTTGTCAAAGTGTGTCACTTTCCTATCCTTTGGGCATATCTTTATATAATATATAGGTAAACTAGTTCCCCAAAAAAATTTATGATTTGAATGTCCAACTAAACTTACAGAATGACGAATCGATCTCGAAACAGCTGCCCCTACAGAGATCACATCAGTCTTGTTTGTGAAGTGAGTGATCCCAAGTAGTCCTTTGAGCTGTTGCAGACCTATTATAATGGCTGCACCTCCCATAAAACCAACAATGGCAGCATGTGAAAGGAATTCTACGATAAAACCCAACCTACAAAAAGAAAAATTTACTGTTAAAGTGCGAGTTCTTGGCTCACATCAGTTGCAAACTCGTCCTCAACCCGGGTTATAAGTGAGCCCCTTCCCCTTCCAGATATGACACGTGTTAAAACCAGGGAGCCTAGTTTGGCAGAACCGGGCAATATCATATCGGGTGGGATTGGATCCATGGATCCAAATCTCGTTTTTCTGATACGTATCGTCCACCATCAATACCAAGATGATACGTACCAGGTATCTCCGTTACAGTGAATATGTTAACATATATTGGGTATGTATCATTGAATCATACCCAATGTATCTTGTATCGGTGGCCTCCGATACCGATACATACGGATCGGTATCGTCTAAGATTTTGAACCATGGTTGGGTCACCACACAAGTACTAGAAAACCCACCTCAAAAATCCAAATGAAGATTGAAAGACCCCAGCAAAGAAAGTTGCAGTGAAGACCATATTTCTGTAAGCAATTGGATTAACTGCAGGATCAATTGTTTTTTGAATCATGGAGGAGAGTAAGAGAGAAACCACGGCAACGGGACCAATAGCTATCTCTCTGGAACTCCCCATTAGAGCATAAATCAGAGGTGGAACGATACTTGTATCTGATCAAAACAAACCCACATCACATGATCAGAGATTCATAGTAAAAGAAGGAAGGAATTTAACTACATTTCTGCTGATATTTAGCAAGTGGGTAATCTGCAAAATACAGAACAAGAAACTTACAGAGTCCATACTGAGGATCAAGCTTTGCCAAATTCGCGTACCCGATACTCTATGAGAAATCCAAGACATACAATTAAAAAATAGAAACAAATCTGACATTTAGTTTTTAGTGTTTATACAAACACTTGATCTGTTTACCTGTGGAATACTGAGGCTTGCCAAAGTTAAACCCGCCAACAAATCATTCTTAAACTGCCTTAATTCATACTTCCGTCCCCAAATGAGGATCGGAAACAAGCCTTGCAATATCGAAATAATGCGCTTTCGCCCAGGTTGGATTTTTAATGAAGAGGACTTGTTCTCAGGAAGGAAAAAAGTCCCTCGTATCGAACTCACAAGCTGTCTCCATACTGACGGTGGCTCTGGTGAGTTTAGGACGCAAAGAAGTTTCTCCGGTCGACTTCCATCTTCGACACGGACCTCTTCGACACTCCATGATTCATTTGCCGATGAATCCATGGTAATTTGAAGTGTTTGGGTGAACTCTAGTAGCACTAGTACTACTTGTACAAATAGTTAGTGCTACTGACAAAGGTTCTCTTTCTACATGGACCGCTAGGAAACTTTATGGCTTGGGTAAGGTGTTCCTTTCAAGGACCAGCACGAAGTTTACAGAATTGAAGCTATGAAAGAACTCTGAAGGTGATACAGATGACTCTTGATTCAAAATTCTGGGTGGGCGGCCATATTTATACAACAAAGATGCGTTTTTTTTTTTTTTGCCTTTTTTGAGTAGTGATTATCTAATAAGTAGGTAAGAAATGATGGTAAGCTACAAAAGTAGTCTTTCACTTCAATGATTAGATTTTGAATTTCAGCTCTTCAATAAACAGAAACCCAGAATTAAAATAGAAAATTTTCCCAAGGAAGAAGAAAGCTTGTTTGGGGTGCTAGGAATCGATATAACGAACAACAGTAGATGAGAAAAAGCAAAGTTCAACTAAGGCCAACAAATTTTCTAACAACATTTTTGCCAAATATAAAGAATATAGAAGTGAATTTTTTTTCTCTACATCTCACTCTTTCAACTCCCTTTACTCTGGTTAGTCCATAACTCTCTTTAAAAAACAAAGTTTGCTCTCTTTAAAACACAAATATCGCAGAATTCAGAAGCCATGGAAGAGTTCTGAAAGATGATGAGAAGTTTCAACTTCCAAAAACTCTTTCAAATTGAAATTACCTGGAGGATGATCGTTATTTATACAACAAAAATGGGTAGATTCTCTTTTTTAAAGAAAAAGTATTGTTCTTAATTATGGAAGAAGTAGGTAAACAGCTACAGTAAGTAACAAAAGTGGTCTCCTAAAAAAAAGTGGTCTTCACCTAAAAGTAAAAATAACTGTATTTTGAATTTTTAAAGGATAAATAGAAACCCACCATTAAATAGCAAAAAGAAACAGGAGAAAGGGAAGAAGATCTCTGTCTTCGACCAAGCACAACCCATGAATCCACAGGAGAATAATAAGAGCTAAAAATTAAAAAGAAAAAGAATCAAAAAATGAATAATAATTTGTTTAGAGTGTGAGATTAAACAGATTAGAAAGTTTCAACTTATTCAAAATAGTAAACTTATTAACCAATGTTCCCTGTTGCTTGGTTGGACTGAATTTTTTTTGTGGTTTGTCCTCCAGGTCATGGCCTCATGGGAACAAAGATTGGTAACAGACCATTGAGCAGGAAATGCAGATTTCGATGGTTCAATGGATGATATGGAAAGAAAGGAACATGAGAATTTTTTAAGGAAAGGAGATGCAGATTTCGATGCTTGCTGAAAAAATTCAAATTAAAATTTTGCAGTGGGCTCAGAGCTTAAAGATTACCCAGCCATTTTCGAAATAGGGACTGTATTTCTAACTTAGGGGATATTGATGGAGGGTGTAGTTTTATACTGGCTCTGCATTACTTTTGTGTTTGCCGGGTTTTCCTTCCCTTGGGTTCTCAGTTTGAACATCTTGTTCTGAGTTTCTTTTGGAGCGTTTTAGTTCTGTTTTTGTTCTTGGGCTTTCTAGTTATGTTTCTATGGTTTGAGTCTCAGGCTGTTTAGGGGGTGATGGCATTGCCGAAGCTCTCTTAGCAGGCTAGCAGTTGAGTAATTTTTCATGCTGTTGTATGTGATTTGACTTTGTTCTTTAATGGTACGGAGAGGTCCCTTATCCCTCAGTTTTAATTATAAAAAAAAATTTTAAAAAGTGCATTGAGCAGGAAATAGTAAACTTAATAAAAACAGTAAATAAATCTCAATCCAACTAAATTTCCCAAATAAGCTTGTTGACAAATAAGACCTTTCCATCCAACCCAACTTCAAAATCCTTAAATCACACCTAAAATGAAATTTACTATAAATAATAAATTTTAAGTTGGCTCTCTTCTTACAGTAAAAAAAAAAAAAAAAATTGTTTTATACATGTTTAAAAGGCATTTTTTGGAATAACCTTATGAAAAGGTTTTTTTTTTACGTAAAAATGTATAAAACACATATTTTAGTTTAAAACATGTTTTGTTCATTTGTTTTGTATAAATAAAAGTTAAGCGAAAAAAAGATTTAACTAAATATAATTTTATATAATCATTTAAATCTTTTAAAGTAAATATTTGTATTCCTTTTTTCCGTACTTTTTGTTTTTTGCCATTTTTTTGAATTTATTCTTGTCGTTTTAATCTCGTACTCCATCTCTGTGACTATCACATGGTGTTCCCCAATGTACGATATGTCTATCCATCTGCTTTAAAGATAAACCATTTGCAAGATGTTTCTATTAAGATTACATTTGAAAGCCCAAATGACATGATCAACCACTCATACAACCATGATTTTTAGCCTCAGATGAAACGAGATGGTTTCAAGCTTAGGCCAACAAGATTCATACCACATATCGCCCCCGAGAACCATCGAGCATGGGTTAAAATCTCGGAAAAAACGATACGTATCGTCCAGCCGCAAAACCGATACGTATCGGTATCGGATGATGCATTCCAATGTATCGTCCGAAATTTTGAATTATTGTATGAGAGTCACCGATACAGTACTTTGAATGTACCGTATCGGTGAGGTCCAAAACCGATACGTATCGTCTGATACGTATCGGTATCGGACGATATTTTGACCCATGCTATCGAGTTTTTTAAGGCTGCGTTTGGGTTAGCTCTTTCAGGGCAAAGAGCAGCTCTTTTGCTCTTTGACTCCGACAGAGAACTGCTTTCATGTTTGGTAACATAGCTTCTCGCTCCATTTGCTCTAGCAGGGAGCTATTTTAAGTGATAAACTGCTCTCTATCTTCTTTATGTCAGAGTATATTTTATCTGCTCTGAAAGAGAGTAGACAGAGAGTTACTTCAACTCTTATAAGAGCTAACCCAAACATAGCCTAAGACTCTTTGTGAGGGGTTTGTGGTATCATGTTCTTCATTGTGTGATCATCTAGGTTAGATTCTTACATCTAAATACGACTTTCATCATCTTAGCTTTGTCTATTTTATTTTGGGAGCCATTACTTGCACTTTAAAATTTGGCCTTTACACCAAAGTTAAAAGAAAGACTTTGTATTTTAGGAACATGTGAAAACGTAATCTGAGCCGTCTTATTTTAAGTTTATGATCTATAAATCCTTAATGGACAAGAATGGAGCAAAACACGATATTTATCATATGATCTATTGTAGTCAACCATTGAATCAAATAATAGCTTTTGATTATGTTTAATCACATGATGAAGATTATATTTCGTGCTAATATTTTGCACTTGATATCTTTAAATAATGGGCTCCAAATCAAACGGTTTAGATGATGTTTTCATATAACAGAGGTCGCCAAACTTGCAAGTATTTGTTTTAAATTCGGTGCAAAGGCTAAGTTTCTAAGTGCTAGTAATGGCTCCTTTTATTTTTTGCCATTCACTTTTTATCCCTCTTCCCTTTTGATTGCATGTTTGAGAAAGTTTCTTTTATATAATCCTAGGGGCAGGGGCCCTGTATTGAATGTATGAGATGCTCCCAAAAAGTAGTGCCACATGTAATTAATTATTGACATATTTATAATAAATAATGCATGGGTTGGTTACCAAGGGCTGCAAGCTCGACAGCTCGGCTTGGCTCGGCTCGAAAATGAGAGCTTTTGTTCTCTTAAACTCTGCTCGAGAGCCAGAATAGAACTTTTTATTTAAAACTCAATTGAAGTAGAGCCGAGCTAGAGTTGAGCAAGTAAAGCTCAGCTCGGCCCGACTTCAATAATAGTATATAACACTTTTATATGATAAAATATATTATATATAATTTTAGAAGTTTTTTTTTCTTTCCCTCATAAGAAGATTCATTTAATGATTAATTACCTATAATGGATAAATCTGTAATAAACATATAATCCTTATGATCCTCTATTGAAATTTGCCTTTTCTTTCTCCTTTTTATCTCTCCCTATCTCTCTTTGTGCAACCATTAAAAATCTTTCTCACTAGTCTCAATGAACAACCACTAGCATGACAATTGACCAATCAATCAACACCTGCGACCAACACTTATGCTCTTAATCAATATTTAAAACATTAAATTCAAACACCTTTTTACTTTTCAAAATTTAAAGACCTTTTTTTCCAATCGATCCGTTAAATCCAAAAGGACTAAGGGATTAAAAGATATTAGGGCTTTCATTTATAAATTTTATTAAATCTTTCATTTATTAAAAAAAAAAAGATATGTTTAAAACAATATTAGAAATTTTTTTATAATAAAACTTATTTAACTCGAAATTCGGCTTGGCCCAACTCGATCTCAATAGAGCCGGTCTAGAGCTCAAACTTTTTAGGCTTGATGGGCCTAGAATCAAATTCCAGCTTGGCTCATATAAGGTAAAGCCGAGCTAGAGCTGACCCAAGCTCGAGCTCAGCCAGGCTAGGTTGCAGCCCTAGTTTCCATATACAATCAATTCCATTTGAGATAACTTTAAGGGAGCCAGTACTTGCACACGCTTTTTAAGTGATTGTACCAAGGTTAAAGAAAGACTTTGTATTTTAGGGACATGTGGCATGTGAAAATGCAATCTGGGACGTCTGATTTAAAGTTCATGATCTATAGATCCTTAGTGGATAAGATTGGAGTAAAACACGATATTTATTATATGATCTATTTTTGTCAACCGTTGTATCAAATAATAGCCTTTGACTGCATTTAATCAGATGATAAAAATTATATTTCATGTCAATCTTATTCACTAAGGATCTATAAATTATGGACTTTATTATATGATCTAGATTGAGTTTTCAAATGTCACATGTCCCTAAAATGCGAAGTGAAATTTCGGAATAATTATAGATCTAACTATATGTAAAGAATATAAACAATTAACAAAACTAATTACATCCACACAAATAACACAAAAGATATTTTACGTGAAAAACCCTATCACAGGTAAAAATCATAGGATCTATCTTAGATCCAAATTAAATAATTCACTATGAAAAAATAAACCTTACAGTGCTTTCAGAATGATATGCCCTATCACTCTTTTTACTACCAACAATCTCATCCCACGATTTTCCAATCCATAGTGAACTTCTTTCGCTTCAAATCTTGAATCTCACGAGATGCCAATCTAAACCTTTAGATCACAATCATAACGGAGTAAAACCTTAGGAAATTCTTCCAATCAGAATAGGGTAAGTTTATCTCAAAGACCAAGGGAACTCAGGCTCTCCTTTTCGGATAATAGAGAAAATTTTCGGTCAAGAGATAACCACCCGAACCAACTTTGCATTTAAATACTGTCAGTTCACAGACGTTCGTGATTCACTCACGATCGTCCGTGACCACGGATGTCCGTGAGGTCCATCACGGACATCCGTAGATCTGACAGTGTAAAATGTAATTCTTAATCTTTTACTTAACAATTAGGGAGCTAATTTTTAAATTAAGTCATAATTATAACAATAAATCTTATACGAAGTTTTTTAAAACGTCGGTGCAATCACTTAAAAAGCCAGTCCAAGTAATTGCTCCCTAATTTTAAATTAAAAATAAAATTTAAAAACAAATTCCATTTAGTTTTATGCATTCAAACAGCCTGAATTTTGACAGTAAAAAGTCAAAAGCACACTTTAAAACACATTTTAGAAGAATCTTAATCGGTCCATTTAGATGCTTATATAGATTTTTTTTAAATTTTAATTCTCATATCTTTTTATAACCATTCTATCTGTTTACAAATATTAAATATATCTCATTCAGTGCTTTAAAACAGAAATTATTTTTTAATTTTAATTTTTTATTCTCATTTAATTTTGGAACGAAGCTATGAGATTTGAGTTTCAGAGAGCACCTACTTTAAAAATCATTGAGTGCTTTAAATCATATGATAGAAATTATTTTTCGTCCTAATCTTCCACACACTGGCTCTTGAGATCATGTGTGCTAGTTTTTTTTCCCATGTGGCACACATCTCAAAAAAGAACTTGAAAAATCACATTTGAGTGTGATGTGTCTTATAATTTCCTGGTCATTTTTTGGGATATCTGTCACATGAAATCAAAAATTGATCGTGATGGTACACCCTTAGTTTCAAGATCCATTATATGAAAGATTGGGATGACAAACGATCTCCATTGTTGGATTCAAAGCAATCAATGATTTTCAGCATAGGTGCCCTCAGTAATTCAGTAGTGCAAATAGAGTTATCCTTATAATTATTACATGCAAGTCATCAAGTTTAATATTGAATGGTGCATAATTGAGACAAAAGCTTGTTGTAGTGGGGTTTTGTGGTTCTAACTTGTTTTGATAAATTTTTTTTTTTTTTATAACCTAGGCATCCAAGCCTCTTAGATGACCTGCTAAATCCCTAGGGTGGCCTCACAGAGGAGAGGGGATTCGAACTCAGGTCTCCTACTTTTGGAAGCAGGTACCTGGCCAGTTGACCTAACCCCTTGAGATTTTGTTTTGATAATTCAAAATGCTATGACCCTCCATAGGACCTTTTTGAAACAAGAGCTTTGTCATACTTAATATTATGCAATGAGAAGGTAGAAAATAAATAAAAAATATCTAAGATATCCCTATATATAGTTGAAAATATCTACGATAACTATTATGATAAATTTTGTTTTCGGTAATTTTTCGGTTGGGGTCCTTTCGGTACATTTTGAATTAATTTCGATACCTTTCAGAATAAAATCGGGAAAGTTTCGAGGATTAAAAATATATAAAAAATATATTTAATATTTTTTAAAAAAATTACCACAATATATACTAAATTACTAACATATTTTAATAAATAAATAAATATAACGTAAAAATAAAATAAAATTTCACAGAAAAATACCAAAATTTCTCCGAAATTATCAGGCTTATTAAGAGCCCTTTACTCCGTTAATTTTGTTAAAAGCTTATGCAGATGTCACGGCCTCACAAACCTCTAGAAGGATGCAAGTTTTAGGGCCCGTTTATATTAAAATTACTTTCAAAAAGTAAATTTCAGTATAAGTTACTTTCCATCTTTTTTACTTTTAAGAAAGTCATAAGTTAGCCCAATATAATATATAGTATAAGAAAAGTTACTTTAATAAAACACCCTTTTATTGCTATTATGTTACACAAGTCAAAATTTGATTAAAAGATAAATTTAAATCAAAGTATTTTGACCCAAAACTTGAATCCAACCAGAAAACTGGTCATACTAAATCAGTCCAAATCGGACCAAAACCAAATTGAACCGGACTGAAATTGAACTGAACTGATTCCGGCTCGGTTTGGTGACTATTTTGGGTGGCAGAAATCATAAACCGGGTTGGTAGGATTAGAAAACCAAAAAAAAATCGGAAAGATAAAAATTGTAAAATTGCAAAAAAAATATATAATAATAAATAAATAAAGAGACTGCACCGATTTTTCCGATTTTGGTTTCAGAAATTGAAAAAAAAAAATCCCGAACCGAAACTGAACTTATTAGTTTCGGTTTGTTTTAAGTTATGGGTGAATCGAATGGAAAACCAAAATTTTCAAGTCCAAACATGTTGAACCGGATTTCGAGTTCAACCACATCTGTAGACAAGATTCTCTTATTTCCAAGGGTTGGACATAGGGATGCAAGTTTTGAACCGTACACTGAAAGTGAACCGAAAACCGAGGGAACGAATCAGACCGAACTGCACAGAAAACCCGACACAAACTGAACCCGATTTCGGTTTGGAAGGCTTGAAACCGAAAACTGAGGGAGTAGGTTGAGTAAACCAAAAAAAATCAGGAAAAAACAAAAAAAAAAAACCAAAAAGACTAAAATAATATCCTAAAAATAGGTATTTTGCCTAAATCAAACCGAACTGAACTCAATCGGTTTCAATTTCAGAAAAAAAAAAATTGAACCGAATCGAATGGGTTTCGGTCCGGCTTCGGTTTGGGGTTTACCAAACCGAATACCGAAAAATTCGGGTTTCAAACCGAACACTGAAAAAATTGCATTCGATTCGATACACCGGACCTTCATCCCTTGCTGGACATGTGGTTGAACTAAAAATCCCTTTCAACCTGTTGGACCCGACCATTGACCCTACTAAGAAAGGGAAAAAGCGACTAAAAAGACACCAAGGCCTCAAAAAAGCAGTGGTCAACGCCCACTGTTCTACTTTCCATCCTAAAAGGCGTAAGAATTCAAGGCGTTTAAGCTCCTTTTCCCCATTACCCTTTTTCAACCTTGTTAAGAAAGTTTGACCCTTTACCCTTTCAACCTGGTTAAGAAAGCTGAATTCACTAAGGGAGCCATTACTTGCACACACTTTTCAAGTGATTGCATTAAATTTAAAAGAAAGATTTGTAAGTTTGGCGACCTCTATTATATAAAAACACCATCTAAGTCGTTTGATTTGAAGGTCATAATTTAAAGATATCAATTACAAAAGATTAGAACAAAATATAATTTTCATCATTTAATTAAATGGA
The DNA here is from genome assembly GCA_021018995.1 of Chloranthus sessilifolius. NCBI lineage: Eukaryota > Viridiplantae > Streptophyta > Magnoliopsida > Chloranthales > Chloranthaceae > Chloranthus > Chloranthus sessilifolius. Next base: position 115,180,763 of record CM037594.1, on the reverse strand, counting down.
GTCAAAGGATATTATATAATTCAACAGTTGACTACAATAGATCATATGACTAGTATCGTGTTTTGCTCCAATTTTATGTACCAGAGATCTATTGATCATGAACTTCAAATCAGACGGCCCATATTATATTTTTACATATAACATATTCCTAAAATATTAAGTCTTTCTATAAATTCACTGCAATTACTTGAAACACGTTTGCAAGTAATGGCTCCCTTCCTCTAATTCTCTTTTACTCTGAAATCTTTGAAAGTCTACTTTTTACATGATTTATGGATTTCATAAGCTTAATAGTCTCATGAGGGAGAAGAGATATCTATCCAAATGATTGGGATAAGTAAAACTTGACTTCTTAAAAGAGAGAGCTGCTCTCACAAGTTGCTATTGGGCACGTTCTTCTACACCTCACTCCTAGTAGTGTCCCACTAGCCACCCCTCCCACTAGCCCTCCCCTCCTTCTGTCTCTCATCTGAAAGAGTTTTTTCACCCCAGAGGGTCTTCAACTATTCCATATTTACTTGAGAGGGTCCATAGTTTCATTTATTACCCAATACGGTCTCAAACCCTCAACATTTTCATTATTTTGTAACTCTGCAAACATATTCAATTACTTGACATGTGCCGAAATTCAATTTAAGTAAAAAAATAAATTACATATATCCAATGTATAATTGATCAATAGGGCCTCATATGAGACCGATCTATCTACTATAAGACTGATGGGGTCAATCTCATATGAGATCGATCACTAGATCTCATGTAGGTCCGAACGATCTCATATGGAATGAATCGGTCTATTGCAATACTGATCAGTCCCATATGAGATTGACCTGAATGGTAGCTGTCTAATCGGTCTCATATGAGTTTGAGCGACGAGACTCATATCGAACCTAAGGGCATTTTCATCTAACCTATTACATGTTCAATATTGGTCTGTGTTTGCAGAGTTTAAAAGCGCAAAACGAAAAAGATGAGGGTCTGAAACCTTATTGGGTAATAAGCAAAACGTTGAAGCCTGTTAGATAAAATGTACAAGATTTGTAACCTGTTGGGTAATTTTCCCTTACGAGAATGGGTGGTGGGTGGTGTAGTTCATGGTCCCTAGTTATATTGATAATGTAGGTCCACTCTTTATTAGTTAGGTAAAATTCATATTTGACCCTTTGACCCCAAGGTTATGCCATTTTGCACCTCTCCAACCCAAGTCCTTATCCCTTTCTTTAGTGACATCTTTGCACCTCTCCAACCCGAGTCCTAATCCCTTTCTTTAGTGACATCTTAAGTTTATCTATGGGTAGCTCTATTTGCACCTACCGAATTACGAAAGGCACCCATGCTCAAAATTATTGATAATTTTGAGTTTATTGATGGAGATTTTTTTCATTCCAATCCTCCACATAATGGATCTTGAGATCATGGGCGTATCATTATACAGTCAATTTTTATTTCACGTGACACACATTCCAAAAAGTGACATGAAAATCACGTTTGGGTGTGATGTGAGCCCCGTGATTTTCAGGTCACTTTTTGGGATGTGTGTCATGTGAAATAAAAAATTGATCGTATAATAGTACACCCATGGTCTCAAGATCTATTAAGTGGAAGATTGGGATGAAAATGATTTCCATCATTTGATTAAAAGCAATCAATGATTTTCAATATAGGTGCCATCAGTAATTTGTTAGGTGTGAATAGAGCTACCATTTATATGTCCTTAAGTTGTTTGGTGCCAATGGAGCTACCCTATATGTTGCTCATTCTTTATTCCTTCCGATATCTTCTGTGATCTACACTCTCTAATATAGGGGTGGCAATGGGCTGGATAGCCCAACTCAGCCCAGCCCAGCCCGTTAGGCTCAGCCCGATTTAAAGAGAGTTCGGGCCTGGCACATTTGTCTGTGGCTGGGCTTCGGCTAGTGCTTTAAGTCCAAAATTTAAACGAGCCGGACTTAAGCTCTTAAGCCCATTTGGCTCTAATTCTTAGAAAAAGATATTTTTTTGCTATTTGATATTTGTATATATTGATGGTACCTACAAATTCACCCACCGAATCTTTGAGTTCATCTACATTGAAAACCCATTGATTGCTTTGAATAAGATAATGGAGATTATCTTTCATCCCAATCTTTTATAAAATAAGATCTTGAGAGCATGGGCTTACCATTAGACCGTCAATTTTTTTATTTCATGTGTCAAGCATCTAAGAAAAGTGGCCTTTAACATCACGTGAAGCTCATCAGGCTCAAACTTAATTTTAACGTCACTTGTTTGGGTTGTATGCCACGTGATTGAAGAAAAAAAAATTAAATTCTGATGGTACGGCATTGATCTCAAGATCCATCGCGTTAAAGACTGAAACGAAAAATAATTTCCAAAATCCGATTCAAAGCAATCAACGGGTTCTAGCATCGGCGAACTCAAAGATTTGGTAGGTGAATTTAAAGGTACTCTATATTAATTCCTTTATTTTTATGAGCAACTAATTTATAAATAAACGGATCGGATTGAGCTTAGGTTTTGAAAGTTTAGTAGGAGCTGAGCTTGGGCTTAGGGCCATAAGCCCACGCCCATGCCTGGCCCATTGCCACCCGTACTTCTATAATCCATAGAAAAGTGAGGCCTATTTATTTGTTTATGGCCCCATTGTTCATCAACACGGGGCTTCAATGGGTAACCAATAAAAATAATAATTCTTTATGTCAAGGATCAAAATTTCGGCCGAAATAATTGAAATTTCAGTTAATTTTGTATGGGGATCAAATTTTTAGTCAAAATTTCGGTCCAAAATTTTTGTTTGGTCCCCTCCAAAGACGAAATGAAAACGAAACCGTTTGGGTAAAATTTTGGTTTCGGGCTTGAGCGAAACCGAAAATTTGGCTGAAATTTCAGTCAAAATTTTGGATCCCATACAAAATGACCGAAATTTCGGTCCATAATTATTGTTTCAGTGAGGACCGAAATCGATGATTTCGGCCAAAATTTTGGTCATTTGGACCGAAATTTTGATCCTTGATCCTTAGTGTAGGCAAACAAAAGTGATGAAGATACAGAGTATTGTACTAAGGCTCTAACATGAATGTTGAGTACTTAAAATTAATTGAGTCCACAACGGCCTTTAGAAGTTTTGACCAACGGTCCAACAGATTAGCTTGACAAATTGACAACCTTATCAATAAAAATTGGAGGAAGTATGAGAAGTCACATGAAGAATTATAAAATAGAGATAATTAGAGAAACATACCTTAAAAATAATAAACTTTTTAATAAAAAAAGACACAGCCTCAAGCGTTTTAGAAAAACGGTCCTTCACGGATTTTGGAACTTCATAAAATCGTAAAAGCACGACTTTTTCTAAAAAAAAGTAAAAAATAATGTTTTCACAGTTTTATGAAGTTCCAAAATCCGTGAAAAGACCATTTTTCTTAAAGAGAAATAAGTTAAGAAATAAGACTCCAAAAATATTCACCACAAATAAGCGTCACATAGTGACATGGTCGTCATTTAAACTTCACATGGAAAAACTATCCTTATCATGCGTTTAAGAGCTTAGAAGAGTATAAAAATGAACCCCTAAAACCAAGATATCAAAATCCAACTCGGTATGAGGTATTGGTCCATTGGGGACCAATATGTATCGGTATATGCTGATACGCCAATGCCATATAAATTTTTTTTTAATTAAAAAAAATGTAAAAAAAGTATCAAAGAAAAGGTAAGTGTATTATAGACTTAAAATCATCATAGAAGATCCACCAATACACTTTTAGACATAATTATTTTTAATAAAAAATATATATATTCAAAACTGAAAGGCCTCGACCAATACCCAGCCAATACGTATCGACCCATACTTTGTAGTATCTGCCGATACCTCAATTGACTAAAATATCTATACATATCGTTGATACGTAGGGGTATCTCGGCTGATACTTGATACTATAGCTAAAACATGTTTGGTTTGGGCAATCACATGATTGTAAATTAGCTATTTTATGCTTTTAAGCTCTTAAACCTGTGGCTTTTCGTCAATTTTGAAATTAGTATAATATAGATGATGGCCCATGCATTCCATGGGACCAATTTTTTTTTGTTATTAATTTTTATTTTTTTATATACAAGAAAACCCAATTTACACTTGGAATAATCCCTGCTGAGTATAATGCCCACGCAGCCATGCTGCGACCTTTTTTCTAACTACACACGCTCCCAACGACCAACTGATATGAGACTGTAGCACGAAAATGGTGCCACACCCACCCAATATCGGCTCATAATTATATTGTATAGTTGTGTATAAGTTTAATCATGTATTAAATATCGGCCAATACAGATACGTTTCGGCGATACGTATCGATTTTTTGTCAAATTTAAATTTCTAGTGATATTATAAGTTTTTTTTTAATGCGGTTATCTGGTGAGGCAGGTCTCAACGATAGAATTAGAGTACATATATAGATATGACAAATTAATGCAACGCAGTAAGACGAGCCAAGGGGTTAGCGAGGCCATGGACCGCCAAAATGATTAGCCCCGTCTAAAATAAATATACAACTGAGCTCTCTCTCTCTCTCCTACCTCTCTGATTTTTTAGGAGCAATAGTTCAACCACCCTCCTAAAACTTATCTTCTTAAGTCATATCCTAAGACGTCTCTCTCTTTGTCCCGTGTCATTTTCCTACTATTTTATCCAAACCGACTTCAAAAGTTAAAAATAAGACTTAGCCTAGTTAATATAGCTTTCAACTATGATAGATTGGCCCTAATGCCTATTGATAAGCGCACAAATATATATAAACAAATTTTTGTTTTTTTTTTTTAATTTTGTTACTAGTAAATGAATGCCATTTTTATTTTTTTATAACAGTATACATTTCTTAGCTTGTTCATACTTTGGCCCAAGGAACAAAATTCCGGATTCCGAAATCGAAATTTTGGACTGAAATTTCGGCCGAAATCTTCAACGCCATATAAAAAATCTAAAATTTTAGGATTTCATTTCGATTTCAGTCCCTACCGAAATCGAAATCTTGGACCGAAACTTTTGTCATTTCGGCCGAAATGATGGTCCCTCTCATAAAAATTTTTGACTCCATCCCAGCCAACACCTTGTAAAGAAAAGGGAGGAAAAGCTAGCGTGGAGAATGAGAAACATTATCAGAGAAGCTGTGTTTGGAAAGTTTGCTTCTTCGCCGCTTTAGCGTGCTTCCTGCCAGCTTCTCGTATAATTCTCACCTTTTAGAACATGATATAGGGAGAAGTGGCTAAAAGGTGCTTCTCACGCTTAGTATTATGGGAAGCACGCGTCTTTCTTCATGTTCCTAAACAAGCCCTTAGAGATGTTTAAAAATTTTTAGTATAATTTAAAATTTGTTGTAAGTGTAAGTTCAGCGTGTTTTTATATGTTGGTGTTAAAGGATTTGTTTGGTAAAGTTGTTTCCCAAAAGCACTTTTTATGTTAAAAATTAGGTGAGATGCACTTTCCTCTTAAGGACATGATCACCTCTACCTACAAATGGCGTATATTATAAGGAGAAATAGCCTGAGACTGCTTTGGCCCTGCTTGACAACACTACCCCCTAAAAATACCTTTTAAGGGAAAATGTTGTTTGAGAAGCAACATAATGTATTGTTTGATAAGCAACATTGTCCTTTTCTTTGTATAACAAAGTCATATTTGAAAAGGCCAAAACACCATTTTCAAAAGCACAAAATACCTATTTTAACTAGAGGTGCATCATATTTCGGATAAGTTTCTCTTACTCGAGCATATATCTTTCCGTGAAGAGTGTTTTTAAGATGTAGCTTTGCCAAACAATGCCTTCTTCATTTTCAGCTAGAGATGGATAAGGACTTGGATGGAAAGTGCTTCTCACCATGGTTTAAAATTTTGGTGGCAATATGAAGATTTCAGCCAAAATGTTTCAATTTCGGTCCCCACTAAAATCGAAACGGAAACTTAAAATTTTGGTGTTTTTGTACTTTGGGGAAGAATTCGGCCGAAATTTCGGTTTCGGTTTCGATTTCAATACCTACCGAAACTGAAATGGGACCGAAACTGAAACAAAATCCGATTTTTTGATCATTGCTTCTCACCCAATATTTGACTCTGAAAATTGTTCTTGGGAAGCAACCTTGCCAAACACAAAGTCCAATTAGGCACTTATATTTATATATATATATGCTTCTCACCCAATATTTGACTCTGAAAAATACTCTTGGGAAGCAACCTTGCCAAACACGAAGTCCAATTTGGCACTTATATATATATATATATGGAGTTTAACATAAAATCAATTACAAAAAGCGTAATGGAGATGTGATGGCTTTTTTAACATATACGAAAAGGGGGGGAAAAAGGACATATGATGAGCACATAGAAATCTCTCTCCTGCACGTTTGTTCGTATCAACATCATCATTGCTGGATCACCACATCTTTGCTAGTAACTTTTAAAAAGTAGTATCTATGACTTTAAACCATATATTCCTTTAGGCTTTAGGCCATCTGTTCCGTCTGATGTATGTAAATCAAGTAGTGGACACTAATATATGGCTGACTGCAAACAATATCTCATTTAACGGATCGCTTACATGGCACGATGCAAGTGCAGTGGATCCCAGTAATGCATCGGGCTAGCCACTTGCATTGCTCCATGTAAGCGGTCCATTGTTGGTCTGCTATTTGAGGTTCACTCATTATAATTTTCCAATAGATTGGTGCCCCCATGGTTTCAATATGATCCGACAGAAACGTCTCGGGTGGTACGTCTCGGGTGGTACGTTTCGTGGAGGGAGATAATATTCATACCTCGTCTCGCCCCAAGATACTAGTGAGAAACTTAATCTTTTAAGAAGTAGTTTGTATAAGATGTTATATGAATCATCACTTTTGTACACGTGTCACTATTTTGACTCATTATGTGCACTATTTTAGACAATCCTTGATTGTATCTAATCCATGTGATGATCTGTATGAAGGACTATCATGCTTTGTCTAAATCTTTACACTCTAATATATATGATTGGTCTAATTCTTTTAATAGCTAATATTGAAGCTCATTGGTTGGAAGGTTTGGATCCTCTTATAAGTGTGATTCTTTAACTAAGATATACTCTCAACAATGTCTAATCACTTGTTGTTTAAATTGATCATAGACATTGGGGAGCCATGGTGCAGGGGGTGAAACTTTTAAAAATATGTAATTGGCTTATTAGGCCTAGTCAAGCTATGGCATGAGCTACTTAGTTAAAAGGCAGTTGCTTCCTTTTTATCTCCGACTGCCCTTTTTTATTTTGGGTTTGCTCTGAATCCATGCCATGTGAAGTGTTCATTGTGATCTGGCACCCATGATTTAAAGATTTATTTTGTAAAAGATTGGAATGAATTGTCCATCGTCTGATTCAACATGACCAAACATCATCTAAAATTAACAGTACAAATGCTGGATTTACATGGCAGCCATTAATTTTAGTAGCATTTGATGGCTTTGAAAGTTTAAATCACTCCATGGAGAACATTGTTTATCCAATCTCTTACACCAAATATTACACACATCCAATCTCTTAAATTCACATGACACAAATCCCAAAAGGTGGCCCGAGTACCAAGCTACTTGGTGCTCATACTGCTTCCCTAACATTGACTCATACACTCATGAAAAACTAGGGGTGCAAGTTTTGAACCGAAACTTGAGTCTAGTTCAGTTCGAAAGAACTAAACAGATTCTAGTTCAGTTCGATTTTGGGTTGTGAAAATTGAAAACTGATTAGGTAGTATAAGAAAACCGATTTGTTTTCGAAAAAGCCCAAAAAGCAGTTTAAAAATATATAAATTAATAATAAAACCCGACACCAAACCGAACCGAAAAAACTGAAATTTTTGGGTTTCAGTTCCAGCTGAACTGAATTGAAAATCGAAATTTTTGGTTTCAGTTCGGTTCGGTTAACAGAACTTGCACCCTTACACAAAACTGAATCCATATTAATTTATTATTATTATAATTAACCGAATTTGTTGGATTTGTCCCACATCGGCTGTCTGTTGGCCCTTCTTGGACTCTTTATATCTTGGGCAACCCTCACGTTAGAAGCTAGTTTTGTGAGGTTGAGTTAGGCCCATTGAATTCTTATCATGGTATCAGAGTCGTTCTTTCTCTCTGCATTACTCATTTCTTGTCCACGTGATTTGGCTCAATCTCGCCAGCACGTGCGGGAGCATGTTGGATTTGTCTACATTGGCTGTGGGTTGGCCCTTCTTGGGCTCTTTATATCTTGGGCAATCCTCATCTTACAAGCCGGTTTTGTGAGACCCATGAAATTCTTCAGAATTGGGGAGCAGATATATCACTTAACCACACTACAAAAGATAAGGTTATTAGCGGCAGTTTTTAACGGCTACTATTAGTCCTGTTGCTACTAAAAACTACCGCTATTAGTCCTGCCGCTACCAAAAACTACCTTAATAGCTAGTGCAAACACCTTATTTTTGTAGTGCCACTTGAAACAGAATTGAATGTGAATCTTTTTATTTCCAAGTGATTCACCAACATTTTTTTTTGCTTGTTAACAAATGTGTACTCCCTTTAGCATCTGAATGTGAATCATTTTTTATGAAGTGGCCAACTAAAAGTTAATGGTAAAAAAACAAACAAAAAAGTTATATAAAAAAATTCTCGTTTCCTCCGAAAAAATAATCTTCCCTGGTTTTTTCCCGTTTACAACCCGTGTTTGGTCAATGTATATTTTTTTTCTTTTTTATAATTATTAATAATTTTTAATTTTTTAAAATTTTCCTTATTTTTTCAAAAAATGCAAAAGTTTATCATATTTTTCCATATATTTTGGGTGTCATTTTATCCCGGTACCTAGACTTGGTTACTATGGTTAGGGGTGGCAATGGGATGGGTAGCCCAACTCAGCCTGCTAGGCCTAGCTTGTTTTAAGGATGGTTCAGGCTTGACATGAAGGCCGTGTGCCGTGCTTTGGCTAACGCTTTAAGCCAGAAATTTAAACAATCCGGGCTTGCGCTTAAGCTCCTAGTCCCATTGGGCTTTCATATATGATGTGTTGTAAATATTGGTTCGAATTGAAAGAAAAGATAATGATTGGAACGAAAAAATACACCGATCTGGTTCAATGCATGTTAATGTCGTTGTCTTTAAACTGATATTTGCCCCCACCACTATAATCAAGTGGTCATCAACAGGTTACCGGCAAATCGGTTCTAAGATATAACGAACCGAACGTGTATTCTTGTGATCGATTTGGTGAGTCTGATCATGCAACCAGAACACCAAATAACGTCGGAGAGGAACTCTGAAAGAAAGCTTTAAAACGGGAAAAAGAAAATAGAAAATGCAATGAATAAAAGAAAGGTCTCGGATCTCTTTTATAGAAATCAAGAGGTGCAACTGCATCGATTGGACAGAATAGTTACAGTAACCGATCGGACACAACAGTTACAAAAAGATTCGTTTAGACACAACGGTTACAAAGAACGGTTTAAAAAATTTAAAAGATTAATACACTAAACGGTTAAAACACGGTTACACTTTGTCCAAAAAATTATTTCTAAATGCATTGCACCGCCATGCCACGTACAACAGTTACAAAAAGATCTGTTTAGACACAACAGTTACAAAGAACGGTTTAAAAAATTTAAAAGATTAATACACCAAACGGTTAAAACACGGTTACACTTTGTCTAAAAAATTATTTTTAAATGCATTGTACCGTCATGCCACGTACATGGCGGGGAAAGCTACAAAATTCGGTGCCTCTGGGTGAAGGCTAAAAGCCTTAAACCAAGGCAAAAACATATAAGCCAAACCCAAATAATGGTTTACACGATGTGGGACAAAGGCAAAAGGTAAAAAGTAAAACTTGATTTTTTAAGATATTAAAATATCCAACAATATGTTGTTTAATCTTGAGTGAAAAAAGAGTGCTTACTTTCTTTGTTTGCCCTCGAAGGCATTAGAGCTTCTTTAAAGGGAAGTTCTCCCTTCTTTTAAAGTGTTGCATTCAGGAAAATAAAGCTCTCCCTGCACTGCACTCTATTGTCCTCTCTATCGGGCTCTCTCCCTCTCTGATATGTCCGGCCACCCTCTCTCTTCGGAGTATGGGCTGGTCGGTCTATGGGGAGTGAGAGCCACCCTCTTAAGAAACACCTTCGAGTGCTCCTTATTGAGGAGAGATGTTTTAACAGTACTAGAATGTATATATTGAGTTTTACTTGTAATATTTAAAAACAAACCTTAAAAAATTATAGATTTTCGATTTTTAAACTCTACAATTTTGAAACTAGAGCTAATATTTTTTATGAATATAGAGCTAATATTTTTAAATTAACACATAATCTATAAATAAATGGGCTTGGCCGGGCTTGGGCTGAAGGTCATAAGCCCAAGAACGAGCGTGAGCCAGGCTTTGGCCAAGCTCAAATTTGCTGGGCCAAGCTTGGATTTACCCTAGCCGAGCCCAAGCCCGACCCATTGCCACAAGTACCTGTGGTACACTTTTTGTCAGCAAATACATCCGGGGGATCAGATGGACTAAAATCTTCACTAGTATCATGGCATATAGAGAAAAAAGTTTTTTAACAACTTGCACTACAAAAAATAAGACTATTAGCAGCAGCCAAAAACTGCCACTATTAACAAAAAACGGCCGCTAATAGTCTTCATAGCTTTTTTTGTTAATAGCAGCAATTTTTTACAGCTAAAAACTGTCGCTAATAGTCTTATTTTTTGTAGTACCACACTTAAAGAGGCATGTTTTTAAAAGATAATAAAAACGAAAGAAATTAAAACAATGGTAGCTTTATTTACACCAACCAAATGTCTAAAAGCACCTAAGCTCCCACATGCAGACCAAAAAAGTGATAAATTTGGACACCCAACTTGAAACAATTTGGCTACGAGTGGAGAGGTCCAAGACCCCGCACGAGTTGGTTGGACTGAGTCTAACCACGTAACAAAATGAGTTGGGTAATAGATACTAGAGAAAGGCCTGCTCTAATACCATGATAAATTTGGACATCCAACCCAAAGCCAATTGGCTATGAGGGGAGAGGCCAAGGATCCTATAAGAGAAAAGACAAGGTTATGATTGTCTTACCTTCATCATCTCCTCACCTAGATTGAGGTACAAAAAAAAAAACGCACACAAATTATTTTACAAGAGCACTTACAGTTGTCATACCTTTATCATCTCCTGTTCTAGATTTCAACAAGTCCTACTCCCATCATTGATGGAGTTATTTGCAACTTGCCAAGTTTAGTAAAAGAAGAAGAAGAAGAGAGTGCTTCAATGACTTACAAGAGATAATATCATCGTTGTTGTTGTGACTCGCTAGAGTTGAGGAAGAATAAAAAGAAAAAAAAGAAGAGGAAGCCATTCATGGACGTTCCTGAGAGTGTCATTAATGGATGATCCTGCGAGTCGCAATGATAACAACGATCTTGCGACTCTCAAGAAGTCATTAATGGATGATCCCGTGAGTCGCAATAGTGACAAAATATTTGGGGTCTGTAAATGAAGATCGAAGAAAGAAGATGAAGTTGGATTATGTTATAATTTCATTTAAGAGTAATAATGTAATTTCGTATAACCAATTTTTAAATCACGTGGCATATATGAATTTTTGGGACTCGGGTTTTCGTGAGAATCCCTTCTACGTGAAAGTTTTAGAATGGGAATATTGGGTAGAAACTTTTTAAAATGGGTCTCGTTTTCCCAAAGTAACCTAAACAATGAGCATTTTTAAAACTTCTCAAGTAGTAAGTGAGTGAAAATAGTAGGTTATGATTCAATTGTTGCAAATAGAACTACCTTTCAAATAAACAAGATACTATAATTTCATCCATGATATAAATAACGAAAGCAAAAAAATAAAAAGAAAAGATGACATAATTAAATAAGGGAGCCATTACTTGCACTGGGAAAATTGGCCCTTGCACTAAATTTAAAGAAAGACTTGATATTTTAGGGACATGTGACATGTAAAAACGCAATATGGGTTGCCTGATTTGATGTTTATGATCTATAGATCTCCAATGCATAAGATTGGAGCAAAACACGATACTTGTCATATGATCTATTGTAGCCAATTGTTGAATCAGATGATAATCTTTGACTACATTTAGTTAGTGGATGAAGATCATATTTCCTTCTAATCTTTTACAATTAATATCTTTAAATCATGGCCCTAAAATCAAACGGCTTAGATGGTGTTTCACAAAGCAGAGGTCACCAAACTTGCAAGTCTTTCTTTTAAATTTGGTGCAAGGGCCAACTTACCGAGTGCAAGTAATGTCTCCTTTCAGTAATGTTGCATTGAGAAATGCAATAATAGTTTGTTAACATGTGAGTCCTACCTTGTTGGATTTTTTTTAAATGCTTTTCTTTTTCCCGAATTTTGTATATTTTTTTCTCAATTATGCATTGAGTAATTAGAACTGTGAAATTTCGGGGTAACCGATGATATAACTAGCAATAAAACAATTTGCACGATATAAAAATGCAATCACATCCACAAATTGAACACAAATGATTTTATCGTGGAAAACCCTTTCGTGGGTAAAAAGCACGATAAAATAAATTCTTACAGTGCTTATGAATGAAATGCTTTATCACTCATCTCACCAACAACAATCGCATCCCACGATCATCTCTTTCACAGTGTAAAATTATCACCTTCAACCGTCATCTCTCACGATGGTCCACTCGATTCGTAATAGCCAACAATAAACTTCAAACACACAAGTTTAACCTTTAATCATAAAGGTAAAATTTTCTTTGAAATTTAGATCAATTCAGAATAATAATAAATTATCTCAAGGAGAAGGAAAACAGAGAATTTTGAAAAGTGTGAAGATTTTTCTTATAAATTCAATCTTCCCAAAACTCTAGCTTTCCTTTAATAATCGTAAGGACACGGATGTTCGTGAATCACTCATGGATGTCCGTAACTACGGATGTCCGTAAGTTTAGTTACGGACGTCTGTTCAATCGATAGACTGAATTTACTTGGCATTCTATGGTTTGATCATGATTATGACAAAATAACTAATAATCTCCCCCTTTGTCACAATCATGACAAAACATAGATTACAAGGACTCAAAGAATAAAAATTACATCAAATTAGCTCTCATCTAAGTCTTATACATCAATCTAATATGCAATGAAAAAATTACAACTCTATTACTCTCCCTAACTGATTTGTCAAGTATGAACAAATAATTTAAAGACTAGCTTTTTATTATATGATGAGCATTGATACATTTATCACATTTACCTGTTACCTGAAACAATAGAGCAGAGGATCAAGTGTAGCAGGGAATATGTATAAGCATAAAAAATCATGCCAATGCTTAGATCAGAAACAAATGAGAATAAAAAGCATAGTAATTTTTTTACCCTTTTTATCATAATGTGACAAAGAATATAATGAATCCGCGTGAAGAGGCATCTGAAACCGTTCAAAGAAAACACAAAATACGTACGAACGTCCGTTGCAGATCCACAAATGTTCATGGAGGACGGTTATCGAACATTAAATACAGTTGACCCACGTTCGAGGTAGTTGAAACAGCATGTTCACGATCGTCCATGATAGGGTACGGATGTTCGAGAGAATGCATGTGCACTAAAAGAGAGGGGCCGAAATACTACAGGCGTCCGCAGATACCCAACAGACATCCGTCCAAATGTGAGTGCAATGGATTAGTGGGATGTTCAATGTGCGGACGTCCGTGGAATGCCAACGGACGTCCGTGAAGTGCAATGTGCATAGGGGCAATCAACTATGAAAGGACAGAGAAATAAAGACTATCCTCATGAATAAAATTTTATAAAAACTAAGAAACAACAAAAGGGAAAAAAATGCTATTTATCCTAAGAGTCGAGCAATCACATGGAATGTTTCACAGATTATGTGATCAACACATGATCTCAACGTATTAAGTGAAATTTGATGATATATATATATATATCATCAAATTTCACTTAATACGTCCAAGATGATCAAAATTTCACATGTAAATATTTAATTCTTGTTTACTTGTTATACACAAATGCAATCTATTAAAGAAATATGCGCATAATAGATGTATTGTCCTTGACAACCGATGAGAAACCTGTCAATAAATGAAATAAGGATGAAAATCACTTGCTAACACATATATATACTTAATACTTTTTGGGGAAATAACAACATGACTTGTGCAATACTCGAACCTTTTTAAACCTTCTAATTAACCCATGTATTGAGCTTTAGAACAATGACTCCCAACTAGATAGCTTAGGGCATTAGATGTTTAGACATTCCTACAATTTTACTTGCTCGAGTAAAAAAGGCTATAAGGTTAAGTGAGTCACAGGGTAATTTTTTATAGGTGATAAAGATGATATTGCTTTGCTTTACTTGCCTTCTATTTGACTCATGTAACGAGTGTTAGGCCAATAACTCCCAATCCAGTTGGCTCAGTGCATTAAGTATAAAACACTCTTGCAAGCTTAATAACTCGAGTCGAATAGATATGATGTAAACAACAATCAAGAATAGACATTATATCAACAATTTCCTATGAAGAGTTTCAAAAGAGTTAAAATGACATGATTTTGAAAAACATACTTCGTTACAAAAAAAATGAGTATCATGAATTAACAATGATTAAATAGAGACGTATTTATAGACAATTAACCCATAACAAATTAAGTTATGTCTCATGATATCTGTCCATATGTATATCTTAGGATTTTCATGTTGTATCATACAGAATTATGAATCAACACATATGAATCAAAAGTTTCTTTGAAAGAACAAAAAAATAAAATAAACGTTTAAATCATCGAAGAAAGAATCTTCAACCGCATACCAGATGTGAGGATCCATAAAATACTCTCATCCTTGCCTTTCAGTAAGGATAGTTAGAACCATTGAATAAAGGAGGTCTAGTTGTTGATGCACATTCTCTAGGAAGATCATGATATCCCGAGTTGACCATTACACTCGATTCGTGAAAATCAACCAAGTGCACTGGCTTTGATACCAATTGAAATTTCTGGGTAATCAATGATATAACTAGTGATAAAATAATTTACATGATATAAAGATGCAATCACAACCACAAATTGAACACAAATGATTTTAACGTGGAAAACCCTTTAACAAGTAAAAAGCCTCGTGATCTATCTCAGATTCAAGGCAAAGAATTCACTTTGAAAAATAAATTCTTATAGTGCTTATGAATGAAATGCTCTATCACTTATCTCACCAACAACATCGCGTCCACGATCATCTCTTTCACAGTGTAAAATTATCGCCTTCAACCGTCATCTCTCAAGATTGTCCACTCGATTCGTATGAGCCAACAACAAACATGAAATACACAAGTTTAACCTCAGATCACTGAGGTAAAATTTTCCTTGAGATTTAGATCAATTCAGAATAATAATATATTATTTCAAGGAGAAGGAAAACAGGAAATTATGAAAAGCTTAAAATTTTTTCTCAGAAATTCAATCTTCCCGAAACTCTAACTTCCCTTTAATAACTGTCGGGACACGAGCGTCCGTGAATCACTCATAGATGTCCGTGAATTTAGTCACAGACGTCTATCCAACCGACAGACTGAATGTACTTGACATTCTAACACTTGTTGGGAGCACTTCTAGGTTTGATCATGATTATGACAAAATAACTAACAAAATGGTAGAAGTCGGAAGAATAGAGTACATTATAAGTTCCAAAGAGCTCCAAATAAATGATAGAAACTAAAAAATGCTATTTGAGATAATTTGAATTGCTTTATAAAATTTTCATTAATAGTGATATCTTCTCAATTATAAATTATGTATAAAAGATGAAAATGTCTTTAATTTAAAACAAAATCTAGCCTTATTAAAGACTAATCTCTAAGATTTTTCCTAGAATCTCTCTTTACTATTTTAATATAGAGATAATATTTTCAGAACAAAAAAGTCTTTTTAATCTCTCCCTCGAATTATTGTAATCCTTAAATTTGTTCAACATGTCTATTTTATGTCAAACCTATTAGAATCTTCAATCACTTTTAATTTGTATAATATCTCTCTCTCCTCTGGCTTTACATGCATCTCACTAGTGTCTTTAGGGACCTAAAACAATCCTTGTGCCAAGGATTTAAGAACAAACAAAAAGGTAGAAGTCTAATACCAATAAAGTCTTATGGTCTTTGATAGCAGGAAAACTCCAAATAATAAATGAAATCAATTTTCTAGTTGATTTCCTAGGAAATGATTTCATGTCCAAATTAATTATTTTTTTTTTCTTTGATTAGGCTCCCTAAGATATCATTTCCATTGAAAATCGATTTCTTCTGTGTGATTAGTCTATAAGGAAAAGAAAATTCTTCATAATGGCTTTTTATTCAAACAATAAAATAATAGACCTTATATATATATATATATATATATATATATATATATATATATATATATATATATTTGAAATGATAAAGAAATCTTTTTGTGAGAAGCCAATTTTAGTCCCCTCAATGATTGAATTGATTTCCACCTAAAATGGCTTCATATAGGGAAATTGAGATTTTACATGGGGCCCACTTGATTTCTTTCCATCTCCTTGTAATGCCATCAAGTATAAATATACAGAAATTGAATTTCTTTTCCACCAATATTTTCAAGTAATCAAAAAGTGTCTTAGAGTAAAGTAATGAAAAATTAAAGATTTTTCAAGCATTAAAAAAAGGCAAATAATTGTAGAGTAATACAAAGTTTAGCCCTTGAAACAATGCAACGCTAACTCCAAATAGATGTAATAAGTTGATGATGATAGTGTGCATGATGAAAAAAGTTTTCTCGCATAAACTAGTTAAGACTTTGCGTAAAGCCCAATTTCCAATTACAAAACTTTCAAGAGTTAACTCATCAAATGAAGAACTTTGAGAGCTTTGGCATCGCCATCACTTCCATTCATTCTATCGGATAAGCGAGCCACTAGTTCATTTTAAGTGGACCATTATCCATTCCATCATTAACTGTCCATTTGCAGGCTCTTTCATGCTCTCAATCTATATGTCAAGATCTTCAAATTCGATGCGCTTCTTTTCAGTGCCAAGTGTCGAGATCTCACAAGTGCCATGTGTACGGTAACTATCGCTTAATACTTAGGAAATATAATATTAGAGTGTAATCTTATTAGAGTGTACCTTATTTGTAACTACCTTATTTTATAAAACTCTCAACCAATTGTAGTTATATATATCAATTGTAATCCATGTTAAAATTATAAAATACTGAAGAAAATAAAAAGAAGATTAAAGAGAGAAGAAGATAGAAATATAGAAAAAATAAAAGCGTACGCTATCTTAAGTTAGCAGCCCGCTATCTTAAGATAGCGGCCGTTTTAAGATAGCTAGCTATCTAAACTAATTGTAACCACTCACGATTGTATTTGTAATCTTATTAGAGTATATCTTATTTGATAACTACCACTCATCAATTATTTCAACCCATTGTAGTTATCTAAACTAATTGTAAGAAAATAAAAAGAAAATTAAAGAGAGGAGAAGAAGATAGAAATATAGAAAAAACAAAAGCGGCCGCTAGCTTAAGATAGCAAGCCGCTATCTTACTATTATCTGAAGTTAACGTCCGCTATCTTAAGATAGCAACCGCTTTAAGATAGCTATTTATCTAAACTAATTGTAACGACTAACGGTTGTATTTATAATCTTATTAGATCAGTTATCTCAATCAGTTGTAGTTATCTAAGCCAATTGTAAGAAAATAAAAAGAATATTAAAGAGAGAAGAAGAAGATAAAAATATAGAAAAAAAAGAAACGGCCGCTATAACAGCCCGCTATCTTAAGATAGCGGCCGCTTATTAGAGTATATCTTATTTGATAACTACCACACATCAATTATCTCAACCAATTGTAGTTATCTAAATAAATTATAAGAAAATGAAAAGAAGATGAAAGAGAGAAGAAGAAGATAGAAATATGGAAAAAATAAAAGCAGTTGCTATCTTAAATTAGCGGCTCACTATCTTAAGTTAGCAGCACATTATTTGATAACTATCTCACATCAATTATCTCAACCAATTATAGTTATCTAAACCAATTATAACCAATGTTAAGATAGCGGCAAGATAATGAGATAGCGGCCTGCTATCTTAAGACAGTGACCGCTTTATATTTCTAAATTCTTCTTCTCTCTGTGATCTTTTTTTTATTTTCTTCTATATTTTAGAATTTTAACATGGTTACAATTTCTGATATTTTATCATATGTTTGCTATAAAGGATTTTAGATTATCAACACTCGGTTGTCATTCACTGGGCTACCTACTGGAGTCGAAATGGGAAAAATGAACAACAAAAAATAATGGAAAATAAACATATAACAATAAAAAAATAGGTCGGTGCTGACGTGAAAACGGCCTGCTGCAAAGTTTCAAACTATAGAGCCGTTTCTGCAAATAAGCAAACTTATAGGGCCGATATATATATATATATATATATATATATATATATATATATATATATATATATATATATATATATATATATATATATAATTGAATTGATAAAGAAATTTGTTTTGTGAGAAACTCAATTTTAGCCCCCTACATGATTGAATTGATTTCCACCTAAAATGGCTTCATATAGGAAAATTGAGTTTTTACATGGGCCCACTTGATTTCTTTTTCATCTCCTTATAATGCCATCAAGTACAAATATACGGAAATTGAATTTCTTTTCCACCAATATTTTCAAGTAATAAAAAAGAGTCTCAGGGTAAAGTAATGAAAAATTAAAGATTTGTCAAGAATTAAAAATAGACAAATAATTGTAGAGTAATACAAAGTTTAGCCCTTGAAATAACGCAACACTAACTCCAAATAGATGGAATAAGTTGATGATGATAGTGAGCATGATGAAAAAAGTTTTCTCGCATAAACTAGTTAAGACTTTGCATAAAGCCCAATTTCCAATTACAAAACTTTCAAGAGTTAACTCATCAAATGAAGAACTTTGAGAGCTTCGGCATCGCCATCACTTCCATTCATTCTATCGGATAAGCGACTCATTCATGGATCAAAATTTTGTCTGATACCGATACATATTGGACGATATGTATCGGTATCGGACTCGAACATATAGTACATTAAAAGTACTGTATCGTTCATTTATATGTATAAGGCCGGACGATACATTCAATGTATCGTCCGGTATTTTACTGTTCCGATACATATCGTCCTATACGTATCAGTTTTGAGCTCGGACGATACGTAGCGGTTTAACGAGATTCTGACCCACGGACCCACTAGTTCATTCAAAGTGGACCATTATCCATTCCATCATTAACTGTCTATTTGCAGGTTCTTTCCTGCTCTCAAATCTGTATGTCAAGATCTTCAAATTCGATGCGCTTCTTTCAGTGCCGAGTGTCGAGATCTCACATGTGCCATGTGTACGATAACTCTCGCTCGATACTTGGGAAATATAATATTATAGAATGTTATCGAGAAGTCATTATCATTTCCTAAACCTAATTATCCTTACGACAATTATAGAGCTAGTAATTCATCAGACACCATTGATCCATTTCAAATAAACCAAAAGCATTATTGATCATTTTCTAGGGTATTAACTTTGGTGATCCTCAATTTAACTTTTAAAAAGTTATAACTTTTTAAAAATATTTTTTAATTTTTTTATACTTATTGAATTTTATTTTTATTATTTTTTCTCTAACTTTTTCTCCAAACATGTTGCATTTGTCAAATTCTTTCAAGTTTTAACCTTAATTGCCAAATTTTTGCCGGACCCAACTTGATGACTATGTAAGATGATGTTGAGAAGAATAAATTGATAGTGCAACCTTTTTGCTACTGCAGAATAATCTCAACCATCCAAATCAATCACTTGAATTTGTACAATCTTTGTAATATCTCACATCGGATATAGAGAAGTCCAAAGCTTGGGCTATGAGGTGCGACCATAATTCAAAATTTCGGTCGATAATTGAAGTTATCATACGAAACGCATCGGTTTCGATGCAGACCGAAACGAAACCGAGAACTGAAGTTATCGGTTCATAATATATGAGAATGAAGATTTCTGCCGAAACGAAATCCGAAATTTGAAATTTTTATCCTTGGGTGCGACTGGCCCGTTCATGTAACAACGCGTTTTTGGGTAGAGACAATGATACATAACGCTTATTTCAAGAACAAAACGGAGGTGGGACCTAAGCCCAAAACCGGACAATATCGTAAATGATGTACTAATCAGTGTGAGTCTACTATGAACTGCGTCAAGGCAGTGACACAAAAGATACTTAATTTGAAAATATTTTAGGTATGGATGTTAGTAATGAACCTGGACTTTTCCACGTCCAGGTACATTCCCAAAAGCAAAGATGAAAAAACAAACACAAAAGCCAAGAGATGAAGTCAACTGATTTAATGGAAAAAAGAAGTGGAAGCCACTTTTACAGATTCATTGAACTGGTACGGGATTTGGGTAGGTGGTTGCGATTTGTTTGTCTTGATTGGAAAAGGCACCATTTACGGTGGGGAAACAAAGTGGTATATTTGGTATTTTGTTGTAAATATTCTACCATGTTTTTTATTTAAAATTTTCCCCACCACCCTTTTATGATGGTGGTGGGAAAACATTTTTCTAATAAAAAAAAATATCTCCAACCCACTTCTAAAAATTCATTGAACTTGGACGGGATTTGGGAAGCTGCTCGTGATTTGTTTGTTGCGGTTGGAAAAAGCACCATTTACGGTGGGGAAACAAAGTGGTAGTTTAGATATTTGGTATTTTGTTGTAATTCTTCTATGTTTTTTGTTTAATTTTTTTCCATTTTTTTTTTTCGGAGATCTTTAATGGATTTCAAAATTTGGAATGGTGTCATAGTGGCAGTCCATTACATCATGTTTTTATGTAGTAGGTTACCTCTAAATGCACCGAGGCGATCTCTGGAATCGCCTAGGTCCCAGACCCATGAAAATCATTGATTCTTTCGAATCAGATGATGTTGACCCTTTTTTTACTTCGATAATCGACATAGTAGATCTGGAGATCATAGCGCACCTATCGGACAGTCAGTTTGTGATTTCACATGTGACAGATCTAAAAAAAAATGGTCGGTTTGAGTGTGATGTGTGCCATATGATTTAAGGGCCATTTTTTTTGGGGTATGTTATACATGTAATAAAAGACTGGCCGACTGGTAGGTGCACCCCTATTGTGTGGAAGATCGGGGTGAAAAACGATCTCCATCGTCTGATTCGAAGAATCAATGCTTCCAAGGGGTTTAGGACGCAAGCGCTTTCGGAGAACACGTGGGCGCGTTTAGAAATACCCTAATTAACAGGGAAATTTTCTAAAATCTCCCTGCTTTAAAGTTACTTTTCTAAATCCTCCCTATATTTCTTTAAATATCTAAGGAGCCCTTGTACTTAAAATCTAGTTATCTAAGTGCCCCTTTTAACATAAATATCCACCTTAATATTTATATTTTAAATACAGTTTTTATTATTTTTTGTTGAGATTAAATTTTTCTTATTTTTACATATTTTTTTCAAAGTTTTTCCAATTTTTTTGGATTTCTATCGAAGATTTAGTATTTTTTTCCATTTTTTTTGCATAAAAAATGACATTTCACTTTTTTTAATGTAATTTACTAGCCTATCAGCCCTACTGATAGACCCATTTTCTAGAATCCTCCCGCCCTATGGTTGAGGGGCATTTAGATAACTATGTTTTAAGTAGAGAGGTTTATTAGATAACCAAAAGAGGCATTAGCCCAATTCGTGCGCTCCCTCCAATGTGAGCGAGTAAGTTGTGGGTTTGATTCTCGTCCTTCACACTGTTTCTCACCCTTGTCTTCCTTGCCACTATAGTTGGTGCTCCCTCACGCTCCTTGATTCCCGAGCTCGTCTCAACCAAATGGCCATATAAAAAAAAATATGGGATAAATTTATAAGAGTAACTTTAAAGGGGAGAGATTTTAGAAATTTTTCCTATTTAATATCTCTCTTTTTATAGAAAAAGCGAGAGGAAGTATGATTGACAACCGGTCGGGTAAGGGCCACAGTTACTTTGTTCGCTGATTCAAATTCAGGTTCACTTAAATTAATCCAATTCACGGCGGGCTTTAGGCTTTATTAGTTATTGGTATTTGTTCTAAAATTTTTGTAACAAAAATTCATTAAAGATAAGGAGAGATTTCGAGGAAAAAGAAACCCAAAGACCTTTCTTTATATATATTGAAATTATCCAAATATTCTTACAATTAACAATTTAATAAATCTAATGGTAATATTGAAAGTTTTTTTGTTTTGTTTTGAGATTATGATAATACTGAAAGTTATTTGTGCCTGAAAGTGCTAACGTCCGAAACCCTTCGAAAACCATTAACTGCTTGGAATCAGATGATGGCGATTGTTTTTCCCCTTAATCTTCTACAAAATGGATTTTGAGATCATGATCTTACTATCAGACGGTCAACTTTTTATTCACCTGGCACACATCTCAAAAAGTGGCCCTAAAACCATGCTTAAGTGTGATGTGTCCCATATGATTCTAGGGCCACTTTTGGGTATCCCTACCACGTCGAATAAAAAATTAAGTGTCTAAGGTACACTCATGTATCATGATCCATTGTGTCCTATTTTTTCTTCTGGCACCCATGTCCGTTTCTTTCACTCTTCGTCTATTTTCTCTTCTTTCCCTTCTTCCTGAACTCCGGAAGCCATAACGACATCGCGGACATCATTGAATCACTCTCTTCTTTTTTCTCTTTTTCTTCTTCCTCAACTCTCACCAATCACAACAACGGCGTCGATATCACCGAAAATCTTCCTTTTCTTCAACGGCTTCTTCAACTCTGCCGCAATGACAATATCGACATCATTGAAACACCATTTTGTTCTTCATTTGCATTTTCTTCTTCACTTACAAGGAAAGCCTAAAAAATCTAAAAAACAAAGAAGAAATCTTAATAAAAACCAATCTAAAATTTACAAGAAAACCCTGAATATGAAGACAGTAGGCAACCGCCGTCACAAGTTCAGGAATAGTTTTAGGATTTTCTAGCGGTTCTTGATGTTTCCTTTTCTTTTTAGGATTTAAAAAAAAAAATCAATTGTGGTTGGTAGATCAATGATGTCTTCATTGTTGCGAGTTGTCTGAATAGAAGAAGAAGAAGAAGAAGAAAAAGAAAAAAAGATGATGATTGGTGATGCCATGAAGTGGTAGCCCGAGAAGAAGGTGGCTGAAAAAGGACGGTAGTGCTTTCGGGTCGGGTAAGAAAGAGTAGCTTTTTTAGGTGGGTGCTCCATTTCCTTAGCCTCCAAAAAATCTATTTTCATTAAGTGGGTGCCCTTAGAAAGATAGATTATCTGTTAGGTGCTTTTAGTAAGTAGGCGCCTTCAGATTGTATAGGGGTGAATAGTGATACCCATTAGCAACTGCTTGCACACTAGACTTGTACTATTGCACATAGTTTAAAACGAAGACTTGGCATTTTTGTGACCCCTGCCATGTGGAATGCCATTGAAGCCGATTGATTTGAAGCCTTTAATTTAAAGATCTTTGGTGTCAAAATTGGCACCAAGCATGATCTCGATCATCTATTTCAACATAATCAAGCCCATCATTTGATTCAACGATCATGTTGAATCAGATGATAGAGATCATGTTTCATGCTATTCTTTGGCAACAAAGATCTTTACATCATGGCCTTCAAATCGGACAACTTAGATGGTGTTTCATGTGGCATGTGTCTCGAAAAAGGATTACCTCTATTTGTGCCAATAGGTTTTCTGAAAGAGCCAACGTCCGAAACCCCTTGACTGCTTGGAATCAGATAATGGAGATACTTTTTCACCCCCATCTTCCACATAATGGATCTTGAGACCATGATCTTACCATCAGACGATCCATTTTTTATTCCACGTGTCACAGATACCCTAAAATCATACTTGAGCATGATGTGTGCCATTTAATTTTGGGGCCACTTTTAGGGTATTCTTGCCACATGGAATAAAAAACTGACCGTCTGATGGTACACTCATCGTCTGAATATCCAATTTGTGACCGGAAGATTAGGGTGAAACACGATCTCCATTATTTAATTCCAAGCATTCAAGGGGTTTTAGACGTTGCGCTTTCATAAAACCTATTGGCGCCATTTTAAATTATGCGTGACGGTACAAATGCTGTGTGCAAGTAGTAGCATCCTTTTCTTTCTAAGGTGGCTTAAATTTTTTTAAAGCTTTTCTACTCTCAACCCTCCAGACATCGAATATCTTGGTAGGTGTAAGAAAATTTAGGAAACAGGAAAGGAGGTCACATGCAATAAATAGGCAATTGGCCTATATATAACAATTAGGGAACCTATATTTTCGTTCACCCGATTACTGAAATCGCCCACTTATTTATTGAAAGCGCTCACTTAATGATAAGTGACAGTGTGTTGGGCAGTAGGGTGCCTTCATTAAGTAGCCGGTTTCTAAATGGGTGGGCTCACACCCATTTAGAAGCCCTGCTTATGTGGGAATCTTGACTTCAATGTTTTCACACTTAATGGTTGATAGGGCAGCCAAGATTTTCTTCTATTTGATGGTTAAGAAATTGGTTGAAACCAATGATAGCCCAACAGTTAGTTATTAAGACAAAGCAGCTGAAAGACCAACTAGTTGCACCCTAAATGGGGTTCAAGTCATTTTAAAACCGTTAAGATGCAAGAGATCCTAACATAGATGCCGCTTATCAAAGTTAAGAGTCAAGATCCCCTTGCATCCAAGGGTTTGAAAAGCAGTTGAACCCTATTTAGGGTTCAATCGGTTGGACCAACCAAAACCCCTAAAGTCAACGTGGATAGAATTATTCTAATGTCCTAATAAAGGCTCTCTTCTTCTTCTTCTTCTTCTTCTTCTTCTTCTTCTTCTTCCTCATTAGCAGTGACAAGAGATCTCATTTTGTATGCGCTCCAAAATAGATCATTCATAGAACCTTGATTTGAAGTTATTGGCCACTAAGCTATGCGTCACATTCTCGGATCTCCCATTTATCATCATTAAAGCCCTACCCATGAAATGGGTTCGACATTAGAACCAAATGGGCGGGTGGGATCAGCATCATACCCATCGGCAAAATGATTGAAGCCCTGCTCATGAAATGGTGGTAGCGTTTAAGAGAATCCAACGAGAGTTGGCTTAAAGAAATCGTATCAACAAATACCATATGTGCAACAATGGTTGGGAGATATAAAATTAAATAGTATCACAATTCCTCATGGTGGTGGAAAGGTATTTACTTTGTCAGTGACTGACTTCTTTAAAAATATCTCGTTCACTGTTGGTAAGGGTGATCAAACTCACCTTTGCACTGACATGACAGATGGGACACATCCGGTCGATCTCTATGCAGTATGTTTCCTATTCTTTATGCCATAATCGAAAACCCGACTGCAACCAACTCCGAAATTTTCAGCCCTGCTAGGGGATCTGCTAGGGGATCATCAAACCTTACTAACGTCGATTGAAGCACAGTTTGGGATCTTAAGGTTCCTTCCAAGATCATTTTCTCCTTTTGGTCGTTGCTATGGAACAAGATTTCTACTATATCTAATCTAAATAGAAGAGACATGACTATTGATAGATGATGCAGGATACCTTTTTATCCTATGTGATGTGACAAAATTTGGCCCATTTGGGCTAAGATTCACAAAGCCCTTCGGAGTTTCTTATTGTATGCATAAAGGCGTAGCAGATTTAATATATAGATGGGATAAGAAATTATTTGGAGGATTGAAATAAAATGGAGTGTTTTTTGACATTTCGGTTTCCTCTTGATGTAGGTTTTTCTCCTTCTCAGAAGATTTGACGCCGAGCAACTCCTTTTATTAATTAGGCAAGCTGGTCAGGTACCTGCTTTCAAAAGTAGGAGACCTGAGTTCGAATCCCCTCCCCCCTTTGACGCCACTCTAGAGATTTATATCCTGTGCTGATCCGGCATGTGTTGAATTTGGGGTGTACATGTGCCCTTAGAATTAGGCGGATGCTCTAAGAGGCCCGAATACCTAAGTTATCAAAAACAAAACAAAACAAAAGAGCGTTGGTAAGAATATATTAAAATAAGAGTGAAAAATAATATTTTAAAGAATGAGTTGCTAAAATGGCAAACTTTGAGTTTTTTTGAAAAAGCATTTGCTAAAATAGCAAAGGTTTGCTAAAATGTAGGGGGGGGGGGGGATAGGGGATAGCCTAAGCTCTTTCCCATCCTAACCATGTTTATGCTTATATCCACACCAATTAAAATGAGAGGGTGATTTTTTATGGATCCCACTTCATATTTTTTTTTTTCTTTTCTGTTTCCTTAACATGCTCTCATATATTAATTTTGTGCTATTAAAAAAAAGTTTACAATGCCCAAATCTTGATCTAACCCCGTCTAGGCCGAGCTAGGGTTTCACATGTTCAAGCTCGATAGATCTTACATTACAAAATATAAGACCATCAGCGGTAGTTTTTTATTAAAAATAAAAAACTGCCACTATTAGTCTTATCGCTACCAAAAATTGCTGCTGCAAAAAACTGCCTTAACAGCAAGTGCCGCTAAAAAACTTTATTTTTGTAGTGTTAGGGCTGAGCTTGAGTTTGGGCCAGCATGTTCAAGCTCGATAGAGCTTAGGGCCGAGCTTGAGCTTACGATGGTTCAGCTCGAGCTCTACCTGTTGACAGCCCTGGTTGATAGGCACTCCACAAACAACGATCACTACAAAAAATAAAATTATTAGCGGCAGCCAAAAATTGCCGCTATTAGTCAAAAAATGCCGCTAAACTGCCGGTGAGGGTATTAGCGGCAGTTTTTCGGTTAATAGCAGCAATTTTTGGCTGCCGCTAATAATCTTATTTTTTATAGTGGATCCAAATACAAAAAGATATAGTTAAATCATAAGCTTAAAACTACCATTGGGTTGTATCACTAATGTGTCATGTTGATACAACTATAACTAGTAAAAAGGCATGTGCAAATGTACGTAGACATAGGACCTGTGCATGATTGAACTTGATTTTTAGACATCTATTGAGTGATTTGAACATAAAAAATATATAGTATTTCAAGTGTTAATTATTATGTTTTATGATTTATTAGAGGCAAAAAAAAAACGTACTTATTACTATGTTTCATGTCTTCATAATGTATAATTTAAATTATAAAAAAATTTAATAAAAAATAAAACAGATATAACTTATATTGTCAACTATAGAACATGAAGAAAAAAATAAAAACTAACACATAAGTATAATCTAGAAATTTCAATTAAATCGAAAATGGGTATTTATTCATTCTCGACTTTAACTTTCTTAAGGATTTAACTAATGTTCCTTCTCTATCAATTGTCAATCATTCAACTGGTAAATGTGTTGGTCATGATCAAAGTTTTATTATTATCCATATAACAATAAAAGAATTCAAGAAACACTATGAGATGTGCATGTCAGAAATGTCTGTTCCTTTTTACAGCATTTGTTATTGTACTTATGTTAATGTAAGAAATGGATGTGGGAGATGTAAAAGTGTTTTTCTTGGGAGCAAATTTCCCTATAGTTAATTATATGATTTAACCCACTCGTCAATATGATGAAGTGCCAACATAATGGATATAACATGGAAAAACATTCTCTCTCAAATTTATGCTCCTATATCATCATCATTATTACCATCATGTACTTTTCCGAATATCCCATCATTGTGGCCGCTCATAGATTTTGATCAGTTAACGACGACCTCTTTGAGGGAGAATGTACATTGTCTACTTAATTAGGGGGGAAAAGGGGTTTTGATAAAAAAACGCTAGAGGTCATCAAGGATTTTGGGAGATGTATCATCAAATTATGGGTGAATGCAGGTGGAAATTGCAAATTAATCTTCCCTTGTACACATGATTAAAACACAGAATGTACAAAATACAGGATGTACACCATGAATTGATCTTGCCTTTGCTCGAAAGGTTTGCTTGATTTGGACAAAAAAAAAAACTTTGTAAACTACGCATGTAAGCTCGTTGGACAAAAATACCTTTCGTACTCCCCTCACGTCTAGAAAAGAGGGCAGCTGCTCTTTGTTATTACAAAGAAATGTAGGGAGAGAGAAAGATGAGAAAAAGATAAAAGGGTGGCTCTATTTGAAATAGGAAAAACAGCCCTTTTTAAAAGATTATAATTTTCATGTTCTTTTAAAGAGAGATGTTTTTCATGTTTTAAAGAGCAACCTCTCTTTTTTTTCCTCCAAGCCTTTCCTCTTTCCCCATATTCATTTGCAACAACAAAGAGCAACAGGTGCTCTTTTATACTCTTCTGAAGAGCAATGTCAAATGCAGCTTTTAAAACTTGCCTTAGTGCGAGCAAGTGGAGAGTTGGCGTCCAATAAAAGTTAGCATACCAAACATACAAAAAAGAGAGGAGGCTATTGTTTGGTGCAATGGTAAAAGGCTTAGGCTATCAAGTATGAGAATGCGGGTTTCAATGCAAATTAAAGAGCAGTCTCTTTGTATTTAAAAATCGAAGTTAGGTTTGTATCCCTTCTACCCTTGGTTGTCAAAGTCACGCTATAGCCTTGTCATGACCTCGTCATGACGAATAACAAGGTCATAACAAATGGCAATGAAAAACGTCATATATAATCAAATAATTATGATGGCTAAATAGCAACGTCATAGTGTCACGACAGCGGAATAACATTATGGCGACGTCACGCATTCTATTTAATTTTTTGGATACTAACATATAATACTTATGAATTATGACATTTTTATAATATATAAGTTACAAAAATTAACTTACAAGTTACAAAACTCCAACTTATAAGTTATAAAATTCTCTTTTCTCTCTCTCTCCACAACAGTTACTAACATCAGCGTCGACGATATACTATATGCGTACTTAATATTTCATATTTTTAATATTCTATTTGTTGATATTTCATATATATTAATTTATATTTACCATGTTGTAAATTTGTTAATGTTTCATATTTGATTTATATTTATTGATAGTTGTTTATTCATAATACATGAAATCTTCAATATTAAAATCAAAGTATGATGTTTTAGTAGTTGAATTTTTTTCTTCCTATATTTTTTTTCTTATATAAAAAATTATAAATTTAATTTTTTTTTTAAAATATAATAATATATAACATCGCTACGGCCACACCATGGCGTAGCGAACCTCTTCGTTATGACTTCACCACTTCGTCTTAACTACCTTGCTTCCACTCCTCTTTACGCTTCCTAATTAAGGGACCAACTAATGACCTTTTTACTTTATAATAAATAAATAAATAAATAAACACCCGACAATAGCTTTTTACTTTATAAAAAATAACTAAATAATAAATAAGTAAATATAGGTGTGAAAAAAAACCGCCCTTAAGCTCAAATGAAATCACATCAGTCTTCGAGAGACGATTGGCACCCGATCAACATGACATAAAAACCACCCGTCATCACATCTTGCCACGCTTAGAACCCTCCATCCAATATTTGCCTTCTTATTTGGTGCTACTTGTCACAAATCACTACATAATTAATAATAAAAATATCGACATGTTACATGAGGATAAATTTTATGCAGATAAAGTGCATGCAATTGATGTGGCACGACGCAATTGGCTGCAAGTGCGGTGGAGCTCAATTATTGTTGGTCGGTGCAGCTAGTCATATCGCGCCACATTAGCCGCTTGCACTTTGTCTACAACAAATCTGTCTTCCGTTTATAATTTTCTTAAAAATATATCACTCCCCCTCACACAAGCCTTAAAATGTTGTGTATAGAAAATTGTTCTAAGCTTAACCAAATAATTCACCCGACTTAAACCTGACTCAATGCTCTTGAAGCCAAGCATTTGAGGTGTGGGATGTTAGAGAGAGAGAGAAAGAGGAGAGAGAGAATATTAGTGTTTCATATTTCAAATCTCAAACCGTTTTTTTTCCTGTGAAGATGACATTAATCATGCCAATATAGTTAATTGGAAGTGAAACTCCTGCTCTTCTTGCCTTCCCACTTTTTAAATATCATTTAAACCCATCTCCATCCCTCTCCCTCTCCTTCTTGTTGCATCACCCATCACTCATCTCTCTCAACGTATCTCCGTCCCTTGTTAGTCCTGCCCTGTATTTGGGGACACTTAGATTCGGTTCTTGTCCATTTTTATGGTGATAGATAAGATGGGGAGGCCTCCATGTTGTGATAAGTCAAATGTGAAGAGGGATCTTTGGACTGCAGAAGAAGACGCAAAGATTCTTGCTTATATATCTACTCATGGAACTTGGAACTGGACTTCTGTTCCTAAGAAAGCAGGTTTGGATTCTAGTTTCTTGATATGGGTTTTGTTTGTTTTTATTTTTCAATCCCACCCTTTGTTGGCCACCCTCAGAGATTTATTCCTAGTGCCTAGTACATGTGATATGCTGGTGTTGAATGTACCCGGGGACTTAGTCAGGTGCTCTAAGAGGCCGGATATCCCTTTTAAAAATATATTATAAATGAATAAATGAATAAAACATTTGAGGTTCGTTGTCAGCAAAGTTTGATGTTTTAATGGTGGGAAGGCATCATTCTTATAGATTAGCCAAATAGTTCAAAAAGTCTTACGCATCTCACACTAATATGACTCGAAGAATGGTTCCATGGCTTTTGATATGAGAAATTTTGAATCTTAAGAAGAGCAAAAGGCATGGTTAGAACAGATGGGGCTCCCAAGAAATTATTCAAAAAGTGTTACTATGGGCTCCCAAGATTAAATGAAATCTAATCTAATCTAACCAACAAAAGGAGTACTTGCTTGTTATGAACTCGGTTTCATTCTTCATTGTGAATTCTGAACGTCTCTTTCCATATCTACCCTCATGCTTGTAGTTAGATTTTGCAAAGAGATTGGAGCGTTTAATTAGCTCGAAGAGTCCTAGTTTAAAAGATTTATTTGTTTAATTAGCTTGAAGAGTCCTAGTTTAATTAGAAGTGTAGTTATCGAAAATTAGAAAATATAGGAATACATAAGGAAGAATATGAGGGCAAATAGAGTAGCTTAAGGATATTTTATTCCAAAAATATAAAAACACTAAAATTGACCGCAATAGGAGGATAATTCCTACTTTTATATTGTAGTAAGGATTTGCATACAAATAAGGGTGGAAATGGGCGAGGCTAGTGTAACCCCAAGCCAGACCCTGCAAATTTGATCTGAGCCCAAGCCCGTGGTGTGCTTATGACCCTAAGCCTAAGCCAGGCCCGTCATAAACTTTTATAGCTCAAGCTTAGCATATTTATTTATAAATTACTTATTGATTTACAAAAATAGCTCTCTACTAATTAAAAACAGAAACTTGTTTATATTGTGAATATCAAATAAGAAGTTAAAATCTATTTTTGAAAGTGTAGAGTTTAAAAATAAATGATCAATAGTTTTTAAATATATTTTTTTTATAATATTACAGGTGAAACTTAATATGCATATCATATATGAGAGTCCAACTGTCTTGATTTAAGCACAAATCTAGACCGTTTAAATTTCGGGCTAAAACTGCTAGCCCAAGTCCGGCCCACCGGCTGTATAAAAAGCTGAAATCCTCTTTAAATCTGGCTGGGCCAGGCTACCCAGCCCATTGCCACCCAAACATACAGATGTGACAAGTAGGTGAAAGTAGTCCATATCATAGTGACAAATTTTGCCGAAATTCGGAGCGCCAAAAAGGGGGTGTCAAACAAAAATTTTGGTATTTTTGGTGAAATTTCAGAAATTTTGGTAAATTTCGATATTATTTTTTTATGTTTAATTTTTTTTTAATTAATTAATTTATTTTATATATTAGTAATTTAATATATATTATAGTAAATTTTTTAAAAAATATTAAATATATTTTTTATATATTTTTAATCACCAAAGCTTTTTCGAACTTTTTCTAAAAGGTATCAAAATTAATCCGGAATATACCGAAAGAACCCCCTATCAAAAAATTACGGAAAATGAAATTTGTCACTATGGTCCATAAATGGAAGCTCTTTTATTGTGACAGATTTATTGAAGAGCGTTAATATAGCTAACCTTTTTATTATCACACAGGGTTTGGTGAAAATTATTTAAGGAAAATTATTAAGTAGTATTCCGTCATAAAAAATTGGTGTGCGCTTAGAATTCCTCTGAATTATTAGTTGGATACCTCTCTTCGCGCCTACGATCCAAACCCACTGAAACTTGGAATCAGAGATTTAGACCATTTTTCGCCCCAATTTTCGAAATAACGGATCTTCATACCATGATCTTACCATCAAAAGATTAGTTTTTGATTCCACATGACTCGTAAATAAAAAATATGGCCCTAAAATCACATTCGATCGTGATGTGTGCCTTGTGAGCTGAGGGCTACTTTTGGGGATATGGGCCATGTGAAATCGAACACTCACCATCTGATGGTATGCTCATAGTCTCAAGATCCATTGTGTGGGAGATTAGAGTGAAAACCGATCTCAATTGTCCGATTCCACACTGTCAACGGGTTTAAGTGGCTTTCGAACATAGGAGCTTTCAATAGGCAGCTCTATTCGTGCAAACCGATTTACTAAGGGCGCCTATAGGGTTCTCAATGGGTCGGCCTGGCCCGCCCGAAAAAAGTGATATTTTCTATCAAGCAAATCCCTACAGTATCCGGATCGGACTAAATATATTACAGCCCAGATAAATTCGGGTCGGGCTTTGGTTGAGTGTCGCAACACCCGGCCTGAATATATATATATATATTCCTTCGATGCCACGTGGAGCTCGGGTGCATAGCTTAGATCATCTTTTTAAAAAGATAATAATTGAAACTCATCTCCATCGTGTGTTTTTTGAATTGTGAAATGTGGACCAATGAAACCTATTAAACTTTGACTTGTAGGTTTTAAAAAAAAAATTCAATTTTTTTTTTTAAATATTGATCTAAACTGTCTACTTGTGCTCCCTATATATATATAGGGAGCTGGTTAGGTCCTCCAATAGAGGACGGTGACTGTCCTCCAAGATACACATGGAGCTCCACGTGGTATCCAAAACACTGTTTGGGTGCCACGTTGAGCACAAGTGGACGGTATAGATCAATATTAAAAAGAAAATTGAAAAAAACTTTTTAAACCCACAAATCAAAGTTTGACGGGTTTTATTGGTCCATATTTCACGGTTAAAAAAATACACGGTGGAGATGAATTTTCAAAATATTTTTTTTTCAAAGATGATCTAAGCAATCTAACTCCGTGACATCAAAAACAATATATTAGGCCACGCGTGGAAGTGAGAGAGAGACGTGAGTCCTTCCGCCTCCATGGGAGGACGGAAGCCTTTTCCTATATATATATATATATCCTTTTAAAGTTATAAAAAATTTCCTTTAATTAAATATAATTTACTTAAATTCCTTAAGATTAATCGTTATCCGTTATAACTATTGTGCAATAAACTAAAATGAAATATTTGAATAAAAGCATGTACTTGAGCATCTATAATGTTAATATAATTATTTAATTAAAATTTTAACCTTTTTCAAACTTTTATTAGAAAAAAATAATTCAAGCCCAACCAAATTTTATTAGAAAAAAAGTCCAAAAAAACAGCCAAACCAAATTTTATTAGAAAAAAATATTGAAAAAAGCTCAAAAAGACACCCAAACCCGGTAAGGCTTGATAGTGGTCGGGCTTGGGCTGAATACATCGCAGCTGGGGTTAGGGCTGGTCTAACAAATTTGGTGACCCGGCCCTGATAAGTTAGAGCCAGGTTGAACCCCAACTCGACCTTAATCCGGCCCATTGAGAGCCCTAGGTGCCTACACTCATAATCCATTGACTGCTTGACTCATATGATGGAGATAAGTTTTTATCCCAATCTTCAAAACAATGGATCTTTAGACAATGGAAATACTATCGGACGGTGAGTTTTTGTTCTCACGTGGCATATATCCTGAAAAGTGTCCCTAAAATCATGTTTGATCATGATGTATGCCACACCTTTGAGTCTACTTTATTTATATTTGTGTTACGTGAAATAAAAAAATTGACGGTTTGATAGTTTGCTAATGGCCTCAAGATCCATTGTGTGGAAGGTTGGTATGAAAACCCATCTCCATCGTCTGATTCCATGCATCCCTGCAGTCAATGATTTTCCACCGTAGCTGCTCTCAGTAATTTGGTAGGGGCGAATAGTGCTACTATATTGAAAACACAAAACCCGACTGAATTACTGCTGGATCTTAATCAAACGATGAAGCATGCTAGGGACCACCAAAATCCGATACTGCGGTCAAGCACAGGATCACTCCCCCTTTGGATATAAGCAAAAACAAATTGTACCCGCTAAACACAAATGCACGGCTATGGCTACTCTGCTTCGCTTTCATCATCTTCGTCTCTTCACCACCCACTTCACGAACCCTAAAAAAACCTCAACGTTCTTTAAATTTAAAACCCTAAAGTGCCATTTCTCACAGAAAGGTAAACCAATTCAATATCGAAACTCAAATTAACTTCAGTTCAATATCATTCTCAAAACCCTAATTCTCGTTCTTTTCTCCCTCAATATTGCAGAAAAAACCATAAATAACTTCACTTTATCATTCCCAAAACCCTAAAAAAAACCTCAAATTTCTTTAAATTCAAAACCCTAAAGTCCCATTTCTCCCCCAAGGTAAGCCAATTCAATATCGAAACTCTAATTAATTTCACTTCAATCTCATTCTCAAAACCCTAATTCTAGTTTTTTCCCCAAATATTGCAGAAAAAAGCCTCAAATTAACTTCTTTTCAATATCATTCTCAAAACCCCAGCTCTTTAAGTTTTCCCTCTATTGCAGAAAAAACCCTAATTAACTTCATTTCATTGTCATTCTGAAAAGCCTATTTCTTTTTTTTTTTCCCTGCATATTGCAGAAACAAACCCTAATTAACTTCACTTCAATATCATTCTCAAAACCCTAACTCTAGGTTTTTTTCCCTATATTGCAAAAATAAAAAACCCTGATTAACTTCACTTCAATGTCATTCTCAAATCCCTAATTCTATGCTTTTTTTCTTCTACATTGCAGGAAAAACTTTAATTCTTCCGAAAGATGAGCGATCCACTTCAAACCCTAATGATCAACCTGTTGAGAGTTCGAGCACCATTGCTGCGATCGTTACTTCAATGGGCGGTAAACCTGGCGCAGTGGGGATCGTTAGATTATCGGGTCCCACTGCAGTTTCCATTGCTTCGCGTATATTTCGACCTGCACGATCAAAGAAGACGACTGATCGCTCTGTTTCGGTTTCATGGAGTCCTATTAGTCACTTCATTGAATATGGGGTGGT
Source organism: Chloranthus sessilifolius (assembly GCA_021018995.1). Taxonomy (NCBI): domain Eukaryota; kingdom Viridiplantae; phylum Streptophyta; class Magnoliopsida; order Chloranthales; family Chloranthaceae; genus Chloranthus; species Chloranthus sessilifolius. The sequence goes on along the minus strand of CM037594.1, from coordinate 115,145,359 downwards.
TTCGGATCTAGAAGGGAACATCGTCGATGAGGTATGTTCATGAATTTGATGATGGTTTATACAATGGACCAATAAAATTAAATGCAAATTAGAAGTTGATTTAGTTAACTGAGTTGTTTATGATTTAGTTATCTTCCTGCACGCCCAACAAGAAAATTAAGAAAATTAAAGTGGTGTGCATATAGCGGAAGTAGGTTTCCCACTAGAAAAAACTTATTTTAGGGATATAAAATTTAAAATTGTTGCTGTGCACCCAAAGCTTCTACAAAAACACATTTTGCTAACTACTATATGTTATGGATCTTTATGAGCCATCACATTCTTTTTCAGTAATTCGTGCGCGGATAATGTGTCTACGAATTTAATTAATTGGTGCACGTGGAGAAATTTTTTTTGAGGAATGGGGGAAGAGCATTGTGGAGGAATGGGGGAAGAGCATTGTGTCCCTTTCTATAAAAACAAAGGAGACATCCAAAATAGTGCCATAGACATACATTAAGGATCTGCCTTGAGCCCTTACTTGTTTTCCGTAGTCATGGATGTGTTAACCATAGACATACAAGAAGATATTCAATGGTGCATGCTATTAGTGGCTGACGTAGTATTAATTGTCCAAACAATGGAAGAAGTAAATGATAAGCCGAAATTATGGAGAAGAGCACTAGAGTCAAGGGGTTTGAAAATTAACAAAACAAAGATGGAATACATGGAGCACAAATTTAGTGAACATGATGGCCTGGAGGAGGATTTAGGTAAAATAGAGAATCATTTAGTGCCACACATTGCCATAGATCTTGCTACTTAGGTTGTACTTTACACTAAGATGGTGGATTTGAAGAGGACATTTGAAATAGTTTGGGATGAAATGGAGGCAAGAGCTCCACTTAGATTGAAGGGGTGCTTTCATAAGACGGCTGTTAAACCTGCCATATTAGATGGTGTAGAATGTTGGGCCACAAAAAAGCCCACAAGAAGATAGAGTATATGTGGGCGAGATGCGTATGTTGAGATGGATATGTGGAGTAACAAGAAAGGATAACATTTGAAATGAGTACATAAAAGAAAATTGAGAGTGACACGTATAAAGTAAAAAATTACGGAATGTCGGTTGAGGTGGTTTGGACATGCTCGTCGAGGGCATGAAGTAGGCCTTGTGTGAAGGGTTGAGACACTACAAGCACAAAGAAGTAGGAGAGGAGGAAAACCGGTGAAGATTTGTAGAGGGAAGCCGTAAGAAGGAATATGAAGGATTATGAAGTCACGGAAAGCTTAGCGTTGATTAGAAACTAGTGGAGAAATAGGACTCGCAGAGTGGAACACAAATAGATGGAATAAGGTTGTGATGATGATGATGACATCATCTTGATTGAAAAGAGGGTTGCATTAGTTGGCGTGTAAAAAGTACTTCTTGGGTGCGGCATCAATAACTTCATTAAGTAGTTGTAATGTTAGGGGTTCATGGGCCGGGCTTGAGCTTGGCTCAGCTCACCATGGGTAGAGTAGGGGCTAAGTTGCATAGGCCTGATTTATAAACACGCTGGCTTGATCTGAGCCAATTAGCTAACCGGGGTGGGAATGGCTGATGCATATGGGCTCATTAGGAACCAGCCCGTTAAGGCCTGGACTGAACCCAATCCAGTCCAGCTCATTAACACCACTGCATATTCAATGAGTTGCTGGCCTACCATGATTAACTATTCCGGCCAAGTACAAAATGACTCCTACAGGCCGATTCTTATTTTGATTCTTTAAAACCCGGACCGACCCAACTCATTGAGAAAATTTCATTAAGGGATGTGCACATAGAAATAATGGGCATGTGAAAAGTAAATGTGGATGTGTAAGTAGCAGCTTTCTATGTTAATTTTGTTACATAGATTCAAGAAAATTATCTCTCAGTGACTCCAAAGTTTTATGAGACTCAGGTTGCAAGCGACTGGTGAGTTCACATGGGACATATTGCAATGTGAGCAAACAAATTTTATGGTGGGTTCTACTGAGACCCACTATTTACCCCGTGCCTAAGTATAAGTGATTTGAATATGCAGTGTACACGTCCAAATGACCTGATAATCAATCCAGACCCTAACAGTAGGAATCTTCTACCTAGCGTGTCGCTCTCTCTTTGGATTCTCGCTCCTGCTCTGGCTTCCATTCATAAGTTATTGTAATAAAGCCTTTGATGACGCTTCCGCTCCCAACCTACTACACGCTTGTTGCCGCTTCCAGAATCTTCTACTTAGTGTGCTGCTCCGCTTCAGAATCTCGCTCGTGCTCCCGCTTCCGTCCATATTTGATTGCTTATAGCTCCAACATTTCTTGATTAGGCAAAACAAATGTTTTATCAATGCAAATTTTCAACTTAAGATATGGGCCATTGCTCATATCGAAAACAACTATTAGGCCTTAAAATGGGTCTGTTCCGAATCGGGTCAGGTCAGGTCGGGTAGGGGTGGGATATAGGGTAGGACTTGCGTTGGGTTGGGTTCAGGTTGAGAACCAGGACCCAAATCTGACCTGATTATTAGTCCGATCAGGATATTTTAGACCTGAATCCGACCCATTGCGTCAACCTGACCCATTTGTAGCCCTAGTAACTATCCAACCCCCACCATATGTAAGGTCCGATTTTGATTGAGTTGATGTTGGGTGAAATATAATTATTGTGTTGATTATCAACTGATCCTTTGGCTAAGTTTATTTGCACCTATTCTTGGGGTGTCCAAGTGTCATTAACTATTACAAGACAAAAGATTGGTATGGTAGCACATTGAGGCCTACTTGGTGTTCATGTGTACAGAATAGAAATGAGGTTCTTTTTACAGTTTTAAAGCAATGGACGAAATTTGAACTTAGTTATAGATAAAATGATTAAGTTATAGTAAAAAACAATGAAAAAGACTATTGTAGTTTTGAGTTTTCATTGCATGAATTATAGTTATCACTGAGGGATATCACCAAGGGCTAACCGTCGAAATTGAATTTGTTCCCTTAATCGCTTCACTTTTACTGGTATTAGGTGCGTTATTCCATTTCATTTGTCTGTGTATTTTTTTTTTTTAATGTCATTTTTATTTTATTTTGAATCTCTTAGGTTTTAGCAATACCAATGTTGGCGCCAAGGTCTTACACTAGAGAGGATGTGGTGGAGCTCCAATGTCATGGGAGTGATATATGCCTCTGTCGAGTATTGAGAACTTGCTTAGAGGCTGGGGCAAGGCTTGCGGAACCAGGTTTGGCTTCTTTATTATTCAGCCCATATATCTATATTTATTTTGGATGTTGGGATGATTGGTAATGGTTGTTTTGACAAAAAAAGTTATATAGATATATGGGTACTACGTGGACGTGTGCAATGTCAATCAAAGACCATTTAAAATATTTTTTATCTCCTTAATTGAGGATGGTCAATGGCTGTTAAAATAAACAATGAAATGCAAAATCAAGTTACCGTTCATTTTCACACCATTAGATCTAGGCCATATTCATCTTTTTTTTTTCGCTAAAATAAATCTGAGGGGGGAGAGAGGTGTCATGTGGCAATGCAAATGGGCCCTGTCATAGGGTTCAACTGGATGACGCAATTGTCAGGCCCTTTTACGTATACATATATTTAGAGAGTGGCACATCGCACCTGAAACGTGGGTTTGGTATCACATGGAGAAAGGGGCTGCGGGCCAGTGGCATAGATCATGTTGGAAAATGCAAAATAAAAAGCTGATCCCTAGTATATAAGTTTTGCATCAGGAAATGGGCTATCGAAACAGGTTTGTTGTCACCATTGATTGTGCAATGCTATAATTTCACGGTATAAATCTTATTTGGTTTTTAATTTTTAATATTTTCTTGTATTCCTACACGAATGCCCCTTGCACTATGTGGCACCAAACCTGTGTTTTGGATGCCATGTTCACTGTTAGCATGGTCCTCCAGACCATGCTACCTATTTCCACAATTTGCTGCTTCCACTCCCAATCAGTTTATCATGAAGCTGAGGCTAGACTCGCTAGTGCTGTCATTAAGAATATCAAGGTATTATCAATATCCATCTATAGATTGGACCAATACCCGCTATCAATGCTAAGTTTGATACTTTTAATACAAACATGCAGCGAGAAACACTTATTGATCATATCATAGCGCTGAGAAATTATTAATAGCTATATAAACCAGAATTTAACTGATAAAATTCTACCGTAAGGTCACTGTTACTGTGTACAAATGCAATGTAACTCAATTATAACAGATCTGAACCACTATCTACCATAGGTTTTAAAATTCCATAGGAAACAACACAATAACTAACGGCAATCTATATATCATCACAGGAGGAAATAAAGGAGATGAAAGCCTGCCCTTATTTCTGTTGGGATGTGTCAAAACACAGCCCAGCTTCACCTCAATGACACAGCAACAAAAATTGAACAGAAATCCTTAATAACCAGCAGAAATAGGTGTCCACTAATGGCAAAACGTGCCTTCAAAGTACAGGATTAATGTTCAGATTTATAGCATTAAAAACATAGACTAAGAAGTCTGAGATCTGCACCTAAAAAATTGAATCAATAATCAGCAATAGATGAGAGTCTGAGAAGACTAGCGTCACAGCAGCAATCAGAGACTCAAAAGCTTTGGCGACCCACAGGAATCTGGAGTCATGACCCCTTTTCTTCTCTGTTTCTCGTTTCATAAATATAATCAGAGTCTATTCTTTTTCTCTCAACAGTTTTCATATATAAAGGAACAAAAAATCGAACTCCTATTTTTAGACTTCCATTTGGACTAAAATTCCAATAACCAAAGATCGAAATATCCTAACAGTAATCCCTATATAGGATTCTAGAAGAAAAGCAAAAAGTTGTGATTGGGGGTCCCGATAATAAGGATTCTCAAAACTCCACTTCAAGTGGTCGCTTTAAGTGATCATCGGACTTAAAAATTGATGTATCGCAAAATTTTAATCTATTGCAAAATCCGAGAAAGAAGACTAGAGAAAGTGGGAAGAAGAAGCATTGGAAGAAAAGAGCAAAGAAAAGAAAATTTTGAAATTTATTGTTAAAGAGTTGTTGATTGTCAGTTACGGAGTCTTCAACTTTCAATCTTGTCACTTTTATATATAGTCTATTTTCAAACATCAAATGATACCAAATTGATGCGAAATTGGTCTTATTTGAAAACTTATCGGAATAGCTTTCCAACGAACCAAGAAATGCGCAATTCCGACAAGTGTTGAAGAAGTTATGGTAAGTTTTTGGAGGCTGCACTGAAAGTGACGAATTTCAAGGCTTCTAGTTGAATTAGGATTAGTTTTATTATTATTCTATTTTAACCAATAAGATTTGTTTCTTTATTAGAAATACGTTTAGTTTCCTTATTGTTTAGGACTTTATTTGATGATTTTAGAAAAAATTAGGATATTTATTTATATTTAAATTAGGAATTAGTGTTAGACTAGGATTTCTAATTTTGTGCATTGTAAAAGCCTATTTAAAGGCCAATAGTGCTGAAATCTAATTTGGAGTTGAATGAAATGTTTTGTTTGGAGCTTTTAAAGCCCTACTAGCTGCGGTTAGCATTAGGTGTTCCTGCGGGTTCACTGATAGAGGAGTTTTGGTGGGATATTCCGTAATTCAACCACCTTGGAAGACTAATTTCAGCCTTCCTACATGTTTTTGTAGTATTGTGTCTAAATTAATACCCTCTCAAGTGGCTATCGTGGATGTATCGCATAAAAAATCATGAAATTTTAATCTCAGATTTTTCTTGACATGTGGCCCTGTGGGCCTCTGCCAGGCCCTTATTAAGGCCCATGTGGTCCTCCTTATTATGGCCCATGGATCTTTTATTTAGACCTCTTTTATCCCTCGTTTTGACCCCTAATCTGGGGCCTCAAACTCACTGATTTCTGTCCTTCAAAACAACTCCTAACTTTCCCTCCATCTCGCGCTTTGTATCAATAAGGTACGAGAATGATACACTTAATGTATTTAGACGGGTTTCATGGATACTAATATCTTCCTTGAAGATTTACCAATATCACTAGTAAAATAGACAGTAGCATTTTGTGATTTTTTACTGGACGTGTAGTTGCTTTGTAAGTGTTGTAATACTGTTTTGCTGATTGTACATGTTTCTTGTAATCTTTGTTATCAGGGGAGTTCACCCTCCGTGCTTTTCTAAATGGTCGCTTAGACCTCTCTCAAGCAGAAAATGTTGGAAAACTTATTTCAGCTAAGTCTGTGGCCGCTGCAGATGCTGCATTGGCAGGGATTCAGGCATGTATCCATTTTCACAAAGATGGCATTCCAATTGTATTTTTCAGCAGTAGTTGAGCTCATTGTCACAAAAGTCTACGATTTTTTTAACAAATCACAAAAACTCAGCAACTTGCAGTCTTCTTGACTTTATTGCCAATTAATCGGCCAAGTCACGACTTGCCTGATTAATTGGCTATATTTGTGAGTTGGTTCGATTTTTTTTTTTTTTTTTTTTTCTTTTTCATCACTTATACTTATGGGGAGAAAAACCTTTTAAGTTTTGAACTATTCATAAAAAACCTTCAGATTTTGCCTATTTTGTACTATTTTGTTCATAAATATTATTATTTATAACTTGAAATATATTATATTCATTTTTTTGAATTTTTTTATTTTCCCTGATTTTTTCCGACTTTAACCGAGTTTTGCCAATTTTTCCCAACTTAGACCCTTTCCGACTTATTGCCGACTCCCGACTTTGTGACTATGGTTGAGCTTCGTGGGCTGCCCGTATCTATGATACCCAGACACATGATGGCACTGACTACTGATACTTCAGGCACCTGATCACACAATATAATACATTATACTGATACAGCTCTGGATGCCTGTAGGATACCCGTTTAATAGTATCTGTCATATTAGGAATGTAAAGTAGAAAGCTGTAGAGAATCATATTATTAAATTGTAAATATCATGGCATCAACATGTATAGAATCTTATATTTTTCATTATTAACAAAATAGAGATAATGTTGGAAGGGATATCATATCTTTATTTTTTTCCTGGATTTTTTAAGACACTTAATGACAACCCCACTCCTTGTGCCCATCTGTATCTGGGCTGTTTCTTTTGTGGGACTACTATTTCAACAAATCATTTTTTTCCCCAAACATTATTTCATTGTTGTGGGGCTTGGATATTTTGATTAGTTTGTCTTTGCATATAGTCTAATGAGCATGCTTTGGGTAATATATTTTGTAATAGGGAGGTTTTTCGGCTTTAGTCAATTCACTGAGAACGCAGTGCATCGAGTTGCTTGCAGAAATTGAAGCTCGTTTAGATTTTGATGATGAAATGCCACCACTAGACTCGAAGACATTGGTGGATAAAATACATGCTATGTGGCAAGATGTGCAGCAGGCATTGGATACTGCCAATTATGATAAGCTTCTACAATCTGGATTACAGGTATTTTCTGCAACAGAGGTGTCTAAATGCTCATATCTCTTCATCTTCTCATCAGGAGTCAATATAAAATGCTGAAAAAAATTGATGGTCTTTGGTCTTGTGTTATTGAGTTAATCTTCCGAGTTGTCCTGAGTATCAATTCATAAGTAAATTGATTTCAACCAAGCTCAAATTTGAAAATTTTGGTCAAAAGGTTGATGTGGTCGTGCTATTCCTTCTAAGTGCATTTTATGCACTTTTTTTTTTTCCATGTAAACATGTTATATGTATGCGTTTGAAGAATGCATGGATATAGCATATAGTTTTCTATAATATACTTGAAGGATTTCTTATAAGGCATGTTTTATTTAAAATATTTGTAGATTGCAATTGTTGGCCGGCCAAATGTTGGAAAATCAAGCCTCCTCAATGCATGGAGCAAAGTAAGCTTCCCAAGTTTATGGCATTCCTCTTTTCTATTAGATAGTTGTTTATTTCCTTTTGAGGGTTATGTATCTGCAAATTGTCTGTAGAAATAATGTGCTGTCCGCTTTTTGCTCGATAAAATTAAATGGCTATTATAAAAAAATATATTTTATTGAGTACCCTTTCTAAGGTAAAATGGAGCTTATCTGACATTATATAGTAGCAATGGTGTGCCTTTTAATTGTTATTTTCTAATGTATATATAGGATACGCTGGAAGACATGGTTCAAAACTCCAGCCGAAACCGATACGTATCGTCCGATACAGATTGTTTTCGGAGGAGATCACTGGATCAATACATTGTATCATGCCAACATATGTTGGTGCGTATCGACTGCGACAAACCAATGTATTATCAACCCATATGTACCATCCAATACCTATCGGTTTTGGAGCTAGCCGATACGTACCGAAAACGGAGATTCTGAACCTTGCTGGAAGCTCAACTAACTAGTCATGTAGTCTGTAGTGAGTTTAATTGCTCTTAGGAATCATTTCTTACAATAGAGATATCTATTAGTTGGAGGTCACTTCCCTTACACCTCAAAAACCTGTGATGATTGAAAAAACCTTCAACTGTGTAATCGCTTCGTAAGTTGGTACTACTTAATTCGGTTATCATCATCAACAACAGCTTTAAGCTCTCCGTAACATTACAATCTGCCATGTCTCTTCTCACTCCCTCCAGGTCTTCACTGGCCTTCCGATTCTCCCATGTCCTTGTGCATGTAGAGTATCAATCCTCCATATAGGGTCTGTTCTGGCCTCTGGTAGACATGTCCAAACCTCCTCAAGGAACAAATCATGAATGCTACTGTACAGTGGTGTTTGGTACTTAACAGAGTTCAAGGTATTCACTTTGACATATGGTCAGAGATTGGTGATTCGTGGACATGAGTTGATCTCTAAAGGGGAGGACTTTTTCCATGGGGAAGAATCCTCTTCATGATTTGTATTCAACTGCCATCCAGGAATTGGTAGCATTTTTAGAGATATGAGGGAAGCTATGGACTAAGGGAATCAATGTTAAGAACTAGGGGCTAAGGGAAGCTAGATCTATATTATCTAAACTTCAATTATTGTGGAAGCTAGGGATTAAGGGAAGACATTAACACTTTTCCATCGCCTTTTAATATGCCTTTAACTGCTGAAGGGGTCTCATTCAATGTAAGTAGGTGGGTTCCAACTGGGATCCATTATCCTTGGAAATTTGCTTCTGTTTGAAAAAGTTATTGGAAAAGCTAAGGCCCTATTTGGCAACCATTTTCTAAAAAGCACTTTTCAAGGTTCTGTAAAGAGGTGTGTCACAGGCTGTTTCTCAATTGATGCTTCTCAAAAAGGTCTATCAAATGTTGAAAATGGTGTTGTGTGAGAAGCAGCATGGGGCAGCTTCTCAACACCACTATTTTCAGCTAGAGGTGGCCAGGTCCATGGGTCAAAATATCGTCCGATACCGATACGTATCGGTTTTAGAGGTCAGCGGTATGATACATACCCTATGTATCGTACCCTGCTTAAAATGACTAAATTATCGTCCGATACGGACAAAATATCGTCCGTATCGTCCGTATCGGACGATATTTTCAAATTATCGGACGATAATTTGAAATTATCGTCCGATAATTTGGCTGAAATTTTAAAAAAAAGTAAACAGTTGAAATTATCGTCCGATACGAACGATAATTTCAAATTATCGTCCGATAATTTGAAATTTTGGTGGGCCCCACCCATAGACCCGACTCTTTAGTCGGGTAACCCCTTTTTTTCCCCATTTCTTTCTTCTTCTTCCTCTCTCATTTTTCGATTATCTACACCCTAAATCGGCGCCAAATCGCACAAAAAATCACGGGATCAACGTGGAAGGTACGTGCTTATCATTTTACTATCGTTTTATTTCATTTTAAATACTAAAATAAGGTAGATCTACCCTTATTTAAGGTAGATCTACACTAAATAAGTGTAGATCTACCTTAAATAAGGGTAGATCTACACTAAATAAGTGTAGATCTACCTTATTTAAGGGTAGATCTACCTTATATAAGTGTAGATCTACCCTTAAATTAGGTAGATCTACCTTTAAAATTTATCATTTACCTATAATATTAATTATTTAAATTATTTAAAATTATTTAAATTATTTAAAATTATTTAAATTATTTAAAATAATTAATATTATTTAAAATAATTAAAATATTTAAATTAAGAAGAGGGAAAAAATAATTTAAAATATTTAAATTAATTAAAAATAATATAAATAATGGGTCAAAAATAATATGATGGGTCAAAAATAATTATATGTGACCCCATTTAAAATATTTAAATTGATGGGTCAAAAATAATATAAATAATTATAATTAAGGGTCACCTGTAATCAATATGGGCCACATATAATATGGGTCACATATCATATGGGTCACATATAATTAATAAAATAATGGGGTCAATATGGGTCACATATAATTTAAACTTAAAATTAATATGGGTCACATATTAAATTATATGTGACCCATATTAATTTTAATAATAAATTTAATTATATGTGACCCATATTGATTATATGTGACCGTTACATATAATTAAAATAATTAATATCAAAATACGTATCGTTGGGTTGAAACCGGTACGAACGACGATAATGTACGTAAAGACGATAACTGGACGATACATTCAATGTATCGTCCGGTATTAGCCATATAAATGGGTGATACGGTACATTTAATGTACCGTATCGTCCACCTCCGATACCGATACGTATCGGACGATATTTTGATCCATGCCTATAAAATATTAGAATAATATGGAATAAATTTCAAATAAATTTTTAAAAATTATAATAATATCAAATAAATATTCATAAATTAAAATAATATCAAATAAATATTCAAAAATTAAAATAATATGAAATAAACATTCAAAAATTATAATAATATCAAATAAACATTCATAAATTATAATAATATCAAATAAATATTCATAAATTAAAATAATATGAAATAAACATTCATAAATTATAATAATATCAAATAAATGTTCATAAATTATAATAATATCAAATAAACATTCATAAATTATAATAATATCAAATAAATATTCATAAATTAAAATAATATCAAATAAACATTCATAAATTATAATAATATCAAATAAATATTCAAAAATTATAATAATATCAAATAAATTTGATAAAATATAATCTAATCTTTTAAAAATTAGAATAATATAAAATAAAAATTCAAATGTAATCTAAATTTTATAAAAATTAGAATAATATCAAATAAATTTAATAAAATATAATCTAATATTTTTAAAATAGCAATAATTAAAAAATAAATTTTATTTTCAAATGTAAATTAGATGTTTACTCTAATGCAATCGTTTGCTCATTCATGCAGGTGAAATAAATAAATATGGTACGTTCGACAGATCCAGCGTGGCAATATGGTACAGCAATAGATGGTAATAGACTCCAGATTCAATGTAAGCTTTGTGGAAAAAAACTGCTGAGAGGAGGTATCACACGATTAAAGGAGCATCTGGCTCATGTAAAGGGAGACAAGAGGTGTCCCAGTGTACCCAGAGAGGTAAAAGAAAATATCAGAGCTAGTTTACAAGCGGCAAAGGGAAAGAAAAAGTCAAGCCGATCGTGATAGGAAATGTATGAGAGAATCGAGAGGCGGATCCAGAGTTTACATCAGGTGCACCTGAGGATGATGAGGATGAGGATGAGGATGAGCAGATAGCGAGAGCTATGAGAGAGAGTGCTAGGGAAGCACAACAGCGGCGAGATCAGGAAGAAGCCGATTATCGGTTTCGGTCCAGGTTGAGGGGCCCATCCATGCCTGCTACCGGTGGTGGATCTAGTCATAGGCCACATGTTGTTGATGTTGATGAGGATGCTGAGCAGACTGCCGGGTTGCGTAGGTCAGCATCTGGGAGGGATTATAGGTCGTCTACTAGAGGCCGTACTATAGCCCCCATGGATCCATTCATGTATCGCACTGAAAGCTCCAAACAAATCAAATTGAGTGCAATCTCACTTGCAAAAATGGGGAAGAAGCTTGGAAAATCCATTGCCAAGTTTTTTATGTACAACCACATTCCGAGCCAAGTAGCAGACTCGCTGTACTTTAAAAGCATGATTGATACAAGTGCAGAAGTTGGTCCAGGAGTTAAAAAGCCTTCTCCATATGAGATATCTGGGCCCTTACTAACAGATGAGTACGATGAGATAACTGCCTATGGACAGAGCTTTGAGGATGTATGGGATGAGAGAGGTTGCACAATTATGTGCGATGGATGGACTGGTCCCACAAAGAAGAGTTTGATAAACTTTTTGGTTTACAGCGATGCCGGGACAGTATTTTTGAAATCAGTTGATGCTTCTAGACACGTAAAAACTGCTGACTACCTCTTTAAACTAATGGATATGGTAGTTCATGAGGTTGGAGAGCAGCGGGTTGTGCAGGTGGTAACAGACAATGCGGCAAACTACAAAACCACTGGATTAAAATTAATGGCGAAGAGACGTCACCTGTACTGGACCCCGTGTGCCGCACATTGCGTGGACCTCATTCTTGAGGATTTAGGAAAGAGAAGCAAGGCACAGGCAACTATTCAAAAGGGAAGAACGATTACTTCCTACCTGTACAACAGTGACAAGCTGGTCAATTTAATGAGAGCCTTCACGAACAATGAGTTACTCCGACCTGCGATTACACGTTTTGCAACACAGTTCTTAGCCCTACAGAGTTTGGCTTGATATAGGCGTGAGCTGAAAAGCATGGTGTCGTCGGAAGAATGGAATCAACATGAAATAGGACTCCCACGAGCGAAGAGACTTGCTTGCACTGAAGTTGCTGACTTGATCTACAACACGCAGTTTTGGGCAGATGTTGACCACCTGATCGCCGTCACTACCCCGTTGGTGCAAGTGTTGAGATTGGTTGATGGTGATGACAAACCAACGATGGGGTACGTTTATGAGTCAATGGATAAGGCAAAATTGGCTATAAAAACCAAATGCCCTACAAAATATAAACGATACTGGACGATTATCGACAAGAGGTGGGATGCACAATTTCACCAGTACTTGGATGCAGCAGGTATAACATATTGCACAATTATGTAGTGATTTTTATTTATTTATTCATTATTTTCATATACTGATGAAATTGCTCATATTTGATGTCTACTTGAATCACCTTCGATTATCTGCGACACTTGGTGGCGACACTGATGAAGTGTATACCGGTTTGCTCAATGTAATCCAAAGAATGCTCCCTGAGTTGGCGGACCAAGGCCAAGCCATAAGAGATGTGAGTGATCATAGTATCATACCTTATAAGTAATAAGTCAAATGTCATGTGATATTATCATCTATTTATTGATATGTGCCTTACTGTGTTTCATCTTTATAGATTGACATGTTTCGCAAGAGACATGGGTCATTTGGGACCCCGTTGGCACAATCCCAAATTAAACACGACAAACCCGCTGATTGGTGGATGCATTATGGAGGTGATGGTCCGATATTGAGGCGGGTAGCAATGAGGGTATTGTCGCAAACGTGTTCCTCGTCCAACTGCGAGCGGAATTGGAGCACTTTCTCTCTCATTCATACTAAGACAAGGAATAGACTAACTATGGACCGATTGGAAAAGTTAATCTACTGCCACTACAACATGCGATTAAGGGTCAGGAATATACAGAGGACCAACCGTGGTAAACAATTACATGAAGTCTTAGATCCTCAATTATATGAAGTCTTACTTACATATTATACTAATTCATCTATCATATTCTACCTTGCAGACGGTGATTATTTTGATCCCATCCAGTTGGATTATATATTCGAGGAGGATGACCCTTTGAATGAATGGATCGAAGAGAGAAGAGCCAGTCTTGGATAGTGAGAACCTTTGAATGGTCGGACAATCTTTGAAAGAGTAGCGGAGCAGCAGGCTTCCCAACCACCGAGGCGGAAAAGAAGATTGAATCGTCATTCAGTGGTTAGATCTGATGACGAAATGCAGCCCGATAGTGATGATGGGAGTGGTGAGTGGTGAGGATGATGGTGGAGGGGACGTTGGCACTAGTGGTGGAGGGGAGGAAGCCGGTACCTCTGATCCTTATAGAGATATGGCGGCATGGGACGATGACTCGACGCCGTTAACACAGTTCGACACTCCTACATTTAGAATGGGAGGGGTTGAAGGAAGAGGAGCGTCGGGATCATATCAAACACCACCACCACCACCACCACCACCACCACAAGATGATACGGATATGGGTTATATAACTTCAAGCTTCGGGGGATTCAGTTTGCAAAATACCGAAGATTCAGCAACTAGTAACCCATACTACCAGCCACAACAAACCTATTCGGTGCCATATGACTTCGTTGGTCAGATTTTTGGAGGACCGGCCTTTACGCATTAATCGAGCCTCAGTTTCAAGGGGGCACATATAATCATGGGTATCAATATGGGCAATATTATAGGCAAAGGCCGGAAAGCTCGCGCACCGATGATGACGATGATCATGAGGGCTAAGAACCACCACGAAATTCAATGTGGCTCTAAAGTAAGTTTTTCATGTACAATTAAATTTATTTTTATCAACATAGCTATTATTTTTGACAATATATAATTTATTTTTGTCAATATACATTGTAATTTACTTTATGCGTGACTGCGTGTCTGCGTCGATCAAATTATGAAATATTGTTAATAAAATAGGCATGTGATCAGCTGGTCGAACATAATGTTAGAGGATCCATTACATTAAGTAAAAAATGTGATCTTAAGACAAAAATAAGTTACAAAATAGGCATGTGACTTGGGTTAAGTTACAAAATAGACATCTTACTTATATATTCATCTAAATAATGCATCAAATAAGTCAAAAATAAAAGCAAAAATAGTTGAAATAAATACAAAATAAATAAATAAAATTTTTCAGATTTTTTGGGAATTTTTTGGGAATTTTTTTTCAAAATACCGGTTTTTTGAATGTATCAAACCGATACATTCAATGTATCGGACGATACCCGGTACGTATCGTCCTGGAGGTCAGGATGATACGTACCGGAAATCCGGTATTTTGACCCTTGGCCAGGTCCTTAGGTGAAATGAGTTTCACTCAACATTTTCTCCCTGAAAAGTTCTTTTTGAAAAAGTGTTGCCAAACAGGGCCTAAGGTTTTTTACAGCATGTTCGCCCATATATTAAAAGAGAATTAAATGAGACCTATCATATGAATTAGCTTGTGTGTTGGTTTTTCTCATTGGGGAATGGGTAGAAGCACTGTCTCTTTAATTGAACTGACTTTTATCACATGCTTAAGGAGTTTTGCTGGGAAAAGATGTAGCCAATAGTTGGACATAGCTGCCATAGAACTTGTGCAGTTCAACAGCAACATTGTAAGACCTCTTTTTTTTTTTCCACCCCAAATAGCTTCTCAGAGCTCTCTGTTACCGTTGATGATTGAGTAATCTATAACCATTATCATAGCTCATAGTGAAATTGATGCTCTATGGTACCTCTTTGAATTTGAGTTTATTTAGGTAAGAAATAAACCAGCACTATTTTTGTGTCATCCAATATTCATTTTTTTTCTAGGAAATATATATATATATATATATATATATATATAACCTTGTTTATATACCGGGAGCATGATAGCTATTGAATGTTACCTTTTTCTTTTAGCAAACAGAGTGATAGAGCGATAGTTACAGAAATTGCTGGAACCACAAGGGATGTGGTCGAAGCTAGTGTGACAATTCATGGTATTCCTGTAACACTTCTTGATACTGCCGGGATTAGAGAAACCAACGATATTGTGGAGAAGATTGGTGAGATTGTTATTATTATTATTATTATTATTATTGTTATTATATATATGTTTGTCTTCAGTTGTAGTTTATTCTTTACCTATTATTTTTTTCCCATTGAAATGGTTAACTTGAACAGCATTCCCCCCTGCTTAGAGATCCTGTCTTATTCACAGGTGTACAGAGATCGGAAGCAGTTGCCATGGGTGCTGATGTGATTATTCTGACAATAAGTGCTCTTGATGGGTGGACTTCTGATGATTTAAAACTTCTTGAGCGCATCCAAAACAATCAGGTTCTTACAAATCACTTCTCTTTTGTGCTTCACTTTGGCCTAGCTCCTACTATTTGTAATGTTTATGATAGATATGAGAGCCAGTAGGTTGAGTTGGCTCGTTAGTCTTTCTGGCTGGGCTTATTAAAGGTCAGTTTTTGTCAAATCGGTCCTAGGTCAGCAGACCAATTCTCAGGCCTGGAATATATATGGGCTGGGCCTGGGTCTGTGTATAAACTGGTTTTCTTTTAGGCCTGCCCTTTTAAGCTATTATGAGACAAGACTGGGACCAATAGTGTGGTCTGTCTCCTGCTGGGATTGGGCTCAGACCCAGGTGTAATATTCTCAGGCCTTGGCCCAGTGACCCTTATCGGGCCCAGCCATGCTCAGTGCACCCATAATCATGGATGCAAATTGCAGTAATATGCATTTTTTCCCTTCATGTGTTTGATTCATACATGGCCTTTAGTTTTTTTTTCTTATGGGAGCATATTGTTTTCCTTGGGAAATTATGAAAGTTAAAAAAACATTTCATGTACACTTAAGTTTGTTGTTAAAGCTTTTTGAAAAAGAAAACAATTCTGTGGAGAACTTGAATCTTGGACTCAAATTTTTGGGCTTGAATCCCAACCTTGAAACATTAACACGACTTATCTTTTGGTTTTCTTGTGAAATGCAGAGATCATCTGGTTTTGCCACTCCCATGATCCTTGTAATTAATAAAATAGACTGCACTCCATCTGATTCTGTCAAAGGTTTCGAGATAAATGGCAAAGCTTTCAGTAAGCATATTTGTACTTGTGCAATCACCGGGCAAGGAATATTGGAGTTGGAGTCTGCGATATTAGAAATTGCGGGCCTTGACCAGATCCCGGCAGGGGGGCGCAAGTGGACTGTAAATCAGGTATATACCTTCTCCATTTTCTTGTGTCTTAGTGTAATATTATTATTATTATTATTATTATTATTATTATTATCTTTTTTTTTTCTCCGAAACCATGTGACTTGGCTCCTCCTGTATCCCCTGAGTTGGCTTAGTGGGATTGGTGAGCAGATTTACTTGAAGTCTAAATATTCCAAATTCAAGGTAAACCTCCTGAATTTTTTTTCCTTGATGAGCACTGTTACCTGAATAAGTATTCAGTTTGAACTCCTGCATTCTTCTCTAACTTGCATATGCATTGGGACTGGCACGCAGCAATCCTATCCAACTCTCTTGGTAAGAGTGGGTTTTCTAGGGCATTTTTTATTTTTCCTAATTTCCTTCTCAGGCTTTAGTTATTGCATCTTAATGCATCTGTAGGCCAGCTCCTTGCTGTGCTTCTTTTTTATATTTTCGTCTTCTTGATAAAAGTCATTAATAATAGTAACAGTAATAATATCTATAATAGTAATACTAATAACAGATAATGGCTCCTGATGGACATTTAAACAGCAGAATGGTGTTTAAATGATCTTATACCATTGAAGTTAGACTTTTATTCTCACACCATTGAAGTTTGATTATCATTCTGCCATGTGGGATCATCTGTGATGGTCCAAGTAGCAATTTATCATTGGAACATGTCTTAGCTCAAAGAAGAATGCCCATAAGTAGATGTGAACCATCATCTCATTGATGAAATATAATACCAGCCATTAAAATTGAAATGAACAGTTAATCTTAAAGTCCACAGATCGGATGCCTTAAATCTCTCTAAAACACCATTTTTGGGCCTGTTGCTTGTCAATCTATGATCTCTCACTTTGAGGGTACGAATCACCCACATCTTAAACCATATTTTGGTGTTTAAATGACGGTCAGGAGAGTCAAATGTTTGAATGAACAGTTGTGTAACACAAAATTTAGGTTGGATATCTGTTGAGGCAAACGTTTGAATAAAGCTTGTATGGGGTTCATCCCAAACAAGAGAAACTTTTTGAACGACTCTTACAAGCATAGACTAATTTGATTTGTATGGTTTAGGAAGAGAAAATGTAAGCATCTTCTTCATATGCTTACTTACAAGCATAGGCTAATTTAATTTGTATGATATTTTTTTCCAGAGACAATGTGAGCAGCTTCTTCGTACAAAGGAAGCTCTGTTGAGGCTGAAATCCTCGATAAACGAGGAATTGCCGTTGGATTTTTGGACAATTGACTTGCGGGAAGCTGCATTGGCCCTTGGTGAGATAAGTGGGGTGGATATCTCTGAAGAAGTTTTAACCAACATCTTTGGCAAGTTTTGTATTGGCAAATGATCATATTTGGTAAATAGTGCTCTTATCTTTTCATGTCTCTTGGCATCTTCCAATAAGGAAGCGAAACTGCTTCAAGAAATTTTAAAAAATAAAATAAAATAGAAACTTCAAATTTGTTCCATTTTGAAATTTGTAGATTCTAATTTTGAACCATTAGAAAAGAGGCTGGTATGGGATAACTGGTCCAGGTCATTGATTCTGTACACATAGCACTATTTTTCATTAAGTGGTCCACATTATGCGACTGACATTTTGATTTGTGGTGTTGAAGATTGCATCGAAAAAATATTTCTATTGTGAGATTAAGAGCAGTCAAGATCAACATAGAGATCCACTTTCTCCATTTCATGCGGAACAAACATAAAGTGCTTTTTATGAGGCGATATCCACATTTATTCGTGGGTTAGTAGCGCTGTCTCCCGTGTCTGTGAGGCGGGCTTTAGTTTATAGGACCAAGAACTCCCGTCTGTAAACTCTTCCCTACATATGAATCGTTATCTTGTTAGTTTGAAGGTGTGCTTGCGATAGTCTAGTCATCTGAGCCCTTTAGGACCGTTCTTATTCGCATTATTGAGATGTTTTTTTCGATGCAGTTTTCAACACCACACATCTAAATGTCTGATACTTTGCATTACGTTGCACCAGTTGATGAAAAATAGTGCCATGTGTACAGAATCAATGACCTGTACACAATGTGACAGGTAGATTGTTTATTATGTTTATTTATTAGTTTTTATATTTCTGTGTTGGTCAGGTTGGGGTTGGGGTTGGTGTCATTCAGTTGGCATGCGATTCCATTGATCCATATTGTTACCTTGATGGGTTGACTTGGATGGACTATAATAGTAACGAAATTGCAGTGATCGTATGATTTTAACCGTCTAAGCATTATATTAAATGTTAATTAATTAATTAATTCTACAACAGTGATCTAAACAAATGTCATCGAGGGGTGCAAATTCGGTTAACTGAAAATTTTGGTTTGGTTAAATGTCGTGTAGATTTTGAAAAATCAAAACTGACACCGAACTGAAAAAAATCTGTTTGCTTTGGTTTTGGTTTTTTTATTCCTTTTATTTCTGGCTTTTTCAGGGTTCTTTTTTGTGGTCAATTTTCTAAACCTACACAACCAGTTTTTGGTTTTTGGTTTTGGCCACCCAAAACCGAAAATGAACTGATTGAGAATCAGTTTCAGTCGGTTTGGCGGACCGGTTTTTTCGGTTTCATTCATTTTCGGTTCCAAACTTGCATCCCTATGGTCATCATAAAACTGGCACTTTCAACACAGAGAAGAAGGGACCCAAATAAAATAAATAAGAAAACTAAAAAATGAAAAATTACATTTCCAAGGTACTTTCTAGGAAGGAATTAGGGTTTGCTTCAACATGAATCACAACCTCTGTTTTCCTTCTCTCTTTCTCTCTCTCCCTTTCTCTTTCTCTATCAACAAGCTCTTGCTCTCTTCCTCCACAACTCCCTCACTTCTCTTCTTCCCATCATGTTTTCCCTTAGTGGCAATGCGAAAACACATTTGATCCTTGTGATATGAGAGCCTCTTTCATCTCTTCCTCTCTCTCTTTGAATGATGATTAATATTTGTGTGAACCTGTTTTGTCTTTAGCAGCTGAACCCTTGGTTTGGTATTACTGGACTTTTGTTAAGGGCGGTTTGATCAAAGATCCTCTTCTTTTGTGGGATAATTTATTGAGCTGGCCTGCTGTTAGGTACGCAGCCGCCTACCTGCATGGACTACACGGGTCAATTGTGCCACCAAACCAGTCAACTCTTTACTGGCTCACATATTTAGAGCCCCTAAATCTGTGAAATAGACATTTGACCGCGTTGACATTCGTGTTGACGATTGATCTGTGTACGTAACTTGATCACGGATGCGTACGAGGTATTAATTGAGCTTTCGGAATTAGCTCATACCTCGCCCCGATTATTGATTGGGTCCGGTCGGGTCTACATACCTCAGCCCATGAGCTTTTGGAATTAGCTCATACCTCGCTCCGATTATTGATTGGGTCCGGTCGGGTCTACCTACCTCATCCCATGCCCGGCCCTTTTCGGGCCAGGCCACGGGCCATCAGACAATTATTATAATTTACATAAATATCTCAAATTACCAAGTTCGGGCCTAACTTAAACAGACCGGTTTTTAATCAGGAGTTTGGAATTGGTCCATACCTAGTCCAATTACTAATCGGTCTGCGTCGGGCCAATTTTTATTCGGGTATACCTACCTCACCCTACTCAGCCCATGTTGGCTGGGTGAGCACCAGCCCTTTGACACCCCTATGTGCCATGCACTATGTGGACCTTCACGTGTGTGTCGGCTTAAAGACCTTTAGGCATGTGTGGTTACTTGGTTCTCAAACTGGATATGTCTAAGGCTTATGATAGAGTCCGTTGAAAATTCTTGGAAAATGTTCTTGCATTTGGTTTTTCTAACAAATTTTTTAAGTTGGTCTCAATTTATCTCTAATGTTAGTACCCTATTATGATTAATGGACATGTCTTTGTTACTTCAAAGGAAAAAGGAGCCTTAGGCAAGGAGATCCTTTGTCTCCAACACTATTTATTTTGATGCAAGATGTCCTCAGTCGGACAATTAATCAATGGGTGAATTCGGGAAAGATCGACAAGTTCAGTCCTAAACGGTTTGACAATTCTGTTTCTCATCTTACGGTCGTCGATGACCTTATTATTTTTTCGAAATGGACTAAAAAGTCTCTGAGAAACCTTAAGTTATTAATAAATACTTATGAAGGGGAATCATGTCAATTGCTCCATGTTGAGATAAATTACTACTTTGTCCCAAAAAATGCCACCAATGCAAAAATCAATATGATCAGGGATCATATCGGATTTAGCCATGCTTCCCTCCCTTCTAATTACTTGCACGTGCTACTGTTTAAAGGTAGGCTTAAGAAGGCTGATTGTGTTGGGGTCTTCACTAAAATTTCTAAACGTCTGGAGGGTTGAAAATTTCATTTCATATCAGATGAGGGTAAGCTTGTTCTTATCAAACACGCGCTCAGCTCGATTCCTATTTACCTTTTGTTCACTCTTCCTATCCCTCGTGGCATTGTTGATCAGTTGGAGAAGTGTTTCTCCAACTTTTTTTGTATATGTCGGATGATAAATTGAAGCATTATTAGAAGAAATGGGCCGATGTCTTCATTCCTTTTTTTGAAGGTGGACTTGAAATCATAAAGTTAAGGGATGTTAATGATGCTGGTACGATGAGATGATCTTGGAAAGTCATTAAAGGACGTTCTTTATGGGCTAAATACGATGAGACTAGGTATATCAAAGGTAAATGTTTCTGATTTATCACGCCGCAGAATGGTGACTCTTATATTTGGAAACATGTCAGGTGTAACAATAAGGAAACAGTGGGTCATTGTAAATAGCTTGTTGGTCCTAATTCCACTTTTTTCATTCCTTGGTGCAGTCCTACGCCTCTGAGAGATCTTTGTCCGATTTCTACTTTGATTGCACTATTGATGAAGCTTGGGGGAAATGGGTTGGAAGAATCAGGTTCTTGAGTTTTTTCCTTTCCAAGTTAGAGAGTTCCTTAGGATATAATAACTTGGACAAAATAGTTTGGAAAGGACAGAGCAATGAAAATTTCTCTTCCAAATATGCTTGGGAAACGATCAAAGTTCACCATGAATCGTCTCTGCTTTGGAAGAAACTATAGAAGTCTAAAGGTCCTATGAAAATAAAGGCATTCGCATGGATGATTCTACAACACTATGTGGTCACCGATGATCAGATCTCAGGTTGATCTTGATAGTCTCTAAGTGTGAGCTATGCAAGAAGGCTATGGAAACGTCCCATCAACTCTTTGTCTCTTGCGAATTCTCTACTATCATTTGGAGAAGACTATCGAATATATTCCATATTCTTTATCAAGATTTTTAATCTGTCAAGGATAGATTTTGATGTTGGAACAAGAAGAATCAGTCTGATTTCGGTTTGGTGTGTGGCTTAGTTCCCTTAGTGCTTTGGTGGGAATTATGGTTAGTCAGAAATTCAGCAAGATTCGATACTATGATTTGTTCTACCTATACTATTTTCAATAAGGTCTGTAATTGGTTGAGAGAACTTACTCTCCTGATTCATCTGAAAGTCATCATTACTCGGTCCGAAGCCATTATTTTGAAAGGGTTGAGCATTATTTCTAAGAGGAATAAGCCTTTGGTGATACTTAAGGTGTTTTAGATTCATCCTCTTAAGAATTACATCAAACTTAATACTATTGGAGCTTCGTCTAATAACCATGGCCCAGTAGGTGGTGGCGGGATTATTAGAGATGATAATGAAGACTTTATCGTCATTTTTAGCAATTTCTATGGTCGTACATCCAACAATGAAGCAGAAGCTCTTCCTATTTTAGATGGTGTCCATCTAGCTAAATTTCTTGGTAAGAGATTGATTATTGAAAGTGATTCTTTTACTCTATAAGGGGTCTTAATGGTGGGCATGCCCCTTGGAATCTATCTGAATTCTGGCCCAGCTTATGGATATCCCGGTCGTTTTGCAATGGGAAGCGAAACATTGTATAAGGGAGGTGAACGGTGTTGCCGACGATCTTGTGAAAATGACGATCCTCAATTCTCATAGCATTACTTTCCCGCATTTGATTGATGTGTCTCGGTTTGTTAAGAGTATTATTAGGCTAGAAAAGCAGGTTGGATGCTACTTTAGGTCTTCATAAGCCTGGTAGCTATATTTTTCTATTTTTATTTTTTATCAATTGGCTTACTTAACAAAAAAAACAAGAGTATAGACCTGACCAGGTTAAGATGTTGCGCCCGATTAGTAAGAGGGCCATAGCCCGAGCTAATTAGGCTGGATCTGACCCAATTAAGGCTTGATTAAAAATTGGGTTGTCAGCTGACCATTTTAAGGGTAAAATGGTGGGCTAGTCTATGGTCTGGGCCCAGTAACTTGGGCTGGGCAGGGTTCAATTAAGGTAGTAGTAAGCCTAGCACGACCCAATTAAGCTAGGTTATGCTGAAGTTTTTGGCCCTACGGAAATTCAGACTATATAAAAGCTTAGCCCGAACCTGGCCTGGCCCATTGACCCTAATTTTAGGCTGTCGCTATGCCGCTATTTCCCGGTGTATGCTGGTACGGCCCATACTCGATACGTTACCGAGATTTTCAAACCACTGGCTTGTATTTTTAAAATGCTGCTGTATTTTTTTATATCTATAGATACCGACCATGCCCGGCATGGTACCGAGAACCAAGATTTTAAACCTGGCCATCACTCATAGTGATTGAAGATGCAGGTCGCAGGTCACAGACAAGTGAGCAAATGGGCCGTTCTGAGGTCCAATTTCTTAAACTATGAGCCACAGGACGGGTTTGGACCTAACTCTGTGCCGGAAATGCAAATAGATTGAAATCCTCGACATATCAAGCTTTGTTATAATCGCACGTAAAGTAGGGCTGCCAATGGGTCGGATCAGCTCGATTCCCGACCTGCCTGACTCGGATTTTTTTTCCTGGGCCAGGCACATAAACTGAGTGGTTAAGTCAAGCATGAAACATTTGACCTGACCTTCGGGTCGGGTCGACTTGCCGTGGTATTTTATAAAGAAAATCAAGGAAAAAAGGAGTTTTTTAACCAGGTCAGGTCGGGTTAGTTTTCCGCTTGGGTTGAATCATGGTGAACCATCAGGTCGGATCAGGTTGGTGTGCACCATTGGTTCAGGCAGCCAAAAGTTTGGCCTGACCCAACCCATTGACGGCCCTATATTTAGGTCCAAAATTTTGACCCATTTATTAGATGTGTTGTTAGGTTCTTGAACCGATCCTGATGCAACCCCTACCTTATATTTTAGAATTAAATACCCATCGGGGTCCCAACTATCCTCCTATTTACCCACTGGAGTCCCAACTTCATGAAACGACCCAGCAGGGTCTAAGACCCTCAAACTTTTCAGTTTGTGGGTTTTAACTTCAAACGAAATGAGCACATGCGTAATAAAAAGAGAAAATTGCCAAAAGTTGAGAAAGAGGAAATGGCGAAAATGTCATTACTTAAAGATAGTGGAAATAACGAAAATGCCCTTCATTTTAAAAGAAAGAAGATGAAGCGGGCATTATTTTTGTCATTTTTTTAAATTTATCACTCTTTGTCTTCTCCATTTTGCAAGTGGAGTTTATTTTTTTTTCCCTTTTCGTTAAACTATAATCTTTAGGGTTTAAAGTTATGATTTTTGTGAGTTGGAGTTGAAGTAGAGTGTTACCCTAAATCGGTACAAATACGGTTATTATTTTTATCATTTTTTTCAATTTAAAATCCATATTGGATAATCCACCTATTGCAAGCTCGATATTTTTCTCGCCATCGATTGTTGTTAGAACTTTTGTTGGCTTTGGATTCTTTTTCACAGTCTATGATTCTAGGTTAAAGTTTATGAGCGGGTTAAAATAAAAAGTCACTACCTTTCTAGGATTTTGTTTCTCTATTCATATGTTTTACTATAATTATGTATAATAAATGTCAGGAGCTTATAAATGAGAAGAATTTTATTTTAATTAGGTAAAATAGATGTTTATAAATGGCAAGAATATTTTTTTGTGTTTCTATTAATTTTCTTTCTTCTTGATATTGGAAAAATTGTTAAAAGATTTATTTATTATTTTATGACTGGGTTTCTTATGAGTCATTTACTGACTGTTATAAGTTCAAGGATGACTCATGTGTTTCCGGTAGGATCCAAATTTGAAAGTCAATGAGATCAGTCATGTTATAGACTGATAACAGTGACGTATTAATATGTATTTTACATGACTGGGTCTGATATGAGTCATTTAATGACTCATATAAATCTAAGGAAGACTCATGTGAGTCATATAGGCTCTAAAAGTGATAGTCAGTCGCTGTAAAGTCATGTTATACTCACCAGAGCACTGACAAATCAGGATTTTTCATTACCGAGTCTTGTATGAGTCATTTAATGACTCATATAAGTCCAAGGATGACTTATGTGAGTCATGCAGGATTCAAATCTGAGGGTTAATGAGATCAGTCATGTTATACACTGATAATAGTAATGTACTAATATGGATCTCACATGACTGGGTCAAATAAGAGTTATTTACTAACTCTTATAAGTTAAAGAGAGACTTATGTGAGTCATGTAGGCTCCAAATTTGATAGTCAATGAGATCAGTGAAGTTATAATTTGATAACAGTAATGTACCAATAAACATTTTTGATGACTGAACCTCTTATGAGTCATTTACTAACTCTTATAAGTCCAATATTAACTCATATGAGTTCGGTATAATTCAAATCTGATAATCAATGAGATCAATCATATAATAGTCTAATAACAGTGACATAGTAATATTCATTTTAAATGATTGAGTCTCATAAATGACTCTTATAAGTCCAAGGAAAGCTCATGATAGTCACTGAAATCAGTCATGTTATACACTGATGACAATGATGTATCAATCAATATCTTTTTAAGACATTAGGGTTTAAAATTTGATTTCTTTTCTTATTTGGCTTTTATATAAGACGCATCGTAGAAGTATGAAACAAAATATAAGGATCACCAATTGATTGTTCGTGGTTATATTCTCCGTACCAATCCGAGTTGGATAATCCTTATATATGTAGGGTTTACATGTAGTTACGTTATGGGTATTGACACAATTACACTAGTATGCTATTATAATGAGCTATTTAATCTTTATAGAGTTAGATAATACCTTATATATTAATATATATAAGTTTCGCATGCAGGTGCATTATGAGTACTGAAACAATTATACTAGTATATCACTATAATGAGCTATTTAATCTTTATATAGTTGGATAATACCTTATATATTAATATATGTATGCTTCGCATGCAGGTGCATTATGAGTACTGACACAGTTATACTAGTATGTCACTATAATGGGTTATTGAAAGTCCAAAGAAATAATATGATATATAGTGGCAGAAAATATAAACAGAAATCGATAAGCCGGGATGCAACATATAACAAATTTATGGGAAAGATGTATGACTTATGTAATTCAATATTGGAGTAGATGGATATAAGGTTTAGATATAGATACCCGACTACCGAAAGGAGTTTTATTTTTGACATAGACAATGAGAGAGACTTTCATGACATGATGACCCCATGCCCTATTGACTATCCTCACATTGTCCTATATATTTCTGAAAAGACTGGAGTCAAAAAAACTCAACGGGCATAAAAGAAAGGAAAGTCTGGAGAGAAGAATGCTTGGGAGGTATGTACTAGTAGATTAAAAGTAAATATAATTAAATTTGTTTAGTAGTCAAACATTCCATGCTTTATGTTGCTTATTTGGTAGTGAGAAACTCAACGGCTCGCGGAGTAAAGGTGTTGGATGTAATGAAAGACGCAACCTCTACTTAGAGACAGTGAAGAAATGGGAGAAAACAGAGACATTTTGGTAAGTCAATGAAGTTATAAGTTTGGGCTTTTATTTAATATTAATTGAGAAATTGTTAATAAGTTGACTGATATATACTGGTATGCTTTCGATCGTAGAATTACTCATGACCGCATGTTTCCTAATTCAAGCGCCCATCAAACTCACCGATTGTGCTATCAATCCGACCCACGACAGTGAGTATTTTACATAGTTTTTTATATGGTTTGTAATTATTTTCTTATATACATAGTACTCAACCTCTCGCAATGCTTATGATTTAGTTTTTCGCCCTCTATTGCTGAAGAAAAGCTTGAACGGAGTACCAATTTTAGGTGGATTGGTCTCCCATTTCCTTTGAAAAAGGACGAGTTTCATTAATGAGGACTGATATCCTTTGGTTGATACTTATGAGTAATTTTGCAGTTCCGAGCATTCACGTCTATTTCCACATCCCCTCCCCGATACTTGTGTAGAGGAGAAAGTAATTGAAGAGGAAAAAAATATATGAAGACTCAAATTCGGTGAAAAAATCTCCGCCAATTCAGAGGTGATTATGAATTGAGTTTGTGTATAATCATGTGTAATATTATAGTCATATCTCACGTATGAGTGACACCATATATATTTGTTTTACTTGAAGGAACGAGAGTGCTACACCATCGAAGACATGAGTTTTCGGTTCAATTAGTACCCTGAATTATAGTATCGAGGAACTATCAAGAGACGATGAGATTATTGAATATACGGGCTCAGATAGCGACTCGAGTTATTCAGTTGGAGCGGGATTCCAGGGACGTATTATGCAAACTTCGAAATTGAAGATGATAACTTAGAAGGAGAGAGTTCCGCAAGGAAGCCGAGAGTTGATAGGATTGGAAATACTTCTTTGACTGTCGAAAAAACTTTTTCTTCTCGAGAATAATTTATCACTACCTTGAAGAATAATGCTGTGCTGGGGAACTTTCAATTGAAACCAATAAAGACAACTAAGAGGATTGTTGTTGCTAGATGTGTGGACAATATTTGTCCATGGCGTATTCGCGCGAATAGGGGTAACGTTGGCGACAATTCTTTCATAATTAAAATAATAAATCCCGAGCACAAGCACGGTCCATTTAGTGTAGCCATGCAAAAAAAAAGAGGTCATCGACAAACCTCAAGTGATTGGGTAGCTTCTAAAATAATAATTATATTGAAGGACGCTACAGATTATGCGCCTGCCAAAATTATCTCTGAAATCTAAATAAATTGGAGGGTTATAACAAGCTATCGTAAAGCGTGCAAAGCAAAAGAGATAGTGTTGGCTAACATTAGGGGCGGTTGGGAGTCGTCTTATGTTAATCTCTCTTCATATATTACAGAATTGCGTAGATCCGATCCTGACGCCTTTACGAAACTATAATATTTGTATGATGACTCATTCCTTAGATTTTTGTGGGCATTTAGTCTCTCTATCAATGGATATAGAAGAACGTTGAGGCCCATAATTTTGATTGACAAAACACACTCAAAAGGTAAATTTCTCTGCCCGATGCTAATTGCGATAGTTGTCAATGGCAACAAGGATTTGTTCTCCATTGCTTTTACTGTAGTTGATGGTAAAACAGAAAATGCTTGGGTATAGTTTCTTCGATCTCTTCGAGAAGCGATCATAGATGATGATAGAGCAATTATCATAATTTCAGACCGTGCGGATGCAATTAGATTGATGGTCACAAAAGTATTTCTCAATGCCACTCATAGCTTTTACTTTTTTTATATCGTCAAGAACTTCAGGGAGAAGTTTAGAAATCCGACTTTGTGGAGTCAACTCTGGCCTATTGCTAGGGCATATACCGTAAAAGGACATGATAAGCTAATGACAAAACTTGAGGGTGTGAGCCCTATTGGTGTAAAATATCTTCGACAAAGTGAACTATGGAGGTGGTCTAGAGCGCTCTTCCCTGATTGTAAATACGATCTTCTGACTACAAATATGTCTGAGTCAAAATCTTAGTTCATGCTAGAGGTCTACCAATAATAGCCCTTATTGAAGCAACGTGAAAGAAAGTTACCCAACTTTTTCATGATAGAGCTATAAAAGGTCAGAAGACGTTGAAGGGTTTAACCTCATACGCATCCGATATCTTGGAAGAGGTTGATAAAGCAGCTAGGTTTTGTCAAGTTCTACCATCATCACTCAATGTTTTTGAGGTATCATCGTCGACATTTAAGTAAAATGTACATTTAGATAAGAGGTTATATTCTTGTCGTTGTTTTGACGTTCTGGGCTTCCCTTATATCAATGTCATGGTTGCCATTCGTTGAAGTAATGCAGATCCATCGATATATTATGAGAAATGGTATACATCTACACGGTATTGTGAGACATATAGTAAGATAATCGAACCGACTCTAGACAAATCTCAATGGCACATCAAGCATGTTCGTCCTATTGTTCACCCGCCTCACTATAGGAATCCCCTAGGTTGATCACGAAAAAGAAGATTGAAATCCGTACTTGAACAGAAACGGAGAATGCATTGTACAATTTGTAAGTAGGAGGGATACAATCGGTCAACTTGTGAAGAACCACAGTAAAAAAAACGTAAAATAAAATAATTAATTTTTCTAAATGAGATATTTCTTGTAATAAGTAGAGTGTTCAATCATAAAATGGTGAGGAATGTATAAAATATTGTAATAAGTACATTGAAAGGCAATGTATAGCTTCTATGAGTCTTGTATCAGTCATTGGACAGTAGCTAATGTATCTTGTTATTTATATAGATGACCCACTATTTTTCCTTTATCTCTGATGTCTAATAAATGTATAATTCGATGAAATATTTACAGCTTATATCAATCCAACTAGCATTGTAAGTGGTTCTCTTATGTCTCATTTAAATTGCTTAATATGTCTCGCATCGATCCTTTAATGCATATTTAATTCTTAAAGTTTACTCATGCAACGGATAAATAAAGTTTAAATTTTAATTTTAAGTCTGATATAAGTCCTTTATTGTCTGACTCATATGGCTTAAGGTGGATTTGGTTTCAGATATTCAGGTCTCTTTAAAAGTAAATTGAGAATGGCTTAAAAGTTGACGAGGGACACAATCGTTGGTATTGACGATGACTAAGGGCAAAAAAATACAGAAAGAAATTATGAATTTCGATAAGTGACAAACTTATTGTAATAAGTAGGGTACTGAATGAGTAATGTTAAAAATATTGTAACAAGTATATCATTGGACAATGTACAACTTCTCACTGTATGACCATCGTACTTTGTTATGTTATTGGACAATCCACTGTTCTTCTCTGATGTGTAATATAAGTGGATCTATGATGTGTAATATATGTGAATCGGATAACTTTACTCATGTAGTTCAGAATATAGTTTAAAGCTTAAAATGAGTTTGATAGCAGTCATGTACTGTCTCGCATAACGACTTTATTGTCTGAAATCAGTCCCTTAATGTCCTCATATCAGAACTTTGTAGATTAAGATTACCCATACAGGTTCGAACGTAGTTTAATATTGATAATGAGTCTGATATGAGTCATATACTGTCTCACATGAGTACCTTATTGTCTGATTTCAGTCCTCTAATGTGCTCCATCAATATTTTATAGTATTTTGTGATTGTGATTGAGCATAATATAGTTCAATGCTGACAATGAGTCTGATATCAGTCATGTACTCGATCAGAGGAGTACATTATTGTCTGATATCAGTCCTCTAATGTGCTGATATTAGTACTTAGTTCAATCCTGATAATGAGTCTGATAACAGTCATGTACTATTTGACATCAGTACATTATTGTCTGCTATCAGTCCTTTAATGTGCTCACATCAGTACTTTATAGTATTTTATACTTGCTCATAATATAATTCAATACTGACAATGAGTCTGATATCAGTTATGTACTATCTGACATCAGTATATTATTATATAATATCAGTCCTCTATTGTCCTCACAACAGTACTTAGTTCAATACTAACAATGAGTCTGATATCAGTCATGTACTGTCTCACATGAGCACATTATTGTCTGATATAAGTCCTCTAATATGCTCACATTAGTACTTTATAGTATTTTATAATTGCTCATAATATAGTTTAATGCTGACAATGAATCTGATATCAGTCATGTACTGGCTCACATGAGTACATTATTGTCTGATATAAGTTCTCTATTGTACTCATATCAGTACTTTATAATATTTTATAATTACTCATAATATAGTTCAATGTTGACAATGAGTCTAATATCAGTCATATACTATTTGACATCAGTACATTATTGTCTGTTATCAGTCCTCTAATGTGCTCACATAAGTACTTTATAGTATTTTATAATTGCTCATAATATAGTTTAATACTGACAATGAGTCTGATATCAATCATGTACTGTCTCACATGAGTATATTATTATTTGATATCAGTCCTCTAATGTGCTCACATCAGTACTTAGTTTAATGCTGACAATGAGTCTGATATCAGTCATGTACTACCTCACATGAGTATATTATTGTCTGATATTAGTCCTCTATTGTGCTCACATAATTAATTTATTGTATTTTGTAATTGCTCGTAATGTAGTTCAATGCTGATAATGAGTCTGATATCAAATATGTACTGTCTAACATCAGTACATTATTGTCCGATATCACTCCTCTATTGTGCTCACATCAGTACTTTATAGTATTTTGTAATTGCTCATAATATAGTTTAATGCTGATAATGAGTTTGATATCAGTCATATACTGTCTCACATGAGTACATTATTGTCTGATATCAGTCCTCTAATGTGCTCACATCAGTACTTAGTTCAATACTGACAATGAGTCTGATATTAGTCATGTATTGTCTCACATGAGTACAATATTGTCTGATATCAGTCCTCTGTTGTGCTCACATAAGTAATTTATAGTATTTTATAATTGCTCGTAATATAGTTCAATACTGACAATGAGTCTGATATCAATCATGTACTGCCTGACATCAGCATATTATTGTATGATATCAGTCATTTAATGTTCTCACATAAGTCTTTTAATGTATTATAATGTCTTATATAGATCTTGTATTAGTCATCTAATATCTGAAAATCTTCTTATTTTTGTTTTTCAGTTCGGATTTAAAGCTAAAAAAAAATGACAAAAAGATTGAGGAAAGGAAAATGGAAAGTCGATGAGGATGACAAGCAATCCATCAAAGGGGCAGTAAACTGTTGGAAATTGGTCCGATGGTACTATCAATTAAGCAGTGTCAGGAAAGAGCTCCTCTTCTCATCAAGTTGTTTCCGGTATTTGTGGTTGATTAGCGAATCCATCATGCAATCCGAGCAGCTTGTACATGCTATTGTCCGAGGATTCGATTCGGAGAATGAGACTTTCACGATAGGAGAGTATGTTATTCCGTTCATCAGGAATGACGTGAGAAAGATTTTAGGATTGAAAGCTGGGTCTCCTTCTGCATCAGTCAGTCCTTCAGTGCCGACAGCTCCTGAAGGTGCACCCACTTTTAGAGAGCGCTTATTTGGCGGAGTGGCAATCGGCCAGTTTGTCACAAGGACTCTGATTGAGTCAGCCCTCACTTCACCTCTCCTATCCGATGATGACTTCATCCGGCTCAAGAACTTGTATATGTTAGTGAACTTCTTCCTCCCCAATATTCGCCACACGATCGATTGGGAGTACATCAATCTCGCGAATGATCTTCACACTTTCGATGGCCACAATTGGGGGATGTGATTTACGCCTATTTACTCGATTCTGTACATGCAGCCACACGTTCTGTTGGCGGGGCGAGGTATTGTGTGCTAGGCTACACAATTCTCTTACATGTATGGGCATTTGAGCATGTTTCACAAATTTTGCCGGGATTCGTAAAAAACGTCAATAACGAGTGGCCGTTGGTGTTAAAATATATGCCACTAAAGATTTCACGTTTGGACGTAAACTTCTATTGGCGGAAGTTTCAGAAGTTTGAGGTACTATTCTATATTTATTAATCAATTAATGGATACGGAATATATGATTTTATAATAGACATACTATGTATGTCTATTATACATTGTTTGATTGATATACATATATATAATATTGTACATTATGACAGAAAATCTAGGGCCACCTAAAGGACCTAGAGTTTCTACATCGAGAAGCCCAAAAGGGATAGAACAAAAAAAAAGTAAGTAGAAGAAAGAGATGACGTGCCTAGAGAGGAAGAAGGAAATGAGGAAGGTGAAGAAGAAAAAGAAGATGATAATGATATTGATGAGTATACAGTGAGGTCGAGATTGACAGTGGCTGGTACAGGTATTGGAGAATATGTTGTTATTACTGAGTTTTTTGCAAAAGTTGATGCATTAGAAGCTGTGGTGAGTTCGATTGGGCCCCTTCACGCAGTTGTTGAGAAGCAAGGGCACTCGATCGGAGTTTTGAAACAACAGAAAAAATTATTATATGAACATGTGAGGAGACTTAAAATATGTGGCTGCCCATTGTGCAACGGTAACTGTAATTCGTTCTTTCAAAGAAACTTATTATTCATTACTCATGTAATTAGTATTCTGTAATATGATTAATCCTTCGCTAATGATAATTTGGACATTACATCTATAGGTTTTAATCGTATTACATAGTGATTCTGGCTCCCACTATGCGCTAGCTAGCGTCGACCTCAAAGAGAAGGCAATTTTTCTACTAGACCCATCGGCCAAGCTAGAATTCGGCATGTAGAAACAACACTCGCATGCCTTAGTAAGAAAATATGTGAGTCATTTAATCTATTAATTTATTTTTCATTTATAGGTCATGTACTTAGTGTTTATGTACTCGATTTATTTCAGGTTATCCATCTCACGCGACTTTTATACTTGAATGGAATGGATAACGCGCTTGACAAAGCTTTTTCATGGCCCCTATTATTCACTAAGGGCCTCCCAAAATAGCCTCAACGGTCGGCAGACTGTACACTATTCATCCTAAAATACGTCGAAAATATAATGGTCGGGAGAGAAGGTAAGTTCTAATTTTGAGCAAAAGAGATAATTATTTTTCGAAAGCAATGCATGTCAGATATTCTAACGTATAAGCCTGATATTAGTCAGTAATGTTATGCTATTGTTAATAAATTGATATGCTGAAGTTGTGAATTCTTGGATGTCAATGATTTGTGAAGTTGTGAATTTATGAATGTGTGAAATTGTATGCTGAAGTTGTGAAGTTGTGAATTTATGATATTGTTATGAGTAGTCTTGCCATAAATAGATATATTTATTTCATTAATATAAGTATCTGTGTATGATAGACAATGCTAATAGTCATGTTAAACACTGTGAGCATTAAAGTACCAATAGGGATATTACTTCACTTTGTCTGGTATGAGTCATTTACTAACTCATATAAGTCTAAGTAAGTCTCATATTAGACCTGTATGCTTCAAATTTGATTATCAATGACATCACCCAATGTTATAGTATGATAACGGTGATGTACCAATAGGGATTTGCTATGACTGGGTCAGATATGAGTCATTTATTGACTCTTATAAGTCCAGGTTAGACTGATGTGAGACATGTCGGATCCAAATATGATAGACGATGCTAATAGTCATGTTGAACACTGCGAGCATTGAAGTACCAATAAGGATATTACAGCACTTGGTCTGGTATGAGTCATTTACTGACTCATATAAGTCTAAGTAAGTCTCATTTTAGACCTGTAGGCTTCAAATCTGATAGTCAACTTTGTGGTACCAGCTTATGATTTTGCATGACTTGATCCCATATGAGTTAGTTACTCACTTATATAAGTGCAAGAGAGACTCGTACGAGACATGTCCACTCCCAATCTGATAGTCAATGACATCAATAGTTATAGACTGATAGTAGCAATATATCAATAACCATTTTTCATGAGTGGGACTGGTATGAGTCATTTACTGACTCATATAAGTCCAAGTAAGCCTCATTTTAGACATGGAGGCTTAAAATCTGATTGTCAATAACATCATTCAAATTTTAGTATGATAACAGTGATATACCAATAGAGATTTGCCATGATTAGGTCAAGTTTGGTGTCATTTACTGACTGTTATAAGTTCAGGTTAGACTGACATGATCCAAATATGATAAATGATGATAATAGTCATGTTGAACACTGCGAGCATTGAAGTACCAAAAGGGATATTACAACACTTGGTCTGGTAGGAGTCATTTACTGACTCATATAAGTCCAAGTAAGTCTCATTTTAGACCTGTAGGCTTAAAATCTAATTGTCAATGACATCATTCAAGCGTTAGTATGATAACGGTGATGTACCAATGAGGATTTTCCATGACTGGATCAGACTTGGTGTCATTTACTGACTCTTATAAGCCCAGGTTAGACTGACGTGATCCAAATATGATAGACGGTGACATGTTGAACACTGCGAACATTAAAGTACCAATAGGAATA
This sequence comes from Chloranthus sessilifolius, assembly GCA_021018995.1. Lineage (NCBI taxonomy): Eukaryota > Viridiplantae > Streptophyta > Magnoliopsida > Chloranthales > Chloranthaceae > Chloranthus > Chloranthus sessilifolius. Next base: position 115,110,190 of record CM037594.1, on the reverse strand, counting down.
TTGCAGCACTTGGTCTGATATGAGTCATTTTCTGACTCATATAAGTCCAAGTAAGTCTCATTTTAGACCTGTAGGCTTAAAATCTGATTGTCAATGACATCATTTAAGTATTAGTATGATAACGGTGATGTACCAATGAGAATTTGCCATGACTGGGTAAGACTTGGTGTCATTTATTGACTCTTATAAGTCCAGGTTAGACTGACATGATCCAAATATGATAGACAATAATAATAGTCATGATGAATACTGCAAGCATTGAAGTACCAATATATATTTTTCATGAGTGGGGACTGGTATGAGTCATTTACTGACTCATATAAGTCCAAGTAAGTCTCATGTTAGACCTGTAGGCTTCAAATCTAATAGTCAACTTTGAGGTACCAGCTTATGATTTTGTATGACTTGGTCACATATAAGTTATTTACTCACTCATATAAGTCCAAGAGAGACTCATGTGAGGCATGTCCGCTCCCAATATGATAGTTAATGAAATCAATAGTTATAGTCTGATAGCAGTAATATACCAATAACCAGTTTTTATGAGTGGGTCTGGTATGAGTCATTTACTGACTCTTATAAGTCTAAGTAAGTCAAATATGATAAACAATGAGATCAGTCAAGTTAGTTATCTATCAGTGATGTACAAATGGGGATTTGACATTACTGGATCACATATGAGTAATTTATTGACTCTTATAAATTTAAGCGGGACTTATGTGAGACATGTAGGCTCCCAATCTGATAGTCAATGACATCAGATTGGGTATAGTCTGATAGCAGTTATATATCAATTACCATTTTTTATGAGTAGGGCTGTTATGAGTCATTTACTGACTCTTATAAGTTCAGGTTAGATTGACGTGAGATATGTAGGATCCAAATATGATAGACAATGAGATCAGTCATGATATAGTCCGTTAACAGTGACGTACCAATAGTCATGTTATAGTCTGATAAAGTGACGTATTAATAAGCAATTTACCTGTACTGGATCTCATATGAGTCTTTAACGAACTCTTATAAGTCCCACGGAGACTCATGTGAGTCCAGTAGACCTTTGAGGAATTGATTAAATATCACCAAATTGAAAGAAGACACCCTAGTTCACACACAGACATATATATATATATATATATATATATATATATATATATATATATATATATATATATATATATATATATATGCATGATAATATACCTCGACTTCTATTAGAAGACCTGAAATATAATTAACTTTTTCCTTAAAACTATTGAGACCCACCAATAATTTTAGATAATTTTAGTCATCTTATCTATCACATTAGTTGCATGTATATCCAAAGCAGTCAAACAGAATCTGAAAAAGTTTATAGTAGTACGCACCTTTACAATAATATGGTACTAGACTACATTTACTTCTATAAATGACTTTCAAGAAATTATATACGCTTTCGATACGTCGCTTGTAACATTGCAAAATTATTAAACAATCACAAATAAAGCTAACCAAAATATATAGATAATCCTAAATCAAGGAAGGCTTCCTTTTCCTTTACTACTTATTGGCGTAGTCACCTTAAATTTTTTGGCGAGCTCTTCAATCTCCACCACCATTTTTACTTTTAAATTGTCTCTTTCAATGTTCTCTAACTTCGACGTCGGGGCCGGGGTTCGAGAACTTTCCTCCAACCAACTAAAGTACCCACATTGATAACATGTAAAGTACCTACGCCCGACATTCTTGAGAGAATTTGAAACTCGCAACGTTGATTGCTTCTGACAATAGCAAAGAGGACGAGCATCGTCCAAGTGAACCGTTTCATTGTTATCGACGATTCGACTTACGATTTCTGAACATTCGTCCTCCCATCTGAAGAACGCACAATGGTAACACTTATAATATTTACGGTTGGGATTCCTGTCAGAGCTTGAAATCCGAAGTACTGTTGGTTTTTTACTGTAACATAGGGGTGCACCCTTTTCATCAACGATCTTCTTTTGCAGATAATCTTTTATCCAATGTCCACACATTCTACAATCAAAACACACGTCTATTTCAGCTTCTCTGTATAAAGATTTGAGATACAATTGTAACTAAATTGACCATACAATAGAGAATAAATACGATAATGGTAAATGACAGTACAAGTATAATTTAATTGAAGAATACTTTACAGAAAAGAATAAGCTTAGAATTGTTATATGACAGTGCAAGTCAAATAAAGTCTTAAGAACTCATAGTTTAGTTTCAAAAAATACATTTCATTATTGAACACATTGATAAACTAGTGCGTGTTTGATGTGGTAAGAGAAAAGTAGCATACGATATAAGAGGCTGGATAATTTTATATCAAAATTTGCCAAGGTTTAGCTTCTTCTCTAAGTAACTATAGCATAATCCTATCCCTAAAGTAAGGCATATGACATTGATCAAAATCGAAACTAAGCCCACAGGATGCGTAGTCAATATACTTTATCATAAAGACTCCGCAATTAAAATAATTTGTTTGATGCGGGATAACAATCGGTCTAGTAAATGGCCAATCTCTGACGTCGATATTGTCATCGCCTTGTTGAGCTAGGATCTTAAAAAGAACGTTTTTCTGTATTTAAGAACACTCAAATTTTATTAATTTGACATATAATAATAAAGATCTAGAGTTGAAACATATACGAACCAATATGTTTACAATGTTCGAACAATGGACACTGTCACTTTATCTACTAGACGAGTCTAAATACTCAACTTTTCTCTTCTTCATGTATAACATGAATAAAGACTAGTGATAGTCTCTATTGATGAGAAGATAAACCTGTTAAGTAAAGTCATATTTTAGTTAAGACGAGTGGCTGACTCTAGCAATAGTACAAGTACGAAGGAAGCCTCTACAATTTATTCAATTACCTTCTCACATTCGCTTATTTTATATCCTAGTGCCTGAAGTAAAGTCCAAGCGATAAAGCTTTTATTCGTATCGGTTTCGTCTTTGGCCAACGATTCTTTCAGTTTCGTCTAAACAAAATATGAAATGGGTTTAGGAGATAATTACAAATTATAGGAAGTGAAAATAAAAAATTAGACTCTTACGATAAAATATGTTGAGAAGACATGACTATTTTTAATTTTTTTTTTATGATCGTTCTCTCGTTTCTTTATCAAGATAAAGTATACATCAATTGCCTACAAAATAAAGTCACATATTACCCTAATGGATACCAATAAAGATATGTACTTTCTAAAAGAATAAAATCATCGGACTGACTGACATCAGATGACCTATGTATATCAGACGGACGACTCTATGAATATAAGCATGTGTGCCTTTTAGAATATTGACCTTACCTCACTGTCAAGCCAATTAGTACCGTAAACTGAGAATAAGTTCTTCGTCGTATTGGACAGTCTATCAGTCACATGAATCTCATGTCTATAAAGCCACATAGGTTGTTAAGAGAAGAATTGAATTACATTAACTATAACTCAATAACTTTCAAAGGGGCGAAACCCTACTCCACGGGACCATCATTGGCAGCTTTATCTATATCATATTTATCATTCTGTGTTAGTGGTTTCATAGGCTAGTGAAAATCGTCGTAGTCCTTTTGTGGATAGAGTATACATACAAATTAACAAACGTTCAATTAAATTTAACACATATGTTTGAACATTTATGTTAGTTAATTGACCATTCACCTTCAGCGCACCCTTTGGAGGTGGTCTCTTAGTTGTAGATTTAGTACTAGTCCTTCTTTTCGACATTTTTTGCATGCATACCCTATAATTAAATACGTTGGAAACTTATACTCTTAAAAGCATAAAAATTTTTATTTTCAACATTTGCAGAGATCATCTTTCCATCTTCTCCAAAGTTTCTTTTGAGGGTTCGTTTATTACCCACTGTGGAGGTACATGTGTTTGGGAGTGGACATTCGAAAGATTGACGTTGTGGGGTTGATCCGCATGATGAAGTATTCGGTGGTAATGGGGTTTGCGAAGATACCTCAAAATTATTTACCGATGTCGTTTGCGGAGTAACACGGCCTCTTAAACTAGCCCACACTCGCTTATAAGTATCCACTACGCCCGCTGACTTGGTTTCACTAATGCCAAGTTGTTCCTTTTTATTGTTATTAGGTATTGATGTAACTCTGATTTTCTCTATAGATTCTTCTCTCATCTCCCCGATAAATTCTCTATCATCGTCTTCTTTCATGGACGTTTGATCGGCTAGCATCTCTAAAATCCATATTATTTCATCGGTAAGAATAACGAAAGGCATATGCTCTTCATTATCTACATTAGCAATTCCCCCGTCATCTTCTTTCGATGATGCATGTATCGGATAATCATCCTTATTTCCTTCGAATGATACACGAAGCAATTCACACTCATCTTATGTAAATGTTTCTTCACAATTCCTCTTCCCATCATCTATTATCTTAGAAGTACGACTCGTTCTATCAGTACAAGGGTTAATAGTGATCGACTCTAATTTCATGGGCATACATATATTTTAACTAGCCTTATTTCGGTTACAAGTATCTCAAGGGACTTGCACTTTTTCCTTACCTTTCACGTCACTATCCCAAAGGACTTACACTTTTTCCTTGCCCTTGACGTCATCCCGAGGGACTTGTATTTTTTTCTTTGCCCTTCACGTCTCTATCCCGAGAGACTTGCACTTTTTCTTTGCCTTTCACTTTCTTATCCCTTTGTGGGTTAGTGGGAGGACTTATATTTTGGGCATCATTCTTTTCAGTAAACTACTCTTTCCCACATCTTCATTTCGATTAGGAGAGGATTTGAAATCGCATTCTTTATGTTGGCCCTGTTTTGCAACAGTAGTCTATCAGTTAGATTTTAAAGACATTATGACAAATAACAATAATTTCTAGTAAGTAGCTTATCTTTAAAATTGTAATCTCCAACTCTAACAATTTTAGGCCCGTCCTTAGATCATTATTTAACTTCTTCTGTCTTTGAACTTGTTGAATAAGTTTGTTGTTGGACTTCTCTAACGTTGTGATGCGACTACCTTATTCTTTGGAAGACATTTCTAGGAGTTGAAGACGATTGAATTCGCAACCAACATAATCATTAATCCCATCCTGGATCTCCTCTTCTAATAATTCACGATCAGTGAATTCAAATTTTAGAATTATCTGTGGATATGTTACCAGGAAGGTGAGACCAATTATCAGAAGAAACGACTTCTTCATTTATTCAAAGCTATAACATGGAATTGGTTGAGGTTAACACCAATAATACCTTAGGATTATTAAGCTCCGTAATGTAATACTTCCGATGATGACCTTTTATTGAGGTATACTTCATATATTTTAGAAAATCATCGATAATTAAAGTCGGTGCTATGGTCAGGAAGTGCTCGTGTGCCCAAATCTAAAATAAATCACAAACTAAAGATTTGTTAGGGAATATGTCTATTATGCGATAAACGGTGTGCAAATGAATAACATTCACAAAGACAATGGCTAACTTGCAATGTAAAGGTACATCTATCAAGATTAGTATGCACACCGCTTCTCTTAAAATTTAAAGCGACAGATCAAAGGGAGTTTAACAAACATGTATGAATAACCCATCCCCATGCAATTCTGTTGAAGTACTCAATATTATAGACTAATCTCATGTACGTTTCTTCAATTGTCTTAAAGCTATTCGGTATCATAAATGTCTTAAGAATATGCAATAAGGTGAGAAGAGTAAAATTGACTCTTTCTTTCTCGATATTAGCAACAGTCATTGCCTTTTCTATTTTACCGATACTAATACTACCTACTCGACCAAAATATTTCATACAAAAGAAATTAATATCGTCATTTTCGACATTCGGACCTTCCCCCAGAGTTTCAGGGATAATTCGAACATGCTTAAGACCAAGTAAAGCGAACATTTCTAGCAAGGAAAAACTAGCAGTACGATTGTCAATGGAGAACCTCTCACACTCATAATCAAAATTTTCTATTAATATGTATATCAGCTTGTTGATTGTAGAAATATCTATTAGACGAAGAAGAGGCTTTATTGAAGTTAAACTAAGAGCTTCAAGCTCCACATGCGATAAAGCTGCTATTAGAGTAGAGACCCTAAGGGTAGAACATGAAATTTTTTCCTCTTGTGTATAATTTATAATGTTACATTATAATTCATTTATGAACATGTGCCAGAAAGTTTTCAAAAAATTAAATGCATTTACAGTTTATCATGAGCGAATTTAGTCATAAGACCGGTCTTAGACAAGTATGGCCTCTTTGAAGACTACGAAAATCTCATAATAGACCTAACATAATTCATACAAAAAATTAATAAATATACTTACAATAATAAACAGATTTCCCTAATATTAACTGTCATTTTTCTAAAAATTAATTACATTAACAGTTTGTCGTGAGTGACTCATATGAGACCAAGTCATTCAATACTGTCAAATACTGATATGAGAACATTAAGTGACTGATATCAGACAATAATGTATTGATGTGAGACAGTACAGGATTGTTAGACTCATTGTCAGTATTAAACAACATTCTGACCTATATGGGTTACAAAATATTGTCAAGTATTGATGTGAGAACATTATGGGACTGATATCAGACAATAATATATTGATGTGAGACAGTGCATGACTGCTATTAGACTCACTGTCAGTATTAAACAACATTCTGACCTGCATGAGTTATAAAATTCTGTCAAGTACTGATGTAAGAACATTAAAGGACTGATATCAAACAATAATGTATTGATGTGAGACAGTGCAGGACTGATGTTAGACTCATTGTCAGCATTAAATAATATTCTTATATGCATGAGTTATAAAATATTGTCAAGTACTGATGTGAGAACATTAAAGGACTGATATCAGACAATACTGTATTGATGTGAGACAGTGCAAGACTGATATCAAGCTCATTCTCATAATTAAACATGAGTTACAAAATACTATTAAGTACTGATGTGAGAACATCAAAGGACTAATATCAGACAATAACGTACTGATGCGAGGACATTAACGAACTGATATCAAACAATAATGTACTGATGTGGGACATTGCAGGATTGATATCAGACTCATTCTCAGAATTAAACTATATTCTGACCTGCATGAGTTATAAAATACTGTCAAGTACTGATGTTAGAATATCAAAAGACTGATATCAGACAATAATATACTGATGTAAGATAATTACTCCGATCAGTAATTATCTCTAAAAACAAGCATTTATGAGTTTAGGGCAACATTATTATATTTCTATCTACCTCAAACAAGAATTTAATACAAAGGTTAAGCATTTAGGACAATATTATTACATTTCTATCCTAAACAAGCATTTATGAGTTTAGGGAAGCATTACTACATTTCTATCTACCTCAAACAAGTATTTAATACAAAGGTTAAACATTTAGGACAGTATTATGACATTTCTATCTACATCAAATAAGTCATTCATTAAAACAAAGATTCAATATTTAGGACAATATTACTACATTTGTATATAGCTCAAACAAGTCATTCATTAAAAGAAAGGTTGGACATTTAGGATAGTATTACTATCACAGTGTTTTATGAGTTGCTCTTATGAGTTTACCGAACGACTGGAAATGTGCACGCAGAAAATTTTAGACGTACGTGATCGGAAGAAGATGCAACGTCGGCCAATGCTGAAGGTTTGCAGAGACGGCAGCAGCAGACTTTTCCCTGTTGCTTCGTCAGCAGAGAAGAAGATGAAGGGAAGAGGGGGTTGGGGCTATATAGGATCCTAATGCTTTCAATGTTCATGAAAATCAGCGGCAAAATAGGAGGGTTTGCAGATCTCTGCTCATTGCTTTAAAGAAGATTCATATCTTCAAAATAAGAGCTACCCAGACATACCTAGTTCAAATAATGGAGCAACAAGCAGTGTAGAGTTTTTTCGTATTGCAAAATGAAGAGAATATGCTATCTTTACAAGAAGAAGATGAAGAGAAGAGGAAACCCAAAATCATCAACAAGAAGAAGATGAATAGTAGAGAAAATTTCAACCTTCTAGTTATGGAAGGATGAGTGTTTTAGTAAATTCATGTTAGGGTATTTTGGTCCTCTTTAGTTTAACTTAAACTAAAAAAAATACATGTGCAGATTTTTCATACCCTTGCAGGTAAATAATAAAAGAAAGTTTAGGGTCAAGACCCTGCTAGGTCATTTCATGAAGTTGGGACACCGGTGGGTAGATTACAAAGAGTTGGGACCCGACTGGGTAATCCACCCTATATTTTAACCCAACCTGACCCGACCCAAGCGTTTGCTATTCAAGTCAGGTAAGGTTCGGTTTGAGGCCTGAGATAATTTGGTCCGGTTGAACTAGGGTCGACGTAAACCATGATTGAGTTAAGCCCGACCCAACTTGATCTGATTACAGCCCCACTATCAAGGCTGAGTCTCTCCTTGTTCTCATCAGTGTGACCAAATACTCAATTTTTTTAAAAGTCGCATTTTAATCGCGGCTTTTTCGGTCAACGATTAAATCCCGTTCAAATCAAGACTTTTTGACTTTTTTCAAATAATTGCAAATTTTGCAAGTAAAATGCAATTTTTTCCTCGTTCTCGGTCTCTTACTATTTTTTTTTCCATTTTTGTTTTTATAATTGTTTGTTGATATCTTTATATAATTACACCCTTTAGTTTTCCCAAACTTTTACTTGGTGGTTTTCTCCAAATGTAATAGTCCCATATTGGATTGAGAAAGTCATGACCCTAGGCTACATGTAAGTACGGATACTACATGTCATGATGTGTTTTGGGTGGGGACTTAATATGCCAGAAATAAAATCAGGGCGGGAACCTAAGCCTAGAACCGGACAATATTGTGACATCTCGATAATATACCGCCCGAGATGTTTAATATTGGTTTGATATATATATATATAGGGAGCCGGTTAGGTCCTCCAATGGAGGACGTTGACCGTCCTCCAAGATATACATGGAGTTCCACATGGCACCCAAAACACTCTTTGGCTGTCACGTGGAGCACAAGTGGATGGTATAGATCAATATTAAAAAAAAAATTGAAAAAAACTTTTTAAACCCACAAGTCAAAGTTTGACGGGTTTCATTGGTCTACATTTGACGGTTCAAAAAATACACGATGGAGATGAGTTTTCAAATTTTTTTTTTCAAAGTTGATCTAAGCAATGCACCCGAGCTCCATGTAGCATCGAAACAATATTTTGGGTGCCACGTGAAACTCCATATGAAAGCTTAGAGGATGGTGACCGTCCTCCCATGGAGGACGGATACCTATTCCATACATATATATATAAAGATAAAGGAATTCAAAATTTGGTATTCATTTAATTTCTTTCTATTGAAAGGATATAGGATAGGTAAAGTTATCAAAATCCCAGACCCCTTCAAAATCATTGATTGCTTTGGATCAAATGATAGAGATCGCGTTTCAACCCAATATTTCACACAATAGATCTTAAGATCATGACTTACCTATCAAACGATTATTTTTTTACTCAATATGTCATAGATCCCAAAACAAATGACCCTTGAATCATATAGCACACATTACACTCAAACGTGAATTTAGAGTCATTGTTTGGGGATGTGTGACACATGGAATCAAACAATGATCGTCTGATTGATGAGCCATGAACTCAGGATGTATTTTATGAAATATCGGGGTGAAACATGACGTCCATCATCTGATTCGACGCAATCAATTATTTTCAATGGGTTTGGGACGTGACGCTTTTAGAGAATGAGTAGGCGCAAACAGAGATACCCATCAATTTATGATAAAAAATGAAATCATATTAATATATAATAATATCAATAATAAATAAAAATAAAAAAAATAAATATAAGAGAGGATTACCCAACACTTACAAATAAAAATAATAAAAATAATTCATTGATGTATGTGAGCACTCAACACTTATTTGGTGTTTAATAATATTCGTACACCGGTTGAGCAATAGCTCAACTGGTATCATCTTCCCTTGTGGAAGCACGGGTCGTAAATTCTAACCCCCACGCTTGTTCCCACGCTTTATGCGAGTCCCCTCCTAGTGTACTAAGCCAATAGTAGATCCTCTATGCGTGCAAGTTTGCACAGACACTATATTTAGATTATCTCTGAGGTATAACATCCTTGAAAAAAATAAAAAATAACAATATCGGTGTAACCCTATTGCAACTCTCTTTCCTATGAGTTGGTATTAAGTACGTGAACTAATCTATAATAAAAATAAATTAAATACATAGAAGTTATAGAAAATCGCCCAATTTAAAATAAAATACAAAAAATAATTTTGAAATTTATATTGTAGCGATCTATTCTCCAAATAAATGGCTCTCCCGTGCAGTATCCACTAGTGTGTGTGTGTATATATATATATATATATATATATATATAATGTGGTTGATGTTACTGCCACACCACTTTATGCTATAGCTGCCTCAAGTAACCAAAGTTAAAATTTGTTGGCTAGTTTGAGTCAAATCATGATGGTCCTTTTCGGTCTCAATCTTCTAGACCATTGATATTGAGATCATGGGCTTAGTATCAGGCAGTCATACACCATTGATCGCACACCATGATCATGTTCACTTTTTGAGATGTGTGCCACATGTAATCAATATCTGACAGTTTAATAGTAGCCTCATGATCTCAAGATATATTGTGTGAAAGATTAGGGCAAAAAGGGATTTTCATCGTTTAATTCAAAGCAGTCAACATTTTTGGCTTTGACCATATGAGGTGGTTGTAAGAAAGTGGTGCGGCAATAACACCATCCTAAAATATAAGTATACAGTTTTATTTTGGGCGCCATTACTTGCACACGTTTTTCAAGTGATTGTGCCGAATTTTTAAAAAGACTTGGTATTTTAGGGATATGTCATATGTAAAAATGCAATATGGGCCGTCTGATTTAAAGTTCATGATCAATAAAAATATCTGGTACATAAAATTGGAGCAAAACACGATACATGTCATATGATCTATTGTAGTTAACTGTTGAATTATATAATAGCATTTGACTCCATTTAATCAAATGATGAAAATTATATTTGTTCAAATCTTTTGCAAGCGGCCTTCAATTCAAACGGCTTAGATGGTGTTTTCACATAGTAGAGGTCGCCAAACTTGAAAGTCTTTCTTTTAATTTGGTGCAATCACTAGAAAAGTGTGTGCAAGTAATGGATCCCTTTTATTTTCTTTTCTTTTTTTCTTTTTTTTATTTAAATCAACAATCAATATTCCTTTTATACCAGAATAAAACTGCCCATATAAACAGTCTTATACTGGTACCTGCTACGCCCGATACTGGAACCTAAAATGAGATTTGAAACCTTGATTGCAGCCCATGTTAATTATATGATATAATTCCCCAGCTTTACCAATAAGAAAAGAATAATAACTTCATAAATAAATACAGTTCCTTACAAATGATCGTTGTTCGGCTACAATTGAACCGGAACAGAAATTCCTCGAACTGATCTCTCGAAAATAAACAGAAATACACAAAAAATATATACTGCTCTAAATCACACAACTATCTGCGAAAATTTACAATTTCTGCTATGCATATTAACTAGAATCACAGAGGGAGAGCGATAAGCACATACGATTCGATGCTTGATAACTGATACCGTTATCATAGCGAAGACATTATTGGGTCATGATCAGATGAAATCCCAACCGGCGACAATCTCCATTCAGAATCTGACTCTTGAGTAACGGATTTTGATCCGAGAGGACTTGCTCGCCAACATTTATCAACTTAGTACTTGTTTAAGCTCCTCGATCAATTGCATTCGGCTTGTTGGTTCAACCTGCATTTGATTCAAAACTTCCATTTATCCGATTTCCTTCTGTTTCGATTTTGTTTTAGTTAAATGACAGCATCTGACCCGAGTGCCACCACTGGCACTTGGGTCAATATCCTTTTGTCTGAACAGTCAAACCTTGGGCAATGCACTGCTATTTATGAGAATGCAAATCAGTGAAAGTTTCACCTTTGACTTTCACGGATTTGACGCTCGAAATCACTAGTGCAGTTACCAAGGCTATTGATTTGAGGTTGACCCAAGTGCTGCTGCTGGCACACTGGTTGGGTACCTAATACAAAGTCTTCTAGCACCAAGCTATTATTTGCTTCCATTCTTTCTTTTTTTTGTGGTGGGGGTGGGGGATAAATAAGAATCTGACCCACATAGCAAAATAATGACAATGAATGTTTTACCTTGCGGAGAAGAGCAGCAAGGCCTTGCGGAAGCGCTTTCAAATCTGACGCTGATTCACCGAGACTCGATAGTTGATGCATTACCTTCTGAATCCGCAAATCCGTTAAGTGTTGCTCATAATTTATCGGATCATTTTTCCAACCAAAGAATTCCCCATCGTCCCTCCATCTTTCTACTTTAACTTCATCAGGGACAGAATCCAAAAACCAGTCCTTTATCAGAGTGATTGCTGATTTATAACACAACTGATCACCGGCGGCATCTCTCACCATCCTTACGAGTGATGCCTCCTCAACTCTCCGATGTAGCCTCTTGTAGAAAAATGATCTAGAACTACTCCAGTCCACAACCTCACTGATGACCCCTTTTGCCGCCATTCTGAGGGAAGTATCGTGCAACTCTGCGAACCGAGTCGCAATCTGAGTGTAGACGGGCAAAAGTTGTTTCTCTCGAGATTTTATATTTTTTTGTAGAGCTTCGGCATCCCCGTGGGCTCCACCGCCACCTTTTGCAATTTTTAGTTTTTCCTTCAGCGTAATTAGCTCCTGATCAAGTCTACCCATGCACTCCAAAAGCTCCCTTGTTCGGAACTTGATCTCGATCATCCCTTCCGGCTCGAGAACATTACCCTTGGCCGTCGTTTCAGCATACATCTCGATATGGTCGGGATTGATTCGACGGTCCACAACGACCCATGCGCCTCCACGGAGCTCTCCTGTCATGGGAATGTACACAAAGACAGGCTGTTTGTAGGTTCGGAGATTCTCGACAATGGTAGACCCTGCTTGAAGGATCCCTTCGAAAAGGTCCCGCTGCCCGCCCGAGAAACCCCGCCAGTTAGCTAGAATAAAGAGAGGAAGCTCTTCTCGGTTGAAATCTAGCAGCGCCTGAGAAGTCTTGTTGGCTGAGTCCGGAAACCAAACTTGACCTGCCTGTGGGACAACCCTTTCGTGAGAGTCGAGTTGACCTGGGTCAGCTGGAATGACTTGCATCATCGTTTGGGTTTCGACGGCAACAATACCAACCGGAATGCCCCCGAGTTTTGCTCGTCCCGTCACCACCGTCTTAGCCCAACCTTCAAGAGTCTCTACAAAACTATCTTTGTCAAAAATACCGCCAGCCCACTTGCCGTTATTATCACAAATGCCAGAAATAGCCGCACGGGGATCACACGAGTTCTCCGGCAAGTATTCGACCAATCTCTCGGGAGGGTCAGAGGAAGTTGAAACAGGAAGTGGCCCTCCTATGTATGGGGGAACGTAGCTAAGCCACTTCAAAATGGCCGAAACACCCTCAAGATCATTGGAAACAGTAAGATGCACAACACCGTTCGTTGCCATGATCTTTGGGCCACCCAGTTGCATGTGGGAGCTGTATACCTCCCGTCCGAGAAGCTTGTTCAGTGCAGAGAAACCTGTCAGGATTATGGGCTGATCGAGCCGTTGGATGCACCGCATGCCGAGCCGAGCAAGATAGGCACCGATGCCAACCGTTCTGCCCGTAACATAGGTCAACGTAAACGTCTCCTTGTATGCCCTTGAATAAGCACCAGCAATGGCCCCACTTCCCGTTAAGTTCTCAACACCCAGCCCGTCTTCTTTTCCAATGATGGTGTCTATGACCCATCTGATCTCACCACTTTCTAGCCTTAACTCGTGGGCTATCACAGACTCCTGAATATGTGAGTAATCTTCAGGAGTTAAGTACACATACTGAAACCCACGTTCTGGGTTCGATTCATCAGACCACCCAACCCGAAAGCAAGCTTTTACTTCATCAGCTACGCCGATTCGGGCGCCAGAGTTTGCTGCCAAATAAATCAAAGGCAATTTTTTATCGCAAGCCAAGTCGGTTACTGCAAGAAAGAAGGCATCCTCTCTAGGGCCAAAGGATCCGGCTTTGAACGTCACATCATTCGCCACAACCAAAATGGTTCTTCCATCAGGGAATTCGGGAGTACAAATCTCCATAGACCAGGCTACCATGCCTACATCATTAAGTCCAGAAGGACGTTCAAAAGAAATGAGGGGAGTACCCCAAGCTCCTTTTCTGTCAGCAAATGTGAGCTCGGTGACTCTTAGGAGATCTTTATCCTTGGTTCTGTTACTACCTGGGACGAGAGCTGCCCACGAATGCTGTAATGCCATTTCAAATGCCTGTAAACATGATACTTCCCACTTAGTCTGGAAAAAGCTGCAAAGTGCAAAATCACTATTAACCAAGTTCAGATTATAGATATTGGAGCGCTTACTACTCGCCCCTACCATAGTTTCACAAAGTATAACAGATTCATATTTGGCTTTTGTGATGCGAGTTATGTTGATTTTGTTTTCAATTGAGAAAAAGGAGAATGAGAACTGCACTTTTTTGATAAACATGACGTCCAATATATATATATATATATATATATGGCAGCCGGTTGCCTAGGACGTGGTCATAGGGTTGAACCCAACAACGTGTCCAGCTGGTCCCCAGGTGGCACCCAACTCGAGGATTGGGTGCCACGGCAAGTTGCCTAAGGTCGATCTACTACCATCTAGAAATGAAAAAATAGAAAAGAATTTTTTCCCCTGTTGAATATAAGGTCAAAATTGAAAAAATTGAATGCACCATGTCTGTTGAGCAAACCACGATATTTGACTAGTGACTTGAAGGGCAAAAAAGTTCAGAATGATATTTGACTTATGATTTGAAGGGAAAAAAAGTTCAGAAATCTCTTTCTTTGTCTAAAACCCTAGAGGAACGGGTGAACCATAAGGAAAACAGGTATCATTTTGGGATTTCGGTGCCATGTGGCAGCCCAAATAAATCATGTCCTAGGGTTGAACTCTACGACCACGTTCTAGGGATCCATTTTCCTATATATATATATATATAGAGAGAGAGAGAGAGAGAGAGAGAGAGGACCGGGATGCTACCCACAGGGATAGCATTTTGGCGCCATCCACAAGCCAGCTGGATGCCTTGTGGCACCCAACCCGAAGATCGGGTACCACGGCCACTTGGAAAAGATCGATTAGGTCCCACCCAAAAAATTTGGGCAGGATCTGATCCTTCTCCACCTTTATAAATGTGGTCAAAGTTGAGAAAAATCAATGCATGTGTGTAAGTGGACGTTACCCTATGTTTTACGGATTATTTGAAGGGCAAACAAGTTTTAAAAATCATTTTTTTTTAAATCACAGGCCCCATGGCTGTACAACCCAAAACGGTGGTTGTCTAGTGATGACATGCCACATCGCCTGCCCATGTGGGTAGCGCTCAGGCAGTACCGTTGTGGGTACCAACCCCTTTCCTAATATATTTATAAAGTAAAATCTTTTACTGAGCAAAAAAAAAGTATATATGTATAAAGTATAATGCATTAATGAGGATGTATAATTGAAATAATATGCTTATCAGATAAATATGACATCCATACATTTAATTATATATGTATAAAGCATGGTTTAAAAACTGGGTCGAGTTTCGAATAACCCGACCGAGTTAACTCGAGTAACTCTGTCTAGTTTCGAATAAGTCAACCAAGTTAACTCGAGTAACTCATATGAGTTTACCCTAAAATATTTATATTTATTTTTTTAATATTATATTATATAATAGATTATAATATTGCCCAAGGCAAATTACCCTTGAGTTAAAGTGGCCATCTGAAGCTAATTTATAGAGGCTCTTCCGCTTCTGTTTTTGTCTCCAGTCGATGTGGGACTAAACCAACACTTCTATTTTTTTGATCTCCAGTCGATTTGAATCCAAGCGGATAAAAGTGTGTGACGAGAAGAGAAGATTGACGCTGGGAAACATTTGCTACAGCTATGCAGCATGGAGCCAAATCATTGCAACTGATGGTTCCACCCTTAGATACGTTGACTGTCAATAAGCACACCATGAAGATCATTTTTCGTCCCAATCTTCAACAGAATGGATCTTGAGCTCATATCGCACCTATCCGACAGTTAATGTTGGTTCCATGTGAAATGAATCCCCAAACGTGACCTGAGAACTCTTCATATGGTATGCCATGATGAGGTCACTTTAAGGTGGTGTGCCACGTGGAATCAACATCTAACCGTATTATATGGGGGCCATGATCTCTAGATATTGTGTGAAAGATTGGGACGTAAAATGATCTCCATCGTCTGATTCAACAGTGTTAACGGTGGAATCATCAGTTGTGCTAAAAAATCTTCGGTTGCAAAAAACCCATACACCCTATATCTATATATATATTCGAGTCGGACCGAGTCAAGTTTTTTCGAGTCATTGAGTATACTAGACCCGGCTGACTTTCAAGTCGAGTCGAGTTTTCGGGTTTTTGAACCATGGTATAAAGTATAATGCATTAGGGAAGCACATACATGTTGTTCAGTCACTGCTGAATATTTTGTTGTGTTGCTTTCCTCCTCTCTTTTGATAACAATCCAAAGTAAATCAAAAAGAAAAAGCCATCTACTGTACTGATAAGTTGCAGTACTGTAACAGCTCTGCCGAGTCTGTACCGGCCGATATTTTAAACTGTGATTCTAAATAGTTGGGCATATTCTAGTTTGACAAAAACTAAATACCACTTTAGAGTCAATGGATTAGAGATTGAGCATTTCACCAGTGGAAAATCGTAGCAATAGGTAGTATTGCTCTTCCTCGCCACAAGACGCTTTCTGTCAAGGACGCCCAATGGCTGATACCGTGCAGTCAGTGGCACACCATGCAGAGGACCGGAAACAGAGAAGGTGGAATGGTAGACCACTTCATGTGTCTTGGTATCCTCCAATTCTCGATATATCTATGATATGAATATAAGCAAGTTAGAGTCGAGCCACAAGAAGGTTGGGTTAGAAACTAAAGACCTTATTTAATATTTGGACGATATCCACAGGAAAACTACATATTCAGGAGAAAATTTACTGACAATGTAATCATAAGTAAAGTAGTATTAATTTTTGAGTTTTTACTCGAGAGGGTCCCCAACTATACCATATTTACCTGACACAGTCCGACATTTCACTTATTACCCAATAGGATCCCAGACCTCAACTTTTTAAAAAAAAACTTTGGAAACAGGGTCTAAGAAGTGACATTTGCTCAAATTCAATTAAGTGAAGGAATGAGTTGGACGAAAATGCCCTACGGTCCCATAAGAGACCGATCAATCAGACTGAGACTGATCAGTTCACTCTAAGACCGATGGAATCTTATAATGGACTGATTGGTCTCATATGATTCTTATAGTGGACTGATCAGTCTCATGTGAGTCCAATCGATCGGTCTCATATCAATCCGATTGATTGATCTCATATGGGACCTAAGGGAATTTTCGTCTAAACTATTTTTTCACTGGAATTTAATTTCAGGAGATGACAATTATTTAGACCTTGTTTTCATTTTTTTTTTAAGAAGAAGTTGAGGGTCTGGGACTTTACTGGGTAATAAACAAAAGGTGAGAGACCTTATCAGGTAAAATGTAAAAGGTTCAGACCCTATTGGGTAATTCTCTTATTTTTAGTTGCCAAGCATAATAAGGCCTTTTGAAGACAACCTATTAACTTCCTTTTTTTTTTCTTTTTTTTTTAAACTTATTAGATATTGCATATGCAAGTAGAAACTTACATGAACAGTGCAAGTGTGGCCAGTAACAGTTGTCACCGTCACCCTCCAAGCACCACTAGCATTTCCAACTTTTGTAAGCCAAAGCTTCACTTCCCACTCACAAATGCTTAGTCTATGCATTCTCACTCCAACAGTTTCGTGGATTTTACATGCTAGTTCTTCCAAGATCATGCCTACTGCAGCTTCTTCTTGGCCGGCAGTTATATCAACTCTCCTGGCATCAGTGACTCCAAAATGAGAAAAGATTGGAAAAAAAATAAAAATACAAGCCATTCACACTGTCCGAGATCTAAATTAGATATGAAGAAGTGGTATCAGAACTCGGTTGATACTGATACCGATACCTATAAGCGATACGTATCGATTTCATTGAGAACCAATACCGATACCTGCATCAGGGTGGTATCGGTATCTGTATTGAAGCGATACGGGTCAGTATCGGCCGATACAATAATTTTTTCTCTTTTTTTTTACTTCAAAATAAAATTTCACAGATACAATATCAGCAAAACCGTATCCGTATATCAGTCCAAAATCAATCGATACCAGATACCGATATTGACACCTTGATGAAGACTGTAAATCACTTACAATCACCGATTAAAAAAAAAAAACTGTAAGTCACCTGGAACATGGAACAAGATCATCCAACTGTTGTTCGCGTAAGATGCAAAGATACATATGGGCATGGTCGGATTTCACTTGTAATTCAGATTCTTCTAATGCTGTCGTTAGGGACCTCAATATGCTGATTGAAGTATATGACATATCCGGTTGTGCTTGGGCTTGTCCTGTTTCCATGCTCGGACACAAAGAAAATCCTTCATTTGTATGGGGCTGTCTAACTAGGGTTCGGAGAAACATCCTCTGGATAGATGGCTTGTCTACAACAGTGTAAAGGTGCCATTGGCGATCTCGAGATGGCTTATACGATATATTTTCGTATCCTTTAAGTTTTTCCTGAATTAGAAAATGAGATAACAAACAGGCAAAGCTTAGTATAAGGGAGCATGATACAAAGAATAAGAGTTGGTAGTAGGTACCTGACTCGAGTTCCAAGCCGGCACTCGGGTCAATCTCAAATCAGTGGAAGTTCAGAAGTGTACTTTCACTGATTTGACTGCTCATAAATAATTGCCCATTTCCCGAGACTTGATCATTTGGTAAGAAGCAGATTGACCCAATGCTGCTAAACGCAGACATTTTAGGAACCTAATGCCAACTCAAGAAATTGTCTTGTATATGAGATATAAACACTTCTGAGTCATGTTTCAGATCCATTTGGCCATGAAAAGAACCGGTTCATTAGGGTGGAAGCCATTGAAAGGTGACTAAAACACCAGAAATGAGACTACCTGAGCTAATGATAGAGGTACTCAAAATCATTTCATCTCGGATGAAATGAGTACCCCTTATCACAAACGAACTGGTCATGCATTTATAAAAAAACCCATAGTTATAGTTTAAAAGACCAGTTTTCCGGTACGTATCGTCTAGCTCCAAAACTGGTACATATTGTCCGGTACATACCAGTTCCGGACGATATATTGGAGTGAATCATCCGATACATTACCAATATATGCGTAATGCACTGGTATGATACATTCAAAATATCGTACCAGTGACCTCCGAAATCGGTACGTATCGTCCGGTACGTGCTGGTTTTGGACGAGATTTTGAACCATGCCCCATAGTCTGGGAATATATATAAAAAGTTAAGCAGTTCTAATTACAAACCAGTTCAAGAAAAGTAGATAGAGGTGGTTCCAAGTGGCGCAGTAGAGGCTCTTCCTCATAGTACTCCTTATCGCCTGACCAATGGAAGGAGTGCCGCATTGGTGAACGTCCTTCATCCCTCTGTATGATACAACTGATAATTCCAACACCTGCAACACGGAGACCGGAGCCCATTTTTTTTTCTTTCAATATCTTGGCTAGTTTGCTTATTCTTTCCTGAGCCTGATCCTCGTCACCACTGCAAACGAATCAATGTTCAAATAAATTAACATTTAAAGGGAATATTAATTAACAAAAAAGAAGCAAAAAGTGGAAATCTCTACCTATCCTGAAGCAAACTCATTGGATGGTTGATGCCCACTAACGCGACATGAAGCATATTACCATGGCTAGATTGTTCAGTAACACTTGAGAAATGGGTAGTTTCCTTCAATGCGGCACTGATGGCTATTGGTAGAAATTGAAGAGCTTTGATGATAACCATGACCCCCCATCTCTTCTCAGAGTGTTTCTCAACCATGGGTTCATTGGACATTTGGTCCTCCGACCCATTTCTTTTCTCTATATGTTCTTCTGAGAATTCCCACGAAGCAATGAGACCAGACCGATTCCACTGCATCCGGACACTATTTTTTATGAGGTAGGGCTGGTACAACCTACGGATATAAGTCTCTACGACCCGTCTTTGAAGGGTATGGTCACTGTGATCAAACAGCGCTACGAGAGCATCTTCAACAGCTAAAGGTGAACCCACAAGATCCTCCATCCTCTCATCAATTGCACTTTTTCTCCTTGGAGTATGCACATGTTCACCTTCCTCAGTAAACATTTCCAGCTCCGAGAGGCTTCTAGCGATGCTTGTACGGAGTTCACTCAGTTTGGTTTGCTCAAGCAGTTGACTAGCTTTCAGTGCCAACTGTAAAAATCAGATTAATTTTGCACTTAGTCCTACAACTTTCTGAGGATAACTAGAAACCATATTTTAATAATTACTAGAAACCAGATATTATAAATCCTGGACCTCATAGCCTATAAACATGATTACAAGAAGATAAAATTCCCCAGTACTAAAGAACAATGTCCAAGTATAACCAGAATTTAATACAAGTCTGCTGACATGGAGAATGTCTAGGTTGTATTTAATAATCGTAGTATTTTTTTTTATCCCATGTTAAAAATTGAGCAATTGAGTTGAGTCCCGAACCTCGGAGTAGGTTTGATGATTAAGAGAAGAAAAGCGAATAAGTTGATCTCTGTAGGGAGCAGGATTAGGGTAAACCAATGCCTCCATAAGGCGTAGTATCAGCTTATTTTTACTTCTAATGCCCTGCAATACAACAAATTACATATTATCATCTCTTAAGTGATCCCTATCCCCCAGAAGAATTTACCTTAATACTGTTTCAACAATTCAAAAATTATCAGCATATGAGACCATAAAAAGAAGACAGTGAAAATAATAGATACCTGATGAGATAGCACCATATCCACAACCTTCGGGAGATCCTTTTTATATTGAAGTCGGAGACGTTCAATTACATCAGCCTATAGTTAATGAAAGATGTAGAAAGTAAGGACACTTTACCCATCGGGAAAACTATTTTTATTAACTAAACAATTGAACCGGACCCACACAGTGAACACCGAAAAGATGCATAGTGCGAGGACATAACCTATTCAGTGAATATTGTTTTACGTATTACTTTATTCTCGATTTATGTGAAATTGTAATGGGGCAGTATATATACTAATAATAGAAAGGGTTTGAGCAAAACAAATCAACCCTAATTTTCTCTACTCTTCTTTTTCTTCTTCTTCTTCTTCTTCCTCACCTAACCCTAAATCTATGTAATGTATCAGTGTTAGTGTGTGCTTGAGTGGTTTTTGTATAAGACCTTTAAATATGATACACCTACACCCAAGGTTCAAAATCTCCGTTTTCTAGTATGGATCAGCAGCAGTTCCAAAAGCCCCATATGTAGGACAATACATACTAGTTTTGGACGATACATTGGTATGTATAGGCCAATACATACCAATATATCCAGGTCGATAGATTACATTGGTATGTATAGGCCGATGCATACCAATATATCCAGGTCGATACATTGCAATGTATCGATCCAGTCTGCTCTGAAACCAATACGTGTCAAACCGGTTTCATCCGGAATTTGAACCATGCATACACCATTGTACAGTATACAGGACTAAAGATAGAAAATGCAGTCAGAAGCAAACAAATAACAATCATCTCAATTGACAAGGTATTATGTGGAGCTGCTACTGCCACACCATCATTTACTAATTCCACACCATTTAAAAGAGAAGAGAGGCTTTTATTAATTGGTCTATGCATATTATTAGCTGGTGTATATCAATAACTTCATTAATCAGCGTGTATATGATTTTCCAATAATTTGGTGTGCACATAAATTAATTGATGTGTGATTAGTAATTTCATTAAGTGATGCACGGCAAGCCAGTAAGTAAATATTGGTGTGGTAGCAACTCTCATAAATTATAGGCACACATATCTCTAGGGCCAGGAATTTAATCCTTGAATTCCATGTGGGTCATATGACAAAAAAGACGGTGCATCTCTGAGAACATTAACCAGAAGAATTTTCAAGGATTTTGGACTTCACATTCATAGTGTGATATGAACTACAAAATTTGCAAATTGGTCAAGAAATCAGTAATAGTATATGCATTCTCTATGGTTCTTTCTCTTATTTAATTGATAATTATCTGCAGGATAATTGAGAATATTTTTCCCATATTTCAATTAAGGCTGTAGCCAATCGCCATATTTATGCAATCAATACAAGATCAAAATGGACTCATCAATAATCGCGCATCTTTATCCTCTAGCCAATGACAGTATTCTGAAGTAGGGATGCAAATGGGTCGGGCTGACCCAATGAGTCAAGCGACCTTACCGCTAGGGGTCCGGTTCAGCTCCAAATTCCTGACCCATGGAATTGAGATTGGACACATGGTAGTCAAGGCGATGCTATAGCCTCGCTTTAGCTTCGCCATGGCAAATGGCGATGGGAAACGCCAAATAGCCATGATGGCTAAATAGTGGCGCCACTATGTTGCCATGGCAGAGTAGCACTATGGCATCACCATGCATGCTATTTATTTTTTTGGATAATAACATATAATACTTATAAAGTAGATAAGTTATAAGTATGACATTGTTATAACTTATAATACTTATAAGTTATAATATTTTTATAATATATAAGTTATAAAAGTTAACTTATAAGTCACAAAAGCCCAACTTATAAGTTACAAAATCCTCTGACTCTCCCACTCTCTCTCTCTCTCTCTCTCTCTCTCTCTCTCATCACGAAACCTTAATATGTTACCGGTCAACGGAATCTCAGCGTTTGGCGATACTACAATATGTGTATTTGATATTTAAATATTTTTTTAATATTCCATAATTGTTTATATTTCATATTTATTTATTTATACTTACCATGTTGCAAATTTGTTCATGTTTCATATTTGATTTGAATTTATTGGTATTTGTTTATGCCTAGAACAAGATATCCTCAATATCAGTCAAAGTATGACGCTTCAGTAGTTGAATTTTTTTTTCTTATATTTTTTTGGTTTTTCCTTCTTATAAAAAAAAAATAAATAAACAAAAATAAAAATAAAAAACTATTAATTAATAGATATAATTAAAAAAAAATTAATAAATTAAAATTTTGATAAATTAATAAATAGGCTATCCATGGCTTCTCCATGACCACGCCATGGCGTAGTGAGCCTCTTCGCCATGACCTCACTCCAACGCTTTAACTACCTTGATTGGACATATCAATCCATTTATTAAATGTCTTGGGGTTCAGGTCCTAGGTTCTTAATCTAAACCCAACTTTACCTGACTCCCACCTTATATCTGAACCCAACCTGGCACAACCCAACCCGACATTTTGCTAATCAGGCCAGGTCAGGTTGGATTGAGGTAGACCATAGTTAGGTTGACCTGAGCTGACGCAAACCGGATTTTGCTAATCCGGGCAAGGCCAGGTTTGGGTTGAGATAGGCAACAATTAGGTTTACCCCAACCCGAACTGACACATTTGCAGCCCTATTCTGAAGTAGTTAAGTTTTCTTACAAAACTTAAATAAGGAAAGATAAGATGCCGAGAATCACTATTAAGAAATGACCTGAATATTCTCACTAAATAGTTCCTCAATTGACAAATACTCCTCAAATAAGGATTGGACGATAACACGAGCATGGCTTTCTCTCCCACCGTCATATGACTTCACGAGACTCATCAGTGGTTCCACAAGCCTTTCTTGGGTAGCTCTTTCTTTTTCAGGGCAGGACGAGAGATGTGCCTGAAGTAACAAATCCTTTACTCAAGACTAAAAATATTTTTTGCCTACGAAAGTATAAAACGGAACGATCCAGAAAAAATAAATAAAAATTGACTGAAAAGCAAACATATGCTCAATGATAAAATCAAATTGAAGATATGCAATTCTAGTGCCACTGACCTCAAAAGCTCCCCTCAATAATTTGGCTGGGAATTCAATATTTTTCTGAGAGTTTGAGCTCCCATCATAGTCCTTAAATTGGGCATCCAGCTGATATTTCATATGAACCAAAGCAACGTACCTTAGCTAAAAGTTTCAGTTATGAATAATAATCTTGAACTCACTGCATTTTAAATCAACTGGAAAATAGACATACCTCATTTTTTAGATCTTTTGGGAGGCGGGTTGCCAGAACAGCCATGGACTCTTGCCACTGTAGGAAAGGGAGCTCGGGACTATCAAGGCAGTTTAGCAAATCTTGTACCACCTGAAGAAAACATGCTTCTGAGTAAGGACCCCAAAATCAAATTTCAAAAGAAGGAAAAAATAAATAAATTTCATTACTGCACAAAAATTTAACTCCCGAAGACGAGTCACATATATTAGGGGCACCGAGTTAGGGTTACCGAGGATGGTAAACAAGCTTCAGATGCAACTGATATGTTCAAGTGAATAGTACAAAATAAATGAAAACATGCTAGAGTGAACTGGAGACTATATATATATATATATATATATATATATATATATATATATATATATATATATATATATATATAGTATCAAATAATATATGTTACGTATTCAGGAGGACTTGATATAAGGAACTCGATAAAGTTTCTTAGCATCAATTGGCAAGAGGTCAACGATTATGCGAGTCGCTCAAACAACCCCAATCAGCCCCTCTCATGGTGGGCTTTTATGTTATGTATACAGGACTTGTTATAAGGTACCCGACCTGAGCACCAGCAGCAGCGCTCGAGTTAATTTCTCTCCACAAACATTGGGTAAGGCACTGATTTTTTTAGCGCAAAATCAGTGGAAGTCATGTATGTCTGATTTGCATGCTCATAATACCAGAGTGCTTCCGAAGGTTTGACAATTTGAGAAGGAGAATGACCCAATCACCGCTGTTGGGTACCAAATACCTGCTCTTTAGGAGTCCTTTCCCCATGAGTACATTGTATTTTATGAACTTTTACCAATGAATTATTAAAAAATAGTGGTCTGTACATTTTGTGACATAAATCATAGCTAGTTTCCCAACCTAAATTATATCAGAAAAGAATTATACACTTATTTGTGTGTACCTTGTAAATCTTATGCTATGTAACTAAAACATATAAGTAGTTTTGATTCAGACATGGGCATTAGAAAAAACAGACCTACATAAATAGAAACACACATAAAACGCTGCCAGCAAGTGGGCAAATCGCTGTGTCAACAAATGTTGGCACCAAGGGTCAAAATCCTGGTTTTGATAACAGCACCAGACTTGGCTAGTACTAGGGGTGTCAATGGGCCGGGATGGGTTTTCAGGTTTGGGCTGGTTTCAGGTTTGGACCGAGCCATCCGGTTTACACACCCTATAGAAAGGGCCCGATAGGATGTGCTGCCCAAACCTGAACCTATGTATTGGGCCCACCCCAGCCCAATTCATAAATGTGCCAGGAAACTTGGCCCGATCAGGCCGGGCCGGTCTGGGTTGTGAGCTCACCTGGACCTTTGAAACTCTACCTGGTACTAGAACATTCTGGCGGGTGCAAAGTGGTACTAATTTGTACCAGCTGATACATGCCGCCAGTTAAGGCCTAGAATATCATGTGTCCAATGGTACAACAATATTATGTTATATAAGAACTAAATATGTTCCGGACACAACAACTTTTTGTAAATGTCCTTGTTACATAGCTTGATCAAGCGTCAAAATTTCTGTATGTTCGACTATTTACAAGTGCAAGAAGATGTCTACCAAGCAAAAAAAAAAACATTTTACCGAGCCAAAAATAAATGTGCAATAAGACTAGACAAGCCACCTCCAGTACTTACTTCTTCAATGCTGTGCTCATAGCCCGCAAGAATCATTCGTGCAGCATTTAAGCTTGCAGCACATCTCACATGAACTTTCCCTGAAACAGCAGTGGGAGGCCCCAGGTCTGGAAAGCACCCATCAAATGGTTCGGCTTTCCTTACAGCTGACGGATCATCCAAATCAAGTCTCGCTATAAGGTCCCCTGCCTGCAACATAAAATTACTTCAGCCTAATTTTAGATCTGGATGCACCATAGAATATAGCTATATACAAATCTTCCAAAAAAGCTGCTTAGTATGAAACCGGGTAAGCTCAATGGTGGTCACTAGAACAATTACAATTATGCACACACACAGATACACGCAAATCGTAGAAACTATAAAAATAACATAAAGAACTTAGACATGAGCAGCCTTCATAGTGGTTGACCTTTGATAAATATCCAAATCATTCCAATCCCTCTGGGGTGCCTACGCCGGATTTTTTTCAATCAAATTATAGCCGTATTTTCATTAATAAAAACGAAGATACAGTGGATCAAAAGTAGGTGTAGCAAGATGATTTTCCAAGGTGACAAAAGACAAGAAAAAGAAATACAAAAAAAGAGTAGTAGGATGACAAAATGAAAAACAGAAAAACTCCACAAAACGGTCCATCAAAATGGCCATTAAGACTAACTGTAAGCATAGTGACAAATTTCGGCGAAATTCGCCAAAATTTCTCCGAAACAAAGGTCGGATGAAACTTTTGCTGAAATTTCAGTGATTTACAAGAAGTTGCTGAATTTTCATTAATTTGCGAAATTAATGAAATTTCACTGAAATTAATGAAATTTTTGGAATTTTAGCCATTTTTAAAATAATAAATAAGAATTTTATAAATATTAAATATAATTTTCTTCTCTTTTCTTTTTTTGCACTCCCCAAAATTTTCCCGGAACTTTTTTGTATTTTTCCCGATATATATCCGAAATGAACCGAAACGCCCCCTAACGAAATATTGCTGAAAACAAAATTTGTCACATTAGCCATACTAAGGTGGTCGAAACTGCTCCAACAGGATCTCAGCAATTGACACTGCCCAACATGGCACTACATGGGTATATGTACGGTATCTGAGCCAGATATGATGTGCCCATTACTATCTATTTTTTTAGTAAAAAGTTTATTAAATTTTGCTATATTTTCGAAAATATAATACATTTTATTCTCAAATAATATATATTAGAATACAATAGCTTGTAATATATAAAAATATATAGGAATGGGCACATCATATCTGGAAATGGCAATAGATTAGGATTCCCTCACAAAATAGGTCTACAAAGCAAATAGATCCATATCATCGCAAAAGCTTAAATTCAATAACATAAATCCTGCGCTTGAAATAAAAACAAGTTAAATATTACCAATGTTGAAATATTATTTGATGATAGCAAGATGCCCAACTCCTTAGACCAGAAGATTTACCTGCATTGCCTGGCCTTCGGAAATCACAAAATGAATTACTCCAGAAGCAGGTAAGAGAAGTGGCATACACATCTTCATCACCTCGACCTCTGCATACGGTGCATCCGTTTCTACATGACTACCATCTGGAACTAAGAAGCGAAGTAGCTTGCACGGGGTCTCCGCCACCAACTTAGATGGATCATGATCATTCTGGAAATGACAATAGATTAGGATTCCGTCACTAACTTCCTTTCAGAGTTAACTGAATTTACGAAGTGTCAGCAGCCAAACCCAAGATGAAAAGCACCCATTATTAACTAAATAAAATAATGGGTTATGAGAAGAATTGTAGATATTTTCTATGAAAGCACCCATTTCAGGCCATGAGGCACATCTTTTGAGCAATCCAATTCATCAAAGATGAAGCTCATATTGGGAGGGACCGTTTCCTCAAAGATCACCACTCATTGGGGGATTTGAGACGACCGATCTATGCACGCTTCTTTAATAATCAAATATTACAGGTCTAAGATCGGATGGCTCCCATATTCTGATATGCATGATTTTTGGGCTGAGTGTAGTAGCCATCCATATGACACACTTAAAAGTATCAAAGATGAATGGTATGTGGCCAAATGGGTGCTTCTCAGTGCAATGTAAAGGGTCGTAGGAGTTGGTCGAGAAAAAAATGTGTGACAAATTTACCAAATAAACTAGATATTATACAAGTTAAGCACTATAGGCATGTGATAATTATTTGGAAAAGTGCCAAGGCACGTAGTTTGCATTGTGTAATGGTATAAGCATAGTATCAAAACTCGGCAGATACTGATACGAATCGATTTTGCTGGAAACCGCTACCGATACCACCCCGTATCAAGGTCGACTCGGTATCTGGTATCAATATCGACCGATACGGGCCGGGCCCGTATCTGTCGATATGAATAGGGTACTGGTTGATACCCCCTTGATTTATTTTATTTTAAAGTTGTTTCACCTTTCTTCTATTAAAAAATAATAATAATAATCCGTATCGGCCAATACTGATCGGTCCTCCATGGACCGATGCCCGATTCCGATCCGGAGTTAGATACCTTGGGTATAAGTAGAAAAGGAAAGAATTAGCGATGGCAAATGTATCACGCTTAAGCTTTTTGAAAATGCAAAGAAAAATCATAGTTCACGATGGCTGTGATGGCAAGCCTAAGGGCTCAATAGGTTGTTCTTGGCCAAATTTTTAATCCTTCTGACACGATCAGAATGCAATTATGATGCATGCATATTGGATGAATATAATTTTTTTAATTCACAATAGCTCAGTTCATGGAAGCACTCAAGGAAAATTTTAATGCTAGTAAAGTTAGTTTACATGCAAAGTGAAAAACAAAGTAAGCTTGATCACTTGAATAGGGACTTATATTAGTCAGGATATAGCATATATGATAAGGGGCTATTAAAGATGGATCAGACAACAATGGGGATTAGATAAAAGGTATCAAATCTACCGAGGGTAGAGTGGGGAATGGAAAAATAATATATGCAGAATACCTTTAGCATTCTTAGCCAATCGAAATGTTTTACAGCCATGAACAGTTTCCAGACTCAACAGAGTTTGCTCATTCTTCATGCTGGATATAATGATATGATATGTGGCGAGAGATGTACGAGTGTCTGAGATTGGAGTAAGTATTTACCATAGTATCTCTAGTGTAGTAGGAGTTCATATGCGAATTAGTCCAACATCGAGTAGTGTATTTTTGTGTCCTATCTAGCTGCTCTATAAAGAGCATCCTGATGTAATTTCCTGGATTATTAAGTAAGCAAATATGTAATCCTTCAAAGCACCCGTTCCATCTATCTTTCGTCATCTTCTTCGTAGTCTTTAGCTAATAATATTTCTTTATCATTCTAATTAACTAAGGTCAAAAGGAAAAAATTGGTCATACCTGTAACAAGCAAGTCCTTCCATCAATGAGAAGGCGGGTTCCAGCTGCCTCCTCTTCTGCATAAATCACATGACTATTTCCATCTAACTGTAGCAGATACCATTCCCAAACCGAAATAAGTTAAAGATAATACAAATGGCTTTTATGTAAAAGATTTATCTGCCTCTCAGTTTCCTTGTTCTATTAAGCACTAGTTTTGAAAAAATGAACTTGGAAATGATGTTAGTTTATAGCTAAATATAGGTTTCACTTACGTTTTTCTTTAAAAGAACCTTCTATGAAGGACTTGTAAGCAGGTTTAAAGACCGATATATATTGGCATATAGGCCAGGTCCTAGGCCGATACATATTGGATATATCATATACGTATCGGCCAAATCAGACGATATTTTTGAGAACCTTTTTTTATTTTTAAAATACTAAAAAATAATAAAAATTTGTCCAAAGGAAATTTTTGGAATTTTGCCCGATTCACATTGGATACATGAATGGCATTTTTGGAATTTTGTCTGATTCATATCAGATACATATCAGCCGATATGACCCGATATGGGCCGATATTTGACCTGTTTGACCTAACATTTGATCCCATATCAAATCGGGGGTATATATCGTATCGGATGGGGCCTAACCCAATACATATCGGCCAATATGTATCAGCTATGGCCTATATTTAAAACCATGCTTGTAAGTGCCCCTGCAAGACATGCAGTTTCTCTTCAGCTCCCTTACTTCATATATATATATATATATATAAAATCAAAGAAACTATGCAGTCTTAATGAAGGGAAAAAGTTCTTGCCTGCAGCAGCAGCCCGCCATCACGCAAGGTATGAATTTCTGCTTCAGTCTCTGACCCGTTCATCTTTAACCTATAGCTGCCTGGTCCTCCCCTTACCATATCAATCTACAAGGCACAAACTCAAGCATAATGTATAATACTTGAAGTACTCAACATATGCCGCAGAACTTCAAACCTATTTATAAAAAGATCAAATGTACACTTCAACTAAAATAGTTACCGTATATTTGCTTCCTTCAATGTTCAAAGATACATGGGAATTAACGAGCGATATGTGCTGAAATCAAGGGGTTTCCCTCATTAAATTTCATAGATAAGAATAAACAAACAATGCCCAAATGGGTCTAATGCAGTTTTATGCTATAATTCAGTACCTTGGGTGGGATTTGTCCCTTTCCAAGATAACCAATGTAGTCCGAAACCATGGCCGCACTGCTAGTTGACGCTTTCTAAGGGGACAAAAAAGAAAGAAAATTGAATAAGCTTCCTCTCTAATACATAAAAACACCATTTATAAACATTCTCAGATGATAAAACTCAGCCGATACATATACGTATCGGCGATATGTATCGGTTTTGTCAAGAACCGATACCGATACCACCCTGATACAGGTATTGGGGTGGTGTCGGTATCGAACCGATACTGGTTAGTGTCGGCCAATACAACCAGTTTTTTACTTTATTTTATACTTTTTTTCCTAAAAAAAAAAAATCAACCGATACGGTATCGGTGATACAGTATCCGTATCGACCAATACGTATCAGTCTAAGATGGACCGATACTGACACCTTGCTCTCTCACATTCAAATAAACAGTGAAGTTAGCTGTTCTTACATAAAGAGCTCCTCCGACGACTGAAAGATACCAAGGAGGCCTCTCAGCTCTAACTCGCATTGCAATTCTGCTGTCCAACCACCCGGTATGGATCTTGTTATCTCTGTACTCTGCAGCCTGAAATCAAAGAAAATTCTCTTCCATATGATCAGTGAAGAAAGTATTTTCTACATAAATATCAAGAAAGTATTCGCAAGGTAGAAGAAAGGAAATAGTAAAAGCATGAGGAGCTTACATGTAAGAGATCTATGGTGTAATCAACATTTGTACGAATTTCTCCCCGAATTTGTATCTCTTTTAACCCAAGAACCATATTAGCGATTGCTAAGGCTCTAGACTCCCCAAAAGAGAACACATGTCCTGGGATAGAAAATACAGGATTAGCAACAAGAACTCGTGAAATCAAATTGAAATCCAACAGTTGAGATTATATTCAGATTCACAAACTATGAGAAACTACATACCGAACTGAGAATCTGAGAATTCATGAATACCTCCTCCAGACTGAAAATGATAAAAATGTGTAAGTCCGCTATCAGCACAAGAATTTTGTACATTATAAACTGGCTAGGATAAAGATTCTAGTTAAATTGTAAACATGATCGGGTGGTCCTAATTGTAAGCAAAATCATGTTATATGGGATGGAAGGAATTATTGTTGAAAGAACAAAAAGGCATTAGATCAACAAATACTAGAAACAACTCATTTCCATCTTATAGGAGATAAATTTCTGTATTTTAATGAGTAGTTGGAATGTTATATGGAGACATGA
This sequence comes from Chloranthus sessilifolius, assembly GCA_021018995.1. Taxonomy (NCBI): domain Eukaryota; kingdom Viridiplantae; phylum Streptophyta; class Magnoliopsida; order Chloranthales; family Chloranthaceae; genus Chloranthus; species Chloranthus sessilifolius. The sequence goes on along the minus strand of CM037594.1, from coordinate 115,078,425 downwards.
TGAAAAGAATCTACGCCATCCCTTGTCCCTAGTTTTTCGTTCCATCCATTATCCATAAAAATGATGATCAAAAGAATCTAAACATTACCCGACTTATTTCTCCCTCATTTTCTGAATTCTATATATACAACATGAGGAATAAGAATCTAAACCTTACCCAACTTTCTTTCTCATTTTTTGAATTCTAAACAAAACACATGAGGACAACTTAAAGTATGCTGATGTACGATTATGTGCCTTTTCCTTTAGGGTAAAGGTACCCTGGTACTAAGGACCAGGCAACTTACCTGGTTCCACATTAGTTTGCTGCCACATGGCAACCAATCATATGATTAGGTGCCACATAAAGGAGTGGCTTGATGATCATAACAGTATTATGAAAAAAATTTAAATAAGCTACATAAAATCGTGCAGTCAACAGATTCAATTGCACAGAAATGAACGGTAAAATCAAATTTGGTTTTACTGTTCATTTTCATATGGTTGACACCATTGACTGTACAGCTGCTTTTTGAGGTACTTACTTACCATATAACACTAACCCAAATAGATGGGATAAGGCTATAATGATGATGATGATTTACCATATAACACTATCAACTAATTCATATTATCTATAGAACAAGAACAAGCAAATGATAAGGTGGAACTTGGGAGACTGACCTTAGAACTAAGAGGTTCAAAAATTAGTTGAATAAAGAAGGAATATATGGAGTGAAAGTTTAGCAAAACATTAGTTTCGAGGATGTTTTGGTCAAAATACAACAACATTTAGTGCCACAATCATGGATCAAAATCTCGGAAAATCGATACGTATCGTCCAGCCCCAAAACCGATACATACCAGACGATATGTATCGGTACCGAACGATACTTTCCGGAATTTTCCAAAAAAAAAAAAAAACACAAACAAACAAAACGATAATTTGAAATTATCGGACAATACGGACGATAATTTGACTGTTTTTTAAGGGGCCCGGTAAAAACCCATTTTATCGTATCATTCATGTCCAAAACTGATACGTATCGGTATCGGACGATATTTTGACCCATGGCCACAATGTCACATGTTTCAGTTCTGGTCTTTACTACACAAACTAATGATGGGTTTAAGGACTTCTTAAACAGAATCAATGAGGGAAAAAAAAGTGGTCTGTTGTGTGATCAATGAGTGCAACATTGATTAAAGGGGCATTATATGGCGTTGTGATACATGCATATTACTATATGGTGCAGAGGTTTCGGGCTATGAAGAAGAGACAAAAAGTCAAAGTACAATTGGCTGAGATGCAAATGCTACAGCGGATGCATGGAGTAACAAGAACAGATGGAATTAGGAATGAGTACGTAAGAGGAAGTCTAGGGGTAGTCCCAAGAAAAGATAAGATCAAAGAACACCATTTGAGATAGTTTGGGCATGTCCATCAAAAACTTGAAACTTCTCTTGTAGGAAGGATGGAAACAACACAAGCACAAAGAAGCACGAGGTGGGGAAGACAGGGATTCTATGGGTGACCCTGATGCAAATGGTGGTCAATGAATGGTTGAAATCTACTTTTGTCAAATTTTCATGTTACATATAGTTGGTGCTTAGGGATAACTTAGTAGTTTTTCTAATTTTTGTTGAGACTTTACAACAGAAGGGAAAGGGAGTAGCAAGAGATATGTTGTTTTAGGTTATTTTTATCCTTCTTTTGGAGAGTAACTCTAATATGGTAGATTTGGGGCTGGTTTACCGACCCTTGTAGTCTTTGATATAATCAGTCAATTTCCACTCTATTGTCATCATTGTTCATTTGGGTTGCATCAGGCCCCAATAAAAGAGGAAATGAGAAATGTCACTTGAGATTATTTAGGCATGTCCATGGAAGACCTGAAGTAGCCAATGTATGAAGGATTTTTTTTGTTTTTAATTTTTTGATAACCTGGGTGTTTGGTCCAGTTAGAGCACCTGGCTAATCCCAGGAGCATGTGTGTGCCCCAAGTTAGCACGTGCCTGGTCAACACAGGATATAAATCCCTAGGGTTGCCTCAAGGGGGGATTTGAACTCAGGTCTCCTGCTTCCTGAGGCGGGTAACTAGCCATCACGCCAAATCCCTTGAGGTTTCTATGTATGAAGGATTCAAACAACATAAGTACAAGTAAAGAAGTAACGATTAAAACTGTTAAAAAAATTGCCAAGTTTTATCTATATTGTGAAGAACTACTAAACCCAAACAAATTTCAGACATTATTACCTTAACAGAGAAGTATGCCCATACATTTGGCTTGCTTTTAAAACTTAGTTCCTGAACCAAGTCAACCAATTCGAATTTGAGTTCATCATAAAGCTATATAACACATGAAATTAAATGGAATTTTATAGGGCCAATAGGTATAACCTGAACTTTTCCGCTAGTAGGTTTGAAACCATCATCCGGATCTTCACTTGTTACACGCACAGCTACACAATGACCTTTTGGCCTCACAGACTCTGCCTTATCAAAATCAAATGGTGCCGCAACAAGAGAAGTTCTCTTCCAAGCATCGTAACCTCCGCCAGAATCCTTTCCATAAAAGCGTCTGATTTCTAATTCATACAAGTGTAATTACGTACATGTGAGCAGGTAACAACATAGAGATGAATGTAAGTCGTCTAAGGCATCGATCAAAATCTCGGACAATACCAGTACGTATCATCTAAGACAGACCGGTATCGCAAGCTAGCGGTACTATACAAAGCCTTTGTATCGTACCCTTAAATAATCTTCCAAAATCTCGGATGATACGATGATGGTATCGTAAGAGATTATGGTTGTTTCAAAATCTCAGACAATAAATTCAAACTACCGTCCGAGATTTTGAAAAGGAGGGTGCCACTTAAGTGACACTCGTCCAAAATCTCGGATGATACGGTGATGGTACCGTTTGGATCGTTCGAGAATTACAAAAATTGGCCGATACATTGAATCAATGTATCAGCCGGTACGACGATACGTATCATCCAGGAGGCCAGGACGATACGTATCAGATTTCTGAGACTTTGACCCATGACGTAACGGTCATTCAATGCTCATACCAGGAATTTGCCAGAGAGGAATGCCCATCCCAACGGCAACTTGAGCTGCTGGCAAGTTTATTTCAGCTATCCACTCGGTGACGGGATGCTCCACCTAAACCAGAATAAATTTCGAATGAGCAATTAAAGATGATTAGATAGAGGATTATTCTACGGTGAGCCACTGACAAAATAAAATAATGGTGACCTGTTATAATGTAATGGTAATTATCCAGTGAAATTCCTCTATCCGCAGAGTGTAGTTTTTTGCTGAATCCAAGAACAATGAACCACAAACCTGTAATCGTGGATTGAGCTCTAAGAAATAGTACTCGCCGGTATCCATGCTATACAGATACTCAACAGTAGCAGCTCCGACATAATTAACGCATTTAGCCAGCCTCCGTGCTGCTTGCTCTAGCTGTCTCACGGTTTCTTGTGGAGCTACCGTAATTGGACCCTCCTCAATAATCTATTGGACAAAATAACTGGATTAGTATATTCCACTAGCAATATCCGTTGGCTATGATGTTACACAAAAAGAGAACCATGCTCTTTTAAGATAATATGAGCAACTACATACCAAACTGAGAATTTTGTACAGTAGATTTTGAGATCATGTACCTACTATCCGACGGTCAGATTATCATTCCACGTGGCACAAACCCAAAAAGTGATTATGAACCAAGTTTGATGGTATACTGATCGTGTTCACTTTTTGGGGTGTGTGCCATGTGGAATCAACAACTGGATGTCTGATTATAAGCCTGTGCGCTCAAGCTCTATTCACTAGAAGATTGGGAAAAAAAATGATCTCTATCATCTGATTTAAAATCGTCAACGGATTTTTCTTTTGTTTAAGTGAGGTGGCTGTAACATACAGTGGGGTGGTAGTAACACCAGCCAAATAATATTATATGACCACAATGTATAAAAGCAAACACACCCTGGTAGGACAGTTACACTTGCATTTATATATACCATCCAAATTTCACTGTTCAAGCAAATATAGTATGAAGGAAGAGCTCACCTTTTGATGTCGTCTCTGAACGCTGCAATCCCGGCTGTGCAAGGCTGCAACACTTCCATACTGATCGCAAAGTAGCTGAACTTCCAAATGCCGGCTCTATACAAAGGAATCAAAGTTACTGTCAAAAGCTCAACTCAAGCATCTATTGCAACAAAAAAATGCAATTCCACCATGGCAAGTATGCTTTGCCATTGAAAAATGAAAGGGCTGTTGATTTTTCCAGTTCATTTCACATGGTAAAAATGTTCCTGTCTCCTAATTGAGCAAAAAGTCCCTTCCTACTAACATGTCCACTACATATATATGAATTTGAATCAAACTCGAATCGTTTGGCTTATGAGTTTCAGGCCAGGTCCACAAATAACCAAGTTACAGGAATGCACAACTTACTGGCCTCAACATGCAACATTTGGTAGAATGCTTAAGTTTATAGATTGGAATGTTCAGAGAGGTCTCACCTGGGAAGCAACTTTCATTATAAATATTGGAGAGCCGGGAACTTCACCCTGAACTTGCTTGAACAAAGCTCTAACTTCTTCATCATTATGAACCTATAAGGTCAAAGAAGGTTTGGAAAATGAAATTTAAAATGAGTTCAAACCAAGTTCTCATAAGTGCAAAAGTAGCAAGACCTGTTTGAACAGTTAAAATCTTTGAAAAGGCAAGCTTTATTTTAATATGGGCGTCTAATAATTTGCATAGCATTCAGGCATGACAATAGGAAAGTCCAAGAAATGCATTATGTATGCCCTAAAAAGGATCTGTGTATCACTCCATATTCCAAATTATTCTTCTGACTTACATAGAACAATCCCTTATCTTCTTGGATCAAAGAAAGAATACAAAAAATTTTATCTTTAGCCATGGACCACAAACCAGAGAGCGGACAGCTAATGTGTTCCACCTATTGAACAGGGGTCTATGGTCCATCCGTGACCACCCTTGGATGCCAAAGGCATCCTTGGGGTGTGATCTCGTAGTTCCTACGGGATGGAGATGATGGGGTCGGTCCGTGGATTTTCCTTTCTTTTGCCACATTTCGCTCAAAGGTTGGAAGGAGATAGTGCATCAAGCTGTTCACAAGGGCCAACTTGATCCTCTTCCTAGGGATCTCAAATGAGGGAACCCTGGACAAATGAAGTGCATAAACATTTACAGTTTTAAGTTTGAGCTAGCAAACTCTTTAGCATTGCAGTTATGAAATGTCAATTATGATACAAAATGTTTAACTAACTTTTCATAGGTCATAGGTCATACGTCAACAATTGGAAAAAAAGGTACTACAGTCAATATAACTTGGATGTTTAGAGAGAATGGAGAGATCCTACGCGATAAAGAAAGCTGAATTTTGATTTGGGTACGAAACAAACCTTTCGTATTCCTTTACCCCCTCCACCCCAAGATGCCTTGATCATAGCAGGGTAACCCACCACCTGACAACTCGCCACAGCTTCCTCAGTTGTATAAACACAAGCCTCCCTATAAATTTCCTCTGGGATAGTCTCCAAGCAACTTTCTTCAGGAATTTTCACCTGCATGAGAATTTCAAAAATCAGATAAACCCATGTATATGTAAAATTTGCATGCATATATATCTCAATACAATTTAAAAGTAATAAAAAAAATATTTAAAAAAAAAACAAAGATCATAATAAATTTACATGTGAACCACTCCAAGGAAGGGTTGGTACTCCTGCTGCTTGAGCAATTAAAGACGAACCAATTTTATCTCCTAGTGCTGCCATAGATGAAGCGGGAGGTCCAAGAAATATTATTCCCTTTGCGAGCAATGCATCGGGAAGTGCAGGGTTCTCAGATGCATGCCCCCAACCAGGCCAAACAGCTGAAACCCGTGTTATCTCCGCCATCTGAGGATGACCCAAAATTTGAGCATATAAAAAAGATGAAATAATGAAGATTTTTTACCAACTAATATCCTTAAGATAGGTAATAAACTTAGAAAAAAAAAACAAAAATGAATTGAATTCGAACCTCCACAATGAGCTGCACATTAGCATAGTTATTATTGTTGGTCCCTCCCGGGACTTCAACGAATTGATCGGCAATTCTAATGTGTTCCGCATTGATTCTCACATCTTCTGGAGTTGCCATAGCCACCAACAAAATTGCCTTCTCCGTTCCAAAAGTTTCGTAAGCCCATGTTCTGATACTACGCATAAATTTGACGGCAGCCATCCCATTGTTAGCGATTAAGATACTGTGGATAGGCACCTTCCCGCCAAGGGCCGCGCAGAAATCATCGACTTCTAACACGGTGGCCGCATTCTTTGTTTGGACTCTTCCATTCATGGAATGGTTCCCACGCCAAATTTCACTCATGGTCTGCCTTCTTTGGGTTTCAAGCATACTTCATTGAAAAAAAAAAAATTTAAGAAGTTGGAAAAATTAATTTTTTTAATCGAAGAATTGAAGTTAAAATTGAATTGGGATTTCTCTCTTTCGAATCATAAAATCATAAAAAGTTGAAACACACACAATCTGATAACAGCTGAACCATATGAAATAATTTTAGATCACTTTGGAGAGGAATTTCAAATCACTTTAATGAATTAACAAGCAGAGGAATCGGTAATGAACAATCAAACAAGCTAACTAAGTTACTTTACACTACCAATGAATTAGAAAAACCAACCATGTGACCAATTTAGGAACTTTGAATCCAACACTCAAAAACAAACTAGTAAATATCAATCCTAACACCCAACAACTTGCCAGCTCAACCTCAAATCACCATAACCATACTTGAGATCCCAAATTCTACACAAACCCAACACATACTCAGAAAATGCAATCAAACCCAACACGTCAAAATCTTTAATGGGTTCACTAAAAAGTCCATATTCCATTAAAGTAGAGCACACAATAAGACAACCCAAAAGCCCCAAACCACAAAAACACACACAAAGAAACTGAACCAAAATCAAATTAAACAAAAAAAGGGGAGTTTTTGGGTGAACTAACCTTGTTTACAAGAAGATGAACCAAAAATCTGCGATACCCAGATCAGATTTCTGGTTGTAACATCGTTTTATGAAGCATCAAATGCTCTTATGATCAAGACAACCAAACCAACCTCCATAGAATGAACTGTAGCCTAAAGGGCCTTCAACGGTTTTAATCAGAGCTCCACGTGACACCTGCCCAGTACACATTTACTTGGTAGTATCTCCCAACTACTACCTCAAACCAAAATTCTAATTACTGATTCAAAATCAGTTGCTCAAAGCCTCTTACGTATCTCTCTGTCTAATATATTTTATTATTTATTTATTCATTTATATATCCATTTAGGTGTAAGCGCATTGAACCCATTGATTCCAACTTACAATCATCAACCATGTGGAACCACACCAGAATTTTTTAGGTATTTTGTAACGGTACTGGTATTTACAGCTGAAGATTCTATCTTCGCAGCCAGAGGCTTCTATAATTAAAACTATTGACTGCCTTGACTCAAATGTGAGACATCATTTTTCATTCCAACCTTCACACAATAGATCTTGAGATCACGGTCAAATGTTGATTCCAAATGTAACACATCCCCGAAAGTGAACTGAGAACCCTCTCATAGTATGCTATGATAATTGTCACTTTTGGAGATGCATGTCAAGTAGTATCAACATTTGACCGTCTGATTGGTGGTCGATTATCTAAAGATCTATTGTGTTAAAGATTGGAACGAAAAATAATCTCCACGGTAGGATCCAAGGCACTCAAACAGCGTTGACGGCAGAAAACCCATGGCTTCGGATACCAAATTTTCAGCTGTAAATGCTGGTGCCCATTTTGTAATATTTGACTTTGAGGTGGGTGGTGTAGACCACCAAACCACCAGTTTCCCTAAAGGGGGAAGGTACCAAACTTAAATAAGTCATTGTGAGAAGTATGGAAGTGAAGGGGATTATGTTTTTTTTTATTGTCCTCTTTTTAGAGAAGATGATATATGATGATACCATATACCTTAATTAGTAATTGGTTCATGTCTTCTTCAATCCAGACCATGAGATTCATGAGCTACTTTTTGGATTGATCATCACCTGAAAATTGCATTTATCAGATGATCCTAACCGCTCGATTAATTACGTGGAATTTGGACGATTGATAAAATAAGTGCTACAATTCATATAGAAACTTATTAAAGGCCTGTTACGACCGTCTGATTACAAAATTTTGAGGCTCTGCCTCCACTGAAGAGGTAGGCAAGCGATTAGACTGTTTCGATCAGTTTATAAATCGTACCCATTGGTGGATGGAGATGGGTGGTACCATCATTTGTGATGGAGCTAAACACCATTTTATAAGTAAATAGTGGGGTCCATGTTATAAGTTAGATAAGCTAAAACTTATGAGGTTTTGTTTCTTTTCTTTATTGGTGTTTCTTTAGATATGCCGACTTTAATTGCATGGTTTAGTTGTGGGTTGGAGTTAGGTGTATCCATGCATTCCACCCCCCACTCCCCCCTCCCTCTCTCTCCTCAATGGTTGTGTGTTTAGCAAGCATATATATATATATATATATATATATATATATATATATATATATATATACAAAATTATATGAGCATTTATGTCATTTTAGAAAAATTAATATTTTGTTCTCTTCCTCTCAAACGACGCAACTCCCCACTTTTAGAACTATAATAGCAGAGATATAGTCGCTTTTGTGGTTAAAACTAAAGTACATCCCGAGTAGGCGCTCCAATGGATTATTTTTCATTTTTAAATTGATCTATACAATCTGATGGAATTTTAAATGGCATACATGATAGTATTTTTGATGCAACTGAAGCTCCGCATAAATTTGGCGTACCTAATTTGTGTTCTCCTTTAGAATAAATATAAATATATATTTTAAACTATAACATAATAGATTTAATTAATTGTCACTATTAGCGGCAGTTAAAAACTTTCGCTATTAATAAAAAAATTTACTCTAATACTCTTACTGTTAATAGTCTTAATAGATTTTTTATTAATAGTGACAGTTTTTATAATTAAAAATTGTCGCTAATAATCTCATTTTTTATAGTGAATAATAAAAAAAAATTTGCCACTTTGAACAATACATGTGGTAGATGTGATGATAGATCGGGAAGGCAACACGAGGACTCTATAAAATCACACCTTGAATTTTCCTAAACACTTCACATATGCAAATTAAATGTGGAATCGATCAATTCATTGAAGAGGAGAACATGACCAGGCCAAAACTTCTATACTTCCAAGTAATAAAACAACCAAACTTCTATACTTCTAATATTATTATTACATTTAATATTTATAAACCTAGAGCTTGGATGATTATGTCTAAGACTCCAAGACCTGCACCAACCCTTGACAAGATTAGTTTATATCGAGTGGATGAGCTCAAGCACCAAAGATGGTGTTCCAGTCATCTTAAAGGAAGAGTTACAAATTAGTGTATCAAAGTCTAGATCTTTCGCATGGAAGAACACCAAGTTGATTGGGCTGACCTGAAGAACAAAATCGAACGATCATATGATCAAGATCTTACACACTACGAAAAATAAGACTATTAGTGACAATTTTTTATTGAAAAAAATTGCCGCTATTAACAAAAATGCTATTAAGACTATTAGCGGCAAAGGTATAAGCAGCAATTTTTTGTTAATAGCGGCAATTTTTGGTTGCCGCTAATAGTCTTATTTTTTGTAGTGATACATAAGGTTGTGAATGACCATTAACTAATGGTTCATCATTAAGACTAAAAGCTGCACACTTCCTTTATTAGTATAGGTAGCTCTATTTTCACTTACCAAAACTAGAGCACCCCACATACAGAGATGATTTTTCCGTCCAATCTTCCACACAATAGATCTTAAGATCACAGGAGTATCACTAGGCGGCTCAAATGCTGATTCCACATGGTGCACGCCCAAAAAGTTATGTGCATTTAAATGGTCTTTGACTGCTTTGAATCGAACGATAGAGATCGTTTATCAACATATGAGTTGTCTGATGGATGTCATGATCCCAAGATCTATCATGTGGATGATTGGGATGGAAAACGATCTTCATCATCTGATTTAAAGTAGTCAATAGTTTTCGAGTGATATGCTCTAGAGTTTTAGTGGGTGAAAATTGTTCTCCCCTATCAATTTATCCTAATAGTTTATATATTAAAATTTTATTAAGTTATAAAGTAAGTGAAGTTTTGTAAAGAGTTTCTTGTATGGTTGAATTAATCAGATGTTATATAAATAATACAATTATTAATATTAAAAAAATTTAAATGAGACATAAGTTTCATATCCATTTGATCTAGTGAGACTTCTAACACAGTCTCAATGTGGTTAATGTATCATCTAAGTCAATGTCACATAACCATTCATTGTTGCAATATTAGCACTTATTCTTGACTTGAATTTCAACTAGCATGATTTCTCATAGATTATGAGTTTACAAATCGAATGATGCTAACAAGCAAACAGAGTCTTTTAGTGGTCCTATTTTATTATTGTTTGTTGACATCAAATGTTTCAAGCAATTATTTATAAAAATAGAAAATCAAATTATCATTTATTTTATAATCAATTCAAAAAATGTATTTAGAATACCCTTAAAGGCTATCAAAACTATCATTTAATTTCATGCACATAGCATGCTCTATGAAGAGCTTAGGAGTAGGGCTCTCAATGGGCCATGCCAGCTCGGAGTTTGGGCCACACCAGGCCCGAAAAAAGCGGTATATTTTATGAAGCCAACCTGACCCGGGTATCGAGCTGGGCTAAGCATGTGTTGACCCGGATTAATCATGGTCGGGCTTGGGTTAAAGGATCCAACACCCGGCTCGCACCCAGCCTAGATAAAAAAAAAATTAAAAATAATTTATATATAGATAGATAGAGAGAGAGAGAGAGAGAGAGAGAGAGAGAACTTCACTTAAATGCCCTAAGATTAAACTGTTGAACAGTTTAAAATCAATGGTATTTATGTGAAAGTATACTTGCAATCATAATCGGTATTAGCTTCATATAGATAGAAACCCTAAAATAGGATTTTCATTTTCTCGCAATCTCTACCATCTCAAGTCCCAACTCTAAGCAAGCAAGTCTCTCACTCTCCTAAACTCTCATGAAAATTTGATTTGAAATTTGTTTTACCAAATTTTATTGAAAAAAAAATTGTCAAAAAAGAGCCCGAAAAAAATTCCAAGCCCAAGCCTGGCCCGAATATATCGCAGCCCGGGTTATGATCTGGCTAAAAAACTTGGGAACCTGGCCCGGGTAAGGCCGGGCGAGGTTGAACCCCAGCCCCACCCTAACCCGGCCAATTGAGGGCTACTTAGGAGCAAGCCTCTAGTGAGAGGGTCAACCAACATGAGGATCATACTAATTTTTTTTAACAAATACAATTTAATCCTAAATTTTCTCCTTTACAATAAGATACTTGATGTTAATATGTTTGAAACTACCACTAGTCTTGTTATTCTTACAGAAAAATATCACAACGAAAATTTTCTACAAAATTCTTAATGCCCTTGAAATGCTATTAATAATTTGAAACCCTAATATAAAATTTCTTAACTGTTGCGCTTATCATGTGGCATGCAACGAACTCTTCATTCATAGTAGAAGAAGTTGTCAGGGATTGCTTGACACTCTTGCAAGACATAAGAACACCCATGAACATAAATATATAACTTGATATGGACTTACAGGTATCTTACCACCTAACATAGTTGAGATTTGAATAACTAATTACGTTAATATTATCCAATATTTTGTATATAAGTGTTTACCCTTTTATCCCTTATAAATGATAAAAAGCATATTGGGCTACTTACAATGGTTCGAACAAAGGTTGTTTTGGTACCTATCAAGCATGCCAACTATATACATTTTATCTGGACGAATACAGACTTGTGTATATATATGACACCTACTGCCCATACGTAGGGAATTGTCTCCATCTATTTTCTCTCTAAATAATTTTTAAAATTAAAAGATAAATTGAATATTTCACCCTTGATCACAAGGGCAACAACAACATAGAAATTATTTATATTCAACATTTTGGGAACCTCATCAATATAGGCTTTTCAAGGAAATCTAGATAAGCAATGAGCTCTATATCATTGATAGATATAGGTCATTTTGCTCTCATAGATTTTAAGATATATACATAGATCTGTAATATTTTCTTTAAATCTACAATTCAAAATTATTTTATAAAATTTTAAGTTTACTCTCGAGACGTCAGCTTCAAATTGTACATAGACTTATTTAGTCTAGAAACTAAATGTTTCTTGATGTCAACTTAAAAATCTTCAAGTTGTAATATAAAAACATTTTCATGCAAGTCATCATTTAAAAAAAAAAAAAAGTCCTCACATCTATTTAATAAAATTTTAAAAAGTAAGTTATCATTTTCATGACCAACTAAGCCTTGTATCTTTTCACATTACCGTTCGAGTCTTACTGGATTTTAAAATTCATTTGTTGCCTACAAGTTTGGCTCCTTCATATAACTTGAAAGGATCCCAGACCATGTTAAATTTAATTAATTTCAACTCATCCTTCATAATTTTTAGCCTTTGAGTTGAATTATCGATAATCGATATCATAACTTGGTTAAAAGAAATATAATTTGTTTCATTTTCACTCTCATTGAACTAGACAAAGTAGTCATCAGAAATGGCTAACTTCTTGGATCTCTCTTATTTATGCAATATAGTCATTATAGGAGCAATAGTCTACTCTGTGTGGGGTGTTTTGACAGGTACAACCACTAGTGCATCAATATGGGGGGTGTTAGTGTCACTCTTTCTTCGATAACGGGTATAGGAAACATAATCTGATCCTCTTCAAGAGTGATTTCATAGGCTCAACACTCTCACTATTCTCATGATCCTCAAAGAATTTAACAAATCGGATTTTAATAACTCTAATACTATAAGTAAGACAATAAAATTTAGTCTTTTAATCGTTTGAAATAACTAATGAAATGGTAATTTATCATTTTAGGCTAATTGTGGGTTATAAATCTTTGCTTCAACTAACACTACAAAAATAAGGTGTTTCAACGACAGCCAAAACTGTCGCGGTTAACAAAAAAAATGTCACTACTAGTCCTATCGCTACTGAACCAACAAGGTTTTTTGTTAATAGCGGTAGTTTTGGTTGCCGCTAATAGTATTACTTTTTGTAGTGTAAACAACCCAAACCTATAAATATCTCAAAGTCAGTTTGCTTCCTAGTCATAACTACTAAGGAATTTTTAAAAAAAAATCCTTGCTAGAAACCTAGCTCAGAATTTACACATTTTTTTTTTTTTTTTTCCCATGGAACTCAAGCAACGAAGAGTTATATACAATATGTTTATCACCATATTCATAAGAGCACAATTTCGTTATTCAATTACAATGTTTTGTTCAAGTCTTTCTGGCATTGTATATTGAGCAATAATGTCATGCTCATATAGATACATAACGAACGATCCTGAATTATAACATATTTAATAGTACTCATCTTAGTATTCTTCGCCTTTATCAGATCTCACAATTTTAATTTTCGAGTTGAATTATAACCCTGCTTTGGCCTTATAAATTTTAAATATATCCAGTGTCTCAGATTTCTCATAAATAAGAAATATGTACCTAAAAAGAGAACAATCATCACTAAAGGTAATAAAATATTTTTAGCCACCTATACCATGCGTTGAAAATTGTCCACAAATGTTAGGGGGAATGCATGGACTATTTCTAACAAGCTCATACTCCTAATAGCTTCCTTTGTTTTAATATTGGCAAATTTTTTTTCAATGCAACACAGACAAGTACAGAAATTTCATAAAATAAATCACCTCAAGTATATTATCATTAATCATGCTCTCCATCGTATCCTTAGTTATATGGTCTAAACATTTATACTACAAAATGAAATAATTATTGATTGTTCGCATATTTATTACAAACAATATTATTTCATCATCTACATATAAAAAAATCAAACATTGGATATAAGGTGAATCTAAATTTAATCCATAAAGACTGTCAAAAAATGAGCCAAAACCAATAATGTCAGAATGATTAATAAAGTAAAATTATTTTGTTTAAATTTATATTTAAAATCTAATGAATCAAATCTAAAGACAAATATAAAGTTTCTAGTGATATTTAAAACATAAATAGTATCAACTAAATTCAAAATAAAATCACTATAATTTGAAAAGTTTCAATGACTCTGCATCTATCTCTACTCTATTTTAGAGTTGGATGGTCTGCTCCCCCTTATTTAGCCTCTTATTAGATTAAATTTATTAATTAAATTACGTATATGAATAGTTGCTTCAATGTCTATCCACCAAGTATTTTATAGAGCTTCTATAAAAGTGACTCACTACCTATAATGAGTAGATTATTATCTTCCTTTACTAGATCTCTCTATTTCCGACCGTACTTATTGATATGTCTCTTCTTCTTACTGAAGTAACATTGTAACCTCTTGCTTGTCTTGGTGGTATGACCTTATGAGATATTTCTTAAATTAACTTTATAAAATTATAAATTGATCCTGGGATTTAGCATGTCTTATAACCTTTAAGCTCTTATAAATTATATTAATTAATATAAACACTCCTATTCAACTTTTATAATTATAATTAGGCCCCTTCATCTCCAGTTAACAACTAAGTATCATAGATGATACTCACTATTTACTATGATACTAATAATGTTCAATCTCCTTTTATTGAAATCTCTTTAGCGCTAAATTTATATGATAACCCAAAATATCACAATCACTAATTTTAAGATCTTAGATCACTCCCACGTGAAATATAGTTGAGCATTACAATAAATCTCACGAATTCCAAGATAATATAAATCAGTAATATCATCATCTAATCCTATACACATAATTACGGAATCTAAACTAGCACAATCTACATATGAGCCACAAAATATAAAGTAACATTAATTAATTCATCCACGCAAAATATTAACTAAAGTATGATAATTAATAAAAGATATAATAATTAAATATTCATAAATATTTAAGTACTTAAAAATGAAAGAAAACAATAATAATAATAATAATAATAATAATAATAATAATGAGATAGCTCAACAACTAAAATAAGTAATAAGTAATGTCTAAAGTAATATTTTCAACTTATAAGGTTCAAATCCATCTTCTGCTCCATCATATCTGATCCTGTAGTGCGATGTTATCATATGCCACATTCTATCGTTTGTAGCACCTGTCTCAACTGGTCACCCAAAAAAAAGATGTACCATAAACTTATATGATCCGACCGGCAATCCTATACTCCCATACTTTTTAACTCTTAAATATCTTAAATAATCATAAATATAAAGTATCAGTGTATGATGAAAAAAGTTGTGCATCATGTACTACAAAAGGAAAACAAATAATATGAGAAAAATATGCTAAAAGTTACCTACATTAGATTTTGTAGCAACACAATATGGATTGAAAAACCATATTTATAGTCTTTGTTAATGTTCATCATTTTATGATTTAATGCAATAACTAATCATGCATGCACCTTGTATATTTAGGTAAGTATATATAGTGAAGATATATATTTCCCTTAAGATTGAGATCTCTACATATAGCCACTCATTGCTAGGGGCAATGTGAGCCCTTAGAGCTAAGCTTGCATGGCACATTTCTATTGTGAGAAAAGCTTGTCTAATAATTAGTGGACTGGTTAAGTGGCTAAGTGGTTAGGGGCATGGTCACAGTAGTTGAGTTTCCATGAACATTTAATGTGCAAAAAGTGAATTAGTTGGACATGCTGGCTCATTGAAGATAAGAAAACTTGTTGTAGGCCAATACTTCATAATTTGCAAATACAGAGTATGGTGATTATGTCCACATATGCACAACCCATTACAAGAAATGAGTTGATATTAGGTGGTTAGGCCCAAGCACCAAAATTTGTGTTCCAGTCAACATAAAACAAAAGTTGAATTGGTGTACATAAATCTAGATCGTCCACATGAAAGAACACTAAATGGTTTGGATTCCGGCGTGAATCGAACAAATAATTCGTAGGACCATCAAGATATTAATGATTTATAGCAAAAGCAATCCGACAGCTCAGATGAAAATCCAACAAAAAGATCTAAAAGTCGACGGTTCAAATGAAAGTTCAAAAGAAAAGTCTAGACGATAAAGATATTCTCAAGATGATGAACCGTCGGATTGATTGGTCTACTGTAGATGAATAATATCTAATATCAGTTTGACTTTTAGAATTTGTTGTTGGACTTGTATCTGATCCGTCGGATTGCTTCTGGTGTTAATCATTAATTAAGATCCAATATAAGGATGCGAATGAACGGCCTCGATCATCCTATCAAGTGGATTGCACAAGCTACCATACATCCGAAGGCTCCACTTTTTTTGCAGACCGAACTTGCATTTCGTCTCGAACCTCCCCTTGACCCGTCTCTTTGATTATGATTGTGGGGGCATAAACGAGCCGTAGGAACATGTATATACGGAATATGAGAATTTTCACCTTATTGAAGATCTATTGAGGCTACCCGAATACACTAAAATCGGCTTGTAAGGTGAGGAGTGCCCAAATTACCTCCAAACCCACAAGCGATGTAGGACTATTCTAACAGTGTGGTGGAGTAACACTGTATCCTTTGCCCATTTTATTTAGTGCACTGCACAGCTTTAAAGTGGGAATGAGATTTTAAGGTGTGATAGTGAGACACCCTAAAGTTAGGTATGGGAGTTGCTTGTATTTAAGGTTATGGTTGATAGCAAGGAAACTTCAGGGAAGAAATGAAATTAGATGATTTTCTAATGATTTCCTCTAGAAATAGTTTTTTCACTGTTTAATTGGAATGTTTGATAAATGATTTTTATTGGAAATTGATTTCTCTTATTTGATTAATATGTTTAAAAAAGAATTTGAAAATAAATTTTTAAATTTGGATCATATATTTTGTACTTCTATAAAAGTAGAAGTTAATTTTAATAAATACTTAGTGAGATAAGAAGAAAAAAAATTATTTAAAAAAAATGCCAAACTTATCACTTTGTGATGTACCAGTAATAGATTGACTTTTTTTTTATTATCAAAATCATGATCAAAGTCAAATATTCATCAATAATTTTTTTAAAGATGGAAGTCTCCATTAATAGAGTTTTATAAATTTCAGACGATTGTAGAAGACGACCCAGATGGAAGTCCATTAATGGAGTTTCACAAATATGCAGAAAATAGGAGAAGATGACCTTGATGGGTCCACCGTTAATAGAGTTTTACAAATTTACAAAAGATTGGAAAAGATGACACAAATGGAGGTCAGTCAAGGGAGGTTTACAAATTTTCACACGAACCTAAAAGGAGGTACCAATAATGGAATTGTTTGTAGCGAGAGAATCTAAAATATACATTTTTTGCTTTAGAAAATCAGCCATCATTGTCCATGTGATTGGAGAAGACGAACCACACGAAAAAAGGGTACTCTAGCAATTTTATGTGAAGTTTCTCTCACATATTGAACAACTTAAAAACTCGTGTCAATCCTTTTCTTTGTAAAACATTTTAGAAGAGTACTTGTGTCACTTGTTGAGCATTGTAAGCCGTCTGAGAAGTGAGCCATGACTTTTAGATGGCCTTTGATTGCTTTGAATCAGACAATATAGATTCTCTTTCAACCCAATCTTTCATATGATGGATTTTTAGATTATGTCCATCATTACAAATGGAGGACATGGTGGTTCGATATGGCACGCATCTCAAAAGTGATTCGAGTACCAAGACCGTAGGGATTCAAGTTGGGTACTTAAGACTAGCCCATTTTTGAAAAAATAAAAATAAAAATTCATCATTTTTATACAGAGATAGGATTGGGTCCATATACATTATTTTCATCAAGTGGAACCTCATGTAAAGATTGAATGGGTCAAAGATTAGTTCAAAAAAATATCTCCATTGGGTGATTCTAACCGGTCAAATGTCTTTAAAATGAGGTCACCATGTAAATCTCAAAAACTGTTTAGCCATTCATATGAAAGGCATTTGGTCACTTTGGATGATATGGTGAAGATATATTTTTGATGCAGTCTTAGATCCATTAAATTTTTATATTGGGTAGTCCTTCACATCACACACTTTGATTAAAACTAGTGTCACATGTACTTCAGATACAATATACGGGATACATTTATTTAAAAATTATTTTTTTATATATTTTTAGGTCAGTGCTTATTAGAAAATATCTTATTTGATAACTACCACATATCAGTTATCTTGTTGTATTTGTAATTTATAACTTTTCGTATCAGAATATAGTTATTTAGATAACTATCAACTTAACATATCCACTTCGCCATGTTCATTCCTACTTCTAGATAACACGGTTATATTTGTAATCTTATTTATACACTTTCTTCTCTGTGAATAGAAGAACAAGTCGTAAACAATGTAATTGATTGTGGTCATTTGGTATCAAAGCCATGATCCTGGCATTGCTTTCGCTATCATATTTTCTTAAAGTTTATTGACGCATAAACTTTTTATTTTCCTTTCATCTCTTCTACATGAAATAGACTCATGTAATTTTCATTTTTTTATCTTCATCTCTTTTACATCTAGTAAGAGATGACTTCTTATTCATGTAGATGTATTTTTCACATTGGTTTATTTAATAGATGTGAGTTTTCTACTTTGATCTTAATGGCCTTTTCTATACCATGTGGATGTCTTTTCCCACATTTTCTGCCTTCTATATTCTACGTGGATTTCATTTCCTACATTTTTTCTGAATTTTCTCTGATCTTCTATATTCTACGTGGATGTCTTTTCCCACATTTTCTGATTTTCTCTGGCCTTATATATTCTATGTGGATTTCTTTTCCCACAATTTCTCTGGTCTTCTATACTTTATGTGGATGTCTTTTCTCACATTTTCTCTAGCCTTCCATATTTTATGTGGATATCTTTTCCCACATTTTCTCTGACCTCTATATCTATATGAATGTCTTTTCCCACATTTTCTTTGACTCTTTATTTTTTTTAAGATCTCTTTAAAGAGATTTGTCATATAATTCGTCTTCTTGGGAGAGATCAGACTTTATCTAGCCACCGGCTCCTACAGACTCTAAAACGAGCGGGATGCGACAGTGATGGACTTCATAGACAATTGAGTTTGAGAGATATCATCGTGAATCTCTATAATTGTTATGGTTGTTACGTAAATGTGTAACTGTTTATCTTCCAAGTTGGATGTTCTCAACGTTCACATTCCAACTTGAGGGGGAGTATTAGAAAATACTTTATTTGATAACTACCACATATCAGTTATCTTGTTGTATTTGTAATTTATAACTTTTCGTATCAGAATATAGTTATTTAGATAACTATCCACTTACCATATCCACTTCGCCATGTTCATTCCCACTTCTAGATAATCGCTGACGGTTATATTTGTAATCTTATTTATACACTTTCTTCTCTGTGAATAGAAAAACAAGCCATAAACAATGTAATCGATTGTGGCCATGTCTTCTTCTCTCTTTCATCTTCTTCTTATTTTCTTCTTTATTTTATAATTTTAACAGTGCTTAACAAAAAAGAAAAAAGAAGTATGTTTCAAGTTAGTAAACATAATAATAAAAAAAGAGGAAGAAAATTAAAAAGAAACAAAAACATAAACTTACAGAGACTGATTTCGAATGAGTAGGCTACATGTTGGTAGACTCCTTCCGAAAAACTCTAAATCTTAAACTCGCATTTTAATTTCTTTTTCTTCTTTTAATTTGTTTTGAAACACTCGGGATACGTATGCAGTTGTATCTATGGTATCAAGTATCGGCCGATACCGATACGTATCGGCAATATGTATCGATTTCTTAGCCAACACATACTGATATGGCACGATACAGTATGGAGGCCGTATTGATATCGGTATTCGTATCGGCTGATACTTCCTTTATTTGACTTTTTTTAAAAAAATAAAGGTGTATCGATATCGACCGATACGTATTGGTTTTCCATGTACTGATACTCGAGTCAATACATTGGCATATCCCTCAAGTATTGGTATCCAATACAGATATGATACGGATATATTACAAAAATGAAGTATCCGTGCTTCCTTGGTATTAAGTCAGTGGCACAAGCACTTGGTGACTTAATACTCGATTCATTTTTGGAAATGTGTGGCATGTGAAACTAACATGTATTCTATCTATAGGTGCGCGATGATCTAACCATCTTATGTGTAAATTATTGGGACAAAATAGATATCTATCATTTAATTCAAAGTAGTCAAATGCCATGTCACTACAAAATGTAAGACTATGTTGCCGCTATTAACAAAAAAACTGTCGTTAACACCTGTCTCGCAAATACTTTTTAAAGCCTCTAATAGATTTTTTGTTAATAGCGGCAGTTTTTTGCTATAAAAAATTGTCGCTAATAGTCTTCTTTTTTGCGGTGTATAAAAATTAAGGACCCAATTCTCATGACCGACACTTAAACACCAAATGACGTTTAAATGATCTTACACCACTTAATGGCATATGATCTGAGAAATCTATATGTCAAAGTGATATATCATACATTGAATGGCTATGGGCTCAAAAATCGTACTTTTTGGGGATTTGAACGATCCGATCTGTGCATAATACCAACTGTTGCTCTTATGTTAAGTTCACTGATCAGATGGTTTAATCCACTTATAAGCATGATCTTTTAGTTAGGACATGATCTAATGATGGATTGCCACTTGATCAATTTAAATCCATCACTGAAATGAGTGAAAGATCATTTAAACACCATTTTGATGTTTAATTAATGTAGGCCAGACCCAATTTTTACCAAAAAATAATGGCTACGTACCGTCTGTGTGGCTCCCAACGGGGTGCTTAAGGAACTAGTGGTCCAGACTACCCTAAGCTGGGGCCTGGCCAGATTTAGCCCACAAAACATAGGCTCAACCCCACCCCATTCAGCTCATTATTGAGCACTATTAATGTTTCAGCCAACTCCAATATTATTATTGGGCACTATTAATGCTTCAGCCAACTCCAATATTATGTTTGATAGCGCTTTGTTCAGGCCCAACTAGGGGTCGATCTCAACGGGTTGGTCTTGAGCCTGACCCGGCCTGGCCGACCAGGGGCCATGTATGGACAAAGGTACATAGGCCTGATGCATAAGTGGGCTGGCCCGGGACGTCCTCATTAGTAAGCCGGATTGGTATGGGCAACTTTCAAAATCCCGATTAAGAGTTAGCTCGTTTAATCCTGGCCCAACTCCAACAAATGAGCCAATTTAGGTAGAAATTGACGGGCAGCCCGCTGCCTGGCCCGACATGGTTGGGTATGAGCTAAGGAAAGGTAGGCCCGATTAATAAATGGTCTAGCCCGGCCTGAACCAATTAATGATCAAGCCATGTATGGGCTACCTTCAAGAAGCTGGATTATAATTGGCCCGTTTAAGGCACAACCTCAACCTGGCCCAGCCCATTGAGACCCCTAGGCCCAATCAATTGAACCTAACATATAGGGTTGTCAATGGATCTCGTCGGGCCAGAATTTTGGCTGCTTGATGGGCTAAGGGATAATATCTGACCTGGCCAGACCCAGTATGACCCCATTTTTTCCCAACTGACCCAACCCGACTTTGAGTTGGCCCAACCAAAACTTACAGGTCAAGTTTATGTGCCTAACCCAATTAAAGACGGGTCTGAGGAGTTGTGTAATGGGTCGACCCGACGGGTCCACGGCCCTACCTACATGATATTTTTTTTTTTATGAATAGCCCTACCTACATGACACTTGATACCATCAATCTATGAAGGTGCAAGGCCTTGAAAGTCAAGATTCCCTTGCATCCTAGGGTACTTTCATATCAACCTATTAATGTGTGAAGGTCAACTTTTCCACGCTATCCAACGTTTAGAACCCGATACAATGGAAATTGCCATATTCATCTCCTAAATGCTGAAAAATGGTCAGAAATCATGTGATGGATGCTATTAGAAGTTGTTAGGTTGAACCTTGAAGTTGTTAGGTTGAAGCCCTCTCTCTCTCTCTCTCGATTTTGACTTTTCAGATCAATCACTTACACCTCAGACAATCTACACCGTACTTGGCCAAAGTTAAACATGACTTTTTAAGCTAATGTCTATTTAAGAGGCGGCCAGAAGAGTTGACGGCGAGAGATGTCGCTCTCTTACAGATTCTTCCGCTAGAAGCAAGTAACTTGTAGAAATGAAATCTTCTACATTTGGTGCACGTTTCTGTTGATCCAGACACCCAATCCCATCACTGTGACCGTACTTAGATTCCTTAAATGGCATTATGTGGATTGGTCAAAGATTGACTCACAAAGATTCTATTGATCCTACGGTTAAGATCTTCCGATCTGTGCATTTCTCAAGCTCTAGACCATCAGTTGGATGGTCCAGATTTATAGGCATGGTGGAGGAAGGTTACACTGATACAAACATTGCTGTTTGGATAAGAGCAAGGTATCAAACCGGGACGCAGTATCGGGTATCAGTCCATGCAAGACCGATATGTGGTCTCAGTGGATATGGCGATACTTTGTATTTTTTTAATTTTTTTTTTAAATGTTCGAAAATTACATTAAGGGATATGCTATAATCTTAAAAGTTAAAAGTATCATAAAAGACACCTATCAAGTATCAACAAACAATTAGATGTATTATAAAAAAACAAATAAACAATTAGATGTTTTTTTTTTAATAAAAAAGAAACATTTTCAAAATATAAAAAATAAAAAATTTCAAATCTGATAGGTCTCGACTGATACCCGATCCGTATCTTTAATAGTCTCACATCGGATAGGGAAAAGTCTTGATCCTGGGTTATATGTAATTGCAGACGTTACATGTCATGACGCGTTCTGGGTGAGGACTTAAGCCCATATCCAAAAAAAATCGAGGCGGTCAGGATATAAGCCTAGAACCATACAATATTGTGGCATGTGAGTCTGTGTTGTCACTGTATCGGCTGACTTAGTGTTGTATCAGCCGATACCGATACCACTCCGGATACTGGTATCGGTATCAGTTTGCAAAAAAACCGATAAGTATAGATATCGGCCAATACTTATACCTTCGATAAGAGTCACATTCAATGTGAATGGGCCTGGCTCAACTCTATTAAGGCCCAGTTGGTTCCCTACTTCACAGTGTTTTGCCGACCCGACGATACACCCCAGTCCAACTTGACAGGTGAAGGATATATGCTTGATGGATCAGGCCAGTTTATGTGCCTGACCTTGTTAAAAGGTGGGTCACAAAATGTGCCAACGCGGCCAAATTAAAAAATCAGGTCGGTCGGGGCGGATGACGGGCCAACCCGGCCCCCTTTGATAGTTAACTTTGGGCTGAGCCTGGCCCGAAAGGTGTTCAATTACTGCCCAACCTGGTTTGATATGGGCCTGATTTAAACCCTCTAAGCCCAGCCCAAACTGTTTGCAATTGTTTGTCACAAATTCCATGGTGTGGCACCAATTTAGTATGAAGTGATCAGTGTGGGTGGCAGGGACTTCAAGAAGCATTTAAGCTAAAGAGCTAGGGTCTCAATGGGCTGGCCCAAATTAAGTTTGGGCTTAAAACGGGCTGACTTAAATTGGGTTAGGAACCAGTCCATATTTGGCTGGACTCACTAACCGGACCGGCCCATTTCTGAAGCGGGCTTATATAACTTTGCCTATAGTCAACCCATTGTGGGCTAGGTCGGGCCTAACTACTGGTCGATCCAACCCGCATATTCTATTTTAGGGGTTTCAATTGGTTGCAACAAGCCAGGCTTAAGTGAGCTGATTCATAATAAGTAAAGGATTAGGCGCATATGAGTTGGGTAGGTCCGGCCCCTTTATGAGGTGGGCGTACTTAACCTGGCTCATACCCAGCCCCATTGAGACCCCTATCAAGAGCTGTAAAAAACCCAAAATATAATAATAATGTTCAAATGCAAAAAAACCCAAAAAATAAAAATAAAGTAAAATTTTCAGATACTAAAAACCTAAAATTGGTATCAATGACTGCAAAATCACTACAAAAAATAAGGTTATTAGCGTCATATTTTTGTTAAAAACACTGCCACTACTAATCATGTCGCTACAAAAAATTGCTGCTATTAATTCTGTCGTTACCAAAAATTGTCTTAACAGCAAGTGTCGCTAAAACACCTTATTTTTACAGTGAATATTGGAAATCAATAATACCAAAAAAGAAAAAACAATTTCAAAGAGCTAAAAAAACAAAAATACCTATGTAGAGAAGCCTGGACAGGTTTTTATCTTGTCAAGAGGTTAGGGATATATAGATATATATATATATATATATATATATATGGTTGGTTCCCCCTTGATTTTTGCCCGACATGACTTGATGTGTCAAGTTTATGTGTCACACTCGATAAGAAACCCCAATCAAGCAGGTAGGGTAGCCGGTCTACCCCACTTGTTGACACCCTCACGCCTGACCCCACCCGATCAGTCTTGGTGGGCTAAGAGCATGGCCTAACCCCGAAACCCTGATCCAATTTTTATTATATTTTACATTATATTATATAAAATAGGGTGGGGCTTTGTTAACTAACACCCACCAAATCTTGGAGGGCATATAACCCAAAATCCATTCACTGCTCTGAATTAGACGAGGGTGATCATTTTTCACCCTAGTCTTCCACACAAGGGATCTCATACAATATGTTCTATATTCTACGTGACGCTCAAACCTGATTTTCATATGACTTTTTTAGGATGTGTGCCTCGTAGAATCAATACTTATCCGTCTAATGGTACACCCATGATCTCAAGATCCCTTCTGTCAAAGATTGCGGTGAAAAATGATCTCCATCTTCTAATTAATAGTAGTTAATGGTTTTCGGCGCAAGCGCCCTCCAAGATTCAATGGGTGTTAATAAAGCCACCCTATAATATATAATAAATGAAAAAGGTTTCGTGATTGGGTCCCACTACACTTGGAGCGAATTGCATTACGCCACATTAGTCGTCTGCACCTTATTTGCACAAAATCTATTTGCCATATAGCACTTTCCGATTAGCTCTTTTGGGGCAGAGAGCAGCTCTTTTGCTCTTTGGCTCCGACGGGAAAATATCATAGAGAATGAGCGTAGCAAGACTCAATTGGGAGTTTCTGACCTGACCCGAGAGCTCTTGACTCTAGAAATAAGGTATTACTTTCACGTTTGGTAAAACAACTTCTCACCTCATTTAATTTGTCGGAGAGTTATTTTAAGTAATAAAACTACTCTTTTATCTACTTTGACAGGAAGCAGGTAGAGAGTTGCTTCTGCTCTTATAAAAGCTAACCCGAATATACCCTAAGTTTGTGTGCCAGGCTTGATTCATAAATTAGGTCGAGTCCGTCCTCACTTAATGGGTCGAACAATTTCGGTAATGGGCCGACCCGACCTATTGATGAACTTATATCTCATCTCAATGGTTAAATGTGGATAGGATCAGTCCCCTTCTCTTGTAATATGGGAGGTAATACTTGCACCTTAAATATAAGTCGTTGCACTATTTTAATTTTGGGCGTTTGAGAAAACAATGATCCTTTTCTAAAAGTTTGGGCATATTATACTATAATTTAAAAGCTTTTAGATAAAAAGAATTGATATGATTTTTTAAGTTTTCGAAAATAGATTTAATCCACCTAACAAGAGAATCACTACTTGAAATTACCCAACCACCCTTCTTCCTTTATTGTCTATGTCTACCTCCATAAGTTCGCTGTAGTTTTCTGCACCTATTAATGGATATCTTCTACTTCCCTAAGTCCCAATTGTTTGAACAAGTTTAAGTTCTTAAATCTTAAGTCTAAATGGTGGCTTAAGCTTTATGAATCGGTTATGTTGACCTTTATTAATGGTGACTTAAGCTTTCTACATCATTAATGGAGTTTAGAACTTAGTTAACTCCCACTGTCTTCCGTAATTATTTTAAACCATTATAGAAAAGAAACCATAATTTTAAACCGTCATAAAAGAAAGATTGCAGAAAGTTTGTTGCCTATAGATTGCTTTCCCGAATTTAATGAAGAACCACCATTATAGAACAGAGAAGAAGCTTGCTGAAATCAATACATAAGGAAAATTGGTGTTTAACAGATTACTGATTGGCACTCTCTCTCTCTCTTCAATGCAGAGGAAGCACAAAGATCAAGATTTCTAATAATTCAAAACCAACCGTCAGAGCAGGAAAAAGAACGATTAGAGAGAAGAAAAATAAAACAATGAACATGGAAGCAATCAAAATTAAAATCGGATCAATTAGGTTCAGTTTGGGTATAGGGATTAAGCAGTCCGATTAATCGAAACTAAAGTTTTTTATTAGGGCTGAGTTTTACGTGAACCAACAACAAAATCGAAATCTTAGTTTCAATTCGATTAATCGGATTTACACCCTTAAATCTCACCGACTCTAACCCAATATTTACTACGTAAATTAAAGAAATAAGGATTTCCAAACTTGGTCAAGCCACGTATGGTCAGTTTTCAAGGTTAAAGGCGGGTCAATTTGGCTTTGGGTTGGGTAAGGCATATATCTACCTCGGAACCTATTACACTACAAAAAATAAAATTATTAGCGGCAGTCAAAAATTGCCGTTATTAACAAAAAATTAGCCGCTAATACCCTTTCAACTAATAGTCTTAATAATCTTTAATAGTTTTTTTGTTAATAGCGGTAGTTTTTTACAATAAAAAATTGCCGCTAATAGTCTTATTTTTTGTAGTGTTTATAATCATTGATTGTTTCAGATCATATGAGGGAGATCATGTTTCACCGAGATATTCACAAAGGATCTTGAGATCACGTCACACCAACCAGACGGTCATTTTTTGATTCCACATCTCACATATCCCTAAAATATGACTATAAAATCACGTTTGAGTGTGATGTGTGCCATTGCACACAAAGGGCATTTTTGGGATCTGTGAGATGTGTAATAAAAAATTAACAATCTGATAAGTAAAACATGATATCAAGATCTATTGTGTGGAAGATCGGGGTGAAACATGATCTCAATCATCAAATCTGAAGCAATCACCGATTTTTAAGGGGTTGCGCATGTGACGCTTTCAGAGAACGGGCGGGCGCGAATAGAGCTATCCTTCTTATTTTTCTTTTTAGTTAGTGCAATGGTTTATATTTGGGTTGCAAGCATTGGCTCCCTTGCAAGGATAAAAAAATTCGTTTTGGTGGTCTCGGTAGGGACCGCCACCGAAATTATTTAGAATCATGCCCCCTTGTAATGAATAATAAAAATGGGGCAGACTTGCTGACCACATGTACATAGACAGTGCCGTGACAGCCACTTTTAAGCCACTTGCCCGTATCTGTAATTGATCCTAGCGGTCGTGACTAAGAGCCATCATTAGCACGTCTCAGCCCAAGTTTCATGAGAACATTGAAATCTAGGAATTAGTCCAAAGTGTAAGTTTAAGATATCTTTTAAGTTATATATATATATATTTATGGAGAGAGAGAGTAATATCTTTTTTTCTCTTTTATATTCATTTTTTAAAGAAAATATTATACTTATTTTTTCAGATATATTTTACTCAAAATAATTTTCTCGGTAGCGAAATACTTCACCTTGATATTGAGGCATTGACACCCTAGTTTTTTTTTTTTTGGTCTCTGGTAGCGAAGCACTAACGCTTCGATTTTTTTTTACACCCCTGTAGCGAAGCGTTGATACCTCGGGAGAGAAGCATTGGCCCCTCGATAGCGAGACGCTGATACCCCGGGAGAGAAGCGTTGGCCCCTCGATAGCGAAACGCTGACACCTCAATTTTTTTTTTACATTCCGATAGCAAAGCGCTAACACTCCGATAGCGAGAAGCTAGCACCTCAATTTTTGCATCCGTATAGTAAAACGCTGACACCCCGATAGAGAAGCACTGACATCCCGTAAGAAAAGCGATGACACTTTGATAGCGAGGCATTGACACCTCGGTAGTGAAGCGCTGACACCTATTTAATGGAATAGAGGTGAGTTGGTGGAGTTCTGATACCCACGTGATCAGGCAAAGGGTATTTCAAAAATATTGGTGGAGTTCTGATACCCACGTAGTCAGGCAAAAAATATTTCAAAAAGATTATCTACTTTTTGAAAAACAAATACAACTCTAATTAAAATATGATTAAATAATTTTAAAGTAATATTCATCACTTCACAAAAAAACGCTACGTGTCGCGCCCATATCAATAGGCGCAGAAATATCTCTACGCCTAAACGCATTCGCCCGGACTTCATATATATATATATATATATATATATATATATATATATATATATATATATATATTAATTATTTACGCAACTTTCTAACTGTGTGTATATTTGATAAGATAGTTCAAATCCAATAATGAGACAATGAGTGTTGTTTTTGTCCCATGAGGAGTTAATGAGTAATGCTATTTTTTATGAAAACAACAATAAAATTAATTTGAATATCATCTCATCATAACTGTAAAAATGAAATTGAGTTACCTACAAAGGGAGTGTCCTAGTGGTTCACGATAACTGGATAGTCCTTGAATAATCGCTAGAGAGCAATGGTATTCCATAGGGAAAACCCAAGCATTTGAAAACAAAGACACTAAGCTTAGGACTGAAGCACAATAGAAGGTTGACAGTATTATAACCAAGGTGTAAACTCGGGTAGAAGCTTGACAGTATTATAACCAAGGTGTAAACTCGGGTATTGGAATCGGGTATCGGTCCATGAAGGACTGCTATGAATCGGCTGATACGTATCTGCCGATACCGAGTTGTGTCGGTATATGATGTGTCCTAAAATTTGTACTTGCAAGTGCACGAATCGTGATGTAGTCAGTGGGTACAAAGTACGAGATCGTTCCCACGAGGATTGATGAGAAAATGTAAAAACAGAAATATCAATTAACTAAAAAAATTTCTACAGATCTTTTACAGTAACTAACAACCTAGAATTCTGATAACTTTTGATAAAACAGATAAATACTAACGAAATCTAAGAGATTTAAATAATTAATGAAAGATAAGGATTGGGATGCTAAATCCTCACATCGTAGGTTTATCATTTACAGAATACCAATCTGTGGATTGAGATATGAGATCTTTAACAGATTTCTCAAAAGAAGCACTACCCTATACACACGTGAGTTCTAAATTATAGATCTGAGATCACGGAGATGTATGATTAACATCCCATAAGTGTATGATTAACACTCACACCTCGGACAATATTTAGAACCCAATCTCTAGGGTAATTTCCAAAGTACGATCTAAGATCAAGGAGATGTATGATTAACACCCCATGGGTGTATAATTAACACCCACACCTCAGATCGTGATTGAAACTCACCACTGGGATAAAGTCATACTATCAATCCGAGATCAAGGAGATGTATGATTAACACCCCATGAGTGTATGATTAACACTCACACCTCAGATGATGGTAAAATTTTACCCCGAGATGGGTGATAATTAGGATAAAATCATTATTGCAGATCTGAAATCATAGGGCATGATTAGCTCCTAGATCTCAGACTGAAATAATGATTTCACCATTTTCAATGAATATTAGGGTCTTAAAAAGTATCTGACATCTCAATCACACAGATTTATATTAATATAAATGAATACCTCGGATGGGGTTCATTAGATCCCTATCCTTAATGAAACTAGCCACACATAACTGAAATAAGCAATAAAATAAATATAGAAGTTGAAAATGCCATTAAAATACCGTAAAGAATTATCCACAAAAATCCACGAAAGCTTTAATCCAAAGTACGTACACCTCCTTCTTGAAAGTGGATCCAAATCAGAAAACTAAGACTTATCTTCTTCTCCAAATGAATATTAAAAAGGTAGTTCAAGAAAATGGGACTCAATGCCCTTACACTTTAAAACGCAGAGAAACTAAAACTAAAAGAATGCAGAAAAATGAAAACACTCTAAAAAACAGAACTCTCTCAAAAGAAGAATGCAGAAAAAAAATAAGAATCAAAATTATCTCTGAAGGACTCCCCGAATGAATATATCTCCAAGAATATCTTTTTCCTTAATTGCCAAAAAAAAAGCCGCTTTTTCCTCCAAGATTTTATTCCGTAAAAAGAGTACCGAGATTCTCGCGGCCAAACAAAATTCCGAACTCAAATTCAAATTTGGTCGATCAATCGACCTCCCAGATTTTCGTGAATTCCCGCTACACTTTGCATTCAGACATTGCCTCGGTATTTCGGCTATAACGTTCTATCTCGAATCAGATTGAGGCGATTCTTGCAGCGTTGGAAAGCTGACGACGAGTTCTCCAACTTTTGTGTTTTGACAATTTTCTGAATCTAACGTCTTGAAGGTTAAAATTGAGCTCCAAGTCGGGATAAGTTTCGAATGAGCCAATGTAGCACGAATTTGACGTTATATTCTAAACTTTTGGGTTATTTCATGCTCAACACATCTCCAGGCCTGTAAATCACTAAAACTATATAAAACATGTTAAATGGCTTTCATCGGATAGCTAAATGTAGGTCTTTAGGGGTGAAATATCATCATATTTCACTGCACATTAGTATATTTAAAAGAAAAATAATAAAAAAATAAAATATGGGAGTTATCGGCCGATACGGGTTCCGTATTGGCCGATATGGATACCAAAAACCGAATTAATACCTGATATGTATCAGCGCCGATACTATTGGTTTGTTGAAAAACCAATACGTATCGGTATCGGCCGATATTTGATACCTTGATTGCAAGCTTAGGGTTGCAGGTTGGAGTGCAACTTACCTATAAAAAAAGTTTTAAAAAAAAACTTTTATCCCTAGAGTGACTCCATGACTAAGCCATTTCACTGATGGTTGAGTTGTGCCCATGCTTGAAAGTAGATGCTATAATTTCGGCCCAGAATTTTTTGCCCATGACATTGTCCGGTCTAACTGTTCAGTTCAATTTATAGATCTATTATGCTAGGGTTGAGCCAAAGCCCAAACCTAATCCTTTTATGTCATACCCATTAGGCAATTGAAACCACAGTTACTTAGTTCGTTGATTCGCTCAGTTTAAATATAGGTTCGCAATTTGCTACTATCAAGCTAACCCGATTCGCTACGAGTAGGATTATTTGTTAATTTTGTAAAATAAATTTACACTTTTTAACAAAAGAAATGCAAATGACTAGCTGGTTAGCTCTAAAATTTTAAAAATCATAAAGTCTTAAGGCTGCATTTGGGTCAAAGAGCGGTATTTTCACCCTTTGGCTCCGGTGGGGATATCACATTAGGTGCATTGCTCCTTGCATCGTCTGCTCTGACAGGGAGCTAGGTTAATTGATAAAACTGCTTTACGTCTACTCTCTACCAAAGTAGATAAACAGAGAGAAAGCGGAGGGTTGCGTCTGGTGTCTGCTCTTATAAGAGCTAGCTAGCTCAAACGCAGCATTAGGCTTAGATTCCCTCTTTATGCTTTGAAAATTTTATTTTAAAATAAAACAATTAGTATTAACTAATCAATTAGCTTGTCATGCCTAATTGGATCAAATTGAACTATGAACTGATTCATTGTACTCAATCTGCAATTTGCTCGAACATAGCTTTGAACACCATTGGATATATTCATGATAAAATAAAGTAGTGTAAATCCCGCAAGATAGGATTAGGGTTTCGATATCTCTTGAAGTCGTTGAGAATTCTTCTTCCCCGAGTTTAGGGTTTGGTGCGAGACAAATATTGCGAATTTCCGGTGATTAAAACTCCTATCTTCTTATCTCCAATCTTCTATCTTCTTATCCATCATTGCAAAGGTATTTAGTTAATTAATTTTATTTGTTTGGCTATTGAGATTATTTGAAAACCCATAAAATTATTTCATTTAATTCTACATCCTTATTTTCTCCCTATTTCGTTGAAATCTTAGAATGAAATCGAAAGATGCCGTCATGGTTAGTTGTTCGATGTCCTAGGCTAGAGGGAAGTCAAGTTCTATCTTGAGAACCCCGATCTAATTCCACAGGGACTATCTCGCCGGACCTAATACTTGATTCGAACATTATGATTCTCCTTCCTTGAATTCCGCGATTGTTCTAGGCGAATATAATCCAAATTTTATTTATTATTGCTCTTTTAATCATGCTTTAATTTCAGCAAAATTACATATTAGGGTTTTAGAGTGTAGTCCTAAACACCACTGAACAGATACGTGCATTTCATCGTCTAACCTGGGGTGCTCTAATGGGGACTAAATTCCAATGCATGCTTAACAAAATTAGTCATTTTGACTAATATTATTTCAAACAAGAGTGCATTAAAAGGCCATTTGTAGCTAAATAAATTCCAATGCCGATTTAACTAAATTTACTTAATTAGTAACTTTTAGATTTGCCCTCAAATTTTTTTAGTGTACCGATATTTGCAATGAAGATATGATCTCTGCAGCCAGGGTTTTCCATTGATTACCTTGAATCAGATAATGGATTTCATTTTTCTTTCCAATCTTCCACAAAATAGATCTTGAGATTATGGCCTACAACAAATTTCCAAAATTGACCTAAGAACCCTTCTCATGGTATGCCATGATCACACTCACTTTTGGAAATGTATCCCCCGCGGAATCAACATTCGATTGTCTGATAGGTGTGCCATGATCTCAAGATTCAGTGTGTGGGAGATTGAGCTGAAAAACAATCTCCATCCTATGATTCAAAGACTGAATCTTACAATAATTCTAATGGTCCCAGTGTTCCTCCACTCATTTCATTCAATGATTTGAAAGTGGGTACAATATTTGAAACCTAAGATATAGTAACTACAACTAGTGCATTCGCACATTAAAACCATTGATTACCTTGATGAACACGATGGAGATTGTTTTTTGTCCCAATCTTATATAGAACTGATTTTTAGATCATGAATCACCTATCAAGTGGTCAAATACGGATTCAACGGGGAAAAAAGCCCAAAAATGACAGATCCTAGGTACTAAGAGAAGGGGTTCTCAGTTCACTTTTAGGGATAAGTGACACATGGAATCAATATTTGATTGTCTGATAAGTGATCCATAATCTACATATCAATTCTGTGAAAGATTGGACTGAAAAATGATCTCCATCATCTAATTAAAGGCCGTCAGCATTTCAAATGTGCGAAAACTCTGATTGTAGATGTAAAATATTTGGTTGCAAATACAGGTACCCTTTGAAAATGAGATGAAAGGTAGAGAGCAAAGGTCTTTATCGTTGAGTTAATTATTAGAAAATGAGGTGCTTGAGACGAGATGTGCATGGATTCCTAAAATATGAGATGTTGTTGTCGAGCTTTAACTCCTAATTCAATTCAATTACAACTTATTCCCCAAATATCCCCACCAATTATTATGCAAATGTAAACCTTTTTGTACAAATAATAATAATAATAATAATAATAATAATAATTATTATTATTATTTTCAAAGATGGCATATGATATAAACAGTTCAAATGTAGTGTCCGTGCAAACTGTAAGTAGAGATGAGTTGATTCAGCGCAACACATTGGAAGGAGACCCACACAGAGAACGGGAGAAGACGTGGGGATTAGAATCCATGATTTGTTGCTTCCACAAGGGAAGATAATATCAGTTGACCATTGCTAAACAGGTTTTTGTACAAAATATTATTAATCCTTTTTGTGTCTGATATATTATGAAGAAGGGATAATGATTCTTCATTGACATTTAAACACTAGAATGGTATTTAAATGATATAAATACTATTAAAGTTAGACTTTTAATTTCACACTATTGAAGTGTGATTTTCATTTTGCCATGTGTTGATCAGTCGAAATTGTTCAAGTGACAATCAATCATTGGAACATGACTCAACTCAAAGAAACATATCTATAAGTGGATGTGAACCATCCAATTAATAATCTTTAATATCAGCCATTAAATCTAAAAATAATGGTAGTTATAAAGTCCACAGATCAGATTGTTTAAATCTTCATAAACACTGTTCTTGGGAATATTATTCTTCAGTCTATGATCTATCACTTTGACGATACGAATCATCCACATCTCAAATCATTGATTATATTTAAATGACGGTCAGGAGAGTCGAGCCCTATGAAGAAATTCTAAATATAGTATAGCACTATAAAAAATGATGGTGCTCCCCCATATCTATTCATCAATTAATGCACGTATTTTTTTGTCGTGCATATTATTTTGCCTGTCAGCTACTTCACGATAACATAAAGATTGCGTTACGATATGATCATATCTTGTATGGTCAACATTTTTGCAAACGATTGTATGTAATTCTCTACCGTTCGAAAAGCAAAGCAATTGATTTGAGGGTTGGAATTGGATGACCATTATAATTTGGGTAGCTCTATTCAAGTCAATTTTTGAGATGTGTGTCGCGTGGAACAAAACACCAATTGTCTAATGACAAGTCATTGGATGATTCGGACAAAAAATTATCTCCATCCTCTAATTCAAAGGAGTCAATAATTTTCATATAGGTGCCCTTAATAATTCGGTTGGTCCATATAAAGCTCCCCTTATAACTTTTTAGAGTATGGCTCTCATCACAAATGAACAAAATTTGGTGAAACATTTGACTAAAAAGAAAGATGGGTTAGCATTAGGTTAACATCTTAAGTACATAGCATGTCAAATTTCTATAGCTGAGTTAACGACATGAAAGATTGGAGGGTGAGGAAGAATTTTGGCATTAAAAGAACGAGAAATAAGACTCACAAAAAGGAGCCCAATTACGTTAGACAAGTATGGGTGTAATGCTCATTGGACCACAAAATATAAAGACAATTAGAATAGACTCAACCTTTCAATTGAAACTATATGTTCCTTTAGAACCATCCGATCAATTCTGTTCCCATCTTAGAGATGGCTTGCCACATGGAGGGTTCAGATCCACCATAAAAAAATCTAATGCACATCACATACATTTTTCTTATGTTATATGCACATTACATGTGATCTTTAATTATTTAGATGCCCTTTTCATGCACTTTGGGGAACGTTGTGATAGGAGCCTGACTCGCCTCACATCATTAGCTAAAGATGGGTAACGTGAACCCCCTTGGCGTACAGCAGGCTAACGTGCGCGTCGGGCCTACGGGCTGCACCGCTGCACTTTTGGGAGCTCAAATGCGAGAGAGCCACTCGGATGGGGTGTACTACGCCACAGACATTTGCCTGGTGCCTTATTTTCCAATAAACTTTCATTTTTTTTGTCTTTTCGTGGGGTCCCCACTTAACGCTTGATGCTACGTGTCACGGTTTTTTTATTTGGACCGCTATCTCTGTGATAAATAAACAGTTTCACGATAAAACGGCCAGATTTTAATTTATCATTAACCGATAAATACAAGAAGTGTACCATCGAGTCGGTTCCGGTCAATCAACTCGACTTTGATAAAATAGTTATGATTATCGAGTCGCTCCTATTCATGACATCTGATCATCGAATTGGGTGCTACATGACTACAAATTAGTGTAGGATCAAATAAATTACCTTGCCCATGGTACGAGGCTACTTTTATCCATATCAATCGATATTAAATAAAAAATCGACCATCTGATGATACGCCCATTATCTCAAGATCCATTGTGTGAAAGATTGGGATAATTAACAATCTTCATCGCCTGATTCAATGCAATCCATGTATTTCGTTGTGGGCGAACCCAAAGGTTTAGTAGGAGGATTTAAAGGTTCTCTTAGGGTAGGGGTAGCTTTACTCACACCTACGGAATCTTACAATATGCCTATGCAAAAATCATTGATTATTTTAAATCAGACGATCATGCAAAAAATCATTGATTATTTTAAATCAGACGATGGCGATTGTATTCCGCTCCAAACTTTCATACAAGGGATCTTAAGGCCACAAACATAGCACCGTATGATTAGTTTTTTATTCACATGTCACATATCCCAAAAACGTGGCCCAAAGTCATGTTTGAGCGTGAGGTGTGTCACATGACTTTAGGACCACGTTCTTGGGGATCTGTGCCACGTGAAATTGAAAACTAACTGTTTGATGCCAACGACCATGGCCTCAAGATCACTTGAGTGGAATATGGGAGGGAAACACAATCTCAAACCCCTAATTTAAACCAATTAATGATATATTTTTACGTGAGCATATTAATTTCAAGATTCCATGGGCTTGAATAAAGCTACTCTTAGGGTAAACTTAGCCTGATACCATAGACCGGGTAACTTACCCGGTCCAATACTAATTTGCAAAATGCAGCCACATGACACTTATCACAATTATTTTGTGAGAACAAATTAAAATATAAAATGATATGATCGCAGCAAATTAGTGCGGGATAAGTTACTTAGTCGACAGTACCAAACTACTATCACTTTTACCATTAATAGCTTTTTTAAAGTTTTTCTCTTCAATCGACGTGGGACTTCTCCCACACGGTTTAGCATCTCTAGTGAAAAAAAAACACTCTTTTATATTATTTAAAATGGCATTCGAGAAAATGTGCCTCGACATAGAGATTTTCTATGCCCCGCTCCCGCAATGCAAAGCGGACACGTGAAAAGTGTAAAAGTACTAACCCGGGTTAGCCACAACTTAGTTTGCTACTGAAGTGGTAGACAGATTAGGTAGTATAGACGGCTATACACTATAAAAAAAAAAAAAAAAAAACTACTAGCAGCAATCATAAAATACTGCTATTAACAAAAAAATTGCCACTAATACCTTTGCCGCTAATAGTCTTAATAGATTTTTGTTAATAGTAACACTTTTTTACTGTAAAAAATTGCCGCTAATAGTCTTATTTTTTGTAGTGACACCTAATGGAGGTAGGTAGCGCAAGAGCCTAGGCATATATTGTCATGATATGACAGTAAAATAATTCAAAAAAGCTAAGAGACTAGAGGTTCCTTCTCTATCTCTCTATTTATCTCTCTCTGGAGCTCTGAGTCGATAGAAGCATAGAACATGACATCTGAAGTAAGTTTAGTGCTTCGCAGCTCGTTTTAGTGTATTATTTACAGGTTATAAATAATAAAATTATAAGTATTCAATATATATATATATATATATATATATATATATATATATATATATATATATATATATATATATATATATATATATATATAATCGACGGAAATGCTTCTTCTGTGAAGAGTTGAGGCTCAGAATAGTCGGCAATCATAGAAGCGATGGCGCTTCATAATAGAAGTGTCGTCGCTTCTACTATGAAGCGACGATGCCTCGGATGGTCTGTGTCATTGCTTCATATGTGAAGCAGTTTCCTTATTTGCTCGTCATTGATAAATCTTTTCACTTATTTACAGAGTAGAAATCATAAAATTTTAAGCATTCGAAAATATATAAATTATAATCGACGCAGATGCTACTTCTGTGAAGAGTTGAGTCTCAGCATACCCGCGTCATCGCTTCTTATGTGAAGTGATAAGAGCGGTGGCACCACAGGTTAGAAGCGTCATCGCTTCTTTAATGAAGCGCTAGCGCCTCCTACTCTTGTGTCATCGCTTCTTTGTAAAGTGATTTCCTTATTTGTCCATTGTTGATTGATTTTTAGTCAAATGCAGGGGAGGAGGAACAACGGACAGAGTTTCAAAACGTCCTCATCAGCACTCAACTTGACACTGTTAATGGCAGCAATGATGTGTCCCCTCTTTACAGGGTTAAAGCCCTTGAAAAACTTATCTATTATGATCTAGTCTTTAGGAAGGGGTTTGGAGGGAGGGTAGCGATGGGGAAAATCATTCAAATATCAGTTATTAAGCTAAATTTAAGGGGCCAAAATCTGATAGAGGCCTTCCCAAAATTTCAAATAATTTTCTTCGCCTAAAACTTGATGATTGCATCCATGAGGCCGTTAACATTTTTCACGTCCTTTGGTGCCAAAAAAATTTCCCGAAGATAGACTGTGAAAGTAAATTTTTCCTCTCTTCAGATACCTCGTCATAGATCATCCGACACTTCCCAATGGTGCACTTAATGACTGGAGTTTTGATAATCATCTTGAAAATCGGTGAATCAGAAAAAGAAGAAGTTTAGAGAAGAAGATAGTAAAAATAAGAGCGTGCCGCTTCCTCGTCGAGGCGCAAACTCCTCGTAAAAAAATGCAGACGCTTCACATACTTTATGCGTTGAGGTGTCTGCGCCCCTATAAGGAGGCGCAGAGGTGCTAACGCTTCTT
This sequence comes from Chloranthus sessilifolius, assembly GCA_021018995.1. Taxonomy (NCBI): domain Eukaryota; kingdom Viridiplantae; phylum Streptophyta; class Magnoliopsida; order Chloranthales; family Chloranthaceae; genus Chloranthus; species Chloranthus sessilifolius. Next base: position 115,040,124 of record CM037594.1, on the reverse strand, counting down.
TCAAGGAAGGGATGGCGCCTCTATTTGGTGACATATTTGAAGCAGAATGAAAATAAAAGGACACTCACCTTGTTACTAGATATAGGAAAAAGATTTCGCCTTTTTTATATTTCTTACTGTGCTCTAAGAAGGTAAAAATTAGGAGGGCAAAGATGAAAAGTAATTTGTGAATTTTTAATTCACAAACATGTCATCTTAAATAGTTTTTTCGAATGGAAATGATAGTCATTACAAACCACGATGTCACGCGCCGTATTCTCATCCGCCTTGCCTCATTTCTCATTTAATGCTCTAACAATGGTAATAAATGATATAAGATCAGACATCGCTTCATACAAAATAGTGCTATGTGTCAACTTAAAGGCGCTACGTGTCATATAGAAGGCGCTTTCCATTCCTTGACGGAGTGCTAACGCTTCATGATCGGTGCGCTAGCTCGCCATCAAGAAAGCGATTGCACTTCTTACGGAAGCGTCTAACTCTTCTTACATAAGTGTCATTAATGTTAAACATTCGGACAATAAATAGTCTCCCCGAAGAGGTGCCTTAAATAGTTATTTGAAATAGTAATGATGACCATACAAATCATGATGTCACACGTGACTTCTCATTTAATATTCTGACAATGATAATAAATAATATAAGGTTAGACGTCGCTTCACACAAAATGGTAGTACGTATCAACTTAAAGGCGCTACGCGTCATATGGAAGGGCCTTCCATTCCTTGATGGAGCACTAACGTTATATGATAGTCACGCTAGTGCGCCGTGAAGAACGCGATTGCGCTTCTTGTATGAAGTGCTAGCTCTTCTTAAACAAGCGTCATTAATGCTAAACATCCGGGTAATAAATGGTCTCCCTGAAGAAGCGCATCAAATTGTCAGTTTGAATGATAATGATAGTCATTGCAAATCACGATGTTATGCGTCGCTTCTAATTTAATGTTCTGAAAATGGTAATAAATGATATAAGGTCAGACGTCGCTTCGCACAAAAAAGTGTTAGGTGACTCAAAAAAAGGTGCTATGTGTCATTTTGTAGGAGTTGTCCATTCCTTGATAAAGCGCAATTGCTTCATAAAAGAGGCGCTAGCGCCCCATATAGGAAGTGATTGCGATTCCTATATAGAAGCATAAGGGCTTCATAGACGAAGCGGACAATAAAATGATTTAAATTGGGGTAGTAATGGACTTTCTGAATGTAATGATGGTCATATCAACCCCGGATGTCAGGAACCTATCCCCTGCACTTCGCACTGCTTTGCTTTTCTGATTCTGTCAGTGGTAACTCTAGTTAAAGCGAGGTTAAATGAGGAAAAGGTTGGAATGTTACATAAGCCAAAAAGGCGCTACGCGTTGAGCTCCTATCACTAGGCACAGAGACTTCTCTACGCCCTGGCGCATATCCTCGACCCTCATTTAAAATATAAAAGAACTTTAAATACAAGGGGATCGAGAGATTGTATGCTATGAGTAAATGATTTTTTAAGATCGATTTTTATTGATAATATCGGCCACATAGTTAGCCTATTTATATCGGTTGATACCGACATATATCGGCCAACACTACCTTTTTTTTTCTTGTGATATCGTTGTAAGAAACCAGATTTTTCATCTCTTTTTTGCCGAAAGAGGTGGTTCAAATCAAAGATTAGAATGTCGAAAAACCGATACGTATCGTCCGAGCCCAAAACCGATACGTATCGGACGATACATATCGGTATCGGACGGTACCGGACGGTATATTGAATGTATCGTCCGGTAAATACATGTAAACCACCGATCAATGTACTGTCCGATAAATACATGTAAACCACCGGTACGGTACATTCAATGTACCGTATCGGTGAGTTTCGATACCAATACGTATTGTCCGATACATATCGGTATCGGACAAAATTATGATCCATGGTTCAAATGGCTATGGGTATGCACAACTGAAGAATTGGTCACCACAATTGATAGTTCCATTGTTATCACTGTTGACTTCATTGAATTAGAAGATGAAAATTGTTTTTTGTTCGAATCTTTCCCACAATAGATCTTAAAAGCATGGCCTACCTATCAGACTATAGAATGTTGATTCTAGGTGGCAAAAATTCCCAAAAGTTAATGTGATCATGGCATACCATGGGAATGTTTCTCACGTGGAATCAGCATCTGACTATTTGATAGGTGTGGCATGATCTCAAACATGATTGTATGCGAGGTTGGAACCAAAAACCATCTCCATCGTTTGATTCAAGGCTATTAATGATGTTAATGGTAAAACAGACAGTTGCAGGGACCAAAAACCATCTCCATCGTCTGATTCAAGTTCGTCAACAGTGTCAATGATGGAACCATCAGTTGCATAACACAATCTTACATTGCAAATTTCGATACCTAGGACTGCAATTGTGCCTGGCTGAGCCCGAGCTTGGGTCAACTCTAGCTCGAGTCTACCTTATACGAGCCGAGCTAGAACTTGATTCTAGGCCCTTCGAGCCTAAAAAGTCTGAGCTCTAACTCAGCACTATCGAGCTCGAGTCGGGCCAAGCCGAGCTTCGAGCTGAATAGGTTTTATTATAACTCTTTTTCCTAATGTTATTTTAAATATTATTTTCATTTTTTAATAGATGAAAGCTTTAATAAAATTTATAAATGAATGCCCTAATCTCTTTTAATCCGTTAGTCCTTTCGAATTTAACGGATCAATTGGAGAAAAATGTGTTTAAATTTTGAAAAGTAAAAAGGTGTTTAAATTTAATGTGCTAAATATTAATTAAGAGCATAAGTCACTACAAAAAATAAGACTATTAGCGGCAGTTTTTTGCAGCCAAGAAGTGCCACTATTAACCAAAAAACTATTAAGACTATAAGTGCCAAGGGTATTAGCAGCAATTTTTTTGTTAATAGCGACAATTTATGATTCCCGCTAATAGTCTTTTTTTTTGTAGCGAGTGTTGCTCGCAAGTATTAATTGATTGGTCAATTGTCATGCTAGTGGTTGTTCATTGAGAAGAGCGAGAAAGAACTTTCATGATTGCACTGAGAGAGAGAGAGAGAGAGAGAGAACCCAAAGGGGTAGCTTAGTTGGTCAGGCCTTGGGTTTGCTCCCCAATGGTCACCAGTTCGAGTCCCCTCACGGGCCACTGGAGTATTACCCGGTCGTTAGCTCCATGGCCCCGTGAGATTAGTCGAGGAGCGCGCAAGCTGGCCTAGACACCCACAGTTATAAAAAAAAACAAGAGAGAGCGAGAGAGAGAGAGCGCAAACTTCAATAGAGGATCATAAGGATTATATGTTAATTATATATCTATTCATTATAAATTAACCATTAGATGAATCTTATTATTGTTGGTTTGAGTGGCTGTGATGCCACTTGTACAACCCTAGGGTGTGCATGATATACACTGTATAACAATCATATTAGGGTTACCTATTAATATATGGCTTTAGAGATTGTAACTGACAGATATGAAAATCTTCTTTCTCTTAAGTTCTCCATTCTTCTCTAAGCCCAAATCCTAGAGTTATGATTATCCTTCTACGGTGCCATCAATCACCGTCGGATCCACGTGGCGTGTAGATAACGTCGTCTTCTTTGATAGTTGACGGCTCGAATCAACGAGCATTAAATTATCTCGGATTTTCTCGAAGTGTATAGAATCGATTGCAATCCACCCATTGCTTCCGCGTGATTAAGGATCTCAAATCCCAACAGTAGTATCAGAGCCATCATATCGATTTCTCCGCTTTTGTGAATATATATTTTTTTGATCTTATTTTATGATTAGATTCCGACAATTTATTTTTGTTTAATCTTATACTCGTTGCCAATATAAAAAGGTGAAAAGGGTGATAGAGGAAAAAAATTAAAAAATAAAAATAAAAATAAAAATAATCTGGTACCCAAGCGATGTCGGTAGGAGTTAATTCGTAGTCGTGATATCGTCGAATGACCGACTTAGTCGGCCACCGACCATCATTTGTCATTCTTTGGGTAAGGTTTCCTCTTCCCCGTCTCTTCTTTCTTGTGTGTTAGGGTTTCCTAGTGCATGATTTCTGAATAATGGACTTGCCGGGTCTGGGTCCATGCCGGTTATAGATAGGTTCGGCTCAATACTGGATCGGGTTCTTGATCGGGTCTAGACCTTTTTGGGTTGGCTCCATTCGGGTAGCTATTAGGTCAATCTAGATGGGACTTATTCAATGCTGAACCGAGTCTAGATCGGGTCTGGACTGTTTTGGGTCGGGTTCATTCGAGTAGCTATTGGGCCAGATTTAGATAGGTCTTGGTTTAATACTGGACCGAGTCTAGATCAGGTTTGAGCCTATTTTTGGGCGAGCGGGTTAGATTTAATCGGGTTTGATCCGGGTCCGAACCATGTCCGTTAATTTGCTTAATGCAAAGATATAAATGTAAAATATTTTTGGAGGTGGAGGGATTTGAAACCCCAACCTCTTCTTCAAATTAAACTACTCTAAACCAACTATGCTAACAATAATTTGTTGCAATATGTTTCAATATAAAAATATATATATTGAACATTTATAACCTTTTTTTGGACTGTTTTGAAGTTTTTTTTTAACATTAATCTTTTTCTATTTTATAAAATATGAGCCGTTAGATAGTATGTTCTCTTGCTGAAATATCTTCTGATAAAATATCACATATTTTATTTATTCGAATGGTCCAATCTGATTGGTCAAACGTGCGCACTAGCGCAATTTTCAAAACTGTAAAAGTTTGACTACGTCTTTATTTTGGCAATAACTTTTTCATTATTTATCAAATTTAGGCCCATAAGTAGTGGATTTTGAACTACTCGATGAGATCTACAGATTGAACCAGTCGAATTTCTTTTTTGAAGTTTTGATCCACTCAGAAATTTATGAATATAATTCATAATATTTAATTATGATATTTAATTATCGTCAGCCCCAATGATTAAAATTTTAATTTTAATTTTAATTTGATTATTCTATTATGAGATGTGAATGAGTGATCATTTACAGTTGATTGGTTGTGGGTTATGCACATCATTGTGTTATCGAGTATGATATGCATCCTAGGATATTTTATTAATTAATCAAATTGTATTAAATCGAGTCCATATATTTTTTTAATTTCTTTATTTTATAAATTGGTGAATACATTAATACGAACTTGCACCCTTATGGAGATGTACCTATGGCGCAAACGATCAAAATGCGAGATGGAGCTCTTAGGAGATGCGTGCCAATTGACGTGAAGGAGAAGTTCCATCAGTTTCATAGGGTGTTGCATTCATATGATGACTCAAGTTGTAATAAATAGTTTTAATTAGGGAATAATAGTTTTAGGGCTTAAACTATATATCCACTGAGAACTATTCATGAGCTCAAGTCATTTCAAGATTACTCGATAACGTAACTTTGTGTTCGTGAATATTTTATCTTATTATTTCTGTGAGATGTAATTGGTTGAATGATTGACTCGTTTACCTTGATAATCTTTGATGATCCAATTGAGGTTATCTTACGTAATTCACCCATCATATATTTGGATACATACTTAGATGAGTAGGTCATTTTTGTCATTGAGACTATTAATGGTGATATACTCAACAGTTATGTGATTAATCTTAATTATTTTTACAATACCCAATCAGGTATATGATACTTTCAGACCGATCTAATAGCTGCTAAAGTCATCTCAACATTGAGAAATCTCTTTGACATTTTAGAGAATATTGATGGAGATTATGCATAAAATGTAATATTATTGTCTAATAATTAACACCTTTTTTTTTTAAATAGTTGTAAAAATAGGTGCCAAATCCCTATTTGCTGACTTGATTAAGACTGAGAGGTTAGATGACAATAATTACGATGATTGGTCTCATTTGATGAGAATCCTCCTAGATAAGAAGGATATCCAATATGTCATAGAAGAAATCATGGATGAGCCCAATGAGGATGTACCCATTGTGGCTATGAAAGTTACAGATGAGAAATACCAAAAATGGCTGAAATGTAATTGCACAGTCCGGAACCTTATCCTTCTGAGTCTTCACAAAGAACTCCTTCATACATATGAGTCTTATCCTACCGCGAAAGAGTTAATGAGACGCTCTTTACGAGGCGTATGTTAAAAAAATTTGACGCAAGGATTCATGCTATGAAAATGGAGTTTCAAGTATATTGTATGCCTCAAGAGTGTACGAGATTAAAGACTACATTCGTAAGATGAATCAGATGATAGCAGACCTTAGGAGTGAGGGGAGTAACTTGAGTGAAAATTAGAAAATCAATACCATGTTAGGCTCCTTACCCTCCTCTTGGGATCTTATGAAGAAAATTCTCAACCACAATGAGTCTATCAAAACCTTCAGAGATTTATGTCGTCACCTGAAGCACATGATAGAAATGAATATAATTCTACCAAAAACTCCTCTTATCCATTACACCGAGGAACGAAAATGCAAAGCTCCCACTGATAAATTCTGAAAGAATAAGAAACCAAGAAAGGATAAGAAGAAAGGTGACACCGGTCCACCTCCATCTACTAAAATAAAATCACAGAATCGTCATTACCGCAAGAAAAAGTCTCGTGATCAGATCAAATATTTCGTTTGCCGTGAGGCCGGCCATTATGCCAGAGAGTGCAAGATGAAGAAAGATGTTGCAAAGACTCTGGAGCAACCAAACACATCGCGAGGGATAGCGTAGAATTTTCTTACTTCCATGTCATTGTTGTTGGTAGCTACAAAGTCTATATGAGAAGTAACTTGTCCAAAGACATCCTCGGAGTTGGTGCATACCACATTCAAACGCGTATTGGACAAACGTTGATTCTTCAGGACACTTTGGTAGTTTCATATATGTCATGTGGTGCACATGTCCTGATATCTGTTATGCGGTTGGATTGGTCAGTCGTTACTAGAATAATCCAGGCTAATTACATTGGCATGCTGTCAAACGGATCTTTTGATATCTTAGAGGCACTAAAGATTTGATGTTAATTCAGTATAACTCAGAATTCTAGGCCCTTGGGATGGGGTAGAATTTCGATCTCTTAGAGGCACTAAGAAATCAAAGCACATCGAAGTCAAGTATCATTACATCAGAAATCTTGTCAGGGACAAGCAGGTCATACTCCATTAAATTCCTTCCAGAGAAATGTTGGTAGATCCTATGACAAAATCTATTGCGAGAGATGTCTATGAGATACATGTTAGGCATATGGGTTTATATAGACTTTGAGTAAGTAGACTCAAAGTTGTGCAAGTGTTAGTGGGAGTTATGGTTCTATTACTATTTCATATTTTTTCTTTATACATGGTTGTTGTTTATTGGACATGGACATTATTTTATGATTATGTTTTATTTTTATATTATGTTTTAATTGTTTATGCGTAATATGGATAATTTATTATCTTTATCAGTATTTATATATATTCTTATGTTGATCATTGTGTGATTACGCGAGTAGGTGCGATCACCTCCACGTAGAAAAAATGATTTTTCGTCAGCAGGCTACTTGCCCACTCGCACAGGCTAATTGTAAGTCTGGAGTAACAGAAAGCGATAGGTTACACGAATAGGTGATAACCACCTCCAAACGACTTCATACGGGAGTAGCACCTATTAAACACCATTGCACATGGGTGTGAGCTGCATTTGGGGATGAAACCTAGAGTCTAATGACGCATTCACTAGTATGATCTAGTGATGATGTTATGGCCTTAATGAGAACCAGGCTAGTATTACTAATAGATGTCAGTTAATCTGCATATTGTAGAACTGACAAGCACTGATTGAGTTCAGTTTGTCTACTTTACGGCGTGGATGAACGACCACGTGTTCAGAGCATCGAGTGCTCCTAGACTTCCTTACCTACTGTTGCCTGATTCGATCTGATCAGTGCATAGTGCGAGCTGTCAGTCTCATAAGTGACTCTCGTGCCTTTAGCTACCCACCTTTATGTATATGAGGATTAGATTGGGTGTCGCTATTTTAGTGTATAATGACGATGATTGTGACTAATATGATCGGGTGCATGTACTACTAGGAAAGCGGCTTAGTCGAATTCTGAACTACTTAGTTGCATGGGAAAGTTCTTTGACATAAACACCAAGCTCCTAGGGCCAATGATACATACTTGTAAGATTTATCTGCCAGCATCATAAATAACAAAAGATTTAAACGACAGTTTTTTTTGAAAATGTATGTATTTATTAAATATTTTATTTTCAAAATGGATTCGAAAAAACTGTTTTAAAATTATTTTGATAAGTTAAATAAGTGCGTATAGTATGAAATTGCAATTTTAGATCGAAAGTCTTATATTTCGGTGTGATCATGCAAACTAGGGCAGGCATAGGAAAGCTTGGGTGATAGCGCACTAGAAAGATAGCAACTTAGTGTGCGCACACCTGTGTGAGAGATATGCGATCTCAACTAGTCCCACTCCACAGGTCCTTTATTTTGTAAGGACTATTACGATTCTATTTTTGGGTTCTAAATAACTTGTTAATCATGGCACTACTCCCTACGGGGTTGAGTGGGAGATGTAGGTTTGAGTGGCTGAGATGTCACTTGTACAACCTCTAGGGTGTGCGTGATATACACCGTATAACAGCCATATTAATGTTACCTATTAGTATATGGCTTTAGAGATTATAACTGACTGATGTGAAAATCTTCTTTCTCTCAAATTCTCCTTTCTTCTCTAAGCCTAAACCTTAGAGTTGTGATTATCCTTTTACGGTGCCATCAATCACCGTCGGATCCATGTGACGTGTAGATAACGCCGTCTTCTCTCGTAATTAACGGCTCGGATCAACGAGCATTAAATTATCTCGGCTTTTCTTGAAGTGTGTAGAATCGATTGCAATCCATCCATTGCTTCCCCATGATTAGGGATCTCAAATCCCAACAATTATAAGGGAAAAAAAAGTAAAAAAAAATAAATTCAAAATTATATATAATATATTTTAGCATATAAAAGTATTATATACTATTAATAAAGCCGAACTATACTAGCTCAGCTCTAACTCAACTCTTTAAATAAAAAGCTCTGTTCTAGCTCTCGAGCCGAGCTTAAGAGAGCAAAGGCTGTCATTTTTGTGTCGTCGAGCTAGCTTGGCTCTGTTGCGGCCCTATCTATACCCAAATATGATTAGTAAGCTAGATTTCGCAATAATCCCAACTCAACTGCCGATTTATATGCCTCATCATATCGACTAGGCATATCGAATCAGACCGGCAACCATCAGGTATATATCGTCAGCCGAAATCTAAAAACTTGTTATGATCATTTGATCGCAATCTCATATAGGACTGATCAATCTCACTTAAGAAAATGCACACGTAGTAATTGACCTAAAATAATATTTTACATTATGGAATTAAAGAAACAAAAAAGATATTTTCTGAGAGGTTTTAGTCACGTCCAATCAATTTGTTTTGCTAAGAGGTTAGGTGCAATTGGTTGACCCTAAATTTGTTCAACTTATTTTAGAACCATTGGATGTACGAGATCCAATATAAATGTCACTTTACCGAAGCTAAAGTCAAGATTCTCTTGCATCTGATGGTTTCAATTTTAAATTAGTTGTTAGTACAAATGAGATGATACGATTCTCGATGGTATTACAGATTTTTATGAAAAATAAATAAATAAATGGTAGAAATAAATAAGAAAACGACTTCGAGGGTGGTGGACCTCTTTGAGATTCGTGGAGCAATTCAAATTCTAGACAAATAATTCATTCCTTTCTAATTTGATTACATGTGAAAATATTTATAATTCTTTTCATACAATTCAAATGTAAATATTTGAAATTCAAAACCATATTTAAAATAGAAACTATCTTTCCTCGTCTAGTGATTTATGAAAATAATTAAACAAAGGAATTACTTGATGTACATCATTTACACTATAGTTGTGTGTAAGGTATCAAATATACGCCGATACCGATATATATCGGTTTTTTAGCAAACCGATGCGTATTGGCGCAGATGCGTATCAGTATCCAACTTGGTATCGTTATTGGTATCGGCTGATACATATCCAGTATCGGACGATACCTATATATATATATATATAGAGAGAGAGAGAGAGAGAGAGAGAGGCAGGCCTTGGAGAATGCGCCCGGGCGTAGAGATATCTCTGCGTCTATTGATATGGGAGGGACACGTAGCGCCTTTTTGTGAAGTGATGGGTGGCATGGGGCTCACCACTTTACTAACTAGGGTTAAACTTTTAAAATATTTTAAATGTTATATTCTCTTTCAGCCGTCATTCTTGACTTTTTTAGAAGTCACTTTCTTTTCTCTCTCTTCTTTTCCTTTTTCCAATAACGTGTTAGACTTACTTTTTCAGATATATTTTACTCAAAAAATGTGGGCACCTGATAGCGAAATGCTAGCACCTCGATAGCGAAGCGCAGACACCTCGAGAGAGAAGCATTGGCACCGCCGAGGCGCCAACACCTCGATATTGAAGCGTCGACACCCTATTTTTTTTGTAGGTAGAGCCGCGACGGCGGTTTCTCTCGTGTCTTCTTCTGAGAGGTGTTGAGTTAAATATACCTGAAAAAGTAAGTCTGACAATTTCTTGGAAAAAGGAGAGAAAAGAGTCTTCTAAAAAAGCGAAGAATGATTGTTGAAAGAGAATATAACTTTTAAATTATTTTAGAGTTTAACCCTAGACTTTTCTCTCTTCTCCATGTTTTCAAGAAAGTGTCAGACTTACTTTTTAAGTATATTTTAATTAAAAAATGTGCGCGCACGGTAGCGAAGCACTAGCACCTCGGAAGCGAAGCACCAACACCTTGGTAGAGAAGCGCTGACACCTTGGGGAGAGAGGCGTTGATGTTTCATATCGTCGTTGGATGGAGCGGTTGATATCTCTAAAAGATCTGAGTTGTCCAAAATGTAACTGTTGGTCCAACAATTATATTGAAAAGACACTTGAGATTTATAAAAGGAGATCTCTCGACACAGATTTAGACACTCTGAAATCCATCGAATTTCCTTGCATACAAATTTGTGAATTCTTTTGCTCTCTTCTTTTAGTTGGTACTTCATTAGACTGAGTTTTCTTGAGTGATCCTCTGTTGTTTCAAAGTATCGGATCACATCTAAGAGATTGGGCTCATTGTATCCTGAAACCATCTTGCTAGAACCCTTTTGCAAACTTGAGGATTTACTTGAGTAGGGAGTGAATAACATTTTAAAGTTAGTGACTATGTGCCTCGAGTCTAATTTCTCTTACCCATTTATCATTTTCGGATTTTTGATCGTAAAATTTTCTAACACTATTAATAACAAATCCCACTCCATTAGCTATTAATAAAATATGATTAAATCTCTCTCTCTCTCATTTTCTCTCTCTATTTCTCTCTCTCCACTTGCCATATATTTTTAATGTATATTAAAATAGAAATAGAGAATATTATTTTAAAGGAGTAGCTAAAATAGCTATCCTTACTGGAAACTTTTTTAAAAAGGCAATAGCTAAAATAGAGAGCGGGCTTAAAAGGGTGTTTTAACTATTCAAATTTAGCTATCCTTGCCGGAGATACTCTAAGGGCCTATTTGGATATGGGGAAAACATAGGAATACTTCGATTCAAATTTTATTCTTCGTAGTTTTCCGCTGTTTGGAAGCAACTTAGGGGTTGGAATACAAAATACAATTTTTCTGCTCATTTCAAAGTGAAGAGTTCAAGGGTACCCCTCGGCATTTCAATTTGTCGAGGCCTCGGAAAGATAAGAGGAGTGGAGAAGAAAAAGATAAGGGTACGGCTCTTCTCACCAGTTTATTAGTAATACCACACAATGTTTTCATGAACGAAAACCATTGAATGATTTGAATCAGGCGATAGAGATTGTTTTTTGTTCCAATCTTTCTCATGATAGATTTTAAGATGATGGCGCTCCTATCAGACGGTCAGATTGTGATTCTATATGGCACACATCGCCAAAAGTGACCTAGATCATGAGCAAAGGAGTTGACCTTCGCTTTTAGGGATATCCACCATTGGAATTAACATCTGACCGACTGATATGCGTGCCATGATCTTAAGATTTATCATGGGGAAGATTGGGGTGAAAAATGATATTCATTGTCTAATTTAAACTAGTCAACGACTTAAGCACATGAAATTCGGGTTGAGAAGAAAGAATCTTAGGTTGTCAATGAAGATACCCTTCTATACATCCTTTTACATATTTGACATTATCGCATCTCACTCCTCTAGGTAATAGGGGTACCTATATTTACAACTCAAGATTCTTTCTTTACAACTCGGGTCTTATGTGTCTAAACTATTGACTTCTTTAAATCAGAAGATAGAGATTCTTTTTCGCCCAATCTTCGACACACTAGATCTCTAGATCGTGGGCTTACCATCAGACGGTTAGATTTTGATCCAAACACATAGGATTTGGTTAGTCTTACATTTTCTCGGATATGTATCGAAACACAGAGTTTTCTTATAATTTCCTGCAAATGTATCCAAACACAGGATTTGAGTAATCCTGCATTTTCTTTGCTAGCAATGGGATTATTCAAACAACAAAAATAAAGGGAAACAAAGAAATCCCATGGTTTCCTATAACTTAGGTATCAATGAGAAAATGTAGGAATATTAATTTACTTTGCCACATTTCTTGTATTTTTATCCAAACAGGCGGTGACATGGATTTCTTTGAGTTTTTTGTAAAAAATAAAATGAAAATTCTTATTTTATCTCTTTTAACCAATTCCTTTAACTTCTCTCCCAATTTTTTTTTACAACCTAAGATTCTTTGTGCCGAATTGATACTTCCACTACTCAAAAAGGTAGACTACCTTGATGCATATGATGAAAATAATTTTTCATCCCAATCTTTCCCAAAATAATCTTAAGATCATAGCCCAAGTGTCAGAAGGTCATATGTTGGTTCTGCATGGAACACATCCCCAAAAGTTGTACAAGATCCTTCCTCATGATACACCACGATCATGGATGTGTTCCACATATAATCAACAATTAACTATCGGATAAGTAGGCCATTATCTCAAGATCCATTGGGTATAAATATTGTGGCTAAAAACAATCTCCATCTGATTCAAAGCAGTCAACATTGTTAACCATGAAACTTCAGCTGCAAATACATCTACCTTACAAAATGTAACTACTCCCATGTCTATCTCCCTCACCTATCTCCTTAAACTTCTCTCTTTCTCTCTACTTTAAAACTCTCTCTCTCTCACCCACTGAGGAAATCATGTTTCATCCCATGCGATTGATCAGAGACCATCAAGGCGGTCAGATTAAATTCGATTTTATAGTAGTTTATTTACACTTCATGATTCTTTCTTCCCCACCTGAGTATCGCATAAACCCTTGACTACTTTGAATCAGATGGTGAAGATCATTTCTACCGATTTTTTCACATTATGAATTTTGAGATCATCGCTCGACTATCATATGATCATATTTTTTATTACATTTGGCACACATTCTGAAAAGTGATTTTGAGATCATCACCACGATCATGTTCCCTTTTTGGGATCTTGCCATGTTGAATGATGATTGTCTGATGGTAACCCAACAACTAAATATTTATTGCGCGAGAGATTGGGACGAAAAAATAATCTCTACCATCTGATTTAAAGCAGTCAACGAATTTACCACTTAAAACTCTGGATGAGAAAAAAAATCTCAAAATATTTATTTATTATATTTATCAACATATTTATATTACTATATCACTAATTTGAAAATATTTATATGGTATATAATTTTATGTCTTTTATAATAGTGGTATATAACTTTTATTTTTATAATAGTGGTGTTGGATCTTATTGTCGCATTCTACTCCAAAAAATCATGTAGATCTCCCATAGAAAAATTGTGTGCCAAGATGGGTGAATCTTTCCTTAGTTAACAAGGCTATCAATTCGTGTTTCGAAATGATTTATCGATGCCTTCAAGCAATGTCTACAATGAGCTTTAGGTTTGTCCACAACTAGCTGCAACTTTATTCTGTATCTGTGTCCACAACGAGCTGTAAGTTTGACCATAGCTAGCTATTATTCCCACAATGAGTTGTTGTGATATTCACAGCGAGCTTGCTGTTACTTTAATCACAATGTTGTGGTTCCTCGAGATTAAGCTTCACATCACTCTTGTTCTTTTGCAAAAAAGGGACTTTTTGGACATTTACTGGAACTGTCCTCTTGGGTAGTTTTAGGGTTTTGAATAAAAGGTTTTTGAAAAAGGAACTGAGCTAAGCAAGTTGATTATTCTTCTTCTTCCTTGGGTGTTGGAGTGTTGTCCTAAAACTTCTTTTTCCTCCTTTTGAAACTTAGTAAATCTAAAAATTATTTTATTCAAAAGGTTTCTTTTCTCCTTCCTTTTCTTCTTGTTAATTTGCCCAAGTAAGTTGAGTGTTTTGTGCCCTAAGGATTAGGGGGTGTGGTTGATAGCCATGTGGATCTCTAGATGGATTATTGTGCATTCATCAATAATAGAGCAGAGCATTCAAATCTAAAAGCTATGAAGACGACCTACAATGGGAAGTTGGATTACATGGGGATTTGATGGGGCATGTGCATTTGCTCGGTATATCATTCGAAGCTCCGTGTAATTATTTAATTTCATAGTGAATTTGGCTTGTGGACTTCGGTCTCGTGATTTTTTTCAGTGATTGGGTTTTCACGTAAATATTGCGTTGTGGTGATTGTTGATATGTGTGTAATCTTTAGATTAAACTAGAATTAATTGAATAACCAATCAATTCCATTGATTAAAGGAATTTTCAATTAATATCAAAGAAAGGTTCGCTCAGATTTAATTCTTTTTGAATTAAGCATTTATGGCTTATTCGAAAATTTTTGATTTACCTAGAGAGGACATTTCCACAACACGGCCTCCTCTGTTTGATGGTGACAATTATCCTTATTGGAAGGCTAGAATGAGAGCCTTTTTTATATCAATGGACCTCATGGTTTGGGCTGCTCTAGACAGTGGTTGGTCGCCACCTCAAGAGATGGTTCATTTAGATAGGATCGAGCGAATATCCATGAAACCCACTAACCATTACAATAGTGAAGAAAAACGGGCTGCCAACGCTAACTCTAAAGCATTGTATACCATTTTTGGTGTTGTAACAGCTTCTGAGTTTTGTAGGATTTGTAATTGCGAAGTGGCTAGGGATGCCTGGAAGGTCTTAGAGACCACTTTTAAAGGGACTCCACAAGTGAAGATCAACAAATTGCAAATGCTAACGCAATTTGAAAATCTTCGGATGGATGATGATGAGAAGTTTACGAATTTCTATGATAAGCTCAATGATGTTGTCAATTATTCCTTCTACCTTGGAGAGGAGATACCACCTTATAAAATTGTCAGGAAGATTCTAAGATCTTTGCCTGAAAGGTTTAGACGAAAGGTGACGGTCATCTCATAAAACAAGGACATTGACTGGATCAACATAGATGATTTAGTGGGATCCCTTCAAACCTATGAATCTTATATTTAGAAAAGACAAAAACATAAAAGTGTTGCTTTTCGTTCTTCTAAGAAAATGGATGGTGATGAGGTCTATGAAAGTGATGATGGAGAGGACATTGCCTCATTTGTAAAAAAATAAAAGAAAATATTCAGAAATAGAAAAAGTTCGGGCAAGTCTTATGAGAAATCAAAGGTTTTCATTAAAAAATCTCATAAGGAATCATCAAAGGAAACCCAATGTTTCAAGTGTCACGGCTAAGGGAACTTTGCTTATGACAGTCTCAACAAGAAGAAAAATATTGTTAAATCTAAAGTCATGGCCGCCGCAAAAGAAGAGGAGACTAGTGAAGAGAGTTCCTCCGATGAGTAAAATGTATCTCAACATGTTCGTGCTTTTCCTGCTTCCATTCGTGAGGAGACTCAAGTAATCCATTCACTATTTCGGATGAAGAGGAGGATGAGTTGGACTTGTGAAAAATGTTGAATATAATATTTTGATTGAAAATATTTATAGTTTGGAAGATGGTGTCAAAAGTCTAAGGGATAAAATTAAGTTTTTAGAATTTGAAGGAGCTGAGTATTGCTCTAAATAAAACCATCTTTGCATTGAAAATGAAAGCCTCAAGAAGGAGCTTTTAGATGAAAGGCTCACCCTATAAAATTTGAAAAATGCTAGGGTAGATACTTAAAGGGCTTGGGATGTTAGGAGAGGTTGGAATGGTAAAACCAGATCGGGCTTTACTGATGTCAAATACTCTGCTTCAGTGAACAAAGGAAAAGAAAACTTGAAATATGTTCCCAAACTCCCTAACACTAGGAACAATAAAGATTCATTCAATCTACCTCTTCTCTTAATGACCCCCTCATATCCTCAAATGGCTAGTGGCAAAAAGGGCCTAATTTATTTCTATTGTGATAGAAAAGGACACATAAATCTCACATGTCCTGTAAGAAAAGTAGACCTTCATAGCCAAAAGTATGACAAGATAGTTATTTATCGATTGACACCTCTTGATAATTTAATGGAGTGGAAATGGATGAGGAAAAAGATTTGAGAAATATTTTATTTTTGAGTTAGTTCCTTATTTTTCTGTAGATTCTTCTCGTGTGGATATTTTCATTTTTTTTTCTTGTCCCTATCTTTTTGTTGCTCTTTTAAGATCTTTAAATTTTGAATTTCTATTATGATATAATTGATTGGTATGATGCATCTATTGAGTTAATTATCATAAATTCAGTTTGTACTCTTGTTGTTGTTCATTGGCTATTGATGTTTTAGATTTACTCTTTATTTCTGATTACCAGCTCTGTATTAATTGTTCCATGAAATCTTTGCTCTCTCATCTTTTAATTTTGTTCAGTTCATCTTTTGATGTATACTAAGAGTGACTCATAAATTCTATAGTATCTCATGTGGTTATGTGAAACTTTCCTTACTACGGCAGTGGTCATAATAGGCGCTAAATTAGTATAAGTTAGCGTATTACTCCGTAAAGTATGTAAAATAGATTTCATTAGTTAGGACGATTTTTTTTTAAAAAAGAGAGAGAGAGAAAAAAAAAAAAATGATATGTCTTAGGAATCATATGATCTATCCAGAGAGTTTGTCTTTCTTCACTACAAGCTACTTAGACGGCCTTGCTGAGCGTCTTACCCACATACACACTGTGTCTACAAGCGTATTACAATTGTAAGAGAGGCAATGGCATCATGTATGACATGATTGAAAAGTGTCTTGTAAACCACCTCTAAGCAATGCTTCAGATAGATGTGTCACTCTTAGTATTTGTGTACATGGTTTGAACTTACAATCTTAGGATGAAATTTAATTTTTTATGTGAAATATTTAAGTTTGTTATTAAAATCATGAATAAATCTGTAGTTCTATTACATTTAGCAGTTCTGCATTGAATGTTTGATTGGATGTTTGTCTTTCATGATTGTTGATTTGGTTTATGCATCATCTCATTATGAGTATCAACAATTGATTTTTAAATTTTTTGTTCTTTTTGAGCTCCGCCCTTATTTAAAAAAAAAAAAAATTTTGCTTGACTGCTCTCTATTTTGTTATACACAATGAGCAATGGTATACCCACAGCTAGGTGCGATTGGGCATTAATTTTTTTTGTTTTTTCGCTGTTTCGTTAGCCACAATGAGTTGTGGCTTTCCACAATGTGTTGTGGCTGAGATTTCATTTTTTGTTGAGGCTTTGTTGTGTTTGGTACAACTAGCTGTTGTGCCCTGACCGCTAGCTGTGGTGCTTCTGCTCTCTCTATTTAGTACACACAACTAATTGTTGCGGTGTGACAGCTAGCTGTGACTATGAATTTTTTCACTTATGTTTTCTATGCTCTATGGTTTCTGTCCACAGTTAGCTACTTTGTTTTGACAGCTACCTATCGCTGGAAAGCTTTTTTTCATGACAGCTAACCATAGCGAGCTGTGGATAAGATATTCGTTTCAATTTTGTCTTGCGTTCACAGCTAGCTGATGTGAAATGATAGCTACCTATGGATATTTTTTCCTGTTCTTAGTCTTGCTAGCTGTCAGGCTGTTGTGTCCTGATAGCTAATTGTGGAGTTCTGTTCTTGTTCTCTGTTGGCATAAATAGCTAACTGTTGTGTCTTGACAGCTAGCTATGAGTTTTTTATTCTTGACTCTGTATGTATACACAACTAGCTGAGGTGTTGGGACAACTAATTATGGTAGGAGATTTTTGCTTGCAGTTTGTATACACAGCTAGTTGGAGTGTTTTGAAAGCTAGCAGTGACTGGAGAAATTTGTCTCCATTTGTATACACAGCTAGCTGCGGTGTTGGGATAGCTAGATGTGGCTGTGGATTTGTTTTTTCACAGCGAACTGTGATAATATTACAACAAGCTGGGAGTTCTTCTCAATAACTATTGTTGGTTGCTATTCTTGGAATGCAAGTTGTGCACAGCTTGACAGCGAGCTGTGAGCTAGATAACAGCTAGTCGTGACCGCGGATTAAAGGTTCTGATTCGAATTTTGTTCCGTCTTTTCTACGGGATTGGTTAATTGTGGGGCCTTAATCTTTTCTTTTTTGTATCATTGTCTCCTATATTATGATATGGTCACTTTAGTTGTGCTTGCTTCTAATTTTTTTTTTTTTGCATCCCTTTATCACTTTTTGACAAAAACGAGGAGAAAATGTTTAATGTTTGATTTGGTTATTATATTATTGTTGTTTCTTGACGTATGTCTTTGGTATGTCTGTTTTATAGGTGGATTAATCAAGACCCATCTTGGCGTAGGATAGACATAGATCTAGGGGGAGATCAAGTGTCCATGTATTTTTCTATTTTCTTCTTCACGTAGATCAATGTATAGGATTAGTGGGACTGTCTTGATATAATTGAATTTTATTTGATGTAAACATTATTTTTTATCGTAGAATGTGACAAAGGGGAGATTGTTAGATCTTGTTGTCGCATTCTACTCCAAAAAATTGTGTAGATCTCCCTTAGGAAAATTGTGTGCCAAGATGGATGAATCTTGCCTCAGTTAACAAGGCTATCAATTGCTATGTGTTTCAAAATGATTTATCGATGCCTTGAAGTGATGTCCATAGCAAGTTGTGAGTTTGTTCACAACTAGCTGCAACTCTATTTTGTATGTATCCGCAATGAGTTGTGATTTTGACCACAGTTAGTTGTGGTTCCTCGAGACAGAGCCTTACAACAGTCTTGTTCTTTTGACAAAAAGGGGCTTTTTAGACATTTACTTGAACTGTCCTCTTGGGTAGTTTTAAGGTTTTGAATAAAAGGTTTTTGTGAAAGTGTTGATGTGATATTTTAATGTATGTTTTACTCGCAAGTGCACGAATCGGTTTGTATATAGTGGGTGCAGAGTACGAGATCGTTCCCACGAGGACTAATTTTGAAATATCTAAAAGAGACCAACAAATTCTAAAAATCTATGAAAATCTAATAGTATTCTACTAATTTTATGATTTGAATGGTTGATAGGATGGTGATTAATGACTACCAAAAATAAAACGTAATTGATTATTCACAAATAAAAAATAAAGATAATGATAAAGATGAAGATACTAAATCCTCCCATCTTTGATCCGTTCTTCCCATAATATAAATCTAGGGGTTAAATTATGTGATGAAATATGAGTAACAAAATCTCTTTATGGAAGATCTATGGTCAACACCCTAATAGGTTCCATGTTGCATCCCCGCAAATCAGGACTTAGATAATTTTCATATATAGATGCAGGATCAAGTGTACGCTAGACACACATGATCTCGTGTTCAAATAAAATCATCCCTAAAGTGGGTGAAAATTCCAACAAGAATACCACTTACAAATCAAATCAAGGGCATGGCTCGGCACTTTATTGATTAGGGATATTTAAGATAAAATTACCATTACGAACCAAGATCCAGGGCATGGCTCGGCACACTCGATCCTGAACATAATCATAATTAAATCCACACAAAAACACAAAGACCATAACAATGATAGGATAAAATTACATCCGCAGATCCGAGATCCCGGGCATGGCTAAACACGCGATCCGGTTAGTGATGGGATTTCATCCATTCATGATAAGCACAATAACCATAAATTAAAATCTCATATTTTAATCCCTAATTTATATTATTAAAAGCACATCCCTGATGGGAATCATTAGATCCCCATCTCTATAAATTTAGCCACACATATTGTAATGAATTGACATAAATAAATAACGACGGGAAAATAACATTAATTAAAATTACCTCAAACTTCAAAATAAATTACGTTGATCCACACGGATGATAAACTTCAGAAACGAAATAAATGCAGGAATAAACTTTGAATGTAAATTATAAACCCAAGAAATGAGTACCAAAATTAAAGGAACAAAGCTCTCAAAAAGAAATAATAAAACTTCCTATTTCCGTGTCTAACTATGAAAAACAATGGCTAAAAATTAAGAACACTAAAAACTAAAACTCTCTAATAAAACTCTAATTCTAATCTCCAATTTACTACCTCTAACTAATTCCCTTTTTCTGAAGTGTTTGAGTCCCTTTAAATAGACCCGTCGCCTAAAAGTCCCAAAAATAGGTTTTCGTGTCAATTTCGTGTCAAACTTAAACTCGCTCGATTAATCGACCCCGAAATCCGTGAAATTCAGACTTCTTCTTGGTTCAGACACTGCTTCGGTATTTTGGCCATAACTTTCTATCCCGAACTCGGATTGAGACGATTCTTACGCCGTTGGAAAGCTGACGAAAAGATCTACAACTTTCATGTTTTGACAATTTCGTAATTCGACCGTCTTGAAGGTCCAAATTTAGCCGCAAGTCGTACCAAGTTCTTGATTACCCGAAATTGCAGTGTTTTTGCATTATATTCAGAATTCTTGCACTGTTTTCTATACTTGGCTCATATTTACCTGAAACACTTCAAATCTAATAAATCTTATCAGATAGCCTTCATCGGACAGCTAAATATAGGTATTTAGGGGTGAAATATTCTCATTTTTCAGTACTCATCATACCCCCAAACCTACACTTTGCTAGTCCTCGAGCAAAGCAAACTAAAGAAAATAAATGCCACTTTCGTAGGGAACACGATTGCACTTAGCATGTGCAACAAGCCTTTAAACCCCTAGGTGATCCTAGTGGAGGAGTTGTGTCTCCTGAGGGTTTACAGTGAAGTTACCCACAAACTTCAATACATTTTTGAAATCATCGATAAAATTGAGTTTTCAAAACATGATTTTGATAACATATATACCATTCAAAAACAAAAATCATTAATCAATTCAACATGCGAATTCTCAATTTTAAATAACAATATTATACTAATCATACTAATATCCATTCAAATTAGTCTAATGCTCAAATCGTTAGATAGCTCATCCATTCATGCCTAAACGTGAAGTGTGTGCATAACCAAACCAAAATTCATTCATCTCAGAACTAGTTCAAACGGAAAACCGTTGGATCTGTTGTTTTGACTCAATCCTCACTTTAGGTATACTCTCAAAATATAAAAACACCGATAGTCGATAAGTTTTCGCACATATGTGAGAGGTCAATACAAAGCAAATAAAAAGGTCTCACATGATAAATGAAACACGATGCAATCAAAGAACAAAAATAAATCTCATAAGAAGATACTCGTATATCCTAAGCATGTCATATCAAGTGTCATAAGTATCACATATTTACTCTCCACAAGGCAGTTACTAACGGATCATGAAGGTCTTTTTAGGGTTGTAATGGGGCTCAGGAAAGGGTAAGAAAGAATTGGAAGTTGGGATTCAAAATTTCTGAGAAATTAGAAAAGAAACACATTTTTGATTTTTTCTATTTCTCTTCTTTTTCTTTTCTACTCTCTCTCAATTTTTTCTATTTTTCTCAACTCACTTTTTCTTTTGAATTTCCTTTTCTTGAAGCACCTCAGATTTTTCATTATTTTTCACACTTTTCTTTTCTTTTCTCTCCTTTTCTTTTATTTTTTTTTTGCCATACACTCTCAAGAACACCACAACTCAAGATCTCTCCACTTACTCTCTTTCCGTTCACTCTCATCCCTCGTTCCTAATTTCTCAGAAATAAGAAGGGTAAAGCTTAATTTTCAGAAATGGTGAAGGGTTAAAGGTTAACGTGGCTTATCAAAGAATGTATAAAGGTAAATTTTCAATAGGCTCAAAGTACTAGAAAGATAAATTTATTTGAGGTGGGGCATTTTAAGCAAACGAAGCCAACGATGGCCTTCAATCATATCCTTAAAAGATAGTAACTTTGCCTATTTGTCTTGAGTAGATATACGACATTCTAACATAATGATATAAATTTGATTTCATGCAAAGTCACAAGTCAAAATGAAGTGTATGAGATTATGCAAAATAAGTCGTATTCAAAGAAAACTCCGAGTTTATATATTCACTCATCAATGACGGGAAATTAGCTCTTAAGCTCACTGGGGTTAGTCTCCACTGAGATCCTAGGATTCAACATTCAAAAGTTCATCGATTTCTAAGTCTTAGCTTGGTATAAGTGTAAAATTCTAGGCATGAATATCAAAATTATCCACAACATATCACATTAAGCTTCATCATCTTAGATACAAGTAATCAAAATATGGCACTAGTATTCTCAAAATTAAATTCACATGCATCATCAACTAAAGTTTGAAAACAATCGTAAAATAATGTGCATGATGACTTCAAAAATAAAAATTTTTATTTTTATTTTTTTTTATTTTTTATTTTTTATTTCAAATAAAACAAATAAATGACGCAAAATAATTAACCATACCCCCAAACCTAAAGATGACAATGTCCTCATTGACTGAAAGAAGTAGCGCACCCCCAAACTCAGATGAAAAAAGTACCTCAACACAAAGATCGTATCAGATTGGAACATTACAAAAAATATATTGAAGGGGATATGGTTACACTATTGAGGGAATTAAAAAATACAACCTAAACTAAACAAAACAAAACAAAAAGGAAAGAAAAAAAACTAATAAATCCTAAAACAAAAATCCTAAACTACACATGAATCCAACTCTGTTAATCATTGGTAGGCGGACCCATCCACCTCGGGTCACTTAAATTGATAATCTTAGGCACAGGGAACAACTTCTCCCAAAGATCAAGGGGAAATTGATGAGACACCGCCGATTGTATGGATGGAGGTGAGGAGGCGAAAGTAGGAGATGAAGCTGGGGGAGACGGTGACGGCATCACATCAATTATCTCGATATCAGTATTGATGCACAGTGTAGGAGATTTGGAGCGATTTACCTTTTTACGAGATGGTTCTCCCCAGTAAGGAACGACCAACGGATCGAGGTCGATGATTTCAACATTATTTGGCACAAAAGGGACCGTCCGATGAGAGCGGCGCTCCCGCTTTTTAGCAGTCTCCTCCATCTTTGATAATCCTCAGTGAGATATAATCGTCGCCATAAGAAAGATTGCGCCTGATTAATGAAGAGTGAGCCTAAGGGTGAATAAAAGGGAAAAAAAAATATAGAGTTGGAGTAGGAGTGGAAAGAGGTGTCCTGCAGAAAAGAAACAATGAAAAGTGTGGCAGTACGTTTTTTTTTTTTTTTTTTTTTTTTTTTTTTTTTTTTTAACAACAAAAAGAGATTAACCACAAATGCAGACTGCATTGAAAAAGAAAACAGTCATTATGACTGTCGATCAATCGACTACAAAATTCGATTAATCGAGGAGGTCGATTAATCGCATACATCGATTAATCGAGGAAGAAAAACAAAAATTTTTTTTTTTTTTTTTTATTTTTTTTTTTTATTATTATTATTATTTTTTTTTAATTATTTTTTTTTTTTAATTTTTTATTTATTTAAAAAAAAAAACGAAATTAATCTACAAGGTGTAAATTCATTCCGAGTCCACCAGGATCCCAAATCTTCATGAAAAATTTTCTAAGCAGGATCAACGATTTATTTAATCGTCTCGGTATTTCACTTTTTAAGGACTTAGTTACACCCTCAGTGCCACCATTATGATCCATTTCTACCCTGACTTGACATTCCCAAAATCACACTTGATTCAAACCCATGAATCTTTTTTTCTGATTCTGTTGATTATCTATGTATTCAACGAATGAATGATGATTGAAATTCCTCTTTCTTCCCTAAACCGAATTCACACTCATCGAAAAAGGTTATGTTTCCCTTATCAGGTGTTGTAAGGGTGACATTTTCTTTCTCTTTCATCTCAATTTGATTCTCAATTCCCTCCTCGACATAAGTATCGTTCCATTCCATTTCCTCTTCTCCTCGCACTTGCACTACCTCAACGTCAAGCATAGTGACCAATTGGTCATCCTCATATTTTTGAACAAAATCAGATGAGTCCTCTTGAAGATGTTCTTTATTCTGATCGGTAACAATGAGGGACTCCTCTATTTCAACTTTCCTTTGTAAGTACTCGATCATCTGACTAACTTGAGATTGTATCCTAGAAATTCTTTGAGTATTGGTGTGCACCAAACCTTTTAAATATTCTAAGGAGTAAGAAGAATTTTGGACTGGTTCATATGAGTTTGTGTCTTGAAAGTATTGAGTTTGCTGTGAAAACTCATAAGAAAATTTGTTGGGATAAGAATTTTGATCATTATCAGACGGATCATATCACACATTAGAGGTTGATTAAAACCCCACATGTCATTAGATTGACTCTGCCAGTCATGAGTGTTCCAAACCGGATTTGGTTGGACTTGTTCAGGGTAATAATTTGAGTTATTCAAGGGACACATAGGTGAAATGTGCATCGTATTTCCACAAATAGCACATGATTCTAGATTGAATCCATGCATTGACATGACTTCTCAAAAAATTTTTTTTTTTTTTTTTTTTTTTTTTTTTTTAATTAAGCAGAAATACTATTTTAATCCTCGAAAATTCCTAAAATTTATTGCCTACCAAAAATTCAGATTTTCTTAATTTAATCCCCGGCAACGGCGCCAAAAACTTGATGTGATATTTTAATGTATGTTTTACTCGCAAGTGCACGAATCGGTTTGTATATAGTGGGTGCAGAGTAGATGGTTGACTAATTTTGAAATATCTAAAAGAGACCAACAAATTCTAAAAATCTATGAAAATCTAATAGTATTCTACTAATTTTATGATTTGAATGGTTGATAGGATGGTGATTAATGACTACCAAAAATAAAACGTAATTGATTATTCACAAATAAAAAAATAAAGATAATGATAAAGATGAAGATACTAAATCCTCCCATCTTTGGTCCGTTCTTCCCATAATATAAATCTAGGGGTTAAATTATGTGATGAAATATGAGTAACAAAATCTCTTTATGGAAGATCTATGGTCAACACCCTAATAGGTTCCATGTTGCATCCCTGCAAATCAGGACTTAGATAATTTTCATATATAGATCAGGATCAAGGGTACGGCTAGACACATCGTGTTCAAATAAAATCATCCCTAAAGTGGGTGAAAATTCCAACAAGAATACCACTTACAAATCAAATCAAGGGCATGGCTCTACACTTTATTGATTAGGGATATTTCAGATAAAATTACCATTACAGAACCAAGATCTAGGGCATGGCTCGGCACACTCGATCCCAGAACATAATCGTAATTAAATCCACACAACGAAAACACAAAGACCATAACAATTATTGGGTAAAATTACCGTCACAGATCTGAGATCCGGGCATAGCTCGGCTGCAGCGATCCGGTTAGTGATGGGGATTTCATCCATTCATGATAACACAATAACCATAAATTAAAATCTCATATTTTAATCCCTAATTTATATTATTAAAAGCACATCCCTGATGGGAATCATTAGATCCCCATCTCTATAAATTTAGTCACACATATTGTAAATAAATGACATAAATAAATAAAGACGGGAAAATAACATTAATTAAAATTACCTCAAACTTCAAAATAAATTACGTTGATCCACACGGATGATAATCTTCAGAAACAAAATAAATGCAGAATAAACTTTGAGCGAAATTATAAACCAAGAAATGAGTCTTGAAAAATTAAAGGAACAAAGCTCTCAAAAGAAATAATAAAACTTCCCTATTTCCGTGTCTAACTATGAAAACAATGGCTAAAATTAAGAACACTAAAACTAAAACTCTAAAAACTCTAATTCTAATCTCCAATTTACTACCTCTAACTAATTCCTTTTTTAAAGTGTTTGAGTCCTTTAAATAGACCCGTCGACCGCCTAAAAGTCCCAAAAATAGGTTTTCTGTGTCAATTTCGTGTCAAACTTAAACTCTGCTCGATTAATCGACCCAAATCCGTGAAATTCAACACTTCTTCTTGGTTCGACACTGCTTCGGTATTTTGGCCATAACTTTCTATCCCGAACTCGGATTGAGACGATTCTTACGCCGTTGGAAAGCTGACGAAAAGATCTACAACTTTCATGTTTTGACAATTTCGTAATTCGACCGTCTTGAAGGTCCAAATTTAGCCGCAAGTCGTACCAAGTTCTTGATTACCCGAAATTGCAGTGTTTTTGCATTATATTCAGAATTCTTGCACTGTTTTCTATACTTGGCTCATATTTACCTGAAACACTTCAAATCTAATAAATCTTATCAGATAGCCTTCATCGGACAGCTAAATATAGGTATTTAGGGGTGAAATATTCTCATTTTTCAGTACTCATCAAGTGTCACGACCCGAAATTCTACCCCATCCCGAGGGCCTAGAATTCTGAGTTATGACCCGCACATATCCCGAATATGCTAAGCGGACATACACCTAATCAGAGTTCTCGCGCAATAATGGTTCCACGGAATCCGTGAAAGCCAACACATAAAGGTGGAAATAAAAGCAGTCATAAATAATGAATAAATGCGATAGAATCAACAAATCTACCAATAAAACATGATTCGAAGTTGGAGACAAATCCGATAAAGGAAATCATAAAATTAATGATAATAATAGGGATCCAATCTACTACCAAGTCTTCAACGATCAATATCTAGCACTCGGATCGAAATCAGCACCGTAGCCCTCCTGGTACTCAACACTCGCGGGATCAATGAAATCAGCGTCAGCCGAATCTGGATGACCGACGTCTACTCCACTAGTGTAATCACCTACAACTGTTAGATTATCGTGGGATGAGTTTACTCAGCCACGTAAACTCAGTGGGATACACCACCAATCCACCCCATACTACTCAGGTGCATTGTAGGTGCATCTTGTGAGTGATAAATATAATATCTCAAAGCAGATAGCAAAAGAATGACAAAATCACATGCATATCGTAAAGCTCATATCATAAATGCGAGACCATAATCTCGACACTCATATCCTAACGTACCTTACCATATCTCATAACATATCATATCATGTCTTATTATCATTCTCGCACATACGCCTGTACATCGCATGAGCATAACTAACATACTCGTGAAATCCTAAACGACCTGTGCCAGAGTCGCTGCTCGAGCTACCATGGGAGGGTCAACATAGTATCATACCACCATATCATAACGCCCTCGTGTCATACTCATACTCCACCATCCAGCCAATGGGGAGACATAATGGCCAAACTCACTCATAACATACTCATACTCATAATCTCTCCCAGAGATCCGTCTTGACTGAAAGACGTTATTGCCCTTACGGTGGCTACGTAAGGAACGACACGTACAGAGACTTAAGTTCTTTATCTTTTGCTGGCCTACACAGCGATGTCTTATTATCGTACTCGTATCATAACTTATCTTATCTCATACTCATATCTTATCATACTCTTATACTTAATCTTATGACAACTATAGTGAGGCAACCTTCCTAATTCACGCTTCCCAAGAAAAAGGTTCCGTAGTAACCTGGATGTACTTCGTGTGACAGCCCATACTATCATAGAGGCGTTGCATCCGTACATGGACGCCAATATTTCGAGTTTCACGTGATCGTAGAAGAAACTTCACCACAGCCAAAGCCTATGGTCGAACCTCATAACTTAACTCATAACTCATACTATCATATTTGAACTCGGGGTGATCGGGTCACAGATATGCCATTCAGATAATGAGGTTACACTGAATTCACACTCACCCGACTCGTCATGGGTCCCATTCCACCATGAGTTGTAAGGCATGTGAATACAGTGTATTTCTCGCTTCGATACCATCTCAGCGAATCACCACGCCCAAGCATAGACATGATCTCATACACTCTCGTACTCATGATCTAACATATCCTAACTCGTATAAATTGATTAAATTACAAATACAAAAGTATCACACATACAGAATGGTTTACACTTAGATTTTGGTTATATTTATATTTATATTTATTTACATACCACACCAATATAATTATAGAATAGAGTTATAAGTATGATTTCAATAATCGTAAAGGTCAGAGTTCGGTTTCATAAAGACATCGAAGTTCTAACACTTTATGTTATCGAAGTGGTCGCGTTGAAGCGATAAAAGCGAGACTTTTATATATTATTATTTATCATTATTAAATGCCCAAATTAAATATTATTATTTTTAAAGTTAAGTACATCACGACCATCGATCGCAAAGTGCAAGTGCACTAAATTTTTTTTTATGTAAAAGTGAAATTTTGGTGTGAATCAGGTCGTCTATTCGGATGAGAATCGATCGATTGAAAAAAATGAAAATCGATAGATCAGATTTAATAAAGTGTAAGTTGTCGTTTGGCTCATGATTGATTGGTTGATTTTAATAGGTCAATCCATCGATAAAAAGGAAACTAATTGGGCTCTGACATGAGATACTACTACTCATATATCTTATAAGATAATTTTATAATATTAAAATAAGGTAGTAACCAAGTACATTTATTTTATATGATAATAAAATATAAGTATATAATATTTATTAATTTTATATTACTATCTAAAATCACTTTCTCTTTAAATATATCATAATATATTGTAAAAGATATTTTAATTAATTTAATACCATCCTATGAAATAAAATCAGATGCGCTGATCTAAATCAGATAGGCCAAAGTCCAACATCGAATGGGTCAAAGTCCAACATCAAATGGGTCACGATCCACGTCAGATGGGTCACGGTCCAACATCAGATGGGTCACGATCCACGTCAGATGGGTCAAGATCCAACATCAGATGGGTCAAAGTCCGACATCAGATGGGTGGCGGACCAACACTAGATGGGTCGCAGTCCAACATCAGATGGGTCACGATCCACGTCAGATGGGTCACAGACCTCCAACATCATAATCCCACGTGGTAACCTAAGTATGAAGTTGTCTAACGCTTAAGTTGCTTATTTAGTGCTAACTCATCCTCTCTATCGACTATATATATATATATATATATATATATATATATATATACATATATTACCTCCCATGAGAGAAAATTCAAACTCCATCGTTGGGCATTATAAGGTGATCCCATGGTAGGCTCTCCAGTTTTAGAGTCAATACTCAATTGAGACCTCATGATATTAATAATAATATTACTTATTAAAATTTGATCACGCTTGCATGATTTATATTATTTGAAAATTATAGCATTGGGAAATAATTATATATGTATATATATTTTTTTGTTTTGATAAGTAACGGCAAGATTTATTGTTGTCTGCTAATATAAATGTAGTCACTTCTTGATTTTTATTGTATAGAGTCTTATGTTAAAATAATCTATGTAATATCTCTTTCCTTAAAACAAGGTCTTAGATACTACATGGGACCTTTTGTAAACGTTGGACTTGGAAATATGTTTAAAATAGGTCATGGGTCTATATATATATATATACAAATGCTTAGTTTCTAGAAAATATAAAATATTATAAAAATTTTAAAGAAATTATAGGTTTAAATCATGGTTGCGTAGATTTTTAGTTTGAACTCAGATTCACGATTTTATAATGTCCATAAAATGTCTTTTACCAGAGGGATGATGGAATAGAGTATTAATCATTTGTGTTATCTTTAATTGTTAAAATAACAAAGTATAAAAAATAATAACATTAACAATTAGGAAAATAATTATGACTAAATTACAAGCAATCACATCTAGGGCAAAATCAATAAGATTAGATTATAAGCAATCACATTAAGGACAAAATAAATAGGACTAGATTATAAGCAATCGCATCTAAGGCAAAATCAATAAGATTAGATTATAAGCAATCACATTTAGGGCAAAATAAATAGGACTAGATTATAAGCAATCACATCTAGGGCAAAATCAATAAGATTAGATTATAAGTAATCATATTTATGCTAACCACTTTACGACTTGTGTCAAATAAAGACAATTTTAAATATAATACCTCTTTAAAAATCAAAATGTGTATTTTCTCAACTAGGTAGGTTCCGGTGTAGAGCACTAACACCATGTAAGGTATAAAACACAATCTAACACCAATAAAAGAAAGTTCAAAAATTCGGGTTGTTACAGAAAGGAACTGAGTTAAGCAAGTTGGTTATTCTTCTTCTTCCTTGGGTGTTGGAGTGTTGCCCTAAAACTTCTTCTTCCTCCTTTGTGCTTTTTTTTTTTTTTGAAAAATCTTCTTCCTCCTTTTGAAACTGAGTGAATCTAAAAGCGGTTTTATTCAAAAGGTTTCTTTTCTCCTTCATTTTCTTGTTAATTTACCGGGGTTGGGTGTTTTGTGTCCTAGGGATTAGGGTGTGTGGTTGATACCCTTGTAGATCTCAAGGTGGATTGTTGTGCGTTCATCAATAATAGAGAAGGGAATAGAGTTGGATTACATGGGGTTTTGATAGGGTATGTGCATTTGTTCGGTATACGATTCGAAACTCCGTGTAATTATTTAATTTCATAATGGTCTTTGGTCCTATAATTTTTCCCAGCGATTAGGTTTCCACGTAAATATTGCATCGTGGTGATTGTTGATGTGTGTATGATCTTTAGATTAAACTAGAATAAATCAAATAGTCAATCAATTCCATTGATTTTTTTTTTCTTTTTTTTTAAAAGGAAATTTCAAGTGGTATATAATATTTTATCCTCTACCCAAAATATAAATAATATAAGTATCTTTAAATTACTTTAATTTAAGCCATATCAAAAGAAAAAAAAAAAAAAAAAAAAAACTTTAATTTAATAATATTTATTTAATTTTAAATTAAATTATATATTTTTAATATTCTTTTTACTTTTTTTTAAATAAAAAAATTGTCTATTGCATGATAGGATCTATTTGAAATTTCTGTTAAGTTTAAGTTTAGGCCCCTGATTTAAAGATCTCAATTTCTCGTGCGAGACGATAAGGTGGAACGAACCTGGTGGAAGCAGCATAACCGTTAATTCCACGTGGTCCATCTCCGTGACCTTTTGTCACGGAATCCCTGCCCCAACCCCATAGAGTACCTTCTCGGGCCCCACAGCCAACCAACAGTCAACACGTGGATCAGCATGGCTCGTCCACTTGTGAAGAGCCAACACCTCGACCCCACACGTGTGACATATTTAGGCACGTGTCACCCCGTACGAGTGGTTCAGTGGACACGAAAAGCAGCTTTCTTAGGGCTTACTTGGCCAGGCGCCACCAGGAAGCATTTATGGTAAACCTATAGTTTCTCGCCACGTGGCCGTCGGCTGCCTTTATTGCTTATAAATAATGCAATGTGTTTAGCCCTTCCGAGTGCGAAGGGAAAGAAGAAGATAACCTCCCTGCCTCTTTCTATCCTCTTATTTTTTTATTAATATTTAATATCTGAAAAATATAATTTTATATATTTTGAAGAAAAGGGTTTTTGGCTTTTTTCGCATTTTATTTATATAATTTTTGAAAATGTTTATTGAGAAATTTCGCGTCGAGAGCCCTAATGTGAAGTACACAGATGACGGGATCGAATCCCGATACAGTTACGATACGACAGAGCTTGTTCATGAGAATCGGGACGGTACGTATGAGTGGATCGTTAAGCCGAAGACCGTTAATTACGAGTTCAAAACCGATACGCGCGTGCCGAAACTCGGGTTAGCTTTTTTTTTTTGAGAAAATTATTATTATTGGGATATGACTATATGAGGGATTAATTAGTTATTTATTTATTTAATTTATTAATTAATCTATTTTCATGTGATAGTGTCATGCTTGTGGGTTGGGGAGGAAACAACGGTTCGACCCTTACCGCAGGAGTTATTGCTAATCGGGAGTAAGTTGATTATTTATTTATTTTAGATTTTTAATTGTTTAATCTCTATTATTTTAATGAATAATTAATTAATTTTGCATGTGGATGGTGTGTCCCCCGATCTCTTATCGTTGACATGTGGCAGACATGTCTCGGTAGATCCGGACCGTCCACGTGGTGGGGAGTCCAACAAGCCGAAAATCACACCGTACATACGACTATAATCAACTAATTGACGGTATACGATCGAAGATGCTTTGTTGAAAGAGCCATGTACTGATTTCATTTCCCTAAAAATGAGGCATTTCCCAAAGGTTTGACCAGTTAAAAATGTGCATATCCCTAGGGTTGACCGGTTTGGTGCAGGGAGATTGACCCGTGCACCGCCCTTAATATGTACGAGGTGGGTATAAGTAGGGGCCGGGCCAGCCTGAATTTTGGCCCGCACCCAGCTCGGAAAAAGTGATATTTTTTGATAAGCAAACCCGGCCTAGTATCCCGATCGGACTAAGCATGTTGCAACCCGGATAAATTTGGGTTGGGCTTGGGTTAAGTGTTATATATATATATATATATATATATATATATATATATATATATATATATATATATATATATATATTTAAATTATAATTTTTTTTATATAGTTAAATATGATTTACTTAAATGCCCTGAGATTAAACAGTTTAAACTTGAGGCATTTAAGTCAAAAGCGCAATATACCATTATGCAACAAATTAAAATAAAATATTTGAATAAAATCATGTAATTGAGCCTTTATAATGATAATATAATTATTTAATTAAATTTTTAATCTTCTTCAAACTTTTGTTCGAAAAAAAAACCACCAACCCAGTTGTATTAGAAAAAACATCCCCAAAAAATAGCCTAATCAAATTTTATTAAAAAAAAAAACAAGTCCAAAAAAACACCTAAGCCCGGCCCGGCTCGGCCTGGTAGGGGCTGGGCTTGGGCTGAGTACATCGTAGCCCGGGTTAAGGCCGAGCTGAAAAAATTGAGAACCCGACCCGGGTAGGTTAGGGCGGGATTGAACCCCAACCCAGCCCTAATCCGGCCCATTGAGAGCCTTAGGTATAAGGAATCCACTATATGCGTAACCCACCCATATTTGATTCCGAAATTCGTGAATCTTCTATCCAATCCAAAATTGTTAAATCGTTTGGGTATTTATTATGGATAAAATATAAGATTGATCAGAAGATCCTAACCGTTAAATTTATTGACATCATTTTAGATGGTAAATGAAAGTAACTACATCCGCTAAAATTAAAGTTTAATAAATAAAGAATTGTCAAGCTAGCCAATCAGTGCAATTTATTGGTTATAAACAATGGTACTGGTGGAAAATTGGGAACGGTGTTGATCATTAGTTTGAAATATCTAACGGCTGTGATTACAGGGGAATATCTTGGGCAACCAAAGATAAGGTGCAACAAGCCAACTACTTTGGCTCGTTGACCCAAGCGTCAACCATCCGAGTTGGATCTTTTAATGGCGAGGAGATCTACGCACCCTTCAAGAGCTTGCTCCCTATGGTATAAATGCTTATTTATTTATTTATATTTATGCTACCTTTATTTTCAATTGATTTATGCTGCATGGCATAGCTCTCTCCTAGCCCCTGTCATAGGAGAGTTCATCTACTTTAAAGCAAGTTCCTATCTTTTTGCTAATATCCTACTACTTGCTTTAGTAGGTACCCCTTCTCCTTAATTACTCCGTGCATGGTAAGATTTTATGCAAGATTTATCTATTCAATAGTTATATCCTCCTCTCTACTCACTCCTTGCTAGAGCAGATTTTATCTGCTCTTGTAGGGATTAGTAGCGAGCAGAGAGGTTGCTGCTAGAGCAGGTAAATCTACCTTTGCAGAGAGTTAGAAAAGAGAATGAGAACCAACTAAAGCAGGTGTACTCTGCTCTGGCAGGGGCTAGCAAAGAGCTATGCCATTCGCAGCCTTAACGTGCAGCCAATAGGAGCTTGTCGCTTATTATATAATCTCCAGATTTTTCGTTCTCAACCCAAATTTCATATGCTTAAACGGGCTTTGAATAAGATAATGAAGATCATTGTTTATCCCAATGTGCCCGATGTTAGGCACAGTAGATCTTGAGATCATGGTCCAACCATATTTTGGTCCTACCTGAAACACATTTCAAAAAGTTACTTGAGAACTGCGTTTGATGTATGCCATGATCCTATTCATGATTTTTTGGAGTTTGTTCTACATGGAATCAGAATTGGGCTGTGTGATAGTAGGTTTGATGTATGCCATGATCATATTCATGATTTTTTGGAGTTTGTTCTACATGGAATCAGAATTGGGCTGTGTGATAGTAGGTTTGATGTATGCCATGATCATATTCATGATTTTTTGGAGTTTGTTCTACATGGAATCAGAATTGGGCTGTGTGATAGTAGGTCCGCCATCTCAATATCTAATATGTAAAAGATTGGGGCAAAAAATGATCTCCATTGTCAGAAGGAATAATATTAGGTTATAAATAGAGGTACCTTTTGTTATTTTTATTTTTTGATAAGTAAGCTCGGGCCCAAGCCCTACCATTTTGTTGTTTACTTTTACTATTATTTTTTATTTATTTATTTTATTTTATTTTTGGCAATAATAGGTGAACCCTGATGATGTTGTTTTTGGTGGTTGGGACATAAGCAACATGAACCTAGCTGATTCTATGGCTAGGGCCAAGGTCTTAGACATAGATTTGCAGAAACAATTAAGGCCTTACATGGAATCCCTGACCCCCTTGCCTGGAATCTACGACCCAGATTTCATAGCAGCCAATCAAGGGTCGAGAGCTAACCATGTGATCAAAGGGACCAAGAAAGAACAAGTTCAACAGATCATCAAAGACATAAGGTTTGTGACCCATTTGATCATTTTAAAAATATCGTATGGTAGTGTAGTGGTGCAACACATATATCGATGAATAACTATGGATGGCTGTGATTTGATGTCATGGTATAGGGAGTTTAAAGAGAGCAGTAAGGTGGATAGGGTGGTGGTGTTATGGACGGCTAATACTGAGAGATACAGCAATGTGGTGGTTGGACTCAATGACACCACGGAGAATCTGTTGGCTTCTTTAGAGAAAAATGAAGCAGAGATAGCTCCTTCAACTTTGTATTCAATTGCTTGTGTCTTTGAGAATGTTCCTTTCATTAATGGCAGCCCACAGAACACCTTTGTTCCAGGTTTGAATCTTATGCTTAATGTCCCTTTACTAATTTGAAGGTTCTAACCTATATTTCAAAATTGCCTAAGACTTCGTTCGGGTGATTTTGAGCTTTACAGAAGAATATGATTAGCTACGATTCTCGAAGAATCTGAGTGTACTCATATTCTTAGTTTTTCTAAGTATTGTTGGAGTTTGGTCAAAGTCTGGTTTTCTGAGTTTAAAACTCAGATTTTTGTCTTCTTCAAGTTCTCGGATTCCTAATTTTAAAGAATTATTTGGCTTCATTTTTCTGAGCTCAGGTTCTAAACATTTCTGAGTCATTTGATTGGAAATTGATATGTCGCTTTCACTTAGAAATACTCAAAAAAACACGGATAATGTCGAAAAGCTCAGAAAACACACGATTCTGAATCGGACACTCGGATTCTGGAGCAGAAAGTTAGGCCTTATTACTTTGGGGTCGTAACACACCACTAACATCTGTGGTGGCTCACTCTGTGTCAGCTCTCACTCTCATACCCTTCTTTGGCGCCCTCGGTGATGACGTGCATAAATGAGGTTGCTGCTGAGCTGTTATCAGCATTGAACAGGGGCAACTCAGGGCTGGAATTTGTACAGATTTTTCATAATTCAAAATAGTTGCATAGAAGAATAAAGGAGTTATTAAATTAAAGACCCATTGGTCCTTAATGAGTTGGGCTTTAAGGCAGGCCAAACAGGGGCCCACATGACCACATTAAATGCGTCACGTGAACCATTTAAAGTTGGGAAAAAGAATTGAGAGTTCATATCAAATTATTTTAGAATCTCAGTGGACTTGATCTCAGGGCTGACCTGATTCAGATTTTCACAGATTTTGAAAGGCAGATATAAAATTATTATTATGGGATTTTAATAGTATTGGACACACAAAATCTGCACCCTAAATACTGTGAAAGCAAGAGTAGTTTGACTGTGTGTTGACACTTCAGCTGTGTTTGGGTTAGCTCTTACAAAAGAAGAAGGAGCTCTCTGCATGCTCTTTATCAGAGAAGATTTTCTCTTTATCAGACTAGATAAAATCTTCTCTGATAAAGAGCAGACAGAGCACTTTTATCACTTAAAACAACTCCCTGCCAAAGAAAATGGGACAAGAAACTATGTTACCAACGTGAAAGGGGTTTCCGGCTGGAGCCAAAGAGCGAAAGAGCTGCTCTTTGCCCCGAAAGAGCTAACCCAGACACAGCCCTAAACTATTCTCCAAGTGGGTTCTCATCCACTTAACTTTAGAGGGTTGCGATTTCATTACTTAGGGAGCCCTTTCCCCAAGTCACCCCTTCCGGACTCCACTGTGGCGTTTACTCTAGTACCCATTTTTGGGCCCCCAGCTAGCCCTTTTCACAGGTTGCCCCTTCCCTAACTCAAAACTTGCGGGGTGGTGTTGGTTTTAATACCCTTTCTTAAGCTCCAAACGGCTGTATTTGGTATTACTCTTTGAAAGAGTAGAAAAGAGCAGTCACTACTCTTTGTTGTTGCAAATGAATATAGGGAGAGTGAAGGAATGGAGGAAGAAAAAAGAGGAGGCTCCTCTTTGAAACATGAAAAACATCCCTCTCTAAAAGAGCATGAAAATTCATGCTCTTTTAAAGAGGGCGGTTTTTCCTATTTCAAAGAACCTCTTTTATCTTCTTCAAATCCTTCTCTCTCGCCCCAGATTTGTTTGCAAATTACAAAGAGCAGCTGCTGATCTTTCCTCCTCTCCCAAAGAGCAATGCCAAACACAGCCAACGAGTACTACATAAAATGCGCAGGCGTTAGTGGAGCGGAAAGTTAATACCTTATTACTTTGGAGTCCTAAAAAATATATTATAAAATCATAAAATTTAAATATTTTAGATTATTGATTAGTTATTTATTTATATATATATATATATATTATTTTTGTAGGGTTGATTGATTTGGCTATTCAGAGGAACAGCTTGATTGGAGGGGATGATTTTAAGAGTGGACAGACAAAGATGAAATCAGTGTTAGTGGACTTTCTAGTGGGAGCTGGAATTAAGGTAATTTAATGTTTAATATCTTCATTTTTTTAAAACTTTTTTTTTATATGCATATGATATTAAATAAATTTGAGGTAAGGTTGTCAATAGGGCCAAGCTGGGCTGTCAGCCACCTGATCATGGGGTAAGAGTGCTGGGCTAAGGCCTCGAAACCAAAAGCATGCTGGGCATCACCCTAAGTAAGGGCTTAACGAGTTAAAGCCTATAAACCCGGCTCGATCTGTGCAGCCCTAATCCCTAACCGGCCGTTGACAACCCTAAATTGAGGTTTTTAACTTACGAGCATGCAACATATGATATTCAAATAAAAGTCCAATCTGAATTTCTTTTTTGTTTATTAGCCCATATGTAAATAAAATTCTAGTAGACATGCAATTCTCATAAATTTATCTAGTTGATAGTATCTAAAAAAATTGGTGAAAGGTTACCTAACCAGAGTGCCAACATTCTTGGTACTCCGGTGTGTTCCATGTGATTTGATGCCCATGTTCTCAAGATCCTTGACTGAGATAAGGATAAATATATTTATACGTAGCTGTTAATTTTAGATGACATTTGACTGCTTCGACGGCAATGATGACCTTTTATCTCAATCTTTCACGTCAAAGAGATTATGACACACATATTAGATAACATGATGATTTCATGTGGTACACATGGAAAAAGCCACCCTAGATTTAAGTTTTGGGCTTATGGGCCTGGAACCATCTCTATTGAAGAGTTGGTATTAGGTAACACCACACAAGCACCATCTGTGCTGCTAGCCAATCTCTTTTTGCTGAAATCAGCAAAGGTTTAGTATGTGCTTAGCTATTTATGAGCAATCAAATAAGTGGCAGTAGACTTTTAACCTTTTACTCTATCCGTGACTTTCCAAGGTCGAAGGGAGTTGACCTGTACCGGTGACCTGAGCCCAGGAGATAGTGCTTGAGTCAGGTACCGAATCCCAAATCATCTAATTCTAATGTAGCTTCTTTTTTGTCATCATTGCTGCGCCTTATTATCTCCCTCATTTGAATTTCGAGGTCATCTCTTTACCTCCCTAGGGTCTTTCATGTCTCTTAAACATGCAAATAGCCAAGTCTTTATTGATCCTCTCCTTTTATTGTAACTGACTATCGAGATTTGCAACCCATTAGAGATTTTAACCCAATGAATAATAGGCACACACATTTGTAGCGACTGATTTGCTAAAGATAATTGTGACAATGGATTGTAGAATTAGTGCTGATAAAAAATGAATAGAGAAATAGGACTCGTAAAGCTGACCTTTGGATCAGGCTGTGATGATGATGATGATCTGCATTTTTTCTTTTTTTGTCTGCTTACTATTGCAAACCTTATGAAATCGTTAGTCTTTATTTCATGTAACAAAGCTGCATTTCTCGACTTCCATCACATGTATACATTTTGTTGCTAATGGACATGTATTCTTTTGTTTTGGGTTAATTTTGTAGCCAACATCTATAGTTAGTTACAACCATCTTGGTAACAACGATGGGATGAACTTGTCGGCTCCTCAAACCTTCAGATCAAAAGAGATCTCGAAAAGCAACGTCGTTGATGACATGGTCTCCAGCAACGCCATCCTCTACGAACCCGGCGAACACCCAGACCACGTTATCGTCATTAAGGTAAACACTTTAAACTGCAATATGGGTGTTCAGCTAAGCTTTTACTACACATTCATAACTAACACAAGCTAAGCTAATTCGGTCTTTTCTAATTCTATTCAAGGTATCAAGTATTGGTCAATATCGATACACATCGATTGTGTTGGAAATCAGTCTGATATCAGTATCGAGCTGATATCAGTATTGACATCGGGATCGGTGATACTGTAATGTGGTACCCGTGTATCGATATTGACTGATAGGATCATTTTGAAAAAAGAAAACATAAAATTTGGTATCGGTACCGATGATTGGTGCTGCTTAAGGTGCTACACTTTAATGGCGCATGTTAGTAATGTGCATAATAATTGTTGGCTATCGTTAAAAACAGTACGTGCCATACGTGGGGGACAGCAAGAGAGCAATGGACGAGTACACATCTGAGATATTTATGGGTGGGAAGAGCACCATCGTGATGCACAACACGTGCGAGGATTCCCTCCTAGCGGCTCCCATCATCTTGGACCTCGTCTTGCTCGCTGAGCTTAGCACTCGAATCCAGCTCAAATCTGAAGAAGAGGTTTGTTCTCTCTTGCCCATTTTAATTCTACTGCTAATATCACTCACTAATGTTCGCCGGCTGTTACATTAAGTGTTTAAAACTTTATAGGGTACCTCTGCCCATCCACTGCTTGGAATCAGATGATGGAGATTGTTTTTCACCCCAATCTTCCACACAATATAATCTTGAGACCTTTAGATGGTCAGTTTTTTATTCCATGTGGCACATATCTAAAAAAGGTGGCTCTAAAATCACATGACATGCATCACCTTCAAACGTTATTTTAGGGCCCTTTTTTGTGGTCGGTGTCATGTGGAATAAAAAACTGATCATAATCTCAATATCCATTATATCTTACCATGTTGGTAAGATGATGATCTCAACATCCATTATAT
This sequence comes from Chloranthus sessilifolius, assembly GCA_021018995.1. Taxonomy (NCBI): domain Eukaryota; kingdom Viridiplantae; phylum Streptophyta; class Magnoliopsida; order Chloranthales; family Chloranthaceae; genus Chloranthus; species Chloranthus sessilifolius. Next base: position 115,000,177 of record CM037594.1, on the reverse strand, counting down.
GGAAAATTGGGTGACAAATGATCTCCATCGTCTGATGAATGGATTTTTTCAGTGGGTTTCGGATGTAGGCCCTTTCAGTAGTATCCTCTAGGCGCGAACAGAGGTACCTAACTCTGTAACATAGTTGGTAAGGGCACACTGGGAAAGTTAAGGGAACATTGAGAAATATTGATGGGCAACCGTGCACCTTGAAATATGTGTTCTTTGTGATCATTGATTGAACACCGTCCATTCTTTTGGATCTCAAGTGATTTGCGAGGAGAAAAGCTCTCTACCCAAATGGGGTTTTCTTCAGGAATACATGGAATCTTAGGTGTTTATTTATCTAATTTAATGTTTATTTTGCAGGCCAAGTTTCATTCGTTTCATCCTGTGGCTACCATCCTGAGCTACCTCACCAAAGCCCCCTTGGTAATTATTTATTTATTTATTTTAACTTATGATTCTATTAAAAGATCATGACCATCCGTTTTTGATTATTTATATCCATGCTAAGGTTGCAAATGGTCAGGTTGAGGTCAAATTCTCGACCCCAATCCAATCCAATCCAATCCAACCCTTAGGTTCAAAGGTAGGAAGTCTGATCAACCCGACTCGACCTCTGCTTGAACAATGGTGGACCGGGTCTCGTAACATGACCCATTTGGAGCCCTAGTTCTATAGTAATAACGGGTTTTGCTGCACTGTGATCTAATGTACCTGTCGTTTGTTGTGCAACAGGTTCCTCCTGGCACTCCAGTAGTGAATGCGCTATCGAAGCAGCGAGCGATGCTGGAGAACATATTAAGGGCGTGCGTTGGCTTAGCACCCGAAAACAACATGATATTGGAATACAAGTGAAGGATTAGAGTAGAGTAGATGGGGATCCCTATGGCTCAGCCTCAGAATTTTGTCGAGCATGGGATAGCGTTTTGGCGTCTCACAACGTATTCTACCTTGCTTCCGCGTAATTTAGGGCAAATATTATTAATAGGATGTAGTAGTGAACGTTATATTTTTGAACCGCGAATATAAATATATAATAGAATTTTTGTTTATTTGGGCGTGCACATGGTTTCAAATCAGTCATATACGATAGTCAAAACAGGTCAAATCTTGACCCATAATGGGTTATATTGGCCGACATGTATCCGATATTAATCGGACAACATATCAAAAGGTACCTCTATTAGCGGCCATGCATTACATCCTAGACCCCTTGAAATTCATTGATTGAGGTCGTATTGAGGTCTTGTTTCACCTCATATTAGACGGTCTGTTTTTTGTTTCAATGTGTCGAATCCTGAAAAAAGTCTCAAAGTTACATTTGAGCGTGATCTGTGTCATGATTTATGGAATTAAATACTGATTGTCTGATGTGTGCGTCATGATCTCAAGATTTACTATATGGTTGATCGAGGTGAAATATGATCTCTATCATTTGATTAGATGCAATCAATGGTTTTCAAAGAGTTTGGGACATGGGCACTTGCAGAAAATGTGTGGAGCGCTAAGAGGAAAAAAAAAAAAAAAAAAAGCTAGTTTACAATAGGTGACTTCCATTGCATGGAAGTCCGTGCATGTCACACAGATGTGGACTGCTCTATGGCTAATTCTAAAAAAAAATTCCCTGTTTGTAGAAAAAAATTACTTTTTAAAAATAAAAAATAGTCGCTAATTATCGGCTAGTTTATGGCCGATATGTATCCGATATATCCACTATGTATCGGCTTGGGAACCGATATATCCACTATGTATAGGCTTGGGAACCGATCTGCTGATATGTATCACTTTTTTGGATCCCTGGTCACACCGGATGATGAGAGCTGTTGAATTTTCAGGACTCTCAGGGTGGATGTTGCCAAGCCTTCAATCTAACACAGTTGAGGGAATGGATGGTGCTAGATGTTGCAACTTTTGTGATTCTGATCGATCGAGTCTGTCCAATGTGTTGATTGCCAGTCAATAATTGAGCTAAGTATAGATAGGCAAATATCAAGACCGTCCAATCTGTTGACTGGCGGTCAATAATTGAGCTAAGAATAGATAGGCAGGTAGCCTACCCAATCAGTGGCTTGCATGCATCTTGAGTTTGAGACGATGCCTGTGGACAGAGGCACAGAGCATGGAGGTCCACCTGCATCTCACACCAGTGATCAGGTTGGTTGTTCTGTACTAGCCGTTAGGGTTAGTGTTTTAGGTGACAAACCCGGTCACCATTGGCAGCGACCAGGGTCGTCGATTTTGTATGCATGGCACTATCTTGGCATCATGTGGTGCACGCGGCACACTCGCCTTCATCGTTGAAGCACTCAGCGTGCGAGCAAACAGTCTCATACCATACTTCGAAACGCATCTATGATATCCGATCCCCATTATAGATGAATCCACTGCCACCTGATTTAGAATCTGATCTAGAAGATAGCCCAGCGAACTGCAATGCTTAACAGGTGGGTGCAACATATATGCAATTTGTAACTTGGCGGTCACCGGAAAGTGTCCAACTGTAGGTGACCGAACCGGATCATTGACAATGGTGGTTGGATACTAAATTTTGTACTGAGATCCCATTTGCAATGGGCACATGCACCGTATGGATGGAGGTTTCAACTTTTAACATGGGAAAACATTTACAGAGGCTACATTGTATTCTTTAACATTTATATACGACTGCCATAATTAAATTTGAGACTTTTGGAAACAGGTAGCATGCAAGGGGATTGATTAAATAGGGCGAAGCCTAAGTTGAAATGGTGTATAAAGGGCTTAAAAGTTCTGACTTATTTTGATGCCTTTATAACCTTTTTTCTTTTTTCATGTAATTATTATTATTATTATTATGTCTTTTTGACTTTTTTCTTTTTTCATGTAATTATTATTATTATTATTTGGAAATTTAGCTCGATTCCCTCGACACGCCTTTTACGTAAGAGCTATAGTTTTACTTTACACAGCTCAGCCTAGCCAGCCTTAGGTTGGCAAAATGTAATTACCTTTTCTTTTGCTTTCATCTTCTTTAAAATTTTAATATTTGTATTTTTTGTCGCGAGGTGGAAAGGGATTTATCTCCTCAATCCAAACTATTCGATGCTATTTGGATCGACTAAATATACCGACATTAAATCGATAATGATAGAATGATAAGAGAGATACACATATAATTTAAATTTTAAATAGCTTTGCATCGATCATTTTAAGAGTCGTACGATCTATACGTAGTCGCCATCGATTATATAAAAAATTAAAATAATAATAAAAAAAATTATGACGATGACTCTCTGATCGAAGTGACGATTTATCAGATCGAGTCGTCATCGATATTACATAAAAAAAAAAAAAATTTAAAAATTTTAATTTTAATTTTTTTTTATAATCGAGATGACTCACTCAAGAGTCGCCATTTACATGTAATCGTCATCGATTACATAATTTTTTTTTTTTAATATAATTGATGGCTACTCAGACAGAGTCAATGACGACTTTGTACGTAATCGATGACGACTCTTAAAATGATCGGCAGATGATCAGGTACTCGATATCGATCGTACAATGAGTCGATATCGCTTTTTCTCATATCTATCTTTAGAATTATCGATTTTATATTGTAGTCTTCAAATCGACTCAGATAGATCTCAAGCTTTCGATCGCTGTAAATATAGAAAACGTAAATATTTAAAATTTTAAATTATATAGGTGCATCCTCTTCTTCCTCATTCTAATCTGCCTCTCTAATGAAAAGGTATATTCATCCAAATAGCAGATCGAATAGTTTGATTGAGGAGAAGACGCAATACTTTCGCCCTTTTTAAAACCGACGAAAGAAGATGATGTTTTTGTGCGTTAAAGAAAGGGGGTAATTTGGACTTTTTGCTATCCTTAGAGTCGCTTAGGCTTGGAGCTGGTTGGTTTGGGTAAAGGTGAAACTACAGGGCCTCTGACGTGAAAGTTGTATCTGACAGGGCCGGTCAGGTAAATTTCCCTACTTTTCTTCAAGCTCTTTAACTTTTATAACGTGTTAATAATGACTGACATAACAGATTTTATATATTTTTCTCTTTCAGTGAATTATATATATATTTTTAAGGGTACAACTATTCTCACCTTACCACAGATTTTTCTAAGAATAAAAATCGACTGATTTGAATCAGACAATGGAGAATATTTTCTATTCTGATCTTACTATGTTAGGTCTTAAGATCATGACGCACTTATCCTACAGTTAGATGTTGATTAAATGGCATATATTCTTAAAAGTTAAAGTCAACTTATTTGCCCATAATCTAAGTCTTTTGGAGATGTATGTCATGTTAGGTCTTAAGATCATGACGCACTTATCATACAGTTAGATGTTGATTTCATATGACATACGTTCCTAAGAGTAAAAGTCAACTTATTTGCCCATAACCAAAGTCTTTTGGAGATGTATGTCATGTGAAATCAACAATTGACTATCTATATACATGCCATGATCTTAAGATCTATCGCAAAGAAGATTGGAACTAAAAAAATCTCCATCATCTGATTCAAATCAGTCAATGATTTTCGCCCTTTACAAAACTGTGTAGTAGTTAACATCAAACAGATGAAAATAGCCGTACCCTATTTCTAACTCATAAAATAGAATACATGTAAAAAAATCTACTACTAAGCTATTATATTTACAACAGTTATTTTTTTATTTCAATATAATGACCTACAAAATGACTTCACTATCACGTGATTCAAATCAATCGAACACTTCTAAAATTAATAAGTACCATATAACTGCTTTGAATCACAGGCTAAAAATATTTTCGATTCCAAATCTATGGCACAGTAGAGCTTTAGATTATATCTTCAAACCCCACAATATCTTCAAATCCCACGATTCCAAATCACATGCTATATGTCTAAAAAGTTGGAACTGTTTTTCAAGTGGGTTTGATGTTTAGTGAAAATAAGCCAACCTAGTAAGTGCACTACTATCTATGAGCACACAAATAAGGGATGGTATACTTTTGACCTTTCGTTGACTTTCTCAAGAATCCGTGAAAATTTAGTTTACCACATCAAATTATGTTACTTTGTATAGAAGAATGGAGATTTCTTTTTCCATTCAATCTTCTACAAAACAGATCTTGAGATCATCGGCCTACCATCAGACATTCAGATATCAATTCCCCGCGACATTCATCTAAAAAAGGTGAACATGAACCATGCTTGATGGTATGCCATGATCACGTTCACTTTTTGGGATGTGTGCCACATGGAATCAATATATGATGGCCTGATGGTAGGCTAATGATCTTCTAATTTTGGGCACCTACCATATAGGGTATATTATGCCCAACTTGACCATAACCGAGTCAAGGGTATATGCTCGAGACTTGACGACCTCGTTCAAAATCACCTAAGCACCCTCACCCCTAATCAATGGGTTGGGTTGGATGCTTCATCCCTGACCCAACCCCACCCACTACCGAAAGGGTCAACCCCCTTTTTTCACAGGTTGCTTAGCCGGAAGGTAAAGGGTCTAGCAATGTGAAGCTAAGAAGCATCAGTTTTAGATTTATATATGGCACTCCCTTGTGATAACCAACAAAGAATAAAATTAAAAAACTTCTGAAACATAGAAGACCACAGTGAATATGCCAAAAAGCAATCCCTCTCAATAACAGATCTAAGGCCTGATCAATCAAGTGACTTCCGGTTCTCAGAAAGAAGAGCAGGTGAAAGCTACCATGCTAACAAAAATAGTCAAGAACGATACTGTGAGTCCTTTAGCGCCCGAATGGGCCGGAGCCGGGGCCGGCACTTCTGAGATGGATGCAGTAGTTGGTGATGGCGTCGGAGATGGTGAAGCTTCTGCATTACCATAACAGACGAGTAAAATGTCGGATTAAAGTAAATGAATTGTGAGGGAAAACCATTGTATTTATAAGAAGATTCATGAGTAAAGATAACCCATCAACCAAATTTATATAAGACTTGGTATAAGGCAGGGATTTCAAAACCGATAAATGTCGTCATATCGGTTGGGTCCAAGGCCAATACAGATATATCGGCCAAAGCGATACGTATTACATATGTTGGACTAAAGTGAATGAATTGTGAGGTTTAAGCATTGTATTCATAAGAAGAATCATGAGTAGAGAACTAGAGATAACTCACCAAGCAAATTTTTACTTAATCGGCCAAAGCGATCGATTATAAGGTACCCTTTCTTTTTAAATATTATGAAAAATATAAAATAATAAAAATTTGCCAGAAGGGCATTTTTGCTATTTTGAGGTTCATATCGGCCGATATGATCCAATATAGGCCACTATTTTACCTGTTTGACCTGGTATTTGACCCCATATCGAATCAGGGGTGCATATCGTATCGTGTGGGGAATAACCCAATATATAGGGCTGCAACGGAGCCAGGCCGAGCCCGAGCTCGGCTCTACCTTATACGAGCCGAGCTAGAGGTTGGCCCTAGGCTCCTCGAGCTCGAAAATTCCAAGCTCTAGCTCGGCTCTCCGAGCTCAAGCCAAGCTTGGGCCGAGTTTCGAGCCAAGTATGTTCTATTATAAAAAAATTTCTCCTAGTACTTTCAAACATTTCAATTCAATTAAATATTCATTCTCTAAAATATTTAAATGAATGATTAAACACAAGTACACAATATATGAAATAAATAAACCGTTAGATAAACTAGGGCAAGTGGGGGCAAAAGTTCCTATTTTACCCTTCAAGGTAACCCATTAGATAAACTTAAACAGTTACATTGAAGGGTAAAATAGACCTCTCAAAGTTAATTACTTATTATATATATATATATATAAACCGAGCCATAGAGCCGAGCCGTCCTTAGCTTGAGCTCGGCTCTGTTCATTCGAGCTACAAACTGCCCAGCTCGGCTCGGCTCTCGAGCGAGCTCTAAAGATAAAAGCCCTAATTTTTCGGGCTGAGCCGAGTTGTTGAGCTGGCTCGGCTCTGTTGCAGCCCTACCGATACATATTGGCCGATATGTATCGCATATGGCCAATATTTGAAACTATTGTATAGGTACACAACCAGTGTCAAACTGCCAACCTTTGTATGTGCGCTGATATTTTTGGCCTATATGATCCAATATAGGCCAATATTTACCTGTTTGACCTAGTATTTGACCCCATATCGAATCAGGGGTGTATATCGTATCGGATGGGGCATAACCCGATACATATTTGCCAATATGTATCGCATATGACCAATATTTGAAACTATTGTATAGGTACACAACCAGTGTCAAATTGCCAACCTTTGTATATGCGCTGATATTTTTGAGTGCCAAATCAGTGGAAGGTCAAAAGTGAATTTTCAATGGCTTGCATTATTCTGTGCAGTTGGACAAAAGGAGATGACCCCAATGGAGATTGACCCGAGTGCCACCGATGGCATGGGTCGGCTACCAAATACCAGCTCATTAGAGAAGATGAGTGATGATCATAGACTCTATGAATGTTAGTGGGTTCGCTCATAAATAGCTGTGCAGCCCCCCCCCCCCCTCAAGGCTTTTTGACCATTTGGATGAAAGGAGATTGACCTGAGTGCCGCCGATGGCACAGGTCGGGTAACCAACACCAGCTCACTAACAGAAACTTGTGATGATTGTGGACTCTATGCGTTGGTGGGCTCTTGGATCGAGCAGTAGAACACAAAAAGGGTATTTGTGGCCGAATAATCTAACTCATAATTAGAGGATCTGAATCTGGATGATTTGGAGAAACAACTGTAGCAACTTGTTTTCAAGATTACAAAACTACCAATAATACATTATCCGTTGTTCTAAAATATGGTTTTGTTATCTAATTTTATTGAATTACGAAAAAAAAAAAAGAACTATGATGGCAGAGTTTCTTAGGGCTTCAAATGGATTGGGTTGACCGGATGGGTGGTTCCTGTCCAAAATCCTGACTCGTCGGGGCAAGTCAGGTTGGAAATCTTGACCCGTTGATTAAACAGTTAGGGTTCAGGTCCTAGGTTTGTGACCCATTCTCGACACTCCACCCCTTACATCCTAAACCAAGCTGGCCCAACCCGATGTCGGGTCAGGTTGGATAGCCTGGGATAATTAGGTCAGGTCGCGTTCAGGATGAGGCACTGCAATCGGGTTGACTCCATCCTGACCCGAACCCGACCCGTTTGCAGCCCTACCAACCCTGAGACATCTTTGCAAGTCTTGTTTTTCTTCAATTTCTGTTTAGGGGGGTGGAATTAGACTCATCCTAAAGATTTCTAGGGTCAACGATCTGCCTGGCTATGATTATGAGGTAAAATTACTCATCCTTGTACCAACAGAGCACATTAATAATAGAAACGATGATATAGTGGATTAAATAGTATTTCAACCTTGAGGATAATCAAAACATACATAACAGAAATTAAATTTAAAGTGGGTTTAATAATAATTATTAATATTTTTTTAACAGAAGTAATTCTAACCTTGTTCCCCCCTGTTCTTTTGATTCAAAATAATATAAATCATTAAAAGGAAATAATAAAATAAAACATGTGTTGATCATAGTGTCCAAAATTAAATCAGATTCAATTATTTTGAAGAACGATAAAGTAGAATAAATAAATTCAGTAAGATTTTCAAAAAAAAAAAAAATCTTTTGTTTTTTGTTAAATGAATCCATTAAGGATAGGCCATTCTTGTTTCTTCATCAACTTGATCTAAATAATGATATTGATAGCAACATAAAACTATAAAAAAATTGACAAAATGCACAGCTTTTGCATTTTTTCTTCAATAATAATATAGTCTGAATGCCAATAACCAATAGAAAATAAAATAAAAATGCATCTCTTATCTCTAGGGTAGCTCTGTTCACAGTTCACGCCCACCCAATTACTGCGAGCGCCTACACTATAAACCCAGTTGATTCTGTGGAAGATTAGGATGAAATCGATTTCAATTTTTCGATTCAACACTTTCAACAGGTTTAGAATGAAAGCCCTCAGTAATTGGTACCCTTTCTTGTGTCAGCAGATCCATATTTCAATAATAACCTCAAAAAAATAAAAAATTATATGGTAGACTGGTAGGTACATTGTGCATTTTAAAATTTCTAAAATATAAACCCTATTGGAATTAATAAGAGAATCAAGTAGATTGATATAAACAAACAAGGTCAAAAGTGAAATAATCAAATAATAAAATAAAGAATAACATACCAGGAGCTCCACTAGGAATGTTTGTAGCTGCAAAACAAAACCAAATCTCTTTATCAATAAAAGAAAATTAAAATCCAGAACCCAATACACCTAAAATCATAATAACAACTTTGATGATAACATAATATAACAAGTAGTTATAAATAAATAAATAAAATAAAACTATTCTTACTTAGTAAAAAATTGCACAGAAAAGTGAGAAAACAAATAAAAAGATAATAATAAAAAAAAAAACGAAATTCATAACAACGGCAATGGTTATAAGATACTACGAATATTATTCGAACATTTATTTTTTTTAAAAGGAAACCCAAATCATAATAAGCAATAAACATGCAAAAAAAAAAAAAACCCAAATGATCACTTTCCATAAATGATCACACTACTGATAAACTTACCATTTTACACACGGAAAAAAAAAAAAAAAAAAAAAAAAAAGGCAAAAACAACCAAAAACCCACAAAATCAAACCAGAATAAACAACAAACAAAACCCAAATAAAATAAAATCAGAATAAACCCAAATGAACACTTTTCAAGAATGATCAAAATACCAATAACATTACCATTGAACACAAAAAAAACAACAAAAAAAACATCCAAATCATTACCATTTAACACAAAAAAAAAAATCAAAATCACAAAAACAAACAAAACCCAAATAAAATCAAATCAGAATAAACCCAAATGAACAGTTTACAAGAATGATCAAAATACCAATAACATTACCATTTAACACACAAAAAAAACAACAAAATAAACCCAAATGAAAACTTAACAAGAATGCTCACAATACCAAAAACAAAACCATTTCCCACATAAACAAACAAAACCCAATTTTTTTTTTCAAAAACCCATATAAAATCTAAACAAAAAAAGCAAACCCAAATCAACACTTACTCCCACAATCTCTAAGCGGGGGTGTAGAGACACGACAAACAGAAGGCAAATCCAAAGCCTTAGTCATATTCAAAACGACGCCATAAGAACTACTACTCTTCAAAGCATCACACAAACACATAGCACTCTCCTTCAACACACTCTTCAACCCACTACAACAAAGCCCAGTTGGCTTTGCTGTTGTGCTCCCATTCTGCACAAAATCCAAGCAATCTGCCAAGTTGAGCAGCGCACTAGAGCAATCCACTGAAGGAGCCGGCGCACCAGAAGGAGATGGTGCACTATGCGCCACCCCTGAAGCCCAAACACCAAAAACACACAATGCCCACAATAGCTTCATCATCTTTGCACCAAAGTGTAGAAGAAAATGGGCTGATGGAAGGACCTATGGATAAATAAATAAATATATAAAGAGAGGGTGGAAGAGAGAGGGGCAACGGGTTTTTGGTATAACTTGTATGAGCTCTTTGATGATGACACGTGTAAATTTAATTTTATCTATAAAAATCAGTTCAGTACACTTGTCAAGTTTCTCTGTCGATGAGATTGATCTCCGTCCGTTACGGCGGTCAAAGGGTTGGAGTCTATGAGAGACGTTTGGAATCCAATTATGTGCTTGGTGCGCACGTTAGCAAAGGCTGCTTTTGATTTTGGAGTAGTATAGTGCGCACTTTATGTAACGGCTTTAATAGGCTAATAGGGTTAGGCTTGTTGTATAGCTGTGTTGCCTATGCTTGCGACTTGTGAGGTCGTTTTACGGATTAGCCGGTGTTAGGTAAACCGTACGTGTACCTACACGGGTCTTCCGTCACCAAGTCGGAAATCGGGAAAAAATGGGCAAGGTAGAAAAATAAATAAATAAACGGAAAAAAACAGTAAAATCGAAGATAAAAGAGGAAAAAAATAATGAAAAAAATAAAAAGAAATTGAGGGATTACGATCCGTTCCTTGTTAATGAATTTATCACGAAAAAACGCATTTAAAATGTAAAAAGCGCATTTTATTTTCAATAAATTATTTTTTTTTTGAAAAAATGTATTTTAACCGTGAAAAGAACATTTTTTTTTTTTTTAAATCGCTGAATTTAGTAACTATAGTTATATCTAGGGATGTCAACCAGTTCAATCCACCCGGTATTTGACCCAACTTGATATTCTACCTGGTCGGGCAAATAAACTTGACCCGTTGGGTATGGCATGAGACATCTGACCCAGCCCAAACATTGGGTCAGGAAGGTCATGTCAACTCTGGTACCCAACCCGACCCTATATTTTATATGCCAAAACTCAAAAGTATAAAATATAGGGGATTTGTAATGGATCCATGCGGGTTTTAAGGTCTGGTCAAGTTTTTGAGTTGGATTGGGTATTTGCGATTTTTTTTTATTGGGCAGCTAAAACTTTGATCAGAACCGACCCTTGACAGACCTAATCAAACGGATATTTGAAGAGATTGGCAGTGGGGATCAAGCAATACACCTATAACGTGTAGGTACACAGACCGCTTACATGATACAAATTGTTTTTTAGTAGAACTAAGTTATAGGGTTTATAACTTAATTTTAGTCTCAAGCTTCAGGGAATGGATGGAATGGTTGATCTTTTCTATCGATGAGCAGCACCTCGATCTTTTTCTTATAACAACATGGGCGATTTGACGTAGACCGTAGAGATCCAACTCACATGTATCTCCACCGTAGCGATTTGACGTAATCGTAGAGATCACACTCGCATGTATCTCCACCTTCAAACATTAACCTATTTTCAGTTGTACCTTTTAGATACCTCAGTATCTATTCAACCGCAAGCTAATGCTCTCTTCTCGGATTAGACATATACTTGCTAACCACAATCAAGGCTTATGCTAAACCTAGTCGTGTACTCACCATAATATGCATCAAACTCCCAACAACATGTACATACGAAATATTTTTCGTGTATTTCCTTTAAGCATGTATAGACGGACTCATCTTCTTTGTGAGTTTGAAGTGCTCTACTAGAGGAGTTGATACAGGCTTTGCACCACTCATATTGTACTTCTCAATGAGCTTTTGGATAAAAGTCATTTGATTTAGCCAAAGCCTCTTTTTCTCACAATCTCTCATAATTTCAATTCTTAGGATCTTATTTGTAGAACCAATATCCTTCGTCTCAAATCTTTGACTCAATGATCGCTTCAGCTTGTTAATTTCAACCTTACTTTATGTTGTTATCAACATATCATCTACATAGACACAACAATCATACTACCCCCTGTGATACCCCTATGCTCAACATATATGATTCAAACTTCTTGTACCACTGTATAGGTGTCTGTTTGAGACTATAAAATGATTTCTTCAATTTGTAAATGAGCCATTCTGACCCTTCTGCTTCCAAATCTTCTGGTTGTCTCATATAAATATCTTTCTAAAGATCTCTACGGAGGAAAGTTCTTTTCACATCTATTTGTTCCAGTTCTAGATCTTTCTGAACAACGATAATCAACAACGTGTGAATCGATGTGTGTTTTTCATCAGAGAGAATATCTCATTATAATCGATACTCTCTTTCTAAAAAAATTCCTTTGCAACTAGCCTTGCTTTGAATTTCGGAACTTGTCTCTTATCACTTTTTTTCTTTTAAAAGACTCATTTACAATTGATGACCCTCTTCCCTTTGAAAAGTTTCATGACATTTCAAGTCTCATTTTTTAAAATGTGACTGTCTTTTTTCTTCCATAGCTAATTGTCACTTTACTACATTTATAGTCATCTGAGCTTTTAGAATTATGTTTGGTTCACCATTCTCTGTGATAAGTGCAAGTGTTAAAGAAACCATACCTTTAAATTTTTTCAGGACGTTTCTTCATCATTTCTGACCTTCTCAAGGTAACTTGAACTGAGACTAGTACCTGGGACAACAAGTCTTTATAAATTGTGTCACCATGCTCTATCTCAGAGTCTTTATTATTTTTCGCATTTTGCTCATGCCTTTGAATATCAACTTGTACTTGTGGTTCACCAGATGAATGAGATTTATCTTCTGCCTTTTTCATCGAAAACTCATCTTCATTGAAAGTAACATATCTTTCAACTATCTTCGTGAGATTGTATATCCCACAAATGATAACCTTTTATTCCGTCGTCATAATCAATTAGGACACACTTTTTAGATTTTAGATCCAACTTAGATCATTCACTTCCCTGAAGTAATACATACGTGGGACATCCAAACACCCTCAAGTGAGTAATTTTCGTGTCTTCCATATCAAACCTCATCTGCAGTTTTTGAGTTCAATGCTGCTGATGACAATCGGTTGACCACATAACATGATGTGCTCACTGCCTCTGCCCAGAACCCATGACTCAAGTCGGAATGATTCAACATACACTTAGTGCTTTATTCATCATCTCGGTTGCGTCATTTTCCTGAGGATTTCTAGGAACTATTAAATGTCTAACAATCCCTTGATTCTCATAGTAAGCCATAAAATCTGATGACAAATATTCTCCACCATTATCTGATATGAGAATCTTTACCTTTATGTTTGTTTTCTTTTCAACCATACTCTGTTACTACTTGAATTTCTGAAATACACCCGACTTATTTTTAATCGGATACACCCAAACTTTTTTGGAATGGTCATCTATAAATTATATAAAATAGTTGGTTTCACTTACTGAAGTAACTTTAGCCGGTTCTCATACATCCGAATATATATAATCAATCAACTCCTTTGAAGTATCTTTTCCTATGGAGAAACTAACTTTCTTTTGCTTCCCGAAGATACAATCTTCACAAAAATTCAGTATATAAGTATGAATGTCAGAAATCGTATTATTCTTTATGAGCTCAGTTAGCCCATGTTCACTCATGTGATCAAATCTCTTGTGTCACAAATCTGAGAGATCCTTGAAATCTTTCGTAGCCACAACACTACTATCGTTAATTGTGTTGGCTACTAGAGCATAAAGATTTTCCATCTTTTCACCTTTCATCAAGGTCATAGCACCACATGCGACCTTTTATTTTTTTGGATTCTAGGATGACTTGACATCCTATCTCATCTAATGCCTCCAACGAGATCAACTTTTTTTTTCAGATCAGGCACATGTATAACCTCAGTAAGAATGAGAACACAACTATCAAACATCTTTATTCTGATAGAATTGATACTCACTGCTTCACATACACTATCATTCCCTATCAAAATCGTCCCACCATTAGCTGCCTTGTATTGGTCAAATTAATCCCTGTATGAACACATGTGATATAATGCCCCTGAATCTAGGATCCATCTCCTATGAAACTTACTCGAGCCTAACAATGCACACAATAAATCTTCATCGAAATCTAACTTAGCAACACTGACCTGTTACGAAGTCTCTTCATCACTCTTATCTTTATTTAATCTCTGCTTGCAATATTGCGAATATGTATAAATTATTTACAGAAGTAATAGATAATATCCTTTCTGTCACCCAAAGATTTGGACCTATTGTTTCATCTTGTTGATTTATTTTTCCCTCTAGGCTTATCTCTTTTGCGAATTATGATTTCGACCCCTTTCGCTCAAAAGATTAATCCATTCGGAGTTAGATTCAGGTTGTTTTCTCAATTCGTCTGAAAGCAGTGCAACAGTCACTTCTTCGACGATTTTGGTATCCTTATAATAAATTAATATGGTAAGAAGGTGCTCATAAGATGCACGTAATAAGGTGAGCAAGAGAAGTGCGAGATCTTCTTCTTCAAGTTTCACCTCAATGCTTAATAGCTCACTAACTATTCATTAAATGAATTTAAATGATCATGAATACACATATCAACCTTCATACGAAGGGTATAGAGTTGTTTCTTCATGAAGAGCATGTTTGACAACGACTTTGTCATGTAGAGAGATTTCATCTTCTTCCACGAATTTACGGTCAAGCACAATCAGATAGTGCTTACGGCTCTATTATTAAGAGAGATCCTGTCACGACCCAGAATCCTACCCGACCTCGAGGGCCTAGAATCCCGTGTCATGACCCCGCACGCTTGTTAAGGCGATAAGCGGACATACATATCTTCTAAGATCTTACATAAAATTGGGCTTCCAAAAATCGTGAACCAAAAATTCTTCTATATTATAAATTCTTTTCAATAAGCTTACATTAAATTTTGAGTCCAATAAACAAACTGACTAAAAATAGAGGTTCGGTCAACTACTGGAAGATCCTTCTAAACAATTAATATATACCTGACGTCGTCTAGCTGATCATCCAAGTTGTCACTCTTATAATCCGTATCATCTTCCAATGCATCAAGTCCATTGGGCAATCATCCAAGTTGTCACCCTTATAATCCGTATCATCTTTACCTGCAGCTGTTAGTTTTTGGTGGGGTGAGTTTACTCAATCATGTAAACTCAGTGGGTTGCACAACCGATCCACCACAATCTACCCAGGTGATCGTGGGTGCAACCTTGTGAGTGAAGGTAAAACCTTTAAAAATTTAAATAAACAGCATAATAAAAGTTCTCATAATCATTGTATAACTATAAAACTAATAAACTGGAGTAACATAACAGATTTCAGTGCAGATGATGCTTCTAATGCTTATACCTTTCTTACTTGCCTTGTCAACTTAACTTACGTGACATATCGAAAGTCTTATTGTTTTTTCATACGCCTACACAACGTACTTCGTATCTTACTTATCTTATTTAAGCGATCTGTGTCAGAATCGCTGCTCGAGCCTATCACGCGAGGTCCACGTGTGGATAACCACCTAACCTCCATATCATAACATAAACCACCATCCAGCCCGATGAGGTTGCCCGCATAAAAATCAGTGTCCCCTTAAGTCAAGATACTGTCGTATTATACTGTCCTTAAGACCCGTCTTGGCTGCAGACGTTGGATCTTGCGGTAGCACTCAAGACATGGCACATGTAGAAACTTAATTTCATATTCAGCTGGCCTTCATAATGTATCTTAATATATCATAACATTATTCGATTATAGGCTTAGGTCCCCGCCCCGATTTTATATTTGCGTAGGCTTAAGTCCCCACTTTCTTAACATCTTGTATCTTAACATATTCATATTTCATCTTTCCTTAACTTAATTAGATGAGCCACAGTGCAATAGGCTTCACAAATCACGCTTTCCAAGGGACGGGTTCCATAGTAACCTGGATGTACTTCATGTGGCATCCCATACTACCATAGAGGAGTTGCATCCGTACATGAATGCCTACATTCCAACTTCCACGTGACTGTGAAAGAAACTCCACCGTGACGAAGGCTTATAAGTCATGTGTCATATCTTATATATATATATATATATTTTTCTTAATAGATATATGCCTTAACGTACTTCTAAATGATGAATGTCACACAATACAAATATAATATATATAATAAGAAAGCATCTCCCATAAGGGAAACTAATATTACTCGTAATTCGGAATGCCTCATTCATCATTAAGAGAGAGAAGAAGGCGACCAAAAAAAAAGAAGGTACCTGAGTACCAGAAAGTGTATTACAAAGTGATACTAGACTAGCCTCATCAGATAGATCTTATCGATCTGATGAAAACAGACTAGTCATTTATGAAATTCGACTAAGGATTGACTCTTGTATGACTCAAACAAGTTTCGACCGTCAGATCTTTGTTACATGATTTTCATGGTATATATAATCCAATTTAGATCGATCTAAACTTATAGATATATTCAAAGTATAGAATATTTCGGTCTCTCGAAGTTTCGACCCTTGATTTGGTCATTTGGACCCTTATCTAGAAAGTCATCGATTCGGGTCAAGATCATGTTAGATACGATCATCAAGGTGTCTACACTCTCGTGGTGTGAGCAAAATATATACCTAATAAGTTATTCTAAGTTTAGGAGTTGGGTTTAGGCCATTCATTGAAGATTGGTTCGCGATTTCTCAAAACGCGCATTTAACTACATTGGATATACGAGCTCATTAAGGGTCCATAGACTAGACGGGCCCACAAGACCCATGATCCTTTGATGATTGGGGGTCTTGAATGACCCATATTATCGGTGGATCAGACCTTATGTGTATGGGTGATGGCCCAATTTTTCTAAAGAAACTCGGACTCAAAATTTATTGATGATACCTAATGACTATGAATCTTGCATTTTGTGAATCTTGAGATTCAGTGAAAATTTTAAATCCGAAATTTTTTGTGGACCTAAATCAGTGAAAAAGAAGACTTTTTCGCCCACTAAACTTTTGCCGAATGTGGAAGAATCCACATGAAATGGCGCCCAAAGTGATCTATAATAAGACGGGCTCACATGTGCATTTAGGCAACTTTGTTTTTAAGCCATCGGATTTCATCAAGAGCGATCAGGCTTAGAGACATTAAAATTTTTCAAACATTAGGTTGGGTTCGTATTTCAGCTAATACATTAGTTTGACCAAAAACTGGGTCAATCAACTGACCCCTTTATCCTAATTATACACGGCTCAAATCCCTTAATTTTCTCTAGATTTTCATGCTTTGGAAAGCATGCCGATAGACACGATGAGATTATTTTGATCTGACATACTTGACTAAGTTTTTGTCAAGATCATTATAAACTTGAGTGCGTTGGCTGATCCGGCCTGATTTTCAAAAATTTAAGGAGTCAAAGATGACCCTGACTTAAAATTCCAAGTGGCACACATACAATAGTCATGAGGCTTTTTCCATTTTTGAAGAGACACTAAGGCCGAGGTATATGTATTTTCAAGAGAATCTGACCATCCATTCTATAGATGGTCAGATGGTACAAGATTTGGCTTATGGCCTTGAACCAATGGTCCATAGTTTGGGTGCAAAAGTGGTCAAAGTGATCACCCGATAATAGTTGAGTGTTTATAATTTTTCTTTTCTTAATGTAATACCACACGTAAAACGAGGCAGACAATTAATTTATGATTAAAAATGACCGTCCGATGTGAAGTAGGCATAAAATTAGAGGGGGTCATCCTATTGAGCTGAATCCGGAAACAGTCTCCATTAAAGTAATTTGTGAGGTCAAAGTATCCCCCCTTTATCACATGTAGGTAATTAACAAATAACAGGAATAAAATTTCTGCCAAGTGTTAGAAATTTTCACTGATTTTAGGGGCTCTAAAATAGTATATTAAACGTGATAAAAGGTGATTTGAACCGTTAGATAGGTAGTACATCAGAGAGTATGGAGGGTCTCCCTATTGATATTTTACCGAAAAGGTCCATGGGTCTGAGATCGGAAAGGTCAAATCATGACCTTTACCCTGGTCCAAAACGTGTGTTGGTGCATGTGTGCAGTATTGTGGACTGCTGCGGTTGGGGGTCTTTGACCCCAGTTTCGAGGCTCATATCGGTTTATTCGTCGAAGCACTTTCAAACGAAAAATGAAGGGTACTAGGTGCCCTACATCGGGGTCAGAGGGTTTGACCATCGGGTCAGCCCTTTGACTTTTATGGCCTCTTGAAGTGCGCCCAAAACCCATAAAACCTGATTTTTTTAAGTTTTTGTCAATCGAACGGGGCCGATTAACATTATAGAGGCCACAAAATAGATCGGAGTGGAATCGGAAGGAAACCCACCTCTTGAAGCGTGACTGTGAAGATTTCGCGAAGATTCGATTGATTCGGATAGTCTCGGGTCGGCGTACATCGGGTTCGACGCGTCGATATGAGTTGAAGCAGACGGCTCGGCCGTTGACGAATCCATCAAGATCACCTTTGATTTCTTCTTAAGAAGCAGGGAGATAGGTATATATATGTATATATTTATATAACGAGAGAGGGGAGAGAGAGAGGATGGGCGGTTGGTTTTAATGGTGGCTTGGGTTGCTTGGGTTAAATGGTGAGAGAGAGAAAGAGAAGAGGACGGTTGGGCTATTGCCAATAAAAAAAAAAAGAATAAAAGAAAAGAAGGCAAGAGTCCTATGTGACTCTAATACCTGCTAAAAGAAAGAAAGAGAGAGGGTACCCGGTTGGGTCTTTAATAAAGAAAGAGAGAGAGAAGAAAGAGTGAGATAAAGAAAGAAAGAGTCCAAAGGACTTGTGTTCTTTCCCTAATTAAATACACAAGGTGTGTTAGAGTGTTGAGCACCCTTATTGAGCTTGGTGCTCCACCCCATCTATCACCATTAGATAGGTCTAAAAAAGACTCGGGTCATAACATTATCACCACCTAAAAGAAATTTTCGTCCTCGAAAATTGCGTACCTAATAATTCGAAGATCGGTTCAGATTTCGTACAGGAGCATACTCCCAAAAGAAATAAAGTTGGGTCTAAAGGTCACATTAAATGGGTCAATAGTTTGACTAAGGTCGAATTAGTTAATCAAAAGTCAAAATATTCTCAAATGTCAACGATTCAACATTTGTGAAGGTCAGGGTCATTACATTCTCCCCTCCCTATAGAATGTTCGTCCTCGAAAATTAGTACCAGTCAAATTATCATTTGATTCATACTGACAAACTAGATGATTGAGATCATGTTTTGAGCCGCCCTTTGGTCATAGATATCTTTATTCCATTGTCTTCAATTTGATGGCTTAGGTGAGATTCCATGTGACACGAATTCCAAAATATGCCCCCCCCCCTTTTTCTTTTGTTTTCTTCTAAAAATCTAGTGTGCAAGTGTTAGCTTCCAACTTCAAATCTCATAAGATTAGGGCCCCTCAAACCCACGTCATTATTAATAATTTTATTCGCCTTGTAAATCTTAATCATCGCCCAATATCTTAAAATTTTATTTAACCATTTTTGTGCTATAACTTGATTCTCCCCAAATAACAATAAAAGTCGACTTAAATTCATCAATGTATAAAATAATCACATTCTTTATTACGAATTACTTCTAATACTTGGTCTACCAAACTTTCATTGAATATCAACTTTATTTTTCAGTCTCTTCAAAATTTTCAAATTCATGATGAATTTATCAAATTTGACATCAATCCTTTATGATTAATATTAAAAGTCAATCTTTTAAGTCTCAAATTAATTATCATACCTAAATAACCTTAAGCACTCGATATTTCAAGTGTCACACTTCGTCCAAATCCTTAATCATAAGTTTTCGGCTGATACATTTAAATTTCTTGATCCTTAAATAACTTGCTTAGTTAAAGTCCTAATATCCAGTCCTCAATGATTGTTTCTTCTTATAATTGGATCAAACTTCAAAAGTTTTTCTCTAGGAAATTCTTAAATCTCCTGTTTGTAGGCTCATTCTCCTCTATTGCCATCTTTAAGTTTTCAACCATCATTCTTCTCGTAGTCCTTTAAGTAATTTATTCAAAATTTACCTTTATTTCTCAGAATTGATAACTCCAAAAACTTTATTGCAAGATAGCATCCTAGTCATTATATCTCGCTGATCATAGACAATTTCAATATAATCTAAGATTACTGATAATAATTTATTCCTCAATCTGAACTCACTTCTAATAAGTTATTCTTATAGTCAACATCTTAAACTATAATGAGTTCTAAATCATCAAATCCTTTAAGATTTATCTTTCTAACTATTCCCCAACATTTTAAAATATCTCTTCTAATTGCTCATCAATCTTCAAAGATCATTTTGAATTTCTCTCACATGCTTCTAACTCAGATAAGTTTTCAACAAACAGATCTTGAAATCCTCAATTGAACCTTCAAATCTTATGTCATTGATAATCACACTTTCTTAAAATCCTTTAGTCCTCAAAAGATCTAGAGTTTGGGTTCTATTAGAATCATTGTCACCTCAATTATCACTGTGTACTTTCATGAATCACACAGTCCTCGAAGAAGTAAAGCCTGAGCTCTGATACCATCTCTGTCATGACCCAGAATCCTACCCGACCTCGAGGGCCTAGAATCCCGTGTCATGACCCCGCACGCTTGTTAAGGCGATAAGTGGACATACATATCTTCTAAGATCTTACATAAAATTGGGCTTCCAAAAATTCTTCTACATTATAAATTCTTTTCAATAAGCTTACATTAAATTTTGAGTCCAATAAACAAACTGACCAAAAATAGAGGTTCGGTCAACTACTGGAAGATCCTTTTAAACAATTAATATATACCTGACGTCGTCTAGCTGATCATCCAAGTCGTCACCCTTATAATCCGTATCATCTTCCAATGCATCAAGTCCATTGGGCAATATAGTCCATATCTTTACTAGCAGCTGTTAGTTTTTGGTGGGGTGAGTTTACTCAATCATATAAACTCAGTGGGTTGCACAACCGATCCACCACAATCTACCCAGGTGATCGTGGGTGCAACCTTGTGAGTGAAGGTAAAAACTTTAAAAATTTAAATAAACAGCATAATAAAAGTTCTCATAATCATTGTATAACTATAAAACTAATAAACTTGAGTAACATAATAGATTTCAGTACAGATGATGCTTCTAATGCTTATACTTTTCTTACTTGTCTTATCAACTTAACTTATGTGGTATATCGAAAGTCTTATTGTTTCTCTATACGCCTACACAACGTACTTCGTATCTTACTTATCTTATTTAAACGATCTGTGCCAGAATTGTTGCTCGAGCCTATCACGCGAGGTCCACGTGTAGATAACCACCTAACCTCCATATCATAACATAAACCACCATCCAGCCCGATAAGGTTGCGCGCGTAAAAATCAGTGTCCCCTTAAGTCAAGACACTGTCGTATTATATTGTCCTTAAGACCCGTTTTGGCTGCAGACATTGGATCTTGCGGTGGCACGCAAGACATGGCACATGTAGAAACTTAATTTCATATTCAGCTGGCCTTCACAGCGTATCTTAACATATCATAACATTATTCGATTATAGGCTTAGGTCCCCGCTCCGATTTCATATTTGCATGGGCTTAAGTCCCCACTTTCTTAACATCTTGTATTTTAACATATTCATATTTCATCTTTCCTTAACTTAATTAGATGAGTCACAGTGCGATAGGCTTCACAAATCACGCTTTCCAAGGGACGGGTTCCGTAGTAACCTGGATGTACTTCATGTGGCATCCCATACTACCATAGAGGAGTTGCATCCGTATATGAATGCCTACATTCCAAGTTTCACGTGACTGTGAAAGAAACCCCACCGTGACGAAGGCTTATAAGTCATGTGTCATATCTTTTTTTTTTTTTTTTTTTTTTTCTTAACATATATATGCCCTAATGTACTTCTAAATAATGAATGTCACACAATACAAATATAATATATATAATAAGAAAACATCTAACCATAAGAGAAACTAATATTACTCGTAATTCGGAATGCCTCACTCATCATTAAGAGAGAGAAGAAGGAGACAAAAAAAAAAGAAGGTACCTGAGTACCAGAAAGTGTATTACAAAGTGATGCTAGACTAGCCTCATCAGATAGATCTTATCAATCTGATGAAAACAGACTAGTCATTTATGAAATTCGACTAAGGATTGACTCCTGTATGACTCAAACAAGTTTGTTACATAATTTTCATGGTATATATAATCCAATTTAGATCGATCTAAACTTATAGATATATTCAGAGTATAGAATATTTTGGTCTCTCGAAGTTTCGACCCTTGATTTGGTCATTTGGACCCTTATCTAGAAAGTCATCGATTCGGGTCAAGATCATGTTAGATACGATCATCAAGGTGTCTACACTCTCGTGGTGTGAGCAAAATATATACCTAACAAGTTATTCTAAGTTTAGGAGTTGGGTTTAGGCCATTCATTGAAGATTGATTCGTAGTTTCTCAAAACGCGCATTTAACTACATTGGATATACGAGCTCATTAAGGGTTCATAGACTAGACGGGCCCACAAGACCCATGATCCTTTGATGATTGGGGGTCTTGAATGACCCATATTATCGGTGGATCAGACCTTATGTGTATGGGTGATGGTCCAATTTTTCTAAAGAAAGTCAGACTCAAAATTTATTGATGATACCTAATGACTATGAATCTTGCATTTTGTTAATCTTGAGATTCAGTGAAGATTTTAAATCCGAAATTTTTGGTGGACCTAAATCAGTGAAAAAGAAGACTTTTTCGCTCACTAAACTTTTGCCGAATGTAGAAGAATCCACATGAAATGGCGCCCAAAGTGATCTATAATAAGAAGGGCTCACATGTGCATTTAGGCAACTTTGTTTTTAAGCCATCAGATTTCATCAAGAGCAATCAGGCTTAGAGACATTAAAAATTTTCAAACATTAGGTTGGGTTCGTATTTCAGCTAATACATTAATTTGACCAAAAACTGGGTCAATCAACTAACCCCTTTATCCTAATTATACACGGCTCAAATCCCTTAATTTTCCCTAGATTTTCATGCTTTGGAAAGCATGCCGATAGACACGATGAGATTATTTTGATCTGACATACTTGACTAAGTTTTTGTCGAGATCATTATAAACTTGAGTGCGTTAGCTGATCCTCAAAAATTTAAGGAGTCAAAGATGACCCTGACTTAAAATTCCAAGTGGCACACACATACAATAGTCATGAGGCTTTTTCCATTTTTGAAGAGACACTAAGGCCGAGGTATATGTATTTTCAAGAGAATCTGACCATCCATTCTATAGATGGTCAGATGGTACAAGATTTGGCTTATGGCCTTGAACCAATGGTCCATAGTTTGGGTGCAAAAGTGGTCAAAGTGATCACCCGATAATAGTTGTGTTTATAATTTTTCTTTTCTTGATGTAATATCACACGTAAAACGAGGCAGACATTTAATTTATGATTAAAAATGACCGTCCGATGTGAAGTAGGCATAAAATTAGAGGGGGTCAACCTACTGAGCTGAATCCGGAAACAGTCTCCATTAAAGTAATTTGTGAGGTCAAAGTGACCCCCCTTTATCACATGTAGGTAATTAACAAATAACAGGAATAAAATTTCTGCCTAGTGTTAGAAATTTTCACTGATTTTAGGAGCTCTAAAATAGTATATTAAATATGATAAAAGGTGATTTGAACCGTTAGATAGGTAGTACATCAGAGAGTATGGAGGGTCTCCCTACTGATATTTTACCGAAAAGGTCTATGGGTCTGAGATCGGGAAGGTCAAATCATGACCTTTACCCTGGTTCAAAACGTGTGTTGATGCATGTGTGCAGATGTGGATCGTCATGCGGCTGGGGGTCTTTGACCCCAGTTTCGAGGCTCATATCAGTTTATTCGTCGAAGTACTTTCAAACGAAAAATGAAGGGTACTAGGTACCCTACATCGGGGTCAGAGGGTTTGACCATCGGGTCAGCCCTTTGACTTTTATGGCCTCTTGAAATGTGCCCAAAACCCATAAAACCTGATGTTTAAAGTTTTTGTCAATCGAACGGGGCCGATTAACATTATAGAGGCCACAAAATAGATCGGAGTGGAATCGGAAGGAAACCCACCTCTTGAAGCGTGACTGCGAAGATTTCGCGAAGATTCGATTGATTCGGATAGTCTCGGGTCGGCGTACATCGGGTTCGACGCGTCGATATGAGTTGAAGCAGACGGCTCGGCCGTTGACGAATCCATCAAGATCACCTTTGGTTTCTTCTTAAAAAGAAGGGAGATGGGTATATATATGTATATATTTATATAACGAGAGAGGGGAGAGAGAGAGAGAGGATGGGCGGTTGGTTTTAATGGTGGCTTGGGTTGCTTGGGTTTAATGATGAGAGAGAGAAAGAGAAGAGGACGGTTGGGCTATTGCCAATAAAAAAAAAAGAAGGCAAGAGTCCTATGTGACACGATCTTCAACAGCCAACACGTTGTTAAATGAAGGACATGGTCCTTCAAAGAATAGAAAATAGATCTACTGGAATATAGTAACGATTCCAGCATAAGAATGACATCAATTTGATGCTTCAATCCCCAAACCTTTCTTCAATACTTTACCTCTCAAAGTATTTACACCAGTTTTCTCTCTTGAAAACTCTCTCCAGGAACCCTAGAATCACCTTTTGCTAGTAAGTACCATCTTACATTAGGAAATTTTGACCAAAATATCTTCTAAAATAGCCAAGAGTCCAAAATCGCGAAACTAATCCATCCATAATCGATTGATCATTTTCCCATATCGATCGATCGATTTCAACTCGAGAGTTTGCCAAATAATTTATGCTCAGACTTGATCGATCTAGTTCCCAGCTCGATCGATAGACTTCAACCAGTGAGCATACTATTTATTTCGTCTAGAATTGTTCAATCCACAGCTCAATCGATTGATTGGGACCTAAGACCACTCCATAGAATCTCTTAAAATGTACGGCTGGGATTAAACCTAACCAACAGTAACAACTTTATAAGTGGCAAGCATTGTGGTGGATGGTATACGACACCAACGAAGTGAAAATAACATCTCTTACGTTTCAATTATGTCTTGAGCATTATTTTTAACCATCAATTGTTGGTACATGTGGTCATGCGACCTCATCAATAGAGATTAAAATTTTCATTATATATTAGAAGGTTACAACTATGTGTTTAATTGTGATTAATTACCGACTGCTATGTGATTGGTCATTTCTCCTTGAACATTAATAGTATATATATCGGCTTAACATCCTATTTGTGGGTAGAGATGCAATGTGTAGTGATAGCACTACAATGAATCCAAGGGTACTAAAGTCATGGATCAGGTAATCGATGCTCGTGAGAAATCCACAATGAATCAAGGCGATTACTAGCCTAAAGGCGTTTCGCTTGGCGATCAAGTAATGATAGGAGATTGATCAACGGTCCAGATGGAATGGGACCCAACACTTTATTTATAAGATAATATTGCTTATAAAATTACCAATCATTTGTGATAATTTGCTAGTCTCTAATTTACCAGTTAGTCACTAAAAAATAAATACAAAATTGCTACTTAATCCATTCATGTTTTTTAATAATCTTATGACATCTGTGAAGAGATAAGTCACTTGTTATAATCATCATAAAAAAGGTTGAATATTTAAAAAATTCGGAAATAATTCATGAATTTAAGGTTTTATAAATTAATCCCTAATTGTTTGCTCAAAAATTTGTGAATTATTCCCGAATAATTTCCAAAATTTTCAAAAAAATTGTATTTATTAATTTTCTTTTTTATAGTTTCAGATCTTATTATTATTATTGTTATTTTTTATTTTTATTTTTTTCTCTTATTTTTCCTCCGAATATTTCCTTGAACCTACCGGATTTTAACCTCGCCGAATCATTGCCGACCCGACTTGATGACTATGGTTATAATCAGGGATTTAGAGTCATATTGTATACGTATTGGTCAAATCAGCAGATAGTAAAGTAATTTTTTTCTTTTTAAAATTTTAAATATATAAATAGTAATAAAGTTTTCACTCAAAGGACATTTTTGACATTCCATCAGGTTCATATCGGATGCATATCCGTTATGGGCCCATATGGATCCGACATGGCCCTATATGAACCCAATATTGGACCTTGTTGACTCAATCCGCCACCTTCACAAAAATTGGGGGTGCATGTCTTATTGAAGCCTAATCCTATACGTATAGGCGAATATGTATCAAATGTGGCCGAAATTTATACTTACAAAGTCTCTAATTTGAGAGTGACATATGGCTAAGCACGTGAAACAAACATGAACTGCCCATTTTATCTTAGTATTATGGTGCACCGGACTTAGAGCTTTTTTTTTCACCTCTAAATATCACTGCCATTGGATCATGTAAGGATGGTATTAGATTCATGCGCATTGTGATGTGTTTTACTTCAGAGCTAAAATCTCACTCCAGCAGTATTTACAAGCAAATTATCAAAAGGCTAAAAGCTAACATACTTGGTCCTACAACAGCCTGTTGCCATGTGCGACCCAATCGGATGCTAAGTAAAAAGCCACTCGATAATCATAATTATTATATATATATATATATATATATATATATATATATATATTAGTGGACCCTGCACGTGCAATGCACGTGAAAATTGTTTATTTGTAGAATAAATCGTTACAATATAAATTTTAAAAATATTTTTTGTATTTAACAAAAAAATCATTGGGCACTGACATTTCGGTGAAAATTTTAGTTTTGGTTGGAATCGAATCCGATATTTTCATCAAATTTTCGGGATATCAGCCAAAAATCCTAAACGAAGGTGATAGGTCAAGTCAAAGTTTCGTTGCCCATTAATTTTTTTGTTTTGTTTTAAAACCCAAAATTATCAGCCTTCAAAATATTGGCCGATAATTATAGGTGATTAGCAAATTATTGGTCAATTACTTCAAATTTTCTGCCGAGAATTTGAAGGGCGCAATTTTTGACCAAAATTTTTGGGATTTCATTTCGGTAGGATTTCAAACCGATGAGTTTCAGTCGAAATTTTGATCCAAGACCCCAACTAAAATGAAGTTTATCTTTTTGGATGAAGGTATGAAATTCGGCCCTTTAAAAAAAAAAAAAAAAACACAAGGTCTCGGCGCAGACCGATATGTATCGGTCGATACCCAATACAGATCGACCGATATGAGCCCATATCAACCGATACGGATACCAATACCTTGTTGGGGAACCGCGGAGTATTAGAACTAATACGTATCAGTTTGCTGAAAAGTTGATACGTATCGTCGTTATGTATTTGTATCGCACAAGATGTCATACCTTAGAGCATGGATCAAAATTTCGACCAAAATCTTGTGGGCCAGGTTGAAATTTCAGTCGATAACTTTAAATTATCGATTGAGAATTTGAAGGCCGTGATTTTTGATTGAAAATTTCAGGATTTCGTTTCGGTGGGTTCGAAATCGAAGCGTTTCGACTGAAATTTTGATCCATGACCTAAAGTAAAATGAAGTCTTTATCGTTTGGGATCAAGGTGTCAAACTCAGTATCGGGTATCGGTCTATGGAGGACCAATAAGAATGGGCCGATACATATTGGCCGAACCCGATATGTATCAGCCGAACCTAATACGTATCGGCTGATACGGGCCCGTATCAGCCAATACCGATACGGAGTTGGAGGATCGGGAAGTATCAGAACTGATACGCATCGGTTTGTTGAAAAACCGATACGTATCGCTGTTATGTATTAGTGTCGCGAAGGATGTCATACCTCATAACATGGATCAAAATTTCGGCCGAAATCCTAATATTTAAGTGGGAATGAATCGGTTTCGAACGCCACTAAAATTTCGGGATTTGGGCCGTAAATCCTGAATGAAATTTCGGCCGAATATTGTAGGTCAGGGCGAACTTTTAGTGCCCATATATATATATATATATATATATATATATATATATATATATATATATATATATATATATATATATAATATTTTATTTTTTAAAACTCAAATTATCGGCCGATAATTTTGGGTTTAAAAAAAAAAATCATTAGACACCGAAATATCGGTTGGGACCGAAACCGAATATGGTGTTTTCACCGAAATTTTGGGATTTCGATCGAAAATACCGAAAGAAATGTCGGCCGATATTTTGGTGCTCATATATATATATATATAAAGGCCGTGATTTTTGACCGAAAATTTTGGGATTTCGTTTTGATGGGATCGTAACTGATGCGTTTCAGCCGAAATTTTGATCCTTAACCTCAACTTAAATGAAGCGTTAATCGTTTGAGATCGAGGTGTAAAACTCGGTATCGGTATCAGTCCATAGATGACCGATACGAATTGGCCGATACAGATACATATCGGCCCTTGTGAAAAAAAAAAACTCAAGGTCTCGGCGCAAACCGATGCGAACCTGTATTAAGCGATACCGATCAATCGAGGACCGAGAAGTATCGAACCGTCTGAGATGGATATCAAAATCGATACTTATCATTGTTATGTATCGATGTCGCCTTGTAACATTGATGAAAATTTCTGCCGAAACAAATTGGTTTCGAACCCCACTGAAATTTCGGGATTTTGGCCGAAAATTCCCGACGAAATTTTGCCCGAAATCTTGTGGTTCGGGCCGAAATTTTGGTGCCCAAATATTTTTTTTTTTAAAACTCAAAAATTATCGGTCGACAATTTGAAGTTATCAGCCGATAATTTGATGATTAGCAAATGATCGGCCGATAACTTCAAATTGATTAGTAAATGATTAGCCGATAACTTCAAATTATCGGCTGATAATTTTGGGTGTTAAAAAAAAAATCATTGAGCACAAAAAAAAATCATTGGTACACTAAAAAAAGTGACCTTAAAAATCAATTTTAAGCATTCTCATGATGTTAAGGTCACTTTTCTGAGATGTGTGCTACGTGAAATAAAATACTGATCGTTTGATAGTACGCCCATGATATGAAGACCCATTACGTGAAAGATTGGGAGGATAAACGATTTCCATCGTCTGATTCAAAGCAGTCCATGTGTTTCGGTGTGGGTGAACCCAAGGATTAGGGGGGTGGATTTAAAGGTACTCAAAACTAAAAACCAAATTACCAAAATGAGAGATTTTATCTTATAGCTTTGTTTTTACAATTTCAAAGATTATTACTTATTTTGTCTTTTTGTGATAAGAAGGAATCTAAAATTAGATACCCTTCACACTTATATATATATATATATATATATATATATATATATATATATAATCATATAATTATCAGAATCAAACGATAAAATCACATTTGATTTTATTGTTTATTTTTCACACGATTGATATTATTGACGATCCAATCTTATATATTTTATTATTTTTATTTATTTCATCAAGCCGTTCTTCTACATGACTCCCGATCATTTGATTAGTTGCCACATGACAATAAATTAAAATTGGACCAGGTAAGTTATAAGGTCCTTAATACCAGACTGCCTTTACCCATTAGCATAAAGGATTTATTACCAAAAGGTCATTGACCCATATTTTAATCACAAAAGAATTAGGGTTATTTTTTCATGACGAATAGCCTAGAGAGTTTTTATTTCAAAGGAAATAGATTGACAGGGCTAAAATACACTTCAGTGGGCTGACCTCATAGTAACCCATATTCGGCCCCTGTTACACTTTTTTGTTATTAAAAAATTACTCTACTTTTTTAGGCAAGAAATAATTTGATAATTTTCCCTAATATTAATTATAGGAAAACTTTCAAATAAATCCTTGAACTTTGACCTTGAGGTCTCTAATAGACTTAAATTATTCCTCCCGTTTAAACAAGCACCTGAAAATTACATAAATTTATCAACAAAACCCATACCATAAACTCCTGTTAATATGCGAACGGAAAATACTGACGAGAGTTGACGACATAAGTTTAGTTTATGAACTTATGACTTTTCAGGGTGCTAATTTAAATGCCAACTCAATATTTTTCATTCGTATATTAATGATTGACGGTAGGAGTTTTGCCGATTAACTTCTGAAATCTTCAAGTGCTCATTTGACGTAAATTGTATTAGGGATATCGGGTTCAAAGTTCATGTTTTTTTTTTTTCTCTGGAATTTTTCCAAAATTGTATATTGAATATTTCAGTGATGGCATTGGTGAGATGTTTCATAAGAATACTAACTTGTACTTGGGAAACCTCAAGAAGTTAGGTGAGCTGGTCAGGTACTTGCTTCTAAAAGCAAAAGGCTCGAGTTCAAATCCCCTCTCTCCCTTAAGGCCATCCTACGGATTTATATCTCATGCTAACTCGACATTTATTAATTTGGGATGCGCATATGCCCCTGAGATTAGGAGGGTACTCTAAGAAGCCTCGATACCCAACAGGTTAAGGGGTTAGGTACCTGTTAATTCAGTCAGCAGCTCAATCTTAAATTTCGTACTCTTGAATATATAATGACAAAAAAATGTATTATTTTTTTTAAATAGAAAAATATATTTACATTTTGTTTTTTTGACAAACATATAAAAAGGCATTTTATATGAAAAACGTGAAGAAAGATGATTTAACACCAAATCCGTGAAAGGTCAAAATTGTGATTTGTGAAAACATTATTTGCATTCTCAAAAGTATGTGGCCATTTTGGCATTGCCCTTGGTGGTGGTCAGGCTGGGCACCTGAAATCAACTCTATGGATTAGGATTCGGATTAGGGCTCTCAATGGGCCGGATTAGGGCCGGGTTGAGGTTTAAATCGGCCCTAAGCTACTTGGGCTGGGTTCTCAACTTTTTCAACCCGGCTTTAATTCGGGCTACGATTACTCAACCCAAGCCCGGCCCCTATTAGGCCAGGTTGGACTAATTTTTAGGACTATTTTTTCTAATAAAATTTTGTTGGGTTGTTTTTTTTCTAATAAAAGTTTGAAGAAGGTTAAAATTTTAATTAAATAATTATATTATCATTATAGAGGCTCAGGTATATGATTTTATTCAAATATTTTATTTTAATTTATTGCACAATGGTTATAACGGACAACGGTTGCTTAAAAATCTATTAATAAGTCATCCAAGTTTTGTAGCTAAAAAACTATATATGCAATGATTGCTTGAAAATAAATTAAGCCATCTAATTTTTTCAACCAAAAAATATATGCACAAGGTTATTGCACTTTTGATTTAAGTAGATCATATTTAACTATATAAGAAAAATTATAATTTTAAAAAGATAAGTATAATATAATATTCGGGCCGGGTGCGGGCCGGATATTGCAACACTCAACTCAAGCCCGACCCAAATTTATCCGGGTTGCAACATGCTTAGCTTAGTCCGGATATCGGGCCAGGTTTGCTTAATAAAAAATGCCAGTTTTTTTGGGCCGGGTGCCGGCCAAAATCCGGACTGGCACAACCCATTGAGAGCCCTAATTTAGATAGCTAAGGTATCAAAATGAGTATCGGTTTGCCGAAAAACCGATACGAATCTATATCAGCCCATTTTTTATACCTTAGCTCTGTTTGCTGCGCCCACGCGTTCTCTAAAAGTGCCCACATGTGCAACCCCTTAAAAATCATTGATTTCTTTAGATTTGATGATTGAGAATGTGTTGCACCCCGATCTTTCACAAAATGGATCTTGAGATCATGTATCACCTATCAGACGGTCAATTTTTGATTCCACATCTCATAGATCCCCCAAAAGTCCCCTTTATGTGCAATGGTGCACATCAAGCTCAAACGTGATTTTAGGGCCATATTTTAGGGACCTGTAAGATGTAGAATAAAAAATGACCGTCTAATAGGTGCGGCGTGATCTCAAGATCCTTTGTGTGGAAGATCTCAGTGAAATACGATCTCCGTCATACGATCTGATGCAATCAATCGTTTTAAAGGGGTTCCGAGGTAGATGCTTTTAAAGAACGCGTGGGTGCGTTTAGAGCTACCCTTAGGATTTAGGATTGGGAGCCATTACTTGCACATGAAAAGTTGGCCTAAGCACGCCCTTTTAAATTGTGTGCAAGGTTTAACTTTGTATGTGCCATTGCGAAATCCCCTTCAAAATCATTGATTGCTTCATATCAGATGATGGAGATTATGTTTCACCCTGATCTTCCTCACAATGGATCTAGAAATCATGTTGCACCTATCAAACGGCCAGGTTTTGATTCTACATGTCATAGATCCCTAAAAAAATTATCCCTTGAATCTTATGACACACTTCTTGCTCAAACCTAATTTAAGGGGGCATTGTTGGGAATCTATGACACGTGGAATAAAAAAATTGATCGTTTGATATGTGCGTCATGATTTCAAGATCTATTGTGTGAAAGATCGGGGGTGAGACACAAGCTTTATCATCTGATCTGAAGCAACCAATGGTTTTAAAGGGGTTTTCGATGTAGACGCTTTTAGAGATTGTGACAGCGCTAGTAGAGGAACCCGTACTTTTTGTCTATTTTAGGGTGTGACATGAGAAGGCACGTGCACGCCCCAGCTACTCCCTGCCACAGGGTTTTACCTGCCCCGGCAGGGAGCATTGCCAAACAGACCTTAATTCACTTCCATCGTGATTATCGGAAATAATGGTGTTCCCATTATGTCCACCAATAAGCATGTGTATATAATGATCCGGTGGGTCCGGTCTGATCGATGGATTTGACGGTCAGGATTGATTGGGGGTGCTTTCATATTAAAATGTAGTAAGCATCATTAAGAGCAACCCACGCTCTTTAAAAGTTGACCTTAGAGGCCCCAAAGAAAGCTAAAGATGTGAATAAAGATTTTACTTTCGGTCACATAAAGTGTATTCAAAATCATGCTATTTGGTGTTACTTTATAAAAGTTGAGTACAAAGTAAGTATAAACTACAATTTTTTTTTTACTTGCTTTATTGTAAAAGTCAACATGGTCAATCTAATCCAACGTGCCTTCTTTTGCTTGCTCATCAAAAGTACATCATCATGGCATAAACTGTAAGGTTTGAATTTAGAAGCCAATTCATTCACAGCTGAGCCGGTCTAGCGGACCAGGGCTAGAGGTTTAATAAAAAGAAGCCTCATGGGGATACTATGTATCCCAATTTGGGCTTGGATTAGTTCCTACGGTCCAGGACCCGTGCCACCATTATTTCACAGAATTATACATACTTAATTACACATATTTAATACATCTAGTTATTAAGGAGTCGTCATTTTGAACCAGCAACCATGGGGAGCAAGCCCAAGTCATCACCGATGTGACAACTAAGGTGTCAACTCGAATACCAATATCGAGTATCAATTTATGAAGGACCGATTTGAATTGACCGATATTGAGATAGAGCGGTGCCTTTATAAAAAAAAGAATTTTTTTTTGGGGGAAATAAGGGGTATCGGCTATAGGGGCCTGTATCGGCCGATACTGATATTGATACCCGATAGGTATCGATATTGGTTGATATTTGATACCATGGACAACTCCTTGGTAGGTCATCGAGCCTGAGAATTTTGTTGCATATATATATATAATTTTATTTATTATTATTATTATTTTTTTGATATCATGGACAACTCCTTGGTAGGTTATTGTGTCTGAGAATTTTGTTGCATATATATATATAATTTTATTTATTATTATTATTATTTTTTTGATATCATGGACAACTCCTTGGTAGGTTATTGTGTCTGAGAATTTTGTTGCATATATATATATATATATATATATATATATATATATATAGAGAGAGAGAGAGAGAGAGAGAGAGAGAGAGAGTGTGTGTGTGTGTGTGTGTGTGTGAGAGAGAGAGTGAGTGAGTGGAGTGTAGACTTGAATGGGTGTATGCCAAGTCCACCTCTTTAAATACTTTCCATGTCAAAATTCTAACATTAGTTGCCTCAAAATCATGTTCGACTGGTTGGGCTTGACCATTGCCCTTGAATACTATGCGGGGTTTAATAAGAGAAAATTTTAAATAAATCTTTTAACTTTTACCTCAATGTCTGAGAGATGCTTGAACTTTACTAAATGCAACATAACTCTCTGATGAATACAAATTATTAAAATTAGATCCCTACCGTCAACCTCCATCTCTCTATTCGACGAAAATTGCTAACGAAGCACTTAACTCCCGTAATATGCCTACATGGACTTGCCTACATAACTCTCGTTATATGCCTATATGGACTTGCCTACATGACAAGTTCTTTATAACTTGTGGGAGACGCCCCATCCACTATAAAAAAGTGGGTTTTAGTGACACTGGTTTAGCGGCGTTTGAGTAAAAGCATCACTAAAAATGCCTTTCCACGACGCTTGTGAGAAAATCGCCTCTAATTATTAATGATTTTATTTCGTGTCACATTAGTTGCGCCATCTATTATGAAAACGACGCGCTAATACAATATTTGTGGCACTTTATTTTGCAAACGCCATTATGCTGAAAATTAAGCGCGATGCTTTTATTGAACAGTGCAATGTAAAATATTATGCGCGACATTTTTTATTAGACGCTGCGATTTAAAACATTATGTGGCACTTTATTTTGCGAATGCCACTATGCAGGAATTAAAGCGCGACATTTTTTATTGAATGCCGTGATTTAAAACATTATGTGCGGTATTTTTATTATTAAACGCCATGATAGTCGTAGGTATTTAGAATATCTTAAAAACACCTTTCTACGGCGCTTGTGATAAAAACGCCTCTAATTGTTAGTGATTTCATTTTGCATCACATTGGTTGCGATGTCTATTGTGAAAACGACGCGCTAATACAATATTTGCGGCTCTTTATTTTACAAACGCCACTGTACAAGAAATTAAGCGAGACATTTTTTATTGGACGCCACGATTCAAAATACTATGCGGGATATTTTTAGTATTAAATGCCGTGATAGTCGTAGATATTTAGAACGTGGGAAATGAATATATATTGGCACTCGCTTTAAAGAACCCTTCCTTCTACTGCATTTGGCTTCTCCAAAGAACACACATCCAAGTTCCATCATCTTCTCCAAAGAACGCATCTCCAAGGTTCAAAGGATCCTAAACAAAGATAAGGGAACCGCAAACAAACGCGGGAAAGGGATTGGTGTGCTTGTTTACCAACCATTAGGTAGGTTTTTGATTCACTCCTATCCACCTTCTTCATAACCCTAACACCTCTCTCTCTCGGTCGTTCAAAAATTTGTCATCAAACTCCTATTCTTCTCTTCTCCTCTTTAGCTTTATTTCCCTTAATAAATTGAGTTGAATGTGTTGGATATTTAAAAGTTTATTAAACTTGTCTTTTCTCAAGAGGTGTGTCTTTTCAAAATTGTGTCTTTTCAATTGAGGTGCCTTTTTAAAGTGGTGTGTCTTTTCAAAATGAAGGGTCTTTCCAAAGTGGTGTGTATTTTCCGAAGGAATCCGTGTAGCATCTTTTCATATGAAAATTGTGCATTAACACACCACTTGATTTCTATTTAAGATATCAAAAATCATTATTTTTAACAATTACATTAGAGTCTCCATTCTCTCTGATTCTATCTTTAAAAGTTTTGATAAGAGCGTTCATGCAATATTTGGTGTTCGGATAGCGTGATCAGATTCGCCAAATCCTTCACAAGAATATACAGTCGATTCGTTGTATTTTGGAACCAGTTTGCCGGTAACCTATTGGTGACCACTTTGTCGAAGTGGTGAGGGCAAACATTGGTTTAAAGAAAATGATATTTCTTGTGCCTCGGACCGGTTCCCTGTATTATTTTGGGTCAACATTTCATAAATTTTTCAACAATTTTAAACCAATGTGTAAGTTTGTTTGTCACAATCATGACTCAAAAACAGTATTGCTCCGTAAGAAAAGGGTTTTGCCAAGTAAGTAAGTAAGTAAGTAAGAAAAAGTTTTCTCGTTTTGGACCCACGGTCGTCCGTAGTGAACTTACGGACGTCCGTGATCACGGACGACCGTGAGTGATTCACGGACGTCCGTGCCCTAAAAACTTATATATTTCGGACAGTTCGGGCAGTTTCAAATCTGATCCAAATATTTCGAGTTTAAATTTTTTCTGGTCCATTTTCAGTCATGGAAATTACCTACCATTCTTGTTTATATTCTTAGATCTCTTTGATGGTAAAGTGTTTATGTAAGGCTATTGTATAAGGCTTGTTTGAAACAAGTGAACCTTCGCAAGAAACGTAGGTTGATGGTAATGGTTACTATGGATAGTATGATGGAGAAAGGCTATTGTGTTTGGTGATTGGAGTGCTAGGGTATATCATTCCAAATAAGCAATCAGAAAGTTTTCTTTTATTATTCATAGTGAATTTTCTTTTGGATCTGAGATAGATCCCGTGGTTTTTGCCTGTGATGGGTTTTCCACGTTAAAAATGTCTTGCGTACTTTATTTTGATTGTGTGATGGTTGTGAGTAGACTTTAATTGATAAATATAATAGATAATATTTATAAATTGTAATTTTCCAAATTTCAATTGGTATCAAAGCCTGGTCACTTGGTAAATTTTAACAAATTAAGTGTTATGTCTAATTTGTGATATCACGATCTTCCGAGAGAAGGTGCGCTCATCGCTAGACCTCCTCTCGTTTGATGGCTCTAACTATCCTTCGGAAGGCAAGGATGAGAGCATTTTAAGTTCACTTGATCCTCACATTTGGTATTCTATTGAGGACGGATGGTCGCCACCAACTTCGACCTCATTGTCGATAATATACCATACTACTATTAAACCAAGATCTTTATGGACTGATCAGGAATATGATAATCTTGGTTATAATTCCAAGGCCCTAAATGCCTTATTTGGAGCAGTTACTGCTTCTCAGTTTCGTCGAATAAGTACTAGCGTCAGAGGCAAAGATGCATGGAAAATTCTTGAAACCACGTATGAAGGAACTCCTCAAGTAAAGATTTCCAAACTTCAAATGCTCACTTCTCAATTTGAAAATCTTAGCATGGATGACGATGAAAAGTTTTCCATTTCTATATTCGCTTAAATGATATTGTAAATGGCTCATTCAATTTAGGAGAACCTGTTCTAATACTAAAATTGTGCGAAAAATTCTAAGGTCTCTACCTAAAAGATTCAGATCAAAAGTTAATGCTATTGTTGAATCTAAAGATGTTGACAATCTAAATTTAGATGAACTCGTTGGGTCATTACAAACTTATGAATATGAAATTCAAGATAATCATGTCACCAAAAGTGTTGCATTTAAATCATCTAAGGTTGAATCGACTCTAGCAAAGGATTCGATAATTCAGATGAACTTGCTTTATTTGTTAAAAATTTAAAAATTTTATAAAAATAAGAAACAACCTTTTAAAAAATTTGAAAGTAATGAAACTTTTAAATCATTTGAGAAGAAACCTAAAAAGGACTCTCCTGACATTACTCAATGTTTTAAGTGTCATGGTTATGGACATTACGCTAATAAATGTCTTAGTAAGAAAATTGATAAAGGAAAATCCAAAGCCTTGTTGCTTCACATGAGATTGAAATATCAATGAGACATCTTCTGATGAATCTGAATCTAGTTCTTATGGTTTTAGAGCTTTTATTGCATCTATTGTAGAAACTAATACTTCTCATATTGAAACTGATTCTATTGCTTCAATCTCATCTTCTAATCAAATTGACGGTGATGTATTGGATATAACAAATGCCTATAGTGAACTTTATCAAGAATCAATACATCTAACTAAAGAAAAATCAAATTAATCAAAGAAGTGACTGAGTTAAAAAATATTATAATAAATCTCCAAGAGAATATAAATTCTTTCACTCCAAAATTTATAGAACAAGAAAATAAAGTAAATTCCCTTATTGAAATAAATGCAAACCTAAAAAGGGAACTTGATTTTATTTCTGAAAAATATTCAAACATTTACAAGACTAATGAGAAAATGGAGAAATTACTCAGTTCTGGTCAAAGAACAACAGACTGGATATCATCATGTAGTAAATAAAAATCTAAAACCTGATGTAAATCATGTTCCAAAATTTGTTAAAGAAATCAAATCTTCAAATACTAGACAAAAGGAAAATAATTTCAGATCTTCAAATACTAGATTTATTAATAAGAGAGTCCCAATCTGCTACACTTGTGGATGGAAAGGGCATACTTATGTGTATTGTCCATTTTACTTTGATTACTCTCAATTCTATGTTCCTAATTTCCAAACTTTTAAGAAAAATAAAGTCATTTCATTGAGTAGTACACATAAATATAAAAACAACCATGTGATTCAAAACAAATCAAATCTTAAATACAAACGTGTTTGGATTCAAAATCGATTTGATCGCTCAAGTGGCTCATATTTCACTAAAAGCAAGTGAATCATCTAAGTGGTTCCTTGATAGTGGATGCTCTAGGCACATGACTGGTGAGAAATCATTCTTCTCTCATCTTAGCCCATGCTCAGAAGGAAATGTGACTTTCGGTAATGGAAGTTCTTGTAAAATTACTGGAAGAGGAACAATTAATGCACCTGGATGTCCTAACCTAAAAGAAGTCCTTTATGTTGAAGGACTTAAGGCTAATCTCATTAGTATTAGTCATTTATGTGATGATGGAATGAATATTAATTTTTCAAAAAATTTGTGCACTGTTGTTGATTCTAAAGACAAAATTGTTCTTCAAGGAATTAGATCTACCGATAATCATACTCTTTTTGCGATCCTAATCAAAATAATTGTCTTATCTCTAAAACTAATGAGATCAACATCTGGCATCAGAGGCTTGGCCACATGAACAAACATGATCTTTACAAGTTAGCCTCTGATCAACTTGTTAGAGGTTTACCTAAATTAAGTAAACCAGATGGATCTATTTGTAGTGCTTGTCAAATGGGTAAACAGACTCGCGTTCCGCACAAAAAAGTTAATATTCCTACTTCTTCTAGGATCCTTGAATTAATACATTTTGATCTAGTAGGTCCCATGAGAACAAGCGGTTTAGGAGGTAAGAAATATGTCCTTGTTATTGTTGATGATTTTCTAGATATACATGGGTTGCATTTCTTAGAGAAAATCTCAATCTTTTGATGAATTTATCATCATTTCTAAGAGAACTCAAATTGAAAAAATCTTGCTATAGTTCAATTGAGTGATCATGGTAAAGAATTTGAAAATTAGTCTTTTGCAAAATATTGTGCTTCAAATGGAATAAAGCATGAATTTTCTCGCTCCTCACACACCTCAACAAAATGGTGTTGTTGAAAGAAAAAAATAGGGTTCTTCAAGAGATGGCTAGGGTTATGTTAAATGCTAATAATGTGGCTAAAAATCGTAATGAGGTCATTAATCGCTTGTTATATTTCTAATCGAGTATACCTTAGACCAAACACTACTAAAACACCATATGAAATATGGAATGCTAAAAACCTCAAGTTAGTTATTTTCATTTTCGGTAGTGCTTGTCACATTTTATGAGATCGTGAATATCTTAGTAAATTTGATGCTAAACTGACTATGGTATTTTCTTGGTTACTCTTTAAACAAACAGAGCTTATAGGGTTTTTAATTTAAGAACTCTTACAGGTCATTGAATCGATTAATGTAGTTGTAGAAGATCAAAAATCAGACTCCTCTTCTGTTTTAAATAGAGATATTGACGATGAAGTTTTTATTGTTCCTAATAATCATGAAAAAATTAGACCAGATAACACGAGGTTTTCGTATGATAGAGAAAAATCTACACACACATCTAATATCGATGATATTAGTGTAGATATTCCTCTCAACAATATCTACGAGCATGAGTCTCGACATAGGCCTTCCTATGCTCGAGATATGAAAAATCATCCACCCATTTGCTATCATTGGTGATTTATCCACTCAATTACTCACTAGAAAAAATTTAGAAATTTGTCAAATCTTCTCTCTCATGTTTGTTACACATCAAGTCTTGAACCAAAAAATATTAAAGAAGCTCTTCTTGATGAGCATTGGGTTACTGCAATGCAAGAAGAGCTCACTCAATTCAAAAGAAATGATGTGTGGGAACTTGTTTCTCGACCTTCAAACATTAGAATCATCGGTACAAAATGGATTTTTAAAAATAAAACCAATGAAGAAGGTAAAATCATTAGAAACAAAGCAAGATTGGTGGCTCAAGGGTACACTCAGGTTGAAGGTATTGATTTTCATGAAACATTTGCTCCAGTAGCTAGACTTGAGTCTATTCGCATAATCTTAGCAATGGCATGTCATCTAAAATTTAAATTATACCAAATGGATGTAAAGAGTGCTTTTTTAAATGGTTTTTTGACTGAGGAAGTATATGTAGAACAACCCAAAGGATTTGAAGATCCACATCATTCTCATGATGTATTTAAACTTAAAAAAGCACTATATGGTTTGAAACAAGCACCTCGTGCTTGGTATGAGAGACTCACAAAATATCTAATCACAAATGGTTTTAAACGTGGTAGTGTGGATAAAACATTATTTTTGAAAGAAGAATCATCAAATTTAACTGTTGCTCAAATTTATGTTGATGACATTATTTTTGGATCCACCTTAGACTTAAATGCTCATAAATTTCAAACTCTTATGAGCAATGAATTTGAAATGAGTTTATTCTGTGAATTAAATTGCTTCTTAGGTCTTCAAATCAAACAAGGTTCCACAGGGTCATTATTATGATCAACATTTTGATAGGATGCATACTGAGATGCAACATATGCATTCTGAAATTCAACATTTATCTAATCGGATTGAAACAGGATTTAATATCTATGGGGAGCAAATTTCTTCGCTCCAAATGACCATGATTGACGGTTTTGAAGCAATGATGAATCGCTTCAATAGTGTTTTTCCTCCTCCAGGAGCACACTTCCCGCCTCCAGAATGATGATTTCTTTGTTATAAAACTGTAGCTCTGTGGTTTAAGTTTTTTTTTGGTTTAATATTGTAATGAAAAAACTCCATCTGATGTACATGCTTTCCATATTGTGTGAAGTTATGTTTATCTATTAAATTACTTAAATATTTCATATGATGGAAATAATGCTTTTACATTTAAGTTTTCACTTCAACATTTATCTTAAATT
Source organism: Chloranthus sessilifolius (assembly GCA_021018995.1). Taxonomy (NCBI): domain Eukaryota; kingdom Viridiplantae; phylum Streptophyta; class Magnoliopsida; order Chloranthales; family Chloranthaceae; genus Chloranthus; species Chloranthus sessilifolius. The sequence continues at coordinate 114,958,824 of CM037594.1, read as the reverse complement.
TACCCTTTGTCACATTATGATAAAAAGGGGGAGATGGTTTATTATATTTCACTTGTGTTATTAACGTGTTCTTTAGTTATTTGAACAGGTGAAGAGCTTCAATTCAAAGATCAATGTAGTATATAGGTTTAAGGTTTCATTTTGACTTGGCAAATAGTTAGGGGGAGCAACTAGAGTTGTAATTTCTGCATTTACATTCTAGATTGATGTATAGGACTTACAAGAGAATTGAATGTATTTTTTTATCAGTCTTTGTAAACTGTTTTTTTATCATGACTGTGACAAAGGGGGAGATTGTAAGTTTGTTTGTCACAATCATGACTCAAAAACAGTATTGCTCCGTAAGAAAAGGGTTTTGCCAAGTAAGTAAGTAAGTAAGTAAGAAAAAGTTTTCTCGTTTTGGACCCACGGTCGTCCGTAGTGAACTTTGACGTCGTGATCACGACGCATCGTGAGTGATTCACGGACGTCCGTGCCCTAAAAACTTATATATTTCGGACAGTTCGGGCAGTTTCAAATCTGATCCAAATATTTCGAGTTTAAATTTTTTCTGGTCCATTTTCAGTCATGGAAATTACCTACCATTCTTGTTTATATTCTTAGATCTCTTTGATGGTAAAGTGTTTATGTAAGGCTATTGTATAAGGCTTGTTTGAAACAAGTGAACCTTCGCAAGAAACGTAGGTTGATGGTAATGGTTACTATGGATAGTATGATGGAGAAAGGCTATTGTGTTTGGTGATTGGAGTGCTAGGGTATATCATTCCAAATAAGCACTGTAAAGTTTTCTTTTATTATTCATAGTGAATTTTCTTTTGGATCTGAGATAGATCCCGTGGTTTTTGCCTGTGATGGGTTTTCCACGTTAAAAATGTCTTGCGTACTTTATTTTGATTGTGTGATGGTTGTGAGTAGACTTTAATTGATAAATATAATAGATAATATTTATAAATCGTAATTTTCCAAATTTCACAATGATTTCCTTGTGAGAAATCGGGTGGACGTGTGGGCATCGGGGCGTGTGTGAGATGAGTTCGTTGTCCAAAGCTGCATGGAGTTCGACTGCATCGTGAAATGATTTGGAGGCAAAATTATATGGCATTACTGAAGAAGTTCTGAGAGAAGGGAATAAAAGAAAGATTCTTCATTGCAAATGATTTTAGAGAACCCACGTTGACATTAGACTTGCTTTTTATGGTAACTCTTTTTATTTTATTTAAAATTTAAAATTTTGGCATTTTTAGGAAGTTTAAGAGCTATTATAGCCGTTATAAAAAAAAAAAAAAAAAAAGCGTTATAGCAGTCTCACCCCTGGCCTTAGGCTGGGTGGCGCTTTCAGGCGAGGCATCTTCAAAGTATATTGAATAGTCGAACCTTCTCAATTTGTCGAAATTGATCCTAATCGATTGACTTTATGGTTCAGGGTCACAGTAATAGACCGTGGAACCCTATTTTAGGTGGTAAAATTGTCATATGTCACCCCAAAACACATTTTATTGCTTTGTATTGTTTGGACATAAAAAACATGGTTTCCAACATATTTTATAGATCAACTATTCTATTCTATGGATATTTTTAAGGTTGATTTTTTTTTTAAAGATTTGTTTTTTTAAAAGATTCTTTAAATCATATCAAACTTTTATTTTGGAGCTCTTTTCTTCTCCAAACATTTTTGTTGGTTGTCTAGGGGCTCTTAGGAAAAGAGTGATCTTGACTTTCTCATATGTTATGACATGCATCCATCTTATGCATTATGTGACCAATATTTTTTCTTCATTATCGACTAAAAGCTTATTGCAAAGTATTCTTGATCATGCGGTACCAACACCTCATACCATGTTGTCCTAGCAACTGTGGATAAAAGAAAAAGAGCTTTATTGTTATTTAGGCAAATACGTGAAAAAGAATATTTATTTTATTATATATATATATTTTTGGTGTCGATTCCACATTGTCTCCGAACCAATTGTTGGGTTTTGTTTAAATGTGGTGAAGTACTAAGTATGGTGCTCTCCAAACAAAATAAAATAATGTGTTTATGGGTAATTATCGTTTGAATTTGGATCTATACGAACCTAATGTTATTTTTGAGAAGGGCTTTGATCCCCATTAGATCATACACATTCATGATCGTACAGCTATGATTAGCGATCTTGTCATTTGTTGGTGATTGCTTGGGCATGACTAAATGGTTGTGTTTGATTAAGCCAAATTATTAGGGTATTGATCTTAGGCTTATCATGATTCATTAGATGTAATTATGTAGTCAATGGCTAATTATGATCAAGTGGCTTAAATTTTAAGACCATTTCATGGCCATTGATTGGATTTGATCGAATGGGCATGATCAAATGGGTGGAATCTTTAGCAATGACCATATGACCATAATCTTTTTGGTAAAATCGAGTTGTCGCTAGAAGATTAATAGAATCATTTGAAGATGATCAAATGATTCTGATTGAATTATATTACGAAAGATAATAGATTTAGATTTGAAGATCTAAATCATTTAACGATGATTTTCCTTTTAGAAAGGGAGTCATGATCTCACAATAGATGTTAAGGAGCAATTATAAATCTCATTGAGTTTGTTGCTTATATCAAAATAGGTAGAGAAATGAAGTGACCTAAAGGTCCATTGGTAGACGTACCAACAAAGATTGAGTCAAAACTTTTAAGTTCTCTATGGAACTTGTTTCCTTATCAATAAACAAGAAAACAAATGATATATGATTTCAGGCAGAAATGTCTTAAGAAATACTTTATGTGTTGATAATTGTAATTATAAGCAATTATGAAAATTATTAGTCTAAAAGAAGAATCGAGATAGGTTTAAAGTCATTTACCCAAACAGTCACTTACGATGAGAACCTTACTTAATATTTGTTTGATCAATATTTAGGTTCAAAAGGAAGAACAAGTTGTAAATCCGTAACAAACAAATGAGCACTACATTGATGAAAATTAAATTTTCATAAACATCCCAGGAAAGGTAGGATTTTACCTATAATGGATAAGGGGAGGATGAGCATTGCTCTTAATAGACGCTATAACACTGTGTTGAGATGTTAAAGTTATAGGGGCATTTCTTATAGGTCTACCTATATAAGTGTGAGGGTGTAGCTGCTTTCAATGAGACATGACTTTATCTCATAAACACTTATGAAAATCAAGGTACTGGCATATGGCCTAAATATGCTAACCTATTTATTGAACACTAAATATATGAAATATGTGTGTGGAATAGTTTTAATTTATTGTATAAGATCATTAGTTCAAGACTTAGTTTCACTAAAGACCTTGATAAACTTTGAGTTATTTCTACTAAAGTGAAAATTTAAGTCTGCAAGAGATTTTTATTTATGCACATATTTCTGACTTTGCTCTCATTTATAATTTTTAAATAGTGAAGGATTGTTGGATATTTAAAATTTTGAATAGTAGGGGATTGTTGGATATTTAAAAGTTTATTAAACTTGTCTTTTTTCAAGAGGTGTGTCTTTTCAAAATTGTATCTTTTCAATTGAGGTGTCTTTTCAAAGTGGTATGTCTTTTCAAAATGAGGGGTCTTTCCAAAGTGGTGCGTCTTTAAGGAATCAAAAATAATTATTTTTAACAATTACATTGGAATCTCCCTTCTCTCTGATTCTGTCTTTAAAGATTAGAGCGTTTTTGCAGTATTTGGTATTCGGATAGCATGATTGGATTCGTCAAATCCTTCACAAGAATACACAATCGATTCGTTGTATCCTGAAATTAATTTGTCGGTAATTTATTGATGACCACTTTATTGAAGTGGTGTGAACAAATATTGATTTAAAGACAATAATATTTCTCATGCCTCCGGACCGATTCTCTATACTATTTTGGGTTAATATTTTATAATTTTTACGACAGAATGGTCATTTGACCGTTCATTTGACCGTTTGATTCCAACGGCCCGCATCATTACAGTTAAAGCTTCAAAGAGTCACCAGGAAGGGGTTTCAAAGTTGCTCTAATCCTAATAGTCTTTCGATTTATAAATTCATTTTATGTTCAATGTTAAAATAAACGTTTTGAGTATGAAGTACCCATAAAAAGGACTTCTAACATTTTGTTTTATTATTCACTTTTCTTCCTTTAGCGTCAGTTCTTATATTTCTCATGTAAATTGTTAAAGACAATAGATCAAAGATAAAGAACTCAAAACAATAGAAAAAAAATAAAGAACACAACCAGAATAAAATAATCTAGAACACATGTAACTCGTTCCAAAGATAAAAACTTAATCGAAATTCAGATAAAATACCCCTTACAATGGCTTATTTAAATGATCCTTTTATAATAAAATACTTCTTAGATCCAATCTTAAGTTTTTTTAGTCCGATCATTTCTTCTATTGATTAGTTAAAAAGGGATAATGGCTAATTGGTGTTTAAATGATTTTTCACCATTAAGATGTCATTTTTTTATCTCACATCATTCAAGTGTGATTTACTATGGTACCATGTGTCACACATTTATGATCAATTTAAATTGCCCAAATGATAATCTATAATTGGAACATGTCGCAAACAAAGGATCATACTTATAAGTGGATGTAAATCATCCGATTAGTAAACTTTAATATCAGTCATCCAAATCAAGAACAACCATTGATATTAGAGTGCACAGATCAGATAATTCGAATTTTGTAAAAAGTGTGCTTTTTTAACCCGTAGCCCTTCAATTATTGATATATCACTTTGCCGGTATAGATTTTCAAGATCATTAGCTAATAAATAGTGTAAGATCGTTTAAACACCATTTCGTGATTAAATAACGGTAAGGAGAGTCGGTCATTATAATAGGGTGATGTTGATTCATTCTGTTTGATTTAATTATATTATTATAATAGTCATTGAGCTTGCATAATAGGAGAAGATTATTGAACCTTATTGTTTTATTTGATTTCATAATTATAATTAGATTTATCATATAGTTAAATTTGATTGTGCTTGTGAATTGCTATGTGCATCCCATCTTTGACTTGTGGTATAGATTGGATGATCGTGTAATGATTTTTAACGATCATGTAACCTTGAGATTAGATGAATTATTCTAAGATAGATCAAGCCACCCACTCAACTCAAATTTTTTATCGGGTCGAGCACAGACACTTGATTTATTAGGTCAGGTCGGATATGAAGCATCAGACCCGATCTTCGGGATCGGGTCCGGTGAAGTAAAAGATCCGATTAGGTTTCAATGGAAAAAAATTAGGTGGAGTCGGTTCAGGCATATGTGAAGTTCCCATCGGAAACTAAAATTTTCGCATGATCCAACCCGTTGACAATCCAAGTTCAGAAACTTTTAGCTTTAATTGTTAAAAACGCAAACATGAGCCTTCACAGGTTCTGAACTATAATAAATTTCCATAGACTCTCTTCTATTTAAAGGTTTTAAAACTTGTCAGAATATGATATAAGGGTCTATCTGTTGGACTTAGGGCTATCAATGCGGCTACCAGGCCTGGACCGGAAAATTCATGACTTTTTAGTGACTAAACCAGGCTCGTTCATATGGCCGGGCTTAGATAATGGAGGCCAGCTCTAAATTGGGCTGGGTAGGTCCCGAAGATGTGTACTCCGCTTAAGCCCGGCCTGGGTACCCATTTTATATTGGGGACTTTAGAAAAACGACCCTATAAATGAAACGTTTTATATAACAGCCCGGATTTCCGTTTTCAGAAACCCGTGCCATTAGGATCATACTCTGGATGATCCCGGATCGATCACACGTGTCCGCGCATATAGCGGAAGCTAGGTGGACACATCCGAGCAGCGGTAGTCTGAGTCAAACAATTTCTACACTAAATACACGTCAACAATATTTAAATGTAAAGAAAAACATACACATTTCCAAAAAGGAACCAAGAAGAACCATCGGTGATGGACGTACATCACCCAAACAATGGTTCCCGATAGTGGTTCCGAAATGGAATGTGGACTAACATAAAATAAGTAAATGTAGAACTATATTTGTTTATACAAAGGTGGCCACCAGGCACACAGTAATCCAAAAGATCAAAAGTACAAAATGTCGGGCATCAATACCCAGGCTACGGGTAAAACTCGTCCGCCTGGACGTCCGTCTCCTCGTCCTCTGCCTCGGCCTCGGGATCCGGCTGATAGTCCGGGTCACTCTCGGTGCCGGGCACTGCAGCCTCAGAACCTAAAAGATTTCAGAAAGCAGGGTGAGCTACATCCTAGCTCAGTAGAAGAATTTCAATTAATTTACATCTAAATTATTAAACATGATTGCAGAACATATCTTAGATCGATAAGTGAAACAAAACTGAACAGATATAGATTGATGCTCAAACATGCAGGAAATCAGAATGCATAACTGGCAAAAGTAAACTGAACTTCGGAATTTGCAAGATGCTGTGCTTATTAGATTTAAATGACTTAATTCATACATATCTCTAACTTAAGTAACTCCCGTGTATATATATCACGTGGTAGCCGACGAGCCGATAGGAAACCCCAACCAATTGTCGCTCAATGAACAATTTTCAGAATGCAATAATGCCACACATGGAGTGCATATTTTGCCGAGGATTTTCAAGCAACTGCACATTGTGCAAGAAACGGATATACCGCCGAGTCGGTGGGGATCGTCTGAATATTAAACCTCAAATCAAATACATACTTATTACCTCATGAATCAGATTATCAGAGCATATGCAAAGAACAGAAACAGATATCAGAATACGGGAATCAGAGTTTAATGCATATGCAGGCATGCTTTCGAAAATCAGAGATAGAATACAATGTTAAGATATCATGCAATTAAATTTAGATACACTTTAAGTTGAATTTTCCCCTACCTCAGATCAGTTTATCTTCGAAGCAAATCCAAAGCTTTTTCGACGTGTCAGGGTTTATTCTATACCATATGCACAGTACATTAAGTGTTAGGAATGTCGGAGAACTACCCGGCACAATATCCGGGGTGTCTACTTCATGAAGTCAAGACAGACAAAAACAGGGGTGAGTGATCGATCACCACCCACTGTAGATTGATCACCACCTTGGTGATCGATCACCAACCCTTCTGTAGATCGATCAACATTTTGTTGATCGATCACCACTGCCAGTTTCAAAAACTTTCCCCTCTGTCCACATAAATCTTTTTATGATTGATCGATCACCACCTTGGTGATCGATCACCAGACTCATTGTAGATCGATCACCACCTTGGTGATCGATCACCACCTCGGGCCTCAACTTCTCAACTCTCTGGGGTCTCTGTTCCCCATAAGCTTATACAGATTGATCGATCACCAGCCCTTGGTGATCGATCACCAACCCTCAGTGATCGATCACCACCCTTTGGTGATCGATCACCAATGACAGCAAAGCTGTCATTAATGGAGTTCACCTTCCTTCCATTTTTTGCTCTCTCTCCATTAATGGTTGTGCAATCACCATTAATACATCATAAACACACCCTTTAAACTACTCATTTAACCCTATTTAACCTACACAACTCACCTTGTTCGAGGGTTTCTTGGGTTTCCGGCAATGACTCGGAAGAGGGTTTTCAAACCTAGATCTCGGAGCTCCTCCTCGATCCGGGTCCGGCGAGAAGCTCTTCAGCTCTGGTTCGACAGATCAAGGTCTCTCACACCAATCTTAAACCCCAGGTAACTCAATCACTTAGGTCTAGCTCCTCTAGCTTAGAAATCCCTCATCTTCTCTCTTGCTAACCCTTTTCTTCTCTCACAAGGAATCTCTTTCAAACTTTCTTAGCACAGATCTCCAGTTAATGGAGCAGTTAGGGCAGGGGATGAAGGAGAAGAAGAGTGGAAGTCTCTCCTCTCTTGTCTCCCCTTCCTTCCTCTATAAGCTACCTCTCAACTCAGAATCCCTGTTTTGCCCTTGGTATACATTAGGTGTGAAGCATGTACACGATTGCTTCCAAGAATGTGTTTCATCAAACCCTCTACACATCTCAGATCTAGATGAAATTTGACACGTGATCTCATCTCACCACAGTGCCACATTATTTAAACTAATATAACCCAAAAGTTTTTTTTTTGAATAAACCTTGGTTTCCGTGCCGGGCACGTAGATCAAAGCAGTCAGGCTCGTGTTCTAATTTTTTTTTTTTCGGGGTCGTTACATTATCCCCCCCTTAGGAATTTTCGTCCTCGAAAATGTCTAAGAGGTGTATCCAGGGATTTAGTAGTTCTAAGACTAAGGTACGGAACTAATGTAGGACCTCGACTATACATAATGCAGAGATAATTAAAAATGCTAACAGAGTTTATATATCACGCAGGAATAATTAAAGTATTAACAGAATTTATGCGATATGCTATGAAACATAATAGAGATATGTATACATATAAATGGCTAATAAGGTATAGTAGTACGGTAATACCTGGGGACATGGATGGGCCTCATCGTGTGTTGTCATGGGACGCATGTGAATGATAGTCGCGTGGATCCACCTGCGCAAAGGGCGATGCGCGATCATCGGCGTGGACGTCGTGGCATAAAGGTCTTTGCATGACTAGCTCATGCATACCCGTGATAGTCCGACGACGATGCATCTGCTCGAACGCCTCAACGCCATCCACCTCTCGTGGATGCGGCGTTGCTCTCCACCAACTCATGGCATCGCGGTGACATCGCCGGAGGAAGACGGTGGGAGGGGTGGTGTGACGAATCGACGGCGGGTGGAACAGGGGTCGGCGATGGCTCGTGGGTGGCAGTGTCCCGTGGTGTCTCGCCTCCGTGGTCGCGGCACATCAGGATCAACCTCTGCTACAAGAGGGATCAACCTCCTGCCACAGCAGGGGGACGGGCTCACCGCCCTCTTCCTCCTTAGGAAGACGCAACCAACAAGTTGTAGCTCTTTGTCCGCCTTTCGTGAAAGACCCTAGTGTTGTTTTCCAAAGCGAGGCTCGTGAGGAGCCAAGACGTAGGCCTCGCGTGGGCGACATCGCTCTACGAGCTTGGTGACAGGCGTGCATAGGGGATCTGTTTCGCTCCGGATCGCCCTTCTCGGACATCGTGTCATTGGCATTTATGATGCCATCAATGACCAGATTCGCCATAGAGAACCAACGGTTCTCATAGGCGAGAATAGTGCTTGTTGCACTACTCCAAATTGCGGAGGACTTGTGCAGAAAGGGTTGAGGCACACTTGATGTAGGTATCAAGCATCCACAACCGATCGTAGTTGGGCCCTAGAAATGGCTTGGCCCCTACTGTTGGCCTTGGGTCATCTTGGTGACCACATCGGCATAGGGTACCTCCTTGACGTCGGAGGCTCGAGGCCCTCGGTCTCGGCGTCTGGACGACGGGCATTGAAGTGCCGCCGCGACGTGGAAATGGTTGAATTTATATTCAAGGCCATCGATGGTTGTGACGAGTCGATGGCGACTATCACCCCATTTGAGGTTTTGAAAGAAAAGCCGCTGTCACGTAAGAATGGTCATGGAAGGGCGCGAGCAAGGGTTTAAGCCCTAGCTTTTGTATGTAACCCTTGGCCCAAACCATTTCGGGTCGGTCCTCATAGAGTGAGGACACAAAAACGTATTCTGGTAGGAAGGTTTTGGAAGCCCACCACGCGTTGGGGACTTCACGCTCAATAGTGAGCGGCGCAGATGCGGGAACGGGTGGGGTAGAGATCGAAGCCGGTGCCATGGGTGGCATGGACGCGAACGGAACGATGGGCTGTATGCAAGTGCGAGCCCGGGATGTGGGTACCTTACGCGAAGGATTCTTCGTGCGTGGTCCCATGGTATAGATTTGGGTTTAAATGCGAAGAAAGGAATCAAAGATCAAGGAAATGGAGGATTTATCGGTGAATGAGGCGATGCACACTCAAATCGAGCCGGAGAACGAACGAAATAGCCGGAGAATAGTCGGAAAATGGTTGGGGAAGGTCGGAAGTCGAAAACCCCTTTGGTCTCTTGCAGTTGCGATGTTGCAATGACCCTTCGGACTCCCCCTCTCTTATAACTTAACGCCCATTGGTGATCGATCACCAAGGAATCTTTAAGTTCCAAACCCGCTTCATTGATCGATCACCAAGTGTGTAGATCGATCACGGGGTCTCTTGTAGATCGATCACCACTGGGTGTAGATCGATCACTGCCTATTGGTGATCGATCACCAGCTTGGTGTAGATCGATCACGGCTGACAGGAACACCACATTTCATCTGTTCAATCTCCCTAATATTGATTGCGGATTTTGAGACTCTGATTCATACACGCCATATAAAGTGTTCCAAAGAGAAATTCATCAAGTATATGCTCACACACCAATTTATAATCACGAACGAATTCCTAGATGAAGCATCGAGACTTACCTTCTCATCGTGAGCAGATGCGGATATCATTCACGGATTTCGTTTCTCTCCCAAGTAGCTTTTGATTTCAATGATTTCTCCACCTAACTAGTACCGAGGGATTAATTTAGTCGCAGGACTTGACGTCGACGATCTAAAATAGCAATCGGTTCCTCAATCGTCGTCATATCCTCCTGAAGCTCTATCGGTTGGAAATCCAAGACGTGAGTCGGATCGCGTACGTAATGGCGCAGCATGGATACGTGGAATACGTTATGCATGCTTGCTAACTGTGGTGGTAAGGCGATCCGATATGCTACCTCGCCAACTCGTCCAAGTACTTCAAATGGTCCAATGTACCGAGGACTTAGCTTCCCGCGTTTCCCAAAACGCATGACGCCCTTGATTGGCGAAATTTTCACAAACACCTTGTCTCCAACCTGAAAACAAGGGTCAATTCCTTCGTAGTTAAATTTTAACCATGGTCATATCATTAATGTAATTGATTATACCTGAAATTCCACTTGTGTTCGGTGAAGATCGGCATAGCTCTTTTGGCGACTTTGGGCCATCTTCAACCTTTCACGTATTACTCTTACTGTTTCAGTGGTACTATCTACCATTTCTGGTCCCAAGACAAGCTTCTCGCCGATTTCTTCCCAGTTCAATGGAGATTTGCATCGACGTCCATATAAGGCTTCATAAGGTGCCATCCCAATGCTCGACTGATAGCTGTTATTATACGCGAACTCGATTAGAGGTAAGTGTTGATCCCATGAGCCATGAAAGTCTAACATGCATGCTCGCAACATATCCTCTATTATCTGGTTCACTCTCTCAGTCTGCCCATCTGTCTGAGGATGAAACGAACTCCAATTTTGTACCCATGCCTTCTTGGAACCGTCGCCAAAACTGCGACGTATACAGAGGATCTCTATCACACACAATACTGACAGGTATTCCATGTAATCGAACTATTTCTTTCAAATATAACTCGGCTAGTTTATTGGCTGTGATTGTAGTCCGATATGGTAGAAAGTGTGCGGATTTCGTCAAACGATCAACAATAACCCATATTGCATTGTTCTTTCTCAGTGTACTCGGTAATCCTAAAATAAAGTCCATAGAGATGGCTTCCCATTTCCACTCTGGTACTGGCAAGGGTTGTAACAAACCTGCTGGATTCCGATGATCTACTTTCACCGCCGCGCACCAAACACCGAGAAACATACTCCGCCACATCCTTCTTTAATCCTCTCCACCAAAAACTTCGTTTGAGATCTTGGTACATCTTGGTGCTACCCGGATGTATAGCATACGTAGATTTATGCGCTTCTTCCAAAATTGTGTCTTTTAGATCTTTGGTATCCCAGATGCACGTCCGATCTCGAAATAGCAAGGTGCCATCATCCTTAATAGAAAAATCAGCCTTATCCCATTGATCACATCTCTTCTAATTGTCATAAGCTCGTCGCCGACCATTTGGAGCTTCGATATTATCAAACAATGTGGGCATTATCACAATGGTGGCCATCAAAGTACAACCCTTAACATCAATCAACGATCACATAAGGCCGTGTCTTCCAATAAATGCCACCTTTGCACTCTGGTGATCAAATGTGCCAATTGAGTCAAGACTTCGCCAAAGCATCCGCCACCACATTGGCTTTTCAGGTGATCGATGGAACAATCGTAGTCTTTTAAGAACTCCATCCACCTGCGCTGTCGCATGTTCAGGTCCTTTTGTGTAAATAAGTACTTTAGGCTTTTGTGGTCGGTGTAGATGTCAAATGTCTCACCGAATAAGTAGTGCCTCCAAATCTTCAAGGCAAAGATTACCGCAGCCAACTCTAAGTCATGAGTCGGATAATTCTTTTCATGCTCCTTCAGTTGTCTAGAGCCATATGCGATAACCTTCTTGTCTTTGGTTGAGGGCAACCTAACCCACTATCTGATCGTCATTGTAGATATAAGGCCTCCTCGCGGAAGGTATAGCTAGCACTGGTGCTGTAGTTAGACGCGTCTTCAATTCCTGGAAACTCTTCTCGCATTGTTCCGTCCAATCAAACTTAGCACTTTTCTTTGTGAGCTGAGTAAGCGGACTCGATAGTTTAGAGAATCCTTCTACAAACCGCCTGTAGTACCCTGCCAAACCAAGAAAACTACGGACCTCACATCCTTTCTTAGGCTGCTCCCAATTCACAACCGCCTCGATCTTTGTAGGATCCACCGTTATACCTTTTGCGGAGACAATATGGCCTAAGAAACTCACTTGGTTCAACCAAAACTCGCACTTGCCGAGCTTTGCGTATAATTTGTGTTCTCTAAGGGTCCGCAAAACCACATGTAGATGTTCTTCGTGCTCCTCCTTTGTCTTGGAATAGACAAGAATGTCGTCTACGAAAACCACCACCGACTTGTCCAAGTGTGGTTTAAATATACGGTTCATCAGGTCCATAAATGATGCGGGTGCGTTCGTCAATCCAAATGGCATAACTAAGAACTCATAGTGCCCATATCTGGTTCTGAACGCCGTCTTCTCCACATCTTCAAATTGACCCGTAATTGATGGTAACCGATCTCAAGTCAATCTTCGTAAGAACCTCGCTCCTTGCAATTGATCAAATAGATCATCGATCCTAGGAAGCGGTAACGATTCTTAATCGTCAACTTATTCAATCGCCGATAATCAATGCATAAGCGCATTGAACCGCTCTTTCTTCTCGACAACAAAACCGTGCTCCCAAGGAGACACACTTGGCCGGATAAATCCCTTGTCAAGCGCTTCTTGCGCTGCTCTTTCAACTCTTGCAATTACATGGAGCCATCCGATACGGAGCCCTAGATAATCGGGTTCTCGTGCTCGGAGCTAAATTGATTGCAAACTCAACCTCTCTAACTGGTGGTAATCCAGGCAATTTCTCAGGAAATACATCGGGATACTCCCACACGACGTGAATATCGGATAGCACATTTGTTTCTTCCCGTTGTTCTTGTAGAAAAGCCACATATCCGCTGCATCCATTCTTCATCATCTTTTCCGCCCGAATCGCGGATATTAACGGGGCCACCTTAGATTTTTCCCCAAGGAATCTAAATGATCGTCGCTTAGGTGGACGAAAAACCACTATCTTTCGAAGGCAATCCACACTTGATGCACGCGATAGCGATCCATTCCCATAATGACGTCAAATCCTTTCATATCCAACAGAATCAAATCTGCCTGTGTTTCGTGTTCTTCCACTGCCACTATCACTGACTTGCACACGGTGAGTGCGTTCACATTTGTGAAGGCCCGGACACCGCCAAAATAAAGTCTAAGCTGCTCGAGTGGCACCCAATTTCTTAGTAAATTGAGGTCGGATGAAAGAGTGCGTGAAACTGGATCTATCAAGGCTCGTGCTCGTAAGCAAATGTCGCAACACCTATACAATTTCAGTTCACCTATACGCCAATTTCAATGTTATCTCAACGTCTTAACTATGCATGCATACATATACTATTTTCATCATAATTACTCAATTAATTTCCTTATTTTCAAAATTCCTAATTCATCATGTCAATAAACCACATTCATTGAATTTCAATTCATACCTTGGATGACATCATTCGATGTCAGAGCATCGATTCTTGATGACGGCATAAGCTCGGGTGGACTATTGGTCGAGATGATCTACGTGTTGATACCGATCCCGCTCCTTACTCTCCTCGGGGCAATTCCTAACCAAGTGGCCCATCTTGCCACACACAAGCATGCCCCGGTATCTCTCCTACAATCCTCCGTCTTGTGTGGTTTCCCACACTTTGCACAAATCACGGCCGGAGTAAAGGATGAGATCCTCGAAGGTCCCTGTGTCACTGAGGCCCCGCTACCAGAAGATCCAGCTGGTCTGAATGATCTAGAAGGCGTAGGTGCTGCCGCCCTCTGGTAGGAACTAGGACCCGAAGATATCGCCGGTCGAGAGTGTGTAGGGTATCTCGGAGGTCTAGAAAACCTAGCCCTCTTGCTCTGTTCTGTGTCCTGAGATTGCCCTTGAAACGGTCTCTCTCTCGCCTGCTTGTCTCTCCAAGAAAACTGCTTTTGATTCTCCTCTTCGGCTATGAGAGCCTTGGCCATGACTCCCTCATACGTCTCCATTTCCCACATGGCGACGTCCTTTTGTAGATTCTGTCTAAGGCCAAGTTGAAACTTTCTGGCTCTCATCAACTCTGTGGCTACATGCTGAGGAGCAAACCTAGCCAACCTGTCAAACTCCGCTCCATAGTCTCTCACCGACATGGCGCCTTGCTTCAACTCTATGAATTTCACTTCCCATTGGTGCCTCACAATTTTCGGGAAGTATTTGTGGTAAAACACCTCCGTGAACTCCTCCCATGTCCAAGGAGTGTGAGGGAATTCTCTTTGTCGATTTTGTGACACCGACTTCCACCATGGTCCGGCGTCACCATCAAGTTTGAAAGTGGCCCAACGCACTTTCTCCTCATCACTACATTGTAGTACCTCGAAGAGCTTTTCCATCTCTTCAATCCATCCTTCCGCCTCTATGGGATCCGTTTGACCCGAGAAGTTAGGAGGTCTCATTCTCCTAAACTCCGCAAACCCACTAGGCTGATGGGGTGGTCTAGCTGCCTGTTGAGCCAACGCAGCTGTTTGTTGAGCGACGTTGGTAGCTAATGCTTCCAACACCTGCTCCATCCTCTCCTCATTTCTTCTTCTTCCTCCTCTTGGTCCCACCGGAACCACATTTGGTTGCGAGAGAAACTCTAAGCCCCGCGACGTGACCTCTGGCACATCCCTCAGAGGAATCTCTCTCTGTCCTGCTCTACCTCCACTATGCCCTCCTCTGAACTTAGGGCGTCTTGATACATCATTGTAAAAACAACAACATTGAGCAGTACATAGATTGTGAAAACAATCCTTTCTAAACCCGTAGTTCAACCTACCAGGCTCGATATTAATCAGAATATGGCCGGATTTCCATTTTCAGAAACCCGTGCCATTAGGATCATACTCTGGATGATCCCGGATCGATCACACGTGTCCGCGCATATAGCGGAAGCTAGGTGGACACATCCGAGCAGCGGTAGTCTGAGTCAAACAATTTCTACACTAAATACACGTCAACAATATTTAAATGTAAAGAAAAACATACACATTTCCAAAAAGGAACCAAGAAGAACCATCGGTGATGGACGTACATCACCCAAACAATGGTTCCCGATAGTGGTTCCGAAATGGAATGTGGACTAACATAAAATAAGTAAATGTAGAACTATATTTGTTTATACAAAGGTGGCCACCAGGCACACAGTAATCCAAAAGATCAAAAGTACAAAATGTCGGGCATCAATACCCAGGCTACGGGTAAAACTCGTCCTGGCCGACGTCTCCTCGTCTCTCCGCCGACTCGGGATCCGGATAGTCCGGTCACTTTGCTTGCATCGCAGCCTCGAACCTAAAAGATTTCAGAAGCGGTGAGCTACATCCTAGCTCGAGAAGAATTTCAATTAATTTACATCTAAATTATTAAACATGATTGCGTAACATATCTTAGATCGATAAGTGAAACAAAAGCGAACAAATATAGATTGATGCTCAAACATGCAGAAATCGTAATGCATAATCGCAAAAGTAAATCAACTTGAATTAGCAAGATGTTATGCTTATTAGATATAAATGAGTTAAATCATACATATCTCTAAGTTAAGTAACTACCGTGTATATATACCACGTGGTAGCGATTTGTCGATAGAAACCCCAACCAATTGTCGCTCAATGAACAATTTCGTGAATGCAATAATGCCCCACACATGGAGTGCATATTTTGCCGAGGATTTTCAAGCAATCGCACATTGTGCAAGAACGGATATAGCTTGAGTCGGTGGGGATCGTCTGAATATTAAACCTCAAATCAAATACATACTTATTACCTCATGAATCGATTATCGAGCATATGCAAAAGAATGTAAATGCAGATATCGTATCGAATCAGAGTTTAATGCATATGCAGGCATGCTTTCGAAAATCAGAGATAGAATACAATGTTAAGATATCATGCAATTAAATTTAGATACACTTTAAGTTGAATTTTCCCCTACCTCAGATCAGTTTATCTTCGAAGCAAATCCAAAGCTTTTTCGACGTGTCAGGGTTTATTTTATACCATATGCACAATACATTAAGTGTTAGGAATGTCGGAGAACTACCCGGCACAATATCCGGGGTGTCTACTTCATGAAGTCAAGACAGACAAAAACAGGGGTGAGTGATCGATCACCACCCACTGTAGATCGATCACCACCTTGGTGATCGATCACCAACCCTTCTATAGATCGATCAACATTTTGTTGATCGATCACCACCGATTTCAAAAACTTACCCCCCTGTCCACTTAATTCTTTATACAGATTGTTCGATCTTCACCTTGGTGATCGATCACCAACACCCTTGTAGATCGACCACCACCTTGGTCATCCATCACCAGACACATTGTAGATCGATCACCACCTTGGTGATCGATCACCTCGGGCCTCAACTTCTCAACTCTCTGGGGTCTCTGTTCCCCATAAGCTTATACAGATTGATCGATCACCAGCCCTTGGTGATCGATCACCAACCCTCAGTGATCGATCACCACCCTTTGGTGATCGATCACCAATGACAGCAAAGCTGTCATTAATGGAGTTCACCTTCCTTCCATTTTTGCTCTCTCTCCATTAATGGTTGTGCAATCACCATTAATACATCATAAACACACCCTTTAAACTACTCATTTAACCCTATTTAACCTACACAACTCACCTTGTTCGAGGGTTTCTTGGGTTTCCGGCAATGACTCGGAAGAGGGTTTTCAAACCTAGATCTCGGAGCTCCTCCTCGATCCGGGTCCGGCGAGAAGCTCTTCAGCTCTGGTTCGACAGATCAAGGTCTCTCACACCAATCTTAAACCCCAGGTAACTCAATCACTTAGGTCTAGCTCCTCTAGCTTAGAAATCCCTCATCTTCTCTCTTGCTAACCCTTTTCTTCTCTCACAAGGGATCTCTTTCAAACTTTCTTAGCACAGATCTCCAGTTAATGGAGCAGTTAGGGCAGGGGATGAAGGAGAAGAAGAGTGGAAGTCTCTCCTCTCTTGTCTCCCCTTCCTTCCTCTATAAGCTACCTCTCAACTCAGAATCCCTGTTTTGCCCTTGGTATCTGTTCCGGTGTGAAGCATGTACACAGTTGCTTCCGCGCAATGTGTTTCACCGACCCTCTACACATCTCAGATCTAGATGAAATTTGACACGTGATCTCATCTCACCACAGTGCCACATTATTTAAACTAATATAACCCAAAAGTTTTTTTTTTGAATAAACCTTGGTTTCCGTGTCGGGCACGTAGATCAAAGCAGTCAGGCTCGTGTTCTAATTTTTTTTTTTTCGAGGTCGTTACATTTTAACTCTATGTACAGGCTTCAAACATTTTAGCGGACCAGACATTTGATATTTTCAGAACTTCGGATATCCGTGAGATTGCTAAAAGTGGGACACGTGGGACAAATTATATTTTTGCAATTTTACTGAAATGCCCTTCTATAAAGGGCATTTCAGAGACTTACGGTGGGATTTTTCTAGGTTTTCTATGCAGCTCCCACCTTCTCTTCCCCCCTGCGCAGCTCCCAGACTCCAGCGAGGCTTACGGTGGGTTTTTTTCTTAAGTTTTCTTGCGCAGCTCCCGCCTTCTCTTCTCCTGCACAGCTCCCACCTTCTCTTCTCCTGCGCAACTCTGAAACTCTGAAAAGCGTTGTGTTCGTGATTGTTTTGCAAGGATGTAATTTGTCTCACGTGTCCCACTTTTAGCAATCTCACGGATCTCGAAGTTTTGAAAATACCAAATGCCTGATCCGCTAAAACGTGTGAAGCCTATATATAGAGCAAAAACGTTTCATTTTTAGGATCCTTTCTCTAATTTTCCCTTTTATATTTGTGTGTATATATATATATATATATATATATATATATATATATATATATATATATATATATATATATATGAGTAAAATTAGTTTCTGTCACATTTTGTAATACCTAAAATGCTCGTAAGGCTCTAACTCATATCTAATTAAACTAGGAGTCTAAAATAGATTTATAGTCCCCCATGTATGATTGTAGATTTTTCTTCCACCGTTTCTTTTGGTTGATAAATGGAGTGTGTTAAGAATTGAGCTGACCTTTGTGGTAGATCTGGTTTGATTCTATGGTAACTGATGGAAAAAGTTGAAATATTTGTGAACGGATGGAAGAAGTTTTGTATTAGAGATTGAGGTAATTCCTTATCCTGATTTTTTTATTCTTTTTAAAGAATTGTGGCCATTTTTTTTTTCTGATTAATCAGTGGAATTACTATTTCTCAAATTTGAAAGTTTTGTTGTAATGCAACACCGTTTTATTTATCATTGTTTTTGCGATTATTGCTTCCTCTGTTCTATGTCTTTTTTAGAAAAAGAATAATATCTTTTCTTTTTTTAATGAAAGAAAGCGTTGATCCATGTGAAAGTAAGGTTACTTGAGTGATTTCTACCCATTTTATGGAATTTATTTTAGATCGTTTCCTTCATTCATGCAGAAAATTTGATCTGTTTTTTAATATTTGGCTTAGACTCCCTTTAAAGAGTTAAACTCTAATTTAAGACTCCCTTTAAAATCGTCTTTGAGATGTACGAAGTAGCTAGTCACTATCTAGATGAGACTGCCCAAACTTCTCATCAGAGTAATCAAAATATCCGATTAGGGCACTTTTGTTCATATGATGTGGACCTTTACTTGAAAATGCTTTAACTGCCCATTTATAGACTC
This sequence comes from Chloranthus sessilifolius, assembly GCA_021018995.1. Lineage (NCBI taxonomy): Eukaryota > Viridiplantae > Streptophyta > Magnoliopsida > Chloranthales > Chloranthaceae > Chloranthus > Chloranthus sessilifolius. Next base: position 114,939,656 of record CM037594.1, on the reverse strand, counting down.
CTTCCTTATTAGACGGTGGAGATATTCCAAAGGTGTGATTAACAAGCTGAATCTAATATAGGTGATAACCACATGCATCACATGTGCATTATTTATATAGATGGATGCCACATGTATAAAATTGATGATAAAGATAAGCAGTGCATCGCAATTGGTGAAAGGGTTAGTGAGAGAGAATAATCTAATAAGTAATTAAAATTAAACGGTGACAGATTAACCCATTTGCTTAGATGGTCTTGGATTCATTTAAGTGTTAATTTAGTATAGGGACTATGGCTGCCCACTGTCATTTAAACACCTAATGGTGCGTAAATGATCTTACACCATTAAAATTAAACTTCTTATTTCACACCATCAAAGTGTGATCTATCATTATGTCATGTGGCACACATCTATGATCAGTCTAAATTGCCAAAGTGGCAATCTATCATTAAAATGTGTCTCACAATCCAATGAAACCTGCTGATAAGTAGATGTGAACAATTTGATTGATAAACTTTAATATCAACTATTAAAATTAAAAATAAAGATGCTGATAAATGGATGTGGACAATCTGATTGATAAAATTTAATATCAACTATTGATATTATCGTCCAAAGGTTGAATGGTTAAAATCTACCTAAAACACGAGTTTTGAACTTGTTGCATTTCAATCAATGATCTATCACTTTGATGGTTCAAATCACCCACATCTAAAACTATTGATGATGTAAGATCATTTAAACAGTCGGTTCCTATACTATAAGTCAATGGTCCTTACGTTATAAGTCAAGAACAATGAAATATAAGAGAGGGATAGAGGGTGACCCCAACTTTTGGGTGTCAAAATAAGAGTGAGAAATTAGAAGCATCTTAGAAGAAGTCCAGCTTCAGGGTGCTAACGGGGGATAGTCTTCAATTTCGTGTCTCAGGTCAACGTTACATCGTTATCGTGTCTCGGGTCCTGTTACAGCTGTTGCACTTGCACCGGCATCTCTAACCATTTTTACGGATTTGTGTCACATGGAATCAAAACTTGACCGTTAGATGGAATGCTCATGGTCTCAAGATCTACTTTCCAGAATATTGGGGGACAAACAATTTGCATCATATGATTCCAAGAAGTCAATGGATTTCAAGGAATTTTTTATATATGCGTTTTAAGTAAACATACAGAGGTACCCGCATGGGTCCCATAAATATCAAATTTTCTTTTAAATTAGGAGCAATAGCATAATTTTTCGGTGCAAGTAATTACTCCCCGTATTTTTTATAGGTACCTCTGTCTGTGCCTACGCCTAGAGACAATTCAAACTCATTGACTGTTGAGAGTCCAAAGATGAAGATAGTTTTTCACCCCAATCTTCTACTAATGGATCTTGAGACCATGGGCTTACCATCAAACAATTATTTTTTTATTTCACGTGACATATCGCAAAAATATTGTCGGAAGTCACATGATACACCATGCTCAAACGTGATTGTAGGACCTCTTTTTGAGATTTGTGCCATGCAGAATAAGAAACTAGCCATCCGAGGGTAAGATCGTGGTCTCAAGATCTATTCTACGATAGATTGGGGTGAAAAACGATCTCCATCATCTAATTCCAAGCAATCATGGATTTGAATGGGGTGCAATCACCATTATATTATTTTAAGCTACTTTTTCGATTTTCTCATCTTGCCTAGCTAATAAATTCTCGGTTTTTTCCCAAAATGCAACGCATGTACAATTTTACTAGTGTGTGTGTATATATATATATATATATATATATATATATATAATTTATAAATATATAATAAAAGAGTTAGTAAAATTCCTTCAAATTAAATTTTTTAGACTTGTGAGTATGATAGTATTTTAGTAAATATACAACTCAAAAGTATATATTATCTCTAGTGTTCTTTTGCTATAAAAATATTGAAATTTTTTAACTTCTTCTCTCTCAGTCGGGCCCAGGCCCACCAACTTATGGCCGGGCTAGGGCTGAGTACATGTTGCCTTGCCTTAAGACCGGGTAGGGCTGACCACTTGCGGCCCGGCCTAGGGCCAAGTAGGACAAGAGCCCAATGATCAAAATAGTGGTTTCCTTTTCGGTTTCGGGCATGACCGAAACTAAAAATTTGAACCGAAATTTCGATCGAAAATTTGAATTTCGGCCGATAATTTCCCCTCCATATATATTTGGACCAAAATTTGAGTTCAAGTTATTGTTTCGGTGGGGACTGAAACCGAAAGGATTTGACCGATAACTTGAGTTATCGATGGGCCAAAATTTTGAACCATGCCAGAGCCTGGCCCACCGACAGCCCTACTTGGACTGGGTCATTGACTCGGTGCCCTTCCTTCCAAATTATAAACTTTTGAAAGATCTTCCCAACTCTGTGTAGTTTGATACCGATTTCATAGCCAAGGTTTTTAAACTGAAATATATCGCCATTTGTATGGCCAATATATATCAGCCAATACAAACTTATATGCAATATATATTAGCGAGAAAGGCTAAAATTTCTGATATTAAGTTAACAACCCCAGAATCTTGGAGGGCACCTACCCAAAAACCATTGAATACTCGACTCAGATAATGGAGATAATGTTTTTATCCCAATCTTCTACACAGATCATGGGTGTATCATCCTACGATTAGTTTTTTATTCCATATAGCACATATCATAAAACAATGCCCTAAAATCATATTTGAGCGTAATTTGTGCCATGTGATCTATATAAGAAATTTCAATTTTTTTTTGTGGTAAAAACTGTGGTCAAAGTTTGGGTACCACTCATGCATCTTAGTGCATTAAATTTTTTCCGCTTTGATCACATTTTGGACAGTGAATATGCGTCGAATCATGCCCAGATTTTTTGGGTGGCCCCTGATCGTCTTTAGGCAAGTTGTTGTAAAATCTGATCCCTCGATACAAATGGATGCCACATGGATCCCAACTAATTCTAACCATGTCCGGTACGTACCGGTTTTTTGACCGGACGATACGTACCGGTTTTCCGGCATTTTAACCCATGATTCTAACCCAACTCCCGACAGTGGAGTTAAAGTTTGTACCTATAATCCCGGGCTTCGTATAAAATTTTTTAAACAAATTAGTTATCAGGTAGAGCCAAGCCGAGTCGAGCTACAGACTACCCAGCTCGTGTCGACTCATTTGCAAATGACTCATAGCTCAGCTCGACTCACAAGCCGAGCTCAAGGTACTTAGGAACTCATTTTTTTCAAGCTGAGCTGAGCAAGCTCCCGAGCTGGCTCGGCTATTGTTACCCTTCTTGCAGATGATTTGGCAGGTGAGGCTAACTAGGTGAGTGTTTTTAAAGTTTAGTGGGTGCAAATAGAGCTATCTAACCTATTTTAATTTGCTCCCATATTTTTATTTGCAACCACAATGCAATCTTCGGGCCACATTTTGAGACGTGTTCGGCATAGTATAAAAAACTTAGCATCTGATGATAAGATCCATTATGTGAAAGAAATAGGTGTATCTTTGACTGCCCGTCATCCTATGAACAGTAAAAACATGAAAGTCAATATTCTCTCATATTCAAGGGCTGTAGATATGATTAAACTCGAAATCTGATTCAATCTGATTTCCTCCATACCATTGCTGTATTAGATAGCTAAATATGGTACACTGAAAATTTTGACCGGTCATAGAAGATTAGTATTTCACACACGATGTTCCCAGAAAATCTCACCCTTGATTTCTGTGAAAAACCAATCATGGTGCAGATAAACATGTTGTATATCCATCTTAAATGTGTGTGCTTCACTACTGAATCCCAAGTCCTTTTAAAAACTATCAAAACTTCTGTTCTTGTGAAAAATGGTCAGTGATACTTCCATACAATGTTTCACTGCATCATGGAAGATCATATTACGCCTCATCTCTATCCACCAATGAATTATACTTATAAAGATATAGACTGGAAAATCACTCTCGCTTATATCTTTGATGGTCACTGATCACCAATTTCATCACCAGATCAGATCACAACCATCGAATCAAATACCTTGCAGTGATCATTGCACACTCTATTATTAACAGTCCAAAAGTCAACTCAGGATGGGTTACTAAAATCACCCAACAAGTCCAAGTTTTAGATCAATGGACCATAGATCAGGCACCCCAATGATTCGACGGCTTGGATTGGAGGGAAGATTGACCGAATAATAGTATATTAGGAGAGGCACTACCGCCCATAATCGCGCTACGCACAATCTTATAACAACTCTGAAGTGAAGAGAAAATGTGAATTATAGAGGCAAATGAATGGTCCACGTGTATGGACGAGAAAGATTACAAGGGGATGGAGAGTTGAACCTCATTGGTCCGAAATCTATCCACGAGTGATCTTAGATTTCACAAGATTTCAATCTTGTGGTGGACACTCGCTCTCACCTCTCCCACTTTAATACAATAATAAAACCCCCTATCTTATGTACACTTAGAGCAACCAAAGAAGTCACCAGTTGCACTCCACAAGCCACATTGATCTTTGTAACACCCTCCATTGAATAAGGAGGAGAGGATAGTGTGTTAAGAGGAGCACCGAGGATAGTGAAGAAAATGGCGACTATGGCCGCGATGTCAGCCGCCGTCCTTAACGGCTTGAGCTCGCCCTTCGTATCGGGCGGAAAGAGTAGCCGAAATTTGTTGTGGGCAAACATTGGAGGCCGAATTGGAGGTGCGGTTAGCCCGAAGAAAATTATCGTCGCGGCGGCAGCTGTAAAGAAGTCTTGGCTCCCTGGAGTTAGGGCAGGTGGCGACCTGGTCGATCCCGAGTGGCTAGATGGCTCGTAAGATTTTTTTATTTATTTTTCGGTATATATATTTTTTGAAATAAAAATAAAAATATTTCATTTGAAAAAAGTGTACCTAAAATGGGCACCGGAAAAAGTGACCATTGGATGTGGAGAATTCGAGGTTCAAAAAATAGTGAATATTCAGTCAATGAGGACGAAAATATGATATTTTAAAATTATATATTTACTTTTAAATGATTAAAATGTCTTAACGTATAAATCAGTTTAGGGTGTGTACCGATAAAACATAAGAAAATGGAGGAAAAGCATTTATTTTTCTTATATTTTTTCATGGATTCTTAGCTTGTAGGAATCTGTAGGATTCCTTTATTTTACATCATTTTTGTTGTTTGGATAGCCGTATTTATAGTCTAATTGTATTTTAAGATTAATCAAAATTCAGTCTAATTGTATTTTAAGTTTTTTAGAGGGTGGGAAAAAGGGTATATTTGTATTGTCCCAAATGCCCTTATGCATAAACCTAGTTTTTTAGGGTTTTAAATCATTTCACTGTTTTACCTCCACATCCTCTGAGACCTCTTGCCCCCTCTTCTCCCGATCAACAACGAGACCTTTGTGCCTCCATTAATGTAGAAAAATATTTTTTAATTTTATTTTTAAATGTAAACGTTCTTCCAACGAAAAATAGTACCCACCTGTAGAGGAGTTGAGAAGGGTGGCGTGAGCTCAACAGATCTGGCCTAAGAATCCCTTTCTAATCTCAGAAGAAATTAAAAGTTAAATCAAATAAAAATAAATAAATAAATAATGGGCCCCTCTTTAATCTAAACCTTGCATTAAAATAAGGTGGAGGAGGAGGAGCTGCGGGGACAACGAGAGCATGGAAGAGCCGCCCAAGGTTCTCTTTGGAGAAGGAGAGAGGGCTTTTTTGGGTGGCTAGGGTTGTAAAGTACCCTCATTAAAGTGGGTATTTTAGACATTTCACATGTTCATGCCCTGTCACACATGAGAGTATTTATCCATCTCACATCTTATCATACCCCTCCTTTCCGTGTAATCCCGATTTTCTAAAAGCCTTTGGTTCAATATAAAGCATTGCCTTATTTCTAAAGTCCCCTTGGAAAAAAACAAAATCCGTGGGTTACCTTCGTATCGTTTTTTTAGAAAATGAAAGAAAGATATTCAATTATTTTCCAAGCTACACTTGCAATCCAAACAATAGAAAGATGGGAAAATAGATTCTGACCCTTAAGAATCCGTCATTTTCCCTAAATTCAAACACATCCTAAGTTACAAAATTTCTCTCTAATTTTCTCATCCTCTAAATATTTTTCATCTCCTAATCTTCTCTCTTTTATCTCTTGCCCCTCCACAAATTCTAATAGCAGTTTTACTTCCCAATATAGTGTGTGGCCCCAATCTAATTCCTCAATTCTCTCCATAAATGTTGAATTGAGCTCAATTAAACAAAATAAGATGATAGAATTCTCGACAGCTGGTGACTCTTTCATGCTGCCTCATTTGAATGTTTTGGCTCAGCTTTGAATTAAGTGTTAACCTTTTCGATCTTATAATATTGAAGGCTACCAGGGGACTACGGGTTCGACCCACTAGGACTAGGCAAGGACCCTGCCTTCCTCAAATGGTACAGAGAAGCTGAGCTGATCCATGGGCGATGGGCGATGACTGCCGTGTTGGGTATCTTTGTAGGCCAAGCATGGAGTGGTATCCCATGGTTCGAAGCCGGTGCGGACCCAGGTGCCATTGCCCCCTTCTCCTTCGGCACTCTCTTGGGCACCCAACTCCTGCTCATGGGTTGGGTTGAGATCAAGAGGTGGGTTGATTTCTTCAACCCCGAATCACAATCCGTTGAGTGGGCGACGCCGTGGTCGAAGACCGCCGAGAACTTCGCTAATGCGACAGGCGAACAGGGTTACCCGGGCGGTAAATTCTTCGATCCTCTCTCCTTAGCAGGCACTATAAAAAACGGGCAGTACATACCGGACACCGAGAAGCTCGATAGACTCAAATTGGCTGAGATCAAACATGCCAGGCTCGCCATGGTTGCCATGCTCATCTTCTATTTTGAGGCTGGTCAAGGGAAGACCCCTCTCGGAGCACTCGGAGTGTAAACTTTTATTTTGTTAATTAACGGGAGATAAACTACCCTAAACTTCAATTTTTTTTTCCTTCTTTTTCTTCTCTTCATGCCTAATTATGCACTGAGTTTGTAAATTGTTATATCATAATTTCATCGAGCATCTGTAGCCTAGTTTGATTTCCATCCAGGGATTTAAAGACCAATATATATATATATATATATATATATATATATATATATATATATATATCGGCATATCGCTGGGTCCCAGGCCGATACGTATCATATTATCGGATATGAATGGACTAAATCTAGGCTGATAATGAAGTACCTTTGTTATGTTTTCAAATTTTTTACAAAATAACAAAAATAATCAACCCAAAAGGCATTTTTGGTATTTTGTCTAATTCATATCGGATACATATTGGGCGATTGGGCGAGACGCTCGTGAATCACTCACGGATGTCCGTGAGTTCAGTCACAGACGTCCGTTTATTCGACGCACTGAAATTATTTGACACTTTGGAGCACTTCTAGGTTTGATCATGATTATGATAAAATATCTAACAGTCCAAAATCCCTTAAACCATTGGTTGCATAGAATTAGATAATGGAGATCTCATTTCACCCATATCTTCTACATAATAGATCTTGTGATCATGGTGCACCCATCAAACAGTAGGTTATTGATTCCACCAATTACAGATCCCAAACAATGGCCTTGAAATCACGTTTGTGATATGTGCCATATGATTCAAGAGCCATTTTTTTAGGATCTGTGACACATGTAATCAAATATTGACCGTCTGATAGGTGTGCAATTATCCCAAGATCAATTTTGTGAAAGATCTGGGTGAAATATAGACCTACATCATTTGATCCAACATAATCAACGGGTTTTAAGAGACGTGAGTGCTTTAACAAACGTGTGGGTGTAATCCTTCTTTTTCCTGCCGGTACAAAACTGTAGAGCTGCATATGTTGCTCCCAGACACAGTCAAATGTAAAAAAAGTTGCCAAAATCAAAGGAAAGGAGCTAGACATATGGCATGGTGCCTTATACATACGAATTAGGACCGAGCTACGGTAAAGACTGAGAAAAACAGAGCTGACCACTACGAAATACTAGAAATCTTACATGGTATGAGTGCGAGGAGCCTCTCCTTCAATCTTTGGGGCTGGCTATCGCCATAGCCAAATGGGGGGGAATGTTTAATGGCCAGTTTGGACAGAAAATGTAAACAGATTAAATTAATGGTGTTAACCCTTAAGTGAAAAATAGGCTATCTTATAATTATAACGACAATTATACAACTTGTCAATATAATTAACATCAAATAGCCTTGTCTGTGATTATTTTAACTTAAGCGCAGCACCACTAGTCTATTCGCTGATTTAGCCTTTCGTTAATTTGACGTTTAAAAATAAGATTGACGGTTTGAGATTGGCTCTTCGTGATCAATCTATGCCAACAAAGATCTTTAGATTATGGAATCCGCTCACACTCATGCCACTTATGACAATAACACAAAGCGTTCAAAGCAAAAAATAAACAAAAAAACAAATTTTTTTTAACCACATGCCACATGTCATGTGACTGGAACCGATTGATAAGAAATCCAACGGGCCACACCGATGTTATTTTTAGGTGTCACATGCATGGATCAAAATCGCGGTTTCGATTTCGCTCACCACCCGAACAGTAATTTGGTTAAATTTCGGTCAAATTTTTGGTAAATTTCAATAATTTTTAAAATTTTGCTCCGAACTTTACCGAACTTTGTTTTTTTAGTTTTTTTTTAACTATTTCACATGATTAAGGATGGTTGGAAACCATAAGGATAAATTGTAGTTTCGCATTGCACTTTCCCATTAATTTTGTAATGTATGGCCATGTAGACTCATGATTAGCTTCAACCTAAAAAGTGCTTTGATCGGATGGTTGGAAACTATAGTGATAAATTGTGGGTCGACGCCTAGCTAATAATAGTTACCAAACTATGGTGAAGTTTAAATGTTATGGTCATTTGATAAAGATCATGAATGTTAAATGTGCAACACTTGCAAAAAGGGTATAAAATTCTTTGAAGGGTAAAATAATAGTTAATAATCATAAAACGCTTAGCTATTTATCTTTAATATCAACCATTAGTAATGAAAACAATGGTTGATATTAAAGTCCACAAATCAGATGACTTAAATCTCCATATAATGTTATTTTTGGGCCCATTATGATTGAAATCAGATGGCTTAAATCTCCCTAACGGTACAGATCACCAACATCTTAGACCATTGATTGATAATCTTTAACATCAACCATTAATATTGAAAGTAATAGTTGATGTTAAAATCCACAAATCAGATGACTTAAATCTCCCTATAATGCCATTTTTGGGCTCATTATGCCTGAAATCGAATGACTTAAATCTCCCTAACGGTACAAATCACCAACATCTTAAATCATTGATTGATGATCTTTAATATTGACCATTAATATTGAAAACAATAGTTGATGTTAAAGTCTACAAATCAAATGACTTAAATCTCCTTACAATATTATTTTTGGACTCATTATGGCTGAAATCAAATGGCTTAAAACTCCCTAATTGTACATATCACCCACATCTTAAACGATTGAGGGTTTATGATTAGTTAAACGCGATTTTTGTGTTTAAATGACTATCACATGAGTCGGGTCCTTTAAAAATCATGAGTTTCAATTTAACATTTACACCGAGGATGAAGAGAGTCGGCCCTTTTGTTTAAATGATCTAACACTATCAAAATGGAAATTGATTGTGTTAGATCATTTAAACACAAGGTAAGACCTAGAGCCCATAGCATAGGTAGCCCTTTGTTTTTTTTAATGTATTTGTGCCAAGTTAGTAGCCTTATTTATTAATGTATATGTGCCAAACACCAAATACGAGCACCAAGTACACTAGCCCTTTCTAGAATATCTATATCTAGCTTCTATCATCTTTCTACTCTCAGCTTCCCCTTTCTTCGTTCAGTCCCGACTCCCGAGGGCTCGTCCGAGAAGATATCGAAAAGATGAGGTAATAAATTTTTATATTTTTTATTTTTATCAAAATATTTTTTTGTCAAAATATTGTTTCTTTTTTCAATTTGGGTTTTTTGCAAATACCCCCCTGTGTTATGTTGATATTATAAATAACCCCCCCAATTATAGCGATTTGCTTTAAAACCCCTGAGTTAGTATTTTGATGGTTATAAAACACCTTTTTAACGGATGCTACTTTAAATGGTTAATCAGCCGTTAAAGAATAACCTAAATACCATATTTATCCTTTTAAAAATTAAATTACTAAATTGTCACCCTCTAAACGTGGTAAGAGTAATTTTAAATCCACCCTTCCACTTACAAAAAAGAATAGTTTTAAATCCACCCACCAAATATTTGAGTTCATCCACGCTGAAAAACATTGACTGCATTGAATCGGACGATGGAGATCATTTATCGTCCCAACCTTTCACAAGATGGATCTTGAGATCACGGTGGCACCATTAGACGATTGACTGCATTGAATCGGACGATGAAGAGCATTTACCGTCCCAACCTTTCACATGATGTATCTTGAGATCATGGTGGCACCATCAAACAGTTGACTGCATTGAATTTGACGATGGAGGTCGTTTATCGTCCCAACAATTCACACGATGGATCTTGAGATCATGGTGGCACCATTAGACGGTTGATTGCATTGAATCGGACAATGGAGATTGTTTATTGTTCCAACCTTTCACACAGTGGATCTTGAGATCATGGTGGCACCATCAGATGATTGATTTTTTATTTTATGTGGTACACACCCAAAAAAATGACTTTAAAATTAATTTTAATCGTATACGTGATGTTAATGGTATGCCTAAATGATCTCCATCGTCTTATTCAATGCAATCAATGTGTTTTAGTGTTGGTGAACTTAAAGATTCGGTGGATGGAAGTAGACGTGGTTAGGCAATCCAATTCCTAAAAATGGGTCTTAAATCATATAAGAAATTGGAGGGACGAGTATTTTGAGTGGAACATGTAGATTGAAGGTTTTCTTTAACAGAATAATTGTATCGTTTGCCACAAATCCTCTATTGGTTGAGTATTCGTTCAAACGTTGGCATGCTTTAATGGGGAATCACCCATTTGATGAGTCTTGAATCTGATGGGTGAATGAAGGGCCATTTAGAAGAGTACCTTTAAATCCGCTCACTGAATCTTTAAGTTCACCCATGCTGAAACACGTTGATTGAATTGAATCGAAAGATGGAGATCATTTATCCTCCCAATCTTTCACATGATGGATCTTGAGATCATGATCGTACCATCGGACGATTAGTGTTTTATTTCACGTGGCACACATCTCAGAAAAGTGACCTTAACATCACGTGCATGCTTTAAATTGATATTAAGGTCACTTTTAGGGGTGTGTACCATATGAAATAAGAAATCGACCGTCTGATGGTACACCCATGATCTAAAGATCGATTTCATGAAAGATTGGGACAATAAAAAATCTCCATCATTTAATTCAATGCAGTCGATGTGTTTCAGCATGGGTGAACTCAAAGATTTTAGTGGTGATTTAAAATGGCATGACTTGTAAATAAAAGTGAATGAAGGACCTTTTAAAATGATGATAAACTTTAATGGCATGACTTGTAAATATAGTTGAATGAAAGGCCTTTTAGAATGGTGGTATTTTTAAAATAGTGGTTTCATTAAGGGTAAAATAGGCTTTCCGTTCATAAACTCACGGCTAGTTAATGGCAGGGGGTTATATGAAACAGAAAAACAAAAGTAAGGGCTGCAGAATAAATACCCATAACTCAGGGGGTTTCCTATAATATTAGCATAACACAGGGGGGTATATGCAAAAAACCCTTTCTATTTTTTAAGGTATGGGAAGCTAGAAAAAATCAGATTTGGGTTTTAAAAGCCAGAGATTTTTTTTCAAAAATGCAGAGATGCACTCTCGGCTGATAATTTGAAATTATCGGCCGAGATTTTGGAAAAACAAATTATCGGCTGATAATTTGGTAATTATCACCGATAATTTAGTAATTTAGGCAATAATTACAAATTTTCGGCCCCCATCTGAAAATTACCAAATTTTCGTCTCGGAGGAGGTCAAAACCGAGTCATCTCGGTTGAAATTTTGATTCAGCCGAGATTTTGATCCAGGTACTCACATGTCTCGCACATACAACTAAATCTTTATTTAAACAGGAAAGGTGGGACTGAACCTGTATGACCTCTATTTTTTTTTTGAGAAGAAATAAATCGATTGCATTAGACTAAATCATTTGCTACAGAGGTTTTGATTTGGTCAGGGACATCGTCACCCCACCAAATGTTACATTGCTCAACATTTAGACCTATTTTAGACAACTGATCAGCAACAGAGTTAGAACCTCTATTAACTAAGTTCCACTTAAGAGATCTAAACTCCTTGGACCGATTAATAATCTCTTTGAAAATGAGTCCCAGAAGTGAGGAATCCATGTCTTCCCTTGTAATGGAGTTTAGAACATTTGAAGAATCTCATTCAATAATAATATTTGTCAGGTTATGGCCCGAGGCTAGTTGAATATAATGGAGAATGGCCAAGGCTTTAGCATGATCCGGAGAAGACACATGAGGGTGTCGTTTGGCCAATGAAGATATTAGAGCCCTTATCATTTCTGATGACCACACCAATGCCGCCCGATTTAGGTTTACTGCACCAAGCCCCATCACAATTAACTTTAAAAGAGTTAATCGGAGGAGGTTTCCACCTTTTAGTCAAATTGGCATAGACCACCAAGTTGTTGTGGATAGGTGGGGAGTTGGCTCTTCGAAATTCACTTAAGTAGATTTCGGCTTCTTTTACTGCAAGAGGAATATTAGGCCCGCTCCTTCCCGAATTCATTTGGTTTCTATAATTCCAGATCGCCCAGGCAATCATAAAATAGCATTCGATTGTATCATTGCCTAGCAAAGAGTGAATTTGAAGCATCCAATTGGTAAAATCGAAAGTATGAGATACTTTACTATAAAGGCCAACGGAAGATGCAAATCAGAATTGTACAACCATGATGCAGTCTTTGAGGGCGTGGCTTAATGTTTCCGGAGCTTCTCCACAAACAGGGCAACAAGAGTCAATATGTGGCATTCTCTTTTGAAGATTTACCGGAGTAGGGAGGAGATCATTGCAAACATGCCACATTAACATTTTGATTTTGTTTGGGACTCTACTGTTTCATATAAGATTCCAAGTTTTCGAATCGGAGTCAGAATTGGTAATGGTCCGAAAGGACAGGTCATGATAGTTATCTAGGGCAATGTAATAGGCCGATTTAACTGTGAATTTTCCTTTTTTATCATATGCCCACGCTATTTGATCTTCTCTATCTTGAGAACTTAAAGGGATGCATAATATTTCTTTAGGATCATCTTCCTTAAAATGTTGGCGAATAAGTTCTTTATTCCAACGGCGGGGATGTTGGAGGAGAATATTATTCACCCATCTGATTGGCTGGCCAGAGAATGGGGTAATGGGTTTGAAGGTACTTGGTCTCGGTATCCAGCGATCCTCCCATATATCAGTGTTTTTACCGTCCCCTATCCTGTGAAGCAAACCTTTGTGAATGATTTTCTTGACTGATAGTAGGCTTCGCCAAGTATATGAGTGGTTGTGTCCGGCTTTGCATTCATGAAAGATGTATGTGGAAAATATTTAGCCTTAAATAGTCGAGTCATGCAAGAATTAGGGAACTCAATAATGCGCCAAACCTGTTTAGCTAGCAACGTATCATTAAAGGCCTTAAGATTTCTGAAACCCAATCTCCCCATAAATTTTGACTTGCACAATTTATCCCAACTCCTCTAATGAATACCATCATTTTTATCATTCTTACTCCACCAAAATTGGGCAATGAGCATTGACATTTGATGAATGAATTTGTTTGGTAGCTTGACGCAACTCATGGTATAATTCGGGATTGCTTGAGCGACGACTTTGATTAGAATCTCTTTTCCGGTAGATGAGAGGAGCTTTTCTTTCTAGTTTCGTAATTTACGCCAAATACAGTCTTTTATGTTACCGAATACCTGGGATTTAGATCTTCCAATACTCGATGGTAGGCCCAAATATTTGTCCAATGGTTTCTTGCTTTTGATGCCTAACACATGAAGGATATGTGTTTTAGAAGAGCTAGAAACCGCTTTGCCAAAAGATATCGAGGATCTTTCATAGGTTATTTGTTGTCCAGAAGATGCCTCGTAGATAGTAATGAAGTTGGCAAGTTCAGTGCATTCATCCTCCGAAGCCTTTATATATAGCATGCTATCATCTGCAAAAAACAAATGCGAGAGTACAGGCGCTTGTTTACAAATTTTTAAACCCGATTTTTTTTTTTAACATGATTGATTTATCAATCAGAGTACAAAAGACTTCTGAACAGAGGGTGAAAAGGTACGGGGAAAGGGGGTCCCCTTGTCTAAGACCCCTAGATGGGAGAATATGGCCTGATATTTTATCATTTATTAGGAAAGAATAAGAAACCGACCTGACGCAACCCATGATTAAGGATACCCATCTGTCATTGAAACCCATTTTTTTCATAGAAGCTTCAAGAAACCTCCATTTGACTTGGTCATAGGCTTTACTCATGTCGAGTTTGATGGCACATCCTCTAGCAGATTTATTTGGGCTAGATTTTAGGAAATGATTGGCTTCAAAGGCCACTAAGACATTGTCTGTAATGAGACGACCCGGGACGAAAGCACTCTGGGTATCGGAAATAACTTTTGGGAGGATGGCTTTGAGTCTGTTGACCAAAACTTTCGCAATTATTTTGTACATGACATTGCAGAGACTAATCGAGTGAAAGTCAAATACTTTTGATGAATTTTTTTTTTTTTGGGATCAAGATAATATTTGTTCGATTAATGGAAGATAAATCAACCGACCCATTTAAATAACTTAAAGCTGTACTAGATACTGAATGACCAACAATGGACCAGAATTTTTGGAAGAAAATTGGGGGCATTCCATCAAGACCGGGGGCAGAGAGTGGTTTCATTTGTTTGATAGCTTTGACGATTTCGGACTCCGTGAATGGTTAAGATAAGTACTGATTTTGAGATGGGTTCACTTTAGCATTTACGACTTCCAAAGCCTCATCAATGTGACTTGGGTTGGATGAAGTGAAGAGGTCTTGGTAGAAATCTTGTTCCTCTTGAAATATCAACGGTTCTGAATCAACCCAGACACCTTCACGGTTGAACAAACCAAAGATCTTGTTCCTTTTTCTCCTTTGAGAAGCTTTTGTGTGGAAAAAACAAGAGTTCCTCTCCCCCTCCTTTAACCATAATTCTTTCGATCGTTTTCGCCATAGAATCTCCTGTCTTTCAGCAATTCATTCAATTCAAGCCTTAGTTTCTTTTGGATAGACCCTGGGGGAGTGGATTGAAGCAACTTGGCTTTTTCAGAGGTCATTTTTCGAACATTGCCAAAAGAGGTGAGATCCCATCGCTTGAGGGCTCCGGAGACATTTTCTACTTTTATAGAGAATTCAGTAAGATGGTCTGGATGGTTCATAAGATCCCAATGATCAGAAATCAATTTCTCGCAATCCGTACCGCAGATCCGCATGGCTTCGAATCAGAAAGTGGGGTAATGGAAAGTAGTTTGGGTGTCCGTGGATAGGAGGAGTGCAACATGGTCAGATACGGAACAATTGATGTGAGAGACATGAGCTTTATGAAATAGTAGATTCCAATCATAATTCACGAGCATTCGGTCGAGTCTTTCTTGGATGAGTCCTTTATCGTCTTGCTCATTATTCCATGTATATCTGTTCCCACTAAAGTCAAGATCATGAAAGCCATAGATGTCCACACATTCTTAAAATCGACTAATTTGATTATCGGGTCTAAGACCCCCGCCATCCTTCTCATCTTGTGCCAAGATTTCATTAAAATCATCACAAAAAATATAGGGGAAGGACGAATTGGTTGTGGAGATTTTCTAGAAGTTTCCAAGTAAGGTGCCAGAGATGAGATCGGGGTTCACCATATAGACCTGTCAGTCGCCATTTTCTACCAGTCTCGCTCTCCAAGACTTTGACATCAATATGATTTTTCAAAGATGATTGCAGGTCTATTAAGAAATCGATTTTCCACAACAAAGCCAATCCGCCGGATCTGCCAATAGGGTCGACAAAAAAACCCGAAGAGAATCCAACACTACAAAGAAAGGAACCTATGCCGACGGCTGCGAGCCGTCGGCGTAGTGTTTCTTACGCCGATGGCTAGGAATATTTCGCTGATGTCAGCGAAGTCCTACGCCGACAGCTGCCGTCGGCGTAGGTAGGTTCTTTAATAAATTTGTTTCCCAAAAAAACTACGCTGACGGCTAGGTTATGTAATTTTTAAACTATGCCGACAGCTATAGCTGTCGGAGTAGATTCTTTAATTTAATTTTTTTTTTTTAAATTTCTTCCCCCACCTCCGATACAATCCAACCCCGGCCAACAAATAGGCCTACGGTTCCTCGAAAACTGTCTGGTCCGTAAAGTTTGCAGTTTAACCGGCCAATTTCACGATTTGAGGCAGTTTTTCTAATGAACCGCACTTTTTACCAGACCTAACCGCTTGATCTCGCAGTTTTACTCTCATTTTCAAAATACTAATCCCTATCAGAGACTAAAAAAACATTACGATGGAGTGGATGTTGGTGACTTCACTTATTACAATATAAAAATATGAAAATAAAGTTATTATTTCTGATACAAAGCTTAATACACTGAGAACTTTTCAGTGAGTAAAGTGAAACAAAGACAATGGGGTCATCAATTCATAAATAATTGAACACATGACCATATGACTAGTCGATTAGATGGAGGCTGCAGCTGTCCTGACATCAAACTCTCTCTATGGTCTCCGCTTCGGTAGATCTGAAAACAATGAAAAGAGACAAAAATGAATGCACTGTCGGACGCAAAAAAATTTACATAGTTCAATAAATTACCAATGAAAAGAGACAAAAATGAACGCACTATCGGACGCCAAAAGTAATCGTTGATTACTTAGCTTTATTATTTTTAATGATAGGCAATATTAAATAGTTAACAATAATCAATAAAGAAGCACTTTATTTAATATGTCTCATGCTTCATGTGCAACTTAACAATTAACCCTGAAAAGCCTTCATTCTGAAGGCAAGGAGATTTTTTTTTATGCAAAAAATATATAAATTATAAATTATATATGGTTGACTAAGGACTAGAGATAGCAGAGCTAAGCACCTTCCATGAACCACTACACGTGAAACTGACAATTTTACTGAATCGTAAGTATCAGGATTAAGCAAACTAGAAATTCTGCTAATAAAAATACAGATGATGTACTAACTTAAGAAAACTTCAAACGTTCCATTTCTATTTTTATAAAGGTTGACAAAAGGAACGCCATTGTGCTGCTACATAAACAAAAATAAGGGATCAAGCATAAATAATAAAACCGAACCAAAGTGAGGAAAAAGGCACAAAATAAGCTACCTAAGCAGCTCAAAAAACATTTTTTTATGTGATTCATGCTATGCTGGACTGAGACTAACATATAAATTGATTATATTTTAGTTGGATCTTGGAGTTTGTTTTTCCGTATGTATGCCCAGAGTTGCTTCACAATCTATTACCCAAAGATAAAAGGTTGCATTAGATTTTCTTGTTAAAAGATATTTAATGAAGATGCTTTTGAACGAATCAGACCTGGGTCCTTGGCATGGTTGGCTTGCCAACAATGACTTGGAGTTCAGGTGAAACACCACAAACTTTGTTCAGACCACCCGAACCGCCTCTGCAAGGGTCCTATTGATTCCCTGCAGGATCCTATTGGACGAGTCCCCATTGTTTTCAGTGTCGCTGCAACGGTCAGTTTTGTTACTTTTTCAAAAATTCATTGTTTCTCGAATCCAAATAAAGAGAAGACACTTGTTAAACCTATCTTTCGCAATACTTTGGATAGTGTAGCTGCAGTTTGCAACTTATTGTGAATGGTTGGCTGATATTAGCTACTACCTGCACACTACATTTATGTTGTTTCTCATTTCACATAGTTTAAAAGAAGGACATGCAATTTTTGAGATCTATACCAGGTGGAACATTATCTAATCAATATGATTTGTAGCCAATCATGTCAAGATCCTTGGTGTTACAAATTAGCACAAAACATGATCTCTATCATATATTCAACAAAGTCGAAGCCCATAGTCTGATTTGATGGTTGATTGCATTCAATCATGGCCTTCATATCAGATGGCTTAGATGGTGTTTCAGGTGGCACAGGTCTCAAAATATCAAACCTTCATATTAAATCATGTGCAATGGTACAAATCTCGTGTGCAAGTAATTTGTCCGACATAACACAATGCTACATTTAAACAATTGTGGTCCATGATATAAATATGGTAGGCCAAACAACTCCAACTCCGACTAGAGAACACTGTTCTAAACCAAGACAAAAAATTAACAAAAAAAATGCTACAAACTGAATATACTACAAAATTCAACCCATTATAACAAAACCAAACAATTTTCTACTAGAATCGCTACCCGTCAATTAAAATGCAAAATTTGATCATCTAATTCTTTGAAAATTAAACAATGTACTACAAAATTCAACCTATTTTAACAAAACCAAACAATGCACTACTGGAATGAGTACCTGCTAATTACTTGCAACTGTTTCTTTGAGAGCTGTCAAAAGTTGTTCATCCCCGGACAATAAGCGGCTGCATAGAAATTAAAGCTAAGCCTAATTTCTTCATGAATCTGAACTGAAGAACAGATGAGGAACTCAGACAAACAGGGCTCACCATAACAACCAAAGAGATCTGTCTGCCAGTCATTTTTGTCTGGACTTTCTAATATTAGATCGCATATATTCCAAATACAAAGATACAAGTTCTCAAATGATAAAACTCATCAATGATAGATTATGCAACAAAAGATAATGAATAAATTGTGACTCAACATCAACACGCTATAATTACCAAAACATGATAGGATAGCTTACTCAAAGGTAGCCTTTTAAGAAGCCAATGAAATTCATGTCCTCCAAAGGCACGCCTCTTTCTACTGCATCCACTGTTTGATTCCCTCTTACAGTTAATGTCATGTCCATCATCATCACTGCTGACTGTATCTGCTGCTCCACGAGCACAAATTTGAGCCTCTGCTGTAACTGAATGTCATTTTAACAAAAAAAATGCAAGATATTAGAATTTCATATGCTGAAGAAATACTTGAATGTCATATTTTCTCCATCAGAATGGATTAAAACTTCTGAGCTTTGAATGTTTGAAGTACTCAACCTTCTTCAAGAATGGGCCCCTGCTCTCTACATGTAACTCTAGAAAACTAGAATAACTGCCCTCTTTCAAAAACAGACTACCTTTTGTTCTTTTGCATAACTAAGCCAAATTGACCGAAAAGATTTCAACCTTGAATGCAGAAACTACCTGAAAGGCAAGTAAAATCCTCTGCTTTCTCATGTCCAGTTCAAAAGAAAACAAATGTGTCTCTAAAGATTCCGACGAGTTCTTTTGAAGCAGCTTCAAGTACGTCGTACCTTCTAGTAATGGATCTTCAACCTGCATTAATATATTATATATATAACATCAAATGGACGAATGTTATCTATTCCCAAATCCTAGCAATAGCCTTACATGATAAGCTTAAAAACTCCCCATAGCCGTACCAATTATGCAATTCAAGAGGGATTTCTAGTTTGCGGCTTGGTAGAATGGTTGGTTGGAAAGAAAGTTTTTGAAAAGGTGTAGTGCCTGATCTCCAAATTGGGTTCATAATTATTAAACACAGCCATAATAATTATGTGTTGTTGCTTTCCAGCCCAACTTCTTATCAAGGATAACACTTAGTAATAATTCACAGAACTAAGAAGAAAACCATGAAATAAGCTTCAAAATGTATTCTCTTTTAACAATATAGTTTACGGTTAATACGAAAGTAATCACTAATGCCTGCTCATTTTCATGAGACCCTGAATCTCAACAAATGCCTACTCATTTTCAGAGAATTCCATTTTGAGAAAAGTAATAACTCAACTTTTACATAAAAAGGTAAAAAAAACTTGTGTTTGTGTGCATTGCAACTTCTGAGCATCTCATATGGATTATATTGTGAAGCATTGGGTAAGAAAATTGCAGCAAAAGGAAGAGATAGTAAAGATCACAGCATTTTCTGGGACAGAGTGCAATTTGTTATGGTCATCCTAGATTTCAATATCCCTAAGCTAACACAAATATAAATCTGTAGAGAAAATATTCAGTAACACAAAATTTAATAATAAAGAAACAAACAACAACTTGAAGAAAACCAACAGCTTTTATAACCAGCTCCTCATCCAAGTTGATTCACACAAACAAATAAAATGAATTCAGATATCAGGACACTTAGAGATCCAATCTACAGTGAACAGTAAGTCATCATCAACAATATGTACAACAAGAGACACTGAAATCCTACAACACAATGCACACTAAAGAACAGGGGAGACACCCAGCGGTCATAGCTCATAAACAAACGGGCCAAAACAAGACAAGTAGCCCTTTCCACACCTACAATTTTACAAGGCCTCAACTTCCGCATGCCTTAGGAAACGCTCAACTTATTAAAGTCATTTAGACAACATGCAGTAGGTGGCTTTCACACTGTACACAAACAAGGGAATACAACACTTCATAATTATCATTTTTTTCTCCACACTTCCCACAGAAACTTACATCACCCCAGCTTTTATGCCATTGATTTGCAAGAAACTGCAGTTGAGAGCAAAGTTAAATAAAACATCATCTATGTATATACACGATGGCAGTCAAAAGAATATAATACCATGAGATATGGTCAACCAATTAAAGTTGAAAGAAGCACATTCCATCTCGACAAGACACAATGGTTTAGGAAATATTCGAGTCACTACACATTGTTTGTCTCCCTTTCTTATTACAACAATGTACCTGGATAATGTGTGTGTGAAGTGATTCCTATGCCTAGTAGCAGTAATCTCCTATTTAGCATGCCGACCCTAATGAGAAACGAGTTTCATATATTGGTAACGGGATCCGATTTAGCGCAGCACCTTAGTTGATTATCACAGACATATTTAGGACTGTTATAAACCAGTAAAATAACAATCCGGAATCTAGATTTCTATGTAAGCCATGCAACATGGCAGATTGGGAGTGATGAAACAACTGTCAATGAGAAATCTGTGCCGACTTATATCCTCTCATACATGAAAATGACTATGATATCTAAATTGTAACTGCTGTAGGGATGTATCTCAAGTCCAAAAATTAGAAATTCAACGAACCTCATCAGCAGCAGTATTCGTCAATTATGATCACAACAATACTGTCACAGAATTCAGGGTTCTAGATATGGCAGCAGCAGCGGCAGCAGCAGCGGCAGCAGTATTCTGAAAAGTCAATCAGCAACTACAAGATCAGATCCCAGAACAACACTAAACAGCAGCCATAATAAGTCTTAAAAGACCTAGATCGCGGCAGAGATCAGAGACTTAAAAGTCTCAAATTTTCAGGTCTGGTGACTGATAAGTCACGACAACCACAAAAGGTAAAAACCCAAAAGAATTCTGGAAAGAAAATCATAAAATTAATCTTATTCCAATCCAATAACCTCTCTCCGCTCAGTCATATATATAACAAGGAAGAAGAAGACCCACACATGAGCCATTAAACTCATGTCAGCCTTCATTTAATTAGTGACTAAGCATTTCACGCGATCATTTAAAGTGGTCATGTGAGATCGTTAATAAAGTTGAGAGCAAAGTTAAATAAATAAAACTACAGCAGTATCTAGAATCTTAACTAAGTTCTAATGAAATTATAGTAAAATTACTTAAAACGACAAAAATTGACACCAAAAATTCTAATCTACTGTTACAAAAGAAAGCTAACACATATCTGAGCTAGATCAGAGCAGATCTATCTAGATTTAATATCAAATCATTATCTATCCCGACAACGGTGCTAAAAAGCTATTGTTCATGTTTGCTATCAGCTCAACCGGGTCAATTGTAGCTAATACTTAGTAGGGTTATCGAACCCAAGGGATAGGTGGCTAATGCTTAGATCCATCCGGATCCACACAGATTAACTAAAGTTAGATTGTTTATCTCACACCATTAAAGTGGATTTTATCATTATGCCATGTGGCACACATCTGTGATCAATCTAAATTGTCCAAGTGGCAATCTATCATGGAAACATTTCTCAGCCCAAAGAAACATGGCTATAAGTGGTTGTGAACCATCCGACTGATGAACTTTAATACCAGGCACTAAAAAAAAACAATGATTGATATTAATAGTTCACAGATCGAATCGTTTAAATCTCACTAAAATATTATTTTTGGACTTGTTGAGCTTTAGGCTACGATCTATAACTTTGACAGTACGGATCACCCACATCTTAAACCATTGTGGTTCAGGTGGATTCCACTGGCAGCTGTACTTGCACTGTACATTTCTTAACATATAAAAAGTGTCAAAATACACAAATTTATGAGTCAAAATACACAAATCCGCAGCTTTGTCAACCATTGGAATGTAGTCATTAGAGTCAGAGACAGTAGGGGAATTTCCTTCACTAAATTGAGCCTAAAGGTGGAGCAGTAAAAAAAAAGAGAAAAAATTAAAGCAGTTCTAACTTCTGTCAAAATAGGCTCAAGACAAACCGGTCAGAGATACAGACGAGACAGTATATTGAAATGTATAGCAGTGAAACAGTTGATTGAAAGAAGAGAGCCAAACTGGCCAAAGTGAAAAAGAAATAAATAAAATAAAACGGAACAGTCTTCTTCTGTGAATAAATTATAATATAGAAATTCTTACCATCATATATTTGTAATGCTTCTCTAGGATCTCACAGGTTCTCCACAAGTTCTTTGTAGGCATTTGGCATACATTGCTTCAAGGTGTCCCGCTTTTGGAAAAACAATATATTGAAATATATAGCAGAAAACCAATGTTAATGGCACTGAACAAAACCAAATCAGCTAATATATTCGTACTGTATCCAGCAAATGGAACTCCATAAAATGGACATAGATAAAACAAACACAATTTCAAACAGCATTCAAATAAAATAGGCCAATTCGTAGATAACCTAGTCACCATTACATACTCTGTGGTCAACAGAGAACCTAGTCCCCATTATAATTGTTGTGTGCCAATAATTCTACAATGATTGCATTATAATGATCGAGAAAATTGCTAATGAGTGCAGATAAAAGGCCTGCTGTGTGTCAGATATGTGGATCCTGTAATGGGTTAGTTAATTATTTATTTTGAAATTTCCTCTTTGGTGTGGATGGGAGATTGTTCACTTTGTTCTTATTGCTTTAGAATCGATTACAAGAGAGAATTTGTATCAAGAACTAGCCAGATCCTCGGAAAGAACTAAAATTCTAATAAATGCTGATATTTTCATACTAAAGTAAGTGATATTGAAAGAGGAAAGTAAAATTGTAACACAAAAGCAGGCTCATATCAGCTCTAAAATACACCTATTTAGAATGTGTGATCCATCTATCTTTTCATGTGATGCCATCATCTTTGCTATAGGAATTCAAATCATTGCGCTATTTAATGTAAAAGCACTATTACTGATAATAAATGCATCATTAAACTTACCTTATTTTGATACAAGATTTCGGTATTTGAGGGGAAGTAGCTCCATTCCTGCAAGGCAAAAAATAAGATTTCGGTATTTGAGGGGAAGTAGCTCCATTCGTGCAAGGCAAAAAAGGAAACATAACCAGTCTGAAATAAGCAAAACAACTCCACAATTTATCTAAGAGACATGCGGGTTGCTCAATTATAAATAATACTTTCCATCAATTAAAATAGAGTCAAGGAAAATGAAGCTAGGAAAATCTTAATCTTATTGTCACATCTAATCATCACCCCAACAACTTATGAATAAGTGTCAGACCCACGGCTTCCCAAGGCAAAAAACACTTTCCATACGCATCTCAAGAGGCCCTGTCCTGGCACTGGAAAGAATTTATACTAGTTGCAGTAAAAATCTGAAAAATAAAGTAAACACAGCCAATTTAGGTAAAAAATTGAAGTAAAAAACTGAGATATTTTAACTTTTTTTTCTTATGAGTTTTCTTTGCGTAATGCTCTGTAAAATGTTTCGTAATTGATGATCTGGCTTGATTTGATTGTAAGGCAAAGATCCGTGTATGAAACTAAATAAAATAAATAAATAATATTAAGTATATTCGATTTAAAAGAGGTTAAATAACTGAATAATTTGAAATATATTTATATTTTTAAGCCTACCTATAGTAATCGTCGGTGTCGACATCATGACCTAAAGCTTGTAATAAAAGAGGGAATTAATCGAAGAAATTGAAACATTTAATTATTTAATCTTTTTTTTTGACAAAAACTTACTCTCAAGTCGGCGAAGGCACTTCTGTAGGATCTGAAGAGCTCAACACGAAGATTTGATGCCTTGTCTTCTGCGAATTCGCATTTTTCTGTAAGAAAAGCTGAAGAGAGGAATTTGAGGGTTAAATAGTTGAATTTCGAGAACAAAACGAGGTTTCTGGTGGTCTTCTCTTATTTTTTATAATAAAAAAAATAATTTACATATATTTACCTTGGATGTTTCTTTTGCATATTTCAGCGATTCCTGTTGAAGATGAGTATAAACTATCGTCCAAATTTGAAAAAAAAAATCATTTTGTATGAGAAAGAGAAGGAAATTCAACTCAAAATCCAAATCGAATTAGAGAGAGACAAATTTAGGGTTTGAGCTAAAGGAATTTTGGGTTTGAGCTAGAGGAATTTGGGATTGGGCGAGAGGAATTAGGCTTTGATCGAGAGGATGGGTCGAGGGAGAGGGTGGGTTTGAGCGAGAGGGATTTAGAGGGCAGGTTTTTGATAAAAGAAATGAAGATGTGGATTATACAGTGTGATTATTGGCTACCCTACGCCGACAGCTATTGTGGGATGTGGACGGCATAGGATGTACCTATGCAGACGGCTACAAATTACCGCCGTCGGCGTAGGACTTTTTGTAGTTCCATATCTTTGACCTTTGATGCAATAACGAAAACATAAGTACAGACAAATAAATTCAAATAAGTTTGGACATACACAAAAACATTAAGAAGAATCACTACTAAAAACAAGACTATTAGTGGCAGCCAAAAACTGCCCCTATTAACAAAAAAACTGCCATTAATACCCTTGCCGCCAATAGTCTTTAATAGCTTTTTGTTAATAGCGATAATTTTTTGATTCAAAAAACTACTACTAATAATCTTTTTTTTGGTAGTGAATGCTTAATCTCTCACCACACAAAGAAGTTGTCGTTTTCCAGGAGTATCAGCCTCTTGGTTGCTAAATTTCGCTTCCAAAACCACAATTAGGGCAACATTATCCTATATAAAATAAAATAATTTTTAAAACCTTTAAAAGACCAAAAGATATAAGCATCGTGTATACTACAAAAATTAATTTTCTTCTTATTTTATTTATTTATTTTTGCTATTTTAAATTGGGCAGATCTTACTTTGTCGCATAAAGTAACAGAATCTAATAACAAGCTCCAATCTCGGTTTTGATTTTGGTTTCGGTCAGGACCCGAACCGTAAATTGGTCAAAATTTCGGAAATTTCAGTCAAAATTTCGAGTATTTTTTAAAATATGCTCCGAACTTTACCGAACTTTGCCGAACTTTATTTTATTAGTTTTTTTTAAGCTATTTAACATTATTAGAACAGATATATATCATGGATCAAAATATCAGTTTAGGTTTTGGTTTCGTTCACGACCCGAATCGTAAATTGTTCAAAATTTTGGTAATTTTCGATCAAATTTTCGATAAATTTCGGAAAACGGAATCTGAAGATCATATGTACTTGCACTCGCTTTTTAAGTGATTGCACCAAGGTTTTAAAAAAAAGTTTGTATTTTAGGCACATGTGATACGTGAAAACGCAATGTAGGCCGTCTGATCTAAAGTTCATGATCTATAGATCCTTAGTGGACAAGATTGACACCAAATATAAACTTCATCATGTGATTAAATATAGTCAAAGACCATTATATCATACGATAATTTAATATCAAACGGTAATTTGAAAACGCAATCTGGGCCGTCTGATCTAAAGTTCATGATCTATAGATCGTTAGTGGACAAGATTGGCACGAAATATAATCTTCATCATGTGATTAAATATAATCAAAGGCTATTATATCATACGTAAATTGTATTTTGCTCTAATCTTATCTACAAATAATCTATAGATAATAAACGTTGTATTAGACGGTCTAGATTGCATTTTCACATGCCCCTAAAATAAAGAGTCTTTCTTTTACCTGTGCAATCACTTAAAATACATGTGCATGTATTGTATCAAACCCATCCTCTCTCTCCTATTAAAACTCACAAACCCAAACCCAAACCCGTCTCTCTCTCTCTCTCTCCCGTCTCTCTGTCTCTCTCTCTCCAAACCCGTCTCTCTCTCTCGTCTAAACCTATACGCAGGCGTTTAAATAAAAAAAAAAAATAAATAAATAAACCGAGGAGAAGAAGAAGGAAGAAAGGTAGCCGAGAAAGGGAAAAATAGGTACGTCCTTTTTTTTTTTTTAGGTAACAAAGGTAAAAAAAAAAATGGAGGAGAGATTGAGAGAAGAAAGGAAAAAAAAAAGGGTTTTTTATTTTGCAAATATTGGGTTTAAACCCTATTAAAAAAAGAAAGGAAAACAAATGATTTTTTTTTTTGTTGTTGTTGTAAAAACTAGGTTTAAACCCTATTTTTTTTTTTTTTTGTAAAAACTGGGTTTAAACCCTATTTTATTTTTTTGCAAAAATCAGGTTTAAACCCTATTAAAAAGAGAAAGGAAAAAAAATAGTTTTTTTTTTATAATAAAAACTGGGTTTAAATTTTAAAAACTCAAATATACTATCTCGATTTTTTTAAAAACTGGGTTTTTTTAAAAACTCAAATATACTATCTCGGTTTAAATTTTAAATTTTAAAAATTAAGTTTTTTTTAACAAAAACTGGGTTTAGTTATTAAAAAATTTTCAAAACTCAAATATACTATCTCGGCCGATAATTTGAAATTATCGGCCAGAAATTTGAATTTTGAAATTATCGGCCGATAATTTAAATTTTGGCCGATAATTTGAAATATCTGGTGGGGGACGGTTTTTTGTGGTTCTCCGTTTCGGTCTGGACCGAAACCGAGTCGTCTCGGCCGAAAATTTGATTTTTCGGCCGAGATTTTGATCCATGCACAGGCCACAAACTCAAGAGTTGTATTTGCACCTTGTCGATACTCAGTGTATCCGATATATTGTATAAGCTTCATGAGGAAATGGACATCTTTGGTGTAACTTTTAAATGACTCGTGAATTTTATAGTAGTCGTGATTCACCTTCTAAGTGAATGATTTACCTTCATTGTGAATGAATGTCTTAGATTTCTTCATGATACTGCTTTAACGATACATCTTTAGCAGGTGGTGGGTCACAACTAATTCTTACTATCTACGCCCAAAGTAATAGGATAAATTTTTGAGGACGAAAATTCCTTTGAGGAGGGGTGAATGTATTAACTCTGGTTGTCTTCGTTAATATTGATTTGTGCTCGTACTTTTTTAAATATGGCACGTCGATTTTTGAGGACAAAAATTTTTTAAGGTGGGAAGAATGTACTAACCCGAAATTTTTTGAACCCGAACCCGACTAAAATAGTGTGCGTATCCGGCACGGAAAATGTGGTCGTCTTATAAATGTTAAATAACTAATTAATTAATATTAGGATAACTTTGTGTGGAACGGATTAAGGTTTAAATATTGGTTTGGACCTTTAGTGGATGAGCCATGCAGCAACGCTTAACACCGAAACCAAAACCTAAGTTAAAGGATAGAATTTAAAGTGTAAATATCCATGATATTTTTGTTGGGTTATAAAGAGAAGAGAATGGGTTGCGTAGTGGCTAAGTTTAGCCATTTGAAAATTTGAAGAGAGAAAGAGAACCGAGCCCCACTTTCGGAAGCCCATCGTCTTCAACCCTTGTGAGATTTTTGACCGTGCGATCGCAATCGCGCCGCAATCTCCGCAACCTTTGCAAAGAACATGACGTCGACAACGCTTGAGTCCCGCCTTGGTGAATTTCGACCGTTCAAACCCCGTTTTCAAGAAACGTTCCATCTCACGATCAGTTCCGCCCTTGGAAGAGGTTAAGATCGACGCACAAGGATAAACGACATCATCTTAAAGTCATTGTGATCAATCTCCGTGGATTCGTAGTGGAAATCCGGAAGTTTCGTTCCAAAACTGTCTTCGACAACATTCCTTAAAGTTGCGAAATTGATTGGCAAAAGGTTAGATTTCTTTGTTTCAATGGTTTATAGTAATGGATTAAATGTTAGGATTATTTGCTTGAATTGTTTGTAGAAAGTTTGGGTGAAAATGGTCAGAAATCGAGATGAAAATAGGTTAAAAATTAACTAATTGTTGAGATGATTGAAACTGTATGTCTGATCGATCAAATTTAGTATTTGATCGATCAAATAGTGATCCGATCGATCAAACTTAAGAAATGATCGATCTAATTATATAATACCTTATAGAACAGAAGGGTGTTTTGTGAAGGTTAAGCTCGATGAGATCCAATCGATCAAATTTGGAAATTGATCGATCAAATTAAAATCCGATCTATCAAATTGCAATTTGATCTATCTAATTAAAATCTAATCGATCAAATTGAAATTCGATCGATCAAATTGAAAATCCGATCGATCAAATTGTATAATATATATATAGAACAGAAGGTATGATTTTTTTTGGAATCCGACCGTTCAAATTGAGAATCCGATCGATCAAATAGAAAATCCGATCGATCAAGTTTGACTGTGCCGACGCTGCTTCAGTATTTTGGCCATAACTTTTTACTTCAAACTCTGAATGACGTGATTCTTATGGCGTTGGAAAGAAGATAACTAATTATACAACTCTTATGAATTAACAAACTGATGAATAAATTTTTTTGAGGATCAAAATTGAGCTGAAAATTAGGCCAAGTTCTTAGTTAGTACGTTTTGACTGAAATACTAATATAGCTTCAGTATTTTAGTCATAACTCTTTACTCCAAACTCCGATTGATGCGATTTTTAAGGCGTTGCAAATATGATAACGATATCTACAACTTCTATGATTTAACCAACTCATGAATCAAATATTTTGAGGATTAAAATTAATTAGGAAGTTAGGTCAAGTTTCGAGTAAGCACGAACTTGCTCATTTCCGTCTCATTTTTGAGTGAGCACTATAAATACGTCGATTTTGGTATAGATTTAATCCTTAATATATCATCGTATGTGTGATGTAGATTAAGAATTGGAGGTCATAGATTTAGACCGTTGGATTACTTTGAACGGGTCCGAAAACAAGGAAGGGGAAACTCAACGTATAATTACATTTTATGAATTTGATTCATAGTTTCTTTGATATTCGACCTGATTTTTTGTTTTCGTTCTGATATGTTCTGTTTCTGTCATGTTTTCACATATGTTCAGATATATTTTGTTTATGTTCTGTTTCAACTTATGATCTGATTATTCCGTGTTTTCGCTTGTGATCTGATTTGTTCCGTTCAATTTTTAATCTAATTCATTGTATTTTGCTTATGATTCGATTTGTTTTGTTTCCGTACGAGATATGATTAGTTGAACTTGCTTATGAACTTTGAATTAGAATGAATATGAGACTCTGTTTCGACAAATTAAATAGAAACTATAGGAAGTTGAATCTCTGGATTTTTGGGTAATGTTATTTGACTGTAACTGAGATTGAATTTGATGTGATCAAATTGAAGTAAGGTTTTGGAATTTGATTAGGGATTTAAAAGCGAATATTTTCTCTGTTATTACTTTTGTTCTGCCATTCGATTATCTGATCTGTTAAGTTTTTAAATTTTGTCTTGAATGTCTGATCTGCTTCCGCTTTAAACTCTGTCATTAGTAAGATTTAACTGCTATTGATGTTCTTCTACTGAGCTTAGATGTTAGCTCACCCCCGATTATACGTCACTGGTATAGGTTTGAGGAAGATCCAGATTATATACTGAAGAATAGGAGCTTCCACTTTTGGTCTTTTGTTTTGGGATCGTAGATTTCATATTTGTGAATTTGGTAAGTTAAGGCTTGGTACTTTTGTACTGTTGTACATTACTGTTGGTAATGATTGGTCATCACTTGTGTCTATTACTTTATGCATATTGGATATTAGAACTGGAGGTTTTAATTATACATTATGCTTATACCAAATATTCTGTATCAGATTGTGATCTATGATCTGGTGGTCCGAATTTTCCCATTTGATTTTGGTTTAAAAGAAAAAAAAAAATATCTCAAAAAAATTTAGGTTGAAAAAACTCAGGCTATCACAAAAAAAAAAGAAAAAAAAATAAAACATGACACAAGGCACATCTCATATTGGAACATATAAATTGACATATCTAGATAATTGCCACTTGATGATCTAATGCACTGGTTTGTGTTCTTATTGTTGATTGTGTTGTCATGCAATTGTAGTTCATAAAATGTAGTAGTAAATTTGATTATATGTATGTGATGTGATATGGGTGTACATACAAAAGATAGTGGATGATTTATACATGGTGTTTTCTGGCCCTTGCAGAAGTAAAAAAATTATGACCACCCTTCCATAACTTATATGAAGCATTACGCTATTCCTCCTTATGGAGTAGTTCCCGCTCAATGGCATGCTCTCGTGCAATATTGAAATTCAGAACAAGGGAGGGTATGAACGAGTTTTTGAATTAGTTTTTTTGAAATATATCACTTAAAAACTTCTAATTTTGGCTAAATTGGTCTAATTCATATGAGAAGTGAAATGAACAAAATGAATCGGTCCCGCCAGACTTTGTCCCATACGACTGGGTCAAAAAGTTTTGCAAGGATACGAGAGAAGGATGTATGCATATTTGTTTCTTTTTTTTATGTGTATAAGACGCATTTATCTTGTTTGTCTTTATAAGTATGATTTACCATATCTTTCAACTTTTTAATGGTACAGCGATTAAAGAGCGCTACACAAGCCTCTACTACCCAACTTCAGATGAGCCTCTACTACCCAACTTCAGATGTTTTTAAGACACAATCGAAGAGATGAATCTGTAGTGAATGAAATAGTTACAGATAAGATTGTAAAATTACCTAAATTTATAATAATATTTTTTATTTAATAGTATGAATGAAGTTGCTACAGTTTTTTTCAATCGATAATTGCGAATTTAATTTGTGTTACAGTTACTAACCATTACAATCTCTAAATTCATTGAACCTTGGATCAATTAGAAAATGAGAGCTTTTGCTCTCTTACGCTCGGCTCAAGAGCTAAGTTGAGTTTTTTAATTAAGTAGAGCTGAGCTGAGCAGAGCTATATATAAAATCAATAATTTTATATATAATAAATATATTATATATATTTTTATTAAGGTATCCGTACTCCCATTAGTACCTGATGCCAACTCTTTTTTGTCTCTCAAGTAATAATCATATAAAATGGACCTACATGGCCCCTTTAATATGTTTAATATTATATTATTTCATATAGTTGATGACGTGGCATCTAATCAAACTCGGATATAGTGACACATTTTTTCTTGGTTACAGAAGTTTGTCATCCACTTGTCTACTAAGTTAATAATCATATAAAATGGTCCTACATTATATTGCTGCTTTTATTTTCTAGTGGGCTCGTCACTTCCTTATGATCAGGGGCCTCAGCTCATTTACCACCACCAGCCAATATTCCTCCATCTCTCTATCTTCATAATTTAATACTATCTTATAAATAATACCATATGAACAATATAGTGTGAATAAAATCATTAGTCACATATTCCTTCTCTCTCCTGTTCTTATTTCTTTCTCTATCCTTGGTGTCGGTGACAAGTGCACGATCGACCGTGCTCTACGGTAGGAGGCATGAGCTGTATTTGGATTGCTCTTTGGAAGCAAAGAACAGCTCTCTCCTTTAACACAAAACACTTTAATATGGGATTGTATTTGGTTGTACGTGCTCTTAGGCTCTTTCCGAGAAGTGAAAGAGATGAATGCGTACAAAATATTTCTTATATCTCTTTGTTTCCTGTCACGGTTTCTCCACATACATTCTATTTGATTTGCATCTCTTATAAACAAAGTGGAAAGAGGTTGGTGGGATCGAATGCATGGACCCATGCCTTCGAACTCATTATCACATGCCCCTTGACATGTGATCAATGGCGGATGCATATAAGGGCGAGTGCGGGTGTCCGCCCGCATTGACTTTTAAAAGTTAAAAAAAAAAAAATGGTTTTGTTTATCTACGAAGAGTTAGTAAAAATAAATTTCCTCGATTTTACCTTGGGTATCTATGTTTGCACCCATGCCATATCTGAAAGCGCCCACATCTTAGACTCTTTGAAGACCATTGATTGCTTCAGATTAACGACGGAGATCGTATTTCAACCCAATATTTCACATAATAGATCTTGGGATCATGGCACACCTATCAGACGATAAATTTTTTATTCC
This sequence comes from Chloranthus sessilifolius, assembly GCA_021018995.1. Lineage (NCBI taxonomy): Eukaryota > Viridiplantae > Streptophyta > Magnoliopsida > Chloranthales > Chloranthaceae > Chloranthus > Chloranthus sessilifolius. The sequence goes on along the minus strand of CM037594.1, from coordinate 114,907,112 downwards.
ATATGTGACTGTTCCCAAAAATGGCCCTAAATTGGCGTTTGGGCATGATGTCTGACATATGATTCAAATACCATTTTTTGGGATTTGTGACACTTGGAATAAAAACTGACCGTCTAATAGATGCGTCATGATCTCTTGTGTGGAATATCAGGATGAAACATGACCTCCATCATTTTATCCGACTTAATCAATGGTTATCAAGGAGTCTAAGATGCGGGCGCAAACAAAGGTACCCCTTTTGCTTTTCTTATAGAGTAAAAGATTTCTATTTAGCAATAATGTGGGGGGACCTTCTTAATAGTTTTTAAAGATAAAATCAAATAAAATCTTTAGCTAAAATTTAGCTGATTTTTTTTTGTTGTAGCTAATATATGAAGGCGACTAATTTATTTTAAATCCACCCACCAAATCTTTGAGTTCACCCACACTAAAACACATTGATTTGGTAGAATTAGATGATGGTGATTGTTTATCCTCCCAATCTTTCACAAGATGGATCTTGAGGTCATGGGCCCACTATCAGACAGTTAGTATTTTATTTCTCGCGGCACACATCTCAGAAAAATGACCTTAAGATCACGTGCACGCTCAAAATTGATTTTAACGTCCATTTTTTGGGTGTGTACCACATGAAATAAAATTCCGACCGTCGGATGGCACAATCATGTTCTTAAGATCCATCGAGTGAAAGATTGGGACGATAAACAATCTCCATCATCCGATTCAATATAATCAAAGTGTTCCAGCATGGGTGAACTCAAAGATTTGGTGGGTGAATTTAAAGGTACTCCTAATTTATTTGCAATCCTTAAAATTCGAGATTCTTTCTTTTCAACTGAAGTTTTACATGCTACAACCAGTTGACTTTTTTGAATTTGATGATGAAGATATATTTCAAGCCTAATTTTTCACACAGAAGATCTTGAGACCATGGAGTTGTCATCAACCGCTAGTTTTCTCTACGTGGTACATATCCCTAAATGTAGCCCAAATTTGGTGTGATGTATGCCTCATGGCTTTTTAGTCACTTTATGGAGATTTGTGCCACTCAAACTAAAAAATTAACCATCGGATGGAGTGAAAAATAATCTCCATCGTCTAAGTCAAATCAATCAATTGTCGATGAACAGAAGATCCTATGAAAAAAATTAAATCATATGTAGGAAAGATCATCTAAGCCGTCAGATTTGAAAGTCGTGATCAAAAGATCCTATGTTGAAAAAATTGGCACGAAACACAATTTTTATGATAATATATAATTTAAATATGATATTATATATTTTAATATCTTTTAAAATTATAAATATTTATATTTATATTTTTTTTAATCCCAACAATTTTTCCGAAAGTTATTCCGAATTGAATCGAAATTAAATCTAATTCATCTTGTGCCCCGCCTAGATGAAAATCCTGGTTCCGCCACTGCATGTGATCCCAAAACAACACCCATTTTGGGTTCACATGTCACATGACATGTAATCTGGGAAAAAAAATCAATTTCAGAGCTTTTTTCCCCTTCAAAAGCTTGGTCAAAGTTTGCCTACCGTCAGGAAAACCTGGTTCATTGAATTTAGGACCTTTGAGCACATTTTACACGCTTGATATACAACCGTTTTAATTTTTATTTTTTTGTTCAATGGACCTGATTGTCCTTGAGCAAGTTGCCATGGCACCCAATCTCTTGGATGGGTGCCACGTGGACTCCACCTGATTCTAACACATGGGTCATCCATGTGTTCAAACGCATATCCCTGCCCTCTCAAAAACACAGAATATACATATACACACATTCAGTGATTTCTGAGATTCCCCTCCTTCACTACTTTACCCAAATAACACTCTTCTCCCATTAGTCTTTCCTTTTTTAGGAAAAATTATATTAAAATGGGTAATGAGCTACAAGCGCGGCTACCAGTGTTCGCAAAAACAAATGTGAGTCATGAGGAAACAAATGTGTCAGCTCATTCAAAGATCATTGGTATTATAATTTGACTAACTGTTTAGATTTAAGTAGAATCCATTAATCCTATGGATAATAGTATAAAAGTCCCCTTATTCAGATGCATAGTCAGTGTGCCCGTTAACCATTTAGAATTCAGGTTGCACTTTCAGGTTTATTTAGGTATAGAAAAATTTTGAATTGCTCATTAGGTTATATATTCATTCATTCCAGCTACAAGCATCAAGTAAATAACATTTATTTTAGCTACAACTATAATCAGATGTTAATATCAGGGATATAGTGTTTGGTCTTCTTGTTGCCTGCAGAAGTATTAATCTATATATGCATCCAACACCAAATCAGATTCTAGGGAATAAAAAAAAATGGAGATTCTGTGATCTTATTTTTAGTGTTACAGTAATTTATCAAGAACTTCAGATTCTATAACTCAACTTCCCAGAATTTATGAAAATCAGGTCCATCAACTTTAATTTCAGATTTCAGATTGGTAAGACTAGAGTTACGTTTGAATAATCAGTGCTTCATACAGCGAGATATATGCAAATATTCTACCTTATAAGCACAATGAAGTCTTGATTTTAAATTAGATCGTAAGTACTTTTGGAGAATTTGCATTTTATACAATCGGGAAGACTTTAGTGGTGTCTTTATATTAGGGGCAAACGCAGGATTTACTTGATGGGGGGGTCGTAATTGATATATATTATTTAAAAAATTTTACCTCTCATATTTAAATAGAGAAAAAAAATAAAAAATTCTTTGAAAATCATAAAAAATTTCCTCTAAACCGTTTAGTAATTAATATTGGGGTACCTTTATTTTCAGCCTAAGATGCTTCATTCTCAACTTAGGTTTTACATTCTTACACTATTGATCGCTTTGAATTAGACGATGTAGATCGTTTTTCATCCCAATCTTAGACGAATTCGATCTTGATATCATGGTCCCACCATCAGATTGGTCAGATTTTGATTCCATGAGGCATGCATGCCAAAAAGTGATCTGAGAACTATGTGATGTATGTATGATGTGATTTGAGAACTATGTGATGTATGTATGATCATCTTCATTTTTGGGGATGTGTGCAACGTGAAATCAACATCTGATCATCTGAAGGTAGGCCCATGATGTCGACACCTATTGCGTCCAAGATTAGGATGAAAAATGATCTCCATCCTCTAATTCAAAGCAATCAACAATTTCAAGCATATGAATCGGGGTTGAGAAGGAAGAATCTTGGGTTGCAAATGAAGGTATCCTTTATATTATTTTAAGTCTAATGCTATTCCGCATCCAAAAGAAGTCTTCACCATATCTTTTCTTTTGATGGGTTGATTTTCTTCTCTCTTTTCTTGTTTAATAGGTCAGCCTTCACCTTGTTATTTCATCGAACAGCTGGTGGGTTATGAAGCAACCGTGACACTTGCATAAAATACCTCAAAACGATTCAATTTCATCTAACACTATGATGCGAACTTTAGATCCGCCTGTTTAAATTGTGGTTGGATAAAGAGATGTCAAAAGAGAAAGTAGACCCACGATTGGGTTTTTAAAAAAAGACCCGTTTGATCAGAAAGAAAAAAATCCAAAATTTATTAGGGTCTTCAATTTTCAATCCCGTCACTTTTATGTTTAGCCTATTTTGAAGTGTCAAACAAAGTCAGATTAATGTGAAATTGGTCATATTTGAAAGCTTATCGAAGTAGCTTTCCAACGAGCTAAAAAACGTGCAATTCTGACAAGTATTGAAGAAGTTATGATCAATTTTCGAAAACTGCAAAGAAAGTGACGAATTTCAAGTCTCCTAATTGAATTAGGATTAGTCTCTTTTATTATTTTATTCTAGAAAATAAGATTTGTTTCTTTTATTAGAAGTATGATTAGTTTACGTATTGTTTTAGGACTTTATTTTATTGTTTTAGAAGAATTAGGATATTTCTTTTGTTTGAACTAGGAATTAGAGTTACACAAGGGTTTCTAGTTTTATGCATTAGTTAACCTATTTAAAGGCTTGTAAATAACTTTATTATAAGTTTTTGATTAATAAAAATTGCTTATGCAAAATTGAGAGTTCTGAACTTTTGTAAGGGTGTGATTCTCTCAAAACAGAGAATGATTCTTCGATTCTCGCTTGCGGTTTGGTGCAAGGTCAACTCTTCTTTCATCTTTATCTTCTTTAGATCTACGGTTTGTGTAGGCAGCGCAGATCATTATTTCATAAAATCCAAAATCAACCTATTTGTTCATCATAAATCATTATTAGCCTTTTAATTTTATTCAGTATCGAGAGAATCCACTTGTGAGTTCGTTGACGCTCCTAAAACTATTAGAGATCTAGCCATTCATAAGAATCCTAATCTTCTAGATCCGCGATAGGGAACATACATGAAAGTAACGCTATTTTGGATGGGAATTAAAGCATCTAATTGGATTTCTAGAATTTTTTATGGGAATTTGTTTTGAGAAATTGCTATTTTTAATTGTTTAAATTAAGTTAAATTTTAATCTCAGCTCTAACATTGTATTACCCGCATCAAATTGGTATCAAAGCATCAGGTTAGTTTGAGGGTTATAATGCTCATATAGGTTTTTTTTTTTTTTTTTTTTTAAGAAGAAAAGAAAAAAGAAGATTCATTATTTCAGATGTCTAACTTTTGTCTGAAAAAATTTATCTAGCTTTTGCTTGAAATTTTTGTCTGAATTTTTATATGGTTTTTGTCTGGGTTTTTTCGTCTAGCCTCTATCTATTTTTTGTCTAGCTTATGTCTAATTTTTGTCTGGCTTTTGTCTTTTATTTTTTAATATCTAGTTTTCATCTAGCACTTGTCTGGATTTTGTCTAATGTTTGTCTTGCATTAGTTTCATAATTGCATGTCATTTCAATCTTATTGTATTTATTTCATTAGTGTTCATTAGTGTACACATCTAGTATTTGACAAAAGTCCTCATCCATTATTGATTCATAGTGTATATCTTTTCTAGTATTGTGTCTGTGTTGTATTTGTATCAAGCATCATGTATGAGTTACTTATACGTCACCGTGAATTCCTTATTAGTCATGAAAGGGTACTAGCCGAACAAGAAAATCGTTGCACTCTAAATTCTTGACAAAGTCTAAAAAATCGTGATGAGACTAAAGTTAGGGGATACCCTCATTGTGAACCCGAGTACGACCCTGCCGAGAAGTTTTTCAAATATATTCGGAATGAGGTTCCAAGTTTTGAGGGATTGTTAAACTCCAAAATCTTCGTAGAGTAGTTGTCTAGTGTAAAAGAATATTTTGATTGGTATGACCCCAAAATCTTCGTAGAGTAGTTGTCTAGTGTAAAAGAATATTTTGATTGGTATGACGTACCAAATGAATACAAAATTAGGCTAACAAAAATAAAGTTGGAGGGTAATGCCAAAAATTTTTGGACTCGCGTAGAATGTCGTACTGAATCTCTTCGGAATAAACACATCTCTACATGAGAGGATATGACGGTGAAACTTATCTAAAAGTATGTCCCTTTAGCACATCGTCATCTTCTACGAAATTTGAAAACTAAGACAGATAGGTGTCCTGATTGCCTTAAGTGTCAAGGGTTCGGGCACTTTACATACCAATGCCCCACAAAATTTCTCACTCCGAATTTATTGACTAAAAGAGTGAGTCCTAAGGAGCCGGAGATTAGGGAAGTGAAAAAAGTGTACGACTCTAGTACCATGCTAAGTGAAGAGGAGATACAAAAAGCTGAAGAAAGTCTAGTTTGTATTAAAGAGGCTTCTATTTCCCTTGTGATGAGTGATACTGAGTTACCCACACGTGAATCAATCGAGTCACTTGCCTATAAGTCATTGGTATCCATAGAGTTGGATACACATGACTTGTTGGTGCCCCTTGAATCGAGTACAGATGAGTCCATCGAACTGGCTACACAAGAACCATTAGGATTAATTGAATCGAGTACACATGAGCCCAACGAATTGGATACACAAGAACCATTAGGGTCCATTGAATCGAGTACCCACCAGAGTCTTTGGTTTTGGTTGAAGCGAGTACACACGAGTTAGTCGAGTCGAGTGTAGATGCACATACACGTTTTTTAGGCTCAACAACAAAACCTTTAGACTCATTCCTTGATGCCCATCAACCTAAGCCCAATCCTCTCTACTCATTGATTTCCAAATACCCGCCTGAACAATATGTAAAGAGGTTAGATGAAAAAATTTTAGGAGATCCATATTTTGTTACCAAAGTAAAGACACATCAAACATATCGAGAGTATCTTCTTAAGTACAAAGGTAAACCAAAAATTGATAATGCTTGGACTGCAATGAGAAGCAATCTAAGAAACATCATACATACCTCATCCAGTGGAAGGGTAAGCCGAATACTAGAACACACAAATTTTCTTCCAATGTCCATTCATCAAAGATCATCAGAGTCTACATCCACTTTTGCATATTGCATCCATGAGTTATATGCTGAGATTAAGAAAAGAATTAATGCAAACAATAAAAAATACAAGTTTTTTACAGATTCTCATAGACGGTTCAAAAATTCAAAGAGGGCGATCTTGTGATGGTTCAGAATAGACCCGAGCAATTCCCGCAAGGAGTTGCAAAGAAGTCACAAACTCATGATATTGGACCCTATCAGATTTTGAAGCGTGTTGGTTCTGATGCTTACATCTTAGATCTTCGGTCGGAATTGGGGATTAGCATGACTTTCAACGTGGAGGGCTTTGATCCATTCTATGACCCTTCAACCATCCCTGTCAACCCCTTTGAGCCTTCTACATTCGATAACCCAATTATTTCCCTTCCCCCACCATTACCCTCACCTACTCGGTAAACTCGTGAAATCATTAAAGATGTGCTGGAAGATCAGATTGTGTCCACCAACCAAGGGGGGCTTCAGAAGCATTTGGTCAAGTGAAAGAACAAAAGCGATACAAATAATACTTAGATTATACAAGAGTTTTAGCAGATTGACCTGGATATCTTTGACCTCTATCACAACCAATATTCATCGGGAATGTATCCTTCTAACCCGGGGGAGAGTTAATGGGGACGTCCGATTCAAACAGTTTTCAATCGAGGTTCCCTATATATTGTCTGTGATCATGACCATGAAAATTCATCTTAGCCAAAGTTTGAGGTCAAACTTTTTCAAAGTAGAGTGGATTGATGCGAACTTTAGATCCGCCTGTTTGAATTGTGGTCGGATAAAGAGGAGACATCAAAAGAGAAAGTTGACTCGTGAATGAGTTTTAAAAAAAGGCTCGTTAAAGACCCGTTTGATCAGAAAGAAGAAAATCTAAAATTTATTAGGGTCTTCAATTTTTAATCATGTCACTTTTATTTTTGACTTATTTTGAAGTGTCATATAAAGTCGGATTGATATGAAATTGGTCATATTTGAAAGCTCATCGAAATAACTTTTCAAAGAACTAAACAACGTGCAATTCCGACAAGTATTGAAGAAGTTATGGTCAATTTTCGAAAGCTGCACAGAAAGTGACGAATTTCAAGACTCCTAATTGAATTAGGATTAGTCTCTTTTATTATTTTATTCTAGAAAATAAGATTTGTTTCTTTTATTAGAAATATGATTAGTTTACTTATTATTTTAGGACTTTATTTTATTTGAACTAGGAATTAGAGTTACACTAGGATTTCTAGTTTTATGCATTGATTACCTATTTAAAGGCTTGTAAATAACTTTATTATAATTTTTTGGTTAATAAAAATTGCTTATGCAAAATTGAGAATTCTAAACTTTTGTGAGCGTATAATTCTCTCAAAACGGAGAGTGATTCTTCGATTCCCGCTTGCGATTTGGTACGAGGTCAACTCTTCTTCCATCTCTATCTTCTTTAGATCTATGGTTTGCGTAAGTAGCGTAATCCTAGTTATTTTATTTATTTCATAAAATCCAAAATCAACCTATTTGTTCATCATAAATCATTATTAGCCTTTTAATTTTATTTGGTATCAAAAGAACCCGCTTGTGAGTTCGTTCGATGCCCTAAAACTATCAAAGATCTAATTGTTCATAAGAACTATAGTCTTCTAGGTCCGCGATTGGGAACGTATACGAAAGTAACGATATTTTGGGCCGGAATTAAAACATCTAATTAAATTTCTAGAATTTTCCTTGAGAATTTGTTATGAGAAATTGTTATTTTTAATTGTTTGAATTAATTTAAATTTTAATCTCGGCCCTAACATTGCATTTAGTAAGTTCCCGCATCACATTACGAGAAAAACCAAATCCAAAACTAAAAACATAAATGAAAATTAACCTACTCACTGTAATCTCTATAGAAACTTTGGTATCAATTCAGTGCTGATAAAGTGGTAATAAAGATCAATGCAATCGATGTCGAGTCTCTTCAAACTGGCCTCGCAAGCAAATATAAATTGCCGATGATGGAGTCAGAGAGAGAGAGAGAGAGAGAGAGAGAGAGAGAGGTTGAGGCTACAAGCCTTACATTGATAGAAATAAAAAAGCAAAGAGGGGTTACGGGAGTGTTAGGGTTAAGGTTTTTTTTTAGGGTTTTTTGCAAATACCCCCCTATGTTATGCTAAAATGGCATAAAACCCTTAAAGTTATGCCTATTTATACTACACCCCCTACTTATGTTTCCTTTACAATTACCCCCCTGCCGTTAAATGACAGTTAATTAGGCATCATTTTTTTAATTAAATGACGCATTTGCCCTTACTTAATATTATACAACATGGCCATTGTATTTTTTCCACTTTGACCGCATTTTAAACGGTGGAAAAGCATTGGATCCTACTCAAATTTTTGGGTGGAACATGATTAATCTCCTCAAAGTTGTCGTGTTACTTGATTTTCGATTTAGGTGTCCATGGTGTTCAATTGATACGTAATGATGGTAGGGTCGGGATTGTACTAACGGGGGTAGCATTTTAGCGTTGCCCACGAGTCATGTGAGTGTCATGGACACCCAAATTGAAAATCAGGTAATACGGCAACTTATGAGAGATCAATCATGTTCCACCCAAAAAATTTAGGCAGGATCAGATGATTATCCACCGTTTAAAATGCAATCAAAGTTGGGAAAAATATAATGGTCATTTTGTATATAATGTTAAGAGTGAACCCGTCATTTAATTGAAGAAATGGCGCCTAGTTAATTGTCATTTAATGACAGGGGTATTTATAAAGAAAACATAAAAATAGGAGGTACAGTGTAAATAGGGCATAACTCAGGAAGTTTTACGCAATTTCAGCATAACATAGGGAGGTATTTGCAAAAAAAACCTTTTTTAAACTTGAAATGTAAAGGTTTGCAAAATGAGTACGCAAATCAAGTAATATTGTGGGGTCCTTATAAAAACCCAAACTTAAGCGAAACTCATTTTTTTATTAGAAAAAAAAAGGTTTGGGGGTCTTCATCTGATATACTTTCGCTTGTCCATTCTTAATTAAATGATAAAATGCAGAAGCAATTACAACACATCATCAACATACAAGAAGATACGCAAAATGCAAGCTCTCAAAAAGACCCGATCTATATAGTCTTTAGAAAGGAAAAGCCTGGCTGTATCCGAGGCTATAGCTTGGGCATGACCCCCACTAGGTTGTAGGGCTCGTCTTCTAGTCATAGCGGAGCCTCAGCTGATGAGTTTGTTGGGATGCAAGCGAAAGTGAAAGAAATGAAGGAGCAAATGAAGCTTAAAGAGGCCGAAATGGCGCAGAGAGATGCTGAAGTGGCTCGGATAAATGCCGAGGTAGTAGAGCTTAAGAGCATTGTGCAAATGCTAATTTTATAGGCATGTATAATTATTTTTTATTACTGTAATTGTAACAGATTTATTACAAATTAAGGATTAAAATATTCATTCTGAAATAAATTCATACTTTTTGTGACCTTATTAGAAGGTATAATGATTTGTTTTTTATTCTGCAGGCCTTCGACAATAGTTGAAGCGCTGGAAAATCTAGTAGAGAAAATAATTGGTGGTAGGAAATATAGTAAATGTTAGCTTTTGATAGTACCCTTAAAAATGAACTCTATATTTTCTCGGCAGTTTTTATCTATTGCCAAGAACATTTCCAACGGCAATTTGTGGTGGAGGTTTGACCATTTCCCAGGGAATCAAAAGTTTAAATCAATTCCCGGCAATCATAAACTGGCGCCATGGACATTTCCAAACGACAATAGTAAAAAATTATTGCCGACACTAAAAAACCGCCGGTGAATGTTTCACCAACGGCTTTTTTCTTAACAGATTCAATGCTGCCGGCGAAAATTTTAGTCGCACATTTGCACTTTTCAAGGGCAGTTTTGGGCTGCCGGTAAAATAGGCACAATTTGTAGTGATAAAATTGATATTTTTTAGAAAAAAAATATGCAATTATATAACCATTCTTTGTTTTGATAGAGAGAGAGATACTAATTGTTTTTCGAGAGAGAGAGACTAATCGAAAAAAAATTACATTATTTCCAACTCAAAGATCAAATAATTTGAAAATAAAAAGTAAACCCATTAAAAATATCACTGACTTTCATGGTTACTTGCCACAATTTCTCTAACAATTAATTCGAAAATTCATAAAAAAAAATTCATTAGAAATAAAAAAAATATACCCAAATCGTTATCACTAATCACTCAACTTCTAAGAAGAAAGAAACAATAATTCATAAACTCTATGAGACTTAAAGATCACCGGTAAACTGGTAAACTACAAATTTTTCCAAAAATTTTGATAACAGCCACAGATCATATCAATTAGGAAAGACCTCGCACTCCGATGAAAAGAAAGACATGGCAGAATTCATCATCGGATAGCGAACACCCGAAAGAAGTCAAAAACCTACGATGCTGGAGCCATCGATGGCCTTTTCTCCAAGAACCCATCAAAAGAATTCCGGGTAATTCGTAGGTTTGTAGTTTAAGCAACCGAAGATTAGAGCTAGGAAAAGATATATATATGTACAGGGAGCATACTCTATCATATATCTTTCAGTTTCCTTTTTAATATGTAATACCAAAGATTCATCTTTGGTACATACGCCCACATTCATCCTAAGTTCACGTATTAAAAAGGAAACAGGTATGCTACCCATACATGCATATATTTTTCCTAGCTCTAATCTTGGGTTGCATAAATCACAAACACAAATTCCCAAATTCCTACAATGGGTTCTCGGAGAAAAGGCCATTGGTGGCCCGTCACCGTCAGTTTTTGACGTTCTTTCCGGTGTTCATCATCCAACAGCCAAGGCGCTTCTACTCATATCTTCTTCTTCTTCTCCATCTTCTGCTTCTTCCCGAGGACCGTACTCGGAGCTCTGCGGATCAAAGCTCTGCCTTGAGAATCTACTCTCCAGGTAAGTAGTTTGGCGGCTCTCTTTCTTAATTGAAACGTTATTATCACTTTCCACCATGCAATTTGCGGAGTCCTGATCATATAAAAAATATTTTATGAATCCTCAGAACCCGCTAGCTCCAGAGATATAATGATTTTCTAGATCCCATCAATGAATCACAAATAATAAAGCTACTATCGAGAATATATATATAATAATTAAAAATTATTTATTTATTAAAATATAAATTTAACCAAAATTGACCTGAAATAATAAATAATTAAAAAAAGTAAGAAATTTTCCAATAGAGAAGAACTTGAAGAAAAAATTACCATAAACATAAAAAGTTAATACCAGAATTTAAAAACTGAACAAATGGTTAACGATGATGTGTATATTAGAGTATATTTAAGAATCTTAATCAAACCCAAACACTTGCCTAATCTAATCTACTTTCAAATTTAATTCTAAACAAAATAAATCTTACAAGATTATTAGGGGAAAAAGCTAAAGAACTCTGGGAAGATTTTGTTTTTTTAGCACCAACTGGGAATCTGGAAAACAAAAAAAAAATTATAGGGTACTGCTACATAAATCATAATGGCTTAATTTGGAAGGAAAACAAAACAAAGTAAAAAAACATCATTTTTATTTCGAAAAAAGTGAATTTTTTTCACCTAAACAACTCTGAGATAAAAAAAATACTGGAATCGATCTCAATGACAACAGAAAATTTTCGAACTCAATAGAGAAGAGAGAGGAGAGAAGACTCGGCTTGGGTTTTGCCTTTTTATCACTGGGCTTCCAGAGAGAAACAAAGATGAAGAGGGAGAGGGAGAGGAAGAGGGTTTCTCACCTAAAAATTTGGGCGACCGCGGCAAGCGGATTGATCATCGGCTGAAAGAGGCTTGATCGGCGGCGACAGATAGAGAGAGGGCGTCGCGGTCGTCGCGGCAACGAGCCGAAGAGATCGAGCAGGGACGGTTGGGCGACAGAGAAGAGGAGAGGGGTTCTTTTTAAATACAAAAGGGGTTTATAAAAAAGGCTAAAAAATATAGCCATTTGTGTTATCTCAAAAAATAATAATAATAATAATAATAATAATAATAATAAAATGCCATATGTGCGCTTGAGATGCCAGCCGGGGATACAACTATTTGATGTGGACAAGGCTAAAAAAATATTGTTAAGTTTCTGTTTTTTCATTTTGTTTTTTACAAAGCTCTCAGGGAGGGGTGATCCCAAAGGGTAATGTTTAGTATAATTAGTGTTTGCCACTAATATACCTCTTTTTTATGCATATTTAGTTTACAAACCCTCCATGTTTGGTGGACATCTTGAATTTCACGGGTTTTGAAGTAGATGAAATTCCCCTAACTTTCCCACTCAACATAATCAGATGCCCATCGTAGGACATCGATGAGAATATTCATAACAAAATTATAGAGTATTTTGATTCTCATTAGTCAATCCAACAACAGGCGGAGACTTAAAATATTTTGGGCCATCCTCTTGAGCATGTTTGATCGAAGATGCATTTCTAACCCTAAAACTGCCACACTTCGTATGCAATATTCGTAATCGTATGCTAAAAAGTGTCGAAACAGGTTTACTCTTTGGTCTATCAAAGGATCGCTTATGGTCAAAACGCCATTTACAAATGTAAAATATATTGCTTTTGGCAATCAAGAGTACCCCTTAAATTAGCGATAGCCGATAAATTTAACTAAACATTTATCTGAAACCATCCAACCATCCAACCATCTGATCTATTTTAATAGACGATCCAAGAGGTAAGGGAAGTGAAGACAGAAAGATGAAAAAGCAGAATCGTTGGATAGGATATGACGCCTCTTGACGTATTTAACCATGGGGTTGAGATAACCATTAGATTTCTCATTGGTAAGGTTGGATATGGGCCGGCTATTCAGGCCCAGCCCATTAGATCTGACCAGCTTTAAGCCTTTAAGGAGGATTCGGGCTTGAAATAAAGCCCCCTGGCCGGGCTTGGGCTAACACTTTAAAGCTTGAAATTTAAATGGGCTGGCCTTAGGCTTATACTCTTAGGCCCGTTGGGCTCATATATGAGGTAATTAAGATGTTTTAAAAAATACCTCATATCTAAATCTTCTAATAAAATTAAGATGGGTATGCCATTTATTTTTTAGAAAATGGAAATAAATACTTATATAAGAGATATCATACGATGTTACCTAGCAACATAGAGTATAATAGTTTGCATATATTTTCAATAAATTTGGTAGACTCTACCTTCAATCCAAATTGTTTAAAAAATAGGCCACCTTTTGGACATCGTGACAAATTTCTCCGAAATTTACCGAAATAGAAGTCGAGCGAAACTTTCAGCGAAATTTCGATGATTTCTCAGAAATCGCTGATGAAATTTCATTAACTTTTTCTAATTTTTGTCATTTTTAAAATAATAAATAAATTTTTTATGATATTTAAATATAATTTATATTTAATATTTTTTTTACTCCCCAAAATTTTCTTAAAACTTTTCAAATTTTTCTTGAAATTTATCTGAAATGACCCCTTACCGAAATGTTGCCAAAAACGAAATTTGCCACTATGCTTTTGGGTCGACTGTAGTCCAAATCACTATAAGATTGAAGCAATAAGTGGATATATGTGGAAGAAGTATAGTTAACTGTCATTCTTTTAAACATTGCATGTAAACTGAACGCCTAAACGACTCTATCTTTTTCAGCTGAGCTGTTAAATCAGCTTCTCTAGCTTGGCTAACAAGATTTCTGGCTTTACAGTTGAAATGACTAGGTTAGTGGGAATGAGGCTGTCAATTGGGTTGTTTGGCCCATTAACCCGCCTGGCCCCACTAAAATCTCAACTATAGTCACCAGAGTTCAACGGCAATAGTTCAACAAGATTCACTACAAAAAATAAAACTATTACCGGCAGTTAAAAACTACTGTTATTAACAAAAAAATTGCCACTAACAGTCTTATTCTTTGTAGTGATTAAAATTCAAAACCGCACGGCCAAGTTTGGAAAGTTCGAGGAAATATTTGGAAATAAATCAGAAAAAAAAAAATTAAAAATAAGATTTTAAAGCATAAAATTGAATTTGAGAAATATTAAAAGTCAGGATTTACTGAAATAAAATTGTATTATTTTTGGGACTCTCATATTTTCATGACTAAAATGCACCCGACTCATATTTCGCAAGTCCCGAAAATAATTCCCGAGTGGATGATTGCTTGCCTCAAGAGTTGCTCTCTTCGTAGAAAGGATCTGATCTTTATTTTTTGTCACAAGTATGTTTTTCTACTAATAAATTGGGGGAGGGGTCCATAACCCCGCTTCTCCCTCTCTCTGCTACTCTTAGTTCACTCTTTCAATCTTAATTCGTTGTTTTCAAAGGTCATTTGGGTTGTTGTCAATCGGGTCACTGAAACTTTAAAGAAATCGAAATTCTTTGTAGGTATGCCTTTGATTTATTTTTTAAATTTTCTTTCGAATTCTAAGGTTTGTTTCAATTTATTGTGATGAGAATTGTTATATGAATTATTTCGATTCTAGCTAGCATGTTTGTTTAGGTGATTGTGATCTCGGTTCTGATTTATCTGACTTTTATTATAATATTTTTTTATTTGATGAATGACACATGATTTTATCAAATGTGATTTTATCTTTAACTACACCTACCAAATCTAGGGATTTTTGCAAACAACCTCCTGACTTATCTTGAAATTACAAACAATCCCCTGACTTAAGCCTATTTTCGCTCCAGTCCTTGGTTATCGTTTTTGTGTTCGTAAAACACCTCGGGTAACGGAGCCGCAATTTTAAAAGTAACTTGCCGTGACAGGACCTAACAAGTTACCGTTTTGCCCCTCTTAATGTTAAAAGAGTTGAGATTATTTACAACTATGCCACTACCTACCATTAAATAATGTACTTGGCGCCAAACTACCTTTTTTTTCTTTTTTTTTTTTGAAAACCTGGGTATCCGGGCCTCTTAGAGCATCCACGTAATCCCAAGGGCAAATGCGCACCCCAAATTCAGCACATGCCAAGCTACCCTTTATTTGCTCCTTGCAGACACCCGTTAGGATATGTACCCGATTTGCATCAAATAAATGCACCCACCAATCGGATGGCCAGAACGATCGACTGTATGGTGTAGTTGGCGCAAAAAATAGACGTTATATTTAACAACTTGCGAATGCACCAGATCTGCATCCAGTAAATGCACCTCACCAATCACACAATCAGATCGCTCAGAGGCATGACATAGATGGCGCAAAGAATAGATGCACACTCAGGTACTCAAAAATCATCAGATGATCAGATTTATCAGAAAGTAACTTTATTAAACACTACAAATATCTAGAAAATCATAAAAGCAATAATTTGATCATGAGAATCATATTTTTCCAAAATAAACATCATACAAAGGAATTTGAAGGTTTTTTTCTAAGATGAGCATTTTTATCATTAGACGATCAGATTTTTCCTTCATTCTTTATGGAGGTAGTGACCCTAAACCTCTTTGCGAGTTCTTTGATATCGACGGTGACTTTCACTGCAATGTTATTTTCCACTGGCTTTTTTTCGTCATTTTTGATCGATGGATTCGCATTCCCCGAGGTTCCATCCTACCACTTAAAAAATCTACATTTATCGCATCTAAAATATTTGCGTCTTGGGCTTCTTTCCGAATTTGAAATACGAAGGGTTGAAGGCTTTTCACAATAGCAAAGCAGTGCACCTTTACACTCAATCGACTTTCTCTTTGGGCAATTCTTGACCCAATGCCCCCGTTCGTGGCATCCGAAATACACATTTATGTGACTTAAAAATTCTGTCATATAAAATATTTGAGTAAGAAATTATATACCCAACAACACATACCCAACTACAGTCATATATGAATCCACTTAGTACCACATCAACTCACTTAGAATCATATAAACCAAAATTAACCCAACTGTAACAGCAGCAACCTATAATCTATGTATAAATAACCCAATATTAACCCAACTGGATGTGTGCTACAGCAGCCTATAAATCATGTATAAATAAACTAATATTAACCCAACTAGATGTGTGCTACATCAACCTATAAATCATGTATAAATAAACCAATATTAGCCCAACTGGATGTGTTACAGTAGCAGCCTATAAAATCATGTATAAATAGCAACAACAGTGATGAGTACTGAAAAATGATGATATTTCACCCCTAAATACCTATATTTAGCTGTCCGATGAAGGCTATCTGATGAGAATGATTAGATTTGAAGTGTTTCAGGTAAATACGAGCCAAGTATAAAAAACAGTCCAAGAATTCTGAATATAATGTCAAAACACTGCAACTTTGGGTAATCGAGAACTTGGTGCAACTTGCGGCTAAATTTGGACCTTCAAGATGGCCGAATTACGAAATTATCAAAACATAAAAGGTGTAGATCTTTTCGTCAGCTTTCCAACGACATAAGAATCACCTCAATCCGAGTTCGGGATAGAACGTTATGGCCTAAATACCGAAGCAGTGTCTGATACAAAGAAAGTGCGGAATTTCACGGATTTCTGGGGTCGATGCATCGACCCTATAGGTCGATTAATCGAGGATGAGTCAGATTCTGACACAAAACTGACACTATAAAGCAGATTTTTGGGACTTTTTGGCGGCTCGATGTATCGACCCTCCCTGGTCGATTAATCGACCCTAAAATATTAGCTTGGGAGACTTCCGCGACGAGAGTCTATTTAAAGCGACGAGAGTCTATTTAAAGCGACTCAAACACTTCGGGAAAAAGGAGGATTAGAATTACGTAGGAATTAATTAGATAGAATTAGTTTTAGGAGAGTTTTAGTTTTAGAGTTCTTAGTTTTTAGCCATTATTTTTCATAGTTAGACATAGAAATAGGGAAGTTTTATTATTCTTTTTTGAGAGCTTTGTTCCCTTAATTTTTCAGTACTCATCCCTTCAGTTTATAAATTTTGTTCAAAGTTTATTCCTGCATTAATTTTGTTTCTGAAGATCATCGTACTTTTGGATCAAAGTAAGTTCTTTTGAAGTTTGAGGTAATTTTAATTAATGTTATTTTCCCGTCTTTATTTATTTATGTCATTTAAATACAATATGTGTGGCTAAATTTATTGGGATGGGGATCTAATGATTCCCATCCGAGGGATGTACTTTTAATAATATAAATTAAGGATTAAAATATGAGATTTTACTTTATGGTTGTTGTGCTATCATGAACGGATGAAATCCCTGCCACTAACCGGGATCGCGTGTGCCTAGCCATGTCCGGGATCTCAAATCTGTGACGGTAATTTTACCCAATCATTGTTATGGTCTTTTTGCTTTCATCGTGTGGATCTAATTACGATTATGTTCTGGGATCGAGTGTGCCTAGCCATGCCCTGGATCTTGGTTCTGTAATGGTAATTTTATCTTAAATACTCCCTAATCTGAATAAAGTGTGCCTAGCCATGCTTTTGATTTCAGATTTATAAGTGGTATTCTTGTTAGAATTTTCACCCACTTTGGGGATGATTTTTATTTGAACCTGAGATCATGTGTGCCTAGCCATGCCCTTGATCCCAGATCTATATATGAAAATCATCTAAGTCCTGATTGCAGGGATGCAACGTGGAGCCTATTAGGGTGTTGACCATTGATCTTCTATAAAAGATGTTTGTTACCAATGAAATATCTCATAATTTAATCCTTAGATTTATATTATAGGAAGAACGGACTAAAGATGGGAGGATTTAACATCTTCATCTTTATCATCATCTTCACCTTTACTTTTGAATTATCAATTAAATTTTAGTTTGTAGTCATTAATTATCATCTCATCAACCGTTTAAATCATAAAACTGGTAGAATACTGTTAGATCTTCATAGATTTCTAGAATTGCTTGTCTCTTTTAGATATTTCAAAATTAGTCCTCGTGGGAACGATCTCGTACTCCGCACCCGCTATATACAAACCGATTCGTGCACTTGCGAGTAAAACATCACATTAAAATATCACATCAAACAGCCTATAAAATCATGTATAAATTACAACAGCAGCTTATAAATCATGCATAAATAGCCCATGTATAACAGAAGAGAAACAATATTAACCAGAAAAGCAACAATGAACGGTGCTAGATTTATCATTTACATGGCTCAATAAAAAGATATATGTGACACACATATTAGTCATACCTGAGATATGAGCAAAACTGTAGTAGTATTTTATCTAGAAGACGGGATTCAGCCCAAAAACTACACCATGACTAATATATTCCGTCTAATTAAGATCATGCAAAAATATGGAAAATGGACATAGTCAAAGGGTGTAAAGACAATGGTCCACATTAAATGAACAGATGTGATCAGATCGGACGATTTGAATCTCAATAAATTGTTTTATTTAAACTCAAACCATGTATATATAACCCAATCATAACAGTAGCAGCCTATAAACCATGTATAAATAACCAAACTGTAACAACAACAACCGATAAATCATATATAAACGATGAAAACCATCTACAAACTAATATTAACCTAAGTGTAACAACAGTAGCCTATAAAACCATTAATAAATAGCCCAATTGTAACAACAACAGCCTATAAATCATGTATAAATAACCCAAGCAGCCTACAAATCATGTATAAATAACAAAATTACAGCAGCAACAACCTATAAACCATGTATAAATGATGAAAATAATTTATAAACCAATATTACCCCAACTGTAAAAGCAACAGTCTATAAACATGTGAATCAAATGAACCAACACTACCATGTATGAACCCAACAACATCATGTATAAACCTAACATCACCATTAAAAGCATATAAGATTGTCCAAAGTATATAACAGGTAGTACATAAACCATATATTAGTTTTGTAAGTATACTTAACATTGTTCAAACCCAACCTGCACTATATATAAGATTTGGGTACCTAAAAACACCTCCAAAATTCTGGTTCCCATAAGTCTTTTCTTTCTATAAAAAAACTAAATAAAAACCCCAATCAAGCTCTTGGCCACCTTGCAACACCTCCACTTCCACTGCCTCGTCCACTTCCATGTCATCTTCCACTTCCACTGGTCGAACCACTCCCACTCGCTGCTCACCATCCATTGCACTCGATGAAGTTACCTCGGAAGGTTGGGTACGACGGACTGGAGCTTCTTTGCAGCTCCTTCTATTATGGCCACCCATATTTCAAATGCCACACTTTTTGGACGAGAGCACTCTTCCCTAGCTCGATGGCTGCTCATCATCTCCTCTGACATGATTCTTTTTTGGTCTCCCAACTGGTCAATGTCCGTGTGGAGGATCAACTTTAATATCTTATTGTGGCCATTGGTTCTTATCTGGAAGTGAATGGCAAACTCCTCGGTATAGATTGCGGTACATATCGACCGTGTAAAAATGTGAGCAATACTCTTCAGGATTTAGCCGTTCATGTACAATGCATGTCATAACATGGATGCAAGGCAACCTGAAAAATTGCCAGACTCGGCAAGAGCACGTCCAGTGGTCCAAATGTACGGTGTTAACGAGATGTATCGGCAATGGTGGTATGCGTGACTTCGAACTCATGATTGTAATTAGTAGAATAATATAATTAAAAGTATCTATCATTGTTTAATTTATAACTTTAAAATATATTCTCATTTTTATCGGTCAAAGTTTGACTTTTAGTCAAAATTTGACTTTACTCAAAATTTGTGAAGTGTATCTTGACAGTAGACAATACTTATTAATGTATTATTTGTATTTTGATAATGAAAATTTTTATCTATATTCAAAGTTTGATATTTGGTCAAACTTTAATTTTATAATATAATTTTTATTCCACCTATGTAATTACACTTCCATGTTATTAAATAAGATAAATCAATTTCCAATAAAAGGAAAACCTACCCTAAGTTGAAAATTTGAAAAATAAAATTATATATATATATATATATATATATATATATATATTCATAAAAAACCCGAAAATAGATCGATTCTATTTCGGTTCAGAGGATGGGGCGTTCGGTTAACTGAACACAAAACATTTCAGTTCTGGTTCGGTTTTATGTGAACTAATACCGAAATCAAAATTTTCAATTTCGATTTTGGTTCGACTCATCGACGATTTTGGTTCGACTCATCGAACTTCCACCCCTACATAGAATGAAGGAAACCAATGAAATATAAATTATTTTTATAAAAAAAAATAGCCAAATAAAGTATCTATAAATCCTAGGGCCAAATCCTAATGCAATGCTTAAACATCCAAACAAGAGATTTGAAAATTTAAATATTTCAAATTCTGAATTTGAAACGCCTAGATTTCAAATTCTTGGATTTGAAATTCTCAAATGCAAATGCTAGTCCCAAATGCAGCCTAAGATCAAAACTCATATTGGGGACAACAAGGGTTTGCGTGTCGTCCAAATGCATAAAAGATAACAATGATATAAATAATCACCATTGAGAGAGAATTGATTCTTTGTAAGAAAAATAAGGTTAAGAGTTACTATTGAGATAGAGAGAGAATAAGTAAAAAAATGAAGATTTTAGGTTGGGGACCGATGAGGACGGTAATAAAAATTTCGTGGATGGATGGAAGATGGGTCTCGAGTCGCTGCCAGCAATTTTACAAGTTAAAACCACCACACTTGAGCATGGAAAAAATCACTGATAACTGCTTTGAATAATATAATGGAGTTCATCTTTCATCCAAATCATCGTCATAATAGATCATGAGATGATGAGCCTACCACTAGATGAATGACTCCATATGGCATACATATATCCCAAAAGATAAAAGCAAAGTGGTAGAACATACACGACGGATCAAGTAACCCAACCATTAACATTTTAACATTTTTTATTATTTGAACTTCCATTGAATCTTTTCACGGTCATTTTTTAGCATATTAACAATCTCAAAAATTTCAAAAATAATTTCATTGGATAAGTCTTGTCAAATAGATTAAAATTGATAGGTCATTTGAAAAAAATGGAACTGTATGTTTGACTAGGTAATGGGTTTTAGGTAAATTATGTATAATGAAGACATATGAAACATAGTAATAAGTGATTTTTTGTTTTTAATAAATCATAAAACATAGTAACGAACACTTGAAATATGATAAATTTTTTTATGTTCAAATCATCCAATAGATGTCTAAAAATCAAGTTCAATCATTTAAAGTTCTTAAGGTCCACGTGCATTTGCACGTACATTTTTACTAGTTAAAATAAATAAATAAATAAATAAAGATGGTTCTAATGTTTTGTTGTAAATGTTCGTGTCTTCGATCGCAAGCGTCGGCCAGTCGGGTTGATTCTTAGATTTATTAGACTTATTGCGATTATGGGTCACTAGAGGTGATGAAAGGGATAGGGGTGATATTCTTTACTGGGATCTGGGTTAGGTCAGGTGCTATCTTTGTAGGGCTGCATTAGTCCATTTCGGTTTTTTGTGGGTCTCCCTGTATTTTTTTCTTTTTGCTCATCTTTTTTTGGTCGTGGTGTCCTTGTATTGGTTCTTCCAGCAACTTGCTGGCTTTCAATATAGTTATTACATTGTCGATAAAAAAAAAAAAACATGTTTACTAGAGGTATCATATGATGTTACCTAGCATCATAAAGTATAATAGTTCGCATGTATTTTCAATAAATTTGGTAGACTCTACCTTCAATCCAGACTGTTAAAAAAATAGGGCACCTTTTAGGTCGACTATAGTCCAAAAATTTAATTTACTACTTCAATACATAATTTATGAGGTAATTAAGATGTTTCAGATCAATTAGACGGTTCAGATCATTGTAAGATTGAGGCAATAAGTATATATAGGTGGAAGAAGTATAGTCAACTATGGTTCTTTTAACCATTGCATGTAAACTGAATGCTTGAGCTAATAAATCAGATTCTCTGGCTTGGCTGACAAGATTTCTAATTTTATAGCTGAAATGATTGGTTTAGTGCTTTGGGAATGGGGTTGTTAATTGGGCTGCCTGGCCCATTAACCCGCCTGGTCCCCCACTAAAATTCAAAACTGCACGACCATGTTTGGAGAAATATTTGGAAATAAATGGGAAAAAAAATTTAAAAATAAGATTTAAAAGTATAAAATTGAATTTAAGAAATATTATAAGTCAGGATTTATTGAAATAAAATTGTATTATTAGTGAATTATTCACAAAATTCACAAATATTTTTAAAATACATAAATTTTTCATAAATTCGGGAATAATTCGTGATTAATTCTTAGAACCATAAGTTTGTGAATTATTTATGATTTTTTCAACTATTTATTTTATAATGCTAACAAAATTCGTTATGGCGTTATTTGTGACAACCATTGTCCCAAAGTTTAGGTTCATGAATTATTCAGTAAGCAATTAGGTCGATTCAATTCAGATAATTTAAAGCATCAACATATGGTTATCAAGGTAAGCGGGCACTATCATGGTTTAATATCTTATATTTTTTTACCTAATTATTTTATAATGTTGTTGTTACCTTTTAAACAAGCAAAATGCTTAGTGTCTATATTTATTTTTTTGGTAATCCTTTGTTTTCAAAGATCATTTAGGTTGCTGTCAATCGAGTATCAGAATCTCTAAAGAAATCGAAATTCTTTTATAGGTATGCCTCCAATTTATTCTTTAAATCTTCTTTTGGATTCTAAAGTTTGTTTCAATTTATGGTGATGGGAATTGTGAAATGAATTATTTCAATTATAGTATGATTTTTTTATTCTTTTAGCCAAAAACATCAATATTAAATATCAATCATAGCATGCATCCTTTTTAATTACCCATTCATTTTTTATGAAATAAATGCATTAACTTGAATAAAAACTTATTTTTAAATCAATATCTTAAGTTCAAGGGAAAACATGATTTCTCCATACCTAAATCGATTGTATCTCCGCGACTCAATTGAGATCCTCACAATGATGATGACTCTTAAAGGAGGCGAAGGCCGCTTGAGCATATAAGCAATGTTTCGTCGATCTTCTAAATGAAAAGTTCTAAAAAGGTCGATCTAGAATCTCTTCTCTAAGGTTTTCTTATGACTCTATTTTTAAGAAGAACTCTCGAAGAGATTATGAGTTCGATCATCTGACCTATTGTCTCAAACTCAAATATCTAATCAGTAGACTATCACATAACTTATGTTAAATAATGATAGAAGTAAATATAAGAGTTCGAAAATCAAAACATTTATTTTTTTGTTAAAACGTTTAAAAAGTCAAGACATGCAGTGTATATGTTATTAGGCACATATAAATAATTTAGGCATATCAAAAACATGAAATTATGATCACTATAATCTATCCATGCAAGTTTGCACAGACACTACATCTGGGTTGTCTATGTCATATGACATCCTCAAAAATATAAAAATAAATAAATAAAAGCTTTCCACCTTATCCACTACCCTAAAAAATAAGAAATAACTAAATAAGAAAATCAGGTTGGGTCGGTTTGGTGCGGCGATCGGGCCGGTTCAGGACCTTCTGGGTTTTCCTCCCTAGATGGTAGCGACCGGCGCACTACAGTGATAGGATAGGCATTAATGCACCATCCTAGATGGTAGCGACTGGCGCACAACCGTGATAGATAGGGAATTAATGCTCCAAGTAAGTAGCATGATGTTAGCAAAGAGGATAGAAACCTTCTAAAGTAGATAAACTTTGTTATGATAGGAGCTTTTAGATGGCTATGCCATTTAGAGCCAAAAGGCTCCATCCAATTTGGCACTATAAGGGCTTATTCCTTGTTCTAGTTTAGTGGTTGATGGTGATATCTTTTTTCTGTTTTTTTTTTTCTTTTTTTTTTTATACCTTAAAAGTGGTTTCTTTTCCTTTGCTTTTTTATACGATAAA
Source organism: Chloranthus sessilifolius (assembly GCA_021018995.1). Lineage (NCBI taxonomy): Eukaryota > Viridiplantae > Streptophyta > Magnoliopsida > Chloranthales > Chloranthaceae > Chloranthus > Chloranthus sessilifolius. Next base: position 114,882,913 of record CM037594.1, on the reverse strand, counting down.
TGTGATATTTTTCTTCTGTGGTTAAAAAAAATTTCTTATTGTGGTTAAAAAAAATCTCTCACAACTTTTAGCTTTTTGAAGAAAAACTTTGAAAATAATATCTCCTTATGATTAATAGCCATCAACATCATATACATGTTTTTTACTCAATTTTCGGCAGTCTACACGGGTAGTGCGGTGAATGCACTCACTGTGTGTAAATCAGTGGTAGTGGCAGTAGATGATCACGAGACACGGGCAGATTTGATTCTGTTGGATATGAAGGGATTTGACATCATTTTGGGAATGGACTGGCTATCTGCTTACCACGCAAGTGTGGATTGTCTTCGGAAGATGGTAGTTTTTCGCCCTCCAAAGGAGCGATCCTTTAAATTCTTCGGAGTGAAGTCTAAGGTAGCTCCATTGATATCCGCTATTCAGGCGGAGAGGATGATGAAGAGTGGATGCAGTGGATATATAGCCTTTCTACAAGAACAACGGGAGGAGACCAATGTGATATCCGATATTCACGTTGCATGCGAGTATTCCGATGTATTCCCTGAGGAATTGCTAGGACTACCGCCAGTTCGGGAGATTGAGTTTGCAATCAATTTGGTTCCGAATCGAACCGATCCAAAGCTCCGTATCGGATGGCTCCAGCAGAATTGCAAGAGTTGAAGGAGCAACTACAAGAACTGCTTGACAAAGGGTTTATTCGACCGAGTGTGTCCCCTTGGGGAGCACCAGTATTGTTTGTCAGAAAGAAAGATGGTTCGATGCGTCTATGCATTGGCTATCGGCAGTTGAATAAGTTGACGATTAAGAATCGTTACCCGCTTCCTAGGATCGATGATCTGTTTGATCAATTGCAAGGAGCGAGGTTCTTTACGGAGATCGACTTGAGATCAGGTTACCATCAATTACGAGTCAAGAGTGAGAGGCGTGGAAGGCGGCTATGAATTCTTAGTTATGCCGTTTGGATTGACGAATGCACCCGCATCGTTTATGGACCTGATGAATCGTGTGTTTAAACCACATTTGGACAAGTTAGTGGTTGTTTTTGTAGACGACATCCTTGTCTATTCTAAGACAAAGGAGGAACATGAAGAGCATCTACATGTAGTCTTGCGGACCCTCAGAGAACACAAATTATACACAAAGCTCAGTAAGTGTGAATTTTGGTTGAACCAAGTGAGTTTCCTGGGCCATATTGTCTCCGCTAAGGGTATAACTGTAGATCCGACAAAGATCGAAGCTGTCGTGAACTGGGAACAGCCTAAAACAGTAACAGAGGTCCGTAGTTTTCTTGGTTTGGCAGGATACTACAGGCGATTCGTAGAAGGTTTCTCTAAGCTATCAAGTCCACTTACTCAGCTCACTAAGAAAATTGCTAAGTTTGATTGGACTGAACAATGCGAGAAAAGTTTTCAGGAATTGAAGACGCGTCTGACTACAGCACCAGTGCTAGCTATACCTTCTGGCAGAGGAGGCTTGGCTATCTACAGTGACGCATCGTATAATGGTTTGGGTTGTGTCCTCAACCAACATAAGAAGGTTATCGCATATGGCTCTAGACAACTTAAGGAACATGAGAGAAACTACCCGACTCACGATCTGGAATTAGCGGCGGTGATCTTTGCTTTGAAGATTTGGAGGCACTACTTATACGGCGAAACGTTTGATATCTACACCGACCACAAAAGCCTTAAATATTTGTTTACCCAGAAGGATTTGAATATGAGACAGCGCAGATGGATGGAGTTCTTGAAAGACTACGATTGCTCCATCCAGTATCACCCTGGGAAGGCCAATGTTGTGGCAGATGCTTTGAGCAGAAAGTCTTCAGCTCAGTTGGCACATCTTATCACCAGAGTACAAAGGTGGCATCTACTTGAGGACCTGGCCTTATGTGATATGCTGATTGATGTCAGAGGTTCAGGGACACTGATGGCTACCATTGTGATACGTCCCACATTGTTTGACAATGTACGTAAGCTCCAGATGATTGACGATGAGCTTATGACAATTAGAAGGGATGTGATCAACGGGATCAGACCTGATTTTACCATCAAGGATGATGGCACTTTGCTATTTCGAGATCGGATATGCATACCGGATACAAAGGACCTAAAAGACACAATTTTAGAGGAAGCGCATAAGTCTACATATGCTATACATCCTGGGAGTACCAAGATGTACCAAGATCTCAAGTTTTTGGTGGAGAGGATTAAAGAAGGATGTGGCGGATTACGTTTCGTGTTTGGTCCGGGCCGGTGAAAGTGGACCATCAATCCAAATGGGTTTGTTGCAACCATTAGGGAAGCCATTTCTATGGACTTTATACTAGGATTGCGAGCACATTGAGAAAGAACAATGCCATTTGGGTTATTGTAGACATGACCGAATACGCACATTTTCATCAGTGTCGGACTACATTTACAATAAACTAGCCGAAATACGAAAGAAATAGTTCGATTACATGGCATACCGGCCAAAGATCGTGTGTGATAGAGATCCGCTATATACATCGCAGCTTTTGGCGGCGATTCCGGAAGGCATGGGTACTAAATTGGAGTTCACCAAGATTTCGTCCTCGCATGTATAGGCATCGAGAGAGTGAACGAGATCATAGAGGATATGTTGCGTGCGTGTATCTTGGACTTTCATGGTTTATGGGATCAACACTTGCCTCGATCGAGTTAAACACAATAATGATTATCAGTCAAGTATTGGGATGGCACCTTATGAAGCCTTATATGGACGTCGATGCAGATCTCCACTGAATTGGGAAGAAGTCGGCGAGAAGCTTGTCTTAGGACCAGAGATCGTGGACAGCACCACCGAGACGGTTAGGGTGATTCGCGAAAGATTAAGGATGGCCCAAAGCCGTCAAAAGAGCTATACGGATCTTCATCGGACGCAAGTGGAGTTTCGGGTGGGAGACAAGGTGTTTGTGAAAATCTCGCCAACCAAGGGTGTCATGCGTTTCGGGAAACGCGGAAAGTTGAGTCCTCGTTACGTTGGACCATTTGAGGTACTCGGACGGGTTGGCGAAGTGGCTTATCGGATTGCCTTGCCACCACAGTTGGCAAGCATGCATAACGTCTTTCACGTGTCCATGCTACGCCATTATGTACGCGATCCGACTCATGTCTTGGATTACCAACCAATAGAGCTTCTGGAGGATATGACGGTGATTGAAGAACCGATTGCTATTTTGGATCGTCGTGATCAAGTCTTGCGGACTAAGTTAATTCCACTGGTACTAGTCAAGTGGAGAAATCATTCGGACGCTGAAGCTACTTGGGAATGCGCAACCGAAATCCGCGAACAATATCCACATTTGTTTACCCAAAGAGAAAGGTAAATTCTTAATTATTTCCGCTTAAAGGTTCGTCACATTATTTAGGTCGTTGTGCGTGAGCATGCATCATTTACTCGATAAATCTCCTTCTAGGGGTACTCTGTATGATGTGCATGTATCATTAGTTTCGAAGTTCGGACTATTCGCTGTCGGAAAAGCTGACTGTTACAATATAGTCTCACAGACATCATTGATCGATCAACAAAGGCATTGATCGATCAATTTCATGAGTGATCGATCAACAGAGAGAGGTGATCGATCAATGACAATGAAGGATTTCACTCAAATGATAGGCTGGTGATCGATCAATAGCAGTATTGATCGATCAATGGTGGTTCAAGTGATCGATCAATAAGGGTTAGTGATCGATCAACTTCCATTGGAAAGTAAGCATTGATCGATCAACATTGGTAGTGATCGATCAATAAGGGTATTAGTGATCGATCAACAAAAGTTGGTGATCGATCAATGCATCGATTTAGGGCTTAAAGATGCTTCATTGATCGATCAACAAAAGCAGTGATCGATCAATCCTGGGGTTTAAGTTAAAGGTTGGGGATTTCGAACGGTCATTTGCACGAAGCTTTCGCAGTGATCGATCAAGGGCTTGCACTCCGACCGTTCAATCTCCTTCCCAACACTTCTCCGACCATTTCCGTCCGTTCTCCGGCTTGATTTGAGTGGACATCGCTCCATTCATCCGGTAAGATTCTCGTTTGCGTTCCTTCAAGTCTCGTTTCCATTTTTTTTGTAAGTATTCGACCATAGGACCTCGCACGAAGAACGCTTCGCGTAAGGTACCCACGTCTCGGGCTCGTACCGACGCCCACCGTTCCGCTTCCCCACCCACCCATGGCACCGGTTTCGACCCCTGTTCCACCCGTTCTGCTCCCCATCGAGCGTGAAGTCCCCAAAACGTGGTGGGCTTCCAAGACCTTCTTACCCGAATACGTTTTTGCTTCCTCGCTCTACGAGGACCGACCTGAAATGGCTTGGGCCAAGGGTTATATCCAAAAGCTCGGGTTAAAGCCCTTGCTTGAACCCTTCCACGACCATTATTGCCCACGCCTCGTGAGGCCTTTTTTCCAAAACCTACGATGGGGTGATAGTCGCCATCGACTTGTCACGACCATCGATGGTCTCGAGTACAAATTTAACCACTTCTATGTCGCGGCGGCACTTCAATGCCCGTCCGCTTATATCGAGACATGTGGCCTTGATGCCCCGTACATCAAGGAAGTCTCTCTGATGTGGTCACTAAGATGACCCAAGGCCAACACGGAGGGGCCAATCCATATCTAGGGCCCAATTACCCGATCGATTGTGGTTGCTTGATCATTATATCAAGTGTGCACTAAACCCCTTTTTGCACAAGTCCTCATGAATTTGGAGTAGTGAGCACTATTCTCGGCCTATGAGCACTGTTGGTTCTCTATGGCAGATTTGGTCATTGAGGGCATCATCAATGCCAATGACCTTATGTCTGAAAAGGTAAAGTCCAGGGTTAAGAAGCAAATCTCCTATGCCCGCCTCATCACCAAGCTAGTAGAGCGTTATGCGCTCTCACGAGGCCTACACTTTGGCTCCTCACGAGCCACGCTTGGTCGACAACACCAAGGTCTTTCAACTGAAAGACTGGACCAAGAGTTACAACCTGTTAGTGCGACGACTTCCTGAGGAGGAGGAGGGCGCCGCCGAACCCATTCCGCCTACTATTGCCGAGGGTTCGATCCCTATCGAGCCTACATCTGGAGGGGGGAGGCTCCACGTGACCCACCACCTCCATCTGAGGTGTCTACCCGACCGGCCCCCACTACACCCCACCGACCGATTCGTCACCCCACAACCCATCCCCCACCATCTTCCTCCGAGCGTTGCTTGCGATGCTTGAGGTGGTGGAAGGCAACCGTATACGAGAGAATTTGGATGGCATGGAGGCATTCCAGCGACAGATGCATCGTCGTCTGGATTTCCATGAGGGGATGCATGAGCTGGTCATGCAGCATCTGTATGCCACGACGTCCACGCCGATGATCGGTCACGATCGTCAGCACGTGGTGGACCCGCGCGACTACTGCACACCGCCACCTCGTCTCAGCAGACCTACACCTGACGAGGCCGGTCCATCCGATGCTCCCACTGGTATAGCTATACTACTCTATGATATTTTTAGGCTACTTATATGTCGCATTTACGTTACTACGCATATTATATACATTACATTTAGCATGTTTAATTTTCTCGCATCGTACGTGGTGCATACTCTATATTATCTCGATGCATTAGTCTTAGAACCTCTACGTTCATAACGCACCTATTAGACATTTTAGGGCGAAAATTCTAAGGGATAATGTAACGACCACGAAATTTAAGACCACGAACTTTGTTTAGATCTCGTGCCGAACTTTAGAATTAATATTAGTTAAGATAAAGTTTCACGGTGATCGATGAGTTCACATGTACATTTTCGTTTAAATCTCGAGTTGTGTAGAGGGCAAGGTGACACATTCTTGTAGTAACAGCGTGTTCGTGCTCCATCTTAGGAGCATGAACTAGAGCAAACAAATATCTGTTTAGTAACTTATAAAAGAAGGAAGGGAGACTTAGGGAGGGATCCACTTCTTCTTCTTCTCCTTCTCTTGCCCTATTTGCTCCAGTAGCTAAAGGACCTGTAGCTAGGTGGGTTTTTAAGAGGGTTTTGGAGAGAAAACAGGGTTAGCAAGAGTGAGAGGATGAGTTTTCTAAGCTAGGGTAGGTAGAGTTCAATGAAATGAGCTTAGGTATGGGTATGAAGTCTCGGCATGTTGAACCGGAGCTAAAGGGGTTGCTCGTCGGACTCAGATCGGTGACAAACCCCGAGAGATAGATCTGAAACCCTCATCTGGAATGATTGCCAAAACCCCGAGAGAGCCCAAACAAAGGTGAGTCTGTATATTTAAATAGAGGCAAATGAGAAGCCCATGTGTGTACATTGATGTTGTGTTAATGGTTGTTGAAAACCATTAACGAAAAATGGGTTAAAATAAGGTTGGAGATGAACTCCATTAATGACAGAGTTTCTGTCATTATTGATCGATCAATGAAGGTATTGATCGATCAATGACAGTAGTGATCGATCAATGAAGACCATTGATCGATCAATCTGTATAAGACATAAAGGGGGAACAGAAGCCCCAAAATTCTGGAAGTTCAATGCCCGAAGGGCATTGATCGATCAATTTGGACATTGATCGATCAATCCTGGGCATTGATCGATCAACAAGAGAGTGATCGATCAATGACAGTTGGTGATCGATCAACATAGGTATTGATCGATCACTGTAGGGTGTTGATCGATCAATGAAGGTATTGATCGATCAATCTATATAAGCAGATAATGTGAACAGAAGAGGGGAAAATTTGAAAATGGGTTAGTGATCGATCAATGAGGGCATTGATCGATCAACAGGATGTATTGATCGATCAACCCAAGTGGTGATCGATCAATTTGAGCTGTGTTAAATGTAAGTAGAAGAGAGGTTATTGATCGATCAATAAGTGTATTGATCGATCAATGATGATAGGTGATCGATCAATAAGAGTGGTGATCGATCAATCACCCCTGTTTTGTTGAGTTTTGGTTTTATGGGTTAAACACCATCGGCCATTGTGCCGGTTAACTTTCTGACATCCCTGACACTTAAAGTACTATGTTTATGGTCTAGGATCAAACCCTAACACATTGAAAAGGCTTTGGATTTGCTTAGAAGACAAATTGATCTGAGGTAGGGGAAAACCAACCTAAACTATTTTTGAGTATGATTTCATGTTTATTTTATATCTGTGCTATAATTTCTGTTTTTAACAAGCATGTATGCATATCATAAATTCCTGCTATCTTTGATTTCTGTTTCCTGATTCGTATCCTGAAATCTGCTTCTGATTTCTTCTATCTGATCTGTGAGGTATATATGTATGTGATTTGATGATTTAAATCATATGATTCCCACTGACCCGGCGGTATATCCGATGCCTGGCACACTTGTGCACCTGCTTGTAATCCTCGGCGCAATTGCACTCCATAGATGAGGCATTGTTGCACTTTCAAAATTGTTCATGTGAACGACAATTGGTTGGGGTTTCCTATTGGACATTCCTGTTTACTCCGTGCTATATAGTCACGGGAGTTTCTTAAGTTAAATATACACAATTTAAGCTCTCTGATAATATACTTGCATAACATCTGATTTCTTGTCTAAAAGCTCAGTATTTGATTTGATTCGTCATGATTGTACGTTTCTGATTTGATTTCTGTTATGAGATAGCATGATCTGCATATTCAATTCATTTAGTTGGAATTCTTCTATTGAGCTATGATGTAGCTCACCCTGCTTTCTAAATCACTTTTAGGCTCTGAAGCGGTACTTCCCGACACTCACAGTGACCCAGTTATTACGGCTGATCCAGGGTGGTAGGACGAGGAGGCCCGGCGTCCAAAGTGACGACTTTTATCCTTAGCACAGGTATCTGATGCCGCTATTTTGGGATTTTGTAAACCTTTGGATTATTATGCTTTGGTGGCCCATACGTATTTACTTTTTGTAGATATTTTCTTCCTTTCATAGTATTACTATACATTCTATTGGAACCATTATTAGGAACCATTGTTTTGGGTGATGGAAGTCCATCACCATTGGTTCTTCTTGGTTCCTTTTTGGGAATGTATATTTTTTTACATATTTAGATACATGTATATTTTATTGCTTCTTTCTATTTTAGATGCCTTGTGATAACTCAAGCTACCACCGCCGACGATTACGCTTGGTTTCCGCCATATTTGGGGATCATCCAGTATGATCCACGATGGCGCAATTTCTGCAGGTAAATCAACTTCGATTAGATTTGGTTTGGTCAGTTTCGATTTTCCTGTATGTTCTACTTTATCGCTTTAGGATTTAGGAATAGGCTAAAGACAATGGTAGGGTTTTATATAAAAATATGCATTTTACTTAAATGCCCTTTAAAATTAATCAAAACCCCCGCCTATATATATATATACTTACAAACTACATTCGGTCGGTTTCGACTTGGGCAGACTTGGAACCAAAACCAAAACAAACTTTTCGACCGATACCCGTCCAAATTGGACCAAACCCGGCGGGTTCGGTCCGATTCGGTCGGTTTGCTCAATTCGGTCCAAAAAATGCACAACCCTAGATATCAATATTTGCAATCGAATAGTCACCATCTGCAACCAAGGTTATCGCACGCGAGAGCACTTGACTACCTTGAATCAGGTGATGGAGATAGTTTTTCATCCTACTCTTCCATACAAAAGATCTTGAGATCATGCTTATCAGAGAGTCTGATGTTGATTCCACATGACACACATCTCAAAAAGTGACCCTGCTCATGGGCATACCTTTCGAAGGGGTTCTCAATCACTGTTCGGGAGGTGCGACATCTGGAATCAATATCTAATCGTCTAATAGGTGAGCCATGATCTCAAGATGAACAGTGTGGGAAATTGGGAGAAAAAATGATCTCCATTGACTGTCTGATTCAAGGCCATCAATGACTTTCACTTGCAAGTGATTGTACGTAACAAAATATTTGGTTGCAAAGACCAATACCCATCAAAATATTAAGTTATTTCACATTTCCATTCAAATAGCAATTGTAGGCTTCCATGCTTTTCTATTACTGAGTGAGATAAATGCCTACCTCTGCACTCGAAGGTTAATGGGGGGTGTGGGCCTTCGTTAATTTTAACCTTTTAGGGTTTAGATTCAGAGGGCTCGACTACCAAGTTTCCCATCCTTTTTGTATGAACAGTGCTCAGAGAGTAGTAACAAGTAGAGCTATGCAGGCTTTCGCTAACCAGCGTGGGACCCACAGGAAAGTAGGTACTCTCTGACCCTTGGGTGCTTATGCATTTCCAACCTATTTGCTATTTGCGCAGGAAATACTCAGAAAGGGAGCTTCTGCATTTCCTACTTAGTTTGCTATCTGGGCAGGAACCCTCGGAAACCACGTCCCACGCACTAAAGCTAATAATTCACAAAATAATTAGAGTAGAACACCCCTTGAAATCCAACCGCTAACAAAAAATCAAAAGCTAATAATTCACAACATAACACCCAAATATAGAATTCATGCCATATATGGTTAATTTCACTTTCTCCAGTTTCCAGCTTTTATAAAGTTGCTCTGACCTTTGGGTTCTTCGTTGAGAGGCCATTACCCCGGTGTTGGGTGGTGTGGCATCCCCATCACAACTCGCTACCCTCATCCTATCAAAAGAGGTTATGCCAATAACCTTATATGAATAAAGTGAATGTGTATGGTATTTTGGCAACCCCATTTCCTTCATGAAATTTATAGCAATTAAGACCCTTCCACTTAAAACATGTGCTACCTACCTTGCCAAAACGGAATTACCTCAACTCACAATTCCACACCTCTAAGTAGAAGATGAGAATGGATGATGTGAGTTCAAACATCTAACATGATCCCTTCGTGATCAGACCGTATTCAATGAAGGATGTAATGATAGTAATAACAGTAACAAAGGCACTAGAAGATTTCTTCTTATTGATCAATAAGTACTTTTTTTTTCCACTTTCGAGTAGTTATTTAGGTGCCCGACCCATGTAGCTGTAGACGGGAGTTGGTGCACGGGTCGGGCACGCAATGCAACCTTTGATTCTTATTTCTTGAAATGAGGACACATTCCTCCGGGAAAGCGTTTCACACTTTTCTTTTATGAAGGAAAGAATCTCTCCTTTTATAAAAGTATAAGGGAAATTTGCACTTTCGGCCCTATATGTTTGCGTATTTGCAGAAACGGCCCTATAGTTTCAACCGTTGCATTAATGACCAGCTCCACTCCTAGCCGCCTCCGCCTACTCCACGTCAGCAGCGACTTATTTTAAATAATATAAAAAAAAAATTCCACCGCCCTTTAACATTAGTATAAAAGCAACTTTTACTTTCATTAGTTACTGTTACTTTTAAGTTTAACTTTTCTGAAAAAAACAAGAGAGCGGCGACTTAGCGGCGACAAAGCGGTAAAAGGTCACAAAGCTCACATAACAATTCCAGGTAATTTATTTTTTTTACATTTCAACACATTTAGTCATCCCCAATGTTTCCCACCTAATCCGATAACTTACCGATAATCTAAATTATCGACCGATAACTTAAGATATCGGTCGATAATCTAAGTTATCGATCGATAATTTAAATTATCGGTCGATAATCTAAATTATCGGTCGATAATCTAAATTATCGGTCGATAATCTAAATTATCGGTCGATAACTTAAATTATCGATCGATAACTTATATTATCGACCGATAATTTAAGTTATCGGTCGATAATTTAGATTATCGACCGATATCTTAGATTATCGGTAAGATATCGGTAGGTTAGGGGATTAGTAGTTTTTTCAAAATCACTTCTTTTGTTTGTTAATTGCTTTTTATTTATATTGCAGTTCCTACTAAGTGATTGAAAATGACCATGACTTTAAAGCCCATCGGAAAATGTTCTGGAGTTGGTGTTAGGAAATTTTACATGCACTGTAACGAAGAGAGAAAGAAAATTTTAGATGATTCGGTATTCGGTCATCTATTTAGGATGAATGAGAAATTAGGTTTCGTTGGAGACTTGGTTGACGCTATTTTAAGTTTTTGGGTGAGAGAATATTTTCAAGGTCAAGAACACCAATGTACTCACCTCGATATAGCCTTGATTTTAGGCCTCAACATCTTGTGGAACCCGAGTCCGAGAAGGTTGCCGTAAAGAGGAAACAACTATTCGATACAAATTCTTTCGGGGAAGCCGTGAAAAGATCTCAGATTGAAGAAATTATTGACGATCTTGATTTATCCAACGATGAGTTTTTAAGCTGTCATTATTATTTTCAGTATGTTCTTTTTTACTTAGGACACATACCGGAAGTAGATACCACAGTACTTAGACTTAGTAGATAACATTGAAGAGTTCAACAAGTTCGTGGGGCGATAGTTTACAATAATTTATTAGATAGTATATCAAAAGCGAGTGGCGTGGAGGAAATGGCGAGAAGGTCGGAAAGGGCAATACAATATCTATGGATGCACTATCGCTTCTGATTTGGGCGTTTGAGCACTTTCCAAATAGCCGCCACCGCTCCTATTGGGCTTAAAGAACCATTTCCAAGGCTAATGAAATGGGAAGGCCGAAATTCGGTAGTAACCCTAATTTACATAGAGAAAAATTTCTTAAGTCTAAAGTGATTATAGAGCTTGAAGTTGAGAAGCACGAATTACAAGATAAATGGCTTGATACTTTTTGATTCAAGAGAAATTGAAAATAAGAAGGAAGAGACCAAGAAAGAGAAGAAGAGCCTTACTCAAGAAAATGTAGATGAATATGATGATATCCCAAGTCATCCAACACGTAGGAAGAAAGAGCCAAGAGCCGATTAGCCAAGATGGCGACAATGAGGATGACGAAGATTATAGCGGCGATAACGATGATTTTGAAGTCGTGGTATCAACCAAAGGGCAAACAAGAAATTAGGCCCGAGCCAACAAGAGAAGCGACCGGTTAGGCAACCGCACTAACCAAAGAAGTGGACGACTAAGAAAAGAATGCAAGACTCTCCGCATGGCGGTAAAAGAAATGAAAAAAGAATTAAGCGTGCATTTACTGACTGAAAGGGCAAGCACTCACAATTGAACAACTAGCGGAGATAAGAAAGCCTTACAAGAAGAAAATAAAATACGAAGGATCTTGATGCGGTCATCTCTCATTTAAGAAAGGTATCAAACCAAGACTTTCAATTTTAGAACAAAATCATTTCTTTACAACTTAATGCAAAATTAAAGTACATTAGGACGATATACATTATCGTCGATGATAATTTAAATAGTCGATCGATAATGTACATTACCGGACGTTATGTTACATTATTGGTCGATCATTTAAATTATCGACCGATAATTTAAATTATCGACCGATAATTTAAATAGTCGATCGATAATGTAAATTATTGGTCGATAATGTAAATTATCGGTCGATAATGTAAATTATCGGTCGATAATGTAAATTATCGGTCGATAATGTATATTATCGATCGACTATTTAAATTATCGGTCGATAACTTAAATTATCGGTCGATAATGCCATTTTTTTTATTTTTTATTTTTTGTAATGTATATTTTTTTGCAATTATGCAGGATAATATTTTAACCTCGGTGCTCTTTGACACCTTCGTTCCTTCACCCACTTACCCTCAATCAAAATCAACTGTCCCTCAACCCACCACTCATCAACAAAGCCATCAGTCTACTGTCCCAAAACCCCCTGCTCCTCAACAAAGCCATCATTCCAGTGCCCCAAAACCAACTGGTCCTCAACCAAGCCATCAGTCAAGTGCCCCAAAACCCTCTGCTCATCCACCTACACAACAATCAACAGCCCCAAAACCCGCCGCCCCTCAACTTACAAATAAATCTACTGCCATTAAACCCGCTGCCCCAAAACCTACTGCTCCTCAGCCTACTAAACAACCCTTGGTTGATACAGGTGATGATGGTGCTCCTCTTCTGTGACCTTCTCGTGAGTCACGCATCACTAAAAACAATTATAGTGAAACTATCATCTACCAAAAATGAAGTCAAGGTTATGACTTGCGTGCTCGTAAGAAGAAAGTCCCACCAAGAAAGCATTAATAAAAAGACGAAGATTGGTTGTAGAGGAGGAGGAGGAGGATGAGGCAATATCAATGGAGCGAAAGTATATGCTCAGTTTTTGGAATCGGCCGGAGAACGAGGACAATGTGATCGTCAATACTATCAGCGGTGTTGAGATCACGATTGCTCTTTGAAGGTTCTCAAAGGACGCTTCGTGGCTTGATAATGAAGTCATCGACGCATACTTGAGAGTCCTTGAAGTTATAAATGATTCAATGTTTACGGATGCCGAAAAAAGTTGGTTAACCTGCCCTTACAGTAAGGTTTCAAATATTTATTGGAAGCTCGTTTGGTTCTTGTTTTTGTGTTTTCAATCACGACTCTTGATTAACTTCTCTCATTTCGCCAATCGGACCTTGTTTATGGCGGGGCGAAAAAATTTGAAAATATATCGATAATGAAGGTATTCTTTGCGCTCTGACCTCGATAGGTGGCAAGCCTATTGTGACGAATGGAATGTTCGTAACAATTCAAAGCCGATGGAACCACTATTGACAAATAATATCCGCGGAATTCACGCGATCGACTGTGGAACGGTACGTTTTTGAATACTAAACTTCGCTTTATTTAACGTTAACGGCTTTTAAATAAAATTTATTATTTAAAATTTTGCTTCCGTTTATGTGTAGATTTATCTTCCGATGCATAGCCAAAAACATAGCCATTGGGCATTGGCTATAATTTCATTAGTTGATCGAGAAATTAAGCTAATTGATCCAGCAGACCGAGAGTGCTCAAAAAGGTTTGAAGCGCATAAAGAATGTCTATTGAATCACTTTCCGCGCCTTCTTTACACTATCGGTTTGAAGTCAGCTTTCGATCAACAGTGGAAGGTATCGGCGTTCAACAGCGTCGTTCTCCCGATCCAAAAGAACGGTTGGGATTGCGGTGTATACATTTTGAAGTATATAGAATACTTCTCCCAAAAGCGGCCTATTGATTTCGACGATAAACATATGCAACAATTTAGAGCCGAAATCGGACATCGAATGTGCACGTTTGGGAAGAAGATTTAATATCTGTAATAAATTTTAGTGTTTTGTAAAGATATTTTTTGATGAAATTGTAAATTATTTAATTTTATTAATTTTTATTAACTTGTATAATTTTCATTATCGTTGTTATCAATTATTTATCTTATTTGTATCACCTTGCATGATGTATCAATGGAGGCTTCCTCTCTTGAAGCAATTCCAATAGGCGGATGACTTATATCATCGGGCGATAATTTAAATCATCGTCCGATATCTTAAATTATCGGCCGATATTTTAAATAATCGGACGATAGCTTAAATTATCGGCCGATGATTTAAATTATCGGCTGATGATTTAAATTATCGGCCGATATCTTAAATCATCGGGCGATGATTTAAATTATCGGCCGATGTTTTAAAACATCGGGCGATGATTTAAATTATCGGCCGATGTTTTAAAACATCGGACGATATTTTAAAAAATCGGACGATATTTTAAAACATCGGACGATATTTTAAACCATCGGCCGATAATTTAAATGATCGCCCGATGATTTAAGATATCGGCCGATAATTTAAATCATCGGCCGATGATTTAAGATATACCTTTCTGAATTGTGAAGTCTGATATCTTTGGTTTGGCTTTATGCCAATCACTAGTAAATTAGGGGCGAATTTGGAAACTTTCAAATCCTGTTTGAATGAATGAATGATTTATTAAGAAGCACAACAATATATTTTAGTCACAATTCCAAAAAAATATATTAAAAGACATTGTAGATGTTGATCGCTCTTTTATTGAGGTTTAATCTGTTTATATTGAAGGAAAGAAAAAGAGAAAAAGAGAAAAAGAAAATACTCTTCTATAATGAAATCATTGGAAGCTCGATTGCCACTAGGTCTAATCTAATCTAAATCTGTTTTCAATCTCAACCTTTGATGTAATATAAGTTAATTTCAAATATTAACAAATTTATACTGACGCGATTATGACCCGTACTTGTTACAATTTTACATTGTAGTGGTGAACTTCCCTTTAGATCTTGTTCTCCTTTTCTTGGACGGCCTTGGCGTATTTTGTGGGAGGCAAAACTTGAATGTCTTTTATTTGCGAAGTCCATTGGCGCTTGTCAAGCAGTCGGGACAAAGTGTTCTTTATAAGTTTCCCTAAATAGGTCACCGTAAACCGGTGTTCACAAAATTGGGGGACCTCTCTTTCTCTGTTTCGGCGCGATAATGCGGCAATCGCATGTGAACATGGTAATCCAAGAATAGCCCAACGTCTGCATGTACATGTTCGCGATTCTAGATCGACACTGTGAGTGTAATCACCACGTTTAACTTGAAATATATCGACCATATGGTATGACGTTTTTCACGGGCCCATCCTGAATTTCTTTTATGTGTTTTTTACGCCATCGGTGTTAACACATGTGTCATTTTATTTCCTTCCTCACGGCGAAGATAAAATTCGGCTACTTTTATGTAATAGTTTCTAACATGCTCACAATCGGTTCCTCCTGGCTATTTTCAACACACTATTTATGCTTTCAAATATATTAGTTGTCAACATATCATAACGCCTCCCTTGAAAAATCCATTTTGTACATTCCTGAGCGTCGTCTTCTATTTTTCGCATAATTCTTTTAAATTTTGCTTCTGAAAATGCACGGGTAGCAACCCAGAAAAGTGGTCTAGAGATTGTATCCTTATATTTATCAAACAGATTTAGAGCCGGTGTCATACGAGTCGTGAAAGGCATTAGGAAAAACTTTTCTCTGCTTCCATCAAACATTTACGTCATGCGATATCAAAACAAAGCATTTTCAAATTCACCGATTACCGTCTCCCTAATAGATCAAGAAACCATGTCCAATGGTCTTCATTTTCTTCGGTACAACGCTTGAGCTATAGGAAATAAATGTCTATTCCCGTCTCCCCGTAGCTATTAACAACACTCCCTTATATCGTCCACACAAATGCGTTCCATCTACAGTAATTATTCTTCGTAAAGTATTACGAAAGCTTCGAATGCAAGGTCCGAATGCCACGAAGAATCTCTGAAATGCATTATCAGGCTCGAGACACAATTCGGTCTGTATGTCTGGATCGACCCGCTGTAATTCGGCAACATATGACGGTAACATCTTAAATTGCTCCTTCCAGCTACCTCGGATGTCATTCAACGCCATTTCTTTTCCTCTCCATGCTTTCCGGAACCTCTTGTTATCGTATTTTTTCAATATAAAAAATTATTGAAGCAGGAGTCTCGTCAAAACCCTTTAATAGTTTATCTCTAACGAATGAAGCTATCCACGATGTCGTACATTGGCGATGTCCGCTTCCAAAAGCTGGCATTCACGTGTGTTCCGGGTGGAAATTTTTCACAGCAAACGTGTCTACGCCTACTAATTTCGATGCATGTATTCGCCAAGCACATCCTACTTCAACACACCTCGCAGTTACTCGAAGAGGACTGGTTTTTATTGGTTTAATCTGAAAATTATTTGTCATCGCAAATTCTTTAAGAACTTTTGAAATGATTTTGTTATTTCTAACGCTGACCAATGGTAATCGTTCCCCCTTCATAAGTTCCTCATCGTCTGAATCCATGTACACCCCTTAAGTCATTGGCGATAGTCTTACGTCCACGGAGGTTGATCAATTCCCTATTAGTATAAACAGCGAAGTGGGAGGCGGGGCTTCATTATTTTCGGGATCACTATCACCGTCATCATTTGGATGGTTATTACGTGATTGGGATTGAGCTCGATGTCGCTTGGTTGATGTGCGATTGTTTGGATTGATGTTAGCCGATGCGAGAACGTTTGATGTATGAGGCTGATACATTGAAGGCTCGATTATCGTTGGCTCAAGCTATTTGTTGAAGGCCATTGATATGGACTAAGGCCGACTAAACACGTTTCCCACTGATTTCAAGAATCGAAGTTGAACTGAGATGTATCATGCATCGGATTCATTTGATGAGAATATCCTTGATCTTCATCGCCTTCACTCATCGGAATGTCTGAATAGGGTTGCTCTGGAAGTTTACTGTAGGGGCGGAATCCTATATTTATATTTCTATCATAAATCGGCTATTATCGGTGCAACAATGTTCTCCTCTTCATACCGTATTCCTTGATTTTCAATCAAATGTTCTGTTCCAACACCATGATCATCTTCGTTTGTTTCCTTAAACGGTTGAAATATTTCTAAAGATGGCAAAATTTCTGCTACAGTAGTGACTAATGATTTTTCGATATAAATATTTATAACACCATCACCGATACGATATGCTCTAAATAAGTTTGTAAGATCATCAGAGTCAGACAATTCGGCAAATACAAGCTCATTCCCTATGCGTAATGAAACAGTAAATGTAATAGAATGTTCTTCCGGTCGTGTCCGACTGACTTTGTACATTTTCTCTATAAACTCAGCCGTGACAGTGACAATCCTCCGATGTCCTCCGTTGTAAGTATTATCTCTCACGCGTACGAAATCAAAATGGCAAAGAAGGGGAACATCCATTTCAACCTACAATATTTACAAAATTAAAATTAAAATTAGTTGTTTATAAAGAGTTATACTTGACTTAGCGCTACAATTGTTTAAAAATATTATTAAAAAAATTAAAGGAATGAAAACTTTAGAGTTTTTGTCAATCATAGGTTATCGCTTGATATCCTAAGATATATAGCCGATGGATGGACTTTTAACGTAAACCATAATCCAAAAACAAAAAAAAAAACCTCTTAAGTTATCGGCCGACATCTTAAGTTATCGGCCGACATCTTAAGATATCGGTCGATAACTTAAGATATCGGTCGATAACTTAAGATATTGACCGATAACTTAAGATATTGGTCGATATCTTAAGATATCGGTCGATATCTTAAGTTATCGACCGATATCTTAAGATATCTTGGACTTCCTACGATGTTGCGAGAAATTTGGAAAAGAATAACTTAAAAGATATTGTACTCGATATCTTACCTAGCCTGTTGTATTCTCTATGTTATACGACCTTTAGTGGAATCTTGAAATCGCTTTCCAAGAGAGATAAAAATTGTTAAAAGATGGTACAAAAATTCTAGATTCAATGCTTGCATAGAGAAGCATATATATAGATATCTGACGTGCACCCGGCTAGGCTTGGAGCTGGCCATTTATGCAAGGATTGAAACTATAGGGCCGTTTCTGCAAATACGCAAACATATAGGGCCGAAAGTGCAAATTTCCCAAAGTATAATATACGGTTGACAAAAGAGGAGAGAGAGAGAAGAGACCCGAGTAGATATAGACGAGAGTTGGTTCATGGGTCGGGCACGTAATGCAACCTTTGATTCATGTTTCTTGAAATGAGGAGGAATTTTCCAATTCGACTATGTCAGAGTAACCTCTTCCGTCAGGGACCCTATATTTTTACCTTTCACCTAACCGACTGATCGATTTAGAATGTAACCCTTGCAAGTGCACAAGATCTATTGCAGTATGGCAAGAACAGGGGTGTCGAACCCACAGGGAAACGTGAATTTTTAATTAATTCTTTTAGAGATTTTAAAAACGTCCCTAAGGAAGTACCAAAGGGCAGATTCAATTTTACCAAAAACTTAACGCACTTTTCCTAAATGCAGAAAAATAAATTAATCTAAACAATTAATTACTGATAAATCTACGAACAATATTAAAATGAGATCAAGGAATATGCTACCCCAGATTCGTACCCCTTTTCTATCATTAAAACCCACAGTTTCATTAAATCATCATTCACACCATCATTCATCTAGAAAAATGACTTGAAATAAAATATGATCATCAATCCGGCATACCCTATCTAAAAACAATGACTCAGCCTAACATTGCGGTATGAGTCATGTAAAAAGCATAGCGTATCTCATGATATTTAGATCACGACAATCAGCACATAATCGCTTCTGACCTAGATCACTGCGAGGTCCGGATCTAGCGATTACGGCCGCTGATCATAAATCAAAGCATTTAAAATATTTTCAATCACACAAACTTTGAGCAAAACGATTCCATGATAACAATAATAGTGGTATTAATCATAAACATAGGTACTTATCCTGGGATCGCATCTTCCCGATCTCTTGATTTAAGCTCATCTTTGGTGTTTGATCTCCTTTTCTTTCAAAGTCATTCCTCTTTTATTTCTTCCAAAAGATATTTGCAATTGTTTTTCCTAAATACAATCTATGAATTTCTCGAGAAAAATAATGCAAATCCTAGTACAATCTACCTGAATAAACCCTAGAAGGAGAGAGAAGAAGACTTGAAAAGATGAAGAAAATATTCCCCAAAGTGAAGAGCCCTAAAACTAAAAAGAAAGAATGAATAATATTCTAATTGCAAAAATAATAATCCCTAAGAAACTCGTGGCTTCCTTTTATAATAGCCTAACCTAATACCTCTCTCGATTGACATCTAAGAGTAATTTTCGTGAATTCCCGCCTAGCTTTGCATCAGATACTGCCTCGGTATTTTGCTCATAACTTTCTGTACCGAACTCGGATTGAGGTGATTCTTGAGGCGTTGGAAAGCTGACGACGAGCTCTACAACTTTTATGTTTTAGCAATTTCCTGAATCTGACGTCTTGAAGGTCCAAATTGAGCTGCAAGTCGCACTAAGTTCTCAATGACCCAAAATAGCAGTGTTTTGACATTATTTTCGGGATTCTTGGGCTGTTTTAGAAACTTGGACTGTATTTACCTGAAACACTTCAAATCTAGCAAATCTCATCAGATAGCCTTCATCGGACGGCTAAATATAGGTATTTAGGGGTGAAATATCATCATATTTCACTACTCATCACCGACCAATCCTAAGTCGAGCCAGTTTTAGCTAGCACAAAAAGTCAGAAATATCCCTTCTTATACTTTTTTTCATTCTACATAGTTTAAAATTTTAAATATTTGTACTTTTTTATATTTACGCGATGTGAAGCAGAATCTATGCCGTCTGATTTGAAGGCCACAATATAAAATCGATGGTGCATAAGATTGACAGGAAAAAAAGGCGATATTGCCTCTTTAAAAAAAAATTAAATTATATAGTCGATGGCGACTCTTTAAACAACCGCCATCGACTGTTTACAATAATAATAATAAATTTTTTTTTTAAATATTCGATAGCGACTATTTACATAGTCGGTACCGTTTGTCTAAACAGTCGCCATTGACTATTTATAAAAAATAAAATAATTAAAAAAAAAAAAAAAAACAGTCGATGGCGACTGTTTAATATATATATATATATATATAAAAGATGCGATATCGCCTTGTTTTGTCTCTATCTTTGGCACTATCGATTTTATATTGTAGCCTTTAAATCAGACAGCATAAATCCCGTTTTACATCGCATAAATATAGAAAAGTGCAAGCATTTAAAATTTTTAACTATGTAGAACGAAAAAAAGTGTAGGAAGGGGTATTTCTGACTTTTTGTGCTAGCTGGAATTGGCTCGATTTGGAGCTGGTCGGTTTGGTTAAAGTTGAAAATATAGGGTCTTTGGCGGAAAAGGTGTATCTAATAGGGTCAATCGGATAAATCTTCTTTGTTTTTTTCAACAAAAGTATTTCCTTAGGCATTGGGCCTTTTTGGCTAGCTTGTGTGAGAAGAGGGATTAAGGGAATACTAGTAAGGCAGCCTTTATTTACAGCCCAAGATTCTTCTTTCTCAACTTGTGTAAAATATGTTTAAATCATAGACAGCTTTGAATCCAACAATAGAAATTATTTTTCGTCCCAATCTTCAAAATAATAGATCTTGAGATCATGGTATTACCATAAGATGGCTATATTTTGATTCCACGTGGCACACATCCCAAAGAATGAACATGGGTGTACATTAAGCTTAGGTTTTTGGATTACTCTTCCGAATGTATGCCTTGTGGATTCAAAATCTGACAATTTGATGGTAGGACCATGATTTATTCTCTCAAGGATTGGGATGAAAAATCATTTGCCATTATTTCATTCAAAGCAGCTGTTAACGTTTAGGCCTTGTTTGATAACATGAAAATGTAATTTCATTGTGGAAATGAAACTTAGTTTGCAATTATTGTTGTTAGATCATACTCTTTTCAGCTAATATTTGATTTTAGTCAAAGTTTGAATGTACCATCTCGAAAAATTGAGCGTTGAACTTTGACCTCGGGATCTGTGCCCGATTGGTCATAGGGTTGACCAAGTGATGGTCAAACAATAAACTCATGGAGTGATAAGCTGACATGGTACAAACGTGACCTAAGCATGATGTATAGTATTAAGTTAGAGTTACATACACCTATCTCTGGTGTATGTATTCAATACACAAGCTGGAAGGAGAATAAAAGGGTTTAATAACCCTATTTCCCTTTTGTTTTGGGCTATTGAAGAGAGCTAAGAAGAGAGAGAGAGAAGTGAAGAGGAGTTATGAAGGCTAGAGGTTAATGCAAATCAAAAAGACGAGTTAGCATTGATTGCCGGATTCAACACGTTAGGATCGTTGAAACGAAAAGCTGAAGCCCTAGCCATTCCAGCCTAGATCTTGATCAATTTGAGGATTGATTGAAGGTGAGCTTTAAATTAATGTTAATGCATAGGTTGTAGATGATTAAACTCGGTCAAATATACTTAAAAGAGTATATTAAAGGCATAGAAAAGAAAGGGGAAAAGTTTTGAAAGAACAACTAAAAAGGGGGGCTGAATCGGACCAAATCGATCAATCGAAATTGGGATTCGATTAATCGATTTTGGTTTGGAAGTCGAAAAGTCAGGTAAGCCCGATTTCGATTAATCGAATTTGATTTCAATTAATCGATTTGGATGTTCGATTAATTGATTTGGAAATCGACTAATCGACTGGGTACCTCTAGTGGCTGGAGAAACATGATATGGGGAAATCGACTAATCGAGTTGAAAAATCGATTAATCGACTTCGAATTTCGATTAATCGATTTGGAATCGACTAATCGATTTCGGATTTTCGACCTCTCGATTTGAGAATCGACCTTATATGTTAGAGACTTCGATTAATCGATTTGGGATCGATTAATCGAATTTGAATCTCAATAAATTGATTTTGGGAATCGATTAATCGATTTGGGTTTCGATTAATCGACTTTAGCAATTTTACCTAACTTTATAGTTTTACTTTGAGATTGATGGAGGGTCTAGGACCTTCTTCATTACATCTTTAGTGATGTAGCGTATGTGTTATGATGTATCATAGGTGGTACGTGTGAGAGCGACCACAAGGAGCCGCGTGAGACCTTGATGCTTGGACCTTCAGAGAATTGAGGTAGGGAACACCTCAAACATGTACTTTAATTTCAAGAGCATATATGTAATGGTATAATTATCAGATTTGAAGTTGTTTTTACTACGAAAAGCTTTGTGAAAATGGGCGTGCGTGTAACACCAAGAATGTAAAAAAGGCATCGGTGTGATGCAAGTGATTAAGATCAAGCAATCTAATAAGAATGTGACATCCCTAGAGGATGAGAAAGTAATAAAGGCATCAGTGGATGTGAGTATGTATACATCCCAGGGATGTATATATATGATTGAATAATTATTGTTGAGGCCTAACTGATATAAGATAGCACACTTACACGGTGAACAACTATATGTAAAGCACATGTTATTTTTATTATTTGAGGTTTGATAGGATACCCCACCGACGTGGCGGGATACCCACGATTGACGCGGCAAGATATCCGTGACCGGTACGACGGCCAATCAATACACCAGTGCAGAAGTTTATTCGTAACAGTAAGCACATCCCAGGGATGTTGAGATGAATTTAAACCCCGCCGCCTATTGAGAAAGGGGCTTGGGTCGTATTCCTAGGGAATACTTTTATAACAATTGTCTATTTAGACAACGATGAATGGTATCTCATCGGGGCTCGATGCTAGATTGCTCGGGGATTACTTAAGTTGAAGATTTAAGTTTTGCTTTAAGCCTGTTCAGTGTCATTCATGATAAATCATCAGCAATGTAATACATGCAACTTACCAGTAAACTTGAATGCAAATCATCTTTTAAACTATTTTTCTAGTAAATGCATAGACACATCATGCTTAGAGTATTATGGAATATATGTGAGTTTTAATTTATATGTTCATTATGCCTGTTCCCTATTGAGCTAGGATGTATCTCACCCCTTTAGACTATACGTCGCAGGTCCACTGATAGCAGCAGCTGAGGCTTCGGGAGACGTAGATCCAGGTGATTTGGATTATGTGCCTGGAGACGAGTTGGAGCCTCCTCCCGAGGACTTCTTATAGGAGACTCTGTTGTGTACTTTGACAGAGAGTAGTTTTAGAGAGCTAATTGTATAACTTGGTATGTCAAGCCTTCTTTTTGTTAAACATATAATTAGATTGGATTATTCTTTTGGCGAACCATCTGGGGTGATCTGTTTGTCACCGATGGTTCAGATCGATTTTCTGTTCATGCAGTGGCATGAAAGCAGAACTGTCTTTTGTTATACTAAATGGCATATTACTTTTTGTCTTATGCAATTAATTACTTTAATTATTTATCATTGCTTGTTATACCAATGTTCCATGTATAGTTCTGGGACACGGTCTGGAGGATTATGCTGATGGCACGGGTTTCGGGGCGTCGAAATCCGGGCTGTCATATTGAATTTTAATCAAACTTTAATTGGATTTATAAGCTATATAAAGTTTTGACTTTTGATGAAACTTTGACTACTGAAATATGATAATAAGTTGTAAGTTAGTAATATATTATCAAATTTTTAAGGGTCAAAGGTTGACCTAAAGTCAAACTTTGACTTTTAATTAAAATTTATTTTTTTATTAAACTTAGATTCTAATAATTTGATGACGAAAAAAAGGATACTGCCGTATTGATGTATAATTTGATACTAGATTCTCAATTGTATTAGTCAATAGTTTGACCTTTAGTCAAACTTTGACTTTTGGTCAAACTTCGACTTTTACACATATTTTATTTTTAGTCAAACTTGAAACCTGCTTATAGATAGAGTCGACTACTACATAAATTTATATCGTATCAGTACGATTTTTTCTTGGTCAAAGTTTGACTTTTGGTCAAAGTTCGATTTTCCATAAAATATTATAAATTTTTATTAGTGAAATATTATAATTAAAAATATCTATCATTTTTTTCATTTATAATTTGAAAATACATTGCCTCATTTTATTGGTCAAAGTTTGATTTTTAGTCAAAATTTGACTTTTATTCAAATATTGACTTTAGTCAAAAGTTGAGAAGTATATCTTAACAGTAGATAGTGATTATTACTATTGTTATTTATATTTTGGTAATATAAATTTTAATCAGTCAATGCTTGATATTTGGTCAAACTTTAACTTTTAAACATAATTTAATTTTTTTAAACTTCTGTATCCTCAATGAGATTATCATTTTTTTAATTTATTACTTTCTAGTACATTACCAAATTTTATTTCACTTTTTTTTTTATATTTGGTCAAAGTCTGACTTTTTAAAAAGTTGATATTTAGTTAAAATTTTTACTAGTGTAACCTAGCGATGGATACGAATACTGTTATATTAATTTGCAGGTTGGCGGTAGATTGTCGAATTTTTTATTGGTCAAAGTTAAAAAATTTAGTCAAAATTTGACTTTTAAAAAAAATTGAAATTTCTTTCAAGTTTAAAATTTTAATTTTATTTCAATATATAATGCATACTAGCATTTACTATATAACTTTGTACTTTAGTCTTAAAAAATTTTATTATTCAAAGTTTTAGGTTTAGTCAAAGTTTGACTTTTATTAAAAGTGAATATGTGATCAAAGTTTGACTAGTGTAACCTAAAGATATATATATGAATATTGTTATATTAATTTACAATTGAACTTTTACAACTTGTTGGTACATTGCAAAATTTTCTTTTGGTCAAAGTTAAAATTTTAGTCAAAGTTTGACTTTTATAGAAATTTAATTTAATTTCAACGTATAAACTTACAGTAGATACTAGAATTTACAGCTTTGTTATTTAGCTTTACATATTTTTTTAATCAAAATTTTAAGTTTGGTCAAATTTTGACTTTTTATTTGAGTTTGACTTTTCAAACTCTAACTTATGTAACTTAGTAATAAATAGTGATTACGATGGTATTAATTTGTAACATAATAGAATATCATTAAAAAAATTATTGGTTAATATTTGATTTTAATAATAAATGATCAAAATTTAAAAAATTCATTTTCAAAGATATTAATCAAAGAAGAGAAATCAATTTTCAATGAAATTTATTTCTCAAACACACTAATCAAACAGTGAAAAATCCATTTATAGAGGAAATCATTTCCTAGGAAATCAACTAAGAAATTGATTTCATTTCCTCTTTGGAGTTTCATTGCTATCAAACAGGGCCTTAAGTATGTTAAGCACGTGAAACCCAGGTCGACAAGGAAGAATCTCTCGATTGAAAATAAAGCTATCCAACTGGAGACACTACAAAAAAAAAGACTTTTGGAGACCAGTATTGGAGATGGCTTTTCGAAGCCGTCTCCAATAACCATTTATTAGAGACGATCATTTCAAAGGCCGTCTTGAATCCTTTTATTAGGGACGGCTGTAGTCGTCTCCTTAGATAAAATAACATATAGAGTTGTTCTATCTAAGGTTTGCTTCATAAATAAGCAGGTGAAACCTTAAGAGACTATTTGAAAAACGGTCTCAAAAAGCCCGAGAGCCGGCTCCAAAAGATCTTTAGATTAGTCTTTGGTTAAATCCTTTTAATTAAGTCGTTATACGTTTTGAGGCTGCAAATAAGTTAACTCAGCCTCTCTTATAAATAGGCAACGCTTAACCATTCACTCATTTTATTTTCTGTAGCTCGTCGCGAGGTGAATCGCTCTGATCTCCGAAACCCTTTCTCTCCTTCGTTCTCCCAAATTTTCTCTCTAATCTCTTTGAAATGGTGAATCTCTAATCGATCTCCCAATTTTTCTGTCTGATCTCTTTCTCCAATCTCCCTCTCTCTTAAATCTGCAATCAGATTCATCATCTCAGCCTTCGTTTGAGCTCCGACGTAGAGTTCTCTTTATAGTTTGAAGCAGAGATCTGTAGATAGAGGCCACTGCAGTTTGAAGCAGAGATCTGTAGATAGCGGCCATTGCAGTTTGAAGCAGAGATCTGTAGATAGCGACCCTATAAATTTTCGGTTTGAGATGAATCCAGGTCTGTAGATCTAACTTCCTTCCCCTATAATCCAAACAAGCTCTCTGAAATATGTTTGATTTTTATCGTGACGTTTGACGCAGAGAACTAAGGTTTGAGAGGAATCGTTCATTTAATTGGTAGGGAAAATCAAAGCTGCTACTGTCAATTGGGTGGTGGAAAAGAAAAATTGAAAAATCGAAAATTGATAAAACCGAACTGGAAAATATCGACTCAATTTGGTTTTAAGAAAAATCGACAAAGATCCAACCGCTCACCTTTAAAACCAGGCCCAACCCCACCCTAAGCCGTTTAAAAAAACCCTCTCCTCTCTCTCTCTTAAAAGAAATAAAAACTCTCTCACTCTATCTATTTAAAAAAAATCTTGAAAAATTAAATATCTAATTGAATCGAAACCGAATTTTTGATCGGTTTTATTCGATTTCGGTTTAAGGGGGTGAGAATTTTGGTCAACTAAAATCAAAATATTCCAGTTCGGTTTTGGCTTTAGGTGAACCGATTCTGAAACCAAACTTTCGGTTTTGATTCCAATTCAATTAACCGAACTTCCACCCCTTCTTTCAACCCAGTACTTACTTATTACACACCAACTAATGAAATTACTCAACACACGGCTATTCATTGTATGTTCACACCAATTACTGAAAACATCACATTGCACTCCAACTAATGAAGATACCAACTAATACTTCTAGCACACCAATTAATACTTCCAGACACATTGAAAATCACTGATTCCTTCGAATCACATGATGGAGATCGTTTTTTACCACGATCTTCTACAGAATAAATCTTTAGATTATGGTGCACCTATCAGACGGTCAATTTGTGATTCCATGTTTGAGCGTGATGTGTGCCATATAATTCAAAGGCTATTTTGTGGGGATGTGTACAGGGCCGGCCTTGGACCAAGGTTAGCTAGCGGCTGCCTTGCGCCCTCCATTTCCAGGGAATCCAAAATTTCTTTTAAAACTTCGGTTTAAAAAACAAAACAAAAAATCTATATAAAGAGCCCCGTCTCCACTCTCCAGCTCTCGTTCAACCCTCACGTCACTCTCTCCAGTGATTCTCTCTCTCCACAAACCCAAACCCAAACCCAATCCCTCTCCTCTCTCCAAACGACCAAACACTCATTCTCTCTCTAGCGCTTCTCTCTCTCTCTCCAAACCCTCTTGGAGTGCGAATCTTCGGTTGATGGGGATCGTATGATGTATACTTGGTCGGAATTGCTCATGTTTCTCAGGTACGTTGGTTTGATTTGAGTTAGTGTTCTTTTTGGTGGAAAGATTAGATTTTTGGGTGAAAATTTAGGTTTTTTGTTGTAGGAACGAAAATTTGTATAGGGTTTTTGATCATGTTGCCGAGATACATTGGTTTTAAATTAATTTTTGTTCTTATTATTGTTTTAGTTGCGATTTTGATGTGTGTTCAACATTTTGTAGTGAAAAGTTTAGATTTTTTTGTGAAAAATTAGATTTTTGTTGTAGGAACGAAAATTATAATATTTTTTACTTTGTTTCTGAGCTACTTCGGTTTTGATTTGATTTTAATACCCCAAATAGATGGAATACGACTCTGATGATGATGTTGATTATTGTTTCTGTTGCAATTTTCTGATTTTTTTTGTAAAATGTTAGAGTTTTATTTTTGGTGGTAGAACTAGAACTACTATAAAATCTGAATTACATTGTCTTTATTATCCTATGCAATTACAAGTTTATATAAGAGCACTTATACTTTGTTGTTCATAAAAGTGTGCACAGATTCACTCACAGGAATAAAATTCCAGTTTGTATTCTATTAGAACCAGTTTGTCAGTAACTCGCTGGTTCTCACTAATTCGAAGCGGTGGGAGAAGATATTGGTTTAAAGGCAGCAAAATTACTTGTTACTCGGATTGAATTCTTTTTTCTTGTTTTTATTTTATTTCCTCCCTATTCTTGCCAACAAATGTCACCCGTCATAGTGTGGAATGAACTAGGAAACCATCAGAGATCACATTGCACAGGCTACTCAGCCACTCTCAGTCAATTGAGGTGGCTATCCTAGACAGTCTGACATGGACCTAGCTCACCTAAAGAGGCTCATAGCTCATCCTCATATGTCGATCCCACTCAGCACAATTGAGGTTGCCTACGTTGATACCTAAAGATCTTATCTTGATCACACTTCTAATCAAGGCATTATATACACCTCATCATGTTAAGCGTCCTCTAACAGTAAGGGGTGCTCTATATCATGTTTATAGCAGACCAGCTTGCTGATGTGTAAAAGCTACGCTCCCACAACAAAACCTAATCTCATCAATTATGCTCTAGTAATGTATTTACATCAATGCAAATAATAGCAACAAATAAATATGCACATATACCATATAAACATCCATGTAAAATTATCGAAACACCATGTAAAAATCCAACAATTAATAGGTTTTTAGATGAACCACCTAGGAAGGCAACTTATGCGGTCTATCCGATTCCGATCATCCACTATATCACTTCATCACAAGTTTGGGTACTTGCAATTATAATAGAAAAGTCAGCAATTGGTTTTTCGGAACTTCTTTCGATTTGTCAATACAAACCTCATCACTGGACAAGAAAGTAGCAGTTAGCAAAGTAGTTATGGGAGTGAAGAGCAACACTATAGTCACTATTACATGCCGATCGAGGATGATCAAGCAATTGCTAAGTGAGTTGGGAAATGCGAACCAATGTAAGAACAATAAAAATAAATTGATGACAATGAATTTCCCCTATGAGGGACAAGGTATCAGGAGGTGAAATTATTACAACTTAGGTGAAATTCAGAGGTGAAATTATTACAACTTAGGTGAAATTCAGATATCAATTTGCAGAGATATGCAGTAAAGCTACATGAAGAGAACGGATTGCATTCTTTATGGACAATGCGTTAATGTTAAATTTGGATTATCCAATTTGAGAGGAAGTACTAGTGTTCTCTCTTCACTCTTATAGTTTACCTTTATAAAAAGAGAGATTCTTTCCTTTATAAAAGAAAAGTGTGAAACGCTTCCCCCGAGGAAGAACTAGTGTTCTAATACTCATGAGTTATGACACATGCAGTAGAGATGCTTAGTCTCGTACACAGTACACAATATAAGATAAAGGGTCGTAGTCGTTTAAAAAAGCAGGAATGAACAACTCATCTTTCAGATTTTGAGGCCGCAGAAAATTATTGTGGAATACCCTTTCATAGATATGCAGCCCGTACTCCTGAAAAACCTCGTGAGTTAATAGTAGCGTCAAATAATGAGTTTATTTCTAGATAGCACTTAAATGCTATATAAACAAATCTCACTTCATATTTGGAGTTGATAAATGGATATAGGTTTGTGAACATTGTAAGATTGAAGCAATAATGATTGCAAACATTATTTTATGTTCATATCATTGAAAAATACATAAATTTATGTTCGCAAATATTTTTAAAATACATAAATTTGGTAAACTCTACCTTCAATCTAGACTGTTAAAAAAGTAGGCCACCTTTTGGGTCAACTGTAGTTCACAAATTTAATTTTACTACTGCAATACTTAATTTATGAGGTAATTAAGATGTTTAAGGTCAATTAGACGATCCAGATCATTGTAAGATTGAAGCAATAAGTGGATGTAGGTTTTTTTTGTGTTCAGATCATTATTCACAAAATTCGCAAATAATTTTAAAATACATAAATTTTTCATAATTCGGGAATAATTCATGATTAATTCTTAGAACCATAAGTTTGTGAATTATTTATGATTTTTTCAACTATTTATTTTATAATGCTAACAAAATTCGTTATGGCATTATTTGTGACAACCATTGTCTCAAAGTTTAGGTTCGTGAATTATTCGGTAAGCAGTTAGGTTGATTCAATTCGGATAATTTAAGGCATCAACATATTTTATCAAGGTAAGTGGGCACTGTCATGGTTTAATATCTTATATTCTTTTAATTAATTATTTTATAATATTATTGTTACCTTTTAAATAAGCAAAATGCTTAGTGTCTATATATATATTTTTTGTCATCCTTTGTTTTCAAAGGTCATTTGAGCTGCTGTCAATCTAGTATCGAAATCTCCAAAGAAATCGAAATTCTATGCCTCCGATTTGTTCTTTAAATCTTCTTTCGGATTCTAAAGTTTATTTCAATTTATGGTGATGAGAATTGTGAAATGAATTATTTCGATTATGGCATGTTTGTTTAGGTGATTTTGTGATTTTGTGATTTGGGTTCTGAATGATCTAACTTTTTTTATTCTTTCAGCCAAAATTATTAATATTAAATATCAATCATAGCATGCATACTTTTTAATTACCCATTCATTTTTTTAATGAAATAAACACATTAATTTGAATAAAAACTCATTTTTAAATCAATATCTTAAGTTCAAGGGAAAACATGATTTTTCCATACCTAAATTGATCGTATCTCTGTGGTTCGATCGAGATTCTCAGAACAATGATGACTTTTAAAGGAGACGAAGACCGCTTGAGAATATAAACAATGTTTCGCCGATCTTCCAAAATAAAAGTTCTAAAAGGTAGATCTAAAATATTTTCTCTAACCTATTGGTTTGAAGAGATTATGATTTCAATCATCTGACCTATTGTCTCAAACTCAAATGTTGAACTTCCGACATGTTGCGTACAAATGCTAAAAGTGGGGATTTCTAGTCGTTGATTTCCTCAAGATTCGTGAAAAATTGGAAAATTAGATAAGTTCAAAGATGGAAGTGTAAAGCAGTTTAGCTTCTGTATCTAAATTAAAGATTTGAAATATTTTCAACCGTATGATCAAGGATCTCCATGGAATGCAAAATTTCCTCCATTTGGAAAGGAGTCGAGGAATAAGTGTCCATTTAGCTTTCAAAAAGCAAGTTGAATTAGGTAACTGACTCGTGCACCAAGCTCAGTGAATGTATGAAACTGCACGATTATTTATGGTTGCTGAATCTGTGAAGGTCACATGGGTCCTTTGAGAAAAAGGAGTTCCCAAAGGCTTGACTATTTTGTACAATGAGAATTACCCACGATTATTTATTGTTGCTAAATCTGTGAAGGTCACATGGGTCCTTTGAGAAAAGGAGTTGTGCAAGGCTTGACTATTTTGGACAGTGAGAATGACCCACGATTATTTATTATTGCTAAATCTGTGAAGGTCCATTTTTTAATGGGTCCCTAACCCATTAAAAAACCAGAGTCCAATGATTGCGCCAACATTTGCTACAATACTATGGCAACCTATGGATGCTCTTGCGCACCAGGGTTCACAGGAGATGGTAGAAAACATGAACTTGGTTCTATTGTTCTACCCTCTACTACGCACCAGCAGAATTATCTTCTTCTAGGTAAACTCCCTATTCTTTCTTTTATACTGCAGAGATAGAAAATGACTTAATATTAATAACTCTGGTATTATTGTCACGCCACTATATGTTAGTGCCACCTCACATAGTCAAAGTAAATAAGCATTGATTGCTTTGAATCAGATGATGGAGATCACTTTTCATCACAATCTATCGCATGTAAATATTGAGATCAGCCTGCCATCATATGATCAGATGTTGATTCCAAGTCTGTGGGGGTTTATGAGATTTCTAGTTAAGGGGTAGACATGCAGGCCATGACAGATATGCATACATATTTACATATAATATCATTAAGTAAATGTCATAATTCTTTCCTTTCTATTTACTTAAGATGTTACATGTGAATAACGAAATACTCCCCATTTGAATTCAATAAAAATAGTATCGGATCAAAAATCTCAAAGAATAAAAATTCAACTTTCCAGTTCAAGAACAAAATCTGATTTTTTGCGATTTGATCAAATTTCTAACTTTCAAATGGTAAGCCATTTTGCGAAACTTTAAAGTTTATAAATTCTATCATATCAAAGTATTGCTACATTATCAAAATCCGGTGAAAAAAGTTCATATCTGGGCTTCCAAATAGGGGATATATTGTCAGGATTCTGACTCGACCTTTGACCTTCAGTCAACAAGACCTGGGGCTTGACTATACACTATTGTTATAGTGCATAATTCCCGGATTATGTGATTTTTTAGGATTTTAGGACTTTTAGATGATTAGTCTCTTTCCAAAAGTCATAGGCAAGGTTTAAGATTGACCGAACGTGTTTGTATACACCGAGAGGGCGAAAATGATGTCTACAATGTGGCCTTCACATCACACACAAAATAGTTGTTTGCTTGATTTTAGAACAGTGACGCATTGATAACTTACAAGTTGTCACATCACACAAAAACCACCTGTTTGCTGGTTTTGATATCTCTAAACGCACTAACGGGTTTACTGAAAGCACCAAGATCTCAGACCTCTTAAAACCCGTTGATTGCTTTATATCAGATGGAGATCGTGTTTCGCCTCGATATTCTACCAAAAGGATCTTGAGATCTTGTCTCACCTATCAAAGGGTAAGTTTTTTATTCCACATGTCACATATTCTCAAAATATGGCCCTAAAATCAGTTTGACCATGATATGGTGTTCCATAAGATTAAAAATTCATTTTGTGGCAATTTGTGATATGTAAAATAAAAAAAGGACCGTCTGATAAGGTAGAAATAATCTCAAGATCCACTGTATGGTAGATCGGGATGAAACACAATCTCCATCATCTGATATAAAGCAATCAACGAACTTTAAGAGGTCTGGGGTCTTGGTGCTTTCAGTCAACCCATTAGTGCGTTTAAAGATATCAAAAACCAGCAAACCAGCAAGCCGGTAGTTTTTGTGTGATGTGACAGTTGTCAATACTTCACAGCTCTAAAATCAAACAAACCACTACTTGTGTTTGATGTCATAGCTTCTCTATGCTTCACTTCACATAATTTGTTTTATTATTATTATTTTTTTTAAATAGGTCAATACGTATTGGTATTGGTGAGTCATATCAATCCTCCATAGACCGATACCCCAGTTCGATATCAATTTTGACACCTTAGTTATGGATCCATTAAAAAATGGACCATGATTCATTAACTAGCCACTTGGCTCCATAAAGAAAGGCCAATTTTGGAATTAACAAAAAATTATTTTTTTAATTATGTTAAGCAGGATGACTTTGGACTGTGAAGTAGTTTGATCGACTATATATTATGGTTGTATAAAAAAGAACTGAAAGATATTATGGAGAAAGAATGCACCATAAAATTTTTATTTTTTCCTAAATATGTTAAGCTGGAATTCTTTTAGGTAGGAGTGGCAATTAATGGGCCGGGCTCCGGCCTCGAATTCTACTATAAATGGGTTGGGCTTGGGCCGGATCTTATTCAAAAAATCCAAGCCCAAGTCTAGCCATTGCCACCCCCTAGTTACATGTAAGACCTTAGTGTGATGGTAAGTATTGTCCGCCCAAACCGATGCACAAGGCTCATGGGTAGGGCTATCAATCGATCGGGTCAGGTTGACTCTATGATTGACTGACCCGAGTTGATGTTTTATCAAGTCGGGTACTTAAACTTGACCTGTCGGGTCGGTATGACACATGAGCGCATCGATATTTTATGTGTAAAAGAATTAAAAAATATAAGTTTTTTATTGGGTCGGGTGGGGTTTTCAGGTCGTGTACGCTTTAGGGCACCTTCCGGTCAGGTATTACATTTGTAATTTTAAAATTGATTAGAGATTAAAGATTAGCAGGTAGGAAGAAGATTAATTAGTAGATGAAGGCTCCAATTATTGTGCCCACCAACTGATTTCTATAAAAGCTAAAACGATAAGGTTGTCCAAGGTTATTCCGATTTCTAAATTTTGCGGAAAGCCGCTCTTACCAAAGAAAGCATCAGTTCCAGGGCATAAAAGTCATTACCCATGACCTGCCACCTGTAGACCAATAACATCTTACAACCTTCATTAACCAGGGTTACTTTTCTTTAACTCGAGTTCGAGCCACCCAGCTATATAATCTAATCTTCAGTTACCTTCCAGTAGCTCCCCTTTGCATTTCTTCTCTTTTATGCCTTGTTTGACAAAACTTATGAGAAGTTTTTTTTTTTTTTTTTTGCTTCCCATAGGTTGGTGAAGAAAAAGAACTCGTGGGAAGTTTTATTTTAAAATTTTACCATGATTTTATTTTATTTTATTTTTTTCCAGCTGTTTAGATATATTGTGTAAAATTATTTTTTGAAGGCACCATTTTTCACTCCATGAGAACATGTAATCTCACCTCATCTCGTTGGGCCAAAATGCATTAGTCACTTTAAATTAGAACATGAATTTTTTTTTGTCCCAACTTTTTACAAGATGAGTCTTGAGATTATAGGCATACACTCAGATAGTTTTTTATTCCGCCTAGTACAAATCCCAAACAATAACTCTAAACTCGTGAGATATACATCAAACTCAAATACAAATCACGAGTCATTTTTTGAAATGAGTGCAACATGAAATAAAAAAACTCTAGTTTGTGGGTCCCATCATATTGCGAAACACTTGCAAATTGCAGTTTTGTGGGAAATTTCAAATTTCCAGCTAATTTTGCCAGAACTCGTGTTAACAAATAGGGCATTAATGTAGGTGTTTCGCTCTTCCTTCGTCTCTCTCTCTCTCTCTCTCTCTCTCTCTCTCTCTCTCTCACTTCTCTGATAAAAAGGGAAGAACCCCAATCTCTTGCTCTCTCTGCAAATCGAACAATTCTTCCTAAAGATTCAGTATCGGCTAAGGGCTCGCACCAAATAAACAACAAAGCTTCATTTAGCCATCATCTCTTGTTGATCTTGCCAAAGAACGAGGTATTGATCTCATCCCAATGGATTCTACTAAGCCTTTGGTAGATCATTATCTTGTCAAAGAACGAGGTATTGATCTCATCCTCCAAAGGATTCTACTAAGCCTTTGGTAGATCAAGACCCGTTCGATTGCATTCTTCATTTGTGCAATGAGAATGGTGTTTCAAATTAGATTTTGTAGCCGTAACCATCCGAAACGGGCTGCTTTCTGAGAGAAAACTCAGAATCTGAGTGTTCCAAGCGAACGAGGCCTAAAAGTCATTCAAAGGTCTGAAAAGCGGTACCAAATGAAACAAAATAAGTAAAATTTTACAAACATTTGCGATATATTTGATTTTATAATTAAATTTATTTTAATTAAAAATTTATCTTAAGCTGATATCAGAAAATAGGAGTACAAGTGGCTGTAAAATTTTTATCAGGCTTAACAATTTTTTTTTGTTTTTTTCTTCTTCTTCCTCTTTTCCTTCTCTGTTCCCAAAGGTCCCAA
Organism: Chloranthus sessilifolius; assembly: GCA_021018995.1. Lineage (NCBI taxonomy): Eukaryota > Viridiplantae > Streptophyta > Magnoliopsida > Chloranthales > Chloranthaceae > Chloranthus > Chloranthus sessilifolius. The sequence continues at coordinate 114,847,405 of CM037594.1, read as the reverse complement.
ACCGTCTCCTCTCGAGTTCAAACGACCAATCCCCCCACTCTCTCTCTCTCTCTCTCTAGATTCCAAACCCTCTCTTCTCTCTCTAGGCCCAACGCCTCTTCACAAAAATTTCCTCCATCTTCATCTACCCCATCAAATCATGCAGCCTGCAGAGGAATCTCTATTACCCAAGCACCAATTACTTCAGCTTCAATAGGTATAAATCAAGTAACTCACCCATTTGTTTGTTTTTTGTCATCAATTCTATCTTTTTCTTGTTTGCATTTTTTAGTTCAACAGGTATAAATCAAGTAACTCAATTGCTCAATTTACCAATATCTTTGTTTTCTGTCTTCAATTGCATCGATTCAATCTTTTACTTATTTTCCTTTAGTTTTCTTGTGTTGTTTTGTTTTGAACTTCCATGATTCAGTGTGCTAATTTACACGATTTTTTATAATAACATTTCTATGCTTGTTTGTAAGCAAACTCATAAAAACTCATAAAAACTCATAAAAATCATAAATAAAACTCAATCCGCCTTGACATTTGCTCATGGAGAGAAGAAAGAGAAAACTCATAAAAAAATCAAAAAAACTCAAAACTAGAAAAAAGAATACCATAAGATCAAAACTCATATCAGGGCCAACAAGGGTTTGCGTGTCATCAAAATGCATAAAAGATAATAATGATCTAAATAATCTCCATTGAGAGAGAGAACTGATTCTTTATAAGAAAAATAGGGTTAAGAGTTACTATTGATATATATATATATAGAGAGAGAGAGAGAGAGAGCAATTAAAAAAATGAAGATTTTAAGCCGACGATAAATGAAGACACTAATAAAAAGTTCGTTGATGGATGGAAGATGGGTCTCAAGTCGCTGAGTGGAGTTGCTGCCGACAATTTTTAGGCTACAATAACCCGTTAGGGGTTGGCACAATTGGTAGGAGACTTTGGTTTGTTGCCAATAGGTTATGGGATCGAGTGAAAGTGTCTCCCTTTTGCGATAACAAGATGCCCCGTAGGGTGTATAATTCATGATGGGAGCGTCCCTTAGGGATTAGTCCACGTGTAAGCTTGAGATTACCTAAGTTATCAATAAAATAAAATAAAATTTAGGCTACAATAGGTTTTCAGTGAGTAGAGTTGTGAGGGGTTACTTGGTAAAATGGGTTCCAACCATGGGTCAAAATATCGTCCGATAGGTTTTGGACCTCACCGGTACGATACATACCCTATGTATCGTACCATCAGTAAAAGGAGTAAATTATCGTCCGATACGGACAAAATATCGTCCGTATCGGACGATAATTTCAAATTATCGGACGATAATTTGAAATTATCGTCCGATAATTAGTGTGAACCTGAAAAAATGAAGAAGAAATCAAATTATCGTCCGATACGAACGATAATTTGAAATTATCGTTCGTATCGGACGATAATTTGAAAATATCGGACGATAATTTCAAATTATCGTCCAATAAATTGAAAATGGCGGTGGGCCCCACCATAGGCCCGACTTAAAAGTCGGGTACTACCCCTCTCCTTCCCCTATTCCTCTCTTCTTCCTCCTCTATTCTTCCTCTCTTCTTCCTCACTTATTTTTTGATTATTTACACCATAAATCGGTGCCAAATCGCACAAAATATCACGGGATCGACGTGGAAGGTACGTGTATTTCATTTTATTTTCTAAAATAAGGTAGATCTACACTAATTTAGTGTAGATCTACCCTTAAATAAGGTAGATCTACACTAAATAAGTGTAGATCTACACTTAATTAGTGTAGATCTACACTAAATAAGGGTAGATCTACCTTATTTAAGTGTAGATCTACACTAATTTAGTGTAGATCTACACTTAAATAAGGTAGATCTACACTAAATAAGTGTAGATCTACACTAAATAAGTGTAGATCTACACTAAATTAGTGTAGATCTACACTTAAATAAGGTAGATCTACACTAAATAAGTGTAGATCTACCCTTAAATAAGGTAGATCTACACTAATTAAGTGTAGATCTACACTAAATAAGTGTAGATCTACCCTAAATAAGGGTAGATCTACACTAATTTAGTGTAGATCTACCCTTAATATTAATTAATATTATAGGTAAATTTATCATTTACCTATAATATTAATTATTTAAATTATTTAAAATAATTAATATTATTTAAAATAATTTAAAAATAATATAAATAATTATTTAAATTATTTAAAATATTTAAATTAATTAAAAATAATATAAGTAGATCTACACTAAATAAGTGTAGATCTACACTAATTAAGTATAGATCTACACTAAATTAGTGTAGATCTACACTTAAATAAGGTAGATCTACACTAAATAAGTGTAGATCTACCCTTAAATAAGGTAGATCTACACTAATTAAGTGTAGATCTACACTAAATAAGTGTAGATCTACCCTAAATAAGGGTAGATCTACACTAATTTAGTGTAGATCTACCCTTAATATTAATTAATATTATAGGTAAATTTATCATTTACCTATAATATTAATTATTTAAATTATTTAAAATAATTAATATTATTTAAAATAATTTAAAAATAATATAAATAATTATTTAAATTATTTAAAATATTTAAATTAATTAAAAATAATATAAATAATTGGTCAAAAATAATATGATGGGTCAAAAATAATTATATGTGACCCCATTTAAAATATTTAAATTGATAGGTAAAAAATAATATAAATAATTATAATTAAGTCACATATATAATCAATATGGGCCACATATATAATATGTCACATATGTCATATATATATAATTAATAAAATAATAAGGTCAATATGGGTCACATATAATTAATAAAATAATAAGGTCGATATAGGGTCATATAATTAATAAAATAATAAAATTCAATATGGGTCACATATAATTAAAATTATTATTAAAATTAATATGGGTCACATATTATTTTTAATAATAAATTTAATAATATGTGACACATATTGATTATATATATCTGTCACATATAATTAAAATAATTTATATTATGGGATATGTCCCATAAAATTTTAGAATAATATGGAATAAATTTCAAATAAATATTTAAAAATTAAAATAATATCAAATAAATATTCATAAATTAAAATAATATGAAATAAATATTCATAAATTAAAATAATATCAAATAAACATTAATAAATTATAATAATATCAAATAAATATTTATAAATTAAAATAATATCAAATAAATATTCAAAAATTAAAATAATATGAAATAAACATTAAAAAATTATAATAATATCAAATAAAAATTAATAAATTATAATAATATCAAATAAATATTCATAAATTAAAATAATATCAAATAAGCATTTATATATTATAATAATATCAAATAAATATTCATAAATTAAAATAATATCAAATAAACATTCATAAATTATAATAATATCAAATAAATATTCAAAAGTTATAATAATATCAAATAAATTTGATAAAATATAATCTGATATTTTAAAAATAGCAATAATTAAAAAATAAATTTTATTTTCAAGTGTAAATTAGATGTTTACTCTTGTAAATTTTATTTTCAAGTGTAAATTTTATTTTTAAGTATAAATTAGATGTTTATTTTCAATCGTTTGCTCATTCATGCGAATTGAAATAAATAAATATGGTACGTTCGGATGATCCATTGGCAATATATATGGTATGATAGATGGTAATAGACTATTCAATGTAATCTTTGTGGAAAAAAAGCTGCTTTGGGAGGAGGTATCACACGATTAAAGGACATCGGCTCATGTAAAGGAGAGACAAGAGGGTGTCCTAGTGTACCGAGAGGTAAAAGAAAATATATCGAGCTAGTTTACAAGGAAAGAAAAAAAGTGAGCCGTCGTGATAGGAAATGTATGAGAGAATCGGAGGCGGATCCACGGTTTACATCGATGCACTGAGCATGATGAGGATGAGGATGAGGATGAGCGATAGTGAGAGCTATGAGAGAGTGCTAGGGAAGCACAACGTCGAGATCGGAAGAAGCCGATTATCGGTTTGGTCCAGTTGAGGTCCATCCATGCACCTTTCTGGTGGATCTAGTCATAGGCCACATGTTGTTGATGTTGATGAGGATGTTGAGCAGACTGTCGGGTTGCGTAGGGCAGCATCTGGGAGGGATTATAGGCCGTCTACTAGAGGCCGTACTACAGCCCCCATGGATCCATTCATGTATCGCACTGAAAGCTCCAAACAAACCAAATTGAGTGCAATCTCACTTGCAAAAATGGGGAAGAAGCTTGGAAAATCCATTGCCAAGTTTTTATATACAACCACATTTTGAGCCAAAATGACTCAGACTTCAAAAGCATGATTGATACAAGCGTGTTGGTCCAGAGTTAAAGCCTTCTCCATATGAGATATCTGGGCCCTTACAAACAGATGAGTACGAAGAGATAACTGCCTATGTACAGAGCTTTGAGGATGTATGGGATGAGAGAGGTTGCACAATTATGTACGATGGATGGGTGGTCCCACAAAGAAGAGCTTGATAAACTTTTTGGTTTCTGACGATGTCGGAATGATATTTTGAAATCGATTGATGCTTCTGAACACGTAAAAAAGCGACTACCTCTTTAAACTAATGGATATGGTAGTTAATGAGGTTGGAGAAGCGGCGGGTTATCTTGAGTGTTAACGAACAATGCGGCAAACTACAAAGCCGCAGGATTAAAACTAATGGCGAAGAGGCGTCACCTGTACTGGACCCCGTGTGCCGCACACTGCATGGACCTCATTCTTAAGGATTTAGGAAAGAGAAGCAAGGCACGAGCAACTATTCAAAAGGAAGAACGATTACTTCCTACTTGTACAACGACAATTTAATGAGAGCCTTCACGAACAATGAGTTGCTCGACTGCGATTACCGTTTTGCAACATAGTTCTTAGCCCTACGAGTTTGGCTAGATATAGGCGTGGTAAAAAAGCATGGTGGAATCAACATGAAATAGGACTCCCACGGCGAAAGAGACTAGCTTGCGAAGTTCTTGACACGATCTACAACCGCGATTTTGGGAGATGTCGACCACACGATCGTCACTACCCCGTTGGTGCAAGTGTTGAGATTGGTTGATGGTGATGACAAACCAACAATGGGGTACGTTTATGAGTCAATGGATAAGGCAAAATTGGCTATAAAAACTAAATGCCCTACAAAATATAAACGATACTGAGCGATTATCGACAAGAGGTGGGATGCACAATTTCACCAGTACTTGCATGCAGCAGGTATAACATGTTGCACAATTATGTAGTGATTTTTATTTATTTATTCATTATTTTCATATACTGATGAAATTGCTCATATTTGATGTGTAGCACACTACTTGAATCCAGCCTTCCAGTATACGCGACGCTTCGAGTTGAGCGACACTGATGAAGTGTATACCGATTTGCTCAATGTAATCCAAAGAATGCTCCCTGAGTTGGCGGACCAAGGCCAAGCCATAAGAGACGTGAGTGATCATAGTATCATACCTTATAATTAATAAGTCAAATGTCATGTGATATTATCATCTATTTATTGATATGTGCCTTACTGTGTTTCATCTTTATAGATTGACATGTTTCGCAAGAGACATGGGTCATTTGGGACCCCGTTGGCGCAATCCCAAATTAAACACGACAAATCTGCTGATTGGTGGATGCATTATGGAGGTGATGGTCCGATATTGAGGCGGGTAGCAATGAGGGTATTGTCGCAAACGTGTTCCTCGTCCAACTGCGAGCGGAATTGGAGCACTTTCTCTCTGATTCATACTAAGACAAGGAATAGACTAACTATGGACCGATTGGAAAAGTTAGTCTACTGCCACTACAACATGCGATTAAGGGTCAGGAATATACAGAGGACCAACATGCTATTATTTTTGACAATATATAATTTATTTTTGTCAATATATATTGTAATTTACTTTATGCGTGTCTGCGTCGATCAAATTATGAAATATTGTTAATAAAATAGGCATGTGATCAGCTAATCGAATATAATGTTAGAAGACCTATTACATTAAGTCAAAAATGTGATCTTAAGAGAAAAATAAGTTAAAAATTAGGCGTGTGACTTGGGTTAAGTTACAAAATAGGCATCTTACTTATATATTCATCTAAATAATGCATCAAATATGTCAAAAATAAAAGCAAAAATAGTTGAAATAAATACAAAATAAATAAATATAATTTTTTCAGATTTTTTGAAATTTTTTTGGGATTTAAAAAAAAAAAAACGATTTTTTCAATGTATCAAACCGATACATTCAATGTATCGCCGATACATTGAATGTATCGGACGATACCCGATACGTATCGTCCGAGAGGTCCGGACGATACGTACCGGAAAACCGGTATTTTGACCCTTGGTTCCAACTAAGGAATTTAAATTTAAATTTCTTTTTTTAAAGAAGTTAAAATGGGGTTCCATCTAAGGATGTTAAATTTTACGTTGGTAAAATGGATCTTGAGGCCAAGGTTCCGCCATTGGACTATTAGATTTTGATATCACATCGCACACATCTCGAAAAGTGATCAAAGAAACACTCTTATGCCTCGTTTGGTAACTCAGGTTCTAGCGAATTTTCGCTGGAAATTTGAAAATTCTACGAAATCGTGATTTGCAAGCGTTTGGCTGTAACGTGGGTCCCACTTATTCCGAGAAAATAAAATAAAAAAATCGAAAAAAACAACCCACAAAAATTCTGATAAAAATTTATTCCGCCCACGGTTTTGGTTAAAACGACAGGAAGAGGCCTCTCCTCCTCTCCTTCATCCACGTCCAAAGCACGTCCCCGCCATTGCTCTTCCCCATTTTTTTATCTCTGGGCTTCTCTTATAGACAACCAACATTTAGGAAAAATAAGAAAATGACTTCGTCTCTGATACCAGAGACCGCCCCAAAACTCTTCATTGCAGAGCCCTCGGCTCCGCCCCAAAGCAGTCTCAAGGTATCAACAAAGATCAAAGATCAAAATCCAACAAAGATCAAAGAAAATAGCAAATTCTATAAAAACCCTGTTAAGAATGAAGCTTAGAGACAGAATTTATCAAAAAATATGAAGGTGAGAGTGAGAGAGAGAGAAGAAAGCCCAGAAAAGAAAAGAAAACAGAGGAGCTCTGAAATTTGATGAAATAGAGATTGAAATGCAGTGTGGATTCTAGTTACCGTCGATGTTCTGTAGAACTTTTTTCACTTTTTCCGACAATCTTCACAATGGATGGAGACCTTCAACACCCATGTCTTAAACAGATCATGGTTTTAGAGACACAGAGAGATTACAGATTTTAGGAGAGAGGGAGAGAGTATTGGTAGGTGGAGGAAAACTATGGCATTTACCTTGTATTTTAGAGGTTCTGAGACTTCTTTAATTGCCACCATGAGAGAGAAGAGAGATGGGATTGCAAACTAAGACTTCACCAACTGCCACCATGAGAGAGAAGAGAGATGGGAGATTTTGCAAAAGCTAGAGCAGAGAAGGAAGTGAAATATGGAATTAACCAGAGAGAGAGTGTGTGTGAAAAAAAAAGTAAGAGAGAGAGAGTGGGGACTCCCAAACACGAGAGAGCTATGGTAGGATGGTACTTAGAAGCACAAAGTGCTTTATGTCTTCCCGGAAAGTTGTGAAATAGAGATTTGAAAGACCGTTGATTGATGTGTGGTCGTGATTGATTGACTGGAAGATTTAAAATATTATATAAGTAACACCCATTTAAAAGAGTTAGGAGAATCATTGGGGACACTTCTTTCATTGACAGTCCCACCACAAAGATTTTACCAACGGTTTGTGATAATTTTAACGGAGAGAAAAATATTTGTAGTAGATCTTGTATGTGGCATTTGATTAAATGATAAAAATTATATATTGGGTAAATATATTGTGAGTTTTAAAAATTATCAAATTTTACAGATATTAGTATCCAATCAGTTGGCAAAAAATATTTAAAACTTTTGGATTTTTTATAAAAAAAATTTTACCAAGATTTTTTTTTTTTTTTAACCAACCCATGGGAAGTGAAAAAAAAAAACTTTCCGCAAGTTTTGCCAAACAAGGCATTAATATCTGCGTATGATCATGATCCAAGAAACACTCTTGATGTCTGCCATTGATCATGATCATGTTCACTTTCTGTATGAACATTAGCTCTTAGCATATCATAATCATCAAAATGGAATGAATTAGATAATAAATGTCATTTTTCTTTTTGTATCTTGAATTGAACGTCAGGCGGGGCGGTATGTAATTCACTATGCACCGATAGAAATGCCCAAGATGAAATTACTACAAGAACACAGTACAGGTACAAGTGTTCAATTCATTTTACAAAAACTATATGCTTTTTATATGGGATCTTTATCTCTGTGGCGAATGAGTTCTCGCCACTTGTCAGAAATCGAGCGGATAAGGTTTTTGTCCGTTCTATAAATTGAGCACCCCAGGTAGCCTAAGGACTGCAGCTGAAGAAGTTCGCTATCGAAGGAGGAGCGAGAATCAGTGCGTGGGTGGATAAAATGAGAGCTTCTTCACCTACCCTCTCGCCGATTGTAGAGGGCCCAGATCGAGCTTTCATATCCGATTCGGTTCGTTGCTCTCTTCTTCTTCTTCTTCTTCCTCTCTTCCTCCTCCTCTGTTCCTTCTCTGTTTTTTTCAATTTTTTTTTATTATTAAAAATCACTGGTAAAACGTATATATTTTAGCAAAAGAAGATGGGTTGCTAATAACCACAAGTTTCTTGTAGCTATCCTTGTACTCAATTTCATTGAATAAACTTAGCCATCCGAAACGGGCTGCTTTCTGAGGGAAAACTCAGAATCTGAGTGTTCCAAACGAACGAGGCCTAAAAGTCATTCAAAGGTCTGAAAAGCGGTACCAAATGAAACAAAATAAGTAAAATTTTACAGTCATTTGCGATATATTTGATTTTATAATTAAATTTATTTTAATTAAAAATTTATCTTAAGCTGATGTCAGAAAATAGGAGTACAAGTACCTGTAAAATTTTTATCAGGCCTAACAATTTTTTTTTGTTTTTTTCTTCTTCTTCTTCCTCTGTTCCTTCTCTGTGTTTTTTCAAAATTTTTTATTTATTAAAAATCACTCGTAAAACCTATATATTTCTGCAAAAAGTTCTTTCCGTCTAATTACTTTTTCATATATATATATATATATATACTCAGATGAGAGCAGCTGTCAGAGACGCAGCTAGGTACTTCCCTACTGCTATCTTGAGCGGGAGGTGCAAAGACAAGGTATATTTTTTTTCTTAACCTATACCGGCCAAATATTTGATCATTCCCCTAATTCTTTTTTTTTTTTTTTTAATATCTATAGTTTTTTTTTTCAGTTGTAAACCTTATTTCTATTTTTTTAAATTTAGAAAAATGCTATTCTTTTTACAAAATATTTTTTATGTCAGGAAAATCATAAATCTTGACCAGATTACTATTTTTTAATACTTAAAATAAATGAAAATGAAGTGAACTTAGAGAAACCAGCCAAGACCCATACCACAGCAAGGAAGACGACCCATACCTATCGTGACTCGTAAAAATGTATTTATATAATATAAAAAATGATCTCTACTATTTTTTTATCTAGAATCTCATCTAATGTGTTTCTTAATCATTTTTTTTTACAGGGGTGAGTGCCGCGAGATCAAAATAAAAAAAGATGAAGGTGATGTAGCATACTGCAACGTCGAGTGCCGCGAGCACAAAATCAAACATAGCATAGTGTAGCATTGAGTGCCGCGAGCACAAAATCAAACATACCATACTGCAACATTGAGTGCCGCGAGCAACAGATTAAACAGGATGAACGCATGGCAACAGATTAAACAGGATGAACGCATGGCAACAGATTAAACACATTCTTTCGTGTGTTTTTAATAATAAATAAGCTTCTTAATTTAATTATCAATGTAAAGTTGTATTTTGTGCCCAAAGAAAAACTAGATTAAGCTGCCCTTGGTTGTACCTCTTAACTGCAAGTTGACGTAGTTTGTTGATGGTACCCCTTGATTGCAAGTTAAAGCTGCGCTAGACTAGGGCCCCTTGTTCGAGTAAAGTGGGTGTCATTTGTTGAATATGTTATTTTCTTCAAAAAAAAATACAAAATAATTGTTATGTGGCATGATATCCAAAATTTTGGATTCATCACTCATTTTGGTTGATCAATCAAAAGGCTTGTGATTTGAAAAATTAAAAAATTATTTGCTAGATCAAAGAAAAGGTAACGCTCCAAATACTTCATGCATTGGTTTTTTCCAACTTTGATCACATTTTTTATGGTGGGAAAATGAAAAATATAATTTTTTTGGAATGGGACCTGATTAGGGGTGTATTTGATTCGGTTCGGTCAGTTTTGGACCAAAACCTAAGGATCAAAGTTTCAATTAAAATTTTGATTTCAGAGGGGAATGAAATTTTGGCCGAAAACTGAAATTTTGAGTATCATACAAAAATGATCGAAATTTTGGTCCAGAATTATCGTTTCGATGGGGACTGAAACTGAAATTTTGATCCGTCCAATTGGTAAATCAAACCAACCCGATTCGATTTGGTTCGATCGATTTCAATTTTCTCATAAGTTTTACTTGAATATCAAAATTTTTCCAATTTCTCAACTGGTTTTACACTTTTATTATTTTCACTTTTTTCGGAGTCGTTTTATTTTTTTAATATATTCATCCTTCTCAAAACAAATAACAAAAATAAATGCTTCACATTCACTCTAATTAATCAGAGGTTGTAAAACATTAAATTTTGGACTGAAAATTTGAGGCCTAATCGTCTGCATAACTCAAGTTGATCGAAAATCTGAGGTTCGGTCGGTTTCGGCTTGGGAAGGCCCGAAATCGAAACCAAATCGAACGCTTTGGTTTTTCTTTTTGCCAAACCAAACCCAAACTGGTACTCGTCCAAATCGGACTGAAACTGGCGGTTCAATCTAGTTTGGTCGGTTCGGCCCAAAAAATGCACGACTTCGCCTAGGTTGCCTTGGAATCTAGACCTGATCGACTTCGCCTAGGTGCATTGATTTTTCCTAACTTTGACCACATTTTTAATGGTAAAAAAGTCATAAAAATATATATTTTTTAATGAGACATGATGTACCTCGCGTAAGTTTTCGTGTAACCCGATCCTCGTGATGGACACTACATGAAGGCTAAGTGATTTTCCGTCAAGTTTTCCTATACTTATTAACAAAAAAACTGTCGTGAATATCCTTGCCGCTAATAGTCTTAATAGTTTTATTGTTAATAGTGACACTTTTTGGCTGCAAAAAATGGTCGCTTTTCCAATTTTTCATCAGCTAGATAGATAGAAATGCTTCCCTTTTTTTCTATACAAAAGAAATAAATTTCTCCCTTTGGTTTTTCTATATTCCCCTTTCAGACAATCTCTTTATCAATGGCGGAGCTTCAGACACGTTGCGTACAAATGCTGAAAGTGGAGATTTCTAGCAGTTGATTTCCTCGAGATTCATGAAACATTGGAAGGATAGATAAGTTCAAAGATGGAAGTGTAAAGTAGTTTAACTTATGTATCTAATTTAAAGATGTGAAATTTTTTCAATCGTCTGATTAAGGATCTTCATAGAATCAGATGATGGAGATCGCTTTTCATCACAATCTATTGCGTGTAGATATTGAGATCATGAGTCTGCCATCATACGATCAGATGTTGATTACACATAACACACATCCCCGAAAAGTGAATATAAACCATGTTTGATGATATATCATGATCACGTTCACTTTTAAAATTTTGAAAATTAAAAATTGAAATTTGAAAAAAAAAATAAAAAAATTTAACAATTTGAAAAAAAATTAAAATTTTGAAATATGAAAAAAAAAATTTAATTTGAAATTAAAATAAAAAATAAAATTTGAAATTCAAATTTGAAAAAAAATAAAAAAATTGTGTTATCGGTAAAGACATGTCAATGCATGGATTCAATCCAGAATCTAGTGTTATTTGTGGAAATCGGATACACATTACACCTATATGTCCCTTGAAGAACCCAAATTTTTACCTTCAACAAGTCCACCCCAATCCTGTTTGGAGCACCTATGACTGAAAGAGTCAACCCAATGACAGGTGATGGGTTAATCAACCTCCAATGTGTGATATGATGTTTTACTCTGATCAAAGTTACTGGAAGAGTCAACCCGATACACATTACACCTATGTGTCCTTTGAACAATCCAAATTTTTACCTTCAACAAGTCCACCGCAATCCTGTTTGGAGCACCTATGACTGACAGAGTCAACCCAATGACATGTGAGGGTTTAATCAACCTGCAATGTGTGATATGATGTTTTACTCTGATCAAAGTTACTTGTAGAGTCAACCCAATGGTATGTGTGGGTTTAGTCAACCTCCAATATGTGATATGATGCCTAACGATGATCAGAGTTATTACCCTGCCAACTTTCTTTATGAGTTTTTACAGCAAACTCAATACTTTCAAAACACATAATCATATGAACCGACTAAACTTCTTACTCCTTTGAATATTTAAAAAGTTTGATGCACACCATTAATCAATCACTTTCTAGGATACAATTTCAAGTTAGTTAGATGACCGAGTACTTACAAATGGAAGATAAAATAGAGGACTCTCTTATTGATACCGATTGGAATGAAGAATATCTTCAAGAAGACCCCTCTGATTTTGCTCTAAACTATGAGGATGATCAATTGATCACTACGTTTGAGTGTGGCATAACGAGCGTTGAGGTAGTGCGAGTGCGAGGAGAAGAGAAAATAGAATGGAGCGATTATGATGTCGTTGAGAAAATTGAGAATCAAATTGAGTCGGGAGAGGTAAAAATTGGCATCCTTAATTTACCTGATAAGGGAGACATAACCTTTTCCGATAAATATGAATTCAGCTTAGGGGAGAAAAATAAATTTCTATGTTGTTGCCCATTTTTGGAATACATAAACAATCAACAAATGGCCCAACAGAGGCTAGTAGGTTTGAATCAGGAGTGCGATTTTGGGGATGTCAATTACATGGTAGAGATTGAAAGGTTAAAGAGGGATCATAGTGGTAGAACTTGGACACATCATGGGGGTGTAGTCGAGTCCCTGATCAGAGAAATGCAAGGACTATTAAATAAGTCACTGATCATTCGTAGAAAATTTTTCATGAAGATTTGGGATCTTAGTGGACTCGAAATGAAATTACACCTTGTAGATTAATTTCGCAAATTTTTATTCAGATATATATATATATATATATATATATATATATATATATATATATATATATATATATATATATAAAGCAAATTAGAAATAAATAACTAAATAAGTAATAATAATAATAAATTAAAAAATAATAATAATAAATAAAATAATGTCCCCTCTATTGTTGACATTTTTTTTTTCTGTGTGGTGAGGATGCTTGGAAATACACATATTGCTCGATGGACAGGTTGTTGTACTGATATATTCTCATGCAGGTTTGGAGGAGATTTTCCTATCTCTCCCCTTTTTATGTGCTACCACAGGTCTCAAATTATTATTCCAAGTATGATTTCTCACTTTAATCTAATATTTTATTTATTGTTAACAATAAGGACATTATTTTGTTCAGGTTTGGGGGTGTAGTTTGTGTGATTTTATTATTTTGATACCCTTAAAATCATAACAAAATAATAATAATAATTTGGAGTCATTACACATATTATTTTACGATAATTTTTAAACTTTAGTTAATGATGCATGTGAATTTAATTTTGAGAATATCAATGTCATATTTTGATTACATGTATCTTGGATAGTGAAATTTAATGTGATAATTTGATGATAGTCCTAAAATTCATGCCTAGACACTTTGTGCATGTATATCATGCTTAAGATCTAAAAATCGAGAAACTATTTTGAACTTTGAATCCTAAGTTCTTAGTGGAGACTAAGTCCGGTGAGCTTTAGAGCCAAATTTCTATCCTTGATGAGTGCTTACATAAACTCGGAGTTATTTTTGAATACGAATTATTTTTGTATAATCTCATATGTTTTGCTTTGACTTGTGATTGCATGACATTAAATTTATATAATTATGCTAGAACGTATCATATGTTTGTTCAAGACAAATAGGCAAGGTTACCATCTTTTGAGGACATGATTAAAGGTCATCGTTGGTTCGTTTGTGTTTAAAATATTATATCTCATATAAATTTATCATTCTAGTACCCCTTTGAGCTTATTAAAAAAATTGTCTTTATACATTATTTGATAAGCCACGTTAACCTTTACCCCTTCACCATTTCTAAAAATTCAGTCTTACCCTTCTTATTTATGAGAAATTAGAAACGAGAGATAAGAATAAACGAAAAGAGAGTAAGTAGAGAGATACCGAATTGTGGTGTTTACTCAGAGTGTATGGCAGAAATATAAAAAAGGGAGAAATTTTTTTTTTTAAAAAAATAAAAAATATGAGGTGCTTCAAAAAAATGAAATTCAAAAGAAGAAAAATGAGTGAGAAAAGAAAATAACGTTAAGAAAAATAAAAAAATATTGAGAAAAATAGCGAGAGATTAGAAAAGAAAAAGAAGAGAAATAGAAAAATCAGAAGTTAGCACTTTTTCCAATTTCTTGAAAACTTTGAATCTCAACTTCCCTTTTTTTCTTATCCTTACTTGAGCCTCATTACAACTCTATAAAAGACCTTCATGATCTGATCATGCATTGGTAACTGCCTTGTGGAGAGTGAATATATAATACCTCTGGTGCTTAATATGACATGCATATGATATACAAGTATCTTTCTATGAGATTCTCTTTTATTCATTGATTGCATCATGTTTCATTTATTATGTGAGACATTTTTGTTTGCTTTGTATTGATCTCTCACATGTGAGCAAAAATGAACCCATCATCGGAGTGTTTCATTTTGAGAGTATATCTATTTTGAGAATTGAGTCGAAACATAAGATACGATGGTTTACTATTTGGACTAGTTCCGAGATAAATAGATATGAGCATTGGTGTACATGCACTTTATGTTTATGCATGAATGGATGAGTTATCTAACGATTTGAGCATTAGACTAATTTGAATGGACACTAGTATAATTGGTATAACATTGATATTTGAAATTGAGAATTCGTATGTTGAATTGATTAATGATTTTCTGCTTTGAAGTTAAATATATATTAAAATCATGTTTTGAAAACTCAAGTTTATTGATGATTTGAAAATTTTGGATGTTTGTGGGTAACTTCACTGAAAACCCTCAGGAGATGAAACTCCTCCACTAAGGATTACTTAGTGGTTTAAAGGTTTGTTGCATGCGCTAAATGCAATCGTACTCCCTATGAAAGTGACATTTATTGATTATTTTTCAGTTTGCTTATTTTTTCTTTTGTTCGAGGACTAGCAAAGTGTGGGTTTGGGGGTGTGATGAAATATGATGGTATTTTACCCTATAAAGTCTATATTTAGCCATCCGATGAAGGCTAGCTGACAAATTTGTAAGGTTTTTAGTGTTTCAGAAAAATTTGTCCATTAGATACATTGAAAGCATATAAGAGCATAAAACTAACTCACACTGGAACACTGGAGCAAATGGACCGCTAGGCCCTGAATTTGAATTTTAAATTTGGAGTTGATGACCTATTTAAGAAAATTTGAGAATTAGTTTTTGGGGTCTCTCCCTTTAGGGAGCTTCTTATTTTTTTTCCTTAGCATTTTTATTTTTCTTTGTAGTTTTTCTTATCAAGCATTGTTCCTTTGAGTTTTAGGTTTAGTTTTTAGATTAATTTAATCTCTACATTCAAGAAAGGATTGTATGAATTGGATTAAAGCCTCGTGGATTTCTTTTCGATGGATCGTTTGTTACGGTATTTTAATATTATTCTTTGTTTTCATTTCAATTATATTTTTAGTTAATATTATCATGTGTAGCTAAATCTTTTTGAGGATAGGGATCTAATAAACCCCATTTGAGGTATTCATTTATTATAATATAGATCTATGGTTGAGATATTATCTTGTTATGATTTTTAATTGCACTAATATCTGATTGCTATCTAAGATGTGGATGTTAATCATGCTTCATGATCTTAGATCTGCAATGGTTATTTTACTCTAATCTTCTTTTATTTTGCTCTTGCCCATCTCAGGATAAATTTGGATTGTCGTTTGAGGTATGAATGTTAATCATACATTCATGGGGTGCTAATTATGCATCTCCACGATCTCAGATCTGTAATATAGAATTTACCTGAGATTGAATTTTTATTACCATCTAAGCTATGGATGTTAATCATACATTCATAGGGTACTAATCACGCATCCCCTTGATCTCAGATGTGTAATGTGAAAGTTACATTAATCTAAGGTATGGATGTTAATCATACATTTATTGGGTGCTAATCATGCACCCCCTTGATCTCAAATTTATGCATGTTTGGGTTCAATATTCATGTGTTGTGCATCTTGCGACAATATTATATCTCAACAAATAGATTTGTATTACGTAAATGATAAACTAACGATGTGAGGATTTAGTATCCTAATCCTCACTTTTTAATATCTGTTTCATTCCATTTTATTGTGTCCATCAAACTCTCAGAATCATAAACTAGTTTAAATATTGTGCTAGATCTGTGATAGTTTCTTTGTTGATTACTGTTTTCTCTTTTAAAATTTCTGGCCAATCCTCGTGGGAATGATCTCTACTCCGCACCCACTGACTATATCTCGATTCGTGTGCTTGCGAGTTTTAAAGAAGATTAAAATCACAACAGCGCTGGAGAGAGAGAGAGGCATTCGAGAGTGGAGCGAGAGAGGCGTCGGCTGGAGAGGAGAGGGTTTGAATAGAGAGAGAGAGAGGCACTAGAGAGAGCCAGAGGATAGGGTTTTGAGAGAGAGAGAGGCTGCTAGGCTGGAGAGATGTGAGGGTTTGGAGAGAGAGAGAGAGAGAGAGAGAGAGAGAGAGAGTGGTGCTGGAAATGGGATAGGACCCTTTATATATGTATATATATATATTTTTAAACCTACGTTTTTATGCGAAAATTTGATTGGGGGCCCCTAGAAATCAGGGGCCCAAGGAAGCCGCTTGGCTGGCCTTGGTCCAGGGCCGACCTTGGTTGGGCTTAATGTGTGAGGCCGGTCTACTGGACTTTTGACAACTTTAGTTATTTTTCTCCTAAAGAGTCAACCTCTTCACGGATTTGGAACTTGAAAAAGTTCTATGAGCATAGGGACCAAGTCTAGGTACGAGAATAAAATGACTCTAAACATATGCGAAAAATGATAAATTTTGGTAATTTTGGGAAAAAACAAGAAATTTTTAGAAATTAAAAGATAATAGTAATTATACAATATATATATATATATATATATATATATATATATATATATATATATATATATATTGTGATCAAACCCAGGTTTTAAACAAGAAAGAAAATGTTTTTTTTGAACAAAATGGATTTAAAACACATTTTTGGAAAAAATTTTATTTTAAAACGCGTTTTTTCGAAAAAAAATGAGAATCTATCGGAAAAGATGCTTCTATTTATTCAAAATTTTAAACACGTTTTTCGAAAGAAATCGCGTTTTGGTCACTATGATTAGGAAAAAGAATACATGCATGGGTATCGTAAGATTAAAGAGCCACTTGTCCTACCACGCTAGGGATCTCAATGGGCCTTACTTGAGCCTAGCCCGACATAGGCTGGTTATAGCCTAAGGTAGATAAGCCCAATATATAAATAGCTAGGCTGGCCAGAACCGGTATGTCGGGTTGAGTATCGTTAGAATCAACCCATTTCTAGCCTAAACTCGACTTATCGGTTATATAGAAATGAACAAGTTAACTTGTGTCGTTGTCCAACCCCCACCTACTAGTGTAGTTAACAAAAATAGCTATTCTTGAAGAATAAAAAAAATTCTTAAACATGGGTGACACGTTTAAAATGCCGTTTTCAAAAAAATACCGTTTTCAAAAAATAATTTTGGGATTACTCTTTGGAGGCGAAGAGCTGCTCTCTACTCTGGCACAGAGCATTTTAGTATGGAACTATGTTTGGTTGCATGTGCTCCTCTCTTTCAAAGAGTGAAACAAGTGAATTTGGGTATCTCTAATAGAACAATTTAAATCTACTCTTTTAAGTGGGGTTGCTCTTTGCCTCCAAAGTGCAATCTAAAACACAGCTTTATTTTCTTCAAAAAATCACGATTTTTATGTTTTAAACTCATTTTTACGACTTTTTCATGAAATTTTCCTTATTTTTTGTCAAAACATATTTATTGTTAATATATGTAAGTGTTTTCATTGCTTTTTGTCAAAATCTACCAAAAATTCTCTCTAATTTTTTTCTGTTCTTTTTTTTCCCTTTCTAATTTTTTCCCGAATTCTGCCTCGGTAACTGTGCCTACTAGGGCCTTATATGTGTTATATTAAGTAAGTCTATTAAAATTGGTCCATATAAGGCCCAGCCCGAACCCAAGCTAGTCACCATATTGAGCCCGTTAAAATCTGATTTTTACAAAGATTGGGCCTTCAAATCTTGAGGAAGTCAGATTATAACAGGATTCAGTGGCTAAAAGGCTAGCTATATGCTTGGTAATCTTATGATGTAGGTTAGCAGAGTTGAAGTTTTGATCAGATTATCTACTATGTATGTTTTCTTACATATACATCCATGATCATTTCACTTATCGAAATGTGTCGTGTGAGTCAAACTCTGATCATCTTATGACGCTTAAAATCTCAAGACATAGTGTGTAAAAAATTGGGATCAACAACAGTCAATCTCCATCGTCTGATTCAAAGGAGTCACTGGTTTTCACCACTTGTGTCCTTTGAGTTTGAGTGGGTACAATCGTACAAATAGAGGTACTTTCGGAAAAAACAAACAAATGCCCTAATAAGATTTCAACCTTCCTGTGTTCCTATAATAAGGACACCTGAGTCACATGGGCCCCGTTGGGACCAATTAGGCAGCAAGAGAAGTGCCCAACCAAAAGTCCAGCCTTCCTTTCCTATAACAAGGACACCTGCGTCAGATGGCCCCGTTGGCCCGGTCCTTTCATGTGGGAACCAATAATCAGGGAGCAAGAAAAGTGCCCACAACATTTTACATGGGCCCCGTTGGTGACTGACGTCAGTGATGACGAATAGGATTATTCTCGGAGGTAGGTGGCTTATCACTTTCGTGCCCTAGTTGGAGGGTGCCCTCTAGCCTATGTATGTTCACTTTTTTATTTTTTAAAGATAACTTAGGGTAATTACAAGCTTATACTTGGACTAATCCTTATGAGATGCCCTCGCCCTTACTGTATAACAAGTATTTTACGGTTTACACACCCTACGGGCATCTTGTTTTCACTTTCTATAACATTATGTTGTTGTATTTTGAGTATCTTTTTCTTTTTCTGTAACTTGTGGTGCCGAGGCTCCTCTGCTTGACACCTTTTGTTGATAGACGTACGAAAAATTGATATGTATCGGTTTTTGATATATAAAATGTATGTATTGGCTTTTATTGTTATATATCGGACGGTACATATGAATATATTGTCCAAAACTTATATGTATCGTTCGTTAAGTATCATTTTGGAGTTGACAACGGATTGAAAAAAATGAGATCTTGATCCTCGAGTGTATGTGACTCAAACTGCACACTTTGCTTAGTGTCTGACACCTTTTAAGACACATCTTTTCTATAAAGCTTTTTCGGTATCTCTTGTCCACCTAGTTGAAGTCAGATGTGAGAAATTATTTGTCTCAAAGTTGACCGGTTACTCGTCCAAAATCCATGAAAATTCAACAAAATTCAACATACACTAAGAATCTAAACCCTAAAAGGTCAAAATCAAGGCCCACACCCCCTATAAACCTTCTAGTGCTGAGGTAGGCATTTTTCTCAGTTACTAATAGAAAAGCTAGGAAGCCTACAATTCCTATTTGGATGGAAATGTGAAATAACTTAATATTTTGACGGGTATTGGTGTTTGCAACCAAATATTTTTTACCTACAATCACTTGCAAGTGAAAGTCATTGACTGCCTTGAATCAGACAGTTGATGGAGAACATTTTTTCTCCCAATTTCTCGCACTGTTTATCTTGAGATCATGACTCACCCATTAAATAGATAAACGTTGATTCCACATGCCATACATCCCGAACAATGATCGAGAACCCCTTTTGAATGTATGCCCATGATCAGGGTCACTTTTGGAGATATGTGCCATGTGGAATCAACATGACTCTCTGATAAGCATGATCTCAATATCTTTTGCATAGAAGATTAGGATGAAAAACTATCAAAAATTGCTTGATTCAAGGCAGTCAAGTGCTATCGTGTGTGATAACCTTGGTTGCAGGTAGTGAATATTCGATTGCAAATACTGATATCATATTTTGAATCCACTTAGAGCTAGGTATAGAGTGAGACAACTCCTCACCTATAGAGGACATGAGGACCACCCCAGCTCCCTCACTTCCTACCACGAAACACTAGAACCATCTTTATTTATTTATTTTTTATTGCATAGGGTGTCTCAAGCCTGGGCTTTGACTATTCCAAATACATACCATCGCCCCCACCATTGGACGAGTGCGTCACAATTTATTGTCTTTCAATGGAGGCCTCCTAACTATTCTTTCGATTATATAAGGATTTGGGGGATACAACTTTTCTTTTTTACTTTTAAGTGATCATTTTTGGAATGTGTGCCATGTGAAATCGAGAACCCTTTTCATGATATGCCATGATAAGTCACTTGTGAGAATGTGTGCCATGGGAAATCAACACCTGACCTTCTGATAGGTGTGCCATGATTTCAAGATCTGCAGTGTGCAAAATGGAGATGAAACACAATCTCGATCATATGCAGTCAACGGTTTTAATGGTGGAAACTTAGGGTTCTGCTTCCGGCGTAGTGGATGCATCAGCAAAAAGAAAAACTTGGACTTGCGCAGTTTGCTTTTTCCCATTTTATCTGAAAATACTTTTGGGATTAGTTTTTGTAGAAAAATTGGATTCGTGCAGTTTCCTTTTTCCCATTTTCATCTGAATATACTTTTGGGATTATTTTTGGTAGAAAAAGTTGGACTTGTGTGGTTTCCTTTTTCCCATTTTTATCTAAACATACTTTTGGGATTATTTTTTGTTTTTTACTGGATAAGGGGAACCCACAGAGCTCCGAAACAGCTGAAAAAAAATCCACTGGATGTAAAAAAAATTATTTTTTCCACGAGTTTTTGGCAGAACGAACTGGGGTTGCCAAAGAAGCCATCAAGGCTGCATTTGGGTTGACTCTCCCAAGTCAAAGAGCACCTCTTTGGCTCTCGGTAGGAGCTAAAATGGTATTTGGTATCAGCTCTCTGGCCTATTTGCTTGCAGGCAGTTGTTTTAAGTGATAAAATAACCCTCCCTCAAAGCAAATGAAACCTGCTCGGGTAGAGAACAAGCCCCAAAATGACTGTGGTCATGGCATACTCTGACAAGAGTTCTCAAGTCACTTTTGGGTTCCTTTAAAAGAACAATTTAAACTTGCTCTTTTTAGTGGGCTGCTCTTTGCCTCTAAAGAGCAATCCAAACACAGTCATAATGAAAACTACTAATCAGTGATTTGAAATTCTTGGTAGCTCACATTAATACCTTCAGTGCTTGTAAGGTGGTTAGCATTTGAAATAAATTTATTTTTTTTTATCAGTAATAACGCAATGTATTAAAACACAGCGAGAAGCTAACACGCAAGCATACAAGGACACTGACCAAAAGGCCACCCGACTTACCCCATAGGCACCAAGACAAAGAAAAAATAAACAAAAAACCCCATAAAGAGGTTACCCAGCCGATCCGCTTCCAACAATCTACTCAGGATCCCAATTAGGCTCCTCCCCTCCTACATCATCTCTCTTACTACGCTCCCATAAATACATAAGATCTTTGACAGATTTGAGGGTCATCCCCACCGGCCGACATTTCTTGTCGAAGATGCGAGTATTTCGTTCAATCCTGATGCACCAAATGATCGCGAAGAAGCCAGTCTTCCAGAAATTTCATGTCTCCCCCTCCAACTTGACCTTTTCCCATACTAGATACTGTTGATATGGGGCAGCTAGAGCCACCAGTGCATATCAAAAGAGTTGAGGACGACCCCCCAAATTTTATAGGCAAACCCGCAATGAAGGAAGAGATAGGTCGTGGTCTCTTCCTCTTGCAGACACATACTACAGCGGTTATGAAAATCCTTCCTCCTCTGAATCAATTGATCGATCGTGAGGGTCTTGATGTGATATTTAATTGTAATGTTTTACTTGCAAGCACACAAATCAGATTGTATATAGTGGGTGCAGAGTACGAGATCGTTCCCACGAGGACTATTTTGGAAGATCTAAAAAGATAAGACAGTAATTCAAGAAATTCACTAAGATATAACAGTACCCTACCAATATTATGATTTAAGTGGTTTGATGAGATGATAACTACTGACTACAAACTAAAATTTAATTAATGATTCAAAAATAAAGGAAAAGATGAAGATAAAGATGAAGATACTAAATCCTCCCATAATTGGTCTGTTCTTCCCATAATATAAATCTAAGGATTAAACTACGAGATATACCATTGAAGAAAAATATCTTTTATGGAAGATAAATGGTCAAAATCCTGATAGGTTCCACGTTGCATCCCTGCAATCAGGACTTAACTTCAGAGATGATTTTCATATATAGATCTGGGATCAAGGGCATGGCTCGGCTCACATGGTCTCAGGTTCAAATAAAAATCATCCCCAAAGTGGGTGAAAATTTCAACAAAAATACCATCATAGATCTGAAATCAAGGGCATGACTCGGCACACTTGATTTCAGATTAGGGAGTAATTAAAATAAAATTACCATTACAGATCCAAGATCCAGGGTATGTCTCGGCACACTCGATTCCGGATCATAATCGTAATTAGATCCACACGATTTCAAATTAGGGAGTAATTAAGATAAAATTACCATTACAGATCCAAGATCCAGGGTATGGCTCGACACACTCGATCTCGGATCATAATCGTGATTAGATCCACACGATGAAAGCAAAAAGATCATATAACAATGATTGGGGTAAAATTACCGTCACAGATCTGAGATCCCGGGCATGACTCGGCACACGCGATCCCAGTTAGTGGCGGGGATTTCATCCGTTCGTGATAACAGAATAACCATAAAATAAGATCTCATATTTTAATCCTAAATTTATATTATTCGAAGTACATCCCTCGGATGGGAATCATTAGATCCCCATCCCTATGAATTTAGCCACACATATTGTAATTAAATGACATAAATAAATAAGGAAGAAAAAATAACAGTAATTTAATGAATTAAAAATACCTCAAATTTCAATGAAAATTATTTGATCCAAAAGTACGATGATCTTCAGAAATGAAATTAATGTAGAAATCAACTGAACAAAAATAATAAACTGAAGGAATGAATACTGAAAATTAAATGAACAAAGCTCTCAAAAAGGGAAAAGAATAATAAAAACTCTCTCTATCTCTACCTCTACCAAAAAAACAAAACTCTTCTAAAACTAATAATTCTCTAAACTAAAATTCTCCTTTTTCACAACTCGTAGCATCCTTTTTATAAGGTCGGCCAAAACCTATCCCTAATACCTCAATCGATTGAGAATTAAATCTCAATCGATTGACTCTTAAGTTGAAAAAAGTTGTCTTCTCATGTCAATCGATTGAGACTTAATTCTCAATCGATTAAGGTCTAAAAGCAATTTCCGTGAACTCTCGCCAAAATTTGCATCAGACACTGCCTCGGTATTGTGGCCATAAGTTTCTGTCCTGAACTCGGATTGAGGCGATTCTTGTGGCGTTGGAAAGTTGATGACGAGCTCTACAACTTTTGTGTTTTAGCAATTTCTTGAATATGACGTCGTGAAGGTCCAAATAGAGCTGTAAGTAGCGCCAAGTTCCCGCTGACCCAAAGTTGCAGTGTTTTGACATTATTTTCGGAATTCTTGGGCTGTTTTCTGCACTTGGATTATATTTACCTGAAACACTTCAAATCTAGTAATTCTCATCAGATAGCCTTCATCGGATAGCTAAATATAGGTATTTAGGGATAAAATATCATCATATTTCGCTACTCATCAGGTCTTACCTTTGAATAACGTCCACGTAAACAACTTTACCTTTGGGGGATTGTATACCTTTCACAGTCTCGCCCCTTCAAACCTGACTAAGGGCCGGTAAGCCAACATCTGGAAGTATAATCAAACGCTGAAAATCCCATCATTACTAGGGACCCACACCCAAGCATCCCTTCTCTGTGGGTTTCGGTTTAGCCCATGGAGGAGAGCCAACAACCGCATTAAATGGGACATTTCATCATCCCTCAAACGACGGCGGGTGACGATATTCCATAGCGCTCCCGCCTCAGATTTCGAGAAGAAGTCAGTTACCAATCTGTGAGGGTGTCTCGAGATATAAAAAACAGTCGCGAAAGAAACTTTGAGTGGCCTACTTTCAGCCCATGCGTGTTCCGAAAACCAAATCCTCGTCCCATCCCCCAGCGGTAATGTAGCCATCTGGAGTAGAGATCCCACGTACCGCAAACTTCTTTCCACCATGCTGAGAATTGATTGGTAACTGTGACATTGATCCCCCAGCTGCCATCAAGTTGTCATATTTATCTGCCAAAATAGCCCTCCATAGGCTATTCCTTTCTCCGTATGGGCCCGCCCTCCAGAACCATTTTCCCAACAACACTATATTAACCCATCGAAGCGGCCAGATCCCGAGGCCACCACACCTGATCAACAACTGGCACGTGTCCCAATTCACGAGGTGATACTGTTTCCCATAAGAAGTTCCTTTGAATTCGTTCGAGTCTATAGATGACCCCCATTGGGCATTTGAACATAGACATATAAAAAATTGGGAGGCTAAATAAAACAAATATCGCCAATAGAAGCCGACCCCCACTGCTGAGAAGTTTACCCTTCCACGAAGATAATTTGAGCTCAAACCTCCTAATGACAGGTTCTCATTCCTTGGTTGTAGGCTTTCTC
This sequence comes from Chloranthus sessilifolius, assembly GCA_021018995.1. Lineage (NCBI taxonomy): Eukaryota > Viridiplantae > Streptophyta > Magnoliopsida > Chloranthales > Chloranthaceae > Chloranthus > Chloranthus sessilifolius. The sequence goes on along the minus strand of CM037594.1, from coordinate 114,822,340 downwards.
AGGCCAAGAGGGAGCCCCAAGTATCGAATAGGCAACTTTTCCACCCCACAATTCACAGTCCTTGCAAGATCGGCTAGAATCTGATCCCCAATCCCAATCCAATCCCAGAGATCGCAGATTTCTGAAGGTTGATGCGTTGACCCGACACTGCCTCATAAATGGATAGAACAACGGACAAAGACCTGAACTCATTCATCTCTGCTTTACCGGAAAAATGGTGTCGTCCACATATTGTAGGTGTGAGATGAACCAGCCATGCGAGCCAACTTGAATACTAAAGATAAGCTGAAGTTGACTTGCTCGAAGCATGAGCCCAGCCAAGGCCTCACCTACCATATTGAACAAAAAAGGGGAGAGGATCTCCATGTCTAATACCTCTTGAGTTTCGAAAGTAGCCCATTGATGACCCATTGATTAATACCGAAAACCATGCTAAAGAGTACCACGCCCGCATCCACCCCTCCACCGAGTCTCAAACCCAAGTCTTACAAGCTTGTAGTCTAAGCACTTCCAGTCCACCCTGTCATACACTTTCTCTATGTCTATCTTCCAAAGGATAGCGGGGTTGCATTCACGGTGTGATGAGTGAACTACCTCCTGAGCAACTGCCACAAGGTCCATCAGTTGTCTCCCTTGCACGAAAGCCCCTTGGTTGGCCGAAATAATCTTGATCATTAATGATTTTAATCGATTGGCAATGACCTTTGATATAATCTTGTACAAACAATTGAGAAGATAAATCAGGCGAAAATTTGATAGCTCCTCGGTGCCATCTTGTTTTGGGATGAGTGTGATGGAAGTATAATTAAGACATCGGCCAATGAAACTGTTGGCATGAAACTCGCTGATCACATCCATGAGTTCTACCTTGATGGAAGGCCAAAAGTGGCAGTAAAACTCTTTATTTTTTTCGCCATGTTTGATGGCCCGCCATACCTCGTCTTCACTGAAAGGTCATTTAATATCAACTTTGTCCTCCTCCAAGATGGTTTTAAACAGCAGCCCATCCAGCTTCGGTCTCAACCTATCCTCATTGGTATGCAGGTTCTTATAGTACTCGACAACCTCTTTCTTAATCTAATTCGGATCCATGAACGTCTCACCCTCCACTGAGATCTGACTCAAAAAGTTGACTTTATTTCTAGCGTTGGCCACCGCATGGAAGAATTTTGTGTTGCTATCCCCAGCTTTCAACCACTGCACCTTAGCTTTCTGTCTCTAACATACTTCCTCAGTCAGGCATTTATCACTGAACTCAGATTTCTTCCTCAATCTCTCCTCTCTTTCGACCTCCGTCAAACCCGAACTTCCTCAAGATCATCAAGCTCTCTCAAACGCAGCAGTAGTTTCTCTTTTGCAATATGAATTAACCTAAACACCTCTTTGTTCCTTTCTTTAATGTGACGTTTGAGCCATCATAGCGTCCCCGAATTCATCGATTCGTTCCACCATGTAGGGACCGCATCATTGATTTCATGAGCATCACACATTCCTCAAAATCATTGCATGCAATTTATGTTCTCATAAGTTCCCCCACATAATCTCAAGCTACCTTGAAACGATTACCGTATAGAAACAATAACCGAAGATAGGTGCAATGCCTTCGAGTCTTAGATCCTCAACTTCCATACAACATTGTTATGACTTACTAACGATGGCCTTTTAATTGGAGAACATCTCATTGCATGTGAAGGTCAATTGTATAAGCTAAAAATTTCTTCTTTTAAGTAACTACAAAAGCTTATTGTGTCATAGGCTGTGTTTGGGATTTTTATTTTGAGGCAAAGATATAGCAACTCTTTGCACTAGCACAGAGCACTTTAGTATGGACCGTGTTTGGTTGTGAGCGCTCTTAACTCTTTTGCAGAATGAAAGAACTGAATTTCGGTCCCTTTAAAAGTGCAATTTAAGCCTGCTCTTTTAAGTGGGTTGCTCTTGCCTCTAAAGAGCAATCCAAACACAGCCATAGTGAAAAGTACTAATCGGTGATTTGAAATTCTTGGTAGCTCACATTAATACCTTCAGTACTTGTGAGGTGGTTAGCATTTGAAATAATAGGACCAGTGATGTGTGTATCCTATTCTTCTCACATATACTAAACAGTGATATAAAAGCCATCATGACACCCTTGAGAAATATTTCCGTATTCACCACTTGTCAACAATACCTTCCTTCTTATTATACTTTGCAGGCTGTAGGGTAAATCTCAAATAGTTGAGGATGAGTTAGGCTTGGTGAGGAAATGGTTCATAGTTCTAAAGGGACAAGGGCTATTGCTTTAGAACTTTGCCATGAATTTGAGGATAAGTTTCCTCAGCTCATTGCCACTGGAGAGTTGAGTAGTTTCTTGTAGATTTTTTTATTTTTATTTTTTCAGTTGTAGTTCGATGCACTCTCTAAATGCGTTTGTTTGGAAGAAATCTTAGATGGTAGTTAGGAGGTTACTTTTTTCATTTGATGTGCGAATTATAAGTCTCGGCTGTCCCAAACAACAATTACTAGAGCTTTGCTATTCTTCCATCCTAGTAACATTATTGAAGTGGAGTCCAATTTATGGAATTTTTTAGGCTTTTAGATTCTCTTGGTTCAAATAATGTAGTTATTTTTGGATTTTGAGGTATAAGATCACAAAGGAGTGTGTTAGTTTTTCTTTTTCTTCCCTCACCAGCCCCCTTGTTTTTTTAGTTTTTGGATGTTAGGTTTTATATGTTCGAGTATTGGTAAATTAGTGATAAGATGGGAACTAGTGGTACACAATTGTTCTTCTGTTATGTTTTATATGTTCCATGTACATCGTCCCGTCTCCTGTATTCATAATGCATTTTCCGTTTTGAATAAGACAATAAAGATCATTTTTCATCCAAATGATATCATAGGAGAATCATAAGGCGATCATTTTTTTTTCATGTGCCACACATTCTCAAAAGTGACCTTACAATCATGTTTGAGCATTAACGTGTTCCATGTGATTTTATGGTCATTTTTTGAGATGTTTGCCACGTGAAATCAATACTAATCATATGATCAGTACCTCCATAATTTGAGAAAATAAATTTACGCTAGAATTATCGACTATCGAGTGCCCACTCTTTTAGAAAACCCTGCATCCGCCACTGATTAGGGTCTTAAATAAAAGTTAACACGTCAGCTGTCTTTTTCATTTTCGAGCAAGTATTGGAAGTGGACCTCTTTATGAAAGAGGTTTGCTTCATTGCGGAGAATCTGGACTGTACATTAAGGTATTACATAAAAGTTTTCATGTTAGCTATCGAATCTTTTTTATTATCGAAGATGTGTACCTTTTAACCTAAACCTAACTGATTTCATGGTCATTTTCGGTAACAGGGAATATTTACGATTATAACAGAGACACATATCATATGATATATATATTATACTTAGGCATAATTAAGAATAATTACGGTTTTTAAATATTTTAGGACATGTTATAAATATTTAAAGAGCTTGAGATCTTAATTGATTGTACTCACCATAGTAAAATACACAAAAGTCATTGTCAAAATGTAGTCTTTTGTATTTCTTCATCAAGGACTGTTGAATCATTGATTTTCTGATTTGAATGCGCATGAGGACCCAAACCCAAAATTAGGTACTGATATATTAAAATCCATAGAGACATGGTAAGATAATGTGGTAAGTTAAAAAAAAAAAAAAAAACTATCTGGAAGTTTTTAACATATATGCACTATTATTTAATTATAGATCAGACCCCACTATTATATGTACACCATAGTAGTTTGAGGGACCCTTAAAAAGACTTGACTATCATCTTAAAATTGAAGTCAGATGATGTACTTTTAGTCGAATGATTTATCCAAAAGGCTCACATCATCAAACAAAATCAACCATTTGAATAAAAGGGATATTAGGGTTCTTGAAGGATTGTCTAGGCTAGAGATTTATGAGTTTTTTGTTTATAATATAATTTCTTATAACAATTTCCTTATTTTTCAGAATTTCGGGTGTCCTGGGCTCAAACACTTTTCTGTGGGATCAAGGCCTGAACAAATGGATGAGGAAAATATTTTTATGGCAATTTGCAAACCAGGCCAACTTGAAAGTATTTCTATTGAGTAGGAGATCCATTGGCGTGTCTTTCTTGTAATGATCAAATCGGAATGAGTTAAGTGCTATTGACAAAGAACTATGTTAGACTAAAAAATTTTTACTCTTCAAGAACACATGAAAATTAATCTGTCAAAATTGTCGACTCAAACACTCACCTCGTGAACTCGATCGTTTGGGGCATGAAGTAGAGTGCTGAAAGTGTGTACTCGAGGACCCGTTTTGTAAACTCAAGATTCGCGAATACAAGAGCGTGCTTGATGAATTTAACTGCTCGATTCGTGAACATCAACTCTTGTTGCGTGAAACCAATGGTTTTATCAAGAAAGTTAAGGGTTCAAAAAGGTTGATTCATGAACTCGGTGGTCCGATCTATGAATTCGAAGGGCTTGAGCAATTGCTTTGAGGGGGCACAAACAATTATAAGAAGATGGGGATCCTGTTGTCGGCTTTGCGATTGAAGGAATTTTTGTATGACAGTCTTGTAGCGATGCACCGGTTTGAGTGTTAGTGGTGACGATATACGGATAAATTAGTGAGGTGTTTAAGTGTGTTCTGGCTAAGGGTTTTAGATTTTTAGTCCGATTTTGGTGGTGTTTGAAGCATTTATGTTGATTTCAAGAGATGGCTCGTGATAAATTTGGGCATCCATCTCAAAACCAATGGGCTATGAGTCGAGGGGCCCGGGATCTTATAAGAGGAGAGACAAGGCTATGAATACCCGATGTGAGACTAACCTTCAACAGTTCGAGATTCTCTTTGGCCTTTGTTTGAATTTGTTGGTGTGTAGAGTGTTTCGCTATTTCCTTGGGATACATGGCATAGTTACGGTTTCGTTGTTGATTTTCGGGGAGTTCGACATTTGTTGTAAGATTCAGCTTTCGCTTCGAAGCTTGTTCGCATTTTATGATAAAATAGTTACACAGATTGTTGTTGCTCTGCTCCAAAGATAAATTTATATTTTACAATTCAAAGAAATTTATATATTATATGTCAAAAATAAAATTATATTTATATTGTAGGCCTTTAAATTCTGCACTAGTTTAACATATTTATAAATTGGTTTTGGTGGGTCATTCTCTAGGATGTTGGACCCATGGCTCATCCTATTCGCCCACTTTCATATAAGGTAGCACTCAAGTTTTGAAATGAATTCCTGTAGGAAGTTCACAGTAACCACTACTGTTATCTATTGTAACTTAATGATTTCTACTGTTTGTTTTTTCAAATAGACAAATGACTTCTATATATGTGGATTTTGCTCTACTTCATTAATCACTCTTTGATTGTTTGTGGAAAATATTTAACTACCGGTGTTTAAATGATTATTTTGTATACCAAATATAAGCAATTCCACTCTTCTAATGATTGCACCCCACTTAAAATTATTAAAAAAAGTAAGCATTATCTTATACGAGCATTGTATGCCTGCACCCCACTTAAAACAAAATAAAAATGGGAGCCACTAAAAAAAATATAAAATCAAACCGAAGCAATCGAAATCAAAATCGAATCACTTAAGTTCAATTTGGATTTATGGGAGTGAGAAGTCCGATTAACCGAAACCGAAGTTTTTTGTGACAGCCCGAATTTCGGTACCCCGAAACCCGTGCCATCAGCACGATCCTCCAGACCGTGCCTCATGAATACGTACGGAACATTGGCATAACAAGCAATAATGAAGAGAATGAAACGCATAAGAACTGATATTAAAATAATTCTCCAGTTCTATACATATATACTTCAAAATTTATAATCCAAAATATGGTTCTAAACTCATGCCTCTGCATGAGTAAAAGAACTCACCCGAACCATCAGTGGCATCACTTAGTCACCCTAGATAGTTCGTCAAAAGAATATATCTATTTAATTACATTTCACAAAAATAAGGCTTGACATACCAAGCCGCACAATATGCTCTCAAAACTCTCTATCAAGGTACACAGCGGAGTCTCCTAGAAGAAGTCCTCGAGAGGAGGCTCTAACTTGTCTCCGGGCACGTAGTCTGAATCTCCCGGATCAGCGTCTCCCAAAGCCTCTAAGGCTGCAAGCAAAGGACCTGCGACGTATAGTCTAAAGGGTGAGCTACATCCTAGCTCAATAGGGAACAACACAAGGAACATATAAGTCAAATCCTCACATATATTCCATGATATTCTTAGCATGATGTATTTATGAACTTGTTGGAAAACAGTTTAAATGATTACAATATACATTGAAGTTTACTGGTGGTTTACATATTACATTTATTATCAACTGTTCATGAACCTCACTGAATAGGCCTAAAGAAACTTAAATCTTCAACTTAAGTAATCCCCGAGTAATATAGCATCGAGCTCCGATGGAATACCCTCCATCGTAGTCTAAATAGACAGCTGTTATAAATAGATCATTTTGAATACTATTCAGGTCCCTTTTTCAAAGGCGACGGGGTCTAATCTCATCTCAATATCCCTGGGATGTATTACTGTGTACGGATAGACCGTCGTACTGGTGTACGGATTAGCCGCCGTACCGGTCACAGATATTCTGTCGAGTCAGTCGTGGGTATCCCGCCATGTCGGTGGGGTATTCTGTTCAAACCTTAGATAATAAAAATGTCATGTACTTTACATATAGTAGTTATTCACCGTGTAAATGTGCTACTTTATATCAATTAGGCCTTATCAGTCTTTGTTTAATCTTACTTAACAATCTCACTTACATCCCTGAGATGTCTAAATTACTCGCATCACACTGATGCCTTTATCACTTTCTCATCCCTTGGGGATGTCTCATTTTCATATATTTACTTAGTGTCACACACACACATACTGAGAGGATTATATGATTATAACATTTTCATTTCATTGGTGTATCATACACACACACACATGGAGATTATATGATTCATTTAATTTCTATATCACTACATACATACTCTTGTAATCAAAGTACATGTTCAAGGTGTTCCCTACCTCAAGCGTCTGACTGTCCAAGCATCAAGGTCCCACACGACTCCTCATGCTTATCTTAGCTCGTACCACCTATGGTACATTATAACATATGCACAGTATCAATAAGGATGCAATAGAGAAGGTCCAAGACTCTCCATGAACCTCAATGTTCAACAAAGAAGTTAACTCAAACTGCCAAAATCGATTAATCGATCTCCAAAATCGATTAATCGAAACTCCAAATCAATTAATCGATTCCCAAATCGATTAATCGAAAGTCTACAATCGATTCCCAAATCGATTAATCGAAATCCACAATCGATTAATCGATTCTCAAATCGATTAATCGGTTTTTTCAAGCCTTATCTCTCCAACCACTGGAGGTACCCAGTCGATTAGTCGATTTCTAAATCGATTAATTGAATTTCAAAATCGATTAATTGATTTCAAGATCGATTAATCGAACGAGGGCCTTTTTATTTTTTCAACTTCCGGACCAAAATCGATTAATCGATTTGGCCAGAACTGAGCCCATTCTCGGGTTGTTCTTCCAATTTTTTTTTTTTCTATTTTTCTTTCTTTTCTATCATTTTAATTTGATAATTTAACTCATCTCCCCTAGAGTTAATGAACAACAATGTACTCATTTAAATCTAACTAAAACTTACCTCAAATTAATTTCCTAATCGATTGAATGATTGGTCTAATGACTAGGGTTCCAGCTCTTGCTTCAACGGTCCTTCACGTGTCGAATCCCTTCCTCAAATCCGAACCACAATAACTCTCCTTGTCATTAACTCCCCTTTACTCTCTCTCTCTCTCTCTCTTCTTAACTTCTCTCACCAACCAAACAAGAGAAAAAACTTCTCTTTAGGTATTAAAACTCTTATAACTCCTCTTGCTTTAGTGTTGAGCACATACACCAGAGATAGGTGTACGTGACCCTTAACTAACACCATACACTATGCTTAGGGTCATACTACATCACAAAACACTTTCTTTCTCAAGTCAACTATTTGACCCTCACTTGGTCAGCTTACGACGGGCACGGATCCCGAGATCACTGTTTATCGCTCAATTTTCGGGGATATTACATTTTCGGTTAGGGTTCGGTTTTAGGTGAATTGACAACGAAACTGAAATTTGGGTTTTAGTTCGATTGGTTAACCGAATTTTCACCCTTAAGTCTCGCCAACTCCCACCTAATGTTTGCTATGTAAATAAAAGAAATAAGGGGCTCCAAACTTGGTCGGGCAATGTCAGGTCAGTTTTCAAGGTTAAAGGCGGATCGGTTTGATTTTGGATTGGGCGAGGCAAACATCCTTACCCCATGGGGTAAGATGAAAAATAACTCAAAACAAAGGTAAAAATGAATGACTAAGAACTGGCACGATCTTTGAGTCTTTTAGAAACATTTTAACTTGGGTGCAAGTACTTGCAGTGTTTCTATAACTTGCACCCCTTTTTAATTGTTATTTTTCTTTTAGTTGGAGCAATGGCTTATATTTGGTGTACAAGTATTGGCTCACTTTGTCATTATATCACATGGAGTTGAAGTAATCGGGATGTACAAAATCTTGCTGGAAATTCAGGATTTCAAAAAATAAGGCTAGTCTAAGATAGTCATAAAAGTCTTCAACTTTTTTAAGAAAAAGTCACGACTCGGCCCATTAATTGGCAATGTTTGTGATGTGGTATGATATTTTTTCTTTTTCTTCTTTTTTTTGGGCTTATAATCGAGGGGAAAAAATCCTTTATCTACTTTTTTTTTTTTTGTCTTTTTTTCAAATTTTTTTCCATTGCCATCTTAATCCTGTACTCCACCTTGATGACTATGCTCTCATTTCCTTAAAATTTGATTGCACACATTAATGCCAGCATCGCCTAGGGCGAAAGAGCGGACCACTATACAATTGTCGACCTAAAGCAAAGGCATACCCAAGGGGTCCAATTGGCTTGAGACCAGGGCCGTAGCCAGGAATTTTGTCAGTGGGGGCTACAAATGACAAATATAATGTTAGTAGTTATTTTACCACCGCTTGAGACTCAGGCACATAGTTAGCAAGTCGGAATTCGGAAAAATCGGCAAGGCAAAAAAATGAAACAAACATGAAAAAATTGGCAAATATTTGGATGGGAAAAGGTAATGAAAATATTTAAATATACTAAAAAATAAATATGTTTTCATAAAAATGAGAAATTGTTGGGAAAATTCATAGAAAATGCATTTAAAATGTACGAACTCGCGATTTTTTCAAAAATACAAGTATTTTTGAAGGAGTTGCATTTCAAACGTGTCTTCCAATGTCTTATGAGAAAAGCACGTTTTAAACGATTGTTTTTCCAAAAAAATCACCGATTTTGATAGATTTGGGCATCCATCTCAAAACTAATTGGCAATGAGTGGAGAGGCTCAGGATCTTATACAAGGAGGAACAAGGCTATGAATACCCAATATGAGACTAAGCTTCAACATTACCTATATAAAAAAAGTAGAAAATTTAAAAAAAATAAAAAATAAAATACAATGCCTCACCAAATTGGAAAAACTTATGAGTGAAAGGCGTTCATTTGTCCTGATTTTAGGGGAATCATCTTTATAACATGGTCATTCATGTTCAACACTAGGCATAATTGATGCTTCCTTAGTGAGGAAGCTATGAGTGGTTGCATAAAGCCAAGTCCTCCATGGATTCCACTAAGGGTGCATCTCCAGAAGTTATACAAGATCACAAAAAATGCTCTTTCATCATTAGCTATCAGTTAAGATGGACTCTCTCTCTCTCTCTCTCTCTCTCTCTCTCTCTCTCTCTCCTTAGAGCCATGAAACAATAAGCATTTGGCTTGTAATTATATGACCACATTCCATCATACAAGTGCGTAGATTTAAGGTTTCAATGGTGCCATGTGGCAAACAGTTTTTACTAATCCAAGTTGGTCAAGTGGCAGAATATCTTTTGCCCTTTGTGAAATCGAAAAATATGTCCGCCCATTGGACCATCAGTACAATCAAGTCCAAGTACTTCAATATGAACCCCACGAACAATGGTCCATATTAAACTTTGGAGATCGAATAATTTGAATCCTTTAATGAGATCATGTTTTATAGGCACCGGAGGCCAGTGGCAGACCCAAGATTTTCTTCCATAGGACAAATATGCTCGACTTAGAAAATGAGTTTGTATTAGGTCAGCTGCACAAGCTCTAGGCGCTTAGTATTTGGGTCACTTTTGGGATGTGTGCTATGTGAAATCAACACGTGTATCATCCAAGAATTTGCTTCTCCCTTTTACTATGACTCCAGTTTGCCTTGAATTAGTCCTCGTTCTCTTAGCAACCTAATGGCTGCGCTCTTTTCACCATTTCCATATTATGGTATGCTTAGAAAGAACGAAATCGGCACACGTTTGAAGGCAAGCATCGTAGTGCTATTTCGCTTTATGGTCTTATCAAACAAATTGTGTTGGATTCGGCTTTTCTTGACCAACATTTTTTTGGTTTGTCGAAATCTGATTTCTGGGGTGATTGGTCCACTGCGACTTTCGTGGGTAGTGAAGCATTCAGTGTTGTGGTCTCCTTCCTTAGTTAATTGCGTAAAGTTAAATTTTGATGGTTGTTCTTTGGGAAATCCGGGACGAACTGGTCTATCCTTGATTCCTACAGTATCTTCAATGGTGACGGGTCGAATAACAGAGCCGAGCTCCAGATGACTGAGAATGGCATTCCCGTTCTCCTCAATTAGTCGGCTGATTCCTACATCGTTGAAGGCGAACTCTCTTTGTTCATTGGGTTGGCTTCAGAATAGCTCAAAGGCTCCTTGGGTGTATTGGCTCTTCGCTGATCTGCTTGCCAAAGAGGGTCCTAGTTTGGGTCCCTCCGGCATAGGCTGAGCCTTTGTATCTTACCATAGGATTCCTGCCAGGGGTTTGGGGGCCGATCGGCTCCCGAAGGGATTTGGCATCATTAGACTTATTGAGGGTATTTTCGGTATTAGAAAATGCATTGGAAGCCGTAGACGCTACATATTTCTCTTTCAGAAAAACTCTAAGATTGTATTTTATTCTCGTAAACTCATCAAATAAAACTTTTCATTGCCGCCCCATGGACGTAAACAATCTTGTCGAACCACATAACTTAGGAGCAAACTCCGTTAACGGGGCCGTAGAGGAGTTATCAAGCAGGCAATTCCACACATTCAGATACTTCCCATCCCTGTTCTCATCATTCATAGACAAGTGCACCAAGCTGATACCAAAATCCCTAGCAGTTCTAATGATGAAGCTGATATGTTTCCTCATCTTCCAAAATATTCTATAATTTCTCTCAAGCCAAACAGTCCACATTATAGCCGTCGTAGAAATTCTCCAGAACTTACCTTTAACGACCTTCACCTGAACCCCCTGCCAAGCTTTAAAAGGCCGATCCCAATTCTCAGGGAACACCCAACACATTCCTGTAGTCTACAAAAAGTAGTACCAAATCCACCTTGTAACCCAGTAGTGAATGAATGGATGGTTCACATCTTCTCTCTTGCAAGCAGAGTTTACATCTATTTCTCACCTGTAAGATATATTGTCATTATCATGACTTAAAAATCAGTAATGTTCCTTAGAAATATGGTATTGCCAAGTAAAATCTTATGACAAAATATTTGTCATATTTGGACTCACGAACGTCCGTATGGCACTCACGGACATCCGTGAGTGATTCACGGACGTTCATAGCCCGAAATCCTATAAATTCTAAGCAGTTTCGGACAGTTGGGAACTGATCCAAAAATCCTTTATTTTCAGTATTTTGGTCCTAAATTCTGTCTTTGAGATTACCTTAGTCTTGATTCCTTAAATCTTAATCTTAAAGATGTTATATTTTTTTCGAATCTATGTTTAATAGTGTGTGGCTTCGTGTGAGACGAGTGGACTTTCGTTGGATGTGACGGTTGTTGGAATTCTTCACTATGGATCGGATGATGGTGAGAGGCTATCATTGTTGGTGAGATGAGTGTTAGGGCATATCATTCTAAAGCACTGTAAGGTTTATATTTATAGTGGATTACTTTATTTGATCTGAGATAGATCCCGTGATTTTTACCTATGATAGGTTTTTCCACGTTAAAAATTACTTGTGTTCAATTTATGGTTGTGTGGTGATTGTGTATAATTAGTGTTAATTAGGTTATTCTTAATAATTCCCAAATTTCAATTGGTATCAAAGCCTAGGACACTTAGTAAATTCTAACGAATTAAGTGTGTAATGTCTAATTTGGGATATCACGATCTTTCGAGAGAAGGTGCGTCTACTGCTAGACCTCCTTTATTTGATGACTCTAATTATCCTTACTGGAAGGCAAGGATGAGAGCATTTTTAAGTTCTATGGACCTACACATTTGATACTCTATTGAGGATGAATGGTCAACACCAACTACGACCTCTGTTGTCGATAATATACAACATACCACTATCAAACCTAGATCTTTATGGACTGATCAGGATTATGACAACCTTGGCTATAATTTTAAGGCTCTTAATGCTTTATTTGGAGCAGTCACTGCTTCAGAGTTTCGTCGCATTAGTACTTGCACTGTAGCCAAGGATGCCTGAAAAATACTTGAAACTACGTATGAGGGGACTCCTCAAGTGAAGATATCCAAACTTCAAATGCTTACATCTCAGTTTAAAAATCTTCACATGGATGAGGATGAAAAGTTCTCTGATTTTTATATTCGTTTGAATGATATTGTTAATGGCTCTTTCAATTTAGGTGAACCTATTTCTAATACAAAAATAGTGCGAAAAGTCCTAAGGTCTCTACCTAAACGTTTCCGATCTAAAGTCAATGCTATAGTTGAATCTAAAGATGTTGACAATTTAAACTTAGATGAATTAGTTGGGTCGTTGCAAACTTACGAATATGAAATACAAGATAATAATGTATCTAAGAGTGTTACATTTAAATCATCTAAGGAAGAGTCTGATTCAAGCAGTGATTCTGATCAATCAGGAGAACTTGCTTTATTTATTAAAAAATTTAAAAAGTTCTATAAAATAAAAAACAACCCTTTCAAAAATTTGAAAATTCAAGTAAATTCAAATATTTTGAGAAAAGACCTCAAAAAGAACTTAGTGACACTAATCAATGTTTTAAGTGTCATGGCTATGGGCATTATGCTGCTCAATGCCCAAACAAAAAGAAGAATAAAGGAAAATCTAAAGTCTTCACTGCCACTCATAAGGCTGAATGTCCAAATGAGTCATCATCTGATGAATCTAAACCTGTATCTTATGGGTTTAGAGCTTTTGTAGTCTCGATTGTAGAATCTGATAAATCACAATCTCAAACATCGTTTATAAATGAAGTTGAAACTGATGGTGATGTATTGGATATGACTAATGCTTATAGTGAATTCTATTAAGAATCCTTACATCTCACCAAAGAAAATGTAAAATTGACCAAAGTTGTGAATGAGTTAACAAACAGTATAAATAATCTAAGTCTCAACTTAAAACTCATTGTCAAGAAAAGGCTACACTTCAAGAAAAAGTGAATTGCTTAAACTCTAAATTTATGGAACAAGAAAAGAAAGCAAATTCTCTCACTTTAATTAATGACAATTTAAAAAGTGAACTTGATTTTATCTCTATAAAATATTCAAATTTCTACAAGGCAAATGAGTAAATGGAGAATTTGCTAAGATCTGGTCAAAGAACTACAAACAAATAAGGTATTGGATGCATTCACTCATTAAACAAAAATCCTAAACCTGAGATAACTCAAGCCCCAAAATTTGTTAAGGAAACCAAATTATTTCCTACGAATTATGAACCAACTTCAAGTAAATCTAAAACATTTCATTCTAGATCCTCTAGTAGGAGTGTTCCAATTTATTATAATTGTGGGTGGGAAGGACATGCTTTTGTGTATTGTCCATTTGCCTTTGAATACTCTTCTTACTATTGTTCTAACTTTCGGACTTTGAAAAGACACAACACTGACAAGCTTAAAAAGAAATTCATCACTTTGAATAATTCAAACAGAAACATCAACAAACATGTGATTCAAAATCAATCAACTCTTAAATACAAACGTGTTTGGATTCGAAAATCTGATTTGAATGTTCAGGTTGCTCACATTTTACTTAAAGCTAGTGAATCTTCTAAATGGTTCCTTGATAGTGGTTGTTCCAGGCATATGACCGGTGAGAAATCATTCTTCTCTCACTTTAGTCTATGCTTAGAGGGAAATGTGACCTTCGGAAATGAAAGTTCATATAAAATTACTAGTAAAGGAACAATTGAAGCACCTGGTTGTCCTAAATTGAATGAAGTCCTTTATGTTGAAGGACTAAAGGCTAATTTTATAAGTATTAGCCATTTATGTGATGATGGGATGAACATAAATTTTACCAAAAATTTGTGCACTGTAGTTGATTATACTGGTCAAATTGTCCTTGAAGGGATTAGATCATCTAATAATTGTTATACTTTTAGTAATCCCTTCAAAAATAATTGTTTGATCACTAAAACAAATGAGATCAATATTTGACATCAGAGGCTTAGGCACATGAACAAAAATGATCTTTACAAATTAGTCTCTGATCAACTTGTTAAAGGTTTACCAAAATTAAGTAAACTAGGTAGATCTATTTGTAGTGTTTGTTAAATGGGTAAACAGACCCGTGTTCCTTACAAGAAGGTTAATGTTCCTACTTCTTCTAGGATACTTGAGGTAATTCATTGTGACCTTGTAGGTCCTATGAGAACAAGTAGTTTGGGGGGAAAGAAATATGCGTTTGTCTTGGTTGATAATTTTTCTAGATATATTTAGGTTGTTTTTCTTAAAGAAAAATCTCAGGCTTTTGATGAATTTGTTATAATTTCTAAAAGAACTCAAGTTGAAAAGAATCTTACTATTGCTCGAATTCGTAGTGATCATGGAAAAGAATTTGAAAATTCATCTTTTGATAAATATTGTACTTTAAATGGGATAAAATATGAATTTTCTGCTCCTCACACAACTCAACAGAATGGTGTGGTTGAAAGAAAAAATAAAGTTCTTCAAGAAATGGCTAGAGTTATGTTAAATGCTAACAATGTGGCTAAAAATCTTTGGGTTGAGGCCATTAGTACTGCATGTTATATATTAAATCGTGTGTACCTGAGACCCAACACTACTAAAACTCCATATGAAATATGGAATGATAAAAAGTCTCAAGTTAGTTACTTTCGTGTCTTTGGAAGTGCTTGTCATATCTTAAGGGATCGAGAATCCCTTGATAAATTTGATGTTAAAACTGACATTGGAATATTTCTTGGTTACTCTTCAAATAGTCGGGCTTACAGGGTCTTTAATTTAAGGACCCTTACTGTGATTGAATCAATAAATGTTGTTGTAGACGATAAAAAATCAGGTTCTTCTAATGTTGTAAGTAGAGATATTGATGATGAAAATATTGTTATTCCTGTTAATCATGATAAACATAGACTTGATAACATAAATTCCTCTTCTGACAATGAAAATTCTACATTCACTAATCCTGATATCACAGAAGATTTAAGTGTAGAAGATACAAATAATAATATCTCTGAAAATCGATCTCAACATAGACCTTCCTATGCACGTGATATGAGAAGACATCCTCCTAGTGCTATTATTGGTGATGCTTTCACACAATTGATGACGAGGAGAAAATTTAAAAATCTTTTAAATCTTCTATGTCATGTGTGTTACACATCAAATCTTGAACCTAAAAATGTTAAAGAGGCTCTTCTTGCTGAACACTGGGTTATGACCATACAAGAAGAGCTCACTCAATTTAAAAGAAATGATGTGTGGGAACTTGTTTCTAGACCTTCAAACATTAGAATCATTGGTATAAAATGGATTTTTAAAAATAAAATTAATGAAGAATATAAAATCATTAGAAACAAAGCAAGATTGGTTGCTCCAGGCTACACACAGGTATAAGGCATTGATTTTCATGAAACTTTTGCACCTGTGGCCAGACTCGAGTCCATTCGTATCATTTTAACCATGGCAGGTCATTTAAATTTTAAATTATATCAAATAGATGTCAAAAGTGCTTTTTAAAATGGTTTTCTTTCTAAGGAAGTGTATGTGAAACAACCTAAAGGGTTTGAAGATCCACATCATCCTCTTCATGTTTTTCGAGTTAAAAAGGCATTATATGGTTTGAAGCAAGCACCTCGTACTTGGTATGATAGACTAACAAAATATTTAATTAATAACGGATTCAAACGTGACAGTGTGGATAAAACCTTATTTTTAAAATAAGAATCGTCTCATTTGACTGTTGCTCAAACTTATGTTGATGATATCATTTTTGGTTCCGCACTTGATTTAAATGCTCATAAATTTCAAAATCTAATGAGCACTGAATTTGAAATGAGTCTTTTTTATGAGTTAAACTGTTTCTTAGGTCTTCAGATTAAATAGTGTTCTTTTGGCATTTTCATTACTCAATCTAAATATGCCAAAGAACTTGTTAAAAAATTTGGTTTGGAAACTAGTAAGTCTGCTCGTACTCCAATGAGCACATTTGTGAAGTTGTCCAAAGATGTATCTGGTAAATCGGTTGGGAAAACTTTATATAAAAGTATGATAGGTAGCTTTCTCTACCTAACTGTTAGTAGACTGGATATTTCCTATAGTGTGGGTATGTGTGCTAGATTCCAAACAGCCCCTAAAGAATCTCATCTGACTATGCTTAAACGTGTTCTTCGTTATGTTAACGGAACATTAGAGTTAGGTCTTTGATATCCTTTTGAAACCACTTCTCAAATCATATGATTCTCTGATTCTGATTGGGCAGGTAATTTTGATGATCGTAAAAGCACCAGTGGTGGTTGCTTTTATATCAATAATTGTCTTGTATCTTGACTCAGTAAGAAACAAGCATCTATTTCCTTGTCCACTGCTAAAGCAGAATATATTTCTGCTGGAAATGATTGTACTTAACTCTTATGGATGAAGCAAATATTGTCTGATTATGGTATTACTCAAGGTGTTATGACCTTATTTTGTGATAACACCAGTGCAATTTGTATTTATGAAAATCTTGTACAACACTCTAGGACTAAACACATTAATATCCGACACCATTTCATACGTGATTTGGTAGAAGATAAAATAATTCTCCTTGAGCACATAGACACTCAATTACAATTGGCTGATATTTTTACAAAACCGTTAGATTTTGTTCGATTTGAATTTCTTCGAAAATCTATTAATTTATGCTTCATTGATTAATCATTTTAATCATAAGTTGTATATATGTAAATATTTTTTAATATTTTTTTTATCAAGAAATTAATGTCTTCTTGAACATTTCAGGATTTTATTTGACACACTTTGAATTTCTATAATGTACATTTGATCAAATTTCCAGAAATTGAATCTCTTTAATCATGAGCTAATTTTAATTGTCTATAATTCAATTTTATCATGATTAACTTTTTCCTTTTCTTGTTAGTATATAAAGAAATCTTTTATTTAGGGCAAATTGCAACATTGTTGAAACTTGAATGAAGTTGATGTCTTTCTATATAACTATGACTTATGCTTCTTACATTTTGTCTTTTCGACTCGAGTTATTAAGCTCGTTGGAGTATTTTATACTCAGTGCCCTGAGCCAACTGGATTAGGAGTCATTGGCCAAACACTCGCTACATGAGTCGACTAAAAAGCAAGTAAGCTTGGGCATTTATTTTAAAATAAGTGTTTTGCTCTATCTTGTTGCCTAATTGACTCGAGCAAGTAAAACCGTTGGGATTTCTTAAAATCTATTGCCCTAAACTATTTAGTTGAGAGTCAATATTCTAAAACTCGTTAAAAGGGTCTTTTAGAAAGCTTAAATAGGTTGGAGAGATAATTTTTTTAATTATATCAAAATAAAAATTGTCACTTCTCATATTAAATAATTTGAGTTGAAATCACCTTTGTTGCAATTTACCAAGATCTCTAATAGATTTTCTTTATTAACTATCATAAATCTTCTGTTGCCTATGATCTAATTGATGATTACTTAATTTTAATCAGCTCAGTATATTTCAGGATGTTTAAATTATTTGTTCAACAAGTAAATTTATTGTGTTCATCTTGAATCTTTAAATTTTTAAGGGATTCAGTGCATTTCTTGTATTAAGAGTTTGAAATGTGTAAAAACATGATTTTTTTTTTTGGAAAATTTATTTATTTTTACGCCTTTTACGCTTAAATGTGACGGTCGTCCGTGATGCATTCATGGGCGTCCGTCCTATTGAATACGTACTGCCAAATTTTGATCGGACGTCTATGAATCACTCCAGACGTCCATATTTTTAATGCCTTACTGCCACTTTTTGACTGGATGTCCATGAACCACAATGGACGTCCAGAAATTCAATGGTCAATTCAAAATTTGAAACGATTCATCTGCAGTTATTCTAACTGCATGCATTAATAACGTGCATGTCACAACGGACGTCCGTCAATCCGAAACCCAACGCAAATTGTGCTTTTATTTAATGGTTGAAAATGATTTTCACAGATTTCAGAGGTTTTACGGACGTCCGTGCAATACATTACGAACGCCCGTGAACAATTTCTATAAAATCGAAATTTTTTCTTTCTCTTTCATTCTAGACAAATTTTTTCATCCGAAATTTCTAATTTTACTTGGATTTTACATGAAAATGTCTCTAAATCGAAAAAACTTCAAGAAATCTATGAGTTCCTCTTTTACCTCTACACCTTCTTTACAACGATTTCCTTCCCAAAGCCATGAAGATCATTTTCTCCATCTTTTTGCGAGTCAAAACCTCATCGTCGAACATGTGGTTCTCAAAAAATTTCTTACTGATCACGATCTTTTCGACATATTTGCTTCTCGTGGTTGGCTTTCTCTGCTTTCTATATCAAGTCCCGCTTACACTGATGTGGTTCGGTGTTTTTATGTAAATCTTTTAAAATCTAGAATCGTTGAAAATCGAATGAAGTGTTACGCCGTTTCTTACGTTTTTGGTAAGCAAATTAAATTTTCTCCATTAGTTATTTCTGAAATTCTGGGTATACCTTTAAATCTTGATAGGTATAGTTACCTTGTGGATGAAAGTCATGTTCATTCTTTGTTTCAACCATCCACGGTGTACAACTATGTTTGAAATGATCCAGGTCAACTAACTGGAACTGCATTGCATTACACTTCCCTGAAAAATAAATTTCAGTGGCTTCGTCATGTCCTTTTTGTCACTCTTACACTAAGAGCGGGAAATAAGGATCAAGTGCGTTGGGACATTATCTATCTTATATTTCTCTTAGACAAAAATCGTTCTTTATGCATTTCGACTATTATCTTTGAGATTATCGTTTGTCGTATGAAGGACAACTCTTCTAAAACATTCCTTCCTTTTCCCATCGTTATAAGTAAGTATGTAGAGTCTCAAATGACTCTTCCGCCTCATTTGGCTACTTCTTGGGTCATGACACCACTAGGTAAGCTTACAAAAATTGGGAAGAGAATTAGAATCGATTTGGATGACGTTGAATTCATCGATTAGAGTTCTGACGAAGAAGATGCAAATATCCCGGTTCAAGAAAATGTTGGCCATCAAGCTCCTGTACCTCCTTCAGTTCCTCCATTTCAAGTACCAGATGGTCATTACTATGACCACCATTTCGACAAGATGAATTCTGATATTCAACACTTGAATTCGGATATTCAAAACTTATCTGATAGGGTAGAGACTGGCTTTAATTTATATGGGGAGCAGACATCCTCTTTACAGATGACTGTGAATGGAGAGTTTGAAGCGATGATGCATCGCTTTAACAGCGTCTTCCCGCCACCAGGAACTCATTTTCCTCCTCCACAGTGACTTTTATTTTTTTGTTGTGGTATTTTTTGTTGGTGCATAAGCTGAAGATTGTTATATTTTGTGAAAATTTCTGTAAACGCATCATTAGTTAATGTTACTATCATTGTCTTTGCAATGTTTTAAATTTCAATGAATGTATAAATGGTTCTTTATGTCTCTACATTGAGATCTTCACTTGTGATTAAATTAATTTTTAGTTCTTGTTTCACCTTACCCTTTGTCACATTATGACAAAAAGGGGGAGATGGATTGTTCGACTTATACTATACTTGTGCTATTAATATTTTATGTTTCATTCAGCAGGTGAAGAGCAACAAGTGAAAGATCCAATCCAAAAATAGTGTTTAGGTTATTAATTTTTCACTTGGCAAATAGTTAGGGGAAGCAAATCGAGTTGTAACTTTTGCATATCCATACTAGATTGATGTATAGGACTTAGATGAGAAATGAAAATTTGTAATTATTTTTTTGTCCTTGTAAATTGATTTTTGTCATGATTGTGACAAAGGGGGAGATTGTAAGATATATTTTCATTATCATGACTTAAAAATCAGTAATGCTCCTTAGAAATATGGTATTGCCAAGTAAAATCTTATGACAAAATGTTTGTCATATTTGGACCCACGGACATCTGTATGGCACTCACGGACATCCGTGAGTTATTCACGGACTTTCTTATCCCGAAATCCTATAAATTCTAGCCAGTTTCGGACAGTTGGGAACTGATCCGAAAATCTTTCATTTTCAGTATTTTAGTCCTATATTATGTCTTTGAGATTACCTTGGTCTTGATTCCTTAAATCTTAATCTTAAAGATGTTGTATTTTTCTCGAATCTATGTTTGAGAGTGTGTGGCTCGTGTGAGACGAGTGGACTTTCGTTGGATGCGACGGTTGTTGGAATTCTTCACTATGGATCGGATGATGGTAAGAGGCTATCATTGTTGGTGAGATGAGTGATAGGACATATCATTCTAAAGCACTGTAAGGTTTATATTCATAGTGGATTACTTTATTGAATCTGAGATAGATCCCTTGGTTTTTACCTGTGATAGGTTTTTTCACGTTAAAAATTACTTGTGTTCAATTTATGGTTGTGTGGTGATTGTGTATAATTAGTGTTAATTAGTTTATTCTTAATAATTTTCAAATTTCAATAAATTCCTCTTCTTCTCTATTGGTCCATTGTTAAAATTTGACCCTGTTGAAATTTAGTCCCACATTGGATATTTATAGCTAGCCTTGTCTCTCCTCCTATAAGATCTTGGGTCCCTCCACTCGTAACCAATTGGTTTTGAGATGGAAGCCAAAATTTATCATGGTACCAGAGTCCAATTCAACTCTCTACGTGATTTGGCTTAGTTCAGCCAACACGTGCGGGGGCGTGCTGAAATTTAGTCACACATCGAATATTTATAGCCTTTCTCCTTAAGATATTGGGCCCCTCCATTTGCACCCAATTAGTTTTTAATAGTGTTCTTCCTGCAGAATTCCATGGGCCTAATTCAATTAGAGCATAGTAAAAATTTGATAGAGATGTCAGACTTTGAAAATGTTAGAATAGTCTCACATTGCCTGTGGCCTTGGAGGTCTTGGGCTATATATAATTTGAGCACTCCTCACCTTACAAGCCGATTTTGTGAGATTGAGTTAGGCCCATGGAAGTTTATACGGTACCAGAGCAGGTACCACAGAGATGTAGAGAGACACGTTCCATGTGAGAGGGCGAGAGCGATAGTCCCACATCACTTGGGTATTATAGCCTTGGGCTATATATAAGCCTGGGCAAACCTCACCTTACAAGCTGATTTTGTGAAGTTGAATTAGGCCTATAGAATTTTAGATGGTATCACAGGTACAACAGGCAATGTGAGACTATTCTAACACTTCCAAAGTCTGATATCTCTGCCAAACGAATTTCTTCTTTCCTTTCCTAGAACTTTAATCAGCCTAGTGACATTGCTTCATAAATAGCCAGAACTCCTTGCACAGTAAAATTTTGCATTAGATTAGACCCACAAAAAATAATTGTGTCATTTGCTTATTGTAAATATGTGATTTCCATATTTCCCCTCCCAACTTTAAATCCATGTAAATAGTTAAATTCTACATGTTTTTGCAGTAATTTCTTAAGAGTCTCACCCACTACATTTAAGACAAGGTGATCCTCTATCACTGACCACCTTGTCTTAAACCTCTCTGCTACTTCGGATGAAATCCTTAGAGCTGCCATTAATTAATCAGTACTGAAAAAATAGCAGAGATATATGGACTCTTTCATGATATATGCACTCTTTCATCAAGCCCTCCGAGTATCCCCAAACCCTTTTCTCCCTTACATTTAGTTAAGAAATTTTCAACTCATATGCTTTTTCCATATGGATCTTTCAAATTCCACCTACTCTATTATTTATGTGCTGCGAATGAATGACTTCATGTGCAGTGACCACTATATCTAACATCTGTCTAAAAGAATGATGGTGTAGTGAACCCGAGTGCATCAGTTGGCGGTTGGGTCAGGTACTAAGTCCTTATATATTTGAAGTGAAACGGCACTTTTGTTTCGTAAGCTAGCATTAGTTACACCAGCTGTGTACCTCCACAGGCAGGAGTATCAACAGTCCGGACTCGAGCTCGGCCCGACCCAACCCGTAATATGCCAAAAATGGGGTAATGTAAGTAAGCCCTATATATAAATGTGTTGGCCCAGTCCGGCCTGATTAGCAGGTCATGCCGAGTATGCGCTAGTTCCAAAAGTTCTATTACAAATTGGCCCATTTAAGCCCGACATGAATCGATCAAATGAGTTGTTTTATATAGAAAATAGCGGGCCGACCTGCGGTCTAGTCTGACCGGCCAGGGGCCAAGCATGAACTAAGGAAAGTAGGCCTGATTCGTAAATGGGCAGAGCCCGACTAGGACCAATTAACAATCAGGCTGAGTATCGACTAGCTCCAAAAGGGCCGATTATAATTGGTCCGTTTGAGGCCTGACTAGACCCTGGCTCAGTCCTGCCCATTGGGACCCCTATCCGCTAGAGATTACACTGGTCAATGATTCTGACCGAGCACAGATATTGATGGCCTCTAAATCTCAGAAAGTTCAAGATTTACCTGCAAGTTGTTACACAACATAATAAGTTGGTAGGGGCCCTCTACACAAAAGCGTTGTAAAAAGAGACCCCAACATAATAAGTTGTTAGGGGCCTTCTCTATCATGAGCCCATGTGAACCCACCCACACCACCTCCTCCTCCTTTATAAAAGAAGGCTCCGCCACTCTATCTCATTGTTCCATCTAGAAACCATGGCTAAGCTTTTCCTCTTCAATGTCCTCTGTGTCCTCCCAGCACTCGTTAGTGCCCGGCCCTTCGTAACGAACTTCATCGTCCAAGGCCGTGTCTACTGCGACACTTGCCGTGCCGGTTTCGAAACGAGTGCCACCACTTACATCCAAGGTAACGAACGAATTCATAGGTGCACATGATCGTCAATCTCGACCGTCCTTACGATACGTTATAATCTTAAAATGGCATTGATCATTGGTCTATTTTGGACCGTCTGATCGGTTAAGTTATTGACTGGACGGTCTGGATTGATGGGCATAAGCAAAATTCAAGTTTTGGCTTTTTTTCGAAACGTTTGGATATAAGAAAATCTTGACTTTTTTCATCAAGTGTGTGGTGTGAGTGAACTCAGTGAAGACCGCAATCTAAAGATCGATGATGTTGAAAATTGCATTGAAAAAATATTTTTGTCATAGATTCAAAGCAGTCAAGTGCTTTTAAAATGACTGGCTAAGGTTGTGTTTGGGTTAGCTCTTTCGGGACAAAAAGCGGCACTTCCTCTCTTATGCTTTAGCAGGGAACTTCTTTTATGTTCGGTAACACAGCTTCTCACCTCATTTGCTCTTATAGGGAGCTATTTTAAGTGATAAAATTGCTCTCTCCTTGCTCTCTGCTCGAGTAGATTTTATCTCCTCTGACAGACAACAGGGAAAGAGTTGTGTATGCTCTTATAAGAGCTAACCCAAATACAGCCTAAATGATTTTGGAGACTTAAGGGTTGTTCATTTTAAAAGCATTAGACTGCATTAAATCACACTGAGATGTTTTTTCAATGTAATCTTCAACTTACCAAATCTTTGTATCAAGCCCGTCACATCATATGGAGAAAAGTAAACAAATAAACATCGTTTTTAATGAGATAAGCTGGGATCGAACCTACGACCTCTCGATTGCAATATTGTCAACCTTCCAACTGAGCTACGGACTCAGCCCCCTAGAACAATACATGTGGATAGTCCACATTGTTGACCACATATTGAACTCATCGACAGTGTAGTTTCCTCATCGTGCACACACGATGCAAACTCATCGACTATTTGCTATCATACTGTGCAGGTGCACGAGTAAGAGTTGAATGCCGGGATAGATCAAGTGGGCAAATGACATATAGCGCCGAAGGCGTGACTGAGGCCAGCGGGACGTACAAGATCCCAGCTGCAGATGACAGAGAGTACGAGATTTGTGAGGTAGCACTTGTTAGCAGCCCCCAGGGCGGGTGCACATCGGCCGTGCCCGGCCGAGAGCGAACCCGTGTAGTTCTCGCGCGTAACAATGGTATTGTGTCGGACACCCGATATGCCAACAACTTGGGATTTCAGAAAGACACGCCCTCGCCTGAGTGCTCCCAACTGCTGAAGCAATATGAAGAGCTTGATGTCTAAGAGATTTGTAGAACTGATCGACTTAGATGTTTTTGCTTTTTATTGTCTAGGGCTGCTTGAGATCAGAGTGATATTTGATATGCTTACTTAGTACAGTGTATTTCTCATATGTGGCTTATCTCGTAGTCCCCAACTCCCCTGACCGTCATTTAAACTCCAAAATGTTCTTACACTATCAATGGTTTAAGATGTGGGTGATCAGTACGGTCAAATGTGATAGCTCATAGATTAACGTGCGAAAGACCCAAAGAGTTGGTACTATATAAAAAATGATAGATCATAGATTAACGTGCAAAAGGCCCAAAAATAGTGTTTTAGGTTAAACCATCCTACACATTAATATCACTCGTTGTTTTCAGTGTTGATGGCTGATATTAAAGTTCATCAATCAAATGATTCACATCTACTTATTGGCATGTTTCTTTGGGATGAGACATGTTCAATGATAGATTGTCACTTGGACAATATAGATTTTTCATAGATGTGCGCTACATGACATTATGACAAACCACACTTCAATAGTGATAGATAGAAAGTCTTTCACTTAGTATTAAAAAAAAAAAATTATTAGATAGAAAGTCTCATTTTAATTATTAAGATCATTTAAACAGTATTTTCTTTGGAGGCAAAAAGTAGCCCACTTAAAAGAGTAGGTTTAAATTGCACTTTTAAAGATAAACAAATTCAGCTCTTTCAGTATTAAGATCTAAGAGTATTTACAATCAAACACAGTCTCATACTAAAATACTATGCGCCAAAGCAGAGAGCTGCTCTTTATCTCCAAAGAGCAATCTCAAACACAGCCTAAATGTCAGTCAGGAGTCATCATCCCTATTAGATAGAGACCCACTCAGCAGTACAATTAAACAAATTAGATCCATGACTGCATGTTAATTTATTGCATAGGGGACACATTTTTTTATCAATGCAGTCCATCTAGCAGATCATTATTAACACATGTCTCAACCAAAAATAATACCTATCAAAGGATTGTAGCCATCGGATTGGTGTATTTTAAAGGGATTGGATCTTCTTCTTTTATGAATACCAGGGATTGGATCTTTGCCCCAGTGGTGAAGCCCTCAAGCATGTAGCATTGATGTGAGGGGTTTCATATCCCATGCTTATATATAAAAATAAAATAAAATAATAATTATTATTATTATTATTATTATTTACAATCACCTATAATAGTGCCTAAATCCGATAAGTTGGATTGACTTTCTTTATCACTGGGGTTGGAGAATTGGTAACAAATGAGTTTGGCTACCATTTTGTAACATGAATGGGATCATTTTTAACTCCACAGTGCAATAATGTCATTTTCAATAGGACCCGAAACAACTTTAATTGAAATCTACTTAGATGAGGGCTATGTTAGGAATTCGAGACACCGAACTGTCTAGCGTGATGAATATGGTACAAGAAGAAGAAGCAAAGCCAATTACACAGAACGCAAAGGAATTCACTCAATCTAGGGCTACATCCATGGAATATATGTACTATATTTCATAACGTTTACAACACACACACTATCTTCTATCTAGTGCACTCTCAATCAAAATCTCACACAATCTTTAACACCCAACACAAACAAGGAATTAATCATTCGATACAGAGAAGAGATTTGTTGGAATATAATAACGATTCTAATATAAGAACGGCTTCAATCGGATGCTTCAATCTCCAAGCTATTCTTCAATACCTTTGTTTTCTAAAAGTATTTACCAGCTTTCTTTCTCTAGAAAACTCACGTCATCACGTCATAAGGGAATAACCAACCCAAAATAACACAAGTATGAACTATATGACAAATAAGGGAATAACCAACCCATACACAACTCTTTCATTCTCCAAAAGAGTAAGAGCACTTACAAACAAACACAGTCTCATACTAAAGTGCTTTGTGCTAGAACAGAAAGCTACTCTTTGCCTCCAAAGAGCATTCCCAAATACAATCTAAAAATGAGTACTAAACTCGGAAAATCCAGAGAAAAATTTGGGAGAAATCATGGAGACTTAGGCTGTGTTTGGCGTTACTCCTTGGGAAAGTATAGAAAAGAGCAACTGCTGCACTTTGTTATTACAAAGAAATATGGGAAGAGAAAAGGATTGGAAGCTGATTGAAGGGAGGCTGCTCTTTGAAATAGGAAAAAACAGCCCTCTTTAAATCATGCTCTTTTAAGTAGGGATGTTTTTTATGTTTCAAACCCCATTTTTCTACCTCCAATCCTCCTCTCTCTCCCTATACATATTTGCAACAGCTGCTCTTTTCTACTCTTCCAAAGAGCAATGCCAAACAAAACCTTATTGAATTTCGTTTACTCCCTTATATCATCATAAATATTCATTCAATTTGTACAAAACCTTACTAATCTATCATCCATTATTGCATATTACAAAATAAACGATAAACTTTTCAAAAGGAAATTTAATAAATTCAGCAATGTACACAGGTTTTGAATCAGAATCTTGTTAATACAAGAGCTAAATATGCATGCAATTTAAGGATTTTGCAACAGTTTTCAATAAAATCAAGAAGAATATAATTCCAGGTTATATGAGGATTGGAGGGCTTGCCTTAAATAGGAGATTGTTTGCGGGGGCTGGGGTGCTTTGCCACTTAAACACCTACCAAATTCATATATATGGAGATGTGCTGCAGTCCTGCAGACGCTTTAATGGCAATAGAGTTTGCAGAGAAGTCGATGCCTGGAGTCTGAAGAGAGAGAGAGAGAGAGAGAGAGAGAGAGAGAGAGATGTTGGAGCTTGGAGAGAGGAAAGGCCCAAGAGGGTTTGGAGAGACTAGAGAGAGAGAGGCGTTGGGTGGAGATGGGGCCATTTATATATATATATATATATATAGAGAGAGAGAGAGAGAGAATCTCATCAAGATTACCATATCCACACCATATATTAAGAAAAAAGAACAATCTAGGTCTCTCAAATCAATCATAGAAGAAGAAGAATAAAAAGTAGAGAAGAAGAGGGAGATCTTACCGATGCGACGTCAGTGGCCGGTGGGAGTGGGCGGTGGTGGTAGCCTCGCAGGAGAGGGCTTCGGCCGATGTCACAGGCGTCGGGTTCAGGTGGGTGAACTATGAGAGTCGAGAGAACAAAGAAATTGAGACTTAAGAGAGGAACCGCCTGAGGGTTTAGCCATTTATGGTTGGGTTTTAGAGAGAAAAGAGGGTTTTAGGTTGGGTTTTAGAGAGAGAAAAGAGGATTTTAGGCTGCGTTTCAGAGAGAAAAGAGGGTTTGAGGTTGGGCTTTAGAGAGAGAAAAGAGGGTTTTAGGTTGGGTTTGAGAGAGAGAGAGAGGGCGCCTTTTACGTTTTTGGTTTAGGGAGGGCGACCGGCTAAGCATCTTAAAAGGGTAATTTTAAAACAACATAAAAAATTGTTTAGTTTTTGGGTTTGAGTGCGGGCGCTCGCCTGCACTCGGCTGTATGTGGTTCCGCCACTGATAGTGATACAATTCAATCTTTCAGGTCAATTGTAGTTATATTTTCAGATATTTAAGAATTTTTTGAAGTTTCGAGTCTGGCCTGGCCTTTGCATTTCCCTGGCCCTAGCCTTAGGCGGGCCTTCATATGGTCAACCCTAGCCCTAGTAAACCTTAAAAGTTTTTTTTGAAATTTCTTTTTTTAGTATTGATCTAAAACGTCCACTTGTGTTTCACCTGACACCTAAACAGTGTTTTGGGTACCACGTGGAGCTCCATGTGTTTCTTGGAAGACGGTCACCGTCCTCCATTAGAGGACCTAACCGGCTCCCTATATATATATATATATATATATATATATATATATATATATATATATAGAGAGAGAGAGAGAGAGAGAATATATTAAGCAAAAAGAACAATCTAGGGCTCTCAAATCAATAATAGAAGACGAAGAATAAAAAGAGAAGAAGAATAAAAAGTAAAGAAGAAGAGGGAGATCTTACCGATGCGACGTCGGTGGCCGGTGGGAGTGGGTAGCGGTGGTAGCTTCGCAGGGGAGGGCTTCGAGTCTCGCCCTAGATATTTAAGAATTTTTTGAAGTTTTGAGTCTGGCCTGGCCTTTGCATTTCCCTTGCCCTAGCCCTAGGCAGGTCTTCATATGGTCAGCCCTAGCCCTAGTAGGCCTTAACATGGTTGGCCCTAGCCCTAACTCTAGTGGGGTAGGACCGGGCTTTGGACTTTTGATTATTACTATTTTTATTTTATTTTTTTGTTCTTATGCTATAAAAAATATATATGATACTTATTATTGAATAATTTTAAATATAAATTATAATATAAAATACAAAAGACGAATAGCTCTATTTTTTTAAATTATCGAATTACACAGAGTGACACGTGGATAAAGTTGTTCAAATGTTTAGTGACGGTAATCCGTTTTCGTGAAAGTTTATGCCAGAGTTGAATGTCTTTTCTTTCGCGTTACAAGGCCTTTCTCTTACTAACCAATGAATAGGGCACCCTTCCTCTATCTAAAATGTTAGGAATTCTACCCACACTACGAACTCCCTATCGCGATGAATGCAGAAAAATAAGAAGATCCAGGCAAAAATTAATCACATGCACAACACAAAGATTTTCGTAGTTCACCCAATCGAGGGCTACGTCCACGAGAGTATATGCACTATTTTTCTGAATGTTTACAACACACACACTCTCTTCTCTCTAGTGCAAACTCAATCAAGATTTAGCACGATCTTCAACAACAAATCCGTCGTTAAACCAAGGACACAGTCCTTCAAATAACAGAGAAGAGATCTGCCGGAATATAATCACGATTCCGATACAAGAACGACTTCAATCGGATCTTCAATCCCCAAGCTATTCTTCAATACTTTTTTCTCTCAAAGTATTCTCACAGATTTTTCACCATGAAACTTTTTCCAAGCTCTCTTTTGGAAACGTATCTCCCAAATCTCCTTAGAGTAGCAAGTATTCAAAACACTTCCAAAATAGTCTCCTAATAACTTAGGAAACCTTGGCTAAAGTGAGATTCCCGAAAATAGCTAATTATATAAACTTTCGGATCTATATCAGCCCATCAGTCAATCGATTGACGATGGTGGTTGGGATTATACCTTATTCAACAATCTCCACCAAGGTATCATCCCCAACCCCGTCATCGCCCCAACGGGCATCAACAACTTCGACAAGTGTTAATCAAGTTTAGGCAATGCCTAAACTTATTATGCGTAATCGACTTGGTCAACATGTCCGTTGCATTCTCTTTCGTATCGATCTTCTCAATCGATATTTCCCCATCTTCTATCATATCTCTGATAAAATGATACCGGACATCTATATACTTTGTTCTAGCATGAAAGACCTGGTTCTTTGCTAGGTGAATGGCACTCTGACTGTCACAGAAGATATTGGTGCTCTCATCAACCTCACCAAATTCACTGACCAAACCTTTAAGCCATGAGGCTTCCTTAGCCGCGTCTATAGCCGCTATGTGCTCGACCTCTGTAGTTGATAACGCAACTATCCCTTGAATCATAGACTTCCAACTGATTGCTCCACTTGCCAAGACGAACACATACCCCGTGGTAGACCTTCTTCTATCAAGATCACCAGCATAGTCGGAATCGACATACCCGTAGAGATCCAACTTGCTTGTATCTCCACCTTCAAACATCAAACCATGTTCAGCTGTACCTTTAAGATATCTCAATATCCATTTCACTGCAAGCCAATGTTCCTTACCCGGATTCGACATATACTTGCAAACCACACTCAAGGCCTGTGCTAAATCTGGACGTGTACTAACCATGGCATACATCAAGCTCCCAACGGCATTTGCATACGGAATATTTTTCATATATTCACTTTCTTCATGTGTAGACGAACTCATCTTCTTTGTAAGTTTAAAATGCTCTGCAAGAGGAGTTGATACAGGCTTGGCATCACGCATATTATATTTCTCAAGGAGCTTTTGGATAAAGGTCCTTTGAGTTAGCCAAAGCCCCTTCTTCTTACGATCCCTCGTGATTTCCATACTTAGGATCTTATTTTCGGAACCAAGATCCTTCATCTCAAACTTCTGGCTCAATGATTGTTTCAGCTTGTTGATTTCAACCTTGCTTCTTGCTGCTATCAACATAACATCTACAAAGAGAATTAGGAAGATTCTTTCCCCTTTACCATACTCTTTCCAGTAGACACAACAATCATATTGTCCCCTGTGATACCCTATGCCAAGCATATATGAATCAAACTTTCTGTACTATTGCCTGGGTGCCTGCTTGAGACCATACAATGATTTCTTTAATCTGCAAACGAGTGATTCTGACCCTGCTGCTTCAAATCCTTCTGATTGTCTCATATAAATTTCTTCCTGAAGATCTCCATGGAGAAAAGTTGTTTTCGCATCCATCTGTTCTAGTTCGAGATCTTTCTGAGCAACTACTGCCAACAACGTGTGAATCGATGTGTGTTTCGCAATCGGAGAGAATATCTAATTATAATCGATACCCTCTTTCTGAGAAAATCCCTTTGCAACTAGCATTGCCTTAAACTTTGGAGTTTCACTCTTATCACCTTCTTTCTTTCGAAAGACCCATTTACAACCAATGGCTTTCTTCCCTCTAGGAAGTTTCATGAGATCCTAAGTCTCATTCTTCAAAAGTGACTGCCATTCTTCTTCCATAGCTAACTGCCACTTTTCTGCATCTGTATCCACCTAAGCTTCTGAAACTGTGCTTGATTCCCCATTCTCTGTGATAAGTACAAGTGTTAAAGGAACCATGTCCTTAAACTTTTCAAGACGTTTCTTCACCCTCTCTGATCTTCTCAAGGTAGTTTGAACCGATACCTGAGACTGCAAGTCTTGAGAAATTGTGCCATCATGCTCTATCTCAGAGTCTTCATTATCTTTCTCATCTTGCTCATGCCTCTCAACATCAACTTGTTCCTGAGGTTCACTAGATGATTGAGGTTTGTCTTCCGCCTTTTTCATCGAAAACTCATCTTCGTTGAAAATAACATATCTTTCAACTATCACTTTGTGAGATTGTGTATCCCACAAACGATATCCTTTGACTCCTTCACCATAGACAATCAAGACACACTTTTTAGATTTTGGATCCAACTTGGATCTTTCACTTCCCTGAAGTAATGCATAAGCCGCACATCCAAACACCCTCAAGTGAGAGTAGCTCCCGTGTCTTCCATACCAAACCTCATCTGCAGTTTTCGAGTTCAGTGCCGCTAAAGGCGACCAGTTGACCAAGTAACATGCCGTGTTCACTGCCTCTGCCCAGAACCCATGACTCAAGCCGGAATGGTTCAACATACATCGCGCTTTTTCTAATAGTGTTCTGTTCTTCCTCTCTGCTACACCATTTTGCTGAGAATTTTCAGGAACTGTTAAATGCCTAACAATCCCTTGATTTTCATAGTAAGCCTTGAACTCTGATGACAAATATTCCCCACCATTATCTGATCTGAGAATCTTCACCTTTCTTCCTGTCTGCTTTTCAACCATACTCTGCCACTGCTTAAATTTCTGAAACACATCTGATTTATTTTTAATTGGATACACCCAAACTTTCCTGGAGTATTCATCTATAAATGACACAAAATAGTTGGCTCCACCTACTGAAGTGACTTTAGTTGGTCCTGTTCGGTTTTAAAGTGTACCCTTGCAAGTGCACAAGTTCGATTGTAGCACGACGAAATTAAGGGTGTCGAACCCACAGGGAAGCGCAAAATTAGATTAATTTTAAAGAGATTTCAAAGACCCAAAGAAATACCAAGGGTGAAAGATTTCATTGTCAAGATTTACCACTACACAATGCAATAATCAAAAGAACTAAATCAAGCTATGCACGGATGAACTATGATTAAGAAATTAACAATGATGAAATGATCAAGGAGTTTGCTAACCCTAGATTTATAACTTTTCTATAATCAACCACACAATTTCATGTTAAATCATTATACCATCATTTAACTACAAGAAAAATGAATCGATGAAAATGCAATTATTGATTCGGCATACCCTATCCGAACACTATGACGCATCCAAACACGGCATGCATCATGTGAAAGGCATAGCGTATCTCAAATTCGAAATCACAATCATAAGAATCAATCGCACGGCATCCTATATCGATCTATAAGATTGATCTAGGTGGAATAATTCGTTTATTGTCGTCGATCACACGGTCGACGGCTATAAACGAGTATTCGATGATAACACAATGAAGCACACACTAAAAGCCGTACGATTCAATAATTCTAACAAGAAATTGTAAGCTTAAAAGTAAGTTAGTTACTCATCTAGGGGTCGCTTCCTCCTTGAACGAGGGGTTTAGCCGCTCATCCTTGATCCACACGCACAATGTAAATCGAAGGCCATCACAAAAATTGCTTTTTTATTTATCAATCGCTTGATCTTTTTGGAGAAGATCACAACCTTACACAACTTTTATCTAAATACAAAACTAAAAATATCCAAGACGAAATTGCTAAGGTCCTAAGAAAATCTACCGAGCAAAAGACACCCTGAACCCTAAACATCCTGTTGTTTAAATAGGGCCCCGGGCTAAAATTATTCCATATCCGAATCAATAGATTGAATTTTGAAATCAATCGATTGAATTTTGAATTCAATCAATTGAATTCAAAATTCGAATTTTGGTGGCTCATTTGTATTCCCAAAATCAATCTATTGAATTTAAGGAATTCAATCGATTGATTTTCGAAAATCAATCTATTGAATTCCAAATTCAATCTATTGATTTTTGGAAATCAATCTATTGATTTTGGAAATCAATCGATTGATTTTTGGGCAACTTTTTAAACTCAATCGATTGAGTTTCAAATCTCAATCAATTGAAATGGGCATGTGACATATTTAACTCTCGAAACTGTGGCTAGACCAATCAGTCTTTTTCAGGGATTTGAAGCTACTGGCTCCATGGTCCAAAGTTCATATAGTCCCTTAATTTTATTCACTTAAGCTCTTTCAACATCCCACGGTCCGTAACACCTGAAACCACTAAAACTATACAGCAGTCGTTAGAATGCCTTCATCGGATAGCTAAATGTTAGTATTTAGGGTGCGAAATATAGTCATATTTCGACACAGATCACACCCCCAAACCTACACTTTGCTAGTCCTTGAGCAAAGAGAATGATAAATATGTCAAGGCAAATTAAACTAACATCCTAAAAATATTAAATGCCACTTTCGTAGGGAGCACGATTGCATTTAGCATATGCAATAACCCTTTAAATCTCTAGGTGATCCCTAGGGGAGGAGTTGTGTCTCCTGAAGGTTTTCAGTGAAGATACCTACAAACTTAAAAAAAAACAGTTTTTAAAATCATCGATAGAAGAGTTTTCAAAAATCGGTTTATATAATATATATACCTTTAAAATAAAAAACCAATAATTATTTCAGCATGCAAAAGTTCATTCTCAAATACCAATGGCATGATAATTCCACTGTTATTTATTCCAATTAACCCAATGCTCTGATTTTTAGACCAATTTTTTTATTTATGCCTAGAATGTCATGTGCACATGTGCCAATGCTTAAATTATTTCATTGCTGGATTAATCCAAATCGGGAATCATCGGATCCAAAGTTTCGACTCAATCCTCACCTTAGGTATACACTTAAAACAAAATCGCTCCGATAAATGATTTACTTTTTGCACACATGTGAGAGAGTTACAATACAAACAAAAAGGTCTCACATGATATAAGAAAGACGATGCATCAAAGAATTAAAAGAAATCTCATGGTGAAAGATATTTGTATCTTAAGCACGCTATACCAACCACCATAGTCATTGCATCATCACTCTCCACAAGGCATTTACCAACCGAGATCAGATCACGAAGGTCTTTTCTATGGTTGTAATGGGGCTCGGGTGAAGGTTATGAAAGAAAGGGAAAATTGGATTCAAATTTCTCTGAGAAACTAGAAAAAGAAATACTATTTAATTTTCTAACTTTCCACTCTTTCTTTCTCGGATTTTTCAGAATTTCTCTTTCTTTTCAACCTTTTTTTCTTCTTTTCATTTCTTTTTTTATTTTTTTATATTTTTTTTTATACACATATTTTTCTGCCATAAGCTCCTTGCAAGTATTATCGTCATGACTCTCCACTTTCTCTCTTGTTCTTGTCCCTTTTTCCTAATTTCTCAGAGATTGAAAGGTAAAGTTTTGTATTCTTTTTTTTTTTCAAACTAGTGTGGGGTATGGTTAATATAGCTTCACAAGGAATATTTATGACAAAAATTTTCAATCAAGGCTCAAAATGGGGTGCAACAAGGAAAATCAATATAAGGTGGGGCATTTTAGGCAGAAACGAGCCAATGATGGCCTTTGATCATATCCTTTCACGATGGTAATGATGCCTATTTGTCTTGAGTTTAAATGCAATGAGTTTTAGCGCAATGATATAAAGCATGCGAAATAAACAAACCGAGATAAAATGTATGAGATTTCAACAATTAAGCACAAATTTCAAAGATACTCCGAATTTATTTTAGCACTTATCAAGAATGAGGACAAAGTTCTAAATCTCACGAGTTTAGTCTTTCTTAGGATCCTAGAATTCCAAATTTGGACTAATCTTTTGATTTCCAGATTCAAGCATGGCGAAGTGCAAAAAAATTTCTAGGCATAAAATTCAAATTAATCTTTAAATGTTCACAATGGAATTAATTATCCTAAACAACAACAGTTTTATCATGGCATAAATATTTGAAAATTAAAATTTTATATGCATCAGTGATTAAAGTTTGAAAACTACGCTAAAAATAAACAACGATGATTTTTTTATTATTATTTTTTTTTTTTTAGTATTGAAGGTGCATATAAAATGTGGTCAAACATATACTGCTAAAGTTAAAAATCATGAACCACGCATTTGAGCACACCACCCTCAAACCTGATGTTTCCAATGTCCTCATTGGATTGTTGCAGGACCCGCAAACCTGTTTTAAATTTAATGCAATCAACTCCCGACGGCGATCGTCCTGCCGGAATCCATTCCATCTTCTGATAAAATAATCGGATGATGCGAGTTGATACATCGATGGGAGGCGGTGCTAATAACATTTCAAGACGAACCGCTTCAATGTATGCAATGGAATGTGCAGCTTTAGGGATGCGGTGGAACTCCGTGAGATCGAAAAAAAATTCGATCAAAATTTCACGATCAACATTTTCTTCAGTTGGTACATCTTTTGGAACATTGACTGGGCGTGGAGGGCGCTGGTACACGAGTCTTGCCTGATCAGCCATTCACTGGCTTAGATGGAGAGAACAAGAACGGTGAAAGCTTTTGGAAAGCTGCACAGAAGGAGTCTCCGAAATCCCTTAAAAAGATAATTTCGGAGTCGGGTTGCTACAAAAAAATGAATTCGATCGGTTGAACATGAAAGTTCAATCGATTGAAGTAATTGTGGCACAAAGAGAGAGACCCATGCATAAATGTGTCACCATTTTCTAATGTGAAGGAGTTAATTGATAAGACCAAAAAGCATTTGTTTAATCCAATTTTCAATCAATTGAACAATATGTGAGGTCATTCATTCCTTCACTCGTTTAATGCATGGCTATTTCCAAGGAGTCTCATGCCTATTTTCAATCGATTGAAATAAGCTTTGCACTTATTCAAATGCCCAATCTGGTCAATTGATTAAAAAAAATAGTTTCCAATTAATGAAAAAGAAAATTGCATTGATTTCTCCCGCAGCACATTAATGCATTTGACATGGGTTTTGACTAATTGCCCTTTATCTCAACCGATTGAATTCTTAAGAAGAGAATTCAATCGATTGAAACCAAAAAGGAAAATGAAGTGGATGATTTGAAAAGTCATGTGATATGACTTTGAATTAACCTGTGGTAGCAAGAGTACTTTGCGATCCTCTCAATCGATTGAATTTTATTTTCATTCAATCAATTGAGCAGAATTTCACCATTAAGAAAAAAAAATATCCAACAGAATTTCACAATTATGCTAAAAATATCCCGAGTCAATCAATTGACTCAGATCTTTTAACACAACAATCAAGGACCATACAACTATTTGGGTTGCCTCTACTGAGTTTACCGGTTTGACTCGACATGACCGATTCTTCATCACATTGGCGGCTCAATGAGATCTGTTTCTTCAGCCATCATTTGAAACTTCGACTCCAACAGCGGTTTAAGCCATTGACCATTTACTTTCAGAATTCGATTATCTTTGATGTCTCTAATCTCGACAGCACCAAATTCAGATGTGGAAATGACCTGAAAAGGTCCCTCCCATCTTGATCGTAATTTTCCCGGATGAAATTTTAACTTTGAATTGAACAGCCAAACTTTTTGCCCCGGATGAAATTCCTTTCTGGAGATTAACTCATCGTGAAGCCTTTTGGATCTTTCCTTGTAAAGTCTAGCATTCTCATATGCATCATAACGTAACTCATCGAGTTCATTTAGTTGCAGACGACGGTTTGATCCAGCAGATTGCATGTCAAAATTAAACCATTTGATTGCCCAAAAGGCTTTGTGTTCAATTTCAACTGGAAGGTGACACGCCTTCCCAAACACAAGCCGAAATGGAGACATTCCAATTGGTGTCTTGAATGCCGTCCTGTATGCCCAAAGAGCATCCGATAGGCGAAGAGACCAATCCTTTCTATCTGTTCTGACAGTCTTTTCTAAAATCCGCTTGATTTCACGATTCGACACCTCAACTTGACCACTAGTTTGCGGATGGTAAGGTGTTGCCACTTTGTGAGTGACTCCATATTTCTTCATTAAAGTTGAAAACTGGCGATTGCAAAAGTGTGAACCACCATCACTGATGATAGCTCGGGGTATTCTGAATCGGTTGAACACGTTCTCCTTAAGAAACTTTACCACCACCACCTTGTGGTCATTCGATCGAGTGGCTATAGCTTCCACCCATTTTGAGACATAATCTACAGCCACCAAAATATAGAGAAACCCACATGATGGGGGAAATGGTCCCATAAAGTTGATTCCCCAAACGTCAAAAATTTCGACAACTAAAATCGGGTTCAACGGCATCATGTCTCGTTTAGAAATATTTCCCAATTTTTGACATTTTACACATCCCTTGCAATAATCCATTGCATCGCGAAAGATAGTGGGCCAGTAGAATCCACTTTGTAAAATTTTGAATGCGGTCTTTCGTCCCCCAAAGTGACCTCCACAAGCTCCATTATGACAGAAATTCATCACGCTTGATTGTTCTTCTTTGGGCACACATCGTCGGATTATCTTATCAGAGCAGAATTTAAACTAGTGTGGTTCATCCCAGAAGTAGTGTTTCACTTGGGAGAAGAACAAATTTTTATCATTTTTACCCCACTGCAATGGGATTTGACCCGTAACCAGGTAATTGACAATGTTTGCATACCAAGGAGTTCCATTTAGAGCCACACGGATAACCATCAATTGCTCATCGGGAAAGGTATCTCGAATAGGTTCTGCAAAAGATGTTGCTTCAGGAAGTATACGAGACAAGTGGTTTGCAACCACATTTTCAACTCCCTTTTTGTCTCGTATCTCAAAATTGAATTCTTGTAGCAATAGAATCCATCTGATCAGTCTTGGCTTTGTATCCTTCTTTGCCAATAAGTACTTAAGTGAGGAATGATCAGAAAAAACTACGATCTTGGACCCGAGCAAGTATGACCGAAACTTGTCCAACGCATAAACTACAACCAATAATTCTTTCTCTGTGGTGGTGTAGTTTATTTGTGCGTCGATCAGTATTTTACTTGCATAGTAAATTACATGAGGTAATTTATCTACTCTTTGGCCTAAAATCGCTCCAATTGCATAATCTGATGCGTCGCACATTAGTTCAAAGGGAAGCGAGTAATCCGGAGGTTGAATTATGGGAGCATTGGATAACAGTTCTCTTACTTTCAAAAATGCCTTCATACAATCATCATCAAAGATGAAAGGAACATCCTTCCCAAGCAAGGTACATAATGGTTTAGCCACCTTGCTAAAATCTTTGATAAATCTTCTGTAAAATCCCGCATGTCCCAAAAATTATCGGATTTGTCGAACACTCCTTGGTGGTGGCAAATTAGCAATTAAGTCGACTTTTGCCTTGTCGACTTCAATTCCTTTCTTGGAAACGATATGCCCTAACACAATTCCCTGTTGAACCATAAAATGACTCTTTTCCCAGCTTAAAACAAGATTAGATTCTACACAACGTTGTAATACCTGTGTCAAATGGTTCAGACACATTTCAAAGGTCCTCCCAAAAACCGAGAAGTCGTCCATAAATACTTCGATAAATTTGTCAACCATATCCGAGAATATTGCTAACATACAACGTTGAAAAGTGGTCGGCGCATTACAAAGTCCGAAAGGCATCCTTCGATATGCAAAGGTTCCATAAGGGCAAGTAAACGTTGTCTTTTCTTGGTCTGATGGAAATACAGGCACTTGATTGTATCCCAAGTAACCATCAAGAAAACAATAATATTCTTGTCTTGCCAACTTTTCTAGAATCTGATCAATAAATGGCAGGGGAAAATGGTCCTTTCTCGTGGCAGTGTTCAGTTTCCGATAATCGATACATACACGCCATCCAGTGGTCTCACGTGTAGGCACCAATTCCCCCTCGGTGGTCTCCTTCACTGTTATTCCCGATTTCTTTGGAACAATCTGAATTGGACTTACCCATTCACTATCTGAAATTGCATAAATGATTCCTGCATCAAGTAATTTGATAATCTCTTTCAAAACAACTTCTTTCATGTTGGGATTCAGCCGTCTTTGTGCCTCTCTTGACGGTGTGCTACCTTCTTCAAGGTGGATCTTGTGCATACACACCGACGGATCTATCCCTTTTAGATTGGCTAATGTCCATCCGATTGCTCTTTTGTAGTCCTTAAGTACTCCAATCAGTTTTCCTTCTTGCTTTTCTGACAAAGTTGCAGAGATTATCACCGGAAGTGTTTCAGATAGTCCCAGGAAAACATACTTAAGTGAATCAGGTAACTGTTTCAACTCAAGATTTGGTGGTTGCTCAATTGAAGGCATCAATTTGGGTTTTTCCACCACGGGTAATGGTTCAATCCGTGCCTTCCATGGCTTCTTCTCCTGAGACATTGAGATGGTGTTCATTTCCTCGAAATTTTGCTCAACACTTCCTCCCTCATCATAGATTACCAGCAAGGCGGTTTCAAATTCCTCCTTAGTGAGCATCGAGGGAAGCGCTTCTTCAACCACTTCATCAACCTGATCAATATAAAAGCAATCAACCTCTTCTTCGTTGGAAAAATGGTTCATAGCATTGAACACATTCAATCTCACTTTCATATTTTCAAAGGAGACATCCATCACTCCTGTACGACAGTTAATACAGGCATTTGCAGTAGCAAGGAAGGGACGTCCAAGGATAATGGGGATTTGGTTTTCTGATTTGACTCGTTGTTCCATATCCAAAATAATAAAATCCACAGGAAAGACAAATTTATCGATTCCTACCAAGACGTCCTCGATAATACCCCTAGGTCGTCTTTCAGACCTATCTGCTAATTGAAGTGTTACCGCAGTCGGTTGCAATTCACCCAAGCCTAATTTTTCGTACACCGAGAATGGGATCAAGTTCACACTTGCTCCCAGATCTAAGAGTGCTCTTTCAATTGTTTGTCCACCAATAACACATGCAACAGTTGGGACCTGTGGTCCTTAAGCTTTGGTGGCGCATTCAACTTCAGGATGGAACTGACTTGATTAGTCAGGAACACTTTCTTGGACACATGTGTACGTGTCTTCCTCTTTCGGGTGCATAAGTCCTTGAAGAACTTGGCGTACGCAGGAACTTGGTTAATGGCATCGAGCAAAGGAAGATTAATCTTTACTTGCTTAAACATTTCGAGAATATCGTCTATTTTTGAAGGACCCTTCCCCAATCTGGATGGAGGTGTAAGGCACTCAGGGAATGGTGCCTTAGGTGTATGGGGATTTATTTCCATTGCTGGATCCACTTCAAGTTCCTGTCGAACATTTTTGGTATTTTCGTTCTTCTTCTCTTTCTCTGGTTCTTCTTCCTTTCCAGCTTTTTTTTCTATTTCTTAAGCTTTAGATGGAATTTCAACTTGGTTGTCGACCACTCGACCACTTCTCAAAACCGTTACAGCCTTCAGCTGATGGCTGGTTGATGGCCCTTCACTAGATGGTGTGTGGCCTCGCGGGTTGTTGATAGGTTGGCTAGGAAGCCTTCCCTCTTCTCTTTGACTCATTTGGTTAGCCAATTGACCGATCTGATCTTGCATTTTAATGCGCTTGCATAGTTTGTTGTTGAGCTTGCAGAGTTTGCATCAATTTTTCTTCAAAATCAGAATTCCTTGAACTTGAAGCATTGGTTTGGTTGAAATTCTGATGTGGACGATGCTCAGAATTTGGGTGCTGATAATTCAAATTTTGTTGGAAATTCGAATTTCGTTGGAAGTTAGAATTCTGGTGTGGATGAAGACCTTGTTGTCCACTTGATGTATTTGCTTTATAATGCTGGTTTCCTTGTCCAGTTTGACTTGATCCTCCCCACCCTAGGTTAGGATGGTTTTTCCACTCAGGATTGTAGGTGTTTGAATAAGGATTCCTATCTTGCCGTTGATATGACTGAGTCACATTAACTTGCTCCTGGGGATTTGATTCTTCAGGAAAAATCATCAGAGTGGTTGGACACTCGTTAGATGTGTGACCTTGATTCTTACAAACTACGCAAACAGTAGGGGCATTGAGGGTTTTAGCTTGCTGAGTTGCGGCAAGCAACATATTCATTTGTTTTGACAACATATCCACTTTTGTTGACAACTCAGAGGTATTGTTGTTAACGTCAAACAGCCCCTCTTTTGTCAACACATGAGACTTTGTTGACAAATCAAGGTTAACACGCCCCAAAGTTTCGCTTTGCATTGAGGTTTGACTCAACCTTTCGAATAGAGTCCAAATTTCATCATGCTCTTTTATGGAATAGGATCCTCCACACGATGCATTGACCATACGTCTTTCTTCTGGGATCAGTCCATTGTAAAAACTCTGAACTTGTTGCCATCTTGGAATATGATGATTAGGGCAGCTTCTAAGCAATTCCTTAAAACGCTCCCAACATTCGTGAAATGTTTCAGCAGGTTGCTGAGCATAAA
Source organism: Chloranthus sessilifolius (assembly GCA_021018995.1). Classification (NCBI taxonomy): domain Eukaryota; kingdom Viridiplantae; phylum Streptophyta; class Magnoliopsida; order Chloranthales; family Chloranthaceae; genus Chloranthus; species Chloranthus sessilifolius. Next base: position 114,780,555 of record CM037594.1, on the reverse strand, counting down.
CCAGAATTTTCTAACGTAACTCGTTGGTTTTACTCATGGGAAAATATTTCTTTAAGAATTCACGTTGCAACTCAGTCCAACTCGTGATGGATCTTGGTTCTAACGAATTAAACCACGATCTCGCCTTATCTCGCAAAGAGAAAGGAAAAAGTCGCAATTTAGCTATTTCGTCAGTCACATTATGAACTCTAAACATTTTGCATACCTCAACGAATTCGGTCAGATGAGCATACGGATTCTCATTACTCAATCCGTTAAAGATGGGCAACATTTATATCATTGCCGATTTGAATTCAAAGTGATTCCCTGGAATGGGAGCATGAATGATACTATCTTGATCCTCGTAAGGACCAGGATCATAGTATTGTTCCAACGTTCGGGGGCCTTCTGGTGGTTCATGATGGTTTTCACCATTATTGTTGTTGTGCACATTCCTTTCTCCTTCTCTTTGTCTTTGATCGGCCATAGCTTCGGAGTCATTACGCTGGATCTGATTGCTCTTTCGATTTGTTTTACAAGCTCGCTCAATTTCTCGATCCAACGGTTGAAGAGTTGGGCGATGAGATCGGGTAAAGCTCATACACCAATGAACCAAAACAAAATAGACTCAAAATGCAACAGTTCAAAATTAATCGATTGATTTTTTTTTGACAATCAATCGATTGAAACAGAGTGGGAAAAAATCAAATAATTCAATAGATTGAATTCCTAAAATCAATAGATTGATTTTATCAATTCAATAGATTGAATTTCCAAATTCAATAGATTGAATTTATAAATTCAATCGATTGAACTCCCAAAATCAATAGATTGAATTCTGGAAATCAATGGATTGAATATATCAATTCAATCGATTGAGACAAAAGTACTCAATCGATTGAACTTATAAGTTCAATTAATTGATAGGACATTCAAATGCAAAAATCTGACTGACAAGCACAGTCAATCGATTGAAATTGAGAAGTCAATCGATTGACTAACAAACAGTGATGTATTTTATATTTCCACTAGAAATTTTACAATCAACTCGGAACAGAAAAAGCTAGGTTTTTTTTTTTTAACTATTTAAAAAAAAAAAAAAAAAAAATTTTAATAAAAAAAAAATGAAACAGGGAAATGTGCACAGTTGAAAATCGATCGATTGATTTTTACAAATCAATCGATTGATTACCAACAAAGAATTTAATGAGATGCAATCTCCGCTTCTCAGTCAATTGATTGAATATGAAAAATCAATCGGTTGACTGGCAACTACAGAATAAAAATCTCCTAAAAAAAAAAAAAAAATTTCGTCGCAATCCCCGACAGCGGCGCCAAAAACTTGTTCAGTTTTAAAGTGTACCCTTGCAAGTGCACAAGTTCGATTGTAGCACGGCGAAATTAAGGGTGTCGAACCCACAGGGAAGCGCAAAATTAGATTAATTTTAAAGAGATTTCAAAGACCCAAGGAAGTACCAAGGGTGAGAGATTTCATTGTCAAGATTTACCACTACACAATGCAATAATCAAAAGAACTAAATCAAGTTATGCACGGATGAACTATGATTAAGAAATTAACAATGATGAAATGATCAAGGAGTTTGCTAACCCTAGATTTATAACTTTTCTACAATCAACCACACAATTTCATGTTAAATCATTATACCATCATTTAACTACAAGAAAAATGAATCGATGAAAATACAATTATTGATTCGGCATACCCTATCCGAACACTATGACGCATCCAAACACGGCATGCATCATGCAAAAGGCATAGCGTATCTCAAATTCGAAATCACAACCGTAAGAATCAACCGCACGGCATCCTATATCAATCTACAAGATCGATCTAGGTGGAATAATTCGTTTATTGTCGTCGATCACACGGTCGACGGCTATAAACGAGTATTCGATGATAACACAATGAAGCACACACTAAAATCCGTACGATTCAATAATTCTAATAAGAAATTGTAAGCTTAAAAGTAAGTTAGTTACTCATCTAGGGGTCACTTCCTCCTTGAACGAGGGGTTTAGCCGCTCATCCTTGATCCACACGCACAATGTAAATCGAAGGCCATCACAAAAATTGCTCTTTTATTTATCAACCGCTTGATCTTTTTGGAGAAGATCACAACCTTACACAGCTTTTATCTAAATACAAAACTAAAAATATCCAAGACGAAATTGCTAAGGTCCTAAGAAAATCTACCGAGCAAAAGACACCCTGAACCCTAAACATCCTGTTGTTTAAATAGGGCCCCGGGCTAAAATTATTCCATATCCGAATCAATAGATTGAATTTTGAAATCAATTGATTGAATTTTGAATTCAATCGATTGAATTCAAAATTCGAATTTTGGTGGCTCATTTGCATTCCCAAAATCAATCTATTGAATTTAAGGAATTCAATCGATTGATTTTCGAAAATCAATCTATTGAATTCCAAATTCAATCTATTGATTTTTGGAAATCAATCTATTGATTTTGGAAATCAATTTATTGATTTTTGGGCAACTTTTTAAACTCAATCGATTGAGTTTCAAATCTCAATCGATTGAAATGGGCATGTGACATATTTAACTCTCGAAACTGTGGCTAGACCAATCAGTCTTTTTCACGGATTTCAGTGCTTCCGCTGGCTCCATGGTCCAAAGTTCATATAGTCCCTTAATTTTATTCACTTAAGCTCTTTCAACATCCCACGGTCCATAACACCTGAAACCACTAAAACTATACAGCAGCCGTTAGAATGCCTTCATCGGATAGCTAAATGTTAGTATTTAGGGTGCGAAATATAGTCATATTTCGACACAGATCAGGTCCCCATACATCTGAATGTATGTAATCAATCAGCCCTTTCGAAGTGTGTTTTCCAGTAGAGAAACTGACTTTCTTCTGCTTCCCAAAGATACAATCTTCACAAAAATTCAGTTCACAAGTTTGAATTTCAGAAATCGCCTTGTTCTTTATGAGCTCTATCAGCCCACGTTCACTCATGTGACCAAGCCTTTTATGTCACAAATATGAGAGGTCCTTGGAATCTTTTGTAGCTGCAACACCATTGTCGCTTATTGTGTTGCCTACTAAAGTATACAGATTTCTCATCTTTTCACCTTTCATCAAGGTCATAGCACCACGTATAACCTTTAATTTACCGGATTCTAGAATGACTCGACATCCTATCTCATCCAATGCCCCCAACGAGATCATATTTTTCTTCAGATCAGGCACATGCCTAACCTAAGTAAGAGTGCAAACACAGCTATCAAACATCTTGATTCTGATCGAACCGATACCCACTGCTTCACATACACTATCATTCCCCATCAAAATCGTCCCACCATTGGCTACCTTATACTGGTCAAACCAATCCCTGTACGGACACATGTGATACGATGCCCCTGAATCTAGGATCCATCTATCATCAAACTGACTGGAGCTTAACAATGCACAGAATAGGTCTTCACTGGAATCTGACTTAGCAACACTAGCCTGTTGCGAAGTCCCTTCATCACCCTTATTATTATTCAATTTCTGCTTACAATATTTGCGAATATGTCCAGATTGCTTACAGAAGTAACAAATAATATCCTTTCTGTCACCCCTAGATTTAGACCTATTGTTTCCTCTCATTGATTTATTATCTCCTCTGGATTTGTCTCTTTTGCGATTATGATTTCGGCCCCTTTCGCTTAAGAGACTAATCCCTTCGGAGTTAGATTCGGGATGTTTTCTCAATTCGTCGGAAAGAAGTGCAGCAGTCACTTCTTCGACGGCAATAGTGTCTTTACCATAAATTAATGTGGTAACAAGGTGCTCATAAGATGGTGGCAATGAGGTGAGCAAGAGAAGTGCGAGATCTTCTTCTTCAAGTTTCACCTAAATGCTTAATAGTTCACTAACTATTTTATTAAATGAATTCAAATGGTCATGAATACGCGTACCAGCCTTCATACGAAGGGTGTAGAGTTGCTTCTTCATGAAGAGTCGGTTGGACAACGACTTTGTCATGTAGAGAGATTCCATCTTCTTCCACAGATCCACGGTCGTCTTCTCGTGAAGAACGTTGTACAAGACTTTATCGGACAAGCACAATCGGATAGTGCTTACGGCCCTCTTATCAATAGAGTTCCACTCTTCATTAGACATCTTTGCCTTCTTCCCCATCTCTTTTTCAAGTAGAGCATCATCAATGCCTTGTTGGACATGGAGATCTGTGACCTTGACTTGTCACAAAGTGAAGTTATTCTTCCTAGAAAACTTCTCCACCTCAAATCGTGCATTCGAGATCTTGTAGCGTAAACCTCGCTCTGATTCCAATTGTTAGGAATTCTACCCACACTACGAACTCCCTATCGCGATGATTGCGAAAAAATAAGAAGATTCAGGAAAAAATTAATCACACGCATAACACAAAGATTTACGTGGTTCACCTAATCGAGGGCTATGTCCACGGGAGTATATGCACTATTTTTCTGAATGTTTACAACATACACACTCTCTTCTCTCTAGTGCAAACTCAATCAAGATCTAGCACGATCTTCAATAATAAATCCGTCGTTAAACTAAGGACGCAGCCCTTCAAATAACAAAGAAGAGATCTGCCGGAATATAATCATGATTACGACACAAGAACGGCTTCAATCGGATCTTCAATCCCCAAGCTATTCTCCAATACTTTTTTCTCTCAAAGTATTCTCACAGATTTTTCACCATGAAACTTTTTCCAAGCTCTCTTTTGGAAACATATCTCCCAAATCTCCTTAGAGTTGCAAGTATTCAAAACACTTCCAAAATAGTCTCCTAATAACTTAGGAAACCTTGGTTAAAGTGAGATTCCCGAAAATAGCCAATTATATAAACTTTCGGATCTATATCAGCCCATCAGTCAATCGATTGACATCCCAACCTCAATCGATTGACTTTTCAACGTCAATCGATTGACTTTTCAACGTCAATCGATTGACGACGGTGGTTGGGATTATACTTTATTTAACATAAAATCTGTAAAAGGGCTTTGTTTCTATCTATCTAAAATGGAAAAGGCTATGCATCTCTCTCTCTCTCTCGTTTGTCTGCAAGAGAAGAAGCAAAAGAAGAATATTTGGGAGCCATGTGTTTAGGTGTCACGGGGACTTGCACATAATCAATCTAAGAACATCAAAAAAATAAAAATAAAAATATTTTAATCACTGTTGACCACATGATTAATGGTTGTTAAATCTACCATGAATTGAAAATTCTAGCCGCAGTTAATTTTTGCATTACTAGATCATCGTCATATATATAATTTTTTTTTTCGTCAAACCCATTAGGGACAAGTGAACCTTAGGAGTGTTGGATACCAAATGGGATTTGGGTACCACATGATCGCTGAAAATAATATTGTCACGGCTCAATCTCTATGATGTCGTCCTAGGAACCCTTACTTTAGATTACTGATTTTGTGTCCAGAGCCTTACCCAATCAATATCATTCACTCCCCTTAAGATATATTTTAGATGGTATTAAAATCACGATCACTTTTGGGGATGCATGCCCCTTGGAATCGACATCTAACCGTCTGATAGTTAGACCATGATCTCAATATCTATTGTGTGGAGTCTGATTAGAGGGACAAGGTCATGTTGAGTTCTTACTTTTTCATATTTACAAATCGGTGCATTCCCTTAACTAAAATAGATTAAATGCGAAATCCATTTTAGTTATAGTTAGAGATCGGCTGTATTTGTATGCGGAATTTCCAATTAAAATGGATATAATTGGGACGAAAAACAATCTCTATCCTCCTATTCAAGGCAGTCAATAGCTCTCACAATGGCAAATCCTAATTCCCCTTACTCAATATTTGATTAACAATATCAATACCAATCGCAGATTCGCCTAGAAAACCGATGAATCCTAATAAGTTCAAATTCCTAGCAATTCCTGAAATTGCTAGGAAAGATCAAAACAAGGCCTTATTGTCCTCCTAGTTAGGTGATATGGTGCACATTTTATAATCCAAGATGTGTAAGTGGTATAACATGGTGTGAGCATCATTTTGCACAAAAATAAGGCCATGGGGAGTCAAATAACTATAAAAATAATATAAAAAAACTGCATCAATAAGGTCTCAGGTTCGAGCTCAGCTTACTAACAGAAAAGCAAATTAAAATAAAATAAAATAAATTCATGTGCTCCAATTTGGAGTGTCTTCTACTTGAAAGAATGGGTAAAATAATCATTAAAAGGTACAAAATTTGACCTTTTAAGTGGAGAAATTATTTTGACAATTGGCTAATACAACTTCAAGTCTAAGGGCTCCTTCGAGAGCCAAAACTCTCCAAGAATCTGAGTACTTACTCAGATTATCATCAGATTTTGAGCAAAATCTGATGATTTCCTGTGTTCGCGAGTTAATGTGAGCCCCACAGAATATTGCATACTTTCCGAGCGAAAGCGACATTCGTGCGTCGGAGTTTTTGGGTCGGAAATTACTCAAAATCTGAGTAGGTTACAGTATAGTAGCATGGGGATGTACATACAACCAAATCCTGCATAAGAGCCGAGGCAAATTTATTTTCGATCAAAAAAAAAAAGTTACAAAAAGAGGCTGGAGAAGATGACGGTGGGAGTTTCTCTCACCTTACCATCACCAGTATGCCTTTTTGGCTCATCAGACGGCAGATGCATGTTGTTTAATATATTTAATTAAACCTCTATTCTTTCTTCTTTAAATGTTATTTGACTATTAATTATATGGTTACTCTTGTTGTATGTGATAACGCGTCATGCTTAGAAGGGAATGGCCTCACTTACATCTCAGGGTCTAAATAAGTTTGCAACCAATGTGGGACTAATGAATCCCATTAGGTGGGAACAAGATCACAACCCCGAGGCCTCTAGCCCTATATGTAGCCTCTCCTCTCCCCTATTTTATTACTGAGCTACCAACGGTTCTAATAGCATTTGTGACCACCTAATCCGACTCGATATGATATTGTCTGATTTTTTCAAATTAGGATCCCTGATGTTAAAATGCGTCATGCCTGGAAGGGGATTACCTCACTTATAACTTAGAGTCTGGACAAATTTGCAACCAATGTGGGACTCAAACATCTCATTAGGTGGAAATAAACCTAATGGGATGCTTTAGTCCCACATTAGTTGCAAATTTGTCCAAACCCTAGGCTATCAATGAGGCATTTGCATTTTAAAATCAGAAAGCCTAATATGACAGAATCGGGCAATATCATATCGTGTCGGGTTGGATCGTTACATTATATTGTATCTATTCATCAAGGGAAGGTGAGTTTGTATGTCTTGTTGGTCCCAACAAGATTGAGCGATCTAGATCGATGAACTCGGTCAAGAAAATAGCATGATTCATTTAGATTGCTTTTTCATTTTGAAAAGAAATCCTAACTTTACCCCCAATGAATGCTATCGATTTTGCAATTAAGCTCATTGCTTAAGGTTGGTTTTGGCAATGTTTCTACTTTGGAGTGCACCCGCACACAGTCTGATCCCCATCATAGCAGGTTTTACTTGCTATGCCAAAGCGGGACTTTTAAAGTCATCCTAAAGCACCCCGTAGCCATGGTATCAAAAATCGGACAATACCGACACATATCGGTGATACGTATCAATCCCCCAACTCGGTATCGATAATGGCCGATAAGTGCCCGTATCAGGTATCGGCCGATACATATCGGTTTGAGCCCGATAAATGCATTATTTTTTTTAAAGTTAACGAGTTGTATCGGTTTCGGCCGAGTCATATCGGTCCTCCATGGATCGATACCGGATACCAATACTGAGTTTGACACCTTGCCCGTAGCTCCTTATTTAGCTCATCGCTCCCTCGCCACCTATTTACAACCAAACCCTAGTTGCACCAAGGATGTAGAGACCGGTATATATTGGCGTATCATCCGGGCCCAAGCCGATGAGAATTTGATATATCGAATATGTATCGGCCAAACTAGCCGATATTAAAGTAATTTTTTTTAATTATTACAAAAAGGGAGTCATTACTTGGACTCGGAAAGTTGGCCCTTGCACCGAATATAAAGAAAGACTTGGTATTTTAGGGACATGTGACATATGAAATCACAATTTGGGCCATCTGATGTGAAGTTCGTGATCTATAGATCTTTAGTGCATAAGATAATACTACAAAAAATAATTAAAACTATTAGCGGCCCCAAAAACTGCCGCTATTAACAAAAAAACTTATTTCAATAACGACAGGACTAGTAGTGGCAATTATTTTGTTAATAACGAGAGTTTTTGGTGTCACTAATAGTCTTATTTTTTGTAGTGATTGGAGCAAAACACGATATTTATCATATGATCTATTGTAGTCAAATGTTGAATCAGATAATAGTCTTTGACTATAATTCATCACAGATGAAGTTTATATTTTGCGATAATCTTTTGCCATCAATATCTTTAAACCATGGCCTTCAAATCAAACAATTTAGATGGTGTTTTCACATAGCAGGTGTGGCTAAACTTGTTAGTCTTTCTTTCAAGGGATTTTTGCATTTAATCCCCTGTGTTATTACGAAATTATACTACCCCCCATATTATTCATATTTATACTCCACCTCTTTGACTGCAGTTTAATTAACATATGACCCCTTCCATTGAGTTGACCAACTTTGACTGTTAGGGAATGCAAGATGGACGTTAAGAGAATGACACAAAGACCTTCTTGCCCCTATGTGTCAAGGCGAAAATTGCTGGCTCCTCTCTCTCTCTCTCTCTCTCAAATAGCCTCACTTAGGGCAAGTTTGTTTCATTGTAATATGGATCGTGTAAAATGGAGAATGCATGTAATTTTTTGATGACTGGATTACATGCATTATTCACTTTGCATGTAATATTTTGGTGTAAAATGGTTGTTCTTTTGGGTGTAAAATTTCCTTGTAAAATTCACTTTTTGATGTTTTTTTAACATTACACCCAAAATAACAACTTGTATAATATAGTTAAATTCATGTGCAAAATCGACATTCCCCATTCATCGTTGCTAGACATTGGTGTCGGGTCCATTTTGGTACATGGTGAAACTCATGTTAAAAATGATGAACCTATATAACAGCTTTAATGGGCATTAGCCATTCTGGTGCTGTCAAGGCTGACAACAACACCAATATTGCAACTGGGCATCAGAAATGCACCCTAGCATTAAAGGGCATTAGCCATTTTGTGTCCTATTGTGGATTGAGATTTGAGTTGTTTTTTTTAAAGAGGCTCATTGATTGTGGACATCAACTGTCTACAATATTACATCAACTGATTGTGTATAATCTAAGCATCTCTATCAGTTGATTGTGGACACCAACTATCTTAAATCGCAGTGATTCAAAAAATCCGACCATTCTCTGCTTGTGTATAAAAGAACCCCAAAGCCAAAAGCTGATGTGATTTATGCACTTTTATATGTGCTTGTGTATAAAGAAAAATTTGTATATAACAACAAATTGTAGGTGGTGTAGTATCAGCTGATCATTTACACCAACTGTTGTAAATGGCTCTGATTCAAAAAATCTGAGCCATTTTTAAGATTATCTGCATAAAAGAAGAACCCAATTCTATTATAAACAGCTACAATGCTGAGATCTTCCCAATTGGAATCTGACATTGTCCCAATTGTAAATGGCTATGACTCAATTATCATGTTCACATCAACTGTTTTAAATAGCTCTGATATCATCCAAATTTCTGTATAACAACAAACTAAGATGGTCAAAAGCACTGGTTGCTTGTTGACATCAACTGTTTTAAATGGCTTTGATTCAAAAAAAATTGTGTATAACAACAATACAATGTGTATAATAGCAAAAATCTTGTGTTACGCAATCTGTTATACACAATCAACTACAAAATGACTCTGATTCTAAATGGCCCTGATTCTAATTATGGTCTAGTGCTTAGCTGATTATTGACATCAGTTGTTCTAAATGGCTCTAATTCTAAAAATCTGATGTATGCAAAATGGTATTTTTTAAATTAAAAAAAGGCTTGCTCCCATAATTATAAAAACGAAAAAAAAACATGGAGTCATTCTGATGCTACAAATCTGGGGTCCCCCCAAAATTGTTGTTATTTTGTGTATAACAGCAATACAATCATTTATACACAATCAAGTTGTGTTTTAAATGGCTTTGAGGACCTTGAATTTCTAATATCATCCAATATGAGGCCCCCCAAAATTGCGAAAAATGTGTATAACAGCAATACAAGATGGTCTAGTGCTCAACTGATTATTGACTGACGCTGTTCTAAATGGCTCTAATTCTAAAAATCTGATGTATGCAAAATGATATTAAAAAAAATAAAATAGGCTTGCTCCCATAATTATAAAAACGAAAAAAATCAGAGAGCCATTCTGATGCTATAAATCTGAGGGCCCCTTAAATTGTTATTATTTTGTGTATAACAGCAATACAAGATGTGAATTTTACCTACAATCTGTTAAATGGCTCTATTAGACACAATTTGTTTTACACAATCAAGTTGTTTTAAATGGCTTTTATTCAAGAAATTCTGATATCATCCAATATGACCACCACCCCCCCCCCCCCCCCCCCAAAAAAAATTAAAAAAAAAACAGTTTACTCCCATAATTATAAAAACGAAAAAACTCAGAGCGCCATTCTGATGCTACAAGTCTGAGGCCCCCCAAAATTGCAAAAATCTTAGTCCTCATAACAACAATACAAGATGTGATTTCTGCTCAGTTGATTATTGACATCGGTTGTTCTAAATGGCTGTGATTCTAAAAATCTGAGCAATTCTTACAAAATTATAAAAAAACTAAAAAATGGAGATCCTATTCCCATGCAAAAATATTTATCCTTGTATCTTGAAGCAGACTGGGATACCAAAAAACTAAAAAATATATTCAAAAGTGCTACCAAATTCGTAGTATGACAACAACTTATTGCAAAAAAAATCATGTATGTACCTTGAAGCAAACTATTTTATGTTCTTGGCTTCAGCTGGTTCTAAACAAAAAGAAGAAGAAGAAATAAGCAAAATATTATAAACCCCCAGATCACAGAAATTCCAAAGAAAAGGAGTTACCTCCTAATGTAAAAGGTTTGTAAGTAGGGTTTGTACCTTATGCGAAGGTGCTCTGCTCAATGACGCCTCTATCGTTGACAATCAGCAACTGCAAGTCTGCAACATCCATATATCGCCAACGAACTCCACAAAGCCATTGAGAGGGTTTAAAGGCTACAACGAAAGGTGGCTCGCAATATAATAAATAGAGTCGTTGCCTTGCTTCGTCAGAAATTACAGGTAATAAAGAGAAATTACGAAGCCCTCGTCTCGTAAGCCCAAGAAATTACAGGCAATGCGCATAGTGGATTACACCGGTGGAATGCGTTGAAACGAACGAGAAAACGGCATAAAACTTTCGACCGTTACCCCTATTTTTGCCACATTACGCGTGATTTCTCTATAATACTTCGAAATGAACGTACCCTTATTCTACGCACACTTGCTATGTTCATCATCTGCGCTACCATAAAAAACTCTTATGGTAGCACCACTTGTTGTGCTCATCATCTACGATTACTCTCTGAGGATCCCATGTTCGGCACCAACACATTATCAGATCAAAATCAATATCTCCCACCATCCATAACCAACAACAGCCACAACAGCAACAACCAAAAAAACCCTTCAACACCCCTTCGAATTTCAACTCCTCCATGGCAGTAACAGTCTGAGTTCTCCTCACTGCTCTCTTCTTCATGGGCTTCTTCTCCGTCTACATTCACCGGTTCTCAGATGAGAGCGCCGTCAAGATCACTAGCTACCGGCGACTTCAGAGAAGACTGTTGTCGCCTGAGGCAAGATACTCTGGTGGCATGGACTCCACGACGATCAAAGCGTTGTCGATGTTCGGTTAGCAAGGCAATGCAAAGGAGCCATTCGATTGCGCGGTGTGCTTGAGCGAATGTCGGTCTACACAACTGGTTTGTTTGGATCCGGTGAAGGGTGAGGACATTTGCCTGGTTGTGGCTGAGGAGAGAGATGAAGGGTTAGATGAATCGTCGGATCGGTCAACTGAGAATTCTGGGTAGATGGAGATAGTGAGTAAGGCGAGTGATGGAAGAGAACCCAAGGAGGAAGGTTTCGAGAAAGGCACTAGAAGGGATGGGGCGGAGGTTGTCGATCGAGAATGGACGATCTCTGTCCACCAACCCTAAACTCCTTCCCTCTTCATCAACCCCATCACCATTACCACCATCTCTACCCTACTATCATCACCACCATCTCTTTTCCCACTCAGATCAGAATCATCAATAGGCATCTTAAACCTGCAAACTGGGCAAGACCCATGAATCCCCAACCACTTCTCAATGCAATTTGAATGGTACCTATGCTTACATGCATCTCCCTAGTTTTTCTCCCAATCTCCAAACCCTCCATGCAAATCGCAAGCTCTTCACCACCATGCACCACCTCAATCTTCGACATCGCATCAATCGAAGCCTTCGAGGCCGACAAAACCCTTTTTTCTCCACACTCTTCACTACCATGCACCACCTCGATCTTCGACATCGCATCAATTGAAGTCTTCGAGGCCAGTGGAATCCCCTTTTTCTCCGAATCTAATTCCAAAAGCCCGCACCAACGAGAGCGGTGTCGGTGGGTGAGAAGAAGATGAACGAAATCTCGGAGAGGATCTCGTACCGGACATCTGATGTGGCGATTGCGTTGCCGAAGAGATGGTAGCCGTGGGATTTCAAGGCGGCGATCGCGTTGTCGAGATCTTGATTGGGGATTCTGGCGTTACAGCTTGGGAGGTGCGGTAAGAGGAGGAGGAGGTTAAGAAGAGAGAGATTGTGATGGGTGAGGCCTTCTTCCTACTTTAATGGAGTTCTTAAGTTGCTAGAATCTAGATTGCAGATGATGTGAGTTGGTGAACAGGGAAGGGTAAAAAATAAATAAATGTGACTCAAAGCCAGTGAAGGGTAATAGTGGTATTTTCTACCGCTTCAACCCCGTCAAGTGAAAAGCCGTAACGGCAGAACCCTTTTTTTAACGATCTGTCAACGGAAATGGTCATATGTTCACTAAATTTTAGTTAATAGGGTGAAGAATAAATATGAATAATATGGGTAGAGTATAATTTCGTAATAACACAGGGGGCTAAAGATAAAAAACCCTTCTTTTAAATTTGAGGCAAGGACCAACTTTTAGAGTGCAAGTAACGGCTACCTAAAAATATTTAAAAGGGGCCATTACTTGCACTCACTTTTTAAGTAATTGCATCGAAGTGAAAAAAAGACTTTGTATTTTTAGGGACTAATGACATGTGGAAACGCAATCTGGGCCATCTGATTTAAAGTTAATGATCTATTGATTCTTAGTGGATAACATTGGCATGAAATATAATATTCATCATGTGATTAAATATAGTCAAAGGCTATTATCTGAGTCAACGGTTGACAATAATAGATCATATGATAAATATTGTATTTTGCTCCAATCTTATCCATTAAGGATCTATACATCATGAATTTTAAATCAAACGACCTAGATTGCATTTTCACATGTCACATGTCCCTAAAATACAGAGGCTTTCTTTAACCTCGATGCAATCACTTAAAAATTGTGTGCAAGTAATGGTTCCCAAATATAAAATGCTTAATTTCTTTTACCAAAAGGACATTTTTGACATTTTTGTCATATTTATATAGATGATATATAGGCTGATATAACCCTATAAGGTCTAATATTTGACATATTTGACTTGATAGCATGCCCGATGGATATGCCGGATATGGCCGATATTTGAAATCATGGTGCCAAACACAACTATCACACACCACTAGGCTGTGTTACGACCTACACTGGAGACTTTCTCTTGTCATATGTACCTTTTCCCACGTGAAAAGTCACAAGCACATGAAAAAACAGCTATGTATTTATAACTTATAATTTGTAAATGAAGTCTACATCTGACCCCACGAGGCACCTAACACAACTAAAAACCACGGTTGCAGAATTGCCCGACATTTACAATTCGAGGACGCAACCTGTGTATGGACTGCACATGGGCCCTGTGTGTGCAGTCTCAATTTGGGGCCTTATAAGCTATAGTTCACCCATAATGAGTGATAATATTACATTTTTAATATTTTCCTAAAAAATAATATGATAACATTATATTTTTTTTTTGGAGGGTGCCATTTGGCATAGACAGTTGAAATGTAGTACATGTATAAAGTTGCACACAAAGAGGATTTGTTTTTGGTGCAATACATTCGGAGGAAACCCGCGCGCTTGGCGGGAGCAAGCGTGGAGATTAGAACCCACAACTTATTGCTTTCACAAGGGAAGAAGATGCCAATTGAGCTATCTCTCGACCGTTTTTGAAAACTAGTATTAGGTTGTGACAGAAAGGAATTGAACCGAAATCAAAATTTTCGATTTTTGGTTCAATTCAATCTAACCCGAAACTAAACTGAAATGATTTGGTTGCGATTTTGGTTAACTATTTTCTCAAATGATTGAAACAAAAAGCAAACCTAAATCGGAAAACATAAAAATAAATAAAAAATAAAAAAGGATTATACCCCCCTAAGATATGTTGACATTGAAAGAAACTCCTCCAATTATAGCTATTGATGTTGCAACTCTTGCTTTTGTGTTTCCTTTACATAAAACCACCCCTATCTAACCCATCGTTACCCATCGTTTGGGTTAAAAGTTTAACCTATGGTTTACTTTATCAAGAAACCGAAAATACCCCTCTGGTCTAGACCCTCTTCGAAGACGAAAACCCTCTGCCAACCATGTTGCAAGACGAAATTGAAGCTCATCCAAGACCAAATCGAAGCTCCAAAGGTAAAACCAAAGCTCTTCAAATACCAAATCGAAGATCTGAAGCTCTTCTCTTAGGTTTTTGAAGCCAAAATCGAAGATTTGAAGCTGAAGCTCTTCTTCAGATCTTGTTGGGTTATTTTCGTATGATTTTTTGCATTTTGTTAGGCTATTTTTGTATGGGTTTATGCATTTTGTATGACTTTTAAGGTTGTTTTTTTTTCTTTCTTGCATTTGTTGGATTATTTAGCTGGCGTGATGGATATGAAAGAGGAATATTTTATGGATTTGGGGGTTGGATTTTCTAATGGATTTAGATGTTCTAATGAATTTTTTATGAAATTTCTGATTGATTTTTTAGGCACGTTTAAACACCAAATGGTGTTTAATCGATTTCACACTACTAAAGTATGGTTTCCTCACTCCAATTTATGATCAATCTAAATATTTATCATCGCAAAAATGTTTTAGACAAAGAATCATGTCCAGAAGTGAATGTGAACCATGTGATTGGCGAATTTAAATATCAGTCATTAAAAATTGTACACTTATGATCATAAAATAATTCTAATCGAAATCTCGTTTTAACTTTTGATGATGGTCCCACTTCTAGCCTATTACACGTTTCATGCCGGTTCAGGTAACTAAGGTCTCGATCGTAGAGCGTGTGCACCGATTGATGGAGGATGTTGGCATAAAACTTCATCCATACATTTTCTTGTTTATGTATACAATTCACACCTTATCAAATCCCCGTAGGCCTATCATATGATTCGTATCTTGTCAATGATTGGCCTCCCTTGTTGGTATATTTAATTTCCAACTGTCCAAATTGCCACATGTCCACATCAAATTGACAGAGGGCGTTGATTTCGAGGAGGTTGGTGGTTTAAGTGGCTTATAGTTTTCAACTTTCAAAATACAACACCTAACTCTAGGAGTTAGGTGGTGTTTGCAAATCTGAAAGGCAGCTTCCATGCATGGAGGAGAGTTTGACTTTGACCAACGTTCAAATTCTCGATGTTCCGATATGCATTGACTAGCGTCAAAACTTATATGTATCGGATCAGATACGGGTTGAGAACTTATATGAATCGGGTCAGATACGGGTTGATTATTGGATAGGGTTGGCATGGCCGGGCTTAGCAAGGCTAGGTAAATCCAAGCCCAGCCCAACAAATTTGAACTTAGTCCAAGTTTGGCCCAAGTCCGTGACAGGCTTATGACCCTAAGCCTAAGCCCAGTCGGTCTTAAACTATCAAAGCTCGAGTGAGGCCCTACCCTTATGGAGCTTCATATTCAAAATGATGCTCGGGACTATACCTTCGTGTGTAGAGAAATCTCTACACCCACTTTCAGTTGGGCATCAAGTAACATATATCATGAGCATCAGGTGGCTTGGCAAACCCAATCTATGGGCTTTATGTCAAGCCCAAACCCTACTTAAATTGGGCTTAGCCTAACGGGCTGGGCTGGACCAACTAATGCAAACAATGATTCCCATAAAAAGTTTGTCAATCCCTGTGATGAAACATATGGATCCTAAAAATTTCGTTTAAATTCAAGTCATATTTTAAATCCACCTAAAAATTGTGTTTGGGTCAATCTCAAATAGGGCATTAGTCAGGTCCAATCGGGTTGAACGGGATGCCGAGTTCAACCACATCCACAACCCTTGGAAATAGGAGAATCTAGACTACACATCATTTTATAAAAAATAAAAATTATGAAAGTCAAGATTCTCTCATATTCAATGGCTGGAGATTGGTTGAACTCAAAATTTCGTCCAACCTAACCATTGCCATCTCAAATAAGACATTAAATGAGATGCCTTGATAGATTTGGGTTGGAGTCCTCAAATTTTAATTTTTAATTTTTTTAGTTATTTTATTTATTTATTATTATTATCATATTAAGGTGAGATTGAACCTGGGACTTCAAACCTCAAATACTATCAATTAGGGTCACTCTATTTGAAGCCGAACATCTAATCTCTGCAGCCTAGGGTTTCTAATATTAAAATTATTGATTACTTTGAATAAAATGATGGAGATCATTTTTCGTCTCAATTTTTCATATAATAGATCTTAAGGTTTTGGCCTGCCTATCAGATAGTCAGATGTTGATTTCACGTCCTTCGAATAATATGCCATGCCAAGATTAGTGTCAGTAACCAATTACCAATTAGTTATGCTTTTTAGTGGACTTATGGGCTTCTCACGATTTGAAGGGTTGCTTCATAAATCATAATACATAGGGGGTGTGCATATTTAAGCCTCTAAACAATGAAACAATCTTTCAAGTACTAATCACATCTGACTCATGACTTAGTAAAAATTAGGCTGAAAAATGATCTCTAAATTATAAGGGTACTGATATTTGCAGTCAAAGATTCGGTCTTTGCAATTAAATCTTTTGCGTTTGAAAATTATTAACTGCTTTGAATTAAATGATAGAGATCATTTTTTAGCCCAATCTTTCACAAATATGATTTGTAGACAATGGCTCAACAGCTCACCTATTAGACTGTTAGATGTTGGTTTTACTAGATCATGGTATAAAAAATCGGTCGATACTGATACGTATCAGGTTCTCTACAAATTGATATGTATCGGTATCTCAACTCGGTATTGGTATTGGCCGATACAGGCCCATATCGGCCGATACCTCTATTTTCTTTCTTTTTGTAAAAAAAAAAAAAAAAGGCTAATACGTATCGGTATCAGCTGATATGTATCGGCTGAGTCGTACCAGTCCTCAATGGACCGATGCCTGAGTCCGATAATGATTTTGACACCTTACACGGGACACACATAACAAAAATGGCCTGAAAACCCCTTCTCATTGCATGCCCTAAAGACAATTCATGTCCATCAATATCTGACCATCTGTTTGGTGAGCCACAATCTAAAGATCAATTCCATAGAAGATTAGGCCGAAGAACGATCTTCAGTCAATCTGTTTAACGGTTTTCACATGTGAAAAGCTTGATTGCGAAGACCGAATCTTCGATTGCAAATACCGGTACCCAAATTATAAATAGAAGATTTGTGCAGTGTCATTTAGTAGAGTCGGGTCCATTTTGACAGCTATTTAAAATGGATAAATGGACATCACTAGGTTCATAAGATTGGGAAGCTAGGAGCCTAGAAGAGCATTTTCCTCATCCATCCTACTAAGAGAGGACTTCCACATATGCCAGGATCCTCCAAAACAAGTGCAAGTCATATTTTGCTAATATTTAAAGGCTAACAGGCCATCGATGAATTTGACACAAGCTCTTAGAAAAGAATTGTTGCTTGCTTTAAATTAGATGAGGAAGATCATTGTTTTCATCCCAATCTTCTACATAATAAATCTTGAGATTATGAATCTATCTTCGTAATGATCAGATGTTCATTCAATGTGCCACACATCTCAAAATATGAATGTAATCCGGACATATCTTCAAATATGGATGTGTGCTACGTAGAATTAATATTTGATTGTCTGATGATATTTATGTGATCTCAAGATCTTTTATATGGATGATTGGAAGAAAAACGAGCTTATTCAAAGTAGTCAACCGATTTTTACTTTCCTTATAGTGAGATTTGTGTTACTTAAGATGGTATGTTTCAAATATTTTGCTGGCATCGAAGCTCGGCAAGGAATGGAAAAAATATTTGTGCTTTTAATGAGAATGAAAAGAGAGGGGTGTTACTGCCACACCTTTTTTGCTATTGCCACACCACTTAAATAAAAAAAAAAATTTATTAATTGCTTTGGATCAAATGACAAAGATCATTTTTCATTCCAATCTTCCATAAAATTAGATCTTGAGATCATAGGCTTACCATCATAAAGTGAGATGTTGATTCCATGTGACACACATCCCAAAAAATTAATGTGATCACAAATTCACAATATATTATCAAACTATTGATCATGTCCACCTTTTGGGCCATGTGCTCCCTGAAATGAACATCTAACAGGTAGGCCCATGATCTAAAGATATGTTCTATCCAAGTAGTTCTCGTAGTCTCATCTAAAGTAATAGATTGTTTGTTTATTTGTTTAAGTGGTCTGGCAATAACAAAAAAAGGTATGGCAGTAACACATTTCGGTAAAAAATGTTGGCAACTCGTATACCAACCTTCCTCTCCGCTAAATTTGGCGACGCCGCTAAATAAAAACTCTGCGTTTATAAAAGACGCCATTTTTCAGCTCTCTCTTGTCTCTTCTAAACCTCGTTTTCTACATCTGGCGACTCCTCTTTCTTCGAAATCGACATGTAACTCCTCTCCAACTCGTCCCTTCTTCTAACATTTCCCAAATTACCCTTTTCCTCCACCTGGGTTTTGTCGCTCTCCTTCTTTGACGTCTTCTTCTCGCTCTCTCTCTTTCTCTCTCTATAAAAAGGTGAGGTTCCGTACATTTTTCTCACAACAATATAACTTTGTTTCATTTATTTATTTATTTTTTCCACGATTTGGTTTTAGAGGTAATGGGTTTGTTAGATTTGGGTTGTTTTTATTTTTTATTTTAATTCGAGGAATTGTGATCTGGGAGCTTAGCATTGGTATCGTTGTTGTTATTGTGTTTTTGAGGAGTGTTTTTGTTTGATCTTAGATGGGCTTTTCTGAATGTTCATAAAAATTGATAATACCCATATGAAATCTCTCTCTCGCTCTCTCGCTCTCTCTTGCTTATTTAGATATGAACTGATTATTATTATTACATATTTATTGGGATGTGTCAATTTATTTATTCTATTGATACATGATTTTGTTTCAATTAGAGGAATGATGATGTGGGAGCTTAGCGTTGGCAACATTTGTGTTTTGATTAATGGAATTAAGACTTTATTTTTTAAATTCACCTAACCAAAAAAAAAACCTTTGTGTTAATTTTGTTGTGTTGTATTAGGAGTATTTTGGTGGATCTTTTATGGGTTCCTAAAAATTTGCATGAAAATAATATACCCATAAGAAAAATATCTTTTTTATATTTGTTTTGAGTACTTATGTTGGATCTGAGATGCGCTTCTGTTGCCATAATTTTCCTTTTTTTCAGAAGACGGAAAAATAAGTCCATATATATCTTTTTTTATCAGTAAAAAATAAGTCCCTGTGAAAATATGTCTTTCTGATAACCTGGGTGTCCGGGCCTCTTAGAGCATCCAACTACTCCGAGGGGCACATGCGTGCCCCAGGGTAGCATAGGCCGGGTCAGTACGGGATATAGATCCCTAAGGTGGACTCAAAGTGGGGATTCAAACTCAGGTCTCCTTGCTTACCGAGGCAGGTACCTGGCCATCACGCCAAACCTCTTGACGTTTTACTGGTTTATTGAATTATTTTCCATAGTTAATTGCCTCTATTGGCTCAAAATGGGTTTTATCCTAATCGTGAAAGGGTTTCAATCTCGTCTGAAAAATATGTTCATGGTGTGTGTATAGTGTGGCTATATCACTTTATATAGCATGGTGCTTAGGACCATCAAAGAGGAGAGTGATGCTATCATTATACACAAATTGGAGTAAGCAAATAATGATTCGATTCACCCAAACAATTAGCCACCCACCATCTATAGAAAAGGGCATTGCCCAAAATTGTTCCAATTGATTCATCATAACCATCCATCCGCAAACCTTCTTGTTGACCATTTTGAAGATATTTTTACCTGCGACCGAAAGAATCAATTGCTCAATGTTTGCATTGTGCTATCCAGGTGACTATAGTTCTTCCAAGTAGTTGCCCATCAATTTGACAAAAAATCAAATATTGGTTCACTGTTCATTTTCATCACTGTGGATTGCAATGACATAAAATTTTTGTTTTATTTATCATTTTTCTAAAGCCCCTAAAGGAGGGGTGAACGTTATGGGGAACGGGTGCCCTTTTTCCTATATATATTAAGGTCATTATTCGGCTTTTATTATCCCTTAAAATTTTGTATGCATTTGTTCTGTTGAACATAGGAATGGGGGTTTTGTTTCAACGACAATTCATATATGGTAATAGTTGGAAACCATCTTCAGAATATAGAGATCAACTTATATTGATGAAATAAAAACATTTTTATAACCTTATATTGATGTGAACTTGTTGTCTTTGTATTTTGTATTTTAAACACGTTTTGAGCTTTATTTAGCAACATTAAGAACCCATCTACTTATTATGTTTTATGCTCCCAATTTTTAATGGAGTTGATGCTTCATGTCTTTTCAGAATGGCTGCTGCAGCTGCATTTCACCATGCCATTGGGACCATTCAGGACAATGGATGTTTTGATGGATTTAGTACTCGTAAAGCATTTGGAAATTTACCTGGAAGATTGATTTCGAAGGGTCTCAGCATCGAGATAGGATCATTGAGAGGGGGAAAGTGTTGCACAGGTGGGAAGCAATTTGGTCTTATTCGCGCATCAACCTCACATTCTCCGCTAGTTGATCCGGTTTCTCTACAGTCTAACGACGGTACCAACGATTCCCCAAAGAAATCTAGTAAGACCTTTTTCAATCTAACCTATTCATTTGATAGATAAATTTAGGTCTCTTTTGCTTTTTGTTATAAATTACAAGGAAAAGAAAACCTGAAATTGGTTGATTTATCTTGAAAACGTAGTCACTTATTTTTGAAAGCTTGTTATTAAAGCAGTTTTTTTTTTATTCTCCTCAATTTTAGATGAAAGGGCCCTGATTCTGATTCGTCATGGTGAGTCTTTGTGGAATGAGAAGAACCTATTTACGGGCTGTGTGGATGTGCCCTTAACAAAGAAGGGTGTGGAGGAGGCAATCGAAGCTGGAAAAAGAATAAGTAACATACCTGTTGATGTTATCTATACATCTGCTTTGATCCGTGCACAGATGACCGCGATGCTTGCCATGACTCAGCACCGTCGCAAGAAGGTATTTTGCCTAAACATCTAGAAGAGTGTATCTATGCACATTAGATGATTGATATTGACTCTGATCACCACATCAATAGATAATAATAGCCCTCGCCATCATACTTTAAGGCCAAATGGTTCCACATGGCACGTATTTTTCAAAATCCATTTTGCCCCAGTGGTTGGATATCATGTGAATTTCACGTAGCCCAAAAATCATACCCCTCAGTGGATCAACACAATCCAATTTGGGCACTTCAAAATATGAATTGTTAATAATAAAGTGCCTGGATTGAATGGTTTGAATCCTAACTTTAGTTCATATGATGTTCTGTCACTTGGATGACTTGGGTTGGTCAGAGTTGTGTGCCACATGGCATAAACATGCTTTCCCCATTGAACCTAGAATATTAGATGTTGGATAACTACAAAATTATTATTCTTCAACCAACTAAAATGTTTTAGCAACTCCATTTACTTTGTTTTGCTGAGTTTGTTTTTGAAAGTTGAGAAATTTGCAGAATTCTGGAAGTTCATTGGTACATATTCCTTTTTGCAGGTTCCTATCATTACGCATAACGAGAGCGAACAGGCGAAAACTTGGAGCCAGGTTTTTAGCGAAGAAACCAAAAAGCAAATCATTCCGGTCGTAGCAGCTTGGCAATTGAATGAGAGAATGTAAAAAGCTTTCTCTGCATTTGCTATAATGATGGCCATATAGTTTTGTTATTGAATCAAACTTTTTCTTTGGTCTAGGTATGGGGAACTGCAGGGTCTCAACAAGCAAGAAACCGCTGATAAATACGGTAAGGAGCAAGTCCACGAATGGCGTCGTAGTTATGATACGCCTCCTCCAAATGGCGAGAGCCTGGAAATGTGTGCCGAAAGAGCCGTTGCTTATTTTAGAGAGCACGTAAGTAGTCTTGTGCTCTTCGTTCTAAACATTTCTCTTCACAAAATACATTTCGTAGATTTGTAGTGTTGTATGAACATAATGCGTTACTCTATTTTGTTCTTTGTTGATATGTGTCTCATGATATTTTGATAAAACTTGGTAGAGCACTCGGGTTAATCTCAAACCGACCACCTTGGTGAAAGTAAATGCGCTGATAACATTGAGCGCCAAATCAGTGAAAAGTGAACTTTCACTGATTTTCATGCTCATAAATAGTAGTTTGTTTCCCAAGGCTTGACAATTTGGAAAAAGGAGATTGATCCAAGGGCAACTGCTGCCAGCTTGGTATTCGGGCCGAGTTCCTAATACCAGTTCATAAGTAAATGCAGCTCTAGATTGTTTGGGTTAACTTGTTCAGCATAAATATATGGCAGATTGAACCTCTACTACTGTCCGGGAAAAATGTTATGATTGCTGCCCACGGGAATTCACTAAGATCTATTATTATGTATCTCGACAAGCTAACTTCTCAAGAGGTAATTTTAATTTCTCCGGGAAATTCTTCAAACTAGTTTTTGCGAGTTATTAATTTACCCTTCTAGTTGGTTTGAATAGTGACCTGTTATTTAATAGGTTATAAGCCTAGAGCTATCAACTGGCATTCCTATGCTTTACATATTTAAAGAAGGAAAGTTCATCAGGAGAGGGAGTCCAGTTGGACCTTCAGAGGCTGGTGTTTATGCTTATACTAGGGTATGCAACTTCTTATTCATATTTTATATATATATATATATATATATATACAAATTTTGTTTTATAATTTCATTCTTCTTGAGATGTTATGAGCATTATTATCATTATCATCATAGGCTTCTATGTTATCGACCTTATATGCCCCCTCAAATTAAGAACTACCATTGCCGTTTTCTGTACTTACCATGCACATGTGGGTATTTTTCTTTGTTTTGCTAATGTCATGGTCCTTGGGATGTAATAGGCATCGTAGTCATTTATTAGTCTTTTTAATTAGTATATATTTTACAAGTTTGACTAGGTTTGACTTTTATGTATATATAGTAAGTTGTGTTAG
The DNA here is from genome assembly GCA_021018995.1 of Chloranthus sessilifolius. Lineage (NCBI taxonomy): Eukaryota > Viridiplantae > Streptophyta > Magnoliopsida > Chloranthales > Chloranthaceae > Chloranthus > Chloranthus sessilifolius. The sequence continues at coordinate 114,756,874 of CM037594.1, read as the reverse complement.
GCTAGGTGCCCTTCTATTTCTATCTAAAGCATATTAAGGTATGAAGATAATATAATATCCTTTTTTTTAGAATTAATGAAAAGTCTTTGAGAACATATTGCCTCATGATCCATGAAGCGCTGATTGTAGCCTATGAAAGGCGATTTGTGATTTTGGTGGGCTGTTTCTATTCCAACCATCCATGAGGGTTTGCTCTTTATCCCTTTGCATTTTTTGTTGATATCTGAGGCAAAAATCAAGCAATTTCTTGTGGAGTCACCTATGGTTTTTGCCATTTGGTATCAGAGCAAGTTCCCGATCAGCGGAAAGCTCCTTCGATCAGCAAATCACAATCCAGGAAGATCAATACCATGTCTGAGATCAGTGATGCATGGAGTGTTGTTTGTGGCGGGTCAATCTACAATGTCTATGGTGATGAAGAAGCCAAGCATGTCACTATCTTTGATGGTATCGCCGCCTCCATGCCAACACATGTTGAATCCGCAGGATCTTAGCTCGTGGTGATCAATAGTTAGAGTTGAGTATGAATCATGACAATGGAGAGTCATTCTCCTATAATTAGAGAAGTACTCAAACTCAAGTTCGCCTCAGTAGTTGGCCCCTAAGTTGATTCACTTCTATTTTCTTCGGAAATTGATGATGTGGGCCAACCATTTATTCCGGGATTCCTAACTTAAGGAGTCCATATCACAATCGATCATGCTACAATGCAATCCTCAATGAGCATTTTCGATGGCGAAGAAGACAATTATATTGAAGGTCCACTTAGAATTTTTTATTTTTTTTAGGTAATGATAGGATTTTATTAAAAACTAAAAAGACTAAAATACAAGTGCTAAGGGAGCAGCTTAGCGACGATGGAAACCAACAATACACATAAGCTTGACATAAAAAAAATAACTGCAGAAATTAAACGCCCTGGATCAACTGGCTCCAGCCATTAGCTACTTCATCAGGAGGCCATCCCAAGAATTGCTTTGCACTCCACATCCAAACCATAGAAGAGGATGTAATGTCCCCTATGATCTTGAACAGTGACCTGGAGGTGCCCTAAAAAATTCTGGAGTTTCTGTGTGTCCAGGTTTCCAAAAAATTGCCCCTACTAAGACTTTCCATAACAGCTCTTCAGACCTATGCCCAAAAAGAGATTCAGACAGTATGTCCTTGTATGATTGAGGAAGGCAGTAGTTGAGACCCTCCCCCCCCCCCCCCCAATCTTCAAAAAGTGGTTCCAGATTTTGGATGTAAACTGGCAATGCAACAGTACATGGTCCATCGATTGACAGCAATCTTGGCATAGAATGCATCTCTTAGGAATGATCATGTCTCTTCGATTTAGGACATCTATAGTTTTTATTCAAAGCAACACACCAGCAGAAACATGCAACCTTGATCGGGATAGGGAGTCTGCACACAACCTCCTATCAAGGAAATGATATATGGTTTTATCAGAGAAAAGGCCCGATTTGGATCCCAGCTATACTCTTTTGGCTTCGCCTTGAGGTGTGAACTTAACGTTGTTCAAAAGTTCCAGTAGCTCAGCAAATTCTCTGATTTCCTGCTCCTTCAGGTTGTGCCTGAAACGAATTTCCCACACCACGGACCGGTTAGAAATACAATAGCATTTATCAACTAATATAGCATTATCCTCCGCTGTGCAACTTAGGCCACAAAATTTTACGTTGAAAGCAACCTCTCCCAACCAGATATCAGACCAGAATCGAATTTTGCCCCCACTTCCGAGTTTATATTTTGATTAGGTTTTGAAAATTTTCAGCACTTGACAGAACACCCTTCCACCATCTGGAAGCATGAGAGAGGCCTGTATGTTTGAGATCCCAATCTTGAATTCCACATCGATACTTAGAGGACACAATCTTAGACCACCAAGATTCTGGTTCGTTGCCAATGCGCCATAGCCATTTACCAAGAAGAGCCTTATTAAAAGGTCTGATTATTTTTTTAATCCCCAAACCCCGTCCTTAGAAAAGCATGCTACATCCCAGTTAATGAGATGGATTTTCGAGGCATCTATATTCCCGCCCCACAGAAATCTTTTCATCATCCCTTCTATTCTATTCACTACCCCCATTGGACATTGATACATTGAAAGAAAATAAATCGGCATATAAGTTAGCACCGATTTAATTAGAGTTATTCTTCCTTCGAAAGATAAAAGATTCTCCTTCCATGTGGCTAACCTTCTTTCCAATCTTTCCAAAGCTGGAGTCCATAGCGTCTTTGAAGGTTTACCCAATCCAAGAGGCAAACCAAGGTAGTTTAGGGGTAAGTCCTCAACATCACACCCCAAATAAGATGCAAAGGTACTTACCTCCATCCTTTCCAGGCAAACACCATTTAGTTTTGACTTAAGAAGATTTACCTTCAGACCTGATATGAGTTCAAAAATCTGGAGAATTGATTTGATGTTAAACAGGTCGGCTCTAGAAGCATTGCATAGCAGCAGTGTGTCATCGGCAAAGTGGATGTGTGAAATCTGATCTGAAATCGTACTTGTTTGAAATCCATGAATGAGATCTTTGGCCATTGCATTGTCAATTAGTTTACTCGGGGCCTCCGCCACGCAGTCGAAAAGAGAAGGTGATAGAGGATCGCCTTGCTGCAACCCTCTAGATGACTTAAAGAAGCCATTTGAGGATCCATTAATTAACACCAATAGCCAAGGCAAAGATATACAAGCTTTCATTCATCTCCTCTACTTAACACAGAACCACATTCTTTCAAGAATGTAGAGAAGAAAATTCCAATTAATATGCCTTCTCTAAATTCAACTCACATATTAGCCCCGGTTTCTTCTCTTTGACTCTCGAGTGAATACAGCATACCATCTAAAATCTGCCTTCCTGCTACGAAACTATGAAAACCCGATTGTGATGGAGAGATAATCTTGGACATGAGCAGTTTTATTTGGTTTGCTAATACTCTTACCAAAATTTTGTAAACTCCGCCAACTAGACTTATTGGCTGGAAAGCCTTTATCTCCAAAGCCCCTGTTTTTGCAGGATAAAGGACCTTATAATGTCATCCTTTAAAAGAGACCAGAATTTCTTTAAAAAATCCATGGGGTATCCGTCCAGACCCAGAGCCATGTCTCCTCTAGCCTCAGATATTGCCTTCCATATTTCTTCCTCAAAAATCACCTTCGATGCAGATTTTTTCCTCATTGGATATTTGATTGAAGTCAATTCCATCAATATAATGCCTTACCTCCATTTCCTCTTCGTAAACCGACTTGAAGTGCCTCAAAATGTCATTCCTAATCTCTTGACCCCTTAGAAATGGATCTACAATTATTTTTTTCTTTTTTTTCGATGACGGGGTATCCAGGCCTCTCTTTTTTTCGATGACAAGGTATCCGGGCCTCTTCTTTTTTTTCGATGATGGGCTATCCGGGCCTCTTAGAGCACCCGACTAAGTTTATCAAATTTTCATGATGCTTGGTTTGTTTGAAATGTCTTTTAATAATCTTTCCAATGGGACTGACCGTTCTTATTTGATAAGGGAAATTGAGGCAGAATCACAGTAATGATGAATGCTTTCTCTTGACAGCATTGCATCTTGCTTATAATTTTACGATAATAAATGTTGGATTTGTACACTTCTTAATGTATTGGAAGGGTGACTTGCTAATCTTTTCACTGGCACGTATTTTAGTCAATCCAACCCTTAGTTACCTGAAGCGGCAGGAAGCATATAGTTTGGGAGCGCGAGTGTCATCAAAAGCTTAAAATTAAGCTATTTAATGACCAGCAGCGGGATGCTAAAGAGCTAAGTAGAAGATTCTTGTTACTAGGATCCAACTTCGATTTTTGGTAGTGGACGTGTAGACTATCCAATAAATTTTTTTAGTTGCTTGTGTTAGTATTTGTTTTACTTTTGCTTGCTATATAATTTCATTATATTATAGTTGGGTACTGCCCGTGAGCGAATTATAGATGGTATTTCCTTTTAGAGTAATGAAAATGGTACCATACTACAACACCTCATTATATTTAAAATAGTGTTACATCAATCATCCTCATCGGTACACACCCTCATCGTGCTAACCAAATGCCAAAAAATTTCCCATTACTTAATAGCCTTAAAATTAAGCTATTTAATGACCAGGAGTGGGATGCTAAAGAGCTAAGTAGAAGATTCTTGTTACTAGGATCCAACTTCGATTTTTGGTAGTGGGCGTGTAGACCATCCAATAATTGCTTTCAGTTACTTGTGTTAGTATTTGTTTTACTTTTGCTTGCTATATAATTTCATTATTTTATAGCTGGGTACTGCCCGTGAGCGAATTATAGATGGTATTTCCTTTTAGAGTGATGAAAATGGCACCATACTACAACACCTCATTATATTTAAAATAGTGTTACATCAATCATCCTCATCGGTACACACCCTCATCGTGCTAACCAAATGCCAAAAAATTTCCCATTACTTAATAGCCTTATAAATTTAGAAAACCTACCTTGATGGTTAGAGACACAATTTTTACTCTTTCGAAGATAATGTGCAACTAAAGAGATGTACTATGACATGGAAAAACTTCAAACTGATGAGCTTATATATGGCTTGACAATGGGGAGAAGTAAAGAGTTCTATGAATCTATGGTGCATTATGTTATTACTTGCTCTATGCAATTAATAACAACCACATTTCTTCATCTCAGAAGAAAAGGGAACATTTCTTCATCTCAGAAGAAAAGGGAAAATAAGTACTAGAAAGAAAATTATTAAAAATTTAGGTTTTGAACCTGAACCCGACTAATACCCAAGCCAGACCTAGACCCAATTATTAGCATATCATGTCTGGAAGGCTAGATCTGCTCTTACGCAAGCCTGGACCTGAACACGAAATGTGTCTACTTATTTCCCTCGAACTCGACCAATTTGACAACGAGTAGGGTTCGGGTCCAAATTCATACTTGATCCCTTAATGGGTCAGGTCTTGGTCACCCCCATCCCAAATCTGACTCGACCCATATGCATCCAGAGTTGATAGTGATGGTGAGCAATTCGTACTCGATCTCTTAATGGGTCGGGTCTGTGCCACCCCCAACCCAAATGTGACTCAACCCATTGATACCCTTAGTTGATAGTGATTGTGAGCATGATTTTAGGAATGGTGTAGATACCTCGACTCGTGATGGTGATGGAGGCAGCGACTAGGGTACCCGGACTCAATCTGTTAAGAAATTGGGTCTATAGTTTGGACCCAGATCCTTAACCATTTTGGAATCAAATTGTGTCTTGGTCGAGTCTGAGTGAATAATTTTGGGTTCAAGTCTGGGTTCAGTTAAGCCAAATGTAGACCCAACCATTAATAATCAGGTCCATGCGGTATCTGGGTTGAAGCTCTGTGTTTGTTGACTTATTTGTGGCATTTATTTTTCTTCTGTTTCTAAGATAAAGAAATGTATTTGTTATTAATTATATTTAGAAAATAATAGCATATTGTATCGTAAAACTCTTTACTTCTCCTAATTGACGAGCCGCATCATTTGACAAGTTCTTCAATTCAAAATTTGTCCAATTGTTAGTCCATCTCTTTGATTGCCTAAATTGAGAGGGCCATAAGTAGCAGAAAATTTTTTGGTTAAGAGGATAGAATTTAGGATCTTCTATTTAGTTAGACTATAAGATGGTCTAGATTCGAATTCGTTGAGCATGTACATCAAGGGTCAAAATTTCGGCCGAAATGACGGAAATTTCGGTCCAAATTATCGGTTTCGGTCCTCACTGAAACAATAATTTGGACCGAAATTTCGGCCATATTTTGGATGGGATTGAAATTATCATCCGAAATTTTGGCCAAATTATCGGTTTTCGGCCGAATTTTCGGTTTCGGTCATGCCCGAAACCGAAATTTTATCCAATATTTTGATCCTTGATGTGCATAATGAGGACCACTAATGGAACAAGGCCATTAAATTCGAAAGATTGTGCTGCATTATTCTATCATTCCTTTAGACAAGAATACCATCATAGAATACGAAAACACATAGTAAGCAAAAGGAAAACAAGCAGTAAGATAAGATGGGCCATTAAAAAAAAATAAAAATGAAATGGGTTTAAATTTTACTTCATCTCTTAGGCTTGGGTCCGAGTGTTGATATATTGGTTGGGTCTGGGTCTGGTTCAGGTTCGAATTTGGGTCCAAATTTGGGTGACAATCTCAACCGATTTCCATTGGAGTCCAAGATTTGGATCAGGTCTGACCGGGTCAGATCCTGGCCGACCAAACCCATATACACCCCTAGCAGTGGTCATTGGGAAAGTTTAAGCAGCACAAGCTATGATGTCTATGGGTAAAGTGATCATCAAAGTGTTTGCATGGACATGTGCACCTACAATGCTTGATTTCTCATCAAAGATCTGATCATTGTTCCGATCCTCGTTCATCAAGGATGGTTCATAAAAAATTGGACACCTCACCATGATCCAGTTTGTAATTGAAATTTTTTCCGATCATCATTGGAGCCAATTGGGCTCTAGTTTCTTCAACCTCCTTTGTAGGTCCTCAGGTTTTATTTGTTCAGTTTGCACTCCATTTCTTCAAATCTTCGTTGAAGCCCTACATATTCCTCTAATTCCGACCCATTTCACACCACACAATCAATAGCCCTTTGATCTCCTTTTCTTGCTGTTGTGATTCCTCAAACTATGGTCCAAGAAGAGCGATGTTTTGATATCAATTGTTATAAGGATTAAAATATTTTCCCATTTAATACTTATCAGTTTTCTGTTAGGGTGACATCAATAAGCCATGTGTCTCACTACCTATGTTATGCACCTTGTTTCATCTGGTTTGGACTTATGTATATATTTCTTTCAAATTTGTATGATAAATGTATAATTAATTATTTCTACTAGATGTTATATACTTCTACTACATCGTTGGGGTCTGGCCTTAACATTAAGGGGAAGCTAGTCAAACTCATGCAACTATACAAATGCAGAGTTTGACTAGCTTCCAAAACGATGTAAATTATGAAAATTTGGTTGTACTTGTATCCTCTTCTGTTCTCTCTTGCTTTGGGCAGAGGCATATTGGGTTGATGAAGTCCCAAAAATGGGTTTTGCTCTTTCAGCAAAAAGTAAACTAATTGAAAGATATAACTCTAAACCCAAAGCCCTACTCCGAGATTCCCCATACATACGAAAATAAAAATAAGAAAATCCTCTTATCTGCAGGCACTCCATAACCTTTAGAGCACCTCCTTTTTAAATCCCGAGCTTCACTTCTTTGTCTTGCTAGTTGACGAGTATATTTAGAAACATGTGATGCTTCATGCTTGGCTCTTTTTTTCTTAAATGGACTGAGTTCTCGATGAACTCAATAAACATCTCTTGCAACATGATGAAAAAACACAAAGGAATGCAAATGCACATGGGAGGTATCTACCCACATCTATAAAATGATTCATTTGCACAGTTACCGACAACCTTATTTTTAGTTTATTCGATTCATAGTTACATGGAAACTATTTCCCGGAATTAAAAACAACGTGCCTCACTTCTCATTTCCCGCATTTGGGGTTTATTGCTGTTACAAATATTGTAAAATGACATTTCTCACATTTCTTTTCAGTCCAGCAACTATGATCAGGGATCATCATCATCACAGCCTTATCCCATCCATTTGGAGTCGGCTTTGCGAGTCCTATTTCTCCACTTGTTTCTGATCAGCACTAAGCTCTTTGTAACTTCACAATCCTTGATATTCCTTCTCGCGGTTTCTCACTATGATCAAAGACATATTTGTAAATAACATCAAAGTTATTCAAGATGTTGTGCAAATCCTGGATTTCCCCCTGTAAAAAAAAAAAGAATAAAATAAAATAAAAAATAAAAACCTCAACCCTGACTTCTCCTTCCCCGCACTTGTTTCGACTCCATTTGGTTTATAGCTGTTACGGATGTTGTAAAATGACATTTGTCACATCCGTCCCAGTCCAGCCACTATGATCAGAGATATATTTGTAAATAACATCAAATCATGGGTTTCGCTGTATACACTTGGCCTGACAAAATTTTGAGGCACAACTACAGCACTTGTAAAAGCTGCTTATTAGAACACTACCATATGCCATTTAAACATCACCATCTTTCTCACTCGCACTTGCTTTGTCACCTATAATCCTATTTTCCCCTCATCGTTACTTATTTTTGATCGGCCAGTGGAGGGAGGTAGGTTGGTACTCTTTCAGATGACGGGTCCAAACCTCATGCCATCGTCCACCAACGAACCTTCATAAGCTGTCTCTTTTATATCCAATTGCTCTAGCCTTCTCTTTTGTCATTGATCTATTTCAGGTATCAACTAACACCATTTGCCATGTATTCAAATGCAGAATTTGGCTTTATACAGGCAAAAATTAGATGAAATGTTACACTGATATCTATAAACTGGTAAGTTCATTTCACATTATATTCGATTTTGAAACCCCTCAGTATGTGGTCCATGGTCTAAAATAGGGCCCGACTCTCCTGACCGTCATTTGAACACCAACATTCTGTTTAAATATTGTTACACCATCCATGGTATACGATGTGGGTGATCCGTACCGTCAAAGTGATAGATCATAGATTGAAGTTCAGCAGGCCCAAAAATAGTGTTTTATAAAGATTTAAACCATCCGGTCTGTGGACTTTGATATTAACCGTTGTTTTCTGTTTTAATGACTGATATTAAAGCTCATCAGTCGGATGGTTCCAATCCACGTATAGGCATGTTTCTTTGGGCTAAGACATGTTTTAATGGCTAAGACGTTTTTTAATGATAGATTGCCACTTGGACAATTTAGATTGATCACAGATGTTCACGTGGCTTAATGATTAAACCTTCTGGTATAAGATCATTTAAACCTTCTGGTGTTTAAATGTCAGTCAGGTACCATTTTCCCTATAAACTATGAGTTAGGTACTTGACCCAAGTGCTTGCCTTAGCACTCGGGTCAATCTCCTTATCAAATGGTCAAGCCTTTGGAAGTGACCAGATATTTTTAAGCACATAATTCAGTGAAAGTACACTTTTGAGCTTTCATTGATTTGGCATTCAAAAATATCTACATATTCCCTAAGGTTGTCTGAGGGAGGTGGACCCGAGTGCCAAGGCTGGCAGTCGGGTCCAGTATCTAATACCAGGATATGTTTCATCCATTGCCTGGGTGAAATGTAACCTTTCGGATGAGATGTCTTGCCGATACAAGCCTCCACCAGATTTGTCTGGCCCACGCCCAAACCCTGATGTGTGGAGAACAGGGAGGTTGGTTTCAGGCAAAATTTAAAAGGACGAATTACCCAGCAGGTCCAAAACTTTTAGCCCAATAGGGTCAAATCTATTTCTTATTACCCCAGAGGGTTTGGGATACTCTACTTGTTCTAAAAAATTGTGCATGAGCATTTTGTTCACTTTTAATGGGTGAAAATGTCCTTTAATTAAGTGTATGTGCACATTTTCTTTAAGTTGCATCAATCGGCCCTATATGAGACTGGCCAAGTGATCTCATACGAGACCTCAAAGGTCTCAAAAGATCGCAGAGTTGAGAGGTCTCATATAGGACCACAAGGTGTCATATGAGATCGCAAAGGTCTCAAATAAGACCGTAAGGTCTCGTACAAGACCGATCGGTCGATCGCCATCGCATACGATACGATCGGTCTCACTTAAAAACATATGCATACATGCTTTTATTTAAATGACATTTTTCACCCACTAAAAGTGAACAAAACGTCCATGGGCGTTTTTTTTTCAAAAAAAGTAGCGGGTCTCTGATTCTTCTAGTTATTGAGAAAAAATTTGAACCTTGTCAGGTAACTACGTAAAGTTTGGGATAAAATATTCAATTTAAAACCAGGATGCTCAGTTCTACAGTATTTTCGGTTTGCAGGGCTTCTTGGAGCTTCATCAATTCTACATTATTGTGGGTTTTGGAGTTTTACATTAAAACCAGGAACTCATTTCAACATTCATACTATTGGTAGTCAATTTGGATTGGGGAGCATGTGCTTGTGGAACCACACTCTACTTCTGTTTCATGTCATAGTAATTAATATATTTGTTGTGGAAATCAGTTCTATATAATGGACTTAATACTTATGTAATGAATAAGGAGGAGCATTTTTTTCCTTTATTTGTATTTTTTTTTTATATGCCTAATAAAAGGTCGGGTCGACACCGAAATTGTTTGTTCATTGATCAAATCAAAACTAATTATGATCTTTCATTTTTTTTTGTTTTTTCCTTTTTTTAAACGGAGGGAGAATGAGAGAATAATTGATCTCGATGGTCTCCTTCTCTCTTAACGACGATATTGATAGATCTGGATTGTCCAATCTCTTGGAAAATTGTAAATTCCTAGCTATTAGATCAATCAGTTATATTTGGGTTGTATTTAAATTAGCCGATCAGAAGGATCATTGAGCTATGTGGCCCGTCCAAGAGATGGCTGAAAAAAATCGGATGGCCTTGTTCAGTGTGCTTGTGTGATATGTTAGAATTTCTACGGATCTAGGTTTGATTCACATGGTCAAATAAAATGTAAAACGCGTACCTTGCATGCCCTTTGGGTCGACGAGCCAATGATCTCTGTAATGAAACCGATGATCTCCGCCAAAGAGTTAACGTTACCTCTCATCTTTTCTAAGGTTGCCTCTATATGAGAATAGGAAGAGGGGATGGTGGTTTCCTTAAATAGTCACTTCACTTTTTTAATCCATCAAAGAAAAAGAGTGGAGACATGTCACTTATATTAGGAAACTATTTGTTTCATATTACCTCGAGATACGTGTGGTCCAAGGTCCAACTCAAATTTTTATGAAAATTCAAAGATGGGTTAAGATGTTGACCACAAATATATTTGACAATAGCCAAGTGAATCTAAGAGAATGGGCATCTCGGATTCTAGATTTGACCATAGCAAGAGAATCAGGTGGTGCTAACTTGTGCTTTTATCAGGCATTCTGATGCAGAAGTCTAGCAGTCTAGCAGTGAAGCTTGAGCTAAAACCATTTTGGAGAGTCACATTTTAAACCATCAATGGTATAAGATCGTGTGTGTATATATATATATATATATATATATATATATATATATATATATATATATATATATATATATATATATAATGTGTGTCCGGCTTGGGCTAAGGTGGGCTAAAACCATCTGTCCTTAACCCTGCCCGGTCTAGATCGGGCCAGATTTAGAGACTAAAATGAAGTCCAGAATTTTTGGGCAGGGTCCGGGCAAGATTGCGGGCCAATTGACAACTCTAATTTGCACCTACCAAAATGTTAAAAGCACCACTTGCTCACAGTTGTCAGATGATCTACAGGTGGAGCTAAGTGAGTGCTTTTAGAATTTTGATTGGTACAAATACACTTTTTTCATTACAGATGGTACGTAGATCGGACGGCAGAGTTGATTTGTTGCAGCGAAAGTGCAATTTATGGGCTCGCTTCAGCTTTCATTTTTTATTTATTTTTGTTTAAGTGTGACCAATCTGAGCCCGGCCCATTTATAATTTTTGGGTCAACCTTGAGCCTAGCCCATTGCCACCCCTCTAGAACCCATGCCCATAAGGATTATCAATGGGGCAAGCTAGCCCTAAGTGGAGATTCATCTTTGATGGCTAGATTCATAGTGACCAAGTCAGGGTTCGGGAATAATTCGGCTTGAAAAAAAGTTGAAAAAATCTGGCAGAATTCATAGGGACTACGGTCAATATTTGGAAATATATATATATATATTAACCAAAAAAAAAGGTTCACAACTAAAATCGCGAATAATTCGGGAAAAGAGTTGTTTAATTTGCGCAAAATTCGCAAATTATTTGTAAAATTTGGATTTTATATGGAATTCCGAATAAATCGGATTTTATTTGTTTTTTCAAGGCCAATACATATTCAAACATATCATATATGTATCAGCCAAATTAGCAAATATTAAAGCATCTCTTTTTCATCTTTTTATTTTTTTCACTTAAAGGGACTTTTTATATTATTTCATGTTCATATAGGAGGCATGTTGGCCATATCTGCCCATATAAATGTTGTTCAGTATAGGTCGATATTTATATCCAGTCCATCCCCATGGTCACAAAAATCTACGAATTTTTGAAATATTCACGAATATAATTTTCTTTGAATTATTCAAGAATTTTGCAAATAATTCTCAATTTTTTCAAAAAATTGTAATTTTTAACATTTTAAAAAAAATCTTATTTTTTATTTTATTTTTTCTCTCCGATTTTTCTTCCTAATATTTCCCCAAACTTTCTGAATTTTATTGTATATATATTTTTAATTTTAACATCACCCAATGTATTGGCGTACATTTAAAACCATGCTCCTAGGTCAAATAACTTCAATCCCTTCAAATCCCAGCCCAAACAACGGTTCCATAACAGCCCTAAAAGAAGGCTGATGTTATTACCACACAACTTTTATGTTATAGTCACCTCACTTAAATATAAGACAAATCTCTTGATCGCTTTAAATCAAACAATGGAGAATTTTTTTCATTCCAATCTACCACACAATATTTCTTGAGATCTTAGACTAACCATCGGACGATCAGGCATCGATTCCACATGGCACACATCTCAAAAAGTGAATGTGCACTACAAAAAATAAGACTATTAGAGGCAATTTTTGGTTGGGAAAAAGCTGCCTCCATTAACTAAAAAAACTATTAAGACTATTAGTGGCAAAGATATTAGTGGCAGTTTTTTTGTTAATAGCAACAGTTTTTTGTCGCTACTAAGTCTTATTTTTTTGTAGTGGTAACACTTTTGGGATGTGTGTCACAAGGAACAAGGTTCAAAATTTTGGCAAATGACCGAAATTTCTGTCCAAAATTTCAGTTTCGGTGGGGAAATTTCTGTCCAACCGAAACTGAAACAATATCTGTAAATTTCAGGTTTTTTGTATAGTCTTGAAATTTTCGGTTTCGATGGGGACCGCAACCGAAATGAAATCCATAATTTTGATCCTTGACGTGGAATCAATATTTGACCATCTAATAATAAGCTCGTGATCTCAAGATCTATGATACGAAAAATTGGGAAGAAAAACGATCTTCATCATCTGATTTAAATTAGTCACTTAATTTTTCCTCTTGTTTATGTGAGGTTACTGTAACATAAAGTGTGTGGAAGTAACACCAGCCTAAAAGAAGGGGGTCTTACATAAACAATGAGGGTAGTTTTGTGATTGTACAAATCTTTGTTGACGGTTTCTATAACTTATACTAATTTGGCGGGAGAGTTAGTTTTGTGAAACAAAAAACCGTTGAAAATAGGAAAAGAAGACTTTCCAATAAAGCTTGTGCCTTGGGTTTTTTCTTCTCTTTTCTTACTTTTTTTCTCTCTCTTCTCTCTCTTAAATTTGATTTTCCGGCCATCGCGACACCGACGACAACGTGTTTTCGACTCATGATCCCTGCGTGAATGTCATCTACACCGAAGAATAAAGCCGATCTGCCTAAGATGACCAAAGCCAACGGCTCGGATACTTCGGTTAAGATTGATAAGAAAAAAAAGGTAATTATTTGACGAAAGATAAATTAATTAATGCAGTATTAGAAGGATAATCCCATTATTATTAGCTTTTAATTTTTTATTTTTTTGGGGTAATTGGATTGAAAGTCCATAATTCCGAAGATTTTTGGGTCGAAGGCGAAAAATGGAAGAAGCGAGGATGATATATTATTCACCCGGAGCGAAGTTATTTGCGGTATTTCTAATTATCATTGCCATTGACTTGCATTATTATTAGTATTTTTCATTCATTTTATTTTATTTTGAAATTGATTTATTTTATGGTTTTTATCTAACGTAGATCTTGAAAAGAGGTACGCAACGAGCCCGGTTTTGGGCGTGTATCCGATGATCGGAAAAAGTTTGTCAGGTTCCACTCAAAATCCAAATTCATATTCTTATTTAATTTCCTTCTTTATTTCATAAAGAAAATGTTCAACTTATTATAAATATATCTTCTTCTTTTTTTCCTCCCAGAAAGGCACACGAATTCGAGAATCGAAGGGCTGAATCTCTCTAACTTCGAGCGTCCTGTAGGTCAAGTTTCCGAAGTTCAAGAATTTCGGTACAAATGGATTTACGCTCGATTTTATACCGAAAAAGGCCTAATTATCTCCACAATTAAAAAATAATTATTTTTTTTCAGGATATATGTGGCAACATGGAATGTTGGGGGTAAGAATCCCCACAATGGTCTCAACCTAGAAGAATTCTTACAAGTGGAGGGATCATCCGACATTTATGTCATAGGGTATGGTAGATTATTCCTATTATTATTAATATTTTTAAATAAAATTATTAATCTCATAAAATTATTTACAATTTTTATTTTTTATAACTTGGGTGTTCGGCTCCAAGCCTCGTAGAGCACCTGACTAATTCGAAGGGCACCTAAGTTAGCACATATCGGTCAGCACGAGATATACTATCTTACTAGTGGTCTTTTGATCTTATGTAACGTATCAGTACTTCAAAAGATTAGAATCATTTCATTAAGGCACTTTAATATAGAACATGATTAAGGAAATTGAAGTCATCAAATTGGATGGTTTGGATCTGATGATGGGTGTAAGCTCTTGTTAAGAGAGGTTTATATGAAAGGTACATAAATAATATAAATGGTACATAAATATGTGCCATATACCCTACGTAGACGACGGGCAGCGAGCTAAAGTTTAGATATATAAACTTTTTTTAGAGTAAAATATATAATTTTTTTTTTAGATCACATGTCATACACAAATGATGGCAAAACAGGTGCTGCTTTAAGATCACGTGTCATGTGCCACATGACACGTGATGTTGGATTCAAATGTATGGTTCATTCATGCATTTGAACCCATATACCCTTTTCCCTTTTATAACATCTTTTCTCAATTATATTGTTATTTCATGTTTTCAAAAATAATCAACCTTTGACTTCATGATCTAGTGTTACTCCTATACCATGTACCTACTTTTCAGGTTTCAGGAGATCGTCCCTTTAAATGCAGGAAACGTTCTTGTGATCGAAGACAACGAACCTGCAGCCAAATGGCTATACCTCATTAGCCAAGCACTAAACAAGCAACAGGACACGAGCAAAGATGATCCCAGCTGTTCATCCTCCGAATCTAACGGCTCAAAACATTCATACACAAAAGATAAATCACAAACTGGGCTCCACTTCTTCCATAAGCCCTCTCTAAAGGTCCTAAGCAAGAACTATAGAGTAGATAGTGGGATGGTGAAGACATGCAATTGTGCTGCCTCCTCTTTATCAGAGCGGAGGAGACCGCGGGAACTCAGTGAGTTGATTCACCGGGTCGAATCAGGTCAGAGGCGACGCAAGAGTTGGAACGAAGACGATGACTTGCCCGTCGTCGACAAGTCATGTTTCACGGTGCCGGAGATGTCGACCGGATCCAATGGCTTGAATTATTGCCTCGTGTCGAGTAAACAGATGGTGGGGATCTTCTTATCGATCTGGGTCAGGAACGAGTTGGTGCAACATGTTGGTCATCTCCGAGTTTCATGTGTTGGGAGAGGGATCATGGGGTGCCTTGGTAATAAGGTTAGTTTTTATTATATTTGAAGAAGAAAAAAAAAGCAATCTTACATCTGTATGAGAGTAAATGAAGGATGCTATAAGGGAGTGACTAATTGCACACTAGATTTGTGTCGTTGCATAGAGTTTAAAATAAAAGATGTATTTTTGAGAACTATGCGTGGTGGAACTCCATCTAAGTCGTCTAATTTGAAGGCGAAGATGTAAAGATCTCTGGTGTCAAAGATTAACATATATGAAACATGATCACTCTATCATCTAATTCAATAGAGTCAATGGTTGAATCAAATGATGGGCTTTGACTATGTTGACTCAGATGATAGAGCTAGTGTTTTGTGCCAATCTTTATCTATATATCAATGCCTTCAATCAAGTGGCTTAGATGGTGTTCCACATGACATAAGTCAAAACATAACAAGTTTCTCTTTTGAACAATTTGCAAGGCAACAGCTCTCATATGGCAAATTTGTAATTATAACCTTGTCGTCAAAAAAGCAAAAGGGTCATTTTCCACTCTTCATTTATTTACAAAAATACCACCATACGAGGACATGTTTCAATGAAGAGGGTGATATTAACTTTCCTATAATAAAAGGGTTGCCTTTTTAAAAAGGGTTTTCGGTTGGCCTTTTTCTTTATAAACTAATAGGTTTTTTACCTATTACTGGAGGTTTTTTTTTTTCTTTTTGTTGGAGATTTTTTTCTGGAACTATCGGTTTCCGCGTCTTCCCTTGGTACCTCTTTGATTTTCTCCAGGTCTTCCGATTTTTCCAAAGAGCAATGCTTGGTGTGCTAGCCTGTGGTTTATAGCGGTCTCGATCGCTGAGGCACCGGTTAAAAAAGTTGGGATAATTAGAGAAACATGCCTCAAAAACAAAAAATTTAGCAAAAAAGATCCGACTTCAAATGTTTTAGGAAAACGTGCTTTCACGGATTTTGGAACTTCAGAAATTTGTGAAAGTACGATTCCTTTTAAAACATTTGTAAAAAAACAGTGCTTTCACGATTTTCTGAAGTTCTAAAATCTATGAAAGCATGATTTTTTTAAAACATTTGAAGTCGGATCTTTTTGGCTAAAAAGTTTATTTTTGAGGCATTATTTTCTAAAGTGCCCTTTAAAGTTTTTCTTATTTAATACTAAACAATTTATTTATTTTTTTAAAAGAAGGGAAAAGACACTACTTACCCCAATTACTAACTTATTTTTGCATGTTATTTGTTGAAGGGATGCATATCAATAAGCATGTCACTGCACCAAACAAGCTTTTGCTTTGTTTGCAGTCACTTGGCTTCAGGACAGAAAGAAGGAGACGAGCTTCGAAGGAACTCGGATGTTGTCGAGATCATTAAGAACACACAATTTCCCAAGATTTGCAAGTCTCCCAACCGTTGGATCCCTGAAAAAATTCTCGATCACGAGTACGTTCTTGTTTTGACCACATTACCAAATAATTTCTACTTGAGTACTGGCTTAGGTGGCCCTTCTGAACCACCTATATAATTTGGATGGAGCTTCAATAACGCTCTAAGTGGCACCCAAAACATGAGTTATTTAAATCTTTGATAACTAGAGCTGTCAATGGGCCGGGCCAGCCAAGTTTTTTTATAGGCCCATTTTTTTTAAAGATATAATAAGGGCCTGAACTCAGCCCGATAGCTAATCGGGCCGGGCCAGGCTCAGTCCGATTTTAAATGTTGTTGTAGCCCAAACTCGGCCCAATTAGCTATTCATGCCGGGCCGGATTTCTAATATTTTTTAAGAGTTTTTTTTATAAGGGCCTCATTTTACCGGGCCGAGCCGGGTTGGGGCTTACATTTTGCAGCCCGAACACAAACCCATTTCTTAAGAAATTTAATAGCCCGGCCCAGCCCGTTTATTAAATTTCTTAAATATTTGGGTCCATTTGGGCAGGGCTTGGGCTGAAACCTGGCCCGTTGACAGCCCTACTGATAACTTATGTTTCAGGTGTCACTATGACACACAAAATGAGAGCTTGAACTATCATATATATATATATATATATATATATATATATATATATATATATATATATATATGGGTAAACCTCTTCGCTAGCTAATTTCTTGTTGAGAGCAACTAGTTGCACACAAAGTTGGCCTTTACACAACTTTCCTTTGCCAAGGCCCAATTTTTGTGTGAAAAGGCTCAGATTGCATGTGCAAGTAGTTGCTTCCATTCATACTTTTTGATCGACTACCAACTAGCACGCGAGAATTAGGCCTTTGCAGACAAAAAAATTAAGCCTTTGCAATTTTCAAAGGAAAATTTTCACATTTTGTATGGAAAGGCCCAATTTTCATGCCCAAGTAGTTGCTCCTTTTATATGTGTATCCTATTTTTTTGAACTAACCATAACAGTCGAATATTTTGGCTAGTAGTTGCTCCTTTTTGTAATGGGAGCCATTACTTACACTAGGAAATTAACTCGGCCCTTGCACCGAGTTTAAAACAAAGATTTATAAGTTTGGCGACCTCTACTATATAAAAACACCATCTAAACTGTTTGATTTGGAGCCCGTCATTTAAAGATATTAAGTGCAAAAGATTAACACGAAATATAATTTTCATCATATGATTAAATATAGTCAAAGACTATTAATAACAACAATAGATCATATGATAAATATCGTGTTTTGCTCCAATCTTATCCACTAAGGATTTATAGGTTATAAACTTTAAATCAAACGGCCCAAATTGTATTGTCACAAGTCACATATCCCATGTACCTAAAATACAAAGTCTTTCTTTTCCTTCGGTGCGGGGGCCACATTTCCGAGTGCAAGTAATGGCTCCCTTTATATATTTAACCCTAATTTTCTAAACTTAATGTAACAGTCGAATATTTTGGCTTGGAGATTTAAATTATCGAATCTCCCTAAGCTACGAGGAAGCGAGGACGTTGTTGGACGAAAATGACTGGGATGCCCTCCTAGAGAGAGACCAGGTAATCATTTGCTTTTATTGTTATTTGTGGGAATTATAGTTGCAAAAGTGTTATTTGTGGGAATTATAGTTGCAAAAGTCTTCGACTGTTTCGAAAAAACACTAAAAATTTCCGAATTAAGAGTGTCAATTGTTTTCTGAATTTTACCGCATTTAACTGAAAAGAAATATGCATATAAATTTATATGGTTACGTATGGAATTAGAAATGTGCCCTGCATCGAACACCTTATAGCTTATTTTGTTTCTTAAAAGCATTGTTTTTAACTTGGATCAATTCATTTTTCATGTTAAATATGGATCATTTTCAACTACGCATTTACTAATACAATTTTTTGATAAAAAAAAAGAAGGTAGAACCGTAGGATTTGCTCTATTGATCACCTAATATTACCAGATACGAACCATCCAAAATTGAAAAATTAGAACAATTTATAGGCCATCCGATAAGTGAATCCAGTGATCAAGTGCACCGATGTTTAGTTGCATGAGGCATTTGATGACAAATTCAGTTGTTTCTTATTGCAGTTGATATTGGAGAGAGAAGCAGGAAGAGTGTTCAAAGGGTGGAACGAAGGAAAGATATACTTTGCTCCCACTTACAAGTACACCCACAATTCCGACTCTTATGCCGGAGAGACCGCAAAATCGAAGAAGAAGCGTCGAACCCCTTCCTGGTATGTTAATGAACTCTTCGATTTCAATCCGAAACTTTTTCTTTCGTTTGCATGATGACTTCATGATTAAAGTCACAGTCGATTAGGTGTGTGGTTAATTATTGTACAACGACTAATTACCGACCATTACGTGATTAATGAGGGTTGTTTATCCTTGAACCATCCATATAATGGGTAGATGAACCCAATTGAGTTAGCTGAAACAAACCAGTCAGAAAAGTTGTTCAACTGGCTAAACAAATAATTGGTCCATTTTTCTTGATCATGTTCCTAAACAATTACATTGATCAATTCGAGTTTGAATTCTAGGTGCGATCGGATATTGTGGTACGGTGATGGGATCGAACAATTGTTATATATCCGCGGAGAGTCGAGATTCTCCGATCATAGACCAGTATGCGGGGTTTTCGTGGCTGAAGTGGAGATGAACAATAAAATTAAATGCAGGAAAGGGTTAACAAATGCTGGTACAGGTATTGAATTGGATAATGTTATACCTCAGAGACATAGCTTCTATGAATTCTAAAGTTTTTCATATATGTGTATATATAGTAGCTTTTCAAAGGAGATACTTTGATCTCTACACAAGTAATGGAATTAATGTTGTAACCAGATTTAAAATCTTGGTTTTACAATTTGTATCATTTTGGGTGGGAAAAGCTCATATCGGATGCAACATGTGATCGAAAAAGGGATTTTTAGAAAGAGTTAGTCTACAATGGTATCGACTCATCATGAGTTGACATCACAGTCCACATGTCCTTGTGAATGAGTGACTTGCACGGACTTTTAATGCATAGAAATCCATGCAAGTTACTCAGTAACATGGACATGTTGATTGAGGACACTCATTGTAAAATTACCTTTAAAAAAAGATGCCCCGTTTTTTTAGTTTTAGGAAAATAATGGCTATGATTTTAGATCTGTAGTGATTTAATAAAAAAGGATCTACCTGATTTTTTTACAAATTAAAAATCTTTTTTAAAACGATTTCTCCCTTATTTTGAGGAGTCAATGTTACGATCACCGCCCAATATGCATTGGACTGAGCATCTTTGACTACTCTTTCAATGGTAGATATGTATCGAATCATACCCAAACTTTTTGGGTAGTAGATTATCATCTGTGTGCAAGTTGTCGTGGCATCCAATCATATCTTAGATATAAATCGTTTATAAAAAATCATAAGCATTGATTTTCTAAAATTAAAAAAAATCGAATTGATAAAAAAAAACTAAAAAAATCGGATATATTTCCCTCAAGTTAATGTAAAGTAGGCATGCTTTTCTAATTTTCTCAAAAAAAAAAAAACAGCCTATATAGGCCTCTCTTGCCCAATTCGAACCTCAGTGGAATTTTTTGTCCATGCAGGCTCCCAATCAGTAAACGGAGGGTTGTGCATAGATTAATCTCCCTTCACCAAATTAGTCAAACCTTGAGAGATGCACAAATATTTATATCTAACCCAAACACAGCCTATGGCACCTAGAAGCAGTTTCATGGGGCCTGAATGCCTAACCAATCTACATCAATAAAGCCCCTAGAGTTTAGGGTCATTTTGGGGGATCTGTGCCACATGGAAATGGAAATTGGCCCTCTAATAGTATGGCCATAGTGTCGGATCTTGCGTAGAAGATTGAGATGAAAACCGATCTCCAGGCATTGGGTTTTCAGAGTAAGTGCCCTCACTAATTCGGTAGGCATGGATAGAGCTACCCATATTGAAAATGACTTTGTTCATAATGATGCAGTTGGATTATATATATATATATATATATATATATATATATATATATATATGGAAATTTAATAATATTTGCAATCTCAAGGTCTAATAGTATGTCATGATCACGTTCGCTTCAATTTAAATCAACATCTAACCATATGATGGTAGGCTCATGGTATCAAAAATCGAGTGTTACCAACACGTATCGGTCTGCAAAAGAATAAGAAAATTATGAGCATCATATAACTGAGGTATCAAGTTGGGAGTTTTCGGCCAACCATACCAATACTATCGGCCCCGATACCAAATAATATCAAATAGTGTAATGATGTAATTGTACTTTAATGTACAGCTGTACATGCAATGAGATAAGCGCAGTTGGATTGGTAAATATTTGACAATTTAATAAAATACTTTTTAAAGAAGTATTATTTGCAGTCAGACATTCTTCCTTTGCAATCAGGTTCCTCCAAGACTAAATAGTGTAATCGAACTTTATAAAAAAAAAATCTGATTACAAATAACGATGCCCAGATCTAGACTAGTGATGCGATTGGATGACATTTAAAAACTAGTAAATCTCTGCAACGACATTCTGGAGTGCCAAAGTTATCTTGGTGGACAGTCTTCTATGTAGTTGACAATGACTACTAAGCGAGGACTCGAGTGCTAAAGTGGTACTTTATTTAAAATTATATTTGATATATTATAATAAATAACAAGCATATAATTTTAATTTTTTTATTTAAAAAATTTTCATATCGGTGTATTGGCCGATACCGATACGTATCAGTCATTGCTGAACCGATACCCAATACCGAGTTACGATACGATACCTTGGGTAGGCTTATGATCTAAAGATTATATATACAATTGGGACGGAAAATGATTGTCATCGTCTGATTTAAAGCAATCTAACAAAATTTTACAGTGCTTTAGTGAGGTGGCTGTAAGATAAGTTGGTGTGGTATGTAGTAACACAAACCTATAAAAAACATATATGGGACAACTATAATTCTCTGATAGACCCCTACCGTAGATCTTCAATCCATCGCTTGTAAGTGGAGGAACATTTATAAAGTCACCTTTCTTCTGCCATAGCATTGGCTGGGGAATCTGGACTCTGAAACTGAAAGAATAACAAGAGGATAGAAGCATGTTGTTGAGATGCATATCTTAAAATGGGTAACACTTAAATCATGGGCTT
Source organism: Chloranthus sessilifolius (assembly GCA_021018995.1). Taxonomy (NCBI): domain Eukaryota; kingdom Viridiplantae; phylum Streptophyta; class Magnoliopsida; order Chloranthales; family Chloranthaceae; genus Chloranthus; species Chloranthus sessilifolius. The sequence continues at coordinate 114,734,700 of CM037594.1, read as the reverse complement.
TTTACAAAACAATGCCCTGTGCCATTTTTTATTACCAAAAAAATCAAATGCTTTTTTTTCTTTCGACATAGCGCCCTCACGTACTTAAAATGTGTAGCCATCCATATCAGTCAACGTAGGGCACCGATCAATTTTAATGAATAATTATAATGTTGCCCTTGTCAATAAATTTCTTTTTTATTTTTTTACTTTTTTTATATTAGGCATTCGACATGTGCATAGAGAATGTGAACCTGTATTGGCTCGTATGGGGTGCATTTTTATAATTGAATTTTTTTTTATCTTTTTGACAATAAAAATATAAATGGAGCACGTTTTCATACTTTTCTCTTGAATCATCCTGTTAGTGAATTACGACTGTAAGCCTATAACATAATTTTTCTACCGCCCAAAACACGAACAAGTCAGTTATTCGGTTTTTTTCACGGTTTGAAAACCTTAAAACTCGACTCGTTTTGAAAGTCAGCTGGATCAAGTTAACTCATAGACTCAGATAATCACAACTCGCTCCGGCTGGGTAATTTGGAAAACAAATTGTTTTTAAAAATATTTTATATAAAATTCAAAAAAAAGATAGAAAGATATGTTAGTAGAATGGGTAGTTTTAGAAAGATAGGGTTTTGAAAAACCTTATCCTATGAGAATATTTGATGTATAAGGATAGTTTATGGGCCCTGATTGCATAAAAAATTGGACACTACTAATAAGATGATTCTAATTTGGACACTAGGAATAAGATGATTTTAACTAGGACCCATTTCCATCTTGTTCACAAATTGGGTGGTCTGCAAAATCCACAGGGGAGTCCAAACAAGGATGATCAATTCTTCACTGTATTTGTTTTTTTCAGCTGAATTCATTGCTTCACTTTGTAACATGACAAATAAATCAATATCATCACCAACAGTTGAAGGGGGCCACATGAATAGTAAGAGAAGTACAGATTCTAATCAATGCTTGCTCAAATTTTATTAATCTTTAACTCTCATATTAGGATTTTGATCCCATTGCTTAATCTTAAAGCATTGTTCATAAACAACATCATATTCTTACGATACTTTGAATTCCCATCACTAGTTTATGGCAGAGCAAACTCTTCGGATCTCGCCTTCAGTACCCGTCTTCACTCCGATGTTGCTCATCCTCACCATGGATCGACCGAACTCAACATCGAATCTCAGTCCAAGCAAGCCAGTGATCCCGAGATAACGGCTCACAAAAGTTCGCGTTGTGGCATCAGTGAATAGCCTTTGATCGGATTCGAGTATTCCCCGGCCGTTCCTCAAGTTGTTGAAAAAGGAAGTGTCGAACGTGCCGACGCTATTAGTATCAAGAGCCACACGTCGGTTCCCGTCGCCATTTTGCGGGCATAGAGCTTGGATTTGACTAAGGAAATTGCTGTCCATGGACGGATCCGCGGCGCCGGTATTGTTGAAGTTATATAGTCTGTAACTGAAAAATTGGCAAGCTGATGTTCCAATGGTGTGGCCACCTAGTAGTGGAAAAATAAATGTATCTTAGTTATGACAAAAACAAAGTAGAGATAACTTTATAAGAACTAATTGAATGTTTATTGCTTACCAACTAGGGTAACAAGGTCCTGAGTGTTGAGCCCTAAAGCTGAAAATTTTTGCATCTGCACCGCGACGGAGTCAGTGAAACCCGGTAGATTAGCAGTGTCCGAGGCCTGTGAGATCCGGCCATCTCTACGGCCAAGAGGCACCGACCAACTGGCCCCTCTGGTCTGCAAATATAGCACAAAAACAACTTTAGTTTAGGGCATTTTAGAATGCAAGGATTAATTAGTTGTAAACAGGGTTTAAATATATATCTATATGACATGTGTTGAAGTTTAATTTAAGTGAAAATGTAAGTTAGACGAAAATGCCCTTAAGTCTCATATGAGACTGATCAACCAGTTCAGGGTATCCGACCTCTTAGAGCACTACCGACCAAGTCCCTGGGTACGTGTCGCTCATCACAAGGACCAGTCAATAGGGATAAATCCCTGCGAGTGGCTAACATCACAAGGACCAGTCAATAGGGATAAATCCCTGCGAGTGGCTAACATGGAGTGGGATTCGAACTAAGAACCTCCATTTCTTGAGGGGTGGTCCTCATGTGAAAGTCAAATATTCATGAATATATATCCTATGGTCACTAGAGGAATAAAATGGTACTATGTTGCTGCGCTAGGCTCATTTATTTACATCTACTTAGCTTAGATGCAAATTAATTTAATGTTCAATGATTACTAATTACCAAAACCACCGAGTCGCGGGCCGCGAGTGCGAGAATATCGGCACAGGAGACGACACCAGGGCATGCCGCTTCAAGTTGAGCCTTAGCGTCGTCAATAACATCGTATCCCCTCAAAAGAAGGTTAGGGGGTGCAGTTTGCTCAGTATCAGCCCCATTGATGAGTATAGACGCATCGCAACCTTGGACGAAGCAATCATGGAAATGCATCCGTAGCAATCCAGGAGCAATTGTGGCGTCCGATTGGAAATGTGATTGCACGACAGAGCGTACTATGCTTTCCACACGCGGGCACGAAGACTCGTAGAATCTCACACTTGTGCCTTGGCCTTGTACATGAGTGGTGGCCATATTGGTGACTAAGAGAAGCACTAAAACAGCAATATGGGCATTTAGACTCTCCATTGAAGGAGACTTAGAAGAACAAAAGGAGAGGTGTTGTAAAGTGTTTATGGGACTTAGCCTACTGAGCTCTTGAGTAGTTGATTGAAAAATAGCAAAGAACTTAGTGGGGTTATATAGGCTTAAATGGTCAACCATATGCTTTGGGGTCTACTTAGAATTTTATGCATGTTTGACTTTTTAGGTTTTGTGGGGACTCAAATACAGCGAGATCGAAAGTGCTCGTGGTGGCTAAACTTGTCGCATGCTGACTCTTTACGTAAAACGGTGCCCTGCCCTTATTCACCAAGGCATATCCTTTTTTGCCTAACTTTTTAATTTTTTTGACATATGGCAGGCAGGTTTAGTCTAGGCGGTAGCGGCTGATGTGGCGTGATGCAATTGGCTTTAAGTGCAGTGGAGCCCAAGTAATGCAGATTGGGACAGCCAGTCACGTCCTTCCACATCATCCGCCTGCGCTTTGCCTGCATAAAACCTGCATGCCATTTGTAATTTTCCTTAAACTTTTAGTCAAACTTTCATTTATTAATTTTTGTTAATTAACTTTATTTTTGCTATTCTGCTTAGCGCTATCAAAGGTGATGGTGAATCTGTCTCTATCTACCAATGGCTGAATAATCTTAGATCATATAATCTATCGGTTGACTTAACTAATTATGAACAAGGTTCATATATATATATATATATGTATGTTTGTCTGTTCCTTGATTCTTGAGACTGTTCTTGAGACTGTCACCGCTAAATGGCTGTATAAAAAAAATTTAATAATAAATAAATAATTTTTTTTAAAAAAAGGCCATTAGATGGCCAGTGGAATAGAAACCATTGTCATCTTTGAAAGTGCTACGGGCAATTGAAGTGATCCATTATTTTCAACCTAATTAAGATTCTTCATTCCCAACCTAGGATTCACATGCTTAAACCATCTGCTATTTTAAATCAGATGATGGCGATAATTTTTTCAATGAAATAGATCCTGAGATCAGGATCCTACTATCAAACACTTAGATTTTGATTCCACGAGGCACACCTCCAGAAAAGTGATTCCAGAACATGTTTGATATGTACACTCATGATCATGCATGTTCATTTTTGAGATGTATACCATATCGAATGAAAATCTGACCATGATGTATCAACGATTGGGACGAAAACGATCTATATGATCTTATTCAAAGCATGATAAGGAAGAAAATAAAGGTACCCCTCTCTTTCTTAATGAATCTTCTTATGGGTAACGTTATTCACAACACAAGATTCTTCCTTCTCAATATAGGTTTCCCGTGCTTAAATTGTTCACTGTTTTGAATGTAACAATGGAGATCTTTTTCATCCCCATCTTCAACACAACGGATCTTGAGTTCATGGGCCTACGCATCAAACACTCAAATTTTGATTTCATATGACACATATCTCAAAAAATGAATATAATCATGGACATACATCAAACGTGATTCTTAGATGACTTTTAGGGAGGCGTGTCATGTGGAATCAAAATCTGATCGTGTGATGGTAGATCATAATCTCAAGATCTATTGTATGGAAGATTAGAACAAAAAATGATCTTAAATTGTTTGATTGAAAGCAATTAATGATTAAAGCATATAAAATTGTGAAACCGAATTGAGAAGGAAGAATCTAGGGTTAAAAATAAATGTATCCTTTTCTCATTCATTAAGAAAAAATGTATGGAATTATGTAATTTTTATCAATAGTTAGTAACCATCATCATCATCAGTATCACTACCACCACCTCATCATATTTGGGTTGGGTTACGCTAAAACAAATTTGGCATCTTAAAATTATTAACTTTTTATCTCAATCTTATCAAAACTGATATCTATATATTTAGGTCCAAATGCTCTTGAAAAATCTAACTTTTGGCATGATTTTATAGGAAAACAAAGCTTCATTGTCTTATGAGAGTGTCCAATGCCGTAATCGTTAAGTGCTGGAGCTCTATTTGCACAACTGAAACACTAAAAGCGCCCACCCGTTTCACATGTCAAATCATCTACAAGTGGGGTTGGGATGAAGGTGTCAAACGTGATATTGGTATCAGACCATAGAGGACCGATTCGAATCAGCCGATACCGAATTGTATCGGAGCCTTTTAAAAAAATTTAAAAATTTTAACAAAATAAATATATCGGCAAATACCGAAACTGTATCGGCCAATACCGACATCCGAGTTGATACCTGATATGTATCGGTATCGACCGATATTTGCTATCATAGCTGGGATAGGTGGGTGCTTTTAGGGTTTTGGTTGGTGCAAATAAAGGCACCGAAATAAATATTGGTTGGTAAAAATATTTGTTCATCTTCCATGTTTGACTAAGATAGGTCATAAATGTTAGATCATGATCATGATCATGAGATATGTGATACCTGATCGCGAGTTAACACCCATCCCTTAATGATTCACTCAGTCTCTTAGGATTTTAGAAAAAAAATAATTAATATTTCAGACTATTTTGCCCTTTAAAACATAGGTCAGAAGTCTTCATCTAACGCCAAAGCTTGGTGCATTGAATTGTGGGATAATATCTTTGGGAAGAATTGGGATCTCCTAAATCCAAATTTAAATTCACCTTTTAGTGTTTGAATTTAAATTTGGTAAATCCAACAAAATTTAGAAATTCATGTTTGGATTATAAAAAGGTAAATTTGTACATAACTCCTTCTAAGTGTTATTTGAAAATCCAAATCTTACACCAGCCATATAATTACCATATAATTGGCTATATTTAGTGAGTAAAAAGTTATTACTCAGTGCTATTATAGGTATGGTTCGACTTGATACTTGACCCGCCTAAGCCGAGTATTTTTAAGCTTGATCGATCTGATTGGATTCGGCATAAGACAACCCGAATTAAACCGAACCGAACACTGAAAAATTTGATTTCGATTCGGGAATGATTTATGTGTTAGGGGAATTCGGTGTACTGAAACTGATTTTTTCGGTGTTCGATTCAATTTGGTTTGGGTTTGAAAAAAATAATTGTTGGTTGCACCCATTTTCGATTTTTTTTCCTGAACCCAAATCAAATCGAACACCGAATTGGGTTTGATATCAATTCCTCCAACTCATAAATATTTTTCAAATATTTCATTTTTTTCACTTCGATTTGGGTCCAAGAAAAAAAATTGCTGGTTGCACCCATTTTCATTTTTTTTTCTCCTAATCCCAAACCAATGCAAACCCAGTCGAACACCGAAAAACTCAGTTTCGATTTGGGAGCGGTTTATGTGTTGGAGGAATTTGGTGTACCGAAACCGATATACTTCGGTTCGATTTCGATTTGTAATGTACCGAACTGAAAATCGAAAAAATCAGATTCGATTCGGTTCGGTACACCGAACTTGCATCTCTACTTTCATAGAATATATGAAGGAAACTAGTGTAATATAAATTATTTTTATAAAAAAATAGTTAAATGAAGTATCTATAAATCATTAGGCCAAATCTTAAAGCATTGCTTAAACATTCAAACAAGAGATTTGCAAATCCAAATATTTTAAATTCTGAATTTGAAATCCCCAAATCTAAATCCAAATCCAAATCCACGTTCCCAAACGTAACCTTATAAATATTTAATCACCAAAATAGTGTTTAAATGATCTTACATGTATATATATATATATATTAGACTCTATATCTCACTACATATAGCGAAACCATGTGCAGTCCTAACACCATATCATTCTTCAATAACCTTGATGTAAGGCAGCTACATCTAGCTCTCTTTGAAAAAAAATAAATAAATAAATAAATAATCAAAAAAAAAAACAAGAAAAATAAAAAAAAGGCCCCTCCGTGTTTTCAAGGCTTTGAATAGGATCAATTAGGCCGCCTTCCAGCCAGAAAACAAAAATAAAAATAAAAATTAGGCCACATTCATTTTCCACATGCTGTCTCTTTCATCATTGTTGAATGAACCCATTCAAGAAAACTAGACAAACATGTTTTGTCTTTGCTCGTTATATATTTTTTTCAGATATTTCTCACACACTTTCCTTCATTTTGTTCTTTTCTCACAAACTTAAAACGTTTAAAAACCTCCATTTTGTGGCAAATTTTTTTTTTCCACTCTGTATATTTTTACTAATGTTTTGGGGTTTTTACTAAAGGTTTATAATGATAAAGGGTCACTACCGTTACGTTACAGCAGATTATAAAGGCAGGATATATAATGACGGTTATAATTCGTAGCAAGGATCAAAATTTCGGTCGAAATGATCAAAATCTTGGCTAAAATTATTGATTTCAGTCCTCACCAAAACAATAATTTGGGATTGAAATTTTGGTCAAATTTTGTATAGGATTAAAATTTCTAGCCAAAATTTTGGCCGAAATTTCGGCATCGATCACTTCCGAAACCGAAATGAAACCTGAAATTTTGATTTTGATTCGTAGTATACTATTATTTTTAGTTATATCACAATAGATATAGGCCCTTATAAGAGTTGATTGTTAAAATCTTGACACGTGTCATCTTTTTAAATTAAAACACTTAAAAAATTTTTTAAGAAAAAGTATGACGCCTCTATAATAGAGTTTATTGCACATTATAAAGGTTAATAAAATATTTAAAAATCAAAAGAAAAGCTTCTCGAGGCTTTATAATATTGTTACAGCGGTTTATAAAAGCAAAAGAGCGTCACATTTAATTTACACTGTTACCGCAGCCTTTCATGAGAGGCTTCAATTTAGTCATCAAATCATTCATAAAGACGAATTGCACATGTTTTAAGGTCATAAAATTCAATAAGTTCAACTCTTTTAATGGAAGGATTCGCTAAGATGGAATTCATTCGGGAGAAGACTAATTGAGTTCTAAAGTCCTCACCATTATTGCCCGTTTTCTACGTGATGTTTAGATGCCCTAATTGAGATTAGAAAAGTTATAAAGAGATTTTTTATGATTGGGCATTGAAGATAAATTAAAAACTATTGGAAATTGTTGTGTCGGAATAAAGATGATGGTGGCATGGATATTATAAGTTTAAGACTATTTAATAATGTTTTGCTCGTCAAATGGTATTGGCTGATTGAACTGTAGAGGTGCAGCCTATGGAGGCGTATCTTGTTGGATAAGTATGATTCTGAAGGTAGCAGGTGGGACATTGAGATCTTGTGTGCGGCTTCAATCTAGTTTTTGGTGTTCTCTTAGCAAGATTAATGAGTTTTTTAAACGGGAAGTCAAAATTATTATTGGTAATGGAAATACTACTTCCTTTTGGCATGATAGATTTTAGAGATGGCAGAGTCTGATTCCGTAGGTAAAATTTTTTGGAATTTAATTACTTTAAGAAGGCTCTATGAAGTTGAGATTAGTGAGGTTACCAACCTTCTGAATCTCCTTAATTCCTTCCTTTCTTTCAACCCTTCGAATTCTAATTCTCCTTCTTGGTCTGACTGCTCGGATGAACAATTCAAGATTAATGTGTTGTACAAGAAATTAGTGGGAGTTGCTACTCCGAATCTCTTGTGGGTGCGCATTTGAAAGTCAAAGGCTCCTAATTGAGTTATCACCTTTACCTGACAAGTAGTGGTCGATAAGATTTTAACTATTGATAATTTAATTTTCAGGGCTTGTTAGCAAATAGGTGTGCCATATACAAAAGGGCAGAAGAGGATGTTGCTCACCTTTTTATCCATTGTGATTCAGCTTATGTTATTTGGGGCTTCTTGTTTAGATGGTTCAAAGTGTCTTGAGTTATGCCAAGTTAATGTTGAGATTCTTGCTTAGATAATACTGTAAAAGCAATATAATCAATTTGTGGCAATTTGTCCATTCAATCACTACAAAAGTAATATATTAATTTGTGACAATTTGTCTAATCTATATATATTTTTCATATTCTTATTTTATTTTTTATTTTATAATTTTAACATATAATTTCATTGTGGGTTGATGAAAGACTTGTCAAAGCTGACTTTTAGGGAACCTCATGCACTAAATTGGAGGCATTAGTATTGTGGGTTAGTGAAAGACTAGTCAAAGATGACTTTTAGGGAATCTCATGCACTAAATTGGAGGCATTAGTATATACTTTTTAGGGTTTGTATCGGGTATATGAGTAGTATACGGACCAATCTCAACCTATTTGCATGGTCAAAAGTGTATCTTCATAGATATCATCATAGATGTTAAAAATTTGCAACCATCATCCCAAGGCATAGAGTAGTACTGGAGATAGATTGACCCTTGAAGCCTTCACGGACTTAAAGAGCATGGAGATTTGAAGGTGTCTTCTTAGGTTGCACATGGCATAGCTCTTTGCTAGCCCCTGTTGTGCTCCTACCACAGTAGAGTTCACCTGTTTTAGTTGATTTTCATTCTGTTTTCTAACTCCTTGTAAAGGAAGATTTACCTGCTCTAGCAGCAACCTTCCTATTTTCTATTAATTCCCTCTTAGAGCAAATAAAATCTGCTTTGGTAAGGAGTGAGTAGAGAGGAGGGTAGAACTGTTGAACAGATAAATCTTGCATAAAATCTTGCTATGCAAAGAGTTATCAAGGAGAAGGGTTACCTGTTAAAGCAGGTAGTAGGATGTTAGCAAGGAGGATGAGAACCTGCTTCAGAACTCTATTATGACAGAGGCTACAAGAGAGTTATGTCATACACAACCTTAGTATCCAAAGAGTGAAAGGTTTGAACCGGCAACCTAAGTACACCAAGAACAAGTTGAGATGAAAGGAAGAATACGGGTCACAATGGCCGGGCTGGGACAAAAACGGGCCAATTATAAATGGTCCTTTTGGAGCTAGCCCTTATCTGGCCTGATCATTAATCCTGTCGAGCCAGCCCAACAATTTCTTAGTAAAAGACTAAGTTGATCGATTCAGGCCAGGCTTAAACGGTCTAATTTCTAATTGGGCTTTTTGAATTATCTCATATCCAGCCTGGCTAATTTCTAATCAGGATAATTTACTAATCGAGCCAAGCTGGGCTCGAGCCAGGCTGGGCTGCCATAATTATATCTCGTGCTTACCTACCTTAGCCCATATCCGGCCCATTACAGGTCGGACCGGGCCGGAGTCAATTCCGGCCCACTGAGACAAAGAACAAAGCTATGTTAAGGTCCAATCAATAGTCCTACTGAATATAAAACCCTTATAACTTGGTGTTTCTTGAGTTTATGTCAAAGGGTTTTAATGCCACTTGAATCCCCAACAGGGATCAAAATTTCGGTTCTCGTTTCGATTTGGGTGGGGATCGAAACTGAAATTTTAGTATTACGGCCAAAATTTTCAACATAGTACAATAATATCGAAAATTTAAGTAATCGTTTCCGTTTCCGTTTCGGTCCCCAGGGCTCAAAGAGTTGGAACTGAAAATGATAGCAATATATAAATCTTTTAAAGAAGTGAGGAGTTATTATAATCATTAGGAATGTTTTAGGAATATGATTAGTCAATATAGATATTTATAAAATATTAACTAAATATATTCACCTCTGTTTAAGAGGTTTTACTCTTTCTAGTGAAAATTAACTAAACTCTTATCAAAACGTAGCCCATTAAAAGATGTTACATGCTAGATGGCAAATTGGGTATTATTACCAGGCATCGATTCTTGGAGATCTGATACGTAGGTGATTTTTTCTTTTTTTTAAACTACCTAAAAAACTTTATAAATTTATAATCTTAAAAGTATCATAAAAGATCTATATTTAAATTATTAGATAATTTTTTTAATAAAAATAAAATATTTAAAAAAACAAAGCATTTCAAATTTGGTAGGTATCAACTGATACCCGAGCCGTATCGACCGAGACCCGATACATATCGACCGGTACTTGATATCGATACCACCTTGATATTGGTATCAAGGTGATATCTGTATCGGTTGGCAACAATATCGATATGTATCACAAATTCGACGGTATCCATAGATACTTATACCACATGGTACCAAAGTCATGGAAAACTACGATCCTGCTGCGAGGTCCCGAAATCCGGCTCACCCCCTGTCTCGCGTGTAAACAAATATAATTAACAAAAATATATAATATTTAATCATATCTTTATTAATGACATTTGCTATCAACATAAATTTTTAAAATTTCCCCCTTTTTGCAATCGTGCCCCAAAGACAGTCCACTTAAAGCTTGGGCGTAGCACTCTAAATTTTACAGGAACTTTCTAAAATCTCACCCCTACCTAAAAAATAAGGAATCTGAGTTTTTTACTCAGAAAATAAGATGATTCTGAGTAACTCTCCTAAAATCTATTGTTCGCGAGTTTGGTTAGGGATCAAGGCTTTGACTTTTCGAGCGAAAGCGACATGCCTGCGTCGGAACTTTTGGCATGAAAAGTCTCAAAATCTGAGATGTTTTGCGAATACTTCTCCGTGTATGTATATAGTGGATAAATCTCACATATATATATATATATATATATATATATATATATATATATATATATATATATATATATATAGCTGGATGCGGGATGCCATTAGTTGCTACTATGATTTTAAAGTAAGGATGAGGATTGCCAATAGCAACTTGCCCCTTCTTTTGTGGCTCTACTATCTTCGTGGAGATTTCTCTCACAAAGGGTACCCTTAAATGCAACCATGATTTTAAATAGAGAAAAATGATTGCAAATAATGATACCATAACTTACCTCTCCTTTTATAGATACTCTCGCTAGGATACCATTAATTGCAACCATATTTTTAAAGAAAGAATAAAGACTGCAAATAATGGTAGCCATAACTTCCATTGTGAGAGATTTTTCTAACAATGGGCTCCACTATGATGTGGAGATGCAGGTGTATAGACTCTAGTAAGATTAATTTAAAATAAATTAATATATTACTCTTAAAGAGGTTTGAACATAGAACTTAGGTGTCACAAATTAATTATTAAACTTAGGGGTATATTCGGTTCGGTTTGGTCGGTTTTGGACCAAAATCACAATTCAAATCGGATTTAATCGTTTTCTAAATGTTTAAACCAAACCGTTTAACTATTGAACCAAACCAACCCAATTCGATTCGGTTTCAGTTTGATACGGTCAATTTTGATTTTCCTATAAGTTCTACTTGCACATTAAAAAAATTTCAATTTCTCAACCTGCTTTACACTTTTATTATTTTTATTTTTTCCAGAGTCATTTTACTTTTACAATCTGTTCACCTTTTTCAAAACAGATAACAAAAATAAATGCATAACAGCCCAATCGTCTGCTTGACTCAAGTTGATTGTATATATATATATTAAAAAAATTACTTACAATTGGTTCGATTCAGTTGGTTTCGGCTTGGGAAGGCTCGGAACCAAAACCAAACCAAACTTTTCGATTTTTCTTTTTGCCAAAGCAAACCCAAACTGGCAGCCGTCCAAACCGGACCAAAACCGATAGTTCGATCTAGTTTGATCGATTCAGCCCAAAAAATGCACAACCCTAATTAAGCCATTACAGCACTTTACTAAGATTAGGGTTGTGCATTATTTGGGCCAAACCAACCAAACTGACCAAACCACCGGGTTTGGTCTGGTTTGGACGGGTACTAGTTTGGGTTTGATTTGGAATAAAGGAAAATCAAAAAGTTTAATTTGGCTTCGGTTCCAAGCCTCTCCAAGTTGAAACCAACTGGATCGGACTGAATGTAATTTGTAAGTATATAGGCGGAGGTTTTGATTAATTTTAAAGGGCATTTAAGTAAAATGCATATTTTTATAAAAACCCTACCCTTGTCTTTAACCTATTCTTAAATCCTAAAACGGTAAAGTAGAACTTATAGGAAAATCAGTTGAGAAGTTGAGAAAATTTTGATATGCAACTAGAACTCATAGGAAAATCGAAACCAACCGAACCGATTTGAATCGGGTTGGTTTGGTTAAAGAGTTGGACGGTTTGGTTTGGTTTGAAAATCGAGAAACCGATTAGGACTGATTTGGTTTGTAGTTTTGGTCCAAAACCGACCAAGCCAAACCGAATATACCCCTAACTAAGATATATGCTAAAACCATTAATTTAATAGATATATAATTTTTTAAACATATTCAGTTCTAAGAAACATGTGTATTGCATTCGATATATGTATAACGTTTTAGTAATTACCTTTTATAAAACATATTTGAAAAAATACTCCGCCAAATATGTTCAACCTTGCATGGATTGATAGCCCGTAAAATTTCAATCAAATCCAAATACAACACCTAAATCGATGATTAAATTATATTTCTATGGTCGTAACACAATTACCCATTGAACTGATTTTGAGCTTTTCTGGGGGGAGTTTAAGAACAGAGGATTATGACCTTTTATGGGAAAAGTCAGGAATTTGAGTAACTTAAGAACGCATCTGCGAAAAGTCAGGAATCTGAGACTATTAAAAATCTGCAAGATTCTAAGTTTTCAAGAATCTGAGCTTTTATGAGGAAAATTACGAAACACTTGAACGAGGCCTTAAAGGGTGAAGATTTTAGAAATTGGGTTGAAAGGCTGGCCTAATAGGCCTATAAAAGTTACATTAAAAAAGTAAAAAATTATATTTTTTTCACTCAAAAAATATAAAAAAAACATTTTAATTCAATAAAAATTTCAAAAAATTGGAAAAACTTTGAGAAAAAATAATAACTATTATGTAAAAAGTTTAATCTCATGAAAATATAGTAAAAATTGCATTTAAAATGCAAAAATCATAATTTTTTTCACGCAAAAAAAAAAAAATGAAGAAAAATACTTGGTCACAAATTGAACGTCGACAATATTCTGATTGATCACCGGCGAGATTCTGATCGTGGCACCATAATGGTGTCGATTTTTGTTTGTTTTTTTTTTGGGGCTTTATACTAAATGGCGCCCTGCGCCTTATTTTATCACCAAAAAAATAAATACCTTATTTTTAAACTGTATAGCGCCCATGCGTCCCTTGAACACCCCGCCTGCCCTTGAAACCCACGCATGACCCTTTATTGTTTTATAATTTTATCCTTTTCTTTGAACCCTCTCCTTCTCACTCCATGTTGGCTTTTTGATGAGAGAGAAAATAAAGATGAGAGAGAAAATTAGATAGGTGGCTTTTTACAAAACCTTCTTCTCAGATTCTTCAAAACCCTCTCTTCTTTCTCTCCTCTCTCTAATTGATAATATGAAACCCTCTATTTGGTGTTCGTCGGCATGAACCTAGGTTCACGATTGCCGGATCGCCGGAGAAGACATTCTGAAACGCAAACAAAAAAAAGGTTTAATTGTAGAGAGAGAAAGAGACTAGGCAATGATAAACCTTCTCTCTTCTTTCTCTCTCTCTCTCACTAATTGAAAAAATGAAACCCTTTATTTGGTTTTCGCCGGCATGAACCCAAGTTTACAATCGCCGAATCACCGGAGAAGATACTCTGAAATTCAGAAAAAAAAAAAAAAAAAACTTAATTGTAGAGAGAGAAAGAGATTAGGCAAAGGCAAACTCTCTCTCTCTTCTTTCTCTCTCACTAAAAAATAACCCCTCTATTTAGTGTTGGCCAGCAACTCAAGTTCACGATCACCGGATCGCCGGAGAAGACACTCAAAAGTTGAATAGCTATTCAAGGGCTATTCGGTAAAATAATTTGCACCGTGCATCGACGCAGGCCGTTTAAAAGCTGCAGGGGTGTTTTTTAGTAATAAAAAAAAATTAGGAAAATAGTGATAAAAATTGTGGAGGAGCGTTTTCTGGTACTTTTCTCCTTTTTTTTTTTTTTTTCATGTACATTGTTTAAATAGTTTGGTATTAAAAGAGATTTTTAGAGTTTAGGAATATTTAGAAAACTAAGCTTTAAGTACAGGAGGGCATATTCGTGCAAAACAAAGTACATGCGGCAACGAAAAAGACAAAGAAAGCTAAAAAGTGATTTTGAGAGTCGGTGTGGGGAAAAGAAAATTTATGGGAGGGGGTGGAAAGGGGGGATTTAATCCCTATTCATATATTTTTCTTTATACTTTCAATAAATCGATCATTTGGGGGTTGTCTTTTGCTTGGAGGCTTCAGCGCTCCATTATTTTTTTTATTTTTTTTTTATAAGGGTTAGAATATGATAATTTTATCCTCTTTTTGATGAGAGTCTTCTTTTTCGAAGAGATCGCCTCTATGAAAGCTTTTTTGTAGTCCACACTTGTTTCTGAAATGATTTTGGTCACGAGTTTTACCGACGTATTGGTGGCTTCGTTGTTGCACGAACACATGCACTATATTTACGTCATGAGGCATTGTTTAAAAGTTTTGATTAAAGCGATGTGTGAAGCTTTTCGTCAGTTGTTGCCCCATTTCCAACGTGGTGAGAGTTTTTGTAGATCGTGAGTTTGCTGATAGTGGTGGCGTCTCTTCGGATGAATCTTCGGTGTCGGTTACCAGCGAATGTTCAAGATGATAGTGGATTCTCAAATTTTTACTTTACTCCGAAGGTCCCTAAATTCTTTATCATTGTTAGATAGATATTGAATGTCATTCAATTTATTTTAATGTTATGATTGTAACTATCACTCATTGGATTGTGGTCATCTACTCTGTAATCATCCATTTGGGGTTACTTATTTTTCGATTTGCAACATTTCTCCATTTCTAATAAAAATGATAGAAGTTTCATCTAAAAAAATAATAAAAAAATAAAAACATTAAGTACAAAGATTTATTATATATTAAAAAAAAATTAGGAGGATTTAAAAAAGTAACCTTAAATGAGGGAGATTTTAAAAAATTTCCCATCCCTGCATTGCAATAGCACGACTAGAGTGCACCATGGGTCAAAATCTCACTAAACTGATACGTATCGTCCGGGCAAAAAACCAATACGTATCGGAGGATACGTATTGATATCGGACCGTATCGGATGATACATTGAATGTATCGTCCAACATTTGAATGGCTGAGTATAATACAATACATTCAATGTACCATATCGTTGGGGTCCCATATCGATACGTATCGTCCGATACGTATCAGTATCGGACGAAATTTTGATCCATGGAGTGCACAGGCCTTATGACCTGCGCTTTCCACAGTTGGGCACCAAGGTTGATACTCGGGTTGGGTTGCGCGGCACAGGTTTGACCTTGATATCAGGATATTGACTCGAGTACCAAAGCTGATATGCGGGTTCGGGTTGGGTATCTTAATAACAACTCTCAAAGTAGTTATGAGCTTTTAAATCAATCAAAGAATACTTTTTTATCGTTTTTTTTTAGAAAAAAAAATACATATTGGCACTTCTAAAATATCGGCTTTTTGCTAAAAGATTGTCTCTTAATTACTAAAAATAGACGATATTTTTAGATACCAACATACGGCAATACGGGTTGAATACGGTTTACTTCATGGTCAGCCTGCCGAAGAGTATTTAGCCTTGTCAATCGTTCCAACCGAATTAAATCCACTTCGGGATAAGCCCACTGAAGCGAAGGACTACGTCAGTGGGACTGCATCGATTATTATACATGCGTCTGGGCCTCCCCACCGAAGTTGAATTCCTGTTTACAACATAGATCGTATAGAACTGTATTGTGAGACGTTTTAGTGATCTAGAAATTATGATGCTGTTTTTGTATTTAAAATCCCTATATGCAATGTTTTGGCAATAAATCCTTGGTATATCTTTGCAACTCTCAATCATGATAACAAACATTGGCCAATACCAATACGGATTGGTATCTTAACTCGGAAATTGATATTGTATCGGCAGATACATATCGGGTCTTACCCGATACGGTATCGATTTCGGCCAATACCTTTATTTCCTTTTTTTTTTTTTTTTAAAAAGCCGATATGTATCAGTCGAGTTGTATCGGTCCTCCAATGACTGATATTGAGTCCGATCTGGACACCTTCCTCTCAATGTCAACCTGAGGGAGATTGATCTGTGCACTGCTCTTGGTGCACGGGTCTGCCCATAAAGAATCTCTCTCTATATATAATGTGTTTTGTGTGCGGGTCGGTTAAAGACTAGAGAATCCAAGCTACTATTCGGGAGATCGCTAATTGTAGTGCTTGTTTGCTTTATTGCTTAGTGTCATTGGCTTTGACCGTTCATCTGTGTCTAGGGATTTTAAACACGGAATAGTAAAGAAGAAAATCAAATAAGACACAGATTTTAAACACGGAATATTATATATCAAGGATCAAAATATCCGTTTCCTTTTTAATTTAGGCCAGAATCAAAATTTCGATGCCTAAATTTATTTTATTTTTTTAAACTCAAAATATCGAGACTTCAAATTATCGGCCGATCATTTGAAGTCTCAATATTTTAGACAAAATTTTGAGAATATCGTATCGGTTGGGTCCGAAACTGATGCGTTTCGATTAAAATTTTGATTCATGGTACATAAGTCGCGCAAAGGCAAAAGGAATTTACAGCCACTCAAATTTATGGTATTTACGGCCACTCACTCACACCACTCAATACAAATAACTATGTACATATAGAGAATCATATATTGAAACCCTAAAGACTGCATTTTGATAATGATTTTTTTATTTTCATTAATGAGAGAAATCTCTTTTAAATAGAGGTGAATACAATCAATAAAGATCACAGGAGATCTGCAATTATTTAAAATACTTCCTCAAGCATTTTATAAATTCTAATCAATCCTAATTATGCCTAAAATATAAGATATACATATCATATCATATGTATCTCTATTACCAATCTTCAATGTTCTCTATTACCCTAAACTTGGAACGGCAAGCCTGCAAGCTTCGCCTAACAAACCATCTAGCCCGAGATGCCAGGCCCACAAACCTAATCGTGTGTCTGCGTGTGTGTAGATGTTTGTGTGTGTTAGGGCTGTCAATGGGTCTGGTTAGGTTCGCTAAAAAAATTTGCTGGCTAATGAGAAAATAGCATTCGCCCAACCCAACCAGAGCAGAAGGTGCACCCAATCCAGCTTGGCGGATCAATGGTATATACGCCACCCACCCGATCCAAAAACTTGACTCCATTAAAAACCCTATATTTTTCTTCATTTAATATGTAAAATATCAGGTTGGGTCTCGCCGACTTGCTCCGTATTTGCCCGATCCCCGATCTGACCCCTCATGCCCGGTCAGATATTAAGAAAATTTTAAGGGAAAGTTAGCAAAGAAAGTTTAAGGGGAGGAGATTTTAATCCTATTATTTATCAATATAACATGTAAATTCTTCAAAGTACAGGAAAAAAAAAAAAAGGTCTATATTAAAGATTTATGAAATACCTCGAGAAAAATTTTTGGAGGCCAGTCACGGGTCTGAGTAGTAGGTATGAATCATAGTTCAAATATTTCTTGATCTAACTTGATCTATTCTATTATAATACAATTCAATCTAGACGGCAAAACCTCGAAGATGGAAATATTGACTTTCCTTGAAATTCAAAACATGAATGCTTACAAAATTCTAATCAAAATGAGATTTTTCTTAGGGACCTCTTTGGATGCTCACTTTCTCATTGTAGTATGATCACTTTAAAAGTAAATAGCATTTACACAAAATCACTTTCATTAGAGTGAGCTTTTGAACAACTAATTCAATTTCAAATACGAAAAAAAAGAAAATAAAATGGATTTAAAGTGATTTAAAAAAATAATTAATTAATTATTGGAGTAAATTGTTCGGATAGAGGGAATTAACTAGATTGAATAGGATCACAAATCCACAAGATTAGACTTTTCGGGATTGACCATTGTCATGTAGTTCTGCGATCCAGGGATTCGGTTTTTTTCGATTTTTTTCAAATTCATATGATCTGCTTCAATTGCAATTTGGTGATCTCGAAAGCGTGTATGAGAGATGCTTTGTGGTCATGAGCTCCCCGTTGGTCGGGGTGGGTGTTTTTATTCTTTCCCAGCGCCTTGCTATTTTTTAATACAATTGTGTATCATTAGTGATCAAAAAAGAAAAGGTCACTCTCTCCAAGCAACAGCTTAATTGAGATTAGGGGGACTTCATTTGCCAACTTAGGCATTTTTTTTCTACATTGCTCCTTTACTACATAAGTTTGGTCGAGGTTCTCCTATAATCATCTGATCGTAACACCTTAATATGAACTGCTAAGTAGATATAAACTACTATCAATATTAAGGCACTTTGATGTATGGTTCCACTCCTATAATATGCGTGATTTTTGGGTTGGATCCACATGAAACATTTAAGATGTATGCCACCCGCCAGGTTTTGGATCTACGCCATGTGGAATAAACACGGTTTGGTCGTCTGATGGTACGCTCATGATCTCAAGATCCATTGTGTGGAAGATTGGGATGAAAAACGATCCCTATCATTTGATTCCAAGCAATCTATGGGTTTCAGGTGTACGCGCCCTCGGTAATGATTGCGGCTCTACAATTGGGACACTGTCCTAGCCATCTTGACTGAGACAAGTGTACCAAGATGCCTTCATTCTTGTACTACATGCATATCCATGAAACAACTAAAAAGAGAATGGAGTTAAACCTGATGTCGGCAGGAGCAGGTTTGATGTGAGAAGAGATAAAGGAGGAAGCCATATACTGGTGGTGCACCTGAGACTGCTACAGTGAACAAGAGAAACATTTTCAATGTCTAATAGAAATTGAATGTACGAAACTTATAATTTGATAAAGAACAATATAGACATAAGAAAAGGTGTCCGTCCTCGCATGAGGACGGTCATTATCTTCTAAGGTTCTAATTAGAGATTGTGACATCTAAAACATTGTTTCAATACCACATGGATCTCGGATACATTGCTTAGATCATTTTTAGAAAAAATTAATTTTGAAAATTCATCATCATATATTGTTTGAGCCGTGAAATGTAGACCATTGAAATTAGTCAAGCATGGACTTATATTTTAAAAAAACTTTTTTCAAAATTTTTTTATTTTAAATTGATCTAAATTAAAAACCAAAGAGTATTTTGGGTGTCATGTGTACCTCCACATGAACCTTAGAGAACCCGCCCATATATATATATAAAGGAAAAGCAGCAGAAAAGTACCAAAAGAAGCACACAGAGAGTGCCAATTACTTTTTCAATTGGAGGTCCGGATTGGGCCACATAAGAACTGTTTGAATAGTCCCACAACGGTTGTGGACAGGAGACCTTGGGTTATATATAACTTGGGCAATTCTCTCCTTACATGCCAAAGGTTTAGTTAGGCACATGAAATTCTTCATGACATAAGAGCAAGTATTTCTTCACTTCATGTCACCCAATTCAATTGTATTCTTGATCAGAGGTTTGAGCAATGTGCCATAGAACTGCAAGTCTTGTCAAGTATCATATCATTGCAAGGTCAGAAGTGCACTTTCACGGATTTACATGCTCATAAGTAACTGAGCACTTCCCAGGGTTTGACCATTTGATAAGGAGATTGACCCAAGTTCTATGGCCAGCAATTTGGTTCGGTTTGGTTCAATCGGCTTCGGTTTTCCTATAAATTCTACTTGCACATCAAAATTTTCTCAACTTCTCAACCGATTTTCCTATAAGTTCTACTTTACTTAAATGCCCTTTAAAATTAATCAAAATCCCCGCCTATTTTATATATATATATATATATATATATATATATATATATATATATATATATATATATACACACTTACAAGCTACATTCAGTTCGGTTTGGTTTCGACTTGGGGAGGCTTGGAACCGAAACCAAACCAAACTTTTCGGTTTTCCTTTTTTCCAAATCAAACCCAAACCCGTACCCATCCAAACCCGGCGGTTCGGTTCGGTTTGGTTTGGTCGGTTCTGTCCAAAAAATGCACAACCCTACAGGTACCTATACTAACACAAAAAGGAAATCCACATTGCAAACTTTGTACTGTTTCTGATTCAACTCTTCAATCTACATTTCACAATATCATGGAGAGAAACTGGGATTTTCCTTTAGATTTCACTACATTAATGTTCACATTTGCTAGCCAGAAATCAGTATTCAGTAAAATATATATTCTTGAAAAAAAAAATAAACATGATCACCTGTTTGATCATTGCACCTTATAAAATCCCGGCTCCACGCCTGTTCCCAAGCCAGATTGTACAGCTGCTACACCATTTCTGTTGCCATTCTCCTCCAGTGTTCAGACAAATGTTCGGAAGAAATCTTACGGGGGGGAAGAATTTTCAGCATTCTCATGGTCAGAATCATCAGAATCCGACTCCAAGTTGGCCGAATCCGGATTCAGGACGTTCATAGCAGGTGGGTCTGAAGAAGTTGGCGGATTCTTTCTCGTCCAAAATGAGGGAACCCTTTTGTCATCTTCTCTCATCCTTTCAGCATAATCGTTAATGTCGAAACCGACCTGATTACGCCCACCAAATGCACAATCGAGTTTGTCCATATCGAAGAGGTCCTCCATTATCTTCTTGGTCCCAAGATCATCAGAATAAACAAACTTAACTTTCTTGTAAGTTTTGGGCTCTAGAAAGGGTTTCACCACCTGCAATACAAGTACCTTAAGCTCTAACTCAGAAATAACAAATAGGGCACTCAGACGAGTCAGGCCCAATAACTATTTAACTGTGCTCAGGCCATCTGATCACATATCCAAACCATCCACCTATATCAACTAGGTATGGGTACAGTCATCAATTCTGTACACATGGCACCATTTTGGCATCATATGGTGCCATGTGGTGCATGGAGCTATCATCTAGATCGGATTCAGCTCTAAGATTGCAATAAGAAAACATGTCTACCATGTGATTTAAGTGTTGCACAAAAAAATGAATGACTACCATGTGATCATCAAAACCTATCTTAGCAGTTCACTTTTTTGCGCTTGTAGACTCTTAATCATATGATAGACATCAATTCTCGATGGAATTGTGGGGCTGAATCTGATGTAGACAATGACCCTCTGTACCACATGTACCAAAATGGTGTCACGTTAATAGTATTTGATGAGCCAGTCACTAGTATTGGTGACAGCCTAATACCAGCTCTTTGGTTATGCCATGAACTTCTGACACTCCAACCTCGTAAAAAATTGTACACAAAATTCAATCTTATTTCTCTAGGGTGGCGTTATCCACAGCAGTTTTTCCTGTGAAGAACACACGATTTTCCACCATAAAAAACCATTGACTGCCTTGGATCAGACGATGGAGATTGTTTTTCGTCCCAATCTTCCACACAATAGATCTTGAGATCACGCCGCACCTATCAGATAGAAATTGTGGTGGGTGATTCTAAAAGTAAAATTAGTTGACTCAAGAATTGATTGCAGGCACATCTCATGAAAAGATTACACATAGACAAACTAGTGAAGAAGGGAGTTTAGAAATGTGATTTGGCAATTGGAAACAAGCATCCTTTATTGTGCTCTTCTTGTGGAAAACACATATCTTTGACCAGTGAAATGAAGGGAAAATAGCTTAATTTTCTTCTTTTTTCTAAAACCCTAGAGGGACTGGTGAACCCTTAGAGGATACAATGCTACCCAAGATCACGTGCCACATGGCACATGATCTACATTCGAGTGTAGATTTGGAACTTCAAAACTCAAGTGTCGTTTTTAGCCTCATCAGCAAATCAACATTCAGCTGATTAAGTGGTGTTTACCTCCATAGGTACCTCCTGATCTAGCGTACTTGTTTCCCTAATTTTAAGTTTTTGGTGTTGATCAAGCCTTCTTGATCACTGTTATCATCATCATCATCATCATCACAGCCTTATCCATCTGTTTGGGGATTTGACGAGAAGTTTTACAGCTGGCTGTCAATGTAACGCTAACCCTCCTCCTTTCTCATCCGGGCTTGGGACCGGCAATGGCGAAGTTAAGCCTTCTTTTCTTTGACCACCTTTCATTTTTGAATGATCGTTTTATTCTAGGCAACCAGCGAGGCACGTATCCAACATCGTCTATGATAATGACAAGATTAAGGACTGTTTCTTTCTATGTTTGAGTATATTCTTTACTCGTCAGCCGTAGAAGAGAGTAATCATCTTCATCTAAGTCGTCTCTGTGATCTAATTTATGGAAAAGAGCATCAAAATCTTTGTCGAAGAGTTCCTCAAACTCTTCTGAGTCATCATCACTACCGTTGATGTCTTTTTGGACCTCAGGGTCGCTTTTTCCATTCAGCATGCTTGCTAGGACAATTAGCAGGAGCCAGCATCGGGCACGGCTTCGATAAGGGCTAAAGTATCTGTTGGAGAATCCAACATCATCTTTTCAGTTATTCTTTTGAAGACTGGTGTGAGCGGAGGTCCACTATCTTCTGGCATCGATGACAGAGAGCAAAGACTTCATTTTTGACAAGGCTGATGAAATGTCCACACCATCAACAAATTTCATCAATAGGAAAGGGATCAGAGATTCATCCTCACATTTTTCACCAACTTTGAATTTTTTCTAGATCCATCTGAAATAGGGGGACAATATATATTCTGATTTTTCGGGTGTACAGGAAATTTGTCAAATAGTCCATATATAGAATCAAGATCACGTTGAGGGATTCCATTAGGAAAATTTTCCCCGAGAAATTTAACCTGATTGTTCAGGACATACTGATTATTTAGAAGTTTTCAGCTTGGAAGTCCTGCTTTTTCAAATAGCCTATGTTCCTTTTCATTTATTTTTTAATCCAAAAATAATAATAAACAAAGACACAATAAAAAGGAACAGAGAAACAAGAATTAAAACAAAAACTACAGCCAGAAAGGGACAGATGGAAGATAATAAATCGTAAGAGGGAAAAGATGAAATTAAAAGTACTAATAGAAAGGGTTTGTATATAGCTTAAAATAATAAGTACAAAAGAAAATTTTGATATGAAAGAGTGAAAGAAAACACTATTTAATGACCAAGATATGTGTGAGGACCCAGCCAGACTAACCCGACCCATCTCCTGGCCCGAACTAGGCCCAGGCCAGACCCAACCTAAAACCACTATAACCCCCTTCTTTCTATTGTCGCTTATCACCCAAATCTTCTCCCACCTACCCCCATCAGTTGACCCAGAAGCTGAGGCGAGAACTCTGCTGAATCGACATGGAGCTCGGCATGGCTTGTTGTCCGGCGTCGTCCGGCGAGAGGCCCCTGTGCACGACAGCACCATCTTCACGCCACCTCCCTCCCCCTTTCTGGCTATAAATAGGAATCGGCCCCTTCCTCTCCACCAACTATTCAACTGGTAAGGCCTTCTTCTTCTCCTTCTTTTTCTTCTTCTCCTCCCTCTACTCTTCCCCCATCTTCTGTTTTCTTTTGTGGCCGGCTCGATCTCCGGCGATGATTATCAAACGATCACTGCCGTCCATTTCGACGCTCGCGTGATTGCCATTACTGGGCACACTCTCGGGACTATCGTTCGCCATCGCAGTTGCGATCGGTGCCATTTCCCGTCGACGGCAATGTCGAAACCGACGATGAAATCTACCTCCCTTTTTCTGTGTTTTCCCTTCCTTGCCTGCCAAACCTCTTCTTCTTCCTCCCGTATTACCATTAGCCGACAACCACCCCACATCTCGATTTTTGTCGCAGATCGGCAACATCAAAATGCCTTTTATTCCTTAATAATATATAAATTATAAAAGCCAGACCTCATTTTTCTCTACCTTGACTGAGGACAGTGACCTTAAAAACCTCCTTATTTCATTGTATTTTCTGTTTTTATATACACTTATATAATATGAACATATATATATATATATATATATATATATATATATATATATATATATATATATATTACATCCTCTATATTTTAAAGACCTATCCTTTTATTTATTTATTTTTACTATAAATGATATAGGGGTTTACAGCCCATATACTGTCAGTAACATTTTGGGCCTTTAATCAAGTATAAAATAGGTTAGAAAAATATTTGTATATCAGTTTCCATATCAGCCATAGTATTATAAAATATCTTTTATTTATTATGAAACTCGACCCATCCCAATCGATACCCTATCGGCTAACCCTTCCGTGAACCACTCAACCCTAACTCATAATCCCCACGTAGTCATTCAACGCTTTCATCTAGTCATCGCGTAGCGCTAACACACCGTCGTTCTCATGTAGGCAGCATGTCGAGCGACCCGAACTCCAACCACTCCCACCGCAATCACCAAGGAAGCGTGCATCAAGGCAAGTGGCCTACCCTTATCACTCGATTCTGATTAAGTAAATTAGTACTAAGTAAATAGTATATATATATACGCGATTACGCGCAACCCTATAATTATGAATTGAAACCCTTAGGTAGTGTGATACATCTGTGAAACATTAGTAGGTGATGATATTATAAATATGCTAAAATAATCATGTAAGGACTTGTTCATTTATCTCTACATAATTGTGATTGTTAATTCAAATTCCGACATTGAGTAAATCGTAGTTGATTCTTGGTAGCATGTCTTCTAATTGAGCACATGAGTAAGCATAGATATCGCACGAATTATCATAAACTGGTCGAAAGAGAAAATGATTGTGAAAGCAGACTAATCATAGCTTATACTTCATTTCGAAAAACATTATGAAATACCATCTTGATTATGGAAGGCATCAATCATTGAACACAAGATTTTCCACTGCATACATTGTGCATCGATATAAATATATGATATTTCTTGTGTGGATCCTCCCATTGGGCAGGCATGGGTTTGGGACGAATGTTCGTGTTATTGCTTCCGATTACGAAGTACGTATTGCCTACCTACCTGCCATGGTAAGGCGTGAATGTTAGACATGTAATGTGATGAGGTAAAGACCACCTAGACGGGTGAAGTCCAAAGGGGTCACATGTGGCTGTACCATGGATCCGGTACTATAGTAGTAGAACCTACCACTTATAAACGTGTAGCCGCTGATGTTAAGTTATTTTTCTTTTGTTTCCCTTTCAAAGAAAAAACTTCATGTTTTTGACACATATACCTCATTCATACTTGATGATAGTGCACATGCAATGTATCGAGAACAATTGGTGAAACTGTTTATATATATACAACTCCTGTTGAAATCGATAAAATGATCACCTATGAATTGTCTTTCATCTTGTTATTAAGACGTAGTTTACTAGATATTATTAGGGGGCCACTTGTTGAGTTTATCCCACTCCCGTTGTTAACATTGCAGCTGCGGATCAAGTTAATAATCAGACTTCTCAAGAGGAGACGTTGGAGGACCTCCTAAATTAGAACTAAGGAGTTAGTCAGATTTCGAGTTGGTTGTAAGGGACTTTTGAAATTGTAATTGTATTCACGATGAACAAGGAATTGTAACAATGATGTACCCTTATTTTTGTAACCATAAATGAAATATCCAATTGCGTGTTTTGTTTCACCTTAGTTCTGTTTTGATTATTGAATTTGCTCACGCTCCGAAGTTCGCGGTGTATAGAATTTTGGGGCATGACAATATGTAAGACAAAAAGTCAAAGTGAAAGAGATTTGAAGGAAGGTGACACACGGGAAGAAATTGAAACATAATGTACAGGAACATTAATCCTGCAACTAAAATATCAAAATCTCGTAAAATCGCTACTTTTCATAACAGAAAAGAAGAATGAATAATAATTTTTCGAGTAAGAAAGAGCCCGCTTATTCTCTTTCACCTCTTAGCATTGATACATCATGTACAGGAATAAAAATGGCTACTTTTCATCACAGAAAAGGAGAATGAATAGTAATTTTTCGAGCAAGAAAGAACCCTCGTTCTCTCTTTCAAGTTTCAACTATTAGTATTGCAAACATTTTCTTCCTCGAGAGCGAGAGAAGAGAGTTTCCGTTATGCTATTGGAAGTTAGATACGTTAGGACGCTTGACTGGGTGTGATGCCCGATAGCCAGGGGAAAGCTAGCCACTGAAGAGTACTTATGGCCTTAACTCGATTTCGTGGTGCTGAAATTGGAAAGGGGCTTAATTGGCTACAAATGCTACTGTTTGCATCCAGTCTTAGGAAAACGGGAGTCGCCGGTTACAAATATTACCGTTCGCATTCGATATCGGAAAATCTGGTAAGGTTCATATTCATATGGTAATTTTAGTAGAACACATCTTCAGTTTCTCGTTGGTATCAAAGCAACTAGGTTCTTTCTTGCTTGGAAAATTACTGTCCACTATCACTTTTTGTCGTAAACAGTAGTCATTTTTTGGGACTTCTACTATTTTAGTTGCCGGATTAGTATTCCTGTATGTCACATATCGGTTTCTTCTTGTGTATCATCTTCCTTCACATTTCTTTCACTCTTAGCTTTCTTCTTATATGTCTTAGCCATTAAATAGTGTTTTCTTTCACTCTTTTATATCAAGTTTTTCTTGTCTGTATTATTTTAAGCTATTTACCAGTCATTTTCATTAATACTTTTAGTTTCGTCTTTTTCCTCTCATTATCTCTCATCCATCTTTCTGGTAATAGTTCTAGCCTTGACTTTATTCCATAACTTTTGTTTCTCTCTTCTTTATTAGGTGTCTCTGTGTTTTAATTTTCATTTGATTAAAAGAAAAGTCATCTCCACCAAGACAACGGTTCAGCTTCAAACCCGAAACCGTCAGAAATATCCACGATAAACATATGTTGTTTTGGCTATTTCATGGAAGTGGTAGCTCTAATGAAAATGTACTCTTAATGAAGAAAAGGGCATGTAATAAATGGAAGATTCTTGCGCCTTGAAAATAATTACCCTCATGTACCTAATGTTCTGTAAAAAGGGTCGTTATCCAAATGGTATTCCGGTAAGGGATCCTAAGCTTTATTATTTTGATGATGCCATCCAAGTCTGGAGGGACCCACAACATCCACGAGGAACTCTTCCATACGAATTTGATTATGTCAAACCATTCAATTACTAAAGAGGCGGTATTCCAAAGCTTGATCCTAGGGACTATGAAGAATGGCATATCATTTTTCCTATTGAAAAAATTATCTCATGGGGATCTTATTACAAAATTATCATTGTATGTGAATACTTTGGTTATCCCATATTGTCCCCGTAGCCTTAACCCAAATGATCCTAGAATATCCAGCAATTTTACCCTATGGGAACCTTCTAATTATTCTTCTGATGAGGAGGAACCATGGTTTTAAAATACGAAAACTCGACTCGACTTGGAAGTCATCTACGTAGAGTCAACTCGGATACTCAGTCCAACTCGACTCGTTCCGACTCGGAGTATATATATATATCAATGTTTTCAATAGAGCATAGCGTAGCGTTCGACCCTCGTATAGCGAAGCGTAAGCCTCAAGGAGTGCAACGTAAGCTTCATGATTTTTTATTATATTTAATTTTTATAAATATGAATAAATTTCAAAAATAGGAAAAAGTACATAAAAATTACAAAAAAGAAAAAGAAAAAATTATATGATTAACATTTCATGAGTAGAACATGTCAAATAAGCTACAGTGTATGCTACAGGCTTTGCTCATAGCAAAAATAAGTTTTGAAGCCCATAGGTTTTAAAATGTAGTGGCAGTTTTGTAAGTGGAAAAAAATAAATAAATAATAAATAAATTTCTAGCATACACTACATAGTTATAGCGTATGGCAGTTTTGTAACTGGAAATAAATAAATAATAAATGAATTTCTAGCATACACCACATAGTTATAGCGTATGCTATATAAACTGTAGTGTACGCTGCAGTCAAGCTACATAGGCTAAAAGCTATATGGGCGTGCTACACAGCGTTTAGGGTGTGCTACACTACGAGACGCATAGCTTATAGCGTATAGCTTAGGCTATTTAAAACATATATATATATATATATATATATATATATATATATATATATATATATATACATTAAAAATAAATTTTAATATTTAATAGATGGACTGATTCACAACAATCAATGGTATTGAGCTATAGTTAAAAGGGGATATTCAGCGTTTGGTAGAGGGTTGGTAGCAGCTTCCTTAAAAAAATAGGAGTGAATCAAACAAAAAATAAAGCCATCTAGCTTTAGCTCCAAAAAAAACCATAGTGAATGACCACGACTCACAGTGATTCACGGTGATTTTTAACTGTGAATCAAAAGAAATAGGAAGATGTTATGGCTTTTAAGGAAAACAAAGTTAGGGTTTCTTTCTTTTTTTTTCTTCTTCTTCTATGGGATTTCGCAAGGGGTTTCGCAGCAAGGGTTTTCTTCTTAGGTTTTCGTAACAAGGGTTTATCACAGGTTTTTGCAGCAAGGGTCTCGAGAAATTGGGTCGAGGGTTTATTGCAAGGGGTTTCACAACAAGGGTCTCGAGAAGTTGGGTCGATGGGTTTAGGGTGTCAAAGAGTTTGTATTTATAATGGATAGGCTTTTT
This sequence comes from Chloranthus sessilifolius, assembly GCA_021018995.1. Classification (NCBI taxonomy): domain Eukaryota; kingdom Viridiplantae; phylum Streptophyta; class Magnoliopsida; order Chloranthales; family Chloranthaceae; genus Chloranthus; species Chloranthus sessilifolius. Next base: position 114,705,816 of record CM037594.1, on the reverse strand, counting down.
ATTTAAGAAAATAAAAAAACCACGCCTATCCTTAAAATGCCTTAAAGTACCTTTGGTATGAGTCGACTCGCCGAGCCGACAAACTTGGTCGAGTTTCTGAATCGGCTCGGCGAGTTGATCGAGTTTTATAGCCTATCGAGTTTATCGATGAGTCGGCTCGAAACTTGGTCCAGCCGAGCCGACTCACCCGAGTTCCGAGTCCACTCGTCAAGGTTTAATACCATGGGAAGAACCTTCTCAAATCTGGCCCTTCCAAACCCAAAATTATATCATTAAAAAAGAAGCATCAGAAGAAGTATCTAATGGAGATGTTTCATTTGAGGCAGCCAAATGCAAAAAAGGAGAAATCCTAGCCGTCGTTCATGGCGTCAATCAATTTCATATACATCTGATTAGCACAAATTTTATTCTCAAAACAGATACATCAAAAATCTCACAGGTCTAATGAATATGAAGTTCATCAGTAAACCTAAGCTACAACGATACACATGGTGACAATTTTTAATTTCACAGTACTCATTCACTGTGGAACAAGTAGCTGGCATTGATCATTATCTGTCTAATGCCTTAACTCAAGAATTAAAAATGATTAGCGGTAAGAACTCCTGACGGGGACGCCACTTATATAGACATTGGATTCGGACCGCACCGGTTCTATCAGTGTTGAAAGAAGCGTAGAGGAAGCCCGAGTACCGTAGCCTCAGAGGAGGAATAGACACAAACCGTGAGGAGAACGTTGCAGAGAACCCTCACGCGAGCAAGCACTTAAAGGCGCTTGAGTGATGATAATCCTCGCGCACGCAAGCTACGGCGACGACTTTAGACGCGCGAGCGATAACTTAAACTCGCTCGAGCGAGCCTTGCTCGAGTGATGATAATACTCGCGCGAGCGAGCACTTCAGACGAGATTTTATGCGAAACTTTCTTCTTTGTGTTTTATTAATATTAGAACTCTTTTATTTAGAAATTAATTATTGGTGGCCTATATATAGAGGCTTGTAAACACTTTTTATTTAGTTGATTGATTATTGAATGAGAGCTTTTGCTTCATGAAGAGAGAGTTTTCTTCCCCGCGATGAGTTTGGTGTGAGACCAAGGGAGTGATTCCCATATATTTTCCTTATTGTTGTTATTGATTTGCGTGATTTGCTTATATTTGATATCTCTAAATCTCTGCGTGCTTTCTAAACCATAGCCTAATTTCTTCCTTGTGATCCCCAAAACCCTAAACCCTTTTGAAGCCCTAAACCACACAAAGCCAACACCTTTTCCAAACCATAAATCGATCTAAAAGCCATAAACCTTTTACAAACCTTAATTCCCTTTCATAACCCAACTTGGAATCCGTGAATCTACATCGGACTGAAGACGAGCGCCTAAACCTAGAAAAGCTAGAGTCCTATCTCTAGACGGATCTCGCCTCGACTCTAAAAGTACTTGCGCATCGGACTGGACCCTACCTGGATCTTGTGTGATCTACCCATCAAAAATCTACAAAACCCTAAAGGTATCAAAGATAATTTTGCGATTAAACTTGATTTAATTTCGGCAAAATCTGCATAAAAATCATATTCTGCATTTTAGGGTCGTTGTTCCGCGTCAACTCCGCTACAAAGAATGGTGTTTTGTCAAACAATTCGGAGTTTACTCCAAAATAAAAGTTTTATCTAAAGGGAATATGTGAATGTGGCTTCTTCTTTACATCTCAAATGGTCCGGCATCAAAGGCGATATCATTACTTAGCTAATTGATAATAATAGCTTTTGATGGCATAATATTAATTCTCTGCCAGCTATATTCAAATAGCATTTCTAAAGAGTTCTTTACAAATTAACCAAGTCATGGAATTGGGAACATGATCTTTCTCACTATCATCAAAGAAACAATATCACTGTCAACGGGCCCCACGAGTATTTAAAGATAAAGAACATGTGATCAAAGTTGAAGCCCCACGAGTATTTAAAGATAAAGTACATGTGCTCAAAGTTGAAGTGGAAGTAACAACACGTGAGAAGATCGAATAGCTTAATCAAAGAATCCATAAAAAGTTAAAGGATTTTGCTCACATCATGAAGCAGAGTATAATGACTTATTAAATGATGTAGGATAAGCTTTCTTGACCACTAAAGCTACGTGTCCATCCAACCTCAATGTATATTTTCCTTTGTATGAACATTTGGTCATAACATTTATGATTCGTACGCTACGTGTAAAGTGTTGTAATGATAGTAGCATTTAAAGTCATGTGTCGAGTCGTAGTTGAGTCGTAAAGTACTACGCGTAAAGCTTGGTACAAGCTTTCACTGGATATAATAAATCATTGTACGACTAGGATTAGATAGCATGCAGGTTTGCAGTGGCGAACGCAAGATTTTCATGTGGCGGGGGCACCGTGTAATCTATAGTCGATATATGCTAAAAAAAAAATTCTTACGCCCTTAGAATAGAAAAAAAAAAATTAAGAATCACAAAATACTTTAAAAAATCAAACAATTCTAATATATGATAAAGATGACAAACGTCTCTCTCCAAAAAGTCTTTCAATTACTATTAAGAAATTTGTTTACAATTTTCCTCGACGAGGTTTCATACCCTGGAAGCGTAAGAGAATTTTCCCCGTATCAATGCTATCAAACAAGTCTTTTTCAATATATGTGATCAAGCAATCATTCAACCACTCATCTCCCATTCGACTTCTCAGCCTATTCTTTATAATGGACATAGCAGAAAATGCCCTCTCAACAGTGGTTGTGGAAACTGGTAGGATTAGTGCCAGTGTTATGAGAGTAAACATACGGATACAAAATATTTTTTTTTGTTTCAACCATCTTCTGAGCAAGCTCACTAATCCATTTCACCTTCAAAAACATGTCATTGGAGCGTACATCAAGAATATAAGTTTCAAGTTGATGTTCAAGAACCACGAGAGCCCTCCTAGAAAATTCAACAGGATAAAATTCAGCAAGTCGAACTATCCTGTTCTTGTTAAAATATGAGAATGAATTACTTGGATTTAGGCATGTCATACAAAGAAGCAACTCGGTATTCACTTCATTAAAACGATTGTTAAGCTCCTAAAGTTGTTAATCAATGACAACATAAAATAATTCAACACGATAATGATGCAGATATGTAACTTCTTCTACTTTGCGTCGTGGTCGCCCTGGCTCAACAAATTTATCATTCATGTTAGGAACACTGATTTTATGTACGTTGCAAAATAACGATACTTTGTTAATGATGGAATCCCACTCACTATCCCTCATATCTTGCAATCTTTTCTTCGCTATTTTAACCAAATTCATAGCGTTTACAAAATCTTGGTCTTGTCGCTGAAATGCCTTTGATAGTGTATTAGTGATCCCTAATATAGTGAACATTAAATGTAACGTAAATGCAAACTCAAAAAACTCTATCGTGATTATTAAGCCCCTTGCCACAGCTCTTTGATCATAATTTGAGCTTTCTTCACGTACAATTCCCAATACGTCAATCACAGAAGAGAACAGATCAATGAAGCTTACCAATGAATCATAGTGTGTGCCCCAACGCGTAGCACCAGCCCGTTTAAGTGTAGTTTCTTGATTCAGACCTTGCCTAGTTGAAAGTTCACCACTCTCAATTGCATCAAGAATTGCAGCAGTTCTATCATCTCGAAGAATATCTTGCCGCTTGCTAGATGCTCCAACAATATTAACCACATTAGAAACTACCGTAAATAGCGTTCCAACCTCAATATTACGTTTTGCACCTCCAACAAGTGCCAATTGGAGTTGATGTGCAAAACAATGAATATAATATGCGTATTTGTTCTCCATCATTATGAGCGTCTTTAGGCCATTATATTCACCTTTCATGTTACTAGCACCATCATAACCTTACCCACGCAATCTGCTTATACTCAAATTATGCTTAGCAAATAGTGCTTCAATCTCTCCCTTAAGTGACATCGCGGTAGTGTCACTAACATGTACAATTCCAAAAAAAACGTTCAACTACACACCCCCTTTTATCCACGTAGCGTAAACCATAGCCATTTGCTCTTTGATAGATATATCATGAAATTCATCAATCAAAATAGCAAATACGCTTTCTCCAAGATCTTGGATAATAGCTTGTGTGATTTCGTGATTTCACTTGCAAATACATTTACAATCTCTTTTTGAATATGAGGTGCGATCATTTGGAGATTTTTAGGAGCATTCTTTAATGTGGCAGATTTAATTTCTTCATTATGATCGGTCAGAAAATGCAAAAGTTCTTTAAAATTTCCGAAAATGCAAAAGTTCTTTAAAATTTCCTCAATTTAGTGAATCATCTGATTCATCATGCCCACGAAAAGCTAATCCCTGCCGAAGAAGATATCTAATGCAATCAACTGATGTCGTCAAACAAATTCTGTATTCCTTGTTATCTTTATCATCTCTCTTAGAAAAAGAGCATCAATGTATTGATTTTGATTCATCAAATCCTGACACTTCTTATGAGCTAGATTATGAGCACTATTGGGCCTTCCAACATGAATGCCAAATCTATAAGGCTTCTTCCAATTATCAAATCCTTCTAACGTAAAAGAGTCAGTACCTCCTTGCACTCTTGTGGCTTCAGGTAATTTTAAAAGATAACATAGGCAAAATGTCTTTTCCTTTGATATACTATATTCTAACTAACTTTCATACTCTTTAAACCGCTTGGGTTGGAGCCGTCTTGTTTTTTCTCCGATTTTCTTCTTTGGAAACACGTGATAATGAGGCTGGCAAGGACCCTTTTGTAAATACGCTCCTCAGACCAGTTTTTGGACATTAGGATGATACTATGAAATTGGAGGACGTAATCCAGGATCTGCTGGAAGATTTTTCAAATCAACATCTCCGTGAACACGCTTTGAGCTAGGTTGGACTTGATCAGGTTGATCATTTTCTAAGGGATGAACCACCTTATCGTTTGCGAATATGGGAGGAGCATGCAAATCATTTTCTAAGACAAGCGGGATGTCAGACTTTCTTCCATAGTACTTATGCATGATGACAACTTCGACAATCAGGAAAGGAGATAGAGCGTAGCAAAAATAACATCATGCGCGTATTAGAAACTACTATAGTTATAAATATTATCATGCGCAAAAAAACGTGTGTCACCTGAAATTAAGAAAAAAGTGTGCCACTTGGACAATTCAATTTGATCACAAATGTGTGCCACCACATGACATGATGAAACAACTCATTTTAAAATGTGCGAGATTAAAGGGTGTAAGATCTTTTAAACACCATTTTGGTGCTTAAATATAGGTCTGAAGCCATTATATATCCCATTTTAGGGGTTAATTTATTTAGGAAAAAAAGGATTTAGAATTTAGGGATTTAGGGGTTTAGTAAAATAATTTAGGTTTAGGAAAATGATTTAGGGTTTAAAATTTTAGGGATTTTCGGGTCTATGAAAATGATTTAGGGTTTAGAAATTTAGGAATTTAAGGGTTGAGAAAAAGGATTTAGAGTTTAACAATTTTGGAACTTGGGGGTTTAGGAAAATGATTTAGGGTCCACTGGTCCACAATTAAGGAATTGCCTTCCGCCCAAAGGAACAACAACAACAACAACTATGGCCACTGGTCCACTACAACATTTTAACAGGCAAAATGGATTAATCCAATCGCTTAGAGATGATTCAAAAACTAAAAGATTGCTTTTTTACTTTCACTTTAAGACTATCTAACCTAAAAAGAAGGCTAAAAATTTAAATATATCTCCAAATCTAAGAGCCTTGTGGAACAAGATGAATAACAAAGAGAAATAAGCCACATATGATGTATCATGTAAGCACAAATAGAAAGATCGATTGTAATTTGTAAACCAAAAGAGAGCGTTGCGGCCTAACGATGTTTAAGTAAATAATTTAGGGTTTAGAAATTTAGAGATTGAGGAGAGAGAGAGAGGGAAAGATAAATAGATAATACCTGTAGGATGGAAGCTCGAATACTCAAATTTGTAGATGGCCCGATGCCGGCGAGGCGGCGATGCAATGCGGGTTGAGGCATTGAGCAATGCGCCGATGACACCGTGGTCCGTGGAGGCTGGAGCAGAGAACTCTGAGAAGGCTAGATCCTAGTCCCTAGATGTTGTAGAGAGAGAGAGAGAGAGAGAGTGATGGCATGGGCCATGAAGCGTCTCTCAAAATTGCACAGAGAGAACAAGAGAGGGAAAGAAGAAATAAAAGAAGAGAGAAGAAATAAGAGATCAGGAGAGTCCGTACACAAAAAAGGTATTTGCTTTAGAGAATTGGGTTTAGTTATTTGCAACCTAAGATTAATAAGTGTAACTTATAAAACCTTTTTTATGGGGGCCCGTGGAAGCATTTTGCAGTGGCTTTTACAAAATTACTAATAAGCCTTTAAAAGCTTTTGCATTTGCTTATGGGGGCCCGGGCCCCCATAGCCTAATACATGGATAAGCCCCTGCAGATTTGGAAATCCAGCCCACATAATACAACGGCAGTTTTACTTTTTCGTTGTATCAAAATTTCATCAATATGGATGAAAAGTTAAGAGTTGAAATTTTTGAGGAAAACTTGTGGTGTGATAACCCAACTCCTAGTTTTGCAAACCCTTCTTCCTCGAGAGCGAGGAAAGAGTTTTCAAGATGTTTTACTGGGTGTGGTGCCCGACAGTCAGGGAAAAATAGTGACGGCCTTCGGTGGAAATCATGGTGCTGAAATTGGGAAAGGGATTTGCTGGTTATAAATGTTATTGCTTGTATCCTCTACGGTTTCTCCCTGCTATCATATATATGTATGTATATATTCATCATTCATTTAGATCAAGGCCGTATATATATATATATATATATATATATATATATATATATATATATATATATATATATATTCAACATTCTCACACTGTTAGATTGAGGGCATATAATCATATTTTCTATTTTTTCTCTAAAATCCTCCAAGGAGTGAACCGGTGTCACGTGGCACTACAATGGGATGCTAACCCATATATATATATATATATATATATATATATATATATATATATATATATATATATATATATATATATATATAAGGCCATTACCCAATGCTAGTCATGTATGTAAGGGGTGTGAGGAGTAGCGGACAGGATATAGACCTAACTTCTGACTTTTAACACATAAAGTGACTGCTCTCCGGACTCAAACCGCTTCATGCTTGACAAATTTTATATACATATATATATATATATATATATATATATATATATATATATATATATTGTGTTTGTGTGTTTTTGTGTGTATGTAAAACTGTATTAACATAGTACTCTGCGTAGCAGGCAGTATATCATATGGCACACATCCCAAAGATCACACCGATCAGAGAACTTTCAGCAGAATGCACATCCGTGCATTAAATGTGGACCGTTACGTATTATCAATTAAACCGTCCAGATTCTCAATCAGTGATCAGATCGTTCAACAGGTGTGTTTTCTGGGCTGCCACCTCTAGTTAGACTGCCACATGGACTGTTTGGATGCATGATCATGTGTGCATATAGACGGCCTGAGCGCCATATGTAATCATTCTTAAACTACATGTTTATGTGTGTGTGTGTGTGTGTGTTACGAAGAGGGTTATATTATTGCATGAAAACTCTGCTTTAGCTTCTGCTTAAATTTTTTCTTTCACATTTTGCATCCCATATTGGAAGGCAAGTTCTAAAATAACTAACAATCTTCAAAAGAGAGAGAGAGAGAGAGAGAGAGAAAACAGTAAAATGTACCGTCCAGAAGGATTCAAAGAACTTTGGCGGATTGTACAAGATTGCCAAACCCAACCGTTCCGGGTAATAGTCTTGTAGAACATGTGCTGTTTCACGTGTTACTTTTACTGATATATTTGACATGTTGAAACCCTGGAAATCAATGAGCCATACCATCTGTTCCTGGTCTGATCGCAGATTTAATATAGCATTCTCCATACAATATACTAAATATCTAATTTGTCCTTTCGTTGATTTTGTGTTCTGCAGTTCAGCATGAAACCAGAGAAGAATTCAGCCAGGTAAAGCACCAACTGGCAAAAATGAAGCTACTATTTCGAATAGTGGCCATATCAGCCACTCTTTGGACCGAATATAAGGCCAATATGGTTTCTTTTTTCTTTTCTTTTTTTGGAAGTGAAATGTTTAAACAAATTGAGATAATAGATGGAATGGGCTGATATAGCATGTGGTATTGACTGACTTATACGGTAGGGTATTGGCCAATACCTACCAACACGGGTAGGTATCGAACGATACTGGTGCAATACCGATAAAAAATATGTACCGATATCGGCTAGGCGAGATATCAATAGATAGCACCGAAACACATCAGTATCAGCTGATACTTCAGTCCTTGTGCGTGTGCACAATACTAGTAGTTTATTACATGCATACACATTTTATTTAAAAAATTTATATTCATACATTATTCCTATTTATGTATATGTGTTATTGGAATTATATAACTAATACAATAACAATAAATGTATAATTGCACGAAAAGTATGGACTAAACCTCTTAGATTTCCTGCAAGTGTCTTAGCTTCCTTTAGCCTTTATATTCTTAAATATTTATTTTCTATATTTTTAAACAAACTTGTCCAGATTTTTCACCGAGTCTAAACACATGGCAGACTGACTCCCACATCCAGGGGCAAAGCCAGGGGGTGGTGAGCTAGGTCACCCGACCCCTCTCAACTTTGAAGAAGAAGAAAAAATCTTCCAATAAATATATATATATATAAAACGAGCCCCTCCACCCCTTATAAAGGATTTTTTTTTTCAATTCTCATGAAAAATTTGAAAACAAAAATATTTTATCAGTAAAGAGTTGGTATTAGGTACCTGGCCTGAGCAGTGATGCTCCTGATACTCGATCCACTTTTTGGAAGGCGTTCCGGTGGAACCACCAAGTTTTATGTGTGATTGGATGCCATGATCTCAAGATCTATGGTGCAAAATATTGGATTGAAAGACGATCCCCATCTTCCGATTCAAATCGGTCAAAGGCAATATAAAACTTATGGATATTAGATGCCCATTGTACCCTTTTAATTTTAGATGAAGTTTAACTGCTTTGACCGAGAATGATTCCACGTGGCACATATCCCAAAAGGTAACATGAGTACCAAGTCACTTAGCACTTGTGATTCTTACCTAATACCAACTCATTAAGAAGACAACCCAATCCCCAACCCCCACCGTACCCCTGAATCCTTGATTACCAAACACTAATCCATCAAAATAAGTTAGTAGTAGGTACCCAACTCAAGCATCAATGCCCTTGGTGCTTGGGTCACCTTTTGGGATCCGTGCCATGTGGAACCATCATGTGTTCCATGTCATTTGATGCCCATGATGTCAAAATCTATTGTGTAAACTGTAAAAGATTAGAATAAAAACATTCTCCCTTGTCTGATTCAATGCAATCAAACGCCATCTAATATTAATGGAATGTTGGACTTGCATGATATTCGTTAATTATAGATGAAGTTTGGCTGCTTTGAATCAAATAATTGAGGTTGTTTTCCTTCCCAATCTTAATCATAGAACACCTATCGGATAGTACACATGTTGATTCCACATGGCACACATCCCAAAAAGTGTGTACCAAGTCACCAGGCGCTCACTCCGCTTACCTAATACTAACTCATTTTCTCAGTCAACCATATCCTGGCCCCTATGGAAGAAAATTCTGGCTCCCTCGCTGCCCAAATCTATGTCCCATATACCACTAACAAACAAACTTGCATATAGATTAGACATGTAAATATAGAAAAGTGGAGACGAGGTGAGACTAAACCTGGCAACCAGGTCGCATGACAAGAACACTCCTCCCATGCTTGTCGGTATAATTTGAACGATAGATTTTGCCCGTCTCCGCTTCATGGGAAACCTCTTCCTACAACACAAAAGAAGGAAAAATTAAGATAACATATGTATCTTCCATTCCAAGAATACTGGTGAAGCTGTAGAAAATCACAGGCCTGATGAAGAAATTAACATAGTACATACTATAACAAGACTTTACTTTGATAAATTAAACCAGCTATGGAGAATATAAAAAACATTACAGATGGTTAATTGGGACAGTATCTGCCATGGTATCAAAACTCGGCCGATACCGATCCGTATTGGTTTCGTCAAGAACCGATACCGATACCACCCCGATACAGGTATTGGGGTGGTTGGTATCAGTATCGGTATTGGCCGATATTGACCGATACAATTATTTTTTCTTTTTTTTCAAAAAAAAATATATTGACCAATACCGTATTGGTGATACTCCAATACTGAGTTTGATGCCTTGGTATCTGCGAACCCAAAAATAGAGGCAACCTTGGTATCATAAGACTTGAAGAATGGAATGATGCGGGCATGATAAAACTTTTTTGTAGCATGATTTGGAACCCAAATACACTATGGGCTAATGGGTTCGGTCTAAATACGCAGGCTCAAATGACATATGGATGTGCTCTCTTCCAACAAACTTCTCATGGTTATGGAGAGGTATAATGTGCTTTAGAGATAGCATCAAGGAAAATTCCCAATTTGTGAATGGGAATGACACTGAGGTGGAATTCTAAACTGATCCGTGGTTGGGAACAGACTCGATTGTGGGAAAAGAAGGGAGAAGATTAATAGAGCAATAAGGTATTCGACATTTTCTTAGATGGTAATTGGAGATTACCAGAGGCGCCAACTATCAGAGTGGAAAACATCCGGAATGATATAAGGCAACATTATGGCACCATGGATTAAAAATTCGGAAAAACGATACGTATCGTTCAGCCCCAAAACTGATACGTATTGGACGATACGTATCGGTTCTGGAAGATACATTGGAATGTATCGTCCGGAATTTGCAGTTTGGTATGGGAGGCACGGATACGGTACCTTGAATGTATCGTATCGGTGAGGTCCAAAACCGATACGTATCGGTATCGGACGATATTTTGACCCATGGATGGCACTATTGAAAACTCTAAAGACCAGCTGGTCTGTTCGATCATAAAAGAAAAGGAAAAAACAAAACAGCTGGTCAGGATGAGTGCCAAGGATGGGCGGCTCAATTTCATGAATGCCTGGGAGATCGATCAAAACTCATGACGAGACAACTGAATGGGATAGGTTCATTTGGCATAAAAGATACATCCTACCAACTCTTGAAAACCTTAGCAAAAGAGGGATGATGATTATATCATAGTCACAAAGTTGGGAGTCAGCAATAAATCGGTAAGGGTCTAGGTCAGGAAAAATCGGTCAAAGTCGAAAAAAATAGGGAAAAATAAAAAAAAAATTCAAAAAAATATGAAACGTATATCATAATATATTTTAAGTTAAAAATAATGATATTAATGAACAAAATGGTACGAAATAGGCAAAACCTAAAAAAAAATTATGAATAAACTGAGCAAAATAGCACAAAACCTTAAAAAAGGTTTTTCTTCCCCTCAAGTATAAGTGCAAAAGAATAAACGACATCACAAACATCGCCAATTAATCAGCCAAGTTGTGACTTGACCAATTAATCGGCGACAAAGTCGGGATGACTACAAGTCGCCGACTTTTTCCGATTTTTTGAAAAAGTAGGAGATTTTTGTGACTAGAGATTATATTGAGATGTGTTCTCTGTTGGTCTTCTTGTGACATCAACGATCATTTATGTTTTGAATACGGTTAATACCAGATGGGTTTGGGGATCGCTATTAGCAAGACTTCAAATTGCCAAACATCACATTGGTAATATTCAGGAAGAACTTTCGTATTGCATGAATAAAGCAAAAGGAAAGGGTACGAAGGCTGATTTGATTAAACCAGCATTCACGGCTTTCATTTGGCATGTGTGGATTGAACGCAATACAAGAATTTTTAAAGGAAAAAACACCCACGAGAAAATTCTGTTGAGGAGAATAATGGAAGAAATTATCATTAATATGGAAGGAGACTGCTCTGAATGAGGAAGATCTGCTATCCTTATGGAACAGTTGATTGGGGGATTTGCACCATTCGATCTGGGCACTCTAATATGGATACTTCCGGATATTTTTTCTGCAGATCAGTTGGTTTCAAGTTTCAACCTCCAATAGAATGAATTTTGGCTGAGACATATCAACGATGAGCTGCCAGGTGGACTGCTTGAATTGATCAAAGATGTGAGCCACATGGTGTATAAGTGAGTGGACATGGCCCTATCCATTTAACTGTGGTCAGTGTAGTCAGACTCATATTATATTCATATTAAAAATTGCTATGAGCTACTGAAATGACTTCAAATTTACGAGTCAACTAGCAATTATAACATCCATAGGGGGGGTGGCATACCCAGCGGATTTCTTCCGGCTTGTATACGAGTCTCCATTTCAAGGTTTCATTCAGCATTTTTGTCGCCTTCTTGACATTCCAGTTCCTTGCCCTTAAATACCTCGATATCGATGCATCAGAACAGAAAATAGACAGCCTAACTGACAACGGTCCTGACAACCTTCTAACTTCATTAATCTGAAAACAATCAAGCAAAAAATGTCAACCCACAAAATAGGTATAAATAAAGTGACAAATTTCAGGTTCGGGTTTTAAATGATGAGCAAAAAAGTCAGAAAAAATGGCATAATAGGGAAAAATTAAGGAAAAAAGGGGGAAATCGGCAGCCATTACAAAAGTAAAAAACATAATAAGTTGAAAAAAATTGCAGCCGGGAAAAATGGGAAATATTAAAAAATAAAAAATATATAGTAAAAATGAGAAGGTGAGGGCTCGGTTTTGGGTTTCGAAACCCATAAATTTCAACAACAAAAGAAAAACTGCTATAAACAGCCTTCTCCTCCTCTTCTTCTTCTCCTCTTTTTATTTGGGGAGTCTAGAGCGTTGACGAGCAAGAAAGGGGCGAGAATGATGACTTCCCATGTCTCGGGTCAAAGTTTCCAAGAGAGATGAAGTGCAAGAGGAGAGACCAAAAGTTTTTTGTTTTAAAAACTCTTTATGAACCCTTTTACAACATATGTAAACCCAGTATCCCTTTAATCTTTTCAAAAAGCGATATTTTTTCAAATTGTAAAGAAAAAGCTACAAAAATGTGCTTTAAATGATTAAAACCCAAAATATGCATTTTAAAAGATTAAAACAATTGTTTGAATTAAACGAGCCTTTTTTTTGGCTAAAAGTGGTGTTTAAAACATGTTGTATTTGCTGAGGCAAAAAAAAAATGGCATTTTAAACGCGCCTGTTTCAAAAAAACGTAATTTTTTGCCACTGTAATAGTTTATGTAGCTTTCATCAAAAACTAAATTTTCGAAATACCTTATTGTTTGCCTCCAAAATCTCTTCAAGAAAAAAGGGCCAGTATCTGCTATAGATCATTTATAACAAAAATTGAAATAAAGGAATCTGACTCTGCCCCCTCAAAGATGTGACATGATCCATCTGTCATAAACGTTGGGAGATGGAACATGAATTCCCCACATCCCAACAGAGATTGATCATGGGTGGGACGGTGTTAGATCCATGTATATCTCACTTAGATAAAAAAACTTTTATAACAAATGCCTTCAAAAATCAAAATTAATTGTTCTTATTTGCCAGTGATATATTAGAACTTAACAAAATTGTAAACAATGGGGCACTTGAGGTACTCAATCTGGATACCTTTTCCTGTTCTTCACACAATGATGGTTTTTCAGAGCCATTGGTTCCCGATTTCTTTAAACTCATATTCATGAACTCCAATAAACTTCGCTGGAGGAAAAAAAAAACTGAAAGAATGTCATAAAGAAGAATATTGCTAATTGAAATTCCTTTAACATAAACAAAAGTATGCATTGCTATTTGACGAAGAAAGGAAGATAGAAAACTAATAAAACAATCTGTCATTACAAGCAACACAGGAAGCTTTGAAAATGGTAAATACTAATGCAATAGTAACAATGATGCTGATGATGCGTGAAGTAACCATTCAAAGCTACCCAACATACACAATGGCAGCTCCATACTTTACTGAAGGACACGAGGGTCAGAACCCGAAGTTGAATGAAAAATGGATTTAATAGACAAGAAATTGCAAAGCTATAGCAACTTTGCGGCATGGGGTGAGGAACCCTCCAAGGATCCAACTTTTTCTGAAGATCCATAAAGTTGTCCAAGCCTCGGAGCACCACTTACTCAGATCATCTCTATATATTCATACCCCACACAAAATCCCAAAGCTCCATCCATACATATCTTAAGAATCAGCGTTCTCTTAAAGATCACCGGAGACTGAGACACTTCATCAGACCACATATTTAGCCAAGACAAGATATACGAGTCGATTCAAACTTAAAATCTCAAATTATGCCAAGCGGTCAAAAAGTTACTTTCCAAAGTCGAAACTCACCAAAGAAGCTGACCCCTCCTCATATTTAGCGCTGAGAGTTTTAGTGCTTCGGTCAGGACACGGGAAATTGAAATTTCTGAATAATTGAAGATCTAACAATTTATAAATAAAATAGATAATTGAAAATCTAATCACATCCACACAAATAACACACGAGATTTTTTAGGTGGAAAACTGACGGGGAACGCCAAGTTCGAGAGCCTTGGATTTGGGGCCACAACAGATTATCGGCGTCGAAATAAGAGGAGAGGGAGCCCGAGTTCGAGTACAACATGCGTGTTTCATCGGTGATGAAACATTTTGAGTGGATGAGAATGACGGGAAACGTCAAGATCGAAAGTATTGAAGTTGAACCGCAATAGAATTTCAACTTCATAAGGAAAAAAAAAAAAAAAAAGTTACTATTCACATGAACAGTGATGGACGTCCGTGATGAACAGTGACGGACGTCCGTGATTTTGCCCCCTATCTGTCCGTAGGTCACGGACATCCGTGGACATCGGGACGGGACTTCTAATTTTGAGTTTTTTGTTGCGAAAACTTACCTTTTTTGTATTTTATTTCTATTAGAACTCTTTATTTCGAGTTTAATTATTGGTAGCCTATATATTGAGGCTTATAAAGACTTTTAATTAGTTGATTGATTATTTGAATGCTTTTATGCTTGAATAATTTTGCCTGAGATGGGTTTGGTGTGAGGCCAAGGGAGTGATTCCCAAAAGCCATTGTTATTTTCTCTATCATATTTGTTATCTCTCGATCTGTGTTTGCTTCTCTAAACCTCAGCCTAATTGTTTCCTTCAATCCCGAAGCCCTAGACTTTGAACCCTAAATCACACAAGCCAATACCCGTTCCGAAACCATAAACCGACCTAAAAGCCATAAGCCTTTTACAAACCCTAATTCCCTTCTACAACCCAAGTTGGAATCCGTGAATCTACAACGGACCAAAGACAAGCGTCTAATCCTGGAATGCTAGAGTTTTATCTCTAGGCCGACCTTGCCTCAATTTTGAAAGTACTTGCGCATCGGATTGGACATCCTATTCGGATCTCCTGTGATCTACTCATCAAAATTTCGCAAACCCTAAGGTATTTTAAGATAATTTTGCAATTACACTTGAATTAATTTATTTAATTTCGGCAAAATTGCATAAAATTATAGTCACGCATTTTAGGGTTCCCGTCCCGCGTCAGTTTTGGTATCAGAGCCCTAGGTTTTCTAGGTTAGGGCATATTGTGTGTCACTTTAATTTTCATTGCATCTTCCTTCAGTTTTTATGTGTGCATGTCATGTGTTTGACAAAATTACTCATCCATTGTGGTTCATGTTTGCATGTCATTTAGCACTTGTGTTAGTAAGTCGTGTTCACTATGAGCATGAGCGAGATTGTCGATGCCCTTAGTGACATCAAAGCTCAAATGTGTGCAATTAATAATAGGAGC
The DNA here is from genome assembly GCA_021018995.1 of Chloranthus sessilifolius. Classification (NCBI taxonomy): domain Eukaryota; kingdom Viridiplantae; phylum Streptophyta; class Magnoliopsida; order Chloranthales; family Chloranthaceae; genus Chloranthus; species Chloranthus sessilifolius. The sequence continues at coordinate 114,689,978 of CM037594.1, read as the reverse complement.
CGTTGCACACCAAATTCTTAGCAAAGTCTCAACAGTCGTGATGAGACTAGAGTTAGGGGATACCCTCATCATCGTGAACCCCAGTACGATCCTGCCGATAGGTTTCTAAAATCTATTCGAAATGAAGTCCCAAATTTTGAGGATACGACAAACCATAAAACCTTCGTGGAGTGGTTGTCTAGTATGGAAGAGTATTTTGATTGGTATGACGTACCAAATGAGTATAAAGTTAGGTTAGTAAAAACAAAGTTGGAGGGTAATGCCAAATTTTTTTGGACTCACTTAGAACGTCGCACTGAGTCTCTTCGGAATAAAGTCATCTCCACATGGGAGGACATGAAGGTGGAACTTATCGAACAGTATGTTCCTTTCACACACCATCACCTTCTACAGAGTTTGAGAACTAAGACAAATAAGTGCCCTAATTGTCTTAAGTGTCAAAGGTTTGGACACTTTGCATACCAATGCCCCACAAAATTTTCCACTCCGAATTTATTGCCCAAAAGAGTGAGTCCTAAGGAGCCTGAGAATAAGGAAGTGGAAGAAGCGTACGACCCTCGTATCGTAATGAGTGAAGAGATGGAAAAAGTTGACGAAAGTCTATTTTGTATTGAAACGACCTCTATTTCCCTTGTGAGTAGTGATGTTGAGTCTCTTATACGTGAGTCTACCGAGTCACCCACACAAGATTCTACTGAGTCGCATATGCATGATGTGTTGGTGCCCGTAGAACCCGCTGTGCACGAGTCCTTGTCGGTGGTCGAGTCGCATGCACATGAGAGTATTGACTTCATAGATACACTCACACATCATAGTCTCGAGTTGCATTCCGCTTCACATTCCGAGTCTTGTTGTGAGTCAAGTTTTGAGTTTCATTTTGCATTGCATGCCGAAATTAAACATAAGATTAATTCAAGCAACAATCACTACAAATTATCTGCTGATACTTCGCCTATCGAGAGTACATGGACCAATGATGAAAGAGTTTGCCATTTGAGTTCTCGTCATCCCAACCGATATCGCGATCACATTTCATCGGGGATGAATTCCTTCAGGTTCGGGAGAGTTGATGAGAAGCTCCAAAAATATTTGGTAGAGTGGGTTGGCAAGCTGGGTTATTTGGTTCATCAAGGAGAGGATTACCGTGTGCGTCCCGCTACAATCAACCAAGATGAGGATCATACGTCAGCAGGAGCTGAGATTGTTTGGGCTAGTTGCAAGGAGTTCCACCGTGCGAGTTCCGATATACTTGATCAGTACCATGTGCGTGGTTCATTGGTGATGAAAACATTTTAAGCGGAGGAGAATGACGGGGAACGCCAAGTTCGGGAGCCTTGGATATGGGGCCACAACAGATTATCGGCGTCGAAAGAAGAGGAGAGGGAGCCCGAGTCCGAGTACAACATGCGTGTTTCATCGGTGATAAAACATTTTGAGTGGAGGAGAATGACTGGGAACGTCAAGATCGAAAGTATTGAAGTTGAACCGCAATAGAATTTCAACTTCAGAAGAAAAAAAAAAAAAAAAAAAAAAAATTACTGTTCACATGAACAGTGACGGACGTCCGTGATGAACAGTGACGGACGTCCGTGATTTTGCCCCTATCTGTCCGTAGGTCACGGACGTCCGTGGACGTCGTGATGGGACTTTTAATTTTGAGTTTTTTGTTGCGAAAACTTACCTTTTTTGTATTTTATTTCTATTAGAACTCTTTATTTCGAGTTTAATTATTGGCGGCCTATATATTGAGGCTTGTAAAGACTTTTAATTAGTTGATTGATTATTTGAATGCTTTTATGCTTGAATAATTTTGCCTGAGATGGCTTTGGTGTGAGGCCAAGGGAGTGATTCCCAAAAGCCATTGTTATTTTCTCTATCATATTTGCTATCTCTCGATCTGTGCTTACTTCTCTAAACCTCAGCCTAATTGTTCCTTCGATCCCGAAGCCCTAGACTTTGAACCCTAAATCACACAAGCCAATACCCGTTCCGAAACCATAAACCGATCTAAAATTCATAAGCCTTTTACAAACCCTAATTCCCTTCTACAACCCAAGTTGGAATTCGTGAATCTACAACGGATCGAAGACAAGCGCCTAATCCTAGAACGCTAGAGTTCTATCTCTAGGCCGACCTTGCCTCAATTTTGAAAGTACTTGCGCATCGGATTGGACACCCTATTCGGATCTCGTGTGATCTACTTATTAAAATTCCGCAAACCCTAAGGTATTTTAAGATAATTTTGCGATTACACTTGAATTAATTTATTTAATTTCGGCAAAATTGCATAAAATCATAGTCACGCATTTTAGGGTTCCCGTCCCGCGTCAAAAACCCTATCACAGGTAAAAACCACGGGATCAATCTCAGATCCAAACTAAATAATTCACTATGAACAAAATAACCTTACAGTGATTTGAGAATGATATGCCCTATCACTCTTCTCACAAACAATGACCGCATCCCACGACCATCCGTTCCATAGTGAACATCTTTTGCTTTAAACCTCGAATCACATGAGTTAACTATCTAAAACTTTAGATCTCAATGATGAGAGTGATTCTTTGAGAGATAAGACCAATTAAAATGGAGTAAATGTATCTCAAAGATCAATGGAAATCCAATCTCAAATTTTCGGAATAGAGAAAATTTTCGCTCAAAAAATAACTACCCGAACTGAATTTATAATTTAAATACTGTCGGGGCACGGACGTCCGTGAATCACTCACGGACGTCCGTGAATCACTCATGATCGTCCGTGACCACAGATGTCCGTGGAGTCAGCCACGGACGTCCGTACACCAGATTGTGACAACAGTACTTTCACACCTTTTTACTTGGCAATTAAAAACACTTTGGGAGCAATATTAGATTACATCATGATTTTGACAAAATACCCTATAATCTCCCCCTTTGTCACAATCATGACAAAACCTAATTTACAAGATGGACTCAACAAAAATAAAAATATACATCGTATTTACTCTCATCTAAGTCCTATACAAAGATCTAACATGAAATGCAAGAAATACAACATTATTTACTCCCCCTAAACTATTTGCCAAGTAAACAAATTAACTTTTAAAAAATTTCTTTCTATTGATGTCTTCACCTGTTACATGAAACCATAAAACATTAAGATCAAGTGTAACTAGTATATAAATTTTTCTCCCCCTTTTTGTCATAATGTGACAAAGAGAGAAATTAGAAATTAAATTAGGATTAATTGACAAGAACTCATTTATAAACAACCATCTACAAAATCCATTTAGATAACTTGGAATTTATACAATAAGTTCTTCAACCAAACATAACTTAACTTTTGACAACAAAAAAACAAACATAGCATCAACATACACATCCATATATCAAAACATTTACAACCATAAACAAACATACAAAATTCTCAACCAAGGATCAAAATGCACGTGTCGGACGATACGTGTTTTAACAACGATATAATATCGGACGATACATTGAATGTATCGTCCGGTATTAGCCATATAAATGGGCGATACGGTACATTTTAATGTACCGTATCGTCCACCTCCGATACCGATACGTATCGGTATCGGACGATATTTTGATCCATGTTCTCAACCATAAATCTTTAAAACACACCACAGTCACCGAGGTGGAAACTAATCATCATGAGGAAACTGTGATCCAGGTGGCAGGAACACACTATAGAAACGGTGCATTATCACACCAAATCCATCAATCATAGTTGTGTGAAGTGAATTCAATTGTTCCCCATATAGCGTGAAGCCCGTTTTAAAACAGTCGGCGAGGTTATGAATATCCGTCTCAATACGATCAAATCGTTGATCGTAGAAATGTGCTTCCGCACCCTAGAAAGGAGGAACCGGAATTTCACCCGGACCAACATCTCCTTCAGCATTTACATCATCATCTTCTTCATCACTACTTCCTGAAATTAATTCAATATCATCTAAATCAAGGCGAACTCTTTTTCCAATCTTTTTTAGTTTGCCTAGTGGAGCCATAGATCTAGTGGTCGCCAAATGTGGTGGAAGTGACATTTGAGAAGCTACCACCCTTCCTATGATGATTGGAAAAGGTAGAGACATTTTTGAAGATTCATCTCGCATCCGCCGAGCAATCATCTCAAAAATAATGGTTGAGATACAAAGAGAACATCCCGTATCGAGAAGGAACATCAGATAAATCAATTCCCATCGAACCTGATCCTTGTTGCCTGCTCGGGGAGTGAGTGTAGCAAAAAGTACATGTTGGAGCCATTGAAGCCGAATTTTTCGGGACGAGTAGTGCAGGGCTGCGCCAGTAGGATGGTTAGGATGTTCACAGACATAGTCATAAACTGAAGATGGATGATGACGAGTATAGACCTCACTTGATTCAACAGGATACTTGCAACCATCTAAATTCAATGGAATATCAAGAACTTGAGAAATAATAGCAGGAGAGAGTCGAATTTTTTTACCATAAATGTATGATATGAGATAACTCTCGCATCTATCCTCAACAATATTGCTCTTGATTAAATTTGTGTAGAAACACCTAACTAGATCTGTGTATGCCAGACCTAAAAGAGATAAAAAAGAAATCCATCCGCGTGTCTCGAACATTCCGTAAAGATCATGGTCACGAAGGAACTGCTCAAAAATTTCCCGTTCCACTATTAAGGACCTTGTTGCAAATAAGCAATTAAACTGTTCTCCATTAGTTGGTGTAGGAAATCGTTGAACATTTTGAGCTGGTGTCACAGATCCCGACGCAGAAGACGAACCGATATTTTTTCTAGAATTTTTCCGGTTTAAAGGCATTTTTAGATGGTATTTCGGTTAAAAAAAATAACTTTGGGAAGAAAATTCAATGAAAAGTAAAAAACTTCCGGTTAAAATGTGAAAAAAAAAAATAATTTCAGATGGTTTTGAGTTAAAACCGCACGAACATCCATAAGGAAGTCCACGGACGTCCGTGAATGTGAGAATCCGCGTGAATGAGCAAAAACAGGCGTTGAAAGGAAACACAAATGAATCTGTGCCGTTGATTTTAAATTACGGACATCTGTTTTTTAAAAGGACGGACGTCCGTGAAGAGTAGGTCACGAACATTAAATGCAGTTATTGTAACCAAGGATCAAAATTTCAGGTAAAATTTCGGTTTCGGGCTTGGCCGAAACCGAAATTTCAGTCGAAAACCGAAATTTTGGCCGAAATTTTGGGTTCCATACAGAAATGACCGAAATTTCTGTCTTATAGTTATCGTTTCGGTGGGGGACTAAAGCCGATAATTTCGGTCATTTCGGCCAAAATTTTGATCCTTGGTTGTAACTAGCAGACGTTGAACCGTCAGATTGACGGACGTCCGTAGTGCTACACGGACATCCAGAGAAATAAAACAGTAAGACTTCAAAAATGCAGACGTCCATAATGCTATCCGGACGTCCGTAGAAATCTGAGCTCAAGAAATCAGTGGAGGTGGAAAAATGCGGATATCCGTGAGAGTTCACGGATGTCCGTGAAAAGTATGCAGTTTTGTTCTTTTAAAAAAAAAAATTGATACCGATGTTCATACTTAAATGCTATTTAATCAAAGAAACAAATTTGCATAAAATATTCCACAAATTTTGTGGTCAACAAACTAAATTCACTAAGATAAAATAGTACAGATCTGAATACATGAAATCACAAAGTATGAAGGAATAATCAAAATTTCACAGGCACAAATAAATTTTTGTCTTTGCCAGCTCAATATTACATGTAGTCAGAAAATGAAATATGTAATATTATGACGAAAAATATGTCAAATACAACAAAGTCAAACTTTATTAAGAACTTCTTTGGTTATTTTATTTAGTAATAGTGAATGACAAAGATAATACTCAAACCTAATTAAGCTTTCTAGTTAACCCATATATCGAGCTTTAGAATAATGGCTCCCAACTAGATAGTTTAGGGCATTAGATGTTCAAACATCCCTACGATTTTACTTGCTCGAGTCAAAAAGGCTACAAGATTGAGTAAATCAGAGAAAAATTGCATAACATTACGTGCTTTCTAGTCAACCCATTTAACGAGTGTTAGGCCAATGACTCCCAAACCAGTTGGCTCAGGGCATTGAGTATAAAATACTCCTACGGGCTTAATAGCTCGAGTCGAAAAAGCATCAGTAAGAAATAAGTAATTTAAAACATTATCATTAATTAATTTTTGAGAGAGTTGCAATGACAGATCTAATTGAGAAGAACATATTTATTTTTTATAACATACAATAAAAACGAGTTAACATTGATTCAATTTAAAGTAGTGAAATAAGACTTAATAAAAAAAAATGAAGATAGATTTCATGACATCTTATCATATTTATATATCTAATGTGAATCAATTTTTATTAGACAAAATCATGAGATACATCAAGTGAGCCACAAATTTCTTTGAACAAATAGCACAAGCAAATTAAAACAAAAAAAAAAATTAATTCAAATGAATATTTACAAAAATATTTACAAGAAACTCGATGGAAGAATTATTCAAGTAAGTATAAACCAATGGATTTTCGAAGAAATTCAAATCAAACAAAATCCAATGGTTTTGTAAAGAGATCAGCCAATTGAAGTTTCGTGTCTGTGCTCAAGGATAATGATATCTTCAACCAAATCACATATGAAATGGTGTCTGATATCAATGTGTTTTGTCCTAGAGTGTTGTACAGGATTTTCAAATATAGAAATGGCACTTTGATTATCGCAAAACAAGGTCATAATACCTTGTGATATCCCGTAATCAGACAACATTTGCTTCATCCAAAGAAGTTGAGTGCACCCGTTTCCAAGAGAAATATATTATGCTTCAGCAGTGGATAATGACACAGAAGCTTGTTTCTTACTAAGCCAAGAAACAAGACAGTTCCCTATATAAAAACACCCACTAGTGCTTTTACGACCATTAGAATTTCCGACCTAATCTGAATCAGAGAATCCCACTATTTGAGATGTGGTATCGAAAGGATACCACAAACCTAAATCCAAAGTTCCATTACTGTAACTGAGTACACGTTTAAGAACAATTAGATGGGATTCTTTAGGAGCAGTTTGAAATCTAGCACACATACCCACACTATATGCTATCTCTGGTCTACTTGTTAAATATAGAAGACTACCGATCATACTCCTATAAAGAGTTTCACCAACGGATTTACCAGACATATCTTTTGATAATTTTACTGAAGTGCTTATTGGTATGCAAGTAGGTTTACTAGATTCCAAGCCAAACTTTTTAATCAATTCCCTGCATATTTAGATGGATTAAAGAAGATTCCATTTGAACATTGTTTTAGTTGAAGACCTAAAAGACAATTCAATTCACCAATCAAACTCATTTCAAATTCAATACTCATCAATTTTTCAAAATTATGTGCAAACTTATCAAATGTAGATCCAAAAATAATATCGTCAACATAAATTTGAGCAACAATTAAATGAGATGATTCTTTTTTTTTAAATAAAGTTTGATCAACACTCCTACGTTTGTAGCCATTATTAATCAAATATTTTGTTAACCTTTCATACCAGGCACATAGTGCCTGCTTCAAACCATACAAGGCCTTTTTTAGCCTAAACACATCAAGAGGTCGTTGTGGATCTTCAAACCCTTTAGGTTGCTCCACATATACCTCTTTAGAAAGAAAATCATTCAAAAAGGTACTTTTAACATCCATTTAGTATAGTTTAAACTTTAAATAACAAGTCATACCCAAAATGATACAAATTGACTCAAGTCTAGCCACAGGTGCAAATGTTTCATGAAAATCAATTCCTTCAACCTGTGTATATCCTTGGGCGACAAGTCGAGCCTTGTTTCTCACAATTTTACCTTCTTCATTAGTTTTATTTTTTTAAATTCATTTTGTTCCAATTATTCAAATGTTAGAAGGACGAGGAACCAATTCTCATACCTCATTTCTTTTAAATTGAGTGAATTCTTCTTGCATAGCCATAACCCAGTATTCATCAAGGAGAGGAGCCTCTTTTACATTTTTAGGTTCAATAGAAAGGTATAACACAGATGACATAAGAGATTCAAAAGATCTTTGAATTTATGTCTAGTCATCATTTTGGTATTGGCATCACCAATGATGGCACTCGAAGGGTGACTTTTTATGTCACAAGCGTAAGTAGGCCTATTTGTAAATCTAGATTCAAAGATATTTTGATCAGTTTCCTCGTCACTTCACTCTTCAGTGGGACATAAAGGTATAGAAGAATCATGGACATTTTCAGTAGGAGTGACATTGTTTTCATTACGATGTTTTTCACGAGTTATAGGAACCAATGATATCTCATCATCTATATCTACAGAATGAGTAGGTATAGTCTTGATATCTTCTACAACTACATTAATTGATTCTCTGACAGTTAGGGTCCTTAGATTAAAAACCCTATAGGCTTGACTATTTAAAGAATAACCAATAAATATACCTTTGTCAGTTTTTGATTCAAGTTTTCCAAGGGATTCTCGATCCCTTAAGACATGACACACACTTCCAAAAACACGGAAGTAACTAACTTGAGATTTTTTCCCATTCCATATTTCATATGGAGTCTTAGTTGTGGTAGGTCTAAGGTATACACGATTTGACATATAACAAGCAATACTTATAGCCTCGGCCCATAAATTTTTAGCGACATTGTTTGCATTTATCATTACACGAGCAATTTCTTGAATAAAACGATTCTTTCTCTCAACCACACCATTTTGTTGAGGTATGTGTGGGGCAGAGAACTCATGTTTGATTTCGCTAGAAGAACAAAACTGAGTAAAAGAAGCGTTATCAAACTCTCTTCCATGATCATTACGGATTCGGACAATAGACAAGTCTTTTTCGATTTAAGTTCTTTTAGCAATAATTATAAATTCATCAAAGGCTTGAAATTTTTCTCTTAAATAAGCAACCCATGTGTATCTAGAAAAATCATCTACCAACACAAGAACATATTTCTTTCCCCCTAAACTACTTATTCTCATAAGACCAACAAGATTAAAATGAAGTAACTCTAGGATCCTAGAAGATGTAGGTACATTAACTTTCTTGTGGGGATCGCGGGTCTGTTTTCTCATTTGACAAGCACCACATATGGACCCGTCAGGTTTACCAAATTTTGGTAAACTCCTAACAAGTTGATCAGAAGCCAATTTATAAAGATCATTTTTATTCATATGACCTAGCCTTTGATGCCAGATATCAACTTCAATAGTCCTAGTTGCAAGGCAAGTAGTCTTGAAGGGATCTGTGAAAGTATAACAATTATCGAATGATCTAGTCCCTTCAAGCACAACATTTCCACTAGAATTTATAATAGTACACAAATTTTTTGAAAAATTGATATTCATTCCATCATCACATAAATGACTAATACTAATAAGATTAGCCTTAAGTCCTTCAACATAAAGAACTTTTAATTTTGGACAACCAAGAGCATTCACAGTACCTTTTCCTACAATTTTACATGAGCTTCCATTTCCAAAAGTGACATTTCCTTCAGAACAAAGATTAAGATGAGAAAAGAATTATTTCTCACCAGTCATATGACGAGAACAACCACTATCAAGGAACCACGTTGATGATTCACTAGCTTTAAGAGAAACATGAGCAACTTGAGCCAATAAGTCAGATTTTCTGACCCAAACACGTTTATATTTAGGGTTTAGTGGTTGTTTATTTACTTGTTTCTAAACATTGTTAGTTTGAGCTTGAGGAATGAATTGAGTTTTATATTGAACACTTTTATGATTCTTCCATTGTCTAAATTTTGGACTAGAATAAGAAAAGTTTCCAAATGAAAATGGGCAGTACACAAAAGTGTGCCCTTTCCAACCACAAGTATAACAAATTGGAACTCTTCTTTTAGAGGTTAAGTGACCAGTTGACTTGGCATTTCTCAAGTCGGTTTTAGAAATTACTTGAATTGATTTTGTTGCTTTAACAAATTTTGGTGCATTACTTGTTTCTGGTTTAGATTTTTGATTAGAAACGTACTTGTATCCAATACAAAACTTATCAAAAGTTCGTTGACCAGTCTTCAAGATCTTTTCAAGTTTCTCATTAGCATTACAGAACTTAGAATGTTTGTCATTAATGGAACTTAGTTCACTATTTAAAATTTCATTGAGTAAAGTTAGTGATTTAACTTTATTTTCTTGTTCCACAAATTCAAAGTTTACAAATTTTACTTTGTTCTCAAAAGATTTAGAAAAATTTTCAAGAGAGATTTTGTCTTGAATGTGAGTTTCAATTTGCAGGTTAAGATTAATTATTGTAGTTTTCAACTCACAATTTTCTTTGATCAATTTTGATTTTTCTTTAGTGAGTTATAGGGATTCCTTATACAATTGACTGTAGGCATTATTTATGTCAAGAACTTCGCTATCATTTCAGAAATAATAGATATACAGCTAACAGAGTCAATTTCATTGAGAAAAATACTTTTAGGTTGTAGAGTATCTGACTCAACAATTGTAGCCATGAAGGCTCTAAAGCCATGTGAAGCTCGAACAGAATCATCAGAATATGACTCATAATGTGTTTCAGACTCATTTGTGGCAGTCAAAGCTTTTGACCTAACCATGACATTTAAAGCATTGTATTTCAGAGGAGTCTTTCTGAGGTTTCTTTTCAAAGGATTTAAATTGAAATTTTCTTGATTTCTCATTTCTTTGAGAAGGTTGTTTCTTGTTTTTATAGAACTTCTTAAATTTTTTAACAAAAAGTGCAAGTTCTTCTGATTGATCAAAATCACTGCTAGTTTCAGACTCATCCTTAGATGTTTTGAAAGCAACACTTTTACTGTCATGAGTATCTTGTATTTCGTACTCATAGGTTTGTAAGGAACCAACAAGTTCATCCAAATTTAAGTTATCAACATCTTTGGATTCAACAATTGTATTGACCTTAGATCTGAATCTTTTAGATAAAGATCTTAAGATTTTTCTAACAATTTTTGTATTAGAAATTGGTTCACCAAGATTAAAAGAACCATTAACAAAATCATTCAAACGAATATAAAATTCAGAAAATTTTTCATCCTCTTCCATGTGAAGATTTTCAAATTGGGAAGTAAGCACTTGAAGTTTTGAAATCTTCACTTGGGGAGTCCCTTCATATGTGGTTTCAAGGATTTTCCATGCATCCTTAGCAATAGTGCAAGTACAAATCCGGCGAAATTTAGAAGCGGTCACTACTCCAAATAACGCATTAAGAGCCTTAGAATTATAACCAAGATTATCATACTCTTGATCAGTCCACAATGATCTAGGTTTAATTGTGGTATTAGGTATATTATTGATCACGAAGGTCGTGGTAGGTGGCGACCATCCATCCTCAATAGCATACCATATGTGTGGATCCATAGAACTTAAAAAGGCTCTAATCCTTGCCTTCCAGTAAGGATAATTAGAACAATCGAATAACGGTGGTCTAGCAGTAGGCACACCTTCTCTTGGAAGACCAAGATATCCCAAATTATTCATTACACTAAATTCGTAAGAATTAACCAAGTGTCCCATCTCCGATACCAATTGAAATTTCGGAATAATTGAAGATCTAACAATTTATAAATAAAATAGATAATTAAAAATCTAGTCACATCCACACAAATAACACACGAGATTTTTTACATGGACAACCCTATCACAAGTAAAAACCATGGGATCTATCTCAAATTCAAACTAAATAATTCAGTATGAACAAAATAACCTTACAGTGATTTGAGAATGATATGCCCTATCACTCTTCTCACAAACAATGACCGCATTCCACGACCATTCGTTCCATAGTGAACATCTTTCGCTTTAAACCTCGAATCACACGAGTTAACTATCTAAACCTTTATATCTCAATGATGAGAGAGTAATTCTTTGAGAAATAAGACTAATTAAAATGGAGTAAATGTATCTCAAAGATCAATGGAAATCCAGTCTCAAATTTTCGGAATAGAGAATTTTCTCTCAAAAAATAACTACCCGAACTGAATTTACATTTAAATACTATCGGGGCACGGACGTTCATGAATCACTCGCAGTCGTCCGTGGGGTCAGCCACGGACGTTCGTACACCAGATTGTGACAACAATACTTTCACACCTTTTTACTTGGCAATTAAAAGCACTTTGGGAGCAATATTAGATTAAATCATGATTTTGACAAAATACCTTACAGAAACCAATCTCCAAGTGACTACTTATCCCTTCCATCTCTTGAAAATCTCACCTCTATAAGAATATGTCTAAAGACCACAAGTCCTAATAGTACATTTTATCTTTTTATGAACAACCATAAAGAAAAAAGGGTCTCTAATGATCCAAAGAACCTACGCTGCCCAACCCCTTCTTTGGATGCCATGTGGCACTCAAAAGGACACATGGCACTCGTCCCTATTACGTTCCACCCTCTCCTTAGGGAGTTTTAGAAAGAAAAAAAATTGTGGCATCGATCTATGGACTGAAAATGAACAGTGAAATGATAAAAGATTCTGCCCCTCCTTTTCAAACCCATTCACCACCATCAATCTGATGGTGGTCAATGTTATTTTACGATCTTGGATCGACCATGAACATGTCTCCATGGCACCCAAACTTGTGTTTGGATGTCACATGGTCGTGAACTGACTTGGGTGCAGCGTTCAAACGCATTCAAAGGCTGCACCTGGGACCAAAAATCCAGTGTCAACCATAAATTTTATCAAGATGAAATGACATACGAAGATACAAAAAAGAAAGATTCGAGAGACAAACAAACCCTGTTACAAAGATATGCACAACTCACAAACTCCTTGCATCTCTCTTTACGTGTCTAAACAAGATGCCTAAAGATTATAAACTCATGAAAAAATTTAAATTGCTTCATCAAAAACCAAACTAAAATGCAGGTCAGTGGAGTATTTTCACACAACCCAATTACATACCTAGAGCCACCTTCCTTTTTTTTATCATATACATATTTTTCTTAAACGAATGAAAAACTATACACGGGCTACAATGAGATGCTTAGTGAAGCGGGAACTTATTAAATGCAATGCTAGGGCTGAGATTAGGACTAAAATTCATTCAAACAATTAATAAATAACAATTTCTCATAACAAACTATCACGAAAAATTCTAGAAATCTAATTAGATGTTTTAATTCTGACCCAAAAATAGCGTTACTTTCGTGTGCGTTCCCTATCGGATCTAGAAGACTAGTGTTCTTATAAACGGCTAGATCTCCGATAGTTTTAGGGCGTCGAACAAACTCGCAGGCGGGTTCTCTCGATACAAAACGAAAATAAAAGGTTGATTTTGGGTTTTTATGAGATCAATAGGCTAGGTCTAAGATTTAATAGATAAATAAATAATTAGGGTTACGTTACTTACGCAAACCGTAGATCTAAAGAAGATATAGATGGAAGAAGAGTTAACCTCGCACCAAATCGCAAGCGGGAATCGAAGAATCGCTCTCCGTTTTGAGAGAATCACACCCTCATGAAAGTTTAGAACTCTCAATTTTACATAAGCAATTTTCATTAACCAAAAACTAATAATAAAGTTGTTTACAAGCCTTTAAATAGGCTAACTAATGCATAAAACTAGAAATCCTAGTGTAACTCTAATTCATAGTTCAAATAAAAGAAATATCCTAATTCTTCTAAAACAATAAAATAAAGTCCTAAGACAATAAGGAACCTAATCATATTTCAAATAAAAGAAACAAATCTTATTTTCTAAAATAAAATAATAAAAGAGACTAATCCTAATTCAATTAGGATTCTTGAAATTTAACACTTTCTATGCAGCTTCCGAAAACTGACCATAACGTCTTCAATACTTGTTGGAATTGCACGTTTTTTTGCTCGTTAGAAAGCTACTTCGATGAGCTTTCAAATATGATCAATTTCGCATCAATCCGACTTTATTTGACACTTGAAAATAGGCCAAACATAAAAGTGACGGAATTGAAAGTTGAAAGCCCTCTTATCAGAGAATTTTTGGTAATAAATTTTGGATTTTTTTTTTTCTGATCACTCTGATGTTCTTCTTTCGCCTCAAATATGTAGCAGGCGGTTGCTTGAATCAGATGTCCCCATCACTTAGCCAATGGCATATTCCCTACAAAGAGAGAAGCTTTGAAACGGTGCATAATGTTGATCGTGAGACTGACGCAGGACAAACGCTAGAATCCTAATATGCGAATTTGGGATTAACTTTTAGAATGAATTGAATAGCGGAAATATTCAAAATCAAACAACACATAAAATTAATTCAATGAAATTCATAAAACAATTAGATTAATCCGCTTTTGCGTCTGAATGCGTGAAAATTTTTCCGATCTAGAAAAATGGCTCCAATGAAAGAACTCGGAATTCGTTATAGTTTAGGGTATCAAGCAATAATTGCAATATCGGATCTTAACTCCTTGAGGATTTGAGATTTTTCTTCTTTTATCAAAAGGATATAAGGAAGATATTACCTGATAACAACTAGAGAAAGATAAAATAAAATGATAGATTTCAAGGCTTCACACCATGACTGTACGTCGGCTTCGCACCAAGTCGCACGAGAAACGATTGCTCACTCCTCACGGTTTGAAGGATTCACTCCCTCGATTGAAAACTTATCACAAGCTCTCTGGGGTTTGCACAAAAGCAACTCTCTTTCATTCAATATCAATAATCAACTCCCAATAAAGTGTTTACAATGCCTTTATATAGGCTAAGAAAACCCTAAAACGAATATTAACCAAACGACAAATATACCCTTAAAACTAAAGTTCGAATTTAGAAGTTTAAAGCAACTAAAACTGCTTGGCGCGGCTTCAATCGATCGAAATCAAAAATCGTTTGATCGAAATTGAATTTTGTTTGATCGAAATTTTCGATCGCAATTTCGATCGATCGAAATTGAAAATCGTTCGATCGAAATTGAATTTCATTCGATCACAATTTCGATCGATCGAAATTGAAAATCGTTCGATCGAAATTTAAATTCGATCGATCGAATTCGCCAAGTTCGATCTATTCTTCAGATTTTCGTCTTCACGCCTAGTTCTGGTTTTCGCTCCGCTTTTTCTTGGCTGGAAAATTTGTTGCGGCTCGAAACTACGGCTCTTGACTTTGGCGTCCCGCATCAGAGACTCCCTCCTTTGCTAATTTACCGCCTTCCATAATGGCAGTTCTCCACTAAGGCCGCCCTTAATTTCGCTTAATTGTTGTCGCAGAAGCCAAGCTGACCTAAAAGTTAATGACAGTCTACTTGTGATTTTTGATGACTACCTCACAGCCCCCAAGTCCTGGATTACTTAATCAGACCAGAAGGTGGAGTCCACGGGACATTAGCAATTGTTCTGAGTGGCCACTATTCGCCGCTTAAAGCCAGGATTTTTGTAGATTGTCATTGGAAACGCAAAGATTGCCATTGGAAACAAGACAGGAGGATTTATATATCTTTGCCAACCCAATAATTAAATTCATAACCCTTCTGTTTATGTTTATGGTATACATACCCAAGAATTTTTCCATGAATATGAGCCGATTTCTCGGAGTCCAAAGACCCCACATAATAGGGTGAGATTCCGTAACACCATACCTCTTTTGCCAAAAGGGTCAACTCCCCCGACATTACAACAACTTACCAACTTAGTCTAAACTGATCTAAGAAATGACACCATATGACACTCGCAATAGAGGAATAGGGAAATTGAATAATTAGTGGTCCACACATGGGTCAAATCTCGGTTTTCTGGTATGTATTGGCTAGCCCCAAAACCGATACTTATAGAACGATATGTGTCAGTTTTTTACAATACCTTGCTATGTATCGGCCAATTCATACACAATACATGGGTCGATACAATAAATTTATTGCCCAGTCTGCTATATTGACTGATGGTGCTATGGGAGCCAAAGGGTTAAGAGTGATTTTCTTGCCCTTATAATTGAACGTGCAAATATTAAATCAACCATAAATGGTCACGTTCAAATCATAAAGCCATGGTCACCCTAAGATGATGTGGCCCACATCCATCGGCACCACATCACACCACAAGGTGTCCGAGTATGAACCCAATTGTATGGGAACACAACACCTCTGTGACACGGGAATGGATGAGGAGTCAACCCATGCGACTTTGTAAGGTCTCAGGTGGGCTTTGGGTGTAAGCCCTAAGCGGGTGACGGTATGTTCTAACACCACATTGGTGCAGCTTCCGTTATCCACGATTACAACTTTTTGTCCCATATGTGGCAAAGTTGTGGAAGATGTTCTCCCTCCGCTAATCCTCTTTTTCATCCTGTTGAGGTTGTGCAAAGGCACACTTCACAACTAGAGCATGACCCATGTCATCACCTTCCTCATCACTAGGTTGGACATTCGGCTCAAAGACCTCTTCTTCATAAACTCCTCACTCTCTTCTCTTTCTCCTTCGATAAAGAGATTCCTTTGTGGGTCTCTCTTGGGGCATTGAGCGGCAAAGTGTCCCAAACCTTGACATTTATAACACTTGACATGAGACTCACTCTTCGAGGACTCTCCTACCACACCATTGCCTTTGTCAAACCACACATTGGCAGATGTGGATTGTGTGGGTTTGGGAGGCGGGTTTCCAGCACTAAGTCTCACGTCGCCGGTACAGGGTTGACCGGTGTGAAAATCAGATCGCCTAACCACCGTCATTTTCAAATATCGTTTAAGGTCCTGAAGGACGGTGTAGCATTCGGCGAGAGTCTCAACAGGGTGAGAGACTAACTTTTTTTGTAAGTCAAGTCTCAATTCTGTGTGAAATCTGGATAGTGACTTGAGGGTCTTCGGACCATGGGTCAAAATATCGTCCGATACCGATACGTATCAGACGATACGTATCGGTTTTAGAGGTCAGCGGTACGATACATACCCTATGTATCGTACCCTGCTTAAAATAACTAAATTATCGTCCGATACGGACAAAATATCGTCCGTATCGGACGATAATTTGGCTGAAATGTACAGAAAAGGAAAGAGTTGAAATTATCGTTCGTTACGAACGATAATTTCAAATTATCGTCCGATAATTTGAATTTTTGGTGGGCCCCACCCATAGACCCGACTCTTTAGTCGGGTAACCCCTTTTTTTCCCCATTTCCTTCCTCTCTTCTTCCTCTCTTCTTCCTTCTTTTTCCTCTCTCATTTTTCGATTATCTACACCCTAAATCGGCGCCAAATCGCACAAAAAATCACGGGATCAACGTGGAAGGTACCTTATATAAGTGCAGATCTACCCTTAAATTAGGTAGATCTACCTTTAAAATTTATCATTTACCTATAATATTAATTATTTAAATTATTTAAATTATTTAAAATTATTTAAATTATTTAAAATAATTAATATTATTTAAAATATTTAAATTAAGAAGAGGGAAAAAATAATTTAAATTATTTAAATTATTTAAATTAATTAAAAATAATATAAATAATGGGTGAAAAATAATATGATGGGTCAAAAATAATTATATGTGACCCCATTTAAAATATTTAAATTGATGGGTCAAAAATAATATAAATAATTATAATTAAGGGTCACATGTAATCAATATAGGTCACATATAATATGGGTCACATATCATATGGGTCACGTATAATTAATAAAATAATGGGGTCTATATGGGTCACATATAATTTAAACTTAAAATTAATATGGGTCACATATAATTAAATTTATGGGTCACATATTAAATTATATGTGATCCATATTAATTTTAATAATAAATTTAATTATATGTGACCCATATTGATTATATGTGACCGTCACATACAATTAAAATAAGTAATATTATGGGATATGTCCCATAACATATTAGAATAATATGGAATAAATTTTTAAAAATTATAATAATATCAAATAAATATTCATAAATTAAAATAATATCAAATAAATATTCAAAAATTATAATAATATCAAATAAACATTCATAAATTATAATAATATCAAATAAATATTCATAAATTAAAATAATATCAAATAAACATTCATAAATTATAATAATATCAAATAAATATTCAAAAATTATAATAATATCAAATAAACATTCATAAATTATAATAATATCAAATAAATATTCAAAACTTAAAATAATATCAAATAAACATTCATAAATTAAAATAATATCAAATAAATATTCAAAAATTATAATAATATCAAATAAATTTGATAAAATATAATCTAATCTTTTAAAAATTAGAATAATATAAAATAAAATTTCAAATGTAATCTAAATTTTATAAAAATTAGAATAATATCAAATAAATTTAATAAAATATAATCTAATATTTTTAAAATAGCAATAATTAAAAAATAAATTTTATTTTCAAGTGTAAATTAGATGTTTACTCTAATGCAATCGTTTGCTCATTCATGCAGGTGAAATAAATAAATATGGTACGTTCGACAGATCCAGCATGACAATATGATACAGCAATAGATGGTAATAGACTCCAGATACAATGTAAGCTTTGTGGAAAAAAACTGTTGGGAGGAGGTATCACACAATTAAAGGAGCATCTGGCTCATGTAAAGGGAGAGACAAGAGGGTGTCTCAATGTACACAGAGAGGTAAAAGAAAATATCAGAGCTAGTTTACAAGCGACAAAGGGAAAGAAAAAAGCTGAAGCCAATCGTGATAGGGAAATGTATGAGAGAATCAGGAGGCCAGATCCAAAGTTTACATCAGGTGCACATGAGAATGATAAGGATGAGGATGAGGATGAGCAGATAGCGAGAGCTATGAGAGAGAGTGCCAGGGAAGCACAACAGCGGCGAGATCAGGAAGAAGCCGATTATCGGTTTCGGTCCAGGTTGAGGGGCCCATCCATGCCTTCGCGTGGTGGATCTAGTCATAGGCCACATGTTGTTGATGTTGATGAGGATGTTGCGTGAGATCAAGATTCAGGAGGGATTATAGGCCGTCTAGTAGAGGCCGTACTACAGCCCCCATGGATCCATTCATGTATCGCACTGAAAGCTCCAAACAAACCAAATTGAGTGCAATCTCACTTACAAAAATGGGGAAGAAGCTTGGAAAATCCATTGCCAAGTTTTTATATACCACATTCCGAGCCAAGTAGCAGCACTTGCATTTCAAAAGCATGATTGATACAAGTGAAGTTGGTCCAGAGTTAAAAGCATTCTCCATATGAGATATCCGGGCCCTTACTAACAGATGAGTACGATGAGATAACCGCCATGCGAGCTTTGAGGATGTATGGGATGAGAGAGGTTGCACAATTATGCGATGGATGGAGTCCCACAAAGAAGAGTTTGATAAACTTTTTGGTTTACTGATGTCGGATGATTTTTGAAATCAATTGATGCTTCTAAACACGTAAAGACTGCTGACTACCTCTTTAAACTAATGGATATGGTAGTTCATGAGGTTGGAGAGCGTGTCAGCAGAGGTAATGCATAATGCGGCAAACTACAAAGCCGTTGGATTAAAACTAATGGCGAAGAGCGCCACTGTCGGACCGTGCCGTACGACATTGCGTGGACCTCATTCTTGAGGATTTAGGAAAGAGAAGCAAGGCACGGCAACTATTCAAAAGGAAGAACGACATTACTTCCTACCGATAACAAAGGATAAGTGGTCAATTTAATGAGAGCCTTCACGAACAATGAGTTGCTCGACTGCGATTACCGTTTTGCAACACAGTTCTTAGCCCTGCAGTGGTTGGCTAGATATAGGCGTGAGCTGGAAAGCATGGTGCCGTCGGAAGAATGGCATCAACATGAAATAGGGCTCCCACTGAAAGAGACTAGCTTCCGAAATTCTTGACCGATCAAGACGCCTTGATTTTGGGCGTCGACCACGATCGCCAAGATTACTACCGTTGGTGCAAGTGTTGAGATTGGTTGATGGTGATGAGAAACCAACGATGGGAATACGTTTATGAGTCAATGGATAAGGCAAAATTAGCTATAAAAACCAAATGCCGTACAAAATATAAACGATACTGGGCGATTATCGACAAGAGGTGGGATGCACAATTTCACCAGTACTTGCATGCAGCAGGTATAACATGTTGCACAATTATGTAGTGATTTTTATTTATTTATTCATTATTTTCATATACTGATGAAATTGCTCATATTTGATGTGTAGCACACTACTTGAATCCAGCCTTCTAGTATACGCGACGCTTCGAGCTGAGCGACACTGATGAAGTGTATACCGGTTTGCTCAATGTAATCCAAAGAATGCTCCCTGAGTTGGCGGACCAAGGCCAAGCCATAAGAGATGTGAGTGATCATAGTATCATACCTTATAAGTAATAAGTCAAATGTTATGTGATATTATCATCTATTTATTGATATGTGCCTTACTGTGTTTCATCTTTATAGATTGACATGTTTCGCAAGAGACATGGGTCATTTGGGACCCCGTTGGCGCAATCCCAAATTAAACACGACAAACCCGCTGATTGGTGGATGCATTATGGAGGTGATGGTCCGATATTGAGGCGGGTAGCAATGAGGGTATTGTCGCAAACGTGTTCCTCGTCCAACTGCGAGCGGAATTGGAGCACTTTCTCTCTCATTCATACTAAGACAAGGAATAGACTATGGGCCGATTGGAAAAGTTAGTCTACTGCCACTACAACATGCGATTAAGGGTCAAGAATATATAGAGGACCAACCGTGGTAAACAATTACATGAAGTCTTAGATCCTCAATTATATGAAGTCTTACTTACATATTATACTAATTCATCTATCATATTCTACCTTGCTGACGGTGATTATTTTGATCCCATCCAGTTGGATTATATATTCGAGGATGACCCTTTGAATGAATGGATCGAAGAGAGAGAAGAGCCAGTCTTGGATAGTGAGAGCCTTTGAATGGTGGACAATCTTTGAAGAGTAGTACGGAGCAAGAGCTTCCCAACCACCGAGGCTGAAAAGAAGATTGAATCGTCATTCAGTGGTTGGATCTGATGACGAAACGCAGCCCGGTAGTGATGATGGGAGTGGTGAGGATGATGGTGGAGGGCATGATGGTGGAGGGGAGGACGTTGGTACCTCTAATCCTTATAGAGATATGGCGGCATGGGACGATGACTCAACACCGTTAACACAGTTCGACACTCCTACATTTAGAATGGGAGGGGTTGAAGGAAGAGGAGCGTCGGGATCATATCAAACACCACCACCACCACAAGATGATACGAATATGGGTTATATGACTTCTAGCTTCGGGGGATTCAGTTTGCAAAATACCGAAGCTTCAGCAACTAGTAACCCATACTACCAACCACAACAAACCTATTCGGTGCCATATGACTTCGTTGGTCAGATTTTTGGAGGACCGGCCTTTACGTAATACACTAAGCCTCACTTTCAAGGGGGCACATATAATCATGGGTATCAATATGGGCAACATTATAGGCAAAGGCCGAAAAGCTCGCGCACCGATGATGACGATGATCATGAGGGCCAAGAACCACCACGAAATTCAATGTGGCTCAAAAGTAAGTTTTTCATGTACAATTAAATTTATTTTTATCAACATAGCTATTATTTTTGACAATATATAATTTATTTTTGTCAATATACATTGTAATTTAGTTTATGCGTGACTGCGTGTCTACGTCGATCAAATTATGAAATATTGTTAATAAAATAAGCATGTGATCAGCTGGTCGAACATAATGTTAGAAGATCTATTACATTAAGTCAAAAATGTGATCTTAAGACAAAAATAAGTTACAAAATAGGCATGTGACTTGGGTTAAGTTACAAAATAGGCATCTTACTTATATATTCATCTAAATAATGCATCAAATAAGTCAAAAATAAAAGCAAAAATAGTTGAAATAAATACAAAATAAATAAATATAATTTTTCAGATTTTTTGGGATTTTTTGGAAATTTTTTTCAAAATACCGGTTTTTTGAATGTATCGGACGATACCCGGTACGTATCGTCCTGGAGGTCAGGACGATACGTACCGGAAATCCGGTATTTTGACCCTTGCTTCGGACACTTTGGCTCTCATCATGAATTCTTCAAATTTGCCAATGTAATCCGCTACGGGCATACTACCTTGGCGTAGATTTTGTCATTGATCGAGGAGACGATGGTAGTATGAGGAAGGAACGTACTTCTCTGTAAGTCGCTCTTTCATATCCTCCCAACGGGTAATTGGAGTACAACCCGCATTTGTTCTGATGCGCTCAACGTTGACCCAAATGAGTCGGGCTTGGCCAATGAGCTTCATTTTAGCAAGTCTGACACATCTCTCATTGCTCATGCTAAACCACTCAGAGTGTTGGTCCATATCGGATAACTAATCGAGGAAGACTTGAGGGTCCAATCTTCCATCGAAAGTTGGAAACTCAACTCGCACATTCTTGAGGAGTTTCCCTTTCGGGTCGTATTCATTTCCATGATGATCCATCCTATGATTCCGGTTTCGATTATGTTGGTAGTCATTTCGTTCGAAACGTGGACCATTACGCTCACAGTGTGGTTCGAGGTACTCATCACCCTCGTCTAACCGATCGACTCGGTCTAACAACCTCTCATTGGACGTTTCAAGGTTCCTTTGGGTTGTTTTCATGGCAGTCATTCGATCATTGATCGATTTTAGATCATCCCTCATGCCGTTAAGAGCTTCGGCAATCTCATCTATGTTCATAGTGATACGGTTCACTAATGACGGGCTCTAGAATGGCATGCAAAATGAACTAATAATGAAGGGGACTTTTGTCAAACACGGGATGTGCACACTTTGGCCAAAACAGAAATAAGATGCCATGAAAATTAAAGTGCAATGAATTTAATGGCACACAAATATGCCCTAACCTAGAACTTAAGCTCTGATACCAAAACTGACATAGGATAAGACCGTAGACTATGTGAATGCGATGAATTAATTAATTGCCGAAATTAAATTAAATTAATTAGAACAATAAACCTGAAAATAGCGTGTTTACCTTCGGGCTTCATTGTTTTCCATACGAAAGATCACGTTCGGGTTCAAGAAAGGGTCCAACCTTTGTGCTAGATCCGTTAGATTTGCGGTATGGATCGGTCCTAGAGGTAGAACTCTAGGTTTCCAAATTAGGGCGCTCGTAGTTCAATAATGGGCTCGCTGGTTTTCTCCGAGGTTTTGAATATCGGGGCGTTTCTGGTCGGATGGCTGGATTTAGGATTTGTGAGATGGGTTTGAATCGATGGCTCTGATGGAAACTAGGTTTTATGGTTTTCTGGCAGAATCTAGGTTGTTGATGATTGATACGCAAGCAGAAGATAAATTCAAAGAAAGGGGTAGAAAGAAGATAGATTTTGGGCTTCACACCAAACCCTTCTCGGGAAACGAAGATTCACTCTCCGAAGATGCTCATCTTAAGCAAGGAAGCAAAAAGCTCTTTTCATTAATCAAAAAAACTAATTACATTGTTTATGGAGAGACCTTATATAGGAGGTCTTAAAATAAAACCCTAAAATGAAAATAAACATAAAAGAAAGACAAATTTGCCCCTATAACGTAAGTACGGATCCAAAAAAATTCGTCCTCGCGCGATTTCGATCAATTGAAAGTGACACTTTGATCGATTGAAGTCTTATTTCGATTGGTCGACTTATATTCTTATCGATCGTCCTCACACGATTTCGATCAATCGAAAGCGACACTTTGATCAATCGAAATTCAATCGATCAATCGAAGTCATATT
Source organism: Chloranthus sessilifolius (assembly GCA_021018995.1). Taxonomy (NCBI): domain Eukaryota; kingdom Viridiplantae; phylum Streptophyta; class Magnoliopsida; order Chloranthales; family Chloranthaceae; genus Chloranthus; species Chloranthus sessilifolius. The sequence continues at coordinate 114,666,257 of CM037594.1, read as the reverse complement.
TCGATCGATCGACTTATATTCCTATTGATCGATCAAATTTAAATCGATCGATCGAATTATATATATATACGCCAGAGTTGTCGCCGCCATCGATCGATCGAAATAGGCCTTCGAACGATCAAATCCTGGTTCGAGCAATCGAAATGCTCAGATTCTTCTTTTCTTCTTCTTTACGCTCCATTCCGCTTCTTCCGACATCGGTACACGCGAAACGGTCCGTATCCAATGCCCATAATGTCGACGTCCCCACCATTACCTTAATCAAACCCTAAACATCTTAACTCATTTTCTCAATAGCAACTCCTGTTTGGTATCAAAGCAAACCCATCGATCCACGTTATCATCGCTGACGTCAGCATTGCTGACATCCGGAAGGTCAAACTGGTTGGCCTCGATATGATTCCAAATCTTCGCCATTAGAATCGGTTTTTGGTGGTGAATGTTTTTGTCTCTTGGACCAAGTTGATTTAGGATCATCTTGATGGTTTTTATAGCATATATTTGGATGCATTAAAAAAGGGCTCGTTTTCAGTTTTTCTTGCCCCTGTATCTCGTGTTTCTTCGATTAATCATTGAGATGCATGATTTTGGTTCGATTTCTACCTGGTGATGTTTATAGACAAGTTTCACTCAATTTCGTTGAGAATCGAAGTCACAATGATGTTTTTCGTGTGGAGCCATATGTGATGTCTTTGGTTTTTTCGGGTATTGGGCATTATTTATCATAATGAAGTGAATTTTGTTCTAATTTCTGCCAAACATTCAGATCCAAAGATGTTCAGAGTTGTTATAGACCTGTTCTATCTCTCTTTTTTGCATATAATTCTCATATTCATCGAATGGCTGCTATCATGGCTATTATTTTTTGGATTTGTTGATATATTTCTGGTTCTAGATAAAAAAAATTTATTGGGTCATCCCTGCTGTACCTGCACTATTGTGCTGGAATTTTGTTTGGATTTTTTTTGGCGATTGTTCCTTGTTTTGTATGAGAATATGGGGGGCAAGTACATCAGGATGAGTGCCGATAGTCTACCAGCCAGCATTACCACTATAAAATTAAACTCTTCCAATTATCTTCAATGGAAGCGTGCTATAACCCTATATGTTCAAGGGCACAAGAAGATGGGGCTTCTCACTGGTTCAACCTCGAAACCCAAACCTAGATCCTCTGACCTCGCTGATTGGGAAGCAGATAACACTATTATTTTGGGTTGGTTGTTCAACTCTATGGACCCAAACATCTCTAGAACTTTTATGTTCTATGAATCTACATCATTACTATGGAGTAAGCTTGAAGAAACCTTTGCACCGGCTGAGCATGACACCCATATTTATCAGCTTACAGCAGTGTAGAAAAGGGGATGTGACTGGGTGACTGGGTGACTGGGTAAGTATTTTAGTACTCTTCAGAGCATGTGGGAGGAGCTCAGTCACTGTGAGCCGATTTCTCAGTTCAGTGAGGTCGTTACCTCTATTCTTACCCGTCGACATGAGCGTCAGCAGATTTATACCTTTCGAGGAGGACTTCGTCCGAAGTATAAGCATACTCGGACGCAAATTCTTGCTACTCGCACGCTCCAATCTTTGAGCATTGTTTATGGGAATCTATCTCTAAGGAACAACGTCAATCTGTTATGACTTCAACTCCTATGACCAGGGGCGAACACGGGATTTACTTGATGGGGGGGCCATAGTCGATATATAATTAAAAAAAAATTACCTCCCATATTTAAGTAGAGAAAAAATAAAATTTTCCTCTTTAAATCATAAATATAAAAAAGGACAAATATCTCCCCAAAAAGTCATTCAACTATTATAATAAAGACATCTTTTAAAAATTACAATTTTCCTCGACAGGGTTTCATATTCTGAAAGCGATGAAGAATTTTCTCATTTTCGATGCTATCAAAAATGTCTCTCTCAATGTATGTGATCAAGCAATCATTCATCCACTCATCTCTCATTCGATTTCAAAGTCTATTCTTTATAATATGCGTAGCAGAAAATGCCCTCTCAACAATAGCAGTGGCGACAGGTAGGGTTAATGCCAATTTTATAAACAAGTAAACTTGTGGATATAAAGCATCTTTTTTCTTCTCAACTATTTTCTGAGCAAACTCACTAATCTCGTCCACCTTCAAGAACACTTTTGGAGCATACATCAAGAATGTAAGTCACAAGTTGATTATCAAGAATCGCGAGAGACATTGCAGAAAATTTAACCGAATAAAATTCAGCAAGCCGAACTAATTTTTCCTTGTCAAAAGGTGAGAATGAATTGCTTGGATCTAGGCATGCCATACAAAGAAGTAATTCAGTATCACTTCATCGAAACGGTTGTTAAGCTCTTGTAGTTGTTGATCAATAACAACATAAAATAATTCAACACGATAATGATGTAGATATGTTATTTCTTCAGCTCTGCATCACGGCCACCCTTGTTCTTCATACTTATCATTCATATTAGAGACACAAATTTTATGTTTGTTGCAGAATAAAGATACTTTTTTTATGACAGAATCTCATTCGGGGTCTTTCATAAGTTGCAATCTCACCTTAGCAACTTTAACCAGATCTATGGCATTCACAATATCTTGTTCTTGTTTTTGTAATGCCTTTGATAGATCATCTGTGATTCCCAATATTTTTTCCATTACATGTAAAGTGAATACAAACTCAAAAGTGTATATTGAGATCATTAGGCCCCTTGTTACAGCTCTTGGATTATAATTTGAGCTATCTTCTCGAACAATACCAAGTACATCAATCACAGAAGAGAACAAGACTCTGATGCTTATCAATGACTTATAGTGTGAGCCCTAACGTGTATCACCAGCCCGTATTAACGTAGTCTCCTGATTCAAACCCTACCCAGTTGAAAGGTCCCCACTCTCAATTACATTAATGACTGAAGCAGTTCGATTATCTCGAAGAATATCACGACATTCGGTAGATGCCCCAACAATATTAACCACAGCAGAAACCACACTAAAGAGTGTCTCAATTTCAATGTTACGTTTTGCAACTCCAACAAGTGTCAATTGAAGTTGATGAGCAAAATAATGAATATAATAGGCATATTCATTCTCCTTCATTATGAGCGTCTTAAGTCCATTATACTGACCTTTCATATTACCGGCACCGTCATAACCTTACCCACGCAATTTCTTTATACTCAATTCATGTTTAGCAAATAATGCATCAATCGCATCCTTAGGTGCTACAGCGGTGGTTTCCGTAACATGTAGTATTCCAAAAAATCGCTCAATTAAACATCCCCTCTTATCTAACGTAAAACAACGGTCATTTGCTCTTTAATAGATATATCCTGAGATTCGTCAATCAAAATAGCAAATACGGCGTCTCCAAGATCCTCAATGATAGTTTTTGTGACCTCACTCGCAATTGCACTTACAATATTTTTCTGGATATGAGGTGCAATCATTTTGAGATGGCCAGGAGCATTATTTAATGCGACAATTCTAATTTCTTCATTATGATTGGCTAGAAATTGTAAGAGAACACGAAAGTTTCCTTGATTGCTTGAAACATCTGATTCATTGTGCCCACGAAAAGGTAATCATTGACGAAGAAGATATCGAACGCAGTCTATTGATGCCGTCAAAAGGATTCTATATTTCCTTGTGTCTTTATCATCTTGCTTAGAAAAAAGTGTCTCAATGTGTTGATTTTGATTCAACAAATTTTGACACTTCTGATGAGCTAGGTTGTGAGCACTGTTGGGCCCTCCAACATGAGTCACAAATTTATCAGGCTTCTTCCAATTATCAAACCCTTCAACCGTAAAACAGTCGGTACCCCTTTGCACCCCTGTTGTTGTAGCTGGTCTAAAAAGATAGCAACATAAGAAAAATATTTTTTTCCTTTGATATAATATGTTCTAACCAACTTCCATACATCTTAAACCACTTTGATTGAAATCTTCGTGGTTTTCCTGATATTCTTCTCTGGAAAAATGTATAATTATGAGGCTGACATGGACCTTTTTGCAAATATGCTCTCCAAACTAATTCTCGATCATTAGGATGGTACACTGAAATTGGAATACGGAATCCGAGATCTACTGAAAGATTTGCTAAATCAACCTCTACATGACTTCGCTTTAAGCTAGATTGGATTTGTTCATGCTCATTATTTTCTAAGGCAGTAGATGTATCATCATTTTCTATATAAGTCCACTTTAAACTAGGACCCCCGTGCTCAAGTTCATCATTTTTAAACGAGTAGACACATCATCATTTTCTATATGACTTCGCTTTGAGCCAAGTTGGGTTTGTTCATGTTCATTATTTTCCAGTTGGCATTTCTTCATTTTCGAAGACAAGAGGGGGATGAACAATAGCATGTTCTACAGTAAGAGGCATAATGTCAACCTTTCTTCTAAAGTATCTATGCATGACTGCTCCAATGGTCTAGAAGGTAGAATATGACCTAACGAAAATAAATGTCATGAGTGAATTAGAAAATAGTCTAAATACAAATAAATCCCAAGTAAATATTTAAAATAAACCGCAAGCATATCTAGTAAATATTTCATATAGAAATAAATACTTCGCCTATATCAGATTCATCCCAAAATTGCATAAATAAATAAATAAAAATAAAAAACCAAACTTGTACCATATATTTAAAAGCCTAAAAGTGCAAAACACCAACCAGCTATCATATATCCCATTTTAATCCGATCTTCGCCAACCCTATGCATCAAATATTCAATAGGTGCCTTAATTTTTGCATTAGATACTTAACAGGTGCACAAGCATGTGGAAATCTATCATCATCAAATTGGTCAAGGGTCAATTTTTAGGACACATCTAATGATCTAAACATAGTATCGTCAATTTGTTATGAGTGTTGATGGTCATGGGCCAATTTTTGGGATACATCTAATGATCAGGGGCCAATTTTTGGGACGCATCTATCATCATCAAATTGGTTAGGGGTCAATTTTTGTGACACATCTAATTATCAGGGGCCAATTTTTGGGACACATCTAATGATCAAGTTCAATGTTTGGGACACATCTATCATCATCAAATTGGTCAGGGGACAATTTTTGAGACGCATCTATCATCATCAAATTGGTTAGGGGCCAATTTTTGGGACACATCTAATGATCTAAACATATTATCGTCAATTCGTCATTAGGGCTTTAGGGATTTCCACATTTTCATACCAATAAAAATTTCACATTTTCATATATCACATTCAAAATCACTATATTTTTAACTCATTAACATAAAATTAAATCAAATTTAAATTACAAAATTAATTTTACCTCCAATCTAGCGTGATCGGATAATGCGAGCTCCGACAAATCCAAACCACGCATAAACGACGCACTTGAGTCCTGACCGACGAGTCCAACTAAAATCCCGCAAAAAAATTGAAAGAAATCGTTAGGGATTGAGTATTGAGAATAAGAGAGAAAGAGGGAGAGATTTAGAGTTTAGGGGGTTGTCGCTGTGACGATATAAAATAGGGATTATAAGGCCAAAAATCCTTAGGGCTTAAACCAATAGAGTATAAACCTTAGAGAATAGAGAGAGAGAGAGGGGACAGTGGGCTGTGGGGGGCTCGTTGTCAGCTGTGAGAGAGAGAGAGAGGAAGAAGAAGAGAGTCGCAAGGTGGGTGTGGCCTTGGATGGCTGTTGGCAACATAAATGCTCATAGAAATATAGAATCAAAGCTGAGGGGAAAGAGAGAGGAAGAAGAAGAGAGAGAGAGAGAGAGAGAGAGAGAGAAAACCCTACCTGGCTGGCTGGCTGTATCTGGTCGAGCCGTTGCTGGCGAAGAGAGAGTTGGGCTTAGTCTCTCGCCTTAGTCGAGAGGCGAGAAGGGGTTACGGGGTAACAGGGGGAAGTTTGGGTTTTTTTAGAGAGAGAGAAAGAGAGTGATTAGGGAAGCTTAAAATAAAAGCCTTGGGGGTCTCGTTTGGGTTTTTTTAGAGAGAGAAAGAGAGTGGTTAGGGAAGCTTAACATAAAAGCCTTGGGGGTCTCTATAAAGAAAAATGGGGGGTCTTTAGAAAAAACCCAAACTTGAAATTTGAAATTCAAACCTGATTTTTTTGGAAAAAAAAAAAAGTTTGGGGGGTCCAGGGACCCCCCCAGTCTCCATGTGCGTCTGCCCCTGCCTGTGACTACATCTTCTGAGAACTCTAGATTTATTATTGATTCTCACCCACAGGCTGGTCGTGTTAGAGATTCAGATCGTGGTCGCGGTAGGGACCGTGGTGATAGAGGTCGAGGTCGTTCTTCCCTTATCTGTGCTCACTGTGGCAAGGTTGGACACAACCGTGATCATTGCTACAAGCTACATGGATATCCCGAATCCTTTCAGACGAGATCATCTGCTCACGCAGCTGCTACTTTTGGTTCTGAGCCTACCATGGATGATGTATCTCCCTCATCTTTAGATTCCTTGGGAACTTTACGAGCTGATATACTTGAGATGGTTCGTGTTGAGTTGAGGACACGTGCTCCTACTACATCTTCAACTGTGACTAGTTCTACTTCTGCTTCTGGTGTTGAACCTTCAGGTACATCTGTTTTTCCTGCTTCCACCTCTTCATCTTCCCCTCATTGGGTCATTGATTCTGGTGCTACAAACCAGATGGCGGGTGAGTCGCATGGTTTTTCTACTTATTCTCTTCCTACCTCATCAGCCCAGGTTCTTGCCGATGGTTCCTTCACTCTTGTTCTTGGAGTTGGAACTATTTCTTTGTCTTCCTTTCTTTCAATTGCCGCCTAATTTGCATGTCTCTCACTTCTCTATAAATTTACATTATGTTAGTCACCTTGCTAAACAATTACATTGTCGTGTTATCTGTTATCCTTCTCATTGTATTTTGCGGGAGCTGAATTCGAGGAGGATTGTTGGTAAAGGGATAGAGCGTGGGGGAATATACTATTTCAATGTTCGAGTGGATAGATTGGTTGTTTCTGCTGCTGTTTGTTGACTCAGAAATTTTGGAATCGGGAACTCTTTCTTCTTCCACTTAACCTCAAAAAATTAAAGAGAATAAATTAATAGAAGGAATTAGAAAAGGAAACTCTATTTATAGTTTTTCCTGTTAACAAAACCCACTCTAAATAGGACTTAGCAAACCTACTCTAAATAGGATTTAAAGTCCTAAGTTATGTCAGACACCTAGGTGTCTAATAATTGTAATTAGGCACCTAGGTGCCTAGATAATCGTACTTAGGCACCTAGGTACCTAAATATCATGATTAGGCACCTAGGTGTCTAGATAATCGTAATTAGGCATCTAGGTGCCTAGAAAATCGTACTTAGACACCTAGGTGCCTAGATATCGTAATTAGGCACCTAAATGCCTAGATAATATACTTAAGCACCTAGGTGCTTAGATATCGTATTTAGGCACCTAGGTGGCTAGATATCATAATTAGGCACCTAAGTAGCTAGAAAAGATACTTAGCCACTTAGGTGGTGGCTAGAAAACGTAGTTAGCCACCTGGCTAGAAAACATACTTAGTCACCTAGGTGGCTAGAAAACGTAGTTAGGTACATAGGTAGCTAGAAAGCATACTTAGGCACTTAAGTGGTTATGGGAAGAGACTTACATACGCAAGAATAATCTTTTCTCAATCTGCGTGAAGGCAAAAATTTACGCACCTCTCACAGCCGTTCATTTCATGAAAACTTTATGGGAACCGTAAGATCATAACTTCTATAACCGCTGTCATAAATCTATAAATAGGAGATCCATCCTCATTATCGTGATCCGAAAATTCTTACACAAAACCTCTGTCGAAAATATCTCCGACTTTTCTGAAAAAAGACTTTAGGATATCTCCGAGATTCTTTCGTTTCTTTCCTTATTTTATTTTTATTTTAAAAAGTTAACAAGAGGAATAAGTCGGGGTTGAGACATTTAGGATAAAAGCTACGGCTCTTACTTAAAAGTGATACGCTTAGTATAAGAGCTACGGCTCTTACCTAAATAGAATTTATGGTTGAAATTTGGGATTACGCGTTACGACTCATACCCAATTTCTTGTGTACTTAGAAATAGTTAAGCCACATAGGTACGATCCTCGGCATAACTCCTAGTACACTCAGATTGCAACCACAAATTTAATGTTCATACGGGTTGCAATCACACCCGAAATATTCATCTACTACGACTCATTTATCAAATCTGAATTGTGTTGCGAAATTAGAGTTTCTCTCGCGGTTCGGATCACCACTCCCTCAAATGTAGGGTTTGGACCTTAACCTTGAGATCAAAAATTCTTTCACAGTGGATCGTTTGACTTTTGATCAAATGATCATAATACACAATAGTAAGAAGATCAAATGGTGGATTTATTGCATATTGACCAGATCTTGTGATTCTGGTCAAATCTGACGGTGAACTCATTGACTTTTGGTCAAACAATCATAATACAAGATCATAACGAGATCCAACGGTGGATTTATTATATATTGACCAGATCTTGTGATTCTGATCAAATCTAACGGTGGACTTGTTGACTTTTGATCAAACGATCATATTACGAGATCGTAATGAGATCCAACGGGAGATTTATTACATATTGACCAGATCTTCTGATTCTGGTCAAATCTAGCGATGGACTCGTTGACTTGTGGTCAAACGATCATAACGAGATCCAACAGCGAATTTATTACATATTAACCAAATGTTAGGATATTGGTCAAATCTAATGGTAAAATCATTACAAAAGATAATTTATGATCGCTAAATTTTAAGAAAATTAGCGATATCTAACTCATTATTATATTATCACTAGAAGTGATAACTCCTCTAATAATCAGTTAGCAGGAAGATGGATTTGGTATTTGAATTCATCTTTGAGACCAAAGAACAAGTATTCGTTTTAAGAGTCATCCACGAGGTTCTTGCTCCAATAATGACTCGTGCTTGCCGATCAAATGAAACCGGCTTTTGAAGGAGGGACTCTCCCACCCGTCGTCCCCTATTTCATATTTCTCAAACCTCCAATGAAGATAATATACTATGCATCTATCTCGTGACGAATTGAAGATGTCGATGAAGACCTAGACTTAAAATTTTAATTTGTTTATTTCAGAGAAGTAATTACGTTATTTTTTTATTTAGTAGCTTTTAATTAGAGGTATTCAATTTTAATGTAATTAACGGGGAATCAATTGCGAAATCCGGAAGTGTAAGGTCCATCATTTTAATAAAACATTCTCCTAGCGAGGGAAAATTTGTTATGATTGATTTGTGCTAGATTGATATCCTACGCAAATTTGTTGTTTGCACTGTTACTGATGATGCATCTTCCTCTGTTTTTCTAGATTCATTGTCTTCTTTTGATGTTACTAGTGATACTCTAGATTTATGTCATGCCCGATTGGGGCATATAGGATTTAAAATTGTTTGTGATTTTATTCCTCGCTTTAAATCTTTATGCACTTATGCTAAATTTCAATGTGAAATCTGTGAGTTATCTAAGCTTATTCGAAATTCCTATCCTTCTCGAAAAAGGATTTGTTGTTGGGAAAATGAATTAAGGTGTTTAGAGTTTGATTAAGGTAATAAAGGTAGGGTTAAGGATAGTAGGTTAGGGTTATATATAAGAAGAGAGAGAGAGAGAGAGAGAAGAGGAATAGTGAAATTGACTTAATGATAATAATTAATTTTCACTGGCCTTTATATTAAGTTAGTTATTACATGCACACCCATCATTGATGAACACACACCAACAGTAATAACAAGAATAACACTAACACTCCCCCTCAAGCTGGATCATATATACCATGCATGCCCAGTTTGACCATAATATCTTGTAGAACCGTGGGACCCAAAGGCTTGGTTAAGACATCTACGAGTTGTTGGGAAGAAGCAACATCAATAAGTTCCAAGGTGTGATCCCACACTTTTTCTCTTACAAAATGAATATCCACCTCTATGTGTTTCGTCCTCTCATGTAATACACAATCGGAGGCTATTTTCTCAGTAGCTTCATTAACACAATGAAGGGCCATTGACCCCTGAATCAAAAACCCAAGCTCAATCATGAGAGAACGCAGCCATAACATCTCACATGCACAATAAGCAATAGCACGATACTCAGCACTAGACCGAGAAACCACATGTTTCTTGCTCCTCCAGGCCACAAGATTATCTCCAAGAAATGCACAATACCTAGAAGAGGATCTCCTATCTGTGACGACACCAACCCAATCTGCATCTGTATATTCGAATATGTGAAGATGGCCATGAGAACGAAAGAGAATTCTCCGTCCAGGATTAGATTTGAGGTATTTCAAAATCCGATGAGCAGCAGCCATATGTGAAACCAATGGAGCATGCATGAACTAACTAATCAGGCTGACAGCAAATGTGAGATCTGGACGTGCCAAGGTAAGATAGATCAACCGGCCTACAAGTCTTTGATACTCGTGTAGATCTAAGAGAAGCTCCCCCTCTTTTCATGCAAAGAAAGTTTTGGATCCATACGAGACGTGGCAGGTTTACAATCTAGCATTTCAGCATCTTTGAGAAGATCTAAGGCATATTTTCTCTGAGATAGAAATATGCCTTTTATTGAACAAGACCTACAAACCAAGGAAATAGTTCAACTTCCTTAAATCATTCACTTCAAAGCTTCGACCAAGTTCTTCCACAAAAGAAATGAAATTTGAATCATTGCCAGTGAGGATAATATCAACATAAACAAGCAATATAGCACGGCCCACTAGACAAAAGTGAACAAATACAGTATGCTCAGACTGAAATCTCTAAAATCTCATCTCAAGAATAACTCCACTAAAACGATGAAACCAAGCATGAGGTGACTACTTCTACCCATAGATGGCCTTACGAAGCCTACATACATGTGAAGAGGACTCCCTCTGAAGCAAGAACCTAAGAGGTGGTTTCATATAAACTTCTTCATGAAGATCACCTTTTAAGAAGGAATTCTTCACATCTAGCTAGAAGAGGGGCAATTCTGGTCCACAACAATAGATAGAAGAACGCGGACAAAAGTAAGCTTAGCGACAGGAGCAAATGTCGGGTCATAATCGATACCATAAATCTGTGTAAACCCTTGGGCAACCAAACGAGCTTTATATCGAGCAACTGAGCCATCGGGGTGATGCTTTACATCTACATCCCACAACCATCTTCTCTAAAGGAAGAGCTACAACGTCTCATCTGTGATTCTTTTGAAGAGCGGTCATTTCTTCCAGCATAGATGCTTTCCACTGAGGGTGAGCCAGAGCAGCATGGACAAAGCGATGAATGGTGATGGTATCCACTCTAGAAAGAAAATCTTTATAGTAAGCTGAAAGAGGTTGATAAGAAACATATTTTGCAATAGGATATGGGGTAGTAACACATGTGCAAACTCCTCTTAGGGTAATGTGAACATTAAGATCAGCCACATTATTAGCCGGAATATCAACAATAATAGGAGAGGAAACTAAGATGGAGAGGATGAACTTACCATGTCGCTTCTAACTTTGGTAAGTAAGATAAGTCTTCTGCCTGTCTTGCTGCTCTGAGGATGTAGATTCAATAGGAATGGGCATCAGAACAATAGGAGTAGGAGGAGTCACCAGATCAGCATTAAAGTAAGCCACATCCTCAAAAAAAAAAACATTCATAGATATATAAACACGATGAGTGATAGGATCATAACAGTGGTATCCTTTAGATTAAGTGGAATAACCAATAAAAGCACATTTGATAGCTTTATCATCCAAGTTCTATCTATGCGGTCTAAAATTTTGAACAAAGCAGAGGCATCCAAAAACTCTTGGGGGCACATGAAATAAAGTGTCATAAGGATGCAACAGTCTATATAGAACATCACCACTTAACACACGAGTGGGAAGATGATTAATTAAGAAGCAAGCAGTGAGACGTGTCATTGACTAATACGACTTAGGTACATGCATACCTCGTAATAAGGAGCGAGTTACTCCAATAAGGTGTATGTGCTTACGCTCCACAACACCATTTTGTTGAGGAGTGTAGGTACAGGACAATTGATGAGATATACCATGTAACTTAAGGTATTGGTCAAAGGCATGAGAAGTATATTCTTCACCGTTATCAGTACGACGGGCTTTGAGACAACCCCCATACTGATTCTTAATCATTGAGTCAAACTCTTAAAATTTAAGAAATACCTGATCGTTGGATTTCAAGAGATACACCCATGTGAGACGACAATAATCATCAACATATAAATCCCTCACCATAGGACTTTGTTGATGAGAGCTCACCCATAGGGCATGAGGTGCTAAGACTTGAGAGGTTTATGAATAGTTGTAACTTGTTAGTTTACTTGTAATTTTTTTAATAATTATGGTTATGACTTATGAAGTTGAATTCATGGTTTAAGTATACTTCTATTGTCTCTTTGTTGTGTTCTTTTTATGATTGTCGATTTGGAATGCATGTGGACTGTGGATTATATAATGCGCCTATTCTATTGATTCAAAAAATTATTTTAAACTTTCAATAGGCCAATATATGTTTTTGTATGTTATAAGAATTTAAATTATTTTTTATGTCTTTTAATAAGCCTGAATCGAACCCCGAATTGAACCAAAACAGATCTTTTTTACTATGCTTGTAGCTTACATCTTCTTCATCCTATGTTTAGCGCCACTTGTTGGAGAGCTTTAAGGGCTTCATTCACCTTTTCGATTCTATCCTTCCTCACAAATGATAATGAGTAGAACGATAGTTCACACATGAACATGTACTCTTATAGCTAACATGTCATCAAATTTACGATTCCCTCCTATATTTAAATTTTGAATTTCCAATCAGAAATTTCTTAGTTTTCCCTGTACTCTTTCTAGGATTCCCATGAGAACAAAAACACGACCTAAATTCAAAGATTGCATGCATAAAAACCTAAAGAAAAGAGATTTTATTTGAAAAAGTAACTACTAGTGCAATTAAAAGAAAGAAATCACATGTAAACTCTTTTGTTTTATACAACACATGAAAAAAAAAATTAATATCTAAACCACCTTAATTCAGTGGAGCTCATGTAGACATTATTGCACATTTGTGATTAATCCAGTATACCCATTACGTGAAAATTAAACAAAAAATACAACATAAACATTTTGATCAAATTATAGCCACATTTTCATTAAAAGAAGCGAAAAATATAGTATCGCAAAATAAAATTTAGGCTCAGTGATTAAAAGGCAAAGTACTTGTAAGTGGAAATTTAACTGCATCATCACTAATCAGGAGTAGCCCCGCATAGCATTCAGCAGCTTCAAGCTGCCGACGATGGCACTGTCACTGAGGCCATCTCTATCATACAGTGTGACATTTTCCATCAATCCAAACAAATTCATTGGTGAACCACATGGTATCAAAACTCAGCCAACACAGATACGTATCGGCTAGCTTAGCCAAGAACCAATGCCGATACCACCACGATACAATTATTAGGCGATACCGGTAGCAGGCGATACAGGTCAGTTGGGCCGATACTGTCTCGGTGTTGGCAGATACTGACGGATACAATCATTTTTTTATTTTACAAAAAAAAAAACAGGGTACGAAATCGATGATACTGTACCGGTATCCGACGTCGATACTGTACCGGTATCGGTCTATACCTATTGGTGCATGATCATACCAATTTTGATACCTTCGTAAGCCACCACCACATTAGACGGTCCATAAAAACTAAAAAAAATATATAGTCCACAACAAAAAATCAAATGTTTTGATCAAATTATGGCAGCACTTTCCTTAATTCATTAGAAGTAACAAAAACATCAAAAATTAACTTAAATTTCCAAATGGACTTGCTAGTTTCCCCCTAATTGACCCAGAAAAGTTTAAATTCCGTATGATCTTGAAAACCCACAAAAGAATCCAGCACAGCATCACTATATTTTCTCTAGAAATTAGCATGGCAATCCACAACATAACACCCACATCAAAATTCAAAAAGCAACAAACCCATGATACGCAGATGATAAAAAACAGATACCCAGTATCTATGGTGCATGATAATAAAACCTAGCAACAAATTGTTAACGTAAACACCTTACCTTAGTCAAGTAAATAAACCTGCACACCCTGCTCTCTCTCTCTCTCTCTCTCTCTCTCTCTCTCTCTCAATAGATCAAAATCTGGTAAACCAACAAAAGGGTAGGCTAGAAAATGGAGCTAATCTAATGGGTATGACTGGAAAAACTGATTCAGTTTCTTAAAATCAAATTATTTGTAGAGAGAGATTAAAGTTTAGAGAGAGAAAATGGCTTGGGCTTTATTATGGAATGGCTACCATATTTCAGCATATTTTATAATTCTATTGGTTGCGTGTTCCCACCACAGTCAAAGATGTACACCATTTCTTAGTTTAATCAAAACCTATCCACCTGTAACGTGTCCATGACGTGACGTTTAAAATAAAAATAAATAAACATTTTTCTGACAGTTATACTGATCAATCTGAACCGCCCGATTATTTTTAGTTGGGAGAGAATTTTATCATCTCAACCGTCCGATCAGTTGATTAAATTATAAAACTGCCTTGAATATGATAATGGAGATCGTTTTTCGTCTCAACCTTCCACAAAATAAATCTTGGATCATGACACACCTAAGAGACTGTGAGATCTTGATTTCACATGGCACACTTTCAGAAAAGTAATTGTGATCATGGGCGTAGCCATTGAACGGTCACTTTTGATGATGTGTGTCATGTTAAATCAATATGTGACCATTTGAAAGGTGTGCCATGATATCAATATTATTTTTGTGGACGATTTGGACGAAAAATGATCTCTATTGTCTAATTCAAGGAGATCATTTTTCATCCATATTTTCCACAAAAATATTTTTGCACTCATGACACACTTATTAGATGGTCAAATCTTGATTTCACATTTTTAAAAGTAACTATGATCATGGGTGTACCTATCGGACGGTCACTTTTGAGGATGTGTGTCATGTGGAATCAACATGTGACCATCTGATAGGTGTGTCATGAACGCGAGATTACTTTTGTGGAAGATTTTGACGAAAAATGATCTCCGTCATCTGATTCAAAACACTCAACAATTGTTTATGATGAAAATGTGTGCGTTCTTCACAAGTTTAACGGGTGTAAACAACGCAACCCTATACTATATTTGGATTTTAAGATTCAATGATTACTTGCAATCAAACAAGCCCTAAATGACTAAGCACAAGGATCCTCAAAAGAACCCAACTCTCCTCACTTTCGTTTAAACACTTAAATCGTACACCATTACTAAGTCATCTATACCATCAAAATGACAGATCATAAATTGAAGTGCAACAAGCCTAAAAATGTTCCAGCCTCTTCGTGGACTACAATATTAATTGTTATTTTTAATTTTAACGACTGATTTTAAATTTCATCGAGTGGATGGTTGACATCCAATGAGACATGTTACAATGATATATTGCCACTTGAATAATTTAATTTGATCACAAATGTGCGCCACATGACAGCATATCACACTTCAATAGTGTAAGATAAGAAGTCTAATTTTGTCACCATGTCTCTTTTTAAGTGTTGGTGAGGAGCATTACCCCTTCTTAACATGCTGGTGCGCCCTCTTATCAACTTCTCCTAACCTTAGTGATTAGGATTGAAGCGGGTCCAAAACTAGCGTTATCAATGGGTCTAGTGTTATCAATGGGTCGGGTTCAACTCGAGATTGAGTTCGGGCTCAAATTAAAAGCCCAAGCTCTAACGGATTTGGGTAAGCCAGGGTAGATATCCTATCCAGGCTGTGTGCAGGATTAATTTTTAACTTCAAAATAATTGGGCCAACCAAATCCCGGCCCAGATCTACCAGGCCCGAGTAAATTGAGGGAAAAGTATGAGTTGGCCCGAATCCAAACTTGATTCGAGTAAGGCTTGGGTTCAACTATAAAGCTCATGCCTGAAAAGGGTCAAGCCGAATTCAGGCCTAAGTTTTGCAATAGAAAATAATTGGGCCAACCAAAAGCATGACCCAAATTAGGCCTGGCCCAGCCCATTGACGACCCTGTAAATTCTAAGATCAATCACCAATGTTATCTCTAACCACCCAATATTAAAATTTACTAATCGGATGGATCGCAACCACTTATAGATATGATACTTTGGCTTAGACGTGTTCTAATGTTAGTCTACCAGTTGGACTGTTTAGATTCATTACAGTGCCGTTCTTTAATGGTGTAAGATCAAAAGCTTTCTTTAATGGTATAAGATCTTTAAACATATGCCATCCGCCTAATCTTCCGCATATTATATTTTCCCATATGAAGGAAGAAATAGCAATCCACCACAACATAGAAGCTTCTAATAGCCCAACCACCCTTATTAAAAAACATTGGACCGGACTCTCCTGGCTACCCTTATTACAGAAAGGAGATTGACCCACTCTTGGACCTCCTAATAGCCACCAATCTCACTATTTGCACCCAATGAAACTCTAATCTCACAATTGAGTGGTGAGTGCTTTGAATCAAGCAATAGAGATTTTTTTTATTGCTCTAATCTTCCACAAAATGGATCTTAAGATTATGGGCGTTCTATCAAGGCAATCAATTCCAGATTCCACCTGCAATACATCCCACAAAGCAGTGTTCTTAAAAATGCTTGTGACAGAAATGGATCTTAGGATTATGGGTGTACTGTCAGGCGGTCAATTTTCAATTCGACCTGCCACACATTACAAGCAGTGTTCTTAAAAACAGTTGGGGCAGCCGTCCGGGTGGTTCGGCCCCCAGGCGCTCCGATTGAGCTCGGGGCGTCCACCCAAGTAGGCCGGGCTTGGAGTGCCCGCCTCAAATCCCGTCCGGTGCCCACCTGCTATTTTTTTTTCTTTTACAATTTATATTATATAGCTTATAAACTTATCTTTATAAGTTATAAAATTTATAACTTAAAACTTCATATAAGTTAGGGTTTTTTGCAAATACCCCCCTGAGTTATGTTGATATTACAAATAATCCCCCAATTATAATTGTTTGCTTTAAACCCCCTGAGTTAGCATTTTGGTGTTTATAAAACACCATTTTTAACATATGCTACTTTAAATGGTTAACCAGCCGTTAAAGAGTAGCCTAAATACCATATTTATCCTTTTTAAAATTAAATTATTAAGTTGTTACCCTCTACACGTGGTAAGAGTAATTTTAAATCGACCCCTCCACTTACAAAAAAGAATAGTTTTAAATTCACCCACTAAATATTTGAGTTCACCCACGCAAAAAAACATTGGCTGCATTGAATCGGACGATGGAGATCGTTTATCGTCCCAACCTTTCACACGATGGATCTTGAGATCACGGTGGCACTATTAGACGGTTGACTGCATTGAATCGGATGATGGAGATCATTTATCATCCCAACCTTTCACACGATGTATCTTGAGATCATGGTGGCACCATCAGAAAGTTGATCGCATTGAATTGGACGATGGAGGTCGTTTATCGTCCCAACCATTCACACAATGGATCTTGAGGTCATGGTGGCACCATCAGACGGTTGATTGCATTGAATCGGACGATGGAGATTGTTTATCGTCCCAACCTTTCACACGATGGATCTTGAGATCATGGTGGCACTATCAGATGGTTGTTTTTTTATTTCATGTGGTACACACCCAAAAAAATTACCTTAAAATTAATTTTAACCGTATACGTGATGTTAAGGTCACTTTTCTGAGATGTGTGCCACGAAATAAAATACTGATCGTCTAATGGTATATCTAAACGATCTCCATCATCTTATTCAATAAAATCAATGTGTTTTAGAGTGGGTAAACTCAAAGATTCGGTAGATGGAAGCATACGCGGTTAGGAAATCCAATTCCTAAAAATGGGTCTTGAATCATATAGGAAATTGGAGGGACGAGTATTTTGAGTGGAACACCTAGATTGAAGGTTTTCTTTTCAAGAATAATTGCTTCGTTTGTCACAAGTCCTCCATTGGTTGAGTATTCATTTAAACGTTGGCATGCTTTAATGAGGGAATTACCCATCTAATGAGTCTTGAATCTGATGGGTGAATG
This sequence comes from Chloranthus sessilifolius, assembly GCA_021018995.1. Lineage (NCBI taxonomy): Eukaryota > Viridiplantae > Streptophyta > Magnoliopsida > Chloranthales > Chloranthaceae > Chloranthus > Chloranthus sessilifolius. The sequence goes on along the minus strand of CM037594.1, from coordinate 114,648,194 downwards.
AAAAACCTTTTATATGAGGACCTTTAAATCCACCCACTGAATCTTTAAGTTCACCCACGCTGAAACACATTGATTGAATTGAATCGAACGATGGAGATCATTTATCCTCCCAATCTTTCACATGATGGATCTTAAGATCATGATCGTACCATCGGACGATCAGTGTTTTATTTCACGTGGCACACATCTCAAAAAAGTGACCTTAACATCACGTGTATGCTTAAAATTGATATTAAGGTCACTTTTAGGGGTGTGTACCACATGAAATAAAAAGTCGACCGTCTGATGGTACACCCATGATCTAAAGATCAATCTCATGAAAGATTGGGACGATAAAAAATCTCCATCGTTTGATTCAATGCAGTCGATGTGTTTCAGCGTGGGTGAACTCAAAGATATTGTGGGTGGATTTAAAGGTACTCCTTTTAGAATAGTGGTAAATTATAATGGCATGACTTGTAAATAAAAGTGAACGAAGGGCCTTTTAGAATGGTGATAAATTTTAATGACATGACTTGTAAATATAGATGAATGAAGGGCCTTTTAGAATGGTGGTATTTTTAAAATATTAGTTTCATTAAGGGCAAAATAAGCTTTCCGTCTATAAACTCACGGCTAGTTAATGGCAGGGGTTATATGAAACAGAAACACAAAAATAGGGGCTGCAGAATAAATACCTATAACTCAGGGGGTTTCTTATAATATTAGCATAACACAGGGGGGTATATGCAAAAAACCCTATAAGTTATATGTAATTAACTTATAAGTTACTTTATAAAATAACTTATAAGCTATAAGCTTAGTGACAAATTTCGTTTTGGTAATTTTTTAGTGGGGGGTCCTTTTGGTACATTTTGGATTAATTTCGATACATTTCGAAAAAATTTCGAGAAAGTTTCGGTGATTAAAAATATATAAAAATATATATTTAACCAATTGTTCCAAGTAGATGTTGGCAAGGTGCAAATAGATAAAGTTTCAAATGGATGTTGGCAGGTGCAAATAGATAACATGGACGTTTAAGCAAGAGTCGTGGACGTCAACGTTCAAGCATTGAACGATAAGCAAGAACTAGCATTGAATGTTTGACGTCAAGCAAGAACGATTTGAATATTCTAACGTTCAATAGCAAGCGCAAGCCTTCTTTAGTCCCACATCGTTAAAATCAGAAACGTGAACACTTCAACCCCCTATATAAACAGCCGTTCACCTAAGCAATTGATCGATTTTAAATGTAACTCTTGCAAGTGCACAAGCTCTATTGCAGTATGGCAAGAACAAAGGTGTCGAACCCACAAAGAAATTTGAATTTTAATTAATTCTTTCAGAGATTTAAAAACGTCCCCAAGGAAATACTAAGGGGCAGATTTAATTTACCAAAAATTTATCACACTTTTTCCTAAATGCAAGAAAAATAACTTAATCTAAACAATTAATTTCTAATTGATCTAAGAACAATATTTAAATATGATCAAAGAATATGCTACCCCAGATTAGTACCCTTTTTCTATCATTAAAACTCACAGTTTCATTAAAGCATCATTCACACTATCATTCGTCTAGAAAAATGATTCGTAATAAAATAGGATCATCAATCCGGTATACCCTATCTAAAAACAATGATTCAGCCTATCATTGCGGTATGAGTCATGTAAGAAGCATAGCGTATCTCATGATGTTTAGATCACAACAATAAGTCCATAATCGCTCTGCAGCCTAGATCAGTCTGCAGGTCCAGAACTAGCGATTACGGTCGTTGATACGCGTAATCAACGGTCATAACAAGCATTCAATATATTTTCAATAACACAAACTTTTAGCAAAACGATTCCATGATAACATAAATTAACTGCGGTATTAATCATAAAAAATTGCTACTTATCTGGGGATCGCATCTTCCTTGAACAAGTGATTCAGCCTCTCATCTTTTGTGTACAATCTCTTTGCTCAGTCAAAGTCATTCCACTTTTCATTTCTTCCAAAAGATCTTTGTTTATAATGCCTTTTCCTAAATACAATCTATGAATGTAAAAGAAAGACAGTGCAAATCCTAAGTACAATCTACCCAGATCAAAACCCTAGAAGAAAGAGAAAAGAAGAACCCTTGAAGAGATGAAAAGAAATCTCAAAACTCCCAAGTGAAGAGCCCCAAAGATGTAAAAATTCCTTTATAAAAGAATCTCTCCAAGCAAACTCGTAGCTTCCAATTTATAGGGTCGAACAAACCTAACCCTAATAACCTCAATCGATTGAGAATTAAATCTCAATCGATTGACTTTTAAGTAGGGACAAAGTTGTCTTCATGTGTTAATCAATTGACACTTAGTCATCAATCGATTAACATCTAAAAGCAATTTCCGTGAACTCCCGCCTAACTTTGTATCAGACACTACTTCGATATTTTGGCCATAACTTTCTGTTCCGAACTCGAATTGAGGAGATTCTTATAGCGTTGGAAAGAAGACGACGAGCTCTACAACTTTTGTGTTTTAGCAATTTTATGAATCTGACGTCTTGAAGGTATAAATTGAGATGCAAGTCACACTAAGTTCTCGATGACCCAAAATTACAGTGTTTTGACATTATTTTCGGAATTCTTAGGCTGTTTTCTGCACTTGGATTATATTTACCTGAAATACTTCAAATCTAGTAAATCTCATCAGATAGCCTTCATCGGATAGCTAAATATAGGTATTTAGGGGTAAAATATTATCATATTTCACTACTCATCAGCAATCCAAGTGCTTATGGAGCGAACTAAGCTCTCGCCCGTTCTGTCTTTACTACAAAATTACCAACATTAAAAATTAAAATAAAATAAAATAATTAAAAAAAAAAGCTCAAAATTTTCAAAATTTATCAAAATTTCTGAAATTTTGCCGAAAAAATGAAAATTTTCGAAAGGTATCGAAATTTTTTCATAATTTTCGTTCGACCCCCATTTCGACTATTTTTGCAAAATTTCGACGAAATTTGTCACTATGGCTATAAGTTCCTCACTTTAGGATTTTAGGCTCAAAGAGTTAAGCACCTCTTTGGTCGAACCTAAAGCTCTTAACAGTTGCAGGTTCAGCCGTTCATATATATATATATATATATATATATATATATATATATATATATATATATATATAATCAAAATATCTGTATAAATATATACACACAATTATATATAGTGACTGATCGATTTAGAATGTAACCCTTGCAAGTGCACAAGATCTATTGCAGTATGGCAAGAACAGGGGTGTCGAACCCACAGGGAAACGTGAATTTTTAATTAATTCTTTTAGAGATTTTAAAAACGTCCCTAAGGAAGTACCAAAGGGCAGATTCAATTTTACCAAAAACTTAACACACTTTTCCTAAATGCAGAAAAATAAATTAATCTAAACAATTAATTACTGATAAATCTACGAACAATATTAAAATGAGATCAAGGAATATGCTACCCTGCATTCGTACCTTTTCTATCATTAAAACCCACGCTTTCATTAAATCATCATTCACACCATCATTCATTTAGAAAATGACTTGAAATAAAATATGATCATCAATCCGATACCCTATCTAAAAACAATGACTTTTAACATTGCGGTATGAGTCATGTAAAAAGCATAGCGTATCTCATGATGACATAATCGCTTTCTGACCTAGATCGACTGCGGGTCCAGATCTAGCGATTACGACCGTTGATCACGCAGATCAGCGGTCATAACAAAGCATTCAAAATATTTTCAATCACACAAACTTTGAGCAAAACGATTCCATGATAACAATAATAGATCGCGGTATTAATCATAAACATGGGTACTTATCCGGGATCGATCTTCCCGATCTCGATTTAGCCGCTCATCTTTGGTGTTTGATCTCCTTTTTCTTTCAAAGTCATTCCTCTTTTATTTCTTCCAAAAGATATTTGCAATTGTTTTTCCTAAATACAATCTATGAATTTCTCAGAGAAAAATAATGCAAATCCTAGGTACAATCTACCCTGAATAAACCCTAGAAGAAGGAGAGAAGAAGACTTGAAAAGATGAAGAAAATATTCCCCCAAAGTGAAGAGCCCTAAAAACTAAAAATAAAGAATGAATAATATTCTAATTGCCAAAAATCCCCTTAAGAAACTCGTGGCTTCCCTTTTTATAATAGCCTAACCCTAATACCTCTCTCGATTGACATCTAAGAGTAATTTTCGTGAATTCCCGCCTAGCTTTGCATCAGATACTGCCTCGGTATTTTGCTCATAATTTTCTGTACCGAACTCGGATTGAGGTGATTCTTGAGGCGTTGGAAAGCTGACGACGAACTCTACAACTTTTATGTTTTAGCCATTTCCTGAATCTAACGTCTTGAAGGTCCAAATTGAGCTGTAAGTCGCACTAAGTTCTCAATGACCCAAAATAGCAGTGTTTTGACATTATTTTCGGGATTCTTGGGCTGTTTTAGAAACTTGGACTGTATTTACCTGAAACACTTCAAATCTAGCAAATCTCATCAGATAGCCTTCATCGGACGGCTAAATATAGGTATTTAGGGGTGAAATATCATCATATTTCACTACTCATCAGTGACCACCCAGTTCTTGGAACACTCGCCTAGGCGTCACCAGATCCGATCTTTCGGGTGTCCGCCGACTTTAGGAATATTGTTACAAAGTGACCATAAAAGTACGTTGAGCGCGATGTGTATAACATTATTTTGGGTTTTTTGCATATACCCCTCGTGTCATGCTAATATTATAAGAAACCCCCTGAGTTATGGGTATTTATTTTGTAGCCCCTACTTTTGTGTATCTGTTTCATATAACCCCTTGTCGTTAACTAGCCATGAGTTTATAAATGGAAAGTCTATTTTGCCCTTAATGAAACCAATATTTTAAAAATACCACCATTCTAAAAGGCCTTTCATTCATCTATATTTACAAGCTATGCCATTAAAGTTTATCATCATTCTAAAAGGCCCTTCGTTCACCTTTATTTACAAGTCATGCCATTATAATTTACCACTATTCTAAAAGGAGTACCTTTAAATCCACCCACAAAATCTTTGAGTTCACCCATGCTGAAACACATCGACTGCATTGAATCAAACGATGGAGATTATTTATTGTCCCAATCTTTCATGAGATCGATCTTTAGATTATGGGTGTACCATCAGACGGTCGATTTTTTATTTCATTTGGTACACACCCATAAAAGTGACCTTAATATCAATTTTAAGGTCATTTTTCTGAGATGTGTGTCATGTGAAATAAAACACTGAACGTCTGATGGTACGATCATGATCTCAAGATCCATCGTGTGAAAGATTGGGAGGATAAATGATCTTCATCGTTCGATTCAATTCAATCAACGTGTTTCAGCATGAGTGAACTTAAAGATTCAGTGGGTGGATTTAAAGGCACTCTTCTAAAAGGCCCTTCATTCACCTATCAGATTCAAGACTCATCAGATGGGTGATTCCCCCATTAAAGCATGCTAACGTTTGGACGAATACTCAACCAATGGAGGATTTCTGACAAATGATGCAATTATTCTTGAAAAGAAAACCTTCAATCTACATGTTTCACTCAAAATACTCGTCCCTCCAATTTCCTATATGATTCAAGACCCATCAAATGCAAGACCAATTGGTATTGGCCGATACTTATCGATACAATATTTTTTTTTGGTATTAGTCGATCCTTAGAACCCGAGTTGCCAAGCAAGGCCAATTTTATCGGTTTATCCTCTAGCTTTATTGTATCCAAGTGGAGTTTACTAAAAATGGCGTCATAACTCATAATGCAGATTGGGTATTTTCATTGTTGGGTCATCATCGACATCAAGAGAATATCAAGCTTATGAATAACCTATTGTGTTGAAAACTTGCTCATTCAATTATCAAGACCTTAAAAATCAGAGAAGACTAGGTTGTCAATGGGTCGGGGCAGGCCAAAATTTTGAAAATCGATCGGATTCGAGCCCCTACTTCATCTGACCCGATCCGGTTCAAAACCCCCTTATTTCCTAGATTGTATATAAAATATCATATCCATCCAACCTTTTAGTCTACCCCACAGAACCCGAGCTTTGAGGCCCAGTTATGGATTAGAAAATTTTCAAATTCAATTGGTTGCTACCATTTGATGAATCACTGGTTATACAATTGATCGGATTCACTACCATATCATCGTTGGTATAATGGTAACTATTATATAATAATGGTGTAGTGCTTTATATTATCATTCAGTACGAAAATTTATCTTTTTATTTTATTTTAGGAATTGGATTGCCTACTGCATCTGCGTCCATCCACCAAATCTTTGAGTTTACCCCGCTAAAACACATTGATTGCATTGAATCAGACGATGGAGATCGTTTAGGCATATCATTAAACGATTAGTGTTTTATTTTGTGGCACACATCTGTTGACTACTTCTGGTGTGCTTTGATTATTGGTTGGTGGTGAAAGTTATTTAAAAATCAAAGACAAAGTAAAACAGGGGGTGAATCTAGCACAACTCAGAAGTCCTAGACCTGCAAGATACAGGGTCCTTAATGTAGCAAGTTTTGATAAGTAAGAGTTTGTCTCACAGGGAAAGGTGATCTAAAGCTCCAAGGGAGCCATCTCTAGTAGTCCCTCCATATCTGTCTACAGATCTGGCAGTCCTAAAAGGAGGGGAGTTTAAGGTCACTTATTCTAAGTATTCTAATAACTAAACTACAGAAAGTGTTGAGAGGATGGATGGAGTGTGGAAAATGAGTATAAAAAGGGTGAGAAGTATGTTATTGAGCTTAGGTCAGAGAAGTTTTGTAACTCAGATTTAGATCTGATGTTATAGAAATCCTGTCCAGAGGCTACATTATCACCTCTGAGGAGAAAGGATCCGACCCATCACTCTGCCATGATTCCACCCTTAAGGCTATAACCTGTCCACTTGAATGGTCACAAATTATCCCATAGGGGAGCCACTATCCAGGGATGGGTCAAAACATAACAAGTAAATCATTGCAGGCACTATTTCATCCAAAGCTACCAAATTTCAAGAATCCATAGGGAACCTCAACCTCTAAAGTTCTATATGTGGGGCTAAGGCTGTAGGATCATGATAGCCCAGACACATAGAACCAGCAAGAGATTGAGTACAACCTTCTATCTAGTTGTCAATTGCTTGAGCGAGGCTACAATGGTCCAATCACCAGCCTACAATCTCTATAACCAGATCAGATCCAACATCTGATGGCGGATCTATACAAATATGGGGAGTCTGCCTCTGTACAATCTCTCACCAGGCTTTTACAAGCTCAGGTGTAAAGAAGAAGGATCCATCTTGGATCGGTGGATCAGAATCACCCTAAGGCTATAATCTGTCCACTTAAATGGTCACAGACTATCCCAGAGGTTATCCTCCTCACGGAGTCCAAAATAAAACAAGATTATCGCCGCTACCACCATGCTCACAAGGCTACCAGCTCAAGCTCCCAAGGGGATTTCAGATCTAGTGGGTCCTGTGGTGGGGCTAAGGCTGTAGGACCATGATAGCACAGGCACACAGGTCACTTGGATCTGAGTGGCCCTTAGAATCAGTCATCCATTGCTTTGAAACACAGCTAAAGCGATGGCGGATCACAAGGCAGCAGCCTTGCACAGAGCATCTCACACACAAACAACATTCCCACAAAGTACAGATCCTATTACAGAACTTTCATTGATTTAATTCAAAAACACATACAAAGGCATAGCCAGCAAGTGTTGGACTATGGAGAGAAGGAAAGAAAAAGAAAATTACTTACTGCTAAAAAGAAAGAGAAAAGAAAAACGATCTGAGATGGATTCCTAGATGCCTAAACCTAAGCTCAGGTATGGGTTTATATAGCAGTGGGGTGGCGGCGCATTAGGGTTAAGAAACTCTAATTTTAACGATGCCACGTGGCCTGATAATGATCCTTGGATGCCTCGGGGAGCGTGCACGGAGATTTGAGCGTGGGAGTGCGTGCCCTAATCGCTGAAAATACCCAGAAGGTCCTCTGCTGAAGAGATGGAAGTTTAGGGTCAGAGCCTCGCTAGGTAGCTGTAGTTTCCCAGACTTGTCACGTGATAGCTCTTTGCTCTTCTCTAGGATGATTTGACACTGAAACTTCAGCCGTCGCGAGGTTGCCTTGGTTTGCTCTTCAGGCAGTCACGCGGTAGAGAGTTGAGCTCTCGCTGGATTGGGCTTCGCGAGGTTGAATAGAAAACACAGTCTCAAGTGTCGCGGGGTTGAAATTCAAGCAGTCGCGCGGTCAATCGGTCTTCACTGGGCAGCAACGCGAGAACTTCGCGAGCACTTCTCTTTACTTGGACTTCGCGAGTTGCCTCGCGAGGCTCTTCTGAGTTCTGAACTGCGCGAGGTTCTATGTCTCACTTGATCTTCGCAAGATTGGCTTTGCCTTCGCCAGGATGTTTTCTTTCTTGAATGGCGAGAAGCTGAGGCGTTCTTCTTCGATAATTGCATCCCGCATTGCGAGGAATCTTCCGCTCTCTCTCCTTAGCGTTCGGTAATCGCACGAGATTGAGAGAGGTCGCTTTGAAGCTGCGACAACATGCGATGTGTTCTACTCTTGAGCTCAGCGAGGCTGCGCGAGTTTGAGTTTCTGAAGCTCTTCAGTCATTCATCTGCGCGAGAGGTTACTGTAAAGCCTTGGGAAGCTCAGTTGAACTGCGCGAGGCATATTTCTCCTGAATCCTCTAAAGCTTGGGTCAGCTGCGCGAGGCTCATTTCAGGTCTGGATTCAGAGTTCATTCTTCTGAGGGATATTTGGTGCCAAAGCAGGCTCCTTAACAGGATTCTTGGCCTTATTTCACTGCTGATTATTACCTGCACAAAACACTTAACAAGAACTTATTAGGTGGCTAAGGGTCTAATCAAAGGTTAAGTTAAGGGGTGAAAAGTGGTACTTTTCAGGTCTTAACAACATCTCATAAAAGTGGCCTTAACATCACGTGCACGGTTAAAATTAATTTTAAGGTCATTTTTTTGGGTGTGTACCACATGAAATAAAAAACCAACCGTCTGATGGTGCCACCATGACCTTAAGATCCATCTTGTGAAAGGATGGGATGATAAACGATCTCCATCGTCTGATTCAATGCAGTCAATTATCTGATGATGCCACCATGATCTCAAGATCCATTGTGTGAAAGGTTGGGACGATAAACAACCTCCAACGTCCAATTCACTGCAGTCAACTGTCTGATGGTGCCACCATGATCTCAAGATACATCATGTGAAAGGTTGGGACAATAAATGATCTCCATCATCCGATTCAATGCAGTCAATCGTCTAATGGTGCCACCATGATCTCAAGATCCATCGTGTGAAAGGTTGGGACGATAAACAATCTCCATCGTCCTATTCAATGCAGTCAATGTCTTTTAGCGTGGGTGAACTCAAAGATTTGGTGGGTGGATTTAAAACTACTCTTTTTTTGTAAGTAGAGGGGAGCCAACTCTAATCACGTATAAAGGTGGCAATTTAGTAATTTAATTTTAAAAAGGATAAATATAGTATTTAGGTTATTCTTTAAAGAGGGTGTTTTATAAACACCAAAATGCTAACTAGGGGGTTTAGAGCAAATAGCTATAATTGGGGGGTTATTTGTAATATCAGCATAACTCTGGGTTATTTGCAAATAAATCTCATTATTTTTTAGTCACTTTTTTAGGATGTGTCACGTAAAATACAAAATTAACTTTCTTATGAGTTACGCCTATGATCTCAAGATCCGTTGTGTACACGATTGGGAAGAAAAATAATTTCCCTTGTCTATTCAAAGTAGACAATGGTGAGATTACCTTTTTAGGCTAGGGTGAGATTATAATTTGAGATAGAAAGAGACTAGAAATTAAAAGCAACTTTGGAGGCCGGTGATATGAGTTTTTTATGGTATGAAAACTGACCGGTCAAATGTTTCACCATTATCTGGGGGGGGGGGGCCCAACTAAACCCCAACTAATCACAGCTGAAAATCGTTTGATTGTTTTTGTTTAGATGATGGAGATCATTTTTTCGTCCCAATCTTTTATATAATAGATCTTGAGATTATGAGCAATAGATCTTGAGACTGTGGGTATACCATCAAATAGTCAATTTTCTATTTCACTTGGTAAAATCTCAAAAAGTGACTGAAATCATGTCTAAGCATTGTGTGCCACGTGATTTTTGGGTCACTTTTTTGGGATGCATGCCATGCGAGATCAAAAATTGGCCGTTTGATAATGCACCCATGTAAAAGTTTGGATTGAAAACTATCTTCATCATCTAATTCGAAGCAATCTACGATTTTCATACATCGATAGTGGAGAATATTTTGTATTTGGTGAGGCCTTAATAAGAATATAGATCTTTAGATTATGACCTTACTGCAAAAGATTGCGCGAAACATGATCGCAATCATGTGATTCAATGTAGTCAACTGTTGAGTTAGATGATAACCTTTGGCTGCGTTGGATGATATGATAGAGATCATGCCAATCTTTTGCACTATAGATTATGACGTTAAATCAGATGGCTTGGATGGCGTTTCTACATCGCATAGGTCCCCAAAATACCTAGTCTTTCTTTTAAATTGGGTTCCAACTTTGTATGTGCAAGTGATGGCCCCACATAGCAAATGATATTTCTTCTTTTACTTCACTACAGGTATTTGCAACCAAATATTTGATAATGGAAACCAAGGTTTTCCACCGTGATCACATAAGCATATCATGAGAAAGGGTTCTGGGGTCATTTTTGGGGATGTGTAACACGTTGCAATCAACATATGACAGTCTCGTATCTGGGCTATGATCTCAAGATCTCCACCGTCTGATTCAAGACAGTCCACAGCTCTTACGATGGAAAACCTTGGTTGCCATTACTGAATATTCAGTTGCAAATACCAGTACTCCTTTTATATAATTTTTTTCAAAAAATTAGGTATCAAAACAAACCCTGCTTTGCCTTAAAATGCTTTTAGCTTCACCTTATAACTAACCTCGCTACACAACCCTCTTACTCCTAACTCTTCACTTTTGCTTGCAATGAAAACTACATATACTAAGCACCTCCACAACAGTTGTAATGCTTATTCTCATTATATTTGGGAACCCCACCAATTCCTTCAGCTCATAAACCGGTGCACCACTTTGAAACAACTAAACAAAGTCCAAGCCCAAGTAACCACCTTAGGACTCCACACCAACCCCTTTATAATTGGAAAGCTAGTTGAAACCTCAGCCATCAAACTCAGCCCCCACAACATGAACCATGCAATGCTCATCTTCTCACACACACAACACCCAAACCACTTCACTTGGAACACCATTATCAGAGGCTTCTCCGTAAGCAACACCCCACTGCATGCCCTCCTCATCTTCATCCAAATGTTGCGTCGAGGCGGCCTTGAACCCGAGAGCTTCACTTACGCTTTCGTACTTAAGGCGTGTGCACGATCATGCGCAATCAATGGTGGGAGATCCATTCACTGCCTTGTCTTAAAGCATGGGCAAGCGAGCCATGTCTTTGTTGCCACCACTGTTATTCGGTTGTACTCTGCATGCGGCCACATGACATCCGCTCAGCAGATGTTTGACGAAATGGTTGTCCAAAATGTTGTCGCATGGAATGCAGTGATTGCAGGTTACGTGCAAAACGGGCAACCCGACGATGGGTTGAGAGCATTTGATCAGATGAAGAGGTTGGGCGTTGTGCCTAATGATGTGACGATGATTAGTGTGCTATCTGCGTGTGCTCAAAAAAAGGATCTCCTTTTGGGTCGCCGCATTCACGCTTCTTTGGATGGGAACAAAGTAGAGTTCGAATCAAACGTTAAAGTCGGAACAGCACTTACAGACATGTATGCAAAATGTGGACGCATGGGATCAGCGAGACGGGTTTTCGATGAGATGCGAACAAAAGATGTCGGAGTGTGGAACGCGCTTATCGGAGGTTACGTGCTCAATAGCTGTTTTGCTGAAGCTTTAGATTCATTTCAAGAATTGCAGGCAGCAGGTTTGGATCCAGATGAGCGAACATTGGCTAGCACATTGGTTGCCTGCGCGTTTTTGGGTGCATTGGATGTTGGAAGGAAGATACATCGATACGCCGAACAGAAACGCTTTATGTTCAACATGAATTTAGGTACAGCTCTGGTTGATATGTATTCGAAATGTGGGTCAATTTCCGTGGCACGAGAAGTTTTTGATAAGATGCCAAGAAGGGATGCCACAGCATGGACATCAATGATCGGAGGGCTCGCAATTCACGGGCATGCAGAACAAGCCCTTGAACTCTTTTCCCTAATGCGCAATTCGGGTGCGAAACCAGATGGGATCACATTTATAGGCGTTTTAATCGCATGTAGGCATGCAGGTTTGATCGAACAGGGTGTAACCTACTTCGATTCCATGATAAATGAGTACGGCATTGCTCCAAAGATTGAGCACTATGGGTGCATAACAGACCTCCTTGCCCGGGCCGGACGTCTTCCGGAGGCATTCGATTTCATCCGCTCGATGCAGATACCACCCAACACAATCATTTGGAGGAGCATTCTTAGTGCTTGCAGGTTACATTCGAATGTCCAATTGGCTGAGATTGCTGTTATGAACCTGTTTGAGCTGAAGTCAGACCAATGTGGAGACTATTTGCTTCTTTCAAATATATATACTTCAAAGGGGTTGTGGGATGATGCAGCTAGGATAAGAAAACGGATGGACGAAGAAGGGTTACGGAAAATGCCCGGTTTGAGCTCAATCGAAACAAACAGTAAGTTGAGAACAGAACCAAAACCCGAGTAACGAAGCTGGCGGTAAGTTACAAATAAATCTTCAGCTTCCTGGGTTCTTTTGGGCTGCTGGATCGATAGGGACCCTTCAGCCAAAGATCAGTTTATTTGGAAGGAGAGATGTATTCCTGTTCAAAGTTCAACAATGCTTTGATGTGGCAGATAAATCCAAATTGAGAGGTTTGATTGGAGTCTGCCCGGTTGTTTTCGTCCATTTATTGTTTCATTGCCTCTCATGAATCAGCAACTTCCTAATTTACCCAATACATCTAAGACTGGAATAATCAGATCAACGATATCATCTTGAAAATTGTTTTAGCCATTGGGGATCGCATTGGGCATTGCCTTCTCGGACAAACAAAACCTGTGTCTTTGTTCATGAAGCTTTTTGTTATGATTTTTCAGTAGCTTTGATCGATCAGCTGCTCAATAGAAGGAATGCACTATAGAGGATCTCTCGCCATAATCTTTGTATCTCTCTCCTAGCCATGCTTTATAGTCGATGGGCAACTCTGTTATTGGCACAGCTCTTCTCCTCCATGCATGATCAATCTCTTGGGCCCGGCCAACTCCATTCCCTTTGGACAAACCGGCAAAAAGAACATGCAAACGAAATATGATTATTATAGCAAAAGGTCGCCATGTTGATGGATGACTAAAAGAAATTTATTTTTCTAGCTTTCACAAGAGAGGGATGCATTGCTTTATATAGAATGAGAGAAGATTCTACAATTGGTTAGCTGTACAGAATTTGTTGTAACCATTTGCTGACTTGCGGTAACTGTGGGAGTATCTGGGTTCTCTTTTTGTGTGTGGCTAACAGTCCCCCTGCAAGTTGATGGGTAGATCATCTACCATAAGCTTGGATTGTAGATGCTTGAAGTGCTGAGACACAGAAGTGTGGATCAAAGGGAGCTCAGCGGAGAAGCTAGATGGCCTTATACCATGTAGAATGACAACAAGAAATGAGTTTATTTTCCTTGCTTTCATAAAAGAGAGATACATAGCTTTACAGAATTTGTTGTAACCATTTGCTAACTTGGCGAAACTGTGGAAATCATTGGAGTCTCTTTTGGTGTGTGGCTAACAGGATTGAACGGCTACAGAGGAGATCATAGAACAGCAAGTGTAATTTTTCATATATTGTTTTGTGGTTCTATGATTATTATTGTTCATGTCTTCTTGTCAGGTACTAATGATCTTGAATAAGCTATTAACCATATTGCAATCTTCCTAATAAATCATTTCTTCTTATTGAGTTGTTTTTCTTGACAGTTGAATATTGAAACATTGTATCATCTCAGATAATTATATTCCAACTGTTTTTATTTTGGGAAATTGGTATGTGATTCGAGTCATCTCACCATACACTCAGGCATTGACGTGAGTGTATGGCTGGGATACTCGAGCCACTTTGTGACTCGAATCAAAGGATAATCACCCTTTATTTTTTTATCATTTTTTTTTCAACATCAAATTATAATCATAATTTCATTAAATGCTAACAAAGTTACAAAAGGGAAAAAAGGCACAGCAAGATGTTTTAGCCCCAAGTGAAGTAAAATCAAAATGAAAATGGAAAAAATTGAAAGGACAAAATACAACAAAAACAACTGTACAGCAGTGACGGCTTCAACAAGACAGGAAAACCGGGAAAACCCTTAGGTGTAGATGAAAATCAGGAAAACCCTAAGGTGTTCTAATCTGCTCTCACTACAACAAGACATCAGTGACGGCTTCAAGCAAACACGAAGAAGCAACACGCATCCACAACATACCTGAGAGTCTGATCTCTCTTTACAAAGAGCCATCTGGTTCTTTCCTTCCAAATTTCCCACAAGATCGTCACTGATAATCTTTTAGATGGTACTCAAAGTCTCCATCAAACAATTCCTCTCGCCATCCAGCCAAATGAACAAGGCCTGCGTCACCCAGAAAAAATCGCTAACCTCGAATCAACAAATTGGCACAACCCAAGCCAAAACAACTTTGCCCAAGCTGCCCCACCATTAACAACCATAAAATGAAGGATTCTATTTTGGTAAGGAAGAGTAACCAGTAGAAGTATTATCAAACAGATTAAAGCAATGAGTTGCTGTACCGATAGAATGCTCAAGTATAAGTGCTCTTTAACCGGTTGAGGGTCCAAGTCTCCCCAACCTCCTTTCTTTGCAGATCAAAAATATATATTATATACTATCAATTAGAATGCCATCTAACAAGAAATTATAGCCAAAAAACATGAAGAAAGAATTATTTTATTAAGGTGCTAATGTACAAAACAACAGACGGGTGACATTAAAACCGCCGCTACAATTTTCTTTTTTTAACAAGTAGCAACCCTGTATTTACAGAATTTTGATTGTGCCCAGAGGCTGACATTTGCCCTCTGCTTTGGACAGCAAGGTGTAATATAGGACTACAAATCTGGCAGTGGTCATTCTAACGCATCCTAAGCATGTACAGAAGCATAGTTCTTTCGGACACGCATCTCCACATCAGAACAAGTAAAACAAGTTATAATGCAAATACGCATTCAAAAATTTCTTGCGGCTAGCAAAAAATATGGCTACCAAGCCCATAGATGGATTTCAAAATGCAGCCACGCTAGCTCAAATGAATCATATGCATCAAAAGATGGTACCTGGCACTACTAACGATTTACGCGGGTTTTCTGGATGTCCAATAATCACAAGTAGCAAACCCAGCAAGAACTCCTCTTACAGCTGCCGACACGAGCATAAAAGAAAATTCCACAATCTTCAAGGATGGCTGCCAGTTTACGAAATATGAATGTTTACCCGAAGCAGTGCCAGTCAACCAAACTGCAAAGTGGGAAGGGCAGCTTTTCTGATCATCAAAGATGCACAACCAAGGTAGTTTCCCTTTACTTCCAGCACATCAGCATTCAAAAGGCCTTTTCAAATAGCAAAACTGAACTTGCCAGGGTTGGGGCAAGCATTAAATGCCACTGCATCAGGCTGCAATTCGCACTGATGACTGATTGCTCACGCTGCCTGAGAGAACCAACGGAGATGCCTCTTGCCTCAAATTACCACATGGCTCACTGTGGAAGTCTCTTGCGTGCCCCACAAATTCTCTTTAAAATGCCATATATTGCCAGGCATCTCGAGATTTCTCTTAAATGTTCCAAATCATCACGGAGTTCTCTGTTGGCAGCTTCAAATTTTCCTGTAACTTCCATTCACAGAAATTGGCGTATTTGACTTCTCATCTTCTGTTGGTGTTCCAGACTTGGATTCAGGAATCATGTCCAAGTGTCTATGTCTTGGCCCAGTCATCCTCAAACCTCTCATGTTAGCAGAACCCTTACCGGGCAATGGAGTGTAAGTAGATGGTTTTGGAGCCAAGAACTCCTTCGGAATGGAGTCCATGTCTACAAAACAGCTCCTTTCCTTAGCATCTGTAATCAATGCAGCCCAATCATCGGATTGCATTAGAGCATTAGCATTGCCCATGACCTGCAAAAAAACATTGAGCTTTAGTCTATTTGATATAAGGTTTTGGAACTTTTATAAACCACTTCCATTTCAGAAGATATCGTTGTTCTCATCACTCAATTTAAGATTGGACAGCATTGGTATTTTGAGGATTCTAAGCATCAGATAAAGTAACTTAAAATCTCCATATCCCATCACTGTCCCTATGACCGATCAGATGGCATCAAATTTACTAAAAATGTTCTATAACTAACTACGTCCCTCCTTATGGATTTTTAGGGTCAAAGATACACGGCTAAAGAGCAAAAAGGAAAACATGAGCGGAAACATACCCAGAGTGCTCTCCTTGCACGAGTGAGAGCAACATTCATGCGACGGATATCAGCAACAAAGCCTACACCATGGTTCGAGGCACGTACACAGGACATAATTATAACATCACGTTCTTGACCCTGGAAAGCATCAACAGTGTTGATATACAGATCCTTCCCTTCTTCTGACTTTAAAACCTCCTCAAACTCCCGTTGAAGGCATTTTAGCTGCAGTTTGTAAGGTGTTATTATGCCAATTGAGACCTTGCTTCCGCCAGAGGATTTCAAAAACTTCTGAAGATGCTCATATAACCTCAGAGAAAATTGTGCCTCGTGAATATTCTGATATGAAACAGACCCACCTCTATGGGACTCCCGTCCGTGTGTAACATCATAGAATATATAAGGCTTAAGTAAAGAGTCCTTGTAGTAGGGTTCATCAGCTAAATTGGCAACACTCTCGCTGTCGGTTAAGCGCCCTTGGTAGAAGTACCGAGATGGGAAATCACGAATTCGAGGATGCATCCTATATTGCACAGATAACAACATTGTTGGGCAACCTGCTTGTTGAAATCGCTCGAAAAGGCTTCTACTATATAACAAAGTTCCTGCTGCTTTGCTAATAACAGTTGCAGGGAGCTGCTGAGGATCCCCAACAAGAACACACCTAGCAGCACCAAGAGAAAGAGGGGGAAGAATTGCTACTTCACTGGCCTGCGCTGCCTCATCGATAACAACCATATCAAAGCCATGAGTGAGACGGGAAAATAGCTTGCGCCCGCTACTTGAGACCGTTGTAAAGACAATTTCAGCTTCATTAGCAAAACTTGCTTCCAGATTCGCACGAGCATCCTCCAAATTAAAGCTGCTACCAGGACGAAATCTGCTCTCTAAAATAAGAAGGCGAGACATCTCCACCAAAACTTTATCCCTACCCTCTACATTTGCTGCAAGATTTTGCAGCAAATTATCTCGATTGTGGTCTCGAGCAACAAGAATATCAGGATCGACGCCAACTGATCCCTGAGAACGGCCGGCTGCAGCTGCAACATTAAGCTCTCTTTGAAGACATGTTATCTGCTGTGCATATTGGGCTTCACGGGCTTTCAACTGGTGCATCCAACCGATAACTTCCTCACGGCTCTTAACTAAAAGCTGTTCAGTTCTTCGCTCCACAGAAACAGCCTGAGCTGCACGAGTTTGTGAATCCACACCAACACGAGCCACATCAGGGCGATAGACTTTCATCTCACCATCAATGAACCCACGATCAAGTACTCGTGCTAGTAACTCATCTGTTGCTGCATTAGATGGGGCACATACAAGCATTCGAGGTTTCGGACAAAGTTTTGGAAGAGTGCGGAAAAGATTTTGATCCATACTTTGCAAAACCTCGTCGATAGATCCCGTGCTGACAATCTCTGAGTTACTTTCAGTAGTCTGCTTATAGCTTTCAGGAGCAAGTTTCTTAAGAAGCGCAGTGTAGTAATGCTGATACTGAACGAGATGAATGACATTTAGCATTCCCCACACAGTGTGGGTCTTTCCTGTTCCTGGAGGCCCTTGAACAAGAGTGAAAGGCCAGGGATCTTGTCTTTTTGTCATCACTCCACCAGTTGTACCAGCAGCTGTATGCATTGCAGCCCACTGAATCGCAGACAGTTGCGGCCCATTGAAAGTTTTATGCAAGTAGTCAACAAAATTTTGCGTAAAACATTCAGGCATCGCTGGAGGCTGCTCTTCATACTTTGGGAAGTGTTCTGGACTAGGTTTAAGAATGGCTGTTTGCATCTGCATAACCATAAATTTTATTTGTAATTGTCAAAACTATATTTTATCAACTTGTTTTTAAAATAAACTTGGATCAGATGATCACCTGCAAATTGAGACGGCGAAATGCATGCAGCGCAATATATTCACGTTGAGTAGTAGCAAGAGATCCAAGCACGGTTAGATACCAGATGCCCTTGGGATGAAATTTTCGTAAAACATGGTCATCATCTATCTTGCTGAAAATTCCCCCCCAAAAAAACAATAATTAGAGGATGAGACATTCAGATAACAGAATATTGGAAGATATCATTCAAAGTTTTAAACATTATCCAGTATCAAAAATACAAAAAAGAAATATATGGTGCAGATATTGATCACAAGCTTGACAAGATGCATTAATTCCAAACTGAATACCATGACACTGAGAAATAAGTGCATCATTCATACACCTATCCATGTAAACGAATAATTAATTAACACGCCACATAGACAAGCATAGTCACGTACACCAACCATAGGGCTTGAAAGCCAACTATCATGTGCAGAATGGAAATTTACCTAGAATCATATACATCCCCAACATAGAAATGAAGAATTGCCCCGGGAGGATCACGAGTATCAATAGGTGTGTGTCGTCTAACAGTCCCAGCCACACGTCCAGTGACCTCAGCCTCCCCATCATCTTCACTTGCACCCGCATTGTTGTTCCTCTTAGATCTGACTGCTTGAAAAATACCAATTGAAACAATCAATCCACAGTAATTGTAATTGTATCTATAACCCATACTGGAGATAAGAGGAAGACAGTAAGTGTATGTTCAAACCTGCTCCTGGCCTAGGGGTTGATAGAACCGCAACGTCCCCCTCCTTAAAGGTCCACTTCCAGTCATGTGCCGGAACAACTACTACATCGTACCATCCTAGAATTCACATGTAAAATTGTATCGTATAAGATAACCAAAATAAGGGCCTTGCTATCTTGGAGGGCAATCTTAATATCGCACAGTTGTAATAATAGAATTAGGTATGAAGAATAATAATTGTACTGACATTTTCAATTGGTTCATCATTTTCTTTTCTTTTCTTAATAACTGAAATTTTACTGAGAAAAAAGGATGATACATGAAAAATAAAAGCAAGCCAGTCTAGTGAACGGACAAAATATCCCCATTACAAAGAGATGCGTATTTACATGCTCTCATTGGTGAATAGATCACCTCCCCCTCCTCCTTTAAGTGACTAAACAAGTTATTTAATTCCATGAAAAGATTGAATAGTTCATCAAGAATGGAAGTAATAAAGTACCAAGGGCTAATAAAACTTTTCCAGTTCTACCCAATTAATTAAGTATATTTTTTCCTGCAAGGGTAGCAATACAAACAATCTGTTCAACTGAATCTGAGGAAATACCTCAGAACAGTTCACAAGAAAATAAAAACACAAGCAAACCATGTAATATTTCAAATTCTTGCACACAATATATAAATGATTATTTAACCAGATGCACTTATTTAACCAATTGCACTTTCTATTAGCAACGTAGACGAAGATTTTGCAAAGATGAGAAAATGAGATGAGCATATTTGTTATGGATGTATTGCATGTTGTGGAATAAGAAACATATCAGCAATCTAGTTGGCTTCTCCCAATATAATACACACACACACACACACACACACACACACACACACATATATATATAAGAAAAATTGGAACAACGGGATAAGTCCATTATCATGTCAAGATTGTACAATGATCATGCTCTTTTATGTATCCGATCCAATTACATGTTTTGAGTACCACTCCACTTAAAGAGGTCTCTTTAATCTATTCGCAAAATAAGTTAACCCACCATCAACACTTTAGCTTCGGCCTCATTTGGAATTTTGATCCGAAGAGACCCATATAAGTTAATAATATATCGCACATATCGTTTTAATGTAATTTACAATATATGCTGCCTAATATATTGAATGGATCGTTTTAATGTAACTTACACTATATGCTGTCTACAGCTAACTCATAATTAACTTTCCAATGTAATCTGCAATTTATGCTGCCTAATATATTGAATGGACCGTTTTAATGTAACTTACACTATATGCTGCCTACAGCTAACTCATAATTAACTTTCCAATGTAATCTGCACTATATGCTACCTACCACTCTCCATAAGAAAGTCTTGAAAATGTTTTCCGGGAAACTAGCTGCTAGATTCTTCCTCTTATGGCTCTGTAATATTTCGAAAATTCTTTCAATTATTTCCTTACATATGCCCTAATGAGCATAAGAAAATGGATTCTCCATAAAGTTCGACACCAGATTTTACCAAGAACTCGAGTGGGGTGATTTCTCCATACACCAGAAACGGTGTGCAGCCAAGCCCGTGGCTGACTGTACAGAAGTCTCGCCCACCCCATCAAACACAGGCAGATGTGTCAACCAGTCTTTTGTTAGCATTCCTGCATCTCACTAGAATCTTAGTAGGTTAAGAAAATTCAAAACCTTTGGGCAACCATGCAATCAATAAACTCCTGGACTAACACCTTTTTCCTATGAATGATGATTTTATTCATAATGTACAAGAGGAAAGAAGCAGAGACTCCCAAAAAAAAGCCTAAAAGGTTAAAACTTAGACCATCACAATAATGGAAGATCTTCCAAACAAAGAGAGAGATGCGATCAACTCCTTCCATGGCTAGGGTATCGACAACATCGCTTGCTTCTCTTCGCAGATGACTAAAAGAAGCATCAAGTCCCACCAATAGATCGTAAACTTCCTCCAGAACCAGAAAGAGCCTCCAAAAACAAGCATTTTTACACATCTTCCACTCTTTTCCACATGATACACCAAATCTTTCGATTTTCATATGTTGAGAGTGGATTAATAGTATTTTGCTCGTTATTGTCATCCAGAAGAAAGCCTGGATCTTTGGGGATTTTGAAGTACTCTATAGTAAATGATTTGTGTGCTTCTTCGAAAGAAAGGACGAAAGAGCTTAAAAAGGTCGTACCTAGTGCACAAGGCTCCCGCTTTTAGCAGGGTCTGGGAGAGAGGTAGATGGTAGACAGCCTTACCCCATTTTGGAGAGGCTGATTCCCAAACGTGAAAGATCTTGCAGTTGTATAACAACCTTGGCTCTCCCATACCCAACCTTCTGATCTAGCCTATCTCTTGAAATATAAACCTTTTTTATTGATAAAAACAAGCCGTAGATTTTTAACGAAGGGAAAGAGAGATACAAACCTGAGTTTCGTAGTGAGGAACTAAAGCAAAAGGACCAAAAAATAAACCAACAGACACCCAAACAAGCAAGCAAAAAGGCAGGAAAAAAAGAAACAATCCAAAATAAGCCCAAATCAACTTGAGGGAAAAATTACTGTCAAGCAGATCCTCGGACAAATATCACCCCAACCCTTTCCCCTCCATTCAACACCACCCAACTCAGAAATAAATCTCCAGCAACTCTCATAATCAAGGCCATAAGGTTCCTGACGTCCAGAAAATGTGAACAGTCACCAAATGACCACAACATCGCAAAAAGGGATGCCCTCCTAAGCCTCAACCAACGTCCCGCAAGAGAGTAGGAACACCCAGCTAATGCCAAAAAATTTCAGCACCATAACCTCCGTCTCCCTCACAACCCAACAGTTAAATAGGTGATTGATCAATTCACTCTCCTGAAAACACATCACATAAACATTGCTCATTCTTTTCCCCCTTGTCAGCAATTGGTCCACTGTTAAAATCTGACCATAAGGAAAACTCCAACAGAAAAACTGCACTCTTGGTAGACACAGGCTTTCCATAACATGCCAATTATGATACAATAGTGGTTGCCACAACAAAAATAGATAAGATGATATAACAGAAACTCTTCATTCCAAGGTCCAGATCCTCAAATCTTCTCTCTCTCATGATTGGGAGAACCCAAATTAAATCAAGCGTCTCGGCTAGCACTACCATCTCCTCATTTCTGAGGTTCCCGCGGGTCTGAACGTCCCATATAGATCTCCCACACAGCCCCCACTAGGAACTATCTTAAATATAGCATCAATGATTGGGAGAACCCAAATTAAATCAAGCGTCTCGGCTAGCACTACCATCTCCTCATTTCTGAGATTCCCGCGGGTCTGAACGTCCCATATAGATCTCCCACACAGCCCCCACTAGGAACTATCTTAAATATAGCATCAAATCTATGCCTTAGAGCTTCTTCCCCAACCCACACATCCTCCCGAAAGGAGATTTTGTCTATTGTACCCCAACTGAACCTACTAAACTGATTAAACTCGTTGATCGAGCAGACTCAATTCCACCAAACCGACCTTCTTCTCCTTGTGCAATTTATACTCCAACCATTGTTCGCACTACCATACCTACTAGAAAGAACTTGAACCACCCACAAGTTGTCAACTCCCATTCCCACCCTCCATAACCATTTCCCTAATAACCCCTTATTCAAATCTCACAGCCTCTTGATACCAACCCCCTCCCCACAAAGAGGAATGGCAAACCTCACAGTTAACCTGGTGTTCGTCTTTCCGCCTCTCCACCTCCCACCAAAAACTCCTCTCTATTTTGTTCCAATTGCTCAACCAATGATACCGGACATTTAAACATTAAATTATAGATAACAAGGAGATTAGAGAGCGCAGCTTTCACCATCGTAAGCCTATCCCCATTCCCCACTAGATAAAAGATTTTTTTCCAAACTGCTAACCTTTTTTCAGGTCTCTAGACAATCGGTCCCAAAGGATCGCATTCGACTTGCCCACACAAAGAGGGAGTCTGAGATAAGTGGTTGGGAGGGACCCAGATCCATATCCCTAGCCAACATACCAACATTAACTCGAATCCCCAACGGAATAGACTTATGAAAATTAATCTTTTTTCCTGACACGGCCCCTCCCTAGTTGAAACCATATTAGAACTGCAAGTACCCACCCCATATCTGAGGGGAAAATATCGAATAAGATGGTGGCAACACTAACCCCACCTCGTATTCCCCACTTCCACTCAAACTCGTCAGTTGCATAACGCATTTCCCCCATACGCCATTCTCAGCACGCCCAGCTTCCTCATGCCTCTCACTCTCCACAGCCACCCGTGGGAACAAGAGGCTTCCAACACAACCCCCCCCCCCCCCTCTGGCTGGCAAGGCCTGATACATTGTGGGCCAGCTCGCTTACCTCATGGCCCCACCCTTTAATATTAACCGACACAGCCACTCAGTTAAGCTAATAAATTTCCACTCCAATACTTTCCACATGCTGCACCTCGGTCTCCACCCCTGTCCTTCCACGTGGCCAGTCACCGTCCATAAGGTGGAAAAGGAAAGCAATTCTTCCACCCTCACCCACCGTATTTGAAACAGCGGTCCCCAAACCAAACAGCATTCAAAAACCCTAGAGAAATGGTATCAAACATGGTGGACACTCTGCATTGGTATCAAACACGGACACATTGCTGTATTTTAATTTTTGTAGGTTTCATTTTCCTGTGTCACCATGTCAGAAATCTTGTATATGTTTCTGACCCAGAGGCGGGGGTTTGTCTTAAGTTATATGATAGGTTATAATATTTTCTGTATAGATTCACGTGCATTTGGAACAAAACACAAAGCAGGCTCAGTACCTGGAAAATTGGCTAGTAAATGCCTAGAAGACATGCAGCTTCATTAAGGCCAACCACCAGGCACTGGCATACCTGTAAAATGGCTGCTGAAGGACAGATTGCTTTGCGAAAGTAGATGGCTAGAAAAACCAAGTAGGCAAATTTATTTCTGAAAGCAGGATGGATTGAAAATATGCTGCCATAATAACAATAGCAAATATATATTTTTCAACTATTATCAAAGATCAGTGCCAGAACGAGAATTGTGACAATCACAATGTAACAGGGGAGTGGAATTCATAGAACCCAAAAAAGTTGGGGAAAAAAAACATACAAAACAATAACTGATAAAAAGTATAATAGTTGCACAGTTTAACCATGTGATAAATATTGGCAAAATGCTTCCCATGTGCTCTATCAAGCTCGGAAATCAAATGAAAAATCCAACCCTCTCATACTTGTTTCAAGGAAAGCTGATAACAGTGAATGTCAACAATTTTCATGCACTTAACAAACAAATGCAAAAAAATCCAAGTACCTCTTTCACGCCTCTCCACATTTTTTATACGGACCATTATGTGTGCATCTCTGGAAACCGTTTCAGTGAACTCCTCCCAAGTGCTGTATAATTGTGCCCGACACTCCTCAAAAAGTAAAGGCTCAAATACTTTCACATATTCTTCTACAGATTCAAATTGCCCAGGAACACACTGGAGCTCTGTTTCCTCTGAAAATCAAAAGGTGCTTATTGTTATATTCAAGTAAAGAGAGTAAACAATCTAACATGCTCTCATAAGTAGAATAAATTAGAAGAATAGAACAAAAGCCAAGCTATCCAAAGAACCCAGGCAATATGATCCTAAAATAAGGGCTGCAACATAGTTACCAGGTAGCTTGGTCTTGCCAAACACACCTGCTTCCTCTTATGAACTACTTTCTTCATTGTACTTTGAATCGAAGCTTATACTGAACCTCTTTCAAAAGTATTTCTGAAAGAACGATTCAAAGCACAAAAGTCATAACTGAATCATAAGAAACCCTTACTAAATACTATTCTCAGCCCATTTAGGTTTTCCCACGTATAATATTTTGTCTTCATGGTAAATTTATTGCAGTCTTCCCTACTGTACTTAATGTCAAGCAACTTGTTTTAATTCTTCATCTATTTCAACTTTATGACTGATGTACTAATGGTAATCTTATGCATGCACCTGTTCATTGGTTCCGAACACATAACATAATAACTATACAAACAAAATATTCATCACTGATCAAACAAAATAAGGTATAAGAATTGTTTTTAAATATTTTAGAAGTGCATGTATGATAAATGTTTTTTTAATCAATGGGATTGTAAGAGCACCCACTCCTATCATCAATCAAAACTACACAGAATACAGCCCAAAGGTTATCTCTACAAACGGAAATGAGGCATACATATAAGTGTAACATGTGTACAGCACCAGAATAAGGTATGACTTTTTTATGGGTAAAAAATCATGTATGACATGAAGGCACAAACAGCACATACATGACAACATTGATTGGATATCCGCACTCAAGCCAACAGCACAATGTAGGTCAGTAATGAGGCAGCTGAAGTGTGATATGGAGGAGCTCCCTCTTATGTTCCTTGAGTTGTCCAAAAGTTGTAGCATTGTAAACAATCGTGTAAACTGGGCAGCGTACTAACGCCACCTGTGAGGAGCTCGCTCTAAATCTTTGACTTTCTGCCTGAGGTTGAGAATCTCGTCAAATAGAGTTTCCAAACAGATTTCGTCTTTCATTCAGTCTATCAAGGGTCATGCGATATCCAACCCAAATAAGAGCAACAGAAGAATAAACGTGTGACACTCTTGCCACCAGCCCAACATAGAAGGCACCTTGTAGAGAATCTGAAACCATGCAATTGGAGGATATCTGGCATGATCAAACTTTGTTTACCATGTCGATCATTTGGCACAAGCAATAGATTATACATGAAATTTTGATTTATTTTATTTTTTGATTGGTAAGAGAAATTGAATTAAAGACACAAAAAAATTATCAATTTAGGATCCTCAAAACCTACCGGCTGCTTCATATTCTTCATGAAAGTCTCCATGTAGAAAAGCGTTCTTCACATCTAGTTGTTCGAAGGGAAATTTCTTGCAACATGCGTTGAGCCCATGGAAATTTGATATTTCCTAACTAGGACCTTTAGGCCAGACAAAAATAAAAACTAATGATACAAACAAAATTTATGTATTTTGTAATATTATTATTATATAAACATGACTATAGCATAACTTATGCCCGAATAAATCCTCAACTTAGCCCTATAGGAATTACTACAGAGAGAGACAATGAGCGATTGAGTGAGAGAATTCAAATCAGAACAAATGACAGTTCAAATGGAAGAATCTCAACTGTATAGAAGATCTAGGCTCTCTCCCAACATCCTCAACTAATGCACTAGCTTAATGTTAAATATCATGAAGGAAGCATGTAATTTTCCTCCAAGCACAGCCAACTATAGAGCCAAAAGGGAACCTCCACAGCAAGGTATTTTTAGAAATTTCACACTCGACCGCATTGAAGAAATCTCCCACCAATAGTCAAAGGGGACAACTTGAACATTTTACATCGTCAATTCTCTCACCTCTCCTAAGATTGCTTTTTTTATACTTGTCATACAAATTTCACTTTAGAAGTTTTTTTGTCAGTTAACAACTTTTTTACTGATAAGCAAAACAGGGATATAAGGAAATGAGAACCTACAATCTATACCTATACATTGATGAGTTCCCAACAACCAAAGAAAAATCTCTTGGAACCCTTCACCTCGGCTAGAAATCCATCAAAAAATTAGTGCAAGAAAACAGGATAGGAAAACGATAACCTTGTGTAAATTCCAATACCATTAATTACATTGGCTGATCATTAACATAGACCTATATTCATCCCAAGAGAAAACAATTTGAGAATCTCGTCCATTGACAAGGGATCCTAAGACAAAGAAGCAAAACCCTATAGATACTTGAGAAGAGATTTCACTTTCTTCTTTGGCATTTGATAAATCATTACGACCAAATTAAGCCTCTGCAGCTAGACCTTTGTTATTTCAATGCCATCACAGCCTAATGGCACTAAATTCCAAAAGAGGAAGCCCTGCCACTGATCGAAGAATGAAAAAGCGCCCAGGTAGACTTCACGAGCTCTTGCTCAGTGTATCCGTCCCGCTCCGTCTTGGGGGTCATAGAAACATATGGACCGACCGTTCGATTCACCGGCCGAGTTTCCAGTCACAAATTCGATTGTCATAATCATATAAAGGCAAACCAGAAACCATAGTCCAAATTTCAATCTGGGGGTTGATCTGCGCGGGAGTGCTTTGTCAAAGTAAGCTTTAGGTAACCCATTGCTAGATACCCCGATTGCATTTTCATTTCCTCTGTTCTATTCCGTCTATATCTCACTTTTGATTCCAATCCAAGTCCTAAAGAAACTCCCCATTCCTAAAAATAGCCTAGAACAAAATTAGCTAGTTAGTTCTTAGAACAATAGTTTCCACCAAAGTGATCTTAGCTCTAAATATTCCATTGTTCCTCTCTTCCGAAGCAATCTCAAGAATACAATGTATTATAATCTCATACTTCAAAACAAAAATATTCTCACCCCAATATTCTCTAGGAAACGGTACATGATACATGCAATCTTCTACGTGAAGACCACCCTCCAGAGTAATAAGTTGATCCTATAGGTACAATAGGGCTAAAATCAAACCGGGCTTGAGTTGGCCCAGACTTGATCAGGACACGAGGTTCTAGGTCGGAGACTGTCCCAAGCGTGTGGCAAAAATATACGGTTTGCTGAAAGAACAATGAAAAAATGCTTCAAAATAGGGCTGTGATTGGGCCAGGTCGGCTCATGACCAACTCAATATTTAAACCAGGTTGAGCATAAAAGCTTGTCCAATCAGGTCAGGTCATGTCAACTTGGATGTCGATTATATATATATATATATGGAAAAAAGGGTCCCTAGGACACTGTCCTCGAGATTGAACCCTAGGAAAGTCAAGGGTGGATCCAGGATTTTCTTCCAAGGGGGCAAGATATGGTTGAGGTAGTATTAGGTATGATTTAGTATTAAGCACATGGAACAAGCACCATGTGACATGTACGCGGGTCACTTTTTGGGATGTGTGCCAAATGTAAGGATGTGTACCATCTAAGAGGTGTGTCATGATCTAAAGATCTTTTATAAAGATTGGAACGAAAAACAATCTCCATCTAAAATTAACAGCTTCAATGGCATTTTACAGCTTCGAATCAAACGATGGAGATTCTTTTTGTCTCAATCTTGAGATCATGGGCATCAAATCACATTGAACACAAGATAGTTCCACATTGCACATCTCCAAAAAGTGACCAGAATACGAAGAGCATCAGCACTCGGATGAGGTACTTAATACCTATTGTTTAAGTTTAAACAGTTAGTTGAACTTATAGACCAGAGTGTTTGTATGGTGAATGACAAGGAATCACTTAAAAAAATTCTAGAACTATGAGGATCAAAAGGAGCTTTCCATTTGGCATAGATTACAACAAAGTGTAATTTTCTTCAACAATCAATAAAATCCTACAGGATATATAGCCCTATAGGTATTCTTTATTAATTAACAACAAATAAAAGAACTCGAGAAGAGATGCTTAATAAATTCATATGGCACCAACCAGCAAGAATACACATACACAAGAAATCAGTATTGAATATCGCATCACTTGTTCTACGAGTGTACAACTAAGAGTCGCCCCAAGAGAAAATATAGAAATCAAACTACACAACCAAACCTGGATGATGCCAAAACTTCTCATTGGTCACCTCCCGTAGCAGACGTTCCACTGATGTATCCTGATATTGTGTACTATTTGCATTTTGTTTCTTCGAAGGAAGATGCTTTTTGTTTCCCGGTTTTGGATCGGCAGAGCTTTGACTGACCGCAGTCAGTTTCCTAGCTGAGACCTGAGGATTCTTTAATGGCCTTGACTCTGGTAACTGCTTCCATGAACCCTGTCTCGGAATTTGTGACGGGTTTACTTCAGTAGGAAATTCATTGCTGTTGTTTAATTTCTTACTCCGAGCTTGAAGTCCTGAATTTACATCACCATTAGCTTCAGTTTTAAGATCATTAAACTCCGTAGTGTTACTTCCTTCAGCACTCAATGAATCTGAATGTTTTTGATCCTTTACTATAGGCTGCCCCTGTCTTTCCCCAGTGCGTTCAGCTGGCGGAGGAACAGTGCGAAATGGCTCCTTAATTGTACGAGTGATTATGGATGATGAAAAGCTAGTTTGCCTTTTAGGGGTTGAAGTTTTGATGGGGCCAGCTTGCTTGACGTCCTCCAAATTAAGAAACACGGTCTGCCTGCTACGCTTTTTGCCTAGCATTGCCTCCTTATGTTGGTCAAGCTTATTCCTCTTACCAGGATTATTTGCACATTTCAATGCATGACTTGCTTCAACACCTTTTACATCTTTATGCTTCACTATTAAAGAAGGTTCCTCTAATCCTTTAACATTACCCTCTGTACTTCTACTATTTTGTCCCTGCTCCAAAGGTTCTGACTCCAATCCCAGATCAGTGTGGTTATTCTCGTCATTGGGCGGCCCTGAAGCTTCATTTTTAATGTTCTCAGGAAGTCCAAAATTATGAAAAATATTCTCTGTGGCCATGCTAGAACCAAAAGAATCCTGCACAGTCTTTCCATTACCAGTATCTGTTCCTTCTTGATTACCACTTGTACTGCTTTCAATTGCATCACCAATAACATCCATGTCGGACCACTCTCCCTCTTCTCTTTCAACATCTTGAGCATCTATGGCACCCAAAGCCCCCAACCGTGCTACTCTATTGTCACCACTATGGCTTACTACTGCAGATGATGAAGCAGGCTTTGAATTAGAATTGGCTCGATTTGGTGTAAAAGATTCTTTGGAAGTATTTGCCTCTTTGAACCTAACAAAAGGCTGAAAGCCTGAAAGAGAAGATGCATGTGAGAAAGCATTATTATTGAGTATCCTTTGACAACCTTCTGATGATGCAAACAAACCAGAGGCGGGAGGATTTGAAGTAGTAGGAAGCGACTTTTGGGGCTGGAAACAAGGGATAGCATCAGTCTCTTCATCCTCTATAGTAGGAGGTTCATTAAGATCAAATAATGGTCTTCCTCGACACCCCATTTCATATGTAAATGCATACAAAATAAATTGTATTGCTGACTTGGCCTGGTGATTCTTTCCCTAGTTTTCTTTCATATAGAAAGGCACATGAGATGCCAACGATGCAAACAAAAAGTAATGGATCTTGAAAACGGAGAAAGCTTTACAAATGATGACAGTTGCTGCAGATCAAATTCAGAATAACCAACAAAATAAGGCCACAGTTACATATACTTAAAACAGAAATATGTACAAATGAATAAGGAAAAAAGAAACATATACCAATGCTTCCAAATAATTGTATTCAAAGAACAAAGACGTGCCTGGACAAAACCTAGAAACAGCCCAACAAACATGATAGGCAGTTAGACAAAACAGCAGCCACCATGCTTTCTCTTCTCCTGAGAAATTAAAGACAGACACAAAGTAACAAGAATTAAACTGCAGAAACCATTAAATGTCACAAACTGGTAGAATCTATTTTCATACTCGAAAAGACAGGCAAGTGAATACGCGGAAGCATTCTGAACGTTACATTAAATTGATTGTCCCCTTTGAAAAACAGTAACAGATTCCAAAAAATGGATATATTTCATATTATGTGGAAAGCATCAGTTCATTGTATTAATTTCATTAATTATCATCTTCTCATGTTCAGTGGAATAATTAGTTTAAAATGATAAGGATGGTAATTACGAGATAAATTTTTGCGGTTGATATCAAGCAAAGAGACAGGAAGAAGTATCTTCTTTCATAAATAACCCGTAAAGTAGATCAAAAGATTCGCAAAGCATTATAAAAAATGAAAGTAAACGCACCCAGTTGCTAAATAAAAAGTTTCCAAGAAACCCATCTTAAGCAGAATGGCAGATAAAAATAAGCTAAGTTATCCTATGCCTTTGCATCTATTATAATACCATAGATACAGTGCATTACATTCAATGTATGACATTTAACAATTTATGCCTCATATTGAAGTTATTTCCAACTCCTCCAATGCCAGTCCCAAGCCCGGGTGAGAAAGGAAGAGGGTTAGTATCAGGTTGACAGCCGGTTGTCAAAAACCCTCATTTAAGCCGTGTCCCCAAATAGATGGGATACGGCTAAGATGATGATGATTGAAGTGTAGAGACAAAAGAAGGTGAGGCGAAATTAGACATCAGATATTTGATCCCAGGTCAACATATTATTATACTTAATGTCGTTATGCACTATCTTATCACAGCCATCAAACTTCCTCGCCAATGATTCGGTGAGATGATGTATCCTTTCTACAAGAAAATAAGGATTTAAATATTGTCATTGGAGCATGGATCAACCACCCAAACCTCACTTGTATATTCCATGCAATAGGTATGAATGTGTGTTGTTGGTGTTGGGGAGCAAAATTAAATACTATGTTTTATATATAACATAAATATGATGCTTAATTTTATTCATTGTTAAAATATTAAGCGTGTTTATATCTAAATATAAATGTGATACTTATAGATATAAATCACAGTCACGTGTACACACATAGGCTCCCAAAATCATACAGTGACAGTTTGTAAGTAGTTTCTAACAAGAGAAAATTCATAAGACTGAAAAAATAATTAGAGACAAAGAACACCAATACACCCAGAGGCTCGGTTCAAATTAGTATTATTTTATGAAATCAGTCATAAAACTACCAAGTAAAATCATATTAAAATCATAGGAAACAACAATTACAGGAGCATAAAGCAGCTCAGAAAAGAAAAGATCATAGCATTGACAGAACATCAACCGTAATCCCATGGCAGAAAATCATACAGTGACAGTTTGTAAGTAGTTTCTAACAAGAGAAACTCCATAAGACTGAAAAAAATAATCAGAGACAAAGAACACCAATACACCCAGCGGCTCGGTTCAAATTAGTATTATTTTATGAAATCAGTCATAAAACTACCAAGCAAAATCATAGGAAACAACAATTACAGGAGCATAAAGCAGCTCAGAAACGAAAAGATCATAGCATTGACAGAACATCAACCATAATCCCATGGCAGAAAAAGCAAGTACAGCACGCTGAGGCAATCAATACTATACAACTGCCTTGGTCAAGGATCCCAACAATCTGCAACTCTGCATGGCAGGTTTCAATGGACAGCGCCTACAAACATTCGGATTAGATATCTATAACTGTCCGGTCAATACAAGTTTACAGAGTAAATATCTAACATTGCCCACACATCTTTAACAATCAGCCATACGCAGGCTCTCTCAATCAGACAGTCAGCAGGGACTCGTTCAGACAATCATCCGATCAGGACGATTATGGACTTTCTCCCATCCACAAGATGGTAACCCGCATGGACGATTCAGATCTATGACCACCTGCAGCATACGATGAACGATACATTGCTTACATCCAGATCCCAAGCCCTATCTCAAACCCTTCCATTAACATAGATTCAACATCTAACGGCACTGATCAAATCCAATCTGAAACTTAACCAACTCAGTCTTGTAGAAAAGGAGCTCACAATCTAATCAATCGAACAGCAAACACTCCACACCAAACCATGATCGATTGAAATCGAAAACCTAGCAACACAGATTCGAAACGGCAACTTCTCTTAACAAAACCAACCCTAATTTGACAAATTTTTTAGGGCTTTAATCAACAGAAGCTCCCAACAACACCCTAACAAGTCACAAATCCCGGTTCCATGAACAAAAATTATCACATCTGAACGAAACCTAACAATTTCACAATCGCAACAAAAATAAATAATAGCATTAAATTGCATAAGGTACAAAACAGAGGAAAAATAGATATATATCTACATTCAACAAGTAAAAAAATAAAATATATTACGAATTTTTTGTTAGATTTGTACCAGTGATCATGAACAAAGCTCAAAAACAGACGTAAAATACAAATAAAAAATAAAATAAAAATTCCGAAATAGAAATGAAATCTTACCGCTGAGGAGAACTGAATCAGGGAGAGAGAGAGAGAGAGAGAGAGAGAGAGAGAGAGCGAGAGAGGAGAGAGAAAGTGTAAACAAAAATGAGAGTCGAAAGAGGGTGGGGTGACGGCTTTATATAGGAAATATCGTCGGCCTTACGCGCCGGAAGTATATCGCCGACGGCCGTTAAAATTTCTCCGATAAATAACGATGGCTCTTCTAATTAATTTAGTAATTATTGTGTGCCTCTTAAGCACAATTGAAGTTACGGTGCTTTGTAACTAATCACCAGTCATTCCATCACGAATCAGTAATAAAAACCGTCCATTTAATTAATGGTTTCTTCAGTGTTCCCCATACACTGAAAACTATTTGACCATATGGAAAGATGATCAAAATCTCTTTCATCCCAATCTTTCACATAACTGATCTTCAGATCAAATATTATTAAAGGATAAAAATTTGACTACTTTATGATATTCCCATGATCTCAAGATCAACCATCCGATCTACATCATCTGATTCAATTGGGTAGCACGAATAGAGCTACTTAAGTTAAAAATCGTTGAAATTTTGGTCAATATATGGTAGGGCCCAACAGCGAGATAGGGTGAAGCACCAAGCTTGGCAGTACGAGAAGCACTGGTAATTTTCCCACCTATTAAATTAATCGTTTGTCCATCCAACGAAAAGTAGTACACTTAAATACGAGGATGCTGTATGAAATCATGCATTAATCTAGCCACGTGTATGGCTAGATTCAATTGTGGTATTTTAGTAAATTAACTTATATGGTAAAAAGACTAAAATACCCTTGACGAAACTGGTAGCGTTTACTGAGGTTCATATGTACTGGATCTAAGGTGCTTCACAAGCAATATAATCCTGCATAGTTAAGTATAGCAAAACCTAACTTTTCTCTATTTTACGAAATGACATAAACACCCTCTTGAAATGCCCATGATGACCTCAATGATGGAATCTTCTTTAATAATGACGAACGCATTTGTCTTGTTTCAGTGGGGCATTTATGGAAGAAAAAGATCAGAGAAATACTGGTCAACCGATGTAGAAATATAGGCAAAATAGCTTAGGTTTAATAGATTCACGAAATATTAAAAAAATATTTAGAATGTATTACGCGTTCAAGCGATCTAGACCACACACGTGGCAGATCAACATGGAGATTCGTCAGGTGGATTGATTTATTAGTAAAAAAGATATGATATTAGGTGCCCAACCCGTGCACCACCCTCAACCTACCGACAATAAAATGGTCAAACAGGACAAATGCACGGGTAACTACTATAAGCGCTCAAATTAGTGAACGTGGGATCTACCAAGTTTGACCCGGGCACCTAAAGCGGTACACTAGTCGGGTGCCTAACATTGCATCACTCTAAAATTTAATAGATAATGGGAAGTATGCAACCTTCCCTGCAATCACAGTCACAAAAATTGCTGAAATTTTGAAATTTTTATGAATTATTCGCAAATTTTTCAAAATTTCATGATTATTCTTAAATAATTCTCTAATTTTTCAAAAAAAGTTGACTTTCTAAAATTTTATAATTTTAAATCTTTTTTTTTTCTCATCGTTCCTCCGAATATTTTACCGAATTTGCCGGATTTTTCTAAATTTCCACCTCGCCGAACCCCGATTTGGTGACTATGCCTGCAATCGGGTGCATTCTCACGTTTCGTCTAGCATGATCAAACCACAACGTGAGCATATATATATATATATATATATATATATATATATATATATATATATATATATATATATAGAAATTTTTGTCCTCTTATTTGATGAGTCAAAAATAACATTATGCCTAAAAAATTGGAACATTGAATTTGGGTCCCTTTGAACACATTTTCAATAGTAGATATATCTCAGATCGTGCACAAATTTTTTTATGGCACTTGATGGATCTTATCCAAGTTGCCCTAGCACCCAATCCATGTGATGGGTGTCATATAATGCCTAGCTGGTGTGTATACATGGATGATCTCTGCATCCCAAGGCATAGTGACTTCTTGCGGTATACGAACGAATCTCATTCTGCCAATTAAACCAGGAAAATTTATCAATGTTAGCATGAAATTGATAGCCAACTACAAGAATTTTGTCAAATTTGTCATCAATGACGCTCCGAATCGGGACGAAGGGTTAGTGTCAAGTTGACACTCAGCCGTTTTAATAGCCAAGTTTAGGGTTTAAGATTTAAGGTTTAAAATTAATTAAGAGGTGAGCCACTTAAGAAAAATATAATCTACACGATACTATCTCATTTGAACGGTCCCGATCGATGTATATTGATGCCAATTGTGCAGAGTATACAACACAAGCACGATCCTTCGTGCTCGGGGCTTAGTAGCTAATACCAGCTATAAAACATGTAGCTCTCAAGTCTCAACTTTTTTTTCCCACTTCTTTCGGGTCATTAACTTAAGATATGACCAAACAACCCGGAAAATTACAAAAGCACCCTTCGTTTGTTATATCAGAATAAAGAGGGTCTAATGGTAATTTGGCATAAACGTGTGATTCGCCCAATCAATTAATTCGGTGGTTTTACCATCGGTCGATCGATGAGATTATGAAGACTTTCTCAACGGATTAACGGACCGTCGGCCCATCACTTACGGGCTTACGGCATCACAAGAATCTATAGATCATTGGAAAAGATTTCGACCCATCAATCTTTTGAAAACTGATCAACACATCTGTTACGGCCCTTGAAATATGTGAAAATCAGATTTTGAAATGTACTGTTTATTTGTAAGATTGATAACTGTGTTTCATTATCTTATAAAGTGTTCCCTTTCGATAGAGTCTTTTACCAAAAGAGTCAGATTAGGTGACATCACTCGGACTCATAGAAAAAAATTTGGACTAACGAACAAAATCTTGTTTTAATCCCTATTGATTTATAAAATTGGGAAGTATGCTAATAAATTACGAGTTACTTTTGGGTTGGTTTACTGCCACCCAAGGTATCAATTATGGGCCGATACTGATATATATCGGTATCGGTCAAATATCGGTATCACCGATATATCTTGATTTCAACCGAGTTTTTGTTTCTTAAAAAAAAAAAATTGGTTGATACGTATCGACTTCGGGCAAACCGATATCCGAGACTGATGCTCGATTTGACACCTTGTTGCCACCTCACTTTTAAATAAAATAAAAATTTGTTGACCACTTTGAATCAGATGATGGAGATTGTTTTTCGATCTCAATATTTTACATAATAGATCTTGTGATCATGGTCCTATCATCAGACGATCAAATATTGATTCCACGTGACACACATCTCCAAAATATAACTTGAGATCATAGTCCTACCATCATATGGTCAATTTTTCATTACACATGGCACTCGATAACCATGCTTGATTTACCGTCATGATCATGTCATTTTTGTGCAGCACATAATCAAAATCTGATCGTATGATGTTAGGCCCATGATCTCAAGATCTATTTTGTCAAGATTGGGATGAAAAACTATATCTATCGTCCGATTAAAAACATTCAACAATATAGGCATGTGAAATCCGAGAAGGAAGAAACTCAGTTTGCAGATAAAGGAACCTTTATTATAATTATTAACATATTTTTTTTATTTTTTCTCATTCTTTTTTCAACGGTTTCAAAACTTTCCTCTATGGATATATTCCTCAACGGATGGGATAAGATATTAATGGCTAGACATGGAGTCCATACTGTACACACACAATCCAGGTATTAAAATCGGTATCGGTTTGTCCGAGGCCGATACAAATTGGTAGAGGAATAGCATCAGACGATCAATCAGTCGAAACCGAGACGTATCAGCCAAAACCCGATACATATATGGACCCGAATCAGGTGATACGGGATATCGATACGTATCGGTTTGATTAAAAATCGATACATATTGCCGATATGTATCGGTATCGGCTGATTTTTGATACCTTGCACACAATATCTAATACTAAGTTTGAATCTTTGAAATCCGTGCAGAGACACTTTTAACCATTCAGGTGGATTGAGATTGGTCTAAACACC
Organism: Chloranthus sessilifolius; assembly: GCA_021018995.1. Classification (NCBI taxonomy): domain Eukaryota; kingdom Viridiplantae; phylum Streptophyta; class Magnoliopsida; order Chloranthales; family Chloranthaceae; genus Chloranthus; species Chloranthus sessilifolius. The sequence goes on along the minus strand of CM037594.1, from coordinate 114,611,049 downwards.
TCTGGCGATGCACAGTTGATGTACCTGATACAAAAATCTGTACGAAAAGAGGTTATATGGTGTCGGGTTATTTTAGTCGTAGTTTGCCGTTAACGAAAGCAAAACGAGGCTATTCACCACGAGCGCCACGCGTAAAGCACCTCTTTACTCCTACAGGAATTATAACGTATAACTCCTTACCAGGATAAATCGTGGTGGATTCCAAATCTTCGAGAAAATGGTCTAATCAATCTATACCATCTTTCTAATCAAACGCAAAATTATAGCCATAAATAAAGTTGTCAAATTTTCAACATGAATACATCGATTGGATGGTCATGATCATTGATTAGAAAGCTTCTGTACTGCAAACTTATCAATCACAGGGGTAGATATAGGGAGCACTACCAACTTCAATAGTGTGGCCTTCTTCTCTAAACATGGTGGCTTTTGACTATATGCACGTGTAATGAAGAGTGTTTAAACTTTTGACCATACATTTATAGGGAAAATTAATGAAGAGGGTTTAAACCTGTTACTTTTTATATGAATCCAAGGTCACACACTTTGCTAGTTTGCTCTAATCGGAAGGCTGCGTTTGGAAACGTAGATTTGGATTTGGTAATTTCAAATTCAAGTATTTGAATTTCATGCATTTTAAATTCAAAATTTAAAATATTTAGATTTGCAAATTTTTTATTTGGATGTTTAAGCATTCTTTTAAAATTTGGTCTAATGATTTATAGATATTTCATTCGGTTATTTTTTTATAAAAAGAATTTATATTTCATTGATTTCCTTCATATATTCTATGTAAGTAGGGATGCAAGTTCGGTGTACTGAACTGAACTTAACCAAATCTAATTTTTTCGATTTTCGATTCGGTACACCACAAATCGAAACCGAACCGAAATATATCGATTTCAGTACGTCGAATTCCTCCAACACATAAACCGTTCCCGAATCAAAACTGAATTTTTCAGTGTTTGATTTGATTCGATTCGGTTTGCTTCAGTTTGAATTTAGGGGGGAAACAAACGAAAATGGGTCCAACCAGCAAATTTTTTTAAAAATTTATTTGTGAACCCAAACCAGGCCAAACACCAAAAATTTTGGTTTCGGTACACAGAATTCCTCCAACACGTAAACCGTTCTCGAACCAAAACCGATTTTTTTTTGTGTTTCGTTTGGTTTGGTTTGGTTCGGTTTGGGTTTAGGAGAAAAACAGGCTCAACCAGCAATTTCTTGGTTGCACCCAGAATGCACTATACAAAGGTGGGCAGCAACAGCTAAAAACTAGTCGTTGCAATCCAACGGCAACTGCAACAGCTAGTTTTCTAGTCGCTGTAGTAACTACTTAAGCTTGGGTTGGGTCAGTTCAGGTCGGGTCTAGTACCAGTTCAATCCGATCCATTTACCACCGGTTCCACCTGGTTCGGTTTAATTCGGATTGCCTCATCATTCCCAACCCAACCAAATCGATCAAGCTTAAAACTACTTAGCTCAGGCGGGTCGAATATCAAGTCCAACCGTACCTATAATAGCACTGAGTAATAACTTTTTATTCACTAAACATAGCCAATTATATGTTAGTGTAAGATTTGAATTTTCAAATAACGCCTAAAAGGTATTATTTACAAATCCACTTTTTATAATATAGACATGAATTTCTAAATTTAGGTGGATTTCCCAAATTCAAATCCAAATTCCCAAATCCAAAACCACGATACCAAACGTAGCCTCACAAAAATAAATTTTAAAAGTTTATGTTACTTTTAATATTAATTTACACTTTTTAATAAAAGAAACGCAAATGACCATTTTATTAGTTATTGCACTTAAAAATTATAAGGTCCAAGGTCTAAGGTCTATGACAAGGATTATATTATCTCTCTATGATATTAATATTTAGTTAGAAACAAAATAGTTAGCATTAACTAGTAATTCGCTTGACGAATCGAATTAGACCATACTAAATTCCAAATTGGTTGATTGTACCTAATTTGTGATTCGTTAGGTGAACCATCAAATTAAGCAACATAGCCCAATCTTTTTGGCCATTCAGCCAAGACGGTTTCGAGAATTGAGGAGCAGACACGCATACATATATGACAGTTGTGGGATAGCATGAGAGAGCACTAACTACAGTTGTGAGGGTTAACTAAAAGAACCCAATCCACACCTTGTAAAGACAATGACCCTCTGCTTTTTTTCTAAAGAAATATGCATATGCATTTTATTTACTTTTAATGTATGAAAATGTCCTTTAATTAAGAGTACATGAGCAATTTTTTATTAATGAGACCAATCGGTCTCATACAAGACTGCAACGGGTGAGTCAAGTACGAGACCAACAAATCTTGTACAAAACCGCAATGGTCTTATATAAGACGCGTATGAAATCAATTAGTCTCGTACAAAATCGTGATCAATCAATCTGATACAAGACCAGATAAATTGGTTGTCGTCTCATGCATGACCGATTGATCGTAGTCTCAAATGAGACCGGTCGGCCTCACTTAAATATAAATGTGTGCATGATTTGGAAAGGGCTATTCTCGCACGTTTAAAGTGAACAAAAAGCACTTCCACATTTAAGAAAAAAAAAAGTAGAGAGTCTCAGACAATACGGACCGGTACCGATACGTATCGTCCGATACGTACCGATTTTTTGACATGACGATACGTACCAGTTTTCCGGCATTTTGATCCATGTTCATCACCAACTCTAATAAAAAAAGAGTGAATATGACACCATCTATGTGCACACGTGGATAAGGTGGGTACCACCCATTATAATTATTAATAAAGGGACGGACTCTCCCCACTGCCATTTAACACTAAATGGTGTTTAAATGATCTTACACCATTTATTGGCTTATGATCTTTAAAATTTATACCATCAAAGTGAAGGGCTATGGATCCAAAAATCACACTTTTTGAGAGATTATAACTGTCTGATTTGTGCACTCTAATGTCAACCATTGTTCTTAATTTTGATGGTTGATGTTAAAATTCATCGATGAGATGGTGTAGGGCTGGCACTGGGCCAAGGCCCAAGAAGCGGCTGCCTCGAGCTCCCAAATATTTAGGGGCCCCAAATCTTGAAAGTCTTTAATCTTTACCAACTCTTATCAGATCTCATATTTACATTTTTTTTAAATAGGTCATGGATCGGGTCTCGGCCAGGTCAGTGCAGGTCATTGGTTTGGTCACTGGCCTCACTGGGCCAGACTGGCCATATATATTGACCTAGTAGATTCTCTAGTCCAATTTTTGATCGGACTAGATTTGTTTGACCAAATCCTTTATATATAGGGTACCTTTAAACACGCCCACGTGTTCTCCGAAAGCGCCCATGTCCCAGATCCCTGGAAAACCATTGATTCATTTGAATGAGATGATCGAGATCACTTATCAAACCTATCTTTCACAAATAGATCTTCAGGTCATGGCCCACCTATCAAACGGTCAATTTTTATTCCATGTGTCACAATTACCCAAAAATGGCCTTGAATCACAAGACACACAACACACTCAAATGTGATTTTATGGCCATTTTTTGGGGATCTATGACACGTTAAATCACAAATCGACTGTTTGATAGGTGCACCATGATCTCAAGATCTATTGAGTGAAAGATATGAGTGAAAAATAATCTACATCGTATGATTCAAATGATTCAATGGTTTTCAAGGGGTTTGCGATGTGGGTGCATGTAGAGGTAGCCATATATATATATATACACAAAATTTTCTTATTAAATGACCCTAATTTAAAATAGATATTTCAGGCTCGTTATAGTTTCATTTTTTGCGAATGATTTGTTAATTTTGATTTATTCAACGAGACTTATCCAATGAACCTAGTTTTGAAATTTTTTAAGACGGTTAAAGTGCTAAAAAATGATAGTAAAAGATTCAATGACAGTTAAAATAATAAAAAATGTTAAAATGTTATTAGTTGGGTTACTCGATCTACTGAATACATTCAACTATTTAGTTTTTCTCTTTTTATGTTGCATCTTTTTTTAAAAATAAACTTTCGTTAATTTGCTAGTAGTATTTTCAAATTATAAACAATAGATGGAATATGGAGATATTTGTAATCTAAAAGCAATGAGTATTACTTTATTTGTCAAAAAAAACATTACGATAATTTTTTTTTTTAAATAGATTAATATGAAAGAGGGGCCTCATCTTAGAAATTCACCTTGGGCCTCCAAAATCTCAAAGCCAGCCCTAGTCAAGCATGATCTTTAGGTTGGGACAGGTTCTAATAATAGATTTAAACTTGGGCAATTTAGATTGATTATATATATATATGTGCCACATGACACAATGATAAATCACACTTTAATGATGTGAGATAAAAAGTGACATTTTAATGATATAAGATCATTTAAATACCATTATCATCCGATTAATAAATAATGTTAGGTTTAGGCTAACTAGGATACGATCACCTTAAAAGGGAACTTGTGCATGACTAAACTACTTGTGGTTTAGTGAGTTGGTAAGCATTTAAATCAAACCCTAATTCAAAATTGTTGAAATTTCAGTGTTTGGTAAGGGCACTTAGTTGTTGACTCGGATTTATATGAGTTGACTCAGTTGTCACCATAAATTTTAATTTGTTTTTTTTTTCCTATATATGTACATAATAAAGAGAGATAGTGTACGGATTGCACTTGGGCACTCCATGTACAGTCCTATGTTTATGGTGGAAAAAACTAAAGTTTTTAGATTGATGGACATCACTGACCAATTCAAGCCGTCCAAGTGATATAATACCATATGTGCTGGACATCAACACAAAAAATGTGTACATCAAAACCATTTGATCTAATTTCCACTTTTATAAGTTATTGTGTGCATATTTTGTTTGATAAATACCATCAAATCTATGGAGATATATACAAATTTTGAGAGAGCACATTTGATTGATTAGATAGTCTAGATCTCTGCATATATCTGTTAAATTATTGATCACTATCATTGATGAAGTTGCCAAGCACATGAAAGCCCCATTTTTCTCTATTTAAACAAATTAACCAATAGAAAATATATAATTATGATAGGTTTTTACATAATAGTGTTTAGCACCACCGAATATGCCAGTGCCCCCTAGTCTCTACCATCAAAGATAACAATGCTCCAATATTTTTAAGGTGCTTCTATGGGCACCAATCATAATACTGAGGGCGCTAACATTGAAAACCCATTGACTGCATTGAATATGATGGTGGAGACTATTTTTCAACACTCACTACAAAAAATAAAATTATTAGCGGCAATTAGTCAAAATTGCCGCTATTAATAAAAAATTTGCCGCTAATAGTCTTAATAGTTTTTTTAATTAATAGCGGTGGTTTTTTGCTGTCACTAATAGTCTTGTTTTTTTTAGTGAGTCGGAAAATATCTTTTTCATTTTTATCTTTTATATGGTACCTAATTAATTTTGGGCAAGTTGTCATGGCAGCCCCAAACACCGCTCTCATCAGTAATATTGGGAAAAAAAATATCATGAAACATTTGAAAAAAAAAGTTAAAATTATTAAAACATAGCTATTACATGATAACTATAAGGAAAATATGGGAAACAATTCATAAAGAGCGCGTTTAAAATGTTAAAAAATCCCAATTTTTTTTTTGAAAGAAAAATGTGTTCCCAACATTTTATAAAATAAAGTGTTTAAACTGACTTTTTTTCTTAAAAAAACACCTATTTTGGTACCTATGATTGTAGGCTTGTTGTACTAGACTCCGGCTCACCCCGATCGAAAGCCATGTCATGCAGCAGACCAGTCTTGGTCCGAAACGAGTTAAACAACTGTTATTTTGAAGTTTAACTTTAAATCCTTGTTTTTTTTACCTGACATGGTCCCAAACTATCAAGTATTTACTTGACATATATCGTCCAAGGTCATTCGCCTTAATTTTTTTTTTGGGTTTTTTGCAAATACCTCCCTGAGTTATGCTGATATTACAAATAACCCCCCAATTATAGTTATTTGCTCTAAACCTCCTAGTTAGCATTTTGGTGTTCATAAAACACCCTTTTTAACATATGCAATTTTAAATGGTTAATCAGCCGTTAAAGAATAGCCTAATACCATATTTATCATTTTTTAAATTAAATTACTAAATTGCCACCCTCTACACGTTGTTAGAGCTGGCGGCCCTCCACTTACAAAAAAGAGTAGTTTTAAATCCACCCACCAAATCTTTGAGTTCACCCATACTAAAAAACATTGACTGCATTGAATCGGATGATGGAGATTGTTTATCGTCCCAACCTTTCACACGATGGATCTTGAGATCACGGAGGCACCATTAGATGGTTGACTGCATTTAATCGGACGATGGAGATCATTTATCGTCTCAACCTTTCACACGATGTATCTTGAGATTATGGTGGAATCATCAGACAGTTGACTGCATTGAATTGGACGATGGAGGCCGTTTATCGTCTCAACCTTTCACACGATGGATCTTGAGATCATGGTGGCACCATCAGACGGTTGACTGTATTGAATCGGATGATGAAGATCATTTATCGTCCCAACCTTTCACACGATGGATCTTGAGATCATGATGGCACCATCAGACGGTTGGTTTTTTATTTCAAGTGGTACACACCTAAAAAAATGACCTTAAAATTAATTTTAACCATGTACGTGATGTTAAGGTCACTTTTCAGAGATGTATGTCACGAAATAAAACACTGATCGTCTAATGGTATGCCTAAATGATCTCCATCGTCTGATTCAATGCAATCGATGTATTTTAGCGTTGGTGAATTCAAAGATTCGGTGGATGGAAGCAGACGCGATTAAGCAATCAAATTCGTAAAATAAAATAAAAAGATAAATTTTTTATATAGAATGATAATATGAAGCACTACACCATTATTATATAATGGTTACCACTATACCAACGATGATATAGTAGTGAATCCGATCAATTGTATAATCAGTGATTCATCAAATGTTAGCAATCAATCGAATTTGAAAATTTTATAATCCATAACTGGGCCTCAAAGCTCGGGTTCTATGGGGTAGACTAAAAGGTTGGATGTGCACGATATTTTATATACAATCTAGGAAATAAGGGGGTTTTGAGCTGGATTAGGTCAGATGAAGTAAGGGCTCGAGTCCAGTCAGCTATCAAAATTTTAGCCTACCCCGACCCATTGACAACCTAGTCTTCACTGATTTTTAGGGTCTTGATAGTTGAAGGAGCAAGCTTTCGACATAATAGGCTCTTCATAAGCTTGATATTCTCTTGATGTCGATGATGCCGATGATGACCCAACAATGAAAATATCCAATCTGCATTATGAGGTATGACATCACTTTTAGTAAACTCCACTTGGATACAACAAAGCTGGAGGATAAACCGATAAAATCGGCCTTGTTTGGCAATCCAAGTTCTAAGGATCGACCAATACAGAGAAAAAAAATTATATCGATAAGTATCGGTCAATACCAATTGGTCTTTCATTTGATGGGTTTTGAATCATATAGAAAATTGGAGGGACCGGTATTTTGAGTGGAACATGTAGATTGAAGGTTTTCTTTTAAAGAATAATTACATCGTTTGCCATAAATCCTTCATTGGTTGAGTATTCGTCCAAACGTTGACATACTTTAATGGGGATTCACCCATATGATGAGTCTTGAATCTGATGAGTGAATGAAGGGCCCTTTAGAAGAGTACCCTTAAATCCATCCATTGAATCTTTAAGTTCACTCACGCTGAAACATGTTGATTGAATTGAATCGAACGATGAAGATCATTTATCCTCCCAATCTTTCACACGATGGATCTTGAGATCATGATCGTACCATCATACGGTTAGTGTTTTATTTTAAGTGGCACACATCTCAGAAAAGTGACCTTTATATCACGTGCATGCTTAAAATTGATATCAAGGTCACTTTTATGGGTGTGTACCATATGAAATAAAAAATAGACCGTCTGATGGTACACCCATGATCTAAAGATCGATCTCATGAAAGATTGGGACGATAAACAATCTCCATCGTTTGATTCAATGCAGTCGATGTGTTTCAGCATGACTGAACTAAAAATTTTGTGGGTGGATTTAAAGGCACTCCTTTTAAAATAGTAGTAAATTATAATGACATGACTTGTAAATAAAGGTGAATGAATGGTCTTTTAGAATGGTGATGAACTTTAATGGCATGACTTGTAAATATAGATGAATAAGAGGCCTTTTAGAATGGTGGTATTTTTAAAATATTGGTTTCATTAAGGGCAAAATAGACTTTACGTCCATAAACTCACGGCTAATTAACGCTAGGGTAACGATAGGAGGTTATATGAAACATAAACACAAAAGTAGGGGCTGCAGAATAAATACTCATAACTCAAAGGATTTCTTATAATATTAGCATAACACGGGAGTTTATATGCAAAAAAGCCCTTCTTTTTATTTTGTTGCTGATGCTATACGGCATGGACAATCTGAATGTGTCTTATATATAATAGAAAGTATGACATTTGAAAAGCAACACTTGAGAAATAAGTCTCTTACAATAAAACCCATATTGAGTGATACATAAGAAAATAAATCTAATTAAACTTTGAACTTATTTATTAGCAAACGTAGAATTTAGAGCCCACGAGACAAGCGGGGTCATTGCATGTATAGAAGTGCTATATTCAACTGGATGGAACTTGTGGATCCATTTTGCTAGGGCCCTTTTACCTTACACTGCAGTTAGGTGAATGGGATCAACTCCACACATGTTTGCACCAATTATCGCAAATTTTAGCCAATAGATGAAAGAGCCCAACCTCAAATCTGAGTTGGTGTTTGACTATTAGACCCGACTCTCCTGAACGTAGGGATGCAAGCTTTGAACGAACACTAAAACCTAACCGAAAATCGAAGGTCCCGAATCAGATTGAATCGCACCGAAAACCGATTGCAATTCGGCTTGATTTCGGTTTAGGGTGGCAAAAATCGAAAGCCTTGGGAGTAAAATGAGTAAATCGAAAAAACTAAAAAAATATATTAAAAAATTAATAAAAGTAGGTAAAATACCTACACCAAATTGAACGGAACCGACTGGGTTTCAGTGTCAGTTGTAGGAAAAAAAAAAACATACCGAACCGAACCTAATGGGTTTAGGTTTGGTTTTTGTGTGAGGGGTACTGAATCAAAAACCGAAAATATCGGTTTTGGTTCAGTTCAGTACACCGAATCTGCATCGCCACCTAACTGTCATTTAAACATTTTTTTTTCCAATAATTAATTGTGGCTATAAGGACCCCACCTTATCATTGAAAAGAAAGAAGATTACCATCTATTATAAATTGAGTACAAATCTTTTAAGATACATTTAGTACAAATTGACGTTTAAATGATCTTACACTCTCAATGTTTAAGATGTGGGTGATCCATACCATCAAAGTGAGAGACCATAGATTAAAGTGCAACAAGCCCAAAATGGTATTGTAGGGAGATTTAAACCATCCAACATGTTGACTATCATTTTTAGTTTTAAAGGCTAATATTAAATTCATCAATTGGATTGGTTCACATCCACTTATAGACATGTTTCATTTGACCGAGATATGTTCTAATGATGGATTGTTAGTTAGATAATTAAGATCAGTTACATATCCGCCCTCCGATATAAAGATAAATCACACTTCATTGGTGTGAGATAAAAATTATAATTTTAATGGTGTAAGATCATTTAAATACGATTCGCTGTTTAAATATCGGTCATGAGCCATTATCCCTAGATTGCTAGGTATCCATCCAAGTGACAACTGAGTTGATTCACAGGTCATTTTTTAGGACATGTGCCCAGAGATAATGATTAGAAAGAGATTGGGACGAAAAAACATTTTTGTCATGTGATTCAAAGCATTGGACACCTTTTAAAATTAGGAAAATTAACCTCATCAACTCTGTCGGATACACCTTTACGTCAAAGACCCTATATTTTCACCTTTACCGAAACCGACCAGCTTTTAGCCAAGCCATTTTCAGCTAGCACAAAAAGTCAAAAATACCCCCTTCTTACACTTTTTTCGTTCTACATAGTTGAAAATTTTAAATATTTGCATTTTTCTATATTTATGCGATATGAAACGAGATGTATGCCGTCAGATTTGAAGGCCACAATATAAAATCGATGGTGTCAAAAATAGACACGAAAAAATGGCGATGTCGTATCTTAAAAAAAAAGAATTTTTTTTTTTTAATCAGTAGATGTCGACTCTTAGAACAGCCAATGCCGACTCTTAATACAGTCGGTACCGATTGTTTTAAGAGGCAACATCGACTGTAAAAAAAATAAATTTATTTTTATTTTTATTTTTTTATACACAATCGATGGTGACTGTGTAAACAGTCGACATAGACTATTAAAAAAAAAAAATTATTTATTTTTTATACACGATCAATGGCGACTGTGTAAACAGTCGATGTCGCCTCTTAAAACAGTCGGTAACGACTGCGTTAAGAGTCGCCATCGATTGTTTTAGGAGTCGGCATCGATTGTTTTAACTTTTTTTTAAAATTTTTATTTTAAAGAGGGCCTTTATTTTTCGTATCTATCCTTAGCACCATCGGCTTCATATTGTGGCCTTCAAATCAGACTGTATAGATCTCGTTTCACATCGCGTAAATATAGAAAAATGTAAATATTTTATATTTTAAATTATATAGAATGAAAAAAAGTGTAAGAAGGGGTATTTCTGACTTTTTGTGCTAACTGAAAATGGCTTGGCTAAGCTAGTCGATTTAGGTAAAGGTGAAAATATAGGGTCTCTGACATAAAAGGTGTATCTGATAGTGGCTCTTTACTGATATTTAAACACCAAAATAGTGATTAAATGATCTTAAAATTTTTAATCTTACACCATTGAAGTGTGATTTATTAGTATGCCATGTGGTGCATATTTGTGATCAGTCTAGATTGTCCAAGTGGCAATCCATCATTGAAACATATTTTAGCCAAAGAATCATGCCCATACCATCCGATTGAAAAACTTAAATATCAGCAATTAAAACTAAGAGTAACGGTTAGTATTAGAGTCCACAGATGAGATAGTCCAAACTTTCCCAAAAATGTGATTTTTGGGCCCATTGCCCTTATACCTATGATCCGTCACTTTGACGGTGTGGATTACCCACATGCTAAACCATTAATAGGGTATGATTATTTAAACACCATTTTGGGTATTTTTGACCCATCAAATGAAGGGCAAAAAAGTCAAAAAGATAATTTTCTTTTTAAATCACGTCCCATGGCTGTTCAACCCAAAACGAGAGTTGTTTTAGGTTGATCATGCCACGCGACATGTGATCCGGCGACCCCGGCGGCATTCTCCTCCTTTGCCTTTATTTTATTTTTTATTTCTCCAATTAATTTTATTAAGGACTAAGCTTTTTCCAACAAAGTCCTTCATGTTATTTCTCAATCCTTCTAATGAGGTCTTTATTGGTTTCTTTCTCCTTTTGTTCGAGTCTCTAAGGCACCAATGCTAAAAACTATTAATTGCTTTGAATCAGACGAAGATCATTTTCATCCCAATCTTCAATACAACGGATCTCGAGACTATAGGCATACCATCACATGGTCATATTTGATTCTATGTGGCACACATTCCAAAAACTGAATTTATAATACGATCATCTTAATCAAATATCGTCTTGAATCACTTCTTGGGATGAATGGCACATGGAATCCAAATTTGACCGTCTGATAGTATGCCATGGTCTCAAACCATTTATGTAAAAGACTGGGATGAGAAATGATCTCCATCATTCTGATTCAAAGCAGTCAACGATTTTCAGCGTTGGTGTCCTTAAAGATACAATAGGTGCAAATAGAGCTATCCTAATTTTTTGGGGATAAAATTTGTTATAATTTATCACATATTCAAGGTAGTTTCTTTATTTTTAGGCAGTTTTCTACTAATGGATTCTTCTCTCCAGATAATGAATAGTTACCTAATTTGGTTAGGATTAAGTCTTTAGGAATCATCTAAACTTATAATAGGAATTAGCTTTATAGAATCGAGAAACAAAAATGTTAACTCATTTCTTTCTTAAAAATGGGTTATTCCCCTAAATATAGTAGCTGAGATCAAGATCCCCAAAATTCCATTACTGCTTATCCACTAATACACTTTCAAATTATTATTAGTGCCACGTGGTTTTTTTTAACAAAATTTGCTACCCACCACTTATTCCTTCCAAAGGTTGGGCATACAAATTTGAAAAGTTACGAACATGCGTTTAGTGCAGCCAAATTGACCACCCCTATGGCTAGTCCCAAGCAAGCATATAATAAGAGACTGCAAGGGTCCTACTGCAACCATCTTGTATTTGGGATGTGTGTATATATTACCTTGGAGCCCAGCTCAAAACCTGCCTTCTGCATTAGAATCCAACATATTGGGTGTAATTAGCATATTGTTCGGATTGCATGCCGATCGGTGCACGTGTGACCTGATCCGGAAGATCAAATGCGTCGACTAGTTCCCGAGCTACATTCTTCACTTGAAAACTCAGGTATTCCATAAGCTTGTGGATTGCCTGCATAAATACCCGTCAAAATTCAAATTCGAAGACGAAGCAAGAAAGTTCGGTAAACAGAAAGAAATCTCGATGTTATATATTCTTGGTCATCTATGGTTCAAATTAAACCAAATTGGCTTCATGGTTTCGTGTTATGAACCTTAAACAAATAAATTCCATCAGAATTACCTTAGCTTTATTGGGAGCCATGTAATCTACGTTACGATAGGTGCCAATGTCATTCCATATCCGATCCAAGGCATATAGATCGCAGACGAGCTTCAGAACAGTACGGATGTTCTTGTTGGGGCAGCTGTGGCAGAACCCATGTCAAGTTCCAAGGCATTAGAATTCTAGAAATGTAAAACTTAAAAGCCTTTAGCACTAATTGTTACGATGATCCATTTGCTGCAACAATGAGGTCATGGGTTTTCCTCCCATCTTAACCCATCAAAAGAGTGGATAGTAATAGAGTTGGTATTAGGTACCTGACCTGAGTGCCATCCTAGGCACAAATATCCTACTCTTCAAATAGTTGAGCGTCGGGAATTTACCATTTATATTTATAAATGCACAAATCAGTGAAAGTGCACTTTTGTTTGACTGATTTCGAGCTCAACAATATCTGCACATCCCACAGGTTGTCGAAAGGAGATTGACTCGATTACCAAGGCTGGCACTCCGGTCAGGTACCTAATACGCCTTGGCACTCTGGTTGGGTACCTAATACCAACTCACTATGATATGGGTAAAGGTAGCCTGGTACTAAGGACTAGGTAACTTACCTGGTCCCGCATTTGTTGCTGTCACGCGGCACCCAATCACATGATCGGGTGCCACATAAAGGAGCGGCTCAATGATCATAACACTATTGTGAAAATCAAAATTAAAAGAAGCCATATGAAACCATGCAGTCAACAGAGTCAACTGCATGGAAAATAAACTTGAAAACCATATTTGGTTTTGCAATTCATTTTTTACACGATTGACACCATTGAACGTACAGTTTCATATTTATTATTATTAATAATAATATTATTAGTATTATCATTTTGACAATAGTTATGATCATCAAGTTGCTCCTTTACGTGGCAACCGATCGTGTGATTGGTGTCACGTGGTAGCAAACTAATGTAGGACCAGGCAAGTTACCTGGTCTTTAGTACCAGGCTACCTTTATCCTTATGATATATCATAGTATTCTTTCTAACGCAGAATTCAAAGCAGGTTCATAATAAGGGATGGGAAACACGGAATATTGTATTTCACATGAATCCCGATGGTGAAATTAAACTCCGGTAGTAGGTCATCGGATTCCATGTTTGAACCCAAGTTTTGCACAAATCGTACATTAGGAAGTTTACTAGGTGGATCCATCACAAAAAAAGAAGGAAAAAACCAAAAAGCAGCACTGACTTCTGGACAGCCTCAATAAACTTAGCGAGGATGACCGATTCAATATGGGACTCTGCAAGTGTCAGCAGATGATTCAAGCATCTATTCCATGCACCAAAACTGCCCAGAGTTTTGGTGTGTTTCCGAAGGCGAACAGCAACACTTTGAAGTAGTCGAGATGTTCGATACTGACCATAAGAAATTACATAAGAACTAATTACGGAAATTTTATCTTGCATACTACAAGTAACAAAATGCAAAATATTTACACCCAAATGAACTAAGGAGCTCGACTCACCCTGAAGGCATCTAGCTGGAAGCTAGGATTTCGAAGATGACCTTCTCCTTCCCAACGAGTGGTTACCGGATTTGGCTGAGAAAGATAAGAACCCATAGATTCTCGTAAGTAGTTCCATGTGACTGTTAGAGTCCCTCCTTGAAATTTTTCCTTGTATTGCTTCAAGAGGTCAGCTGCTACCTACATATGTAATAAATTGATATAAATAATACGATCAAATCGCAAATAGATGGACTCAGATGACCACCGTTATATGTCGTGTACATGGTTTAAAATACAGGTTTTCCGGAATGTACTGTTCAGCTCCAAAACCGCTATGTATCGTCCGATGAGTACCAATTCCAGACGATACATTGGTACGTATCGTCCGATACATCACCGATATGTATGAAATGCACCGGTACAATACCTTCAAAGTATTGTACCGGTGACCTCCAAAACCGGTATATACCAGAGGATACGTACCGTTTTCGTCCAAAATTTTGAACCATGGTCATGTAGTGCACATCTTTAATCAATCCATGAAGTCCACCTAGCAGCTCGTTATTGGCATGTCTCAGCCATAAAAATTTGCCTATCAGAGGATTGGAACTATCTGACCGGTGTACTTTAATATCAACTGTTAAAAAATATAAACAACCTGAACCATCCATACTAAGTGTCTAGATTGGACAGTTCAAATCCCCCAATCAAAAGATCTTTAAGCCTGGGGTAGCTCCCAATATGAGTTACCAATTTTGATTGGGAAAAAGTTGTGCAAGTTGGCCTAAACTGGGGTTGTCATGGGCCAATTTATAAGTTGGCATCACAAAATATAAATGGACAAAAATTTCAGGAGTAGCTTTATTAACACCCACGGAATATTGGAGGGCACCTATGCCAAAAATCAGTGAATGCTTTGAATCAGACGATGGAGATCGTTTTTCGCCCCAATATTCCACACAAGGGATCTTGAGATCATGGGCGTACCATCACACCGTCAGTTTTTCATTCCACGTAGCATTGATCCCCAAAAAATGGCCCTAAAATCACGTTTGAGCGTACTTAAAAAATGACTGTCTGATGGTACGCTCATGGTATCAAGATCCTTTATGTGGAAGGTTGGGGAGAAAAATGATCTCCATCGTCTGATTCAACGCATTCAATGATTTTTGGCGTAGGTGCCTTCCTAGATTCCGTGGGTGTTAATAAAGCTACCCAAATTTCAGTAGTCACAAAACCTGCTGCAGAAGTACAGTGTTGTCTCCTTCAAATGTCTGAAATATATCATGGTCATTTCGTAGAATACCAAACCGGTTGACAGCAGCATACCCATGGCCGCCACAGGCTTCTCGGCAAACACTTAGAGATTTTGCGGTGTACGATGTAACATAGGCTTTGAGGCCTGCCGAGAGAGCATGAACATCTGCAACAACTTGTTCATCATGAGACCTTTTCATCTCGGAATATTTCTCCACCAAGTATAGAGTTGCGAAATGGAAAGCATATGTAGATGCCAGCATGGGCATGAGCTTGTGCTGCTGAGATTGGTAGTCCAGTATACTGATCTCAGGCTGCTTCGGAGGACCAAACTGCTGGCGAAGCAAAGAATACCGAACGGCAATAGTAACGGATATCTTTAGGACACCAACCGAGGAATATGCTAGGCCTACCCGCCCTCCAACGAGTTCACCTAGTGTAGCAGCAAATCTTTTACTAATGGTCGGAAGGCTGCTCGTATATTTTCCGTCTTGTGAAACATCTCCAAACCGGTTAAGAAGATTGTCTCGAGGGATTCTAACGGTACAGAACCTTAACGCCCCGTTATCAACACCATTTAGGCCAACCTTGTGACCACAGTCCTGTATCTCGATTCCGGGAAGTGTGCGATGGGTCTCCATGTCCCTTATTGGGACAATGAAGGCATGGACACCCATATCGGTACCGCCCTCTTTGTTGTGATTTGGCAAGATCAGCCTGGCAAACACTGTTGCGAATTTCCCGTGTACTGCCGCGTTACCGATCCACCATTTGATGGCTCCGTCATTGGGCGTGTTAATGATAAATTCGCTGGTGACTGGGTCAAAGGTAGCAGTTGTTTGGAGGCCTTGGACATTTGAGCCTTTCCTCCATAAACAGTCAACAAAAAGTTTAGCCTAAATATAAGAAATTAGGACTTCGTTCCAGAAATGAAATCATTATGAAATGCTGATATTAGGAAAAGTATTAAAAGTTTGATTTTGTATAGGGTAGCCAACCTGTTCCAATAGGTCAAAGACTTGGGACACCTGGCACAATTTTTCATCAAGTGTGTCACATGATTTGAAAGATCATATGTGAAGATCTGGGGGGTCAAGGATGAACTGCTAAAACTGATTTTGGAGATTTACATGGTAACCGTTCATTTTAAAGGGAAATCACATGATAGAGATGTTTTTATCATTCAATCTTCAACACCACAGATCTTTAGATCGTGGTCATTGCATAATAGGACACACTTGATGAAAAATAGTGCCGCGTGTCCAAAAAAATAACCATTCCCAATCTAGATTAGGAATGCCAGATCTACAAGTTTTGTGCATATAGACTCAGCTTATTGAAATGGTAGGCCTTGTAGCCACGGACATCGAAACAATAAGGGCAGTAACGTAAGTCACCATGATGGAGTTCTGTCATAGCAAAGCAACCAGGATATTCTAGATTGTCGATTCCATCGAAGTACTTGTCTCTATGCTTTTTGGTTCCTAAGTTGATCACTGAACCTCCCCAAAGGCTGCACGAGTAATATTTTAAAATTAGTATAATATATTATATATATATATATATATATATATATATATATATATATATATATATATATATATATATATATATTTGGTGCTGATTTAATCCCTGTAAAGAACACACAATATTGAGAAATAGTAACAGGAGAAAGCGGTGCCACAAAATTTGAAAACTTCATCAGTTAAACAATAGAACATGTATAATTTGTTTAAGAATCTACAAGATCCAAATACCAGCAAGAACAAACCATCAACTTTGTAAGATGCAGCCATCCAAGGTAACACACGATGATGTGAGTTTTGACAAACCCAACATGGAGCACAAACCAAGTTATTTAGGAGAACAGAGTGCATGAAACAGAATAATATGAATTGTACTCAATTTTTTCTATGCATGCAATAAATTATGGGGTTAATGGGGTATCATCAACTTCAGTAGTATCACATCTATTGAAGTCAATCTCTCACAGTCAAAATTTGAGATGAACAGATTTCAGGGGGGCTCACATATGTCAGCTTTTGACATGTAGTAGTTTTTAAATGGCCATTACATTTTCTTTAACAAGATAGAGCCGGTGATGGGAGTCGGTCTCTAAATTATAATAGTTATAGACCAGAAACATGTGCAGTGTATAACTAGGAGAAAGAAACAAAAAATCCAAAAAAAAATGCAAGACCAAGATCCACAGTCAACCTCAACAGAATTTTGCTCAATCTTTGATACAAAAATAATGATGCCCAGGGTACATAGACAAGGTAAGGAAAAAGAGGTAGGGCACACCAGGTTCCATTGGTTGATCATATTGTACCTGAACTTTGAACACGAATATAGAAGATAAAAATAGTGATGATGATTTGTTAGGGTTAGGGTTAGATTGGAGAAGAAAAAGTAGAAGGAAGAGAGAAGATAGAGAGAGATTGAAGAAAGCAGGGTTGAGTTAGATGGCCTCTTTATTATCAGTATATAAACCAATTACAAAACAGAATCTGATATAAGTCACAAATACCCAAAATAAATACTTTATTATCACAACTATCGACACATCAATCCATGCAAATACCTATGACACAGCTACACCCCCCCTCAAGTTTGTGGATCGATATTTATCATGCCCAACTTGGAGGTGATGTCATACAATCAATTCTCCCAACAACTAATGTAATATATCGACCAACTGAACTTACACTTCACTTGAGAAACTTGTTTGACTCAACCGTCTCGTGAATGAAATGCCAGTCAACTTCAATATACTTGGTTCTTTCATGGTATATGGGATTTTCAGTAATATGAAGCGTTGCATCATTGTCTCCAATTCACATTGATCACGAGCACCTTGGGACATGGCTTTGTATTCTCCTTCTACACTTGAGTTGGAGATGTCATGCTCCTTTTTACTTTTCCATGTGACTAGGTTACCACCTAGGAAATTGCAATAACTTGAAGTAGACCTCCCATCACACAAAGACTGACCACATCCACATTAGTAAACACCTCAACATCCAGACGCCCATGATTACTACAGAAAAGGCCCCTCGGGCACCCTTTCAAATACCCCAAAATCCTATACAAGACCCACGTGGGTAGTCGTTGGTGAATCCATATGCTGACTCACCACACTCACAGCATAAGCAATGTCAAGATGAGTCATAGTTATTGGATATGTACATGGGTGTGTGTGCATTAGTGGTGGCATGTTAGACATTATATTGGCTGAATGTGTGATGTAGTGGTATAGTTGTCTTTTGATTTTAATATAAAGATCAATTGGGACACCGACGCTAACTGGGTCATTTGCTTCTCTCTCTTCTTCTTCCTTCTTCCCCAATTTCACCCTAACCTTAATCACATAATGCTAACCCTATCCTAACCCTAATCACTTATAAAAGTGAAGTCGGTACAAAGCCCAAGATCCCACATTAACCAATTGCAGATGTCACCCTTTTCTCGCTGATGCCAGCATGGCATAATGCTGATATCGCATTGGCCTTGAATCTGAAATTGAAGAACAAATTTTGAATCAGTTTTTCTTTTGGATCATTTTTAATAAATGGTTTGATGGCCTTTTGATCACTGGAAAAGGGTTTTTCAAAGGAATTTCTTCGCTGATTTGAGTTTACTATTTTCTATTCCCCTCGAGCCATGATGCATCAAATCCTTCGTGATTGGTATGGTTTCGGTCGGTTTTGCATCTAGCTTATGTATTTGTAAGGTATTTATGACTATATTAAAGATTTGAGGTGTTTTTTGAAAGGTCTTCATGTTCTCAAGAAATGTATCAAATATGATCTTAGGGCCTTCATGGATTCCTGTGTGATTTCTTTTGAACCTTGAGTTGGAGCAATCTGGATCACAATTCCGTTAGGGATTGTTTGCCCCCAATTTGGATTGATTTGGCTCAATATTCATGGGGTTCGATCATTTTTGCTCATTGATATGTGGTTGTTCAACTAATCTGGTTGTTCCCAACTTCTCAGAGTTAGATATGATCTGTTGGTGTTAAGTCGATGCAACTTGCTTGTTGGTTGAACCTGCCTTCTCAAACTTTAGCTTGCTTGTTGTAGATGAGTGGACTCTTGTGACTCTGGTTGAAAGAACGACTACTATGTGGGCTCGATTCTAATAAGGTATTTAAGGTGGTTGTTAAACGTCTTGAAAGGGAGATAGTTTCCTTTGGGTCGTTTGTTGATGTCTTTCCCACATTTACTTTGTATTGTGAATGTGTTTCCCACACGACACTACTTTGAGTTGTTGATGATTGGACTTGCCTTTTCGTGACATATTTAACAATTTTTTATGATGGATTCTCTTTTTTGTGGGAATGAACTTTTTTTGGTGATGGGTTTGCATGCCGAGCCTACAATTTTCAAGGGGAGACTTATTGCTTCCCAGATTGCTTCTGCTACATGCCTGCTATCTGCTGCTACCACATCTGCCTACCCTGCTATGTATCATCTGTTTGCACCTACTTGGATTATAAACTCAGGTGCCACAGATCATATGACTAGCGACCCTAACTTATTTTCATCATCCTCTCCTCACCTCACTCATTATCCAAGCAGGTTTGCTTGGCCAACGGCTCTTGCTCCCTGTGTCGAATACGGGTAATATTCCCTTATCCGTTCACCTCTCACTCACTGACGTCAGTATTTGAGAAGGTGATGTAGGCACATGAAACCCTAGGAAATCTGCTCTAATACCAAGATAAAAATAGTTATCATGATATGCTAGGGTTAGGGTTAGATTGGAGAAGAAGTAGAAGAAGAGAAGGGAGAGAGATGGATGAAACTAGGGCTGTGAGTTAGATGGTCTCACACCCTTCATTATTAGCATATATACCAATTACAAAATAGAATCCCGTATAAGTAAAAAATACCCTTAATATATACTCTACAATTCCTACTACCAACACACCAATCCCTATTAATACCTATGGCACTGGCACACCAATAAATATGACTTATTCCATGCCATACAGGGAAAAAAATTGTCCTTTTGAATCAAAGTGAACCAACTGATCCCAAATTGAGTGTTCATATATAGCTCGACTATGAAGGATACACAAGGTGATGGGGGCAAGATTGAGAGCGTTGGATTTGGGCAGCAATAGATTTTCCAGCGTCGAAAGAAAGAGAAAGGGAGCCAGAATTGAAGTACTGAGAAGAAATTGAAGAATTGGGGAGTGTTTTAGTTGATCGATCCAAATACTCGATTGATCGATTGAAGACAGAGGCTTCTGAGCTTTTGGCGAATTTCTTTTTCTCAGTCAATCGATCGATTGATTGTGGATCGAAACTTCGAGTGATTTATAAATTTATAAATGGATCGATCAATTTTGGAATCGATCGATCGATTTATAGCATAAGTCAAATCCGCCAAAAGATGGAATTTTAGTTTTTTTTGGGCAAACTTGTCATTTTTAGTGTTTTAATTGTTTAAGGGTTTTCTTCTTTTGAGGCCTACTATAAACGTCCTTACAAGCATTGTAACATGGGAGTTAATTATTAATGAATGAAATTGAGAGCTTGCTTTTGTACAAACCCTAGAAGACTTGTGAGGAGTTTTCAACCGAAAGAGTGAATCTTTCAAAACTCAAGGAGTGAATCTTCATTTCTCGTATGACTTGGTGCAAAGCCGACGTACAACCTTGGTGGGAAGCCTCGGAACCCTTGGAACCCTATTTTTCAATTTTGTCTCTTCTTTAATTATTGTCTGGTAATATTTTCCCTTATTTCCTTTGATAAAGTAAAAATCCCAAACCCTTATTAATTGATATCTTTTGATCTTCCCCCTTTAATTGATTTAATCCTTCGAGCCCTAATTATTCAAAATCCTAGAAGAGCCAAGAGACGATATCATAATTGTTGCTCAGTGCCCTAAACTGGATCGAAGCTCGAGTTCCTTCGTCGGAGTCATTTTTCTAGATCGGGAAATTTCAATGCATGTGAGTGCTAAAATTTGAGTTAACCTACTTGTTTTAATTAAACTTATTGGATTATTTTATGTGTTAGGGTGATTTCAAATATTTCCACTATTCAATTTAATCTGAAGTTAATCCCAAACTCGCATTAATTAGGGTTTTAGCGTTTGTTCCGCATCACAAGGATTTTAAACAAAAGTTTATAGTTCACCTAACCAAGGTTCATGTGATGTAGAGGGGATCTTTTTGAAAAGAGAGTTGAGTGGGTGTTGACTCGAAAATTTTGAAATTGAGAACTCTTTTTTTTCTTCCACTTAGCCTTAAAAGTCAGATAGAAGGAATTAGGGAAAGAGACTATTTATAGTTTTTTTTTAACAAATCCTAATCTAAATAGGATTTAAAGTCCTAAGCTATGCTTAGCCACTAGAAAAATATACCTAGCTGGCTAGAAAAAATACTTATCCACCTAGGTGGATAGAAAAATACTTATCCACCCTAAGTGGATAGAAATATACTCACCCACCGTAGGTGGATAGAAAATAAACATAGTCACCTAAGTGGCTAGAAAAATACTTATCCACCTAGGTGGATAGAAAAATACTCATTCACCCTAGGTGGATAGAAATATACTCATCCACCCTAGGTGGATAGAAATATACTTATCCACCTAGGTGGCTAGAAAATATACGTAGTCACCTAGGTAGCTAGAAAAATACTTATCCACCCTAGGTGGATAGAAATATACTTATCCACCTTAGGTGGATAGAAAAATACTTATCTACCTAGGTGGCTAGAAAATATACGTAGTCACCTAGGTGGCTAGAAAAATACTTATCCACCTAGGTGGATAGAAAAATACTCATCCACCCTAGGTGGATAGAAATATACTCATCCACCTTAGGTGGATAGAAAATATACTCATCCACTCTAGGTGGATAGAAAAAATATTTATCCACCCTAGGTGGATAGATATATACTTATCCACCTAGGTGGCTAGAAAATATACGTAGTCACCTACGTGGCTAGAAAAATACTTATCCACCCTAGGTGGATAGAAATATACATATCCACCCTAGGTGGATAGAAATATACTCATCCACCCTAGGTGGATAGAAAATATACTTATCCACCCTAAGTGGATAGAAATATACTTATCCACCTAGGTGGATAGAAAATATACGTAGTCACCTAGGTGGCTAGAAAAATACTTATCCACCCTAGGTGGATAGAAAAAATATTTATCCACCTTAGGTGGATAGAAAAATACTTATCCACCCTAGGTGGATAGAAATATACTTATCCACCTTAGATGGATAGAAAAATACTTATCCACCTAGGTGGCTAGAAAATATACGTAGCCACCTAGGTGGCTAGGAAAATACTTATCCACCTAGGTGGATAGAAAAATACTTATTCACTCTAGGTGGATAGAAATATACTTATCCACCCTAGGTGGATAGAAAAATACTTATCCACCCTAGGTGGATAGAAGAAATACTTATCCACCCTAGGTGGATAGAAAATATACTTATTCACCTAGGTGGTTATGAGAAAAGAACGACGTACGTGAGAAGAATCTTCTCAATCCGCGTGAAGATGAAAACTTACGCAGCTCTCTCAACCGTTCATTTCATGAAAACCTTATGGAATCGTAAGATCGTAACTTCTATAACCGCTACCACAAATCTATAAATAGCAGACCCGTCCTCATTGCAAGAGATCCGAAAATTCTGACACGAGATCTCTGCCGAAAATATCTCTGACTCTTCTAAAAAGACTTTAGGGTGATCTCCGAGATTTTGACTATTCTTTTCTTCTCCTTTTTTATTTTCTTTTAAAGTGGACGGGAGGAGTAAGTTAGGATTAAGACTTTTAGGATAAGGGCTACGGCCCTTACCTAAAGGAGATGCGCTTAGGATAAGAGCTACGGCTCCTCCTAAGTGGGATTTATGGTTACAATTTGTGATTACGCGCAACTGCACTCCAATCTCTTGCGTGCCTTAGAAATAGTTAAGCCACGTGCGACCTAAAGGCATAACTCCTAGCCACAAATTCAATGCTCATACGGGTTGCAATCACGAACCCGAAGAATGATTTCGGACTATAATACCCAAAATATTCACCTATGATAATTAGAGTTTCCCTCGCGGTTCGGATCATCACTCCCTCAAATGAGGGTTTGGACCTTAACCTCGAGATCGGAAATTCTTTCACAGTGGATTCGTTGACTTTTAGTCAAACGATCATAATGAGATCCAACGGTGGATTTATTGCATTTTGACTAGATCTTATGAATTTGGTCAAATCCAACGATGAAATTATTGACTTTTAGTCAAACGATTATAATGAGAGATCATAATGAGATCCAATGGTAGATTTATTGTATATTGACCAGATCTTGTGATTATGGTCAACTCCAACGGTAGAATCATTGACTTCTAGTCAAACGATCATAATGTGAGATCGTAATGAGATCAATGGTAAATTTATTACATATTGATCAGATCTTGTGATTTTGATCGGATCCAATGGTGGATTCATTGACTTTTAGTCAAATGATCATAATGTGAGATCGTAATGAGATCCAACGGTGGATTTATTGCATTTTGACTAGATCTTATGATTTTGATCAAATCCAATGGTGGATTCATTGACTTTTAGTCAAATGATCATAATGTGAGATCGTAACGAGATCCAACGGTAGATTTACTATGCATTAATCAAATCTTAAGATATTGATCAAATCCAATGATAAAATTATTATAAAATCATCTATGATCATCAAATTTTAAGAAATTTGACGATATCTAACCCATGATTAGACACTATCACTGAAAGTGATAATTCTTCTTATAATCAGTTGCCCGAAAAATGGGTTTGGTATTCGAATTCATCTTTGAGACCAGAGAATAAGAATTCGTTTTAAGACTTGTCCACGAGTTTCTTGCTCCAGTAATGACTCGTACTTTTCGATCAAATGGACCCGACTTTTGGAGGAGGGATTCTCCCATCCGTCGTCCCCTATTTCATATTTTTCAAATCTCCGATGAAGATAGTCTGCTATCCATCTATCTCATGACGGATTGAAGATGTCGATGAAGACTTAGAATTAGAATCTTAGCTTTGTTTATTTCAGAGATGTAATTACATTATTTTTTTTATTTAGTAGCTTTTAATCAGAGGTATTTAATTTTGATGTAATTAACGGGGAATCGACTGCGATACCCGGAAGTGTAAGGCCCGCTATTTTAATAAAACCCTCTCCTAGCGAGGGGAAATTTGTTATGATTGATTTGTGTTAGATTTATATCCTACGCAAATTTGTTGTTCACAAATTTCTGGCACGCCCGGTGGGACCCACTTCTCTCATCTTTAAGCTACAAAATGAAACGAATTCTCTGAAAATGAGTTGAATATGATGAATGATTAATCGTTGGTTATTCCATGCAGTAGATTTATTCAACTTATCAATCAACTCAATGAGTTATGGAAAGAGCATTGCATCCTCTTTCACTAACAATCAACATGTGGAGAGGGCATGCCCTCAAACTGAGGAGGCAGCACTCCGATACTCAACTGACCAGTAGATGGCTTCATACGATTAGTAGAAGAATGTTCTCATATGAAGGAACCAGTGTCTCCTAACTTGTTCACTTCGACTGAGAACCCACTATATGGATATTTCGATTCCCTCTTCTGAAAGGATGAATCTCCTGAAACTCTATCAGCAAAATCACCCCGATCAAACTCGGTGAACCCTATAGGAATACTAAGAATTATTAGTGCACTTGCTTTTCCTCATCTGGAGGCAATTGATGACTCATCGTCATTTAACTCACCTCGTTCAGAGGCAAACAAGATGATCGTTTCATCTTATATTGGGACTTCGCCTCATCCGGAGGCAATCAAGGACTCATCGTCATTCAACTTGTCTCATCTGGAGGTAAACAAGATGATCGTTTCATCTGATATTGGGACTTCACCTCATCTAGAGGCAATTGATGACTCATCATCATTCAACTCACCTTGTCTGGAGGCAAACAAGATGATCATTTCATCTTTGAAACTTGATGATAAGTCTTCTTCAAACAAAACCCGTTCTTCAAACTCCTTTCACCACGAAACTTGTTACATCTCAGGAGAAGCTACGATAGCACCTCCTACTGTCATGTCAGTCATGATGGTTTCTAGTGAAGACAATGTATCTCTTTTAGAGCAAATTCAAGAACTATGTCGCGCTATCAGTATTCGGGACATTGAAATAGTTGCACTTCTCGAGAGAGAAAAGCAAAGGAAAGAAATGAATGATATCTTATCAATGGATCAAGTTCAACATACGATAACCGAAAA
Source organism: Chloranthus sessilifolius (assembly GCA_021018995.1). Lineage (NCBI taxonomy): Eukaryota > Viridiplantae > Streptophyta > Magnoliopsida > Chloranthales > Chloranthaceae > Chloranthus > Chloranthus sessilifolius. The sequence continues at coordinate 114,585,277 of CM037594.1, read as the reverse complement.
TTTTAAAGACTTTGAAAGGACTTCTATGTCTTACAAAAAGCCTTACCCACCAGAAATCGACGATGTTCCATTTCCGACCGACTATCAATAACCAAAATTCACCCGTTTCAATGGAAGTGGTTCCGCTCAAGAGCATCTGGCACATTTCGTCGCAGCATGCGGCAACACCGCCAAGAATAGTCCATTGTTGCTAAGGCAATTGGTACAAACCTTGGAAGGACCAGCTTTCACCTGGTATACGAAGTTATTACCCAATTCGATAACGAGTTGGGATCAAATGCAAAAACAGTTCCTACAAAGATTTTTCAGTATTCAGAGATCTGTAGGATCGCAGAGTTATCACAAATGGAGCAGCAACCACGCGAAAGGGTTGCTGATTATATCACGAGATGGAGAGATGCTAGTCTTCTTTGTTCATCAAAGATTTCGGAATCGGAGGCAGTTCAAATGTGCCTCAGAGGTTTGAAGAAGGATATAAGTATACCTCTTCATGGAAAGGCTCTGAAAACACTTGAAGAATTATCTTCACGAGCTAAGGATATTGAAGGGTTTCTTATCTAATGCAATCATCAGCTAAAGTTTCCAACGGACCACGAGGCAAAGGATAATATGGCACTATGATCCTCAAAATCACTTATTGAGCGTAATACAAAAAGTGTGGAGGCATATCTAATTCAAATATCGTAGGTCTTCAAAATGAAAGTTACACATTGATCGTTTAAGAACGATCTTGTCTTCATTGTTTAACACCCTATGATCGTCACTCAAAAACGCCCAGGAGCCCAAACTCTAGTGGAAAAGACTATATGTGCATTCCATTCAAATGGTTCACATCTGTAGAAGAAAATGAGTTACCACTTATCGATGATTGCTTCGTTCAAAAGCATACATTTTCTCCCCTCGTATGAGAATAAACTACGTGAGAACATATGTAGGTATGTTATATGTAACCTCCTACTCGCATGAGGCTAAACTGCATAAGATATTTACATAGGTACATCATCACCATCATCATCGTCATGTAATCTCCTATTCGCATGAGTCTAAACTGTGTAAGGTAATGTACATACGTAGATTTTATTATATTTAACCTCCTACTCGCATGAGGCTAAACTGCATAAGATATGTGCATAGGTACATCATCACCATCATCATCGTCATGTAATCTCCTATTCGCATGAGTCTAAATTGCGTAAGGTAATGTACATACGTACATTTTATTATATTTAACCTCCTACTCGCGTGAGGATAAACTGTGTAAAGATTGTACTTAGGTGCATTGTTAATGTAAACAACGTAAGTACGTTTATATGCTACCTCCTACTCGCATGAGGCTAAACTGCATAAGATATATACATTGGTACATCATCACCATCATCACCATCATCACCATCATGTAATCTCCTACCCGCATGAGGATAAACTGCGTAAGGTTTGTACTTGGTACATTGGTAATGTAAACAATATAGGTATGTTTATGTATTATCTCCTACTCACATGAGGATAAACTGCGTAAGGTTTGTACTTAGGTACATTGTTAACGTAAACAACATAGGTATATTTATATGTTATCTCCTATTCGCATGAGGATATACTGCATAAGGTTTGTACTTAGGTACATTGTTAATATAAATAACATAGGTATGTTTATATGTTATCTCCTACTCGCATGAGGATAAACTGCATAAGGTTTGTACTTAGGTACATTGTTAATGTAAACAACATAGGTATGTTTATATATTATCTCCTACTCGCATGAGGATACACTGCATAAGATTTGCACTTAGGTACATTGTTAAAGTAGATCTTTCGAATTTAATTTTGACCATCCGATCAGCATTGAGATCGATGGTCAATATAAAATCAACCTTATAGTTGATTTTTAGAAAATATTTTTAGGAATGTTTCGATCTCTGTAAACACCCTGAAATCAGTCAGATCTGCTCGGGTTGCTAAAGTAGATCTTTCGGACTTAATTTTAACCATCCGATCTGCATTGAGATCGATGGTCAATATAAAATCAACATTATAATTTTTGTTGATTTTTAGAAAATATTTTTAAGGACGTTTTGATCTCTGTAAAAGGTCCCAAAATCAATCAGATCTGCCCGGGTAGCCAAAGTAGATCTTTTGGATTTAATTTCGACCACCCGATCTACATCGAGATCGATGGTCAACATAAAATCAACCTCATAATTTTTGTTGGTTTTTAGAAATTATTTTTAGGGACGTTTCGATCTCCATAAACACTCTGAAATCAGTCAAATCCGCTCGGGTAGCCAAAGTAGATCTTTCGGATTTAATTTTGACTATCCGATCAGCATTGAGATCGATGGTCAATATAAAATCAACCTTATAGTTTTTGTTGATTTTTAGAAAATATTTTTAGGGATGTTTCGATCTCTGTAAACACCCTGAAATCAGTCAGATCTGCCTGGGTAGCCAAAGTAGATCTTTTGGATTTAATTTTGACCACCCGATCTGCATTGAGGTCGATGGTCAATATAAAATCAACCTCATAATTTTTGTTGATTTAAAAAAATATATTTTTAGGGACATTTCAATCTCTGTAAACATTCCAAAATCAGTAAGATCTGCCCGGGTAGCTAAAGTAGATCTTTCAGATTTAATTTCGACCACCCGATCTACGTCGAGATCGATGGTCAATATAAAATTAACCTCATAATTTTTGTTGATTTTTTAGAAAATGTTTTTAGGGGCATTTTGATCTCTGTAAACACCCTGAAATCAGTCAAATCTGCCTAGGTAGCCAAAGTAGATCTTTCGGATTTAATTTTGACCACCCGATCTGCATTGGGATCAATGGTCAATATAAAATCAACTTTATAATTTTTATTGATTTTTAGAAAATATTTTTAAGGACATGTTGATCTCTGTAAACGTCCCAAAATCAGTGAGATCTGCCCGGGTAGCTAAATTAGATCTTTTGGATTTAATTTCGACCACCCGATCTGCATTGAGATCGATGGCCAATATAAAATCAACCTCATAATTTTTGTTGATTTTTAGAAAATATTTTTAAAGACGTTTTGATCTCTATAAACGTCCCAAAATCAGTCAGATCTGCCCGGGTAGCCAAAGTAGATCTTTCGAATTTAATTTCAACCACCCGATCTGCATTAAGATCGATGGTCAATATAAAATCAACCTTATAATTTTTGTTAATTTTTAGAAAATATATTTTAAGGACGTTTTGATCTCTGTAAACGTCCCAAAATCAGTCAGATCTGCTCGAGTAGCTAAAGTAGATCTTTCAGATTTAATTTCGACCACCCGATCTGCATTGAGATCGATGGTCAATATAAAATCAATCTTATAATTTTGGTTGATTTTTAGAAAATATTTCTAAGGACGTTTTGATCTCTGTAAACGTCCCAAAATCAGTCAGATCTGCCCGGGTAGCCAAAGTAGATCCTTCGGATTTAATTTCGACCACCCGATCTGCATTGGGATCGATGGTCAATATAAAATCAACCTTATAATTTTCGTTGATTTTTAGAAAATATTTTTAAGGACGTTTTGAACTATGTAAACGCCCCAAAATCAGTCAAATATGCCTGGATAGCCAAAATAGATCTTTCATATTTAATTTCGACCACCCGATCTGCATTAGGATCGATGGTCAATATAAAATCAACCTTATAATTTTCGTTGATTTTTAGAAAATATTTTTAAGGACGTTTTAATCTCTGTAAATGTTCCAAAATCAGTCAGATCTGCCCGGATAGCCAAAATAGATCTTTCAGATTTAATTTCGACCACCCGATTTGCATCAAGATCAATGATCAATAGAGAATCAATTTCATAATTGTTGTTATCGATTTATTAAGGCTCATAAATTTTAATCGGATCGTCTAAGAGATTTAGGAGATTCATCTTAGTAGTTGGAGAGCGTTCTCGTAAGAATCGCAAATCCAATCTAGGAGATTCATCTTGTTAATCGGAGAGCGTCCTCGTAAGAATCGCAAATCCTATAACCATAAATCGGTATACAGTATTCCCGTATGAATTACAATCCGATTAATCTCGAAATAAAAAAAGTTCATCTCCTGAAATCTCTTAGGTTGAAATAAGATTATCGGATAGATCCAAATTTCAATGATCAAATCTCCGTAGAGAATAGGATCACTAGTCAGATTTCTATGGATCGAGTCTCCATAGAGAATACGATCATTAATCAGTAATAAAATTCTCATAAAAAATAAATTTATATCGATTTTTTATCAAATTTTTTTTTTTTTTCGTTTTTAAAAATAAATAAATAAATAATAATAATAATAATAAATCGAGGAGGCACTTGTTGACTCGAAAATTTTGAAATTGAGAACTCTTTTTTTTCTTCCACGTAGCCTTAAAAGTCAGATAGAAGGAATTAGGGGAAAGAGACTATTTATAGTTTTTTTTTAACAAATCCTAATCTAAATAGGATTTAAAGTCCTAAGCTATGCTTAGCCACTAGAAAAATATACGTAGCCACCTAGGTGGCTAGGAAAATATATTTAGTCACCTAGCTGGCTAGAAAAAATACTTATCCACCTAGGTGGATAGAAAAATACATATCCACCCTAAGTGGATAGAAAAATACTCACCCACTCTAGGTGGATAGAAAAAATACTCATCCACCCTAGGTGGATAGAAAATATACGTAGTCACCTAGGTGGTTAGAAAAATACTTATCCACCTAGGTGGATAGAAAAATACTCATCCACGCTAGGTGGATAGAAATATACTCATCCACCCTAGGTGGATAGAAAAAATACTTATCCACCCTAGGTGGATAGAAATATACTTATCCACCTAGGTAGCTAGAAAATATACGTAGCCACCTAGGTGGCTAGGAAAATATATTTAGTCACCTAGCTGGCTAGAAAAAATACTTATCCACCTAGGTGAATAGAAAAATACATATCCACCCTAAGTGGATAGAAAAATACTCACCCACTCTAGGTGGATAGAAAAAATACTCATCCACCCTAGGTGGATAGAAAATATACGTAGTCACCTAGGTGGTTAGAAAAATACTTATCCACCTAGGTGGATAGAAAAATACTCATCCACGCTAGGTGGATAGAAATATACTCATCCACCCTAGGTGGATAGAAAAAATACTTATCCACCCTAGGTGGATAGAAATATACTTATCCACCTAGGTAGCTAGAAAATATACGTAGTCACCTAGGTGGCTAGAAGTGGATAGAAAAATACTTATCCACCTAGGTGGCTAAAAAATATACGTAGTCACCTAGGTTGCTAGAAAAATACTCATCCACCTAGGTGGATAGAAAAATACTCATCCACCTAGGTGGATAGAAATACACTCATCCACCCTAGGTGGATAGAAATACACTCATCCACCTTAGGTGGATAGAAAATATACTTATCCACCCTAGGTGGATAAAAATATACTCATCCACCTTAGGTGGATAGAAAAATACTTATCCACCTAGGTGGATAGAAAAATACTTATCCACCCTAGGTGGATAGAAATATATTCATCCACCCTAGGCGATAGAAAAATACTCATCCACCCTAGGTGCATAGAAATATACTCATTCATCCTAGGTGGATAGAAAAAATACTTATCTACCCTAGGTGAATAGAAATATACTTATCCACCTACGTGGCTAGAAAATATACGTAGTCACCTACGTGGCTGGAAAAATACTTATCCACCCTAGGTGGATAGAAATATATTCATCCACCCTAGGTGGATAGAAAAAATACTTATCCACCCTAGGTGGATAGAAATATACTTATCCACCTAGGTGGCTAGAAAAATACTTATCCACCTTAGGTGGATAGAAAAAATACTTATCCACCCTAGGTGATAGAAATATACTTATCCACCTTAGGTGGATAGAAAAATACTTATCCACCTAGGTGGTTAGAAAATATACGTAGTCACCTAGGTGACTAGGAAAATACTTATCCACCTAGGTGGATAGAAAAATACTCATCCACCCTAGGTGGATAGAAATATACTTATCCACCCTAGGTGGATAGAAATATATTTATCCACCCTAAGTGGATAGAAAATATACTTATCCACCTAGGCGGTTATGAGAAAAGAATGACGTACGTAAGAAGAATCTTCTCAATCCGCGTGAAGACGAAAACTTACGCAGCTCTCTCAACCGTTCATTTTATGAAAACCTTACGGAACCGTAAGATCGTAACTTCTATAACCGCTACCACAAATCTATAAATAGCATACTCGTCCTCATTGCAAGAGATCCGAAAATTCTGACACGAGATCTCTGCCGAAAATATCTCCGACTCTTCTAAAAAGACTTTAGGATGATCTCCGAGATTCTGACTATTCTTTTCTTCTCCTTTTTTATTTTCTTTTAAAGTGGACGGGAGGAGTAAGTTAGGATTAAGACTTTTAGGATAAGGGCTACGGCCCTTACCTAAAGGAGATGCGCTTAGGATAAGAGCTACGACTCCTCCGAAGTGGGATTTATGGTTACAATTTGGGATTACGCGTTACGACTCGTACCTAATCTCTTGCGTACTTAGAAATAGTTAAGCCACGTGGGTACGACCCTGGGCATAACTCCTAGTACACTCGAATTGCAACCACAAATTCAATGCTCATACGGGTTGCAATCACGAACCCGAAGAATGATTTCGGACTATAATACCCAAAATATTCACCTATGATAATTAGAGTTTCCCTCGCGGTTCGGATCATCACTCCCTCAAATAAGGGTTTGGACCTTAACCTTGAGATCGAAAATTCTTTCACAGTGGACTCGTTGACTTTTAGTCAAACGATCATAATAAGATCCAACGATGGATTTATTGCATTTTGACTAGATCTTATGAATTTGGTCAAATCCAACGATGAAATTATTGACTTTTAGTCAAACGATCATAATGAGAGATCATAATGAGATCCAATGGTAGATTTATTGTATATTGACCAGATCTTGTGATTATGGTCAAATCCAACGGTAGAATCATTGACTTTTAGTCAAACGATCATAATGTGAGATCGTAATGAGATCAATGATAGATTTATTACATATTGATCAGATCTTATGATTTTGATCGAATCCAATGGTAGATTCATTGACTTTTAGTCAAACGATCATAACGTGAGATCGTAATGAGATCCAATGGTGGATTTATTACATTTTGACTAGATCTTATGATTTTGATCAAATCCAATGGTGGATTCATTGACTTTTAGTCAAATAATCATAATGTGAGATCGTAACGAGATCCAATGGTAGATTTACTATGCATTGACCAAATCTTAAGATATTGATCAAATCCAACGATAAAATTATTATAAAATCATCTATGATCATCAAATTTTAAGGAATTTGACGATATCTAATCCATGATTAGACACTCTATCACTGAAAGTGATAATTCTTCTGATAATCAGTTGCCCGAAAAATGGATTTGGTATTCGAAGTCATCTTTGAGACCAGAGAATAAGAATTCGTTTTAAGACTTGTCCACGAGTTTCTTGCTCCAGTAATGACTCGTGCTTTTCGATCAAATGAACCCGGCTTTTGAAGGAGGGGTTCTCCCATCCGTCGTCCCCTATTTCATATTTCTCAAATCTCCGATGAAGATAGTCTGCTATCCATCTATCTCATGACGGATTGAAGATGTCGATGAAGACTTAGAATTAGAATCTTAGTTTTGTTTATTTCAGAGATGTAATTACATTATTTTTTTTATCTAGTAGCTTTTAATCAGAGGTATTCAATCTTGATGTAATTAACGGGGAATCGATTGCGATACCCGGAAGTGTAAGGTCCGCTATTTTAATAAAACCCTCTCCTAGCGAGGGGAAATTTGTTATGATTGATTTGTGTTAGATTTATATCCTACGCAAATTTATTGTTCACAGTGGGGTAGGTAGAGGAGGGTTGTCGTGCTCTCCACTTGGCAAGACCGGATATTGACATTGTTGAAACGGCAAATGCTGCAAACTCTTTAATATGCCCCAGTCGCAATGTAGATGCGTGCAATTTGGTGAGGGTTTGCTATTTAGGTGGGGGAGCATGGTTACTTGGATGTGCTGCAGGATGATGGGCTTCAATAGGGAGACATATGGACATTGCTGCTTGGTTTGGTCCTTTATTTAGGGTTAAAAACTAGAGGGCTGACCCGTTATCGACCCGACTCAAGCTGATATGTGCTCGACATATCAACAGGCCATGTTTCCCATTTATAGCTCTTTTCTACCCAAATCCATTCCACTCTCAGTACAAACCACCCTTCATCTTGTCATAAACTAGAACCTACCGCAAATCCCCCATTTGACCCATCTAACTCGACCCACCACGAACCCCAACATTGTCTTTGGGCCAAATTTTGAGCCTGACAGTGAAAACCTTGGCAATTTGTAAATAAGTCTCTTTCTCTCTCCCTCTCTCAGGCAATAATAGTAACAAGTGCATGTTTGACCCTCTAATGTTTCAGAAGAAGCTTCAGATGAGAGTACACTGATATATTGGACAGTGAAAGAACATGTATCTTTAATCAACAGATAAGGAAGATGAATCGAACATCGGTTATGGAATTGAGTTCGGGAGAAACCAGAGTGATCATCGAGACCAATTTAGAAATGAAGGACAAGGGCGACACAAATAATAATGCAAAATTATAACCAATTAATAAATGATGCAAGTACTAGAATCGTGAGTGATATGGAGGACCAAGAAGGGACATACTGATAAATACATCTTAGGGATGGGTTGTAGGAACAAGTAGGGAGTGGGTCACTGAAGGATTCATCTAATGAATTATGGGAGAATGGGGGATAGGAATTGAAAATAAGATCGATAGGGAAGGGGAGGAACCAAAGATGTGGCACTAGGAGGAATTGAGTATGAAGGGTAAATTTGAGGCAATTAGAACCAACAAAATTTTTTATAATGGAAGTTCGAGAAAGCAGTGAACCTACGAATCTGAAAGGGATAGAGAAGGGCTGGACACAAAAGCAACACAAGTTGATAAGGGTAGAATCAATGGAGATAAATTTAGCATGTGAACATATGCTAATTGGCACAAAAGCTAGATTGACATTCTCAGATAGAGGTTAAATTGGAATAATTATCTATGGAGTGGGAAAACACAATGTCACTAGCACGATGAATTTATTTAATGAGTTTAATAATAACAATTTTGTGTTAATTCATGATAGTCCCGAGCATGTGAAACTTTTTTCGATCTTGAAAAGAGGTCATGATGGAAGTCTAGATTTTCCTCTAGACAAGGGTAATCATTCGATAGTTGCGATGGAAGATCTTACACCTATTCTAGGTCCTGCAACTATGTCCTATGACCCATCCCTTATTACCCAGGAAATTGAACCAAGCCCATTTAATCAATTCATAACCCGTACGCTACCTGTGCAATATGAGAAAATGTTGAATGAGGAGGTTCTAGAGTTTCCAAACTTCACTACCAATGAGGATAAACGTCATGCGTATCTCACAACATGGAAAGGCAAACCGGGAGCTGAGCACCCAAAGTGTACCATACATGGATTCTACAACTCATCGGAGATGAGTTCTCCCACCCGGAGAGAATTAATGGGGGCATCAAGATCAAGAGCGTCGAATTTGGGCCGTAAAAGATTTTCCGGCGTCGGAAGAAACAGAAGGGGAGCCAAAATTGAAGAACTAGAAGAAACTGAAGATTTGGGGCGTGCTTGGTCGATCGATCGATCCCAGATCCTTGATTGAGGAAAGAGGCTTATGAGCTTTTGACGAATTTCTTTTTCAGTCAATCAATCGATTCCAAATTTTCGATCGATCGATTATGGGCAGAGATTACGAGCGTTTTATCGGCTAAGTCAGATCCGCCAAAAGATAAAATTTAGTTTTTTTTGGGCAAACTTGTCCTTTTTAGTGTTTTACTTGTTTTAGGGTTTTCTACTTTTGAGGCCTACTATATAAGGTCCTTATAAGCATTGCAAGAGTTGATTATTAATGAATGAAAATTGAGAGCTTGCTTTTGTGCAAACCCTAGAAGACTTGTAAAGAGTTTTCAACTGAAAGAGTGAATCTTTCAAAATCGGAGGAGTGAATCTTCATTTCTCGTGTGACTTGGTGCAAAGCCGACGTACAACCTTGGTGAGAAGTCTCGGAACCCTTAGTGTGAAGCCTTGGAACCCTATCCTGCTACTCTGTCTTTTCTTTAATTATTGTCGGGTAATATTTTTCCTTATTTCCTTGATAAAATAAAAAAATCAAACCCTTATTAATTGTTATCTTTTGATCTTCCCCATTTTGATTGAATTAATCCTTTAAGCCTTCGTTTTTCAAACCCTAGAGGAGTCAAGAGACGATACCGTAATTGTCGCTTGGTGCCCCAAACTAGATCGAAATTCGAGTTCCTTCATCGGAGCTGTCTTTCTAGATCGGGAAATCTTCATGCATGCAAACGCAAAAATGAAATTATTCTAGTTGTTTTAATTGAATTCATTAAATTATTTTATGTGTTTGGGTGATTTCGAATATTTTTGCTATTCAATTTAATCTGAAGTTAATCTCAACCCGCATTAATTAGGGTTTTTGTGCTTGTCCAGCCTCAAAGTGTCAGCACATGTCCCAATGCCACAAAGTGTCGGCACGGAAAAAATCCTAAAAGTAGAAGTGCCTAGGTAACACTCCTTAACTTGGTATTTTTGTTTCTAGTTTTTTTTTTGTTTTGTTCTCCCTCTTATGTTGTTGTTTACTTAGGTAATGCCTATCAAGGATCAAAATAGCGATTTCATTTTCGGTTTCGGATATGACCGAAACCGAAAATTTGAATCAAAATTTTGGTCGATAATTTCCTCTCCATATATATTTGGTCGGAAATTTCGGTTCAAATTATCGCCTTCAGAGGGGACCTCAAGTTATCGGCCGAAATTTTGAACCATGATGCATATTCACTATGCCGTTTTTTATTAGCTATAAGTTTGCTATTCTTAATGAAATTATAGCCTTAATTTGATTACAAAAAAGATGAGAAAATGTGGAGTTTGCATTATTAACAGTGCTGAAGAAGGGGACTACACCCATAATAGAGTACATGCCCCTTAAAGATTCATTGTAAATTCGATATGATTCCATTAGACTTGAAGCCCTTAAAAAGGCGTTACTAGATTCCTGCACAATGATAATTCAGCCTCCCAGTGTGCACATTCATATCTAGTCAAAATCTTAAAATTTACAACTTCTGATGAGGATGCAAATGCCACCATCGATTAATGTGATGACAGATGGTTCAAATCCTGGTTTCCAACAATCAAGTTTGTCATTTCAGTTTTGGATATTAAAATGATGGAGGGTCTTCAAACAAAAAACAATGTCTATAGATGATAACCAAGCAAAATGAACCAGAGAGAACTGCAAGTTGTATACTGCCAACAATGACATGACCAAAGGCAAAAATTTCTAAAATTCACTCTCATATCAAGTAAGTCAACTAGTCAATATGCACGTTCTCAGATTAAAAACAAGTCAATTACTATATCAAAGTGAATGATGTAAAACCCCAATAGAGACTCTCAACCAAACCAATTCTCCATGAGAGCATTCCAATTGTACCAATTCGCCCCATGTGCAGTGCCTGATCGCAGTCTGCCATATCAACAGGTGATAATGTATTCATAAGTAACATTATTTAAATGGATTCTGACTTACAAGCCAACCAACATAAAGCATGGTTTCCTAGGAAACCATGCTCTCCACATCTCAACCGAACACATATTTGGTTTCCTTGTCAACGAGGAATTGCTAGGAATCCTTTAGATTCCTACAACTCAGATTCCTGGTATTTCGAGAAATTGCTAGGAGACTACCAAACAAGGCCTAAAAGAGCAGAGAAATCAATGAAATATGCCCATATTGCAACTGTAAATCGGTGGAATTCAGCTTTTGACAAGATTTTGCAACCAAAAGGCTAGAAAATCGTATGATATTGGCAAGGAGATTAATCACAAACAAAAACTCAGGACAAATATCAATCTATCTCATAATTGGTACCAACCCAAAACACTAAAATAACAGAGAAACCAATGAAATATACCTATACTGCACCTGTAAATTCGTGAAAATCATCTTGTGACAGGAATTTGTGGCTAACTTGAAAATCGTATGATGTCGATGAGGAGAGTAATCAGAAACACAAACCCACATCAAATATCAATCTATCTCATAATGGGTACCAGCCAAAACCCTTAAAAGAATAGGGAAACCAATGAAATATACCTAAAAGAACAAAGAAAGCCATGGTCATGGGTCCTGCTTCTCGAAACTCCCCCCTTCTCTTTGCTCTCTCCCTTCTCTTTTCTCTCTCCCTTCTCAATTTACATGTTTTTTCTAATTAAAATTGCCACCTTCCTTTATATCTCTACAAGCTCCCTCAATCTACATATTCAAGCCTCACGATCTCTTATTTTATTTTTATTGAAGACCTCTCCAATGAGAGTTTTGGTCATGTCGCATGGTCCTACTTCGTAAGCTTCTTGGAGAGAACATGAAAAACCTGATCTAGTAGCCACGGCTCCGACAAACTCAAAAAAAGAGAGCGGGATTCGACTGTGATGAGCTTCACAAACATGCAGTTTCTACTAGCAAACACAATTAGATTTTTTTTTTTTGATCGGTAAGGATGCATTCTATTAAAAACAAAGAAAGGAAAACAGCAAGAAGCTGCTCAAGTACAAAAGAGGTCCAACTGACCAAAAACAGACCAAAAGAACAAACTACAAAGGCTAGGGAGTGCCAGCCGACCGGGCGACCCTGGCCAGAGGCCTAACCAGGGTACATAAATCACGGGTACATAAAATCCGGCCCAATCCTTATCCAACACCAACCACGAGTACATAAAATCATGGGTAGACTTTAAGACCATCCCAGTTGGAAGACATTTCCGACCAAAAATGTGGGCGTTCCTCCCGAGCTAAATGCTCTAGGCCACCGCGTGGAATCCGGCCCTCCAGAAAGTTCCATCTGACCCACAGCGTCAGCCCCAAACCAAGTAAGAAACTGCTGGGAAATGGTTAGGGGGCATATCCAGTGCATGTTGAAAGAGTTGAGGATAACCCCCTAGATTTTCTGTGCCGCCCTACAGTGGAGGAATAGATGGGAGACAGACTCCTCCGATAGAAAGCACATGGCACACCTGTTGTGGATGTCTTTCCCCCGGCGGATCAGCTGGTCCATCGTTAGAATCTTCTCTTTGAGAAGGGTTCATGCAAAAAAATTGACTTTGGGGGGAGCAAGGGCCGTCCACACTCCTGCCCACTCGCACCGAATAAGGGGACGGTACCGATAGTAGGAGCACCCCGTTCTTGCTCAAGCCTCATATTCTTACGTCACTTCTGGTGTGATTCCTTGAGGCCCCATACATAGCCGCCAGCAGCAGAATGAAGGGAGGTTCCTCCTCTCTAAGCGACCTCCTGGGGATCAAATTCCAACATATCTCCCCATCCGAGTCAGAGAAAAAGTTAGCCACGACTCCAAAGGGATCCGTAGCGATGTTGAAGATCATCGGTAACACATCTTTAAGAGGCCTGGACTTGACCCATGGGTCAACCCAGAACCGGATACGGGTGCCGTCTCCCCAACTAAAAGACACCCAACGTGAGAAGTGAGACCAAGTCCCACAGATACCCTTCCACCAAGGCGAGAAATATCGATTAATGACGATGTTGACTCCCCAGTTGCCATTAAGATGACCATACTTATCAGCCAAAACCGAGAACCATATGCTCCCCTCTCTTTCTCCAGCCCCGCCTGCCAAAACTACCAAAACTGCTTTCAGAACAAGGAAATATTAACCCATCTCAAAGAGCGGATTCCTAGGCCCCCACAACTGACTGGAGATGGCAAGTGTCTCAGTTGACCAAATGGTACCTCTTGTCCCAGCCCGATCCTTCCCAAAGAAAATCCCTTTAGATTTGTTCCAATCTGTGAATTACACCCGCCGAACAATTGAACATAGACATGTAGAATATCGGTAAGCTAGCCAGGACCGATTTGAGAAAAAGGAGACGCTCCCCACTACTAAGGAATTTTCCCGACCAGGAGGATAGCCAACGGTCAAACCTCTGAACCACCTAGTCCCAGGCCTTTGCCGACGGCCACCCCAACCCAAGAGGGAGACCCAAGTAGGTGATAGGAGGGGCCTCGATGTCACTACCCACAACAACAACAATATCCGACAGCCGCAAAGGATCAACTCGAATCCCCGACACCGTTGACTTGTGCAGGTTAATCCCTTGTCCAGAAATTGATTCAAAGATTGTGAGGATCTCCGCGAACACTCGAAACTCGGCCACATTGGCCCTGCCAAACAGAATAGTGTCGTTAGCATACTAGAGATGGATGACGCGACACCCACTAGGGCCCACCCGGATTCCTGAAATGAAGTCTAGCTGCTGGGCCCGATTGATGAGGCTGTCTAGAGCTTCCTCGACCATGTTAAACAGGAAGGGAGAGAGGGGGTCTCCTTGTCTTACGCCTCGAGTACTTTGGAAGTAGCCTGTCAGAGACCCATTAACGCTAATAGAGAACCATGTCGTAGAATAGCAAGCTCGCATCCATTTTCTCCATCAGACCCCAAATCCAAATATGCTCAGCATGTAGTCAAGGCAGCCCCAATGTACTCGATCGTACGCCTTTTCCATATCTATTTTCCAAAGGATGGCGGGGTTGTGGTCGCAGTGAGTGGAGTGCACAACCTCGAGGGCCACAGCGACCAGGTCCACCATTTGCCTACCATGAACGAAAGCCCCCTAGTTGGGCGAAATCAGTGGCTTCAATCGATTGGCAAAAACCTTCAATATAATTTTGTACAAGCAATTTATGAGGCTGATCGGGCAAAAATCCCGAAGGTCGTCAGCTCCCTCTTTTTTGGGGATGAGGTAAACAAAGGTGGAGTTCAGTGCCCGACCAATGAAGCTATTGTCGTGAAATTCGTGGAGCACAACCATAAGATCATCCTTGATCAAGGGCCAAAAGCTTCGGTAGAACTCCATGGTGAAGCCATCAGGACCCAGAGACTTGTTTCTCATGCTACTTTTAATGGCCCCCACACCTCATCCTCCTAGAACGGCTGCTCCACGACGATTTGTTCCCTGTCGGAAATGGAGCGGAAAGGAATTCCGTCCAGCTCAAGCCTGATCCGACCCTCATCAGAGAACAACTTTCTATAGAAATCGACCGCCTGAGATTTTACCTGGTCCGAGTTTGAGTACACACACCCGTCCACCGCAATTTGCCCCAGAAAATTAATTTTGCCCTGAGCATTGGCTATGGTGTGGAAAAATTTGGTATTGTTGTCCCCATCTTTGAGCTAGTGGGCCTTTGCTTTTTGCTTCTAGTAGATCTCTTCAACTAGGCACTTATCATTGAATTCCGACTTCTTGCTTAATCTCTCATCTCTTTCCTGATCTGACAGATCTCTGGACTCCTCTAGATCATCTAGCTCCTTGAGTATGGGAAGGATTTCCTCTTTAGCTACATGGACCAGCCCAAAAGTGACCATGTTCCAATCTTTAATGTGACCTTTAAGGGTCCCCAACTTGGTGATGAATCTGAAGGCAACAGTTCCCGGAGGAACGGACTCACTCCACCACGAGTGGACAAGGGCCCGAAATCTGTCATAAAGGAGCCACATGTTCTCGAACCGAAAAGGGGAAGGTGAACAATGATCAGACACCGCCCTGACAAGGCCTTGCTAGAGAGCAGAGGGGTAAAGCTCCAACCAGTCGTAGGTACAAACAAAGCAGTCAATACGACTTAGAGTGGGCACCTCTTGAAGGCTAGACCACGTGAATCAGGCACTAGATGATGGGAGATCGACCAATTCCCTGTCCCGGATGAAATCGTTAAGATTCCGCTTCATTGCCGCGTCTAGGGTACCCCCCATTCTTTCGTGAGCCCATCTAATAGCATTGAAGTCACCTCCAAAACAATGCGGATGATCCCACCGAGCTGATATTACAGCCAACTCGAACCAGAACTCTGCCCGATTGCCATCATCCGACGACCCATATATACATCAAAGAAGGTCCAAACCTTCCCATCTTCCCTATTCTGCAACACTATAGAGGCGGAGAAGAGGCCCACCTCTTCGTCGATCTCCTCAAACAAATGCAAGTTTCAGGTGACGAGAATACCCCTAGCTGCTCCAATCGAGTCAACCCCAGTCCACCCCCAGCGCCTCCCGCCAAGGACCGATGCCACCTTGGCACTATCACAACAACCCCACTTTGCTTCTTGCAACGAGACCACCGTCGGCTTGGAAGCGGAAATCACCTTCTAAACCCCAACGCGCTTTTTCATATCGCAAATCCCGCGCACATTCCAAGATAGGATATTCATAAGGAAGCCACAAAAGCCCGCCTCGATCAACCTATGTGCGGTTAAACGCATCAGGATCCCCTTCCGTCCAGCATCCCCCATTGAAGCCCAGCAAGATCTCTAGACTTAGCTTGAATCTTCATCTTCCCCTTAACTGCGGCCCGATCGCTAAGGATGGAGTTGAAGACCTCCAGCAGATTATCGTCCAAACCAGCAAAAGTCATTCCGAGCTCGCGACCCATTTGAATTAGTCTGTCTTCCTCATCCGGTTCAATAGATATGGCTGTGTTAGCCGCATGCTTGAGCGGTCAGGAGCCAGCCCCCCTCGTGGATTTGAAACAGCATTGAACCCAATTGCCACATTCGTCTTGACGGAAAGAGCGGATCGGTTGAATCTTAGTAGAAGACGAATCATAAGAGGAAGAATCTGATTCAACGGAGTAGGAACTCGCGAATTCCGCCCCTCCAAGAGTTAAATCGTGAGGAGGAGGGGGCTCAGGCGTCAAGGAGGAGGCATCTAGGGAGGGAACCTGATGATTCAACGTAGAGATCATACCCATCGCAACAGTGGCGGAGGAAATTTCATATGATAGCTCGTAATCCCCGTCTCTGTGACCCCTTGAGCAGGGGCTACCCAACGGGTCGTGCAGATCCGGGATCGTAAGGTCCAAGCAGGTCCCTTGAAACCCGCGACTCAACAAAAGGAGCGCCTGTTCCAGATAGGGTTTGCCCCAACAAAAAACACCAAATTGACGGGCCCATTACCCGACTGACCAATTAAAGAAATCATCTAGCAGCAAATCGTAGAGCCATCGCCAAGAGATGACACGTGTCCTCGGGCTTCAGTTCTCACGGCATGTGCCCCCCTCCCTCTTAATAAAACCACCGCAGTGGAGATAGTCCCCCAAACCTGCCCAAGAAACGACAAGTGGTTTCGAGGAAAAGAGGCTTGCAATAGACGTCAACAGCTTGCAGATGCCATCTGTCGCCAAACTACTCGCGCGTACATGAAGATTTTGTAGCCTCCCAGTCGACGCCAGCGTCAAAAGTGGAAAGTCTAGAAGGCTCTCGAAATCCCAGTCCAAGGAGCAAACGACGCGTGGCAGAGGACCCCCCTAGGTCCACTCAAGGAGCATAGGGTCTTCCCAATATGGAAATAAAAGGCTATGGGGTGTCGCCTTTCCCTCCACCTCATCCTTTCCTGTTACGGGTTACTCATCGACAACAACTCACTTCATGAGACCGAGGCTAATCATAAAGTCCCACATCGCGTAAGGAATCGTTTTATCCTTGAGACATAAGTAACACCGCCCCCTCACATGTAAGACATATTTTGGGTGGGGACAACACCTATCAAAAATAAAACCTTGAAGGGAAAGGGCTACTGGTGGGACCAAGTGGAGCCACCCAAAGAGGACAATATCTTGACATGTGGCGTCGGAGCGTTACATAATGGTATTAGAGCCGAGGATGACTCTCTTACAAGATGGGGAGATTGTAAAGTCCTACATCATGTAAGGTCTTGTCCTATCCTTAGGACATAAGTAACGCCTCACCCGCACATGTAAGAAGCGTTTTGGGTGGGGACGACCTATACCAAAAACAAAACCTTGAAGGAAAATGGCTACTGTGGGACCAAGTGGATCCACCCAAAGAGGACAATATCTTGACATGTGGCATCATGTGTTACAATAATATTCCATCTAACCAATCACACATTCTTTATTCAAAGGAATGTGCGATTGCTAGACGGTAATAGAGAATAGTTAGGATTGATAAGAGAGAGATACACATCCTATGATGTGCATCTTATATTTAGGCAAGAATAAAATTAATTAGGATTTTAAATACTTTAGAAGGTATTTCAAAATTTTTAAAATCTCTTAAGATCTTAATTGTATGTATTCACCTCTATTTAAAGAGCCTTCTCTCCATAATAAAAAATAAAAAATCATTCAACTTGTAGTATTCTAAGTTTATTGATACTGCACTTGAAAATCCGTGAAAGTCAGCTTTTGACATGATTTTGTGGCTAAAAGGTTTGAAAATCATATGTTGTCGGGGAGAAAAGTAATCACAAACAAAACCCCCCCATCAAATATCAACTATCTCATAATGGGCACCAACCAAAAACCTTTAAAAGCCTGAAAGAAGAGAGAGAACACAATGAAGTATACCTATACTGTACCCCCAGCTTGATCCCAAGCGACATGTCGATGCTCCCGACGGCCTCAGCGATCGCAAAATACTTTGCGGGATCCTCGCTAACGAATCTGAACGGTCTGATCCCGGCCTCTCTCACCAGTCCCACCATCTGCCGCATACACAGTTCTCTGTGTTCGTCTTTTGAGATCTCCACCGGCGTTTGCAGATCCGGCCGGGAATTGAAAAATTCAAAGATTCTCTCTTGGATCTCTCTGTGCTTCCCCCTCATGTAATCAGAGAGGTTGGAAGCTTCGACTTTAAGATTCGCACCCCTGGCACATGTTAGCAGAACCAGCTGGTTCTTCTCGTTGTTACCGTTGTTGTCTTGGGGATTCAGATGTAAGGAGAACCGTTGGATTCGGCTGATCGCTTGGTTTTGGCCGTCCTCGGCCGTTGGATTTGGATTGGGATTTGCCATTGTCGGGAGTCAGCGATGAAGCGCTTCTGTGGGTTAGGGAGGTGGATTTGAATGAATGGGCAAAGGTGGATGACGACATGACGTGGCGTTTGCGTTTTTTGTACACGTGTCGACAGGGGATTGCGTTAATTGGTCCGATCTGGTAGTTAGTTTGGCTCGCTTTTCAACGTCAGGAGAGATGTGGACGGATAGGCGCATCCATTTTTTTGGATTTGGATTTGGACCGCCGGTTCTTGTCTGAATGCAATTTCAACCGTCAAATTTTTCAGTTTGGACTTTGGAGTATTTATCCATTGTTGAACTATGTCATGTGAAGATGGTGATCATAGCATCTAGTACCATATAAGTGTAAACTTTTTGGATTGATCTTATTTTCTGGTTGAATGATTGATGTGTGCGATAGACAAGTCACCAAAATTTATTGATTGAACAATCTTAATCATCTGATCAATGTACGTTTCTCACATTAAATATGGAATTTTGGATTATTTGATTTGGGAAATGACACTTTTGACGGCTATAGATGAATGGTGTTATTTAAGCCACGTGGCATGCGTCTTAGATTAATTTTAGCGTTTCCTACTACATTCATGATCATAGCATTTGTAGTTGGTGCCATCTACGTTGCTTTGGCACCAACTACAAAGCAACGTAGATGGTCGATGGCTTCGGTAGCTCATTATAAATCGGCTTTCACTCTCTACGGAGCTCTTTTATTAAGTTTTCCCTTTTCAGTGACTATGGCAGCCCACTCTATGATGATTTTGACTTTGGTGCTGCATCTCTAAAACGCTTAAGTAGCCCTTTTCCAAGTCGCCTCCTTTGTGAATAGAATTTGAGATGTGGTATTAGCTTTGATTTAAAGTTCATTGGTGCCAAATATTATCTTTGATTTAAAGTTCATTGGTATTAGCTTTGATTCAACGCAGTCAAAGCCTATCATCATATTTAATAATTGACTCTATCAAATCAGATGATTGATATTGTGTTACGTACTAATCTTCAGCATAAAACATCTTTACATCATTCCCTTCAAATCAAACGGCTTAGATAATGCTTATGTGGCAAATGTCCCCAAAATTATAAGTCTTTCTTTTAACTAATGCGCCACAGCTCTATTTGTGTCCACGTGTTCTCTGAAAACGCTTACGTCTTAGCTCGTTGCTTGCGTCATATTAAATGATGGAGATCATTTTTTACCCCAATCTTTCACAAAATAGATCTCGAGATGATGAAGCACTTATCAGGCAGTCAGATTTTTATTTCATGTGTAACAAATCTTCAAAAAATAATCCCAAAATCTCGTTTGAGTGTGATGTGTGCCATTTGATTGATCTATTTTTTGGGGATCTGTGACACATGGTTAAACAAACAAACCGTCTAATATGGCCATTTTGTGGAATCTAAGAGCATCTCCGGCAAAAGAGCTAAAAACGTCCCAACCTCTATTATAGCTATCCAAACACTCAAAATTGAGTTGCAACATGATAAGTATTCAAATAGCAAAAATAGCTATGTGATATAATAATAGTTAAATTTAGCTAAATTTAGCTATTACTATAGCCAAGAAGAAATAAATAATAAAATACTATTATTTTTTTATAAAACTCTTTCTCTCTCCCATATTGAAACAATAAAATATATATATACATTTTTAAAAAGGAAGTAGGAATTCATAAATCTAAATCAGCGTGATGTGTGCCAGTTAATAAAATACTAGTTTTTTTTATAGAACTCTCTCATATTCAGTTTTGGACTGCCGGTTCTTGTCTGAATGCAAGTTGAACCGTCAACTTTTTCAGTTCGGACGTTGGAGTATTTATCTATTGTTGAACTATGTCATGTGAAGATGATGATCATAGCATCTAGTACCATACAAGTGTAAAACTTTTTGGATTGATCTAATTTTCGAGATGAATGATTGATGTGTGGGATAGATGAGTCACCAAAATTTATTGATTGAACAATCTTAATCATCTCATCAATGCACTTTTCTCACATTAAATATCGAATTTTGGATTATTTGATTTGGGAAATGACTCTTTTGACGGCTATAGATGAATGGTGTTATTTAGGCCACGTGGCATGCATCTTAGATCAATTTTAGTGTTTCCTACTATATTGATGTTAAACACGGCTAATATTCCAAAAATGCCTACATTAAAGTAGGGATGCAGGTTCGGTGTACCGAACCAAATCAAAATCAAAATTTTCGGTTTTTGGTTCGGTACACTACAAATCAAAACCGAATCGAACTATGAGTAAGTTCGGTTCGGTGTACCGATTTGCAAGAATATCAAAATCAAAACCGAACCAAAACCTATTTTTTTGATATTCGGTTCGGTTCGGTTTCGATCGATTCGTTCGGTTTGGGTTTGATAGAGAGAGATTTGCAAGAAATTTTTTCTCCCTCAACCTCCTCTCGCTAGATTTCTCCGCACCACCCATCAGCCTCCTCTCGTCGGAGTTCTTCGCGCCGCCCATCACTAGATCTAAGCTCGGGCAAGGGTATTTGGGTTGGATGAGGGCTTGACTTTTGATAAGGAGTGAAATCGGAGACGCTGAACGCCATTAAAGCAAGCTAGAGACTGACGTTGGACGCCATTAAAGCAAACTGGAGACCCGAGGACGGAGGAGACGAAGCAGAGTCTTTCTCTGTAAAGCTTCTAGGTTTTCTCTCTCTCTCTCTCTTAGTTAGAGTAGAGTTAGAGTCTTAACTAGAGTCAAAATATATTATAATAAGGCTATACCTTCAAGAAAAAAGTTGGTTCTCTCTCTCTCTCTCACTTAGAGTAGAGTTAGAGTTTTAAGTAGAGTTAAAATATATTATAATAAGGTTATATTTTCAGGAAAAAAATTGACAAAATTTTCTCTTTGTCTTTTACTACGGACTCCAAAGCAGATTTCAAACCACTTTATTTCAAAAACAACTCTAAAGCAAATTACAACCTCCAATCGGTTCGGTTCAATGTAAGTTCGGTTTGGGGAGCTGGTTCAGATCGATTTGGGCCGATTCGGGTCCGGTTCGAGCCGATTTTGACTTATTAATGGATTGGTTTACTCAACCTACTTAATCGATTCTCGGTTTTCAACCACCCAAACCGAAAACCGAACCGATTTTACTTTGGTTCGGTTCGGTTCGATGTAAGTTGGTTTTCGGGGCCGTTCGAGCCGATTCGGGAGGGCCGGTTTACGGTTCGATTTTGGTTTTCGGTTTAGGGTTTGCATCCCTACATTGAAGTTGATTCTTTATTGCTTTGGGGCCAGAACACACTACTACAAAGCATCGTAGATAGTTGATGTCTACGTTAGCCCATTCTGAGGCGGCTCTCACTCTGTACTTTTTGTGGGCCCCTATGTAGCCCTTTTATCAAGTTGCCCCTTTTCAGTGACTATGGCAGCCCACTCTGCAATGGTTTTCACTCCAGTACTGCATCTCTAGGGCCCTCAAGTAGCCCTTTTCCCAAGTCCCCCCCTTTGCGAATCGAATTTGAGACGTGGTACTGGCTTTGATTCAAAGTTCATTGGTGCCAATATATTGGCTCTAAACATTGTCTCGATCATTTGATTCAACACAGTCAAAGCCTATCATCTGATTCAATAGTTGACTCTATCAAATCAGATGACCGATATTGTCTTACGTACTAATCTTCAGCATAAAACATCTTTACATCTTTCCTTTCAAATCAAGCAGCTTAGATAGTGTTTGTGTCTAATGTCCCCAAAATTGCAAGTCTTTCTTTAAACTAATGCGCTACAGTGCAAATCTCGTGTGCAAATTGTAGCTTCCCTTTACCTAGAAGGATAATTTAGTTGAGGATAGCTCTATTTGTGTCCACGCGTGCTCTGGAAGCATTTACATCTTAGTTCGTTGCTTGCTTCGTATTAGATGATAAAGATCATTTTTTACCCCAATCTTTTACAAAATAGATCTCGAGATCATGAAGCACTTATCAGGCAGTCAAATTTTTATTTCATGTGTCACATAATCCCTAAAAAACAATCCTAAAATCACATTTAAGCGTGATGTGTGCCATTTGATTGATCCATTTTTTTGGGATCTGTGACACATGGTTAAACAAACAGACCGTCAGATAGGGCCATTTTGTGGAATCTAAGAGCATCTCCAACAGGAGAGCTAAAGACGTCTCAGCCTCTATTATAGCTATCTCAACATTTAAAATTGAGCTCTAACATGATAGATATACAAGTAGCCAAAATAGTTATGTGCTACAAAAATAACTAAATTAGCTATTATTATAGCCGAGGTAAAAAATAATATTATTTTTCTCTATAAAGCTCTTTCTTTGTCCTCTACTGAAATAATTATATATATATAAATTCATAATTCTAAATCATCAAATACATTGTTAAAGAGAGAGAGAGAGAGGGATAATGTCCATCGAAGAAGATTCTTGAGGAATACCAAAACCAATTTTCTTGAGCTACCTTGTTGGATTCACTGGAAGCAGGAGAGTTAAAATTTCAAAGAGATGCTTTAAAGAATAAAAAAAAAATATTTTAAAGAAATGAGTAGCTTAGCTAAAATATAGTCACAAAATTTGCAGAATTTTTGAAAAATTCGCAAATTTAAGGTCTCCCAGATTAATCGCGAATTTTTTAAAATTTCAATAAATCACCGAACTTTGCAAATTATTTCCGAATAATTCCCAAATTTTTCAAAAAATTTGTGACAAACTAATTTATTATTATTTTATTAATTTATTATTTTTTATAATTTTAAATTTTTTTATTTTTATTTTTTATTTTTCTCAATGATTTTCCCACCGAACTTTTCGATTTTGCTGGATTTTTTTTGAATTTTAACTTTGCCGAACTATGGCGGAACCCCGATTTTGTGATTATAGGCTAAAGTCGTGTTTACCTATCAAAATTTAGCTCCAAAATTTAGCTCACTTTGCTGGTGGTGCTCTGAAGGTGAAAAACGATCTACATCATGCAATAAACGGCTGTACGTCCCTAAACAAACCCACCCCCCATCTCTCTCTCTCTCTCTCTCTCTCTCTCCAAACCCTCTCTAAACAAAAGCCAACCAACGCCCTCTGTCTCCAAACCGTCTCCTTCTCGGCTCGCCCATCTGAAGCCTGCGCCGGGAACCGCTGACGCTCTCCTCCTGCCGTCCCCCCGGTGCCTCGCTCTACGGTAAAGCTCTCTCTCTCTAGTCTCAACTGTCAACCCTCTCTCTCTTCCTCTTCTTCTCAGCAGGCAGCAGCAGCAGCCCTGGCCAGTGGCGAACGCAGGATTTTCTTGAACTGGGGGAACCCAATGGTTGATAAATGTTAAATTTGTTTTTACCTCTCCTACTTACAGTAGAGAAAAAAACCCATTCAAATTCAATTAGGGACTCATTATTGCACAAGAAAAGTGTGTCCCTGCACATAGTTTTTTTTTTTAAAAGATGGAATTTTGGGTACTTGTGCAATGTGAAAACATCATCTAAGCCATCCGATGTGAAGACCATGATCTATAGGTCTAGGGTTCAAGAGATTGGCACAAATTTGTTCTCAATCATATATTTCAATCAGCTAATAACCTATGACTGCATTATATCATATGATAAAGATAATGTTTGGTGCCAATATTTTCCCCCTAAGATCTTTAGATCATGGCCTTCAAATCAGACAACTTAGTTGCTGATTTTACATGGCATCTACCCCAAATATCAAGTCTTTCTTTTAAATCATGTGCAAGGGCCAACTTCTTGTGTGCAACTAATGACTCCATTCAACTAATAAAGTGACAATTAACAATGGGTAGCTTTGTTTGCCCCTATCCAACTATTGAGGGCGTCTACATTGTAAACCTATTGACTACGCTGAATCGGATGATAGAAATCGATTTTCATCCCAATCTTCCATGTGATTGATCTTAACACCATGGTCGTACCATCAGGCTGTCAGTTTGGTTTTCCAAGCAGCATGGATTCCAAAAAAGTGACTCAAAAATCATGTGGGATACATCCTGCTCAAACGTGATCTTAGGATCACTTTTTTGGGATCTATGCCCCTAATAGTTTGATGGTGCGCCCATGGTGTGACGATCAATCATGTTGAATATTGGGATGAAAATCAATCTCCATCGTTCGATTCAATGCCGTCAACGGGTTCACAGTTTATGCACAATCGATAGTTAGGTAGGCACGAGAGAGACCCTTAACAAGTAGGCTGGCTAAAGTTGAATAGAAACCCTTAACAACTAGGCTGGCTAAAGTTCAATAAGAACCCATATCAACTAGCTTTTAGTTATCAAATGGTATCTGTATTTACAACCTAAGAACCTTCTCAACTCGAGTTTCACTTGCTTAAACTATTGACTGCTTTAGAAATCGATTTTCATCCCAATCTTCCATGTGATTGATCTTAACACCATGGTCATACAATCAGACTGTCAGTTTGGTTTTCCAAGCAGCATGGATTCCAAAAAGTGACTCAAAAATCATGTGGGATACATCCTGCTCAAACGTGATCTTAGGATCACCTTTTGGGATCTATGCCCCTAATAGTTTGATGGTGCGCCCATGGTGTGACGATCAATCATGTTGAATATTGGGATGAAAATCAATCTCCATCGTCCGATTCAATGCCGTCAACGGGTTTATGCACAATTGATAATTAGGTAGGCACGAGAGAGACCCTTAACAAGTAGGCTGGCTAAAGTTGAATAGAAACCCTTAACAACTAGGCTGTCTAAAGTTGAATAAAAACCCATATCAACTAGCTTTCAGTTATCAATTGGTATCTATATTTACAGCTTAAGAACCTTCTCAACTTGAGTTTCACGTGCTTAAACTGTTGACTGCTTCAAAGCGGACGATGGAGATTATTATTCGCCCCAATCTTCCATACAATGGATCTTGAGATCACGGCACTATCATCATGAAGTTAAATTTTTGTTCCACACCTAGAAAAGTGATCCAAGAACCATGTTTGATGTATTATGATCATATTCGCTTTTTGGGGTGTGTGCCATGTGCAATAAAAATCTTACCGTCTGATAGTAGGCCCACGATCGCAAGATCCTTTGTGTGAAAGAGTGGAGAGAAAAACCATCTTCATCATCTGATTCAAAGTAGTCAACAATTTAATTATATAAAACTCTGGATGAGGAAGATTCTTGGTTGTAAATACAGTGACCCATTGTCAAATGCATAGAGCGCTGCAGTGAAGAGAGAGAGAGAGAGAGACGTTGCCCAAGCATGGAGAGAGAGTAAAGACTAGGGATTTGTTTTGGTTTTATTGAATAGTGGGGGCCCTCTCTATTTTCTTTTTTTCATATTTTACACAAGCCCTTTAAAGGCTCTGTGGAAGTTTGGAAGTTTGTGGGGGCCTGAGCCCCCAAAGACTTATACGTGTTTCCGCCCCTGGCCTTGGCTGGCTCTCTTCTTCTTCTTCTTCTTCTCCTCCTCCTCTTATTCTCAGCTCTCTCTTCCTTCTCAGCCTTCTCTTCTTCTGCTTCTTTTTTCTCTCTCTCTCTCTCTCTCTTTGCCTTTGTCTCCCTAACTCCCTCTTTCTCTTACCTTTTATTTTTTTATTTGATTTAGGTAGTATTAAATATTTGCATTGATTTAGAGGTAGATTAATTTCACTAGATTTAGGGTTCAATTAGGGTTTTATTTTCATTAAATTTAAGATTTTATTTGGTAAAATATTAATTATATTTTAAAATATATTGTGTATACATTGTTGAAATCGGATTTGTCGGCTCACACAATAGGATCAGCGCTAAATAAGAGTTTATTGAGTTAAAATTCTGTCGGATCGGTGCTAAATCGGAAGTAATTTTCTTGTCTAAATTTAAATTTTGTTATTCTATTTTGTTGACTAGAAAAAATTAATTTATGTTTAGGAAATGTGGATATATTTAGAATAATATATGCATGAATTTCTATGTGATGTGTGTGACCTTGTGTAGATCTTAAATCTCTAATTTTCATTAAACGCTAAATCCCTAAAATGCATAAATCTCTAATTTCTAAAGCCCTTTTGCAATCCCGGGTGCCCAAAAATGGTGTTTATGGGGATTTAAAATATAAGCATTTCTAAAGCGCCTTTGTTGGATCATGCTAGAAGGGAGGTAATTTATCTTGTTTAAATTTAAATTTATGTAATTCTATTTTATTGAGTAAAAACAATTTAATTTATGTTTAAGGTATGTGGATAATTTTGAGGTAAGTTGAGAAGTACTTGCCTCTAAAGCAAGAGATCTGAGTTCGAATCCCATACCCCCCTTGAGGCCACCCTAGGGATTTATATCCTGTGCTGATCCAACATGTGCTAACTTGGGGTGCGCATGTGCCCCTGGGATTAGGCGGGTGCTCTAAGAGGCCCAGATACCCAGGTTATCAAAAAAAAGATATGCCATACTTGAAATATAGGTATGTGGATAATTTTGATGCTTATCCTCTATTTGGAAGAGGGATTCATCGATAAGGCAGGCAAAACTTTTCGCCATGGACATGGGTTCATGAATAAGAGTAGAGCCTTCACCCTCGTCCTTTGCTGCACCACGAATCAAAATGTTAGGCATGAAAGTGAGCGATATCTTAGCACCAACTTTAAATTATAAAAAAAAACTGTAATAAGTTGGAATCCTAGCTAGCTAGTCATCTATGTTGGTGGACATCATCGAGGAATAAACCATGAGGTTCACCTTCCAAAATACTAGAATTGCAGCGTTCAGTGAGTTTCTCTTCTGTAAAAGCGGCAAACCAGCATACCACATTACTCGGAGTAAACTGAAGAAAATGACTAGTCTTGGAAGCATTTAATGATGGAGGGTGATGATCTACGACAAGAAATATATTTTCAGAGGCATTACTACAAACCAGTGACATGCAATAATTATGGTGGAGAGATGCAGCTACATACTTTTCTGAATAGGAAAAACTTGGCTTTATGATGTGGAGAGTATTAAGGTCGTAATATCCAAAGAAAATCTTAGATGAAACAAAAATGTTGATGATGTAACAAAAGTAATAGAAAGAGGGTATTTGATCTTTGTCCCCTCTACGTTAGGCTTTTTCTCTTTGTCCCCTCCTCTACGTTGTTGTTGTGGTGGTTGCTGAAGGCATGGGAGGTAATAGACACTCTCTAATTTGATGCCCAAATTGACCGCATCGAAAATACGCCCCAGTCTCACGTCGGCAGGGTTGATTACCATGAGGTTTTCCACACTTGTCACAAACTGATATTGATTGTTTAGGAGATATTATCTGGCGACGAGCTTTAAAACGCGACTTCGTTTCTTCTCTCCACTGTTGTTTACCCTTTTGCCGGTCCATAAATGCTAATTTAGACTTCCCTTTCTGCTCTCGGATTCGCTGTATATCTGCATCATCGTCTTCAACGAACAAAACCCTTTCAACAACATCCGCAAACGTCCTCAGTTTTAATGCCGATAACTTCTCTCGTATCATCTCTCCCTTTCTAGCAATTTATTTTAAGTTTTAACATAATAAAATACTAATTTAAATGAACTTTTACCTAATAAGCCTTTGGTATTATTAAATTACCTAAAAGTCCCTAATATCAATCCAAATGTCCCAAAGTCCCTAATATCATTATTAAATTACCAACAGATCCCTTAATACAATATTCCAAATCCTAAATGCATTAAATAAATAAATAAAATTAAATATCTGACCTGGTTTCAAATTGGGTCCTTACAACTTTACAGCCCATGGATATAAAACTTGGAAGGTTATTTAATCCCTATTTAGCTCAAAGCACCAAAGCCAATAGATTGAAGTGATATATGACCCAGATATAAATCCTTAACATATTGCTTGTATAATCCAATCCATCTCCCGTTCAAACTCGGATGGATCGCTGTCGAAAACCCAGTCTTCCAACCGGGGAACTTACGCCGCTCCTTCACATGACGGGCGTAAACATTTGGCTCCGAAGCAGAGAAACCCATGACAAAGCAAGTACAAGGGCGTGACGTGTGGATAGCATGCACTTCCCGCTATATGAAATGCCATGCATCAATGCATCATCGTCATCCAAAACCTGAAAATGTGGCGTCATCGTACCGAGATCCGAGTCTTTGTTAGAAGGAATCTCACATAGCTTTGATTCGAACTGTCTCTCGACCTCGGCTTCCATCATCCGATGCTTGGCTGGGAGCGTATGGATGCAAGAATTTCTAACACACTCTCCAATCATACACTTATCACTATAGTCATACTCGTGATACCATCTGATCAATCGACGCGTGAATCCTGAAAACCAATAGACAATTTGAATGTCGTCTTGTAAGATGAGAACAGAAACCGACCGAGAAAATCATTGGCTGCTGATCAAATCATATTGAAAGAGACTCTTCTTTATAATGTAACGGGTGTTGCTGCTTTAGTGGTAGAAGTACTAGAATCAGTGTCGGAGCTAGAATTAGGAAGAAGGGCAAGAGTGGCAGCAGTCTCCAAGTAACGTATTCATGCACAACCTTCTGAAATTTGTGAAATGAATCTCTTAGATCTTTCGGGAGGGCCAGTTCCCCAATGTATTTGGCCAAAACCTCCTCTTCATTATCTTCTACTCTGGCGTTCACGTTTTATAGCCATACTTTGAGTAAGAACTTGAACCAGTGATCGGTTTTCATGCCGTTTTTATGAAAATGTGAAATCTGATCCAAGGAGCTGCTTTTATCTCGCAATTGCTCGATTTCAGATTCTTTTACCTTCTTCAAACCATGGGGCAGGCATTTCTTTCCTATTCGAATGGTCCCATAATCCCACAAATCTTGTTTCTGCAAAGCAAATGAGGTGATTTTATCTTTCAACTTGTGAACAACTCTCACTGCAGGACTTACGTTCACATTTTTTTCTAATAACCATCCCAAGGAATTGCAATCCTTGAGGGCCATTGGCCCCTAATATTTCCGTCGTACCGTCCACATCTAGATAGAGTGAAAGTTTTCAATCTCCATCTTTAAATCCACTGCAAAATCCTTGGATCCAGAAACCGCAATGAAAATCTCTTCCATATACCTACATGCATTTAATCTTGAACCCAAAGTATCCTCCGCATTCACATCACCATCATCATCTTTCAGTTGTCTCCTAAACCAACGACGGAGATTGGAACGTTTACTATCTCCGATGCCATTCAGATCCGAGCCAAGCCCTTCACGTCTCATGCAAATCATATAAAATTCAAGGTCGAAAAGGCCAAGATATATATTCATCAAAATTGGCGAAAGCACTCCTTCTTGAGGAAATCCTTGGCCTTTCGGATATCCACGAAATTCCAAGTTGAGCACTCGAGCATCAACCATTTGATGGAGAATAGAGTAAAGGCGAGCATCTTTAATCTTTTCCTCCATTTCCTCGATTAGCCTAGCAAGAACACTAGCATCCTTTTTTGCATTGATAGTGTAAACCACCGATTGGATTTACGGATCTCCTTGCATACGTAGCTTAGAGCTGTGTGAGGCCCTCTTCCACTTCTACATCCATGCCGAATCTTAGAAAAGTGCGGCCTATAAACGACCTCAATAGCACTCCTTATTGCTTCTTGAACAACTTTCAACTTCAAATTAGGAAGGACCAAGCATTCTTTATTTCCTTCTATCTTTCTCGACATCGGAAAGGTATTTGCATTGACATCGAATTCTCCACTTGCAAGCTGTTCCGCCATGGATGAAAAACAGAGACCACCATGGTCCCATGTTAACTCAACGTTGAACATGAGTCTGAGACAGTCATTGGCATCTTGAAGGGTGTTCAGATTTGCAATCACTTTGGCCATGAGATCGTGAAATTTTCTGTCGGTGTTTTGTTCCTTCACCCACTTCTTGATTCGGATTTCACGCGACCTTTTGATATCCATTCGGGTCTGACGCTTATCCTCTATTTGGAAGGGGGATTCATTGATGAGGCAGGTTAAACTTTTCGCCAAGGGCATGGGTTCATGAATAAGACTAGAGCCTTCACCAAAGTCCTTTGCTGCACCACAAGTCAAAATGTTAGGCATTAAAGTGATATCTTAGTAAAAAACTGTAATAAGTTGGAACCCTAGCTACCTAGTTACGTATGTTGGAAGACATCATCTTTCGAAATACCAGAGTTGCAGCGTTTAGTGAGTTTCTCTTCCGTAAAAGCGGCAAACCAGCAGACCACATTACTCGGAGTAAATTGAAGAAGATGACTAATTTTAGAAGCATTCAATGATGGAGGGTGATGATCTATGGCAAGAAATATAGTTTCAGAGGCATTACTACAAACCAGTGATATGCAATAGTTATGGTGGAGAGATGCAGATACATACTTTTCTAAATAAGAAAAACTTGGCTTTATGATGTGGAGAGTATTAAGGTGGTGATATCTAGAGAAAATCTTATATGAAACAAAAATGTTGATGATCTAACAAAAGTAATAGAAAGAGGTATTTTGCCAAATAGCTCATCAAACTTGTCCACTATTATTTAAGAGTGAGTGGTAACATTAACTAATAAATACCAATAAGGGATTCAGCAAATTGTCTACTATTATTTAAGAAATACATAAAAAGCCTGTAGCTAGGATGCAAACTTACTTCAAACAGAATTTGTATATATAGAGGAACAAAGAAACCGAGTAACAATAAGGTATGCACCAGTTCCCATCAGAGAAGGTACGATATCTTGTCTGTTTCCAAGTGCACCAGTTTCCATAAAAAAGGTAATATATCTTATTTGTTTCCAAGAACAAAATTCTCTGCAAGCACACTTTGTGATGCAACATGGCAGCCTGCGACCAGGGGGAAAAAAAACTCTTAACTCAATATTGACGCCTAAAGCCTACAATACGATGAACCATCTTGAGAAAAAATTAGACCAATTGAACTAAATAACAAACATCCATTATGTCTATCTATAGCCACCCACAGAAGAGCTTAGTCAAGGGACTCATCACTTTCTATCTATGCAATAGACACAATTTTCTAAGAGTTTTTCAAAAGCTCAACAAAAAATTCTCTAACGTAGGTCCTTTGAAGGAGGGAGAGGACCCATATTCAGATTTTTGCAATAGGCTCATTTTAGAAGTTAAAATGCATTTTTGGTTATAACAAAAAAATTTCATATAACATTATGATGCAAGATAAACGCTAAAATCCTAATTTTGCGAATTTGGGATTAATTTCGAATTAAATTGAATAGTGGAAATATTCAAACTACGCAACCACATAAAATAATTTAATAAATTTAATTAAAACAATTAGGCTAACTCAATTTTAGCCCTCACATGCATTGAAATTTCTCGATCTAGAAAAACGGCTCTGATGAGGGACCTCGAGTTTCGATCTAGTTTAGGGCACCAAGCGACAATTACGGTATCGTCTCTTGACCCCTATAGGATTTGAAGAAATTAAAGGCCCGAAGTGTTAACTCAATCGAAGGGGAAAATTAAAATATATCTATTCATAAAGTATGAACAAAATTACAGTAACTAATTAACTAGGGATTTTGGGTTTTCGATATTATCAAAAGAGATAATTACCTGACAATAATTAAGAAGACAAGATAGAAAGATATGGCTCCAAGGCTTCACACAAAGTATTTGGAGGCTTCACACCAAGGATGTACGCCTGTTTCGCACCAAGTGCACTATGAAACAAAGATTCACTCCTCGAGTTTCAAAAGATTCGCTCTTTCAGGTGAAATTTTTTCACAAGTTCTCTAAGCTTTGCACAAAGCAACTCTCAATTTCATTAATCATCAATCATAAATAAAGTTTTTACATGTCTTTATATAGGCTACGAAGCCCTAAATAAGCAATAAATTCGAAATAAGGAAACTCTAAAACAAATGAAACTCTAAATGACAAGTTTTTGCCTAAATTTCGTGTAAACCGCCCTTTCACGGAAGTCCGTCATGTGACCATGGAGGTTCTTCCTTTGACGTTTCTGCACAAGACTAGAATTGGTTTATATCACAGAGGTCCTTGCGATATATTCCAGAAAGGCTTATTTTTGTGGACTTCTCTTCCACGGGCCATCTAAAAACTCATTTATGGGTTCACTTCTTCCTTGTTGACTTTCTTTATTCCCGACTACGATCAAAACATGCGATTCTAAATTCCGCATCACATTATGTCAAGCATGGAGCGAATTTGGGAGGCTACAATACACTTGAAATGACTTGAAAATGAATTCCGGAATGCTTTAAAATGGAATCTCGCAATTTGGAGTGAAATTTACATTAGTCGTAACTGACATTCTTTTTCCACAATATATCCTGGAACAAAGATTATCGCTCAGAAAATGCAAATTGCAAACAAATTGGGCAACCAAAGAAGAAGAAATGAGGTAAAATATAAGAAGAGGGTCACCCTTTTATTTAATTTATTTTTTTCCTGCATTTTTTTGGGTCTTAGTTTGGACATTTGTATTGCAAATTTGTAATTTGGTTTCCTACAAAATAGTGGAAGTTAGATTAACTGTTGTCATCAACAAACTAAATTTAAGCATCTATCACACTAAGAACACCAAACTAATATGCGCATGAAATAGAAGGAATTTATAAACTTGGGCATGACAGGAGTTCAGTTGTCAAAGGCGCCTACTTGATATGCAAATAGTATAAGAGATTTTATTTTACCTAAAGCTTATTTTGCCTCAAAAATATATAAAGCGAAAGCTCAAATAAGAAAGTAAATTATAAAACATTTGATAGAGAATCCGATACCCATAAGTATCGTCCGATACGTATCGGTTTTGGACATGAACGATACGATAAAATGGGTTTTTACCGGGCCCCTTAAAAAACAGTCAAATTATCGTTCGTATCGTCCAATGTATCGTTCGTATCGTCAAATGTATCGTCCGATAATTTCAAATTATCGTTTTGTTTGTTTGTGTTTTTTTCTTTGGCAAAATTCCGGAAAGTATCGTTCGGTACTGATACATATCGTCCGGTACGTATCGGTTTTGGGGCTGGACGATACGTATCAATTTTCCGAGATTTTGATCCATGATAGAGATAGTTCCAACCAAATTCCAAACATATCGTTGCAGAACTTCTATTAAAGCATTTACTCTTTCTTTGTCCCAACCCAATAAAACTCAAAAGCCCAAAC
This sequence comes from Chloranthus sessilifolius, assembly GCA_021018995.1. Classification (NCBI taxonomy): domain Eukaryota; kingdom Viridiplantae; phylum Streptophyta; class Magnoliopsida; order Chloranthales; family Chloranthaceae; genus Chloranthus; species Chloranthus sessilifolius. The sequence continues at coordinate 114,551,226 of CM037594.1, read as the reverse complement.
AAAAAGAAACGGTTTCTAGATCAACGCTGAGCTCTTTAACATTTTTATAAACAATAATCAACTGCAATTCAAAAATTTCTGACAAAAGTGGTGGATTATGTCAAATATATAAAAGCTTACATGGACGCCCCTATTTGTAGTAAACCAAGTTCAACACAGTCATGTCCACTCAATCTGAGCCATTGATCTGAAAATCAATTTTAACCATTCATCAATAATTTGGTAGATGGTAGATCTAAAATCTTACATATCTTGTGGATTGTGCTAAACACTATCATATTAGAGAGGCAACAATGATAAATTGCCTGATAAAAAATCCGGGCTTACATGCACATAACCAAATTAATCCTACTGAAAACAGCCATAGTGACTTTCATATATTTCCAAACACAAACTTTAAGATTATGTGGAAGTGTGTTCACCTTATTCGTAACTTTAAAACCGTCTAACTAGGGAATAGAACCAATAAAGCAATCGGGCCTTTGAACTGCACAATCAACTTTCAGGTAGGCTACAGCTTTAAAGCACAATTTCACAAGGTTTTCCTCATTTTACTCTGTAGATCCAATCTGCCGCCACCAACAACATTAATAAAATTTAAAACATAGTTTTGATGGTCAAGCACAACTAACCATAAAATATAATTTCCATATGTGAATCGATAGGGCATAGTCAATAGGCCGAACTGCAAACCAAGCAGAAGAAACTGATAACAAAAAATTCTTAAGGTTACCTCTCTGGAGGAAAGCTGGAAAAAAAAATGAGAGAGTCGAATGAAAGAACAATGGAGTGTCTTGGTGTTTTTTTTATGCTTTCCTCTCGGGAGGCGAAAATGGGAGAGAGAGGGGGGGGAGAATATAGGAGAGTCGAATTAAGGTCCGGTGGAAGTTTCAACCGTGGTTTCCTCTTGTTAATGGGGAATCAACACCGGGCCGTACCCAGTGCACAAGGCCCCTGCTTTCAGTGGGGTCTGGAGAGGTAGATGGTAGGCAACCTTACCCGAGAGGCTGATTCCATGACTCGGACCTGCGACCTATCGCGTTGGACGGACAACACTTTCCATCGCACCAAGGTTCGACCTCTTACAAGAGGGAATCACATCAAATTGATGAATGGCTAAATCAAAATCGAAGTATCAATCAACAAAAGAACATGAGTTTAATTAGCTAGTATGCACAGCAAAATCTATTAGCTACACTGCAGTGAATCCTAAAATACTGATAAACCTCAAATGGCACTACCAAAAATCAATCAGTAAAAAACCAAAATAACCCAAAATGCCATTAATTTAGTAAATGGGTTCACTAGTATTCCACCATAAAATCACAAATAGCTTGATCCAGCTTACAATCTGGTTGCCAATAGTAGAAGACACTAACTCATTTGGTCATCACTTGGAAAACATGTTAGCATATCCAGAGTACCCCATATTTTAACACCTATAGATGGACCGTAACCCAAAAACCGATCAGACATTCCCAACTATTCAGGCGATGATCGAAGGTTGCCATAATACTGTATACTGTCTAAATGTAGAGTTGGTAGCAGGTAAGAGATCCACCGATCCGCTCGATCTCAATTGTCAGCAGGTCAATCTTCTTATGTTAAAATGGTCAATTGTGTACTTTCACTGTTTGCATGCTCATAAATAGCTGTGAACTTCTCAAGGTTTGACCATTTTAGAATAGGGTGATTGACTTGTTCACATTTGAGAGTGAACAGGTATATCAATATAAAAATGTAAGGGCTTGATCCAACAGTTAGGAACATCAAAATGGCCCGTACAAACAGTATCCCAACAATTATACGGCCCTGATCAATTAGCATCTGTGCTTAAAAACCATTAACTACATCGAACCCAAGGGTTAGCAGCCATATCTAAACTACATAAACACTGATTCAAAATTTTGGTTCATTTATCATATGGTTTATCCAAACAAGCCCCCCTTAAATCATAGAAACGAAGTTCAGATTTGGCAATCATTCGGTGCGGTGTCAGTTTGGTTTAATTTGGATAAAATTTGGAGAGTAAATAGTCCACATGCGTAAACAATTTACAATCATAAAAAAACAATACAAAGTATGCTTAAAGCATGTATCACAATTATAAAAATTCTTCAAATTCAAAAGATATAGATAAAAATTAGGATAATTAACGAACCAATTGATATTCGGCAAAGAGCTCGGTAGACTGCCTATTCCTATTCGGAGAATTCTTCCAAATTTTTTATTAATTCGAAGAATTTTGTGACAGCTTCAAACAACATAAAAAATTCAAAATTAGAAATTCACCAAGAAAAAAGGCCAAAGCAATCCAGAATCACATAAATTCAACAAAGGGGTCAATCAAATTTCAACGAGTGAACATCCAAAACAACCCCAAGATCACATTCACCCATCAAATCATTCCAGAAAAAAAGTGCATTTTATTTTTTCAGAATAGAACCACAATTGCAGATTTCAGATTAAATATATAACCTTTACATCTAAACATAGAGCCTTACTTGGTTCCCTTAATCCCTTCTGCCTTAGAATCCGAAACTGCTTAAGAGAAAAAATTTCCCACCACTCTTCCTCAGATATTTGAAGAGAACCTGACGAATCCATGTTCTAATCCTCTGCAACTCCTCTTTATATGATGAAACTGACCAAACCCACTTGCAGAAATGCTTTAAAATTAAAAAAAGAAAATGATTGGTTTGGTGAAGATGTGAAGTGGGTTTTGTGGAAACAAATAGAGATAAAGAGTTTTTAGGGGGAATGAAGCTGACTGAGATTTCTGTGAAGTGAGGTTTTGGGTTGGAAAGAAAACTGTTTTTGGTGAAGTAGTTAGTGGCAGCTTAAAAGTTAAAATGAGGAAGAAGGTTGAGAAGGCAAGAGAGATTCTCGTACTACAAAAATAAACCATTACCTGCAGACATAAAATTGATCCCTCACACATTATTTAACAAAAAGACCTAATATTCTGGGGATCTATTCCATGTGGACCATCTAAACCAGTTCAATTGAAGGAATTGAAGGCCATGATCTAAAGATCATTGATACAAAAGATTATGCTTTGTGCCCATTTTTTGTACCAAATTTCCTTAGAGCATGGTCGGACGGCATAGATGGTGTTTCCATATGGCAGAAGCCCAAAATAATCTTTCTTTGAAGTTGTGTTGGGCCAACTTTGTGAGCAAGTAATGGCTCCTTTTTTCCCCTTTCAAAGTAAATCATAGAAGGGACCAATATCAATCCATGGATAGAATGTGCATCTAAGGCTTCAGATATACAACTTCAGGGTAGGTTTCAAATAAACAAAAAGAAAAGGTAATCTTCCATCATCCGAATAAGAGCACAACTTGCCATTGAGCAACCAATGAGAGTGCATAAGCAGTAAAAGGAGGCAAAAATAATCACAAAAATATTTCATCCTCAATAACATAGTTTTAAAAATCAATAAACAGCTCCAACACAATTTTTATATGAGCCAAGAGAGACACGGGAGCCATTTAACACCCAAGCCATTCAGATTCCCTTAACGATGTTTTACTATCATGTCCATCTCCTAATATTGTTAAATAATAAAAATAAATTGCATTAATAAATCTGCATAAGGATACACAATCATAAAATCTGCCACAAGTCACACAAGCAAATCTGAAATAAGGTTGCACCTGAACTATCACAGCCACATAGTTCGCAACCAGACTTACACCAAGAAATAATAAGGTAACTACAAAATGGCAGGCCAATTACCAAGAAGAAACCCGGCAGAAACTCGGCCACATCATACAAATTAATGTAGCAAAATCAAATAAACGAACTTCAACAACATACAATGGACAAAATATTTAAGCAGCCAACAACATTTCTAAATGTTGGGTTCACATACCTTAGCTAACCAAATTAATGTAAGTATACAAGGAAGCTATATGAGAAGGCTTGTGAATAGGCTTCTATCTAACAAACATAGATCTTGAATCCCCTAATATTTGTGTTTACACAAGGCTTTTTTATATTGAGGTTGGTGGGTCCTCACCTTATCATTAAAAAGTTGATAAATTTGTCAACCCTGCAGAAGCTTCTGCATCGCCATAAGGCTCTTAATAAACTTCTCAGCCCTTCATAGACATAATGGATGTTTGTTATTTAGTTCAATTGGTCTAATTTTTTCTCAAGATGGCTCATCGTACTATATTGAGTTAAGAGTTTTTTTCCCCTGGTCGCAGGCTGTCATGGTTGCATCACAAGGTGTGCTTGCAGATAATTTTGTTCTTGGAAACAAACAAAATATTCTTTTTATGGAAACTGGTGCACTTGGAAACAGACAGGATATAGTACCTTCTCTGTTGGAAACTAGTGCATACCTTATTGTTACTCGGTTTCTTTGTTCCTCTATATATACAGAGTCTGTTTGAAGTAAGTTTGCATCCTAGCTACCGGCTTTTTATGTATTTCTTAAATAATAGTGGACAAGTTTGATGAGCTATTTGGCAAAATACCCTCTTTCTATTAGTTTTGTTTACTCATCAACATTTTTGTTTCATTTAAGATTTTCTCTGGATATTACCACCTTAATACTCCCGACATCATAAAGCCAAGTTTTCCTATTTAGAAAAGTATGTATCTGCATCTCTCCACCATAATTATTGCATATCACTGGTTTGTAGTAATGCCTCTGAAACTATATTTCTTGCCGTAGATCATTATCTTCTATCATTGAATGCTTCTAAGACTAGTCATCTTCTTCAGTTTACTCCGAGTAATGTGGTCTGCTGGTTTGCCGCTTTTACGGAAGAGAAACTCACTAAACGCTGCAATTCTGGTATTTCGGACGGTGAACCTCGTGGTTTATTCCTCGATGATGTCCACCACCATAGGTGACTAGCTAGCTAGGATTGCAACTTATTACAATTTTTATTTTATTTTATAATTTAAAGTTGGTACTAAGATATCACTTTAATGCCTAAGATTTTGACTCGTGGTGCAGCAAAGGACGACGGTGAAGGCTCTAGTCTTATTCATGAACCCATGTCCTTGGCGAAAAGTTTAGCCTGCCTCATCGATGAATCCCCCTTCCAAATAGAGGATAAGCGTCGGACCCGAATGGATATCAAAAGGTCGTGTGAAATCCGAATCAAGAAGAGGGTGAAGGAACAATACACCGCTGGAAAATTTCACGATCTCATGGCCAAAGTGATTGCAAATCCGAATACCCTTCAAGATGCCTATGACTGTCTCAAACTCATGTCCAACGTTGAGTTATCATCGGACCATGGTGGTCTCTGTTTTTCATCCATGGCGGAACAACTTGCAAGTGGAGAATTCGATGTCAATGCAAATACCTTTTCGATGACGAGAAAGATAGAAGGAAATAAAGAATGCTTGGTCCTTCCTAATTTGAAGTTGAAAGTTGTTCAAGAAGCAATAAGGATTGCTATTGAGGTCGTTTATAGGCCACACTTTTCTAAGATTTCGCATGGTTGTAGAAGTGGAAGAGGGCCTCACACAGCTTTAAGCTACGTATGCAAGGAGATCCGTAAACCCGATTGGTGGTTTACACTATCAATGCAAAAAAGGGTTGATGCTAGTGTTCTTGCTAAGCTTATCGAGGTAATGGAGGAAAAGATTAAAGATGCTCGCCTTTATTCTATTCTCCATCAAATGGTTGATGCTCAAGTGCTCAACTTGGAATTTGGTGGGTATCCGAAAGGCCAAGGATTTCCTCAAGAAGGAGTGCTTTCGCCAATTTTGATGAATATATATCTTGGCCTTTTCGACCTTGAATTTTATAGGATTTGCATGAGACGTGAAGGGATTGGCTCGGATCTGAATGGCGTCGGAGATAGTAAACGTTCCAATCTGCGCCGCTGGTTTAGGAGACAGATGAAAGATGATGATGGTGATGTGAATGCGGAGGATAATTTGGGTTCCAGATTACATGCATGTAGGTATATGGATGAGATCTTCATCGCAGTTTCTGGATCCAAGGATTTTGCTGTGGATTTAAAGATGGAGATTGAAAACTACTTGAAGAATTCGCTCTATCTAGATGTGGACGGTACGACGGAAATATTAGGGGCCAATGGCCCTCGCGGAGTGCAGTTCCTTGGGATGGTCGTTCGAAGAAATGTGAACGAAAGTCCCGCTGTGAGAGCCGTGCACAAGTTGAAAGATAAGATCGCCTCATTTGCTTTGCAGAAACAAGATTTGTGGAACTATGGGACCGTTCGAATAGGAAAGAAATGCTTGGCCCATGGTTTGAAGAAGATAAAAGAATCTGAAATCGAGCAATTGCGAGTTAAAAGCAGCGTCTTGGATCAGATTTCACATTTTCGTAAAAACGGCATGAAAACCGATCACTGGTTCAAGTTCTTACTCAAAGTATGGTTACAAGACGTGAACGCCAGAGCAGAAGATAATGAAGAGGAGGTTTTGGCCAAATACATTGGGGAGCCGGCCCTCCCGAAAGATCTAAGAGATTCATTTCACAAATTCCAGAAGGCTGTGCATGAATACGTTACCTCAGAGACTGCTGCCACTCTTGCCCTTCTTCCTAATTCTAGCTCCGGCACTGATTCTAGAACTTCTACCACGAAAGCGGCAGCACCCATTAGAATTATAAAGAAGAGTCTCTTTCGATACGGTTTGATCAACAGCCAAGGATTTTCTCGGCCTGTTTCTGCTCTCATCTTACAAGACGACATCCAAATTGTCTATTGGTTTTCAGGCTTTGCGCGCCGATTGATCAGATGGTATCATGAGTACGATTATAGTGATAAGTGTATGATTGGAGAGTGTGTTAGGAATTCTTGCATACGTACACTCGCAGCCAAGCATCGGATGACAGAAGCCGAGGTCGAGAGACAGTTCGATTCAGAGCTATGTGAGATTCTTTCTAACGAAGACTCTGATCTCGGTACGATGACACCAAATTTTCAGGTTTTGGATGACGACGAGGCATTGATGTATGGCATTTCATATAGCGGGCTGTGCATGCTATCTCTAGCAAGGGTGACCCACCCGTCACGCCCTTGCAATTGCTTTGTCATTGGTTGCTTTGCTTCGGCGCCAAATGTTTACGCCCTTCACGTGAAGGAGCGGCGTAAGTTCCCTGGTTGGAAGACTGGGTTTTCGACAGCGATCCATGCGAGTTTGAACGGGAGGCGGATTGGATTATGCAAGCAGCATGTTAAGGATTTGTATCTGGGTCATATATCACTTCAATCTATTGACTTTGATGCTTTGAGCTGAACAGGGATTAACTAACCTCACATGTTTTATATCCATGGGCTATAAAGTGGAGCTGTACCATTTGCTTTCCTTGTGAAATTGTAAAATGTACCATGGATTTTTATTGATTTTTGGATGACCCAAAATCTTCTTCAAGATCTTAACACACACAACACCACAAAAATGGAAGAAATTTACGAGGGAGATGCTATGAGCACACCACTTTTTTCGTCATGCACATTCAAGAAGAAAATAAAGTGGTGTGCAGATAGAGGAAGTTGTGCACCTAAAAAAGTATTTTAGAAAGGGACACAAGATTAGGGAAAATGGTGTGTACCCAAAAGCTGCTATGAACACACTTATTGTTAAGTAATACATGTTTTGGATATTTATTATTCATATCAAAGCAAAATTTATTATGATTATTACATTGTTTTTTTTTTATTTTCACTAATTGGTGCGTGGAATGTGAAAGTTGGTGTGACTAGAAATTTTATTAATTAGTGTGCTTTGAAAAAAGTGGTGCTACAGCAGAGCATAGAAGGGTACATTTAACTTCAACCCAAGACTCTTCTTTTCAACGCCGATTTCACTTGCTTAAACCATTGACTGCTTTGAATCAGACAGTTATAATTAAAGAATGAGCACCATTGTGGTGGGTCTCATTATGCTCTTCCTAAAAGAGCAGTATCTACGAACCCAGCTTACCAATAATAAAAAAAACAATGGTTATGATTAAAGGATGACTAAGAGAACTCATAAACCAGGTGTACCACAACAGAATACTCTAAGCAGCTTCAGCAAGCATGGTTAAAACTACATTTGAAGATACAAGGGTTACCCATGAGCAAGAGAAATCTCTGAAATTATCACACTAGTTAACAAAAGCAAATAACTGTACAAATGATCCCATAGTGAGAATTGTGAACAAGTACGATGATCCCTTGATAACTGTACAGATGATCACGTAATGAGAACTGTGAGCCAGTATGATGATTCATCAATAAGTAATCTCTCTCTCTCTCTCTCTCTCTCTCTCTCTCTTTGACTAAATGCAATGGACAACTCCGCTTAAAAGTAGTAAATGTGATTCTGCTAGTCGGATTAGCTCCATATTCTCTTCTCATGTTTAACACCTTGATCTCTTGATCTTGAAACGTCGCTGCATCACAGATTGATTCAACACCCCCTTGTGGACTCAAATGCCCTAACTCCCACTTTTAATAGAATCAGCATGGTGGAGGTTCCTGCACAGGGGAATGGTTCGAAGGGACAACTCGAGCTTTCTTCGCTTCCCGAGGAGCGAGTTGTTAAGGATGGTGGTTGGGTGTCAACACGTGGAGTGGTAGCTCATATAGGCGCTGGGGATTGCAGCTCTGACACGTGTCTTTTGAATGGAGAGGAGGCTGCATTTAAGAGGGATGGGGTAGCTTTTATTGCTGCTGACGGATCGGTCGGTGAGACACGTCGGAGGGCTTTGGTAGATGGGATACGTGGTAAAACGCTTTTTATGGCTGATGGAGTTTGTGTCGGAGAGACACGTAGGCGGGACGTGGACCACACGACATTGCAAAAGTGTCATTTTTCGGACATGACGTCTGCATGTGATGGTCAACGATGGGATGGAAAATTGACACCTATTAAAGGATAATTCTTTCCCTCGTACATGTGGAGATCCATCCGAGAGGACTGGGTTCCCTGCTGATGCGACATCTTGCTCTCGAGTGTGTGACATGCTTGCCTCTAACAAAGTTCAAGCTGCAGGGTTAGCCGTAGGTGGGTTGTCTGGGACCAATAACGGGCATACTGGGTCATGGCCTTTTATAGACCCGCCCATCTTGGCCAAGAACCCTTCTGGTCATTTTAGTGAAGTTATGTCATGTTCGCAGCCTGGGTTGCACCCTTGTTTTTCTAATTTTTCGGTGGGTCGCGTGTGCGGATGTAGCGGAACTCTGTGCGGGACCGATTGTATGAAATATCCCTTAGCGCAACCACCACCTCCGGACAAGGGGAGGAATGGCATCGCCAATCGTACTTATACTGCCTCGGACTCTATTAAACAGTTCTCATCGGATGGTGAGCCCGCTGTGGCTTCTTCCTTGGCTGAGCTACAGGGGTCTGAAGGGGAAAGGTTGGCTAATCTCGCTGAAAGTTTAGGGGTGTCTTTCAATGGTCTGCGGCATGCCCTGGTTAACGTGTATCAGGATATTCTCAAAAAGGCAAGACGCGACCTACGGTCGAGAGGATTAGCGGATCTAAGGGCAGGGTCAGATCCAGATGGGGGCTTTTTTACTCATGGCATAAGGAGCCAGAAGATGTAAGGGTAAAAACGTGCAAGCTTCGGGATGGGGCTCCCCTTACGGGACTTCGCAGGAGAGGTGTTAGCGGGATGGTTTTGATGGGCTGGTCTTACTTTCGTTTCTTTATGATGTTTCTTAGCTGGAACGTGAGAGGGTTGGGTGATAGGGATAAAAGGCTGCTGGTTAAGTCTTTCATCAGAGGGCAGAATTTTGAGGTGCTTGGCTTACAGGAGACCAAGTGGGAGTTAGTGAATGAGTCGTTGGTTCACTCGGCTTTAGGTGACAATTCGTGGGAATGGTTGGCCATTGACACTGTTGGTAGCAGGGGTGGGTGCTCATTGCTTGGGATTCCACTGTTTTCAAGGTGGTGGATTCGGAGATGGGTAGTTTCGCGCTTGCGGCTCTCCTGGAAGATTTGAGGACTGGTCACCGGTGGGTGGCCATTACCGTGTATGGGCTGACGACCAACAGCCTTAGGCGTGAATTCTTCTTCAAACTGAGTGCTATGATTAATAGATGGGATTGTCCCGTTTGTGTGGGGAGAATTTAATGCCCTCTGTAATGCGGGGGAAAAAAACATGGGGCAGATAGATCTCATGACGAAAGACCTATTCACAGAATGCATTTCGTAGGGCGCCCTTTTTGATTTGGGAATGGCTGGGGGAAGGTTTACTTGGTCGAATATCAGGAGGAGCCAATCTTATGCAGATTGGATAGATTCTTATGTGGGATGGATTTTCTTGATCTAATGCCAGCTGCATCAGTGCAACTTCGGTACTCGTCCATTTCAGATCATAAGCCAATTGTTCTTTGTTGCCCAGATAGTAATGCTTCGGGAATCGTTTCGGGTCCTTTTCGGTTTGTGAACGCTTGGTTGTTGGACAAGGACTTCAAATGGAGACTGGAAGGGTGGTGGAATCACAACAATATTGTGGGCACTATGTCGTTTATTTTTAACATAAGCTGAAACTGCTGAAAGGTCATATAAAGGCATGGAATAAAGACAGCTTCGGGGTGGTGGGCCGGCTGAAGGAAGGCCTTCTGAAGGAGATTGCGATGTTTGACCAATTGGAAGAGTGTGGCCCACTATTGGAGGAAGATAGGGAGGTAAGGTTGGCGCTTAAAGCGGCTTACAATAAGAAAGTGTTGTAAGAGGAGCAGATTTGGCAGCAAAATGCACTTAGTGGCTGCGAGAGAGAGATGGTAATACTAAATTCTTTCACGCCATTGTGAATGGTAGGCGGAAACATAACCGAATCATGACTATTGAGATTGACGGGGTCAGGTACACGGATGAGAATCTGATGCATGCGAAGATAGTGGACTTTTATAAGGGCTTGCATGATTTGGAAGGGGGGGGGGAGACCGTCTTTGGAGGGTGTGGCCTTCAATTCTATTGGTGCGGATAAGGCTGCGCTCCTAGAAAGGAGGTTCACAGAGGAAGAAGTGAGGGATGCTTTAGAGAAGTTCGGTAGTAACAAGTCTCCCGGTCTAGATGGATTTACTATAGAATTCTTCAAATCTGCATGACATATTATAGGTACGAACTTCATGGCTTTCCTAGGCGAGTTTCATAGGTATGGCAAGATGGCTAAGATCACCTCATTTATTGCTGCTATACCTAACCGAGCCAGTGATATTGTGAACTTCAGACCGATCAGCCTAACGGAGTGTACCTACAAGATTGTTGCAAAAGTGCTGGCTACTTGTCTCAAGGGGGTGATAAGCGTGTTGATCTCTAATGTGCAAGGAGCGTTCATCCTCAGTAGACGCTGCTAGACATTGCAGTTATGACAGTGGAAACTATTGACTCAGTTAAAAAGCGAAAGGATAAGGGTTGGATTTTTTAAGATCGACATTGAAAAGGCATATGATAGGGTGCAGCAGGATTTTCTCGACTACATGTTGGTCAGAATGGGCTTTGGCGAAGTTTGGAGGATGTGGATGAACGCTTCGGTTAGGTTCTCGGTGTTGATTAACGGGGTCCCTCTGGGTACTTTAGAAGCAAGAGAGGGCTTCATCAAGGGTGCCCGCTCTCTCTGATGTTATTTAACTGCATTGAGGAGGCTCTTCACAGAATATCTTCAAGGGCAGAAGTTCTCAACCTCATCACGGGTTTCATGGTGGCGAACAACGGTATGTCGATTTCGCACTTGCAATATGTCGATGATACAATGGTTTTCTGTAACGGAAGTCGGGGTGATGCGGAAGTCAAGGCGGTCACCGATATTTTGGTTCTCTTTGAAGGTGTGTCCGATCAGAAGATTAATTTGCATAAGTCCAGCTTGGTTGGCATTAAACATCCCCAATGATGTAACAGAGAAAGTTGCTGTATTGGTGTGATGTAGGAAGGAAACTTTTCCAATTACTTATCTCAGAATACCTCTGGGTATCGGGAGGTGTAGAGTGAGGAGCTGGGAGGGGCTGGTGTAGAGAGTCCAGAAAAGGTTGGCTACTTGGAAACGCAAGATGGTTAGCAATGGGGGGAGGCTCACGCTCATCAAATCTACTCTTGCTTTTATTTCGGTTTTCATGATGTCAATCTTCAGGGCTCCGGTGAGTACCACGAAGAAATTAGAGAAAAGTTCATGGGATTTTCTGTGGAATGATAACGGGGATCGGAAGAAGTTTCATCTCGTCAAGTGGACGGAGTGCTGCGACCACAAGGATAAAGGGGGCTTGGGTATTTAGAGGCTTAGGATTCTGAATATAGCCCTCCTTGCTAAATGGCTATGGAGAATCGGCGAAGGTAGAGAAAGGGATAAGCTTTGGTTGCAGCTGGTTACCAAAAAATATGGGGCATCGGAGGAGCCTTGGCACTATAGTTTTAGGGCCAATTTTTAGTCGACCTGGTGGAAAGAAGTGAAGCATTGTGCCAGTTTAATTCAAGATGGTACTAGGTATAGTTGGGGTGATGGTCAGTGGATCCAGTTTTGGAAGGACATTTGGGTGGGGGATCAATCGTTGCAAGTTAGGTTTCCTACGGTTTATATGCTCTCTGATTCGAAGGACGTAGTAGTTAGCCATTTCTCGCAGTCGGTGCAGGGACCTTGGGGTTGGATTATTACAACCCGCCGCGGTCTCAAACAATGGGAAGTCGCTGAATACATAAACCTTATGTGCCTACTCAGGGGGTTGACCCCCCAACGATAGTAATAGGGACCGAAGACCATGGAAGTACTCAGCTAAAGGGAACTTCTCTATCAAATCTATGTACAATAAGGTTTTGGGAGAATTAAGATTCCGCCCAAAATTAAATTTTTTGCATGGACAGTCGTGCGGGGAAGACTCCTTACTAGGGATCAACTAGTGAGGAGGAACATTCCGGTGAGAAATAAATGTCTCCTTTGCATGAGGGATAGAGAGTTGGTGGCGCATATCCTTCTGCATTGCTCTTTTGCGCGCAGCATTTGGTGTAAGATCTTTGGTTTCTTCAACGTCTACTGGGTCATTCCGGAAGGGCCTGCTCACATGATGGAAGTGTGGAAGGTAGCTGAGGTGGATGAGCATCAGAAGGAGTTGTGGCCTTTGACTGTTTATGCGGCGTTTTGGGCTATCTGGATTGAGAGGAATAGTAGAGTGCTTAGAAGAAGGGCTAAGCCGCTTGGGATGGTTATTCGCAAAATCAGGGACTTGGTTGTGAGTTGGAACACTACGAACATGGCTGATTTTGAGGACGGGCTGTAGCACTTTCTGCTGCTCTGGAATTGTTGTGCTGGCTAATGGTCTTGGGTCGGCGCAGTCCGGTGGTGGCTCTTGGGGGATAGGCTTTGTCGGGGCTTGCTCGGGTTCCCAGGCAAGTTTTTTTTTTGGGGGTGCTTTCTGTTTTCGGGTAGTATCTTACTACCCACGAAGGTATGTATTTCGCCTCTCTTTTTAATATATTAGCTTTGTTATAGTTTCAAAAAAAAGTCTCGCTTTGCTGCCTCAAAAGGCCAAGCAGGGTGCAAAGGGAAAAAGGTGGCCAAATCACAAACCTCAGCACCTTACCCTACTTCTCAGGCTGAGAGGATGCTTGACCAACCCCCATCTACAATGAGCGAACATATCATTGGGATTGAAGTTTGGGTCCCGGCCGAATTTGACCACAACTTGGAAATAACTAAGCCCGCCATCAAGTACTATTCAGATGTCAAGCTTGACTATTTCTTAGAGCCAGACCAAGTCCCGGTCTACCAAAGACTGGTGAAATTGTTTTACAAAAGAATGGGGAATGAGGCCAACAATCAGTCCCTTTTGCTCTCCACGATCATTGATGGTCAAACCATCCATATTAGGCAGGAACTGATTGCTGATGTGACTAACATTCCTCTAGAGAAGCTTGAGAATGAAAACCTTTTACTACCACCACCGACCTTGCTCGACTTCGTTCAAATGACCACTGAATTGTTGGGTTGACCTCAGGCTGACAAAGTTAAATTCATGAGGAAAGAGAGGCCAAAGACCTCTCTCTCCATTTTATGGATGTCTTGATCTATAAGACAATCGACCCGACAGGCCATAGAATGAAGCGGAGGATTGACTTTGTGAAAGCCCTCTATTTTATTTTCAAGGGCTACTGGTTTGATGTGTCGGGTTACCTACTTGAGGTAATGGATGCCATCACGGAGAAGCTTACCCAAGCAAAATATGAAAAATTAAAGTTTGATCTCTCCTTCGGCGGCCTAATCACTTTTCTTCTAGCAGAATGTAATTACCAGTTTGAGGAAGAAGAGGAGGTCCCTGAAAAGAAAGACCAACTGGATACCTCCTGTTACAAGAGGACTCTTATGGAGAACAAAAGTAAAATACTAGATGACTCCTTCAAAAAGAAGTGTCAGAAGAGTGGTACCTCTGTACCCTCTACAACCGAGGCCATTACCACACTGACCACTGATATTAGTTCTGGTGGTGCTATGGCAGCACCAGACGTAGTTCAAGAGAATGCCATCTGTCATGACTACCATTGCTCCCACTGCTCCTCTTGAGACAATGATGAGAGAGGGTGTGAGTACTTCTACTCCACCCCAGGAAGTTACTATGTTCACCGCCCAAAGAGTCCGGTTGTTCTTATACCCGGACCATCCACAGAGTCATCACCACACATATCCCTGCTACCAGTTAATGACTCTTCCCCGGACTCACCAATAGGCCTTGCTTTCCCCACTTCACCTAAAAGGGGCACTTTGCCAATTATAAGTGAAGCAGGCCCTGTTAGGCCCATATCTCCCGCTGCATTACCCATTACCCCCACCACAACGGCGGAGACCTCACTACAGAACATTACCCACACATTATCTGTGAGTGCCGAAATGTTGAGCACTCCAATTTTCACTGAGTTTGTTCCTTTCCCTTCCCTCATACCATCTGATGAACAGACTCAAGTCCATAGCACTTATACTAGCACTTTGGTGGTGAGCATCATGACATCCACTGGCATTAGTGACACCCCAATGGGGGAGTTCACGACTTTACTACATGAGATCTCACCACCTGACACTATTACTCCTGCTGCTCCTATCTCCACTGCATTGGGACTTGCTCCTGACTGGGAACAAAGACTTCTGGAGATGGAAGCTTGGCAGAAGGAAAATGCCCATTGCCCAATGCCCATCATCAGTTCCTGCACTACTAATGGGACTGTAGATGAGGTGAATGTGCTTAAAACTTAAGTCAAGTACCAAAGAGTGGACACAGCTGTCGGCAATGAGGTGGGGACTCCTAGCACTTGCCCCACCACTGTCCCGACCAGTTGAGTGGTATCATCATCTCAGGCTATCTCCCCTGGATCTGAGGGTCCCTCACAACAAGAAAGACTCACCTATCAAGAGAGGATTCAGCAGCAGGTTATGAGAGATGTAGGCACTGCTATGTACCGAAAAGCTAAATATGACATCCATCAGCAGTGCCAAACAACAATAGACAGAGTCAAGCATGACGCTACTCAGGTGGCCACCAATTATAGGTTGCTGTTGGAAGAAAAAAGGAGTTGGGTGCCGCAGATTACAAAATTAAAGGAAGAGAATGCTCATCTGAAGCGTGAACTCCAATTGCTCCAAAGAACTCTGGGTCAGAAAGAGAGGGCCTACATTGAAACCGAAGAAAGAATGCAGGCCCAAATTGATGACCAAGCCCATCTGCTTACCCTCAAAGAGGGAGTCGTTCTGAAGCTCCAATCTGAAAAAGATGGGAAGTCATCTAAAATAATTTGGCAGAAGAAAGAACTAACTGCCATACATGATGGAGTACATGCCACCACAAGGTTAAAAACCGAGATTGAGAGGATACAAATAGAAATCCAACTCAAATCTTCTGTAATCATGAAGTTAAACAATGTCCTGAATGCACTGAAGCATACAGAGGAAGATAGAAGGGCCATGGCATTGAGGTACAACATTATCCGAGAAGAAAAAGAAGTTCTTGAAATTCTATGCCACAAATTGGAGGCAGAATTCCAGTATGATCCACTTGAGAAATACGCTGAAAATGTGGCCGAAGCATGGGATCCATTTGATGCTACCACTGCTTTGATAGTTTACATTCTGAGGAGCAACACCCTCCTGCCTCAGCAACATCTCAGGCCCAGGCATCATCTTGTCTACCATCCACAGTCCAAAGTACTCCACCAAGTGAGTGAGTCAACCTACTAATCACTGCCATAAGCTCATAGGTACAATTTTTGATACCCCTTGTTTCAAATTTTCATATGAGGATATTGTTTCCTTTTAGTTTGGGGGTTGTTTCCTGTTTTCATTCTGTTTTCTGCTATTTTTTTTATTTGAAAATTTGAAAATTGTTTGTTTATAATTTATGAGTGTTTTGCTTGAATTTTTATGTGTTTTAAACCTTAGTTAATTCAAAACATGCAAGTAAATATCTTAGAGAATTTAATTTCAATTAAAGTTTACAAATATCTTAGAAGAAATTCTTGTTTAATGATTGGACTCAGTTGATATTCATGCTTAGTCAATTGCACACTTGTACCAATATTGGAATTTTTGAAACTATGAATTACTTTGAACTTTAGCATTTAGATCTTAGTTTTAGAATCTTTAGAACTGGTGGGGTTTTGAACCATATATCTGATCATTGAGAGAGTTATAGAGTGTAAATGCTTAATTCCAAATTTTCCTTGAACTTCGAGCTTTATATAAAAGTCTCATTTTTTATGTTTGAATCCATGACTGCAATTGTGTTTGTTTCATTCTAGAACTACTTATCATAGATTTCAAAACAATGTGGCAGCATTACTAGTGAAATTTGGAAATGAGAGAAGACCTTCTATTGGAAGTTTGAGCCATAAAAGCCAAAAACCTATCTATTTTATCTCTTGAACCCATATTTGAAGCCTATAACCTTATATTTCTTTGTAATCCAAGTAAACTACCTTGAAACTAACATCCATAAGATTCTTAGTCTTTTACTCTTGTATTTATGAGAATTTAGAACAAAGGGAAAATGGGAGAATTGAATGAATGAAAAGTCAAAGAAGGGTGGTTTTGAAAAGAAATTAGAAGGATCTTGTAGCAAGAAAAAGAAAAGAAAAATATTTGGTATGTTCTCGAAAAAGAAGCAAAAACTGTTTACATCCCAAAAACAAAAATGGGAGAATTTAGAAAACTTCTAAAAAGAGAAATAGAACAAGTCAAGAGAGAAAAATGAGAGAAAAAGAAGGTACTATACAAAAGTTAAATGAGAAGAAGTGATCCAACTTTTTGGATATATTTTGAAATAAAAGATGAAGAAGAATAGGGTTGGGAAGTAGTTTAAAGTCTGAATTCTTAGAAATTTTGAATCCTTATACCTTTCTTTGGAACTTTAACCTAAGCCCTATTACAAGCCGATGAAAGTCTTTCTTAATCCAAGAGTCATCATAGTAAGAGTCTAGTAGAGATATTCTTTTGGTAAGTACTATGGTAATTCAACAACGCATGAGTATAATAGTTAGATTATTCTCTCATGAGATTTATTATTGAAAATCAGTATCCTTACATTGTTGCTATTTGTTGTCACATAAAAACTTGTGAAAAATCCCCAACTTCATTATTATTGTAAGTGTATGCCAAGGTGAGAATTGAATGAAATTATTTTCTAAAACTTTAGTTTAGTATTCATATAGGATAGATTTCTGTACTTGGTATGCACACACTACACACTTTGCATGAGTTGAAACTTTGATAATCATGATTAAGGATAACTGATTGGATAGGAAGTGAATCATAAATTGGAATCAACTTTTTGAAAATATCTGCAACCATGTAATGACTAACTATTGAATTTTTTTTAAAAGTTTTGACAAATATAAAAAGGATTTGAAGTTTGTGGGTACCTTCACTGAAAACCCTCATGAGACACAACTCCTCCACATGAGATCACCTAGGGACAAGCAAAGTTTAAGTTTGGGGGTGCGATCATTCACATAAAATACCTCTTTGATACCCTAAAAAAGGCCTTGTTAGTCCACATTAAGATACTAATGACATCTTTTAAGTGAATAGTAAGTCTTAACAGGAAAAAGAGCACTAATGAGAAATCTGTGCAAAACAAAACCCTCAGAATTCACGATGAATCGTGAAGGCCAGGACACAAAGAACCAAAAGTCACGATCGATCGTGAAATTTGGCGATTGCAAGAGAACAATTCAGAGAAAAGAGCCTGACAAATCGTGGATCACGATCTCACGAGAAGAAGTCACGACTGATTGTGACTTACCAAAAAGAGCTCACGATTGAAGATAAAAGTGAATTACGATTGCACGGAAAAGACTCACGATTGATCGTGAGCAGAAGAAGACTATCCAGATATGAATATCTTTACCATCGTGGACCACGATCTCTCAAGATGAAGTCACGACTAATCGTGAGTTGGCGAAAAGACTGACAGTTACGATCGATCGTAACTGAGAAAATAATCAAATAGAGACAGAGTTCTGCAAGAAGCAGTGTCGGACCAAGGATTTTCATCTAGCCGGGGCACAAGATGGATAAGATTAAATTTTTTATAAAATAAATAGTTATAAAATTATTTATTCATAAAACATAATTCTCATCAAAATTATTTACAAAAAAATAATTTCCACCGACTATTACAAAAAGTACCTGACTCTCCAGACCATCATTTAAACACCAAAACGGTGTTAAATGATCTTATACCATCAACGTTTTAAGATGTGGGTGATCTGTACAATCAAAGTTATGGATTATAGATTGAAGTACGGCATATTCAAAAATGATGTTTTAGCGAGATTTAAACCATCCAATTTGTGGACTCTAATATCAACGGTTGTTTTTAGTTTTAAAGGCTGATATTAAATTTCATCAATCGGACGGTTCACATGCACTTAAGACATTTTGTTAGGATTGCGACATGTTCTAGTGATAGATTGCCACTCAGACAATTGAAATTGATCATTGATATGTGCCACATGCATAATGATAAATAACACTTGCATGGTGTGAGATTGAAAGTCTTACCTTTAATGCTATATATAATAATTAAACACCGGAATGGTGTTTAAATGTCAGCCAGGACCCATTATCCCTTACAAAAAGTAATTTAGGGTTAGGTACCGTTATTCTAACTCCAAAAGACTGTTTTCTTACCGTCGCCTTGCATCGACCGCCTTTGAAACAAATGGAGATTTTTTTTTTTCGTTCAAATCTTCCTCACAATGGCAACATCGTCGGGTGATGAAAGTCTAGTAATTCCAAACCTAAGGCGACAACGACAACATAAAGTTTAGAGCCCTAGAAATCTTGAAATCCTTTTAAAACTCAGACAAGTTTTAAAATTCATATTCATTAACCAATTATAATATGAATTCAGAAGAATAAGAAACAACTAACTAAGCATACTTATCTTTGATATATCGGGTTCCCATACTCTAGAAACTTAGCCACACATCTTCATAATCATAGGTCAAAATCTCGATTTTTTAATACGTATCGTCCAGTCTCCAGGACGATACGTATCGGCATATCAGCCGATACATTGAATGTATCGGCGATACATTGAATGTATCGTCATGGTACAATTTTATTTATTTATTTTTTAAATCCCAAAATATACCCTAAAAATCTGGGAAAATATGTTTAATGATTTTCTATTTTTTTTCAAAATTTTAAAATATTATTTAAGGCTTCTTTGAGGCATATTTGGGAATTTTATCAACTTAGAAGTATAAAACCTCTAACTTAATATTATATATGATAATATGAATGGTAGACTACTAAGCATAGCACATTGTACATGAAAAACTTATATTAATGCCACATTGAATTCCTAGGTGGTTATTTGTCGTCGTGATCATCATCATCAGTGCTCCAACTTTGTCTATAGTGTTGGTCATATTGATACCCATGATCATATGTCCCCCC
Organism: Chloranthus sessilifolius; assembly: GCA_021018995.1. Taxonomy (NCBI): domain Eukaryota; kingdom Viridiplantae; phylum Streptophyta; class Magnoliopsida; order Chloranthales; family Chloranthaceae; genus Chloranthus; species Chloranthus sessilifolius. The sequence goes on along the minus strand of CM037594.1, from coordinate 114,531,353 downwards.
TTCAAACTGAGGCATTAGCCTAGAGTATTGGTTAGTGTAAAAGGGAAATGTCGGTATCGGTCCTCCAAATATTTGACCAATGAAGTCTTCATGTTGGCGGTAGGTTGGTTGAAGGATCAGGTATGGGTTAGTGGTTGCTGAATCTTCGGTATTTTACAAACTAAATCCTCTAAAGCTAGATATAGTATAACCCAAATCATCTTGTGGACCTTATGGTGGTTAGTAAGATTTTGAAGCTCCTCTTCTTTCAACCCCTCCACCTCTAAATGTAGGAGTGTCGAACAATGTTAATGGCGTCAATTCATCGTCCCATGCGGCAATACCTCCATAAGAATAAGAAGACCAGCATCATCGCCTCCACCATTAGTACTAACATGAGTTTCATCGCCTCCACCACTCTCACCATTACCCCCACCACTCCCATTATTATCATCTCCTTTATCACTACCGGGCTGTGTTTCTTCATCAGATCCAACCACTGAATGGCAATGCAGTCTTTTTTTTTCACCTAGGTTTTTGAGAAGCCTGCTCCTCCGCTATTCTTTCTACATCGTCCGATTATGCTGTGCTCTCACTATCCAACACTAGAGCTTCTCTCTCTCTCTCTCAAATCCGCTAATTCAAAGGATCATTCTCCGCGAATATATAATCCAACTCGATGGAATTAAAATATTCGCTATCTATAAGGTAGAATATGATAGATGAATTAGTATATGCCTCCTTATTTACATCTAAAAAAAATGTATGAACTAAGACGCCAAATAATTACTTACCACGGTTGGTCCTCTGCATATCCCTTAACCGCATATTATAATGACAGTAGGCTAACTTTTTCAATCGACTCATAGTTAGCCTATTTCTCGTCTTCGTGTGGATGAGAGAGAAAGTACTCCAATTCCGCTCACAGTTGGATGAGGAACATGTTTGTGATAAAATGCACATGACAATCCGCCTCAGTATTGGGCCATCGTGTCCGTAGTGCATCTACCAATCTGTCGATTTATCGTGTTGAATTTAGGATTGCGCTAACCTTGTTCTAAATGACCCATGTTTCTTGCGGAACATATCAATCTACAAAGACGAATACGATAACCCCCATATTAATAAACAGATAGAGCATATTGATCTACAAATTTAAAAATATAAATAATATTATGACTACTCATGTCTCTTATGGCTTGACCTTAGTCCGCCAACTCAGACTCTATTCGTTGGATGAAATTGAGCAAACCACTGTATACTTCATCAGCCTCACTCAACTCAAAGCGTTGCGTATATTGGAAGGCAGGATTCAAGTAATGTGCTATACATAAAATATGGGCAATCTCATTAGTATATAGAAATGGTGAACAATATAAAAAATAATAAATAAATACGCCAACACTATATAAGCAGTTTAGCATGTTTTATCTGCCGCATGCAAGTAGCAGTAGAATTATTTATAATTATTTATCTCACCTCTTGTCGATAATCGCTCAATATTGCTTATATTTTATAGGGCATTTAGTTTTGATAGGTAATTTCGCTTTGTCCATTGACTCGTAAACATACCCCATAGTTGGTTTCTCATCACCATCTACCAACCTCAACACTGCATTCAAAGGTAGTAGTGCTACCACCGTGTGATCAACATCCGCCCAAATCGGTGTCAGAGATCAAGTCAACTACTTTAGTGCAAGTAGGTCTTTTTGATCGAGGCAGTTTTGATTCATATTTTTCCCATTCTTTCGACGATACCATGCTTTTCAGCTCACGCCTATATCTAGCCAAGCTTTGTAGGGCTAGAAATTGTGTGGCAAATTGTGCAATCCCAAGTTAGAGCAGCTCGTTCTTAGTGAACCCCCTTATTAAATTCACCAACTTGTCATTGTTGTACAAAAAAGAAGTAATCATTCATCCCTTTGAATAGTTGCCTGTGTCTTGCTCTTCTTTTCCAAATCTTTAAGAATGAGATCCATACAATGAGTGACACATGGAGTCCAGTACAAGTAAGGTCTCTTCAACATCAACCGCCTTTCAATGGCTTTGTAATTGGCAGCATTGTCTGTTACCACCTACACAACCCGCTTCACTCCAACCTCTTCAACTACCTTATCCATTAGTTGAAAGAGGTAATCAATAGTTTTTGCGTGTTTAGAAGCATCGACTGATTTCAGAAATATTGTCCCAACATCGCTATAGACAAAAAATTTATCAAACTCTTCCTTGTCGAATCGGTCAATCCATCTCACATAATTGTGCAACCTTTCTCATCTCATATTTCCTCAAAGCTTTTCAAGTAAGCTCCGATCTTCGCGTACTCATCATTCTGTAGGGGCCCAGATTCCTCATATGCAAAAGGCTTTCAAACTTCTGAACCTGCTTCTGCACTAGTGTCAATCATGCTTTTAAAGTATGGCGACTCCACAACCTGACTTGGAATGTTGTTGAATATTAATAACTTTGTAATGGCCTTTCCGAGCTTCTTCCCCCATGTTTTCAGTGAGGTTGCGCTTAATTTTGTTTGTTTCAAATTTTCTGTCCGATACATGAACGCATCCATGAGACCTGTACTACGACCTATAGTAGGCGTCCTGGTCTCCCTAACGGTTGCTGACCTATGCAACCCCGCAGTCTCCTCAATGTCATCATCATCATCAATATCATATGGCCTTTGACTAGACCCACTACCACTTGCAGGCATGGATGACCCCTCAAGCTGGACCGAAATCGATAATCGACCTCTTCCTGATCCCGTCGATATCGTGCTTCTCTAGCACTCTCCCTCATCACTCTCGCTGTCCCCACATCGACATCTTAATCATCCTCAGGTCTAGGTGCAGGAAACTTTGGATCCCCCCTCCTTATTCTCTCATACATGTTCCTATCCCGGTTGGCATCTGCTTTATTTTTCCCCTTAGTTACCTGCAAGGTGGCTCTCGTAGCTACCATCACCTCATTCGAAACATGCTCACATCCTTTAATCTCTCCCTTAATGTGAGCTAAATGCTTTTTCAATCGTGTTATACCCCCTCCTGCATTTTCTTCTCATAGAGCCTATATTCGATTCGAACCTGATCGCCATCTATTGCTTTACCGTATTGTCAGGCCGGATCTTGCCCACGTATTTATTTATTTATTTATTTCACCTGCATGAATGAGCAGACGATTGAATTAAATTACAAGCAACAAAACATGATGATGTGTCACATGTTAATGTCATGTGAATTAATAGCATCCCATGATGATGTGGCATGATGCATCATCATATGTTGATTAATAACATCCCATGATGACGTGTCACTTGTAATCAACATGTGTCACATGTTAATTACTTGTGACACATCATCCCATGATGATGTCACATGCTGATTACATGTGAATTAAACACATCCCATGATGATGTGTCACATGTTGATTGCATGAGTCACATCATGTGATGACATGCCACATGTTGGTTACATGTGAATTAATTACATCCCATGTGATTAATAATATAATCATATGAAATTATTTATTAATAATTTAATGATGTGTCACATGTAATCAACATGTGACATGTCATCATGGGATGTTATTAATCAACATGTAATTAACATGTGAGACATCATGTGATGATGTGTCACATGTTGATTACATATGACACAACATTATCTTATTAATAGATAATTTCATATGATTATATTATTAATCACATGAGTAAAAATTAATATATGAATATGAGATTACATGAATAATGATTAAACATATCATTCTAATTTTTTAAAAATTATTAATATATGATTATATATTAATTAATAATTAAAAGAGTAATTAATATATGATTTTTCAAAATATATAAAATTATAAATCCATACAAAAAATAAAAAATAATTTATTATCTAGGTTAGGAACCAATTAACAAAATATTATGATCTAGGTTAGGAAATAAATGAACCTAGGTTAATAGATCTAGGTTACAACATTCATGTTGGGTCAAAATATTGTCCGATACCGATACGTATCGGTTTTGGACATGGGTGATACGATACAATGACTATGTATCGTATACCCTGTAAAAAGAGTTAATTATCGTCCGATAATTTGAAATTATCGTCTTATAATTTCAAATTGACTGGGGCCCCCTTTACTTTTCACCCGCGATTTAAGTCCCATTTTAGGGTTTTTTGTTCTTTCCCCAGCAGTCTTCTTCTTGTTGTTTCCCCAGCAGCCTTCTTCTTCTTAGCCATTTCTTCTTCTTTCTTAGCCACCGGAGACCAAAATCTTAGCCACCGGATAGTCACATACTCACATTTTCGTCGGATATTTAAGAAAATGTATTATTTTTCATCATATAACTTGCATTAAATTTTTTTTTTTTCACTAGATCTACCATATTTATGGATAGATCTATCCAAAAATATGGTAGATCTTAAAATTTTGAATGGATCCATTTACTTGCATTTTTGTGTAGATCTATTTACTTGCATTTTGAATGGATCCATGGGTATTGGGTAGATCTATTTACTTGCATTTTTAATTTTTTTTTTTTAAACTAAAAACCATTTTTTGTGTTAGTAAATTATGTTAGTAATTAAGTTTTTATATAATACTTAAAAATAAGTATTTTTGTACTTATATAATACTTAAAAATAAGTATTTTATGTTAGTAAATTATAAAAAAAATTTAGATTTTATATAGTGCTTAAAAACAAATTATGTTAGTAATTTAAGTTTTAAAAATAAATTAAGTATTTTTGTATTATATAAAAACTTAATTACCCTTTAAAATTAATTTATTTATTATAAACTTAATTTATTTAAAATATAAAAGCTTTATTTATTTATTTTATAAAGTTAATTATAAATACTTAATGTAAGTGATGTGTCGCAACACATGTGACACACGTGACACATGTGACAAGTGTGACACGTGTCGCGAGACACATGTGACACGTGTCACGTGTGATGTATCGCGACACATATGACACTTGTGACACATGTCACGTGTGATGTGTCCCGACACATGTTACACACGTGACACTTGTGATACGTGTGATGTGTCGCGACACATGTGACACATACCCCATAACACATGTGACACAGGTGTTGCGGTACATGTAATTAATGTGTCACATGTGACACATACCTCATGACACATCAATTACACATGTGTCACATGTGGCATGGGGTATGTAAGTATGTGACACATGTGACACATCAATTACACATGTCACACTGATACCCCATGATGCATGTGACACATCAATTTCAAATATATATGATTTTCAAATATTTTAAAAATTAGAATAATATGATTTTCTAATGTAATTTTAAAAATTAGAATAATATTTTTTTTCTAATTTTAAAAATTAGAATAATATTAGATTATATTTTAAAAATTAGAATAATATTTTCAAAATTAGAATAATATCAACTAAATACTATTTTCAAATGCTAAATTTTTAAAAATTTTCAATATTTTTAGAATAATATGAAATAAATATGATAAAATATAATCTAATATTTAAAAAATAAGAATAACATCAAATAAAATTTCAAATATTAGAATAATATTAAATAAATTTGGTTAAATATAATCTAATATTTTAAAAATAAGAATAATATCAAATAAAATTTCAAATGTAATCTATATTTTTTAAAAATTAGAATAATATCAAATAAATTTGATAAAATATAATCTAATATTTAAAAAATAATAATAATATGAAATAAAATTTGAAATTAATATAAAATTTTTAAAAATAAGAATAATATCAAATAAATTTGGTAAAATATAGTCTAATATTTAAAAAATAAGAATAATATCAAATAAATTTTTAAATGTAATCAAATTTTTTAAAAATTAGAATAACATCAAATAAATTTGATAAAATATAATCTAATATTTTAAAAATAATAATAATATGATTTTTTTTTCAAATGTAATATAAAATTTTTTAAAATTAGAATAATATCAAAGAAATTTTATTTTCAAGTGTAATCTAAATGTTTTAATTTAATCCAATCGTTTGGTCATTCATGCAGGTGAAATAAATAAATATGGTACAATCATCAGATCCAGCCTGACAATACGACACAACAATAGATGATGATAGACTCCGAATACAATACAAGTTTTGTGAAAAAAAATTGCTGGGAGAAGGTATCACACAGTTGAAGGAGCATTTGACTCACGTTAAGGGAGACAAAATGGTGTCCCAATGTACCCAGAGAGGTGAAAGATGTCAAAGCCAGTTTACAGGCGGCTAAGGAAAAGAAAAAACCAGAAGCCGACCGAGATAGAGAAATGTATGGAGAATGAGGGGAGATTCATTGTTTCCTGCACTTGGACCTGGGGATGATGAGGATATTGTGATAGCGAGAGTCATGAGGGATAGTGCTAGAGAAGCACGACAATGACGAGATCAAGAAGAAGCCGATTATCGGTATCGATCCAGCTTGAGGGGCCCATCCATGCCTGCTGGTGGTGGTGGATCTAGTCATAGGCACATGTTGTTGATGATGATGAGGATATTCATGAGACTGCCGGGTTGCGTAGGTCAGCTTCAGTGAGGGAGATCAGGCCGTCTATTACAGCCTTACAGGTCGTACTACAGGTCCCATGGATCCGTTCATGTATCAGATAGAAAGCTCCAAGCAAAGTAAATTGAGTACAATTTCACTGAAAAATGGGGGAAGAGGCTTGAAAAATTGATTGCAAAGTTCGTGATATGCAATCACATTCTGAGTCAAGTTGTGGAGTTGTACTTCAAAAGTATGATTGATACAATTACAGAAGCTGGTCCAGGAGTAAAAAAGCCTTTTGCATATGAGGTATCTGGGCCTTATTAGATGATGAGTATAAGGAGATAGGAGTTTATGTGGACAACTTCTACGAAGTATGGGATGAGAGGTTGCACAATTATGTGCGATGGATGGACCGGTCCCACAAGAAAGAGTTTGATCAACCTTTTAGTCTATAGCGACGCTGGGACAGTATTTTTAAAATCAGTTGATACTTCAAAACACGCGAAGATGGCTGATTACCTCTTCCAACTAATGGATAAGGTAGTTGAAGATGTTGGAGAGCACCAGGTTGTGCAGGTGGTAATAGACATTACTGCCAATTATAAAGCCGTAGGAAGACAGTTAATTTTGAAGAAGCGTCACTTGAACTGGACTCTGTGTGCCGCTCATTGCGTGGACCTCATTCTTGAAGATTTGAGAAAGAGAAACAAGGCACAGGCAACTATTCAGAAGGGAAGAGCGATTACTTCTTACCTATACAACAGTGACAAGTTGGTGAATTTGATGAGAGACTTCATCAAGAACGAGCTGCTCCGGCCTGCAATTACACGATTTGCGACATAATTTCTAGCCCTATAGAGCTTGGCTAGATATAGGCGTGAGTTGAAAAACATGGTCAACTCCGAAAAATGGAGAAAATATGAATTAGAACTCCCACGAGCAAAGAGACCTGCTTGCAATGAAGTTGCTGATCTACAGCCCCCAGTTTTGGGCAGATGTTGACCACCTAATTGCCGTCGCTACCCCATTGGTGCAAGTGTTGAGGTTGGTAGATGGTGATGAGAAACCAACAATGGGGTATGTTTACGAGTTGATGGATAAAGCAAAATTGGCTATTAAAACCAAATTCCCTATAAAATATAAACGATATTGGGCGATCATCGACAAGAGGTGGGATGCACAATTCCATCAGTATTTGCATGCCGCAGGTATAATATGCTAAACTGCTTATGTAGTGATATTTATTTATTTATTATTTTTCATACTATATATTGTTTATTTGTTTTCATATATTGATGAGATTGTTCATATTTAATGTATAGCACATTACTTGAATCCGGCCTTCCAGTATACGCGACGCTTTGAGTTGAGTGAGGCCGATGAAGTGTACAACGGTTTGCTGAATGTGATCCAACGAATGCTCCCTGAGTTGGCTGACCAAGGTCAAGCCATCAGAGATGTGATTAATCATACCTTATGACTAATAAGTCAAATGTCATAAGAACATTATATTGATATGTGGGTTATTGTATTCCATCTTTGTAGATTGACATATTTCGTAAGAGAAATAGGTCATTTGGGACCCCGTTGGCGCAATCCCAAATCAAGTACGATAAACTTGCTGATTGGTAGATGCATTGTGGAGGTGATGGCCCGATACTGAGGCGGGTTGCAATGAGGGTCTTATCACAAACATGTTCCTCGTCCAACTATGAGCGGAATTGGAGCACCTTCTCTCTCATTCACACGAAGACAAGGAATATGCTAACTATGAAACGATTGGAAAAGTTAGTCTACTGCTACTACAACATGCGATTACGGGTCAGGAATATGTCGAGGACCAATCGTGGTAAACAATTATATGAAGTCTTAGTTCATACAATTTTTATTTTATCTAATTGATGAGGCATATACTAATTCATCTATCATATTCTACCTTACAGATAGTGAATATTTTGATCTCATCCAGTTGGATTATATATTCACGGAGGAAGACCCTTTGAATCAGTGGATCGAAGAGAGAGAAGAGCCAATGTTGGATACTGAGGGCTCCGCATGGCTGGATAATGCTGAAAGAGTAGCGGAGGAGCGGACTTCCCAGCCACCGAGGCAGAAAAGAAGATTGAATCGTCATTCAGTAGTTGAATTTGATGACGAAACACAGCCCGGTAGTCATAATGACGATGATGGGTATGATAGTGGGGGTGATGATGGGGGCGATGAAACCCATGCTAGCACTAGTGGTGGAGCGGATGATGTTAATCCTTATTCTTATGGAGGTATTGCCGTATGAGATGATGAGCCGGTAACAATGTATGACACTCCTACATTTAGAGGTGGAGGGGTTGAAGGAAGAGGAGTGTCATAATCTTACCAAACACCACCACCACCACCACCACAACCACAAGGTCCACAAGATGATATGGATTATATGACTTCTAGCTTCGGGGAATTTAGTCTGCAAAATACCGAAGATTCAACAACTAGTAAACCCATACTATCTGTGACAGCCCGAATTTTCCCAACCTGAGTTTTTGAGACATACTTTTTTTTTTTTCTTAAACTTTGCACCAAAAGAAAATGGGAAAACTTAGACTGTCAGATCGTAGATCACAATCTGATACACAATACTTGGTACATCCACATCCACATACATACGAAGATCAAAGAAAAGTTACATATGCCATGAATAGAAATCTCCAGTTCTAATATCCAATATGTATAGAACTAAACAAACACTAGTGATGACCAACCATCACCAATAGTGGTGTACAATAGTACCAACGTACCAAACCTTAACTCACCAAATCCACAAAGTACTAAATCTACGATCCCAGAACAGAGTGCAAATCCTTATGCCGAAGCTCATTTTCTTCTAGTATGTAGTTTGGGCTCTTCTCAAAGCTACACATGTGACGTATAGTCGGGGTGAGCTAATGTAATATCCCAAAAAATTTGAGCGTTAAACAGTGACCTCGGGATTCGTGCCCGACTAGTCGTAAGTTTGACCAAGTGATGGTCAAACAGTGGACTCATGAAGTGATGAACTAATATGATGTAAATGTGACCTAAGTGTAGTGTATGGTGTTAGTTTAGGGCCACATACACCTATCTCTGGTGTATGTGCTTAGCACCGAAGCTTGAGAGAAGTTATAAGGGTTTTAATAACCTAAGTTTCTTTTGTTAGGTTGGTGAAAGAGAGTTAAGAAGAGAGAGAGAGAACCAAGGTGAGTAATGGTTAGGAGTTATTGTGGTTTGATTGAAGGAAGAGTTTCAAGCATTTAATGTCGGATTCAACGAGTGGAGGATCGTTGAAGCAAGGGCCGGAACCCTAGCCATTAAACCAACCTATCAATCCTTTAGGAGATTGATTTGAGGTGAGTCTTATTAGAATTAAATGCATAGATGTTTGATGATTAAATTCAGTCAAGTGTAATTAAAAACATAGAATTAAATGATAGAAAAGAAAGAAAAAAAAGAGAGAAAAAGTTTTGGAAGAACAGCCCGAAAAGGGACTGAGTTCTGGCCAAATCGATTAATCGATTTGGAGAATCGATTAATCGATTTTGGTCTAGAAGTTGAAAAAGCAAGAATGCCCGAGTTCGATTAATCGATCTGGAAATCGATTAATCGATTTTGAAAGTCGATTAATCGATTTGGAAATCGACTAATCGTCTGAGTACTTCCAGTGGCTGGAGAGATAAGGCTTGGGGAAATCGACTAATCAAATTGGGAAATCGATTAATCGATTTTGGATTTCGATTAATCGATTTTGGATTTTCGACTACTCGATTTAGGAATCGATTAACTATCTTTGGGATTTTCGTTTAATCGATTAATCGATTTTGGATTTTCGATTAATCGATTTAGAGTTTCGATTAATCGATTTTGGAGATCGATTAATCGATTTGGTAGATTGACTTGACTTTTTAATTGGACCTTGAGGTTCATGGAGGGTCTAAGACCTTCTCTATTGCATCTTTAGTAATGTGTTGCATGTGTTACGGTGTACCATAGGTGGTACGTGTGAGAGCAAGCATAAGGAGCTGTGTGGGACCTTGATGCTTGGACCTTTAGACACTTGAGGTAGGGAACACCTTGAATATGTACTTTAATTGCAAGAGCATGTATGTAGTGATATAGAAATCAAATTGAAAATATTTTAACTGTGTAAATCTTTGTAAAAAGGGTGTGTGTGACACCAAAAAAGTAAATGAAAATGAGACATCCCCAGGGGATGAGAAAGTGATAAAGACATCAGTGTGATGCGAGTAACTGAGACCAAGTAAGCTAATGAAAATGAGGCATCCCCAGGGGATGAGAAAGTGATAAAGGCATCAGTGTGATGCGAGTAATTTAAACATCCCACGGATGTAGGTAAGATTGGATAACGACTGATAAGGCCTAACTAATATAAGGTAGCACTTTTACACGGTGAATAACTATATGTAAAGCACATGATATTTTTGTTATTTAAGGTTTGAATAGAATACCCCACCGACGTGGCAGGATACTCACGACTGACTCGGCAGGATATCCGGACTGCACGATGGCTAATCGCATACGCACGGAGGTTTATCCACAGTGATAAGCACATCGTGGATGTTGAGATGAGATTTAACCCCGCCGCCTATGAGAAAGGGGCTTGGGTAGTATTCCCAGGGAATACATATGACAATTGTCTATTTAGACGACGATGGAGGGTATTCTATCGGGGCTCGATGCTATATTGCTCGGGGACTACTTAAGTTGAAGATTTAAGTTTTGCTTTAGGCCTATTCAGTGTCATTCATGAACAATTAACAATAAAGGGAAACATGCAACTACCAGTAACTTTAAATACAAATTGTTATCTTTTAAACTGTTTTTCCAGCAAGTGCATAGATACATCATGCTTAGAATAGTGTAGAATATATGCGAGATTTTGACTTATATGTTCATTGTGTTGTTCCCTATTGAGCTAGGATGTAGTTCACCCTTTAGACTATACGTCGCAGGTCTAGTGTTAGCAGCGGCCGAGGCTTCGGAAGACGTAGATCCGAGTGATTCGGATTACCCACTCGGGGATGAGTTGGAGCCCCCTCCTGAGGACTTCTTCTAGGAGACTCTGCTGAGTACTTTGAGAGAGTAGTTTTGAGAGCACATTGGTACGGCTTGGTATGTTAAGCCTTTATTTTGATAAACAATGCAATTAATTGATATATTCTTTTTGACGAACCATCTGGGGTGATCTGTTTATCACCGATGGTTCGGATCGGTTCTCTGTTCATACAGTGGCATGAAAGTAGAACTGTCTTTTGAGCTTATACTTAGAATAGTATTTTGCTTTCGCATCGTGTAGTTATTGTTCCATTTTGTCTTAATATTGCTTGTTATACCAATGTTCCGTACATAGCCATGGGACAAGGTCTAGAGGATCGTGCTGATGGCAAGGATTTCAGGGTGTCAAAAACCGGGCTGTCACAGCTAACATTTAAGCTCAGCAGAGAAAACTCAATAGCAGTTACATCTTATAAGATAAATGCATAGATTCAATGACAATTTTCAAAGCATTTTCATATTAAAACGGTATTCGAAAATCCTTTCAGTAATAAATTGTAAAACCAACTTTCAACCAACAATCTGTGTTCACATATTTTCGTGTCAACCGGAAAGCAAAACAAATTTCTTATTTCTTATTTTCTGGGATTTGGACGAATTTACAGTCAAAGTTCAAATCTGAATCCAGGTTTAAGTTCGGATCGAGGTTCACGTTCAAATCACGGTTCAAGTTCACATTGTTTTGGCACGCACAGTGAAATTCGACCGATCAATTTCCAAATCGATTGATCGAGTTTCATTTCGTTCGATCAAGTTTCATTTCGGTCGATCAAATTTCATTTTGATCGATCGAATTTCATTTAGATCTATCAATTTCTTCATAAACCTCTAACATGCTTACTGCTTTTCATGTATCGATTGGTCGTGCTAATTTCAATCGGTCGAATTCCCGTTTTGATCGGTTGAATCTCCATACAAATCGCACTTCACACCATCTAGTCAAAATCGATCAAAACTAATTTCAATCGATCGAAATTGACAGATTTCACCATCCTTAAGGGTTTATGTTTAAAACCCATTTTTTTCAAATCTTAACTCATTTCTTCTTCTAATTTTTCACCCATATCATACATAAAGTCTAATCTAACTAAAAATCATAATTTGATAGAAACTTCCTCACCTTTAATCGATCAAATTCTTGACTCACGTGCTCACGTCCAAGCTAGGGTTTCAAAGTTTAAACCTTTGGGTTCCTCATGATCCCACGTCTGCAATCAACACACCGTCTTTATTAATTCCTCGCACGCACAACCCAATGCATTCAAAGCTTCATCTTCTTCCTCTCTCTTCTCTCTTTCTCTCTCTAGAAAGCCAAAGCCCTTGCAAACGACTTAAGGCTTATAAGAAAAGCCTTTCCTTTATAACTAAAGGGACTGGTTCCCTTATAAAACGCATACACCCATTTTGGGTATTAACTATATCCCTTTATTTTGTTTCGATACGGAACCCATATACCTAAGCGAGTTGTTTCATACTACACAAATAAATCTTTGGCTCGGTATGGTGCCTACATACCCAACCCACTTATCTATCGGATTTGATGTTGAGCCGATACACATCACCACAGTGTATGAACTTGGTCTAAAATCTCTCATGAGCTCAAACGGCCCCGAAATGATCCCGTTTGAAAAATCTGAAACGGTGACGCGTTTTCTAACGGACACACACACACCTGATCAGGACCTATGGTTTTGGAAATTTTTTGGGATGTTACACTATCGGCCTCAACCAACCTACCTTGGGCCATATGACTTCGTTGGTCAAATTTTTGGAGGACCAACCTTCACCTATTATACTGAGTCATATTCGTCGCTAATACCTTAGTTTCAAAGGGGCACATATGATCATGGGTATCAATATGACCAACATTATAGCGAAAGCTCACGCACCGATGATGATGATCACGAGGGCCAAGAACCACCACAAAATTGAATGTGGCTTTAAAGTAATTTTTTCATGTACAATATACCTTTTAATTTTGATCATGAGTCATGTACAATGAAATTTAGATTATGCGTTGATAAAATTATGAAATATGCATCAAATAAACCTTAAATAAATTTAAATTTTTTTTGAAATAAATAGAAAATCATTCAATTTATTTTTCTTGATTTTTAAAATATTTTTTGGGATTTTTTAGAAAAAAAAAACAATGTATCAAACCGATACATTCAATGTATCGCCGATACATTGAATGTATCGGCTGATACCCGGTACGTATCGTCCTGGAGGTCGGGATGATACGCACCGGAAATCCGGTATTTTGACCCATGGGTTACAAACCTTAAAAAAATCAAAATTGAGATACTTTAGAGACATCTAAGGCCTCAAATTTGATGATTTTAACAAAAAACCCCCAAATTTGGGCCAAAAATTTAAAGATCTACCATATTTATGGGTAGATCTAGTGAAAATATGGTAGATTTAGTGAAAATAAAGGTAAAAATATAAGCAAATAGAGAAAAATAAGCCTAAATGATGGAACACATACATTTTCTACGATCTCCGGCTAGACGACGGCGTTCCCGAGCCTTTCCGGGTGGTGGGTAACATGGGTTTGAGTCTCCGGTGGTTAGGAGGGAAAAGGAGGAAGAGAAGAGAAAAAAGAAAGAAAATGAGAGAAAAGAGGGAAAAAATTGGATAAAAAGGCCTAAACCCGCGTCCTAAAGTAGCTGGGCCCCACTTTTAAAACATTTGAAATTATCGGACGACACGAGAGATAAATTGCCCGTATTGTTCTATAATTTGGACATTTTTTGGGGTGCCCGAGAATATCGTCTCGGGCATCCTAAATACCAATACGTATCGGACGATATGTATCTGTATCGGACGATATTTTGATCCATGTTCATAATAACTTCCATAAATTGAGAACTTACAAAAATTATAATGAATACTTGAAACTAGAAATCTAAAAACTTAGAAAAACTACTCTAAAAAGCTGAATTGTAGCTACTGTGTACTTCTCCCTCCTACTCTATGCGCCGACCCTCTTATTTATAGATTCATAAGCCTAGTACATGCTAAATTAAAAGAATAATTTCTTATTATACTTCAAATGAAAATATAATTCTACTAAAACTGAAAGTTCCTAAATATATATGTCCTTCGAATACATCTTTCACTCTGACATCATTCTTGCAATTGTGACTTTCTTTTGACTTGAAACAATGTGGAATCGTAGTTTGTAATCAATCACAACTTTTCTTTCTCTTCACTATAAATCGTGACTTTTTCTTGTGGGATCGCAGTCTGCTTCTTGCATAACTCTCTCTGTTTGATTATTTTCATAGTTATGATTGATCGAAACTATTTGTCTTTTCGCCAAGTCACGATCAATCATGACTTCATCTTGAGAGATCGTGATCCACGATGGTAACGTTTTTCATCTCTGGATAATCTTCTTCTGCTCATGATCAATCGAGAGTCTTTTTTGTGCAATCGTAATTCTCTTTTATCTTCAATCGTGAACTCTTTTTGGTAAGTCACGATCAATCGTGACTTCTTCTCGTGAGATCGTGATCCACGATTAGTCAGACTCTTTTCTCTGAATTGTTCTTTTGCAATCGTCCAATTTCACGATCGATCGTGACCTTTGGTTCTTTGTGTCCTGACCTTCATGATTCATCGTGAATTTTGAGTGTTGTTTTGCACAAATTTCTCATTATTGCTCTTTTTCCTGTTAAGACTTAATATTCACTCAACAGATGCCATTAGTATCTTAATGTGGACTAATAAGGCTTTATTTAGGGCATTAAAGAGGTATTTTATGTGAATGGTCACACCTCCAAACTTAAGCTTTGCTAGTCCTTAGCAAACAATTACTGAAGACACATATATTATTCTACTAAAATAAAATGCCACTTTTATAGGGAGCATGATTGCATTTAGCATATGTAACAAGCTTTTAAACCCCTAGGTGATCCCTAGTGGAGGAATTGTGTCTCCTGAGGGTTTTTAGTGAAGGTACCCACAAACTTCAAATCCTTTTTATATTTTTCAAAACTTTTGAAAAAATTCAATAGTTGGTCATTACATGGTTGCAGATATTTTTAGGAAGTTGATTCCAATTTATGATTCATTTCCTATCCAATCAGTTATCCTTAATCATGATTATCAAAAGTTTCAACTCGTGCAAAGTGTGTAGTATGTGTGCACCAAGTATAGAAATCTATCAAATATGAGTTATTCTAAACTAAAGTTTTAGAAAATAATTTCATTCAATTCTCACCTTGACATACACTCATTATAATAATGAAGTTGGGGATTTTTCACAAGTTTTTATGTGACAAAACAGATAGCAACAATGTAAGGATACTGATTTTCAATAATAAATCCCATGAAAGAATAATCCAACTATTATACTCATGCGTTGTTGAATTACCATAGTACTTACCAAAAGAATATCTCTACTAGGCTCTTACTATGATGACTCTTGGATTAAAAAGACTTTTATTGGCTTGTAATAGGGCTTAGGTTAAGGTTCCAAAGAAAAGGTATAAGGATTCAAAGTTTCTGAGAATTTAGACTTTAAACTATTTCCCAACCCTATTCTTCTTCATCTTTTATTTCAAAATAGGTTCAAAAAGTTGGATCACTTCTTCCCATTTAACTTTTGTATAGTAGTACCTTCTTTTTCTCTCATTTTTCTCTCTTGACTTGTTTTATTTCTCTTTTTAGAAGTTTTCTAATTTCTCCCATTTTTGTTTTTGGGATGTGAACGATTTTTGCTTCTTTTTCGAGAACATACCAAATATTTTTCTTTTCTTTTTCTTGCTACAAGATCCTTCTAAAATCTTTTCAGAACCACCCTTCTTTGACTTTTCATTCATTCACTTGCTCCCATTTTCCCTTTGTTCTAAATTCTCATAAATACAAGAGTAAAAGACTAAGAATCTTATGGATGTTAGTTTCAAGGTAGTTTACTTGGGTTACAAAGAAATATAAGGCTGTAGGCTTCAAATATGAGTTCAAGAGATAAAATAGATAGGCTTTTGGCTTTTATGGCTCAAACTTCCAAAATATGGTCTTCTCTCATTTCCAAGTTTCACTAGTAATGCTGCCACATTGTTTTGATATCTATGATAAGTAGTTCTAGAATGAAACAAACACAATTGCAGTCATGGATTCAAACATAAAAAATGAGACTTTTATATAAAGCTCGAAGTTCAAGGAAAATTTGGAATTAAGCATTTACACTATAACTCTCGCAATGATTGGATATATCGTTCAAAACCTCACTGGTTCTAAAGATTCTAAAATTAAGATCTAAATGCTAAAGTTCAAAGTAATTCATAGTTTCAAAAATTCCAGTATTGGTACAAGTGTGCAATTGACTAAGCATTAATATCAACTGAGTCCAATCATTAATCAAGAATTTCTTCTAAGATATTTGTAAACTTTAATTGAAATTAAATTCTCTAAGATATTTACTTTCATGTTTTGAATTAAAGGTTTAAAACATATAAAAATTCATGCAAAACACTCATAAATTATAAGCAAACAATTAAAAATTTTCAAATAAAAAACATATCAGAAAATAGAATGAAAACAGGAAAAAACCCTCAAACTTAAAGGAAACAATGTCCTCATTGGAAAATTTGAAACAAGGGTATCAGAAATTGTACTTGTGAGCTTATGACGATGATTAGCAGGTTGACTCACTTGGTGGAGTACTTTGGACAGTGGATGGTAGACACGATGATGATGCCTGGGCCTGAGATGTTGTTGAGGCAGGAGGGGTGTTGCTCAGTATGTTAATCCTCGGATTGTAGACTACCAAAGCAGTGGTAGCATCAAATGGATCCCATGCTTCGGTCACATTTTCAGCATATTTCTCAAGTGGATCATACTGGAATTCTGCCTCCAATTCATGGCATCGAATTTCAAGGGCTTCTTTTTCTTCTCGGATAACGTTGTACCTCAATGCCATGACCCTTCTATCTTCCTCCGTATGCTTCAGTGCATTCAGGTCATTGTTTAACTTCATGTTTACAGAGGATTTGAGTTGGATTTCTGTTTGCATCCACTCGATCTTGGTTTTTAACCTTGTGGTGGCATGTACTCCACCATCATGTATGGCAATTAGTTCTTTCTTCTGCCGAATTATTTTAGATGACATCCCATCTTTTTCAAATTGGAGCTTTAGAATGACTCCCCCTTTGAGGGTAAGTTGATGGGCTTGGTCATCAATTTAGGTCTGCATCCTTTCTTGGGCTTCAATGTAGGCCCTCTCTTTCTGGCCCGGAGTTCTTTGGAACAATTGGAGTTCATGCTTCAGGAGAGCATTCTCTTCTTGGAATTTTGTAATCTGCGGCTCCCAACTCCTTTTTTTTTTTTCCAACAGCAACCTATAATTGGTGGCCACCTGAGTGGCGTCATGCTTGACTCTGTCTATTGCTGTTTGGCACTGCTGATGGCTGTCATGTTTAGCTTTTCGGTACATAGCAGTGCCTCCATCTCTCATAACCTGTTGCTGAATCCTCTCTTGATAGGTTAGTCTTTCTTGTTGTGAGGGACCCTCGGATCAAGGGGTGATATCCCGAGATGATGATACCATTCGACTGGTCGGGACAGTGGTGGTTTGCGTGGTGGGGCAAGTGCTAGGAGTCCCCACCTCATTGCGGACAGTTGTGTGCACTCTTTTCGGCCTGACTTAAGTTTTAAGCACATTCACCTCATCTACAGTCCCATTAGTAGTGTAGGAACTGATGATAGGCGTTGGGCATTTTCCTTCTGCCAAGCTTCCATCTCCAGAAATCTTTGTTCCTAGTCAAGAGCAAGTCCCGATGCAGTGGAGATAGGAGCAGCAGGAGTAATAGTGTCAGGTGGTGAGATCTCATGTAGTAAAGTCGTGAACTCCCCCATTGGGGTGTCACTAATGCTAGTGGATGTCATGATGCTCACCACCGAAGTGCTAGTATAAGTGCTAGGGACTTGAGTCTGTTCATCAGATGGTACAGTGGAAGGGGAAGGAACAAACTCAGTGAAAATTGGAGTGCTCAACATTTCAGCACTCACAGATAATGTGTGGGTAATGTTCTGCAGTGAGGTCTCCACTGCTGTGGTGGGGGTAATGGGTAATGCCGCGGGAGATATGGGACTAAAAGGGCCTGCTTCACTTGTAATTGGCAAAGTGCCCCTTGTAGGTGAAGTGGGGAAAGCAAGACCTATTGGTGAGTCTAGGGAAGAGTCATGTACTGGTAGCGGGGATATGTGTGGTGATGACTTTGTGGATGGTCCGAGTATAAGAACAACCAGAATCTTTGGGGCGGTGAACATAGTAACTTCCTGGGGTGGAGTAGAAGTACTCACACCCTCTCTCATCACTGTCTTAAGAGGAGTAGTGGGAGCAATGGTGGTCATGATAGATGGCCTGTCTTGAACTATGTCTGGTGCTGCCGTAGCCCCACCAAAACTAATATCAGTGGTCAATGTGGTAATGGCCTCGGTTGTAGAGGGTACAGAGGTACCACTCTTCTGATACTTCTTTTTGAAGGAGTCTTCTGATATTTTACTTTTGTTCTCCTCCCTAAGAGTCCTCCTGTAACAGGAGGTATCCAGTTGGTCTTTCTTTTCAGGGGCCTTCTCTTATTCCTCGATCTGATAATTACATTCTGTTAGAAGAAGAGTGATTGGGCCGCCGAAGGTGTGATCAAGCTTTTGTTTTTCATATTTTGCTTGGGTAAGCTACTCCTTGATGGCATCCATTACCTAGAGTAGGTAACCCGACACATCATACCAGTAGCCCTTGAAAATAGAATAGAGGGCTTTCACAAAGTCAATCCTCCGCTCCGTTCCATGGCTTGTTGGGTGGATTGTCTTAACGATCAAGACATCCATAAAATGGGGAGAGAGGTCTTTGACAGGGACATCGACATTGTGGACATCGGTTGTGGACCATATCGCGTGTACCGGCGTCGGAGGAAACGCAACGGGAACCAGAATCAAGCCCTACAGGAGACCCTTTGCCCAACGTCGCTCGAGCGAAGAGGCTTCAGAAATAAGGCCAAACTTTCGGCCAAAAGTCGCTCGAACGACTTTGGTTGTCGCTCGAGCGAGACGTCGAAGAGCACTGAAGTAATTTCTCTGGCATAAGTCGCTCGAGTGAGCATCGTTGTCTCTCGAGCGAGCCAGGTCGAACATTATCATTTTCACTCCTTTTTCCTAGGTTTCTTTTTGTTTAGTACGTAAGCACTTTAGGATAGTTTCGTAATTATTATGTTTTAGGGTTTGCTGCTTTGAGGCCTCCTATATAAGGTCATTATAAATATTGTAAACATTAATTATTGCTTAATGAAAAATGGCTATTGCTTTGTGCTTGAGATGAGCATCTTCGAAGAGTGATTCTTCTTCTCCTGTGAAGGGTTTGGTGTGAAGCCAAGGGTGCAAAGCCACAACCTCTATCTATCTTTTATTTTATCTCTTTGATTATCTTTTCTGCTTTCTTACCTATCCCAATCAACCCATTCAACCATTAACCTGTGATTACTCCGAAAATCCTAAACCCTAGATTTCACCTGAGCTATTTAACCAATCCGAATCAATACACCCTAAGAGAACCAATAATTCTACCTTGGATCTGCGAGCAAGCGCCCTAATCTGGAAGCAACCAGAGTTCTATCTCTAGGATCCCTCTTCTGCGAAGCTAACAGATTTAGCGCATCAGACTAGACCATACCTGAACCAAATGTGATCATCTAAGCGAAAAACTATGAAACCATAAGGTATCGCGATTATTTATTGATTTTTGCTTGATTAATTATGTTTAATTTCGGAAAATTAGCATTTCATTATCTCACGTAGTGTAGGGTCATCCCGTGTTAGTTTTGGTATCAAAGCCTAGGTTCTAGGTTAGGGCATATGTGCATATTATTTTAATTTCATTAAATTTTATTTCATTTGTGTTCATCAGTGTGCACGTCTAGTGTTGACAAAAGTCCTTATTCATTTTGGTTCACATGTGTATGTCATGTTGATGTCATTTGATTTTATGTCATTTGTGTCTTCATTTGCATGCACACCTTGTGTTTGTTAAAATTCCTCAATGATAGTATTGTGTCCGAGTAATGTTTGTGTCGAGCATCATGTATGAGTCACTTACACGTCACCAGGAATTCCTTACTCGTCATGGAAGGGTACTAGCCGAATGAGGAAACTGCTACCCTCCAAATTCTTGACAAAGTCCCAAAAGTCGTGATGAAACTAGAGTTAGGGGATATTCCCATTATTGTGAGCCCGAAGATGATCTTGATAGAAAATATCTAAGGTTTATTCAAGTTGAAGTCTCTGTTTTTAGGGTATGGCGAACCCTAAATCCTTCGTAGGATGGTTGTCTAGCATAGAAGAATAATTTGACTCATATGATGTGTTGAATGAGTGTAAAGTTGAGTTCGCTAAAACGAGGTTGGTGCATCGCGCTAAAACCTATTGGGATGGTGTGGAGTTTCGACGCAAGATAGCTCAATGTAAGCCCATCACACGATGGGAGGACATGAAGGAACAACTCATCGACCAATATGTTCCTTTCACGCACCACCACCTTCTACGGTGTTTAAAAATAAGGGTGGATAAGTGTCATGATCATACTCAACTTGGTCAAGGAGCACCTACATTAAAGAGAGCTCTAACTCCGGGGTTCAACCATTAAAACCCATGAATACTCCTACGAGGCCCCAAATTGATCACTGTAAACGAATTATCCATGAGAAATATAATTTCGGGGTTCAACCATTGAAACCCGTGATTACTCCTTTGACTCCCAAATCGATAATGAGACAGGAGCGATTAGGGACAACCCTAAAACTAGTGGCTGCAACAGATGTTGCAAGTGTCACGGATTTGGACACTTTATTTATCAATGCTGCACGAAATTTCCTGCTCAAACTTTATTGACTAAAAGAGAGTTCTAAGGAGCCGGAAAATATGAAAGTGGAAGAAATTGTGTATGACTCTAGTACCGTGATGAGTGAAGAAGAGATGAAAGAAGCTGAAGAAAGTTTAGTTTGTGTTAAAGAGACTTCTATTTCCCTTGTGGGTTGTGATGTTGAGTCACCCACACGTGAGTCAACAGAGTTACCCACACACGATTTGATCAAGTCACGTATGCATGATTTGTTAGTGTTCGTAGAGTCAGTTGTGCACGAGTCCTTGTTGTTGGTAGAGTCAAGTGCACTTGAGTCTTTGAAATTGGTCGAACCGAGTACACACGAGCCAATCAAGTCACTTACCCATGAGTCATTGGAATCCGTTGAGTCGAGTCTTGATGAGCCATTATTGTTACTTGATTCGATCACAATGAGTCACTAGTGTTGATAGAGTCCACTACATGTGAGTCATTAGCGTCGCATGCACATGAGAGTATTGAGTCCATAGATACAAATACGTATATGATCTCGAGTTGCATACCTCTTCACATTCCGAGTCTTATTGCGAGTCAAGGTTTGAGTCTTATTCCGCATTGCAACCGAAATTACGCTTAAAATTAATTTGTGCAATGACACTCTCAAATTATCGATGCATTTACCTAAGACTTTTATGGAATTCCAATTAAATAATCATGTGATGGTTCAGATTGGATCTGAACGATTCCCATCGGGAATCGCAAAGAAGCTCTAGGCCCACGACGCTAAACCTTTTAGAATTATTGCAAGGAGTGTTCTAATGCTTATGTTCTTGAGCTTCCTCCAGTCTCCCTTGTAACCTTTACCACTTCCTTCCCCAAGTAAGTAGAGGAAATATCTAATCGAAGCGATATTGGATGATCTTGTGGTGTCCACCCATGGTGGACGATTTCAAAAGTATTTGGTGAAATGGATAGGTAAGCCGGACTCCAAAAACGCGTAGATAAATGAAGACGAGGTTCGTCTCCTAAACTCCGACATGCTCGATCAATATCAAGACTCGGCTTCATCAGTGATGAAGCATTTTCGGTCCGGGGGAATTGACGGGGATGCTGACATTGTGGACATCGGTTATGGACCATATCGCGTGTACCGGCGTCGGAAGAAACGCAACGGGAACCAGAATCAAGCCTACAAGAGACACTCTGCCCAAAGTCGCTCGAGCGACTTGACTTTCCGCTCGAGTGAGGAGGCTTCAGAAATAAGGCCAAACTTTCTGCCAAAAGTCACCCAAGCGACTTTAGTTGGCGCTCGAGCAAGACGTCGAAGAGCACTGAAGTAATTTCTCTGGAATAAGTTGCTCGAGCGAGCGTCGGTTGTCGTTCGAGCGAGTTACGTCCAAAATTGTCATTTTCAGTCATTTTTCCTAAGTTTCTTTTTGTTTCATATGTAAGTACTTTAGGATAGTTTCATAATTATTATGTTTTAGGGGTTTTTTTGCTTTGAGGCCTCCTATATAAGATCTTTATAAATTATCATTCACGTAGTCTAGGGTCGTCGTCCCGCGTCATCTTTGGCCTCTAACTCTTTCCTCATGAATTTAGCTTTGTCGGCTTGAGGTCGACGCAACAATTCAGACCTGAGACAACCCCTATATGAAGGATTAAAACAATAGGTCACAAAACAATAGGATTAAAATTTCGTAGTTCGTTCATAAATTTCATGATGACTTCAAATTTGATTGGCTTGATCTTTGAAACCACTAAACTTGCTGCTAACCCTAGCATCATGTCATATGAATATGTCTGCTAGTATTATTATTTTGTTAGTGATTTTTCACTTTATTTATTTATTATATTAGGGTTGAATTCTTGTATCAGAACATTTCAATCTCTAAGGATATTGATGTTTCATAAGCTCAAAATGTCCACAATTTTTACCCAATTTTGACACAATTTAGTTATTTAATATGAACTTTTAATGATATGATCTCACTCATGGTATCTAGTATCGGCCGATACTGATACATATCAGCGATACGCATCAGTATTTTGGCCAACCGATACTGATGCCACCCCTATACCAGTATCGGTGTGATATCGGTATTGGCCGATACAGTATTGGTCAATACGTATTGGGTATCATCTGACACCGCTAGGGTCCGAAATCTACCAATTTTGAAATTTTATTATCATTATTTTTGAAAATATTTCTTTTTATTAAGAAAAAACCATCTAATAGTTTAGGTTATAAGTCTAAACTGCAGTTTTAAGACTATAAGTCTATAAAATGTATATATATATATATATATAGAAAGAAAAAATCCATGGACCGATACCCGATATTGGGTCCCGATTTGCTACCTTGATATGAGTGATTCCCATCTTCCTCAATTATTTTGTGATTGATGATGAAGCATGATTTAACTACCCTATTAGAACAAGTGAAAAGTTCTTTTTCTGACATGGCTGGCATACCAGAGGCCCTGGAAGCTGCTCGTAAATTCGGCATCAGAATAATTCCAGGTGTCGAAGTAAGTAAAATATTTTACCGATAAAAAAAAAAGAATAAGTAAAATATTTTCTCAAAGGTAATCTTTGTATGACTTAGGATAAGGTACCCAACCCAAGTTCGAGTGACAGAACTTGAATCAATCTCAAACCAACAACATTGGTTATTGTGCTGACAACTTTGAGGGGCAAATCAGTGAAAGGTCCAAAGTGGACTTTCACTGATTTGCTTCCTCATATGTAGCATGGTGGCTCCAGAGGCTTGACCGTCTCTACGAAAGATGATTGACCCAAGTGCTCCCACAATCTCTATAAGATGTTTTTGTTTGATTGGTAAGCTTGAGTTTCCTTGGGTCCACACCTTTTATTAATCAAGTAAATCATGTGTAGGATCTTATACCCCATTGAGCTACCATTCCGATCAGAACAAATTGGTGATGAGACACAACTCAGTGCTTTAAGGTGTTGGGAGAGCGTTCCATAAACTGCCTGCAAAATTGTATATAAAAAATAGTCCACTATATAACACTGTCCTATAAGAAATGCACCGGTACGATACCATTCAAAGTATCGTACCTGTAACCTCTGAAACCAATACGTATCGATACTTACAGGTTTCATCCGAAATTTTGAACCCTGGTTGAGATGGTATCTTGAGTAGTTTTCCATTTTAACGACACTTGCTACTTGCTTTTCCTGTTTTTGAATTCAGGAGAAGTGAGTGGAGCCTATAGCAGAGGAAGCAGTGAAATTGACTTATCGAAGTGGTGGGCTTTGAAGAACCCTGTGGCTGTTATCAGAAGCTTGCAAGCTGTAGGGCTTTATGCTATGGAGGTTTACCGAAGCGATGGAAAATTGGCAGGTACTATCTGGAATCCTTTCTGGAGATGTTTCTGATTTCTTAGACTATTTACTTGTATGTAACTTTCTCTTAAGAGTTACTGCTATATTGATTAGACAAACACATAGGTTAGGGTTAAACATATATAGCAACAAAAATCTCCGATTTTTTGAATAAGTCGTGTTTAAATCACGAATATTTGCTCAAATGCATTTTTCATGATTTGATTAGGGCTTATTGAAAAATTCATGTATCTTGCTACTTTTCCGAGTTTTGTGATTAAATGGCATTTCATGTCTTGATCATATTTTTTTTTCATGAAGCATTTGGACTTGGGTCTATGTTGAATTGTTGATTAAAGGGGGATACAAAAGCATTACAAAAACATGTACCTATGCTCCCTCAGCCCAAGCAGAATTCAAGTTAGTAGTTTCCTTCCTGCTAGCAGTAGTAGCTAGCTCTAGCGAGGGAGGCTATTAGGAAGATAGCTTTCTATATGTGCTCCTACTATTTTGGTAATATTTATTATTAAATAAATTTATCAAAATAATTTTATAAGTCCCTAGTTTAAATTTTATTTCAAAATTCCAACTAAATATATGTGAAGTGAGGTTATCAATTTAAAAAAGAAAACCCTTAGTTTCATATTTTTTTTGCTATCACTTCATCGTTTGTCTCCGAATTTTGCCATTTTTTTCTCAAATTGTATTTTTTGTCCTCACCGAATAATTTCTAAATCTCATTTTTCTTTGATTTTTTTTTTTGAAATTTACTGTTTTCCCCCTCCCTCGTTGATTAATTCCCATTTCCCAACTAGGTGACAATGATGTCAAAAAGGGAGCTGAGCTACCGGATACCTCAATCATAGGAAACCACATGTAAGAGTTTCCACAAATATCTAAGTTCACTTCTATAAAAAATATATATATAATTTTGACATGCGGCCGGAACACATTAAACTATATAATCTATGTATAAATAATACTAGACAGATCAAAACAGATAATAATTTTCTCTGAACTTCTGCGATGACAAGAATCAGATACACATTTAACACACATGAACTGGGATTCAATTCAAACAAAGTGCATAGTCAATTGTATTGCAGTTCTTTGTTGATTTCTCTTAATTTCACTTGGTGAGCAGTAAATTGTGAAGCTTGTCCGTGGTCAGATAACTATGGTCTGATACGAGTGTTCGACATTTCGAATATAGAAAATTGTTTTATAGGAATAATGGGATATGAGAAGCATTTATAGATAGAGACCATGAGAAATACACGCATCTTTGGTCATTTTAACTGTTCATTTGGATGACCCTATGCTATACCACACTCAACCCTGAAATCACACATATCAGAGCAATGGAGAGAGAATTATAGAGAGAGAGAAAAAGAACCTTAGAGAGAGAACAAAGGAGAGAAAGATGTGGGTCAACACAAAATTTAATTAAGGTGCAATTTTCTTTCGGTTCCATGTGCAATAACAAGAAACATGTGCAAGGACCAGTATTTTTTTAAGTTGTGCAATCACTTTAAAAGTGTGTGCAAGTAATGGCTCCCATAAAATTTTGATTTGGGAGCCAAAGAGAGTTTATTGATCACCTGTTTGTGCATTGCCCTTTCACGTTAGCGATATGGGATAAGCTTCCTCTAAGGTTTGGCATTTAATTTCCTGGTGCAACCTAGGCTCCATCGGGGAGCTCATTGAAAGCTGGTCACTTGGCCTTGATAATAATCAAAGGTGATGTGGGACAAACGCTAAAACCCTAATAATGCAAGTTTGGGATTAACCGCAAATTAAATTGAATAATGAAAATATTTGAAATCGCCCAAACACATAAAGAAGTTCAAATAATTTAATTAAACAATTAGAGTAACTCAATTTAGCATTCACATGTATTAAAATTTTTTGATCTAAAAAAACGGATCCGATGAAAGATTCGAGTTTCACTCTAATTTAGGGTACCAAGCGATAATCACAGTATTATCTTTTGATTCCTCTTGAGTGAATAAATAAGGCTTGAAGGATTAAAACAAATAAAATGGTAGATCAAAATATTGAAACTAATAATATTTTGGAGGTTTTGGAATTTATCAAAGCAAAGGATAAATATTACCATATGATAAATAAAGAAAAGATGGAATAAGATGATAGAAGTTCAAGACTTCATACTAAGGATTTTCAAGGCTTCGCACCAAGGCTGCACGTCGGCTTCACACCAGATCGAAAATTCTTCACAAATTCTCTAGGGTTTGCACCAAAGCAACTCTCAAATTTTTACGAATAAAAAAACTGTAATAAAGTTATTTACAAGCCTTTAAATAGGCAAATCAAAACCCTAAGAATACTACTTAAAATAAAACTCTTAATCAATAATTAAAACTTTCTAATCTAACGGGCACAATTAATTTCACCATTAATCCCATTTTTTTTATTATGCAATCACTTTTGAAGGGTCAAACGATGTCCGATTGTCGTGAAATTGGTCTTGTTTGAGAGTTTATCGAAGTAGCTTTCCAAAAAAATAAGAATCACACTATTCCGATACATAGTAGACTTATGACCACTTTTTCGATGGTTGCGCAGAAAGTGACAGGATTAACAGTCATATATTACATATATGTGCCTGACCCCTAATTGATTCAAATAAGGAAAATAATTCTAAAGTAAACCACTTATTAAAAAAAGCCTAATCAACTAAAATATTTTTCACATTCTTCTTTCGCCTTTGAAATGTCACTGGCGGCTGATTGAATCTGATGTTCCCATCAAAAGGACTACGTTATAAAATATTTCTCTACTCGATGCCTTTTGTGTCATTTGGAAAGAGCACAACTTCCACATTTTTTTGAATGCAACGCAGGCTGGTGGAGATCGTCGCTGAAGCTATGTTCGACTGACTTTGTCCTTACCTACTTCCTCTGAATTCTTGCGAGCCCAACTTTGTGGTGACTAGGGCCTCCTTTTGGATCCTGGCTAGCTATGTTGTGGTGTTTTTTTTCGGCTTGTTTTCTTCGTTTTGTGTTGTATATATTTCTTTTTCCCTTCTCTTTAGTCGGTGCTCTGCCAAGTTCTCCTTGGTAGCTCGACATTGTAATTTTATCATTCTAAAAAATAAAGAAATTTTAATTTGAATTTAAAACTGTCATTATTATTGCCTTTTTGACAATGTAGAGTATTCCAAACTAAGAAGATCGCTCGAGAAACCAACAGGAGGTTAGCTCAGTGGCCAAGACTACGCCTCAAGAAGCAGAGGTCTTGAGTTTGAATCTCACCCCTGATTTGGCACATGCAGGGATTTATTCTTGCTGACCATAGTTACCAAAATCTCCATTTTTATGAAAAAAAACTCATTTAAAATGCATTTTTTTTCAAAAATACTCATATTTATTTAGAAGTCCCAATTTGTACGTTTTAAACCCCTTTTTTATGAATTTTTTCCGAAACTGTTCTCATTTTTGTCAAAAAAATATTTATTTTTTGATAAATTTAAAAGTTACCATTACTTTTTCCAATTGATTTTTTTCCGGGACTTTGCTGATTCCATTTTTTCTCGAATTCTGACTTGGTACTATGCTACTGACTGGTGCATGTGATGTGCGGGTGTTGCACCTTCCGGAGGACTTAGTCGGGCCCTCTAAGAGGCCAGATACTGCATTATAAAAAAAAGATGGCTCAAGAAATGCCTAGGAAGTCCCATGCCAAACGACACCATGGCCACACATGACTTGATTTTTTGAACAAATGGACCCGGGACAGGCGCTGATTGTGTAAGCCTGGTCCGACAGCAGTCATTTTCGGGTCCATTTACACCCCTAAACTACCCACCTATATCAACTTGGAACATCTTTTTGCAAGCGTCTAGTGACTGTCTCCTAGATTCACAGCCTCAGCACTAAGCAGCCCAAAGTACATCTTCTTTGTTTTTTTTGTATCTAGGAGTTGAAATCGTTGATGGGGTGCGGGGAGAGAGAGAGTGCCCAAACTTTTTTTTTTTTTTTTTTTTTTTTTTTTTTTTTTTTGTACTGGGAGTAATTGTATAGATAAATAGAGGGCCGAGACTTACAGGGGTAGCATTTTGGCGATACCCACGAGCCAGTTGGGAGCCATGTGCACTCAACCCGAAGATCAGATGCCATGACAACTTGGAAAAGATTGATCAGGTCCCACCCAAAAAAATTGTCAAAACCCGATGCTTATCCCCCATTAAAAATATGATTAAAGTTGAGAAAAAATCAATGTACTTGGATAGGTGGGCGTTACCTTATGATTGACCTATAATTTGAAGGGCAAAATAAGTCTTAAAAATTAATTACATGGATTATTGTGAAAATTTTCTACAAAAGTAAAAGATTAATTATGTGGTTTTTGGTTTATGAATTTGTGTTAGTATTATGCACACGGGCCATGCAACACAGGTATTGTTCAGTTCAATTTGTCTATGTCCGATCGGTCAAATCATGGAAGATGCACATTATTTT
This sequence comes from Chloranthus sessilifolius, assembly GCA_021018995.1. Classification (NCBI taxonomy): domain Eukaryota; kingdom Viridiplantae; phylum Streptophyta; class Magnoliopsida; order Chloranthales; family Chloranthaceae; genus Chloranthus; species Chloranthus sessilifolius. The sequence continues at coordinate 114,502,088 of CM037594.1, read as the reverse complement.
TACAACATAGTGACCAAATTCTCCGACTTTTTGAAAAAGTGTCAAATAATTCATAATTTTTTGAAAAATAAAATTACAAATTTTTGCAACTATTTAAAAAGAATGCGAAGTTCAAGAATTATTTGCAAATTTCCTAAATTTTTCCAGATTTATCTTGAATTCTCTGACTTTATTTATTTAGTTTTTATAATTTTTAATTAATATATTTTCTTTCTCATTTTTCAAGTTTTGACCATTATTTTCCCTAATTTGACAATTTTTGCCAAAATTTTTCCAAGCTGATCTATTCTCGAACCTGGAGATCACTTATATTAGACTGCTTAATCTGTGAAAGTATGTTTTTGACTTTTTCTAATGGCTTTCAATCGTATTCCATTATTTAGAACATGCATATTTTGCTCCCTATTCTCATAATAAATTATTTAGGGTACGTTTGATTCACTGTAATTGGTTCCCTGTAAAAATTACTTTACTTGTAAAATGATGCTGACTGGATTACATGTAATTTTATTTTTTCTCATGTAAAATACATGTTTGTTTCACCGTAAAATTTTAGTGTAAAATTCACTTTTTGTAAAAAATAGAGTCTTTGGGGTTTATGTTTTACTATTGCAAGTAATATTTAAATATTACGAGCCATCACCCTCGTAAGTCAAAAAAATTACGGGTAATTTTTGTGACACAATCTATGAAAAATTACGATGAAACAAACGACTTTTGATGTAAAAAATAGAACTGTTGGGATGATATTACAAGTTTTACATGTAATATCCCCCTTTTACATTGAAATGAACGTACCCTTAGATCATGCATATTTTGCTCCCTATTCTCATAATTTAATAACTCATAATAAGGATTTTACAGGACTTTTATAACTACTCGTCTGCAATGATAAGTTTATCATGTTGATGATATATATATTATAATTAGGATTTCCTTTTGAGAAATGAGACTCGAAAAATGGTGCTATGGTTGTAGTGTATGTGGATTTGATAAAAATTATAGGCTCACACATAAGGGTGGCAATGGCCAATGGGCTAGGGAAGCTTGGCCCGGCCTGTCAGGCCCACCCGGTTTAAGGAGGGATCGGGCTTGACTATAAAGACCGCGATGCGGCTTATAGTTTAAGCCCAAAATTTAATTGAATAGAGCTTGAGCTTAGGCCCCTTGATCTATCTGGCTCTCTTATATGATAAGTATATTGAATTTCACCCGCAATACTTTTAAACTCATTAAAGAACTATTGATTTTTAATTTTCAAATTCTCGACATTTTAAAAATATAGATATTACCACCCACCTAATCTTTGAGTTCACCCACATAGAAACATTGACTGATTTGAATCTGACGATGCAGATTGTTTTTCATTCCAATCTTTCACATAATGGATCTTGAGATCATGGGCATGCCATCAGACGATATGTTTTTGATTTCATGTGGTACATATCCCGAAAATGGATTTTATTTGAGCGTGATGAGTTCTACGTGATGTTAAGGTCACTTTTTTTGGAATGGATACCATGTGAAAAAAAAAGCCGACGGTGGATGGTAAGAGATTGATCTCAAGATGCATCATGTGAAAGATTGGGATGAAAAACGATCTGCATCATTGGATTCAAAGCAGTCAATAGGTTTTCGCGTGGGTGAACTCAAAGATTCGATAATTGGATATAAAGGCACTCATTAAATTTTTACTGGGTATTTGCTATGCATCAGTTTTTCTAGTTTGATGAATATAGAGCTAATTTATGAATAAATGGGCCCAACAAGGCTGAGGTTAAGCTTTGAAAGTCTATCACAAGCTGGCTTGGGCCTAAGACCATAAGACCACCACAGCCTTGGTGTAGGCTTGGGCCAAGTTCAAATCTGTTGTGCCAGCTATAGTTTACCCTAACCCAGCCCAGCCCATTATCGCCTCTACCCATGGGCCTTATGGAGAAAGCATTTCTACTATGGCCTAACATATAAATGGGTCAAAAAAGCCCATTTAGTTTGATGATTAACTATTAGCTCTTATCATTCAACTCAAAATTGGGTTGAGCCCACATTCTCACAAAGGGTGGAACCCATCCCAAAACCGATCCAGCCCATGGTCATGAGTATAGGTCCAGTGGTTTTAACTTTAATACCATTAACATGGTCACAATTATCATAACACTAAAGAAAACAACATTTCACCATCAATGAATTACACAAATTATATGCATCAAAGGAGATGAGATCACTATCTTTGGCTATAAAAGTGATACATTTTTTTCGGTTTCATAATGATCGATTACTATATTCTTCTTTTCCTTCTATAGAAGTTGAATGATGTCACTGGCCCTCCTTTTAGGTAGAGAGGTATAGGGCTATAGTCCTATATAAGTTTGAAAAGTTCATATTCATATTATTCTTATTTGCCATCATCCCACCCCTAGAAAAAAAAAAAAAAAAAAAGGGGTTATCTTGAGCTCAAGTCTATGGCATAGTAGCCCTCAAGTGGGGTCATACAACTATTAACATCTGTGGACCTTTGCTAGCCCCCATCAGAAGAAAATCCTTGCTATGCCCTTTGCTATAAAGATTGAACTTTGAACCTAAATTCCATAAATCATTCTATCCTTCACATCAATCTAATGGCATATGTCCCTCCCAAATCCAATGAATATAAAGCCAATTGCAAGAACTTCAATCTACTTTAATGGAGCATGATATCTACCAAATATGTATTAGTTGGATCTCTTTAATTTGGAATAATTCTAACCATGAAACCCATGTGAAGGGTTTGTAGCTCATGAACTTATGGGATCCTGAATTGGTGCATTTGGCATGGGACAGCCAAATGTGAAAATGGCATACTTGTTACCTTTAATAGGTATCATTAAAGGAGACTGATTCTTTCTATCATTCAACTTTCTTGTTAGTTTGGCCTTGAGATTCCTAGTCTACAAACCTACCATGTGAGTTATCTTGTACTATAAAAAGCATGGATACTGATTTTAGAAATTTAGTGGCAATTATTTGATACAACTTATTTCTTTCATTTTATTCTATTTAATTATAGGGAGCCATTACTTGCACACACTTTTCAAGTGATTGCACCGAATTTAAAAGAAAAACTTATAAGTTTGGCGACCTCTACTATATGAAAACACCATCTAAGCCGTTTGATTTGAAGGCCATGATTTAAAGATATCAATTACAAAAGGTTAGAACAAAATATAATTTTTATCATTTGATTAAATAGAGTCAAAGGCTATTATATAATTCAACAGTTGACTACAATAGATCATATAATAAGTATCGTGTTTTGCTCTAATTTTATGTACCAAAGATCTATTGATCATGAACTTCAAATCAAACGGCCCATATTGCATTTTTACATATCACATGTCCCTAAAATACCAAGTCTTTCTTTAAATTCGGTGCAATCACATGAAAAATTGAGGGAGCCCCAGTCCATTGTCTGCTTAGCAACAAATCTTATACCTAACTTCCAATCGGTTGATGTGAAGCCCGCTACTGTGTCAACTGTCCTGGTCCGGTGTAGTCCCAGAACCTGATCTCCACCAACCATGAGTACGTACAAGGTTAATTTTGATGGTGCATGGTGTTTGCAAAATGGGGCCGCTGGTATAGGAGTTATCATTAGAGATCACTTTGGGCGTGTGATGGATGCCCTAGCAAAGAATCACAAGAATGTCTCAAGGCTGATCATTGTGAGGCTATTGGTCTACTTGAAGCGATTCAGTTTTCTATTGATACGGGATTTAGAAGAGTCATTTTTTAAGGTGACTCTTCTAGGAATGTTCATGCTATTGATGGTCGGGGCGATGATTTATCGGAACCCGCAAATCTTTTCGATAACGTCAAAATTGTCTCCACGATGTTTTGGTTGTGCTCTTGGGTGCTGGTATACAGATCAGTAAATGGTGCAGCCGATGTGTTAGCTAAACTAGGTCTTAATGATGAATGTAATGAGGTCTGGCTGGAGGATGCCCCTCTCCAGGTTTTTAATATTGTTATTTCTGTTTCCCTGATTAAATAAAACACTATCTTCTATAAAAAAAAAAGTACAATTGCATGTTGGAGAACTTTTTTTTTGTGCTTATAAGGGAACTTGAAAGTTCCTAGAAGTGGAACCAAATCATAAAAGAGGAATAATTGAACCATAGCAATATTATTCTAATAATTAAGTATTTTGCATTATATTTTATTTGCTTATGTTAATTGCAAATGCATGTAGGGGAACCTTTTTTGTTTTTGTTTATAAGGGAAATTGTAAGCTCCTTCAAATGATTTCAAAGAATGAAAGAGGAATAATTTAGTTATAATAATATTATACGGATAACAAAGTGGCTAGTGTAATAGCTAGTGTAATATTTTGTTTTTGTGTTAAGTACAAATTCTTGTATGGGAGATTTTTTGTGTGTTTATAAGGGAACTTGTAAGTTCCTTCAAGCGGTATCAATCCATAGAATATAGCGATAATATTCTCACAATCAAGCGTTTATTAGTATGATATGTTATCTTAAAATGTTAAAATAAGTTTATATATATATACTAGTAAAAAATGCACACGTGATTGCATATGTTAATCTGTAAATATTAATAGAGAAAAAATTATATTCTTTTATTATTTTTATCAGCACCACAAATAATTGTACGAATAATAATTTTTTATTGCAATTCCACAAAATCTTCTTTAATTATACCTGACATACGTCTTGATAAGTGATCCGATAACTACATTTGATATGTACCACGTGGAATCTAAATATGACCGTTTGATGGTAGGCCCACGATCTCAACATCTATTATGATGAAGATTTGGATGAAAAAATCTCCATCATCTGATTCAAAGCAGTCGTATCCCGAGTTTTGCGTGCTTAAATTGTTGATTGCTTTGAATCGATGATGGTGATCTCAAGATCTTTTATGTAAGATATTTGGATGTAAAATCATCATTTTGGTGTTCATCAATGTTGTCTCAACTCAGGTTTCGCGTGCCTAGCCAGTGATAATTTTGAATAGACAGTTAAGATCGTTTTTCAACTTAATCTTCGACATCATAAATCTTGATATCATGGCCATACCATCAGATGTTTAAGATTTTAATTTTGTGTGACAGACATCCAAAAAGTTACCTGAGAACCACATTTGATGTAAGCCTATAATCATGTTCATTTTGTTGGATCTATTTCACTCGGTATCAAAATATGTTTGTCTAATGATAGACCCATAATCTCAAGATATTTTTATAAAATCATACCATACAAAATAATATATCACTCATAAGGTGTAGTGACAATTCCTTTACTTAAGAGAAAAAATAACTATGAATAAGATATTTTTATAAAATCAAACCATATAAAATAATATATCACTCATAGGTGTAGTAACAATTCCTTTACTTAAGAGAAAAAATAACTATTAATGTCGGAGTGAAAATAATCATTTTATCCTTAGATTTGTCATTTAATGATAAATGTCAAATCATCTCCAAGTGGCTTGAATTGATGAAGGCCATAAAGACCAAAATACCTTTTGGGCGAATATCACATGACGCCATGGTGGTTCGTTTTCCAAAATTCTTTACTCCTAGAATAGACCAGAAGTTAGAAAAAGATTATATTAGTCTTAAGAATTTTGATTTGATGTTTTCGAGTATGAATCGAGTATTTTAAGACTGATTAGGTGCACAGTGCGGACTTCTCGTGACCGATTCAGTGCTCGAGTTGGCTTCCTGTAGCTTGTTCATTCGTCGATCTTCTGAAAATCGTGTTGGGCAATCAGACCCTCATTTCGACTTTTTGTGCCTGATGCGATTTATGAGAGCTTGATTCAAGCCACCATTTGAATCTTTTTTTAGAAAAAAAAAAGAAAAAAAAAACTTTTGGGCCTTGGAAGACCGAGTCAAGCTTTTGAAACTTGAATCAGTCTTTTGGAGCCTGAATCAATCTTTTGAATCCTGATTTTATTTATTTAATTTAATTTAATTTAATTTAATTTTTTATAAATTTATTAAAGATTAAATCTTTTAAATAATATCTCTGAGTGACAAGAAGATAAAAGTTGAAATGAAAAGCAAGAGTATTAATTGTTGTCAATTTATATTGAAAGGGCAGTACTGATCAGGTCCAACCAAGGTGAATTGGATTTAGAGTTCATGTTGTATATTTTAAAAAGTTTAAAAAAAACTTTGTTCCTTGATTTATTTTGAGATTCACTTTTTCTTTTCATAAAGAGTTTTAACGAACTTTCTTTTTTGATTTATTTGAAGATAAACTTTTCTTGTAGTAAAAATAAGCGTAACAAGTTTTAAAGAATTTTTCTCCGAAAAGGTGTCTTACACAGCTAGTATCTTTTTCTACGAAAAGATGCTTTAACGAATAGTTTTTTGTGAAAAAGGTTTTAACGGTCATTTTTTCTTATAAAAAGATGTTTTTATCTGAAAAGATACAAGAGATCTGAAATCTCTTTACCGTAATCTAAAAAGACACAATGGTTCGAGATTTTTTCTATAAATAGAGATAAGATCTGCATATTATGTAATGTTCAGAATTCTTTTTTGTAAGTGCAAACACAAAAAGAATTACAGAGGGTTGGGCTTAGTTGTATCCTGAAACGTGTTTGCTATTCTCTTCTTTTGCTATCACGGTTCTAACCGGAAGGAGACAAATAACGTTTAGAGAAAGCATTTATGTTAACGTGTTTCTAAGTTCGACCCTTTATTTTATCTCCTTTATTTTTACTTATATTTTTTTACCAACAGTTCAATCACTTATGTAGCCCTTGGATGCAAGAGAATCTTGACCTTCATGATTTTTATTCTTTATTGGGTGATGATCTAGATCATATTTAAATCTTTAAACTGCGTGGAAAAATAATCTGCTTTGGGTATCTTTCTTTTCAACTTGAATTTCATATCTTACAGATGATAAAAATCAATTTTCTCCCAATCTTTCACACAATCAATCTTGAGACAATAATTCTTTCGTTAGACGGTCAGATTTTTTATTTTACATGGCCCGCATCTCGAAGAGTGATCTAAGAATCACATTTGATTTGTCCTTGTGATTATGTTCATTTTTTAGGATGTATGTCTTGTATAATAAAAAATTGAGCATTTGATGGTAGGCCAATGATCTCAAGATCCATCTTTTAAAAAATTATGGCAAAAAAGGATCTCCATCGTCTAATTCAAAATAGTCAATAGTTTAAGCATGTGAAACTTGAGTGGAGAAGAAAGAATCTTGCATTGGAAATAGTGATACCACTTATGTATTTCTTGGATTGTTTTAGAGGGGAGAAAAAATTGGAAAGTATTTATTTTTGGGAGAGAAGGAAAAAGTGTATTTTCATAATAAAAAAGGGCACTTTTGGTAGATGCCTACTTTGTAGAGTTAAAAAAGGAAATTCGATTTGTCTTTGTGATTATGTTCATTTTTTGAGATGTGTGTCATATATAATAAAAAATTGAGCATTTTAGGGTATAGAATATTTAAGATCGCAGGATTTATTTCCAGAAGTTCTATTTGTTTCTTTATATTCTACAGGGTCAGGGTCCTAGATTTTAGGGATTAGAATCAAGGTAACATAGGAAGTTATGGATGTCTATGTTTGGGACTTATGAGTTAGGGGCATTTTAGTCATGAAAAATTGATAGAAGCTATTTTTATTTTTATATAGTAGTAAGGATATATATATATATATATATATATATATATATATATATATATATATATATATATATATATTGAGATAGTGTCATGACTATCCACTTTCAAGCTACCTGGCAAACAAGTTTGTTTAACTCAAGTAGTTCAACTTGTACTGTAATAACTCCGATTTTTTTTTATTTTTGTATAAATCGATTTATATCTAAACGTGAGTGTTCAACTTGAGGTGCATGGTAAGACTTAATTACTTAGAATAATTTTCGAGGACGAAAATTTTATAAGGTGAGAAGAATGTAACATCCTGAAAATTTTGACTTTTAATGGTGTATCTTGATGAGTAGTAAAATATGATGATATTTCACCCCTAAAATACCTACATTTAGCTATCCGATGAAGGCTATCTGATAAGAATTATTAGATCTGAAGTGTTTCAGGTAAATACAAGCCAAGTGCAGAAAACAACCTAAGAATTATGAAAATAATGTCAAAACACTGTAACTTTGGGTCATCGAGAACTTGGTGCGACTTGCAGATCAATTTTGACCCTCAAGATGGCCTAATTATAAAATTATCAAAACACAAACATTGTAGAGCTTTCTGTCAGCTTTCCAATGGCGCAAGAATCGCCTCAATCCAAGTTCGGGACAGAAAGTTATAGCCAAAATACCGAAGTAGTATCTGATGCAAAGTTCGGCGGGAATTCACGAAAATCTGGGAGGTCGATGCATCGACCCTAAATTTTCGAGTTGGAACACCTCTGTGGCTGGGAAACTTCGGCTCTATTTAAAGCGGATCAAACACTTCGAGAAGAGGGGGGAATTAGAGATAGATAATTAGAGAGTTAGTTTTGGCTTTTCTTTTTTTAGAGTTTTTGGAGAGAATTTTTTAGAAGATTATTATTCATTATTATTATTTTTGGTTTTAGACTCCTCTTGGCATCTTTTCAAGGGTTCTTCTTTTCTCCTTCTTCTAGGGATTGATCTGGGTAGATTGTACTTAGGATTTGCACTGTCTTTCTTTTACATTCATAGATTGTATTTAGAAAAAGGCATTGTAACGAAAGATTTTTTAGAAAAAAAATGAAAAGTGGAATGAACAAAGAGATCATACACCAAAGATGAGCGGCTAAATCAGTTGATCGGGGAAGATGCGATCCCCAGATAAGTACCCATATTTATGATTAATACCATAGTCGATTTATTGTCATCATGGAATCATTTTGCTAAAAGTTTGTGTTATTGAAAATATATTGAATGCTTGTTATGATCGTTGATGGCGCGTATCAACGGCTATAATCGCTAGATCTGGACCTGCAGATTGATCTAGGCTACAGAGCGATTATGTACTTACTGTTATAATCTAAACATCATGAGATACGCTATGCTTCTTACACGACTCATACCGCAATGATAGGCTGAGTCATTGTTTTTAGATAGGGTATGCCGGATTGATGATCATATTTTATTACGAATCATCTCTATAGACGAATGATAATGTGAATGATGCTTTAATGAAACTGTAGGTTTTAATAGTAGAAAAGGGGTACAAATCTGGGGTAGCATATTCCTTGATCTCATTTAATTATTATTTTAGATTCATTGGTAATTAGTTATTTAGATTAATTTATTTTTCTTGAATTTAGAAAAAGTGTGATAAATTTTGGTTGAATTGAATTTGCCCTTTGGTACTTCCTTAGGGACGTTTTTAAATCTCTGAAAGAATTAATTAAAATTCACATTTTCCTGTGGGTTCGATACCTTTGTTTTTGCCATACTGCAATAGATCTTGTGCACTTGCAAGGGTTACACTTAAAATCGATCATATCTCGGGATGTGTGTCTGATTTTAAATAGTATACCTCGGTGTGCGTGTCCAACTGATAACATACCCGACCTTGTGAAATTAACTAAGTAAGCTATTGTGGGTTAGGTCTTAAGTGAAAAGGGCTGATTTTGATTATGTGTGGATCATTAGATGATTTTGTGTACACCAAGCTTCGTTGTATCGGCTCCACATTGAATCCGATAGATAGGTGGTTTGGGTGTGTAAGTCCCACACCGAACCAAACAGTGTTTGGATAGTAAGAAACACCTCGTTAGGTGTATTCGTTTAACACGAAATCAAGTTCTTTGGATAAGGCTGATAATTAAAAGGGTGTGTGTTTAATAAGGGAACCACCCCCTTCACTTAAAAGGGCAAAGCTTTTTTGAGAAACTACAACCGTTTTGCTTTGCAAAAGCTTGTGGGGTTGAGTTTTATAGAGAGGAAGAGAGGGAGAAAGGAGCTCAAAAATCTAGTGTGTGCGGTGTGAAAGATTGGAATGGTGAGTGAGGTGGTGGATTTGAGGATCTAAGAGAATCCCCAAAGTTCCGACTTTGAAATCCTCGTTTGGGTGTGAGCATGTGGATTGAGGAATCGACCACTCAAAGGTAAGAAAATTTTTGTTAAGTTGTGATTTATAGTTGCATTAGTTTTTAGTGATGATATGAGTGAAAGATTTGAAGAAAATGAGTTAGATTTGGAGAAAAATAAGTTGGGGAAGTTAGAATCAGAGTTTGGGTGAAATCTGACGAAACCGTTTGATCGAAATTAGTAATCGATCGAACGATTTTGTCAAGGGTGAAATTTGACGAAACCGTTTAATCAAAATTAGTAACCGATCGAACGATTTTGTTAAGGGTGAAATTTGAAGGTTTCTGGTCGGTTTGAAAACAGTTCAATCGGTTTTAAAAACCGTTCGAACGAAATTGGTAACCAATTCCATAAAACCTGCACAATATATATATATATATCCTTACATCATAAACTCAGGGAAAATTGGACCGTCGGGTCGCACATATCACGATTCGAATACATAATTTACTTGTTATGCCAACAAAGGTAGAGTCAAGGTAAAAATATAACAACAAAAGATTTCTTTTATACAAAAAGACTAAATAAAAAGGGCCCGAGGAAAAGCCACCGATGATGGCCTACAATCATACTTACAAAATAAATCTCCGGACATACCAAGTCCATAACCAAAAGATCTCAAAACATCTATTACACAAACCCAAAACATACTCATGTCCAAACCTCACCTAAGGTAGAATTTCCCTAAACGGGAGATCCCAAGCCATTCTCCGAAGCTGAATCCCGATCTACACCTGTACTTGTAACGTATAGTCGAGGGATGAGTTACATCCTAGCTCAATAGGAAAATAACTGAATATGTAAAGCTATCATACTTACACATATCTCATAAGCTAAAAACAGTTTAAACACATTTAAAATTTCAAAAGCATGAACTGAATGTATATATCACATCTTATCTTTTCACTCTACATATCTTATCTTTTACTTAACTTGTTCTCATATTACAGAAGATCTGTCTTGAAACTTAAATCAAGTAACTTAAATAATCCTCGAGCAATATAGCATCGATCCCCGATGGAATACCCTCCATCATCGTTCAATTGAACTATATTTCAATGTAACATAACTTACGTCCCTTTCTCCTAGGCGACGGAGCGCATAATCATATACATCCCTGGGATGTCCTACTAGTATACGAATTGGCTGCCGTATCGGTCACGGATATTCTGTCGAGTCAGTGGTTTGGGTATTTTATGAACCTCAAATCTATTGTGCAAAATACATATAGTTTATTACCGTGTAATTGTGCTAATTATAATATTCAAATTTTTTTCAAGACTCATTCACATAGTTTCTCATTTGATTATACATCCCTGAGATGTCACATACTCATATGCATAACCTATATGCTCACATCTCATTCACATCCCTGGGATGTCATAGACGTACAAACTTACTGATTTCTTACTTAGTGTACACACATGCACACACACCTCTTTAATTCACATGCTTTAGTTCACTTTCGATTAACAAATAATTAATTATGCTCTTAAAACATACATGTATATATTACATTACTACATATATGATTTCGTAATCAAGGGTACATGTTCAGAGTATATCCTACCTCACGCTCGGAGCCGGTCAAAGCGGCACCACTGTCCTTATTGACGGCTTCCCGCCCTCAATCTATATCACAAACATACCATAATACAACAAGGGTTTACTCTAGTCACTAAAAACCTAGACTTATTTAGTGTTTTTCAGAAATGAGATAAAATAAGGCAAGTTCATGCCAATATAGAGTTTGACGCTACATTCCCACTAAATTTTGACCTTTAAAACTTTGGATTCATGAGTTGGTCAAAACATAAAATTTGTAGATCTTGATATTCTCTTTCCAACGTCATAAGAATTATATCAATCGGAGTTCAGAGTAAAAAGTTACGGCCAAAATACCGAAATAATGTTGGCAAGCACAATCAAAATCGACTGAACGATTTAAAACCGATCGAACGGTTACTAATTTCGTTCGAACGATTTTTAAAATCGTTCGAACGGTTACCAATGTCGTTTGAACGATTTTTTAAATTGTTCGAACGGTTACTAATTTCGTTTGAACGATTTTTTAAACCGATTGAACGGTTTTCAAACCGACCAAAAACCTTCAGATTTCACCCTTAACAAAATCGTTCGATTGGTTACTAATTTTGATCGAACGGTTTCGTCAGATTTCACCATTGACAAAATTGTTCGATCGATTATTAATTTCGATTGAACGGTTTCGTCAGATTTTACCCAAACTCGGGTTCTAACTTCCCTAACTTATTTTTCTCCAAATCTAACTCATTTTCTTTAAATCTCACTCATGTCACCACTAAAAATGAATACAACTATAAATCACAACTTAACATAAATTTTCTTACCTTTGAGTGGTCGATTCCTCGATCCACGTGCTCACACCCAAACGAGGGTTTCGAAGTCGGAACTTTGGGGATTCTCTTAGATCCTCAAATCCACCACCTCACTCACCATTCCAATCTTCCACACCCCTTTCTCTCTCTCTTCCTCTCTCTAAAACTCAAACCCATAAGCTTTTGCAAAGCAAAACGATTGTAGCTTATCAAAGAAGCTTTGCCATTTTTAAGTGAAGGGGGTGGTTTCCTTATTAAACACACACACCCTTTAAGGTGTTAGTCTTATTCAAAGAACTTGATTTCGTATGAAACAAATACACCTAACTAGGTGTTTCTTACTACCCAAATACTCTTTGATTCGGTGTGGGGCATACACACCCAAACCACCTATCTATCGGATTCGATGTGAAGCCGATACACTGAAGTTTGGTGTACACGAAATCATCTAATGATCCACACAAAATCAAAATCAGCCCTTTTCACTTAAGACCTAACCTACGATAACTTAGTTAATTTCATAGGGTCGAGTATGTGACCAATTGGACACGCACACCGAGGTATACTATTCAAGGTCGGACACGCATCCCGAAATACGCCATTAAAAGTTAAAATTTTCAAGATGTTACATACACAACCCCATTGATGGCACATCTCAGCCAAAAAATCATGCCTATTATGATTCAAACCCTCCCATCATTGCACTTTTGAATGATCATCCATTTTAGATCAGACAGTTTAGATCAGGGTATCAAGTATCGGCCGATACCAATACATATCGATTTTTCATCAAATCAATACCGAAACCAGTATCAATATCAGGTATCGGTATGGCCGATATAGGTCAGTATCGGCCAATACTATCTCGGTATCAATTGATATTGACTGATCCAATTTTTTTTAATATATATATATATATATATATATATATATATATATATATATATATATTTAAATATATAGATATTTGTCGTTACGGTATCAGCGAGACTGATACATATGTATCCGTCGAGATGTATCAATCCAATAGAGATCGATACTAGATTTGATACCTAGGTTTAGATCCTCTAATGAGTATAATTTTTCGGTTTACTTTCATATATTAATTACCATTTTTTATATCAGGCTTAACAAAATGGGCTAGACCTAATCTTGGCACAATTTATAAGTGGGTTTGGTTCAAGTCAAGCTTTAAGGCTCGACTATGAAGGGCGCCACTACATGCACTTAAAAACATGTGTGGGTGCACCTTATTTAGAACATTCTCGATCTTTTTAGACTTTTGTTACGTGCTCGTCTGATTTGAAGGCCATAATATGAAGATATTTTGTATAAAAAGATTTCACGGAATAAGATCTCTATCATATGATTCAATACAGTCAAAGCTCATCATTCGATTCAATAGTTTGGTTGTAGTGGCTTATATGATAGAGATAATGTTTCATGTCAATTTTCTATACTAAACATCTTTATATCATGACTTTCAAATCAGAATGCTTAAATGATTTTTTCACGTGGCACTAGTCCCGACAATATTAAGTACTTGTTTTAAATAAGGTGTAACAACACAATTTTAGGTGCAAATAGGTGACTCCAGCTGAAAATCATGTTTTATGGATCCAACCTAACCCATTGCTAGCTAAGGGCCAGGGCAGCTTATTAGAATGTCAATCAGGTAGGGTTTAGGCTGAGCCTCAAATAACATTCTTTTAAATTGGGTCGTCATTTCACAAGTCAAGGATGCGAGTATTTAATTAAAAACTTATTTTTTGGATGGTCATTAGCCGATGTTCTGCTTGTTGTCGTGCACCTGATCCTCAGAGGTGTCATATGACACTCAAATAATTTTGAGAGAAGCACATTATCATCATGAGAGCCTTATCCCATCTATTTGGGGTTGGCCTTGCGAGTTCTGTAATTACGCAATTTTTTATATCCATTCTCACGACTTTCATCTAGGTTTTCATTAGTCGTCTTCTTTTCACATGTCCTTGTATTTGTAGAGTCTCATTCATTCCTACTTGGTCACCTCAAGCAAAACTCAATAAGCTTATCATTGATAGGCGTTACTTTCAAATTTTCTCTTATATACTCATTTCTTATTTAATCTTTTCTTGTTATGCCACACATCCATTTCAAAATATACATCTTAGCCACATATACTGTATTCTCTTGTCACTATTTTGTAGCCCCACATTTCACACCATATAATATGGGAGGAATAATCACGGTCTTATAAAAATAGCCCTTGAATCTAAGTGGAATTCTTAGATTACATAGTACTCTGCTAGCTTGCCTCCTATTTAAGAGGTCCTTTTCAAATCCTCTATTTGATTGTAAAGTAGAGCTTAAGTAACAAAATCTATGACAATGAGGAACTAAATGACTTTCTATTTTGATTAAATCCTCCTTCAAGTTATCATGTTCAGTAAATTTACACTCAATTTCTTTTGTCTTTGTTCTACAAATTTTTAAAACCTCCCAAAGATTTTCTCTCTAATTCAACTTTGTCGTTTACAAATAATATGCACTAGGAAATTTATTCTTGTATATCTAGGGTCAATGCATCTATGACTAAGGCAAACAAATAGCGACTTAAGGCAGATCCTTGACGCAACTCAACTCCGACAAGAAACTCACTCGTCTCACCACATGTCATTCTTATATTAGTTATTGTACTTTTTTACATGCCTTAGATAATCATAATATAAAACTTTAGAATGCATTTTTTTTTTCAAAGTCGACCATATTATTTGTTTCAGCATTTTATCATAGGGCCTCTCTAATTCAATAAAGACAATCAAGAGAGGCACATCAAAAAAAACTTTTTATATAAAGCTTATGGCCTCCTTTGCTATCTTATTTTGGGACCCATTTTTGAGGTGGGTATTATCCCATTAAATGATATTTTTGGCAACTTGGTACCTGAGAAAAATAATGACAATGGGTTCCTTTCAATCTAAACCCATCTCTTAGCTTGCCACGTGGAATTCCATCCTGCTGATTAGGCCCATTAAGAAGGTCTGGTCCTCTCAATTTTAACTGTTTCAGTTGTGATATTGTTGAGATGATGAAATGGGATCTCTTAATCTAGTTATTCACCATTGATGTGTTTCCATCACAAATTTTGAAGTTTTTTTATGATAGTTCTCCCCACCATTGAGGAAGATAGTAGTCTGTCCCTTCTCATCTATACTAGAAATTGGTCCATGTGCCCTTTGATACAGATTGTCAGATCAATGGCCCTTTCTCTTGGATGGACTTGATCTCTCTTCTGCACCACTTTTGATGGATGATTATGATCACCCTGTTGAGGGAGCTTTTCATTGGCTGGATGGTCCATATCATGCACACTCATTTGTGTAAAGTGAGATTCCATTTCCACCACCTTATGGCACATCCACCAATCAAATTGGATCACGCAATTCCAGACATCTGGCACAGTTTAATGGCCACTAAAGGAATCTATTACTTGCACACACAAAGTTAGCCCAAGCATAATTTAATGGCCAGTAATGGTCTACTCATTCTTACTTCAATCAGATGATTGAGATCGTGTTTCCCGCCGATCTTTCACAAAATAAATATTGAGATGATAATGAACTTATCAGACTGTCAATATTTTATTCCATGTATCACAGATCCCTAAAGAATGGCCATACGTTTACTTTTGAGCGTGATATGTGCCATATGAATCAAGGGCATTTTTTGGGGATATGTGAGACATGCAATAAAAAACTGACCGTCTAATAGGCGAGCCATAATTGTAAGATCTATGGTGAGGAAGATCGGTGTGAAACACGATCTCCATCATCTGATTTGAAACAATCAATGGTTTTAAATGGGTTTGGGATGTGGGCACTTTCAGAGAATGCGTGCGCGCAAAAACAGTTACCGTTATGGAAACACCGGCTAAGTGGTCTAATTTGAAGGTTGATCGTGTTTCGTGCCGATCTTTGATACCTTCAAATCAGACTGCTTAGATAGTGTTTCAAGTGGCAAGTTCCCAAAATATCAAGTCATCTTTTTAACATATGTACATGGCACAAATCTCTGTTGGCACCTTCATCTGAAACTACTGAAGCCATTGATTGCTTGATATCGGATGATGTAGATCATTTTTTACAACAATATTCAACACAATGGATCTTGAGACCATTAATATACCCTCATACGGACAGTTTCTTGGTCCATGTGGCACGGATCCCAAAAACATGGCCCTAAAATCATATAAGGCACACATCATGCTCAAACGTGATGTTAGGGCAATTTTTTTTAAATCTGTGACACGGGAAATAAAAAAATGACTTGGGAGATGCATTGTGTGGAAGAATGGGGGGAAAAACGATTCAAAGGGTTTCAGTGGGTTTGCACAAACATAGATGTTGTAGGCGCGAAGGTACCCCGCTGCATGGTTCAAAATTTCAGTCGAAACCTTAAGATTTTGGCTGAAACACACCGGTTTCGACGGTTCTCGAAACGAAAATATCAGAATTTCGGTATCGGTTTGATTTTGGCATATTATTGGCCGATAATTTGAAATTATCAGCCAATAATTTACTACTCACCAAATTATTGGCCAATATTTTGCTTCTTCGATAATTTGAATTTAATAAAAAAGAAAAACAAAGTGCACCGAAATTTCAAATTTTCGGTTTCGGACAAAACCAAAATCGAAACGAAAAACGAAATTTTGATCCTTACCCTGCAGGTATTTGCTCCTTCCCCAAAATACCAAGCAAGGGTACCACTATTTGCGCGGACACATTCTCTGTAAGCGCCCACATCTCAGACCCTTTGAAAACCATTGATTGCTTTGGATTAGATGTTGGAGATTATTTTTCAGCCCAATCTGCCACACAATGAATCTTAAGATCATAGATAGGGCCATTTTGGAGGGATCTCTGACATTTGGAATAAAAAACTCACCATTTGATAGGTGCGCCATGATCTCAAAATCTATTATGTGGAAGATCGTTCTAGGACGTGGGTGCTTCAGAGAACGTGTAGGCACAGAGGTACCCTAAATTGTGTGCAAGGGTAAACTTTATGGGTGCAAGCAGTGGCTCCTGTAAAGTGATGGGCAAATGGGGACCATACAAAAGGGATTGAATGGTCTAAGATATTAGAAATAGTAAAAGCTTGGCCGCAGATTTTTTTTGGATTTTTTATTTTTTGTCTTTCTATTTTGTTATGTAACAATCCTTTGGGCACGCCATGAAAAGTTAATCTGGTGGAATCTTATCATTGCACGCCTATTATAAAGGGCCAAAAATAATCTTGGGGCTGTTGACTGTTGACTCCAATCATCAAAATAACGGTTATTTTGTAACTTTTCAACCGTTATCCAATGGTGTTATCCAAAGTGTTCGTTAGGATTTGATCAAGAAGATAAGAAGATTCAAAGTTTAAAAATTATGATTTTTTTTATTTTTAAAAAATATTTCTTTCTCTTTTTATCCATCTTTTATATATATATATATATATGAATTTCTAACTCAACTTTTAAACGGTCTTCTTCAACTTTATGATATATTTTTTTATTTTTTAGTTCAACTTTATGATTTAATTACTACGATCTTATAATTCATGTACTTAATTCACTCACTCACCTTTTTTAAGTGATTCGAGTAATCTTGTTCAGGGAGTCTCTAAATTTTTAACTGATCTTTCATCAATCGCCTCAGTTGTGGAGGACATTACAGGTCTTATGAAATTGGAAGAATTTACCTATTATGCTATTAAAAGAGGTGGAAACAAAGTCACGGAGCATCTGTCCAAATGAGTCTTAAATTACTATGTTGATATTGCCTGGGTTGAAGAAATTCCTAAATATTTAAGGATATTGTACTTTTTGATCAATAATTTTTTTTCCTAAAAAGAAAAAAAAAAATCGCTCACTCACCTATTGAATTACAAACCGAATTCGTCATAACAAGAGAATTGTCGAAATAATCCCTTCAAATTGGATTCATTTAAAAATTTAAAAGCATAAAGAAATAATTTGAGCTTAAGATTTTACGTAATTAATAAATAATTTTAAAACTCATTCTACCTTATGAATTGATCTCATTTAAAAATAGCAAATTGTGAACTTGAACTTGAATCACACAAATTAGCGAACTAAGTAACCGTGGTTGTAATTGAGATTTTAAACACAAATATAAAATTGATTAAGGTATCTCTTTAGTTGGGTTAGGCGTTTGGCCAATAGTGATGCAGCCGCTTCAGAGCCAGCAGGCATAGGCTAATCTTGTAGTTTCTTTTCACAGGTTCCTGTTTTCGATTGAGCTCCTTTCTCGTTGATTAGCTTTCGATTTTGATGAAATCCTATTCATAAAATAATTATAAAAAAATCTCTTCATTTTTTTCTGGGCTTGATTACACATTTTGAAATAAATATAAAAAGAGAATTTAACCAAAGAAAAGGTGTCCAGAGAAATGGTATGTAGTTCACTACCTTGTCTTTAGACATAGTAGACACTTCCACTCCATCGAATAAACGAAGATACTGAGGGTTCCCAATGAATCTGTCTTACTACCGAGTTTGATCTTTGCAAAAATTCGTACATTCTCTTCTACATTGCAATTTCTAGAAATAGAATCTACCACACCATTATATATGATACGGTCCGATTTTGGCCTTTTAGCCGTTAGGTGGTGCTAGCTCTTTCCGCTAAAATGCCGTTGGAGGTACCCCTCAGACTTAATACCTGTTGGAAGCCAGCCGTTAACTTTTCATCCTACATTTCTTAGGCTTCTCTCTCTCGCTCTTTAAAATTTCATTTTATCTTTCTTAGCTTGTACAATGATTAGGATCTCTCATTGATTAGAGAGACTTGGTGTGAGAAGTGTAGAGAAGTTGAGCTCTATAGAGTCAATTTTTCTCCACTCTACCGAGCTCAGTTTATATAAATATCTTTCAACCAATCACATAAGATCAATCCAAGTGAAAAAGAATTCAGCAATGAAAGAGCTGCCGGCATCATCAATCCATCTGAAGTATAAAGAATACGTTATCAAACTAACTATTCACATCATCAATCTTAGTAAACAACCGATGGAAAAGCATCAATAGACATTGTTTTAGTTCTATATAATTGCATACAACATTAGAGGTTTTCACAAGTTTGCTATTAAATTAATATTAATATATGAGAAATACAACCTTCATTTAAATTAACAATGACTTGAATTTTTAAGTCATTTTATATTTTAACAATCATCAATCATTATGGTCAATAGTGATTAAAATAATTTTAATTGTTTTTGAATGGTCTAATGTTGATCATGTGCACGTTCATGTGACACATGATCTTTGGGTCCCATTAGCGTACAAATACTATCGGCACAGGGTTTAACTCCGCCCATGCTACGAACGGGCTTCATTTTACCGAAAAATGTCTAAAAATTAAACTTCTCAACAAAACAATTTAAATTTTAAATTTTTACCTAAACATGCGTACACAAGTCAATCAAATAAAAGTCGATTGGAATTGGTTTCTTACCACC
Source organism: Chloranthus sessilifolius (assembly GCA_021018995.1). Lineage (NCBI taxonomy): Eukaryota > Viridiplantae > Streptophyta > Magnoliopsida > Chloranthales > Chloranthaceae > Chloranthus > Chloranthus sessilifolius. The sequence continues at coordinate 114,482,144 of CM037594.1, read as the reverse complement.
ACTACAAAAAATAAGACTATTAGTGATAGTTTTTTACAGTAAAAAGTTGCCGCTATTAAAAAAAAAAATTATTAAGACTATTAGCGGCCGTTTTTTTGTTAATAGCGGTAGTTTATGACTGCTGCTAATAGTCTTATTTTTTGTAGTGTACTAATAGTCTTATTTTTTGTAGTGTACCCATGGACATATTTTGATAAATATTTTTCAGACTAAATTTTTGGATAGTAAGTTTAGTTTTGGGGTATGCTTTCCTAGAAATACAAAAATAAAATATCTAGTGGTGATTGTAAGGCTGATTTGGTTCAATGAATCAAACGAAATATAATGTGAGCAATAAGTTCTTGCTATCTTCGAACCAAAATTTCCTTTAATTTGTTGTTAACCATACTATGAAATTTGAAGATTAACAATTATTTGTCGATCAACTGGATGCCGGTAATTATCTTAGGAATAATGGCACACAACCAATTTTAAATAGATTTTTTCACGACTGTCAACTTATTATGCCACTGACACCTAACTTTGAACAATCCAAATCACCAAGATTGTAGTTCATATATTGACCATAAGTGGGCCCAAACATCACACTCATTCTAGGATTTAAATCATGGGATCTATACATTCTAAAATGAATGATTGTTCATATATAATTTTATAGGAGTTGGAATTAAAGTGCACAAATGGGATAGTTAAAATCCTCAAATAGGCATGATTTTTGTTGAGGCATATATCAATGATGGGCTAGTAGTTCTATTACTTCAAATGATTAAAGGGCGCATCATGGCTTGAAATTTGCCTGTCATGGGACAATGTGTTTATAGGCGGTCCTATGAGGCATAACCTCTTTATCTTAAACTCAAGGTTCTGCTTATAGCTCAATTTATTTATTTTTTGGATATGCCATTCGGCCGAAATAGTCTCGAGAATTAAAGAGCAGTCACACATACACATGTGGCAATTGCGGAGCAGCGTGAGAAAGCACCAATTACAGTGGTAGAAAACAACGAAAAGGATATATAAGATCGAACCCACAACCTACTCCCTCACATTGGAGGGAGCGTACCAACTGGGCTAATGCCTCTTTTGATTCTTGTAGCTCAATTAGAATGTTAATAGTATTGCAACCTTGAAGTTGCAAGTTTAATCCCAGCTAACCCATAAAAATAACAATAGCAATAAAATTAACAAAATAAAAGAAAATGTCTTAATAACCTTTGTTGATTTTAAATTAAAACGACTACAAAAAAATTTATATTTCTATAAATTATGTACTCTTAAAACTTGTGCACACACCGCCCGAATTTTATCTATTTATTCCGAATTTTATCTATTTATCTGTTTATTATTTATTATTATTATTTTTAATCGTATCCGTTTGTAGATAGTTGCTTAAGGCTAGGCCAAACAAATTGATCCTTTTTTTAACAACACTAGCCTCTGTCATGGACGATATATATGTTAGCATCTACTCTCGAATAGGTGGTACAAGCCTATATATTCTTATACTTGCAGGTGTATCGTCCGATACCAATGTCGGGAAGGAATGTTATGTATCGGAAAACAGATATTTAAGTCATGATAAAATGTGAAAATCAAGAAAATGTGGTACACTTGATTTGATTTTTACAATGGATAAATCATAGAGAAAAGGACCTTATCAAGTTAAGGCCATTTTACATTTTACATTTTTCCTATCTTATTTCACCCACAAAGTGGGGAGGACATGTGATACAAAAATTTGAGCATTATTTTGTTTAATCCTATGAGATTTGATGGTATTATCTCCGAAAAGTTAGTGCCCAAATCAAGTGGGCCCTCCAAATTTGGAAAGAGTTGGAATCCAATGGGAATCCATAGGCTATTCTTGTATAAAATGGAAGGAAGTTAATCATAAGAGGATTTAAAGTAAAAAAAGAAAGTTAGAAAACAAGTGTATACACTCTATGGAGAAGTGACAACATGATCTTATATGGCTGCTATAGGTTGTTCTTGACATGTAAGATCCACTTGCCGACTTTGCATTTGTCTTTATATGAGGCCATGGATGCTACATTCGAAGGTAGCGTTTTCACACTGTCGTAGAATAAAAATTGACCGTTGACCGTTTGATTGTCTTAAGATCAATCTTGTCAAAGATTGGGATGAAAATCGATCTCCATCGTTAGATTCAATGCGGTCAATGGATTTGCGTCTTTGATAAGATAGGTGAGAATAGTGCTATCTTTTATGGTCTAAAGATTTGTACTGCAAAAGATTGGCATAAAACATAATCTCTTATTGTATAATTCGCTAGAGTTGAAGCCATCATCTTATACAATAGTTTACCGCATTAAATCATATATTAGAGATCGCGTTTCGTGTTAATCTTTTGCAACAGAGCCCTTTAGATCACAACCTTCAAAATCAGACGACTTAGATGGTGTTTTCACATGATACAAGTTTAGAACATACCAAGTCTTTCTTTTAAAATGTGTGCAAGGGTCAACATTGTGTGCACAAGTAATGGTTCCCTTAAAAGAAATCCTAGCAAATTTGAGTATAATTTATAGGGGAACTCTATTAGCACCCACACATTCTCTGAAAGCGCCCACATCGGAAACTCATTGAAAACCATTGATTGCTTCAGATTAGATGACGGAAATCGTTTTTCACCCCGGTCTTCCACACAATGGATCTTGAGATCATGTCTCACATATCAGACGGTCACTTTTTTATTCCACATGTCACCAATCCCCCAAAAATGCCTCTTGAATCCTATAGCGCAAATGTGATTGTATGGTCATTTTTGGGGGATCTGTGACATGTGGAATAAAAAATTGACTGTCTGATAGGTGATATATAATCTTAAGATCCATTGAGTGGAATATATGGGTGAAACACAATCTCTTTCAACTCATCTGAAGTAATCAATGGTTTTGAAGGGGTTGCACATGTGAGCGCCGTCAGAGATTGCATGAGCGCTAATAGAAGTATACCCTAATTTATATTACCGATTTCTTTTACATGTATTATTCATACATTGAATCAGATGATGGCTTTTGACAGTGTTGAATGATACACTACAAAACATAAGACTATTACCGACAGCCAAAAATCGCCGCTATTAATAAAAAATTGCTGCTACTACTCCTGTTGCTATAGGCCCTTAACATCACGTGGCACTAAAACACCTTATTTTTGTAGTGATATGATAAATATATCTTTCGTGCGAGTCTTTTGCACTAAAGATACTTAAATCATACCCTTAAAATCAAATAGATTAGATGGTGTTTCCACATGACATATATCCTTAAAATATCATCTTTTTTTAGCTTGTTTGCAAGGGCCATGGATCCTTGTTTTACACCATGATATTGGTAGCGGGTACCTCTTTTCACGCCTACATTATTTCTAAGGGTGCCTACAGTTGAAACTTGTGTATTGCTTAGATTCATATGATAGAGATCGTTTTTCACTCCAATCTTTCACATGATGGATCTTGAGATCATAAGCGTAACATCAGATGATTTATATATTTTATTTCATATGACACATATCCTACTACAAAAAACAAGACTATTAGTTGCTGCCAAAAATTGCCGCTATTAACAAAAAATTGTTGCTAATACCCTTGCTGGTAATAGTCTTAATAGTTTTTTTATTGATGGCGACAATTTTTTGCTCTAAAAAACTACTGTTATTAGTCTTATCTTTTGTAGTGTCCCCAAAAAATGGCCCTTAAATTTCTTTTGAGCGTAAAGAGTGCAATGTGATTTTAGGGCTCTTGTTTAAAGATTTGTATCATGTGAAATAAAATAAAATAAAATTATCATCTAATGGTATGCATATGATTTCAAGATCCATCAAATGAAAGATTGGGTCAGAAACGATCTCCATCGTCTGAATGCCTTTAGTACGCTTTAATCGTAGGCGCGAACAGAGGTACCCAATCGTGTCATGTGTTTTGATATATCATTCCATTGGAAGCACCTAGATCTAATGATAAGTGGATAGGAAATTAAAATATGTGGCCACTATGATTAATGAGAAAGGTAGAAAGTAAGTTGATAACTTAATAATAATATTTCCCTTTTAGCCCAATCTTGTCATGTGTTTGGATATAACATTCCCTGATAAGCCCATGGGCCCACACGGGCCCACCTGGGATATTCTTAACTTGAAGTCCTTGTCAATGGCCCAAGTGAAGAGGATCTCGGTCTGGTGTACAGCACTAGGGTGTGGGCCCAGACGAGTCATCTGGCAATACGATGAGTCACATCGAAAAGGAGAGCTGGCCCAGCCGGTGTGGCACTACCTCGCGGGTATTTTCTTGGGCCCAGACCCAATCCATAATGACCAAACTACCCCTAACATCCTTGTTTCTGCATTATGCTTACGAGATAATGAAGAAAGCAACTTTTGGAAGAGTTTGTAACTTTGTATTAGGTCCTTCAGCCAAGCACTGTCGGCGGTGTTCGGGTTTATCATGCCGATTGTGCTTGGGTTAATCTCCCTCTGCCAATCTTGGAAAATGACCGAATATTTTTTAAGACTAAATTAATGGAAAGTCAAAGGCATATATTCACTGATTTGCATGCTCATAAAAAGTTGTGCACCTCTCAAGGTTTGACCATTTTGACAGAAGAAGATTCACCAGAGCACCGTCAACTATGCTCGAGTCAGGTACTTAATATTCTATATGAGAAAAGACTCCATAGTGGTTGAGGTTATTTTATTACAAGCTTTACTCCTTTAATCGGGCAGTTCCAGTCACTATAAAAAATAAGATTATTAGCGGCAGCTAAAAACTGCCGTTATTAATAAAAAATTACTGCTATTAGTCTTGTTGGTATAAAAAATTGCCACTATTAGTCTTATCGCTACCAAAAACTGTCATAATAGCGCCGCTGAAACACCTTATTTTTGTAGTGTGTTCATTGACGCCATCATAGACCCCTTGAATGGGCAGCTCCTATCATCAATGTAACGTTACTTTTTTCGACAGAAAGTGTGTCAATAGTAGGGACCGCTATTTTTATCGCCATCAGTATGGTGGTGGTGGTGGTGGTAGTGGTCGTCGTCATCGTAGAATTATATTTATAATGGTGATGATCAATGTAGAAACACGTCATATTCTATAATTATCATGACTTTGTCTTAAGCATTTGTTTTTGGAGGGAGTGATACAACACGAGGACTTTCCCGGAGGTCACTCATCTTATTACTATTCTCTCTTAAATTGCAGAATTCTCATGGGATCCGATGCACTGGTGTTGGAATTATCCCATTTGTCCTCTACATTTGGTTCTCCTGTTAAGTGTCTTATTTCTCTCTCACTTTTGTTAGGGGCAAAATTTCTTATGACTTAGACAATGTGATCCAGTTCTGACTACAAGTTTGTATTAGTCTTTCCCTTCTTCTTTACCCTTTTGTATCTTTTGATTCTAGATTACATTTATCCTATTGGGAAGCAATTTTCAGCTAACTGTGAGTGAGTTAACACTTCATTTATAACTAGATTAACATCATGATATTGACCCAAAAAATGTGGGGCTCAATCTTTCTGAAGGTTAAAATTTGGTAAGCATAAGCTTATAGCACAATCAAAGATTGACAATATATATTGCAACCTCAAGGTCACAGGTTCGAGCCCAACTTACCTATAGAAAAAAGTAAAATAAAATAAAAAAATAAATAAAGGGAAATGATCACCTGACTCAAGTCACGCTCAAGTCATGTGTGACTTAAACATAGACTGCGACATGAACTGACGGTCACTGGCTCTTGTCATGCATGACTCCAGTCAAGCAATCATTATCCATAAATAAAAAGTTAAACTTTGGTCTTAAAATCACATTTCTATGAGGCTTAAAAACATATTTCTCATGACGGCCCAAATCTTTTACCTTTGCACCAAGCAATGACCCTTTAAGAGGAGGGGACTGCTACTAACAACCCCCGCTCCTAAATACTAAATTTCCCTTAACTACAGTTGAAAATTCATTGACTGTTTTGAATTAGACAATAGAGATCGTTTTTCGTTCCAATCATTTACACAATAGATCATGGACATATCCATGGTATAACAAATCGGCCAATACCGACACGTATCGGCGATACGTATCGGTATTTCGGCAAACTGATACGTATCGGTCCTGCAACTCAGTATCGGTATCAGTATCGGCCGATACGTACTGGTTTGAGCCGAGATTTGGATTTTTTTTTAAATTAGGCCGATACGTATCGGTCCTCCATGCACTGATACCAATTCCGAGTCTGACACCTTGGACGTATCATCAGATGGTCAGATTTTGCTTCCACTTGGCACTCATCCCAAAAATCAACATAGTCATGGCATACATCGAATGTGGGTATCATATTAGTTTTTGGGTTATATGTCATGTGGAATCAAAATTTAACTGTCAGATGGCAGGTCCATGATCCCAAGATTTATTGGATGGGTGATTGAAACGAAAAACGATATCCATCATCTAATTCAAAGAAGTTAATGATTTTAAAATGTGATTAGTGGGGATATTTGGTATTTCGTGGGGGTTAGTAGAAGCCCCCTAAAAAATAACTGGCCATTATAAAATTGGGAAAAAAGAAAGAAAAGAAAAAGAAGTTGTATGTATATATCACTAAAAAAAAAAAATAAGACTAGTAGTGTATCTAAAGGCCTATGCTATTGCTACCTAGTACCTAGTCCCTTTATTTGGCTTGAGGCTTGCTCCAGAGTTCGTGGTTTGCATCTATCCAACCCCAATTTGTTAGGATTAAGGTGTTTAAAGTTTATTATTGATTTTTTTTTAGTTTGTTTGTTTGGCTAAGCATTTAATCTTATGAATATATAATCAGAATGTAATATCAAATTATGAACTCTTTTTCAAACAAAATCATTAAGTTAGTCGTCCATAATTTGACAAATGTTATTAATAAATTTGGATCAATTTTAGTTTATTTTAGCAAGAAAAACAATTTGATACTTATTTCGAATTATATTAAATTGAATTGCAAATTGGTTCACTTTAATTTTTGATTCGGTACAGTAGGCCTAGAATTAAGTAGATTTAGCACCAACAAATATCTCTTTTAAGAAATATAATATTATTTTAAATCTAATTATAAAATGGGCATTTTGCAAATACCCCTTAACTTATCTTGAAATTACAAATTACGCCCTGACTTAAGCCTATTTGCACTGCAATCCCTGCAGTAGTGTTCTTTGTATAAATACCCCCTTGCAGTTACGGCCGTCAACTTTCCGTTTGAGTTTATTATTTAACCGTAGGCTGCAAATGTAAAAATTCGAAAATGCCCTTATTTAGTAATTAACACCCATCGTTGCTTTCTTTCAAACGTCCAATCACCAAGCTTTTTCCTTCCTTCCACTGCAACGCTTCTTCTTCCTCCAAGCAATGATGATAAGCTCCTCCGGTACTAGCTGTGCAATTGGAAGTGATAAACTTCCTTCTAATCCGTCGGCGTTTGTCATTTCGAAAGGTACATACCTGTTTTGTGTTGCATGTATATATTTGGCTTTAGGTAGTAGCGATTATTCCATGTTGTCAGATTCAGGATTTTTTTTTAGCGATTTTATAGGGTCTAATTTGGCCATGAGAAAATAGGGTTTAGTTTGGTTCATTTGTTTTAATTTGTGAAATGATTTTGTTACTTTCTTTGATTCTGTCTGAGTGGAACCTTACTTTCTCTGATTTTTTCTATAGGATCCTAAATTTGGTATTTTGAAAAAAAACAAACCCAAATTTCTGGTTATATAGCAATATATACATGTTTTTACTTTATATAATTTTCTACGTGGCTGATGGTGTATGTTTGACATCCATCTCTTTATTAGGTTAGGAAAGATGACCGATTAATTTTTGTTCGATGAATGGTACATGAAGATTAGATTGCATTAGGGCAGTACATTCAACGATTGCAATGGCCGCAGTAGGTATTTCGATGGCAATTGGGAGGAAGGTAGTTGGGATCGGGATCGTATTTTGTTTCTTTTATTTCATATCGACGTGATTGAAATGTGTAATATCTCTGTCCAATTTCTCCCACACATGAAATATAAGTTCAAGGACGGAACTCCAGAAAAGGAGTTGGTACCAATTACATCTGATGCAAATCTTATGTTGATGTTCGAGAGTTTTGATCCGAAAAGGCGATAGATGTATATGTGGAATTGGAAGATACTGACCCCCTTGGAATCATGTTTCTCAGATGATGATAAGTTTGAGTATGATTACGATTCTAAGATCTCTGAGGGTTATTGCGATGAGTTGGATAATGAAGAGGAGGAGGCAGTGCAACGAGATTGGAAAGAAACTTTTCCTAGCAATGATCTTTCGGAATATGAGGATCCGGAGGGATACCTCTCCATTTTTAGTTTTGAGAGTGAAGATGATTTAGAAGAAGAGGTCTTACACCATGGGTTGGAAAAAAAATGCTAGGCAGGAAAAATCGAAACTAATGCTACGTATTGACATGATGTTCGAATCCGTTTATGTATTAAGAGATGTCCTCTTGCATTACGCCGTGGCACATGGCTTCCAACTTGAATGCATAAAAAATGAGAAGAACATGGTGACTTGTAAGTGTAAGACCAAAGATTTTTCATGGAGGATCCACGCCTCTTTTTACGAAGGCAATACTATATTTCAGATCAAGACTTTCGTAGAAGAGCATACATGCTCTAAATGTAATAGAGATGGGAACAAAATAACGACTGGAAGATGGATTTAGCATAGAGTTGAAAAATAAGTTCGTATCAATCGCGAGATTGCCATAAAGAGTTTGGCTAAAATCTTATTTGTGGAATATGGTGTGAATATTCTATATCACCTTCTATGGTATGAAAAGGAATTGATCTTAGGAAGGGCTTATTGGTCATTTGAAGAATCATATAAGTTGATCTTATCATTTTGTAATGCTATTTTCCTCACAAATCTTGGAAGTATCGCCAAACATAAGTTGGAGGACCATGCTTTTTAAACAGTTTTCATATACCTAAACGCTTCACGGGTTAGGTTTGTAAGTGTTTGTCGGCCATTTATTGGATGAGATGGGTGTCACTTGAAGGGAAAATACAAGTGTTGTCTTCTAACAACTACACGATTGGATGAGAATAGTGGATTATTTCCTTTTGCTTATGTTGTTGTTGAGATCGGAAATGAAGAGTGTTGGAGTTGATTTTTGGAATAACTTAAGTTGGCAATTAGATTTATGAACAAACTGGTTTTCATGTCCGACCGATAAAAAGGCTTGCTAAAGGCCGTTGAAAAGTCTTATCTGAATGCCCACCACAGGTAACACTCTATAAACTTAAGCATTGTCATTTGACTTAATGTGGTATTAGTGTAATTTTTTTTTTTGATCATATATAATTTTCAGGTTTTGTGTTCGACACTTGTATAAAAATTTCAAGTCAGCGTTTAGAGAGCAGGCTTTTGAGAAATTATTTTGGAGTGCCACTAGGGCCTTTGTAAGGTATGAGTTTGATACATATATAGTAGCCATTAAAAAAAATTTGGAGGAAGCTTGAAAATGGATTAACGATGATGAATTGAAAGAGAACTGAAGTCACGCTGATTTTGGTGAGCAAGATAAGTGCAATGTCATCACTAATAACATCTTTGAGTCTTTCAACAATGCGATTGGGGAATTGAGGTTTGTGCAGTAAAAAAACTTGTGAATAGCATACGCTTATTGATCATGACTAGGATGCAAAGTCAGTGGGTGGAGGCCGCAAAGTGGATTGAAATCGTAGTCCCTTCCATTCGTACAAAATTGGAGAAATTAAAGGAAGAGACTAAGGACTGTTGGATCCACCATGCATATGATTATAAGTTTAAAGTCATGCATACCACCATTAACGATGTATCTGGAATATCGTACAATTGAACTGTTAGGCGTGCTCTTGCCGAGTCTGACAGTTATCCGGGTTGCCTTGCATCCATGCTATAACATGCATCATCCATGAACCGCTAAATCTTGAGGAGTATTGCTCACATTTTTACACTATCGATATGTATCGCAATCTATATCGTGCAGTTTGTCATTCACTTTTGGATAAGAACGATGGCCACCATCGGATATTAGAGTTGATCCTCAACACACACGTCAACCACTGACAGACTAAAAAAAACTCGTGTCAAAGGAGATGATGAGCATCCATCGAGCCAGGGAAGAGTGCTCATCCAAAAGGTGCGACAATTGTAATATGGGTGACCATAATAGAAAGAGCTGCAAAGAAGCTCCAATCCACCGGACCCAACCTTCCGAGGAAACTTCATCAAGTGCAAGGGATGGTGCACATGGAGCAACTAGTAGGATTGGATCAGCCAATGGAAGTGGAAGAGGACGTGGAAGTGCTGCAAGGAGGTCGAGATCTTGATTGGGGTTTATATATATATATATAGAAGGGAATAGACTTATACATAAATGTTTATATAGGTACAAGAATTTTAGAGGTATTTTTTGAGTACCCAAATCTTAGATACAGTAAAGGTTGGGTTTGAACAATGTTGGGTATATTTAGGAAAATAACATATAATTTATGCACTTTAGTATATATGGTTTGAACATAACTAACATATGCTTGGAACAATCTTATATGGTTTTTGAGCTTTTTTCCATTTATATATGGTTCATATGGCTTTTGTTATTACTTTTTTTATTTTATGGTTTACGTGGTATTTTTGGGTTTATATATAGTGTTGTTAAGTTCATACATGGTGCTGTTGGTTTATATATGATTTTCATCGTTTGTACATGATTTATATGGTGTTGTTAGTTTATATATAATTTTCATCTCTTATACATGGTTTATAGGCTTTTGTTGTTCAAGTTGGGTTATTTATATATGGTTTGTATGGTTCAAAGTGAGTTTATATGGTACTAAGTGGATTTACAGTTGACAACGTGTATGGTTGTTGTGATGTTGGGTCGTTTATATATGGTATAAAATGTTATTGCTGTCGACAACGTGTATGACTATCGTTTATACATGATATACAATGTTATTGTTTTATATATGGTTTATTGTTTTATGTGATGTTGGGTCTATATTTCTTATTCAAATAGTTCATACGATATATTTTTTAACCCAGATGGATGTGTGTTTCGGATGCCATGAACGAGGACATTAGGTCAAGCATTGCCCAATGAGAAAGCCGATTGAGTGTAAAGACGCAACATTTTGCTACTGTAAAAAGTCTTCAACCCTTCGTGTTTCAAATTTGGAAAGAAACCCAAGACTCAAATACTTTAGATGCTATGGATGTGGGTATTTTAAGTGGCAGGAAGGAACCTCGAGGAATGTAAATCCATCGGTCAAAAGTGACAATAAAAAACTAGTGGAAATTGACGATATAGTGAAAGTCACCATCGAAATAGAATACCTCCCAGAGAGGTTCAAGGTTACTACCTCCATAAAGAATGAGGGATAAATGTGATCGTCTGATGATAAATTTGTTCGTCTTAGAAAAAATTCTTTAATTTAGTTTCTATGATGTTTATTTTGGAAACAATCTTCTTCATGTGATCACATTCTTGTTTTTATGATTTTCTAGATATTTATAGTGTTTAAAAAATGTGATTTTTTGATAAATCTGATCGTCTAATGATTTTTGGGTATTTGACAGTGCATCTATTTTTGGCGTCATCTACGTCATGCATCTGAGAGATCTGATCGTCTGATTGGTGGGGTGCATTTACTGGATGCAGATCAGGTGTATATTGTAAGGGGTTCACAGGTTGTAAATAATAACATCAATTTTTTGTGCCATCTACACCATGCATCCGAGTGATCTGACTGTCTAAATGGTGGGGTGCAGTTATTCGATGCAGACCGGGTGCATATTGTAAGGGGTGTCCGCAGGGTGTAAATAGAGGTATAATTTGGCGCTAACTATACCATTTATTGGTAGTGGCACAATTGCAAATTATAATAACTCTCTCCCACAAGAGGGGAAAAACGATAACTTGTCAAGTCGCATTTAAAATTGCGGTTCGGTTACCTGAAGTATTTTATGGACACAAAAGCGCTAATTCGGGACTATAGTGTAAATAGGCTTAAGTCAAAGGGTTATTTGTAATTTCAAGATAAGTCAAGGATATTTTCAAAATACCCTTACAAAATTATCAGCCAAACATAAGACTATTTATGTATGCTTCAAATTTTATTTTATTTTTGAAAGGCTGTATGCTTAAATTAAGAGTCACTCTAATTGAACATTTTTAAAAATGAAAATTGTGGAAGTAAAAAGCCACTTCACTACAAAAATAAGACTATTAGCGGCAGCCAAAAGCTGCCACTATTAACAAAAAAACTACCGCTAATAGTTTTAATAGTTTATTTTGTTAATAGTAGCAGTTTTTTCCTGCAAAATATTGCCACTAATAATCTTATTTTTTGTAGTGCTTTTATTCAACATCTCTAAAATCAATTGAATACCGTATCAAATTCAACCAATTGGACCTGACCATTGCCCTAGTGTTTAGAGCTGTTGAAAATGATATTGTTTCTAAGTTATTGATGCATATTTTATTTGATCTAAGCAGTCGAATCCAATCAAATATCCCGTAGTTAACCTATAGAGAAATTAAAGATCTCATTAAGATGTCATGTATAAGAGGCAAGGTATAAAAAATCGACCGATACCGATATGTATCGGTTTTCAGCCAAACCGATATGTATCAGTATCTCATATTGATATCGCCGATACGTATCGGATATCGGCCAATATGTCTCGATTTTGACCAAGACTTTTTGTTTTTTTTTTTTTTTTTTTTTTACAAAATTGACCGATACGTATCGGTATCGGTCGATTCATATTAGCCTCGGGCAAACTGATGCCCGAGACCAATACCGATTTTAATACCTTGATATGAGGTAGCATACATCAATTATTCCATATATTTATTCCTATTCACTACATTTATATCAAATTATTCGCTGTCATGTCTAAAGTATGAAAAATTAAATAATGGAGTTCAAATAGGACCTATATAATAATAATAATAATAATAATAATAATAATAATAATAATATTGTTATTTTACAATCAGATATTATGTATTTACAGCCAGGGGTTCGAACGCTGAAAATTGTTGACTACTTTGAACGAGCCTCGAACATCGTTTTTCTCTCATCTTCCACAAAATAGATCACGGCCCACCACTTACACGGTCAAATATTGATTCCATGTGGCACACATTCCTAAAACTAATAGTAATCCTTTCTTATAATAAGCCCATGATCATAATTATTTTTGGGATGTGTGCCATGTGTAATCAACATTTGAGTGTCTGATAGCTTTCATGAGCCAAAGTTTTGTTGTGTAAAAGATTGGGATGAAAAATGATTTCCATCCTACGAGTCAAGACAATCAACGGGTTACACATGTTCTACTGATACAAAATTTTCAGTTGTAAATAACAATACCCTAATAACAGTAACCAACAAAAACTAGCAATAAAGAGATGGTATTTAGTCTTCAACATAAGCTCCAATCTATAGTAATTAGGATTGTCCAATCAATTGATGCGCTATTAATAAAAAACTTGTAACCTATAATAGAGGATATTTATGATTACTACGAGAGATGCACAATATTTATGTGTATCTTGTAATATAGACAATATTAAAATTGATCATGATTTAATACTAAAAAAAAAAATTGATTAGGATTTTATAAAGGGAGTCATTACTTGCATACGTTTTTCAAGCGATTACACCAAATTTAAAGAAAGGATTGGAATTTTAGGGACATGTGATATGCAAAAAATGTAATATGGGCCATCTGATTTAAAGTTCATGATCAATAGATCTCTGATACATAAAATTGGAGCAAAACACGCTACTTGTCATAGGATCTATTATAGTCAACTGTTAAATAATATAATAGCCTTTGACTCCAATTAATCAAATGATGAAAATTATATTTTGATACTTGTCATATGATCTATTGTAGTCAACTATTAAATAATATAATAGCGTTTGACTCCAATTAATTAAATGATGAAAATTATATTTTGTTCTAATCTTTTGAAATTGATATCTTTAAATCATGGCCTTCAAATCAAACGATTTAAATAGTATTTTCACATGGTAGAGGTCACCAAACTTACAAGTCTATTTTTTAAATTTGGTGCAATCCAGTACAATCACTTGAAAAGTGTGTATAAATAATGGCACCCTTTTATAAATATATTAGGAAGTTTTTTGGATTGTTAAAGATCTCTTGAGATCTTAAATAATTGTATTCATCATGGATCAAAATTTTGTCCTATACGTACCGGTATCAGTGGTAAAACCTTATTGCCCATGTGGTAAAACCTTATTTCAACTAAAGCTAGTCTTAAAAAATGTGCTCATTAGATAATTCAAATTATTTTCTGATTTTATCCAAGTAGTTTTATTTGTTTTTTGTAATTTCAATTTTATTTTGTAAGTAGAGTTCATATTTTATGAAAAGTTGTATTTCCAAAAATTGTCTAAGGGGCATTTAGTTATTTTAGGCCCAATATTGTCTATAGAATTGCTCCCCACTTGGATAAAGGGGTTTCTACAAAATATTTAATATAACACCTCGTAGCATAAAGGTAAGGCCTCACTCGTTTGCAAAGGAAGCCCATAAATATGAGTTTTGTCTAAGAAAGTAACCAAAATCGAAGCATTTCTGAGTATTTTCCCTGTTCGCGAGTTTCGATGGGCCCTATACAAAATATGCCACTTTTCAAGCGAAAGAGACATGTCCATTTCTTTGCCTTTTGCACAAAAAAGCTCTGAATCTGAACTGTTGTTTGTATAGTTCTCCTACTTATATACACTAGAGCAAGACTCTTTCCAGCGGTCTCTTTGACCAATAGCTATGAAGCTATTCAAACACTCCAATTGCATTTGTACAAGTTTTTGTGTAAGAAACCCTAAAGTCTATAAGGTTTATGGTTGATCATTTGATTTGATTCTCTTTCTCGAGATTTATTTTATAGAAGAGAATAGGCGTTGAGATCTGTGTGGATTTCCTATAACTCGGTGGCTTTCTTCAAGTACTTTTGCGCCTGTTTTTGAGATTTGCTTTCAGATTTTTTCGAATGAATTGCTATAGTTTGTACAAGCTGAATAGTAGGGAGATTGAGACAACTCACAATCTGAGCTTTGAAAAGTGTCTTCGGTATGCGTGCCCAACTGGTCGTAAGTTTGACCAAGTGAAAGTCAACTTGATGACTTAGGCTAGACTAGGCTTGAGGTGAAAAGTAAACCTAAGTGTGTGGTGTGAGCCTTGTTATAAGGTTATATATACCTGTTGAGGGTGTATATGCTTTGCACCAAATGCATGGAAGGGGTTAAATAAGTTAAAAGCAAAGAGAAGTTATTTCTCTTGGGTTCTTTGTAGTCAGTTGGGGATTTATGAAGAGAGAGAGAGAGGTTAGAGAGAAAGGGGGAATTAATGTGAAGGAGCTTGCGGGAAGGCCTTGCAAGGACATTTAATTGCGATGATAAGTGGTATGGTTCGTTGGAGTCGAAGCTAAGAACCCTAGCTTTTGATCCAAACCATTGAATCATCTATACTTTGGATTTAAGGTAAGATTCATTGATTTAGGATGTGTGTGATTTTGTGCATAACATTATTGAATTTATGATTAATTAAAGAAGTAGAAAAAAAGGGAAAAATTGTAAGAAAAGAAAGCTTAATGAACAACCCGAAGAGGGTTGTTTTCTGACAAAATCGATTAATCGAATTGAGAATCGATTAATCGATTTTTGTCAGAAAGCAAATCTAAAGACTGAAGCACAAAATCGATTAATGGAAATTAATTCGATTAATCAATTTTTGATTTTCGATTAATCGATTTAGAATCGATTACTCAACTAGCTACTTCGAGTGGCTGGAAAAGTCTGAGTTTTGAAAAACTGATTAATCGATTTTGGGATCAATTAATCGATTTTAGATTTTCGATTAATCGATTTGGGATCGATTAATCAATTTTGACAGTTTTAGTGTGAGTTATGTTTTGGACCTTAGAGTTCTGGGAGGGCCTTGTACCTTTCTTTTATACATCGTTCTTAATGTTTTGTGTATGATATGATGTACTTTAGGTTGAGCTTTTGGATATGTCCACGTAAAGCTACTTTAGACCTTGATGCATGGGGCTAAAGTAGGTGAGGTAGGGAATACTCTGAACATGTACCCTTGATTACGAAATCATGTATGTAGTGATGTGATATGTATATGTGTGTGTTGAGAGCATAGTCATTTGCTTGTTAATCGAAATTGAGCTTAAATATGTGAATTAAAGATGTGTGTGTGTGTGTGTACACTGAGTAAGAAATCAGTGAGCATATAAGTGCATGACATCCTAGGGATGTGTATGAGATGTGAGCATCTAGGTGATGCATAAGAGTATGTGACATCCCAGGGATGTATAGTCAAAATGAGAAACTATGTGAATGAGACTTAAACAAACTTTGAATATTATAATTAGCACGATTTCATGGTGATAAACTATATGCATTTTGCACAATTGATTTGAGGTTCGCAGAATACCCCACCGACACAACGGTATACCCGTGACTGACTCTGCAGAATATCTGTGATCGGTACGGTGGTCAATCCGTGCACCAGTAAGACATCTCAGAGATGTATATGAGTTATGTGCCCCGTCACCTATGAGAAAGGGATTTGGATTATTTTACATTGAAATATAGTTCAATTGGACGACGATGGTGGGTATTCCATTAGGGCTCGATGCTATATTGCTCAAAGATTATTTAAGTTATTTGATTTAAGTTTCAAAATCGATCTTCTGGCCTGTGTGAACAAGTTGAAAATAAGTTAACACATATAGAGTAACAGATGCATTCAGTTCATACTTTCAGTAACTTAAACTATTTTGCAGCTATCTTTCATTGACAAATCATGTTTCGTAATGTCATGGCATATATGTGAGTAAGATAAACTTATATATTCATTCAGTTAATTCCCTACTGAGCTATGATATAGCTCACTCCTTTGACTATACGTCACAGGTCCAGTGTTAGCTGTTACCGTTGCTTCGGGAGACGTTGATCCGAATGATTTTGATTACGTGTCTGGGGAGGAGTCAGAGCCCCCTCTTGAGGAGTTCTTCTAGAGGACCCTCTGCGTACTTTGATTATTTTGTGAGAGAGATTGTATGGCTTGGTATGTCCAGCCTTTTGTATAAGATAATATAAATTTTGTTAGACATTCTTTTGGCGAACCATTTGGGGTGACGGTTGTTTGGTTACCGATGGTTCGGATTGGTTCTTTTGCTTATGCAGTGGCCTGAGATCAGAACTATCTTTTGGGTTATATGTTATTAGTTTTATCTTATAGAATTGGAGTTTTAGTTATGTATTAGCTCTTTAGAGTATATTTTACTTTCTAGTTGTGTGGATATATCAAATGTGTCGTACATGAATATGGGGCACAACCTCGAGGGTCGTGCCGATGGCATGGGTTTCGGGGTGCCAAAATCCAGGCTATCATAGTTGGTATCAAATCTATTTCTTTTAGAAATTCTGACAAGTCTTGATTTTTGTCAGAGCATAGGACCTTCTGCTAATAAAATTGTAGTTTCATGTTGCAGAGCGTTATGTCATCTAGAGGGAGGGGCCGACCCATGGGCGGCCATGATAGAAACTTATGGAGCAGAGACGATTTTGTCTCAGCTTTAAATAGAGTGCCGTTGGAAAATAGGGATGCCCCAAGAGGCAATAGTCAGGAGAACAGAGACCAAGAGTGGAATTAAGATAGAGATCAGAGAGAACAAGAAAGGGTAAGAGAAAGAAATGAAGAGAGGGAAGAACGTCAGAGGATGATGCACAACATGAAAACTATGACAAATGTCATGGCTCAGCAAGTGATGTCCTTGGCAGCACATAATGCTAATGACCAGCATCAACCACCACCTATGCCTCTAGTGGGTACTACGCAGCCGTTGCCCTCACGTTCACAGAGTTTCGGAGGATGCATCTACCGAGTTTTTCAGGGCAAGCAGAGCCAATGGACGCATAGAATTGGCTAAGTGAGATAGAGAAGGTGTTCAGTGTGCTTACGTGCACTGAGGATGAAAGTGTTCGTTGGGTAGGATATATGTTAGATGGGGAGGCAGGCCCATGGTGGAAGTCCGTGTCGAGGACTAGAGCTCAGGAAATCCCAGGATTGCCCTGGACATGGGATGAGTTTGTGACCGAATTCAATAAACAATATTTCCCCGAAGTCGTGCGTAATCAGATGGAAGTAAAATTTCTTCAACTTGACCAGGGAAAGATGTCAGTAAGGGAATACGAAGTAGAGTTTATGAGGTTCGCTCGCTTTGCTCCTGATTACGTGGTTATCAACTTGATGAAAGCTAAGAGGCTTCAACGTGGCTTGAGGCTGGATGTTAGGGGGAGAGTGGCGGCCTTTGAGCTGAAAATCTATGGAGAGATTATGAGCAAGGCTCTAGTGATCGAGGAAGATAACGAGGATAGATACCGGAGAAGAGACCAGTAAGGAAGGAGGAGGATGGAGCATAGTAAAGTGGGAAACTATGAGTCGGTGAACAAAAAGTCTTGATTCGTAGCATCCATTTAGAGGCAACAGTTTTAGGGTTCGTTAGACCGATGCAGACAAACTATCCCAGACTACCTATGCTTGCGTCTGGGAGGCCGATCAGATATGAAAACCTTGTTACCACTATCAGAGTATCGGTTTCTCAGGATTTCTCACGGGCAACATCTTCTACTATAGTTGAGACCTGTGCCAAGTGTGGCAAGTCTCACAAAATGACAGATTGTAGGCGAGGTACTCGGGGTTGCTACAAGTGTGGGAAGATAGGCCACATGATCCGAGATTACCCTGAGACGAATAAGGAGAGAACGACTTCTGCTTTCATGCCGAGATTGATACAATCAAAGAAGTCGGTCATGCAAGGAAGAGCCTATGCGATTACTGCCCAGGAAGCACAAAATGTCAATGAAATTATCCAAGGTGAGATTTTCTCTTAAAATTAAGAATTTCAATTACTTGAAGTTTTTAGATAGAGAAGGTGCATCCATGTAGGAAGTACAGTAGACTCATTCCTGTATATAAATTTTGATGTGTAAGTATGCTATATATATGTATATATATATATATATATATATATATATATATATATATATATATATGATATAGGTACCTTACAATTGTACGGAAAGGAAAGTGATGTAGCTTATGAAGCTAGAGTGTTGATAGACCCGGGGTCGACCCATTCATTTACTACTACTCGATTTACAAAGAAGATGAAGGTCAAATCAGAGACGTTGGATTTTTCTTCGCTGTATTTATCCCGACTGGGAAATCGATCGATACAGACTTGGTTTGTAAGTCGGTGATAGTAACCATTAGAGATGGGGACGTCTTTGAACTAGCATCAAATTTAGTTATGTTAGATATGCAAGGATTCTACGTGATCCTTGGTATGAATTAGTTGTCAACTCATTGTGCAACTGTCGATTGTAAGAACAAAGTGGTTATCTTTAGACCGAATATAAGGAGATTATTCCGATTTATAAGGGTGAGAATAAAGTTTTTGCCACTTGTGTCCGCCATCAGAGCCGAGCGCTTGATCAGAAAGGGATGCAGCGGTTACTTGACATTCTTGAAGGAAGACAAGGAAGGAAAGAACATCATTTCAGAGATTGCGATTGCACGTGAATTTGAGGATGTCTTTCCAGAGGAATTGCCAAGATTGCCTCCTGATAGAGAGGTGGAATTCGCTATTGAATTAGCACCTGAAATGGAGTCTGTTTTCAAAGCACCGTACCGAATGACTCCTATTGAGTTGAAGGGATTGAAGAGCAGTTATAAGTGCTCTTAGATAAGGGGTTTGTAAGGCCGAGCATGTCTCCTCGGGGAGCACCGGTCTCGTTTGTCAAGAAAAATGATGGGTCGATAAAACTATGCATTGACTATCGCCAGTTAAATAAATTAACCATCAAGAATCAATATCCATTGCCTAGGATTGACGATTTATTTGATCAGCTGTAAAGAGCAAGGTATTTCTTCAAGATCGATCTGAGATCTGGATGCCATCAGCTAAGAGTCAAGGCAGAGGAGATCCAGAAGACAACATTCAGGATGTGGTACAGACACTATAACTTTTTAGTGATGCCTTTTGGTTTGACGAATGCACCGACATCGTTTATGAACTTGATGAATCGGGTGTTTAAACCACACCTGGACACTTGTGTCGAAGTATTCGTCGACGATATTCTGATATATTCAAAATCGAAGGAGCATGAAAAGCATTTGAGAATTGCTTTACAGACTCTGCGTGAACACCAATTATATGCCAAGCTCAGTAAGTGCGAGTTTTGGTTAGAGAAAGTTAGCTTTTTGGGACATATCGTCTCAAAGGAGGGTGTCACAGTAAATCCGACTAAGATCGAGGCAGTGGTGCAATGGGAATAACTCAAGACAGTAACAAATATCCGTAGTTTCTTTGGTCTAGCTGGATACTATCAGCCTTTTGTAGAGAGATTTTTAAAAATATCGGGACCACTTATGAGACTCACATGAAAGGATGCGAGATTTGAGTGGAATGAAGCGTGCGAATAGAGTTTTCAAGAACTCAAGAAGAGACTCACTTCATCTCCAGTACTAGCGATTCTTTCAGGTAGTGGAGGGTTTACAGTATATAGTGATGCTTCACATAGTAGTTTAGGATGCGTGCTCAACTAGAACAAGAGAGTGATTGCTTATGGGTCGAGGCAGCTGAAAGATCACGAGAAGAACTACCCGACACATGACCTAGAACTAGCAGCGATTATATTTGCATTGAAAATTTGGAGACATTATTTGTATGGTGAGACCTTTGAGATCTTCACCGAGCATAAGAGTCTCAGGTATTTATTTACACAGAAAGAATTAAATATGAGGCAGTGAAGGTTGATAGAGTTTCTCAAGGATTATGATTGCTCTATACAATATCACCCAGGCAAGGCTAATATTGTAGTAGATGCCTTGAGTCGTAAGGGTTCGGCTCAGTTAGCTAATCTTATCATGGGGATGCACAGATGGAAGTTGTTTGAAGATCTTTCATTGTATGATGCAAATATCGAGGTGTAAGCTATAGGGGCTTTCTTAGCCAATATCACAATGAGACCGATGATCTTTGAGCATATTCATGAGCTACAGATGAAAGACTTGGAGTTAACTAAAATTCGACAAGATGTGATTAAGGGCACCAAACCAAAATTCTTGGTGAAAGAGGATGGTTCCTTACTATTCAGGGGACGCCTTTGTATTTTAGTTGATGTCGATCTGTGACAAACTATATTAGATGAGGCTCACAAATCTAGATATGTAATTCACCCCGGTAGCACCAAAATATATCAGGATTTGAGGAAGAGTTACTGGTGGAGAGGTCTGAAGCAAGACATAGCAAAGTACGTGCCAAGGTGTTTGACATGTTAGCAAGTGAAAGTGGACCACAGATGCCCTGCTGGATAATTGCAACCTCTACCTATACCGGACTGGAAGTGAGAATCAATCTCCATGGATTTTATTATAGGGTTACCGCATACAGCAAAAAGATACAACGCTATTTGGGTAGTTGTTAATCGACTGACCAAGTCAGCTCACTTCTTACCCTATAATACGATGTACACGACAGGAAGACTCACAAAGTTATATACGAAGGAGATTGTACGGTTGCACGGGATTCCCAGCAACATCCTCTCTGATCGTGACCCGTTAATTGCTTCAAAATTTTGGAAGAAGTTTCAAGAAGGCATGGGTACGCGATTGAAATTTAGTTCTGCGTTCCATCCGCAGACCGATGGGAAAACAGAGCAGATAAATCGGGTGATATAAGACATGCTCAGAGCGTGTATGCAAGAATTACAAGGATTGTGGGATCAACATCTATCGTTGATCAAATTTGCATACAATAATAGCTTCCAAGCGAGTATTGGAATGACACCTTACGAAGCTCTTTATGGAAGGCGATGTAGATCCCTTATCAATTGGGAAGAGACTGGCGAAAAGCTTGTATTAGGACCAGAGTTACTTGAAGATAACGCCATTATTGTTCGTATGATAAGAGAGAGACTTAAATCGGCTTAGAGCAAACATAAGAGTTATGCCGATATCAGAAGAACAAGCATGGACTATGCCATTGGCGATCATGTGTTCGTAAAGGTATCGCCCATGAAAGGCGTCATGAGATTTGAGAAGAGGGGAAAGCTGAGTCCCCGTTACCTTAGACCCTTTGAAGTTTTGAGTCGAGTCGGTGAAATTGCTTATCGCATTGGATTACCTCCATTGTTTGATTGGGTACATAACGTGTTTCATGTATCCATGCTCTGAAAGTATGTAAATGACCCTGCACATATCTTGGGAGGACAGCCGATCGAAATGTACGAAGACATGACCATGATAGAAGAAGCGGCCCAAATATTGGATAGAAAAGAACAAGTTTTACGCACGAAGGTGATTCCTTTAGTGCTTGTCAGGTGGAAGAATCATCCGGCCAAAGAAGCTACTTGGGAACATGAGGCGGATGTGAGCGAACAGTATCCGAACTTGTTTGAGGAGAACTGAGAGCACGCTTGTATTGTTGTGTTTATTTTTGTAAAAATTTAACATGTGTATGTAAGCGAAAGTTCGCATGTCTCTGTCAACTTTATTGAGGAAATGAAAAGAAAAATGTTGGTTATAAATGGGCCTTTTTGTGAAATAAAAAATGTTTAGCATGATGGTATTTGCATCATAAAATGAATGGATAATACGTAGTGAGAAGCGTAAGACATGCCAATGAGTGGCTAACTTAAAAGCCATAGGGAACCTGACAAAAAGAAAGAAGCTAATGAAGAAGAATCAGGAATCAAAATTTTAGGAGTTCTGTCAAAGTCGATTAATTGATTTACAAATCGATTAATTGATTTACAAATCGATTAATCGATTTTGATTTTCGATTAATCGAAAATGGTTCGATTGAACGACTGGTTCACATCAGTGAGCTGAGGGACCTGGAAAAATAATATAAGTCAAATTCGACGAATCGACTTACGATTTTGAAAATCGACTAATCGATTTTTGAAACCGATTAATCGATTTTGGGCAGCTGAGTTTGAGTAGTTGGAAACAATTAATCGATTTTGAAATCGATTAATTGATTTTTCCCTATAAGTACTAGTTTTGGGAAAAAAATTTCCCATTCAAAATTTTAATAATTATTATTTTTTAAAATTTGGGTGCCTTTCTTTGTCCCTTTGGCTGGTGACAACTAACGTTTTAGGGCATTCGGATTGGGATCGAATCACAAACCCTATCCATTCGGATCCATTGCGCACGATAAGCCCTAAATCTAGCAATTCTTACTGCATTTTGAGTATTATAAAGCCCTAGGTTTCAAATTTTCACTTTAAAGACCCTAGAATGCCACCTAAAACCAGGCAAGCTTTGAAGCAAGTGGCATCTAAAATGCCCATGCGGCGTAAGAACGCTACGCCACCACTGCCATCACCTTCACCTTCACTTTCACTTTTCTCTTCGTCATCATATTCGACGGAGGCGTCATCGCGCCAATCATCACCACCACCACCTCAACCCGGCCAATTACCGTAACCTAATGAGTGGTGGGCCGCGAAAGATTTTGAGGACGAATACACCATTGACGGGGCTCTATTTGTGGATCCCGAGGTTGAGGGCGAGACAAAATGGGCCCAAAAATACCTCATGGATGCGGGCCTCGGTAACCTCTTGAAGCCTTTGCATGACTATTATTACCCTAGGTTGGTTAGACTATTTTACCAAAATCTAAAAGCGGGTAGGATGACTGGCACCATTATGACAGAAATCGATGGTCGTAAGTTTCTTTTTAGCCTGCTCCACATTCATGAATCTTTGGAATGTTTTCCCGTGTACGTACCCGAGACCAACCTTTTACCCCCTTTTGAATAGCCCATAAGTTTTGAAGAAATTGGGATCAAAATGACCAAGGGAAATAAAGGGTTCGAAAAGTTCATTCGGAGGGTTGACTTACCCCCTCATATGTGGATGCTTGACAACATTATTAAGTGCAACCTCTACCCTATGCGCCATGACTTTGAAAGGGTAGAGGGGGAGTGACAGGCGTTGTACGCGGCATACCTAGGCCGTTGGTTCGACGATACTAAACTAGTGTTGGAGGGTATGATCTATATCAATAGTAAGATGATGAAGGGACCCTTAAGACCGAAGGAGTGTATGTCATATGCTCGTCTTATCTCTAGCATGATTGAGTGCTACTTTGCTGTCGTCGAGTATGCTATTCCTCCGACTGAGCCAAGGGCTACTGATCATGTCAAAAGTTATTCCATCGCTTCTTAGAGGCAAAGCTACAATCTATTGAAGAAAGTGCTACCACCGGAAGGACCAGCACCTGCCCACGCTGATGATGCCCCACCACAACAGGATCTCCCAGCAGCAGGGGAGCAGCCTCCTGACCCCGTACAGCCTGCAAAGCCACCTCTTGTACCACCTCCTACTCCTATGCAGTCTGGTCCTTCTACTCCTGTGCCACTTCATCGCCGACGTGCGCCTTCGACCACAGTAACCACAGATGATGTTTTGGCCAGGATGGAGGCCAACAATCAAGAAATGAACCGTCGATTTGATTTTCTCCTTTACCAAACTATGCAGTATATGTATCCCAATGATTACCACCAGCGCATAGTAGCGGAGCGGACATGGACTCCTAACGTGTCTAGTTCGGGTACGCAGGGGCACAACGGGGAGGATCAGCCAAGGGATGGGACCGCCTGATTGCTAGCTTTTGATGTTTGTTTTTGGGTTGTAATTATTTAGTCCATTTTTTTTGGGAACATGTGGATGTCTCTTTTTGGGGGACTGTAAATGGTAGTTTTTTTAAAACAACAGTTGAAAATTTGATGTACCGAACTATATGGCACGGCTCCCATTTCCTCCTTATCCTTAAATGGAATAACAATTGTTGTTGCTTTATCATGTTATCTACTGTTAAGAATATGCAAATAGTTTAAATTTTTGTTGATGCAGGATGTGTTGTGGATGCTTGGAAATATGCAACTAATTTGCGTTCTGCATGATGTGTAGTGATTTAGATTATATCCATCACCATGTGTTCAAGTGTGTGGGTCTTCCATGAATGGGGAAGCCTTTGGGTACATTTTCGAGGATGAAAATTTCTAAGGTGGGGAGAATGTAACATCTCCAAAATCTGAGCTTCGAAAAGTGTCCTTGGGATACGTGCCAGACTGATCGTAAATTTGATCAAGTGAAAGTCAACTTGATGACTTAGGCTAGACTAGGCTTGAGGTGAAAAGTACACCTAGGTGTGTGGTGTGAGTCTTGTTATAAGGTCATGTACACCTGTTGAGGGTGTATATGCTTTGTAGCAAATGTATGGAAGGGATTGAATAAGTTAAAAGTAAAGAGAAGTTATTTCTCTTAGGTTTTTTGTAGTTGGTTGGGGATTTATGAAGAGAGAGAGAGAGAGAGAGATTAGAGAGATAGGGGGAATTAATGTGAAGGAGCATGCGGGAAGGCCTTGCGAGGATATTTAATTGCGATGACAAGTGGTATGGCTTGTTGGAGTCGAAGCTAAGAACTCTAGCTTTTGATCCAAGCCATTGAATCATCTATACTTTGAATTTAAGGTCAGATTTTATTGATTTAGGGTGTGTGTGATTTTGTGCATAACATTATTGAATTTATGATGAATTAAAGAAGTAGAAAAAATGGAAAAAATTGTAAGAAAAGAAAGCTTAATGAATAGCCCAAAGAGGGCTATTTTCTCACAAAATCGATTAATCGATTTTTGTCAGAAAATAAATTTGAAGACTGAAGCACGAAACCAATTAATCGCAATTAATTCTATTAATCGATTTGGAATCGATCACTCGACTGGGTACTTTCAGTGGCTTGAAAAGTCTGAGTTTTGGAAAACCGATTAATCGATTTTGGGATCGATTAATCGATTTTGGATTTTCGATTATTTGATTTGGGATCAATTAATTGAATTTGACAGTTTTAGTATGAGTTCTGTTTTGGACCCTGGAGTTTTGAAAGGGCCTTGTACCCTTCTTTTATGCATTATTCTTGATGCTTTGTGTATAATATGATGTACTTTAGGTTGAGCACTTGGATATGACCACGCAAAGCTACTTTGAACCTTGATGCTTGAGGCTAAAGCACGTGAGGTAGGGAATACTCTTGATTATGAAATCATATATGTAGTGATGTGATATATACATGCGTGTATTGAGTGCATAGTCATTTGCTTGTTAATCAAAATTGAGCTTAAGTATGTGAATTAAAGATGTGTGTGTGTGTGTGTACACTGAGTAAGAAACCAGTAAGCATATAAGTGTATGACATCTTAGGGATGTGTATGAGATGTGAGCATCTAGGTGATGAATAAGAGTATGTGGTATCCCAGGGATGTATAATCAAAATGAGAAACTATATGAATGAGCTTTGAACAAACTTTGAATATTATAATTAGCATGATTACACGGTAATCAACTATATGTATTTTGCACAATTGATTTGAGGTTCGTAGAATATTTCACAGTCACGGCGGTATACCCGTGACTAACTCGGCAGAATATCCATGACCGGTATGGCGACCAATCCGTATACCAGTAAGACTTTCCAGGGATGTATATGAGTTATATGCCCCGTCGCCTATGAGAAAGGGACTTGGGTTATGTTATATTGAATTATAGTTCAATTGGACGACGATGGTGGGTATTCCATCGGGGCTCGATGCTATATTGCTCGAGGATTATTTAAGTTATTTGATTTAAGTTTCAAAACCGATCTTCTAGCCCGTGTGAGCAAATTAAAAACAAGTTAACACATGTAGAGTAACTGATGCATTCAGTTCATGCTTTCAATAACTTAAACTGTTTTTCAGCTATCTTTCATTGATAAATCATGTTTCGTAATGTCATAGAATATATGTGAGTAAGATAGACTTATATGTTTATTCAGTTAATTCCCTACTGAGCTATGATGTAACTCACTCCTTCAACTATACGTCACAGGTCTAGTGTTAGCTGTTGCCCCTGCTTTGGGAGACGTTGATTCGGAAGATTCTGATTACGTGCCTGGAGAGGAGTCAGAGCCCCCTCTTGAGGAGTTCTTCTAAAGGACCCTCTGCGTACTTTAATTATTTTGTGAGAGAGATTGTACGGCTTGGTATGTCCAGCCTTTTGTATAAGATAATGTAAATTTTATTAGACATTCTTTTGGCGAACTGATCGATTTAGAATGTAACCCTTGCAAGTGCACAAGATCTATTGCAGTATGGCAAGAACAGGGGTGTCGAACCCACAGGGAAACGTGAATTTTTAATTAATTCTTTTAGAGATTTTAAAAACGTCCCTAAGGAAGTACCAAAGGGCAGATTCAATTTTACCAAAAACTTAACGCACTTTTCCTAAATGCAGAAAAATAAATTAATCTAAACAATTAATTACTGATAAATCTACGAACAATATTAAAATGAGATCAAGGAATACTACCCTGCAGTTCGTACCTTTTCTATCATTAAAACCCATTAAATCATCATTCACACCATCATTCATCTAGAAAATGACTTGAAATAAAATATGATCATCAATCCGGCATACCCTATCTAAAACAATGACTCGACCTAACATTGCGGTATGAGTCATGTAAAAAGCATAAGCGTATCTCATGATATTTAGATCACGATAATCGGCACATAATCGCTCTCTGACCTAGATCGACTGCGAGGTCGGATCTAGCGATTACGGCCGTTGATACAGCGCAATCAACGGTCATAACAAAGCATTTAAAATATTTTCAATCACACAAACTTTGAGCAAAACGATTCCATGATAACAATAATAGATGGTATTAATCATAAACATAGGTACTTATCTGGGGATCGATCTTCCCGATCTCTGATGAGCTCATCTTTGGTGTTTGATCTCCTTTTCTTTCAAAGTCATTCCTCTTTTATTTCTTCCAAAGATATTTGCAATTGTTTTCCTAAATACAATCTATGAATTTCTCGAGAGAAAAATAATGCAAATCCTAGGTACAATCTACCTGAATAAACCCTAGAAGAAGGAGAAGAAGACTTGAAAAGATGAAGAAAATATTCCCCAAAGTGAAGAGCCCTAAAACTAAAAAGAAAGAATGAATAATATTCTAATTGCAAAAATAATAATCCTCTAGAAACTCGTGGCTTCCTTTTATAATAGCCTAACCCTAATACCTCTCTCGATTGACATCTAAGAGTAATTTTCGTGAATTCCCGCCTAGCTTTGCATCAGATACTGCCTCGGTATTTTTGCTCATAACTTTCTGTACCGAACTCGGATTGAGGTGATTCTTGAGGCGTTGGAAAGCTGACGACGAGCTCTACAACTTTTATGTTTTAACAATTTCCTGAATCTGACGTCTTGAAGGTCCAAATTGAGCTGCAAGTCGCACTAAGTTCTCAATGACCCAAAATAGCGGTGTTTGACATTATTTTCAGGATTCTTGCTTTTAGAAACTTGGGTATTTACAAAACACTTCAAATCTAGCAAATCTCATCAGATAGCCTTCATCGGACGGCTAAATATAGGTATTTAGGGGTGAAATATCATCATATTTCACTACTCATCACACCCCCAAACCTACACTTTGCTAGTCCTCGAGCAAAGAGAATGATAGTAATATAAAGCAAATCAAACTAACATCCTAAAATTTAAATGCCACTTTCGTAGGGAACACGATTGCACTTAGCATGTGCAACAAGCCTTTAAACCCTAGGTGATCCCTAGTGGAGGAGTTGTGTCTCTGAGGGTTTTGCGGTGAAGTTACCCACAAACTTCCAAAATTTCAAACCATCGGTAAAATTGAGTTTTCAAAATCTGATTTTTATAACATATATTTAACTTCAAAGCTCAAAATCAATAATCAATTCAACATGCAAATTCTCAATTTTAAATAACAATGTTACACTAATCATACCAATATCCATTCAAATTAGTCTAATGCTCCAAATCGTTAGATAACTCATCCATTCATGCTTAAACGTGTAGTGTGTGCATACCAAAACCAAGATTCATCCATCTGAACTAGTCCAAAGCGGAAATCATCGGATCTGTTGTCTTGACTCAATCCTCACTTTAGGTATACTCTCAAAATAAAATCACTCCGATGATTGGTAAGTTTTAGCACATGTGAGAGATCAATACAAAGCAAATAAAAGGTCTCACATGATAAATGAAACACGATGCAATCAATGAACAAAAATAAATCTCATAGACAGATACTTGTATATCCTAAGCATGTCATATCAAGTGTCATAAGTATTATATATTGACTCTCACAAGAGCGATTACCAATGCAAGATCGGATCAGAAGGTCTTTTGTAGGGTTGTAATGGGGCTCGTAAGGGTAAGAAAGAAAGGAATTGTGATTCAAAATTTAGAAATTGGAAAAGGAACTAACTTCTGATTTTTTTTTATTTTATTTTTTTTTTATTTCTCTTCTTTTCTTTTTTTTTCTTTTCTAATTTCTGACCATTTTTCTTTTTTCCATATTTTTCATTTCTCATTCTTTCTTCTCTTTTGAATTTCCTTTTCTTGAAGTACCTGATTCTTCATTCCTTTTTTTTTTTTTTTTTTTTTCTCTCCCCTTTTTTTCTTTCTATATTTGCCATACACTCCCAGTAAACACCATAACTCATTCTCTCTCCACTACCTCTCTTTTCGCCCATTTTTATCCCTCGTCCCTAATTTCTCAGAAATAAGAAGGGTAAAGCTAAATTTTCAGAAATTGTGAAGGGTTAAAGTTAACGTGGCTTATCAAAGAATGTATAAGGGTAAATTTTTCTATAGGCTCAAAGGGGTACTAGAAGGATAAATTTATATGAGGTGGGGCATTTTAAGCACAAAGCAGGCCAAAGATGGCCTTCAATCATTTCCTTAAAAGATGGTAACCTTGCCTATTTGTCTTGAGTAGATATACTGATGCGTTCTAACACAATAATATGAATTTGATATCATGCAAAGTCACAAGCCAAAATAAAATGTATGAGATTATGCAAAATAATTAGTATTCAAAGAAAACTCCCGAGTTTATATATTCACTCATCAATGACGGAAATTAGCTCTAAAGCTTCGGGTTTAGTCTCCACTAAGAACCTAAGATTCAACGTTCAAAATAGTTCATCGATTTCTAAGTCTTAGCTTGGTATAAGTGCAAAAATTCTAAGCATGAATTTGAGTCATCCACAAATTATCACATTAAGCTTCATCATCCTAGATACAAGTATTCAAAATATGACATCAATATTCTCAAAATTAAATTCACATGCATCATCAACTAAAGTTTGAAAACTATTGCAAAGTAAATCATGTATGATGGTTCCAAAAATTTTTTTTTTTTTTTCAAAGAAAATCAAAAATAAGTGATGAAAGATAGATAATCATACATACCCCAAACCTAAAAATGACAATGTCCTCATTGTTTGAAATAAGTAGGTACCCCCAAACATTGAAAAGTACCTCAACACAAAGATCGGTCTGAGAATATGGGCATCAAATTAGAACATGACCAAAAATAGATTGAAGGTAATGTGGCTACACTAATTTGGAAATTAAAATAACCTAAACTAAACTAAAACTAATATTCTAGAACTAAACATACGAAAAGAAATAAATCCTAAATCCTAAACTAAACTGTCCAACTCCTAAATAAAACACCGGTTGCCTCCCGAGAAGCGAGTTTAAGTGACCTCTTCATTGATCAAGAATCGGATCACTAAGGTGCATCGCCTCAATCTTAAAGGGTCATCGGCTCAAACATTGGTTTGAGTCTTTGCCCATTCACTTTGAAAACTCGATTGTCCTGAAGGCTTTGAATTTCAATTAATGGAAACAACTCAAAGCAGGCCTTCCCATCTAGATTTCAATTTCCGTGATGAAGCTTAAGTCGGGAATTGAATAACCAAACTTTTGGCCAACATGAAACTCCTTAGAAATTAATTGATCGTGCAACTTTTGTACCTTTCCTTGTACATCTTTGAATTTTCATACGCATCGTGGCGTAACTCTTCTAATTCACTCAATCAGAACCTTCGATTCGACCCTGCTGCTTGCATATCGAAATTAAATCGTTTGATCGCCCAGAATGCCTTATGCTCCAATTCGACAGGAAGATGACATGCCTTCCCGTAGACAATTCTGAAGGGAGACATTCCGATCGGTGTCTTGAATGCAGTACGATAGGCCCACAAAGCATCAGATAGCCGGTTTGACCAATCTCTTCTATCCGGTCGTACCATCTTTTCTAGAATTCGCTTGATTTCCCGGTTAGACACTTCCACCTGACCACTAGTCTGTGGATGGTACGGCGTAGCGACTTTGTGAGTGACGTGCTTCTTCATTAAAGTGGCAAATGGCTATTGCAAAATGCGAACCGCCATCGATGATTGCTCTTGGGATCCCGAATCGGTTAAACACATGTTCTCTCGAAATTTGACCACAACCTTGTGATCATTTGATCGGGTTGCCAGCTTCAATCCATTTGGAGACATAGTCATGACCACCGAGAATATGATGAATACCCAAAGGATGGTGGAAAAGGACCCATAAAGTCAATCCCCAAACATTTTCAACAATCTTGGATTAAGGCATCATATTTCGTCAGTGAAATATTGCCAAATTTATTGACAATTGGCATTCCTTGCGGTATTGAGCGGCGTCACGAAGATTGAGGGCCAGAATCCGCTTTGAAGGATTTTTACATGCGGTCTTACGTCCTCAAAATGGCCTCCACAGGAAGATGGCAAAAATTTAGGGCTTAGTTGCTCGTCTTAACGCATCTCCTAATGATCCGATCCGGCGAATTTAAACAAATATGGTTCATCCGAAATAGTATTTTATTTGGGAGAAAAAGAGATTCTTATCATTCTTACCCACTCAAAGGGGAATTACGCGATGACCGGATAATTCACGATGTTAGCAAACCACGGAACTTTTGCACCGGCTACATCAATTGCCATCAAATGTTCATCCCGAAATGTGTCACGGATGGTCTCGGTATAGATGATTCTTGATGAAATTCTGAGCGGATGATCACCACAACGTTCTCAACCCCTTTTATCTTTAATCTCAAAGTTGAATTCTGGAAGCGAGGATCCAACGGATCGACCTTTGGTTTCGCATCCTTCTTTGCTAAAAGATATTTCAAAAGCGAGTGGTGAAAAGACCACTATTTTCGATCAAGCAAATAGGCGAATTTGTCGAGCATACACCACGCCTAATAATTCCTTCTCTGGTGGTGTAATTCGATTGGCATCAATTAATGTCTTGCTAGCATAATAAATTACGTGAGGTAATTTATTCACCCTTTGCCCTAAGACAGCTCCGATCGCATAATCAGATGCATCACACATGAGTTCGAATGGTAAAGAATAATCCGGTGGTTGGATTATTGGTGCATTTGATAAGAGTTCACGCAATTTTAGGAATGCCTTTATGCAATCCTCATCAAAATCAAAAGGAACATCTTTGCCAAGCAAAGTGCACAATGGTTTAGCCACCTTGCTAAAATCCTTAATGAATCTTCTATAAAATCCAGCATGCCCCAAAAATGATCGAATTTGTGAACACTTTTAGGAGGTGGTAAATTTGCAATTAAGTCGACCTTCGCCTTATCAACTTCAATTCCTTTCGTTGAAACAATATGCCCCAACACAATTCCTTGTTGAACCATAAAATGGCTCTTTTCCCAGCTGAGAACAAGTTTGGAATCTACACAACGTTGCAACACCTGTGAAAGATGGTTCAGACTAGGATTAAATGTTTTTCCAAAAACCGAGCATGAAGACTTGATGAATTTGTCGATCATGTCAGAATATGGCCAACATACATCGTTGAAGCGTGGCGGAGCATTACATAAGCCGAATGGCATCCTTCGATATGCAAACGTACCATATGGACACGTGAATGTTGTCTTCTCTTGATCAGCTGGAAAAACGGGCACTTGATTGTATCCCGGATAACCATCAAGAAAGCAATAAAACTCTTGCCCGACTAACTTAGAATTTGATCAATGAGCGGAAGGGAAAATGATCTTTTGGTGGTACGTTCAATTTTCGATAATCAATGCACACACGCCAACCAGTAGTTTCACGAGTGGGCACCAATTCTCCCTCCGTAGTTTCTTTCACTGTAATTCCAGACTTTTTCGGAACGATTTGTACTGGACTAACCCATTCACTATCAGAGATCGGATAGATGATTCCAGCATCGAGGAGTTTAATGATTTCCTTTAAAGCGACTTCTTGCATGTTCGGATTAAATCGCCTCTGGTTCCCTCGATGGTTTACTCTCATCCTCCGGATGTATTTTATGCATACATCTTGATGGGTCAATCCTTGAGATCGCTAAGGTCCATCCGATGGCCTCCTTGTGCTCTTCAAAGACCTTCAACAAATCATTCTCTTGTTCTTCCGATAATGTGGATGAAATTATCACCTTTGGAAGTGTTTCTCGAGGTCCCGTAAAAGCATATTTGAGGACTTAGGCAATTGTTTCAATTCCACGGTTGGTGGTGCTCAATTGATGGAGTCGGCACATCCTTTACCTCGATGGTAGTGGTTCTACCTTAGTCACAACTTCACATAAGTTATCATCTTGACATGATGAATTTGACTTTTCTCTTCGGCTTCCTTTCAAGCCCTTTGTCCTCATAGATGGCTAACAAAGCGGTTTCAAATTCCTCTTTGGTGAGCATTGATGGTAATGCTTCATCCACCACTTTCCATCGATCGATGTAAAACATTCGACCTCATCCTCATTAGGGAAATGGTTCATCGCATGGAATATATTAAGCCGACTTTCATGTTTCCAAAAGAAACGTCCATGACTCTCGTCGACAATTAATGCAAGCGTTAGCGATGGCGAAAGCAGACGTCCAAGAATAATTGGGACTTGATTGATTGATTTGGTGGTTCCATGTCTAAGACAACGAAGTCCCGGAAAGACAAACTTGTCTATTCCAACCAAAACATCCTCGATAACACCCTCGGTCTTCTTTCTGATCTATCTGCCAGTTGGAGTGTGACCGTCGTGGGTTTCAATTCACCCAATCCGAGTTTCTCCTACATTGAGTATGGGATCAGATTAACACTTGCTCCCAAATCTAATAACGCCTTTCCAATTGGTTGCCCACCAATGACACATGGAGCAGTTGGGACTCGGTCTTCGGTTTACGTGGGGTTTTCAATCGCAATATCGAACTGACTTGATTTGTTAGGAACACTTTCTTTGAAAGCGTGAGTACGTGCCTTTCTCTTCCGAGTGCACAAATCTTTGAAAAACTTGGCGACTCGAGGACTTGTTTGATTGTTTCAAGTAATGGAAGATTTATCTTTACTTGCTTGAATGTTTGAAAATTTCTTCCATTTTGTCGGTCCCTTTCCCATTCTAGATGGAGGAGTTAGGCATTGAGGAATGGTGCCTTTGGGACATAAGGTGCGATTCCATTTCCGATTCTTTTCACGTCCTTGTTGGACGGTTGAAGGAAACTCTTCCTCTATTACTTTTCTTTTCCTTTCTCTCTTCCTTGCTCTTTTTCTTATCTCGCTCTTTGTCTCTTTCTTTCTCTTTTCCTTTTCCTTTCTCCTTTCTTTTCTGATTCTTTTCCTCTATTGCTTCTCTTTCTTCATCACTTCTGAGCATTTCCACTTGATTATGAACCTCTCGTCCACTTCTCGGACCGTAACTGACTTTCAAGCTGTTGACTATTCGATGGTCTGCTTGAGATGGTGCTTGGCCTCGAGGATTATTGATGGGTTGGTGAGAGCCTACCTTCCTCTCATGACTCAGTTGATTGGCCAATTGTGACTTGGTCCATTATCATCTGCGAAAGATTGCATGCTTCGCATAAGCTTTTCTTCGGATCGTAATCTTTCAAATCTTGGCATGAGATTGATTAAGATTCTGATTGAAATTCTGATTTCTTCGGCAGTCACAATTTGGATGCTAACACGGAGCATTCTGTTGGAAATTGGAATTCTGTTGGAAATCAGAATTCTGCTGGAAATTCTGCTTTGGATGCAAATTGTGTTGGAAACTTGGGTGAAAAGGTTGTTGTCCACCCACTGTGTTGGCTCTATGTTCTTTGGTTTACGGCGGTTTGGTTCGATTCACCCCATCCTAAGTTGGGGTGATTTTTCATTCCGGATTGTAGGTATTGGGTACATGTTTCTACCCTAGGGATAAGATTGAGTCACATTTACCTGCTCTTGAGGGTTAGGTTCATCAGGGAAGAATGACAAGGTAGTAGGGCACTCATTAGCCATATGACCTGGGTGGTCACAAATTGAACACACTGTGGGGGTGACAGGAGCTTTAGCTTGCTTGGTAGCAGCTAACAACATGTTCATCTGTTTGGACAGCATGGCAAACTTTGTTGAGAGATGTGAGGCATTATTGTTGACATCGTACAATCAACACATGAGATTTAGGTGCCGAGGTTCAAGTTGGTTGATGTCTCACTTTGTATCGAAGTTTGATATAACTTTTCAAACAATGCCCTGACAATTAAAACTTCTTTCGTGGCACAAGATCCACCACAAGATGCATCAACCATGCGTCTCTCTTGAGAATCGATCCATTGTAAAACTTTGGACTTGTTGCCACCTTGGAACTTGATGATTTGGGCAACTTGATCAATTCCTTAAAGCGTTCCCAACATTCATGGAATGTTTACGTAGGTTGTTGGGAAAAACGGATCTTCGGCGCAATTCAATGGCCTTAGTCATGGGAAAATATTTTTAAGGAAGCTGGCGATGCGGCTACGCCCAACTCACGAATAGATTGTGGTTCTAAGGAATAGAACCATGTTTTTGCCTTATCTCTTAAAGAAGAGCGGAAAGAGTGAGCTTCGCTATCTCATCGGTGACATTGTGGACTCACGAACATTTTGCATACCCCAGTGAATTCATTTAAGTGAGCGATGCGGATTTTCATTTGCTAACCCATGGAAAATTGGTAGCATTTGAATCATTCTTGATTTGAATTCATAGTGGTTCCTGGAATGGGAGCATGCATAATACATTCACGATCCTCGTAAAACGGGATCGTTATAATACTCCGATGTTCTGGGCCTCTCAAAATTATTGTTCCTATTATTTCCATTATTGACATTCCCATTGTTGTTATTCTCATCTCTCTTGCCTTTGATGGCCATGGTCTCGGTTTGTTGATATTGATTCTCTGGACTCTTGATTCTCTCTACAAGCTCTTCGATCTCAAGATTAAGCAGTGGCAGATGTGGGTGATGAGAAGTAAAGCTCATACACCAACACTCACAAAGGTTGAAGAATCCACAACAAACCACAAAATTAGCTTGAAACGATTTAAACAAAGATGATAAACGTAATATCAGGAAAGATTTCTTCTTTTTTTTTTTTTTTTTTTTTAATTAAAATTCAAATTTAAATTAATTTTTTTTTATTCAAATTAAAATTAAAATTAAAATTAAAATTAATTAATTAATTAATTAAATTTTTTTTTTTTTTTTTTTTTTTTTTAAATTCAAATTAAAATTAAAATTCGAATTTAAATTAAAAATTTTTTTTTTTTTTTTTTTTTTTTTTTTTTTAAATTCAAATTAAAATTAAAATTCGAATTTAAATTAATTAAATTTTTTCTTTTTTTTTTTTTTTTTTTTTTTTTTTAATTAAAATTCGAATTTAAATTAATTAATTTTTTTTTTTTTATATTCAAATTAAAATTAAAATTCGAATTTAAATTAATTAAATATTTTTTTTTTTTTTTTTTTTTTTTTAAATTCAAATTAAAATTTAAATTCGAATTTAAATTAATTAAATTTTTTTTTTTTTTTTTTTTTTTTTTTTTTAAATTCGAATTAAATTTTTTTTTTTAATTTTTTAATTTTTTAATTTTTTTTTTTTTTTAAATTAAATTCGAAAATTAAAAATTAAAATTGAAAATCCTATAAAATCTTTCCTAAAAGAGAAAAATAAGGAGAAGAATGAAAGATTCCTAAAAATCCTAAAACAAAAGTCCCACAAAAGTTAATGACTAAATTTAGAAAATCCTAAAAATATCTAAAAGAGGAAAATAAGGAAAAAGAGTCCTACCAAATCTAAAATAAGAAGTCCTAAAAATCTCTTACCTAAATTTCCTAGGAAGGTATCACAAAATCTAAACTTCCTAAAAAGACTCATGAAATCTTATCAAAGAGAAAAATAAGGAAATAAATTTTAATAATTATTATTTTTTTTTATTTTATTTTTTTAAACACTCAAAAGCAGAAAAATCTATCAAGATTAATCAAAATTTCACCGATTTCCGTATGCGCCTAAAAACTTGATCGATTTAGAATGTAACCTTGCAAGTGCACAAGATCTATTACGGTATATGGCAAAAAAGTGTCGAACCCACGGGAAGCGTGAATTTTTAATTAATTCTTTTAGAGATTTTAAAAACGTCCCTAAGGAAGTACCAAAGGGCAGATTCAATTTTACCAACAACTTAACGCACTTTCCCTAAATGCAGAAAATAAATTAATCTAAACAATTAATTCTTGATAAATCTACGAACAATATTAAAAATGAGATCGAGGAATATATCTGCATTAAATGCACTTTTCTATCATTAAAACCACGGTTCATTAAATCATCATTCACACCATCATTCATCTAGAAAAATGACTTGAAATAAAATATGATCATCAATCAGATACCCTATCTAAAACAATGACTCTAACATTGCGGTATGAGTCATGTAAAAAGCATAAGCGTATCTCATGATATTTAGATCACGATAATCGTCACATAATCGCTCTGACTGATCGATCACCTGCAGTCCAGATCTAGCGATTACGGCCCGTTAATCTGGCAATCAACGGTCATAACAAAAGCATTTAAAATATTTTCAATCACACAAACTTTGAGCAAAACGATTCCATGATAACAATAATAGATGGTATTAATCATAAACATAGGTACTTATCCGGGGATCGCATCTTCCCGATCTCTTGATTTAAGCTCATCTTTGGTGTTTGATCTCCTTTTTCTTTCAAAGTCATTCCTCTTTTATTTCTTCCAAAAGATATTTGCAATTGTTTTCCTAAATACAATCTATGAATTTCTCGGAGAAAAATAATGCAAATCCTGTACAATCTACTGAATAAACCAAGAAGGAGAAGAAGACTTGAAAAGATGAAGAAAGATGAAAATATTCCCCCAAAGTGAAGAGCCACTAAAAACTAAAAAGAAAGAATGAATAATATTCTAATTGCAAAAATAATAATCCTCTAAGAAACTCGTGGCTTCCTTTTATAATAGCTAACCCTAATACCTCTCTCGATTGACATCTAAGAGTAATTTTCGTGAATTCCTTTAGCTTTGCATGGAATCTTTGCCTCGGTATTTTGCTCATAACTTTCTGTACCGAACTCGGATTGAGGTGATTCTTGAGGCGTTGGAAAGCTGACGACGAGCTCTACAACTTTTATGTTTTAACAATTTCCTGAATCTGACGTCTTGAAGGTCCAAATTGAGCTGCAAGTCGCACTAAGTTCTCAATGACCCAAAATAGCAGTGTTTTGACATTATTTTCGGGATTCTTGGGCTGTTTTAGAAACTTGGACTGTATTTACCTGAAACACTTCAAATCTAGCAAATCTCATCAGATAGCCTTCATCGGACGGCTAAATATAGGTATTTAGGGGTGAAATATCATCATATTTCACTACTCATCACGAACCATCTGGGGTGGCAGCTGTTTAGTCACCGATGATTCGGATTGGTTCTTTTGCTCATGCAGTGGCATGAGATAAGAACTATCTTTTGGACTATATGTTGTTAGCTTTATCTTATAGAATTGGAGTTTTAGTTCTGTATTAGCTCTTTAGTGCATGTTTTGCTTTCTAGTTGTGTGGATATACCAAATATTTCGTGCATGAATATGGGGCACGGCCTCGAGGGTCATGCCGATGGCACAGGTTTCGGGGTATCAAAATTCGGGCTATCACACAATCACAACCCAGAGGATGCTCTTTACAAGTTGAATAGTAGGGTTTAGTTCTTTCACCATTGGGAGTCTCTCCTGAACTGGAGTTATTTTAAAATCTATAAGGTACCCATATCTAGCTGTGTCTGTACTAGAGATTGCTGTAATTATAGGTTTTGGCCAAAGGTAAATTTGATTCGATTTTATCTTCTTCCATTCTCATCTATATAAGGCACATGAAGCTCTGTCATAATCGAACCAAGAAGCAAGTGACTCCCATTTGCCAAAATGTAAATTTTAGTTATTTTTTATGCTTTTATAATAGATATAATGGTTAATCTAGTTCGGACATTTGAGTTTCATGAAGGGTGAGAGTGATTGATCTGCTTAGTACGCTTGCTTTGTCTAGTTGTTGTACTGTAATGTTACTTTGCTAAAAAAATGAACATTTGAGCAAACGGTTGTCATTTGCTCTTTGGCTTTGCTGCAATTTTTTGAGTAGGACTTTCATTTGTTGTAAAAATATAGGTATTTGTAAAAAATTATAGTATACATTAGTTCCAAAAAAATTTCATTTGATGCAGAAACTGGTCTTTGCAGAGAAGAGCTACGAATGGCTAACTTGTCTTATGTTATTGGACTTTGCTTTGCTCAGTCCACCTTATTATTTTCTATTTTTTATTTTTGTATGGCGAACTTTTTATAATTCTTAAACCAGTGAAAGTAGTATGAGTCATTGGTAACGTAGTATAAGATATGTGCCCATAATCATTGCAGCTAGGGCACAAGTAGCAGAGAGTGACTCCCATTTGCCAACGAGAGTGACTATAATTGTCGAGAGTGACTCTCATTGCAGCAAGGGCACAAGCTAGTTTGCATTCTGTTATGGAGTCTTCTTTGCTCAGTCCACCTTACTATTTTGTCAAGACATTTAGGAGGAGTTCAAAGATAGATTGCAGGCCATCCTTATTCATCAAGCTGGATTTATTTGTTGCTTGATCCATAACTTTGCTGCTCTTGAAAGTTTTTCGTTACTTTGTTGCCCCCGAAAGTTTTCCATAACTTTGTTTTTGTAGGTGGGTCAAACCAAGTCATCATGAGCTAAATCTCAGCTGAAATTCAAGCCTAATTAATAGGTGAGGTCAGCCTGGTGAGAACTATCATTTTGCTAGATTAGATTAATCACTATTTATTTATATGCACTCAGGTTAAAATACACTATAGATTAGCTAATACTTTCATCACTTGTTTGTAAATGTTACAGTATAATCTCCTTAGTTACAATAGAGACTTAAGTATAGGATGGATGTACTATGGGTAACTAATGATTTAGCAACTTTCGTGGTCCCCAGAAAAAATAGAAGTGATTTACAAACTTTAGTTACAATAGAGACTTTTCAAGTAGTACCTTTTGAAATAATTTTGGTTTCATGAAAAAAGAGAAATAATTTAGCAAATGCTTTATTTCATTGTCACTTCTCTAATGGATGTTTGAATATCCCAATATTATACTCATATTTCTTACATGGTGTAACAACTTTCGAAATGCATGCTATAAAATTTTAGGAACTGAATGTGTATCAGTTTTGGTTAGGTTAGAACTGAATATGATGTCCAGTCTCATTCAATTGAAAGAAGTGTGATATGCTTTTATATCCACTTCAAAAAATTCGAAGCCCTTTCCAAACCCACTAGCCCGACCAGCCTATCGTGCACCACCAGTGCGGCACGTACCGCATGTAATTCGACCATCAGGGCCAACAACTAATCTAATGCTTCTCAGTTCAGACTGAGAGGTCGATCCTTTCGTCCGTACGATAGAGTCGGAAAATGAGCTGAACCCCGATTGGGAGTCTCTCTTACAACATATTCGCGACGATAGTTAAGACGATCATACTGGTTTTCCCATACAGATGATGACTGCTTCATACTCTTCCGAGGATGAGGATGGCGGCGATGATACCTTATAGTCATCTTCGGTGTTATATGTCGTTTTTTCTCAGTTTTTTTTTACTTTGTATTTTTATATTTTGCCTATTTAATTAAGCCGATTTTGAATGTATTAGGCTAATAAACCTCATCATTTTCCATTAATGATATCGGCCTAGACACTTTCATGAGTTTATAATTTTTATTATATATATAGAGAGAGAGAGAGAGCTTTTTGGTGTTTTATATATATATATATATATATATATATATATATATATATATATATATATATATATATATATAAAGAGAGAGAGAGAGAGAGAGAGAGAGAGAGAACGTTTTTGGTGTTATAAGTATGTTTCGAGAAATTATATTCAAAAATAAATCTATCACATAACTCCAATCTCGTATGGATTGTTCGCTCAAAATTTTTTAGCCAAATCCAAGTACGACAAGTTGTCCGATGATTAACATTTGTACGAAGGTAGCACAATCACAGATTCATCCGAATCTAAGCTTTTCGGAGAATAACTTAAGAACGATTGAGAAATTAGTTTTTCTAAGAAAAGCCAGGAATCAGGTCAATTTAAGAACACATCTGTGAAAAGACATGAATTAGAGTCTGCTAAGAATAAGCAGGAATCTAAGCTTTTTTGAGAAAAGTCAGGAAACATCTGAATGAGGCCTAAGGAAGTGGTATCATATAAGAGTGGGCAATAGCATTATGGACGCCAGGAAATGCATGGGCACCTTTATTTAGGGCTGTCAAAGAATTGAGTTGACCCAATACCCAACCCGACCTACATTTTTACCGTGTCGGGCATGAGTCACCTAACTTTCATGTCGGGTCGGGTCAAGTCAACCCGACCCAACCAATATCTAATATATAAGATCAAGACAAATAGGGATTTTAATCAGGTCAGGCTGGGTTTTTGGGTCGGGCATATACCCTAGACCCATCAAATCGGTTCGGGTTTGGGCAAATACTAATATTTCGTGGGGCAGCCAAAATTTTGGCCCGACCCAATTCGTTGACAGCCTAGTTCACATACCGAATCTTATCCTAAGCTAGCAGTTACAGATGTTAAGGCCCTTGAAAAATGCGAATCCCAATTTGGCCTTAAGTAGACGTCGGTGGGTTTAGCTATCTTCTCACGTCGGTAGGGAGGGTCTTCCACTTAATCGTATAAAAAGCGGAGAAATTTTTTAACATAAAGCAGAAATGTAACTTGGGGCGATGAACGCATCCATCAATGGCCCACCTTCTGCCACGTGGCTTCACCATGTTTTCCACAGTAGCACGCGTGAACCCCCTTAGTTGGCCACCACTTTGGACCCCCTTCATGCAACATGTGACCCTGTCAAATCTCGGAACCTGCCGACCACGGGCCGGTCCAATTACTAATTTGGGTCCTCCACCTCACTTTGCGAACCAATCAAATTCCTCCACTTGTCAACACATCACTTCACAAGTCCCTACGAAAAAAGGTGCACAATTCAATCCACGTGTGGTGTCGGCATCTCACCCCCGCACGCTACGTGCCCTGCTGCACCCCAGATACCTACTGATGTGGCACTGTGGGCCACCACATTGGTGGTGGGCCCAACTCACTATTGGGCCTACATTTGATTGGGCCTTGTCAATATTAACCATCAGATCAGTGGACCTTGTTGCTCATCATAGGTAGGCCATAACGCATGCACTTGGTCTATGGGACAGAATCATGTGATTTGAGGGTTGAGATCTACTGGCTCGTGCCAAGTGGACAGTTCTGATCTGTCCGACTGTCAACAACAAATCTGAATCGCAGCTTCTTTGATGTTTCTTGTTGGGTGGCCATCCAACGCATTAACCACCGAGAAAGGCATAAAAGAAAGGAAGAAAATGAAAGAATTCAAAGTTCAAATCAAGTAGAAAGAAAAAATGTTCAAAGATTAAAAAAAGGCTAAAATGAGATTTTGAAGGCTGAACGAAAGCATTAAATATGGCTTATAGCTTCATAGTGCCCACTTTTTTTGAGTTTTAACTCACTTCCAAATTAATATACTATGATTTTCAGTACCACCAAAGATGATAATGCACCCCATCTCTACCAACAATCGGCGGTATCCGTTTCTCTAATTAAATCCCAATAGTTGAGTCAATACAAACAATTCGATCAATTGCTTACTTCCTAATAGCAATCATAAGCTCAAATTGGTCAAACAATTATAACAATCTGATCAATTGCTTCCTTCAAACAAATTTTATGGATAATCAGGATGTCCGGGACTCTTAGAGCGCTCAACTAATCTCTAGGGCACATGAACACCCTTAAAAGGGGCAGTTTGAACTCAGGTCTCTCACTTTTGATTAGACCTAATTATATGCATTGACAGGTGGATAAAGTACTTTTTTTAAAGTTTATTAGGTGTAATAAAGAGAGATTACTTTCTAATCAATATTGAAAGGTCTCTCTCCTTTATAGCCCACCAATCTTGACTTAAAAGTTAAAACCATATGCTTATAACATGTGATGTATTTAGGAAGATGACGTTTCAAAGAGAATCATATTCTTCCTTGAATGGCTCAAAAATCCAAATAATGAAAGGTAAAGAGATTCAAGTTTAATGGAGATGGTTGAAAATTTTGGTCAGACTATTCTCCCAATGACTTGTTCTAGCTTCTCGAATTTGGTTGGAAAGAACCCTAAACCCTAAATCTTAAACCTTAAACCCTTTTTTTTAACTACCTAATCTTGTGGGCCTATTGCGTGCTTTTATTAGATAGTGTGTTGAGTGTAATCACTTTAAAACAATAATAGTAGATCGTGACCAATTGTTTTTCTCATTTAAATTTGGTTCTCTTTGGGAGTCCTTTCTCTGCGAGTTGTTTTTCGGTATCTCACTCACGTGCTAGCCATGGCAGTCGAATTAATCTTCCGTGGACAATTTTCAGGAAGGTGTAGATATCAGTGAGCCCAAAACCATTACCAAGTTAATAAAAAAGATGTCGATTCATTGATGGAAAGTTATAATGAACGGATGGGAAATAATAGACCATTCAACAAATGCTTATGTGGCTGCCCCAGCGTGCATGCATTGTTAGGCCCTATTGTGCTTGCATCGTGCTAAATTAGTAGTCCTTTGAATGGTCTGCATTTCCGTCCACCATAT
Source organism: Chloranthus sessilifolius (assembly GCA_021018995.1). NCBI lineage: Eukaryota > Viridiplantae > Streptophyta > Magnoliopsida > Chloranthales > Chloranthaceae > Chloranthus > Chloranthus sessilifolius. The sequence continues at coordinate 114,438,028 of CM037594.1, read as the reverse complement.
AATATTGTCCTTCATTGATTGACTATATATAATTGGACACTGACCATTTTTTTTTATAAGAGAGGTTGAGCCAAGTGCTAAGACTAGCGTTAGGGTCTGCCCCTAATTCTTCACTTATTTTTGTTCAACGCAGTATGCCTATTTCATCCCCTAGTATAATAGAGGTTGAGCCAAGAGCCAAGTTCAAAGCAACATTATTAGTTGTGTATTGGATGATGTCACACTTCAAAACCAACGCATTTAGTACATCATGTGATCCCATACATTTATTACATTACTTTTTTTTTTTTTTTTTTTATTTTTAACAGCTACTCGGACTGAGGCATCCTCGAGAATCGAGAAGCTGATATGCATACACATATCACAGTTGCGAAGCAGCATGAGAGAACACCAACTATAATGGTAATAGTTAACTAAGAGAACCCAACTCACATCTAGTAAAGACAAGAATGAGAAACAATATGAAGGATGAGAATCAAATCGACGACCTACTCCCTCACTTTGGAAGGAGCTTACAAACTGAGCTAATAACACACGACCTACCCCCTTACATTACTGATTCTTAAAGAAAACAAGTATTATCCCCACTTTAGAATCTAAAATCATTCACCAAGGCTTTATATTTTTAAAAGAAGTTAATAAGTGCTTTAATTAGAAATTATACACATAAAAAAATAATTTCAATAACTCTCAAGTTAAATAACCTTCTTTATTTTCACTTTCATGAAGGCATGAAGGATAAAATGTCTGCTTGAAGGAAACAGGCCAAAAACACACTTGTTTAGTTGTTTATAATGGAGGTGGTATTTATTGACATTGAATTTCTTTACAAATTTATAATCAAAAATGGTGCTGTCGGTGATTAAAATAAGATTAAGGACCTGACTCTGATGATCTTTACATCATCAATGGTTAACGATGTGGGTGATCTATACCATCGAAGCGATATATCATAGATTGAAGTGCCATAGGTCCAAAAATGGTGTTTTTGGAAGATTTAAATCATGCAATCTATGAAATATAATATCGATCATTAATTGTTTTTCATTTTATTGGCTGATATTAAAGTACATCAATTAGATGGTTCGCATCTATTTATACTCATGTTTCTTTGGGTTGAGACATATTCAAATGATGGATTGCTACCTAAACAATTTAAATTAATCACAACTATGTGGTACATGTGTGCCACATAACATAATGATGAAACTCACTTCAATGATTTGAGATAAAAAGTGTAACTTTAATTATATAAGATCAGTTAAAAGTATTTCAGCATTTAAAGGTGGGTCAGGAGCCATTATCCCTAAGATTAAATAGGTCAAAATTTAAAAAAAAATTGACCATAAATAGTCAAACTTTAATTATTGAAGAAACCCACTACTGTGTTGTGAAGTTACAGATTAATTTAGTAATAATAGTAATAATAACTATCTTAGCATATTTGTTGCTAACTTACAATTTGTCCAAGTATGATAAAAAGTCAAACTTTGATAAAAAAAATTAAGCTTTGATAGCTAAATCAAATTTTGATCATGTCACCTATGATAAATAAAAAACTGTGGTGCATCTCCCACATATAAATTAACACCACAACAGGCACTAGGTTGCAATGGGTCAAAGTTTGATGAACAAAATCAAACTTTGATCAACAGTCAAATTTTGACAAATAAAATTTGAGAGTGTATTATCAAGTTACAAAATAATATAACAATAGAGAGTACGGCCTATTGTTAGTTAAATAATTATTGTTAGATTAAATAATGTTCAGTTTTGATCAAAAGTCAAATTTATTGTTAGATTAAATAAATATAATTAAATTACATCATACTTTGATCTAAGTCAAAAGTTGATTAAAACGAGCACGATATGAATGGTGCAAGTGCGATGGTGGTTAAAGAGTGAGTGGAATGACGCTCATAAGATAAAAATGATTTTTTTAATAGTTAAAAGTAAAAATACTTAAGCCGATTTCTAGCCTTTTAAAAGTAAATTTAACTTATAATCAAGGTATCAAATATCGGCCGATATCGATATGTATCAGTTTTCTGGCCAACCGATACGTTTCGGCTCCGACACGTATTAGATATGCGTTGCACAAGCTACTATGTAATTGGCTTTTTCAGCCTTTTAGCGGTTTGTAACGGAGGTACGCAGCATGGTTACCAGGGCCATCCGCAACGCCACTCGTGCCGCTTATACTCTACGTAAAGGCAGTGGCGACTTGGTGTCTAGACAGCATGCCATGTGGTGTCAGGAGGGCAAGCGACATGAGGCCATGAGGGCTTCACGACGTGGTTGCGACATGATCGTATGGGAAGATGCGAAGAGTTATGGGCGTAATAGTTTGGGGCAATACGTTTGAGTTCCACACGGGTAGAAGGCGTGTGTCATAGGGGTATGACAAACCAATACGTTTGAGGTCCTCGGGTTGTTTACCCATAGATGGTGTTTGGACCATCTATGTGGGAGAGGTACTGGATGAGATGACTCCCACCCACACGGGACCTTGCGCCGCCAGAGGGTGCGCAGGTGTCTCCTAGGCTTGAAAGGGTTGCTCTAAGAAGTTACTTCGGTAATACCGTATGGCACCCAAGGTGAGGTTCCCATGTGGCCCCGGGCTGGTGTCGCGATGTGTATGGGTCGGTGATGAGTAGTGAAATATGATGATATTTCACCCCTAAATACCTACATTTAGCCGTCCGATGAAGGCTATCTGATGAGATTTACTAGATTTGAAGTGTTTCAGGTAAATACAGTCCAAGTTTCTAAAACAACCCAAGAATTCCGAAAATAATGTCAAAACATTGCAATTTTGGGTCATCAAGAACTTGGTGCGACTGGCAGCTCAATTTGGACCTTCAAGACGTCAGATTTAGGAAATTTATAAAACATAAAAGTTGTAGATCTCGTCGTCAGCTTTCCAATGCCGTAAGAATCGCTTCAATCCGAGTTCGGGAAAGAACGTTATGACTAAAATACCGAGGCAGTATCTGATGTAAAGTTGGACGGGAGTTCACGAAAATTGCTCTTAGATGTCAATCGATTGAGAATTAAGTGTCAATCGATTGACACATGAATACAACTTTTTTCCAACTTAAAAATCAATCGATTGAGATTTAAGTCTTAATCAATTGAGGCAATTAGGTTTAGGTTTGTTCGGCCATTATAAAAGGGAAGCTACGGCTTTGTAAAGGGGAGACTTATATTTTTTTTAAGAGGGATTAGGATTTTTATTTTTTTGCAATTTTAGGCTCTTCACTTTGAGAATTTAGAGAACTTCTTTTCACCTTTTCAAGGGTTTTTCCTTTCTCCTTCTTCTAGGGTTTGATCTGGGTAGATTGTACTTAGGTTTACATTATTTTTCTTTGAGAAAATCATAGATTGTATTTAAGAAAAATAATTGTAAAAAGATCTTTGGAAGAAATGAAAAGTGGAATGACTTTGAATGAACAAGGAGATCATACACCAAAGATGAGTGGCTAAATCAGTAGATGGGGGAAGATGCGATCCCCAGATAAGTACCCATATTTATGATTAATACCATAGTCTATTTATTGTCATCATGGAATCGTTTTGATCAAAGTTTGTGTTATTGAAAATATATTGAATGCTTGTTATGACCGTTGATTGCGCGTATCAACGGCCGTAATCGCTAGATCTGGACCTGTAGACTGATCTAGGCTGTAGAGCGATTATGTTTTAATTATTGTGATATAAACGTCATGAGATACGCTATGCTTTTTACATGACTCATACCGCGATGATAGGCTGAGTCATTATTTTTAGATAGGGTATGCCGGATTGATGATTATATTTTATTTCGAATCATTTTTATAGATGAATGATGGTGTGAATGATGCTTTAATGAAACTGTGGGGTTTTAATGATAGAAAAGGGGTACTAATCTGGGGTAGCATATTCCTTGATCATATTTAAATATTGTTCTTAGATTCATCAGTAATTAGTTGTTTAGATTAATTAATTTATTTTTCTTGCATTTAGGAAAAGTGTGATAAATTTTTGATAAACTGAATCTGCCCTTTGGTACTTAGGGACGTTTTTAAAATCTCTTGAAGAATTAATTATAAAATCACGTTTCCCTGTGGGTTCAACACATTTGTTCTTGCCATACTGTAATAGATCTTGTACATTTGCAAGGGTTACATTTAAAATCGACCAGTTGGCTAAGAGGGAGGCACTCGAGGGCTGCGTGGGACTTTGTTGGGCATGATAGTTGAGGGCTGGATGCGAACGTGTGTTAGTAGCAAAGAGCACTCTCGATGGTAGGCTTGGTTCGGTATGTTAGTAAGACATGTTGGAATGAGACCGCATGAAGAGTTGCATGTCACTACTGTTGCGAAGTGAGGTACTTATGCAGGGCACGTGAGAGTGTTCTGAATGTACAAATGTACAAACGAGCGTGTCGTAAGGGACATGATGCGATGAATGGTGGACCTTGAAAAAAGGTAACCAAGAATGGGAGTTCCCGTCCTCTAGGTGGGCGATATCAGAGCTGATGCAGAGATAGGTTGACTTTGTTGCATGCTGTAGTGAGGCACTGCGCACGTATGATGACTTGTCAGATCAGCGTGGTCGGCTTTTTCAGACTTTTAGCGGTTTGTGACGGAGGTACGCAGCGTGGTATCCGAGCCATCCGCAACGCCACTCGTGTCGCTAATACTCCGCGTAGAGGCAGTGGCAACTTGGTGTCTAGGTGACACGCCATGTGGTGTCAGGAGGGCATGCGACATGAGGCCATGAGAGCTTCGCGACGTGGTAGCGACATAGTCGTATGAGAAGATGATGCAAGGAGTTATGAGCGTAATAGTTGAGGGCAATACGTTTGAGGTCCATAGGGGTAGAAGGCATGTGTCATAAGGGTATGACAAACCAATACGTTTGAGGTCCTCGGGTTGTTTGCCTATAGGTGGTGTTTTGACCATCTATGTGGGAGAGGTGCTGGATGAGATGACTCTCACCCACACAGGACCTTGCATCGCCAAAGGGTGCGCAAGTGTCTTCTAGGCCTGAAATGGTGGGCTTAGGAAGTTGCTTCGGTAATGTCGTGTGGCACCCAAGGTGAGGTTGTCATGTGGTCCCGGATGGCATCGCAGTGCGCATGGGTCGGCTAAGAGGGAGGCAGTCAAGGGCTATGTGGGACTTGGTTGGGCACGATAGTTGAGGGCTGGATGCGAACGTGTGTTAGTAGCAAAGAACACTCTCGATGGTGGGCTTGGTTCGATATGTCGGCAAGACATGTTAGAATGAGACCGCATGAACAGCTGCATGCCACTACTGTTGCGAAGTAAGGTACTTGTGTAAGGCACGTGAAAATAAAGCTTGAGTAGGCCAAGCAAGACACGAATGTGCAAACGAGCGCGTCGTAAGAGACACAATGCGATGAATGGTGGACCTTGAAAGAAGGTAACGAAGAATGAGAGTTTCCATCTTCTAGGCGGGCGATATCATAGCTAATGGAGAGATAGGTTGACTTTGTTGCACGCTGTAACGAGGCACTGTGCGGGTATGATGGCTCGTCGGATCAGTGCACCCCCGTGACAGTTGGTATCAGAGATAGGCTAGCCTAGCTTTGGAAGTTAGGCGCTGTAAGCGAGGGCACGTCGAAAGGAGTGACTCCGTGACATTTGGTATCAAAGCCAAGTTCGATTCGGAAGGGGACGATATTAATGAGCTACTTAAGAGGTGAGAGCCTTGAGACTGAAGAAGCAGGTGAATTCGAGATGGGTGATGTTGGGGAGCTAGTGGGAAGGTGTGGACCTAAGAACTAGGGTAAATTGAAGGAGAGCTTGAGAAACAGAGGGTTGAAGACAAGGCAGAAGTGTTTTGAAATCATACCGTTGGGTTATGTTATTGCTTTGTCTTGAAACAGTAAGACACCGATGGCATGTAGTGAAGACTTGAAGTTCAAAGACTACAACATTAAGTGAGGGCATATTCAAGATAAAGAAGTGTCTTCGTGTCAACGAGAACGTTGACAATTTTAAATAAAGGAAATGGAGACTTGGTGCTTGGGCGGCACGCCATGTGGTGTCAGGAGGGCACACGACATGAGGCCATGAGGGCTTCGCGAAACGGTCACATGAGAAGATGATGCAATAAGTTATGGGCGTAATGGTTGAGAGTATGACACTGTGTGTCACGGGCAGAAGGCGTGTGTCATAGTGGTATGACAAACCAATACGTTTGAGATCCTCAGGTCGTTTGCCCATAGATAATGTTTGGACTATCTATATGGGAGAGGTGTTGGATGAGATGTCTCCCACCCACACGGGGTCTTGCGTTGCCAGAAGGTGCACAAGTGTCTCCTAGGCCTTAAAGGGTGGGATTAGGATGTTGCTTCGACAATGCTATGTGGCACCCAAGGTGAGGTTGCCATATGGCCTCGGGCCTGCGTTGCGGTGCACATGGGTCGGCTAAGAGGGAGGCACTCGAGGACTACGTGAGACTCTATTTTGCATGGTAGTTGAGGGTCGGATGCGGACATGTGTTAGTAGCAGAGAACACTCTCGATGGTGGACTTGGTTCGGTATGTCGACAAGACATGTTGGAATGAGACAACATGATGAGCTGCATATCATCATTGCTGCGAAGGGAGGTACTTGTGCAGGGCACGTGAGAGTGAAGCCCGAGTAAGACAAGCAAGGCACGGATGTGCAAACGAGCATATCGTAAGGGACACGATGCAATGAATGGTGGGTCTAAAAGAAAGTAACTAAGAATGGGAGTTTCTGTCCCTTAGGCGGATGGTATCAGAGCTGATGGAGAGATAGGTTGGCTTGCCGCATGGGCCGAGACCTTGTGGTATGATGGCACATCGGGCGCGCGATGTGATTGGTATCGTCGGTGGGCCTAGCTTCGGAAGTTAGGCACTGCACACGAGGGCACGTCGAAAGGGGTGACTCCGTGACAGGTTGCTTCAATACAGCTGGAAATAAAAGTCATGACACGTCACGTCAGCAGTTGCCTGCATACAGCTGGAATCAAGAGTCAAGATACAGTCATAAGGTGAAAATTATTTTTTTAATAGTCAAAGGTAAAAATACTTAAGTCGATTTCTAACCTTTTAAAAGTAAATTTAATTTGTAACCAAGGTATCAAATATTGGTCGATACCGATATGTATCGGTTTTCTGGCCAATCGATACGTATCAGATATGCGTTGCACCAGCTACTGCGTGGTCGTCTTCTTCAAGATTTTAGTGATTGCTTGCAGACAACTGGAAATAAAAATCAAGACACACGTCGCATAAGCAGTTGCTTGCATACAGCTGAAATCAAGAGTCAAGATACGGTCATAAGATGAAAATTATTTTTTTAATAGTCAAAAGTAAAAATACTTAAGTCGGTTTCTAACCTTTAAAAGTAAATTTAACTTATAACTAAGGTATCAAATATCCGCCTCTAGTTAATAGCCACGTACGGGTATCGATCGTATTAGATATATCTTACCGACTCTTCATGCATTTTTGCGTCATAGCAGACTTTTAGCGGTTGCTTGCATACAGCTAGAAACAAAAATCAACACACATGCCATGTCAGCAATTGTTTACATACAGCTGAAATCAAGAGTCAAGATACATGTCACGTCAGCAGAATCATGGTATCAGGAATTCAGGATATGGGTGATTGCGTCAGATCAGATGATATAAGCCATATTTCTTGCAAATATTCCACACAAAAGATCTGAAGATCATTAATCACCTATCACACGATCAGTTTTTTAATTAATGTGTCACAAACCCCCAAAATATGGTCCGTGTACCATTTAACACACATGACACTCAAACATGATTTTAAAGCCATTTTTTGAGAATCTGTGATACGTCGAATTAGAAACTAATCATCTGATATGTGAGTCATGATCTCTAGATCTATTTTGTGAAAGATAGGGGTGAAACATGACTTTCATCATCTGATTAGACACATTCAAGAGTGTTCGAGGGCTATGAGACATGGGCGCTTGCAATAAATAGCTGGACGCGAATAGCGGTACCTTTTAATTTTTCTCAGCTTTTTAGAAGGGATGAAAGAAACTGCTTGTCACTTATCAGCCCATTCAAACCTGCAAACATATAAGTTTATACAGTCATCGTGAGAAGAGCCTAGAGAGTTCAGTAGGTTCACATGGTTGATACGTGATAATTAAAAAAAAAAAAAAAAAAAGAAGAAGAGAGGAACCGTTTTTTATACCTTGCTTATAACAAAAACTAATTATATGTATGTTTTTACTTTAGAAATCAAAGAGGTATTAGCCCAGTTGGTATGCTCCCTCCATTGTGAGGGAGTAGGTCATGGTTTCCATATTCGTCCTCCACGCTATTTCCCACCCTTGTGCTTATAAGGTGTGGGTTGGGTTGTATTAATTAACCCTTATCATTGTAATTGGTGCTCGCTCACACTGCTTCGCAATTGTCATATGTGTATGTGTGTCTGTTCCTCAGCTCTTGAAGCTATCTCGATTGAATGACCGTATCAAAAAATAAATATAAATAAATAAATAAACATTAGTTTTTCATCTATATTTACTCTCTTCCTTTCTTGGAAACAAGCCAAACAAATTTATGTTTAGGCCTAATCGTAGATGGGCCACCTTCCACTAAGTAGTTAGATATCATATTAACTTTACTTAATTAGCCCAAATATATAGCAATCAGCAGTTCACCACCATCCAATATTACACAATATATGAACCACAGTCTATATTAAAGAGCCTATGATCTAATGGTTAGAAATCTTTGAAGAGGACTAATTTTAAGTTAGCATTTGTACGCATGATGATTTGTAGCTGAGATGACTTGTATTGGTTAAGGTTGTGTGCAACGTGGCAAATTAAGGGCACTTTGTGAGAGTTACATCTATTGATGTATGTGATGCCACATTTTTATTATAATTTTTATAATAATAACAATTAGGTAGCTAATACTTGCACACGATATTTATATCGTAGCACATGATTAAAAAGAAAGACTTTTTTATTTTTTTATTGTGTCAGGCGCAACACCATCTAAATCATTTGATTCAAAGAGCATGATTTAAATATCTTTGGAGCCAAAAGTTGGTATGAAAGAGGATCTCTATCATCTGATCGCATACACTCAAAGACCGCTATAAGATTAATGCTTGACTCTAAAAACGTAGATGACAAAGATTGCATTTCATGTCAATTTTTCTTCTGAAAGATACGTACATCATGATCCTAAAATCAAACAGCTTTGATTGTGGTCCAAATGGCACACATTACCAAAAAATAGTGTCTTTCTTTTTGGCCATATGCCACACTACAAATATGGTGTGCAAATTGTATTAGCTCTCTAATAATAATAATTATTATTATTATCATCATCATTAGGAGAGCCTCTCCTTAAGTTTTATTTCATTAAAAAAACACTCATTTGCTTTATATACGTTTTAAAAATGACTGTTTTTAAAATGACTTGCATTTTCTTGGGCCCGAAAATTTTTGAGAACTGCAACTCACACGTCACCTTTTTTCACATTATTTCTAGTGACACATTAACTTTTGCTATCCGCACATTAATTAATAAAAAATAATAATAAATATTATTCTATTATAGCTAATAAAGATCCAAAACATATATTACTTAACAAAAGTGTGTCCATACAGCTTTTGGATGCACCCAAACGCTTCTTAATTTTATATTTCTTTCAATTAAATAAAATAAGTTTGTTTAAGCACCCAACAACTTTTGTGATCGCATTAAATGTACAGAAAGGAAAATTGGTGTGCACATAACAGGCTCAAAATTTAAATTGGTGTGCACATAGCAGGCTCAAAATTTAATTTGATGAGCCTTAGAATTCAAGAACTGTCAAATATTCACCCTTATCTCGTAACACCAGAATTAATTCACTTTGTAAAGGGAAGGTGAGGTGCACATGCCTCTATGTTCCTAAGGGAAAAAAATACCTACTAATAGTCCCTAGTGGATATATGCCGATACCTACTAATAGTCCCTAGTGGATATATGCCGTCTGATCTCAGATGTTATCTTATCTTTGAACAGAATAAAATCCGTGCAATGGGTAAACCAATGTGTGCGGTTGATCTTTGAACAAGTGACCTATTATGGGTCAATATTCATGAAGCTATGTTTAAGGGTTTAGGGTATAGATATAATATTGTCTATTGGGGTTCCATGGTAGCTAGTAGGGGTGCAGGTTTTGAACCCAAACCCGACTCGAAAACTGAGTGAACGGAACGGTCCGAAAACCGATTCAGACCGAACATAACAGTTCTTGGTTCGGTTCAGTTTCAATTTTGGGTGGTGAAAACCGAAAACTGATTATCTAGAGTTAGAAAGCCGAAAAATCTAAAGAAACTGAAAATTAGCTTAAAAATCTTTAAAAAAAAAAAAAAAAATGGAAACTGAACTGAAACAAAAAAATTTGGAATTTTCAAGTTTCATGGTTCGGTTTCGATTTCCAAAACAAAAAAGTTAATCGATTCATTTCAATTCGATTTCAGCTCCGGATGAACCGAATCGAGAACCAAAACTTTTAGTTTTAGGTTCGTTTCACTTAACCAAGTTTGCACCCGTACGTGATAGTCATTTCTTAAGGGAAGCTTAATACTTCTTAGTATATATTACAATTAGAATGCATTACTTCAACCGTTCGGAACTCGATTCCTAGCCAGCCTGATCCAAATTTTTTACCGAGTCAAGCACATAAAATTGACCAGTCAGGCAAGACTGGCTATGAGGCAGCCGACCTGATCCTTGAGTCGGGTTGGGTTAAGTCAACGAATAGGTTGGGTAGGGCAAAAATCTGGCCATGTCTGATCGACCCGATCCAACCAGATATTTTATATATAAATCAATGAAAATATGGTTTTGTTAGGTCGGGTTGGATTATCAAGTCACGTGTCAGAGCAGGTTGGGTCTTCGGGTCAGGTCAGACATATGTCATTTTCCCGTTGAGCAACTAAAGTTTTGGCCCGACCCGATTGACCTGTTAACAGCCCCAATTGGGTGACATGTAGGGCTGCAACAGAGCGGAGCCAGATAGAGAACTCGGCTCGGCTCGGCCCGAAAAATAAGAGTTTTTCTCTTTAGAGCTTGGCTCGAGAGCCGAGTCAAGCTGGACAGTTTGTAGCTCGAATGAATAGAGCCAAGCTTGAGCTAAGGCCAACTCGGCTCTATATATATATATATATATATATATATATATATATATATAATTAACTTTGAGAAGTCTATTTTACCCTTCAAAGTAACTGTTTAAGTTTATCTAATGGTTACTTTGAAGGATAAAATAAGAACTTTTGTCCTCCACTTGCCCTAATTTTCAATATATATATATAGACTATAGTACCCACTGTTACTCCTACATACGGCTCCCTCCAACTCAAGTACTCAACTCCTACTTCTTATCTCTTATTGTTGAAGCATTCTCACCTTTTCTCTCTCACAGAGTCACAGTCTCATGTATACGGGCTACGCAAGCTCTCTCATCTTCTCTCTCTCTCTCATAGAATGAGTATTTAATTAAATAGAAGTTTTAAAAAATACTAGGAGGAAATTTTTTATAATAGAATATACTTGGCTTGAAGTTTGGTCTAAGCTCGGCTCGAGCTCAAAGAGCCGAACTAGAGCTTGAAATTTTTGAGCTCGAAGAGTTTAGAGCCGACATCCAGCTCAGCTCGTATAAGATAGAGTTGAGCTAGAGCTGACCTGAGCTCAGGCTCAGCTCGGCTCGGTTGCAGCCCTAGTGACATGTGGTCCAATAATAGCGTGTAAGGGGGGATCCATAGTAGAAGCATTACAAAAAATAAGACTAATATAGGTTGTTTTTTTTAACAAAAAATTGTCACTATTAGTCCTATCGCTACAAAAAACTGCCGTTACAAAAACAATAGCAATAATTTTTTTATAGCGACAGCATTAATAGCGGCAATTTTTTATTAAAAAAAATTGCCGCTAATAATCTTATTTTTCGTAGTGAAGCTTTTAGGAAGAGTTCGGAGCCTAACTAAATAAGCGCTATACTTTCTAGAGAAAAAGATACCTAATAAAAACTATGGCTGAAAAATAGCTTGGGGGTAATAGGCACCTAAGTTAAGCCACTTGGCACAAGTGGTTACTCGATCAAAGTCATATTCATCAAATAGGCAATATATATCTTTTAACAAAAAGTGAGGCATAATTGCATAAAGCCACACTCATTGAGGTTTTGAACCATTCAAATGAACACACATTTATATAGACTATGGGACCTCTATTTGCCCCTACTAAAACTCTGAAGGTCACCAAACCCAAAAACAGTTTGAAACCAAATGATTGAGATCAAATTTATTTGATCTCAATCTATACCGCAGAATCGATATTTAGATAATGTGGGTGTAAGATTTTGGTTACACGTGGCATACATTTAAAAAAATATTTAGAAATTATGTTTGATGCATACTCATGATCACATTCATTTTTTAAGATGTGTGTCATATAGAATCAAAATCTAATGGTTTAATAATAATTTCATGATTTTAAGATACCAAAAATAATTTCTATCGTCTAATTTAAAACCATCAATACATGGGTTAGTGCCTCTAAAGCTTTAGTAAGTGCAAATAGAGGTATCCAATCAACCATTGTTTAGATCTTTGAATGGTGGAAATTACAGTGCCACAAATTTATAGCAAATTATTCTTTGATTTGTGCTGTTTTTCAGTCTTATTGTAGGAGACAATGAACATCCCCATGCACTACTTAGATTGATAAAAGATATAAAAGTGGCATCACATAAATCAACAGTGGCTTCCAAGGAGGTGCATCTAAGAAGAATTATAGAGTACCTTTAAGGTCTGTTTGATTTTAAGGAAAAAGAAGGGAAAGAAAGAAAAATTAGTAAGCGGAAAACTAATTGTCGCATTTCTCGTTGTTTGGATGATATTGGAAAGGTCGAAAATTATTTTTTCATTTTCCGTTAAAATCTGACAACAAATACTGAGGGGGTCCCTCAATTTTCTATTTTCCTACCCTTTCGACTTTTCATCCGACTCTTCTCACCCGTTTAGTAATACCACACAATTTGTTCACAAATAAAAACTATTAGCTGATTTGAATCAAACGAAGGAGATTGTTTTTTTTTTCAATCTTCCTTATAATAGATTTTAAGATCATGACGCCCCTATCAGACGGTTTGTTGTTGATTCTATATGGCACCCATCCCTAAAAATCATAGGTAGAACCACGTTATGAATTGAGTGGTCAATTGACCACCCAAACTTTCTGAAAAATTGTTATTAAGCTTTAGGAGTCCTAATTTATATTAGTGGATTCTCATCCATCCAAAATTATGTTGACCGCCCAAAATTATCAAAAATCTTTAAACAACTTTTTTTATGGTATTTGTTTTCATAATAAATATTTCTTCTTTGATTTTTATTTTTTTAAATCTCACAATTTTGGCCTATTTTTTAGCTCTCCTCCATCAATTTAGGTGATGCATGAACTTATTTTTAGAAAGATTTCTCTCACAATAAGCTCTATTATGTTGTAGAGCTATATACTCACATATATGATGTATATGATCTAGTATAATTAATTAAAAAAAATAAAATAATTTATTACGCTTGACAAGGTTTGAACCTAGAACCTAACCTTCACAAAGAACTAAGTCAACCACTAGAGCAATTCACTAAGATATGTAAAGAGAAAAAAAAAACTTAATGCATATATAGGTTTTTGGTCATTTGGCTATTTTTTTTGTTAGGATCTGTTATTTTCTTATAATTTCTTGCATATGTATCCAAACACTGGATTTGATTAATCCTCTGTTTTCCCAGCTAGCAATGTGTTTATCCAAACAACGAAAAACAAAGGGAAATGAAGGAATCCCATGGTTTCCTACACCTTAGGTATCCGTGGAAAAATATAAGAATATTATTTTACTTTCTTACGTTTCCCGTGTTTTTATCTAAACAGGCCCTTAAATCCATCCACCGAAGTTTTGAGTTTACCCACACTGAAACATATTGATTGCGTTAAATTAGATGATGAAGGTCATTTATCCTCCCAATTTTTCACACGATGGATCTTGAAATCATGAGTATACCATCATATAGTGTTTTATTTCATGTGGTATACACCTAAAAAAGTGACCGTAATGAAATAAAAAATTGACCATCTGATAATACACCCATCATGATCTCAAGATTCATCGTTTGACAGATTGGGATGATAAACAATTTCCATGTCTGAATCAATGCAATTAATGTATTTCGACATTGGTGGACTCAAAGCCTAGATCCCTAACTAAATTAGAGGTCTCTACTTTCTTGAAAAAGAGACCTTACCAAAGTCTGTGGTTAAAAAAATCATAAAAGTATGTATAATATATATGTATAGAGGGCCGGGGATATGCATTCGTGCGTAAAGATATCTCTACGCTAATTAATATAGGCGTGAGACGTAGCGCCCTTTTTGTGAAGTGATGGATGGCATTAGAACCACTTTACTGACTAGCATTACACTCATGGATCAAAATTTTGTCCGATATCGATACGTATCGTTACTGACTAGGGTTACACTCATGGATCAAAATTTTGTCCGATACCGATACGTATCAGACGATACGTATCGGTATCAGACCCAAACAATACTATACATTGAATGTACCGTATCGTTTTCAGCCATTCAAATGTCGGACGATACATTCAATGTATCATTCGATACGGTCCGATACCGGTACATATCGGTTTTTAGTCCGGACGATACGTATCGGTTTAGCGAGATTTTGACCCATGGCTAACCTATGGCTACACTTTTAAAATAATTTAAAGGTTAAATATCGTTCTCGCCGTCATTCTTGACTTTTTTAAAACCTTTTTTTTTTTTTACTTCTCTTCATTTTTTCAAGAAACTGTCAGAATTACTTTTTAAGGTATATTTTACACAAAAAATGTGAGCGCCCAATGGTGAAGCATTAGCACCTTAACTGCGAAGCGCCGACACCCGATAGCGAGGCACTAGCACCTCGGCGCCGAGGTGCTAGTGTCGGGGTGCTGGGGCCTTTATATCGCGGTGCCAATGTTTCGCTAAAACAAAAAAATGGGGTGTTCACGCCTTGGTGCCCCTAATTTTTTTTTTTATAAAAGCGCCGACACCTTGATATATAGGCGTCGGAACCCTTGAAATGAGGCGTTGACGCCCCATTTTTTTTTTTTTAGCGAAACGCCGACACTTTGGCGTCGGGGTGTCATTGCTTCAGGGTAAGGGTGTTAGTGTCTCGTTATTGAGGTGTCGACGCTTTACTGTCGAGGTGCTAACGCTTTGCTATCGGGCGCTCACATTTTTTGAGTAAAACATACCTGAAAAAGTAAGTGACACTTTATTAAAAAAAGATAGAGAAGAGAGAGAAAATAAAGATAGTTTAAAAAGACTCTAAAAAAGTTAATAATGATGGCTGAAAATGGGCTTGGGCATAGAGATATCTCTACAGTATATATATATATATATATATATATATATATATATATATATATATATATATATATATATATAGGGAGCTAGTTAGGTCCTCCACTGGAGGACGGTATATATATAAGATCCACGTGGAGCTCCATGTGGCACCCAAAACACTTTTTTGGTGCCACGTGGAGCACAAGTGGACAGTTTAGATCAATATTAAAAAAAAAAATCAAAATTTTTTTTTTTAACCTACAAGTCAAAGTTTGACGATTTTCATTGGTGCACATTTCACGATTCAAAATATATACGGTGGAGATGAGTTAAATTTTTTTTTTTTCAAAGATAATCTAAGCAATGCACCCAAGGTCCACGTGAAAGGTTAGAGGATGGAAGCTTTTTCCATATATATATTATTGAAGTGTCAGCACCCCTAAAATGAGGCGTCGACGCTTTGATTAAAATTTATTATTATTATTATTATTATTATTATTATTTTTTTTTTTTTTTTTTTTTTTTTTTTAATCGAACCACTGACGCCCCTAAAACGAAGTGTCACCTCGATATAAAGGCGTCGACGCTCTTAAAATGAACCGCCCCTAAGACGAGGCGCCGATGCTAGCATACTGGCACTGAGGTACCAACACTTCGCTATCGGGGTGCCAGCGCTTCGCTATCGGGGTGTCAGCATTTCACACCTAAGGTAGTAGCGCTTCGCTATTGGGCGCCACATTTTTTGAATAAAATATGTCTAAAAAAGTAAGTCTGATACTTTCTTGGAACAATAGAGAAAAGAAAAAGAAAAGAAAGAGACTTTAAAAATGTCAACAATGATGGCTGAATGACTATTTAACTTTTAAAATATTTAAAAAGTATAATCCTACTTAGTAAAGTGGGCCCCATGTCACCCATCACTTCACAAAAATAGCGCTATGTGCCGCGCTCATATCAATTGGTGTGGAGATATCTCTACGTCGGATGCATACCCCCTGCCCTCATATATATAGGAAATTTTTTCAAATCGATCATGTCAAAATCACCGTTTCTGTCAGAGACCTATATTTTCACCTTTCACCTAACTGCCAGCTTTAAGCCGAGCCAATTTCAACTAGCACAAAAAGTCAGAAATGCCCCTTCTTACAATTTTTTTGTTCTATATAGTTTAAAATTTTAAATATTTATACTTTTTTATATTTATGCGATGTGAAATAAAATCTATGCTGGCTGATTTCAAGGCCACATATAAAATCGATGGTGCCAAAAATTGACACGAAGAAAAAGGTGATATCGCCTATCTAAAAATATAAAATAAAATTTAGACAGTCGATGACGACTCTTTAAACAGTTGGTACCGACTGCTTAAAGAGGCGATGACGACTCTTTAAACAGTCGCTATCGACTTTAAAAAAATAATAATAATAATTTAACAATCGACTGTTTAAAAAGTCGGCATCGATTGTTTAAAATTTTTTTATTTTTTTATTTTTTAAAGAAGCGATATTGTCTTTTTTTTTTGTCTATTTTTGGCCCCATCAATTTTATTTCGTGGCCTTCAAATCAGACGACATAAATCTCGTTATAAATATAAAAAAGTATAAATATTTAAAATTTTAAGCTATGTAGAATGGAAAAAAAGTGTAGGAAAGAATATATCTGAATTTTTGTGCTAGCTAAAACTGGCTCGGCTTTTACCGATTTGGTTAAAGGTAAAAATATAGGGTGTCCAGAGAAAACGGTGTCTCTGACAGGATCGATCCCGGAAATTTCTCATATATTTTCTCTTCTTTCTCGTACTTATTTGGTTCTCATGTTAAGCCTCAATGTAGAGAGAGAGAGAAAAAAAAGTAGAGAGAGAGAGTCCCATGTTGCTGAGAGAGAGAGAGAGAGAGCACTTTCCTAGTTTGGCATCGATGAAACGTGCAGAGAAGTGAACCAGTAGCGAAAAGACGAAGTGGCCTGCCTTGTTAAAACAGGCACCTTCCTTTTATCATGACAGAGAAAAGAACAAGTGTCCCTTGGGATTCGTGTCCCTGCAACCCATATTTCTGATATTTTTATCTGTACCGTATATGTATAGCGACTGCTGACTGAGCCAGGTGGCTGCATGGCATTTCCTCGTGTTAGGGGCCCATTATAAAATAGACTATGATCCATGGAGGACTAGCCAAGTGTCTCTATAAAGAAAGTCCAGTTTTGAAATTAATAAAAAATTATTTTTTTAATTATGTTGGCCCATGGAGGACTAGCCAAGTGTCTCTATAAAGAAAGTCCAGTTTTGAAATTAATAAAAAAAAAAAATTTTAATTATGTTGGGCAGGATGACTGTAGACTGTGGAGTAGTTTGATCGGCTATATATTATGATTGTATAAAAAAGGTGTTACGAAAAAAAAAAAGCACCAAAAATTTGTTTATTTTTTCCTAAATATGTTAAGCTGGATTACTTACAGGGTGGGGTGGCAATTACTGGGCCGGGCTCGGGCCTCAAATTCTACTATAAACGGATTAGGCTTGGGTCCAATCTTATTGGAAAATGAAAGCCTAAGTCTTGCCATTGCCACCCCTAGCTACATGTAAGACCTTAGTGTGATGATAAGTGTTGTCCGCCCAAAGGGAAGCACAAGGCTCATGAGTAGCGCTATCAACAAGTCCGGTCGACTCTATAGCTGACTGACCCGAGCTGACATTTTATCAAGTCGGGTACATAAACTTGATTTGCCAGGTCGGGGATGACTCATGAGCACTTCGATATTTTATGTGTAAAAAAATAAAAAATATAGGTTCTTTTATTGGGTCGGGTGTGGTTTTCGGGTCTGGTCGGCTGTAGGGCACATCCATTCAAGTCTGGCATTTGCAATTTTAAAATTGATTTGAGATTAGAAATTAGCGGCTACGAAGAAGATTAATTAGTAGATGAAGGCTCCAATTAGGCCAGCTCTGCTTTTTGACCAACTGATTTCTATAAAAGCTTCTATTCCTTTTTAGGAATCATTTAGGCAGAAAGTGGTTCTTAGCAAAAACAAATCAGTTGGGCATGATCGCCTGAAAAGTCATTCAAAGGTCTGAAAAGCAGCGCCTAACGGGGCAAAATAAGTAATATTTTACAAACATTTGTAATATTTTTGACTTTATAATTAAATTTAGGAGTACTAAGTATCATATTGACAAGTGGCTGTAAAATTTTTATCAAACCTCCCAGCCAATTTTTTTTTTGATGAAACCCCCTAACCAATGTTTGAATAAGAGAAATTTTACCCTAAATTTTAAGATGTAAAAATCTTAGAAAAATCTTCGCAAATTTCTAATTGATGCGATAATGCAATGAAAACGATAACAACGACGGCGAGGGCGATAAGAACAACAAGATTCATTCAGTCGACGGGACTTTTCGAAAGATTTTATATACAGTGCACGGCCTGTGCACCGTGACACAAAGTCAAAGCTAATTGTGCTACTTGGACTCCGACTCCGGCACACGGTGCACTACATCATCAAACTTTTTTCTCAAATCTAGGGGTGGCCAGGCCATTGTACGGCCGTGATGGACCCATCTCATAACTGTCTAGGTATGTTATATCAATGCCTTAATGGAATTTGGAAGTGAAGGTCCATGAAAATAATAAAATTACTTTTCAAAAATAAATAAATAATGCTGCTGGTTTTATACTGGCTGGTTAGATTTAGCTCCTAGTTTTC
Organism: Chloranthus sessilifolius; assembly: GCA_021018995.1. Classification (NCBI taxonomy): domain Eukaryota; kingdom Viridiplantae; phylum Streptophyta; class Magnoliopsida; order Chloranthales; family Chloranthaceae; genus Chloranthus; species Chloranthus sessilifolius. The sequence goes on along the minus strand of CM037594.1, from coordinate 114,418,886 downwards.
TGATTACAATGAGCGAAAGCCTCAGTAAATTTAAAGATCCCTTTAACTAATTGAAGTAACTAAATTTAGCTGGCATTTTGTGGGTAAAGATTCAATGCAAGCCTTATATATTTTTATGGAATTATATGCCATGTTGATATAAAAATTCAGTCCACGTCAACAAAATTAAGACGAAACGGTACTGCTACTAGTGCCTATCGGAGTATTGAGAGCGCTTACGTCTAGAAACAATTAACTTCTTTGAATCAGACGACGGAGATTGTTTTTTACCTGATTCTTTAACACAATGGATCTCCAGACCGTGAGTATACTATCAGACACATGGTATCAAATTTAGATCGGACGATACCGATACGTATCGGTATCTTGGCCACCCGATAAAGATAGTATCAACCGATACGGATCGGGTATCGGCCAATACCTCTTTTATTTTATTCTTTTTAAAAAAAATTAGTAAACATGCATGTATTGCTCTATAAAATAATAATAATAATAATAATAATAATAAATTTATAAAATGGAAAAGGTCTATGAGTTCTAACGTATGGATGAACTTATGCATTCAAACCTTAGATCATATGTCACCTGATTTCAAGATAGTGTCTTTTTTGGGATAGTGTGAAATGTCACATGTCATTTGTTAAAAAAAATTAATTTTTTTTGTGATCTAAAGTTCGGCCAAAGTTTGGGTACTGCTTAAAACATTATAGCAGTAAATTTTTTATCGTTTGACCACATTTTGAACTGTGGATGTCCACTCTTTTTCAACAATTTTTACTGATTGAATGCGGTGGCTATAACATAAAGTGATGTACTAGTAACACTAACAGGCTATTTTGATTTTGTTGTTTGACTCAATTTTTGAAAAACTTACATGCATTTTGGGATCATATATGCTCTTGTTCTTCGAACGTCTCGAGGCCAATTTCACCTACAAGGGGTTGGATACAATCATTCATCTAAAAAATTTATATATTTTATACCATTTTGTAGGTATCGATAGATTGATTCAATTCAACGATAGGAACGTAGCTAGAAATTTTTTTCAGTGGGTGGAAGCAATTATTCCATTTCTAAAATAAACTAAACTTATATAGTCTAATAAATAAATAAAATTTATTACAAACGAAAAATCATATCAATATAATATTTCATATTATAAATTATATTAATATAATATTTCATATTAACTAATAAGAAAATTGTTATCTTGATTTATTTAATTATTAAAAAATTATATTTTTTGTGTGAAAATATTTACGACAAATTAAATTACACACACAAAAATCCAAAGACCTTAAAATCGGAGAGAATAATGAAATTAGTGAATAAAAGTCAGACAATCATTTTCTTCCCTTGCTATCATATAATTGAATGCCAGACAAAGTTAGTGCATCTAACACCATCCTATTGCAAAATGGAATGATTTAAATTCACTGATATCCACTGACTTGTATTCGTGAAGAGTTTGACAACAGTGTACAGCTTGTCCACTAGTACATGGACTTTAAGCTGAGCATGACATGGGCTCTGAGATTTGCATGGACTTTAAGAGCCTCAAAGTCTATTATATAGGGATTAAAGCCCCTGCCCAGGTGGATGGGTCATGCACCATATACAAACTTATTTGTTAATTCACTTCACCTCACTTCTTCTATGAAATAATTTTTGTACACAATAAATAATATTAAAAATTAATAATTATTTTCTTTTATTTTTTAACAGTTAATATTACAAATCTTTGATCGATATACAATTGGTTAATAGGTGTGATTTAATCATGACCAACCACTTGGACGATACACATCTTATTTTTTTACTAAGATATGTTCCGATCATGAACAATCACTTGGATTGCTTAGATTGATCCCAAATATTTGTAACATGACATAACAGTGAGGTATTCTTTGATGGTGTAAGATCGGAGTTGTCTGAGACAAATTGGAAATCCGATATTTCAAATGACGCTTTAAACCCATTGCTTGCTTCAGATTAGATGATGGAGATTAGTTTTCACCCCAATCTTTTACAAAATGGATCTTGAGAACATTGAGCACCTATCAGACGGACAATTTGTGATTCCATGTGTCACAAACCCCAAAAAAAACCCTAAAATCATGTTTGTGTGTTATGTGCGGCATATGATTCAAGGGTCTTTTTTGGGATCTGTGATGTGGAATCACAAACGGATTGTCTGATAAGTGCACCATGATTCCAAGATCCTGTGCGAAAGATCAGAGTGAAAAACGTTCTCCATCATCTAATTTGCAACAATCAATGATTTTCAGTGGACCTGACATGTTGACGCTTCCAGGCGTTTGCGGAGGTACCCTTAACCAAATGCCACATTACAAATCTCGTGTGCAAGCTTGAGCTCCCAATACTAGCAGACACACCATCGTTAAGTCTATTACCCTTCGCCATGGTGATTGGACAATGACAAATGCATTTATAACCGCTCAATCCATGAAATGAACGGCTAAATACTTTAGAATACCCATTTGTATATTATTGAAAGCACTTTATCTTACTTTCTCAAAACCCCATATACTCTTTAGGATTACCTTTTTCGATAACCCCCTCAAAACCCTAATCTCTCTCTCTCTCTCTCTCTCTCTCTCTCTACCCCTTCTTTCTTTCTCTCTCTCTCATTTTGTAGATGGGGGAGATCATTTTTATGGGTTTTGCTTATGAGTTATGCATCGATGCTAGATGCCCATCATCAACCCAGCACCACCACCACCGCTGCATCTTGATCTTGTTTTATCATTATTTTTTAATTTTTTCTTTCGTATTTGTTTTTTAGTATTTATTTTTATTTGATAAATGTTGTTTTTATTTTTTCTTTATTTCGTTATTTATAAAAAAGAATTTTTTTCTTCTAATTTATGTGAATATTCCTTCAAAAAATGACTCAATTAAAAATATATCTGTAGATAAAAAATTTAATAAGGTATTAAAGATTAAAAAATATAAAAAATCCAAGCTATTATTAGACTAAGATTGGACTAACTTTTGACAAGATTGGGCGGTGTAAATTATCATTTTCTCTCGTAGTAACTCTTCCTCTTCTTTCTCTGCTATAAATTTTAAATCATTAGCTACAATCTCTGCCTTTCTCTTTTATAAAATTTAGAAATCATTCATGCTTTTATATAGTAGTAAGGGTGAAGGTGTATTGGTATTGGCATTGATATTGGTATGGGCTGATATGTATCGGTCCATGGATGATACCCGAGTTGATACCTTGATTCGGTCATTTTTTATATTTCGTGTGGCACAAATAAAAAAAATCACGTGACGATGATTTTCAGATGTAGGCAGTTCCGTAAGTAATTCGGTCTGAACGAATAGAAGTACCCAAGATGAAATTACTGCAAGAATACAGATAAAGTGTACAACTCATTTTAGAAAACTATATGCGTTTTATAGGGAATCTTTATTTCTGTAAGAGAATGGCTTGACGTGGACAGTCAAGTGCCATGTGTACAGTCAAGTGCTATGTAGACATATCCATGTGGATCAATTAAGGCAAATGAGTTGTCGCCACTTGTCAGACGTCCACGTGGCGGATACGGTTACTGCGACGAAGGCGAAAACGGCGGAAAGCTATAAGAGAAATTCGATGTCCACGTGGCACAATAGTGGGTCCCCAGTTAGGGTTTTTTGTCCGTTTCTGTCTAAGTGCACCTATAAATTGACCACACCACATAACCGAAGAAGCATGCTCATTTAACCATAGTTTAAGACCTTAACCCAAGAAGAAGAAGAAGAAGTAGTGGAGCTCTGTAATCTCCTGTATCTCTTTCATCACTGAGAAGATGACTAAGCAGAATGTAGTGGTTTCTGAATCGGCCGGTCTGGACCTGGCCATAACCGTGGCCGTTTCTGAACCGGCTGCGGCTGGTTTCATCGCCATTTCGCGAAACAAAAAGCTGCTGAAGAAGCTCGATATCGAAGGAGGAGCGAGAATCAGTGCGTGGGTGGATAAAATGAGAGCTTCTTCACCTACCCAGATCAAATCCGTACCAGAAGACCCCGGTTCTTGGATTGTAAGTATAATTTAATTTAGTTTTCGTTATGGGTTTTGCTTCAATAAGTTGATGAACTGATTTGATTTCGTTCCTGTTTTTTTTTTTTTTTTCAATAATTACAGCTTCATCACCCATCAGCTTTGAGCATGTTCGAGCAGATTACAAATTCTTCGAAGGGGAAGCAAATCGTAATGTTTTTGGATTACGATGGGACCCTCTCGCCTATTGTAGAAGACCCGGATCGAGCTTTCATGTCTGATTCGGTTCGTTGCTCTCCTCATCTTCTTCTTCTTCTTCCTCTTCCTCTGTTCTTTCTCTGTTTTTTTTTCAAATTTTTTTATATTAAAAATCACTCGTAAAACGTATATATTTTAACGAAAGAAGATGGGTTGCTAATAACCACAAATTTCTTTGTGGCTATACTTATCTATATATCTATCAAAAATGTTTGTGGCATACAAGGAACCTTCTGTTCTTTCTTTTTAATTATTTATATATATATATATATATATACTTAGATGAGAGCAGCTGTTAGAGACGTGGCTAGGTACTTTCCTACTGCTATCGTGAGCGGGAGGTGCAGAGACAAGGTACATTTCTTTCTTAACCTGTACCCGCCTAACATCTAATCATTCCCTTAATTTTTTATTTTTTTTTAATATCTATATTTTGTTTAGGTGTATAGTTTTGTAAGATTAGCGGAACTTTACTATGCTGGTAGTCATGGGATGGACATCAAAGGCCCAGCCAAAGGACGAAAATACGAACTTTACTATGCTGGTAGCCATGGGATGGACATCAAAGGCCCAGCCAGAGGACAAAAATACAAGAAGGTGTGCAGGCTGTGCTAAAACCTTTTTTCTATTTTTTTAATTTAGAAAAATGCCAACTTTTTAACAAAATATTTTTTTGTTAGGAAAATAAAGCGGTTCTCTTCCAACCTGCGAGCGAATTTTTACCCATGATAGACGAGGTTCGTTAGTTTCCACTAAGCTTTCCGTGATATCGACTTGTATAGCATTGAAACCCAACTCACATAAGTTTATAATTATTCTTTTTTTTTTTTTTTTTTTTTTAGGTTTATAAATTATTGGTAGAGAAGACTAAGTCCACCACCGGTGCTAAGGTTGAGAACAATAAATTCTGTGTCTCTGTGCACTTTAGATGCGTAGATGAAAAGGTAAATTATAATTTATTTATTTTTATAAGAAATAAACTGTATCACTAGGGGTAATTATAATATGTTGTGTGAATAGTAGATATTTTTAGTGTATTGTTATCTACCAGTTTTTCAAATATGGCACATTAATTTTCAATTCAAGATTCTTTCTTCTCAACTCGAGTTTCAGGTGCTTAAACCGTCCACTACTTTAAATCGGACGACGGTGATTTTTTTTCGTCCCAATCTTCTATACTCATGATAAATCTCAAGTTATGGTTCTACAATCGGATTTTGATTCACTATTGATGTACGCTATGATCATATTTAATTTTGGGATGTTTGCTATGTGGAATCAACATCAGACTATTTGATTGTAAGCGCATGATTTTAAGATCAAATTTTCAAAGATTGGAAAAAAAAAGATCTCCATTTTCTGAGTCAAAGTAGTCAAGAATTTAAGTATTTGAAACTCAAGGCGAGAAGGAAGAATCTTGGGTTGTAAATAAAAGTATCCACTGAAGTGTTAAAATTTCAACTGTCACATTGACGTACGTCACTAATGACGTCACCTAATAATCAACATAATATATAGATTTATCACATTCATGTGTATCGCATGGTATCTTTCCTCTCTAATATAATTTGCATGCTGCTTCAGAAATGGAGTGTACTAGCGGAGCAGGTTAGATCGGTGCTTAAAGTTTATCCTAAACTGCGCCTCACTGAAGGAAGGAAGGTGAGAAGTGATTTTCATTGATTATTTTTCACATTATTCTTCCAATTTTTATTATTTTAATTTTTTACGTGAGATTATGTGTGAGTTGCTAATATATCTCGTTGTTGTTTCTATGGTTTAGGTTCTAGAGATTCGTCCCACTATTAAATGGGACAAAGGGAAGGCACTAGAATTTTTGCTAGAATCACTTGGTAAGATAATATTATTATTATTATTATTATTATTTTCGTCCAAGGTCGATGAATATTGAATCAGGATTCTAATTATGACATAAGGAGCAATGGAGCATATATATGGATAACAGATTATATGCAAAATAAATCAGAATAAAAATTATATATTTTGACATCATAAAATTAAAGTGACAATAAAAATTATATATATATATATTTGAACATGGCCTATACAATGACTCCTTGCTCCATGTCATCAAATCTATAAATTATGAATGGACAAAATGTGGCCAACCCGAGCTTCTCCGTGCCCTTGTTGATTATGAAATATTTTTTCTTATTATTATATTAATTTTATTTATTATTAATAATTAGTTAAACCTTATATATTTCAATTTCTATTATCATTAAACAGGATTTGCTGACTGTAATGATGTCGTACCGGTATATATTGGAGACGATAGGACAGACGAAGATGCTTTTAAGGTACGCTTATCCATGTTGATCATGATTGAAATTCCTTTGTGTGTTGTGAGTATTTTGCATATTATACTCTCTCTCTCACTCACTCTATAAAAATATTGAATATTTGTATTAGGTGTTACGTGATAGAGGGCAAGGGTTTGGCATTCTAGTTTCCAAGAAACCAAAGGACACGAATGCCACATATTCCCTACAAGAACCCTCCGAGGTTAGGACTTATTTCTTTGCCACCAACTTATATATACTTTATGTAAATAACAAGGTATTTAAATCAGTATCGGTTTTTGGTATCAGTTTGTCTGAGACCGATATATATCGGCCGATACCGATACGTATCGACCATTTTAAAAAAAAAGAAGTAAAAGTCTCAGTCGAAACCGAGACTTATCGGCCGATACGAGCCCGTATCGGTGATACCAATACGAGCCCGTATCGGTGATACCGATACGTATCGGTTTGGTCGAAAATCGATGCATATTGCTGATACATATCGGTATTGGCCAATTTTTTATACCTTGGTCTATAATCATAGTTTATTATGTGATCGTGGATCGTCAAATCTAAGTGTCGGTCCGTCGGATGGTCCAATGTCTGAAAATCCTCTTAATTGGATCATCACGTCATTCGCAACCACTGATGAAGGATTCCTTGAAAAGTTTGATAAATGGTCAATTGCGTGGATAGTTAAGATCATTATACACACAACTATTGGTGCATGGGGAAACACCCTCATCTATGATGCATTTCTTTCATGGGAAATGATAATATGCTGCCCAGTGCCCGGTGCGGTATATATTACTCCAACTGTAATTTTATTTGCACCCACCAAATTTTTTAGGGTACTTATAACAAAAATCATTGACGGCTTTAAATTAGACGAAGGTGATCGTTTTTCCTCCGAGTCTTTCCTATAATTGACCTTGAGATTATTGGCGTACCATGAGACAATCAATTTTTCGTTCCACGTGCCATGAGTCACAAAAAATTGTTAGACAAATCATGTTTGAGCTTGATGTATGCCACATGGTATTCTCGTAACTTTTTTAGGATGTATGCCACGTGAAATGAAAAATCGACTGTCTTTGATGGTATGAACATGATCTCAAGATCTATTGAATGACAGATTGGGACAAAAAATGATCTCAATCATCTAATTGATAGCAGTCAATAGTTTTTGGCATAGGTCCCCTCAAAGGCATGATAAAGATACCCTTGATCCAAATAGTGCAAGATTAAATCCATTGGCTATAGATTGGGCAATAAATGTTGCATGACACCAGCGGTGTTCCTGTTTATATAATAACATTTCCTTCTTTCACATACATTTAAATAATAATTATTTAATTAATTTATTTATTTATTTATTTTCAGGTGATGGATTTTTTGCATCGCCTGGTGGAGTGGAAACGCCTCTCTATGCAAGGGCATTCGAGGGTCTGAAGTGTAGAAAACATGAAAAGAAAATTACAATTCTACCCCTTAAAAATATTGGAGCAGGGTGGTAATATCAAATATGTATCTAGTCCTTTTTGGTAATTTCCTTTTTTTTTTTTTTTGGCCTTTCTCATGGCTAGAAGGCGTTGTAAATGAGCTTTCGCGCCATTACACAGGAGTGGAACTCTCCCTTGTAACCACTAGTTTCTATGTATAATGGAAAGACGGAAGCTATTTTTCTCTGTTGTTTCCATTGCATAAAGTATTAAATAATTAGGGCATAAATCTCAAATTCAATAAAAATTATAACCGTTCGATCAAAAATTGATCTTGTATTGACCATCGTAACTTGGATATTTATCACATGGTTAGGACCGGCCGATCATGAATTACTTTTGGGCTTGATCGACGATCTGGTATGCCTATTTTGTTTTCACACAGGTTAATTGTATGTATGTAGATACACCGGAAACTTTCCCTTAAGAATATTGGACCTTATACCCAATAATAAAGCTTTCAAAGTAAGAGTTTTCATATGATTCCGAAGAATATAGGTGGTTCATTTAATGTAAGTTATTCCTCTGGCTGGTGGTACTACCACACCACTTTATATTACTACCACCTCACTAAATCAAAGGAAAGATTTGTTGACTGCTGTCAATCATACCATGGGGATTATTTCATCCCAATATTTCACACAATAGATATTGATATCATAGGCTTACCATCAAACGATTAGAAGCTGATTACACGTTGTAACGTTGTACACATCCTAGAAACTAATTGTGAATCACATTTAATAGTACATTGATCATATTCACTTTTTGGAATATGTACCACAGGGAATCAACAAATGACTGTGTGATGGAAGGTCTATAATCTGAGGATCCACGGTGTGAAATATTGGAATGAAAAACAATCTCTATCATCTGATTCCAAGCAATCAATGAATTTTACCACATGGAATCAACAAATGACGCATGGATGCATGCATTCCATTAAAGGCACAAATTCTATTTGAGCTTTTCTTTAGGTAACTGTGCTCGTCCACCAAATGCAATATATGGGTCCACTATGTTCAACCAAAGTCACGAAGCTTGTTCGGCAAGGTTAAAAATCGGAAAAATTCGAGAAATTTCAGAAAGTTCGTGAAATATTCAGAGAAAAATCAAAGAGAAAAGAATATGGGAAACAATTAAAAAATATTTTAAGATTAAACATTACGATTTTATTGACAAAATTTGGGAAATATTCATGAATTTTGCCAAATTTGTAAAAAAAAACACAAATAATTCATGATTAATTCACTTGATCCCAAATTTACAAATTATTCATGAACTTTTCAAAAATTCGATGAATTCGGTGACTATATGCTCTACTAAATGTTACTACCCCACAGTAATAAGGCCTTAACTTGCTACTCCATTGAAACGCAGGCTTCGTTTGGCTTAGCTCTGCCGTGTCAAAGAGTGCCTGTCTGGCTCCAGTGGGGATTTTTAAGTGCAATCCATTTGTTCTAACGAGAAGCTCTTTTAAGTGGTACAACGAGCTCTCTGATAGAGCATATAAAACCTACTCTGGCGGAGAGTAGGTGAGGAGTTGGAGTCCTTTATAAGAGCACAGATCCCAACACAACCAAGCGTAAAGCGTTCAAGTAATTGTTAGGACCACGTCTCAAGTTCGAGTTTTTGATAGATTAAATACTCGAGCATTAAATCATCTGAATGAGCTCCATTAAGCTCCATCTTAGGTGAATGGTAGAGCCGCCAGGGTAAGAGCTTAGTAGAGCCGTCAAGGTAAGAGCCCATAATATAGATAGAGCTCAAGTTTTATAAGGTAGAACCAAATTAGAGCTGACGATACCTTGAGCCCGGCTTAGCTTGGGTGCAGCTCCACTCATAACTTTATAAATTAATGAGATTGTTGGCACTCATGGTAATAGAAAAACAATCCTCATTACGGCACTTTTTATGCCACATGGTGCACATTTTCATTAATCCAAGTTGTCCAAGTGATAGAACATCTCCTAAACTAATATTATCCTAAAAGTGTGCCAACAAAAGATTTGAATCATTTGATCTAAGTACTTCATATCCATTGTTCATATTAAGCATATGATCCATATTAAAATGCTTGAGTTGGATGATCTGAATCTTAATCAGTATATCTTTGAGGTTGAGTTTGGTTTATATGCTGTCTGGCCATTTGGACGAATTGAATGCACCTATGGTACCACGTGGCCTATGCCAGAGTATTTTTTTTTTTTATGTATTTTTATGTAAGTTACTATTATTGTGCAACCGTGGATTTTATCAATCTATTGCGACAATGCGATAAAAAAAAATAGATTCGTCACCTGGAGCTTTTGGTGTCCCGAGTTACCCAAAATCAAGATCGTGTGTACTTAAGTGCTCGATTTGACTCCGATCCGGTCTACGCTAAAGGCTCTTGGGTAGAGGCTTCGGTTATCAATCGGGAAAGTATTAGGCACCCGATTGACTTGCTCATAAGCCATCTCTATTATGGCCAAGCGTAAAAAAAGTATAAAAATAAGTGACACTTTCTCTTGCCCGAAGGTACTCCGATCCTATTTGAGCCCCCTGTAATCACCGAAATTTCGACCGCGTAACGGCTAAAATTCTAGGATAGAGAAAAAACAAAAGAAGGTAAAGAAAATGAGGGGAGAGCTGGAGCTCTCGGGCCCTTGTAGCACTGTCGTCGGATCTTCGCATGAATGATGACTCCGGTGAGCTTCCGATAGCACAAAAGGATTAGAGACGAGTCTCACCTTGCTAAAACTTGGATGCTAGGAGGTTAGAAATAATGGTGTAAGATAGTTGGCCAAGGTTCTAAAGCTTAGGAGTGTTAGACATGAAAGAGTAATGGTGTAGGAACAGCTAAGATTCTTGAATGATTTAGAGTTTGAAAATTGGAAGGGATTTTTATATAGTTTTTTGCTTTAGGATTTCAAAAGTATCCCTGAACTAAGGGAGGGGGGGTGGCTCTCTATTTATAGAAAAAGGGTGGATTAGTAGTGATTAGATCACTAATGAGTTTAGAAATTAGGTAATCCTAAATATAAAGTTTTTGAGTTTTTAAGAGCTTTGAGAAGAGAGAGTTAGGTTTTAATGGTGGATGAGGGGGTGATAACTTAAATGGCAAAAGGGAGATACCTAAGGTTGAGAAGGGCATATGGGTCCTAAAGAAACAAATCCCAAGCTTTGGGATGACCCACAAGTCAAACTCCTAATTTCTAAATCAACCATTTTTTAAAAATAGGTTTTTTGAGTTTTAAGAAGTTAGGGCCCGATTTTACAAGTTCCTGCACAAATATGAGTTTTTCAAATTGTCTTAACTTTTGATGTACAATTTCAAATTAGGCGATTCTTGGCTCGTTGGAAAGTTGGAAACCTCTACTTTACAATTGTATAGGCCTTTGGTTGGATAACTATTTGTATAAACTTTGGCACTCTTCTTTTCATCAGCTGTTTTGATTGATTTGAAACGGGTACTATAGGTCCGTTTTAGGCTTTCTAAAGGTTTGGGAATGATTCTAAAGGTTATATTAAGTTCTAAGGGTTTAGGAGGTGCTTTCGGAAGCTCGGGAGTGTGCCGTTCTCGACGTATGGGTCGATCGAGCCTTGGGCTAAATTTGAGCGTCTACAATTGTCAATCTATAATTTTATTGACCAACCAAAAATAGGCTATGACTAGGACATGAAATTTAGTTACTTATATCCTTGAGGCAGCACATTAAGAGGATGGTCCGGATTGATGAACCAACCCTGTTTACGTACAGGGATATGGTATCAAGGTATTAAAATTGATATCAGTCTTGGGTATCAGTTTGCCCGAGGCCAATATGAATCGGCCGATACCGATACGTATCGGCCATTTAAAAAAAAGAAAGTAAAAGTCTCGGTTGAGACCGAGACGTATTGGCTGAGACTCGATACGTATCGGCCGATACAGACCCATATCAGCTGATACGTATCGCCAATACCGATATGTATTGAACTGATACGTATCGGTATCGGCCTATTATTGATACCTTGTGTGGTATACAAGATACTTTAGGGTAGGTTGTGTACCATGAAATCATTTCTCATTATAGACTAGTAACATTAAAAGTACACCATCAAAGGATGGCAATTATTAAGGATAGTTCTCACCTTTTTTCCAATCTGATATGATTATTACTCTCATTTTCTACATTTAAATAATTAATTTTTCAAACCTAGAAAATATCTTATCTATCTACCACTTCACCCCTATATGATCACAAAAGATTCAATAATTGTTCTTACTAAGTTATCAAAAAAATAATTGTTCTTATATGCTAAGAACCAAGTTGCATGCTCTAATTAAGTAACTTATAATTTTAAAAAAGCAGGAGAAAGAAATAAAGCAATCTATGTTATTTACAAGCCCATATTCAATATGAAATTATCTTCTCTTGTTATCTTTTAAAAATATATTTCTTATTTGGGCATGTTTATTGAAAACTTAAAATAATTCGTCACTACAAAAAATAAGACTATTAGCGGCTGTTGCTATTAGTCTTGCCGCTACTAAAAACTGCCTTAACAACAAGTGTCGCTGAAATATCTTATTTTTGTAATGCGTGCGCCAAAGATTGGTGAGTTGGTATTAGGTACCTGACCTGAACGCCACCCTGGTTCTCAAATAGACATATAAAGTTGGTGGTGCTTAGGTCGGATAACTAATACGACCTCGGGATTGATATAATATAAACAGAAGTAGAAGAGGAAAACCAATGAAGACTTGTAAATATTGATAGCCGACATGAGTGATTTTGGAGGGACAAAGTTTAGTCCTAAACATAAATGCGTGTCTAAATTGTAGAGGGAATGGTCAAGTCCAAATAGGTTAAATCGGATTTCGAGTTCAACCACATTTGTAGCCCTTAGATATGAAAGAATCTTGATTTTCATGATTTATGCTTCTTATAGGATGATATGCACTCAAAATTCTCCTATTTCCAAGGGTTGTAGATGTGGTTGAACTGGAAAGCCGATTCAACCTGGTTGGACCTGACCATTGCACCTAAATAGTGCCCACAAAGACAAATCTCAAATAGATACATCAAGGCAAGAATGATAACTGAATCATAAACATACTAGTTTATCATCATAATGGGGGATTAAACTACCATTCAATCTGCTAACTATGTAACGGTTCGTAACCATTGGTTGAAACCCTTAATGACAACTTTATTTGGAAGATAGACAAATGCTTCCGAGTTCTCTTAGATGATAAGATATTGTTTCTTTCATGAGTGACTGAGCCCGATACAATGCGCGATAGTAATATTTTAATACAGGATATTTATACAATAATTTATGGTTTCTTTCGGACGATAGCATATTGTTTCCCTAATGAGCAAATGAGCCCGATACAATGCGCCAAAAACAATATTTTAATCCATGATCTCTAGCATTTGTCTTTTCATTATAAATAAGATAATTAATGCCACTAAACCCCAAATTACTCAATAATCTAATACGAGTCACTACCAAAAATAATAACATATATCAAAATCATTGGGATGTGGGAATCAAATATTCACAGTATCTACATCTTCTGTGCTTCCTCCTTCCACACATACCCTAGCTTTCACCCTGTCACCAAGACAGGAAAGAAAATGGCAAAAGAAGTTTTATATGTTTTCTAGGAGTCCCTTTAGTATATACTATATAATATGAATTGGCACCATTATAGGGTACATGGACACATTAACATAGAAAAGAATAATGTTTTGACCAAATATTAATTTTACACCAAAAGTTAGGTGCCCATGCTCATGAGACAAGGAACGTGTATAAACTCATTGGAGTACACATGATTTCAATAACCCCACAAGAAAAAAAAATATCTACAAATTGACATATATTCTAGCCATAATAGAGAAAAAAATAACCATTGCTCACAAACATAGGAGCACACCTACTACATTGGACAATGGACACTTTGATCTCAAACCTGACCCACTTATCAAAAGAAAGTAGAGAAAAGAAATGGTACCTCAACATTATTTAGGGTTTTGAGAGTTGGGATATACTTTATGGTTAGGCCAATGAAAGAGAAACCCCACTAGTTGGGTAGGGAATCTATGGTTGATGAGGAGTTGGATTCCACTTAGGGTTTAATGTGAAGAACACACATGGGTTTTGAATGGGGACACTAACATGGCTCCAAGTTATGACAATTGGCTCTTTCATAGGTGGAAAGATGGTGTCCACTAGGTTCAACTCATCATTGGTGCCAAACTAAAATAAATTAAGTCATGTACACCTCAATAATTGGTGGGGAGAGACCTCCCCCAAGTCTTAACACAACTCATATACTCACTAAGCACACTAATACCCAATTATTCAATACTTGGGAGAGAAAAGCAACCTAGATTTGGTTAACGTGGCAAATGGACCCTTGGTCCGCCCGGGTCGGACTCCGGGGGCTTGGAACGGTGGTTCATCACACCCACAGACCATGCTCCAACCTCTACAATACGCCCCACAGATATTCTCGATTGGGCTCCAACCTTAGTTACCGGAAGCTACAAGAAGTGTGTGGCAGGTTAGGGGCAGTAGCGTCGTCAAAAACTTGAAATTAAGTTATGTTATAATGCAGAGCAGGAGAAGGATTCCAAACCAATAACAATATACTAAGTAGAAGATTTCTGTTACTAAGGCCAAGGCCGGAACCCACCCCATGGGTCGATTAAACAAGTTATTCTCAGGCCTAAATTTTAGGCCCAATGAAAATAAGCCCACTTAACTATTTGCCCAATCCGGCCACTTAGTCACCCCAAGATTTTTTTAATAGGAAAGAAGATTCAATTATATATATATATATATATATATATATGGTATGTGGGAGCCGGTTAGGCCTAGGTCTTCCAATGAAGGACGGTGACCGTCCTCTAAGATACACATGGAGCTCCACGTGACACCTAAAACACTGTTTGGGTGTCACGTGAAGTATAGGTGGACGGTTTAGATCAATATTATAAAAAGAAATTTCGAAAAAAACTTTTTAAACTCACAAGTCAAAGTTTAATGGGTTTCATTGGTCCACATTTCACGATTCAAAAAATACACGGTAGAGATAAGTTTTCAATTATTATTTTTTTCAAAGATAATCTAAGCATTGCACCCGAGCTCCACGCGACATCGAAATAATATTTTCGGTGCCACATGAAAGCTTGGAGGACGGATACCTTTTCCTATATATATATATATATATATATATATATATATATATATGTCAAAAAGGAAGTCTTATGAGGCAATTTAGACATGGTCTTACATGTTGAATCTCTTTTAATTTATGCTACCAAAGTAGCCTAAGGGATTAAGAAACATAAACTATGTTAATTAATAATTAATGAATCTTGCCCATCATGTGAAACACTTACTCCAATGTCAAATTTTAACTAAAAAAAAGGTTGATAATGACAATAATTGTTGTTTTATGATACTTAATAGGGTTTAGCGAATCAGTGGAAGTGGAAATGGTCCCGAAGCATACGTGTCGGCACGTAAATGGTTGTGGGACTTTTGGTTGAGAACTTTTCTTGCTGCCTAATTAGTCCCCGCATAAAGGACCGAGCCAACGAGGCTGACGGCGGCGATGACGACGACGAAGACTATAATTTTGGATACTTTGCCTTGGTATATGGTATGTATGGGCCAACTGGACTAACTGTGTGGTCACATGTGCCCCATGTGACTCAGGTGTCCTTCGTATAGGAAACAAAGTGAGGCCGAAATCTCATTAGGGCATTTGCTTGTTTTTTCAAAAAGTACCTTTATTTGTAGTTTGTACCCACTCAAATTCAAAGGACTCTAATGGTGAAAGCGAGTGACTCCTTTGAATCAGATAATGGAGATTGATTGTTGTTAATTT
This sequence comes from Chloranthus sessilifolius, assembly GCA_021018995.1. Lineage (NCBI taxonomy): Eukaryota > Viridiplantae > Streptophyta > Magnoliopsida > Chloranthales > Chloranthaceae > Chloranthus > Chloranthus sessilifolius. Next base: position 114,402,935 of record CM037594.1, on the reverse strand, counting down.
CAATTTTTTACATACTGCATCTTGAAATTTTAAGCGTATTCAGATTTTGATTTCACACGACACATTTCGATAAGTGAAATGATCATGAATGTATATGTAAGATGACATATAGAGTAGATAATCTGATCAAAACTTCAACTCTGCTAACTTACATCATAAGATTAACAAGCTTATAGATAGCCTTTTAGCCACTGAATCCTGTTATAATCTGGCTTCCTCAAGATTTGAGGGCATAATGTTTGTAAAAATCAGATTTTAACGGGCTTAGTATGCTGGTCTCAATGTGGTGGTTAGCTTGGGTTCGGGCTGGGCCTTATACGGGCCAATTTTAACAGACTTACTTAATATATCACATATAAGACCCTAGTAGGCACAATTACTAAGACGGAATTCCGAAAAAAATCAGCAAGGGAAAAAAATAAAAAAAGAATAGAAAACGATTAGTAAAAATTAGAGAAAAAATTTGGTAGATTTTAAAAAAAGTAATGAAAACACTTAAAAATATTAACAATAAATATGCTTTGACAAAAATAAGGAAATTTTCAAGAAAGAGTTGTTAAAATGAGTTTAAAACATAAAAATCTTGATTTACTCAAGAAAATAAAGCTTTGTTTTAGATTGCACTTTGGAGGAAAAGAGCAGTCCCACTTAAAAGAGTAGGTTTAAACTGTTCTTTTAGAGAGATCCAAATTCAGCTCTTTCACTCTTCGAAAGAGCTAAGAGCACATACAACCAAACACAGTCTCATACTAAAGTGCTCTGCTCCAACGCAGATAGCCGCTCTTTGCCTCAAAAGAGCAATTCCAAAATATTTTTTTGAAAAAGGCTTTTTAAACGCGTCACCCAAGTTTAAGATAATTTTTTTTTTTCTTCCAAGAATAGCTATTTTTGTTAACTACACTAGTAGGCAGGGGTTGGACATTGGCACAGGTTAACTTGTTCATTTCTATATAACCGATAAATCGAGTTTAGGCTAGAAATGGGCTGATTGTAACCTATACTCAAACCGACTTACTGGTTTTGGCTGGCCTATTTACATATTGGGCTTATCTACCTTAGTGCATAACCAGGCGATGCCGGGCCAGGCTCAAGTAAGGCCCATTGAGATCCCTAGCTCAGTAGAATAAGTGGCTCTTTAATCTTATGATACCGGTGCATGTAATCTTTTTCCTAATCATAGTGACCAAAATGTGATTTCTTTTAAAAAACGTGTTTAAAATTTTGAATAAATAGAAGCATCTTTTCTGATAGATTCCCATTTATTTTCGAAAAACCACGTTTTAAACTGAATTTTTTTCAAAAAAATGTGTTTTAAATCCATTTTGTTCGAAAAAAAACATTTTCTTTCCCCTTTAAAACTCAATCACAATATATATATATATATATATATATATATATATATATATATATAGTTTGTATAATTACTATTATCTTTTAATTTCTAAACATTTCTCATATTTTCCCGAAATTATCAAAACTTTTCATTTTTCGTATATTTTTAGAGTCGTTTTATTCTTGTACCTAGACTTTGTCCCAATGTTCATGGAACTTTTTCAAGTTCCAAATCCGTGAAGAGATTGACTCGGTAGGAGAAAAATAACTAAAGCTGTCAAAAGTCCAGCAGACCGGGCCTCACACATTATGTAACGACCCTAAAAATTTAAAACTGAATTTGTGGTGTTAGATTTGTTTTGCACAGAGCGTGGTGTTAGTGCTCCATACCGGAACCTATCCTAGTTGAAAAAGTACACATTTTGATTTTTCAAAAAGGTTTTATATTTAAAATTATCCATATTTGACACAAGTTGTGTGGTGGCCTAGTGGTTGAAAGACTTTGCTTATAAACAAGAGGTCTAAGATCAAATCTTACTACGTGAGTTTAAACCTCTATTTTAAACCTTGAAATAAAAGCCTATACACCCTTATTTAGTGCGACCGCTTAAGAATTCTTCTTAAAAATCCTAGCCGTCACTCCATCTTTTTCTATAGCCACCCTTTTCTAAAAACACCCTAATCTCTTTTAAATCTCTTGTGTGTTCTTCCACAAGAACCACTGTGGTATTTTTTTATCGTCAAATCGAGGTGAAGACGGCGTAATCGTGGACGGCCCATCGTGTGGACACCGATCTCTATCGCCCTAACCGCCGTCGATTCGCCGAGCACGCTTCAAGAGGTGGGTACCCATCCATCCATCTCATTCAGATACATCTGATCACGATCGATTTTGACTATAAAATGAATCATATATTTATTTTCTATGCAATATCACTTTAGGATTGAAAATATGACTAATCCTCATTTTTATATTATTTAATTATTTTGTTATATATTGAGATTTATCATCGAATATCTTTCCTACTTTTAGTTTTGCCTTATACCTAATAAATTAATATATAGCCGCTCGGTTCATTGGATGCATAGTCATCATATGCTCCAAGTATAAAATTAATAAGACCCGAAAGTCGATCCAAAATAGATGAAAAACGATTAAGATGAGATTTGTTTAAAAAGTGTTAAGAATCAATTGCAAGGAAACAAAAGATAACGAGTGCCTAAAAACTGCACATTCAAATTCCACCTTTAAAACAATTGGTTAATGTATTGAAATAATTATCATGTTCGTTTTGTAAGTAGAAAATCAGATTAATGATCTGCTTGGCATATTGTTCCTAAAGCAACTGAACGGTCGATTTTCTAGAACTTGGAGATCAGACCCCAGTCGAATTAAAATAACTAAGACAAGTACAAATTCATGTACATTCGTTTATTGCCATTAGCATCAGGTAAAAGTATACATTATGGCACTTCATCTGCATAGCACGTGACCACTTTTGAGGCTGCTATGTGGGTTTCTAATATATTATTTTGGGAACTAATAAAATAATTATTAAATTAGAATGTTTTATATTTATATGATTTGATAGGAATTGGCTTAAACATACTATATTGTACATGTAAAGTAATGATTGTTATATATGGAATGCTACTTAAAAGAATATTATAATTATATCATTTATATATTATCTTTACCTATATATATATCAAGTAAAGTAATATGTATAACTTTACTTATATAAAATATTATATAAATATCAACCGGGTGAAAGCAAGGTTGGGCGATTCTAAAATGCCCATTCACCACCAATTGATAAATATGGCTCGGCACCCAATATTGAAACGTTCTACACATGTTGTAGACTTGTTGCTATTAAAGAAGGTTTATTTTTGGAGAGAGAAATTACGTGAATAAATAAGGCCATAAAGCCAACACACAAACCTATGCATGTACCCAAATTGAAACCGATTCCACATGGACTAGTGAGACCCATGCCTTAAAACAAGTACCACACCTTACTTAATAACTCAAATTGCCTAGATTTCATTATATCGAATCCTTCCTGTGCCACTTTTTTTTAATTATAATATTATCTATGTACGGATGCAACACCTCTATAGTAGTATAAACTATCACACGAAGTACATCCAGGTTACTACGAAACTTTTTTCTTGGAAAGCGTGAATTAGGAAAGTTGCCTCACTATAGTTTGTCCTAGGATTAAGTATAAAAATATGATAAGATATGAGTATGAGATAAGATAAATTATGATAAGAGTACGATAATAAGATATCGCTTTGTAGGCCAGCAAAAGAGAAAGAACTTAACTCTCTGTACGTGCCGTTCCTTGCGTAGCCACCGTAAGGGCAACAACGTCTTTCGGTCAAGACGGATCTCTGAGAGAGATTATGAGTATAAGTATGTTATGAGTGAGTTTGGCCATTATGTCTCCCCATTGGCTGGATGGTGGAGTATGAGTATGACACGAGAGCGTTATAATATGGTGGTATGATACTATGTTGACCCTCCCATAGTAGCTCGAGCAGCGACTCTGGCACAGGCCGTTTAGGATTTCACGAGTATGTTAGTTACGCTTATGCGATGTCTGTACGTATGATAATTAGACATGGTAGGATATGTTATGAGATATGGTAAGGTACGTTAGGATATGAGTGCCTAGATCATGGTCTTGCATTTATGATATGAGCTTTACGATATGCATGTGATTTTGTCATTCTTTTGCTATCTGCTTTGAGATATTATGTTTATCACTCACAAGATGCACCCACAATGCACCTGAGTAGTATGGGGTGGATTGGTGGTGTATCCCACTGAGTTTACGTGACTGAGTAAACTCATCCCACGATAATTTAACAGCTGCAGGTGACTATACCGACGGTGTGGACGTGGGTTTCTCTGATCTGATTAGTGCTGAGAACGTCGACCCAGTGGACGTTGATTACCAAGAGCCTTTGGAGGGTGACATTACCGGTTATCAGGAGGATTACAGTGTTGATTTTGATCCGAGCACCGGATATTGATTTAGTAGACTCGGTATTGGATTTTGCCTTATATCATTATCATTGACTCTATACTTTCATTAATAGCATTTCATCGTATTTTATCAGATTTATTCAGCATTTATGATTATTTTATATTCCACTATGGTATGTTGGCTTTCACGGATTTCGTAGAACCATTATTGCGTGAGAACTCTGATTAGGTGTATGTCCGCTTAGCATATCCAGGATATGTACGGGTCATAACTCCGAATTTTAGGCCCTCGGGATGGGGTAGAATTTCGGGTCGTGACACATTAGGCCCAACGATGACTTATTTAATAGTTAGGCAAAACCTTAGGGCAGCCAATGGGTTGGGTCGACCTGATACCTGACCTGAACCAATATTTTATTGGGTCGGGTACATAAATTTAATCCGTCGGATAGGGTCTGGCATGACACAATCTAGCTCACCATCAGGCCGGGTCAGGTTGGATTGACCAAGAGGCCGTGTCAAGTCGGGTCGGATCACACATTTATTGGCTTGGCTTGGGCTAGGTTGACCCGACCTGACATGATATTTTATATGCAAAAGTTATAAAAAAATGGGGGTTTTTTATCAGGTCGAGTCGGGTTTTCGGGCAAAGTCGAGTTTTAGAGTCAGGTCGGATCGGCATTTGCGATTTGTTTATTTTTTGATGAATTTGACACGACCCCTTGGCGGCCCTATTATAAATAAGCAATGAAAGGGGGAACTACTTGTATATGAGAATTTTGTTCGCTGCACATAATTTAAAAGAAAGATTGGATACATTTTTGGGATTTGTGCCTTGTAAAATATCATTTTAGCCATCTGATTTGAAGGCTATGATATAAAGATCTTAGCTCTCAATTAATTACAAAACATGATCTCTATCAACTGATTCAACCCGATCAATTATTAAATCAGATGACGGGGTTTGACTGTTATGAATCAAATAATAGATGTTATGTTTGTGGCAATCTTTGGTGCCAAGGATCTTTCCATCACGGCCTTCGAAAGAGGCAACATAGATTATGTTCCATATGGCACGGTTGTCAAAATATTAAGTCTTTCTTTTTAAAGTATGTGGAATGCCTATGGTATCACATATCGGCCGATACCTCTATTTTATTTTTATTTATTATTTATTTTTAAAATAGGCCGATACATATCAGTATAGGCCCATTTGTATGGGACCTCCATGGACGGATACCGATATCCCGTGACAAATCTCATCTACACGTGGTCGCCCCTCTAAATTAAGAAAACGACTTCTTGCAACTTGTTATGTATAATCATTCTAGAAAAATGATTACAAATATTAATTTAAAAAGTATTTTATTCAGAAATGAGCCAAAAGAAATTATTATTAAATTATTTTTAAAAATAAATATAAAAATGAATATGTTTTATACTAGTCTTTGGATTCACAATTTTTTAATTACACAATTAAAATAAATTATAACAACTATTTTTAGTCAAATATTTTTAAGAAATAAAAAATTATCTATGTTTAACATTTTATAAATTAATTTAAAAATATGATTAAATTTAAAATATGATAAAGAATAAATGATTTTTTGAGAAGAAAAATAAACTAATCTAAAGATTAAAAATATGTATAAATTTTGGTTAAAATTATGTATAAAATATGTATAAAATATGTGTTTGTGCAAAAGAGATAGAGAGAGAGAGGCCCACTGGAAATTAGTTGTACGGGAAATGTATGTCAAACTTGTACTATCACTAATTTCCATGTTATAAATAGCAGTCGAAAACTTACAGCATATAGAGATTGCTCATTAGACTTGAGCTAATGACAGGTACCCAATGCCTATTCTTTGAGAGTAAGTATCCTGGATCAAAATATGATCTGAAATCTTAATTTATCACCAATAAAAGTTCGGTTTAGGCCCGCCCAGGCTATCAGAATTTTGACCAAAAGTTTTCAAAGTCTGACCGAAAATTTGACCGGAATCCATGCTGATCTCATTTCGGTTGTGACTGAAACCGGGACTGAAACCATTTTTTATCCATTTCACTCACCTGGCAGGGAAGAAGCTAAATCTCAAAGATAAATACCACAGGCACCACCTTCAGTGATTGATCAGTCCATTATGGGACCATCTAATCCACTATAGGACCTAATGGCCCATCTTGATTAGACCCATCAGTCCATTGTGGGACCAATCGATCTCGACATGTTACATGGGACCATATATCTACACTACAAAATATATGTTTATTGGAGATGGCTTTTTGACTGATTGTTCATAATGATTACATGGCCACTAGTTTTGGACCGATTGTCTATAATAATTAGATGGATCAGTCTCATAAGAGATCGATCGATTTATATGGGACCAATCGATCTTGACATCCGACATATAAAATGGGCCCGACCAAGGTTGTACAAGGGGCCACGGAGAGAACCAATATTATAAAAGTGGGTGTACTTAGCTCTTCAATTGAGATGTTCCTATTTCGCGGTAGCACCCTAAATATCACTACGATCCACATGGTGAACGTTCAAACAATAACACAAAAGACAGAAACCGATAAATAAACTAATATACATAGGAGACCAAGATCTAGGTGATTCGCCAAGATTGGCCTATGTCCGCGAGGCAGCGATGAATAATTTTATCGTCTTCAAGAGAATACAGTATTATCTAAGAGTTTTTCCAAAAGAGAAACATATAGCACTTAGATGTCACGCCCGCGTGCAATATCAGATCTTTCCTACCATATTTGTGTTATATATATATATATATATATATATATATATATATATATATATATATATACTTGTATATAATAGAGATATACGAAATATTCTAGAATATACTATAAAAAATAAGACTATTAGCAGCAATTTTTTATAGTAAAAAATTGCCGTTATTAATAAAAACCTATTGTGACTATTAGCGACAGTTTTTGGTTGCCGCTAATAGTGTTATTTTTTGTAGTGATAGTAGAGTAATTATGGAGACTCCATTGAAGATTCTAGATCAAAGAAAGATCTAGACTTATGGAGGTTTGTAAAAAGAGAGAAAGATCTATGAAAGAGTGGAAACTAAGAAGTGTAGTTAGAAAAGTTTCTAGAAAGAATTCTAGATCCTTTCTAATCGTCCGTGAAAAAATTGTGTGGGATTACTAATAAATGGGTGAGAAGAGCCGTGCCCTTATCTTTTTCTCTTCCATTCCTCCTCTTATCTTTCCAAGGTCTAGGAAAATTAAATGCCGAGAGGTACTCATGAACTCTTAAGTCAGAAATGAGCGTAAATATTGTATTTTGTATTTCGATCCTTATGTCGCTTTCAAACAACGAAAAACTAAAAAAAATATAATTCGAATCTATGTATTTATCTCTTTTCCCAATATCCAAACCAGCCCTAAATATAATATTTTGTACATCTAGCAGCTTAATAATTTATAATTCCCTAGCTATGTAATAATAAATATTTCTTTATGAGTCCTTTTTTCATTTTGTTCAAATGACAGATGAATTTACGTCAAATTCTTATTATTACTGTTATTACTATTATTACATCCTATACTATCTGAGCACGAAGGGACGGTGTCAGATCTTTTACTTGGAGACAGATGTGTTCTTTTTTGGAGAATGGAGTTGCAGTCAAAGTGGGTAGCACATGTTTTAACTTGAAAAGTCTCGCTACCAATAAAAAAGGAGATGGAGTTAGCTGTGGACGAAAATTATGAATTGATGAAGGAAATGGGGTTGCGAAAACACAATACACATTCACTTTATCCATTTGAGGTTATTGTGATCACCTCTTTAACTACTATTTTGTCAAGAGTCATCCAATAGCCAGCCGTATTCTTTGTTTTTTTTGAGCGTATAACCAGCCATATTCTATTACGCAATATTTATTTGATTTGTTGTAAGCATAGTCACCAAATCAGGGTTCGGCAATAGTTTAGCGAGATTAAAATTCGAAAAAATTCGGTAAAATTGGGAAGTACAGAGAAATATTTGGAAGAAAAATCGGTGAGAAAAATTAAAAATAAAAATAAATAGATTTAAATATATATATATATATATATATATATATATATATATATATATATATATATATATATATATATATATATATAGTTTGTCATAATTTTTTTTTAAAATTTGGGAATTATTCAGTGATTTGGCAAACTTTTAAAAAATTCGCGAATAATTCAGGGGATGTTAAATTTGCGAATTATTTATGAATTTTTCGAAAATTCGGTGATTTTTGTGACTATGATTGTAAGGACATTTTTTTCTGTTAATCCAATTGAGATCAGTTATCTATTAGCGAAAAAGGGTTAATTTGACCAGATGGACCTCCTTTTCAACAACAAAACCCAGCCCAAAATCCCCATTGGATACGATTTCTACCGCGACAAGTGCCCCGGCCTTGTTGCGACTCGTCTTCCATGACTGCTTCATTAAGGTTAATCGTGTTCGATTTCTTAGCTTTCATTCTTGATTTGTTGTAAAAGCTCAGTAGTTTTAGAAAAAATTCATTACGGTCTCTGTAATTCAAGTAGGATCCATGGCTGCAATCATAGATTATGCTTCTTTATATAATTAACCCAAGTGATCTTTATAGTTTATAGTTAATTAATCATGATTAATCGAGGCGGAAATAATTCATAGATGATGGCTCTTTCTCAAATATATTGTATGAATAAAGTAATCTTAAAAGAGTTACAGTAAATTAATCAAGGCAGATTCCATGGCTGCAACCATAGATCGTCTTAGTTTTTTAGGTATATGCATGACCCATGTGTTTTTGTATAGAATTATAGCTAATTAATCGAAGCAGATTCCATGGCTAAAACCATAGATTTTATTTCTTTCTTTGATATATGCATAATCTAACTTAGTTAATCAATCATCTTGCTCCCGGAAGGAGTGTATCTATTGTGCAAAAATCTCTTATAAGGCATTTGTACTTTTAATTATGTTGATGACTTTCACGTGTGAAGAAGACAACCAATAAACTAAATAACCAATATCACAAGAAGGTAGAAAGAGAAAGAGATCATACTACAAACAAGAACAAAATTTACGTGATTCAGCTTAAGCCTATATCCACGGGCAGTCAAACAAAGTATTTCCACTATCAAGATACAGATACACAAAGGCTACAGATAATAGAGATCAAATTCTCCAATCTTACTCAAAAGAGGAGAATCGCAAATACCGGTACCCAAATAACCAAGGCTTACATGCCAAACAAATCCTCAGGGGGGTCCCAACTCCAAAACCCCAAAACGTCCAAAATATCTCACATATTTATAAGTTTTTCTCTCACACTAATTATCCCCGAAGAGAACCCACATTCCAAAAAAACTCTCACTTTCCAATATGGTTTGGACCCTCCTTCCTTATCTTCTATATCCTATTTAATAGGAACCTATATTAATCCATCTTAAAGTAGCAACTAAACTCATTTAAATCTCTACTAACTATTAGTCGACCAAATCAATTCCCAAAGGAATCTTTAGTTGCAACCATAAATCAAGCCAAAACCCAACAATCTCCACCTTGATGAGATTTGTAAACCAACAATAATTCTCCACATCGACATGAAATCTCATGTCATTCAAACAAATCAAACATCTTCAATTTCAACTTCAAAACAGCTTTCAAACTTGCCCACTGACACTAATGCACCTAAAGTGCCAAACTACCAATGCACCTGAAAGTGCCCAAAATGCCAATACACCCGAAGTGCCGAACTGCCAATGCATCCAAAAGTATCCAAATTGCCAATGCATTCGAAAGTGTTTAAAATGCCAATGCACTCGAAGTGCCAAACTACCAATGCGCCCAAAAGCGCCCAAATTGCCAATGCACCCAAAAATGCCCAAAATGCCAATACACTCGAAGTGCCAAACTACTAATGCACCCAAAAGTGTCCAAATTGCTAATGTACCTGAAAGTGCCCAAAATGCCAATGCACTCGAAGTGCCAAACTACCAATGCACCAAAAAGTGCCCAAATTGCTAGTGCACCCGAAAGTGTCTAAATTGCCAATGCACCTAAAGTGCCAAACTGCCAATGCACATAAAGTGCTAAACTGTCAATGCACCTGAATGTGCCAAACTACCAATGCACCTTAAGTGCCAAACTGATAATGCACCTGAATGGGTCAAACTGCAAATGCACAAAAAGTGCAAAATTGTAAATTTTTGCAGGATTATTTGCAGTGCCAATCTTCATATCAACAATGGTAGCTGCTCCACCTAGCACAGTGCTTCTATGCAACTAGTGCCCTTCTTCACGAACTATTTATGATCTTTCGTAAAATACAACCGATTTGTGTCACAAGTTTGCCGATTAATCTTGTCCCAATCTTTCTCCGTCACATCTAACCCTTCACACGACCAATCGTAAAAAAAATTACCAACAACAAGCGAAAATTTCTCGCAGAAGTAAAACGATGCCTAAATTGAAACCTAGGCTCTGATACCAATTGTTGTGCAAAAACTCTTTACAAGGCGTTTTCACTTCTAATCACGTTGATGACTTTCACATGCGAAAAAGATAACTAATAAACCTAATAATCAATCTCACAAAAAAGTAAAAAGATAAAGATATCATACTACAAACAAGAACAAGATTTACGTGATTCTGTCTAAGCCTACGTTTACGGACAGTCAAACAAACTGTTTCCATTATCAAGATGAAGATGCATAAAAGCTACAAATAATGGAGATCGAATTCTCCAATCATACTCAAAAAAAGAGAACCACAAATACCGGTGTCCAAATAACCAAGACTTACATGCCAAACAAAACCCCAAGGGGGTCCCAACTCCAAAACCCCAAAACGTCCAAAATATCTCTCACACTAATTATCCCCAAAGAGAACCCAGGTTCCAAAATACTCTCACTTTCCAATTTGGTCTGGACTCTCCTTCCTTATCTTCCATATCCTATTTAATAGGAACCTATATCAATTCATCTTAAAATAGCAACTAAACTCATTTAAATCTCTATTGACTATTAGTCGACCAAACCAATTCTAAAAGGAATCTTTAGTTGCAACCATAAATCAAGCAAAAACCCAACAGCACAAACTCTATTACGAAATTCCCTAAATTACACAATTTTGAAAATATTCTCCAATAGGTGGTATGCCGTTTTTGCCAAATGTTCGTTTGATTCGTCGCTTTTCTGAAATTTTCTCGAATTTGAAATTTTTTTCTGGATTTTCATCTTTGTGACACGTGTTTGAATCATACTTCCTATTATGTTTTGATGAGTATAATTGTTGATGCATGTAGGGTCGGCTCACCCCATAGGCGAGTTAGGCGATTGTCTATAGCCTCCATATCTGGAAGGGCCTCCAAAATTTATATCCTATCTATAAAAGAAGAACGGTTTCCTATCTTTTTTCCTATCTTATATTTAGGGTTGTAGAGAATATGGCAATCAAAAAATACAAAACAAGCAAAATACAAACACAAGATTTACGTGGAATCATAACTTTGCAAATAGCATCATAAAGTTAAATTAAAATGGCATACATATATTAACCTTAAACTTGGTCAATCAAATTCGCTCAAAAACGAATTCTGCATTGCGAATTCTTTCACTTCGGATTCCTGCACTACAAATTTCTGCAATGCATCCTCTTTCGTATCGAATCGACATAGTTTCGATACGAAACTATGTCGATTCGATAATCATAATCATTAGAATTCATAGTTATGCTTTTAAAAACAAAAACCTTGAACTGGACATCTCTTAATGAAAGCCCTCTTCTTTCTTTCAATCCATATTTCCCAAATAACTGCAAAAACAACAATGTCCGTGAAGTCCCTTTTATTCCCATCAAACTTCATACCATTCCATTCTACAATTAACTGGTCACATATTTTCGGAAAGACCACACACCCAAAAGTAGATAGAACGGTATCCCAATTCTCCTTAGTCACTCAACAATTGATAAGCGGGTAATCTATTGTTTCCTGTTCATGAAAACACATGTGACACTTATTCCTCATTCACATCCCATCATTATACTACGTCAAAACAGAGCAAACATATAACAACCCTGATTTTTCTGTCGTTGAATCGTTGACCTTTGACGATGATATAATTGCCTTGACCGATTTGAGTCTGGTCAAACTTTTCATGACTATGACGTAGCCTTTGGCTCATCTATTTTAATTGGGTAAATGCACCCAAACACAAATCTGAAATCAAAGTTATTGACGGATCGACCGTTGCTTAAATCTTTGCTTTGATGGACCCATTGTGTATTCGATTTTAAGTTTTGATGTCATTGTGGATGCATGTATTGTGGTCACGGAAAATTTGATTGTAGGAAAGAATGAAGGACACAGGTGAGTCGATCAAATGATCCAGGGACTGTTCCAGCATAAGAGGGGCAGCTGAACAAACTCGCTCAGGCAAATTTGTAAGGCAAAATTTCTTTGGTCGAACTCGCTCGAGCGAATTTTCGAGTGGCCCTGTATAAATTGGAAATCGTTCCAGCGAATTTGGTTTTGCTCGAGCGACTTTTTCACTATATATGGGCTGAACGCCCATTCCTGTTCATTTGCTTTTCAAAATCGTTGGAAGAAGAAGCCCTAGCTTTATTTCCCTTCTTCCTTCTTCCTTGAAGATCCAAGCCCTTGATTTCATCTTCTCAACCCTCTTCTTCTCAACTTATCTCTTTGGTGAGATCATCGCCATCGATCTTCTCACAAACCCCTTTTGCCCTGTTTTGTATTGCGAGAAAACCCTCGATTTCGACACCACAAGATCGAAGGATTGAGCATCGGATGAACGACAAACCTTGGTGTCGTTCCTTTCGATCTCGGCGATCTTAGACTTAGCAAGCACGATTAAAGAAGGTCTTTGAGAAAATCGAGTCACCGTGAGAACGAGAAGTTTAGGCGTTAACCCCTCGCTATCCCGACGATCTTGGTCTCTGTATACAGAGCGTAGAAAGGTAAGGTTTGAGATTTTAGTTATGAAGTTCGTTTTGAGTTTGATTAGGATCATTAAGATATGATTTTAGGGGTTTTTGAGAGATTTGATTTGTGGTATTAAAAAAGATAGAAATGCAAAATAAAACCGATTCACTCAAGCGAATTGGAAGTCGCTTGAGCAAGAAGCACTGTTGAACAATTCGCTTGAGCGAATTTAGCCCAGAAAATAGGCTAAAGGTTACGGGTGAAACTCGCTCAAGCGAGATTATGTGTGTACCACAAGGAATCGCTCGAGCGACTTGGAACTCGCTCGAGCGAATTTGACAGTTTTGGCAGTCCTTGGTTTCTTTTGATGAAACTTAAGGAGCTTTGATTCGTCTTGGTCCATTAGTCTTTAATGCTTGATTTGTAATCATCATGTAGGTTTTGATAAGCTTGAGGCCGTCAATAGTGACCGCTCCTTTTGCTTTTGCACGATATCGAGACTGAGGTAGGGAAAACTCAATGCCAAATCTCATTTTGATTCCATTCATAGACTCCATGATATGATCAAACTTAAATTCTGAATATGTATTTGAATGTGAACTTTTTAATTATAGATTCATGTAAGGTAATTAGATTGAAATTGAATATAGAGATTATGAACTTTGCATATGCCTCTGAACTCTTCTTTTGTTTTTTTTTTTTCTTGAGTGAAAGGTCACATACTTATCATTATTTAAGAAAAATCGGCAACAACTAGGTCATGAACTTGAGAAGGGGCCTCCTCAATCCGAACCTCATTACAATTGTAAGAACAACCAATCTTAGCTAGAGCATCCGCTATACTGTTTGCAGATCTTTTAACAAGAGCCCAAGATAAATCAAAGAAACATCTAGCAGCTATTTTAATGTCTTCAAACAAAATAGAGACGTTCGAATCATCAGCAACCGAATTAGACACTGCATTTAGTACCCGAGATGAATCTCCTTCAAAAATAATATTTGAGAAACCCATTTGAGCGGCAAAAGTAACTGCTTCCGTACATACCACCGCTTCATAGTGGTCCACCGAGGATACGTTTAAGATACCTTTAGCCATAGATCCCATGACCAAACCCGAAAAGCTTCAGATAATCACGCCAATGCCCGTCGATCCCAAATTTACATTCTAAAATCCATCAAAATTTAATTTCTACACATCAGGTGGTGGAGGAAACCATACAACTTTCTGTTGGGAAATAGGCTTCGGAGTACTATTTGGGACCTTTGCATTAACCACTTGAAATTCAGTAAGATAACGGAAAGTCGAGGCAACTATATTGGTCGGTTCATTAGGTTTTTCATTCCATATTACCCAAGTCATAATAAAAAAACCTTCCAAGAATTCTTTACCCATTGAAGTATATAACTCTAAGGCCTAATCCTTAAAGGTAAGGTGTCGAGATAGGAAAGCACGCGCTCCAAGCGGTGAGCAGAATCAACACAACTCCGCTTTTGGGCAATCCCTAAGTGCATGTGCCACAAATTCTATAACATTATCACAGAATTCACAATTTGGGGGGATAATTGAAATCTTTTTGTGCAGGAGAGATTTAACCGGTATAATGTTAGAGCAAGGACGCAATGCGAAGATCTTTACCTTATTTGGGATTCGAGAAGCCCATAAATCTTTCCAAAAGACATTGATCTCTGAATTATTGGAAGAAGCAACACTTCCCGAATTAGATGCTGCCATACGAGTGATGTGGTACGCACTACGAACCGAGAAAACTCCCTTTTTTTCATAAGCCCATGCTAATTTATCCTCAAAACATGAATTAGGTTGGAGGATCTCCTTTATATCCGCATCAACAAAACAATCCCTAATTTTCTCTTCATCCCAGCGTCTTGGGTTCTGTAGGATGAACTACTCCACCTTCTTGTCACCATTGTTGACACAGGGAGTGATTACATTGAAGGTAGATTCGCGTGGAATCCACCTGTCTTTCCAAACTGATATTGATTTTCCATTTCCCACCCTCCATATTAAGCCTTTATCAATGAGATTCCTAGCCGCATGACAGTAGCCCATGGCAATGAAACATTTCCACTCGAGCGTGCTTCAAAAATATTACCATTCGGATAATATTTAGCTTTAAACACTTGCCCAACAATGGAACCTGGGTTCTTTAGGAGTCTCCAAATTTGTTTTGCTAGTATTGCGGAATTAAAAGCAGAAAGATCCTTGAAGCCCATTCCACCATACAACTTTGGTCTACACATAATGTTCTATGCTTTCCAATGAATACCTTTACCTTTGCCCTCATAACTCCACCATAATTTAGCAATAATCAAATCCATCTCATTGACAAGGGAGGAGGGTAGTTTAAAACAACTAATAACATAAGTAGGAATTGCTTGAGCTGCCGCTTTAATCAAGGTCTCCTTACTCACCTTCGATAGAACATTATGTGTAGTTTAAAACAACTAATACCTTTTGTCAAATTCTTTCCTTGACACTTTCAAAAGCTCTTCTTCTTGATCTTCCCACAAACATAGGAAGGCCAAAGTATTTTTTGTTGCATCTCACTGCCTTAACCTGAAAAATATCCATGATCTTCTTTCGAGCATTATTTTGGACATTATGACTAAATGAGATCTTCGATTTTTCAAAATTTATTTGTTAACCTGAAGCCTCATAAATTTTTAGAATGTTCACAATTTCTCCACATTCATCCTCCTTTTTTGAATGATATAATATACTATCATCCGTAAAGAATAAGTGGGAGATGGAAGGAGCCCCCTTACACACACGACTACCAGAAATTTTCTTATTTTAAACTTTAGACGAAATGAGATTGGAAAACATTTCGGCACAAAGGATGAAATGGTAGGGGGAGAGGGGGTCTCCTTGCCTAAGACCCCTATAAGGAACCATTTTATTGACTGCTTGCCCGTTAATAAGAAATTCAACAGCAGCTGATTTGACACATCCCATGAGGAGGGTAACCCATTTGAGGTTAAAGTCCAATTTGAGTAGGGTTTTTTCAAGAAAAGACCACTCAACTCGATCATATGCCTTACTCATGTCCAATTTTAAAGTGCACTGATGAGTAGTGAAATATGATGATATTTCACCCTTAAATACCTACATTTAGCTATCTGATGCGAATTATAAAATTTGAAGTGTTTCAGGTAAATATAATCAAAGTGCGTAAAACAGCCCAAGAATCTCGAAAATAATATCAAAACACAGCAACTTTAGGTCATCAAGAACTTGGTGCTACTTGCAGCTCAATTTGGAACTTTCAGACGTCAAATGCATGAAATTACTAAAACATAAAAGTTGTAGAGTTTTCTGTAAGCTTTCCAACATTATAAGAATCATGTCAATCCGAGTTCGGAGTAAAACGATATGACCGAAATACCGAGACAGTGTCTGATACAAAAGTGGGCTGAAATTCACGAAAATCTGGGAAGGTCGATTAATCGACCCTGTACTCGATTAATCGAGGTACAGAAAGTAGTCTGACACGGAAATGACTCTTGAAGCAGATTTTTAGGAGGGTCGATGCATCGACCCCCAAAGTCGATTAATCGACCCTGACTTCTCGAGCCAGGGAACCTATGTAACTTGGATACTATTTAAAGTCAAATTAATAACTCGGAGGAGAGCCAGATTGGAGATTAGAGATTAGATATATTTATTTTTCATAGACGTAGAGATAGAGAGAGTTTTTTTATTCCTTTTTGAGAGCTTTGTTCCTTTAATTTTTTAGCATTCCTTTATTCAATTTATTATTTTTGTTCAGTTGATTCTTACTTTAAGTTTAAAGATTATTAGAGGGCATTGTTAATTTCGTTTCTGAAGATCATCGTACTTGTGGATCAAAAAATTTTCATTGAAGGTTGGGGTATTTTTAATTAATTAAATTAATATTATTTTTCATTCCTTATTTATTTATGTCATTTACTTACAGCATGTGTGGCTAATTTCTTAGGGATGAGGATCTAATGATTCCCATCCGAGTGATGTACTTCTAATAATATGAATCTAGGATTGAAATATGAGATTTTATTTTATGGTTGTTATGCTATCACGAACGGATGAAATCCCCGCCACTGACTGGGATCGAGTGTGCCGAGCCATACCCTGGATCTCAGATCTGTGATGGTAATTTTACCCCACTCATTGTTATATGGTCTTTTTGCTTTCATCGTGTGGATCTACTTACGATTATGATCCGGGATCGAGTGTGCTGAGCCATGCCCTGGATCTTGGATCTGTAATGGTAATTTTATCTTAATTACTCCCTGATCTGAAATCGAGTGTGCCGAGCCATGCCCTTGATCTCAGATCTATGGTAATATTCTTGTTGGAATTTTCACCCACTTTCGGGATGATTTTTATTTGCATCTGCGATCAAGTGTGCCAAGCCATGCCTTTGCTCCCAGATCTATATATGAAAATTATCTTTGAAATTAAGTCCTGATTGCAGGGATGCAACGTGGAACCTATCCGGGTTTGACCATTTATCTTCCATAAAAGATGTTTTTCTTTAATGGTATATCTCATAGTTTAATCCTTAGATTTGTATTAAGGGAAGAACAAACTAAAGATGGGAGGATTTAGTATCTTCATCTTTACCTTTATTTTTGAATTCAATTAAGTTTTAGTTTATAGTCAGTAATTGTCATCTCATAAAACCACCTTAATCATAATATTGGTAGGGCACTGTTAAATCTTAGTAGATTTCTTAAATTACTGTCTCATCTTTTTAGATCTTCCAAAATAGTCCTCGTGGGAACGATCTCGTACTCCGTACCCACTATATACAATCTGTTTCGTGCGCTTGCGAGTAAAACATTACAATTAAAATTCACATCATGCACCATCCCTTCTTTCCCCTAATTTTATTTTTTAAAAAGTGAGCAATTTCATAGCCCAACAGGGAGTAATTAATCGATCAGGAACAAAGGCGCTTTGATTTTCCGAAATAAGATTTGGGAGGATCACTTTCAAATGGTTAGCAAGGGCTTTGGCAATAATTCTATAAATAACATTGCACAAACTAATAGGCCGAAATTGGAAAAGATTTTTTGGATTTTTAATTTTGGGTATCAAAACAACATGGGTAGAGTTGACTAAAGATAAATCCATGCTACCATTTAAATAATTGAGTGCAAAATTTGTAACCATTGGACTCTTGAACTCTTGAATGTGAATCTTGAACTCTTGAACTCTTGAATATGATTCTTGAACTTGAAGTTTGAATGACTCTAGAAGTCCAAGGGCAAAGAGGAGTAGAGGCTCCAGAGAGGGGTAGAGTCCCCAGGGTGTTGGCCCCGTTTCCTCTTCATGGAATGTTCTGTTCCCGCTTCATGGGATGCTTTGACCCCAATGGAATATTGGTCATATTATGAAAGTGAAACTGCATAAGAATCTGGATCTTGCTTCCTGATATGACACGTTTTAGATTTTGATTCCTGATATGACACGTTTTAGATCTTGCTTCCTGATATGACACATTTTAGATTTTACTTCCTGGCATGACACTTTTTAAATCTTGTGATTTCAAACATAATGTTTTTAAATTCTTTATTTGATATAAGACAAATTACTTTTGAACTTTAGTCATTGAATTTATGCATTGCTTGATAAATTGTGAATTGGCATCGAACTTTTCTCTACTGAGCTTAGACTGTTATCTCATCCAGACATCCTATGTCATAGGTGTAGATTTTGTTCAGGATCCAGAGCTTGAGGCTGATCCTGACTACTTGCCGGAAGAAGAGGAGTTTCCGCCTGAGGACTTCTTCCCATAGATATTATTTTTTTTTCCCAGGTATATGAGGAATTTTGGGTGTATTTAGATTTATTTCGGTTGGATAAGGTAAATTGTGAACCACTGTTTAGGTGACGGTAGGCCGTCACCGGTGGTCATTTGGGTTTTGGATTCACGTTTTGTATATATTGGATTTCTATTTAGATACCATGTGATATTTGTTGTTTCTGATTTCTGCATCGCATCAGATGATCCAGTTTTCCCAGATTTTGTGTAAGGGAAAATCGGGTCGTCACAGTTGGCATCAGAGAGAATTCAGTGTGAATCTTGAGCATTGAATTCGATGATGGTCCCATTTTTTTTCCCAAATTTTCGTGTGAGGAAAAATTGGGTCGTCACAGTTGATATCAGAGATATGGTACCAGATTCTGTGTATGATATCGGAGCGGGTCAGTTAATATCAGACATTAGGTTCCATAGGACTATGGGCTAGATTTTCACGATCAATATTGATTGAGACTTGAGTTTGATCATGATAGATCGGCATGGCCCCACACGGTAGACCTAGAGCCTTCCGCAATAGAGCCACCCCAAGCGGTGAGGAGATGTCGTTGGGAGGAGGAAGCAACGATGGACTGACTGGGCAACTATTAGAGACGATGGTCGACACAGCTTGCAGCAAGATGCCCACTATCGGGATTCCAAGAGTTTAGGAGGATGAATCCTCCAAGTTTTCATGGTTAAGTTGATCCGCTTGAAGCAGAGGAATGACTAAATCAGATGGAAAAGATTCTTCGTGTGATTCCATGCACCGAAGAGGAAAAGGTTAACTGGGCTACCTTTCAATTGGCAGGAGCAACAGACTCTTGGTGGAAGTCTGTGGAAAGGACTAAGTTACGAGAGACATCGAGTGCCCCATGGACTTGGGCTCGGTTTGTTGAAGTGTTTTATGAGCAATACTTCCCTGATGTAGTTAGGGATCAATGGGGAGTCAAGTTTGTATCGTTGGAGCAAGGCCAAATGTCAGAATGAGAATATGAAGCCAAGTTTACAAGGCTTTCTAAATTCACACCCCTACATGTTGCCACGGAGCTTATGAAGACAAAGAAGTCCGAGCGTTGCCTGAGGCCCAATATCAAGGAGAGGATTTCGTTGTTTAGGGCAAAGACCTATGTTGAGATCATGGAGTTGGCCATTATTGCTGAGGGAGACATTGAGAAAATGTATCGAAGGAGGGACCAACAAAATAAGATTAGGGCAAGTTGGATACAGTCTTCTGCCCATGAGCAAGCAAGTAAGAGGCCAAGGTTCTTGATAACAGCACCTCGCCAGCCTGCTCAGACTACATTCTCGAGGCCGCTCATGTCTCAACCCACAAGGCCCCTCCAGCCTTCGAACCCTGCCACGACGGGAACATCAAGGGTTCCTCAGGCTTCACGCACCTTGTCATTTGCCCTGATTGAATTATGCGCGAGCTGCTGAAGGCAACATAAGATGGAAGAGTGTAGAAGGGCAACGAGTACATGTTTTAGGTGTGGTAAACAAGGGCATCGGATAAAGGATTATCCCGAGATGCAGAGGGGACAGACAACAACGACACCTACACAGAGGCCCTCTCGACCTACACTACAGGGTCGCACTTACGCAGTCTCAGCTCAGGATGCCCAAGCTAAAATGAGGTGATCCAAGGTAGGATTTCGTTCTGAATTGTCAAATTATCACCTTATGTTCAGTTCATGAATACCCGTGGAATTTGTTTTGCTTTTAACACCTGATGAATGTCACAACGCCTCATATATACACTTAACTGAGATCGCATGCATGAAATTTAGGTACCTTCCATATGTACCAGCATAGTGACATTTGTCAGCACAAGGCATGGGTGTTGATAGACCCAGGGTCTACTCACTTGTTTGTTACTCCTCAATTTGCGTTGGATTGAGTATCACTCCTGAACCCTTAGATTACATCTTAGCAGTGACAGTTCCTACAGGGAATTCAGTCAGCACGAACACAATTTTTAAGTCAGTTATCATCCGGATTGAAGACCACGAGACAATGGTAGATTTAATTCTATTAGACATGCAAGGTGTTGTGATTTTAAATGAGTTTTACTCGCATGCGCACGAATTGGATTGTAGTATAGATCAATGGAGCGCGAGATCGTTCTCACAAAGATTAGGGAGAAAATTTAAAGAAAGAAATAGAAACTAATCAAGAGAATATCCACAGATTTAGTACAATATCTAAACTAATTTTACTGATTTCAAAGAGAGTGATGAGAATTAACAATTAAACAATTAAATGAAATTAAAAGCAATAGAAAAAGGTGAGGTTCAGGATGCTAAATCCTCCCATCCTTGGTTTACCATTTATAATCATAGATCTAACTGGTCCGAATTAACAACAACAAGATTAGTGTTCTTCCAAAACCGCAAGAGAAATGAGGCAAAACACTCACCAACATGCATCAGACTTGCACAATATGAACATGGTTCAAGTTGTACATTCACGGCACTCACATTTTTCTTCAGTTGCAATTCCTCGACTTGCTAAGTGAGAAAGTCCACCTGTGCCCTAAGGTCAGGTGTGGCAGCCCGAATTTTCCCAACCAAAAATTCCTGAGATATATTTTATTTTTCTTAAACTAACTTATCAAATGGGAAAACTTGGACCGCCAAATCATAGATCACAATCTGATATAGAAAATCTTGGTATAACAAAGCGAAACATAAACTCCAGTTCTACAATGAAGGAACAGTAATTAAAATAAATATATACAAGTATATTAAGAGAATTATAAACTAAACATACCAAAGCTCAAATACAGATCTACGATCCCGAAATCTTACTACTTCTCCAGTCCTCAACCACGAAGCCCGTATCCCGATAATTGCCAAACCTGTGACGTATAGTCGAAGGGTGAGCTACATCTAAGCTTAGCAGAGGAAATACAATATCAAATCATATTTTAACATCGAAATCATACAATTTATACTAAGAGTAAAACCATCAAAATTAGAGTTCCATTAGCCTTAATCATTCCTTCATTTAAAACAGATTATCAAAGCATTCCTCACAACCTCTATTTCAGAACTTAATCTCAAACATTTAACTTTATCACAAATTCCCATCCAATAGTACACATATTTTAAAAAGCATCATAACGATCAACCTTAATCAAGTGTATCCGAGATTTCACACTTATTTGCAATAATATCGAATTTTCAAACACACAATGCAAGGGATGTAAAGATGTTCCAAGGGTTCCAAAGGTGTTCACAGTTTCCAAAGTATCCGAAGGATGCAATGCGTGTACGGATAGGCCACCGTACCGGCTCAAGGGATGTAATGCAACGTATGTATGAATGCCGGCCCAAGGGATGCAATGCAACGTATGAATGAATGCGTGTACGGATAGGCCGCCGTGCCGGCCCAAGGGATGCAATGCAACGTATGAATGAGTGTACGGATAGGCTGCCACGGCGGCCCAAAGGATGCAATGCACAAATGAAAATTCCAAGCATCGTCGTGTTAATCACAGTTCCAAGAGTCACGAGTTTACATTCCAAAGTGTTAAAACGAAACACAAGCATCACAACCATCTCAAGTTCTTACTTTCAAAACACGAATCACACTTACACAATATCAAAGATTATCTAAAATCGAACACTATCACATGCATATTCACACTTTAAGATCTCACGAGTTTATTCTAAATCATAACATTTCCAATCTAATAGTCCAACCACAATTTACTCTTCTACTAATCCAACGACAATGAACTCATCACATTCATTCAAACACATCCAAGACTATGAATCAAGTCAAATATATAAATTTAGGTTAAATTTTCCCTACCTTAACCTTGAAGCTGCGCGAAGCCAAGCGAAGCTCTATCTATGGCCTTCCGCCCTCAATTTACATTACAAATATACAATGTATCAAAGACCAAATCTAGTTACTAGATACTTAGACATCTATAAATGTTTCCTCAAAACTGAGGTGGAAACGGCAAGTTCGTGCTAATTAGAAATTTGACGTAACTTCTCACAAACTTTTGACCTTTACAAAATTGGATTCATGAGTTGGTCAAAACATAATAGTTGTAGAGCTCGATGTCGTCTTTCCAACCATGGGTCAAAATATCGTCCGATACTGATACGTATCGGTTTGGGACCTCAGCGGTACGATACAAAGGGCATGTATCGTACCCTACCGAAAATACCCAAATTATCGTCCAATACGGGCAAAGTATCGCCTGTATCGTCTGTATCGGACGATAATATAAAAAAAAATTAATATGCTAAAAAAAATTCAAATTATCGTCCGATAATTTGAAATTATCGGTAGTGGGCCCAAGCAGCTCCCTTTTCAGCCGATTTAAGGGTCGGTTTTAGTTTCTTTTTTTTGCTTTTTTTCATCCTTAAAAGAGCTCCCTTCTTCTTCCTCATTTAAACTCTTCTTTTTTACTTATTTTCACCCCAAATCGCCGCCGAATCGCACAAAAAAGCTCGAGATCAACACCGAAGGTACGTGTTTTATCATTTTTTCATCATTTTATTTTATTTTAAAAGTTAAAATAAGGTAAATCTATCTTATTTAAAGTAGATCTACCTATGAATATGATAGATCTACCCTTAAATATAGTAGATCTAGCCATAAATTTGGTAAATCTATCATATTTAATGGTAGATCTACCCATAAATATGTAAGATCTACCATATTTAATGGTAGATATTAAAATAATTAAAATAATTAAAATAATAGGATATGCCGCATAATTATTTTAAAATTTTGGGTCACATGTAATTAAAATTATGGGTCAAAAAATAATTTAAATAATTAAAATTTTGGGTCACATGTAATTAAAATTATGGGTTAAAAAATAATTTAAATAATTAAAATTATGGGTCACAAAATTATTAATATAAATAATAATATGGGTCAATATGAGTCACATATACCCTTAAAATTATGGGTCACAAAATTATTAATATAATTAATAATATAGGTCGACATGAGTCACATATACCCTTAAAATTATGGGTCATAAAATAATTTACATAATTAAAATTATGGGTCACAAAATAATTAATATAATTGATAATATGGGTCAATATGGGTCACATGTATCCTTAAAATTATAAAATAATTTAAATAATTAAAATTATGGGTCAATATGAGTCAATATCAGTCACATGTACCCTTAAAATTATGGGTCACAATTTCATTATTATAATTAATAATATGGGTCAATATGGGTCACATGTACCCTTGAAATTATGGGTCACATATAATTAAAATAATTAATATTATGGGTCACATGTAATTAAAATAATTAAAATAATAGGCCCCATAACACATTAGAATAATATAAAATAAATTTTAAATAAATTTTTAAAAATTAGAATAATGGTAAATAAAATTTTAAAAATTAGAATAATATCGAATAAATATTCAAAAATTTGAATAATATTAAATAAATATTCATAAATTATAATAATATCAAATAAATATTCAAAAATTAGAATAATATCAAATAAATTTGATTAAATATAATCTAATCTTTTAAAAATTAGAATAATATCAAATAAAATTTCAAATGTAATCTAAATTTTATAAAAATTAGAATAATATCAAATAAATATTCAAAAATTAGAATACTATCAAATAAATATTCATAAATTCTAATAATAGCAAATAAATATTCAAAAATTAGAATAATATCAAATAAATTAGAATAATATCAAATATAATCTAAATTTTATAACAATTAAAATAATATCAAATAAATTTAATAAAATATAATCTAATATTTTTAAAATATCAATAATTAAAAAATAAATTTTATTTTTAAGTGTAAATTAGATGTTTAATTTAATCCAATCGTTTACTCATTCATGGAGGTGAAATAAATAAATATGGTACGATCGTCATATTCATCATGGCAATACGGTATAGCAATAGATGGTGATAGACTTCGGATAGAGTGTAAGCTTTGTGGGAACAAACAGCTGGGAGGAGGTATCACACGGTTGAAGGAGCATCTGGCTCACATAAAGGGAGAGACAAAAGGGTGTCCCAATGTACCCAGAGAAGTGAAAGAAAATGTCAGAGCTTGTTTACAAGTGACAAAGGGAAAAAAAAAGCTGAAGCAGATCGTGATAGGGAAATATATGAGGGAATCGGGAGGACAGATCCAGAGTTTACATCACCTGGACCTAAGGATGATAAGGATGAGTAGATAGCAAGAGCTATGAGAGAGTGTCGGAGAAGCACAACAGCGGCGAGATCAGGAAAAAGCCGATTATCGGTTTCGGTCTAGGTTGAGGGGCCCATCCATTCTTGTTGCTGGTGATGGATCTACTCGTAGGCTAAATGTTATTGATATTGATGAGGATGTTGAGCAGACTACCGGGTTGCGTAGGTCAGCATCCGGGAGGGATTATAGGCCATCTACTAGAGGCCGTATGGATCCATTCATGTATCGCACTGAAAGCTCCAAACAAACCAAATTGAGTGCAATATCACTTAAAAAAATGGGAAAGAAGCTTGAGAAATCCATTGCCAAGTTTTTTATATGCAACCACATTCCGACCCAAGTAGCAGAGTTGTCGTACTTCAAAAGCATGATTAATACAAGTACAGAAGTTGGTCCAGGAGTTAAAAAGCCTTCTGCATACGAGATATATGGGCCCTTACTAAAAGATGAGTACGATGAGATAAGTGCCTATGTACAAAGCTTTGAGGATGTATGAGATGAGAGAGGTTGCACAATTATGTGCGATGGATGGACTAGTCCCACAAAGAAGAGTTTGATCAATTTTTTAGTTTACAGCGATGCCGGGACAGTATTTTTGAAATCAGTTGATGCTTCTAGACACGCAAAGATGACTGATTACCTCTTTCAACTAATGGATAAGGTAATTCAAGAGGTTGGAGAGCAACGGGTTGTGCAGGTGGTAACAGACAATGCGGCAAATTATAAAGCCACTGGATTAAAACTAATGATGAAGAGACGTCACTTGTATAGGACCCCGTGTGCCGCTCATTGCATAGACCTCATTCTTGAGGATTTAGGAAAGAGAAACAAGGCACAGACAACTATTCAAAAGGGAAGAACGATTACTTCCTACCTGTACAACAGTGACAAGCTGATCAATTTAATGAGAGACTTCATGAACAATGAGTTGCTCTGACCTGCGATTACACGTTTTGCAACACAGTTTTTAGCCCTACAGAGTTTGGCTAGATATAGGCGTGAGCTGAAAACCATGGTGTCGTCAGAAGAATAGAATAAATATGAAATAGAACTCCCACGAGCAAAGAGACTAGCTTGCACTGAAGTTGCTGCCTAATCTACAACACACAGTTTTGGGTAGATGTTGACCACCTGATCGCCGTCACTACCTCGTTGGTACATGTGTTGAGATTGGTTAATGGTGATGAGAAATCAACGATGAGGTACGTTTATGAGTCAATGGATAAGGCAAAATTGGCTATCAAAACCAAATGCCCTGTAAAATATAAACGATACTGGGCGATTATCGACAAGAGGTGGGATGCATAATTTCACTAGTACTTGCATGCAGCAGGTATAACATGTTAAACTGCTTATGTAGTAATTTTTATTTATTTATTTATTATTTTTATATACTGATGAAATTGCTCATATTTGATGTGTAGCACACTACTTGAATCCGGCTTTCCAGTATACGCGACGCTTCGAGTTGAGTGACACTGATGAAGTGTATACTGGTTTGCTCAATATAATCCAACGAATGCTCCCTGAGTTGGCAGACCAAGGTCAAGCCATCAGAGATGTGAGTAATCATAGTATCATACCTTATAACTAATAAGTCAAATGTCATGTGATATTATGATATGCTTATTGATATATGGCTTACTATATTTTATCTTTATAGATTGACGTGTTTCGCAAGAGACATGAGTCATTTGGGACCCCATTGGCACAATCTCAAATTAAACACGACAAATCCGCTGATTGGTGGATGCATCATGGAGGTGATGGTCTGATATTGAGGCAGGTAGCAATGAGGGTATTGTAGCAAACATGTTCCTCGTCCAACTGTGAGCGAAATTAGAGCACTTTCTCTCTCATTCATACTAAGACAAGGAATAGACTAACTATAGAACGATTGGAAAAGTTAGTCTACTGCCACTACAGCATGCGATTAAGGGTCAGGAATATGCAGAGGACCAACCGTGGTAAGCAATTATATGAAGTCTTAGTTCCTCAATTATATGAAGTCTTACTTACATCTTATACTAATTCATCTATCATATTCTACTTTGCAGACAGTGAATATTTTGATCCCATCCAGTTGGATTATATATTCGAGGAGGATGACCCTTTGAATCAATGAATCGAAGAGAGAGAAGAGTCAGTCTTGAATACTGAGAGCATTGAATGGCTGGACAATGCTGAAAGAGTATCGGAACAGCAGGCTTCCCAACCACCGAGACGGAAAAAAAGATTGAATCGTCATTCAGTGGTTAGATCTGATGACGAAACGCAGCCCGGTAGTAATGATGAGAGTGGTGAGGATGATGGTGGAGGGCATGATGGTGGAGGGGACGTTTGACACTAGTGGTAGAGGGGAGGATGTTGGTACCTTTGATCCTTATAGAGATATTGCGACATGGGACGATGACTCGACTCCGTTAACATTGTTCGACACTCCTACATTTAGAATGGGAGGGGTTGAAGGAAGAGGAGCGTCGGAATCATATCAAACACCACCACCACAAGGTCCACATGATGATACGGATATGGGTTTTCGGGGGATTCAGTTTGCAAAATACCGAAGATTCAACAAGTAGTAACCCATACTACCAGCCACAACAAACCTACCCGGTGCCATATGACTTCGTTGGTCAGATTTTTGGAGGACCGGCCTTTACGTACTATACTGAGCCATATTCGTTGTTACAGCCTCAGTTTTAAGGGGGCACATATGATCATGGGTATCAATATGGCCAACATTATAGGCAAAGGCCGGAAAGCTCGCGCACCGATGATGATGATGATCATGAGGGCCAAGAACCACCATGAAATTTAATGTGGCTCTAAAGTAAGTTTTTCATGTATAATTAAATTTATTTTTATCAACATAGCTATTAATTTTGACAATATATAATTTATTTTTATCAATATATATTGTAATTTAGTTTATGCGTGATTGCGTCGATCAAATTATGAAATATTGTTAATAAATAATCTATATATATAAACAAACTCATATGTCAGGATAAAATATTTAGTTAAGAGGATTTAATGGCAGTTAGAGCATATTCCTTCTAAATTTGTATAAGCTCTAAGAATATATATGAAAGTGAAGCAATTTTGCATCAATCCTAATTTCCTCATTTCAAAGAATTCAAGAAGGGAAAGGAGAAACAAAATAGGCATGTGATCAGCTGGTCAAAAATAATGTTAGAAGATCTATTACATTAAGTCAAAAATGTGATCTTAAGTAAAAAATAAGTCACAAAATAAGCATGTGACTTTGGTTAAGTCACAAAATAGGCATGTTACTTATATATTCATCTAAATAATGCATTATATAAGTAAAAAATATAAGCAAAAATAGTTGAAATAAATACAAAATAAATAAATATAATTTTTCTGATTTTATTGAGATTTTTAAAGATTTTTTTAGGATTTTTTTTTTTTGAATGTATCAAACCGATACATTCAATGTATCGGACGATACTCGATACGTATCGTCCTGAGGGTCAGGACGATACGTATCGAAAATTCGATATTTTGACCCATATTTCCAACTCATAAATCCCGATTGGCCAATTCATCATTTTGTGTTTTGACCCTAATGTCGTCTTTCTGCACTTTTTATTTTTATTTTTTATTTTTTGAATTTCAAATTTTCAAAATTTAAATTTTGACTTTTGAATTTTATTTATTTATTATTATTTTAATAATAATTATTATTATTTTAATTTCAAATTTTCAAATATAAAATTTAAAATTTTGATTTTTTTTTTAAATTTTGAATTTTGAGTTTTTTAATTTTTTTATTAATTATTATTTTTTTAATTTCAAATTAATTTTTTTTTTTTAAAAATTTGAATTACAAATTTTAGATTCAAAATTTTAAAATTTTAAAATTTAAAATTTTGAATGTTTGAATTTTTAAAATTTTCAAAATTTGAATTCCTACACAAGAAAAGAAAGGAGGAAAAGAAAATCTTACAAATCCTACAAATCCAAAAAAAAAATCTTACAAATCCTACAAAAATCCTCAACTAGAAATATTAAAAATCTTTAAAAAAATCCTAAACTAGAAAAGAAAGGAAAAAAAGAAAATCCTACAAATCTACAAATCATAGAAAATCCTACAAATCTAAAAAAAAATCATACAAATCCTAAAAATCCGAAAAAATCCAAAAAAAATCTACAAATCGTACACAAGAAAAGAAAGAAAAAATAAAATAAAATCCTGCCAATCCTACAAATCCTAAAAAAAAAAAAATTCCTACAAATCCTAAACTAGAATTCCTAAATTTCGAATTTTAAACTTTGAATTTCAAATTTCAAATTTTGAATTTTGAATTTTTGATTTTTGAAACTAGCAAAAATATTGAATCAAACCTACAGAAATTCCTAAAATCAATTATCTATTTCCAAGGATTTTGAATTTTCTACCCCGAATCCCCGAGAACGGCACCAAAAACTTGTTATGATATTAAATGTGTTTTAAACTTGCAAGTGCACGAATCAGAATGTAGTTAGTGGGTGCCGAGTACAAGATCGTTCATACTAGGATTGATTAAAAAATTATGGAGAAGGAAAATAGCAATTGATCAAAAGAACTATGTTGTGATATTTTTAATGTAATGTTTTACTCGCAAGTGCACGAATCGGTTTGTATATAGTGGGTGCGGAGTACGAGATCGTTCCCACGAGGACTAATTTTGAAACATCTAAA
The DNA here is from genome assembly GCA_021018995.1 of Chloranthus sessilifolius. NCBI lineage: Eukaryota > Viridiplantae > Streptophyta > Magnoliopsida > Chloranthales > Chloranthaceae > Chloranthus > Chloranthus sessilifolius. The sequence continues at coordinate 114,372,907 of CM037594.1, read as the reverse complement.
AGAGACAAGCAATTCTAGAAATCTATGAAAAACTAACAGTATTCTACCAGTTTTATGATTTAAGCGGTTGATGAGATGGTAATTAATGACTACAAACTAAAATTCAATTGATAATTCAAAAATAAAAGTGAAGATGATGATAAAGATGAAGATGCTAAATCCTCCCATCTTTGGTCCGTTCTTCCTATAATATAAATCTAAGGGTTAAATTATGAGATATTCATTGGTAACAAACATCTTTTATGGAAGATCAATGGTCAACACCCTAATAGGTTCCACGTTGCATCCCTGCAATCAGGACTTAGATGATTTTCATATATAGATATGGGATCAAGGGCACGGCTAGGCACACATGATCTCAGGTTCAAATAAAAATCATCCCCAAGGTGGGTGAAAATTCTAATAAGAATACCATTTATAAATCTGAAATCAAGGGCATGGCTCGGTACACTTTATTCAGATTAGGGATTATTTAAGATAAAATTACCATTACAGAACCAAGATCCAGGGCATGGCTCGACACACTCGATCCCAGAACATAATCGTAATTAGATCCACACGATGAAAGCACAAAGACCATAACAATGATTGGGTAAAATTACCGTCACAGATCTGAGATCCCGGGCATGACTCGGCACACGCGATCCCGGTTAGTGGCGGGAATTTCATCCGTTCATGATAGCACAACAACCATAAAATAAACTCTCATATTTTAATCCTAAATTTATATTATTAAAAGTACATCCTTCGGATGGGAATCATTAGGTCCCCATCCCTATAAATTTAGCCACACATATTGTAAGTAAATGACATAAATAAATAAAGACGGGAAAATAACATTAATTAAAATTACCTCAAACTTTAAAATAAATTACGTTGATCCACACATATGATGATCTTCAGAAACGAAATTAATGCAGAAATAAACTTTGAACAAAATTTATGAACTGAAGGAATGAGTACTGAAAAATTAAAGGGAACAAAGCTCTCAAAAGAATAATAAAACTTCCCTATTTCTATGTCTAACTATGAAAAATAATGGCTAAAAACTAAGAACACTAAAAACTAAAACTCTTTCTTAAAACTAATTCTTACGTAATTCTAATTCTAAAAAGATATATTTTTCCGAAGTGTTTGAGTCGCTTTAAATAAACCCGTCGCGCGGAAGTCTCCCAAGCCTGTTTTTTCGGGTCGATTAATCGACCAAGGAGGGTCGATGCATCGAGCCGACAAAGAATCCCAAAAATCAGGTTTCCAGTGTCAGATTCGTGTCAGACTCTAATTCTGGCTCGATTAATCGACCTGTAGGGTCGATGCATCGACCCCAGAAATCCGTGAAATTCAGCACTTCTTCTTGGTTCAGATACTACTTTGGTATTTCGGCCATAACTTTCTGTCCTGAACTCAGATTGAGACGATTCTTGCGCCGTTGGAAAGCTTACGAAAAGATCTACAACTTTCATGTTTTAATAATTTCATAATTCGGCCGTCCTGAAGGTCCAAATTTAGCCGCACGTCGCACTAAGTTCTTGATCACCCGAAGTTGCAGTGTTTTGACATTATATTCAGAATTCTTGGACTGTTTTCTATACTTGGCTTTTATTTACCTGAAACACTTTAAATCTAATCAATCTCATCAGATAGCCTTCATCGGACAGCTAAATATAGGTATTTAGGGGTGAAATATCCTCATTTTTCAGTACTCATCAAACTACCACATATTTAGCACACTGCTTAACTAATTTTCTAATTTTCAAGAGAGTGATGAGAATAGAAGACTAAGCAATAAAATGAAAATTAAAAGAGAAGTTCAGGATGCTAAGTTTTCCTATCCTCGGTTCACCATTTATAATCATAGATTTAACTGGTTGAAATCCAAACGGTGCACAACTCATAAACACCAAAATCAATTTGTAATTTATGGAAGATGGAACGTTAAAATCACATAATAAAACGAAACTATTGTTTTTCCAAAACTGCAAAACAAATGAGCAAAACATTCACTGTAAAAAATGTTTATTTCTAATGATGAAAAATAAATGCCGCAAAAGAAATGAGCAAAATATTTACTGTAAAATAAGTTTCTAATGCGATAAATAAATGCTGTAAATATTATCAAGAAAGATCCCGGTGTAAACTCTGAATTATAGATCCGAGATTATGGGAAGAGTATGACTAAATCTCATATCTTAGATTGGTGATCGGTTTTTACAGAGATTGGCAAGAACAATTATGCGCTAAAACCTAGAGCATCATCGAGCAAAAAATTCCAACCATAGATCTAGAGTTATAAACAAGAACGTCGGATGGGGTTCATTAGATCCCCATCCTCAAAAGAGATCTAGCCACATATAATTGAAATAAACAACAAAAGAAAGACAAATTGAAAATAATATTGAAATACCATAAAGAGTTTTAACAAAATCCACAAAAGCTTTAATCCAGCCAGTACAATCCTTCTTTGAGTGCAAAAATTAAATTAATCTAAGTTCTAGAACTAGGAAATGGAAGAACAGTGCTTAAAAAATAAAAGGAAAAGCTGGAAGAAAAAAAAAAATCCTAGGAAAATAAAAGCTAGGCTAAAGTTCCCCAAAAACCCTAAACATTGGTTTGTTTTTATAAGGCATGGGCTGAAAAGTTGTCATTTTAAAGGTCAATCGATGGAATTCCAAAATTCAATCGATTGATTTCAAAATCTGAATTTTGGCGGGTTTATTCGGATTTGAAATCAACCGATTGAATTTAAATTCGAATTAGAGAGGGAAACAATTGTCATCAAACGCAATCGATTGATTTTTGAAATTCAGTCGATTGATAATGACATGTGACATATTCATTTCTCTTAGCAGCGACTAGACCAATCAGTTCTTTTGACGAATTTCAGTGTTTTCGTTGACTTCATGGTTTAATACTTCCATATTATCTTTAATTATGCTCTTTTATGCTCCTGCAAGATCCAACGGTCAAGAACACCTAAAAGCACTAAAACTAAGTAATAGCCGTCAGATTGCTTTCATCGGATGACTAAGTGTAGATATTAGGGTGTGAAATATAGTCATATTTCAACACAGATCACAAGAATTTGGCATGATCCTTAGTATGGATTGACTGTCCGCTTACCACACTACCGTAGACTGCCTTCGAAAAGTGGTTACTTTCCTCCCTCCAAAAGGAAAGTCTTTCCGATTCCATGACATCAAGTCGAATGTGGTGCCTTTCGTATCAACTAGTCGAGCCACACGACTATTACAACAAGGATGTCAAGGATACCTTGTTTTTGCACGAGGTCAACACGATGATAAGATTAATATCGTCGACGTCCCCATTACCTGTGAGTTTCCAGATGTGTTTCCTGAAGAACCGCTAGGATTATCACCAAATCGGGAAGTTGAATTTGCAATCAACCTAGCTCCAGGCATCGAGCCGGTATTCAAGGCACCATATCGAATGAGCACCGACTCTGTTTGTTAAGAAGAAGGACGAGTCGATGCGGCTGTGTATTGATTATTGTCAATTGAATAAGTTGACGATTAAGAACCGTTACCTACTTCCTCGTATCAATGGCCTCTTTGGTCAGTTACAAGGCGTGAAGTTCTTTTCAAAGATAGACCTGAGATCAACCTATCACTAATTGAAGTTCAAAGCCGAGGACATCCAAAGACCGCGTTCTGCACCAGATATGGAGCTACGAGTTTTTGGTGATGCTGTTTGGTCTAACAAATGTGCCAGCGTCTTTCATGGATTTGATGAACTGAGTGTCCAAACCATACCTCGACAAATGTGTGGTTATTTTTGTAGATGACATCATCATCTATTCGAAGAAATGAGAAGATCACGAGCAACACCTATGCATTGCTCTTCAAACGTTTTGCGATAATCAATTTTATGCAAAACTAAGCAAGTGTGAGTTTTGGTTAGAGCAAGTCAATTTTTTGGGACACGTCGTATCCAAAGAAGGTATAAGAGTCGACCCAACTACGATAGAAGCTATTATGTAATGACCTTAAATTTCCAACCCGAAACACATGAAAATTCTAGATCGCTAGATCATAGTTTATAATCCAATTACGGAAATTCTTTGGTATCAATAGGTGGCAAGCTATTTAACCAAATCCAATTGCATAAATGTCCATAATGAAAGCTTAAATGAAAAAGTAAAACCATCGGTGATGGCCGTTCGTCATATAAATAGTGGTGAACTTAACAAGTACACAATATTCAACTGAAGTTCTAAATGTACCAAGTCCAAAGCCCAATTTCTAATTACGGGTAAAACTCCTCTAGCTGAAGATCCTCTTCAATCTCCGGCACGTAATCTGGATCCGCTTCAAGTTCAGGATCCGGAATCACTTCTATACCTGTGACACATAGTGTCAGGGTGAGCTAACAGTCTAAGCTCGGTAGGGTAGTATAATACACAATTATATTCTATATGATCAAAACATAGTTTCAATGATAGATTTGAAGTAATTTCTAAATGACAAAACGTAATTTCTGAGGTGCAAAGAGCGAAAACATATGTTCATAAATGATTTTCATGTAAGATTCAATGAGTCTCTTTTTTAGGGTTCACATGTCTTTTTATTCTTATTCATTATCACAGTTCGTAGGCAATCCCTTAATCAATGTGTGTCTTAAATCTATAACTTAAATAATCTCTAGATCGCAAATATAGCACTAGAGTTGAAGTCAAAACCGATGGGAATCCTAACCATCATCGTTCCACATAAATCTCTATAAATCACATGTAAAATTTCTATCACAGAATTCAATGTTCACGATTCGTATAATAATTCCATTCTGATTCAGAGTCCAAAGATTCCAAAGGTTCAAAAGTTTCAAAATTGATTCAAAGGGTTCAATATTTGAAATCTAATGCAGAAATAAATATCAAACGTTCAATCATTCAAATGCAAAGATTCCATAATTCGAAGTAAATTCTAATGTGAAATATTCAAAAGATTCCAAGTTTTGATACAATAAAGTTCAATGAATTCAATCCTAATATTTCACAGATTTATTTCGAGAATATCAGTAAAGTCATGGATCAAAATCAAAATGTAATTGTGCATTGAATTCCCCTACCTCGATATCCAATATCGCACGGTACGGAGTGAGATGCTTCCTTTGTAATACTTCCGATTCTCTCTGCTATGGTACATGTATAGTTGACACATGAACGGAATCAAGATAGCAATGGTTCAAAATCGGTTGACCAAATCAGATAAGGAATATGCCCTGATTTCAGTGTTCACAGCTCGCTGCTGTCTTGTGATAGTGAGCTGTGGCTATGTTGATAGCGAGATGTCATGATGTTTACAATGAGCTGTGGCTGCAAACACCCAAAATTATATTATGTTTCAATATACACAGCTCACTATTGTCATGTGATAGCGAACTGTGATCATGTTCACAGCGAGCTGTGGCTGTCGACAGCGAGCTGCAACTGCATTTGTATGACGAAGTGCTTTATTTTATGACAGTGAGATGTCATACATACCACAGCGAGCTAAGGCTGCTTTCAATCCCATTGGATGTATTGTCTCGAGCTATGCCAAAATGATATATTATAATGATTAATCGGATTTTTCTATCAAAAGTTATTATCGTCGGAAGATACTCTCTTCATAGCAGCACTGATTTTCTTTCAGTGACAGCGAGCTGTGGGTGTCTCCATAGCAAGCTATCATTCATGACAGTGAGCTGCCATATATACCACAACGAGTTATGGTATACCACAGTGAGCTGTGGTCTTGTGACAGCACACTGTGTATAATTTTATTTCCTCTTTGCTTGTATCCACAGCGCTCAGTGATGGGATTCATAGCGAGTTGTCAACATTGTCTTCAAAGTTTATTTCTAGAATTAATTTCGTAAATCTCTAGAGTTCAAGATTTAGGTCCGGCCATCATTATAAACTCGTATAATTGAGATGGTGATTAATACTATTGACATGATAATTACGATAACTACTAACACCTACCTCTTGAAGCATGAAATCAAAGGCGATCTATCAACATCCCAAGCGTTCGTTCACGTTTCCTTCTTCCTCTTGCTTGTCGATGATCACGGTGTCTTGTGAAAGAATACCTTAACGATCTTATGGAGGTTGAAGAAGAAGAAGAATGGTGGCTAAGGTTTTCTTAAGGAAAACTAAGAAGAATAAAAGAGAAGGAGGCTTAGGGTTCTGTTTAAAGGAGAAACCTAGAGGTAAAACCTAGAGTTTCTCACGGATCCTTTCTCTAGAAGAATTCTAGAGAACTTATAAATTTAGAATTCCACGTAAGTTGCTCTTTTTACAACTCCTTGGATAATGTTCGGTGTTAGCTGACACACTGAGCATAGGTGTATAGGCTTTTGGTTTAAAGTCCAAAATAGAGTTTTTTAAAGTCACTAGCAAGGTTTGATCCCTAGACCTTTTATTTAGAACTCAAGTCTCCTACCATTGGTGCTCTCATGGAGCTTGTGTAATTATTTACACAATTATATATATGAGTCCTTCACACCAATGTATCTATTTCCAGCATAAATGTTTTGAAAAATCTGTTGCATGTTGTGTATGCCTTGTTAAGCGTATATACTTATTGGACGTATTAAGGTTTGGAAAAATTCGGGTTGTTACATTCTTCCCTCTTTAAAATAATTTTCGTCCTCGAAAATTTACGTTCGTTATTTGAAGAGGTACAGATACTTGGTAGTCTCGAACAAGAGTAGTCACATTCTCCTCAAGAATCAATGATTCATCATTACGAAAATTAGGGTCATTATATATTATAAAGTGGGAACAACCAAGGACGGTAATCGAAGTTCGTAACTTTTTGGGTCTATCCGGATACTACAGAAGCTTTGTTGAGGGGCTCTCCAAAATTTTAAAACCGCTCACTTAGCTAACCAGAAAGGCTTCGAAATTTGAATAGAGTGACTTGCACGAGAAGAGTTTCCAAGAACTCAAAAAGAAGTTAACTTCCACGCCAGTGCTAGCAATACCTTCAGGCAGTGAATGTTTATAGTGTTCAGTGATGCATCGCACAGTGGATTAGACTTCATACTAAACCAACATGAAAAGGTCATAGCTTACGGTTCTCGACAACTCAAGGACTATGAAAAGAATTACCCGACACATGACCTAGAATTGGCAGCCGTTATTTTTGCCCTAAAGATCTTGAGACACTATCTATATGGGGAGACCTTCAAAATATTTACCGATCACAAAAGCCTCAAATACCTTTTCACTCAGAAGGATTTGAACATAAGGCAGAGAAGGTGGATGAAATTTCTCAAGGATTACGACTACTCCATCCAGTATCATCCCGAAAAGGCAAACATAGTGGCAGACGCTCTAAGCTGGAAGTCCTCTGCTCAATTGTCCAATCTCATTACAAGAATGACAGATGGAAGTACAAATGGCCAATGAGGACCTTATGGTCATTCAATAGGGTGTGACAAGCGGTATGAGAGTAGACTTCTCTATCAGGGAGGATAGTTCGCTGGTATTTAAAGACCGACCTTGTATCCCAACCAATGTCGAGCTTCGACACACAATTCTGGAAGAAGCTCATAAATCGAGATACTCCATTCATCCTGATTGTACGAAGATGTACCAGGATCTGAAGAAGAGCTTCTGGTGGAGAGGATTGAAGAAAGACATCGCGAAATATGTGCCCAAGTGCTTAGTATGCCAGCAAGTAAATGTCGATCATCGGAACCCCTCTGGGCTAGTACAACCACTCCCAATATTGGAATGAGAATGGGAGGCTATGTCCATGGACTTCATCCTTGGATTACCTAAACTATGAAGGGCCACAATGAGATCCGGGTCATAGTTGATTGCTTGACAAAATCAGCTCATTTCCTACCGTATAGCAGGAGGTATACTGCCAGTCAACTCACAGAGTTATATCTCAGGGAGATTGTCAGATTACATGACATTCCATCAAGCATCGTGTCAGATAGAGACCCGATGTACACTTCCAAGTTCTGGCAGCGATTCCAAGAAGGAATGGGTTCCCGATTAGATTTCAGCTCGACATTCCATCCTCAAACAGATGGCCAAATCGAGAGGGTGAACCAAATCATCGAGGATATGCTCCAGGCTTGCATGCTAAATTTTCAAGGATCATGGGACAAGCACCTATCCCTGATCGAGTTCGCTTATAATAATAGCTATCAGGCGAGCATTGGAATGGCTACCTTTGAAGCTCTTTATGGCAGGAGGTGTAAATCTTTGCTTAACTAGGAAGAGGTCAGAGAGAAGTTCATGTTGGGCCCTGAGATGATCGAAAGTAGGAGCAAAGTGATTCGGATGATCCGAGAGAGACTAAGAGTCGCACAGAGCCACCAGAAGAGCTATGCGGGCCTCAAAAGAATGGACACCGCATTTCAGGTAGGAGACGAAGTATTCGTCAAGATCTCTTTCACGAAGGGAGTAATGCGGTTCGGAAAATGTGAGAAACTGAGCCCATGCTACGTTGGACCATTTGAAATATTGGGTCGAGTAGGAGAGGTAGCTTACCGAGTAGCCCTACCGCCTCAGCTATCAAGTGTTCACAACATATTCCATGTATCAATGCTGAGAAAATACGTGAAGGATCCAACGCACATCCTAGACTATCAACCCTTGGGAGTCCAAGAAGATATGACGGCCACAGAAGAACCGATGCAAATCTTGGACCGCAAAGAACCGGTGTTACGAACCAAATGGATCCCTTTAGTGCTAGTGAGGTAGCGGAACCACTCAGCAAAAGAGGCCAGCTGGGAGCACTAAGAGGAAATCAATGACGCATACCCGCACCTTTTCGAATGATGCATAAGACTTCAAGAAAGGAAATATGAGAAGATTTTATAATTTTGGTGTTAAATGTAATTATGGGTGAATCTATCTTTGAATTCAATTTTTAACTTTCATGTGATTGTGGACGAATCAGTTGTTGAACTCAATTTGAACCTTGATGGGTTCATTGTCCGTTAAATTTTAAATTGATGGATCACTTGTGTATTGAATTAAAAATTTGTGGATGAATATATGCATGGATATGTTGAGTGCAGGTTACATTGAAGGACACGTAGTGAATTTTCGGGGACAAAAATTTCTGAAGGGAGGGGAGAGTGTAACAACCCTAATTTTTCTGTCGTTGAATCATTGACCTTAGAAGATGATACGATTGCCTTGACCGGTTTGACTCTGGTTAAGCTTTTCATGATTGTGAAATGGCCTATGGCCCACCTATTTTAATTGGGTAAATGCACCCAAACACAAATATGAAACCAAAGTTATTGACGGATCGACCATTCCTTAAATCTTTGCTTTGACGGACCCATTGTGTATTCAATTTTAAGTTTTGATGTTATTGCAGATGCATGTATTGTGGTCATGGAAAATTTGATTGCAGGAAAGAATGAAGGACACGGGTGAGTCGATCAAAACGATCCAGGGACCATTCCAGCATAAGAGGGACAATATTGAACGAACTCGCTCAAGCGACCTTAAACCGCTCGATCAAATCCTTTAGAAGACCACGTTCTGGACAAATCGCTCGAGTGAATTTGTAAGGCAAAATTTATCTGGTCGAACTCGCTCGAGTGAATTTTTGAGTGATCCTTTGTAAATTGGAAATCGCTCGAACGAATTTGGTTTTGCTCGAGAGAATTTTTCACTATATAAGGGCTGAATGCCCGTTCCTCTTCATTTGCTTTTCTAAATTGTTGGAAGAAGAAGCCCTAGCACTATTTCCCTTTTCCCTTCTTCCTTGAAGATCCAAGCCCCTTGATCTCATCTTCTCAACCTTCTTCTCAACTTCTCTCTTTGGTGAGATCAACGCCATCGATCTTCCCGCAAACCCCTTTGCCTTGTTTTGTATCGGGAGAAAACCCTCAATTTCAACACTACAAGATCGAAGGATCGAGCATTGGATGAACGACAAACCTTGGTGTCGCTCCTTCCGATCTCGACAATCTTAGACTTAGCACACGTGATTAAAGAAGATCTTAGAGAGAATCGAGTTACCGTAAGAATGAGAAGTTTAGGCATTAATCCCTCGCGATGCCAACAATCTTGGTCTCCTTATACGGAGCGTAGAAACATAAGATTTGAGGTTTGAGTTATGAAGTTCGTTTTGAGTTTGATTAGAATTTTGATTAGGATCATTAAGATATGATTTTAGGGATTTTTGAGAGATTTGATTTGTGGTATAAAAAAAGGCAGAAGTGAGAAATCACACCAATTCGCTCGAGTGAGAAGAACTACGGAACCATTCGCTCGAGTGAATTTAGCCCATAAAATAGGCTAAAGGTTACGGGTGAAACTCGCTCGAGCGAATTTGATAGTTTTTGCTGTCCTTGGTTTCTTTCGATGAAACTTAAGGAGCTTTGATTCGTCTTGGTTCATTAGTCATTGACGGATGACTTTTAATCATTATGTAGGTTTTGATAAGCTTGAGGTCGTCAATAGAGACCGCCCCCTTTTGCTGTTGCACGATATCGAGACCGTGGTAGGGAAAACTCAATGCCAAATCTCATTTTGATTCGATTCATAGACTCCATGATACGATTAAACTTAAATTCAGAATATGTATTTGAATATGAACTTGTTAATTATAGATTCATTTAAGGTAATTAGACTGAAATTGAACATAGAGATTATGAACTTTGCATATGTCTCCGAACTTGAACTCTTGAATATGAATCTTGAACTTGAACTTTGAATATGACTCTGAAAGTCCAAGTGGGCAAAGAGGAGTAGGCTCCAGAGAGAGGTAGAGTCCCTAGGGTGTTGACCCTGTTTCGTCTTCATGGAATACTCTATTCCCGCTTCATGGGATGCTTTGACCCCAATGAAATATTGGTCATAATATGAAAGTGAAAGTGCATAAGAATCTGGATCTTGCTTCCTAATATGACACGTTTTAGATCTTGCTTCCTGATATGACACGTTTTAGATTTTGCTTCTTGACATGACACGTTTTAAATCTTGTGATTCAGAACTTAATGTTTTTAAATTCTTTATTTGATATAAGAAAAATTGCTTTTGAACTTCAATATTTGAATTTATGCATTGCTTGATAAATTGTGAATTGACATCGAACTTTTCTCTATTGAGCTTAGACTGTTAACTCATCCCGACATCCTATATCACAGTTGTAGATTTTGTTCAGGATCCAGAGCTTGAGGTCGATCCTGACTATGTGCTGGAAGAAGAGGAGCCTCCCCCTGAGGACTTCTTCCCATAGATACTTTTTTTTGGACTAGGTATATGAGGATTTTTGGGTATATTTAGATTTATTTCGGTTGGATAAGGTAAATTGTGAACCACTGTTTAGGTGACAGTAGGCCATCACCGATAGTCATTTGGGTTTTGGATCCATGTTTTGTGTATATTGGATATTTTTTTAGATGCCATGTGATATATGTTGTTTCTGATTTCTGCATCGCATCGGATGATCCGATTTTCCCATATTTTTGTGTAAGGGAAAATTGGGTCATCACAGTTGGTATCAGAGAGAATTCAGTGTGAACCTTGAGCATTGAATTCGATGTTGGTCTCTTTTTTCCCAGATTTTCGTGTGGGGGGAAAATGGGTCATCACACGAAACAACACCACTTGTTTAAGAAAAGTGACTAGGGTAGTTTAAACAAAACAACGGTCTAAAGCTATTGTTTTAAAGGTGTAAAATAGAGATTTTTGCTGGCTATAAATGCAGCATCTTCATGTTTATACCATTTCATTAGTTCAAATCATGGCTCCAGCTCGCTGGAAATCCTGGCGACGTCGAGAAGCTTCAAGATGCAGCGATCTCCATCCCTTGGAACCGAGCTGGGATTTGATCAATGATTCGATCATCAGCTACGTTTAGGGTTTGAGCTCCGATTTGAAAGACGAACCCTAACAGGTAGGATTTGGGCTTTGATTTGAACTCCTCACTCCAGATTTCAGCTCCATTTTGGTTCAGATTGGATAGCATTCGAGCTAGGATTCGATCCATGACTCGATCATCAGCTAGGTTAGGGTTTGAGCTCCGATTTTAAAGACGAAGCCTAATAGTTAGGATTTGAGCTCATATTTGAATTCGTCACTCCAGGTTTGAGCTCTGATTTGAGCTCCATTGGTTCAGATCTCTGATTTGACCTGGATTTTTGTTCTACTTCTTCCTCCTCTCTCCAGGTAGGTTCAGATCTCTGATTTTAACTCAATTCAATAATTTTATTTGAATTTTTTATGTTAATTGCTCAACCGAGAAAATGTGATGGCCGGGGGATCGGAATCTATTGATTTTCTATAATTGTTTACCTATTTTTTATATGAGGTATTTTTTACCTGTGTAGAGACAGTTCAAACAACAACAGATGTTCAGAATAATGCCCAGTAGATTTATGATTTCTATGAGAAATAATAGGTAAAATAATCCTCAAAATAGCAGCATCATCAGAGACTGAAAAGTCTCAAAATCTGAAGTAGAATCACAGCAGTTTCAACAGTAATTTAGTTTCTAAATTTTCAAGTCAAGATGACAACAGTAGCAACTCAGACTTAAGAATCTTAAGCAGCAGCAGGAAGACCCCTGAACTCGGTCATATAGAGACAACTCTGGATTTTGATTTCTGAATATTAAAATAATAATAATAATACTATAACACCTAATATGACGCTCCAAACTTCCTACAATTCCTTAGCTAGAGTCTAAACTAACTTGAATTCCAAGTAATAACTAATCTCTATTTTATTGGAATCGATAACACAAAAGTGTTTATAAACTGAGTTACAAAGAACTAATCTCGGTAATCTATGGTTCACGTGATCATTTATGTGGTTATGTGACCAACCTAGTTAACAACATCAGCACTCTTGATATTAATTGGTTCACATTGTTTGTTAGTACTCGCTTTTTCTAGGGCCCTTTCGGGTCCCGGAATAAGTGGCCCAATTCGGTCCTAGGTGGACTCTGTTTGCGAGGGTTGGCGAAAAGCGATAGAATAATAAGAGGGGAATATTTATATGCACCTGCAGAAATATATTGTTAATATGGTGAATTCTAAATGAAGAATACTTGGGTTGTTGCGATTGCCCGCTACATATATTTATCTACACTGTAACTCGTCACTGATCACGCGTGGAGATGAGCGGGTGTGAGTCGGACTCTTATGCTGAACGTCGGCCTGCCAACTTCAGCAGCTGTGGGTTGCCTAAGATCTAACTAGTTTGGTTTCCTACTTCTACTGGGTTTTATCTAAGAAAGGGGGTTGTCGCCCGCTATGCTTGGGAGGATCGACCCCATTCTCGAGTACCCTCCGTAAGCTCCCTTGGGCAGATCGGTTAGGCTGGGAACAATTTTGTAAATACTGGGAAGGGTTAGGTACCTAATTAATGCTAGGCTAAGAATTTTGACAAGGGTTTTCTAGGGGATGGATCTAAGGCTAAGCGCTTCCTCCCTTGTGCTCCTTCGAGAATCGAGGCTAGTGGGCCAGGGCCACTAGCTCGAATACCCTAAGACTTCTAGGGAAAAGTCTGCAGTTCTAAGACCCATACTCCTAGAGTGCACCTAGACTCCTTTTTTTGATGCCTCAGAGCGAACCTTGAATTTTCTAAAAGAGAGAAGCTAGAGAAATTAGTGTAGAAACTAGTGAATTGGTGAGTTTGGCCATGAGGTAGGGGTCTATTTATAGGTATACAGATAATTATGTGCATGGGGGTATGTGCACAATGGGTGAATTGCGCGCATGCACACCTGCGTGTAATTGAATTGTGCGCAGGATAACTGACGCATAATTCAATGGAAGTCAGTCACTGACTATAGAAGGACCGATTGACTGGCTCAACCGAAAATTAGAGTTCTAGTCTAAATAGGCTAATTATGCGCATGCGGCCATGCATATAATCGAATTATGCGCATAGTGGCTTGCGCATAATTCGGAACAACGAGCGGCGCACGAAAAGCTAGTTCCAGTCCAACTTCGATTGATTGCGCGCAGGCGGACCTGCGTACAATCGAATTATGCGCATACTGTCATGTGCATAATTCAGGACCTTCTAGGCCGGGTCGGGTCCGAATTGTTAGCTGGAAGTCTAGCGCATAATTCAATTATGCGCAGGGTTTCCTGCGTATAATTCTCAAAATGAGGGTTTTTGAGTTTTTAGGTTAAGGATAAGCAGGAAGGTAGGCAGGTCAGGACAGACAGATGTACATATTTACATGCAATATCATTTAAGTAAATGTCATTACTCTTTCCTTTCCATTTACGTAAGATATTACATGTAAATAACGAAATACCCCATTTGAATTCAATAAAAATAGTCTCGGATCAAAAATCTCAAAGAATAAAAAGTCAACTTTCCAGTTCAAGAATAAAATTCAAAATTTCAATTTAGTTAAATTTCTAACTTTCAAATGACAAGTCTTCTTGCGAAACTTTAAAACCATAAATTCTATCATATTAAAGTATTGCTAAAATACTAAAGTCCGGTAAAAAAAGTTCACATCTAAGCTTCCAAATGGAGAATTTATTGTCAGGGTTCTGGCTCGACCTTTGACCTTCGGTCAACATGGCCTGGTGCCTAAAATATAATAGTTAGGACGTCACATATGATCTAGAAAGGTAAAAAATGGGGTGTCTACACGCATGACCACATTAATGTGGTCCCCTTTTAAACTAAGTTATATTCCCCTTTTAAACTAAGCTCAGATTTGTCTACAGTGTTTGTGAATTCGTATTTTGGTCTCAAATTTTGGGTTTTTTCCTCGTAATTTTGTGTTGTGACTATTGGAATTCTATTTTTTAGTTGTTTGATGGAGATCGTTTTAGTGCTTTTCTTTTGTTTTTAATTTCTATGAACTGATGAAGATGTTCAATTGAGATCTTTAAGTTCAAAGATCATCCAAAATGTAGCTTTTGCTTTTGTTTCTGGCAATTCATGGATAACATAGCAATCTAATGCAGTGTTTTGATTTATTAGCCTTAGTGATCTCTAGTGCTTTCATAATCTACAAAAATACGTGATTTGTTTTTTCTTACAATTTGTTCCAGACTGGGTTGCTTTGGTAGTTAACTGGATTTTCAGACTTGGTGCCGCCGCAGGAAGTATCTAGTTGTAGTTGTTCTCAGGGACAAGAGGGTGACTTGTCATGTCAGCAGTATGTGGCACGGCATCACGTAACATGGTGTACGTAGTCTGACGACAAGTCTGATGGCGTCAAATACCACTTTCGATGCTAGGTTGCTATTTTGAGTTTTAAAATGTTGTGATCTTTTGATTCCGGTTTCTAAAAATCTCTGCAAGTTACTGTTGAAGTCTCTGTATCTTTTCCAAGGGACATTGTTCTCTGCAAAGGGTCATTCTTCAATGTACTTTATCTGAAAGAAATGAATTTTCCAAAGGTTGTTTCGAAGTTTGTAAATTGGAATTTGAAAAGGGTTCTAAGTTACAGTTTTTTACCCTCCGATAGTACTAGTTAAAATAAAAATGTTAGGGCGGTAACACAATACGGCATATTAAATAACTAATCGCTGCATCTATGCCATGTCCCTTGTATCCTGAAGTCTTCAACGCTATAACCCTTTTGCTAGATAACGTGGATACACGCATTGGACCAAGTTGCTGCAAATTCCTTTTTTCTTTGTTCTATATTTTTTTTTTTTTGATTTTTGGCCACCAAACACCAACAAAAATGTCAGTGTTATAGATGGTGTAAGCCATAAGAAACACATCATTATGTCGATCAGTAACTACACAAGTATATTTATTGTTATTGTAGGGTGACTGACCTGGTCATTGGAGTACGGTGTGCTAGTCGGGCACCACGTGAACTGAGGTACACATGGATCTCCAAGTTTTTTAAGTCAGCAACTGATTGTATGTTTCAATATCACACTGAGCAAGGTTCGCACATGGTGCACTGGTGCCCATTTCAGTTGCCCCTCGAACAACTCATTCAATAGAGTTACTTCTGTTGGAGTCATATTTCGTGTGAAATATGAACGCCAGTTTGTTTTTACTGAAATGTCCATGGAAACAACTAGTTTCAGTGGGGCTATTGAAGTTGCTTGATAGAAATGAGTTAATATAAAGGGTGAAACACGTTATACCTTTTTCCTGTTTGACACTTGGTTACTTAATAAATGGGTGATTATGAAATATATTTTATTATATTATGATTCATCTCTAAAGCACTATATGTTGGAACAGTGCAGTTGGGACATATATAGAAATGGCTGATTGTGGTTCCAAAATTAATGGGTTCTTGAAGGATTTCTATATACCAGATTACATACTTGTACCTGATTCTGATTATCACAAGTCATTCTTTTATACCCAACTGTCCTGTGATTGCGTTCATCAACTCCAAAAGTGGAGGCCAGCTGGGCGAGGAGTTGCTCAAAACACACCAGTCCCTTTTCAATAGAATTCAGGTTTTGTACATGAAGGCCAATGTCCACAGACACACATAAACACAAAAAAAAAAGCTCCACTGAGATTTGGATCTCTCGAAAATCCACTCAGTTATGAAGGGATCTCAGTAAAGAATTGAAATGCTGAGTCCAATAACAATTGGCTGTCAGTGATCAATCCTGCAAAATTAAACATAAATTTGGTGGGGTTCTTCATTGACCTGAAAATTGAAAGACCAATCTCCAAGTCCAATTTGATGTTTATGGATAACGCATCCAGAATTTTATGAGATTATGTAGTTATTGTGGAGACAAATCTGCATAATTGATGAAATTGTTTCTGTATTGTCATGTCATGATCATGCATGTGCTGAATTTACACGTTTTGTTATTTTCAGGTGTTTGATTTGGGGGTAGAGGCTCCTGATAAGGTCCTTCACATGCTTTATGGACATTTAGAAAAACTGAAGTCCAATGGTGATGTTTTTGCTGCCAACATTCAGAAGAGCTTGAGAATTATAGGGAGTGTATTTTAAAATGGTATAATAATGTATGCTTTCTTATATCTTCCAGTGTCAATTAGGAAAGAGCAGTGGATTATCATCATTTTCTATGTATATAACTTGGTAGTTATTTAATTATACATACTAAGTCACATGGGACAGGTGTTCAATTAGGTTGCCGGCGGAGATGGTACAGCCGGTTGGCTTCTTGGTGTAATTTGTGATTTAAAACTGCCAATGCACCACCTATGGCCATAAATTGAGGTAGGTTATAAGGTTTCTCAACAAGGGTTTTGGTAAACTTTGATGTTGGGTGATTTAACATGGTGTATTTTTTTTGGAGTGTGTGTTTGTAGGAAAGTTGTTTTTTTTCATAGAAAATGTGTGGTACATAAGTATTAACTCTGTGAAAAGAAAGAAAAAGAAAATGAAGATACTATTCTTGTATTATAGGTCTCATTCAATTGACCTGTATCTATTAGGTAATGGAGAAACTAAAAAATTCAATCCTGAATTAGCACTTTTATGTCCATTTGCTCTCTGATATTTAAAATTGCCGGTCAGGTGGCGGATCGTTGGATCAAGGGCCTAAAAGATCAGGTTGACTTGAATTATTGCTCGATCCGACCAATTGATCAGGTTGGCTTGGATTGTGTTGTATATCATATAATACTTGATTCAAAGTTACTTCTTTTAGCTTAAATCTTTCTTTCTAAACCCCTATCTTATGGTGTTTTTGTTGGCTATTGTAAGCTATGGGGAGGCGCAGCCAAATGGGGAGCAACCGCTTTCCAAAATTGTTGTTCATAAGACTACATTTGCACTTCATGATTCGGCTTTTGTCAAAGCTTCTCCCCTTCTTCTTCGATTGCAGGTGACCTTTGGTCGTATTTGCTTTTGTTGTATTCTTGTATATTTTAATCTATAAATTTTGTAGGGAACCCACTTAAGCAAGGCGCTTAAGAGGAGGACCTACCACAATGAGAGCATCCCAAACATTGAGAGCTCCACTTTCAACACTAAGACAGAGATAATAGAATTAAAAGCTGTGTTTGGGATTGCTCTTGGAGCTAAAGAGCTACTACTTAAAAGAGCAGGTTTAAATTGCTCTTTTAAAGAGAACCAAATTCAGCTGTTTCACTCTCTGAAAGAGCTAAGAGAACTTACAACCAAACACAGTCCCATACTAAAGTGCTCTGCACCAGAGCAGAGAGCTGCTCTTGCCTCCAAAGACCAATCCCAAACACCGCCAAAATTTGCTGTGCAAGAGCAATCAGCAGCATGACAGAAACATTGACTCAGTTCCTAGTAACCACAGAAACTTGAATCAGTTTCTTTTTCACAAGATAGGCTTCATTTTCTATTGTTTCATTCTCTACATTTGTGGCAACATAAATTACTTAATGTTGCCTAATATTAAATAGGTAGAACTGTTGGGTTTGAGCTGGAGACGAGGCACATCCAAGCTGATTTGCAGATCCTAAAATTGCAGGTACATTGAATTATTATTTTATGCTATATTCCATTCAAATGGTGGCCCATTGATTGTATGATGAAAACTGATATGCACTATTTGGGCTTCTAAGATGTCAATTTTCCAAAAGGTAAACTGATATATAGTCTTATCTATATGTAGGCACATCATGGTGGTGATGACCGAATGAGACTGAACCATGCACTCTCAAATTACCATTCCTTGTCAGGTATTTTTTGACCTAAAATGAGTGATATATATATATATATATATATATATATATATATATATATATATATATATATATATATATATCTCCTAATTTTATCCTTTCTCCAACCACAAAACACAGTATGGACTGTGTTGTAGTGTTTGTCTTTGATAAGATGTCTGAAAACTGGATCTTGAAAACTGAATTTGTCGTCTTTGCTTCTCTCTGATCTTTAAATTTTGTTGAAATGTTCTTGACCTGAATCAAACTCATTTTCAGTCTATGTTGATTGAAATTTCTTATTGCTGTGTTGCTACAATTTGAAAATAGTTATTAACAGGTGGTATTAATATGAGCTATCTGACTTATCTATGGGCATAGTAAAGAAGAGGGGTTTATTCAACAGCCCATAGATATGTGGTATTGTTACTATGCCCATAGATAAGTCAGATAGCTCATATTAATACCACCTGTTAATAACTATTTTCAAATTGTAACAAGCATGCCAAAAACTCAACAAAGAAGAGGGGTTTATTCAACAGCATAGACCACAGAAGTAATGGATATAATGGTTTGAATGGTTACAGACTATGGATCAAATTGCTCAAGGATTGGGAAAGAGGTTTTCCAAAAAGATTTAACGAGTAACAATATACTTAAGGTCAACAAAATATGATTCAACAAACAAAATTAGCACCGAAAGAGAAAGATCCTTAGACTTTGATAAATAAAACCCACGAATCATTATCAAGGACATTTAATTATGTCAAATTTAAGAATGGGGTGCAGTTGCACTCACCCAAGATGCCAAACACCACCTAAAAGATCTACATGTTTACCTTCTCCGAGAATCTTCACCTATGAGTTGGGATTATAGACTACGTCATGATAAAAGACGATCATAAAAAAATGGTCACCTACACAATAATTATTTCCAAATTAAAGCAGGGGTTAGAAAATTGACATGTATATCCTATATTGAACGAGCGAACGACATTTGTCAACTCGGTTCTCCATATTGGTCACAGATTAAAATCTTGGTACTGAAGCCCGATGATACCAGTTTGTATTTTTTTCAAAGGATTTATCATCTAACACAAGTTTGTATCGGACAGTACTGATACATACTGTCTCATAATCATAGCAGAATGTTAAAAAAATTATATTGAGGTTTTAAACTTTTTTATGTGTTAAGAATCCATAAGGAATCTTTACGAGTTCTAGGGGGCTTACATAAGTGGACTCCCTTTTGCTATTGTTGCTCTTCATGGTTGTCCAATCTCTTGGTCCTATTATTTCAAATGCTAACCACCTCACAAGTACTGAAGGTATTAATGTGAGCTACCAAGAATTTCAAATCACCGATTAGTAGTTTTCACTATGGCTGTGTTTGGATTGCTCTTTAGAGACAAAGAGCAGCCCACTTAAAAGAGCAGGTTTGAATTGCTCTTTTAAAGGGACACAAATTCAGCTCTTTCACTCTGCAAAAGAGCTAAGAGCACTTACAACTAAACACAGTCCATACTAAAGTGCTCTGTGCCAGAGCAGAGACCTGCTATATCATTGCCTCCAAAGAGAAATCCCAAACACAGCCTATGACACACGAAGCTTTTGTAGTGACTTGAACGAAGAAATTCTTAGCTTATAAAATTGACCTTCATATGCAATGAGGTGTTCTCCAATCAAATGGCCATCGTTAGTAAGTTATAACCATGGGGTATGGAAGTTGAGGATCTAAGACTCGAAGACATTGCACCTATCTTTGGTTATTGTTTCTCTAAGGTAATTGTTGCAAGGCAGCTTGAGATTCTGTGGTGGAACTTATGGGAACATAAATTGCATGCAATGACTTTGGGGAATGTGTGATGCTCATGAAATCAATGGCCTCTTCCACCCCGTATACTACACTTCTTTGTATACTGTCCTGTAAGGGTAAGCAAGCACTTGCAAAAACATCAAGGCAAGGGTTCAAGACTTGGGCTAGTCGTTGCAGCAGCAAAACAAGTCACTCCCTCTATATAAGGTATTGACTAAGGCTCACATGACTCAAACTAGTATGAGTTGGTTCCAATGAGGGCCCAGAATATACATCCTGATTTCAGTTGGAGTTGACTGATATATGTACAAACCTGCTCGACTCAGTAATTTCAATGCAGTGACTAAATTGACGTTGAGGTGATATCAGTTATAAATTGGAGAACCTGTTTAGCAGGCTACATGAGGTCGTAGGTATTGAGAAAAGAAAAGGGGATCTAATTTCTTTTAGGATGCAATGACTGCTTGGTGCATCCCTCCATCAGAATTTAACACCAA
The DNA here is from genome assembly GCA_021018995.1 of Chloranthus sessilifolius. Classification (NCBI taxonomy): domain Eukaryota; kingdom Viridiplantae; phylum Streptophyta; class Magnoliopsida; order Chloranthales; family Chloranthaceae; genus Chloranthus; species Chloranthus sessilifolius. The sequence goes on along the minus strand of CM037594.1, from coordinate 114,352,029 downwards.
GGACTACTAATATAAGGAATTTTCAAGCACTCTAGATACCATCTACATTCAAAAGAATGGTCAAGATAGAAGAATATGGAAAAATTAAACTGTCCATCACATTCTCAGTGAGGAAGGCTTATTATAATGGTATCAATTCTAAAACTATTGTGCTTTCTGAACAAATAATTTATGTATTGGGTAAAATAGTTTTCTTTTTTTATTGGGTAAAATAGTTCTTTGTTAAAGAAAATTTTCTTTGTAGTCCATGGTATCCATATAGGCCTGCACAAACTAACAAAAAGAAAGAAAGGAACATTCTATGAGAACCTTTTATTGGTTTTTTATGCTTACTCTTTTTGTGAGGGTTGAGAGGTGACCATCTCAGCATGCTTAAGTTGTAATTTGTAAAGTCTTCATCTATCTTGGTCATCTTATATGCTCAAACTCTCCCCTTTTGGTCAGCTATGTGGACCATAGTGCTAATGGTTGATTATTATTACAAAATTCAGTATATGTGTAATACCAATAAACCAAAAATATTTTGTAATTATTTGTAACTCAATGAGGGTGTTTTTATGGTTTGGAATAATTGTGTACATATAATTTCAGGTTTGAATACTTAAGTGTCTTGTCATGTTTCTATTGAAGTTTTAACTGTGAATCCTTGTACCAATATAACGTAGTTATAAATTACAATCCTATCCTTTCATGGAAGCATGACCCATCTCTGATACATATTTTTAGTATCAATTCTAAAACTATTGTGCTTTCTGAACAAATAATTTATGTATTGGGTAAAATAGTTTTCTTTTTTTATTGGGTAAAATAGTTCTTTGTTAAAGAAAATTTTCTTTGTAGTCCATGGTATCCATATAGGCCTGCACAAACTAACAAAAAGAAAGAAAGGAACATTCTATGAGAACCTTTTATTGGTTTTTTATGCTTACTCTTTTTGTGAGGGTTGAGAGGTGACCATCTCAGCATGCTTAAGTTGTAATTTGTAAAGTCTTCATCTATCTTGGTCATCTTATATGCTCAAACTCTCCCCTTTTGGTCAGCTATGTGGACCATAGTGCTAATGGTTGATTATTATTACAAAATTCAGTATATGTGTAATACCAATAAACCAAAAATATTTTGTAATTATTTGTAACTCAATGAGGGTGTTTTTATGGTTTGGAATAATTGTGTACATATAATTTCAGGTTTGAATACTTAAGTGTCTTGTCATGTTTCTATTGAAGTTTTAACTGTGAATCCTTGTACCAATATAACGTAGTTATAAATTACAATCCTATCCTTTCATGGAAGCATGACCCATCTCTTCTGATACATATTTTTTAGCTATCAACTTTCAAGCATCTTTGTCTCACTCAAAGTGAAAGAGATGCTAACCTTATGTATGATCTTACTCACATCATATCTTTGTATTGATCAATCCATTAATTAGTACAGATTTTCGAAAAATTTAAAGAAATTTCAATATGTATTTATACTCATGACGGATGGTGGTCAGTGTACTAATGCTGATGGCTATATCACATTACATCCATCACTTAGATCATCTGAGGATAGGACTGGAGCAGTTGGAGATGCAATTAAATGTTTAGGGGAAGAATTGATTCCAGGTATACGCAATGAGGTAAACTTGTGAAGACGAAATTATGTTTTGCTTCTCATCTTTGTTCCAATGACGGTTTTTTCACGATATGTGGGAGCTTAACTGTGCTATCCTTCTAAATATATTAAAAAAAGGAAAAAAGACAGAACTGTACTATTGTCAACAATTTGACAAAGGTTTAATCTCTGATATGCTGAGACGATTAATTTTGTACCGAAATTCTTGAAGGTCCTAGTGGATCCTGATTTCATTGTAACATAGCAATTTTGTGTACTAAACATAATACTAATGATTTTCATTGCAACATACCAGTGATTAGAGGGAAGAATAGAGCACAATTGAAAAGAAGTGCACATTTGTCTAGGTACAAACATGTTAATTTTTCCTTTTATGTTGTATTTATTTTACAATTATTTCAACTTTAGAAGTGCAGACAGTTTTATAATTGTTAATTGTAGGTATGTTGGCAAGATTGTTGGTTGAGCGACCAGAAGCAGACTTCATGATTCTTTGTTTGTACATGATATGTAATCATTGTGATAATTCATTTGGTTATTGATGTCCTTTACATATGTTCTATATTATTTGGTTATGGTGCTTAGAAATAAGGGGTCTAATTCTCATTCCTATAACCTAATTTTTATTTTTTTCCCTTTTTGAGCTGATTGCAGGTATAGGGAATGAGAGTTTGATCTCCACCATTGATTGGGAGAAAAAAACCACCAAAGAAGAATACTCTACATTTTACAAGAGCTTCACCGGTGATTAGGAAGAGCATTTGGTTGTTCAACATTTCTCAATGGAGGGTCAGCTTTAGTTCAAGGCTACATTCTTATTTCTGATTGCATCAATGAGCTCTCCCTGTTGTTTGGTGACCCGTGAGGAAGGGTGGAGAATGACCGTTGAGCGCGAGTGTAAGGTTTAGTGATGGGGAACGCAAAGTTTAGGAGCCTTGAATTTGGGGCCACAACAGATTTTCGGCGTTAGAAGAAGCGTAGAGGAAGCCCGAGTACCGTGGTCTCAGAAGAGAAACGAACACAAATCACAAGGAGAGCAATGCCGCAGAGAGCCCTCATGTGGCATACTTAAAATCAAATCTGACGATGATAATCCTGCGACTCTGACGGCAGCGTGAAGGAATTTTATGCGAAAGTTTCCTTTTTGTGTTTTATTTGTATTATAACTCTTTTATTTCGAACTTAATTATTGGTGACCTATATATAAAAGCTTGTAAACACCTTTTTAGGTAGTTGATTGATTATTGAATGAGAGCTTTTGCTTTATGAAGAGAGTCTTCTTCCCCGCAATGGGTTTGGTGTGAGACAAAAGGAGTGATTCCCATCTTGTGTTATTTTTGCTTTCAATTTATGGTGATTTATTATATTTGTTGTTTCTCGATCTCTGTGTGCTTTCTAAAACCTTAGCCTAATTGTTTCCTTTCAATCCCAAAACCTAAACCTTTTGAATTCCTAAACCAACATAGCCAATACCCTTTTCCAAAACCCTAAACCGATCCGAATATCATAATCCTTTTATAATCTGTAAATTCCTTTCACAACTAAAGTTAGAATCCATGAGTCTACAACAGACGGCAGGTGAGTGCCCAAGCCTGGAAAAGCTAGAGTTCTATCTCTAGGTCGATCTAGCCTCAGCTCTAAATGTACTTGCGCACCGGACTGAATCCTATCTGGTTATCGTGTGATCTATCCATCAAAATTCTGCAAACCCTAAAAATATCAAAGATAATTTTGTGATTAAACTTGAGTTAATTTATTTAATTTTGGCACAATCTGCATTAAAATCATATTCACGCAATTTAGGGTCGTTGTCCCGCGTCAGTTTTGGTATCAGAGCTCTAGGTTTTCTAGGTTAGAGCATATTGTGTGATGTTTTAATTGTTGCATTTTATTTCAGTTTTGTTTGTGCACATCTAGTGTTCGATAAAATTCTTCTTCCATTGTGGTTCATGTTTGCATGTCATTTAACATTCATGTTAATAAGCCGTGTTCACCATGAGGCATTCGCGTCCAAATTCTTGGTAAAGTCCCACAAGTCATGATGAAACTAGGGTTAGGGGATACCCTCATCATCGTGAACATGAGAACGACCCTTTCGAGAAGTTTCTAAAATCTATTCGGGATGAGGTTTCAAATTTTGAGGGTACGGCGAACCCTAAAACCTTCATAGAGTGGTTGTTTAGTGTAGAGGAGTATTTTGATTGGTGTACCAAATGAGTACAAAATTAGACTAGTGGCAACAAAATTTAAGGGTAATGCCGAGATTTTTTGGATTCATATAGAATTCCGTGTTGAGTTTCGTCGAATTAAACCTATCTCAACATGGGAGGATATGAAGGTGACACTTATTGAAAAGTATATTCCTTTGACACACCGTCGCCTTCTACAGAGTTTGAGAGCCAAGACAAATAAGTGTCCTGATTGTCTTAAATTTTAAAGGTTCGGATACTTTGTATACCAATGCTCCATTAAGCTTCCCACTCCGAATTTATTGACTAAAAGCAAAAGTCCTAAGGAGCCGAAAAATATGAAAGTAGAAGAGGAAGTGTATGACCCTAGAACCGTTATGAGTGAAGAGGAGATGGAAGAAGCTGACGAAAGTCTCATTTGTGTTAAAGAGATTTCTATCTCCCTTGTGGATAGTGATGTTAGGTCGCATGCACACGAGAGTATCGAGTCAGTTACATGTGAGTCGCATGCACATCATAGTCCCGAGTTGCATACCCCTTCACATTTCGAGTCTTATTATGAGTCAACTTTTGAGTCTCATTCCGCATTATATGCCAAAATTAAATAGAAGATTAATTCAAGCTACATTCAATACGAATTATCTACTAATACTTTAAGGCGTTTCAAAGAATATAAGGTGGGTGATCCTTCTCTGAGCTCAATCCCACCTCAATGTAATAATTTCCAAAAGCCCTATGGTCACAATCTCAATCCAACTTTACAGCTGATACCCCTTCCCCAAGCAGGCAGAGAAAAGAGGTAATTGAAGACATATTAGATGATCTTATGACATTCACCTGCGGCAGAGTGATTCTGGTTTATGAGGTGCAGAGTGTTAGTAAGTCAACTACCGAGGGTGCATGGGCCTATCATGAGAGAGTTCGCCGTTGGAGTACCTGTATTCCCGATCGATATTGCGATCACACTTCATCGGGGATGAATTCCTTCAGGTCCAAGAGAGTTGATGAGAAGCTTCAAAAATATTTGATACAGTGGGTTGGCGAGCCGGGCTATTTGATTCATCGAGGAGAGGTTTACATTGTGCGTACTGTGCGTCACACTTCAATCAACCAAGATCATGATCATGTGCTGCCCGGTGCCGAGATTATTTGGACTAGTTGTAAGGAGTTTCACTGTGTGAGTTCCAATACACTTGATTAGTACCATGTGCGTGTTTCATCGGTGATGAAATATTTTGAGAGGAGGAGAATGATGGGAAACGTCAAGTTTGGGAGCCTTGAATTTGGGGCAACATTAGATTTTCGACATCAGAAGAAGCATAGAGGAAGCCCGAGTACCGTGGTCTCAGAGGAGAAAGAGACACAAACCGTTAGGAGAACAATGCCGCAGAAAGCCCTCGCGCTAGCGAGCACTTAAAGTTGCACGAGCTACGACGACAACTTGTACGATCACTTAAGTCACGCGGCGAGCCCTTGCATAGCGATGATAATCTCCAAAACTTTCCTTTTTGTGTTTTATTAGTATTAGAACTCTTTTACTTTGAATTTAATTATTGGTGGCCTATATATAGAGGCTTGTAAACACCTTTTTAGTTAGTTGATTGATTATTGAATGAAAGCTTTTGCTTTGTGAAGAGAGTCTTCTTCCCCGCGATGGGTTTGGTGTGAGACCAAGGGAGTGATTCCCATATATCTTGTATTATCTTTGCTTTCAATTTGTGGTGATTTATTATATTTACTATTTCTCGATCTCTGAGTGCTTCCTAAATCCTTAGCCTAATTGTTTCCTTTCAATTCCAAAACCTAAACCTTTTGAATTCCTAAACCAACATAGCCAATACCCTTTCCCAAAACCCTAAACCGATCTGAAAACCATAAGACTTTTACAATCCATAAATTCCTTCCACAACCCAAGTTGGAATCCGTGAGTCTACAACGGACGAAAGACGAGTGCCCAAACCTGAAAAAGCTAGAATCCTATCTCTAGGCCGATCTAGCCTCAACTCTAAACATACTTGCGCATCAGATTGAACCCTATCTGGATATTGTGTGATCTACTCATCAAAATTCTGCAAACCCTAAAGGTATCAAAGATAATTTTACGATTAAACTTGAGTTAATTTATTTAATTTCGGCACAATCTGTATTAAAATCATATTCACGCAGTTTAGGGTCATCGTCCCGCGCCAGTTTTGGTATCAGAGCCCTAGGTTTTCTAGGTTAGGGCATATTGTGTGACGTTTTAATTGTTGCATTTTATTTCAATTTTATTTGTGCACATCTAGTGCTCGATAAAATTCTTCTTCTATTGTGGTTCATGTTTGCATGTAATTTAACATCCATGTTAATAAGCCGTGTTGTTATGATCTGAATTTTATGTCTTTGATACACCTAAAATATGTGTATGTATTTAATATTGTATTCACCGCATGCCTTGACTTTTCAAAACATTTTAACTAAAAATACATGTTTTGATTTTTCAAGCTGTTATATTTATTTCCGTCATTAATAGACACAAGTTATGTGGTAGCCTACTGGTTAAAAGCTTTAAGTTCTAGATAAGAGGTCTAGGAATCAAACCTTGTTAGGTGTGCTCTAAACTTCTATTTTGGACTTTGAGATAAAAGCCTATACACTCTTCCTTGGTGTGTTAGCTTAACAGCGGATAATTGCCAAAATATTATAGTAAGTGTCTTACGGAGAACCCTAAATTATAATCTTATTTAGAGTTCTTATTAAGAATAGAGCCGTAAGAAACACTAGAGACCTTAGAGAAGAAATTCTAGATCTATCTTCTTAGAACCCTTCTTTTAGAAGAGAGGCGAGACATTGGCGTATATTCTTAAGCGGCCTTCACCTCCTTCTAGAATCATCATCATTGTTGGGATCTTAATCTAATCATGGCGGTACGATTGATTTAGGTATGAAAAAATCATGCTTTTCATTGAATTTAAAATATTAATTTTTAATGGGTTTTATGCAAATTAGTGTGTTTTTTCATGAATAATGATTGTATGATTAAATGAGATGCATTCTAGGGTTAGTGATTATTAATGTGGATTATTTTGATTAAAAAGAAGGTGGATGAAATCCCACCATGTGATTTGAGACATCGTGAGGGATGCTCACGGATTTGAGTCAATCGATTGATTCGGGGAAATCAATCGATTGAGCTTGAATAAGAAACTGATGAATGATATTATTTTGGAAGAATGCACGGATTGGAGTCAATCGATTGATTCAGAGGAGTCAATCGATTGAGCCTGACATATGTTGATAAAAGATATTATTTTGGAAAAATGCAGGGGTTTGATTCAATCGATTGATTCTGGGAAATCAATCGATTGAGCTTGAATAGATGCAGATAAACGATGTTTATTTGAAAAATGCATGGATGTGAGTCAATCGATTGATTCTGGGAAATCAATCGATTGAGCCTGAATGTTTTAGAAAATGTATGGATGCCAGTCAATCGATTGATTCTGGGAAATCAATCGATTGAGCCTGAACTTGAAATCAATGGATTGTGTTTGGGTAGTTAAGTTCTATAATCAGTTCTTCTCTTAACAGTGTGATTAAAATGTCAATGTTTACGCACCATGATCATATTATATGCACTTCATTATTCATACACCATGATTATGTACACTTCAATGTTTACGTACCATTGTATATGCACTATGTCTAAATGCACTTAAATGCTCATGAATGATAATCTTACTCATATGCACTTTACATGTTTCATGATGATCTATGAATGTGCAATCATGATAGTAAAACATGATGAAATGTCAAACATTGGTTAATAAGCATTAGACCCAACATCTTGTACATGATGGAGTCTAAGAAGGTATTAGACCCAACATCTTATACTTGATGGAGTTTAACTAAACACGATTAAGAAGCATTAGACCCAACATCTTATACCTGATAGAGTCTAAGAAAGTATTAGACCCAACATCTTGTGTAGGATGGAGTCTAACTGAACAAGAGTATGATGAGCATGATTAAGCCCAACGTCTTGAGCGGGACAGAGTTTGACATGCAATAAATGATATAATTCATTAGCATGGCGGAGTCTAACTAAACAAGTGATAAACATGATTAAGACCCAACTTCTTGAGCGGGACGGAGTCTAACGTGCATTAAATGATAAGAAAGATGAAATTAAAAGAAATGATGCATTCATGTAATATTGATATATATATGTTTATGTTCAGTTTATTTCAGCTTATTGAGATTATATATGCCACATGCACACACACATGAAATATACCGAAATATTTATATGGCCATGATTAATATTTTATGTTTCGATAAATTGCATGTCTGGTCCATACAAGTGTAAACTTATACCCCTTGTTGATGTGGGTGACCAGATGAGACAGGTGTCGCCGATGATAATGTATGGGTCAATGGTGATGAGATGACACGTGGTGCTCAGGATATTGGACTGAATGACGATGATGACTTCGTGGCCTAATTAGCTATGTTCCTTTCTAGTTATTATTAGTGGTTTTAAATAAATGAGACATTGATCAGTCACTATTTTATCAAAACTGTTTAAGCTTTAATCATATTGGACTTGTTATTGGAATAAGAACATTATCATGGGTTTTAGATTAATTAATGTTTTAAAAAAAATTTATCTTCCGCTGTTTAAGGTGCTTTTATCGTCTTATTATGTTTATATGATTTACGATACGAAGGTACGGTCTAAGATCTTACAATCAAGAGGTTGTGAGATCTCGGGTCGCTACACGTGTTCACCATGAGGCGATCGCGCCCAAATTCTTGGCAAAGTCCCACAAGTCGTGATGAAATTAGGGTTAGGGGATACCCTCATCATCGTTAACATAAGAACGACCCTTCCGAGAAGTTTCTAAAATCTATTCGGGATGAAGTTCCAAATTTTGAGGGTACGACGAACCCTAAAACTTTCATAGAGTGGTTGTTTAGTGTAGAGGAGTATTTTGATTGGTATGGTGTACCAAATGAGTACAAAATTAGACTAGTGGCAACAAAATTTAAGGGTAATGCTGAGATTTTTTGGATTCATATAGAATTCCGTGTTGAGTTTCGTCGAATTAAACCTATCTCAACATGGGAGGATATGAAGGTGACACTTATTGAAAAGTACATTCCTTTGACACACCGTCGCCTTCTACAGAGTTTGAGAGCCAAGACAAATAAGTGTCCTGATTGTCTTAAATTTTAAAGGTTCAGATACTTTGCATACCAATGCTCCATTAAGCTTCCCACTCCGAATTTATTGACTAAAAGCAAAAGTCCTAAGGAGTCGAAAAATATGAAAGTAGAAGAGGAAGTGTATGACCCTAGAACCGTTATGAGTGAAGAGGAGATAGAAGAAGCTAACGAAAGTCTCATTTGTGTTAAAGAGATTTCTATCTCCCTTGTGGATAGTGATGTTAGGTCGCATGCACACGAGAGTATCGAGTCAGTTACATGTGAGTTGCATGCACATCATAGTCTCGAGTTGCATACCCCTTCACATTCCGAGTCTTATTGTGAGTCAACTTTTGAGTGTCATTCCGCATTGCATACCGAAATTAAATAGAAGATTAATTCAAGCTACAGTCAATACGAATTATCTGCTAATACTTTAAGGCATTTCAAAGAATATAAGGTGGGTGATCCTTCTCTGAGCTCAATCCCACCTCCATGCAATCCTTTTCAAAAGCCCCCTGGTCACAATCTCAATCCAACTTTACAGCTGATACCCCTTCTCTCCCCAAGCAGGCAGAGAAAAGAGGTAATTGAGGATAGATTAGATGATCGTATATGGCATTCACCTGCGATAGAGTGATTCTGGTTTATGAGGTGCAGGGTGCTAGTAAGTCAACTACCGTGGGTGCATGGGCCTATCATGAGAGAGTTCGCCGTTGGAGTTCTCGTATTTCCGATTGATATCATGATCACACTTCATCGGGGATGAATTCCTTCAGGTCCGGGAGAGTTGATGAGAAGCTTTAAAAATATTTGGTACAGTGGGTTGGCGAGCCGGGCTATTTGGTTCGTCGAGGAGAGGTTTACGTTGTGCATACTGTGTGGCACACTTCAATAAACCAAGATCATGATCATGTGCCGCCCGGTGCCGAGATTGTTTGGACTAGTTGCAAGGAGTTCCACTGTGTGAGTTCCGATACACTTGATCAGTACCATGTGCATGTTTCATCAGTGATGAAATATTTTGAGAGGAGGAGAATCTTTTCCAATATCTCAGAAATTTTGAATCCCAACTTCCAATTCTTTCTTACCCTTACCTGTGCCCCATTACAACCCTAAAAAGACCTTCATGATCTGATCTTGCATTGGTAACTGCCTTGTGGAGAGTAAATATGTGATGCTTATGACACTTGATATGGCATGCTTAGGATATACAAGTATCTTCTTATGAGATTTATTTTTGTTCATTGATTGCATCGTGTTTCATTTATCATGTGAGACCTTTTTATTTGCTTTGTATTGATCTCTCACATGTGTGCGAAAACTTACCCATTATCGGAGTGATTTTATTTCAAGAGTATACCTAAAGTGAGGATTGAGTCAAAACAACAGATCCGACGGTTTCCCGTTTGAACTAGTTTTGAGATGAATGAATTTTGGTTTGGGTATGCACACACTTCACGTTTAAGCATGAATGGATGAGTTATCTAACGATTTAAGCATTAGACTAATTTGAATGGATGCTAGTATGATTAGTATAACATTGTTATTTCAAATTGAGAATTTGCATGTTGAATTGATTAATGATTTTTGTTTTTGAATGGTATATATGTTATCAAAATCATGTTTTGAAAGCTCAATTTTATCGATGATTTCAAAAATGTATTGAAGTTTGTGGGTAACTTCACTGTAAACCCTCAGGAGACACAACTCCTCCACTAGGGATCACCTAGGGGTTTAAAGGCTTGTTGCACATGCTAAGTGCAATCGTGTTCCCTACGAAAGTGGCATTTATTTTCTTTAGTTTGCTTTGCTCGAGGACTAGCAAAGTATAGGTTTGGGGGTATGATGAGTACTGAAATATGATGATATTTCACCCCTAAATACCTATATTTAGCTATCCGATGAAGGCTATCTGATGAGAATTATTAGATTTGAAGTGTTTCAGATAAATATAAGTCAAGTGTGGAAAACAACCCAAGAATTCTGAAAATAATGTCAAAACACTGTAACTTTGGGTCATCGAGAACTTGATGCGACTTGCGGCTAAATTTGGACCTTCAAGACGGCCGAATTATGAAATTTTCAAAACACAAACGTTGTAGATATTTTCGTCAGCTTTCCAACCGTATAAAAATCACCTCAATCCGAGTTCGAGACAGAAAGTTATGGCTAAAATACCGAAGCCGTATCTGATACAAAAAGTGTGCTGAAATTCACGGATTTCTGGGAGTCGATGGATCGACCCTTTTGGTCGATTAATCGAGGAGATGGAGAGTCTGACACGAAATTGACTACTTTAAAGCTGATTTTGAGCCTCTTTTGTAGGGTCGATGCATCAACCCTATTGGGTCGATTAATCGACCCTAAATTGGTGGCTGGGGAGACTTCTGCGACCAGGAATCTATTTAAAGCGACTCAAACATTTCGAGGGAGAATTAGAAATTAGGGAGATAGGAGATTAGAGTTTTAGTTTTTTGCTTTTCTTTTTCATAGTTAGACATAGAAATAGGGTGTTTTTATTTATTCCTTTTTGAGAGCTTTATTCCTTTAATTTCCAGTACTCATTCCTCCAGTTTATTATATTTTTGCTCGAGTTTATTCCTGCATTATTCTCGTTTCTGAAGACCATCGTACTTTTGGATCAAAGTAATTTCTTTTGAAGTTGAGGTATTTTTAATTCATTAAATTAATGTTATTTTCTCTTTCTTATTTATTTATGTCATTTAATTGCAATATGTGTGGCTAAATTCATAAGGATGGGGATCTAATGATTCCCATCCGAGGGATGTACTTTTAATAATATAAATTTAGGATTAAAATATGAGATCTTATTTTATGATTGTTGTGCTATCAAGAACGGATGAAATCTCCGCCACTACTAAGGATCGCGCAAGCCATGCCCGGATCTCGATCTGTGTGTAATTTTACCGAATCATTGCTATATGGTCTTTTTGCTTTCATCGTGTGGATCTAATTACGATTATGATCCGGGATCGAGTGTGCCTAGCCATGCCCTGGATCTTGGATCTGTAATGGTAATTTTATCTTAATTACCCCCTAATCTGAAATCGAGTGTGCCAAGCCATGCCCTTGATTTCAGATCTATGGTGGTATTATTGTTGAAATTTTTACCCACTTTGGGGATGATTTTTATTTGAACCTGAGATCAAGTGTGCCGAGCCATACCCTTGATCTCAGATCTATATATGAAAATCATCTAAGTCCTGATTGCAGGGATGCAACGTGGAACCTATCGGGGTTTTTGACCATTTATCTTTCATAAAAGATATTTGTTCTCAATGGTATATCTCATAGTTTAATCCGTAGATTTGTATTATGGGAAGAACGGAGGGTATGTTGGCTATGAACCAGTGAATAAAAAGCCAAGGTTCAGGGCATCGACGCAAGGGCAGCCGAACCAAAGCAATTATTTTAAGCCACCCTTGCCACCTCCTACAAAGTCTTATCGTCCGTCGGGTCCTACCTTTGTGTTAGGAGCATCAGTCACCCAAGGATTTTTGCGTACAGCTTCGTCAACACCAGTAGAAAAATGTATTCATTGTCGAAAACCACACAAGACCTCAGAGTGTAGAAGAGGTACCGGCGCGTGTTTTAAATGCGACAAAATTGGGCACATAATAAAGGATTGCCTAATGTTGAAGGGTGAAGGAAGAGTGACTACTACGGGACCACAAAGGCCTACGCGACAAACACGACCCACAGTGCAAGGCCGGGCGCATGCGGTCACCGCCAAGGATGCCAACATAAGCAACGACATCATACAAGGTATAAATAATTTCATTAAAGTCATTGAATTTCTTAATTTATTTAGATAAAGAAGGTGCATACATAGAAAAGTAGAAATGTTTTTTGTTACTATGTTGCCACCTATGTTTAATTAATTGTGTACTTAAATTCATAGTGTATATGTAACGTAGGTACGTTACAAATATATAAAAAGAGCGACTACCTTTGCTATGAAGCATGAGTTCTGATAGACTCAGGGTCTACACATTCTTTCGTGACACCTGAATTCGCAGTAAGGGTGAAAGTCATTCTCGAGCCCTTAGACTACATTTTAGACGTGTCTGTTCCAATGGGGAGTGCAGTTAAAACCAATATCGTCTATCGATCTGTGATGGTAAACATCAGGGGATATATAGACTATGAATTATAGGCAGATTTGATACTGTTAGATATGCAAGGATTCGATGTAATCTTTAGCATGGATTGGTTATCCATCCATGGTGCAAGTGTGAATTGTCAGAGAAAGATCGTTATATTTTGCCCAGATAGGGGTAGATCATTCAATTTCCTTAGCATGCGATCGACTACTGTACCACTCATTTTCGCAATCCGTGCACAGAAGATGATGAGGAATGAGTGTAGCGGATATCTGGTACTTTTGCAAGAAAATAAGGAAGGGAAGAACATGATAACGGACATTCCAATAGCGTGTGACTTTGAGGATGTTTTTCCTGAAGAGTTGTCGGGATTGCCACCTGATAGAGAAGTTGAGTTTGCTATAGACTTAACCCCAGGTACGAAACTAGTGTCTAAAGCGCCTACAGAATGGCCCAAGTTGAATTGAAAGAGTTGAATGATCAACTACAAGAGCTTTTAGACAAGAGTTTTATAAGACAGGGCGTGTGTCGTTGGGGAGCACTAGTCTTGTTCGTAAAGAAAAAAGGACGGGTCGATGAGACTGTGCATCGACTATCGCTAGCTCAACAAACTGACAATTAAGAACTGATACCCGCTTCCAAGGATTGATGATTTGTTTGATCAATTACAGGGTGCCAGATTCTTTTCAAAGATTGATTTGAGATCCGGGTATCACCAATTGAAGGTCAAGGCCGAAGATAATCAAAAGACGGCATTCATGACCAGATATGGGCATTATCAATTTCTAGTGATGCCTTTTGGCTTGACAAATACACCTACATCCTTCATGGATCTCATGAATAGGGTGTTCAAGCAACATCTTAACATGTGTGTCGTAGTATTTGTGGATGACATACTTATATACTCAAGAACAAAAGAAGAGCATGAGCAACACCTACGGATCGCATTGCAAACATTATGCGAGCACCAATAGCATGCCAATCTTAACAAATACGAATTCTGGTTAGAGCGGGTAAGCTTTTTGGGACATGTTGTCTCTGAAGCAAGAATCAAAGTGGATCCAGCTAAGATAGAGGCCGTGGTGCAATGGAAACAACCAAAGGCGGTCACCGAAGTGAGAAGTTTTCTAGGTTTGGCTGGGTACTATCGAAGGTTTGTGGAAGGGTTTTCAAAGCTTTCAGTCCGCTTACACAATTAACAAGGAAGAATACGGAATTTAAATGGACCGAAGCATGCGAGAAGAGTTTTCAAGAATTGAAGAGACGGCTTACTTCGGCCCCAGTGCTTGTTATCCCAACCGACACTTGCGGATTTGCAGTATTCAGTGATGCTTCGCACAGCAGCTTAGGTTGTGTACTCAACCAAGACAAGAAGGTTATTGCTTATGGATCCAGACAACTTAAGGATCATGAGAAGAAATATCGGACGCATGACCTTGAGTTAGCAGCCGTGATTTTTGCATTGAAGATATGGAGACATTATTTATATGGTAAAACCTTTGAGATCTTCACAGACCACAAGAGTCTCAAGTATTAATTCACACAGAAAGACTTGAATATGAGACAGAGAAGGTGGATTGAATTTCTTAAAGACTGATTGTTCTATACAGTATCATCCATGCGATGCACGGATTGAGGTGAAAGCTTCAGGAGCTCTCCTAGCAAATGTCACGATCAGACCAGTGATCTTTGATCAAGTTGGTGAATTGCAGATGAAAGACGCCACGTTATTAAAAATCTGAAAGGGAGTGATAGACGATACTAATCGAGAATTCTCTATAAAGAGTGATGGATCACTGTTGTACAAGGGAAGATTGTGCATACTTGCGGATGCCGATCTACAGGAAACTATTTTGGATGACGCACATAAGTCACCATATGCTATCCACCCGAGAAGCACTAAGATATACCAAGATTTGAAGAAAGGATTTTGGTGGAGAGGTTTGAAAAAGGACATCGCGGAGTACATTTCAAGGTGCCTGATATGTCAACGGGTGAAAGTGGATCACTGACACCCATCCGGGTTACTACAACCATTACCTATACCAAAGTGGAAGTGGGAATCGATTTCAATGGATTTCATTTTAGGATTGCCACTAACGGTGAAGAAGCACAATGCTATTTGAGTGATTATTGATAGAGTCACAAAATCAGTCCATTTCTTACCTTATAACCTTATAACACCACCTATACTGCAAGTAAACTCGCAGACATGTACATAAAGGAGATCGTATGATTGCACGACATTCTCATAAGTATTGTTTCAGATAGAGACCCGTATACTTCTCAATTTTGGCAAAAATTTCAAGAAGGGATGGGCACTAGACTAGACTTCAGTTCATCGTTTCATCCACAAACATATGGCCAAACTAAGAGGGTGAATCAGATCATAGAAGATATATTACGGGCCTGTATGCTTGATTTTTAAGGGCCATGGGATCAACATTTGCCATTGATCAAGTTTGCAAACAATAATAGTTTCCAAACGAGTATTGGAATGGCTCCCTATCAGGCATTGTATGGCTGAAGATGTCGATCTCCGATTAATTTGGAAGAGACAGGAGAAAAGTTCATATTGGCACCTGAGATTCTAGAATGTACCACCGAGACGGTACGTGTAATGTCCCGAAAAAATTTTGAAACCAAAAGGAGGCCAATCTCTGTATGCGTGCCCAACACAGAAACCGATAACCTTTTTAAAACTTATGATCTTATATGAAGTGTGATGTGGGTGTGAACCGTGTGCCACATGAGTGGCAAGTTTAGACACTCAAGTTAAGTGTGTGTAAGTTGTAAGTGAACCAACCCAAATTAGCTAACACTTCTGTTGTGTACGTGTGCTTTGCAAGGAAGCATAGTCCTTAGTTATGAGGGATTTAAAAGCCCACGTTCAAAGCTTCACAAGCTTTTACTCTTGCATTTACTCCTCTAGCAATTACTTCTTGAGTTATAAAGAGAAAAGGAGGTGAGTTATTAAATACAATGACTGTGTGTATGATTCCGAGCATACGTGAAGTGTGGGTTGAAGATCAAAATGAATCCCCAGATTTCTCCACAAGAAGCCCTTCAATTGGAGGTGTGCTCGCGGATCGGGCGATCAATCAAGTGAGGAATTTATGTTAAATTATGAAATTGTATTATGTGAGTCCTTTATGTTGTGAGTAAAAGATTTGAAGAAAAGAAGATAGGATATGAGAAATTTGAGTTTGGGATGATAAAACCCAAGTGAATGATGAAATCTGTCAAATTCGATCGATCGAAATTGGATTTGATCGATCGATTTTGACATGAGAATGTGAAATGCAATTTGCCTTGAAACTGATCAATCAAAATATAATTCAATCGATCGAATTGGGCATCAACTGATCGAATTGTACACTCAGTCAATCGAAAGTGGAAAAACAGTGAGTGTGTTAAGTGACTTTTGGAGAAATCGACCGATCAAAAAATAATTCGATCGATCGATTTGGGAAATCGATCGATCAAGTGGGAAATCATTCGATCGATATTATGGTGCTAGCAGTTTGGGTTCTAAAGGAAATTGACTGATCGAAATAGATTTCGATCGATCGAATTTGGAAACTGATCGATCGAATTGAGAATCGATCGATCAAATTGAGCAGATTCAGGATTTTATTGTGTTTTATTTAAGGGACTTTGGGGAGATCTTATATCTTTCCGTTTTACGTCATTTCTGACGTATAAATTATGATATGTCATATTTTAGGTTTGAGCTAAAAGATGTGTGAGAAAAGTTAACAGATTAAGTACTTCGCTTGTGATTTCTTGATCGAGGTAGGGAAATCTCCATACCATATGTATTTGATACAACTAGCATGTTTGTTATGATATGATACGTTTTGTAATCAAATAAGCATGAACTTAGTATAAGATTTAAGATGTGAATGTGTAAGTGTGCGTGTGATATTTGAAGAATGTGTTTGTAATGAGAAAAACCATTCAAGCTTTGTTTTGACAATGTGACAATACGTGGAATCCTACGCAATTCATTTTGAAAAATGTGTGTGAAAGAATGTGCTTTTAACTCCCAAATCTAAATATAATTATTATGTTTCACAGCGATAAGCTATATGTGTTACATGATGATTTAAGGTTAAATGTGTGAATAACCGAAAGACGCAGCAGGATATCCGTGACCGGTACGGCAGGATATCCATACAACTTTTGCGATCTAGTGTGATCTTGTGAATTCTACCGGCCAACGGTAATTGTGTTCGGCACAAGCATCCATCATTTTTGGGACCTTCAGCACCATGTGAAAATGATTCATTTGAATGACGATGGTGGGTATTCCATCGGGGGCTCGATGCTATATGTGCTCGAGGGACTATTTAAGTGAAGCACTTTAAGTTTCTTTTCTTGTATTATGTAAATCAGTATAAGAACATGTGATAAGTTTCCCAAATTAAGAGAAATGTCCTTGTTTTATTCAGTTATCTTCTAAATTGTGCATTTTATGAGAAAAATATATATCGTTTATGTCATAAGATATATATGTGATGTTAAGAATCATGCATATTATGAGTATTTCTCTACTGAGCTTATGTTGTTAGCTCATCCCTCGACTGTACGTCATAGGTATAGGAGCTGAGGTTGACTTAGAGGGTCCCGCATTGGTGGAGGATCCTAATTTCTCTCTTGAGGAGGGGGACGCTGAGCCTCATCCCGAGGATTGCTTTATTTGCTCAAAGCACGGGTAGGTCCGGCTTTGGGGTTGATGGGTTAAAGTATATTTTGTGATGTAAAGAATATAAACTTTCGGATTACTTTTGTACTATTCTTTTGTTAACCATATTTCGGTGATGGTCAGCCATCACCGGTGGTTCTTTTCGATTCTTCTGCCCATGAGATTTACATGGAATTAGAATCGTTATTTTTTCTTTTGAGTTATAGAACTGGAGATTTTCTTTTTGCCTATGATGACTCTATTTGCGTAGCCAAAGTTCCTACTTTGTTTTCACTTCGTGTGTGGATGTGCCAGCCTTAGTGTTGATCCGACGGTCCGGGTTTCGCGGTTAAGAAATTCGGGCTGTCACAGTTGGTATCAGAGCATAGGCTTTAAATTTTTTTGACAAGTCTTAGATTAGATTAGACATTTAAGATTTTATTGGAGTATAGGGACCGTCTGTTAATGGAACTTTTGTTTCATTGTAAAAGAATTAGATCTATCCAAGAGGTAAAGGACGACCTAGAAGCGGTAGTGGAAGAAGTTTAGGGAGTGGGGATGAGATCCCTGCGGGTTCTAGTAGAGATCAGAGAAACCCTCCTGATGAGAGAGATCAGAGGGAGGAGGCGGCTGTTAAGATGGCACGGGCCATGGAAGCTGTGGCTACCGCCATGGCTCAACAGGCTGCTGCCATGGCTCAACAGACGACACTACTGGCTATCAATAATGTGAATCATTAGCAGCCACCACCACCACCTCCAGCACTATTTCCCTCATCATTTGTTGACTTTAGGAGATTGAGACCTCCCTGTTTCTATGGACAGACGGATCCGCTTGAGGCAGAAAAATGGTTAAACCAAATTGAGAAGCTTCTATAGAGACTTTAAAGCACTAAAGATGAGAAGGTTGGTTGGGCTTCCTTCCAGCTTGAGGGTGAAGCCGATCCGTGGTGGAAATCGATACTGAGAAAGAGAGAGGTTGAAAACCCTCATGATCTATGGACTTGGGCGGAGTTTATTGAGGTGTTCAACAAAGAATACTTCTCCAAGCAAATGAGGAATCAGATGAAGAAAGATTTTGCTAATTTTGAGCAAGGAAATAAGACCGTACGAGAGTATGGTACTGAGTTTACAAGTTTATCGAGGTTCGCATCGGAACTAGTGGCTACTGAATTGATGAAGGCCAGTAAATTTGAAGAAGGCCTAAGGCCAAACGTGCGAGATAGGATTTCGGTGTTGGAACTCGAAACCTATGTGAAAGGCCAAACGTGCGAGATAGGATTTGAAGTAATGGGAAAGGAAATTGTGGCCGAGAGAGACATAAATAATATGTATAAAAGGAGGAATCAATAGAACAAGAGTAAGGTGGGACAAGGGAGAGCCAGTGACCACGACTCGGGGAACAAAAAGCCGAGATTTATGGCACCAGCTCCCATTTCAAGACAACCTGCCTACACGAATTATTTTAGGCCACCAATATCTTCTCCTGCGAGACCTTTCCGTATAGATGGCTCTGCTCAGATTCAGACGTCAAGACCATCAGTTACACAGGGATTCTCGAGAGCAGCATCGTCTAGTCCCCAAGTTACATGTGCCTGTTGTGGCAAGTCTCATAAGACTTCTGATTGCAAACGGGGCATAGGGGGATGTTTTAAATGTGAAAAGATGGGCCATATACAATTTCATCTGTTACAGCGCAAAGGCCTATGTGACCTACGAGACCTACCATACAAGGCCGAGCTTTTGCAGTAACCGTCGAGGATGCTTGGGCAAGTAATGATGTGATCCAAGGTATAATCGTCTATTTATGTTTAATTTAGTTTAATTGCATTTTAGATGAAGAAGGTGCATAAATAATAATGAGCTACTAGGTTTCTATTTGTGAGCGTTTAACTTTGCCATGCATGCCTAATTATCTAGTATATATATATATATATATATATATATATATATATATATATATATATATATATATATATATATATATATATATATACTGACGCAGGTACCTTACTACTATATAAAGAAAATGATGGTGATCTTTGTGATGCACGAGTTCTGAAAGACCCAGGGTCTACCCACTCATTTGTAACTCCGGATTTGCGAGAAGGTTGAAGGTCGTTCCTGAAGCGTTGGAGTTCATTTTAGACGTGTCAGTTCCTACAGGAAGTTAGTGACTACAGACACGTTTTGCGATCTATTATCGTACGAGTTGAAGATCGCGAGACGATGACGGATCTCATTTTATTGAATATGCAAGGATTCGATGTACTCCTTGGCATGAATTAGCTATCCGCTTATCATGCGAGCATTGACTACCTATGAAAAGTCATCACATTTCGTCCACCGAAACAGAGGTCTTTCTGATTTGTCGGTGATAAGATTATGCCAATCATCTCCGTAGTATGAGTTGAGTGGATGATGAGGAAGGGATGCAATGGATACCTAGCATTTCTACAAGAGCAACGGGAAGCGAAGAACGTTGTCACTAATATTCTGATTTCTTGCGAGTTTGCGAACATGTTTTCCGATGACTTATCAGGGTTACCACCGGATGGAGAGATTGAATTCACAATCGACTTTGCACCAGGCACAAAGCCAGTATCTAAAGCGCCTTATCGAATGGCTCTTGTCGAGTTGAAAGAATTGAAGGAGCAGTTACAAGAGTTGTTGGACAAAGGCTTCATAAGACCTAGTGTGTCTACTTGGAGAGCACCGGTCCTATTTGTCAAGAAGAAGGACTGGTCAATGAGACACTACATCGACTATCATCAATTAAACAAAATGATGATTAAGAATAAGTACCCCTTACCCAGGATCGATGACCTCTTTGATCAGTTGTAAGGGGTGAAGTTCTTTACGAAAATTGACTTAAGATCTGGTTATCATCAGCTGAGAGTGAAAGTCGAAGACATTCAAAAGACAGCATTCAAAACCAGATACAGACATTATGAATTCCTAGTGATGCCTTTCGGTTTGTCTAATGCACCAGCTTCGTTTATGGATCTTATGAACAGAGTATTTAAACCACATCTTGATATGTGCGTGGTTGTGTCCGTAGATGACATTCTCATTTATTCGAAATCCAGGGAAGAACATGAGCAACACTTACGTATTACATTACAGACGCTATGTGAGCATCAGTTATACGTCAAACTCAGTAAGTGTGAGTTTTGGCTAGAATAAGTAAGCTTTCTAGGCCACGTAGTCTCAGAAGCAGGTGTGACAATGACTCCAGCAAAGATTGAGGTAGTAGTAGACTGGGAACAATCAAAAACTGTGACTGAGATTTGCAATTTCCTCGATCTGGCTAGGTACTACAGAAGATTTGTAGAGAGATTTTCCAAGAATTTAGGACCACTCACGCGACTTACAAGAAAAGATATTAAGTTTGAGTGGACCAGAGCTTCTAAGAACTTAAGAAACGACTTACCTCCGTACTAGTATTAGCTATTCCATCAGACAATAGAGGATTCGCTGTTTATAGTGATGCTTTGTATAGTGGCTTAGGTTGTGTACTAAATCAGAATAGAAAGGTCATTGCTTATGGGTCAAGACAGCTTAAAGACCATGAAAAGAACTATCTGACGCATGATCTTGAATTAGCCATCATGATTTTTGTACTTAAAATCTGGAGACATTATCTATATGGTGAGACCTTCGAGATCTTCATAGACCACAAAAGCCTCAAGTACTTGTTTACACAGAAGGAATTGAATATGAGGCAACGGAGATGGGTTAAATTTCTCAAAGATTATGACTGCTCTATTCAGTATCACCCAGGTAAAGAAAATGTCGTGGTAGATGAGTTGATTCGGAAGAATTCGGCTCAGTTGGCTAGTCTTGTTATGGGACTCCATAGATCAAAATTATTGGAAGACCTCTCTTTGTATGATAAGAATATTGAGGTCAGAGTTTCGAGTGCTTTGTTAGCTAGCATCACAATGAGACCAACAATTTTTTACCACATCTATGAACTTTAGATGAAAGATGCAAAGCTTTTGAAGATTAGACAAGGTGTGCCAGACGACACCATAGTTGACTTTTCTATTAAAGAAGATGGATCGTTACTATTCAGAGGACGTCTATGCATACCGATTGATGCCGATCTGCGGCAAACTATATTAGACAAAGCTCATAAGTTCAAGTATGCTATTCATCCTAGTGGTACCAAGATGTACTATTGGTGGAGAGGATTTGAGGGAAAACTATTGGTGGAGAGGATTGAAGAAAGAAGTTGCCGAGTATGTATCTAAATGCTTCGTGTGTCAACAAGTAAAAGTAGATCATAGACACCCAGCAGGTTTGTTGCAACCTCTACCAATACCCAAGTGGAAATGTGAGTCAATCTCCATGGGTTTCATTGTAGGATTACCAAGGACGGTGAAGCGTCATAATGCTATTTGGGTAGTAATAGATCACCTAACAAAATCAGCACATTTCATGCCCTACAACACAACATATATGGTAAGCAAATTGGCAGAATTGTAAAAGAAAGACTCGATATGTTTTTGGGATTTGTGCCTAGTGGAACACCATCTAAGCCATCTGATTTGAAGGCTATAATGTAAAGATCTTAGGTCCCAATCACAAAACATGATCTCTATCAACTAATTCAACCCAATCAACTATTAAATCAGATAACGAACTTTGACTATGATGAATCAAATGATAGAGATCATGTTTCGTGGCAATCTTTGGTGCCAAGGATCTTTCCATCATGACCTTCAAAAGAGACAGCTTAGATTATGTTCCACGTGGAACAGTTGCGAAAATATCAAGTCTTTCATTTTAAACTATGTGGAATGGCCATGGTATCAAATATCGACAGATACCGATATTTGTCAGTTTTTAAGCAAACCGATACGTATTGGCGTCGATATGGTATCGGTATTAGCCGATATCTCTATTTTATTTTTATTTTTTATTTTTTTAAATAGGCCGATACGTATCGGTATCGGCCGATACATATCGGTCCTCCATGGACCGTTACCCGATACCAAGTGGCACAAATCTCATCTACACGTGGTCGCCTCTCTAAATTAAGAAAACGACTTCTTGCAACTAGTTATGTATATCAATCTAGAAAAATGATTACAAATATTAATTTAAAAATTATTTTATTCAAAAATGAGCCAAAAATTTTTATTATTAAATTATTTTTAAAAATAAATATTAAAATGATTATGTTTTATACTAGTCTATGGATTCACAATTTTTTTAATTACACAATTAAAATAAGCTATAACAATTAGTCAAATATTTTTAAGCAATAAAAAATTACCTATATTTAAGATTTATTAAATTAATTTAAAAATATGATAAAATTTAAAATATAATAAAGAATAAATGATTTTTTGAGATGAAAAAAAAACTAATCTAAAGATTGAAAATATGTTTAAAATTTGGTTAAATTCCATTTTAAATCTATGTATGCCTTAGCATTTTTACTTTTATGTACTTTTATGTGTGTGTGCGAGAGAGAGAGAGGAGCCATTGGAAATGAGTTGATATGGGTAATGTCCGGTTCACTTCGAGTGTGATCAGGTCAATCTTCTAGTCGAATGGTCAAACTTGTACTATCACTAATTTCTATGCTCGTAAATAGCAGGAATACCGCATTCGGTAAAGAAATAAAAGGAAACTTCATTGGAATGAATAGTTTTGGATTTGAATTTGCGATGACCCTCTTCATATTGTTTATATAAAGAGAGAATCGATTTGGGTAGAATTTGAGGGGTTGGACCAAAGTGTAGCCAGCATTGAAAGAACCAATTTGGGTATCCTGCTTGCAGAATGGCAGGACAAGTTTTGATGAACCAAGAGTGTTTTTGTTTTGGGTTCATATAGAAGAAAACATTGGTAAAGTGTAATAACCCGAAAATTTGTGTTAAACAGTGACCTCGGGATCCGTGTCCGACTGGTCATAGGTTTGACTAAATAGGAGTTCACTAGTTTACTCGAAAAGTGATGAACGGATGTGATGTGAATATGATGTAAGTGGGTGGAGTATAGTAAAGATCTGGAGTCACATACACCTATCTAGGTGTATGTGCTTAGCACCAAGACAAGAGGGATATAAGGGTTTAATAACTCTATTTCTCTTTTGTTGAACTATTGAAGAGAGAGTTAAGAGGAGAGAGAGAGAAGTAAAGAGGAGTTATTGAGGAGGGGGGTGAATGCAAATCAAAGGGTAGATAAGAGCATTCATTGACGGATTCAAAGCATTTGGGATCGTGAAACGAGTGGTGGAACCCTAGCCATCAAACCCAACAAATCTATCCCTTGAAGGGATTCTTGAGGTAAGCTTTAAATTGAAGTTAATGCATAGATGTAGGATAATTAAATTCTGTCAAATATGCTTAGAAGGATAGATTAATGGCATAAGAAAGAAAGGATAGGAATTTGGAAGATCAGCCTGAAAGAGAGCTGAATCTGGCCAAATCGATTAATCGAAATTGGATTTCGATTAATCGATTTTGGCCCAGAAGTTGAAAAGTCATGGAAGCCCGATTTCGATTAATCGATTTGGATTTCGATTTGTCAATTTGGAAATCGACTAATCGACTGAGAAGCTCCAGCCACTGAAGAAAAGTAACCTGGGAAAATCGACTAATCGAATTGGAATTTCGATTAATCAATTTGGGATTTCGATTAATCGATTTTGAGATCTCGACTACTCGATTTAAGATTCGACTGCTTTATGTTGGAAACCTCGATTAATCGATTTGGGATCGATTAATCGAATTTGAATCTCGATTAATCAATTTTGAGAATTGATTAATCGATTTTAGTTTCGATTAATCGATTTTGGGAATCGATTAATCGAGTTACATTTCGATTAATCGATTTTGGAAATCGATTAATCGACTTTGACAATTTTGCTTAAACTTTATAGTTGACTTTGAGGTTCAGGGAGGGTCTTGGACCATCTTTGTTACATCTTTAGTGATGAGTTACATGTGTTATGTTGTACCATAGGTGGTACGTATGATCATGAGCACAAGGAGCCGCGTGGGACCTTGATATTAGGAGTTTCAAAGACTTGAGGTAGGAAACACCTTGAACATGTACTTTAATTTCAAGAGCATGTATGTAGTGATATAATTATCAATTTCGAAGTTATTTTAAATAGTGAAAAGCTTTGTGAAAATGGGTGCGTGTGTGACACCAAGAATGTGATAAAGGCATCAGTGAGATGCAAGTGAATAAGAACAAGTAATCTAATGAGATTGAGACATCCCCAGGGGATGAGAAAGTAATAAAGGCATCAGGTGTGATGCGGGTATGTATACATCCCAGGGAAGTATACATAGGATTGAATCATTACTGTTGAGGCCTAACTGATATAAGATAGCACACTTACACGGTGAACAACTATATGTAAAGCATATGATATTTTTGTTATTTGAGGTTTGATAGGATACCCCACCGACGTGGCGGGATACCCATGACTGACGCGGCAGGATATCCGTGACCGGTACGGCGGTGAATCCGTACACCAGCACGGAGGTTTATCCGTGACCGTAAGTACATCCCAGGGATGTTGTGTGATTTTTAACCCCGCTGCCTAGTGAGAAAGG
Source organism: Chloranthus sessilifolius (assembly GCA_021018995.1). Lineage (NCBI taxonomy): Eukaryota > Viridiplantae > Streptophyta > Magnoliopsida > Chloranthales > Chloranthaceae > Chloranthus > Chloranthus sessilifolius. Next base: position 114,326,637 of record CM037594.1, on the reverse strand, counting down.
GGCTTGGGTCGTATTCCCAGGGAATACATCTTTATAACTATCTAATTAGATGATGATGAAGGGTATCTCATCGGGACTCGATGCTATATTGCTCGGGGATTACTTAAGTTGAAGATTTAAGTTTTGCTTTAGGCCTGTTCAGTGTCATTCATGATTAAATCAACAGTAAAGTAATACATGCAACTTACCAGTAAATTGAGCATAAATCATCTATTTTTAATTGGTTTTCTAGCAAATGCATAGATTCATCATGCTTTGAATATTATAGAATATATGTGAGTTTTGACTTATATGTTCATTTTGTTGTTCCCTATTGAGCTAGGATGTAGCTCACCCTTTTGACTATACGTCGCAGGTCCATTGATAGCAACAGCAGAGGCTTCGGGGGACGTGGATTCGGGTGATTCGGATTACATACCCGGAGACGAGTTGGAGCCTCCTCCTGAGGACTTCTTCTAGGTGACTCTGCTGAGCACTTTGATAGAAAGTCAGTTTTGTGAGCAGTTTAGTGCGGCTTGGTATGTTAAGCCTTTATTTTTTAAACAATGTAATTAAACTAGATATTCTTTTGGCGAATCATCTGAGGTGATCTGTGTATCATCGATGGTTCGGGTCGGTTCTCTATTCTTGCAGTAGCATAAAAGTAGAACTATCTTTTGAATATGCCAGTTGGGCGTATTAACATTTTCTGCTTTAATGAGAATAATTACTTTATTTATCATGTGGTGCTTATTATACCAATGTTTCGTGCTAAGCTTTGGGGCACGGTCTGGAGGATCCTGCTGATGGCATGGGTTTCGGGGTGCCGAAATCCGGGCTGTCACATAAAGGCTTGGATATAATCCCAGTAATTGAAGGAATGGCATGAACTCAATTTTCTAGCTTTGTTTAAATCAAAACCCCAGGTTGAAGGTTTAATGATTTTGTGGATGATAGCTTTGCTGTAAGAGATAGGGCTATCAGGCCTTTGGTTGTCCATATAGTGAGTAAAGGTTATAGACCCAGTTGATGAAAGAATAGCTTCTGCAATAATTCGAGTTTTTCCCTCAAGAGTAGGATAGCCATGAATATCAAGGTATCTTCTCTTAATTTCTCATGGATCTAATATCCATTGCTGATCATCTGGTTCTAATATCAGAACATTGGAGATTATATCTTTTGGGATATAATTAGCTTCTTTTAATTCGTTGGTGGCTTAGTTAGCCATTGTCTTCTCTTGGTTAGCGGAATTAAGAGTGTCTTTTCCTTTTTGAGGTCTAGCCCTATTATTTTGGATAATAGTCCAAAGATTATAATCATTTGTTATGTCACGAGCTTGTGGTACAGGGATATTGCCCCGACCTCTTCCTCTACTTAATCCTCCGGATGAGGATGCTGCCATTATGACTTTTCCTGTAAAAACTCGCGGGGTTAGAAAGTCAGGGAGAGAGTTTGTCTCTCTTTTGATATATTCAATTTGAAAATCCAAAGAAGATAATTCTACTTGTCATCTGGCAAAGATTTGTTTTGAAGCTAAATTTTTTACATTTTTTTGCAAAACAGATTTTGCTGCACTACAGTCTATTCTGAGTAAAATAGATTGATTAAGTAAATAATCTTAAAATTTATGAATACATTTTACAATAGATAAAACTTCTTGTTTAATGGTTGAATAATTTGTTTGGGCATCTTTCCAAACACCAGAAGTATATCTGATTAATTCTTCCTTTTGATTGAAAGGATTAATTTGTTTTAAAATTCCTCCATAACCAATTTGGGAGGCATCTGTTTCAAGAATTTTGGACCAAACTGGATTGGCCAAAGAAAGGCAAGGAATTTGTTTGACTTGTGACTTTAGTTGTCTAAAGTCACAAGTATCAGAGCCATGTCCGACTAAACCCGTGGTAATTTCATATGAGGGGTAGGAGGTGTCGGAAGAGTAGGAAATGGTGATCGGTTCTCTTTTTACTCTGCATCTGTAGCAGAGTATTGTTCATCGTCTTCCCTGATATTCAAGGTTCTATTCATTGACTTTTCTAAAAACTTAATATAATAAGTAGAAGGATCTGAACGTTGCTAGTAGGTGCTTTTTAGCGTTAATAGTCGCGTTGGGAATTAGGCGTTTTAACAGTGATTGCGTGGTTGCAGGGATTCTTCCATAAATCATTGACGGACACAGATTTGAAAATCACTATTTGGCAGCACCAATTTGAGATCTAACTATTTATTTGTTTTTAAGCTTTCAGAAAAGAAGATGAATAGGAACATTTTGAGTTTTTGGGAAGAAGATGAATAGTAGTTCTTATTCAGATGAATAATAACTCGAGTCACTATTCACTTTAGTATGACCATTCCGACATCACTATTCACATATGGAATTACACTCTTATTGGTACCTACACCAACTCTTATTCACTATTTTTCATTTTTAGTTTTTAAACTAAATTTTAAAAAAAAAAAAATTAATTAATTTTGTAAATGCCTTTATTTGGTTTTTCAAATAATAAATTAATTAAAAATTATGAATTAGCCCAATGGTCTAATGTCAAAGATAAACTTGATTGATGGACAATTCCTCCCATCAACCAGAAAATCTTGTATAAACAAGGTTGGACTAATTGGTCTACTGACATGTCCATCAAAATCACTGAGCAAACCCTCAGTATAGGATAAGACCAAGAAGGTCTCCAACTTTTATCAAATAAAGATCTCATGATAGATCTTCAAAAATTTAACTACCTACATCTGGCTTGTATTTAGGTCGCTTTCAAACCTCTCACCTTATTGGGTAATAATAATAGTATTATGACCACTTTGAAAGATGTTAGATGCCTTGATTGGTACTCTTCTCTCATGACAGCTGTGGAAACCAGCCTTTGTCATGGTCTCATATACTTTAATGTTTTCTCCAATTTAACCTTATCCTTAACAGACAAGAATCTGTTGTATGTTTGTACTCTAAATTTATAAACCAAAGGATACAACTTCCTGCCTGGATCAGAGACTATTGCTCTGATATATCGTCTTCATTATAAGGTGATGACTTTCTTGGCTCCTAAGATTAATTCTCATAGTTTACCAGAAAAAATGGTTTTAATCGAAACCAATCTAACTACTTCTAATATTGCTACTCCTCTGATTTCATGAGAAAATATTGATTTTCCAGAATCATGGAGTATTACTCAAGTTGTACCACAAAAATCCATCCTTAATAAGGATATTGAACAAATTATTCAAAATGACAATGGTGATGTAATCTTATAATTTAATATATCTACATCACTATACTCTCCCACAAGGAGATCTTATTCTGGTTTTGGGTCTAAGTATAGAGTTTCTATACCCTCGACATCTCGATCATCCTTTTCAGATATAGCCTCATCAGCTATGCCTGAAATTAAATCAGCAAATCTTGAAGGAATCCATGTTTTCGATCAACAAATTCCTCATGGGATAAACACCCAACAACAGAGGGAATCTCCTACTACTAGTGAGATGAATTTTTTAGTTACAAATAATTTCTCATGAATATAACAAAATCAAAGGATTTTATTATTAATCGTGCAGAAATCAATGCTGAATTTTATCAAGACCAATATAAGTCTTTTCGTGATTGGTATTTTAAAAAATTATCCAATAAAAAATTACAAGAATTTAAAGAAAATTTCTATAAATATATAGAAACATCTTATCAAATCATTCATTTTGTAAAATGGTTCAAAGCAACCCAATATTTTGAAATGACTCAGGAAGAAAGAAAGATACATCTCCTTGCATATGTGCAAAAAGTTTGGCAAAAGATGGATGGAATAATCATTCAATTTGTTCATCCTCCTGCTGAAGCCTTAAAACTTACTCAACCGCAGTCATCAATAGCTATTGAAGCTATTGCTTTAATTTGGCCTGTTGAGTCATCTTCTCATCCTACAAAACTAGATTTATTCAGTTTATATAAACAAAATAATTTCACTAATATTAATCTGCAAACAATTGGTCAACAATTAAATAGAATTGAAGAATTGTTTTCTTTTCCTAAAGAACCTCATATTCTTCATCTAAAACAATCAAATATGAAACCACCTCTTGAAGTCACAGGAATAAATTTGTCTTCAAAATTACAACAAATCAAACAAGATGAATTCATCGATAAATTAACCTCTAGCTTACATAATTTATCTTTAAAAGATAAGAAAAATCCTTTACAAATCAATGTATTAATTGATGATGACCATCAGATCACTCTTGACACCCTTCAAACTAATTTTGAATCTTTACAAAATAATATGGAATTCAATAAGCTTCAATATTCTAGATCATCTCAAAATCGTTGGGATATCCATTCTAAATATTATTATCATAGACCTACTCCACAAGATCTTCTTTATGAAGAAGATAACATGAATGCCCAAAATTCATATGATCATAGGTCTATTTATGAATGAAATATTGATGGTAAATCTGAATATGCAATCTTTAAAGTTGTAACAGCCCGACTTTTTCCCTTCTCCTAAATGAGAAAGGTCACACCGTCAAATCACCTAACATGATCCTATCATACAAGGGCATCGTGTACAAAGTGTTATATATGCGGAAGCAAATTTAATTAACTCCAATATATAGAAATATGGCAACAACTGATATTCATTCATTTATCTAAAGCAATATATTGAACAGGAATATAAACAGAAACCTATACCTGAAGTAGTAAACTATCTTAATCCATACTGTTGTTATACATGTTTAAAATCACTACTCTCTCTCTCTCTCAAACTTTTCAAGGAAAGAAGTCCTCTGCAGAATCTTCCTCCTTGTCTCCCTCGTCCTCCTCCTGATGGTAGGTAGGATCAGCCTCGTGCTGAGGGTCACGGTCAATATCTACAGCTAAGACATGAAGTCATAGGATGAGCTATCATCGAAGCTCGACAAAGAAATTTAAAGTGTTACTTGATATGTTAAATTTCTAATTCACTTCTAAATGCATAAATTACAAAACTAAACACATTATATCTTATCTTGCATCTATTCTAGCAATATTTAGCATTTATTCTAGCAGCATATAGTATAACAAGTAATAAATCATGCAAATATTATATCATGCTCATAGATTCATACTTAACAAATACGAGGAATCATACTAACAAGGAATCATGCTGAACAATTACAAAAATCATACTGAAATAAGATATATTCAAGAAATAAGAAAATCAAGCTCCCGAGTTAGCGGGATCACTTGTCAAGCTCCCGAGTTAGCGGGATCACTTGGACGAGATATCAAGCACCCGAGTTAGCGGGATCACTTGTTTCAAGACGAGAATAAAGATGTGTACATGACATCAAGGATAACAGTACATGAACAATGCATACTAACATGTATGCAAGAGTATCATGAATAGATATTATATAGCAAAACTGATTTGAATAATTGAACTCACATGATCATATATGACTGCAACTATCATAATCATTGATATTCATGTATCTAAGCTGAATGAGCATCATAATCATGTAAAGCATACATCAAGTGTGAAGCTCTCTAAATTGATCTAACACCATCAGTCATAGTCATACATTGAAAACTAGCATGTGCATACATTATACTTCATCTAAACTTATCTAGTATTATCATACATACACATTCATCTGCTGATCTATATCAAGTCATCTAAATTGGTTTGACAATATTTCTAACATAATAACATAAGTCAAGTTGATCTTATAGAACTAATATACTTATAATCATATATCATCTTTAAAACTGTATTAGCATATGTTCATACATCAAGCTGATCTGATGATCATAAGCATGCATCACGGCAGACACATATATTACTAGCATCCTTACAACAGAACATCAGACGTATAGCCTCACATGTATATCAATATGTCAAATTTAACATTTTCTTAAACGAAAATAAGTATATATATATCATGTACTATCCAAGATGAGAAGAAGAAACTAACTATAGCATATCCATACAAAATCAAACGTCGAATTTGGACCTATCATGATCATAACTCAAAACTGACTTGAGTTGTCATACAAAACATACATCAAAACTGATATCTATTATCCTTAACGATTCATCAAGACTGAACTGGCAATGTCATCTGTAACCACTTATTAACTAACCTCATAGTAAACTATATCATATGACTAAAACTGACATGAACTTGTAGTACACTATATAAAACTGGCATGAGTATAAAGTTATATAAGAATTCATGATCATATATGAGCATCCTCAATAACTTGCTATCAGACGAGAATGAGAAAACAATATATAGATTAGTAAGGTAAACTCCCTACCTTATACCAGGCTTATATGTAACTGGTTATCCGTGCACACATGTCTTCAAGCAAACTCGTCATGTGCACCAAATACCTAGGATTTATGGTCATAGTTTTAGTATTTTTAATGGTTTATTGGGTCAACATAGACCCCAAATATGAACCATTTATGGTCCCAAGTCTCATGGTCAAACTCAGCAAGTCATCCCAACACAAACCCTTGACAGAGGTGTCACCAAGTGCGTCAGATGCAGGGTTGCCGCGGCAAGCTTTGCCACTAAGAATATTGCCATAAATTGTCACTAATTGTTGACCCTTTAAACGTTAGATTCAGAACTTGGTTACTTAATGAAAGTTGTAGGGCTCGTTGTACCCTTTCCAAAGCATCAAGAATCATGCCAATCGAAGTTCGGGATCAAATGTTATGTCGCAAATACCATATAGTAGTCTGAGCATAATGTTGCCGCGGCAAGCCTGAGTACCTTGCCACGACAAGCCTGTAAAGTTGTCGCGGCAAGCCTATCAGGCTTGGCTTGCCGGGGTATTTTCTGCTCCACTTTGGCTTTTTTTACTCAGGCAATTGCCTGGGTCTTCGATGATGTACATTCCTATGTACATGTAATTCAGCATGGGCTGAATCGGAGTGTGTACCTTTTCGTGGACTTGCGATTCCGACGGAGCCAAAGGTGTATCGACATCGCGTTCTCGAGCTTCGTTCCCGAGCTTCTGAATGACGATGGATTCTCTACACTCAATGGACTCACGGTTGTAAATTGAAAGTGGGGGGTGTAAAACGTGAGTGGAGCTAAACATCAGCGATGACTTGTACTACTTGTGCTAGTGCAGGGGCAATGTGCATCAGAGATTCATAGTGAGGAGAAGAAAGGGAATGGTGAGGTTTATAAGAGTTTCTAGTTACTTTGCGTGCATGGAGTCAATTTATAACTCATGCGCTCGTGGAGGTTCCTGAGCGACATAATCAGCTTATAAGCTGATTTGAGTTGCCTTCCCCTATCAAGCCCACACAACTCAGATAGTGTATAAGCAGATAAGTTAATTTAGGCTTACCTCATGTATTACTCTCATACATTATTTTGAAGTGTATATGTTAGTAAAAGCTAGAATCCCATGCCGTCAGCACTTGGTGTTGTAGTGTATCTCATATAAGACAGAAACAACTTGTCTTTGTATATGAGCCTTCTATACAGTTAGACGTTATAAGTCATTTGGGCTGGGTTCCCATGTAATGCCCATATGGTCCTTTACTTGTATAAGCTAAAAAGGCATAATAGGCTTAACTTGCATGTAAACCTCATACACATAGTTTACATGTATGAGGTAATTCATGCACAACTATTTACACATGCCTTGAATTGGGTTGGGCTAGCTTAATAGCTATAGACTTCAGCTAAATTAAACTGATAGCTAAATGAAACTGATATCTATATATATATATATATATATATATATATATATATATATATATATATATATATATATATATATATATATAATGTCATTCTTATATATTAGAAATTTGTATGTATTATCTCATTCCTTCTATAGTTTAGTTTTACTAACATTTTCAGGGCCACCGAAAAGCTCACACATATGCATCAGTTTTTTTTTTTTTTTTTTATATCTCGTGGTAGGTACATGCCTGACCTGACCCATGTTTAGACCAAATAAGGAAACAAGCTGGCAACTATTACATTCTCCCCTACTTAAGGGATTCTCATCCTCGAAAATAAGAGAAGGCAGAAAATAAAAGAAGGCAGAGAAGTGAGATCAGAATTGAATCATGTGTAGTATCATGTGCCAGTATCTAGTGCATCAAAATCTAATATCCATCTATTTCTCTACTTCTAATTTATACATAATTATACGGGAAATGAATATGAAACTTTTATATATTTCATATGCAGTAAGTTATTCGAACAAGTTTAATAAATGATGTACCTTAGGGAAATTACTAAGCGCGAATATCAGTTTCGCATTCCCAGGTAGCCTCATGTGAACTGTGATTCTTCCATTGGACCAATACAAGTAAAATACGTTTTGTTCTCAAGATTTGGTCTCTGTGATCCAATATCTGAGTTGGCTCTTCAGTCAGTATTAACTCTTCCTGAATATCCAGTGGCTGATAATCCAACACGTGGGTTGGAGCACTAACGTACTTCCTCAACATAGACATGTGGAATACATCGTGTATGCTGGATAAATGTGAAGGTAATGCAACTCGGTATGCTACCTCACCAACTTTGCCTAAAACTGGGAATGGTCCAACATAACAAGGACTCAATTTGTCTCGTTTCTCAAATCACATCATGCCCTTTTTGTCGAAGATATTTTGATAAATACATGCTCGCCGATCTGTACGATATATGGTAGAGATCAGTATAACTCTTTTGCCGACTCTGGGCACTTTTCAGTCGCTCATGAATGACGTGCACAACTGCATTGGTGATTTTGATCAAGTCAGGGCCTAAAATCAAACACTCTCTAACTTCTCCCCAGTTAATCAGAGATTTACATCGGTGTCTATATAATGCCTCGAATGGTGCTATGTCGATGCTCGATTGGAAGCTATTATAATATGCGAATTCGATCAGGGGTAAGTGCTTATCCCATGATCCTTTGTAATCCAGCATACAGGCCCGCCCTTAACATGTCTTCTATTACCTGATTCTCCCCTTCTGTCTGACCGTCGGTCTGAGGATGAAATGTAGAACTGAATTTCAACTTTGAACCCATTCTTTCTTGAAGACTCTGCCAGAATCTGGAGGTATATAATGGATCGTGATCTGACACGATACTCACTGGTATCCCGTATAGTCTGACTATCTCACGCAGATAGACATCGGCCAATTTCGACGCTTTAAGCCACTCCACCAAAACGTCTTCTTTAAGTCCTGATACATCATCGTGCTTCCAGGATGAATGACATAGGCTGACTTATGAACTTCATCAAAACTTTCGTGATGCAAAGCACTATCATTCGGTACACATACTCGGCCTCGAAACAATAAGGCTCATCGTCATAGAAAAGTCTGGCTGGAGCCCACTGAGTATTCCCTGTCTAATGATAATAAGCTCTGCATCATATATCTAGAGTTCTCTGATCCGATCAAAGAGTGTGGATCGGATCATAACTGTAAAGACCCGTATTTTGAACCCGAGTTAGACTGACCATGTGTGTGTATTCGGCTCGGAAACCGACGTCACCATTTGTTTTGGATTTTTATCTAGATGTGATTGTGCGGACAGATTTTAATTTAGAGCCCATTTGGACCCTCGTGCGAAAGTTGTGCACCGACCTCGGTGTAGCCGCTCAACACCGGACTTGAGTTTTAAAATTAGAAGTGTATAATACATAAGATGTGTGTGTGTGTTTTACTTTGTGAGCAATCCTATTATAAGAAGGAATTGCATTCCCGTATTATACTAGGTTTTGTTAAGAGAGGATAGTTACCCAACCGTGTGAAACTCCGTCTTCTCTCTTCTTCAATCATCGTAGGAGATCGGTTTAGAAAACCTCCTTCTCTAGAACCCTCTTTGTTAAAAATACTTAAACCTTAGAAAGAACTTGAATCAACCTTGGATTCGTAGTTGGCTATTGGGAGAGGTTGAGATCATTGGGGGCGTGTTGGAGTTGTCTCTGTGAACTCGTGGGATCGATCGCGGCGCAAATCGTTGAGGAAACCCGTCAGTTTCGTTCCGAAGCTCCATTCGCGTGACTCATTTCTAATCTAGGAATCCTTAGATTAAAGGTACATTTTAATTAAACTTTTTGATTAAATCATTAGATTAGCCATGGGTTTTGCTTTGGAATGTATGGGTTTCGATTCGGGAGAAAACCAGTGAAATCGCGTCGTTGTAGCTCGCTCAAGCGAGCTATTATCATCGCTCGAGCGAGGTATCACCGAACTCCGACATTGCCTTAGTATTTTAGTTATAACATTTTATCCCGAACTCCGATTGAGATGATTCTTTTTGCGTTGGAAAGCTAATAGAAAAATCTACAACTTTCATGTTTTGACCAACTCATGTATCAATCGTCTTGATGGTCAAAAATATATGAGAATGTTACATCAAATCGCTCGAGCAAGCTATTATCATCGCTCGAGCGAGGTATTGTCGAACTTCGACATTGCCTTAGTATTTTAGTTATAACTATTTGTCCCGAACTCCGATTGAGACGATTCTTTTTGCGTTGGAAAGCTAATAGAAAAATCTACAACTTTTATGTTTTGACCAACTCATTGATCAATCGTCTTGATAGTCAAAAATATATGAGAATGTTACGTCAAATTCTAGGATTGGCGCAACTTGCCTGTTTGACTTGTTTTTGAGGAAACGCTTAAATAGGTCTATATTATTAGTAATTAGAGTTTATCTTAATGCATGAACGTATATTGTGATGTAGATTGAGGGCGAGAGGCCATCAATAGGACTTTGCTTGACTTCGCATAACTCCGAGTTTTGGTAGGAGAATCTCATCTTTGATTCTATTTTAATTGCATGGATATTTTGAATTAAAATCTTTGAACTTGCATATGCCATTGAAATCACATCTCAGAACTGAAATTGATATGGATGATGAAAATCTAAATCTACGAATCACGAAACACAATCGCTTAAGCTCTGAAAATCTGAAATCAAGAACCTGAACTATGTATAAGAGACTTGCATCTGATTTATATTAGTATCTGCATTTGTTTTATGATTGACCCGAACGACCCCTCAAAAATTCATGAACAATTTCCTGGCACAAGTTTTCCTCATTACGCAGGGGCTTGTTGCATCCTGAAAAAGGGTTCATGAACGACGATGGTAGGTAGGGGTTCCATCGGCTATATTCCTGCTCTCGAGATATAGTTTACTCGGGAGGTATTTTAAGTTGAGGATTAAGTCATGAATTACTGAACTTTGCATATAGAAGTTAGAGAAACTAAGACACTGAAACACTACATCTGTTCTTAAAATTGCTTTCACACATTTAGAAATAAATCTTACATATGATTTTCGCACCTAAATTCAGTTTATTATCTGCTTATATGTTTGACAAGCTATATTTCGATATTTATTTTGAAACCATGTTAGTTAAAGTAAAATGTCGTAGAGGTCTTTCTTCTACTGAGCTTTGTTGGTTAGCTCACTCTGACTATACGTCATGTGTTAATCTTGACGTGGCTATTCGGTATGAGGATGATCGACTAAGTGCCTGAGGAAGAGCTTGAGGTTCCTCCTAAGGAGTTTTTCCCAGTATAGAACTTACTGATTTTCTTATTTGTGGTGAGAGTTAGACTTGAATTTGTGGGCCCATTTTAGTTGGATATCATAGTTTTATACTTGACGTTGATTTCTGTTATGAGCCATGTTTCGATGATGGTCGGCCATCATCGGTGGTTCTTTACTTTTAATTGCTTCCGCATTTATTTTAGCTATGGATTTTTATTACGCTTTACTTTGATATGTGCCCTGTTTGTCCGGCTTATCGTTTATTCGATAGGTTGGCGAACTGGCCTTTCCTATACCTGAGGGATTGGAAAAGTCGGGTCGTCACAATAACGGTAGCAAGCAAACCCCAGTTGATGTTGCCCTAAGAGTGGCACTAGATGACACTATGTCATTGAGTAACTTCCATCTCTGTAACTGTGTCACAAGATGGGATAGTTGAGCGGATGACTTCCGACTTAGTGCATTAGCAACTACATTCACCTTACCGGGATGGTACTGTATAGAACAGTCGTAGTCCGTCAAGAACTCCATTCATCTTCTCTGTCTGATCGTGACTTTGACTAAAAAGCGAGATACCCTTGAGCACACTTTTGAGTAATCGCCGTGCTCGGATCGCTGACATGAAGGGAAGTATAACTGACGACAATACAACATTCAACAATACAAGTAAACGCATAAATAGATAAACATATATGTGCAATCAATATCTAACAGGTTTTGAATACTATGGGGAAAATTAAATTATATACAAGTGAGTTGTATACTCACCAGGTAAGCTTAGGGTTTGGCATAGTTTAAATGTGTTCAGTTCAATCAATGTCACCGATATATAAAGGAGGAGATCATAGATGATGTTACAACTTAATTTTCATCGAATTTGTTAAATTTGAACAGTTACTTTATATATCAATACTATCAATATAGATAAATATCTTGATATATACATTAATGTATTCGAAGGAATCCTATGCATGGCTTACCTTGGGTGAATAAGCCGGTAGTTCTTCTCGTGGACCATATGAGATCACACGTTTCCTCTAATTTAAGACACAAACAAACCCACCACTGCCTGATGGTAATGCTAAAACAGGTGCCTGATGGTAATATCGTTGCTGGTTTGGGCATCTTGTGCCGTCTTTGATGTCATTCCAACCATCTATGGGCACTCCTTAATTCGTTGTCCCATCATACCACAACGAAAGCATGCCCCAGACGCTCTATGACATTCGTCCATGTTATATGTCTTCCCACATTTCCCACAGAATGCTAACAGAATGAATGAAGAGATGCGTGAAGTTTACGATCTTAACTCGGATCCTACCGGCATACTTCGATCACTATTGACCGAGTACTTCAATCAAACGTGGTCGTAAAGATTCACAATCTATGCTCTAACCAGAATCTACTGCCATAGCCTTGAGTCCTTAGAAGACCTAAAGCCTAGGCTCTAACACTGAATGAACATCAGAAGTCTTGCCATATATCCGTACCACCTGTGACAGCCTGACTTTTTCCCTTCTCCTAAATGGGAAAGGTCGCACCGTCAGATCACCTAACATGATCCTGTCATACAAGGGCATCATGTACAAAGTGTTATAGATGCAGAAGCAAATTTAATTAACTCTGATACGTAGAAATATGGCAACAACTGATATTCATTCATTTATCTAAAGCAGCAACCTGAATAAGAATATAAACAGAAATCTATACCTGAAGTAGTAAACTTTCTTAATCCATACTGCTGTTATATATGTTTAAAATCACTACTCTCTCTCTCTCTCAAACTTTTCAAGGAAAGAAGTCCTCTGCAGAATCTTCCTCCCTGTCTCTCTCGTCCTCCTCCTGATGGTAGGTAGGATCAGCCTCGGGCTGAGGGTCACTGTCAATATCTGCAGCTAAGACATGAAGTCGTAGGATGAGCTATCATCGAAGCTCAGCAGGGAAATTTAAAGTGCTACTTTATATGTTAGATTTCCAATTCACTTCTAAATGCATAAATTATAAATCTAAACACATTATATCTTACTTTGTATCTATTCTAGCAATATTTAGCATTTATTCTAACAGCATATAGTATAACAAGTAATAAATCATGTAAATATTGTATCATGCTGACAGATTCATGCTGAACAAATACGAAGAATCATACTAACAAAGAATCATGCTGGACAATTACAGAAATTATACTGAAACAAGACATATTCAAGAAATAAAAAAATCAAGCTCTCGAGTTAGCGGGATCACTTGTCAAGCTCCCGAGTTAGCAAGATCACTTGGACCGAGAAAATGAAGCTCTCGAGTTAGCGGGATCACTTGTCAAGCTCCCGAGTTAGCGGGATCACTTGTAGGAGATATCAACCTCCTAAGTTAGCGGGATCACTTGTTTCAAGACGAGAATAAAGACGTGTACATGACATCAAAGATAACAGTACATGAACAATGCATACTAATATGTATGCAAGAATATCATAAACAGATATCATATAGTAAAACTGATTTGAATAACTGAACTCACATGATCATATATGACCGCAACTATCATAATCATTGATATTCATGTATCCAAGCTGAATGGGCATCATAATCATGCAAAGCATACATCAAGTGTGAAGCTCTCTAAATTGATCTAACACCATCAGTCATAGTCATACATTGAAAACTAGCATGTGCATACATTATACTTCATCTAAACTTATCTAGTAGCATCATATATACACATTCATCTACTGATCTATATCAAGTCATCTAAATTGGTTTGACAATATTTCTAACATAATAACATATGCCAAGCTGATCTTATGGAACTGATATGCTTATAATCGTATATCATCTTTAAAATTGAATTAGCATACATTCATACATCAAGCTGATATGATGATCATAAGCATGCATCACGGCAGACGCATATATTACAAGCATCCTTACAACAGAACATCATACGTATAGCCTCACATGTATATCAATATGTCAAATTTAACATTTTCTTAAACGAAAATAAGTGTATATATATATATATATATATATATATATATATATATATATATATATCATGTACTATCCAAGATGCGAAGAAGAAACTAACTATAGCATATCCATACAAAATCAAGCGTCGAATTTGGACCTATCATGATCATAACTCAAAATCGACTTGAGTTGTCAAGCAAAACATACATCAAAACTGATATCTATTATCCTTAACGATTCATCAAGACTGAACTGGCAATGTCATCTATAACCACTTATTAACTAACCTCATAGTAAACTATATCATATGACTAAAACTTACATGAACTCATAGTACACTATATAAAACTGGCATGGATATAAAGTTATATAAGCATTCGTGATCATATATAGGCATCCTCAATAACTTGCTATCAGACGAGAATGAGAAAATAACATATAGATTAGTAAGTTAAACTCCCTACCTTATACCAGGCTTATGTGTAACTGGTTACCCGTGCACGCATGTCTTCAAGCAAACTCGTCATGTGCACCAAATACCTAGGATTTATGGTCATAGTTTTAGTATTTTTAATGGTTTATTGGGTCAACATAGACCCCAAATATGAACCATTTATAGTCACAAGTCTCATGGTCAAACTCAGCAAGTCATCCCAGCACAAACCCCTAACAAAGGTGTCACCAAGTGCGTCAGATGCAGGGTTGCCGCGGTAAGCAACATAGGTTGCCGCGGCAAGCTTTGCAGCTGAGCATATTGCTGCCACTTATCACCAATGTTTGACCCTTTAAACGTTAATTCAGAACTTGGTTACTTTATGAAAGTTGTAGGACTCGTTGTCCAATTTCCAACGCATCACAAATCGTGCCAATCGGAGTTCGGGATCAAAAGTTATGACAAAAATACCACATAGCGGTCTGAGCATAATGTTGTCGCGGCAAGCCTATAAAGTTGTCGCGGCAAGCCTATCAGGCTTGGCTTGCAGGAGTGTTTTCTACTCCACTTTGGCTTCTTTTACTCATGCAATTGGCTGGGTCTTTTGTATACATATAGCGCTAATATATTGTATGTATATATATTACACCTATAAGGTATATATCTGAATTTTAATATAATTAAATGCAATATTGGGTCATCCGAGACCCGAAATATTTGTTTTATAATGTTAACGGGTCGTAGTATCAATGCATAGACTCATGTATCGATCAAACAAGCAGCACCCAAAATACATTGGCTAAAGATCTGCTTGCCTCGGCACGCCACAAGGGTTGCTGCGGCAAGTAGCTCAGCTGAGCTCCTTGCCGCGGCAACCTTGTGAGGTTACCGTGGCAAGCAATGCTTGCCGTGGTGCACCTCCCCTGCCAAAGGTGTATCGACGTCGCGTTCCCGAGCTTCGTTCCCGAGCTTTTGAACGACGATGGATTCTCTACACTCAATGGACTCACGGTTGTAAATTGAAAGTGGGAGGGTGTAAAACGTGAGTGGAGCTAAACACCAGCGATGACTTGTACTACTTGTGCCGGTGCAAGGGCAATGTGCATCAGAGATTCATAGTGAAGAGAAGAAAGGGAATGGCGAGGTTTATAAGGGTTTCTAGTTACTTTGCGTGCATGGAGTCAATTTATGACTCATGCACCCGTGGAGGTTCCTGAGTGACATAATCAGCTTATAAGCCGATTTGAGTTGCCTTCCCCTATCAAGCCCACACAACTCAAATAGTGTATAAACAGATAAGTTAATTTAGGCTTACCTCATGTATTACTCTCATACATTATTTTGAAGTGTATATGTTAGTAAAAGCTAGAATCCCATGCCATCAGCAATTGGTGTTGTAGTGTATCTCATATAAGACAACAACTTGTCTTTGTATATGAGCCTTCTATACAGTTAGAGGTTATAAGTCATATGGGCTGGGTTCCCATGTAATGCCCATATGGGGCTTTACTTGTATAGGCTGAAAAGCCATAATAGGCTTAACTTGCATGTAAACCTCATACACATGGTTTACATGTATGAGGCAATTCATGTACAGCTGTTTACACATGCCTTGAATTGGGTTGGGCTAGCTTAGTAGCTACAGACTTCAGCTAAATTAAATTGATAGCTAAATGAAACTGATATATATATATATATAATGTCATTCTTATATATTAGAAAATTTGTATGTATTATCTCATTCCTTCTATAGTTTAGTTTTACTAACATTTTCGGGGCCACCAAAAAGCTCACATATCTGCATAAGGTTTTTTTTTTTTTTTTTTTATATCCCGTGGTAGGTACATGCCTGACCTAACCCATGTTTAGACCAAATAAGGAAACAAGCTGGCAACTGTTTCAGAAGTCTTACATAAAATGTTTATGTATAGCACAATTCTCAAGCAAAGTAATAATAATGATCACCAAATTGCTCGATATATTATTACTGGCTTTTCTGGTATCCTAAAAGGATGGTGGGATAATTTACTCACACAACATCAACGATATGAAATTCTTAATTCTACCAAACAAGTAGAAAATGAAAATACTGGCCAACTTGAGGCTTATAAAAATGTTGTTTATACTTTAACTCAAAGTATAATATTACATTTTATTGGTTCCTGGAAACACCAACAAGAACGAAGAAGGGAACTTCAAAATTTACGTTGCCCATCCTTAACCCATTTTCGATGGTACAAGGATGTCTTTCTGATTAAGGTTATGCAATGAACTGATGCTAACAATGAATATTGGAAAGCTAAATTCATTGATGGTCTCCCCAGCTTATTTGCTGAAAAGGTAAGACAAACTCCAAAACCCGGAAGATCAAAGTATTAATTATGATCAATATACTTATGGTCAATTAATTAGTGTTATTATTCGCGAAGGCCTAACCTTGTGTAATGATTTAAAATTGCACCAACAATTAAAACAACAACAACTTACTAGTCGCAAAGAATTAGGAGAATTTTGTAATCAATTTGCTTATGATACAAAAATTAATTTCCCTCCAAAAAGGAGAGAGAAAAGCTTCAAAGAATCTTCGCCTAATTATAAATTAGTTCGAAAGAAAAAACATTTTCCTAAAAAACACAATCCTCCTTCTTCTCAACGATATCAAGAAAAACAATCACAAAACTCTAAAAGAGAACTTAAATGTTATAAATGTCATCGATTTGGCCATTATGCTAATCGTTGTACTCTACAATAAAAATTGAATCAAATACATGATGAAGGTTTAAAATTAATCCTATCCAAACTCTTTATTGATGACATTTCTTCTCATACAGAAGAATTTGAGAATGATGAGACAAACTGTCTTACTTCTCCTTCTTCCTCTGAAGAAGATACTCATACGAATTGCAATTGTCAACCTCTTAATACAACCAATGACACTTGGCAAACATTTGCTGCTATGAATAATCTCAGTATCAATATCCTTAGCGACAACCAATAATCTTTATTGGATTTAGTCGATAAAACCAAAGATCCTATTATGAAATCAAAATTATTCGAAGCCTGTATTGCAATGGCTAAAAAAGAAAGTAAAAAGGATTTACTCATAGAAAATTCTTATTCAATCAAAGAACTATTCAATCGTCTTGAAGGTACTAGTCCTAAAATACCTATATCTAAGGACCTTCCTAGTAATGAATCATTGAAAATTGAATTTACTAAATTCAAACAGCAAATAATTAATGAGGTCACTCAAAACAAGAATCCAGACTCTAGAAAGAGCCAACTCTTCTAGTCACCAAATTTGTCCATCACATATCCACCAAGGATAATTATTTACAACATATAAGTCATCCACCATCTAAGAAATGGTATATCAATATCACTTTGGTTATTAACCATGATTTAATCCTTAATAACGTCATTGCTCTTGTCGATAGCAGTGCCGATATGAATTGCATCCAGAATGGTTTTATTCCTCCTCAATATCTTGTTAAGACTCACCACAGTCTAATCAATGCTAGTGGTCATCATATGGCTATTAACCACAAAGTCAATGATATCTCCATTCAACACCATGACATTATCATTCCTGCCACTTTTATGATTCTTACTCATTTAACCCAAGTGGTAATACTTGGTTTACCTTTCATCACCTCCCTTTCACCTCATTTTCAAGTAGATCATATTGGTATTCATACCCAGTATAATAATATCCCGTTAGTATTTGACTTCTTACCCTCTTCTTCTCTGGGTTCCAATCTTTCCTTACTCCAACATCCCTATTGTGCAATTTTAGGGCCCCCTCATCCACTTATCCACTTGCTCACATTTATCAAATTGCTCAATCTTTTAAACCCGCTTTATCTTTTCACAAACTAATACTTTTGCTTTTGCAGGAACTATCCAGCAACACTACTAAACAAGTGGATTGTTCAAGAATCTTTGGTCTAAACAAGGCCTACTAACAACTTTCCCTATGTATCCAGATTGCTAGTTGCAGCTTCAGTGGAGAAGAAAATCATTATTCAAGACCACAAATAAAGGCTTATACAGTCTTACATGGCTTCCAACCAGAAATTTATGTGTCATGGCAAGATTGTCATAGACAAATTTTTAATTTCCCCAATGCATATTACTAAATGCATAACTCCTTATCAGAAGCTAAATAGGCTCTGGAGTTATACCAAATAATTCAACAACTGGAACAAATCAGTATTGGGTCAATGCCCCCATATTCGAATACTGAAAGGAATAAATTGTAAGAGATACCTGACTTTTATAATCCTGGTCTAACACCAACCATCCATCAAAATGTGAATGGAATATGGAAAAACCATACTATCCAGAATCGTAAACGATTCAGATATCATATGAGTTCTTTAACAAAAAAGTTAAGAACTCAGGAAACAAATATAAAAATATTATGTGATAATCTTCTTTCTCTATTAAATAATTTCTCATGGGAAGAAGAAATTTTTACTATTGAGAAAATTACTCATTTCCTTGAACTCATTGAACTTTTTGAGTCCTATTTTTCAGACCCAATTCTTCAACGTCTCAAAAGAATTTGTCTTTTTGAGAAAATCAAAATTATTCTTCCTACTGAAATTGCTCATGATTTTGTTCTCAAATTGAGGATCATGCCAATAAAATTAAACAAATTTTATTACGCAATCATCGTTATATTAATCATAGCCAAGGATATCATCTTCTCAAGCTTTCTCTTTGTTCCTATGAACATCATCATAATCTTGTAGAATGTCTTGACTGGGGGTTAATTAACCAAATTATTTTCTCAATTCATATTATTCCTTCCAATTTTCTTAGGATGATCAAATCCATGGTCATTCATGCATCTAAAAATCTCTCTCCTCATATCCATCTTACTTTCTGGATTACTAGTACTATTGGCTGGAGGTCAAAAGAAACATTCTTCCAACCATATCAAATTTGGGTTTTCAAAAAGACCAAACAGTATGAATTCTCCTATGTCCAAATGACAGATTCCTCTACAGCATCTAGTGTTCGATCACTCTCTCCAAAATTATATTAGATTCAACCTTTGATGCAATTCTCCAAAGAAGCAAGAGATATAGCCAAAGCTCCATATGCTTTCAAGATTACAGATGGAAGAAGACTTTTTCTCACAGATCTTCCAATAGAGTATATGGTTACTCCTCAGCAAGACATTGAATCTGACAATTTGTTAACTCAGATGATGAGTCGAATTCATTTACATTTACCAGAATCCCTGAAAATTGAGGCCACTATTCGTGAAGAAGAAATAAAGAAATGAAGAAATCTTATCAAGATGTCTCCACCTTACACCAAAGGCTTAAACAAAAGAAAGGAGAAGAGAAAGGAAGCTAAAGAAAGAAAAGAGTAGAAAATTACTCGGTACTTGGACAAGTCCCAAACTACCGCATTTATACACAATTGCGGACTTGAAAATAGTTGAAGTCCGTGAGTGGAGAGACACGTGTGCTGAATATAGTGGATGCAATCGCTTCGTCCCAAAGTAATTGCTTGATGATATCATCAGATGCGTCATCGGTGAATTATTGGCGAATGTCGTCATGGCTTGCGTAGTTGCATTATTGATGACAGCTGGATTATACTGTGACTGTTCTTGAATGTGGCAGATAATAATCAGACAATAATCTATCCAGTGGGGCTCATTAGGATTCCAATCTATTATTGAGATTATGATAATAGATTGAGTCTTTGGATACATGGTTAACTGGATCTGGTGTGCCTTGTTGAATTTCTTCTTCACGAATAGTGGCCTCAATTTTCAGGGATTCTGGTAAATGTAAATGAATTCGACTCATCATCTGAGTTAACAAATTGTCAGCTTCAATGTCTTGCTAAGGAGTAACCATATACTCTATTGGAAGATCTGTGAGAAAAAGTTTTCTTCCATCTGTAATCTTGAAAGCATATGGAGCTTTAGCTATATCTCTTGCTTCTTTAGAGAATTACATCAAAGATTGAATCTAATATAATTTTGGAGAGAGTGCTCGAACACTGGATGCTGCAGAGGAATCTGCCATTTGGACATAGGAGAATTCATACTGTTTGGTCTTTTTGAGAACCCAAATTTGATATGGTTGGAAGAATGTTCCTTTTGACCTCCAGCCAATAGTACTAGAAATCCAGAAAGTAAGATGGATATGAGGAGAGAGATTCATTGATCTTAGAGGATTTTTGTTGTTTATAAAATCTAGGGGGATAAGATTTAGCTTTAGAGTTTTTTGTTGTTTGAGATAAAATATTTATCTGTAAAGGTGTTTGTATTATCTTCTTTTTGGAAGATAATTCTTGTATTCTTGAATTTAATTATTGAATAAATTTATTTTGATCATTAGATTGATGATAACTAGTATCTTGAATAGTTATCGCAGAATCCAAGATGCTCTCTTGGTCCACAGAATTAGATGATTCCTCAGCTGGTGTGTAAAAATAAGGGGAAATCACAGTTAAAATGGATAACTGAGGTTGGATAGGTTGTTTATCTTCTGTTTGAGGATGAATTGAGAAAATATTTGGACCATCCATATTTGGCCAAACTTTTTACACATTAGCAAGGAGATGGATACTTTTTTCTTCCTTAGTCATTTCAGGATATTGGGTTGCTTTAAACTATTTTACAAAAGAAATGATTTGATAAGAGGTTTCTATATATTTATAAAAATTTTCTTTAAATTCTTGTAATTTTTCATTTAAAAATTTTTAGAAATACCAATTACGAAATGATTTATATTATTCTTGCTGAAATTCAGCATTGATTTCTACACGACTAATAACCAAATCTTTTGGTTTTATTATCTTCATGAGAAATTATTTGTGAATGAGAAACTCATCTCACTAGCAGTAGGAGATTCCCTCTGCTGCTGGGTGTCTATCCCATGAGGAATTTGTTGGTCGGAAATATGAATTCCTTTAAGATTTAGTTGATTACTTTCAGGAATAGATAGTGACGCTACCTCTGAAAAGGAAGATCGAGATGTCGAGGGTATAGAAACTCTATACTGATCTCTAGATCCCGAACTAGAATACGATCTCCTTGTGAGAGAGTGTAGCGATGTAGATCTATTGAAATGTAAGATTACATCACCATTGTCAGTTTGAATAATCTGTTCAATATCCTTGTTAAGGATTGATTTTGGTGGTACAACTTGAGTAATACTCCATGATTCTAGATAATTAATATTTTCCCATGAAATCAAAGGAGTAGCAATATTAGAAGTGGTTAAATTGATTTTAATTAAAATCATTTTTCCTGGCGGACTATGGTAATTAACCTTAGGAGCCAAGGAAGTCATTACCTTATAATGAAGGTGATAAATCAGAGCAATAGTTTCTGATCCAGGTAAGAAGTTGTATCCTTTAGTTTGCAAATTAAGAGTACAAGCATATAACAGATTTTTGTCTGTTAAGAATAAGGTCAAATTGGGAAAAATATTAAAGTATATAGGACCATGGCAAAAACTGGTTTCAACAGCTGCCATAAGAGAATAGTACCAATCAAGGCATCTAGCATCTCTCAAAGTGGTCATAATACTATTGTTACTACCCAATAAGGTGAGAGGTTTGAAAGCGACCTGAATACAGGCCAGATGTAGGTAGTTAAATTTTTGAAGATCTATCATAAGATCTTTATTTGATAAAGTGGGAGACCTTCTTGGTCTTCTCCTATACTGAGAGTTTGCTTAGTGATTTTGATGGACATGTCAGTAGACCAATTAGTCCAACCTTGTTTATACAAGATTTTTGGGTTGATGGGAGGAATTGGCCATTGATCAAGTTTATCTTTGACATTAGACCATTAGGCTAATTCAAATTTTTTAATTGATTTATTATTTGAAAAAATAAATAAAGACATTTACAAAATTTAAAATTTTATTATTATTTTTTTTTAAAAATTTAGTTTAAAAACTAAAAATGAAAAAGAGTGAATAAGAGTTGGTGTGGATACCAATAAGAGTGTAATTTCATATGTGAATAATGATGTTGAAATAGTCATACTAAAGTGAATAGTGACTTGTGTTACTATTCATCTGAATAGGAACTACTATTCATCTTCTTCCCAAAAACTCAAAATGCTCCTATTCATCTTCTTTTATAAATACTTAAAAACAAATAAATAGTTAGATCTAAAAATGGTGCTGCCAAATAGTGATTTTCAAATTTGCGTCCGTCAACGATTTATGGGAGAATTTCGACAACCACGCAATCACTGCTAAAACGTCTCATTCTCGATGCGACTATTAACGCTAAAAAACACCTACCAGCAACATTCAGATCCTTCTACTTATTATATTAAGTTTTTAGAAAAGTCAATAAATAGGAACTTGAAATCAAGGAAGACGATGAACAGTACTCCTCTGCAGATACAGAGTAAAAAGAGAACTGGTCACCATTTCCTACTCTTCCGACACCTCCTACCCCCATATGGAATTACCACGGGTTTAGTCGGACATGGCTCTGATACCAAATTACAGAGTGGGGGAAGAGCGGTTACGGATAAAAAAAACTTTGTATAAAAACGTTTAGTGCGTATATAAAAAAAAAGTCAATCCAACTAAACTATACTACAAAGATAAAATATTCTACACTCTTTATTAAACAATCATATATGTTACACTAAGAAATAAAGAAATGGAGAAATCTTATCAAGATGTCTCCACCTTACACCAAACGCTTAAACAAAAAAAAGGAGAAGAGAAAGGAAGCTAAACAAAAAAAAGAGTAGAAAATTACTCGATGTTTGGACAGGTCCCAAGTTACCGCATTTATACACAATGACGGACTTGAAAATGGTTGAAGTTTGTGAGTGGAGGGACACGTGTACTGAATTAATTTGTTGCAGTCGCTTCGTCCTGAAGTAATGTTGTATGACATCAGGATATGCGTCATAAGAGAATTATTGGCTAGTAACGTCATGGCGTTCATTATTCAATGAGAACAGCTGGAGAGAACTGTGCATTGTATTGTGCGGTGACTTCATTGCTTACGTCATCGATATTGATGATTGCTGCCAGTTGTTAGACAACTGTTGAGGAAACAGGGCACTACCAGTTGTTAGGCTTTATTTCTTTTTGTCCTTTACTTTATGGATGATATTCTCCCAATATTCCCCTAATGATAGATCAGGACTATTAGGTTGTGATTCATCAGCGAGTACATGGAATGAATTCTCAAAGGAAGTCATAGAGTCATCATCTGATTGTGATGTTTGGGCAAAAAACTATAAAAAAATGGGTCTTCATAGAGACAAGACATTTATGGTTGATTTGAGCTTCAGTTAGCTCAGGATTTTACTTTCTGATCATTTCTTTGAAGATTTCAAAGGGATTTGAGGCCAAAGAAGACACAAGAGCCTCAGATTGTATTGTTTTAGTATATTGAGCAAGAATAGAAGAAATTTCTGTCAATTTGGAATCAAGATCGAGAATATTTTCCCGCCAACAAACCAAATGAGTGAGAAGAAGAATAGGGATATGAGTGTCGGTGGATACTTGAAGATTCCACATATAAATCCAAGGAATACCGCATTCGATAAAGAAATAAAAGGAAACTTCATTGGAATGAATAGTTTTGAATTTGAATTTGGGATGACCCTCTTCATATTGTTTATATAAAGAGAGAACCGATTTGGGTAGAATTTGAGGGGTTTGACCAAAATGTAGTCACCATTGAAAGAATCAATTTGGGTATCCTGCTTGCAGAATGGCAGGACAAGTTTTGATGAACCAAGAGTATTTTTGTTTTGGGTTCATATAGAATAAAATATTGGTAAAGGCTTGGATATAATCTCAGTAATTGAAGAAATGGCCTGAACTCAATTTTTTGGCTTTGTTTAAATCAAAACCCCGGGTTGAAGGTTTAATGATTGTGGATGATAGCTTTGCTGTAAGAGATAGGGCTATCAGATCTTTGGTTGTCTATATGGTGAGTAAAGGTTATGGACCAAGTTGATGTAAGAATAGCTTCTACAATAATTCAGGTTTTTCCCTCAAGAGCAGGATAGCCATGAATATCAAGGTATCTTCTCCTAATTTCCCATGGACCTGATATCCATTGCTGGTCATCTGGTTCTAATATCAGAACATTAGAGATTATATCTTTTTGGATATAATTAGCTTCTTTTAATTCGTTTGTGGCTTGGTTAGCCGTTGTCTTCGCTTGGATAGCGGAACTAAGAGTGTCTTTTCCTTTTTGAGGTCTAGCTCTATTATTTTGGATAATAGTCCAGAGATTATAATCATCTGTTATGTCACGAGCTTGTGGTACAGGGATATTGTCCCGACCTCTTCCTCTACCTAATCCTCTAGATGAGGATGCTACCATTATGACTTTTCCTCCAAAAACTCGCAGGTTAGAAAGTCAGGGAGAGAGTTTGTCTCTCCTTTGATATATTCAATTTGAAAATCAAAAGAAGATAATTCTGCTTGCCATCTGACAAAGATTTATTTTGAAGCTAAATTTTTACATCTCTTTGCAAAACAGATTTTGCTGCACTACAATCTATTCTGAGTAAAAAAGATTGATTAAGTAAATCATCTTGAAATTTATGAATATATTTTACAATAGATAAAACATCTTGTTTGATGGTTGAATATTTTGTTTGGTCATCTTTCCAAACACCAGAAGTATATCTGATTAATTCTTCCTTCTGATTGGAATGATTAATTTATTTTAAAATTCCTCCATAACCAATTTGGGAGGCATCTGTCTCAATAATTTTGGACCAAAGTGGATTGGCCAAAGAAAGGCAAGGAATTTGTTTGACTTGTAACTTTAGTTGTCTAACAGCCTTAGAATGATCATCCATCCATGGGGATGGATTCTTTTTCAATCTTGAATGTAATAGTTTTGTTGCATGAGCAAGATGATGGATAAAATCAGCAATATAATTGAGACTTCCCAAAAATCTTTGTAGTTGAGTTTTGTCTAAAATCTCATCAAAAAATTTTAAGGCAAATTCAATACTTCGATCAATGGAGATGATTTGGCCTTGGTGAATGTTATGACCAAGAAATTGAATTGATGTTTGAAATAACTTGATTTTAGGAGCAGATATAACTAATCTATTTTTATGGATTACATCTTTAAAGATTTTTAAATGTTTAAAATGATGATCAATTGATTTTGAAAAGATGAGTATGTCATCAATGTAGACTATAGAAAAGTCTGTATAGGGGGTGAATATATCATTCATGATATTCTGAAATTCAGATGGAGCATTCTTAAGACCAAATGGCATAACATTCCATTCAAAGTGTCTAAATGGGACAGTAAAGGCAATTTTGTACCTGTTGGGCACCACCACCTAAATTTGCCAATACCTCGATTTGAGATCAAACTTGGAAAAAATCGAGGCGGAATGTAAACGATCCAACAAATCCTTTTTGTTGGGACGGGGATATCGAATCCATTGAAGACAATCATTCAAGGGTTTATAATTAATAATCAGACCAGGTGTGCCTCGTTCCTTTTCAGCATTTTTATTGACATAAAAAGCTGTGCAACTCCATGGGGAGTGACTTGGATGAATAAGTTGCTTTTGTAGCAAACTGGCAATTTCAGTTTTACATAATTCCAAATTAGCAAGCTTCATTTGACTGGGTCGTGCTTTGGTTGGAATATGTTTTTCATTAAAATCAGGATTGTAGGGTAGAGAAATAATATGTTTCTTTCGATTCCAAAAAGCATTGGTTATGTCACTGCATATGACAGTGTGAAAGATTTCAAAAGTTGAGAAATCTTGAGTTGAATGGAAGGAGATTCTAATTGCTTGTTAAGAGATAAAAACCTTACTTCTTGTTGTAAGAAGTTCAGTTACTTTTCTTGGAAAAATAACGTAGAATCGATAGAATTTATTACCTTTGTTTGAGGTGGAATTATGAATTGGAACATAAGATGATGTCCATTATATTGGGCATATATCCCAGTATGATCTACCTTAGTTATTGGTAGAATGGAAGGAGTACTAAGAATAACAATTTGAGTTAAATCCTTGATAAGAATAAAGTTGGATGGAATACATATTCCATTATTGCAAATTGAAACATAATTTAATTTGTACTTAATTTGCAATTTATAACCACTAGCATTATTAAGTGTTTGAGTGATTTTATCAAAATATTGGGTAGGAATTAATCCTTATTGTATGCAATTTATATCTGCACCACTATCAATGAGAGCAACTACATCTTTGATAGTGAATTCTTAATTAATCACCAAAGTGATTTGAATATACCATTTTTGAGTTGTAACTTGACTCAAAGCATGGATTTGATTGTTGGTAACAAGAGTTTGTTTTCATTTTCTCAACTCTGTTTTTAATGAATTAATTTCTTGTTTAAGGTCATTAATAATAGCAGGTCGAGATATGGGTTCTTTATGAGAATCCAAAGAGTCTTGAGTTTGTGATTTAATTAGTGGATTAGTCAATAGACTTTCTAATTCTAATAAAGTCGGTTGGATGGTTGTAAGCATATGGATGCTTAGACGACCAAAATGTTGGTCATTGATGGTTAGAGTAGAAGAAGAACCAGAAACAGGTTGGATAAGTTTAAGATCTTTGTCGTAAAATTGATCTGATTTTTTCTTTATT
Organism: Chloranthus sessilifolius; assembly: GCA_021018995.1. Classification (NCBI taxonomy): domain Eukaryota; kingdom Viridiplantae; phylum Streptophyta; class Magnoliopsida; order Chloranthales; family Chloranthaceae; genus Chloranthus; species Chloranthus sessilifolius. Next base: position 114,299,109 of record CM037594.1, on the reverse strand, counting down.
TTGCATCTATTGGCATAGTGGTCATACTTTAAACATTTAAAGCATTGAATGTGCTCTTGCAATTTTGATTTGGATTTTTTTGTCATCTTGGACAATGAAGACAAAGGAGCCTCAGATCAGCAATGGATATCAAATCCATGGGAAATTAGGAGATTTCTTTGTCATCTTGAACAAATACTTGTCTATGGATTCACAATTTTTTAATTACACAATTAAAATAAGCTATAAAAATTAGTCAAATATTTTTAAGCACTAAAAAATTACCTATGTTTAAAATTTATTAAATTAATTTAAAAATATGACAAAATTTAAAATATAATAAAGAATAAATGATTTTTTGAGAGGAAAAAAAAACTAATCTAAAGATTGAAAATATGTTTAAAATTTGGTTAAATTCCATTTTAAATCTATGTATGCCTTAGCATTCTTACTTTTATGTACTTTTATGTGCCTGTGCGCGAGAGAGAGAGAGAGAGGAGCCATTGGAAATGAGTTGATATGGGTAATGTCCGGTTCACCTCGAGTGTGATCGGGTCAATCTATCTAGTCGAATGGTCAAACTTGTACTATCACTAATTTCTATGCTAGTAAATAGCAATCCAGAACCTACAACATACAGAGATTGCCCATTAGACTTGAGCTAATGGCAGGTACTCAATGCCTATTCTTTGGGAGTTAGTATCCTGGATCAAAATATGGTCCGAAATCTCAATTTATCGTAGATAAATTTTTTATTTAGGCCTGCTATTTGACCAAAAAATTGACCAAAAGTCTTCAAAGTTTTTAGAGGACCGAAATTTTGACTGGCATCCAGGTTTATCTCGTTTAGGCCCTGACCGATATCGGGACCGGTCGAAACTATTTTTTTACCATTTCACCTGTGCTTCAAGCAGGGAAGAAGTTAAATCTATGGTCTACTAGTCCTCAGAGGTAAATACCCCAGACACTACCTTAAGTGATTGATCGGTCTATTAATATGGGACCATCTAATCCACTATTGGACCGAATGGCTCATATCGATTTGATCGATCGATCAGTCCATTATGCGACCAATCGACCTCGACATGTTATATGAGACCAGTCAAGCGAATGGCCCACACTACAAAGCATACGTTTATTGGAGACAGCGTTTTGACCGATTGTCCATAATGATTACATGGCCACTATTGGACCGATTGTCCATAATGATTAGATGGATCGGTCTAGCTTATAAGAGATCGATTGGTCTCGACATCTGTCATATAAAATGGGCCCGGCCAAATTTGTACAAACTTAGGGCCACAAACAATAATTCTGATTGCAAGCCAAATTATTTTAATATTTCTTAATAATGAAAAAGTATAAACTTCAAATTCATTTGCTTGTATTTTTTTTTCCTTTTCGATGACTATTTGCAATTTATACTTTTACTTGAATATAGTGACAAATTTCTCTAAAATTCACCGAAATAGGGGTCAGATAAAACTTTTAGTGGAATTTCGGTGATTTCACAACACCAAAATTTTATTAATTTCAGCATAATTAATGATTTTTTTTATTATTTTAGCCATTTTTAAATAATTAATAAGATTTTTAAAAATATTAAATATAATTTATGATTATATTTTTAGTACTCCCAAAATTTTCTCGAAACTTGTTTTAATTTTTCTCAAAATTTATCCGAAATGAATCGAAATGACCTAATCGAAAATGAAATTTGTCCCTACGTCTATAAACCTTACTGGATATGTTAGACAATTTTAGTGGCAACGATATAATTCGAGGCAGTATCACGACTGTTTGCAATTGGACTATTACAGGTGGCAAATCTAATTCCTCCATCTTTACTCTCAGCTTCTTTGAGACGAACTTTTTTGCTTCACCCTATTAGTTCCTTGTAATGAGTTCTTTCATTGTATTGCTTAGGACTAGTCATAGCTTTCGGGCTTCTTGTATTGTTGTTTTTCTGTCATTAGAGGGTTTTTTTCGGACATTTTGGTTTTCTCCTGTCGAAGGTTTTCTCTCATTTCTCTAGGATTTTTTACATCTATCTTAGTACATACGTTGGTTTTCTTCAAGAAATCCGATTTTCTAGGTAGCAATGCTTGTGGTGCTAGCTAGTGTTTTTATTGAGCATTCCGAGGCACTAGGCTAACTTTCTTTTATATAAAACATTTTTCAAAAAAAAATAATTAGGAATTATATGGAAAAGGGTATTTGGGTGTTTGCCTAACATTTAAACAATTTCTTTTTTGATAACTAAGGATAATCCCAAGCTTATGCTTGGACTAATCTCTCAAAGCTTGTTCGGGAGTGCAAAAACACTCGAAATCTGAGTGTTGACATAGAATCATAGCTATTTTCGAGCTTTTTCGATATTTTCCTTTTTTGGCCTATTTTCATGGGAATCCGTGTGTTAGATCTGATTGTCGCGATTTATGATAACATAGTAGTTCACTCTCATATGTGTTGCCAAGTATAACTATACTCATTTGTGAATCCTATGGTGTTTGATTGAGTTATACTTATTTACAAGTGTTTTAGTTCTAAAACCCGTGCATAAGAGTTATAATCTTTTTTCATGGTTGACCACATTTCTTTTCGTGGTTAATCACCAAAATATTGTTGGTTGACCACGTTTCGTTTTGTGGTTAACCACTTAAAGTTTCGTAGTTGACCACAACTAAAGTGATAGCCAACCATGAAATTAGTTCCGTAAAAAATATTTTCATATCTCTCTTTAGGGGTACAACTAATATAAATAGTATCTGAGAAACTCGTAGGTTTTTTGCTCTCTCCACTTTATTGCTCAGCCATCTTTGTGAGAGAAACTTTTTGACCTTTGAAACTTTTGATCGAATTTCTTAGTTATTCAAAGGCTCTTGTTTTGTTTCTATGTTCTGAAGAAAATCATGCTTAAAGGTTTGAGCGTGTCTAGACTCGTGGAATCAAGTGACTTTGGTGGGATCCAGGGGGTTATTGTGGCTCATCTGAACATGAGTGGACCATCGTGTGACTCGGTGGTTAAAGACGACAAATCGAGGAATTGTAGGGACGCATAGTGGATTATAGTGTTGCGGTTTGGAAATGTTTGATAGGACTAGAAAGTCTGCATCTATTCGATATTTTCTGTAACCATTTAACTCATAGTGTATTTGTTGCCTTGAATTTGGCGTAAATCCCGTTGTTTTTTTCCTTTTGGGTTTTCATGAAAAAATCTCGTGTATAGTGGTGATTGATTTATTTTATATTATTTATTTTCAATATCATTGTTAGGTAAATCTTGGATACCGAAATTTCAATAGGTATCCAAACTAAGTTCACTCGATTTGTTTTAATGAACTAAGTGTCTATGACTCATTCTAGTATCCTAGATCTACCAAGAGAAGGAGCATCTGCAATGAATCTTCCGTTATTTGATGGATCAAACTACACATATTGAAAGGCTAGGATGAGAGCCTTTTTGAAATCTTTAGATCCTAAGATTTGATTTATTGTGGAAGACGGATGGTATCCTCCGATGATATCTTCTTAAACAAATAGAGTGACTAAGGTGTATTTAAAACCTAGAGATATGCGGAGTCCTGACAATTATAATTCTCTTTAGAACAACTCCAAAGCCCTTAATGCACTGTTTAGTGTTGTTACTGCATTTGAAGTTCGTAGGATTAATACTTGTGAGATGGCCAAGGATACTTGGAAGATCTTTAAGATTACCTAGGAAGGAACTCAACAAGTGAAGTTGGCTAAGCTTCAAATGCTCACCTCATAATTTAAAAATCTCCGCATGAAAGAGAAAGAGAATTTATCTAATTTCTACATTAGAATTAATGATATTGTCAATGGTTCCTTCAATTTGGAGAACTCATCTCTAACTCTAAGATTATTCGCAAAATCCTACGATCGCTTCTTAAATAGTTTAGGATGAAAGTCAACGCCATTGTTGAAAGCAAGGACATTGACACTATTAACTTAGATGAACTTGTTGAGTCTCTCCAGACTTAATGAAAACAAAATTGAAGATATTCATACGATCAAAAGCATTACCTTTAGATCATCCAAGATTGAAATTGAAACTGATAGTGACAATGATGATTCAAAAGATTTCTCTTACCTTGTTAAAAAATTTAAGAAATTATACATTGGTAAGAACTTTCCTAAAAAGTTTGACAAACGAAAGTCCTATGAGAAAAAGTCGTTGAAAGAGGCTTTTGAAGGCACTAAGTGTTTTAAGTGTCATATCTTTAGACATGTTGCCGCAGATTGTGCTAACAGGAAGAAAGTGAAAGGAAAATCTAAAGAAATTGTGGCCACTCAAGAGTCTGATGATTATGAGAACTCTTCCAGTGATGAATCCATACTCTCAGATTGAGTATGACTTCCGGCTTTTGTTGCCACTATCAATATCCTAATGCCCCCTCGTCTAATTTTGTTGAGTAAGATAATATTGTTAATGTGATGAAGGCATTATTGGATATTTAAAAGTTCTTTAAACTTGTCTTTTCTAAGAGGTGTGTCCTATCATAGTTATGTGTCCTTTCAATTGAGGTGTCTTTCCAAAGTGGTGTGTCTTTTCAAAATGAAAGGTCTTTCCTAAGTAGTGTGTCTTTTCCGAAGGGATGCCTGATGCACATTTTCATAGAAAAATGGTGCATTAACACACCACTTGATTTCTATTCAAGGAATCTAAAATCATTGCTTTATACACTACAATAGAGTCTTCTTTCTTCTCTCTTGTTATATCTTTAAAGGTCATTATCAGAGCGTTCTTTATCTTAGAAAGATAATGGGTTTGGATAGAGTCTTGATCAGAGCGTTCTTGCAATATTTAATATTCGAATAGCGTGATCGGATTCACCAAATCTTTCACAAGAATACACAACCGGTTCGTTGTATCCTGAAACCAATTTTTCGATAACCTATTGGTGACCAATTTGTCGAAGTGGTGGGGGCAAACATTTGTTTAAAGACAACGATATTTCTCGTGCTTCAAACTGGTTACCTGTATTATTTCGGATCAATATTTTACTTTTTTTCAACAATTTTAAATCAATATTTATTTAAAATTGTTGGAAAAATTGAAATGATTCGACTTGAATTATCTTAAAAAGATAATTAAAGAGTACCTATGAATCTAAATCAGAGATGCGATCTCACAAAAGATATTAAAGAGTACCTATGAATCTCATTGAGTGTGTTGCTTACATGGAAATAGGTAGAGAAATAAAGTGGCTTAAGGCTCCATTGGTAGACATACTAATAAGTACTAAGTCATAACTTCTAGATTATTTATGGAACTTGTTTCGTTGTCAATGAATAAGAAAACAAGTGATATGTGGTTTCAGTCATAAATGTCTAAAAAAAATACTTTATGTATTGATACTTACAATTATGAGTAATTATGAAAAGTATTAGTCTAAAAGAAGAATCGAGATGGGTTTAAAGTCATTTATCCAAACAGTCACTTACGATAAGAACCCTACCTAATATTTGTTTGGTCAATATTTAAGTTCAAAAAGAAAAACAAGTCGTAAATCAGTGGCGGACAAAGGGGCACTATATTGATAAGAAGTAAAATCTCATAAATATCTCAGAAAGGGTAGTGTTTTACTTATAATGGATAAGGGGAGGTCGAGCATTGCTCTTAATAGACGCTATAACAGAATATGTTGAGATGTTAAAATTATAAGGGCATCTCTTATAGGTCTACCAATATAAGTGTGAGGGTGGAGCCGCTTTCACTGAGACCTGACTTTTGCTCATAAACACTTATAAAAATCAGGGTACTAGAATATGACCTAAATATGTTAACAAATTAATTAAACACTAAATATATGAAATATGTGTGTGGAATAGTTTCGGTTTGTCGTATAAGATTGTTAGTTCAAGATTTAGTTTCATTAAAGACTTTGACAAACTTTGAGTTATTTTGATTAAGGTAAAAATTCAAGTCTATACGACATTTTCATTTATACATATATTTCTGACTTTGCTCTGATTTAAAACTTTTAAATAGTGAGGAATTGTTGGATATTTAAAAGTTCTTTAAACTTGTATTTTCTAAGAGGTGCGTCCTATTATAATTATGTGTCCTTTCCATTGAGGTGTCTTTCCAAAGTAGTGTCTTTTCAAAATAAAGGGTCTTTCCTAAGTGGTGTGTCTTTTTCGAAGGGATGCCTGTTGCACCTTTTTCACAGGAAAAGGGTGCATGCATTAACACACTACTTGATTTCTATTTAAGGAATCTAAAATTATTATTTTTCAATAACTACATTAGAGTCTCCCTTCTCTCTGATTTTGTCTTTAAAGGTTTTGATCAGAGCGTTCTTGCAATATTTAGTGTTTGGACAGCGTGATTGGATTCATCAAATCCTTCACAAGAATACACAGCCAATTTGTTATATCCTGAAACCAGTTTGTCGGTAATCTGTTGGTGACCACTTTGTTGAAGTGGTGGGGGCAAACATTGGTTTAAAGACATCGATATTTCTCATGCCTCAAACCGTTTCCCTGTATTATTTCGGATCAACATTTCACTTTTTTCCAACAAGCATCTGATTATGAAGAAGAGGCTTGTGATATTAATGAAGCCTATAATGAGTTATACCTCAAGTCCCTGAGGTTGGTTCAAGAGGAGTAAACTCTTAAAAGAGAATGAAGAATTGAAAAGTGTTAACTCTTCCCTGAACTCCAAGCAACATGAACTTATTCTTGAGAATGAGAATCTTGAAGAGTCCATAAAATCTCTTCAAGATAAAGGTAAGTTCCTTGAGAATGAGAACCAAGAGCATCCTTCTAGCTTCAAGGCTCTCACTTTCGATAATGAAAAGTTGAAACATGAGCTTGCCTCTTCACAATCTAAGTTCATGAAATTCGGTAATGGGAGTGAAAAACTTGAAAGGATTTTGGGTGAAATTAAATCTGTTATTGATATGGGCGATCTTGGATATGATAAATTTGAGATTAGTTCTTCTAAGCCCAAGACCAATGGTGCGTCTAAGTTTGTTAAGGTTACACAAGAGACCTATGTTGGATCTAAATCCAATCAAGTTACTAAGAAGCATGTTATTCCTAAAGGCATTAGTAAGAAAGTCCACAGATGTTTCTACTGTGGTAGACAAGAGCACATTATGTCTCATTGAGTAATCAAAGATAGGGACATGTCTCAACCCTCAAAGGATAAAAGGAATCGCATGAATAGGGGGAGTAATGGGTCTCATGGTAGACATATTTCAAATAGATACCAAAATGCTCATAATGATAGAAGAAGAAATATGGACTTCAAGACCTATCTCTAATAGGTACATAATGGTTTATCAATGTAATAGTTTGATGTCAAATTTAAGGAATGTTGAGAGAACCAATTTTTGGACTGGTATTGTCATTCCTAGATACACTCTCAAGTGGATCAGGAAGAGCGATTTGATTTGAGCTTCTTTGTTTTTGTATCTTAGGAGGTTTTTGTTTTCACCTTATTTTTTATTTTACTTTTACAAAAAATCAAAAAAAAATTTAAAAAAAATTGAAAAGATTTTTTAAAAAAAGTGTTTATGAGTGTGTCATATTTATAATCATATGTTCAATTCTATTGTCTTGCATTCACATTTGTATATGTTACGCACCTCTTTATATTCATTGAATTTTAAGTGCATGGGTGGTCTTCACCACATTGTGTACATATGTGTATCTTAATCAATTAATCTTTAAAATCATGCATATATGACTTTTCAATTCACCATATACTTGATAAATTGTTTGAAGGTGATATTCTATTCATATTGAGTTTCACCTATGTCATTAGCCTATTTTTTTTTATGGGAAAGGGCTACACACATGACTCATGTGAAAGTCATCACTAAGTGAACGGGGAAAATGGCTACAGAGTCAGTTGTAGAATGAAAGCCGTCATTCTTAAATTCCACTCAATCGTCAATTTTTTATATATAGAATTTTATATATATATATATATATATATATATATATATTCAAAAAATTTATTCTTCTCAATTTAGAAGTTATGAGGAAGAGACAGAAATGACTACCTACACAAGTCTGGTGAAAAAGTCACCATCCTCTTGGGTAAAACGATCGGGAAGTTCACTTGGATATTTGGGTTTACACAATTTTATAAACTTTCCTTTGTTATATAATAAAGATTTAAATAATTTGGAGATGTAGTTGGGTTTAAAATATTTCTCACCTTATATCCCTTATTTTTTCTTACACTCTTCATGTTCCTTGGCCATTGCATCATATTTATCTTGTCAAATATATATATAAGTTATAAATTTGCATAAACAAGGTTGATGAATGTTTGTTGCTTTCAAGACATGTGTGTGGTGTATGTTGTTTACTAGTCACTTGAGATTCAATGCATTATAGGATTATCCTTTTTTATTCGATATGTATGATTGATAATTCTTTGAAATTTATGATTGTGATGATGACATACTTGATTTTATTTTATTTTTATACATTTTGAAATTGATTTTTAAAGGTTTGAATAATGATTATTTTATTTTTGATGATAAATGAATGGGAGAATGGGTGGATTGTTCTATCTACTTTGGTGTAGTTGTGGGCATTGCTTTTAAAGGTTGATTTTCATCTCATTTTTTTAGAGTATTATTAAAAAAAATAAAAAAAATGTGTGTTTTTGTTGGACTTGTTTTCGTTTGTGGAAAGTTTATGAATTTCTATTTCATATTCTTTTGCTCTGACCTGCAGGTTTGTCCCCTTGTCACCTTATGACAAAAAGGGGGAGAATGAGTTTGTGTGACTTGTTTTATTTGTGGCTATTTAATACTCTTTAATGATTGATCTAATTTGTCAAGTAATGATGATATAATGACTGATCTATTTGGAGCGCTATGATCTCTATTTTTAGTGTTTCAGATTACAAGTTAAAGATGTTGAAGAGCTTTTTGCACACATCATCATGTCTTTACTTGGCATAGATTTAGGGGGAGTGTATTGAGTTGTAATTATTTACATAACATATAGATTATCTGTATAGGGTTAATTTATAATTGATATAATTTTTTTTCCATACCTTTGTAAATTAGGTTTTGTCAAAGATAGTGATAAAGAGAGAGATTGTTAGATCTGATTGTCACGATCTATGATAACCTAGTAGTTCACTCACATATGTGTTGTCAAGTATAACTATACTCATTTATGAATCCTATGGTGTTTGATTGGGTTATACTTATTACAAGTGTTTTAGATTTAAGAGCCGTTTATAAGAGTTGTAATTTTTTTTATGGTTGACAACATTTCTTTTCATGGCTAATTACCAAAATATTATGGTTGACCACGTTTCATTTTGTGGTTAATCACTTAAAGTTTCGTGATTGATCACAACTAAAGTGATGGTCAACCATAAAATTGGTTCCGTAAAAAATATTTTCATATCTCTCTTTAGGGTTGCAACTGAATATAAATAGTCTCTTAAGAACTCCTAAGTTTTTTGTTCTCTCCACTTTATTGCTCAGCTATCTTTGTGAGAGAAAAATCTTTTGGTCTTTGAAACTTTTAATCAGACCTCTTGGTTATTCAAAGGCTCTTGTTTCGTTTCTATATTCTGAAGAAAATCACGCTTGAAGTTTCGAACGTGTCTAGGCTCATGGAATCGATTGACCTTGGTGGAATCCGAGGTGTTGTTGTGACTCATTTGAATATGAGTTGATCATCGTGTAACTCGGTGGTTGAAGGCGACAAATCGAGAGAGTGTCGGGACGCATAGCGGATTCTAGCATTGCGGTTTGGAAAAGTTTGATAGGACTAGAGAGTCTACATTCATGTGGTACTTTCTGTAACCATTAAACTTATAGTGTATTTGTTGCCTTAGATCTAGAGTAGATCATGTAGTTTTTTCCCTTTTAAGTTTCCACGTAAAGATCTTGTGTGCAGTGGTAATTGATTTATTTTTAATATCATCGCTAGGCAAATCTAGGATACCGAAATTTCACCGTGTTTTGTGAGTATTTCCAAGTGAAAGCCACATATCAATTTCCTATCCTGGTGGAGTGAGTATTTCAAACGTTGGGTTCTTTCCCATTTGGAGTCCAGGAGCTCGTACTATATTTGTGGATTCAAATATTTTTGCTCCTACTATATTTGCGCCTACAAATCTGAATTTGAAATAACGCCTCGGAGATGTCATTTCAAAATCCCATTTTTCTTCATTTAAAAAAAAAAAATCCCATTTTTCTTCAATTGCTCGATATTTGCAAATGAGTGGTTTTTGCAAATCTAAATCTAGCGTCCTAGATCGCCATTCAAACGGTGGATTTGGATTTGATGATTTGATACATTCAGATCCAAATCCAAATCCAACCGATAAAATGAGTAAATGAGTGTTCCCAACCGCGGCCTTAAGAGTAATGAGCAAAAATATTTGAATCCACAAATATAGTACGAGCTCCTGGACTCCAGATGGGAAAGAACCCAACGTTTGAAATACTCACTCAGACGGTCAGTCATTGATTCCACATGGCACACATCTCAAAAAGTGAATGTGATCAAAGATACTATCAAACGTGGTTCACACTGGGATTTTGTGCCACATGGAATCAATATCTGAGAGTATGATAGTAAAACCATGATCTCAAGATCTTTTGTGTGAAAGATTGAAATGAAAAAATGTCTCTATAGTCTTATTTAAAGTAGTTAACGAATTTTTTCTTTATATAAGTGAGGTGGTTGTAACATCAAGTGGTGTGGTAGTAATACCAGCCTTCTTTTTAGGGTATACGGGCCTGGCACGAAAATCGAGACAAATTTAAAATTTATTAATAATGATATTAATATCACAAATATTAGCCTGTATGTGTGAGTAGTCATGTGTCACACATGACGCAAATCTGTGACCTGATTAGTTCTGTAGTAACATACTATACACTTGAGCGAAGTGCATGCGCTCAACACCGGAATGAAGAATAGGAAAGAGAAATATCAGAGATATTTCCATTGGTAGCTTATAAGAGAAGGAAGGTTAGGAATACCAAATACCTCTTCTCTTTGCTCTTGCTCTGAATCTTTGCCTGCAAGCTATTGCTAGAAAACTCGCTCTGCAAAACCAAAGCTCGAGAAACCCTAAGCCCATGATCCTCTGACTTAGAACGTGAAGGAATCGACGTGTGTGCGTCAAATCTATTTGGAAAAGGCGATCTACCTCTGTGGATTAGCGTGGAGTTGTACCTCTGGTTCATCGGAGAGCTCATGAGGCAAACTCTCTGATTCGGATTCGAAACCCACATTGGATCGCAATCACCATGAACCAAGAAAGCGAAGCTAAAGGAGGTGAGTTACTATGTTTTGCAGGGTCTTTGATGTCATAAATGCATGGGTATTTGTACTTGTGTGATTGGTAGAGAATCATAGGGAGTTAGGGTTGAAATGTGTTAAAAATCAACGAACTGTATTAATGACAGAAACTGTCATTTCCGAGCATCAAATTGAGTATTTGATCGATCAAATTTGAGATTTGATCAATCGAATTTTATAAACCCTCCTATATAACAGAAGGGTGATTTTTGAAGAAGTTAATGTCCAATCGATCAAATTGGAGATTTGATCGGTCAAATTTGGAACTGATCGATCAAATTATAAGTGATCGATCAAGTGATAGAATGATCAATCAATTGAGAATTGATCGATCAAACTGTGAGATTGATTAATCAAATTGGGAATTCGATCGATCGAACTGTGAAATTGATCCATCAAATTAGGGATTTGATCGATCAAATTTTATAAATATCTTATATAACAGGATGTCTGTTTTTATGAAATTTTAACTTTAAAAATCTAATCAATCAAACATAAGAATTGATCAATCAAATTGAGGATTCAATCGATCAAATAAGGAGATTGATCGATCGAATTTCCTCTGTTCTGTGCTTGTGAAATGTTGATTTTTCGATCGATCAGATTCCTCTGTTTCTGCCTATAAAGGATTAAGAGATCTGATTGATCAAATGATGAGATTGATCGATCAGATGTGAATTTGATTGATCAAGTAGAGAAATTGATCGATCGAATTCCTTGTTTTTGCCTATTTTAGTTTTCTGGGAAAAACATTGCTGGGCAGTGTACCGATTTCTATTTTGACACTTCTGACACTTAGTACATTGTACATATGGTTTAGGTTAAAAATCAAGATACCTTAAAAAGCTTTGGATTTACTTAGAAAGACCTAATCTGAGGTAGGAAAAATTCAACTTAACTTGTATCCGATTTTGATTGTATGGTTTTCTAGCATTTGTATTTGATTTCTTCTATTTTAAAAGCATGCCTTGCATATGATAAAAGCTCTGTTATCTGTTATCTGCTATCTAATTTTGATATCTGCTCTTTGTTATCTGATTTCTGAGGTTCTGTATATGCATTGATTTAAAGTTCATGTGATGAATCCCTCTGACGTGGCAGGATACCCACGACCGGTACGGTGGGATATCCGTGTATCTGATTTGTAAACCCTCTGGCACAAGTTGCTCTCCTTTGAAGAGGCTTGATGTAATTATATGTAATTGTTCATTGATCGACGATGGTCGGGGTTACCCATCAGCACACATTGGCTACCACGTGCTATATTCACGGGAGTTATTTAAGTATAGAATTTAAGTCACTTAATATTGTATGCATGCATCTGAAAACTTTGAGAATAAAGTTTGTTTATGATATTTTGCATCTATTCCATTCTTTAAAGTTTTGCATCCGAAATCTGACCATTCTGTCTGCATTCTTTGATTTGATCATCTATTCTGAGTTATGTTCTGTAAACCATATTTTACATTTTAGATGCAATTTACTTGAGTTTCTTCTATTGAGCTTAGATGATTAGTTCACCCTGATTTTATATCATAGGTTCTGAGGCTAGGGTTCCTGACACTGAGAGTGATCCTGAATATCAGCCTAAGGCGGAGGTTGAGGATGAGGAGGAGGACACTGACACCCCTGCTGACGAGTTTTATCAGTAGCTTGGGTATTAGTTTTGTTATTTTGGGATCTGTACTAATGTATTTTTTGATTATCTGTGTGCCTGGTGGCCACTACTCTGTATTTATTTTTGTAGATGTTTTACTTATAGTCTTATGCATTCTATAGGAATCACTATTGAGAATCATTGTTTTGAGTGATGGATGTCCATCACCAGTGGTTCTTCTTGGTTTCTTTTTGAGAATGTATATTCTTTTGTTATACATATATTTACTATTTTATTCATTTCTTTTATTTGGAGCCTTATATGATGATTCGATCTGCCACTTTAAATAGTGTCTGCTCATATTTCCGCTAGGCGAGCAGACACTCTTTGATTTGTTCTAAGGATCATCAAGGGTTATGATTCTGATGGCATGGGTTTTTGAGTGCGAAAATTCGGCCTATCACATTTTTTCTCTTTTTTAAAATTCTTTTTAAAATATGGATAGCAGGATAGGAAATGATTAGGTTCAATTGGTTGAAATTGAAATCGTGTTCAGCCATATCTACAACCATTGGAAATGGGAGAATTTTGACTTACAAGGTTTCCAATGGCTACAGATCTTGTTGATTGGGATGAAATGGTTAGATAGTTATTCTGTGTGGCATACATCACCAAAAGTGATCGTGATCATGCCCAACCCGACTCGTAGCCTAACCAGAATAACCCGACCCGACCAGGCAAAAATCCTAATTTTCATTATCTATATCTAAAATATTGGGTCGATCCGACCCGACCCAACCTAACCTCTTAGTTGACTTGACCCGACCCATCTGGATGAGTGAAGTTTATGTGCCCAACCAAGTAAAAATTTGGCTCAAGAGGTTGGGTATCGGGTTGACCCTACCCATCTACAATCTTAATTGTAATTCATGTATACTAAATTTGGAGTACTAGAGTCTAAGTTTTTTTTTGAAACTTGTCTATTAAAGCATTTATAAATCCTAAAGTATAAATACACTCCTTAAGCATTCAAATAAGAGATTTTTAAATTCAAATATTTCAATTTTTGGATTTGTAATGCCTAGATTTTAAGTGCTTGGATTTGAAATTCTCAATTGCAAGTGCTTGTTCCCAAACGCAGCCTAATGCAATTTTTTTAGATCCCTTTGGCATTGGCTGATTTGTAATTTCTTTTGGGTTCTGGATTGGATAATTTCATTCCTCTCTAGTTAGCACTCTCTTTCTTAATAAATTTTATTCATAAAAAATAAAAATGAATAAGTTTTCAAAAGCAAGGTATCAAAATCGATATCAGACTCGGATATTGGTCCATGGAAAACCGATACGACTCAGCCGATACGTATCAGCTTATTTAAAAATAAAAATAAATAGAGGTATCAGTCGAAACCGATACGTTTCGGTCGATACTAAGTTGAGATACCGATAAGTATCAGGGCTGATACGTATTGGTTTGCCAAGAAACCGATATGTATCTCCGATATGAATTCGTATCGGCCGATTTTTTATACCATATATGTTCAACGTTCTTGCATTTTTTGAAAGGGTAGCGTTATTTGCACCCATTTAGCACACGCATTTCCATTATAAAAATCATTGATTGTTCTAAATTAAATGATGGAGATCATTTTTCGTCACAATCTCTCACACAATAAATCTTGAATCATGGGGCACCCATCATGTGCGTGTGTTCTTCACAAGAAAAACGGGATTAGACTCGGATATTGGTCCATGGAAAACCGATACGACTCGGCCGATACGTATCGGCTTATTTAAAAATAAAAATAAATAGAGGTATCAGTCGAAACCGATACGCATCGGTCGATACTAAGTTGAGATATCGATAAGTATCGGGGCTGATACGTATCGGTTTGCCAAGAAACCGATATATATCTCCGATACGAATTTGTATTGGCCGATTTTTTATACCATATATGTTCAAACGTGCTTGCATTTTTTGAAAGGGTAGCGTTATTTGCACCCATTTAGCACACACATTTCCATTATAAGAATCGTTGATTGTTCTGAATTAAATGATGGAGATCATTTTTCGTCACAATCTCTCACACAATAAATCTTGAATCATGGGGCACCCATCATGTGCGTGTGTTCTTCACAAGAAAAATGGGTGCAACTAATGTCCACCCTTTTGAAAAGTAGTTGGTGTTTTTTAGGTGAGTAATCTTTGAGTACGTGACATTCACAAATTTCAAGTGCACAGAAGGTTTCAAGTTAATTGGGAATTTGTTCAAACACCCTTATAGCAAATTCTAAATGAGACCAACTTTTTATTTTTTATCTTTTTTTAAATTGTGGTGAGTTGGGCTTGAATTTGCGACCCAGAGGTTACAATATTATCAACCAAGGTATTAAAAATTGGCCGATACCAATATGTACCTACAATACGTATCGATTTTTCGGCAAACCAATACATATCGGTTATCAACTCGATTTTTGGTATCGGCTGATACGTATTGGGTATCGGCCAATATGGAACCCGTATCAGCCGATACCTTTATGTTTTTTTTTTCTTTTTTATATTCACCGAGTCAACTCGGTATCGGTCAATATGTATCGGTCCTCCCTGGATCGATACCCGAATTGACATGCACCTTGTTACCTACCTTCCAATGTGCTACAGGCCTAAGCCCGCAAGACCAACTTTCGTCACTAACTCGATCTTCATACCATCATTGTATTGATTACAGGTTAACTTTCTTAGTCTTATTTCTCCACCCATTTCTAAGTACGCGATCATCTACTTTATCTCATAAGTAAATAAATTATACAAAAAAACATATTTACCATTTACACACTAAGGCTTCATTCAGGTGTTTCCTGATTTTTCTCAGGAAAGCTCAGATTCTTGAAAACTCAAATTCCTGCAAATTCCTGTCGGACTCAGATTCCTGACTTTTCTCATGTGTTTTTAAGTCACTCTGATTTCTGACTTTTCCCCAAATAACTCGGAATCGTATCGTTCTTTAAGTTCATTTCAGAAATGCATAGAATTGGAAGACTTGTTAATTGGACTCAAACTGTAAGCACGATTATGAATGATCGAGATAATAGGAGGCAAACTATGATTTTGTAGAAATTTTATGAATGTCGATCTATGCGATGTTAAACATATTGGATGGTATTTTTTTCATAAATCGACTCTTACAAGGACCAACCCAAAAACTCATATTCCTATATATGATTAGGATTATAAACTCATGAAAATGGATCCATGGAGACAAACTATCTTGAAGTCAAGAAGGGACAATCTATAACTTATAGAGTATACTAATATGAGCTAATCTTCTATATGCTCAAATTAGTCGTGTAATATATGTGTCGACTAGTTGACAATCAGACATTCCAAGATAGACGCATTTGATGAGTATAGATGTCACGGCCCGAAATCCGATACATGATCCATTTCGGGACATGAATGCATTCAATAATCAAAATTTAAATAAAGGAAATACAACGGTCTATTCTCATTATTAAAATTTAAAGTTACATTTATTTCTAATCCCAACATTACACAACTCTTAATCAAGACTGAAACAATAAGTCTTGTAGGGTCTCTTCATGAAATGCAACTTCTGAGTCACGAAGTCCGGTCTCTGAAATTTAAATAGCAACAGGGTGAGATAAAACTCAACAAGTAACCCCAATAAATAATATAATTCTTACATCAATTTTATCAATTTCAAATTGAGAACTTTATAAGAAATACCATCAGCTATACCATCTAGTGATTCAATATAAAGAAGAAGAACAAAAATAACTTAGTTTACAATTGTACTACATATATTGTATAATTGTTAAATAATAGCACCAATCTAAGTATAATTGCATTCATATCCTCATTCACCGTTCATCTTGGATACCAGTCACAAAGGAGGGTTCCGTATTTTCAACAATCCCATTGTCAACCGTGTCGATCCGGTTTGACAGGTTTACTTCGTATTACGAAAGTACTCAAATGGACCCGTTCTTCCAATACTACCATGTGGCCCCATGGGGATCTTAATAAAAAATTATATCATAATCAACTTTACGGTATTCATCATTTCTACAGTCATTCATATCAATTTCTTTTAAAAAACTTATCCAATATGCTTTACCAATTCTCATTCTAAAACAGTGTAATATTTTAATATAAATGATATCATATGAGAGGTAAATCAAATATACAATGCTTATGACATTTATATTTTTCTAACATGATTCAAAATGAAATAATCATAATTGAACAAGACAAGTCTAGAATTATCTATATTATTATTAACCATTCAATATCTACTTATCAATATTATATTATATACTATGTATGAGCAAAAACATCATTAACTAATAAGGTATATGTTTAAAATATGCTATATATAGGATAGACTACTTACCTCAATCATCGAATTCAAGGATCTTGTGAGGGCGATGTGAAGTTTCACAGTTCCAAAAGTTACTTGACACAAGGGGAAGGTGGTAAACAAGAACGTTGTCGAAGATGACATAGGGAGAGCAACTAAGGTCGGTTTATCGTAGTTGGGTTGGATTCAAATTCCATATTTTATATCTGAAATCCTTAATTTCAAACAACTTTATAAATCAGTTTTAAAACCCTTGTTTAAAACCTGATTTAATATTAAACAAAAGATTCGAAATTAAAACCAGACTTATTACAAAACTAGATTATATGACTAATTAAAATAAAAAATATTAAATAACATAAAACTAAAATTTAAAATATAAATATTAGATTATAAAATCCAGACATAAAAATATTAGATTACAAAATCTTAATATAAAATGCTAAAATAGAACCGGAGTATAAATCAGATTATAAGAATATAAAACAAGAGATTTAAAGTGTAAAATCAAAGTTTAAAAATATAATATTAGAATATTAAAATCAGAATATAACCCAGAATTAAAACCAGAGTTTACAATGAAATTTCATAATATAAGGCTAAAATAAAAACCCCAAAACAAAATCACTAATCCCAATATAAACCAGTTGTTCAATATAAACCAAACCAAAGATTAAATATATAATCAGTATTAAAAAACAACCAGGATTGAATACAGAATCAGAGTTACGATACCAAACCAGAACTGATTTACAAAATCATAATAAAATCAGAATATAAAGAATAGAACCAGAAGTTCCGATTTTTAAAATAAGTCCAGAAATCAATTATAAAACCATAAATAAAATATAAAAATCAAAATTAAACCAGAATATAAGGAGGCCTACAGAACTAGAATATAGGACTAGACTATATAAATCTAGCATTTAAGAACCAACATTTTGAATTACAAAACTAGATTGCAGAAAAATAAAATACAAAAATATTTAAAGAAGAGCATACCTTAAAGAAGAAGAGAAGCTTTGAGGAAGAGGGCTTAAAGAAGAATTTGATGTGAAAGAGAGGAGGAAGAGACTCTATATATAGGCTCGGGTGGGTGCCCGTTCGGATTTGTGTTTAAATGTCGAGTAAAGAGAGGTATTATCGAATTGAAGAAGAAGAAGGAAAATGTCTTGGCTGAGTGTGGGTTTTAATTTGGGATTTAAGTTGTAATGGGAAAGGGTAAGGTGTATGGTATATACAGGTTCAAGTGTGTGTGTGTATGCTCATGGGTCGAATCGGGTCGGGTCGGGTCGAATAAGAGTTTGGGTCGTAAGAGTTTAGGTCATCACACTAGATGTCTCAATTTGGGAGAGTACCACAAGATATCCAACAAAGGTATTACGTAGTTTCAAAGCTCAAGTGGCTGGAGACACTTGCTGGGCATGTGCCAACAATAAAAACAAGTGGCTGACCCAGCAAGATGTGTGAGAGGCTTTGAATATTATAAATAACTTTGATGTTGGGTTTTACCAAAAGACAAAATAATCTATGGAAGAAGAGCTAAACACATCTTGTCTTCTTCAAGACCCAACATCTGTTCGCATGCTTGCAAACCAAGGCCAAAAACACTTCCTCTACAAATCCCCGTCAAAGTTTCACAGTCACAAGGAAGGCTTCACAACCATATCAACAACTCAGGGCAAGATTTTGGTCCTTGTAAAATCATTCTGGTCCTTATAAAATCTAGGGAATGCAAGTATCTAATCCATTTAAGACCTAGAATAATGCACGCAAAATGTGTAGAGTAACCAATCTGATTTTTCTTATACTTTGGATGACTTTCATTTAATGTTCATTAGTTTTTTTTTTTTTTTTTGAATCATGGATGAATGCCAAATTTGATTTTTATAGTGATAATAAGGTTGCTTGATTCACACACTACAAAAAAAAAAGAACTTTTGGAGACGGTTTTTCTAAGCCGTTCCCAATAACTATTTATTGAAGACAGCCACTCAAAAGCCGTCTCGGATGCTTTTATTAGAGACGGCTGAAGCCATCTCCCTATATAAAATAATATATAAAGACAATTATGGCCATCTTGATACGATTGACTTAAGGTATAGGTTGGTAAAAACTTTAGAGACTAAATTAAAAGCCGTCTCTATAAGTCAGCGTTAATACCAATAGAGACAACTTAAGCCGTCTCGGTCATTATTTTAATGTACAAGCCTTGCTACTACTTAGTTAGCACTTAATAAAATCTCTTCCCCTATAAAATGATCTCAAACCAAACCATTCTCCATTCCATTCATTTCTCCTATCGTCAGCTGTCGATTGCGTGGATCCTTCGTTTCCATTTCTCCATCATCAGCTTAGGGTTTGAGCTCCGACGTAGAGAGATGTTTCAATAGTTTGAAGCGGAGAGTTAGGGTTTGAGATGAATCGAGGTTTGTAGATCTAAATTTGGAGCAAGCTCTTCCAAATTGTCTACATAATCAAAACAAGCTCTCCAAAATCTGTTTGCTTTTTATCTGACCTTCAATGGTTTGACGCAGAGAACTAGGGTTTGAGAGGAATCAGAGGTTTGGAGATCGAAGTTTGGCGTTTGGATAGGGTTGGCAGATCAAAATCGAGATTTGGAGCCGAAAATCCACAGCATGGAAGGTTGAATTCGAGATTTATGTTACTTTCTAGGTAATTTCCTTTTACTTTGGCTTAAGTTTTGGTCAATCTAATTAGATCGTTCATCTGATTTGGTTAGGTAAAAATTAAATGAATTATGTTTAGAGATTTAGTTTTTGTTGGTTATTTTGAGATTTTTGTGTTGTAGGAATATTAAAGTCTGAATTTTAGGGTTTTGGTTTGTATTGGGATGATTTGATAGTTATGAGATGATTAGAACGTTTGAGCAATTCTGGGAGCTTCTTGTTGATCTCCAATGGCTGGTTTTGGGCCTCTGCAAAGGTTCTGTTGTTCTTGAGATCCGTGGAATCACATATGTCACGGAATTAAGAGACTTGGATTTAATACTGAAGAGGGGAACCCAGCTCTAAGGTCCTCTATTAATAATTTAATATTAAGAGCATTTCTGGAAAGGGTACCTTTAAATTCAGCCACCAAATCTTTGAGGGCACCCACGCTTAACCCTTTGACTACTTTGAACCAGTCGATGGAAATCATCCTTTTTCGTCCCAATCATCATGTTGGTACCATCAGATGGTCGGTGTTTTGTATTTTTCAACCATCACACGATAGATGAAAAATACTCTCTATCATCTGATCGGGTGAATTTAAGGTACTTTTTTGAAAAACCACGCTGTTTTTCAGAGGGATTTGTGGATAGAAAGCCTTAACTCTTTAGTCTAGTGAGATGTAAGCCTCATGATTATTTTCTTTTGGATTTTTATATTGAAAATCAATAAAAATTAATAAAATATATTAAGGGTGCCTCTGTTTGCAGCCACACGTTCTCTGAAAGCGACCGGGTCTGGAAAAACACCATTGATTCGTTATAATCAAATGATGAAGATCGTCTTTCACACAATAGATCTTGAGTTCATGCAAAATTTTACATGGTGTGTTTTATGCATGCAAGTCCAACTTATTGGCCAACACCTTAGCCAATATATTGTAGAGAATGCTAAGAAGGCTGATTGGCCAAAAGTCTTATATATCCTCTGCTCCTGTTTTTTTCGGTATCTACGTAATGATGTAGAATTCAGGCTCCTGCCCGCACAACATCGATCATGAAATTCGTGCAAAATTTCCATAATATCCCCTTTCAGCAGATCACAATAGGTTCTGAAAAACTCGAGGGTCCGTCAGGCCCAGGTGCCTTATTTTTGTCACCCTTCAAGATGACTCTTTCTAGTCATTGCTGCTCCTATTTTGATATCTTCTTAAACTCAAGACCATCTAAAGTCAGTCTATTCCACCCTTCATCACAGTACAAATTTTCGTAGAAGTTAACAACCTGTTCTGCAATCAGATATCAATCTTCATATATGATACCATCCACCATAATACTTCTCATCTTCTTGTTCTTACTTCTAGCTTTGGCCATCGACTGAAAGAATTTGGTAATTTGATCATCATCAACCAATGCACTTTAGAGTTTTGTTTCCAGATGCTCTCGTCCCCACGAAGCTTATCATTGAGTTGTATCTTAAGACCCAATCTGACTTCCCTTTTAGAATCCGTAACAACCCTGGTTGCTTCAATATTGTCAAGCACCTGAATTTTATGCAAGATATCCTCCTTCACTTTATCACCATCCCAAGTTCTTCGACATTCCATCAGAGAGGGAAATGCTATCTAAGTAAAAGATGTAAAATTTATGGGATAATGGCTCCTGACCAACATTTAAACACCATTTTGGTGTTTAAAGGATCTTACACCATTAAATTAGACTTTTTATCTTCCATCATTGAAGTGTGGTTTTTTATTATGACATGTGGTGCACATTTGTCTTTGGATTTGCATCAGAATTTGGTCTTGGAACATTATGAAAAATTAAGCATTTGGTTATCATTTACCTTTATTGCAATGTGGATATTACAGAAAATAAGCAAAAAGTAAGTTTTTTGTCTTTGTTAATTGAAGTGGTTGAAAGAATTTTTGTTTAGAGATATCATTCTTTCTTCCTCGTCTTCTTCTTCTTTTCCTCCATTCCTTGTAGTTTGCTAGGCAGTATTCCCTGGTGTGACGACCCGACTATTCCAATCCCTAAGGTTTAGGAAAGGCCAGTTCATCAACTTATTGATTTCTCAATAAGCCGTAACAAACAAAAGCCGGCAACATAAACAAGGATCTAAAGACAGAGGCAAAGCATATAAAATTAAAAAGCTTTCTATAACAAAATAATATTTATCACCGTGAGGAACCAAGAAGAACCATCGGTGATGGCCAATCCGATCACCTAAAATAGTGGTTCACAATAATGGTTTCTCGAGTGATATCAAAAGAACCAAAATAATGGCCTAGGGCCCAATATTCAAAATAATATCCAGACAAAATACCAAAAATGTAGGATCTAAGATCACGGAAAGAACTCCTCAGCTGGTATGTCCGATTCCTCCTCAGGAATGTAATCGGAGTCCTCCAGATCTTCTGACCCAAGGTCAGTCTCAGCAGCTGTGACGTATAGTCGAGGGTGAGCTAACAGCCAAGCTCAATAGAGGAAACAAATCTAATTTGCATTTCATTATAAGTAAGGTTTTCAAAGACAGGAATCGGATCAAATATGATTTTCAAAAGATGCTTTGCAAACTAAATCTCCAGTTCTAATCTTGAGTCAAAAATGAAAACATAAATCTGATGTTTTCGAAAGTCTTCGGAATTGGCATGTAAAACTGTCTTAAATTTATAACTTAATTTTATCTCCCAAATTTCCTATAGCATGAGAGCGGACTACGTGACAGATGGGAAAACCCTACTGACCATCGTCGTTTATGAACCCATTTCTAAAGTGCAACAAGCCCCTACGCTATGAGGGAAACTTGCGCCAAAGTAATACCGTCAACACGGTTGGTAGAATCTAGGGCATCGTACTTATGAACCCTAAATCAAATGCAAATGCTATCACATATCAAGGCTTATTATTCATATCATATACTGATTTTTTTCAAAGTTCTAATTCAAAGTTCTGATTCAAAGCTTAACTGAGGTCCTGAGGTTCGAATTACAAAAATTCTTAGTTATAACAAGGTTTCCAAATTTTCAGATTGTGTCATATATTCAGAGTTTTATTTATGCTGTGTGCAACAGAATTTCCAAAATTTATCCTTCTTAATTGAAATAGTCAAACAAGCTATACTTATAATTTAATGCAAATTAAATACAAGGTTCCCCTACCTCAACAAGGAAGTTTCAAAAACATGCACAAGCAGTCCTCACCAAGGACTCCCAACAGTCAAAACCTACATATATTAACACTCTCAGTGTTAATATAGAACCCAAAAATCAAACCAAAAGCTTGCAGATAAAAAATCCAACAAAATTTTCAAATGCCAAAAACAGGACAGAATTCGATGGTCGAATTCAAATTCGTTGGTCGAATTTCAAAACTGCACCTCAGTCACAAAACATTGGAAATCGACCCTTGATTTCCACAAATTGGCTCCAGGCACAAAAACACATTTCGACTGTCGATTTTCAAATCGATGGTCGAATTACAAATTCGACCATCAAATTGAAAATCGACCATCGAATTGCTCTGGTTCTGTGGTTGTTAATTTTTCTCATGCTCGGATTCTTTCTTCTCATTCAATCACAGCCATCAGATCTTATTTAAACACACAACATGCTACTCTCAACAAAACATAATTTAAGGGACATAAGAAGGTTTTAAAAGCCTACCTCTTGTCGCTTAATCCTTTATCCCATGGCACCAATACACGCACAGGAACAAATCTCTAAGATCAAAGGTTTAAAAAAAAAAAAAACTTCAAATCAGCCCATTATAAAACTTCCTCCACTGCACAGATCCTTATCAACACAGTGGCACTCTCTTCTTTATCTTTCTCTTCCACTAGCTCAAACCGATCAGATTTTAAGCACGAGGCTAATTAATGGTTGAGATGGGGAGAGGAGCTCTCAAGCTTTCTAGATCTAAGATCAAATGAGGCAAGGCTTAAGGGCCTAATTTCCAACGAGAGAGAGAAGTATAACTTCTCTTTCACTCTCTCTTATAACCAAAAGCTAAGCAAAAGAAATATCTAGATTTTATTATTTGTAACTTATCCACTTGAGTTGAAAAGTTATCCGGTGTTAAACACAAACACCAATGCTATTGTGTAAGTCATCGCTTACATGACTTACACACATCTTCCGATAATTTTCTTTTGTCATTATTCTTATCATAACCTTAGCTCACCAAAAATCTAAAAATATTCCACAATATTTTCCGGACACGCTTATCGGGTAAACAAAAAATACGTCAAGAATATCAGGGATATTACACCTGGGCACTTCTATTTTTAAAATTTATGTTATGCCGACATTTGGTGGCACTTGGACACTCCTCAACATGACACGACACTACCACCTGATACCATCAAAGTGCGATTTTGTTGTTGCTGAGAAAGTAAGCAATTTCTTGAAAGAAGAGAGAATTACATCAATATGTGATCTAGGGATTAGCCCTGCTATGGAGCTTCGACATCGCGATCACCACAAAAGTAAGGACAAAGCCCGGAAACACAAGAAATAAAAAATTAGAAAAGACACCCCAAAGAATAGCAACTCAAAAATTACATGATTCAAATACACGCCAATCCCAAACTATCCTCTACTAGAAGTCTTCCGATTGAACGAGGTAGCATAGTATGGCTGTAGAAAACATTTGATGAAGAAAAGTCAGAAGCTCATTTTGCAAATCCATCCACCACGTAATTTCTTTCATGAAAGATGAGAGTACATCTCCAATTTTTTCCTGATAGAATTTTCATTCATTTATCTAGGCAGTATTGAACATTCCACGGAACTGAGCCCTCCATAAATGACTTCGCTACAAGAGGAGAATCAGTCTCAATTATAATATGATATTGATCACTTGACAACAAGGTCAAAGCACAAAACAGCCGAATTGATAACATTATTTGAGGCTTCCCCATAGGAATTCAAAAAAGCAAAAATTAACCTGCCATTGTTATCTCGCAAAATACCTCCACCTCCTGCAAATCCCAGATTTCCTTTCAAAGCTCTGGAAAATTCACCCAACAGATAGGCATTATCCGAGTTGGTTTCAATATGATCGGTGAGATCTTTAGTTGTACCAGAATTTTTATATCAATCTCAGTCATTGGCTTCTTGGGATTTAATAGGATGTTAAAATTTCTTAACTAGTTAAATATCCTTATCATCACACTGTCCAAGCCGATGAGAACACCATCATGACAAATGGCATTTCTCTGACATTAGATCTCCCATACAGTAACCCATGGGACTATAGACTTAATCAAATTGACTTGTGATTTAGTATGACCTTTCCAATCTATATAATTAGTCTTATAGCAATCTTCGTATTTCTGCAGCTCAATGCTAAGGCATGGGAAAATTCAACAAAGAATTTATAATTTACTACATAGAACACGAACATATGTCAGTATCATTAGCTTTTTTGGCTTTTACTTTTGGCATTTAAAATTTAACCAATTAAGTTCTGTACATTTAAATGTTTATGAAGTATATGGACATGATAGTGATTTGGCATATTGAGCTTCTTGAAATCTGTCTGACAAACAACACATACTAGACTCTGAAATTGAACAAGTCTGCATCCAAGTAACATATATTTTATCTATGTCATAATAACATTATCATGCTTATGTCTGAACTCTACCATTTTTGTATCCATGGAATGCCGATGCCATCCATAAGATTTTTATGTAAATTTCATAAGATTCAACAAGTTCAAATCCCCTGTACAGCAAGCACAAATTAGGTACATGTTTCAGCAGAGGGAATACAAGTTTTTCCCTACTTTAACGAATATCTAATCACCGGCTTAACTCTATATGAGGGCTGCAAATGCATTGGGTTGACTCAATGAATCAAGTGAATCAACCTGTGGGTCCACAATCCTGACCCGTTGGATTGGATTGAAAATCCAACCCCAATAAATAATCAGGAAGGTTCAGGTCCTAGTTATTCAACCCAACAGATGCTTATAATAATATTTTAAAGAGATAGGACAAAAGAAATAATAAAATTTATAATATTTAAAAAAGAGTCAAAAATAATAATATATTATATATATAGTTAGTCTACAATGAGTGTCCACACATCATGGGTGGACACGGCAGTCCACACATCTATGTGACTGCATGACATGCACAGGTTTCCAATGCATAAAAGTCAACACATCTGTGGACTGCTTTAATGCATATGATGGGTGGACAGCCATTGTAGACTAACTCATATATATATATATATATATATATATATATATATATATATATATATATTCTGGGATCGCTCACCCTACCAAAGACACCACTTCTTGGTGTTACTCTTGTGGTTGCTCCTCTTGTGAGCTCACTTGGGCAAGCTCCCGTGCTGCACTTGCTGGGTTGCTGTGTTCTGCTCCTCCTATTGATACCATTGGAGTCCCTAGGCATCAGCAACTCGAATCACAAGGCAGCAAGATAAACAATTTTCTGAATAGAAATCCCAACAGCCACACCGTCATAAACCCTTCAAACCAACAATCCCGAGACATGTACGAGCAGAATATCCAACTAGGGGTTGAATACTAGAACTATAGAAGCCTTAGTGAGAAATTGAGGGTTTCATTTTCTTTTATGTTCATCTAAATCTATCCACCAAATTACTAGAAAGAATAGTGGAGAATGCTTTATTTTGTTCATATTAGATCATAATTGGCTTATAGGGCTTCTAGAATTATTTCTTCTTTGAAAAGAAACTGTATGCTACGATCTCGTGCATGAGAGCACTTTTATGTTACTGACTTTCAATAACACTTCTAAGATTCTTTTTGCAGCACGTATGACGTAACTTACATGCTTATATCTTTCACACTCACTCTTTATGTGTGACGACCCAAACTCTTGAAACCAAACCCTAAATCGACCCGACCCGACTCAACCAAAAGCCCGTAGACTTGACCCGATTCGACCCAAAGTATACACACACACACACTCTAACTTGTATATGCCATACACCTTAATCATTCCCATTGCAACTTAAATCCCTACCCATAACAGCCGAGCAGTTTTTCTTCTTCTTCAAATCAATAACGTTCACCAATACTCGCGAAGTGAATGCAAAAGATGAACGGTCACCCATTCAAACCTATAAATAGAGCCCTATTCCTCCTCTCTTTTCCACACCAAACCATCTTCTCCAAGCTCTCCTTCAAGATTTGTTCTTTCCTTCTTTGAGGTAAGTTTTTATATTTTAGTTCTAGTTGATAATTATTTTCTCTAGATTTTTAAACCATAAATTAGAAATGGTAATTCCTTTAAGTTCCAGCTCTGTAAAGAAATTTTAAATATTCTAGTTAGTTCTGATTTTTCACTTTATTCCTAGGTTTAAAAGTTTATCTCTAAAACTTGTTTTAAAACAGAAATTCTAGTTCTAATTCAGTTCTGTAATTAATCAAAAATTATAATCTATTTTATAAATCTGATTTTAGGATGTGTCTTACAAACCTGATTTTACAAATCGATTTTATAATCTATTTTTAAATCGATTTTATAAATTGTTTATATAAAGCTCGATTTTATATTTCCGGTTTATAATTTTAAAATAGGAACTTCTAGTCTTATTCGATTTTGTCCTAATATTGTATTTTTTAACTCGATTTTCCACATTTAAATCCCTTCTTATAATCGATTATCTGTAGTTTAATATTTTATGTCTGGTTTATTTTATTTCTGGACTAGTTCTATATTCTATTTTATTTTATTTTTAATAAATCTGGATGATTAAAATGATGGGTTAAATTCTGACTTTATAAATTGGTTTTGATAAATCTGTTTTATATCTTAGGGATTTAGTTTTAAATCTGGAAATATATGCTGATAGTGTATTCAAAACTTATAAATATGATATTCTATTATTAATCATTTTACAATTACATTTTTCAAATCGATTTTGTATAATCTGTTTTATAAATCTGATTTTAGTAAATCTGATTTTTATAGTCTGTTTTACAAATCTAACTTCTTATAAATTAATTTTATAACTTGTCTATTCATCTTAGTTTATAAATCTGATTTTAGTAAATCTAATTTTTATAGTCTGTTTTACAAATCTAACTTCTTATAAATTAATTTTATAACTTGTCTATTCATCTTAGTTTATAAATCTGATTTTAGTAAATCTGATTTTTATAGTCTGTTTTACAAATCTAACTTCTTATAAATTAATTTTATAACTTGTCTATTCATCTTAGTTTATAAATCTGATTTTAGTAAATCCGATTTTTATAGTCTGTTTTATAATATGAGTTTTCGTTCGGTTTCTATTTTAGATTATACTCTGTTTTGTATTTTCATCCGACTTTATATATATATAATCTACTTATATGCTAGTCTTATATTAAAATATAATTATATTCTGATATTAAAAAGGATTTAAGAAATTGTTTAATACTAAACCAAGGGTTTTAAAACTGATCTATAAAGTTGTTTTAAATTAAGAATTTTATATATTAAATAAGGATTTGAAATAACTAGTTAGAATCCAACCTTACAGTGATAACCTACCCTAGTTCATTCTTTCTTCTTGACCGAGTTCCCTTTTCCCTCAGATAACTACCTGAAACAGTGAAACTTCACACCACCTTCACAAGACCTTTGAATCTGACGTCTAAGGCAAGTAGCCTATCCCATAGCATGTTTTTAATACGTACCTCATTAGTAATGATGCAATTGTTTTACATAATATATACAATAAAAATGATAAGTAGATAGTTAAATGGTTATTGATAGCATGTATAATCTTAGACTTGTCTTATTCAGTCATGATTATTTCATTTTGATTAATGTTAGAAAAATATAAATGTCGTAAGCATTATATATTCAGTTTATTCTTCATATGATCTAATCAGCTTGAAATATCATACTGTGAGAATTTTTTTAAAGCACGCTGGAAATTTCTCAAAAGAAACTGATATGAATGACTGTAGAAATGATGAATATTGTAAAGATAATTATGATATGATTTTGATTAAGATCCCCATGGGGCCGCATGGTAGTATTGGATGAACGGATCCATTTGTGTACTTTCGTGTCTGAGTAAACCCGTCAAACCGGATCGGCACGGTTGACAATGGGATTAATGAAAGAATGGAGCCCTCCTTGTGACTGGTATCCATGATGAATGATGAATGATGATGTAATTGCAAATGCACTTGGATCGGTGCTATTGATTAACAATCGTACAATATACGAAGTACAATTGTAAATTAAGTTATTTTTCTTTATATTGAATCATTAGATGGTGTAGCTGATGTTAATTCTATTGATATGAAATTCTCAATTTGAAACTAATAAAAGTAACAAAAGAAGTTATATTATTATTGGGGGTTACTTGTTGAGTTTATCTCACCCCGTTGCTATTTAATTTCAGAAATCAGACCTCGTGGTTCGGAAGCTGCACCTCAGGAGAAGACCCTAGAAGACTTGTTGGTTTAGCCTTGGTTAGGAAGTGTTTTAAACGTTGTAATTATAAATAATTGTAATTTGAATTTTGTATGAGAATGGACCGTTATGTTTCCTTTATTTGAATTTTGACTATTGAATACGTTCATGTACCGAAATGGATCATGTATCGGATTTCGGGGCATGACATTATGCGTCTGTTTCATCTTAAAGGAAACAACTCAAACAAGCATAAGGTGTTTTGCCGATGGAGATGAAAAGATAATACAGAACCCTCAGTTTGAGGATGACCTCAATAATTGGTCTGGAAGAGGTTGCAAGATTATCCGACACGACTCCATGGGAGATGGGAAAGTACTTCCATTGAATGGAAAGTTCTTCGCTTCTGCAACCAAACGTACTCAGTGCTGGAGCGGAATCCAGCAGGAAATCACTGGTCGGGTGCAGCGAAAGCTTGCATATGAGGTCACCGCAGTGGTTCGAATCTTTGGTAACTTTCAGCCTGCTGATGTGCGAGCAACTTTGTGGGTTCAAACATCAAACCTCCGTGAACAATATATAGGCATTGTTGTGTGAGTATCTTATCTTCCACAATTTCTGATTTCCAATTTTTGTCATAAATATTATAAGCTATATACTATTTCTTAGTTTTTTTAATTAACCTTCACTTCAGTATTTAGTGTAATTTCCCATCATCGTGATTTGTCTCAACATTTCTTGAATTTCTAAAAGGAATCCTTCCTGTTCCCAACAGCTTGCAGGCCTTGGATAAGGAGTGGGTACAGTTGCAGGGGAAGTTTCTTCTGAATGGTGTCGCTTCAAAAGTGGTCCTTTACCTGGAAGGTCCACCTCCGAGTACTGATATTCTGGTCAATAGTTTTACAGTAAAACATGCAGCAAAACTCCCTCCTTCACCTCCCCCGATGATTGAGGTTAGCATAGCTTTTAATAGCCTTTATGTCTATTGATTGATAAAAGTTTCAGAAGTGATCAGGTCTGGGGAAAAATGAGGAGTTTGTACTCATCTGAAACTTTTAGCCAAACTCCCTCCTTCACCCTTACAGTCTCATATTTAAGCTATGGAACTTTTTATGACCAATCTAAATACGTTCAAGTGACTAAACATCGTATGAATATAGTTCAACCAGGAAAACATGCCCATCATAAGATTGAAACAATTCGACTTGGGTTCACGTCGATGTAGGGTCCACATTGATGTGCCCAGATTGGATGGCTAATATCTTTTAATGAGTTTTTGTGAGCTGAGTTTGGATGCTTGTTATCTCATTGAAGCCAGTGATGAGAGTCAATTTCACACACACACATATATATATAATCCACCCTTAGATATCTGCTTAGCTAAGGAGAAAACAATTGCAGTCATGGTATCACTAGTATTATTTTTTCAATCTTTTTAATTTTATTTATTTATTTATTTTTGTTTTTTTTTTGGGAAATTCAGAAGCCCACATGTTTTGGTGGCTTTACCGGAGTCCCGATAGAGTTCATGATGCTCAGTGGCTTATAATTATGTGGCTGCAAGGTGGCCTGGTAAGTATACTTATTAAATAAAGAGGAGCATGTGTGGTAGAATGGTAGATTCCCGATTTTGATATTTCTAAATTATTTTATTTGTTCTTGACAGACAAATTTTATAATTTTTATGTAGAAATAGGGAGCTTCTGGAGTTGGAATTGGGAATTTTGACGATGTTGGGCCATTGGATACGGATATGAAGCCTAGGAATTCGACCTAGTTAATGAAAGCTGACCTCTTGTTTGTGATAAATTTAATTTTTTGCTGTCTCTTTAGTTTACTACTTTACTTCTTTTAAGAATAAAAGCAAGAATTAGAACTCATAATTTTTATTTATTTTGTAATTAAGGATAATCCATTTGGAACAGGATTTAGTTTTGTGGAAGACTATACACTGTATGTGAAAAGTGATGTAGAAGTAGCAACTGATTTAACCACCTTGTAACAGAGTCTTATTGAGGCAACTGATTTAACCACCTTGTAGCAGAGTCTTATGGAGGCAAATATGTTGTTACTACTCGGTTATCGATTCTATATGCTATCCAAAATGGTGAATTGAAGCTTAAACTTGGAGGTAATCCCATATATATATATATATATATATATATATATATATATATATATATATATATATATATTTATTTATTTATTTATGAAACCTTTTAATTCAGTTCAGTGATTCTGAGCATGCTTCTGCAGCACGGAATGCATTAGATGGAAGAAGTATTCTCAGGTATGCAGTTGACCATAATTTATGGAACTTCTAAGTGTCAATGATTTTGATACAATATTTGAGATGCTGTAATTCAAAATTTCAGATCGACCAACCATTGATGACAAATCGAGCTGCTTCAGGTTTCCAAGGGGCATTGGAGTTGGTGCAATTCTGCCTCCTAATGGCAAAGGCACCCCTCTTGAGGTCATTATCTCAATCTCTCTAAAAAATTCTTCCGAAAAATATTGCAAATGGTTTGTCAAATGGTTTGTTGTTTTAACAGATTGGAAAGGGAAGAATTCTTATGGAAGGCAATAGAGTTTCTATTCTCGGATTTGGGTACCTAGACATGTATCGAAACTGCAAACAATCTTAAATCCAACAGCATCGATGAGATCCTAATTACGGTGGAGGAAGGTTCAATTGGAGAATTTGGGTCTCATGTATCTCATTTCTTAGCATTGGAACTTGAAACTTGAAACTTGAAAGTTCTTTGCCTTTTAAGTGGTAGTGGTTATGACCATGGTTAAAATCTTGGTTTTCCGATATGTATGCTTGATACCAATATCAGGAGTATATGCGTCGGCGCACAAAAAAAAAAGCAATAAAAAAATTGCCTTAAAAAAGTATTAAAAAAATGCATTAAAGCAATTGCATTAAAAAAAGGCATTAAAAAAAATAGTATTTTAAAAAAAATTGCATAAAAATTGTCGACGTAAATTTTTTTTTTTAAATAATATATATATATATATATATATATATATATATTTAAATTCATAAAAAACCACTACCAAAAAATTTTCATAAAAAAACCACTGCCAAATATATTATTTTAAAAAATATATTTAAAGAAAAAAGAAAAAAATGTTGGAGACAGCTAAAAGCCGTCTTCAATAACAGGAGGTCACTTATTGGAGACGGCTTAAAACCGTCTCCAATAAGTATTGGAAATGGTTAGATAACTTATTAGAGACGTCTCTAACATATCTTTGGAGATGGTCATATGCCGTCTCCAATGACTATTAGGGGCGGCTCCCATTTGGTCTCCAAAGACAATGGAGACGAGACTATTTGAGACTACATGGAAGCCGTCTCCAATACTATTGGAGACGACTTAGACACCTTTGGAAACGGCCAAAAGTCGTCTCCAATAAACACATTTTTTGTAGTGACACAATGGAAATTCAGAAATTCTTGGAGAGTTTGTTCTAAATTTTTAGTAAAATTTAACAGGTCTGCAACCCATTCCCGTTTAATGGTTGGTAGTTGGCCAAGTCAGTGGCGGCAGTTGGCCGAGTCGACTCATAAGGGCATTCCAGCTGGCCAGATAGAAGATTGGATGGTGTGAGTAGGGACGAGAAAGGGTCCTCCACTTTGAGAAATATCCCTCTTATTTAAGAGAATCGAAGAAGAAGAATAGAGTAAGCCGGTCGGCTCTTGAAGTCAAGAAGGGAGCTGAGCAGTTCGAGAGCCGACCAGTATCAATATGACCGTTGGAGAAGGCCTTAATCCAGTGTTCATCTTTTTGGGATTATACAACACTGCTACTCAGAATCTGAGCTTTTCCGCTCAAATTGCTCCGGACTGCTATGGCAACATCTCGCTCTCCCTTAGAAAAATAAGGAAAGTGGGTGGGTCCCACGAAAACTCGTGAATAACAGATTGTCTCCAATTTACTTAGAATTTGCTCCGATTCTAAGTTTTAACTTGGAATCCAATAGAATTTTGACTCTCGAACGGGCCTAAGGCATCGTTCGGTAGCCAAGGCAAGGAACACTTAGGTTCTGAGTTTTCCCTCAAAAAGCAGCCGGTCTCGGATGGTTTCTACATTTTTCCTCTGTTCTTGAGTTTTGGTGGGCCCCACGAAAAGTACAACACTTTACGAGTTATAGGGAGGTCCAGGGGCGTAGCTAGGAATTTTTGTTCATGGGGACTAGAATGATAAAGAACAATGCTTAATAAAAACTCTAGAGTTAAATGGGGGCTTGCACCCATTCGGGTGCTTCTACATCATAGATTTTGGGGTTTATATATAAACAAAAGTTGTATAAGAATCATACTTAATAAAAACTCTAGAGTTAAATGGGGGCTTGAGCCCCAACACCCTTTTATATGGTTACGCCAGTGGGGACGTCTCCGATTCTAGGATATTTGGTCAAAGACTGTTGCTGAGCTTGTAGGGAGTATACTTGCTGGCTTGATATACACCAAGTTTTAACCTCTCAACGGTCTCTTTGACTAACGTTCTTCTCACCGGCGGGTTTGTCTGGTTTTTCCGGCAAGTTTGAGGAGTTTTTGGGAGGGGAAGGTGCCGGAGAATGATGAATGGAAGGGTTTTTGAGTGAGGGATTTCGACAGAGTTCGATTCGCCGGGGTTGCGTGGAAAGTGATTGGAGATTGCTGGAGCAAGGCGGCAGCCATTTTTTTTATGCCAACGGAATTCGATACACCGAAAAATTTGGATTTCTTATTTATTTTGGTTTTAAAAGTCAAATGGAAAGGGAGGTTTATAGTAAATCAACGATGCATATTTTGAGGATTTGGGGATTGTGGTTTAGAAGAAGAGTTGGGTTATCTAAATTTCTTTAGAGAAATGGCAACCTCTCGCGGCTTAACAAATAAGTTGTCGCCGCGTGATGGATGTAATGGATAGAATGTTTTGTGCTAGTAAACGAATAAAGCCAATTATAAAGCACATATACGTTTGTTAATTTGTATCCTATCAAATCATTGAGGATATCTATGTTGAAAGTTGAAAGCTATTGATAGCTTTGAATTATGGAAATTATTTTTTGTTCCCATATTTCACAATTGATCTTGAGATCATAGGCGTATCATTATCATTAGCTATCAAATTTTTTTATTACACGTGGCACACATCCCAAAAAAGTGAGCAAAAAATCATATTTGAGTGTGATGTGTGCTATGTGATATTTAGGTCACTTTATCTGAATCAAAGATAACTGTCTCATACTCTTCCAAGGACGAGGATGATGATGGCGCTACCTCGTAGTCAACTACAGAAGGGTTATATGTAATTTTTTTTATAATTTGGCTTTTCACTTAAGTCAATTTTGAATGTACAAGGCTAATGAACCTCGTAAATTGGCATGAATGATAGCGGTCGAGGCACTTTCCTGAGTATGTAATATTTATTTCCTATATATACGACGCTTTTGGTATTGTAAGAAGTTTTATTCAAAAAATTATCCGTCAAATAAGTACTATTTCGCATGGATTGGTCACCCATAAAATTTTGGCGTAACCCAAGAACGATAAGTAGTCCGATGATTCACATTTCTTCGGCGATAGGACAATCACCAATTCAAACGATTCTGATCTTTTCATAAAAGAACTTAAGAACGCACTACAAAAAATAAGATTATTAGCGGCAGTTTTTTTAGCAAAAAACTGTTGCTATTAGTCCTATCACTACCAAAAATTGCCACTGTTAGTTCTACCGCTACCAAAAAATACCTTAATAGTAAGTGCTGCTAAAACTCCTTATTTTTGTAGTGACGATTAAGAAATTAATATTTATGAGAAAATCAGAAATCAGAGCATCTTAAGAACATATATGGGAAAATACAGGAATCAGAGTGCTAAGAATCAGCAAGAATCTGAGTTGTCAGGATTCAAACCTTTTCTGGGAAAAGTCAGGAAACACCTGATCGAGACATAAAGTATATCTAATCTGTCACAAGATGATTATTTACTTTTTACACGCCAATTTGCAAATTTAAAGAGTTTCCCTACAACTCATTTTCATTACATTTGAAAATTGGGGGATCTGCGAAGTTAGCAGTTAGCACTGCTAACCTGCCATATAAACTCATCATTACATATAGATGAAAGTACCATTTTTGGGTTCTCTAAGCACTCTTTTAGCAATCCAAGTGACAAAAGTTATAGCTCATTAATTGAATTAGAGGATGCACAAAAGACACTCAATCATATATTTGAACCATGCAATCCATTAAGAGTTGATATTTCAGTTCACCAAGTGGACAATTTGGACTCTCTTCCTAGGTGAGATTTTGTATATAGTCGATTTGTATATAGTCGATTGTCCCTTTCCATTTTCTTGACAGAGAGCAATAAATTTTTAGGTAGCTACATTCACACGCACGCTTTCTCTGAAAGCATCCACGTGTGCAACCCCTCAAAAACTATTAATTGGGTTGGATCAGAAGATAAAGATCACGTTTCACCCAGATCTTCCACATAATGGATCTTGAGACCGTGTCTATAATATCTCCAACTTTGGGAGCCGTATAAGTTAATTGGGTACACGTGTCGGTGCGGCACACTATGCCGTTCCAGGTATGCCAAGATCACTTCGTGTGTGTGAGGATCAATTGAACGAGTGACAATGGACAAACACCTTGATATATGTATGAGTGCTTCACATAGAAGCTAACTCTAGGTATAAAAGATAATGGCTTATGAGAGAAGCCATTACCTTTGCCATGCAAGTTGAAAGCTAAGAAAGGGGGAAGGAGGGGGAAGGAGACCACCTTATGTTCATGTGAACCATTGCCGACGAAAGTGCGAGTTAGCGATCGATCTTCCGCACAAGACAGCGCATAATGATCGTATGATTGGAAGCACCGATCCGTGGAGTGCGAGAGACCCTTGTGAGAAACCCTTTTTGTAGAGATCCTCCTTGATTCACTGTAGAGCATGAATTGATCGTCGGTGTAGTGAAGGAGTAGAGTGTGGTGTGCATTGCTATACGATCACAAAAGTACGAGTCTCAAGCCCTTTCGATTCGTTGGGAGGAAGCATTGATTGATGCATTCATTCGATTGTCAGATCCGCGAGTTAATAAGGTGAGAATCTTGTGAATTGATTGTGGTTTAGGTGGTTTAGATAAGGCATTAATTGCCCTAAAAGTTGTGCATTAAATGTGGGTTGAAAAAGAGGAAAATGAAAAAGAGAAGGAAAACAGAAATTCGAGCTGAAATGCTGAAATCCCGAAACTTGCTCTCGCGACCTTGAAACTTGCTCGCGCGAGTTGAAGTCGCTCTCGCGAGATAGGCTTCAGACTGCACTAGAAATCAAGTAAGATCAGTCGCTTGCGTGACTGAGAAACTGCATGGAGAAGTCACTCGCGCAACTTTAGAACTCGCGCGCGCGACTGTCTCAGGGTGCTTCATGAAGGAAATAGGTAAGCACAGTCGCCCGCGCAAGGTCGTGCGATTGTGTTGTGCCATGTGAATTCGCTAGCGCAACCATGGGGCTCGCACGCACAACTAAGCCAGTTTTGGCTATTTTAGATATTTTTGGAAAATATCTTCAGAAACTTAGATGAGTATTCTTCTGTAATTATTAATAAATGACTTTTGAATACATTAAACTGTAAGTTATGAGTTGGATATGCGCATAAGGATCTTCGCTCTGTTTCGTGCAATTAGCAAATTTTCGTAAGCTGTGAGGTAGGGAAAATTCTTCAACATTGTATTAATACGATTTGTATAGATAATGTGAATATGATAAGCGTGTGTGTGAACGTGATAAGCGTGTGTGTGTGACAAGCAAGTGTGTGTTAACTCACTTCAGCACAAGTGACCCTGTTAAGTTAGCTTAAGGGCTTGGCATGTGTGAGAACGTGATAAACAAGTGTGTAAACGTGATAGCAAGCGTGTGTGAAACTCCGAAACTAGTTATAAATTAAGCACATCTCACGGTGATAAACTACATGTTAAAATTTGCGTAATGATTTAAGGTTCATGTGGAACGAGTCTCTATCGTATACCGGTACGGCGGGATATCCGTACAATTAGAGAGGCCAACGGTAAATCTTAGTTGCACAAGTGACCCTGTTAACTTAGCTCAGAGATTAGGCATTCCGGCACAAGTGACCCTATTAATGTAGCTCAGGGGTGGGGCTTGACATTCTGGTATAATTGTTCATTGAACGATGATGGTTCGGGGATTCCCATCAATATATGTGTGGCTCCCAATGCTGTATATGCTTGGGAAACTAGTTAAGTTATGATTTTAAGTCACTTTAAAGTCCAAGGAGCATGTAAAATTCGAATTAAGTAAGAACATTGAAACTAAGAAGGCAATTACGAATGTGAACTTCAAATTCTGTTTAATTTTGATTTAAGCATTTAGAAATTCAGTTTCATGTAAAATGTGCTTTTGAAATCAATCACGGAATCTATGTTTTGTAATATGATATATATATATATATTGTTGATATTCCCCCTATTGAGCTTAGATTGTTAGCTCACTTTTCGACTATACGTCATAGGTGCAGGTGTTAAGACCGAACTTGAGGAGTCTGAGCGTGAGGAGGATCCTGCTTATGTTCTAGAGGAAGAATTAGATCTCCTACCAGAGGATTATTTCGCTTACGGAAATATTTAACTATTTTGAGTTGTGACTTAAGCATGGTACGTCCAACCTTCATAATTACCTTAGAATTTTGGATTCATGTAATGTAAACTTATGTTGTGAACCACTGTTTACATGATGGTCGGTGGTTCATTTCGATTCTTTCAGACTTATGAATTGCATAAGGACAAAATCGTTATTTTGTCGTGTTATATATATATAGAATTGGAGTTTTCTTTTGTCATATATGATGACTCTATATGCTTTGCAAGAGATATCTGCTTTGTATTCTGCACTCTATGTAGACATACCTAGCGTTTGGTTCAAGAATCGTCGTTAACGACGATCTGACGGCACTTGTTTCTGGGTAGGAAATTCGGGCTATCACTATGTCTTATCTATCAGACGATCAGTTTTTTATTCCATATGTCACATATCCTCAAAAAGTGCACCTAAGTGTAATGACACACATCACACTCAAATGTGATTTTAGGTCCATGTCTTTGGGATCTATAACTTGTGGAATCAAAAACTGGTCGTACATAGTCTCAAGATCCATTGTGCACAAGATCAGGATGAAGCCCGATCTCCATCGTCTAATCTGACCTAATCAGTGGGATTTAAGGGGTCTTCGACATAGATGCTTTCAAAGAACGTGTGGGTGCATTTAGAGTTACCCTAAATATTTATTTATTTATTTATTTTGTGTTATATGTGGCTAGCGTGATTGATCCATAAAGTTGGAAATGGGCTTAGATGGACCAAGATATCAAAAATCAGCCGATAGCGATATGTATTGGTATCTCGTATCAGTATCGTCGATACGTTTCGGTTTCGAGCAAGACTTTTTGTTTTTTGTTTTTTTTTTTTTAAATTGACCGATACGTATTGGTATCGGCCGATTCGTATTGGCCTCAGGCAAACTGATACCTGAGATCGATACCGATTTTAATACCTTGAGATTGACCATCGATTTGGATCAGACACACCAAAGTGGAAGCCCAACACTAGCCCATTGCCAAACCCAAATTCCCATTTTTGTAGCGAACCAGCGGTATTGAGGTCAGGCATTAGCGTAAAATATTAAATATTAATATTAACGCCAAGGATCAAAATTTCGGGTAAATTTTCGGTTTCGGGCTTGGCCGAAATCGAAATTTTGAACCAAAATTTCAGCCGAAAACCGAAATTTTGGGTCCCATACAAGAATGACCGAAATTTCGGTCCATAATTATTGTTTCGGTGGAGACCAAAACCGATAATTTCGGCCGAAATTTCAATTATTTCGGCCTAAATTTTGATCCTTGATTAACGCCCTACCCACATGGGCCCCCATTTGTTTCTCATGTCGAAAAAACCTAGAATGGGCCTCTTAGGCAACCTAGGGTATTTGCACCAACTCTAACAAGCACCCAGCAAGCCCCAATTATCGATGATTCAACAGGTAGAGACAAGCGAGTGCTTTTAGAGTTTTAGTGGGTGCAAATAAAGCTATCTGCCACCGGCCAAAGCCTAACGGAATTAAGGGAACCTCCATTTGCGCCCACGTATTTACTCAAAGCACCCAGCAAGCCCCCCCCCCCCCCCACCCACCCCACACGGCCGGACATCTGGGCGCTGTGAGTAAACAAGAGTGCGCGAATAGAGATTCCCTCAAATTATTCCTTTTATTGGCCACACAGTCTCTTGACTCTCTTGTAAAAGAAGATTATGACAATAACAAAATGAAATGTTCATAACCAAGGACCGAAATTTCAGTTTCGGTCTTGCCCGAAATCAAATTTTTGAAATTTCAGTCAAAATTTTGAATCCCAAGCTGAATTTTTTATATTTTTTCAAAGAAGCAAAATATCAGCCCAAATTTCAGTCAAAATTTCAGTTTCGGTCAAAATTTGGGTTCCTGGCATATTATCGGCCGGTAATTTGCTACTTCAATAATTTCATCGAAAATATGGAATTATGGTTTCGGACCCCACCATTTACAAACTTTCAGTCGAAATTTTGAACCATGTTCGTAACAACACTAATTCATATATTTAATCACCATTTGCAAATGTCAAACTAAGAGAAATTATCAGTCATTAAAAAAAAAATAGGGAAATGGTTAGTTGGAAGAAATATTTCTATACAGTTGATTTTGAATTGCAAAGAAATATACATACGAAAAAAGAGAAAAAAAATCTACATTTTTTATAAGAAAAAAATAAAAAAAGTTAAAGTGAGTCAATTATGTCAATCTCTGATTCATGACACTTCAATACAAATAATAAAACTGCTAGGTCACTGGTGATATAGATATAATGGGCAATGTTGAACCTGATATAACCATTCGATAGAAAGGAACCTAGACTTCTACAATTTTCATTTATGGAATATGACATCAAGATTTCCTTCTATTCAATGATTGTAAAATTGGTTGAACACAATATCTAATTGATCATTGCCCAGATCGAGATAACTTATCCACTATATCTTTGCAATTTTGCATGGTAGGATGTCAAAGCAAGGATCAAAATATTGGCCAAATTTTCGATTTCAGGCATGACCGAAATCGAAAATTTGGACTGAAATTTCGGCCGAAAACCGATAATTTGGTCGAAATTTCAGCCAATAATTTCAATCCCATACAAAATATGACCGAAATTTCGGTCCAAATTATCATTTCGGTGAAAGTCGAAACCGATAATTTAGACCGGAATTTCAGTAATTTCGGCCGAAATTTTGATCCTTGTGTCAAAGAATTATAAGAAATTTTTTTTTTTAAAAGGGAAAAATAAGGAAAGAAAGAATGAATCTTTATATTACCACTCTCAAATAATTTTATGGCTTTATATTTTGACGTGGCACGTTTGGTACATGACACGTGTACCCTTCGCGAGCGTGCTAACCCTTATGCCACATCCTAAGATCATTTTCGTGCTCCACAGCCTTAGTCCCACCAATTTTAGAGTCACAGGAGCATCCATTGAGAGAGAGAGAGTAACTTTGACTTTTGACTTTTGACTTTTCAAACTTTTTGTGATCTCTTCAGGCAACACAACATTGGATCCAGTGGTGAGTAGTAGGTTTAAATTGGCCGAATTCCGGTGTCCGTTGCCGACCGCAATTTGTTTGCCCTTATATGATAGGGTTGCACTGCCACCACTCTGATAGAAATAGCCCATCGGCGTGTTTGGATTTTCGGGTTTCAGGGTTATGTCATATTCCGGACTTGGGTGGTGATGATGAGATTGAGAATGAGGATATTTTACGATAACACTATCGACGAAGAATTTGGGGGGTCTAGGCTTTATGACGAAATAGAATATGACCGTAGCGAGAGCTAAAAGGAAAGTGAAGAGGAAGAGGACTCCAAAGAACCACCAAAAGCAAGGGCAAGAGGAGTTTTTACGGTGTTTGGGGTTCCGATAGCGCTCTGCTAAATAAGCATTCTGGGGGGGCGGGATTCGATAGATTTGATCTTTGGGGATCTGCACCACGTAGGTGCCGGCCCGCGACTCGGGTTGTGGATCTGGCGGGGGGTCGTGATGTGGGACCCACTCCGCCATGGGGAGATGGGGAGGGGTGTGGGAGGAGGATGGAGGGGAATTGGGAGGGGGGTAGAGGAAAAGGGCGGGGGGGAGGTGTGGTGGATTTTGGGTGCATTGGAATATGGAGAGGAGAGGAGAGGACAACTCACGTAAAGACAGCCCGGTCCTACATATTGCATGCCTCTTTTAGGGTTAAGGCTTTTACTTGGTCAACACAATCTCCGTATCTCTAGTATTAGTATGTGTTTTAGCTAGGGTTGTCAATGGGTCGGGTCGGGTCGGGTCGGATTTGGTTAGGTCAAGTCGGGTTAGAATTTTGGCTATCTAATAGGAAAATTGCATGTCTGACCTGACCTGATGGTGCACCCAATCCGACCACGACTAGATGATGCAATCGACTCGACCTGATAAAACCCCAAGTTTTCATGGTTTTATACTTAAACTATATGGTTGGGTCTCGATTTGGATGTCTCATGCCCGACCTAACCCGACCCGATAGGCCAAGCTTATGTGCCGACTAAATAAAATAGCTAGTTGGGTCGGGTATCGAGTCAACCTGACCTGTTGACAACCCTACTTTAAACTAGGCTTGTCAACAAGTCAAGCTTTAGCCGGAGCCAGGTTGATTCGGGTTTGAGCTGAATAGAAATCTTAAATCAAAAAACACTCGGGCCAAACCCAGCCCGATTTGATATCCAAGTCGGGTTCATGCCTATGTTTTAGACTACAAAATAATCGAGCCGATTAAAACACTACCTAAATCCAATCTGGCCCGGTCCCACCTAGCTCGATTTTTTAACAGGAAGGGGCTGGGCTGGACGGAACCCATGTCGGGTCGAAACTTGGCCTGATTTTGTATCCAGGTCGGCTTCACGTAAATTTTAGGGTCGGAAATAAACGGGCCTATCAAACGTCCGGCCCGCAACAGCCCTGCTTTTAGCTATCCAAACCGATCAAAGGTTGACTTTCACGAATATCAAGAGTCTTAAAGTAGTTTCAACTTTCGTCAAAAATCGAAATGCTTGGTAACAACTTAGGAAAAAATCAGCTTGAAACAATTGAACAAAAATAACCAAAAGAAAGTTAAAAAGCATAAAAAATAAAAAATATTAAAAAGTAGTGATTTAATAAAAAAAATTGCAAAATTAATATGCAATTTTTATTAGTTCACGATTTTTTTTTAAAAAAATCGATTAATTTGTAATTTATTCTGTAAACCAATAATTCACGATTTAATCACGACATTTTGAACAAATCGCCAATTTGGGTGACTATATACTGTGTTGTGCTGTGCAGAACGTGCATAGCTGGTGCTAGGCTGTCCATAGACAAATCGGGCTCGACCCAAACCACTCGACCGGGTTTTTTAAATTGGATCGGGATCTTAAGGTTAGCCCCAAGGTATAACAAAGCGGCTTCTACGTATCGGTTTTTGGCCAAACCGACACATATCGTGTATCCGATATGGGCCCGTATCGGCCGATATGCCTTAGTTATTTTTTATATTTTTTTTTAAATAGGCCGATACGTATACGTATCAGCCGAGTCATATCAGCCTCAGGCAAACCGATACTCAAGACTGATACCCATTTTGATACCTTGGTCAGCCCATCAAATCAGAGAAATCCTATAGTTACCAAAATCTCCGATTTTTTAAAAAAAAAAAACTCGTTTAAAATGCATTTTTTCATGAAACGTCGGACACATGTTTAAAATGCATTTTTTTCATAAAAAAAATCAATATTTTGTCGTTTTAAACACATTCTTTTATGAAAATTTCCCAAATTTTTCTTCATTTTTGTCAAAATAAAATTTATTTTTAATAGTTTTAATATTTCTATTATTTCCCAAATGTTTTCCGAATTATACCTATTTTTTTCACGTTTTTTTTCCTTGCCGATTTTTCCCTGAATTCCGACGTGGTAACTATGGTTCGAACCCCATGAAAGCCTACTCAATTCATCCTAGATGATGATTCAACTAAGGTATCAAAAATCAGCCAATACCGATACGTATCGGTATCCTGTATCGGTATGGCCGATACATATCGGTCGATACGGGCCCATATCGGCCGATACAGATCAGGTTTCAGCCGATACGTCTCAGTTTCAACCGAGATTTTAATTCTTTTAAAAAAAAAAATGGTCGATACGTATCGGTATCGGTCGATTCGTATTGGCCTCGGGCAAGCCGATGCCCGAGACTGATACCCGATTTGACACCTTGGGTTCAACCACCAATGAAAATAAAAATTATGGCCAGGTCCAGCTGGTTTAACTCTAAATGGGGTTCAACTTTTTTTAAAGTCCTTGAATACAACGGATCCAAAAGTCTGATGTCAACTTATATACGTTAAAGTCAAGATTCCCTTGCATCCACTACCTACATAATCAATTGAACCCTTATAGGGCACGTTCATTTTCATGCATTTCCTATTTAATACGCGCAATATGACTTTAATACAGCTCAACAGTAGAATTTTTTACAGCAGAGTCGTTCGATTCATAGTAATAGCTTGGTGTATTCTACTATTGATTTTGCAGGTAATATTTAAGG
This sequence comes from Chloranthus sessilifolius, assembly GCA_021018995.1. Classification (NCBI taxonomy): domain Eukaryota; kingdom Viridiplantae; phylum Streptophyta; class Magnoliopsida; order Chloranthales; family Chloranthaceae; genus Chloranthus; species Chloranthus sessilifolius. The sequence goes on along the minus strand of CM037594.1, from coordinate 114,255,034 downwards.
CTTACGAACCCCAAGCCTCGTAAAGTGTAAAATAATACAGGAGCAATTTCCAACGGCTATTTCTTCTTTTGCTTTCATACAAGGCGTCTTCAGTGGCTACAGCATCCAAAGTCTCTCCTCAGAGAAAATCTAGGGCTTCTTCTTCTTGGATGCAAAAACGACCATTTAGAGACGATGATGGAACAAGATCATTTCATCGATTTGCAAGAAAATGGAAGGTTTGGAGATCCAAAATCATGGATCTCTGAAAACAACAAAAACAGAGTAAGGCTCTTTCTCTGCCATTGCTCTCCCTTCTTCCCTTTTCTTTTCTCTTTTTCCCTTTTCCAATCTCTTACGCCTTTTTTTCTGCTCTAACTAAAAGGTTTACTTACAGATATCTCATTTTTTATAATTTTTTATTCTAAAATCTAAATCTCAGCTGCATTAATAAACAAACGAAAGATTAATTGAATTTATTTGTTACTCTTTTACTTGTGCAGGAATCAAAAGCGAAAATGGAGGAATACTTGCAGAACAGGAAGACCTTACGCTTTCAAATGAATAATAATTTTAATTTTATTTCTCTGTTTTTTTTTATAGATGTTATAGAGGGTTCTTCGATTTCCAACATCGCAGATGAGATGTTTGAAAGAAGATCCCTAAGGTTTCTTCTTCTAACTTTTCTTATTTTGACTTCAGACTCTAAAGATCAGGCTGCAAATGTCTTTGTTGAAGAACAGAAGTGGAAGACATCATTTCAGACTCTGTTATAACCCAAATTTTCGTTGACCCCGTTTAATAATGTAAGATGGGCGAAGCACCAAGACCAAGTATTTGTGTGCACACCATATCATCACCCACACACTCTTAAATTAGAAAATTCTAATAAAATCCGTTCACACCATAAAGGAAATTGCTTTTTTTTTTTTTACAACTAAGGCAATAGAATCCATCTAATTTTGAGAATTCGATGTAACAAGCAGGTAGAGTCCAAATAAAGGACTCCTACCTCTTTTGAGCGAAAAATTTCTTTCCGCTTATACTCCTTCCCTAAATCACAATCACCCTCTTCCATAAATCAGAGACCATGAGAGTTTAAAACAAAAAAAAAAAAAGACCCTACATTAATCCTTCTTCCTCTCAACCGGCTCCTTCTCTCTGGCTTTCTTCTTCTACGAAGACTGCAAGAACTCCATCTTCTTCTAGCTGGCTTTCACCGGATTTCTATCAAGTTCACATTGACCAGCATCGTAGATTTTAATCCTTCATATCAGTGGACCGCGCATCCGATCCTAGAGCCTAATCCCCACCATCAAGGCTCCTCGGCATCGCGATCAAATCTACCATGAGAAAAAGGGTCCTTGCTACATAACTCGGGCAATTTATCGCTTAAATTTTATCCCCGTCGATCCAAATCATCGCAGATTCAAATCACGCTCTAACAGGTGAGTGCCTCTAAATCCACCATTAGGGCTGTCAACGAGGTGGGCCGGGCCGGGTTTCTCGGCCCATTTAGCTAAACGGGCCGGGCCAAGTTTTAAATAATTTTTAACAAAAATTTTAAGGTTCTTTTTTTCCTTAAAGGACCTCATCTAAATGGGCCGGGCCGGACCTTAAACTTTGAAACCCGAATTCGAGCCCGTTTCTTATACAGGCCAGGCCGGGTTGGGCCCGTTTATTAAATTTATAAAAAATTGGGCCCGACCCCGGCCCATTCGGGCCGGGCTTATATATATATATAAACTATTATAAAAATAATAATAATAGTAAGATATAAACTATTATCCTTACATATGTGTGTGTGTGGTGGGGGGTGGGGGGTCTCCCAGACTTCACTGTACATTGCTGCAAAGCAAGCACATAAAAAAAAAAAAAAAAAAAAAAAAAAAAGAGGGGAAAATTAAAATATAGAAGTTAAAAAGAGAGAGAGTGAGAGTGAGAAAATATCCAATAAAATTTGGATAGCCATTGAATTGTTGGCCGTCTGATCTGGAATGCTAAGATCCAATGTGTTGGTCGTCGTCGGAGCCGAATTGCTCATGGTCACTAGATTTAAATCATCAACGCTAGATCCATTCACCATCATCCTTATTGTTCGTTTGGACTGAAGCTTTGTCTTTTTTTTCTTTTTTTTTTCTTTCCATCTTCAGAATTTCAAATCGTTACTGGTAACAATATATTGCTTATATTTTATCTACTCATAGAAACAAAAAAGGAATGAATGAGGCAGCCTCTGACGAAGTCTTTGAGATGGGAGGCTTGCAGTGAAAACTTTGAGACTCTATTAAAGTGTTAAAGTAAATAACACTTACTATTGGTATTAGTACACAAAGCCCAATTCAAGTCGTGTGTCAAACTCAACCAAGCTCAGCCCAGCTAAGCTGAAGCGGCTTATCTATGCGCTACTTATTTATATTCGAACCAAATCAGCCTTCAGACTGAAAATATATTATTAAAAATTATTAAAAATACATTATATATATATATATATATATATATATATAGAGGTAAGCACAAAAGGTTTTGTGGGTGAGAGTTATGTTAGAACCAACTCCATCCACTGTCTCACATATTTGTAACAGATAAATTTAGAGAGAGACTAATAAATTTAGAAAGAGAAAGTGAAGACCCAACCTCTAGCACCTAAATTTAGAGAGAGAAAGTGAAGATTCAACCTTTAGCATATAAATTTAGAGAGAGAGAAAGTGAGGACACAACCTTTAGCATATAAACTTAGAGAATAAAAGTGAAGACTCAACCTCTAGCACCAAATTTTAGAGAGAGAAAGTGAAGAAGGGAGAGTTTTAGAGAGAGAAACTCTCAAGAGCTTCCTCCTTGATTGGTTTAATATATATATATATATATATATATATATATATATATATATATATATATATATATGAGTTCTCCGACGACTTATTACCATCAGATGTAATCAGTCGGTGACCGGCCCGACTATACATTGTCGGTGCCAGCCGTTCCATTAAGTTTTCTCTACTCATGATATTATATTAAGTGCGTGTTGCACCACCAGTTCGGAGCAAACCTCCCTTAGAGCCTTTGATCTAAAAAAAAATTAAAATATTAATATATGGAGCCTTATAGGCCCCATTTGAAAAAGTTCTAGAGGCAGAAGCCCCTTAGAATCATCAAAACTTTCAATCTAACGGAGTAGAATTCTAGGATTTGACCCACCACGATATGTGTTCGGTCCAAAATAAGACCCGCCAGATTGGGTCAGAAATCACGACCCAGTTAATGAATGGGACCTAATTGGGTCTTGGGCTCTTGACTCGAAATAATCCTAAGATGAATCCTAAGATCAATCAGAGAAAAAAACGATTTCTGGCTGTATCGAAAAACCCGACCTGTGTATGAAATTATAATTTAGACCCGTTGATGCGATCAGTGTTAGAACTGTTTTCTTTCAAATTAAATTTCGAGTTCTTTTCACTGGGATATTCGATCTAGGTGAACAAAGACTCGACCTTATAGCTTTTGAACCTTTTGGATAAAATTAGAATATCTGTCACCTCTTTTAAGGCTATCATAGCTCTTGAATGGACACGTGTGTCTCTCTAGGGTTCTAATCGTGTCCGATCGTTCCCTGACCCAATCATCAAGTTCCATCGACACAACAAACCCCAATAAGAGTAAATAGATTCAATCGTAGAATAAATGTGGTTAAATAATTTTGTATTATCATTTTATTCAATACTTCACGTCTTATGTCATATTAATATCCTTATGAATACCAATGCTTAGGGTGCATGCTTAGTGTATTTTGGATATATGTTCATCATCATCATATGATATTCATCATATAGAAAATCACGAAAAGGCATACGCATATAATTTAAGAATAAGATATGACATATGATATAAACATTCGTCACGGTGGGATTTCTTTTACGGTCACGTGAAACTTGGAATGTAGGCATCTATGTACGGATGCAACCCCTCTGTGGTAGTATGGGATGTCACATGAAATACATTCAGGTTACTACGAAACTCGTCCCTTGGAAAGCGTGATTTTGTGAAGTCTATCGCACTCTGACCCATTATAACTAATTTTTAAGAAAAGAAAAATGAAAAAAGAATATGTTAAGACACATATATGTTAAGAAAGAAGGGACTTAAGCTCACACAAATATGAAATCGGGACGGGAACCTAAGCCCAGAATCGAATAATTATATGATATATTAAGATATACTATGAAGGTCAGCTAAACGTGAATTAAGTTCTACATGTGTCATACTTTACGAGCCACCATAAGGGTCCAACATCTGCAGCCAAGACGAGTCTTAAGGACATTATAACTTTGTCTCGAATTAAAGGGATATTGTAGTTACTATATCGGCAACCTCATCTGACTAGATGATAGTTTATGTTATGATATGAAAATTAGGTGATTATCTACACATGGACCTCGCGTGATAGGTTCGAGCAGCGGTCCTGACACAGATTGTTTAAACAAGATAAGTAAGATACGAAATACGTTATGTAGGCGTATTGAGTAATAATAAGACTTACGATATGCCACGTATGATAAGTTGATGAGACAAATAGGAAAAGAGATAAGAAAATAGAAGCATCATGTACTCTTCATTTTAAATTATGTCTTTTAGCTTTAATTATGATACGCTATGATTATGGATGGTTTTTGTCATTTTATTAAAATATTGATTTTATTTTCAAAATGCACCGCAATTCAAGCGACTGCACACACGATCACTTGGGTAAGTTATGGTGGATTGATTGTGCAACCCGCTAAGTTTACGCAACTGAGTAAACTCACCCCCTCCCAAACCTAACAGTTTCAGGTGAAGATTTCGCTTCTCCCCTCCATGATGACACGAAAGCTGTTGATCCGGAGATGACTCATATAAACGAGGACGTCGGCTACCACCTAGATGAGAACGTAGACCCGGTGGACTTTTACTAGCATTGAAAATCTTTTTACTCTAGTTTTTCTTTTATTTCTTGAGGGACATATTTTAGTTTTTGATACTTTGTGTGAGTTTACGTTTGAGGCCATTTTACCCTACGTAAAACTGATTTTGATTTAATATCCTAGATGCATAATTAGTAGGATTAAGTACTTCATTAATGTTGTTTACGGTTTCTACTGCTAATTTATAAGCCATTTATCTTTTAATATTATCTTAAATGCCTAGATCCATATGCTAAATCAATATTTAGATTATGTGTATGTCCGCTTATCGCCTTAACAAATGTGCGGTGTCATAACACGAAATTCTAGACCCTTGAGATCGGATAAAGATTCTGAGTTGTGACACTATGGAAATGGGTTTTGTGAATTTTCAGCTATTTTAGTTGTTTTTTTCTTTATTATTTTGTTAATAATTTTAAGGTTTTAGAATGACAAATTGAGTTCATGGGTTTTGCGTGTAATCTATATTGAAGATGAGTTATGATATGTTTTCTTTTTTGTTGGGGATTATGGAAGAATTAGGTTTTGAACTGGATTTTGAATTGGGTTTTTTTAGACTAAATTTGATTGTGGGCGGTGTACTTTATGGCTTTGAATTGCTTATCAAGCCTGAAATGGATTCAATTAAAGTTCAAATCGTTCATTTGGCATATCATTTTGTGCCTATCAGAGGATCCTAACGAATGTAATTAAAGGAGCAAGGTCTACTCTATCCTAACGGAACCGATTGATTTGTGTACTGGATTATAGTTCAAAAGAGATCAGGGATATCATATGTATTGGGACCTAGAAACATTATGCAAAAAACCTCTTCGGACTTGCCCAAGATCTTTGGCATTCATTTATTTCTACTAAGGGGCTTAGGTGTTTAAGTGCGCATTTAATTTTTTGTCGCTTACAGGTTGTTCTTTTGGGTGTAATGTTAAAAAAACATCAAAAAGTGAATTTTATAAGGATATTTTACACCCAAAAGAACAATCATTTTACACCCAAATATTACATGTAAAGTGAATAATGTATGTAATCCAGTCATCAAAAAATTACATGTATTCTCCATTTTTCAGGGTCCATATTCAACAAAACAAACGTGCCCATAGAGTTGAATTTTTTAGGACGAATCCTTTGTCAAACTAATTAGTGATGGAGGGCTCTCCTAAAATTAATTAGTGATTGAGAGTTCTCTCTTTCCTAAACTCGCTAAAGTACGGAAATTACCATTAAGACATTAGACCGCCGTCCAGTTTAGGATTTTCTCTCTCAAGTATATCAGACAACCATCCAAATTATCATACGACCATCCAATATTTGACTTCAACTCAATATATAAGACGGTCGTCCCACATGCGTTTATCCATTGGTAATTTGGTCTTTCGGCAAAAAAGAACTCTCTATTGCTAATGATTTTCAAGAGAGTCCTCCATACTAATTAATTTGATGGAGGACTCTTCCAGTCTTACTAAAAAAATCCTATAGGGTTCAGCCAATTAGACCTACCCAGCACCCATTATTTGCAATTCATAATCAATTGTGATCGCCCACCTCAAATCAAGGATTAAAATATCAGATTTTGTTTTGGTTTTAAAATGGACGGAAACCAAAATTTTGAATAAAAAATTTTGGCTGAAAACTTCCCCTTAGTACATTCTCAGACCGAAATTTTGGGTTCTTGGTTTCGTTTCGGTGGGGACCGAAACCAAAACATTTCGGCCGAGATTCCCGCTGAAATTTTGATCCATGCCTCAAATAATAGGATATAAAAGGCAAGTCTGTTTTGGGGTCACAACTCACAAGAAAAAGAAATAATGGCTCTTGGCCGACATTTAAACACCAAATGGGGTTTAAATGATCTTAGAGCATTAAGTTAATACTTTTTATTTCATATCATTGAAGTGTGCTTTACAATTATGCCATGTGGTGCAATTTTGATCAATCTCTCCAAGTGGCACTTCATGATTAGAAAATATCTCCATCCAAAGAAACATGCTTATAAATGGATGTGAGCCATCCGATTGATGAACTTTAACATTAGCTATTAAAACTAAAATAACATGTGATATTATAATCAACAAATCGGATAGTTAAAATCTCACAAAACGTCTGACTTTTGGGCCCATTGCCCTTCAATATATGATTTATCTCTTTTAACGGGATGGATTGATCACATCTTTAACCCTTAATGGTGTAAGTTCATTCAAACACATTTTTTTGTTTAAATGAAGGCCATGATAGTCGGGTCCTAAGGAAAATGGTAATTTTTTCTTCGTGCCGTTTAAGAAAATAGAAGTAAAAGGGTAGGAGAAAATACATTCCTGAATTTTTGTTATTAATTTTATGGTAAGGGTGGCCTCGTACCGAGCACATGGTAACTTACTAGTCTTGCGGTAGTTTGTTGTCACATGACACCCAATCATATGATCATTTATCACATGAATGATCATGATATAAGTTGTAGAAAACAAAAGTTTAAATAGGCCAATAAAACTGCGCAGTCAACAAAGTCAATTGCACAAAAAATGAACAGTAAAATCACATTTGATTTTATCATTCATTTTCCGCACAGTTGACCTCATTTACTATACAATTTCGTATATTTTATAATTATTATTTTTTTTTATGATATTGATAATCATCAAACCGCCCTTTTACTTGACACTCAATTATATGATTCGGTGAGACATGACAGCAAACTAATGCAAGACTAGGTAAGTTACCCAATCGTTGGTACGAGTCTACCTTTACACTAAATTTTATGCACTTTTTATTAATATTATTGATGAACGTCTCAATTGATCTTTTTTTTTTTTTGATAACTTGAGTATTCGGTCTTCTCAGAGCACCCGCCTAATCCCAAGGGCTCAATTGATCTTGTTTTAAAGAGAGACCATCTCTTATCCTTAAAGCAAATTTTTGTTTTCTTGGTGGAACCAAATCCAATCAATCACCAAAATAATGTTACTAAGCACATCTCCAATAGAGGCGTCAAAACCAGCTTAGCACCCTCCTACGAATTGTTTGAAGCATGATTTCTCTCCAATGAAGTAGCCTATTCTCTCCAGTGAAATAGCCTGATTTATCACTTTAATGGTTTGTACTACTCACATCTTACACCTTTAGGGCTCGTTTGGCACTTTCTGCTGAAAAACTCATTTCCAGAGGAGAATGGCTACCACAGTTTCTGCCCATAAACTCATTTTCTGAGTAGTTGTTCTTGAGTTACTCAGAAACTCATTTTCTTAGCATTTTTGACATTTTCTTGTGTTCTACACTTTCTCAAGAAAGTGCATTATGTACTTTCATGCCTTATAGCCGCATGGATTTATGACCTTCATCTAAGTGGTTATATTGATTGGATGATCGCCAAAATTTATATACTTTAATCGGTAATGTGTTTAACACTTTGGTCGATCAGATTCTCGAAATGTTGTCTTAAACATGTATATCAATGAGGACTTACTCGAAAATCGATAGTTATTAGTTTGGTTTCTGTTTGAAAAATTAGAATCTGATAGTTATCGGTTCGGTTTCGATTTAGCATGAAAATCGGCCAGAACTGACCCAATAACACCCCTTCCTATTTTTCATATTTTTTACATATAAAATATCGGCTTGGGTCGCATTGACCCGACCATTAATTGACCCGACCAACAAGTCGACTGAGTTGGATGTCTCATTCTGATGCTCAAGGTAAAATATTATTATGAATGTGACTGGTATAAACTACATGATCTGGAAGAATAAAATTTCAATTATAGAAGAAAAATTGATAAAAATGAGTCAAATTGGGGTCATAATTTTTTAAATTAAAAATGTTAAATAATTTTTAATTCAATAATAAAATTTATCGATAATCTCGAAAAAAATCGAAAAAAAAAAAATGTTTAAAACACAAAATCACATTTTCAAGTAAATATTTTGTAATGATTATAATCATTTTAATGTGAAAAGTCTTTTAATGGTGATAATTTTTCAAGTGACAATAAATGGTTTTAATAAAATTACAAATGAAATTGAGCATCGAAATTTTAAAATTTGATAAAATTTTAAAATTTAAATAATTTCGTCAAATAATGATCAAAAATTATTTTTATTTAATGTGGCAAATGCATTATAAATTGCTCATGTGGACATGTCTCATTTTAAAAATGACTTTTAAAGATTTGATCATGAGATAAATGATGGAAATGGATACACATCAAAAAGATTTCATTTAAGTGATGCTTTAATTAAGTGTCATCATATCTTGTGATCAAAAAGCACTTGAATGAAAAAATCTCAATGATCAAAAAGCAGTGTGAGGATTCAATTTAAGTCACCGAGTACTTGTAAAAGCTTCCACAGTCATGAATTCGCATGTAACTCATTTTAAAGGGATAAAAAGCTCAATGAAAAGTGAAAGACAATTTAAAATGAGAAATGAAAAAAGTCATTTCAGTCATTTTCTTCAAGTTCATTTGAGCTTCGATATTTGATAAATTCAATTTTTAAAAATAAATAATTTTTATATATTTTAATCAAATTTTTAAATTTTTAAATTTTAAGAATGAATATCTAAAGGTTCATTAAAATCTAAAATTTGTCATCGATTTAATTTTATATAAATTTTAAATTTTTTCTAAATTGAATTTTTATATTTTCAAAATTTATTTTATTCAAATTAATTTTATTTAATGTGGCAATAATGGACACTAATACCAACGTTTCTCCTAATCTATATGGCTACATTGTATTAAGATTATTATAGGTGGAATAAAATTTAAATTTTTTCTAACGATATGATGACTAAATGGTGGTAGATTTAATGGTCACTACAGTTCCAAACTTGTGTCAAAAGACAAATTTCTACCTCTCCTCAGGTGATCATATCTGATGAGTGATTTTTAATAATGATTGGGTGGTATTTTTTCATCCTTTAAATTTTTTAAATATAGTCTACCATTGGTGGATTTTTTATGACATCTATTAAATATATAAATATGTTTATAATTGACAGCCTATTTTTAAGGCTAAAACATATAAATTTAATAAAATGAAATTTTTGTTCATCAAATGAAAAAGCATGAGATACCTTAGATCCTTCTGAAAGAAGAAAAAACACGATCTGATTATAATTCTGATTAAAAATGATGAAGATAGATGAAAGCTCAACAATGAAAAGATTTTTGTATATAAACCAGCATTCATTCTCCTTGCTTGAGCTTTCGGTAGTATTTGATAAATTCCTAATTAGTTTTTTTAAAATATTCTTTTATTTGATTATTTTTTCTAAAATTTTTAAATTTCAAAATGTTTTAACAATTAATCGATGAAATACCTAGGATCTCTCAGAGAAAAATACCGCATCAAAAAAATTTCTGCTTATATCTCAATTTTTGATTTAATGTTTTTTAATAATTTTATAAATGATGTTTAATGATGATTTTCTGAGTTTAAATTAGAACTTAATTTTATTGATCAGAAGACAATTAATTCTGGAATGATTATAGTAAATACACTTAGATTTTTATTTGGAATCTAAATGTCAATGAAGAATGACTTGGCGTAGAGAATGCTTAATGCTCTATGAGGACATGTGGCGGGCCCAATTTACTAACAGGGTTAAAACTTTAAATATTTTTGTTATATCTAGCCTCAATGACCTTTATGAAGTCTTTTCGAGAAATGGTGACACCTCAATTCCCTGACACCATGAAGCAGACCTCTAATGAGATCTTGATATACCCAGATGTTAGGACCCCATATGAAGCGTTCACATTAGTGGAAAAGATTTTTTCCACTGTTAGCTAAAATTATCTATTTTTTGAAAAAGGTTACCCTAGTTAAAACTGGTTAAATGATTATACACTTGTCTTCCAAAAAGGTATTACGTTATCACGCTCATATCAGCGGATCTACGAAGCATGGTCCTTTTATATATATATATCTTCTCAAAGAAATATTGATTCAGTGATTTGATTTAAATTCTAATTTTTAATGCGACAATGATGGAATGAGTGTCTTTGACACTTTATATGACCATTTTTTAAATACAAAGTGTCAAAGACACTCATTCCATCATTCGAAATTAAATCATCAATCAAATTTTCAGATATTATATAAAAATTCAGTCACATAAAATCATAAACATTTCAATTTTCCACCATATAAAAAGGAACCCTATAGTTGCACAGGAATATGTGTGGTGTAAGTGTATATTGTATACTTGCATTGTATATTTATATGATATGGGTTCAAGTCCCAAATTCTACAAAAAAATTATGTACTTGTTTCTAGACATTACCAGTTTGTTAATCCCGGAAAAAAAATAAATCCCATGTCTTTGTTCTTCATCTCTATCCCCAATAACAACATCATCATTTTCGTTACCAATTAAATGCCCATTTTTTTTTTCTTATTTCTCTTCCTCCTCGTAGACGTCTTCCTCTTCATTCTTTATTCTCATCGTCTTTTTTTTTTATATAATGTTTTTGAGGTTAGAGTCGAGATAAATAAGTGATCATTTTTTGAATAAAAAATTAGTTATAATCGAATCACATGTATCGTTCATATCATGTATCGCAATGTCTTGTAATGTATCAGAGCGTGTATCGTAAGATGCGGTTAAAAACAGATACACACCATGAAATTGATGCCACAGTTATATGTCCGGAGCTATATCAATGGAATAACTTCTGTTATTATTGTTTTTATAATAGCATATGGTGCAATGATGTATTTATTTCATTTTGTAAGTTGATGAAACAGAGAAGCTTCTTCTTTAAAGAGAGACGAAAAACATGGATGCATGTTTTTCCTCGGATAAATTTAGCTTCTAAGCCACAGATCCAATGCTTGCCATGACTTGATATGGGTCAAAAAATCTGGGTGAGAGCTTGATGAAACTGCGAAGGGCCATTGAGATCTGTTGTGCGGCTGCAAGTGAAGGTAAACCCAATCATTGACTTGGAATTCGCGATCCGTTCTCTTCTTGTAAGCCTGCATTTTCATGTGATTTTGTGTTACCTTCTAGTTCTCTGAGTAGTTGCAACACATTGTTTCGAGCCTGTAACTTGATACCGACACGATGTACAAGATAACCTCCCTCGTAGAAGGAAAGAGCTGGAGGTGGCTGACCATATACGGCTTCATACAGAGTCATTTGAGTGGCCCTCATGATGATTGGTGTTATATCACCATTCAGTCCATGACAGCCAACATGCCCACTGTGATGGTTTTGTGCCGGCAAAGCAACGTAGATAACATTCAAGCGCATGACTAACTACCTCTGTTTTTCCCATCAGTTTGCGGATAGACTGTGCTTAAGCATAGTTCTGTCTCCCAAAATGTGCTCATAAACACCAGGTCTCTATCGCTCACAATCCAGTCCAGTCTGCCAGAAGATATTATGTACAAAGGCTTGTGCTCTAATAGTGCTGTATAGGGATGCAATAATGCAACAAAGTGAGAATACTTGGTAAGATTATCTACCATTGAGATACATTTATATGACTTTGGCAACCATTAATGAACATAGAGATGTCAAGACCATATCGTGTATGGGTAGTGGTTATTAACTCAATTGAACAAGTTTCTGATTTATTTGACATCACATACATTCATATTTTATACTTGCCTTCATTTCTAATATAAAAGAAATACATTTTCCTATAACTGGAATGGCCAAGAGTTGATATATCATGCATCTCTTTTAAAGTGTTGTACACAATGTTAATGAGGGAGGTAGGACGATCCTCTGTTTATGCCACAGATCTCCCTTGGGCACAAAGTAAGGTGGAACATCTTCATGTGTTTTTGTTATTCGCTGGATCAACTCACTTAAGCGTCATTTTGATAGGAAGTTTTAACATTGTCATTTGTCAATACTATTCCTCGCCGCACCTGAGATTGCTGAAAGCATCCCTTGTTCACATGTTCATGATAAGGCATCGACTGTCGTGTTCTTCACCCCATTCTGATATGCAGTCTCATAATCGTAGCCCATCAATTGGTCAGCCATTTTTGTTGGGTTGTCGTAATGATTCTCTGATCAAGGAGAATTTAAGACGAATATGGTCAGTTTTGACCATGAAATGGCAGCCCAATAAATATGGTTGCCATTTTTCGACGGCATAGACAATGGCCAATAATTCTTTCTCATAGGTAGAGTAACCCAAACTTTGTCCCGATACGGCTTTACTACATTGCTATGCCCTTCAGAGGACACTATGCAGATCTGATGCATTATTCATTTTGTAAACTGTAATGCTAAAACGGCGCTTCTATGGCGTCCTTCAATGTAGTGAATGCCTTGGAGGCATCTTCATTCCATTGAAAGGCGTCTTTTTTAAGAAAGGTTGTGAGTGGAGTGCTAGGGTTGTGAATGAAGAACTTAATCGTTCATAGAGGAATGAACTTGCATTCATAGCCAGTTAGCCCAAGGAAACCTCGCAAATCTTTGATGTTGCGCGATTCAGCCAATCAACCATGCATGCGATTTTTTATAGATCTGCCTTGACACCCTCTTGCTAAATGGTATGGCCCAAGTATTCAACTTCCGCATATCCTAGTGTACATTTAGTTCTTTTGACAATCGATTGACGTTGACGAAAGCTGTCAAGAGTGATGGTCACATATTCAAGGTGTGTCTACCAATCAAGACTATAGACCAAGATGCCATTAAAAAAAAACCAAAACATCTTTCCACGACTGATCTTGAAAGATGGCATTCATCAAACTTTGAAAGTTGATGCCCTTCATGTGTGTGGAAAGCTGTTTTATGGGCATCATGGTCCTAATTTCGTATTTGGTGGTACCCGGATCAGAAATTCAATTTAATTAAATAACATGATCCATGCAATTCATCTAATAGCTCATTTAATCGGACTAAGATACTTATCTTTGATGGTGATGTCATTTAGAGCCCGGTAATCGATGCACATTTTCCATGTGTCGTCATTCTTACGAACAAATAGGACTAGTGAGGAGTACGGGCTAGTACTGGAACGAACTACAACCGCATCCATCATTTCTCATATGATCATTTCAATCTCTTTCTTTAGATATATGCATAGTAGTTTGGCCTAACATTTGTGGGAGAACTATCAGGTTTCAACTTGTTCCGATGATCGTGGGAGCGAATCGGCGGCAATTGTTGAACACTTCTCTGAACTCCGCTAGCCGGAGCCAAATCTGCTGACAGGAGTAGTTGTACATGCTCATCCTCGATGTGGCACAACTGCAGAAGGATCCCATGTTGCTTCCTGTCTGTCATTCGTTGCATAGTGCAGTTATCAACAAATTGAACATGAGTCCCTTGGAACTCATGTAGGACATGTTCCATGCCATCCTAGGAGAAACTCATATGCATCAAAGAAAAGGCCCACCTAACCTCTCCAAGCGTAGCCAACTATTGGATGCAGAGTGCCATATCAAAATTTCTTAGTAGCAAGATAGGGCCATCAACCTCACAATGAATGTATATGGGTAGTTTTTTTATATTGACTGTGACTTGCCAGGTTGCTCCCATCAGCTAGAAGCGCATCAAAACTTGCGCCTTCCCAAATAAGACACCCACTCCACGTGCTATTCCAAGGTGGAAAATTTTGTGTGTTGCCCGCATCCAAAAGGATACAAATAGGGAGTTGCTCTTAATCCATCCTTCAATCCTCATGGTCCTTGGTCTTACCGACCTAGTGATTGCACATATTGATTATTGTGGTGGGTTGTCCTTTCATTTGACGGTTGATTATCTTCATCTTTCTCTTGATTGAACTCTTCTAAGGTTGTCATTTGTGATTTGTTCCTTACATTGGTGTCCATGATTAAACAGTTCTATCACAATTATAACTCAATCTTATCTTTCGACTTTCATTCATTTCAGTGAGTGTCAACTTTTCTGGTAACATTCCTCCTTTAGAAGTACCCGCAAGAGCGTTAGTTGATATCGCCCTCACCAGTTTGGATGGAGTTTGTGAGTATCTTCAACTGGCTAAAGTTGCTTCTTCATGAATTAATGCAAGTTGGGAGGCATGTTGAATGGAGGTTAGTTGAAGCATTTTAAACACCTTGTTGTATGTCATCACAAAGGCCTCAAACGAAACATTTGCCCACAACTGATTCAGACAATTGTATGGTTCGGTTAACTAGTTGTTCGAACTGGATTTGAGAGTCTTGTCCTGGCATAACTTGGATAGAGCCCCTTCTGGTTCATCGTCTTCAGATATTCCCAATCGAGCACAAAGAGTGTTTGTGAAATCTGACCATCAGTTTGAGCCTTTTGTCTTTTCTACCCAACATAACAATGAAATCGAATCCCTAGCAAGATGGATTGACGCCAAATGTACCATCTGATCTTTAGTCACAAAGTCGGGAGTCAGCAATACATCGGCAAGGGTCTAAGTCGGGAAAAATCAGAAAAAAGGTCAACGTCGAAAAAAATGGGGAAAATTAAAAATTTTAAAAATATAATTTTTTTTAAAAAAGCCTTCTCCAAGGAAGTATGCCTGTTACTGAATATCACACTATCAGAACCACCACTTTTTAAGATCGTGAATGTCCCAATATTGCAAGCTTGCAAACCTTTCGCAATTTTTTGTGGGATTTGCTCGGGTCTAAATTGGACTAGCACAAATTCACCACTTGTAAATTCATTGAATAAATTTAGTGTATTAGAAAAAATTTCCATACCCGCATTGCTCAATTTAATCTCTTTATTAATTGCATGCAACTCAATCAATGCTGTCATATTGCATATGTGACCCTATGCCACGCATATGCGGATAGCATATGAGATTATGCGATGACATAATTTTTTATTTTTTTCAAAAAATACCAAAAAATTTCAAAATCAAAGTTTTATGAATATGTTTGTGAACATAAACAAATGAAATAAAAGTATATAACTCATAAGTTAGAAGAGAAAATATAAATTTCATTGATGTTAAACAAAATAGTACAAAAATGAACATAGGAACATACAAAAAAGAAGGAAAAGAGTAAAGAAGAAAAATATTATTTAAGTAAAAATATCTTAAGTTCTTAACGTTTGTTCCTACTTCCATTATGTACCGGCAAGAAATTCTACACATTTGTCTCTAACCCACAATGGTACATCTCCACCTCTACCATCATCGTCACTTGCATTGCCGTCATCATCCTAATTGTCTCGTTCAACATATTGTTCCTCCTCGGTTTCTTCATCATCCGTTCTCACTAAGGCAGTATCTATATCGTCTATAGGTGCTTCTTCATGTATCTCGTCTTGTTGTTGTTGTTGTTGACGCAAGTGTGAGTGTGAGCTACCTTCCCCCGATGTCGATCTTCTCCTATGCCCGATAGGAAGCTCATCTCCAAAAGCGGTCTCTTCCACTTGCTTCCACGTAAGATCCTCATCTACAAAGACTCGCTTATCGGGGGCATCCGTCATCCAAGAAGAATCGGATGACAAGTTTTCGAGAGAGATGGGATCCTAGTGTCCCGGATGTTCCCAATTTTTTAGGAAGTTCGATCCTGTTGCTTTTGGTTGTATTGCACAAAAACCAAATCATTGAGCTTTTTTTTTGCTCAAGCTTATTCTGCTTCTTCGTTTGTATTTATTTAAGAGAAACATTTAATAAATGTTAATATCTATTAAAATTTAAACAACAATTAAATTAAAATTATGAGACTACAAATGAAATAAAAATAAACTAGTTACCATCTCAAACGTGCTTCAATTCCGTTCACTTGCCGAAGTGGCACATGTAAGGTCAATAATCTTAACGCCCATCTTTTTCAATAGTCTATATTTTGTCACTGAATCCACTCTATAGAACAACCACCAATTGGCTACAAACAATAGTATTATATATATATATATATATATATATATATATATATATATATATATATATATATATAAAGAGACAGATTATTTAATTACAAATTTGCAATAACGAAATGTAATAAAAAATAAATAATAAAATTGCTTCCTAGGTATTTTGGATTCTCTTTGTTGAACCCCAATTTCTCTTTCGAACATCCCTTGAGCATTTTTATATCGGTTGAAAAAGTTGTTTATCCGATCTTACTCGCTTTTGTCTGGAATCATCTTTTCTAAAACACCAAGGAAACCACTAATATGTGTTGCTTCCTCCGCTTTTCGGTTTGGAGATAAGAGAAATAAACCGTGTGATTTAAGAGGAATGCAGAGGAATACAATGGGCTAGTCATTTGGACACCCCATCTCTTCTCAATTATGTCAATAATGGGTTGATAGAGACGAGGTTTGTACATATTATTAGATTTAATTTTTTCTGTAGCTTTCTCCATAAAACTATAGATATAGCCCATAGCCGGCTTCTCATCACCATCAACCAATCGTAGTATTTCTACGATTGGTTGTGAGTCTTTAAGTGATTGGGCAACGTTATTCTAAAAGAGTTAGTTAAGATGGTTTGTGCCACCCACTTTCCTTCGACCTTCTTTGACCAAGCTCCATTCCTTATGTGGGTGGAAGTTACGAAGCTTTTAAGCTCCTCTTTTAACATACATGCATTGTAATGTTAAGAAGGCCATAGCAAAACGGGTGATGGCGGGGTGTTAGAAATTACACTCAATTGCATTACGCATGTGGTGGAGCAGAAGTGTATGTTTATACATATACACTACTACCTTCCTAGCCTTAGTTACGGTTTTAATGTGCACTTTTCCTATGTCTTCTAAGATTAAGTCTAAACAATGTACATGGGTTTATATGTGTTCGTTCCATTATTGTAGTAACCAAGTTTTTTTATGCGTGACAACTTGGACAACATATTGTGTACTAATATCATTTTCTATCACCTCAGCTATGTTGGAAAATAGATATTCGGCCATGTGAGAATGAGCCGAATCATCTACGGATTTAATGAACATAGTTTCGATAGGACAATTTACCAAAAAGTTGATGATTGACTTACATTTATAAACCTGGCCATTAGTGAGCACAAGAGCCAATAAATAAAAGATGGTGCTTGCGACATGTGGTGCCAAGAAACGCGACATGGGGCCAAGATCCTTAATGGCGTCACATGCGAGACGCATCGCATAGGGAAGACGCGGGAGGGATGCGGTCGCGACATAGCCAAGGTGGGCTAGCGATGCAGGAGGCGTTGCGGTATGTCAAACCAAGGGTTTGAGGTCCTCCCGCCATTTGGTGAATAATTTTACCCTTCTGTGGGAGAGTTGGTGGGCGGCTCCCACCCACATGCGTTGCCGGAGGCGCAGTGTCTAAAAGGTGCTGGGGCGTCGGCCGCCGATGCCGTGTGGCACCAGGAGGTTGTATGACTGACTATGCGTTGCGTGCATCTAACCTCGTGAGAACACCAATCTCGTGGATTCAAGTTGAGCACGACGGGCGTGGGCCAGAAGTGCTTTAATTGAATGCACCGCGTGGGACTCATTGAGCATGACAGCACAAAACAAGGCTTGGTTGGTGAAAGTATGAAATGCATGCCAAAGGCATTGCGAAGCGGTACTAGTCTGTGAAAGAGTGAGCCGTGGCCTTGATGATTACAAATGGCGTGTCGTAAAGCACGATTGGATGGTAGAAGTGAAATGCATGTTGGGGAGTTCTCTCTGGCGGGTGGTATCGAAGATGTGTAGATGGGTTGGCGTTGCATGCGGTGGTGAAACCGTGGTTGTAGCGAGAAGGGCGCCCATTGTTGGTATAAATGACCTAGCGGCGTCGTTATGCGGGATTGAGGTTGCGGACATGTCTCGTAACCAAGTTCGATCCAGCGATGATGTTATTGAGCAAATTAGTGCGACGCGATGTGGTGTCGAAGGCACGTGACATCCATGAACAATTGGCGAGGCCGCGATGTGGTGTCAAGAGGGCATCGACATCCATGAACAATTGGTCGGAGGCACGCGCGATGTATGAGAGACGCAACATCCATGAACAATTGTGCGGAGGCGCAGCGGTATCGAAGGCACGTGACATCCGAGCTGTTAACGTGAGGGCCTTGTGGCGAACCAAGTCGACCCGGCGGTGACGTGGGACTAGTGGAAGTGCGGACCTAAGAACTAAAATGAAATGCTAACAAAATGAGGAGTTGGCTGATCACGGATAATGCGTCAACGAGGGCGTTGACATTTATGAAGTGGTGGAGGATGTGGCGGGGCCAATACGAGAGGCGCTTGGGGCACATGTGGTGCCAAGAGCACGTGACATGGGGGCCAAGAGGGCCTTGTGGCGTGGTCGGCACTGCGGGGCCGCATGGGAAAACGCGGGCGGCGGTGTGATATAGCCAAGGTGGGCTAGCGATGCGAGGCGTTGCGGTTTGTCAAACCAAGGGTTTGAGGTCCTCCATTTTTTGCTTTACCCTTATGTGGGAGAGTTGGTGAGGCTCCCACCCACCTTCTTACGTTGCAGGGTGCTCCTAGGCGAAGGTGGGCTTAGGATGTCGGCGTGATGCAGTGTGGCACCAAGGAGGTTGAAGTATGGCTCCGGACTACGCGTTGCGGTGCATCGGGGCAACCTGAGAACACCAACTGGGACTCAAGTTGAGCACCTGACGCGTGGGCCAAGGATAAGCGGTGCTAGTAATTGAATGCACGAATGCGTGGGACTCAGTTGAGCACGCTGAGAGGCACAAGGCAGGCTTGGTTGGTGAGCATGACATGGTGGCATGGGGAGGCATGCCAAGGCACGCGAGGTACTAGTAATGCAGGTGAAGCTTTGAGGCCAAGTTTAGCGCAGCGGTGCAAACGAGCGTGTTTTAAAGGGGCACGATAAGCTGGATGGTAGGCCGTGAAATAGAGGTAACCATGTTGGGGGAGTTCCCGTCCTCTAGGCGGGTGGTATCAGAGCTGATGTGTAGATGGGTTGGCTTCATTGCGGCATACTTGCTGTGGGTTAGTGTGTCGAAGGCGCCCCGCGAGGCATCAAGTAGGTTGACCTAGCGAAGCGTGCGTTAGGTGCCGCACGGGACTGAGGTTGCGGAAGTGCGACCCCGTGACAACCCGCACCCATATGTCTTCCAATCCTCTCAGTACTCCTCGAGAAAGGCTTTTGTGAAGACTACTTCCTTTCTAAGACATGTATGTCTTATCTCATGATATGAGGGCGGTTTTAAGCCGGGTTTAAATTGTCCAAGAGCTTCAACCATTAATTTGAAGCTCTTTAACTTGGTATTGAATGCAATACTGGCTTGGTACATCCACTTAGCCACTATTGAATGGTCTTGGGTAGGTCCTTAGCTTTAAACCTATTTTCTATAGTGGTTTGTGCTGGGCCCTTACCCTTAGCGCCTATCACATCCTTATGATGTGGTCTACAAGAGAAGAATTTATTTATTCCCTACCCCTTTCCACCACATGCTTTTTTAGAGGGTGGTGGTCTTGCACTACGAGCCGTGAAGGGAGTAAATCTATCATGTTCTTCATCAACATCATAGAATTGTATTAAAATTACTTCGTCGTTATGTTTCGACCTCGAAGTCTTATCCATCCATTCTATGACCTCTTTTCGAATCTCCGGCGTGACATTTGGACAGGCCTTCGCATTTCTATCCGGGTTGCCAAGCAAGATGTTGCTTGTGTCTCTTTATTCCCCCATGCTTACATAGGTGCATAGGGTACATTGGACCTTATATTTTTCGGTTACACTCTTGTAATGTCCATATTTTAAACTCGGATCAGTTGAATTGGACGGCGTAAGAGCGTCGCTCGATGATGTAGACACAATGACAACGTAATTTAAAGAAGTGGGTCGATACTGGAGAGATTAACAAGTACCAACCACAATAAAAAAAAAGGAAAAAAAAAAGAAAGAAATGAGGTGTAATAAGGAGGAAAAACAATCAAACAAAATTTAATATGAATTATAAATTAATTCCTAACTCTTGAATCCTTGATTTTTGAAGTGATTTCTTCCCTCTTTACTTGAAGAATGATGGAATGTCGATGAAGATTGAAGCTCCTTGCTTAGTTTACTACAAAATAGAGCAAACGAAATTATCAACAAAGCTTTTGAGAAAGAGAGAAAAAGAGAGAGAAAGAGAATACTAAAAACTCAAAAAAAGACCAGAGAGATAGAAATCATACCTTGGATTGATGTGGTATGATTAGGAAGAGGAACCCCCTATTTATAAGCTTTAGGGAGGATTAAAAAATATATATATAAAAAAAGTTCCAACGGTCATATGTATGACCGTTGGAGGGGTACTGTATGCGATCGCATACCCATTCTGTCGCATATGCCATCATGGCATATGTGACAGCACCTCCCAAAACCGCATATGCGATCGCATATGACAACAGTGCTCAAAATGATGATATGCACTTATTGACTTAACGACTCATGCGCAACGGGCACAATATCATCCTTGTTATCGGGATTAAAGACTTTCCTAACACAAACTGGACTCTTTTCAACCACTCCATCCTCTTCTTCACTTGGGATCTCGAGCTCATAAACTTCTTCTTCCAGTTCTCCTTCCTCACTGTCATGCAGTCATGCTCCTCTTTAATAAGCAAAGTTTGAACGAGATTGTTTGTAGGACATTGAGCAGCAAAGTGCTCGAATCCTTGACACTTATAACACTTGTTTTGACCTGCTTCTTAGAGCTTTCACCTAACTTCCCTTTCCCTTTTGTCACGGTGATAAATTACTAGCTTTGAGGTTTTACCGTTAGAATTAGTCATCACCTCTGTGGTATGAACCAGATCGCCTGCTGTTCAGTGTTCCTATGTACCTCTCCAACTCTTGAACCATAGCATAACAATCTTCCAAGGTTTCAACATCATGGGGAATTGATTCTTTTTGCAATTCTGGACGTAGAGCCATCCTGAACATCCTCAGTCACATTGGCTCTCATTACGTACTCCTCAAATTTGGCAATATATTCAGTAACAGGCATACTTCCTTTGCGAAGATTTTGCTGGTGATGTAACTTGTTGTAGCATTTGGCATTATGTCTCATTGTAATACTGTATTTTTCTCTTTCTCAATAAAATTGGTTGTTCATTAAACAATGAAAATAATAAAAAATAACAAAAATTCCTCTGCTGGTACAGTCTGTATTGGAGATATAACATGTTTTGAAGGGTCCTGCCACTCTACCAGCTATCTTTCTTTAAAGATGTCACCCTTTGCAGAAATAACCCGACTCATGTTGAACTACTACAAAAACTTAAGCAGAGTTATTCATTGCTGAGGATGCAAAAAAGTAATAAGCGATCTCCTTCTTCCTACATATCTTACTCTATTTAAAGGGAATTGGCAAAGATTGTTTTACTTCGTTCTTATTCTATCGTTATTTTGTTTTTGTGTATTTATTTGTAATGGTGGATTTTCTATTTTCTTCTCTTTTTGGTGAAATCACATTGGTTTTGTTCATCATCTCTTAGACCTTCAAATTCAGTAGTGATTATTATTGAACTGGTTTTGTCTATTTGTTTCATGTCCGTGTTTTGCTTCGTCTGGTTCATACATTTTGTATGCCCAATTTGGGGAGTTGTTTTGTTTAACTTCAAATTTTCAAAATCGAAATTTACATAGTTATTTTTGTTATTAATTACTATCAGTATTTATTTTTATTATTCTATTATTGTATCTCTGTGCATTTATTTTTACAATTGCTGACCCAAAATAGATGGCATAACCACATAAGGCATTTAGGCTATGATTATGAAATTTAATTTTACAATTAATATACATTTAATATTTATTTGTACAGAACTACAGTATATATGTTACATGTTCTATGATATGTAGGTGTTATATGCTGTATTCAACTTGAAAATCATATCTAGGTGTTGCAGAATGTTTCTCCTCCCATTTGGTAAAAGAATTACAGTTTCTTGTTAGCAATCAGAACCTAACTACTGATTCTTTCCTTTGTGTGACAAAATATGGCCTTTTTATAAACAAAATACGCGATTCTTCCCATTGTGACTGTTTTCGCTCATTAAATGCATTTTTCGCGTATTAAACGTTTTTTAAAAGCTGTTTTAAAACTTTTTCTAAAAAAATTTAATGTTATCTCATTTTTTTTCCAGATTTTTCAGTTTTTTGGTCTTCCATATTTTACAGTATTTTTTTACCATTTGATTTTTTCCCATATTTTGCCCTTTTCCAACTTTCTCGCTCACCGTGTTAAACCCGTACCCATATTTTGTCACTTTGATTCTGTCTATGCATACGTTTCCTCGGCTACTGCGAATGACAGTTTCAAGTCAACTGCAATCTAAGCCCTGCAGATTGTTTTTCAAATCTAATACATTATATATCTTCAACATTGATATCGTAGATGTTTACATTATTGTTAAAAAATTAGGCTGCGTACTTTTCATATCCACTCTGGTTAAGAAAAAACTGTTTAGGATTTTCTCCATTTGTAAATTCACATTTCTATGTAGCAATCAGAAGCCAACCATTGAATCGGTTGATGCATACTTTTCCTTTCTATAATTTTTAACTTTAAAATATCGCCTATTTCACATGTCCTGTACCAGACAGTTTGGACCAGTATTTCATCTTTCTGGTATGTAGCCTGTACATATCATGAATCAACCTGCGGTTAGGTAATGCAATATATATATATATATATATATATATATAGAGAGAGAGAGAGAGAGAGAGAGAGGCCGGGATGTTCCCTATGAGGGTAACATTTTGGTGCTACCTATGAGATCGCTGGAGGACACGTGATACTTAGTCCAAAGATCAGATGTAACGGAAACGTAGGCAAGATCGATCAGGCCCCACTAAATTTTTGAGCAAAATTTAATACTTATCCACCGTTAAAAATGTGGTCAAAGTTGAGAAAAAATCAATGCATGTGAATACGTCTATAAGCCTTTAGAAAACAAGTTGGTTTTGGTTTTAAAAACTAAATTGCTGAAAGTAAACAAATTTGATCGTAAAGAATTAATTGTAACTAATGCTGAAAAAGTAGAGGTGTAAAGACAGATAAGGAAAACAAGTCTGGGTTCCCTAATCGCAGATTTTTAATCTTAGTTAATTATCTCTTATTCCTTTGAATTATGTAATTATCTTAAGGTGACAACGGCAATATAAGAAGAAGATAAGATTAGTTTAAGGTAACAACGACAACATAAACCTCTCTAACAATAATCCTGTTAATGAAACTAAGGTACATCGTTAACATAGTCAGGTGATGAAAGTCTAGTAATTCTAAACCCAAGGCAACAACGGCAACATAGAATTTTGGATTATAGAAATCATGAAAACTTTTTAAAGCTCATAGACAAGTTCTAAAACTCATTCATTAACCAATTACAATCTGACTTCAAAAGAATAAGAAATAACTTACTATTCATACTTTGCTATAATGGGTTCTCAGATTTTAAAAGACTCAGCCACGCATCTCCATAATAATTGATTTCATTAATTGAAAAAAATTTATGGAGCACACAATGAAAACTAAGTAAACTTCTAAACCTATATAGAAACTCTATGTATCTATCTCTCTAATTAATAACCAAACCTCTTATTTATAGATTCATAAGAGTCCTAATACATTCTAAATTAAAGTCCTAAAAATCAGATTACAAATCCTAAAAAAATTAAAAGTCTACTTAAATTGAAACTTCTAAAAATATATGCTTGGAATCGTGAGCTAGTGTCTGAGGATTTTTTGCGATCTTGATTCTGTAGCATCATCTTGTGCAATTGTGGCTTAATTTGGGATTGGCCGAGGCAACAACCCATGCAATCCTGATTCAGGATTGCATGAATTATGTGAACATGATGTAATCGTGATGTTTTCTGTGTAATCCTGCTTCACTGCGATCCATCGTGATTATTTAAGAGTCTTCCTGTGCCAAGTTACGATCAATAGTGACTCATTCTTTCCGAGATCGCAATCTACGATTGCAAGGGGTCTCTTCTCGGGAAACCTTATATTTTAACTTGCTTCTTGTCTCGATTAATCGTATCTATATCTTCATGGAATCACAAATCACAATTGATCAAACTTTCTTCTCTGGAGTCTATAATTGTGCTTCTCTTGCAGTCATCCAAGGTTAAGATCAATCGTGGCCTTACTCTTCTTCAATCCTTATCCTCACAATTCATGGTGACTTCTGATTTATGCAATCTTCTTCAACTCTTTATGCAATCGTGTGGTATTCTCCAAGAGCTAAAATCTTTGACCAGTTTTCGACTTTACTTTCTCATTGATCTTTTCATTTCTAGGTCAAAGTACCTCCTTAGCTTTTGATCATCTCAGACTCTAGATCACTCTGGTACCGTTGGATCTCATCCTCAAGTGTTATTTTAGGTGCTTATGTACAGATTTCTCATCAAAGATCATCTACCTATTAAGACTTAAGAATAACTCAAGAGATTGCATTAGTACTTTAATTTGGACTAACAAGGCTTTGTATTGGGTATCAAAAGATGTATTTTCTATGAATGATCACATCCCCAAACTTAAGTTTTGCTAGTCTCTAGCAAACAATCACTAAGAAAAGAAACACATACTAATCTACTAAAACAAAATGCCACTTTTGTAGGGAACACGATTGCATTTAGCTTATGCAACAAGCCTTGAAACCCCTACATTTTGATCAAAACAAAAATCAATAGTTAATCACTGCATGGTTGTAAACAATTTCAGAAATCTGATTTCAATTTTGGTTCACTTATTATCCAATCAGTTATTCTCAATCATGATTATTAAAAGCTTCAACTCATGCGAAGTGTGTTTTGTGTGCATACAAGAATCTATCCAATATAAATCATGCTAAACTAAAGTTTTAGAAAGCAGTTTCATTCAATCCTCACTTAGGCATACATCCACAATGAAATAGAAATGAAAATTTTCACTGATTTTGATGTGACAAAACAGATAGAACAAGTAAATTTTTTCACATCACAAAGAAAATGATTTCCAATGGCTAATAAATCTCATGAAAGGATAATCCTACTATTCCACATATGTGTTGCTGAATTACTATAGTACATATCAAAAATATCTCCACTAGGCTCTTACCATTATGACTCTTGGATTAAGAATGACTTGTAATGGAGCTTAGGTTGAGGTTCCAAAGAAAGGGTATAGGGATTCAAAATTTCTAAGAATTCAGTCATAAATTACTCCCCCAAACCTATTCTTATTCATCTTCAGCTCAAAATAGATCCAAGAAGTTAAATCACTTCTTCCCATATAACAAACTTTGTAGTTTTCTTGCTATATTCTTTCTTCTCTCTTGACTTGTTCTTCTCGTTTTTTCTATAGATATATATATTTTTTAACAAGAACATACCACATATTTTTCTTTTCTCCTTTCTTTTACAAGATCCTTTGAATTTCTTTCAACACTCCATTTTCAACTTTACACTCTCATTCAATTCTCCTATTCTCTCTTTGTTCTAAATTCTCAGAAGTACAAGGGCAAAAGACTAAGAATCTCATGGGTGTGGGTTCAAGATATTTTCATTGGGTTATATAGAAGAATAATGCTTTATTCATCTCGGCTTCAAATATGGGTTCAATAGATGAAATGAATGAGTTTTTGGCTTTTATAGCTCAAACAACCAAAAGATGACCTTCTCTCATCTCCAAGTTCACTAGTAATGTCGCCATATTATTTTGATATCCATGATAGGTAGTTCTAGAATCAAACAAACACAATTGTAGTCATGGATTCAAGAATGAAAATGAGATTTTGACAAAATTCTCGAAGTTCAAAGAAAATATGGAAATTAAGCACTTAGAATTATTAACTCTCACAAAGATCAGGTGTATAGCTCAAAAGCTCACTGGGTCTTTATATTCTGAAACTAAAATCTAAAATTCAAAGTTCAAAGTAATTCATAGTTTCAAAATTCCAGAATTTGTATAACTGTATAAGTGTGCAATTGACTGAGCATGAATATCAATTAAATCCAATCATTTATTGAGAAAGTTCTTCTAAGATATTTGCAAATAGTAATTGAAATCAAACTCCTCTAAAACTCTTTTACTCAGTACAAACTAAAGTTTAAAGACACAAATTCAAGCATTCGACATAAATTAAAAACAAGCAAGCAAAAAGAAAACACATTTTAAAAAAAATATCAAACTAATAAAAACAAACACATGACTGTGTCAAGAAAACAATGTACTCATTGTAAAAACAAACGAAGAGACATAAAACATCACCTGTGAGCGTAGAGATAAATGTGCACATGAATACCAAATTTTCTCACTCAATGCGTGGTCTTCCTTGATTAATGTCAGCTGGAACTTCAGGTGGGGGGTTTCCAACAAATCTGGGCATAACTGATGATGATGATGATGCTGGTGGAGCTTCCTGAACCAAAGATGTAGGTAAAGAGCTGCTTTGTATATCGCTCCTCGGAGTGTAAACAACCATTGCAGTCGCAACATCAATTTCATCAAATTCTCCTTCCTCTTTACTCTCGGTCATAAGATCTCGTACCGAATCACTTTCTCTCATTTTAAGCTCATTTTCTAAGTTGTGGTACCATATCTCAAGTGATTTTTTTCTTCTTGAAGCATGGCGTAGTGATTCTCCACTACCCTACTTTCCTCTTGTGCATGCCTCAGGGCATTATTATCACTGGTCAACTTGGAGATGACAGAGGACTTTAGTTGGATTTCAGTGCGAAGCTCTCATTTTTGCTTTTTAACCTTGCCACTGCATGCACGCCTCCATCATGAACGACATTCAACTACTTCCAATTTCAGCTCATCATTTTCGGATTGAAGTTTCCGAATGGTGCCCTCTTTCAATGTGAGTTGGTGGGCTTGTTCATCTAGAGTAGTAATCATCTGCTCTTGGGCTTGGATGTATACCCGCTCCTTTTTACTCGGAGTCCTTTGAAGCAAATTCACTTCATGCTTCAATTTGGCATTTTCTTCCTGATATTTTGCGTTCTGCTGTTCCAGGCTTCTTTTCTCCTCCACTGACAGCTTATTTTTTACTGCCACTTGAGTGGCTTGTTGTTTGATGTTGGCTATGGCAGTTTGGAGTTGCCGGTGGACGTCCTTTTTGGTTTTTGGGTACAAGGGCCCTCGGTTTCGGGAATGACAGCCTGAGATGAGAATGCAATTTATATGACGGGATCAGGGGGAGTGCGGGTAACAGGACTAGTGCTAGAGGTCCCCACCTCCTGGTGGACAGCTGTGTCCACTCCTTGGGGAATGAGTTCGGCTTTAAACACATTTGCCTATCAGGCCCATTAACAAAGTGGGGGCTGAAGAAAGGCATTTGACATTTTCTTTTTGCCACGCTTCCATTTCTAAAAATCTTCGCTCCCATTCGGGGCGAGTCCTGATGCAGTTGAGATGGAAGCAACAGTAGGAGTAACCACGGGTGGTGTGACATTATGTAGTAAGGTTGTGAAATGCCCAACAGGGGTTTCACTAACACTAGTGAAAGACATGGTGGTCACCACCGGGATATCACGCACATTCTCCTGTTCTAAAATTACTGCTTCAATGGAGGCCTGAGTCTGCTCAACAAATCTTATAATCGAAGGGGTAGGAGCAGACTCAGTAAAAACAGGGGTGCTAGGTATTGAGGCACTCAGTGGTCATGTGTGTGTGGCGGTCTGTGGAGTTGTCTCCTCTGCCATGATAGGAACAATGAGTGGTACAGCAGGAGATCTAGGACTATCAAGTCCTGACTCACTCACAAATGGCAGAGCGCCTATCATAGATGAGTCTGGGAGTGCAGGACCTGACGGTGAGTACAAAGAGGGATCATAATATGAGGGTGATGGTTCAAGAGGTGAAGATTCTGAGGACGATCCGGGTGAAGTGAGAACTGGACTCAGCAGGGAAGTAGAAGTACTAACTCCCACGGGTGGAGTAAAAGTACTCACACTCTTACTCATCACTACATCAAGAGGAGCAGTGAGAGAAGTTGAAATCAAGACAGGTGGACTGTCTAGGGCTACATCTGGTGCAACAAAAGAGTCACCGATGTCTGTATTACTGGCATGTGTGGTATGGCCACAGTAGCAGAGGGTACAGAGGTCCCGCTCTTCTTACCCTTCTTCTTTTTGAAGTAATCATCGGGTATTTTCTTTCTGTTTTCCTCCCCAAGAGTTCTTTTATAACTATTGGTATCAAGATGGGCCGATTTTCCAGGGACCTTCTCCTCTCCTTCTTCAAATTCATAGTCACACTTGGTAAGGAGAGTGATCAAGCCTCCAAAGGGAAGGTCAAGTTTGGCTTTCTCATATTTTACTTGAGTCAGCTTGTCCCTCCCGACATCCATCACCTCAAGGAAGTAGCCGGGTACATCAAATTAATAGCCCTTGAAAATAGAGTAAAGGACTTTCACAAAATCGATCCTTCTTGAAGTCCCATGGTTTGTTGGGTGGATGGTCTTATAGATTAAGACATCCATAAAGTGGAGGGTCAAGTCCTTGACCTCCAACTCTTTTCTCACAAATTTAGACTTATCGACTTGAGGTTGACCCAACATTTCTGTGACCATATGAATAAAGTCAGGCAGGGAATCCTGTGGTGGCAAATGGGTGGTATTTTTGGGCAGTACAAGTGGAATGGCAGTGACCTGTGCTATCAGTTCATGTGTAATGTTAATGGTTAAACCATCAATTTTTGTAAATAGCACAGGCGCTCCCTTTTGGGCTTCGTTCCACATCCTTTTGTAAAATAATTTCACAAGTCTCGGATACACCGGGATCGGCTTTGGAGCTAAGAAATAATCAAGTTGGGCATTGATGAAGTACTTGATGGCCGGCTTAGTTATTTCAAAGTCAAGATAAAAGCTCTAGGGACCTAGAGCTTGACCCCAATGATAATGAGATGTGGTTTCATTGTGGAAGGGGGTCGGTCAAGCACTTTTTGGGCTTGAGAAGTAGGGATAGGTGCCGTGGTCTTGGGCGTGGCCACCTTTTTCCCTTTATCAGCTGTTTTGCCTTGGAGGCAGTAGCATCAGATTTGGTGCTCTGTGTAGCACCAATTTCCATGCGTCCCTAAGGCAAATCCTTGATGATTGCCTCAGTGGACTTAGGTTTCTTTTTAGGTGGGGCTGTCGCCTTAAGATTGGACTGGGCAGTGCTGGTAGCAGCCCGTGTATTGTGTGCACGTGGGGGAGTGATCTCAGGGCTATCACTCTCGGAAACCTCTCTCACCCTCTTGGTGAGCTCAGTTCTCTTGCCATAAGATTAACAACAAATTCACAGCACAAGTCCTTAGCAATGCCTTTTAGGTCAAACCCTAGCTCCGTGTGTATATGGAATGCTCGAAAATCCCTAGATTAGGGTTTTATAGGTGATAAAGCCGTTATGGGAGTGAAGTTAGGGGCCTTCGATGAAGATGAGGCAGTTGTAACAGCGTGGAGTGAGGCTTTCTGAATATGGAGGGAAAAAGGGAGAGGGATAAGGCACACGTTAAGAGAGCTCGAGAAATGGGGAAATAAGGATCTGGGTTTGGGAACCTATATAGGTAAACTCACAACTGCTGAAGAGAATTAGGGCATTCCACGATCGATCGCAATTCCTTTTAAAGCAATGTTGGCTGCTATTGCAAATCGTGATCCCAAGGATGTTTCTCTCGGGTTGAAAAAATAGAAAGAAACCCAGTCACGATTGATCCTCACTGTTCTTCATGCAAATTCTGTGGAATCGTAAATCACGATTCCATCAGTCATACTCTTGGGATGGAATAATTTAAATGTGCCTCTCTGGGATCGTAAATCACGATTCTAGAGACTCTCCTCTTTGTCCTGAAAAATTACCAATTACGATCAATCGTAATCTGCTTAACGTGAGGTCGCGGATTGCGATTGGTAAAAAACTTTGTTTATTTTTTTATATCTCTGTACCTCCCCCAAACTTAGGAACAACAGTGTCCCCACTGTTGGCATATTAGATCAATTAGTGGAAAATGGTGATCCCTGTGATCATCTCCAGAAATATAGAATTGCATGAGGATTATTGCATCTAAAAAAAACATAGACAAAAAGGGCACACAATGCAAGGAAAATTAGAGTCAATCAGTTATTCATTTCAACATAACTATGATGATTACAAGGGGTTGAAAAAACAAAAAAAAAACACGCTAAAACAAGAAAAGAAGATAGACTCGGGATGGGATCTTAGAAAATGTGATTAAGATCGAGCCAAAACGATCTGCAGTCCCGGGGCACACGCTAAGTTTAATGCTTCTTGGCCTTCTGCTGCGGCTTCTTGGGGATGAGGAGGGAGATGGAAGAGGGGGTGGGCAGTGAGAGGTCGGAGCGAGATTGACGCCTCGACTTCAGGAGAAGGACGTTAAGAGCAGTGTTGAGTGGGGTTGGTGGTGGTGATGATGGTGGAGATGGGGAGGGTGGTGGCAGTGGGACCTCAACAACATCCTCCTTGGCTTTCTCCTCAGCCAAGTCCCTCTCATTCAGTTCCCACTCATCCCATAGGGCTTGGATGGGATAGAGATCAACGACCACAGGTGGGCCCTCATCTGCAAAGGAAAATTTGAGGGGGAATTTGGAGAAGTTGGACATGATTCGTGCACGTGCAAGAAAGGGAATAAAGATTGGGGAGAGAGAGAAGACAAAAGGGAAAGAAACAAAAAGAATTGGTTGAATAAAGAAAAGTGGGGACCTCTAGGGTATTTATAATAGAAAAAACATAGAATGATCCTTAGAGGTGGGTCCCAAGAAGCTTCTAGAAATGTGAGTCACATAAAGGCCAATTTGTTTAGAAAGTGGGGCATGGTTGGAACTTTGACCGTCACATTGAATTCTCGATCAAAGATTGAGATTGCAAGTTAGCGAAAGTCCACGATGGATTGTGGCTGAAAATGAGGCATGCAGTTGTGCAATCGAGATCCATGATTGTACAATCTCCTGCCTCTGGAGTGAAAGCATGAACCACGATTGATCGTGAAAACCACGATCAATTGTGAATATTAAGCCTCTGTAGTGAAAATACTAAGTACAATCGATCGCAAAAATACGATGAATCGTGAAAATCACCACGATTGATCGTGATAAGCAAAATGCAATCGTATGTGAAATTTCTTGGAATTTTTTTTTAAAATCTTAACAAAACAAAAAGTTAAACCTAAATCGGAATCTTAAGTGAATTATACTATTATAATACAAAGCTTTGCTATGGGTGAGTCGGTAGTGCGACGGTGCCCATGAGTATATTATACATACTTAGGGTCTTCCAGTGATACAGTGATCACTGTTCCTTCCCTTTCAGGTTCAATAACCAATTTCAGTCTCTGCCCATTGACTTTGAAATTCCAATTGTCCTTGGGGGTCTTGAATTGTAACAAACCCATGTTGGAAGACTTGAATGACATTGTAAGGTCCATCCCATCTACTTCGAAGCTTACTAGGAAATAATTAGAGTCTAGAGTTGAAAAGCCAAACTTGTTGACCAGGCTCGAAAGATTTTCTCACAATATGCTTATCATGAAAAGCTTTGGTCTTTGCCTTATAAAATTTGGCATTCTTATACGCGTCATTTCGTAGTTCCTCTAACTCATTGAGTTCAAGCGTCCGGTGAGCACTAGATTTGGACATCTCAAAGTTTAAGGCTTTGATTGCTCAAGGGCTCAATGCTTGAGTTCCACTGATAAATGGAAAGCCTTACCATACACCAACCGATAAGGAGACATGCCAATTGGGGTTTTAATGGCCGCCCTGTATGCCCACAGGGCATCATTTAATCTTTGGGGCTAGTCTTTTCTATTAGGGCGAACTGTTCATTCAATAATTTTCTTAATTTACCTATTCAAAACCTCGACTTGTCCACTGGTTTGTGGATGATAAGGGGTTGCTATTTTATGAGTAACAAAATATTTTTTGAGCAAATTCTCAAAGTACCCTATTACATAAATGGTTTCTCCCGTCATTGATAATAGCATGAGGTGTTTGGAATCGAGAAAATGTATTCTCCCTAATAAAAGACAAAACCACCTTATGATCATTGGTTCTCGTGGCTACAGCTTCAACCCATTTAGAAGCATAATCGACAACTATGAGAATATAAACAAATCTAAAGGAAGGTGGAAAAGGTCCCATGAAGTCAATGCCCCAAACATCGAAAGGTTCGATGACTAGTATGAGTTGTAATGGCATCATGTCTCTACGAGACATGTCACCAGTCTTTTGACACCGATCATATGATATGAAATAATTGGGAGCATCTTTAAACATAGATGACTAATAAAATCCAGATTGTAAAACTTTGGTAGCAGTATTTTTTCGTCCGAAGTGACCGCCACAAGCATGACATAATTGAAGAATGCTTTGGATTTCATCTTCGGGTACACATTTCCTCATGATTTGATATGAACAAATCTTAAAAAGATCCGGATCCTCCCATATATAATATTTGACTTTAGAAAAGAATAACTACCTCTCTTTTTTGGACCCGTTTGGAGGGATCTTACCGGTTGCGAGATAATTAACAATATTTGCGTACCAAGGTTATAAAACTTGTATGGTAAAAAGTTGCTCACCCGGAAAAGAGTCGGAGAGGGACTCTTTGTTGACAATCTTTGAAAATTCAATATAGGAGAGGTGATCAACTACCACGTTCTCAACGCCTTTCTTATCTTTTATTTCGAAGTTGAATTCCTGCAACAAAAGGATCCAATGAATTAGACATGGTTTGACATTTTTTTTAGACAACAAATATTTTAGGGCAGAATGGTCTGTAAATATGATGATTTTAGATCCCAACAGGTACGGTCTTGTAATTAACAAAGTTGCGTAGAATATAAATCTATCACAAATCAATCATAACAAATTTTTAGTCACTAGGAGAGGGTTTTATTGAAAATTATACTTCCGGATATCGTAGTCTATTCCCGTTAATTACATCAAAATTGAATACCTCTAATTAAAAGTTACTAAAGAAGAGTAAAGTAATTACATTTCTGAAATAAATAAAATAAATCCTATGTCTTCATTAACATCTTCATCTTCATGGTATGAGATGGGCGTGCAGTATGCTCTCTTCGTCAGAGACTCGACAATGTGAAATATAGGACGTTAGATGAGAGCCCCTTCTCCGAAAGTTAGACCCATCCGATCGATAGTCATGGTAAAATATGGGCATGAGGAGTTCGTGGATGAGTCTCATAATGAATTCTCGCTCATTTGTCTGGAAGACGAATTCAAAAAGTGAGTCCATTTTCTGATGCCTAATCATCCAAGGAATTAACACTTTTGGTTATGGGTTATCTAATCATGAGTCGGATATCATCAAATTCCCTAGGATTTGATCATCATAGGTTATTTTGTCATATTTTACCATTAGATCATGTAATGATCTTGTAATACGATCATTTAACTTAAAGTTAATGCATTCACCGTTGGATTTGACCAAAATCATGAGATTTAATCAATATATGATAAACCCACCGTTGGATCTTATACGGTCTCGTATTATGACTGTTTGACTAAAAGTCAACGAGTTCGCCATTGAATTTGACCAAAGTCATAAGATTTGGTCAACATGTAACATCCATCGTTGGATCTCGTTATGATTTCATATGATGAATGTTTGATCAAAAGTCAACGAGTTCACTGTTGGATTTGACTAAGATTACAAGATTTGGTCAACATGTAATAAATCCACTGTAGGATCTTGTTGCGTTCTCGTATTATGATCGTTTGATCAAAAGTTAATGAGTCCACTATTGGATTGGACCAAAATCATAAGATTTGGTCAACATGTAACAAATCCACCGTTGGATCTCGTTACTATTTCGTATAATGATCGTTTGACTGGAAGTCAATGAGTTCACCATTGAATTTGACCAAAATTATAAGATTTGGTCAACATGTAATAAATCCACAATAGGATATCGTTACAATATTGTATTATGATCGTTTAAGTTAAAGTCAACAAATCTGTTGTTAAAATATTTAACCCATGCATGGGCTACATAAGTGATGGCCTAAGCAGGGACGACCCATGCAGGGACGACCTAAGTGGGGATGATCCACGCTGGGATGGCCTAAGTGGGGACAACCTAAGCAGGGACGGCCCATGCAGGGACGACCTAAGTGGGGATAGGGGCGACTTAAGCGGGGACGGCCTAAGCAGGGATGACCCACTCAGGGATGGTCTTAGAAGGGATGACCCACGTAGGGATGAACTAAGCAAGGACGACCCACACAGGGACGACCTAAGCAGGGACTGCCTAAGTCTTAGTCTTCATTAATATCTTCATCTTCACGGTATGAGATGGACGCGTAGTATGCTCTCTTCATCAAAGACTCGGTGATGTGAAATAGAAGACGTTAGATGAGAGCCCCTTCTCCGAAAATTAGACCCATTCGATCGATAGGCATGGTCAAATATGGGCATGAGGAGTTCGTGGATGAGTCTCATAATGAATTCTCGCTCACTTGTCTGGAAGATGAATTCAAACATTGGGTTCATTTTCTGATGTCTAATCATCCAATGAATTAACACTTTTGGTTATGGGTTATCTAATCATGGGTCAGATATCATCAAATTCCTTAGGATTTGATCATCATAGGTTATTTTGTCATATTTTACCATTAGATCATGTAATGATCTTGTAATGCGATCATTTAACTTAAAGTTAATGAATTCACCGTTGGATTTGACCAAAACCATGAGATTTGATCAATACGTGATAAATCCACCGTTGGATCTTATACGGTCTCATATTATGACCGTTTGACTAAAAGTCAACGAGTCCACCATTGGATTTGACCAAAATCATAAGATTTGCTCAACATGTAACATCCACCATTGGATCTCGCTACGAATACATATTATGATTGTTTGACCAAAAGTTAACGATTTCACCGTTGGATTTGACTAAGATTACAAGATTTGGTC
The DNA here is from genome assembly GCA_021018995.1 of Chloranthus sessilifolius. NCBI lineage: Eukaryota > Viridiplantae > Streptophyta > Magnoliopsida > Chloranthales > Chloranthaceae > Chloranthus > Chloranthus sessilifolius. The sequence continues at coordinate 114,219,313 of CM037594.1, read as the reverse complement.
AACATGTAATAAATCGATCGTAGGATCTCGTTACGTTCTCGTATTATGATCGTTTGACCAAGAATCAACGAGTCCACTGTTGGATTGGGCCAAAATCATAAGATTTGGTCAACATGTAACAAATCCACCATTGAATCTCGTTACGATTTCGTATTATGATCATTTGATCAGAAGTCAATAAGTTCATCGTTGGATTTGATCAAAATTACAGGGTTTGGCCAAAATGTAATAATTCCACCGTAGGATTTCGTTACAATATTGTGTTATGATCGTTTTAAGTAAAAGTCAACGAATTCGTCTATAAAATATTTAACCCATACGCAAGCTACATAAGCGATGGCTTAAGTGGGGACGACTCACGCAGGGACAACCTAAGCTGGACTACTCACGAGGACGACCTAAGAGGGATGGTCGTGGGATGGCCTAGCGTGACGACCCAAGCGTGAGAGACGCACGGGACGACTTAAGGGGCGGCAGTGGGGAGCGACCTGTAGGGATGGTCTAAGCAGGGATGGCCCACGTAGGGACGAACTAAGCAAGGACGACCCACGCAGGGACGACCTAAGCGGGGACGACCCAATTATTTGTATATCAATAAATTGGATTTTACCAACTTCATAAAAGAATTTTCGAACTCGAGGTTGAGATCCAAACCCTACGGAAACTCTAATTTCGAGACATGATTTAGATCTGATAAATCTGATGGTTATGAGTCGTTGTAAATGAGTATTTTGGGTGTCAAAGTCCAGAATAATTTTTTAAATTTGTGATTAAAACTCATGCGAGTCATCAGATTTGTGATTGCAATCCGACTGTACTAAGAGTTAAGCGAGGGGTTGTACCCACGTATTAACTATCTCCAAGTACACAAGGAATTAGGTACGTGTCGTAACGCGTAATCCCAAATTGCAACCCTAAATCATACTTAGGTAAGAGTCGTAACTCTTATCCTAAGCGCACCACATTTAGGTAAGGGCCGTAGCTCTTATCATAGATGCACCTGTACCGGAGACAATCCAAATTTAGAATTAAATATGGATTTATCTTCTCTCATACACTAAATAAAAGTCAAAGGAGAAAGAGAGGATGACCTACGTGGGCCATCAATGAGAGAGAAAGAGACGATGGCTTGTGTGAGCCATTGAGAGAGAGAGAGAGAGAGAGAGAGAGAGAGAGAGAGAGAGAGAGCGAGAGAGAGAGAGAGGATGCCCTAAGCGAGCCACTGGGAGAGAAAAAAAATGTTAGAGTGGGAAGAGGGCCCACACAAGTAGGTCCATGTGTGGGTCATACTCTTTGACATACTTTGAACTTTACGTCCTAGTTAGAGTAGGTTTTAAGTAGGAACTTATAAATAGAGCTTCATTAATTAATCTCTTCCATTAATTCATTCTATCCGAGCTTTGAAACTAAGTAGAAGTAGAAGAACTTCCCGACTTCTAAAACGAATTAAAATTCCATGTTAACAGGTCTAAGCTTGTCTAAGGCAAAAACAACGGTGAGAAGCTCTTTCTCAGTTGTTGTAAAATTTAGTTAAGTTTCACCTAAAGTCCGGCTCACGTAATAAATTACGTGAGGAATTTTATCCTTGCGTTATCCTAAGACCGCTCCAAATGCAAAATTGGAAGCATCGCACATCACTTCAAAGGGTAAGGAGTAGTTAGGAGGTTAAATAATCGAAGCCGAAGAGAGGGGTGCGCTTAGCGTATGAAGAGCTTCGAGACAGGCTTCATCAAAATCAAAGTTGACTTCTTGTGTAAGGAGATGGCGCAAGGGTCTTGAAATTTTAGAAAATCTTTGATAAAGTGTCGATAAAAGCCGACATGACCAAGCAAAGAGCATATCTGCTTCACCGAAGTCGGTGGAGGCAGATTGGCAATAATATTGACTTGGGCCTTGCCAACCTCTATACCTCTCTTCGAGACTATATGTCCCAAAACAATTCATTCTTGAACTATGAAATGACTCTTTTCCCAACTCAAGACCAGATTGCTCTCCCCACATCGTTCTAAAGCAAGTGTCGAATGTTCGTCCAAAAATTGAAAAAATCGTCCATGAATACTTCGAGAAACTTATCTGTCATATCAGAAAAGATTGTCATCATACATCTTTAAAAGTTGCAGGTGCATTGCATAACCCAAATGGCATGTGACAATTAACAAACGTGCCAAAAGGACACGTAAAGGTAGTCTTTTCCTGATCTTCTAGAAAAACTGACACTTGATTATATCCAGAGTACTCATTTAAAAAGCAGAAAAACTCTTGATATGCAAGTTTTTCCAAGATTTGATCAATGAATGGTAATGGAAAATGATCTTTGTGAGTCATTGAGTTAAGCTTCCGGCAATATATACATACGCGCCAACCAATGGTCTCGCGTGGTACCAATTCTCCGTCCAAATTTTCCTTAACTGTGATTCCTAATTTCTTGGGGACCACTTGAGTGGCGCTAACCCACTCACTATCCGATATGGAGTATATAATGTCAGCATCTAACAATTTAACAACCTCCTTTTGAACAATTTTCCTCATGTTTGGATTCAAGCGTCGCTGGCCTTCACAAGAAAGCTTAGCATTGTCCTCTATATGAATCTTGTGCATACAAATAGATGGATCAAGACCTTTCAAATCTACTAATGCCTACCCTATAACATGCTTATATTTTGTAAGAACGTCCAACAACTTCTCTTCCTTTTCTGATAATAAAATTGAAGAGATGATTACAGGAAGAGTATTGTTAGATCTTAGAAGTGTATAGTTAAGAGTGTCGGAAAGCTGTTTTAGTTCCAAATTTGACGCTTTTGAATTGATGGTAGCGATGGTTCGTTAGAAGTGGTAGGCAAGGGTTCAACCATAGGTTTCCATGTCCTTGATTAAGAATTAAGTGTAGGGCTGCAACCGAGCCGGGTCGAGCCCGAGCTCGGGTCAGCTCTAGCTCGGCTCTACCGTATACGAGTCGAGCTGGCGGTCAGCTCTAGGCTCTTCGAGCTCGAAAATACCAAGCTTTAGCTCGGCTCTCTGAGCTCGAGCCAAGCTTCGAGCCAAGTATGTTCTATTATAAAAAATTCCCTCCTAGTACTTTTTAAAACTTCTACTCAATTAAATATCCATTCTATAAAAGATTTAGATGAATGGTTAAATACAAGTACACAACATATGAAATAAATAATTGAGATATATGTGAAGTTGAACTCAAAATAAAAATTGTGTACCTTTTTAGTAGATATCCTTTTGAATTCCACTTATCATTTGATTTGTATCTCCTTGTTGTCTATCTCCTTGATGGTTAATTTGATTGCCAAGTAGTGGGTAGTGGGTTTGAGATTTTTCTCAGACCCATGTAGCATGATGAACATTGATGAAATCAGATCGATTGAGTGAAGCCAGTTGAGTGCATAACTTTTTAAAAAATTTATGAAAATTAATATATTTTTATAATAATTTGAGCTCTTGAGATATGCTTGATAACTATTGTATGCCCTTGATAAAATATATAAGCAAAGATGAAAAATATGATAGATGAAAATACTAATTATGTTTTAAAAATATAAAAGGATAAAAATGGCCTCACTTGTTTGATCTGATTCACTAGTCATCTTTGTTTGCTCTCAAACAGGGGTAATATTGAGAATCATTTCAATTTAAGAGCCATGCATAATGGATTGACATCTCAATTATTTCACTTTTCTCTTGCATATTTAACTGGTGAATGGTAGGAAAAAACATATAATTGTTACATTAAGCCGGCCCTATCAATGCATAGAAACTATAAATAAAACTTTAGAAAAAAAAAGATTTTATGCACCCTTGCACTTCTCTAATAAAAAACTCGAAAAATAATTTTAAAAAGTAATAATATATAAGTGTTCCTGACCAACTAATTTCTCATATCGCCTCAATTTCTGGATCTGTCACTATTGGGAAGTCAATGCTCAACTCAGAACTAATCCAATCCTGTGTACAAATTAAAACCTCTACAGTCTCTGGAAGTAAACTACTCTTAAATTGATCAACTACCCTACCTCATGCACTAAAAGCAGACTCTGAAACAACTGTTGTAGCAAGAATTACTAAAATATCACGAACCATTGTCGAAAAAATTGCCATGTGGTGGAATTAGCTTTCCACCAACATAAAACATCAAAATCTTTACACCCAGGTATTTGTGGCTCTTCTAAATAAATATCTAACTCTGATTTTTCATTATTAATAGATGTGTTAGTTTTATTTCTTTGTTATTTCCACTTTAAAGTAGCCCCCCCCCCCCCCAAAACTTTAGATTTTGTAACACTAACACTTTCAGAAATTATATTATCCTCATTTGTCCCATTAGACGTATAATATTTAACGACATACTCTTCATATAGATTTCTAACAAATCCCATCAACTTAGTTATACGTACCCTCCCTTCTCCATATTGTTCTTCTATCGCATATTCTAAAAGGTTAGCCTTCAATTGAGGATAAAAAATCACAGCATATTGTAGAATTGTAGGACATGCCGCCCAATATTTGTCAAATTTATCTTGCATACTTATAGCAATAGATCTACAAAATTGACTATCATCATATTTTTTTTTCATTCAAATCACTTTTAATTTTAACTACTTCACTTAAAAATAAACAAGACGTTGGATATTTACTTCCACTTATTAGTTTAGTAAAATAAAAAAATTTCTTTAAAAACTTGCAAATTATATTTGCATTAAATCATTCATCATCTAAAATTTTTATATCGTAACTTGATTCATACAAATTAAAAGATTGGAAAACATCTTTAAATTTCAAGACAGATTCCAACATAGGTATGTAGAATTCCATCGCATACTTACATCTAAACATAATCCTTTTTTATTTGGTATCCCTAAAAGATTAACAACCTCTTCAAATTTTTGTTTTCGAGATGGTGATGATTTTACGAACTTTACACTCTCTCGAATATTGTCAATAGTTGGTTTAATAATTTTTAATCTTTCTTCCACAATAAGATTTAAAATATGAGCAGAACAACGAACATGAAATAATTCACCACTCAATGAAAGAAATTCTTTTTGAGCTAAGTGAGTTTTAATTGACTTTTGAGCAGTATTATTATTTCCAACATTATTTAGAGTAATACATGCTATATTATTTTGAATTTTTCATTTTATAAGACAAGCTATAATATGATCAACAATATTAATCCCTGTGTGGGGTGAAGGAATTACACAAAAATTAATAATACGTTTTTGCATGGTCCAATTGGAGTCAATAAAATGAGCAGTAATAGCTAGATAGCCAAGATCTTGGTTGGAAGTCCATATATCAGATGTTAGACTAATCCTAGAAGTAGACTATTCAAATAAGTTCATTAGTTTACCTTGTTCTTTTTTATGTAATGTTATACAATTTTTCTTTATTGTTGTACGTGACACCATTTTAAATAAAGGTTGCATATATTGACAAAAGGCAATAAAACCTATATGAGAAACAATGTTAAATGGATATTCAAGCAAGACTATCATTCTTGCAAGAAGTTCTCTCGCTTGTTCTTAGGTAAACTTTAACCTTTCGGGCATATGATTAATATTAGGAAAGTTTATAACTTGTATTTTTTCACAGTTTGGATTGCTTGGGCAAGCTTCAATGTGTCGTTTAGGGGTAGTAGTTTCACCTGATTTTTGAAGTTTGTATATTTTTTTACAATGAATACATCTTCCCTTTTGAACTCCATCTATAATTATTTTTTCAAAACTATCCCAGATAGATGAAGTTGTTACACACCTACGTTTGGGGTCTGGTTCATCTAGAGCATTCCCATCCACATTTGCATCTGCATCCACATTCATGATAAAACTAGATGGGGTGGAATCAGTGGCAAGAGCAACTGATGGACTAGGGGAGGGTAAGGGGCATGGACAAGGAGGTTGAGGAGGAGGCATCGATGATTGGGAGGTCTCCTTGTCAGACATGTTTGAGTCTAAGATTTGACTTTTTTCCATGATTTTAAAAAAATATTAAAACAACCCAATTAAAAGTATTTAAAACAGCCTTAATTTAAAATAAAAAATCCTAATTTAAAGCAACCCTAATTTCTCTTTTTAAAAAAAAATAAAATTTAGCCCTGATTTGATAAAATATTATGCAAAAAGTTCTAATTTAAAGGAGCCCTCATTTCAAATTTTTTTTTTAAATTAGCCCTAATTTGAAGAAATATTATGCAAGAATCCTAATTTAAATAAACCATAATTTCTAAAAACAATTCAAATTAGCCCTAGTTTAAATATTATGCAAGAATCCTAATTTGAATCAGCCCTAATTTCTAAAAAAAATTCAAATCCTAATTTAAATATTATGCAAGAATCCTAATATAAATCAGCCCTAATCTTAATATTATGAAGAAATATTATGCCCTTATTCTAAAATAAATAAAAGAAGCGATACCAATGGGTCGATGTCGATTGCCGATCCGGTGATCTCGATTAACGATCCTACGGTGCCGATTGCCAATCCGGCGATCTTCCTTCCGATTGAGTTGCACGATCTGATTGGCATAGCCTGTATGCTGGTATGCGTGAGAACTTGAGAGAGCTTCAGTAAGAGTGAAGAAGATGTAGTTGAGTACTATATATATATTATATTATATTATATATAGTGAAATATGGGCTGTGGTATGCGTGAGAGTTGAGACTATGAGAGAGCTTCAGCAAGGCTGTAAGAGAGAAGAAGATGGAGAGTTGCAGGAGGCAGCCGTATGCGTGAGAGTTGAGACTATGAGAGAGCTTCAACGAGGCTACAAGAGAAGAAGATGGAGAGTTGCAGGAGACAGCCGTAGAGGTAGGCGTAAGACTAAGAGTAACAGTGGGTACTAGTTGGGTTGAGTACTATATAATATTAATGTTAGGGCAAGTGTGGGTTGCAAAAGTTCTATTTTACCCTCCAAAGTAACCGTTAGATAAACTTAAACGGTTACTTTGAAGGGTAAATTAGACCTTTAAGTTATTTACTTTTATATATATATATATATATATATAGTATAATTATAAACCGAGCCATAGAGCCGAGCCGGCCTTAGCTCGAGCTTGACTCTTTTCATTCGAGCTACAACCTGGCTAGCTCGGCTCGGCTCTCAAGCTGAGCTCTAAAGAGAAAAGCTCTTATTTTTTGGGCCGAGCAGAGCCGAGTTGTCGAGCTGGCTCGGCTTTGATGCAGCCCTAATTATATGAACAAAATATGTTTTCTCCTCAAATTCAGAATCGTTTTCTTCAGATTCCATGTTCCAAAGTGTTGTTTCTAACGAATCTTTGGACAACACTAGCGGAAGTGCTTCTTCTACAAGTTCTCCAATGTAATCAACATAGAAGCACTCTTCCTCATCAATGGAGGTGAATTGATTTGCAACTGAAAAGACATATAAGCTGTATCCGCATATTTCCAAAAGAAACCTCCATCATACCGGTTTTGCAATTAATACAGGCATTAGCCGTAGCAAAAAACGGTCTACCAAGTATGACAAGGATCTGTGACGGGGAGTTCGAGCATGGCTCCATGTCTAATACAAGAAAATCTATGGGGAAGACGAATTTCCCGACCCTGACAAACACATCTTCAGTAATTGCAATTGGTCTCCTTTCTGATATATCGGTTAACTGTAATGTTACCAATGTGGGCTTTAAATCTCCCAATCCTAACTTCTTATAAACTCAGTATGGAAGTAGGTTTACGCTTGCTTCCAGATCGAGGAGTGCCTTATTGACGGTGTGGTCACCAATAATACAAGGAATAGTGGGTACTCCTGGATCCTTAAGCTTCGGAGGAGTATTTGCCATCAAAACTGATCTTGCTCAGTTAAAATTATTTTTTTCGACAAACTGTTTCGGCGCTTTCGCTTTTGGGTGCACATCTCTTTCAAGAATTTTGCATAGGCAGATACTTGTTTGATTACATCTAAGAGAGGCAAATTGATTTTGACTTGCTTAAAAATTTCTGTGCTCTCTTCTAATTTTTTTGAATTTTTATCAAAAGGTGAAGGTGCACCAAATGCATTCGGAAATGGTAACTTAGACACATATTGTGTCTCAGTTAGAACTTCGGGTGCACTATCCTTGTCCCAAATTAATTCATTATAGTCCATTAGTCCTTTATTTCTGAATTTTCTTTATCAGAGTCCAGTTTCTCGTTCTCAATCTCTTTTTCCTCAGCCTCAGGGATGGCTAACGAAATTGGCATCTCAATTTTGTTATCAATAACCTTTCCATTATGCAGGGTCGTAACAACTTGAATATGTTCAGAAGGATTGGATATCTCCCCAACAAATACGTGTCCCTTAGGGTTATTTATTGGTTGTGGTAACCAACCATCCTCTCTCTTTCCCACATGTATAGCTAGCTGCCCAATTTCAGCTTCTAGCTTAGTAATGGATTGTTTATGAGAATGTAAAGTTTGAGAGAATTGAGCTATCTAGGATAGATCTTTAGAGTGTTGATGCGACTGTTATTGTAAGTCCCGAAGGATTTGGACAACTGTGACATCGGATCCGCTGCTTTGAGAAGGCCTATAATGTTGCCGCTCAATGGGTTGTAATGGCCTAGTTGGCTGCACATAGGGTTGTTGAAAGTTATTTTGTTGAGAATATCTGGACTTAACAACTAGTGGTGCTTGTTGCTGAGGTATTTGGGCGCCCATTGAGCTATAACTAAATCTGGGGTAAGTCCTCCATTGCGGGTTGTAAGTATTTTCAAAATCGCCCTGCTGAAAAGCACATACTTGCTCTTTTTGAATCATTTTAGAATACAATGGGGCTGCTTTGGAGTTAGTTATTATACCATAAGCTATGGCTGATTTATCAATTGGTTTCAAGTTTGATACCATCAAGGATGCCATTTTTTGCTCTAAAGCCTCAACTTTGACATTGAGATCGTTTTCTACTTTCACTCTACCAGATTTGACATCAAAGATGCCTCCTCTAGCAAGGGGTGTGTAGTGAAACATCTGGGTCAGTCCTTGTCAAAGCCTGTTTTTGCGATGAATTATCAACAAATCTTTCAAACAATTCCCACGACTGCTGTCCATTATGAGCCATAAAGGCTCCTCCACTTACTGCATCAACGATTTGTTGATTCCCCTCATTTAACCCTTGGTAAAAACTCTGCGCTATTGACCAATTTAGTACTTCATGATGAGGACATTTACGTAATAGGTCTTGCATTCTTTTCCAACTTTCATAAAATTGTTCTCCCGACAATTGACAGAAGGTTTGAATTGCTTGTCGGATCTGATTTGTTCCTTCAATGAAAAGGGAAACAACCTCAGCTTTACAGCCTCACCATTTAGTGCTGTCATCCATAAAGTAGTGCAAAGTTCTGTGAAGCCCCTAAGGTGCTGATAAGGGTCTTCGCGATCAAACCCATGAAAATTGGGAAGAGATTGCAACATAGTATGTTTGATCTCGAAGTGAGATCCATTAGCAACCTCAGGTAATGTGATACAAGAAGGTGCGGTCAGGGCAACTGGAGTAAAGTATTCCTGAATTGGTCGGTCTTCAGCCATATGATAAAATCGGAAATTGATCCTTCACCTAAAGAGGATGATGAATCTAAAAACCAATTAAAGGGAAATTCTAGGGAGTCTTCTACCAATTGACCAATTTAATTTCAGAATTACGGTTGGCGACTAGATTTCGCAAAAGAGTTCATTCAATTTCAGGTTCTAAGTCGAAAAATTCTAATGATTTGGAATGAGTATGGTGCAACCAGAAATAAACTAACTTTATCCTAAACTAAAAAAAATAAAAGATAAAAGACGAGAGTTAAGAAAGCAAATCCGGGCCTCTAACTATCCTTGCGAAGAAGATTTTCGAAGCTATCGATCCACAATTCTGCACTCGAACCTAGAGAAAAACAAGAAAATTAGAAAAGAAAAAGAAGTAATCCTATTTATAAGACAAATATTTTAATTCTAAATAAAAAAGTAATTCCCGACAGTGGCGCAAAAATCTTGATAGCATTTTACTATACCAAAATTATCACCTTGCAAGTGTACAATGCAATTAGAGCATAGGTAACAGTATCGATTGTCAGGGAAAACTTTTGAAAAGAATACATCTATAAGCCTTTAGAATACAAGTTGGTTTTGGTTCTTAGAACTAAATTGCAGAAAGTAAAAAAATTTGATTCTAAAGAATTAATTGTAACTAATGCTGAAAAAGTATAGTTGTAAAGACAAATAAGGAAAACAAGTCTAGGTTCCATGATCGCAGATTCGTAATCCTAATTAATTATCTCTAATTCCTTTGAATTATAATTATCTGAAGACGACAACGACAATATAAGAAGAAGATAAGATTAGTCTAAGGTAACAATGACAACATTAACATCTTTAGCAATATTCCTGTTAATAAAAGTAAGGTATAACAACAATATAGTCGGGTGATGAAAGTCTAGTAATTTTAAATCTAAGGCAACAACGGCAACATAAAATTTAGAACTATCAAAATCGTGAAAACCTTTTAAAACTTATATACAAGTTCTAAAACTCATATTCATTAACCAATTACAATTTGAATTCAAAAGAATAAGAAACAACTAACTATTCATACTTATCTTTGATATAATGGGTTCCTAGACTTTAGAAGACTCAACCACACATCTCCATAATAATTGATTTCATTAATTGAAAATAAGTTACAAAGCACACAATGAAAAGTAGGTAAACTTCTAAACCTATCTAGAAACTCTCTCTATGTATCTATATCTTTAATTAATAACCAAACCTCTTATTTATAAATTCATAAGAGTCCTAATACATTATAAATTAAAATCCTAGAAATCAAATTACAAATCCTAATAAAACTAGCAATCTACTTAAAATGAAACTATTAAAATATGTGCTAATTGATCAATCTTGAATCTAGAATCGTGAGTTAGCATCTGAGGATTATCTGCCATCTTGATTCTGTAGTATCATCTTATGCAATTATGGCTTAATTTGGGATTGGCCGATGCACCAACCCATGCAATCCTGATTCAAGATTGCATGAGTTATGTGAACAGGATGGAATCGTGATGTCTTCTGTGCAATCCTGATTCACTGCGATCCATCGTGATTATTTAAGAGACTTCCTGTGTTAAGTCAGTATCAATCGCGACTCATTCGTTTTGAGATCGCAATCTACGATTGCAAGGGCGCTCTTCTCTGGAAACTTTATATTTTAACTTGCTTCTTGTCACGATCAATCGTAACTATATCTTCATGGAATCACAAATCACGATTGATCAAGCTTTCTTCTCCGTAGTCTATAATTGTGCTTCTTTTGCAATCGTCCAAGGTCACTATCAATCGTGACCTTACTCTTATTCAATCCTTATTCTCACGATCCATCGTGACTTTTGATTTATGCAATCCTCTTCAACTCTTTATGTAATCGTGTTGTATTCTCTAAGAGCTGAGTTCTTTGACCAGTCTTTGACTTTACTTTTTCATTGATCTTTTCACTTCCAGGTCAAAGTACCTTCTTAGCTTTTGATAATCTCAGACTCTATATCACTCTGGTAATGTTGGATCTTATCTGCAAGTGTTATTTTAGGTGCTTCTATACAAATTTTTCATCAAAAATCATCTACCTATTAAGACTTAAGAATAACTCAAGAGATTGCATTAGTCCCTCAATTTGAAGTAACAAGGTTTTGTATTGGGTATCAAAATATGTGAATTATCAAGTTGTTACTCGACTGATTTTTAGAGATCTTTTCCCTATCTTTTCTATGTTTTCTATTGTAAATAGACGTCTAACCTTAACTACTATAAAGGAAACTGGCACACCCCTCTAGCCTTTCTCTGTTAATGAACAGGTAACTCCTCCCATTAATTACTCTCTCAAAAAAAAAAAGAAAAGACGAAACCGTTAAACCATCGACCGTCAATCTTTCTATTGATCAACTTTGTCATCTTGTGAAAAACTTTATCTATATATATATATATATATATATATATATATATATATATATATATATATATATATATGGGACTGACTCTCCTGAGTGTCATTTAAATTCCAACACTGTGTTTAAATGATCTTACACCATCAATGGTTTAAGATGTGGTTGATCCGTACCGTCAAATTGATAGATCATATAATGAAATGCAACAGGCCCAAAAATCATATTTTAGGGAGATTTAAACCATCTGATATCTAATATCAACCGTTCTTTGTAGTTTTAATGGTTAACATTAAAGTTCATCAATCGGATGGTTCACATCCACTTGTAGTCTGTTTTTTTAGGTTGAGACGCGTTCCAATGATGGATTGCCACTTGGACAATTTAGATTTATCTCAAATGTGTGGCGCATGGCAAAATCATAAAACCCACTTCAAGGGTGTGAGATAAAATGTCCAACTTTAGTGGTGTAAGATCTTTTAAACACTATTTTGATGGATAAAAAGTCCACTTTTATATAAAGAGGGAGAGAACTGAGTCCTTTGAATTTTATATCTACAACAAAGATGTGAACAACTGAGACCATGATTGTATACCTTGATTTTTTGCTAACGTTGAATAGTTGACCTTCGACGATGATCCGACTGCTTTGACCGGTTTGACTTTAGTCAAGCTTTTGATGACTGTGATGAGGCCTCTGGCCCACCTATCTAACTTGAGTAAATGCACGCAATTCACAAATCTGAAACCCATTGCCGAATTCGAGCACTAAATCGAATCTCTACCCTTAGGTGAAGTGTGTGTTGCGCACGACTAGAACCCGGGATCGGATCAGGTTCGATCCCACCCTTTTCAAGCACCATAGTTATAACATATGGGCTTAGTTTGTTATTACTAATGGATAGTTTAAAACGAGAAGAATGGTGTGTGCGTGATCAAGTGCAATCATGAGTACCCTAGGCACGAACCTAACCCAAGTTCAATAACCCGAACTGATATATGTCTATATGTATAGATGTACACTGCATCTATTAATGCGGTGCCCAACACACTGACTAGGCCCCCCACCCTACACACCCGATTTTGTGTATGTGCCCAGTGAGGTATACGATACACGTCTTGACTTTTTAGGATATTTGTTCCTAAGTGTTCAATAAATAATAGTGTGAACCTTTACGTAAGCGGCATGATGACGTAATGGTCAAGAACTGGGCAAATAAGAGGTCTAGGAATCAAGATGTGTTAAGTACGTTTTTAGACTTCATTTTGGACCGTTAGATAAGAACCCATGCATCGAATTGTGGTGTACCGGCCCCACACTGAACTGGACTCCACTTTTTATAACAGGCAAAACCCACGCAAGATTGGGTTGTAAAACCCATTTGAGAAAAGAGAGTTCGAAAGAGGAAGAGAAACCCCACCCCCCACTTTCCTTATTCTTTGAAACCCAACCATTAATCTCCTCTCAAACCACTTTTACCCTGTTTTGTATCGCGAGAAAACCCTCGCCTTCGACACCGTAAGATTGAAGGATCGAGCATCTAACTAACGGCGAGCCTTGATGTCGATTCTTCCGATTTCGGTGGCCGTAGGCTTTAAAAAAAGGTAACTTCGAAATCCTTTACATGCATGAGTAGATCGATGGATAAATTGTGAGATTTAGATCTTGATTAGTGTGTGTGTGTGTGTGTGTGTGTGGGTGTGTGTTTGGATTTCATGCAAGATCTTCGAGAGAATAGAGCTCAGACGAGGAGGATCGAGTCGTCGTAGAAACAAGCCAGAGCTTCGGCAGCGATTTCGTCGATTCGACCATTGTAGACTCTGTATACACGCTTTAGAAGGTAAGATTCGTGGTTCTATAGTGTTGATTTAGTTTAGTTTTGATTTGTGGGTCATTTGGATCATATGTAAGGTTTTGGGTGATTCGGATCGAGGAAGAAGAAAACCCAAAAAGTTGTAGAATCGCCCATAACCGTGCAAGCGAGTTGAAATTCGCTCGAAATCGTGGGGGCGATATTCGTGCGGGCGATTTCCAAAATCGCCCGGGCAAGTTTGACCTGCAATTTTTGGCCTAAATTCTGAGGAGAATTCTGACACAGTCTCAGTATTTTGGCCATAACTTTTTACTCTGAAGTCGGATTGACACAATTCTCATGCCATTGGAAAGAGGACAGTGAACTCTATAACTTTGTGTGAAATAACAATTTTATGAATTAAATATTTTAAAGGTCAAAATTGAATGGGAAGGTGGGACAAGTTTTCCATGATCCAAGGTTAGCACGAAACTTGTCCATTCCGCCTCAATTTTGAGAAAACACTTAAGTACGCCAAAGTTGTTAGTAATTAGAATCAATATTTAATGCATCATCATATATGTATGATGTAGAGGAAGGAATCGGTCTCCATCGGTAAGGGTCATCTCACCTTTTTGCGACGTTAGGAATCGAGGTAGGGAAACTTCAATACACATTTGCATTTGACTTCGGTTCATAGATTTATGATTGGAATTTGAATGGAAATTCTTTGCACATGGAATCCGAATTTTGTGTTCGAAATTAGACCCGTTGAAATTGACCTTTGAGTTTTTAAAGTATCGTCCTTTGGATTTGAATCGTGAATGTGAATTTGGAACTTTGAACTTCGAATCGAATAGTGATCATCATATTGAACCTTATGAATTCCGAATATGAACATGAACTCACTATGAACTCTGAATATGAGATTAGAACTCCGAACTCTGACCTCTGAACTTCGAATAAGAATCTGAATATGAATCGAAATGGGAATATGACTGTGAGAGAACTTTGTATCTGGACTCCGTATATGAATCTGAACTCAGTACGTATGTGTGAACTCTAAATAAGAACTTTGAACGTGAATATGAATTTTGAACTTTGATATGAACTCTGGAATGTGAATATGAATGTGAATAAGTATTAAAACTGCATGATGATATGAACTAATCCGTTATTTGAACCGGCACGACGATGAATCCATGAATTGGGTCGGCGTGGCGGTGAATCCGTGATTTGGGCCGGCATGGCGGTAAATCAATGATTTGGACCTGCAGGAGTTATGATTTGAGTCATGTATTAAGTAAGAAGAAGCTAATTGTAAGCGAGAAAATGAATAAGTGAATTAGGAATTATGTGAAATCTGAAATTCGAAACTTGAACTCTGAAAATTGATCTCTGAGTTTAGAACTCTGAAATTTGAATCTGAACCTTGAATCTGAAGTCTGATTCTGAATCTGAATCTAAAACTCTGAATCCGAATTTGATAATCGAATTGATGTGAACTCCAAATGTGAACATCGAATCTGACATTGAACTATGAATTTGAATTCTGACATCAAACTCTAGAATTTGAACCTTGAAATTGAACTTAAACCATGACATTGAATCCTGACATTGAAATCCGAATTAGAACTCAGATATTGAGATTCTAAAATGAGAACTTTGATTTTGCCTATGATATTGAACTCAAGATTGCACAGATTTTGTGTTCATGAAAATGTCTTTGAAAATTTGTCCCTATTTGATATGAAAAATACTTCCGGAACTTAGTCTTCTGTTTTGATTTGAAAATGCCCTTGACTTAAAATCATAGAACCTATGCATTGATCTGATTAGATGTGAGTTCATACTGATATTTCCTTACTGAGCTTAGACTATTAGCTCATCCCGACATTTATGTCACAGGTGCAGATTTTGTTCAAGATCCGGAGCTTGAGACCGCTCCTGACTTCGCGCAGGCAGGATACTGTCCATAGACACGCTTAGAGATAGATTTACTTGGTATAGTTAGTAACCTTTGTAAGCACTTTGAATTAGTATTCGTACCACTGTTTAGGTGACGGTCAGCCGTCACCGATGGTCATGTTAGTTTGTTTATGTTTTGTAATATATGGAATCTCTCTCTCATCATTGTTAATGCCATATGATATCAGTTATGTTAGATTTTTCGCTGTGTATATGATATCTGCTTTGATTTCCGCACCATGCATGTGTATATATGACACCCGATGTGATTTCGATCTTCGTAAGGCAGTCCGGTTTTCCCAGAGATTTGTGTGGGAAGATCGGGTCTTCAGGATGATTCGGTTTTTCCCAAATTTTCGTGTGAGGGGAAAATCGGGTTGTCACAATGATAAGATACAAGCATATTGATCGGGACATCGGATCAAAGGCGTCATCTAATGTGAACCGTAGGCGCAAGAAGTCCAAAGTGCTTCATACAAAGCAAGTTGGTCACTTCAAGGAAGATTCGCAAGAGAAAAGCAAAAGAAAGGAAGAAAGTAAAAAAAATAAAATAAAGGTGTTCTGAAAATTAATGCATGGACATCCGTGCTCAAGGACATCTATGCCCAAGGACATCTGTGACTAAGGACATCCGCGACCAAGGACGTCCTTGATCAAGGGCATCCGTGATTTAGATACCATTTTGTTTTTGTGGACATCGTTGAGGACGGACATCCGCGGCCATATGACAGCTGTGAAAGTCTTCCGCGAATTGGCGGCTACACGAATTTTAGGCAAAAACTTGTCATTTAGAGTTTTAATTGTTTTGAGACTTTCTTATTTCGAGCTTTATGTTTAGTTAGGATTTTCTTAGCCTATATAAAGGCATGTAAAAACTTTATTTTACAAAGTTGACGATTAATGAAATTGAGAGTTACTTTGTGCAAACCTTAGAAAACTTGTGAAGAGTTTTCACCCGAAAGAGCAAATCTTTCAAAACTCGAGAAGCGAATCTTCGTTTATCATGCACTTGGTGCGAAGCCGACATACATCCTTGGTGTGAAGCCTCGGAATCCTTGGTGTGAATTCTTAAAACCCTATCTTTCTTTTTTGTCTTTTTAATTATTGTCAGGTAATTATTTTCCTTATTTCCTTTGATAAAATTGAAAACCCCAAATCCCTGGTTAATTAGTTGCTGAAATTTTGGCCACACCTTATTAATTGATATATTTTGATTTTTCTCTTTGATTGAATTAACCTTTCAGGCCTTTAGGATTTGAAGAATTAAACCTCAATTTTCCTAAACTAGAATGAAACTCGAGTTCCCTCATCAGAGCGGTTTTTCTAGATCGAAAAATTTCAATGCATGTGAGCGCTAGAATATATTCAACCTAATTATTTTAATTAAATCTGTTAAACTATTTTATGTGGTTGGGTAATTTTGAATATTTCCGCTATTTAATTTAATCTGAAATTAATCCAAAATTCGCATAATTAGGGTTTTAGCGTTTATTTCAGATATTTTAAGTTGTTGGACCTTGGAGCCAGTTGTAATATGAGGTAATGAATATGGTTAAAGAGTCCACAGGTTGGAGATCTCCTTCCTTGTTAGTAGGTGACATGTCCATAAATGACACTGAAATCATTTGCGAGGGCCTCCGAGGACATTTGGGTAGAGAGAAGGGAATGAGCAATTATTAAGCAAACCGGTATACTGCTGTTGTACATGCGGCAAAGTTTTTGTCATGTGATTTGCAGGACTATCACACTGATGATAGGCATCTCCACCACCCTTTGACTCCAACAAGCTCTTAACTTGTTTCCTTAGTATGTCGCGCTTGACCATAATGAGTGCATTTTACCTTATCTTTATCATCATGAGAGGGGACATTAGGGCCTCTATGTTGGTCACCTCTTCCATGATCAGAACTCTCATAGGCAAGTGTGGTCGTCCTCTTTACAGTTTTACTAGGCATACCCATCAGTTTCCAAACATCCCTCTTCTCACTGGAGGAGAGAGAAAATTGAGGGCCTCCAGGCTTAGCATACTTGGACGAATAAATTCATATTTCAGGTTTACACCCTCAATAATTCAAATATTTTCTTCTGCTCGATCTGAACTTGCTGCTCACTACAACTTACAGGTAGGTAGTGGCTTGCTTTTCCTATATTCCTCTTATTTCTTAACTATAGTCACTGGGAAAAAATAAAAAATAAAGATTTGAACATAGTTTATACCCGAGATCTTTAGAAAGAGAACTGCTCCAAGAGAAGTTAGATTTCAAGCACCGTCGAGATCAATCACGTTGACTTTACTAACATCAGCATGACATCATACCTAATGTCAGCAATGCTGAGGTTAAGTCATGGGTCAACTTGGACTGTTGCTCTCATACCAAGTAAAGATTAGGGTTGATTAGCGGATTAGGGTTTAGAGCATAGTTCTAAAACTTGGTGTGTCATTGAGTAACTCGGCAAGTTAACTTGATTCGATGGGATTTCGAGTTTAGTCCGAGTCGAGTTGAGATTTCACTAGGATGATGCAAACATGGTTCATACACTACCTTATATATAAAATATTATCAGCGGAAAAAGTTTTAGAAATCTGATTTTTTTAAAAAGAGTATGAAACTACCTAATTTACCAAAATATTTGTTCTTTTTATTAAAAATATATATATTTAAAATTTGTACATAATCATCGAGTCGGAGCGAGCCGAGTTTATCCGAGTCTTCGAGTAACTCGATCCAGCTGACTTTCGAGTCAAGTCGAGCTATGGGTTTCCAAACCATGGTTTGGACTTTAGAGTTGAGGAAGAAAAAGAGAAAAGGAGAGAAAAAGAGATGAGAAAATTAGGTTAGGCTAATTTCCCTACACCCTCAATCTATGAATATATATTTGATGCATAATTACAGCAATGCCCACACAAAAGAGACAAATGACCAACCGAGGACTCCCCATATGAATAAATAAACTGCCCCTGTCCATCCTACGTAACCATCTCTTTGATGGTGCTAAGCATCATGCTACGTAAGGCATTAAAGTTTTGGATATTTACTTATTGAGCAGCCTCCTTAATGCATGTGAAGCCAATATATCGTGGTGTCAAAGTTACGTTTTTTATTTTTCTTTATTTTTTGCTGCAATTGCAAGAGTAGTCCAATATTTGACATAATCTTAGTTAGCAGGTGTTGTGGTGGAGGCCAAAGCTCATCTGGTTGGGATACGTGAACGAGTAAGAAGTGATGTAGAGGGGAAGCAGGCTCCACCATCAATGCCAACTCAAAAAGGCCCTACTGGAGAAGTCAGGCGTGTGGCTTCGGCAACCATTCCTGAACCAAAAGATGCTGCAGAGCTTCTTAGGTATTCTTCCGATTCCATATCACACTGCAGCATTTATTGCTCTATGCCCATTCCTCCCCTTTGGAAAAGCAGGCTGACCCACCACCCAACAGTGCATTTTGTAGTTGGTGGGCCTCCCCATTTGATCTCTTAGGAAAACAAATGGGATAAGGCGATGGTGATGATTTCCATCCATGATCAGACAGTTGGAATATAGGGACAGCTTGTCCTAAATATCGGGTGATGGGATATTGTCCCCTCATCCTAACAATGCCTGACCATGGATGTTGGATGGGACAGTGTAAGATTTACTGTCTTAGCTTTCTTAATGGGCTCTGCCTGGTCTATAGAGGTACGGACCGAGTGGGCAGGACGTGGGCGTGGAATCATTGCTCCGGGCCTTGAAAATATTTTCTGTTTAGTGCTCGGTCATGGATTTTATGCGTGTGTAAAAATTGGGCCATTCAATACCCTAGACTATTTTTCTCTTCATGGCTAACCGCTTGAAGAAAAAATTTTGGTAAGCTTTTGAGAAATTGTTTTTGCTAAAGAATCATGCCTACTAAAGGACAGAATAGTGCACTTTAATATGGGCCATTAATAAAATATGCAAAACCGGCCATAGTAGGGTGCATAGATCAGATGGTTAAAATTGATTAATGAGTATTTTTGGGGCCACCGTAACTCCCAATATAAGCTACAAGCTGATGTCTTGGATTGCCTAAAAGTGGGCAGTCATGCCCCATTTATCTTAAATATGTTTTAAAAATTATCCTTCTATAATATATTTATTTATAAGTATTTATTATTAATAAGAAATATATGACGTGGCTGAGTCTCATATCTCATCCTCAACATTGTGTCATGTTGAACCCATGTTTTTAAAACTGGACTGGATCCCGAACTGTAAAAGTGTCTGGTTCCTCGAAAACCGGCCGGTTCTAGTGGTCTTGCGTTTGGACCAGCCGGTTCAAGTGGTCTGCTCTGGTTCTGAGTGTGTTTTAACACTTTAACCAAACTGGACCATCACCTGTTATGGTTCTGGTTGATCCCGGTCGAATTGGCCGGCCCGGGCTGAATTTTAACACAGATTTTCCTAGGGATTGAGGGTCTTAGATATATGTTTCACAGCAAAGACTGAGCAAAAGACCACAATTTTTATTCTTTTTAAGTTCCTTACCCTTTTCATATGGATTTTTTTACATTTGTGAGTTGGTTTTAGATACAAGAACCACGCAGCACTTCATCAATTATGCAACATGTGATGCGTAGCAATAGTTTAGATTAGATTAAGCTAAGGTTATGCCATTGAATGATCCTACCGTCTGATCAAAAGCCTTAAAATGGCTAAACAGCATGTGGACGGTCCACATCAAGACACAAATTGTTTTGATCAGATGATTAGAATTCTCTGATAAGATTTAATTAAATTCTAAAATTCTCTCAGGATGTGCCTACAATGTGGGATACCAAAGACATATTCCGAAGCGCGAGGTATGTTCTGTCCTGTATGTGGTGACCGTCCAATAGACCCAAACAAGGAGTCCGAAAAGAAAAAGGGGTCGACGATCAAAGACAAGGAGAAGAACAAGAGGATGAAGGGGCAGTCGAGTCACGCCACGTGGAAGAGCGAAACAGAGATGCAGCTGAGACAGCAGTTTGATTAGAAAGCTCCAGAAGAAAATCAATAGTGTTAAATGTGATGCTTAAATTAAATTGTTCACTAGTTTGGTAGGCAGTTCACCCAAGCATTTCAGGTAGATTTTTGGGGTTTGTACACTTGTAAACTGAATCTAACTTAGTTTTTTTAGTTATCTTCTCTTACTATTACCGATTGGAGTCGTGAGCCCTTTAAGCTGTAACCGACTCCGGCTAACCGGGTTTTTCCCTTTGGGCAATGGTCAGGTCCAACTGGTTGGTCCTGATTCCACAAGATTTGCAACCGTTGGGTAGAAGCGAATCTTGACTCCAACGGTTTCCCTCTGCCTTTATGCACCACTAATTCTGTTACTCGAATGGTAGGGTTAAAACAGTTGGAACAAGAAGTTAAATATTGTGGGAAATTTTCTTTCAACTTTGGAGGACAAAAATTGGTGCCTTGCAGCACCATTTTTTCTCGGTCAGGACTTTTTTTCTCAGTCGGCTGATACTGAGACAGAATTGGTTGATACAGATTTGTATCAGTTTAACAAAAAAAAATGATACATATCGGTATCGGCTGATACTTGATACCATGCTTGTAACAAGTTGCAAAGTGTTATATATATGGAAAAAGGTCGGTACACAAGGTGGTAGTGCTCAAGTGCAACCCTCACGGGCTAGATCATGTGGAGAAACCCTGAAAATAGCGAGTTTTTTTGGTGCATAATTCCGGCTCGGGACCTGACCCGGGCTTAAGCATGATCCGACCCTGTTAAATTCGGCTAGGCTTGGACTAGGTACCTTCGGAAATTATTTCTAAACGAATATAATCGAGGCTGGTGTTACTACCTCCCCACTTTATGTTACAACCATCTCACTTAAACAAATGAAAATTTCGCTAAGTGCTTTAAATAAAAAGTTGGAAATAATTTTTCATCCCAATCTCTCACACAATAGATCTGAAGATTACGGGCAACTATCAAGCGGAACAAATGTTGATTCCATGAGGCACACTTCCCAAAAAGTGAACGTGAACCACGTTTGAGTGTATATTATGATCGCATTCACTTTTGGAATGTGTACTACATAGAATCAACATCTGACCATTTGATAGTAGTCCGATGATCTCAAGGGACGAAAAATGGTCTCCATCGCCTGATTTAAAGCAATCAAAGGATATTTCCTTTATTTAAATGATGTGGCTATAACATAAAGTGGGGTGTAGTGACAGCAGCCATAGTCAAAGGCATTTAGTTATTTCAAATATTATTACATAATTATTCTTTTGTAAAAAGGGATTTTTGCATTTACCTCTTAAGATATGTTGGATTTACACTTTGCCCTTGTTTTTCACCTATTTAACCTGCAGTCTCTGCTTTTGTGTTTCCTTTGCATTTTGCCCCTTATGGTGAATTAATCGATGACTATTATAAAACTAAACTTTGACTGCTTGAAATCAAATGATGGAGATCATTTTTCACTATAATTTTCTATACAATGAATCTTCAGATCATGAGTCTACCATCATACAGTCAAATTTTGATTCATATGACACACATTGAAAAGTAATCCAAGAACCATGTTTGATACACGCCCACGATTATGATCACCTTTTGGACTATTTACCATGTAAAAGCAAAATTTGACCGCCTGATGGTAGACTCCTAATCTCAAGATTCATTGGGTATACTATTATGCCAAAATATGATCTCCATCATCTGATTCAAAGCAGCTAAAGTTTAGTTTTTTAATAGTCAATGATTGATTCATCCCTAAAAGGTAATAAGTAGAAGAAACACAAAAACATGGATCGCAGTGTAAATAGGTGAAACACATGGAACGGAATGTAAATGCAACTTATCTTAGGGATAAATGCAAAAAACCCATAAAAAATGACAATGTAGTCTGATTCTACATGGTAGGACCGAAAAATTATAAAGGTAGGACAAATTTTTTGAGGACAAAGTGTAGGCAATCATTTGCGTTGCGCCTCATCAGTCGCCTGCACTTTGTCTGCATAAAATCTGTCTTCCATATAGCACTGTACTAGTAGAACCGGATCATTGTATTGAATATTTAATAAAATAAATATTTATTATTAATTTTATAATATTTATTTATTATATACTGTGGTTAAATGTTTTTGTTTAACTTTAATAATTTCCTAATTTTTGGTTCCATGTGGAAATGATACTTTCGTCAATACTTGAACCTACAACCTTTCGATCAAAACTTGAAAGTATTATAAAAAGTTAGTCCCACCTCTCTAATTTACAAGAAAGTTTATTGTAATATATATGGAAACTTATCTTTTATATTGTTTAGATTGAAAGTGAAAATATTGCTCATCACACGTGCGCATGTGCGATGTGCAAATGACACAATTGACACTTTTAAGGTGCACTTCGTACATGCGTATTGTCTTGGGGTGTCTTTCTTATTTGAATGGTCGCCCACACAATGAGGTACCACTCAAAAAATTTAGGCATGATCCAATACATATCCAACATTGAAATAAGGTACCGTATCGGGGTTATTCTGGCATTGACCCATCAAATTGTAGACACCCATTTTCGGCCTGCCTAACTAAATTGACGTCAAATTCAAGTTATTTGGGACCTCAGACACACATTAACAAATTGGGAAAGCTTATAATGACATCACATGAGATCTCTCAAAATTTAGAGGCAAAATCTCAATGTTCATGATTTTCTAGGCAAAAGTATAACACGAGAAGATTATTTACTCACATGCTTTAAAGTATTATTTTTGTTTTGTGAATTCTTACCTCCTAGATTTCTTATTTAGATTAGATAGGTGCAAGAGTGCTATAAATAAATAATATAATTTGTAAACCCTAATTCCGCTATTGCCGATCGGCAGCTTAAAGAAGAAGGAACTTCGGTGTGGGTTCGCATCAGAGAGGTCCCTCTTCACGCTTGGTGCCCCCATATGTTTATAAGCATATCTGAGAGTTTGGGTCGTCTTGAGGCATTCGTTGAATAGTGTCTAATTTGGACTTTCTTCACCTGCCCTTGGTTACTATATTAGTCAATGATGTAGACCAATTTTCCAAAAGAATCTTCATTAAAGTTGAAGGTAGTTACTGGACACTTGTCGCCAACAACCCTCTGAATCAGAAGGTTTGAGTTAAAAAAACTAAAGAAGCATATTCCAACCGCTTCCCTTCTCTTTCTAATTATTTCTCTGTTCTTAATTCTCTTCTTATTCTTCTCTTTTCCATGATCTAGAAACCATGATCTCAGCCTTCGATTCCCTTCGCTGCCGTACGATCAAAATCCTACCTTCTTTCAATCTAGCTTTCTCCATGTTCAAGATATCATTGAGCCCAAACCCAATTTATTTCTTAACCCACCATGTAAGCAACCACTTTGGGGATGTCCACCACATGTAAGCAGCAACTGACCGTCTGATATTCTGATCATGATTTCAAGACCTAATGTCTAAAATTTTGGAACAAAAATGACCTCTATCATCTAATTCAAGGCAGTTCGTGGTGTGTAGGGTGAAACCATTCGTTGTGAGAATTTTTTATTGCAAAACTTGCTACAAGGTAGGAAAGTGTCGTTAAATAGGATAGGAATCAACATCTATCCCTTTGATCTGATAGTAGTCGCATGATTTGAAGATCTACTGTGTAAAAAATTGGGGCAAAAAATAATATCTGATCGTGTATTTTAATGTAGTCAACTGATTATTCCTTTGTTTTAGTGAGGTGAGTGTAACATAAATTAGTGTTGGAGTCATAACAGTCGAGAGTCGAGACTTATCGAAGTAAAAATTTTGAGTTGGTTTTCAAAAATTGTGGAGCATCCTAGGTTTTAAGAAAAAACAAAAATTGTGGTCTGGGCCGTGGGCCCTCCCTGCTTGAAGTCTCTCTAATTTCAGGGGTATCATTTTATGGCAATCACGATACATTTATGAATTGTTGACTCGTGCTCAGATGCTTGATTGCAAGATGATCTCTACACCATTGTCGCAAAAACACATCACTTTCAGAGTAGTCCTATGTTTTATATTTTAAAGAGTTTCAAAAAACTTTCTTGATTTATTTCAAGATTCACTTTTTCTTTTCATAAAGAGTTTTAACAAACTTTCTTTCTTGATTTATTTCACGGTAAACTTTTCTTTTGATAAAAAATAAGTCTTGTGATAAAAATAAGCGTAACAAATATTAAAGATTTTTTCTCCGAAAATGTGTCTTAAATGGCTAGTATCTTTTTCTAGGAATTTTTTTTTAACGTATAGTTTTTTGTGAAAAGGATTGTAACGGTCATCTTATCTTATGAAAAGATGTCTTATCGTTTATCTTTATCTGAAAGGACAACTCTCTGAAAAGACACGAGATCTGAAATCTCTTCACCGTAATTTGAAAAGATGCAATGATTCGGGATTTTTTTCTATAAATAGAGATAAGATCCCCGTTAGAAATACACAAGAAAATAATAATTTCTTTCTTTCTGGGCATATTACGTAGTGTTTAAAATTTATTTTGTGAGTGCAAACACAAAAAGAATTACAGAGGGTTGGGCTTGGTTGTATCCCGGAAACGTGTTTGCTATTCTCCTCTTTTGCTATCGCAGTTCTAACTGGAAGGAGGCAAATAACGTTTATCTTAATGTGCTTCTAAGTTCTACCATTGATTTCACCTTCTTTATTTTTTTTTTCATATTTCCAATAATTTTTTCCAACATCCTACACATTTATATTAAAGGAACTTTTCAATTTGGGCTTCGATTTCTTGCCAGAAGTCCTACACATTTATATGCATTTTCGGATGCCGACTGGGCTGGATGCCCTATTACTCGCCGCTCAACCTCTGGCTTTTGTGTTTATCTTGGTACTAATCTCATTTCATGGAGTGCGAAGAAACAACCCATTGTTGCTCGATCAAGTGTTGAGGCAGAAGAAACAACCAACTGTTGTTCGATAAGTTTATGAATCATTGTATATAAATTCATTTAGTATAGCAAAAAAGAAAAGTAAAAAAATAAAAGTTATCTCGTGGACGTAGGCCAACTTGCTGAACCACGTTAAATTGTTATCTTCTTTATTCTATCTACCTTCTTCTCATAGTATCTTACTTTTCACAATTTCATCTTGCCTATCTTATAATCAGATACTTCAATCTCCAAACAGGTAACACAACTTTATTTCTTATATTTTGTTTTCACTTCAATTGCCTTATGTTTCTCCATTAAAATCGATAAGCTAGCACTAATTCAACTCTTTTTCGTTACTCTAATCGCTCTCGGTATCGATTTTGCCGCCAAGGATATAAAAAAAGTAACGGTTCAATGTTTTATCGAATTTTGATCTCCTTTTCATCAAACGTCTAGTACAAGTATTTGAACTAAAGAGTTCTTTGTTGGGCACTATTTTTTTTTAAAACGTTCAAGTTTAGAAATTTTTTGCTAAAACGTTTGTTTTTTTAAAGATGTTTTTCTAATTTTCCCTTCTTTTTTTTGTTCTTATGTTGGAACTGTGCAACTTATTAATTTGTTTTCACATGTTTCACTGGAAAAATTATTGGTGAGCTGTTTCTAATAGAGAATATTTAGGATTGAAAGAAAGATACACATTTATGATGTGTCTCTTATCTTTTAGGCAATATTATATTAGTTGGGATTCATAAATATTTGGATAAATATTTTAGGAAGTATTATAAATTTTAAAGATCTTTTGGAGATCTTAATTGATTGTATTCACCTCTATATAAAGAGGCATATCTCCATTAATATAATACAGAAAAATCATTTTCAAAATGTAGTCTTTAGAGTTTCATTATGGTATCAGAGACATGGTCGGCTCCGATCTCACAATCAGGTTGACCATGGTCCTGAGTTCTGCTCATCCTCTACACTTCTCAAGTAGCATATTTTTTTTTCAATAAAATTTGCATCATTCCTTTTTATCTCTACAAGCTCCCTTGGTCCATATATTCATGTCATACGATCTTATATTTTTTATATATTTAAGCTTTCTTCAATGAGGGTTTTCTTCAAGCCGCTTGATCTTGTATTGTACGCTTCTAGGAGAGATCACGACTGACCTGATTTTGTGGGCCACCGGCTCCGACAGACTCAATAAAGAGCGGGATACGACAATGATGAATCTCACAGACAGGCAGTGACCATTAGTAAACACGATCAGACGTTACAGGCTATTCATCGAAAACTAATGCTATAAGATCGATGGTTAAAATTCTATGTAACCAATCCCACGTTCCTTTTTCAAAGGAACATGTGATTGCAGGAAGATAATAGAGAATATCTAGGATTGAAAGAAAGATACACATCTATGATGTGTCTCTTATCTTTTAGGCAATATTATATTAGTTGAGATTCATAAATATTTGGATAAATATGTTAGGAAGTATTTTGAATTTTAAAGATCTTTTGGAGATCTTAATTGATCGTATTCACCTTTATATAAAGAGGTTTCTCTCCATTAATGTAATACAAAAAAATAATTATCAAAATGTAGTCTTTAGAGTTTCATTAGTTTCATCCATATTGGATTCATTAAGTTGAACTTTTGGTTTGATCATATCTATCATTCGGCCATCGCTAATGATGTTATTGACGATTCGGATGTGCCCGATGAAGAGATGAAGTCTCTACAAGAAGAATTGATTGCTAGTTGGGAGGAGAAGAATGGGGAGAAGAAATTTGGGAGCTCCAACAATGCCCATCACATCCATTGTTGACGGTTTGGTCTAGTGTTCCGTTATGGATAACAAAGAAGAGATGGGATTCGGGTCGGAATGTAAATCGGGAGCTCCAATAGTGCGCATTACATCTGTATCTGATGTTAATGATTTGGTTTTGCCTTCGATTACTGATTGGGAAGGTGTTGATTTACGTAATCAAAGAGAGGATTCCTTGAGGTCGGAGTGTGAATCTGATGGGACTAAAAGTGAAGAAATTGGGAGTAATTCGTGTGCTCCAACAATGCTCGTTACATTTAGATCTGTATTCATTGTTGATGGTTTGGTTCAATCTTCGGTTATTGATCGCGAAGGTATTAATTTATATGATGAAAGTAAGAAGCCATTGAGGTCGGATAGTGAGTCAGATGCGACGGAGAGTGAAGAAATTGGAAGTAATTTGGGAACTCCAACAACTCGATCCCGTCAAATCGGGCATTGATGGTCTGGCTCAATCTTCGATTACGGATTGGGAAGGTTCTGATTGCTATGAGGAAACCAAGAAGACACTAGGGTTGGATATTTGCGAGTCACTTGGGATGGGGAGTGACCAAATTAGGAGTAATTTGGAAGCTCCAACAGCGGCCATCTCATCGGTTGTTGCTTTGATCCAGTATTCGGTTATCGATAAGGAAGGTGTTGATTTATTTGATGAGTGATGAAAGCATAAAGGCATCAGGGTCGGATTTCGAATCAGCTAAGATGGTGAGTGAATGGGTGATCATGGAGAGAGATCACGATGGGCCAAAAGAAGTGGTAAAAGAAAGAAAAGAAGAAGCATAAGTGATATAGAGGAGGATGTAATTAAGTGATTTTTATTGTCATCTTCAAAGAAGAAGCACGTTGAGTGATGTACCATGACTCCTTCAGATTTCAGGTCCAAATAGTTGAAATTGATTTCGTGTTCAACCAGATTTGCAGCCATTGGATAGAAGATAATCTTGACTTTCACGGGTTGTCATAGGATGACATGTGGCAAGATTCACTTTTATCCTATGATTGTAAAACTGGTTAATTTGAGATGAAATTTGATTGCTTCCACTCAAATGATAGAGATTGTTTTTCGTTCCAATCATTTGAAATGCTAATCTTCATATCATGGTGGACCCATCAAACAATATATATAACGAATTCACATGGCAAGCATCACAAAAAAGATTCAAATATCTCCTCACTCGTCATTCGGGCCGCTTACCTATATATAAAAAGAAAAAAAATTCGGGCCGCTTACCTAATACTAATTCAACTAGTATAAACCCTTTCTAAATACTGCTAGTATAGTAGGGCTCTCATTGGACCGGCTAGCGTAGATTTTGCCTCGGACCTGGATTGAAAATAGCTTGGCCCTGGATCCGAGCAAGTACAATCCAACTTGGCTTGAACCGGGTGTTCTTGGACTAGGAACCCCAAAACCCGGGTTTAAACCCACTGTCCCATTTTTCATAAGGGGCCTGAGACTATGGGTTCAAACCCATCCCAAGGCTCCTAGGTTGAATCAGTTGGGGTCCATGTAGCACCCATCCAAGGGATCCTCAGACTCTCCTCCAACTTGCCTAAGGGCGATCAGAGATCACCCAAATTTTTTTGATATGATCTGATGGATTTTCACTGTCCAAAATGTCAAACGAGAAAAAAAATCAATGCACCAGGATGTATCGGCGATACCCAAAGTTTGTCCACCAATTTGACCAACAAAAAAACTTTTTTTTTTTGTATTTTTTTAATAGATAACATGTCACATGACATATCATCCCAAAACGGGTTGTTTTGGCATCACGTGCCACGGTGGCATGTGATATGGGGTTCTAACCCACGGCCCCAAGTAAGTCGTCCCTAAGGGGTCTCCAGTGGGGCGGCGGACATAGGCCCCCAATTCACTTCGGCCCACCGGCAAGATGAGACACAAGCCCCCATTCACATGACACACATTACTGATAACATGATCTCACCGTTTGATAGGTGCGCCGTGATATGAAGATCTATTATTTGAAAGATTAGGACAAAAAATGTTCTCCATTATATGATTCATGTCGGTCAACAATTTTAATGGTGGAAATGTGGGTTTTCTTCACAAGATAATGGGTGCAAATAATGCAACCCTAAGGGTTGTTCGTTTTTACTTTCGGACTAATTTTAAGAGAGAATTGTCTGCTACAATGGGATGTATAGGGTCTAGTAAAATTAATTAAAAGGAAAACCTTTGACAAAAGAAGATTTGAACCTAAAACCTGGGTTACAAACTACTTATTCAGCCAGTAGTGATTTACTAACTAAGATAAGTAGAGAAATAAAAATCAAAATAAAGTTAGGAAATCTAAAGGGTGACGTTATTTGCACCCATTTATCCTGTGCAGAACATACATATTTCTATCATAAAAAACATTGACTACATTGAATTAGATGATGGAGAACTGTTTTGTCCCAATCTTCCACACAATAGATCCTGAGATCATGGCACACCTATCAGACGGTCAGATCATTATTCCCCGTGGCAAACATCTTTGGGGCCGGCCTTGAGAGCTATTATGAGTTTCTTATATTAATATTAATAGGCCCGATTTCAGAATCTCAAGATAGGCCACTCAAACCTCAAGACCAACCATGGTCTCTAATATGGGTTCAAACCCATCACTACAAAAAATAAAACTATTAACTGCCGTTATTAACAAAAAAATTGTCGCAATTACCCCAGCCGCTAATAAAAGGTCTTAATGGCCTATAGTAATTATATACTTATATTTTGTAGTGCATTGTCCCATTTTCCCTATAGTAATTATATCCTTATAATATACTTTAATTAAGGAAAATTTATTCGGTGGTTTAATTTTTGGGGCATATTAGTATAAGAATATTGGGTACTTTCATCTACAATCTAAGATTCTTTCCTCTTAATCAGCATTTCTGTCATTTCACATGCTTAAATTGCTGACTATTTTGAATCGGACGATGGAGATCATGGCCATACAATTTTGATTCCATATAGCACATATCCTAAAAAAGTGAATATGATCATGAGCATACTTCAAATATTTTCATGGGGAATGAAAATTTAATTGTTTGATAATAGGCCTATGATCTGGTGTCCATTATGTGGAAGATTGGAGTGAAAGAAAAAATCTCCATTACTTGATTGAAAACAACTGTGAACTGCTTAAGCGGTTGAAATTAGGGTTGAGAGGGAAGAATCTTGGGCTGTAAATGAAGGTATCCTTTAATACAATTAGGGATGCAAGTTTTGAACTGAACACCGAAATCGAATCGAAAACTAAGGGTCCCGAATCGGACTGAACCACATCGAAACCCGACACAAAGCGAACCAAACCGAACCCCAATTTGGTTCGGTTTTGGTTTGGGTGGCTTGAAACCGAAAACTGAGGGAGTAGGTTGAGTAAACCGAAAAAAATACCTTAAAAAAATAAAAAAGTAGGTATTTTACCTACACCAAACCAAACCAAACCAAACCGAATTGATTTCGGTTTCGGTTTCAGAAAAAAAAATTGAACCGAACCGAATGGGTTTCGGTTCAGTTTCAATTTCGATTTGGGGTGTACTGAACTGAATACCAAAAAATTCGGGTTCGGTACACCGAACTTGCGTCCCTAAACACAACGCTCATAAAGCTACTATAAATATATAAAAACTCATGTTTTATTAAAATTTCTCATCTCAACAATAAAATTGTTAATGAGTTTTGATTTATTTATTATATTTTTTTAAATTGATCTGAAAAGATTGATTTAAATAGAAAATTAGCTAAAAAAGCTCAGCAACCCTACTCGGATCAGCTTTGACCCGGCCCTTGTTGGTTAGGGCCGGGTTTAACCCTAACCCGGCCCTAACCCATCCCATCGAGAGCTCTAGCAAGTGGTAGGTAGGGCTATCAACATGTCGGGTCGGGCTGAGGCAGGTCAAAATTTTGGCTGCCCAATAGGAAAATAGCAAATGCATGACCGGACCCGATAGTGCACTATAGCAGACCCGCTCGATCCTATAGTCCTACCCAAAAAGGGCTGTCAACGGGTTGGGTTGACCCAATACCCGACCCGACCCAATTTTACTAGTTCGGGTACCTAAAATTGGCTTGTCGGTGGGGTCGAGCATGAAACTTCTAACTCGAGATTCGGGTCGGGTCGACCAATAGATTTTGTCGGGTTGGGTCGGGGTAGACCCGGCCCAACCCAATATTTTATACTTAAAAATTATAAAATAGGAGTTTTTATCAGGTCGGGACGGGTTTTTCGGTTCGGGCACCGGGTCGGGTTTGCTTGTTTGCACTATCGGGTCCGGCCTAGTTGGGTCAAGTGCACCATCGTGTCGGGTTGGGCCTATGCAGATTTGTTGTGGGTCAGCTAAATTTTTTACCCGACCCGTCGACTGTCCTATACCCAACCAGATGCCCGACCTAAGAACCTGACTCAACCGATTAAAAACCCCTATTTTCGAAACTCTTTACATATAAAATAGCGGGTCGGGTAGGGTCATCCCAGCCTGATCTGGCAAATACCTAACACGACCTGAAGGTGTGGTCGGATGTCTCATGCCCGACCTGACCCAACCGGTCAAGTTTATCTACCCACCCCGGTGATATATCTGGCCAGGTCGTGTCGGGTATGGGTCCGACCCGACCCGACCCGTTGACAGTCGTAGTAGTCGGTTCCTTGGACTGGAGAGACGTGCATATCCAACCTTCTGTCATCTCTGGTCGCTCTATTGAACAGAATTCAATCTCTCTCTCTCTCTCTCTCTCTCTCTCTCTCTCTCCTCGTTCTCTTCTTCTGATTTTTTCATGGCTACCCTAGAACCCTAGAAACCATTATCAAAGCCTTCGATTCCCGCAGCTGCCCTATGATTAATCTACGTTCTTTCCATTTAGCTTTCTCTATATTTATGGATATTATTGAAGCCAACCAAAAACCCATATTATTTTATGTTGCCTATATTATTATCTCATACTTCAATCTCCAAACAGGTAACATAATTTTATGGTTTCTCTTATTCCATGATTCTTGTTATTTCCATTATCTCCAGACTTATCACACCAATCGAACCGTTAATCAGAGAGAGAAGTTTTCCGATATAAAATTTTCCTTCTTATATTTCCTTTTCACTTCAATTGCATTATATTTCTGCATTCGAATGGACAAGCTAGCACTATTTTGGCTCGCGGTAGTTACTCTTATCGCTCTCTCGGTATCTACCGGGCCGCGAAGAAGATTAAAAAAGTAGCGGCTTTTCATTTAGTTTGTTCCATGAAGTTTCTATTAGAAGGATTTGAACTTTTGATTGCTTTGATCTTCTCTTATCAAGGAGCTATTGATTTATTTTCACATGGTTCGTGGGATGTTACTTAAGTAACGGACGCGTCAAGTTGCACCTTTGGCTTGATCATATGTATCTTCCCGCGTTCGATGATGATGGTATCGAGAGTTCAGATGTGCTCGATGAAGAGAAGAAGTCTCTATGGGATGAAGTGATAGCTATGTCGAAAGGAGGAGAATGGGGAGAAGAATTTTGGAGTAATTTGGGAGCTCCAACGATGCACGTTGCATCCGTTGTTGATGGTTTGGTCCAGTCTTCGGTTACCGATTGGGAAGGTGTTGATCTAGCTAATAAAAAAAAGATAAAATTGGGGTTGGAATGTGAATCAGAAGGTACAAAGAGTGAAGAAATTGGGAGTAAACCGGGAGCTCTAGTAACACCCATTACATCCGTATTTGTTGTTGATGATTTGGTCCAGTCTTCCGGTACTGGTGAGGAAGGTGTTGATTTATCTAATCAAAGGCGGTCGGCATTAAGCTCGGAATGCGAATCAGCTGGGATGAAGAGTGAAGAAATTGAGAGTAATTTGGTGATTCGAACAACTCCCATTACATCCATATCGATTGTTGATAGTTTGGTCCAATCTTTGGTCACCGATGGGGAAGGTGTTAATTTTTCTGGTGAAAATAAGAAGGCAACAACGCCAGATTGTGAATCAGATGGAGCTAAGAGTGAAGAAATTGGGTGTTCCAACATCGCCCATTACATTCGTTTTCCTTGTTGATGATTTGGCTCAAACTTCGATTACTGAATTCGGAAGGTCTTGATTTATCTCCTGAAAGTAAAAAGACACTGAGGTGGATTGTGACTCACTTGGGATAGAGAGTGCAGAAATTGCGAGTAATTTGGGAACAACAACCCCCATCAAATCGGGCGTTGATCGTCTGGCCCAATCCGTAGTTATCAATTGGGAAGGTTCTGATTTCTCTGACGAAAGCAAGAAGACACTAGGGTTCGATTCCAAGTCACTTGGGATAGGGAGTGAATAAATTGATAGTATCGTGGAGCTCCAACAATGCCCATCACATCAATTGAGGCTGGTTTGGTCCAGAATTCGGTTACCGATAAGGAAGGTGCTGATTTATCTGATGGAAGGGCGTTAGGTTCATGTTGCAAATAACTTAGGATGGAAAGCGAATGGGTATTCATCGTGAGAGATCGAGATAGCGAAGTAGTAGAAGAAGAAGAAAATGGAGAAGAATTAATAAAAAATCAGAGGAGCTACTAAGGAGTGATCTTCTAAAGTCATCTGCAAAGAAGAAGCTGAAATTCCTAAGATCTAAGGAATTTCACGGGTTTTCGATTAGTTCTAATTAATCTAGTGATTACATAATGTTACGCCAACAACCAACACAACACAAAGATATACGTGGAAACCCAATCTCTGGGAAAAAATTACGGGACTTAAGTCCACACACCAAATCCACTATAAAAATGAAAGATTACAATGAGTTTGAATGATATACCGACAAATGCGCATGCCCTATCAAACCCCAATGCAAAACTA
The DNA here is from genome assembly GCA_021018995.1 of Chloranthus sessilifolius. Classification (NCBI taxonomy): domain Eukaryota; kingdom Viridiplantae; phylum Streptophyta; class Magnoliopsida; order Chloranthales; family Chloranthaceae; genus Chloranthus; species Chloranthus sessilifolius. The sequence goes on along the minus strand of CM037594.1, from coordinate 114,185,122 downwards.
CACACCTTCTCGGGTCACCTCCATAGCTTCTGATTCGGACACTCTTCTTTTTCGTTGATGATCACACAACAAATCACCTTGAAACCCACAAGATTATCTATCACACCTAATCTTTAGGGATGACTAATACTCAAAACACTTGAGCAAAATGATTTAAAATGAGGGTGAAGAAGAATAGTACTCTTTGAGTAAAAATCCTTTTTGCATAACCTTCAAATAGATTCAAAGAGTGAAGAAGAATAGATCTAAGGTTTTTTCTCAAGGAGGAAGAAGCACTTGCTTGCTTAAACCCCTATTTTTTCAAGATAACCTTTTATATTAAACATCAAAAACCTAAAAATCGAAAAAAAAGATAAAAATACCCTTTTTGCAAAAGACAAGCTAACTTGTCGAAATGCTGTCCCGATAACCACAGCGCGCTGTGGTTTACATCACGGCGTGCTGTTAGTGTAGGAACAACACACATCAAATAGCAAAAGACCAACCTGATTTTAGAGGTTTTTCAACACAATTTTATGAGCAGGTCAAGGGGTAATGACAGATAACCTTGATCCAATCAACAAAGATCACCTCCATCTTAACACACACATATCCTAAGGAGATCGACACGGAGTTTGGAGTAGAGTGTGACAAATAGGTCCTTACAGTCTCCCCCTTTGTCACATTCTACGACAAAACGTGTTTACATCAAAATAAATTACAATTCATCAAATAAACCCCACTAACCTATATATTGATCTATATGAGATAAAGAAATATGCAATAATACATGGACACACGATCTCTCCCTAAATCTATGCCTAACCTAAGCCAAGATTGGTCATAATTCATCACCTGCAAAACAGATAGAAACAATACCATGCATTCAAAAAACAAAGAATCAACGTCATCACATAAGATGGAAACTAATTCTCTCCCCCTTTTTGTCAGAATGGACAAAGGGAGACAACAAACACCAATCACTACGACACGAAATGACCCACCAAAATAATAAAGCAATCATAGATCACATACACCAACAATGCAACCAACCGAAAAATAGTTATAACAGAAATAACTGAAACAACAATCCAAAGTTATACAGGCCGAAATGTCCAAAAAAAAAGAATCCCAGAACCAATATCCAAAAGAAGAAGAATCCCAATATCTAAAAGAAACAACTGCCAAGAGAGAAGAAATACATCCCTGATCATGGGGCACCACTCGGACCATGTCCATCACCAGCATCATCCGAGTCCTTCGAAGCACGCCACTCATCAAACCGCTCAGACAAGGTGATCACGTGAGAGTCAACCAAGGCAACCTCCTCATGCACACCATCAATAGCACGATCAACAACGTCAAATTGAAGTGAAAACGAGTCAAGATGCCCGAGGACTAAATTCTGAAATTCAAGAGTAGATAGAGGACGATCCCGAGCCGGAATCGAAGACGATGCTCCCGCAGTAGTAGACGGCACTTTAGAAGCATCATTGTGATTTTTCCAAGTATTCTCAAGAGTGGTCAGGTAGGTCTTAAGGAAATCAGTACCCTGAAGAGCAATTGGAGAATGGGCAGGCACGTTAACGTATGAGTTAATGATTTTGGAAAGAGTGATGGGGAACGGAAGAGCCGGTTGGTCGTGCAATTTGATGCACCGAGTCCTAATCAGCCTCAAAATGGCGGTGCAGACACAAACAGGCCGATCGGTATCGATAAGCCACGTGAGATGCACTTTCAGAAGGCGAACCTCATTAAGGTTCCCAATCTTCGGCCAAAGGGTGCCAAAAATTAGGATACGCAGAACGAAGTGGCGCTTGAGAAACTTCGCCGAAATAGTCGTTTGAGGATTCACCCCAGGAGTAAGACAAACATAGTCAACAACATCTTGCCAATTTAAACCAGACGAGTCGTCGGTGGTCATCGACTCACGAGGAAAGAGAACCCCATTGGGAGTAAGAGGAATCCCGAGAACCTTTGAAATGATAATAGGTGTGACGGTGAAGAAGTACGGAACATAAGAGACCAAATTGAAAACCGATGTTATACCACTGTTACACCACCTATTCACAAACAAGGAACATCAATAGTCGGAACATAGCTAAATCAATAAGAGGTCACAAAGCTAGAAGCATGATTGTAGAAACCAAAAAAATATATCTCATGACGAACCAACAAACTCCCATTGTCACACATGCAAGTTCATCTATAGACAAACACAAAGATGGGACCCTAACCGAACCATTGCTCAGAGGTGGATTAAGGACAAAGACATAACAGCTAGATACATGTTTCCCTTGCCTCTCCTACGAGACACGAATGTAGGCACAGTGCTTACATGAGTAAGACGCACGGCAAGGCCGTCCATCCGACTCGCAGTGGGTAGCTCTCACAATGTAAAGACAAAAACACGCATTGAGTGTACTCCATAAATTATCTTCACCACTTGACAACCAAGGTCTAGAAATTTCAAAACAAGAACACACTTGGGGTAAGAGAATAAAACATACAGCATACTTCCTTATAATTTTTTTTTTTTTTTAAACTCGTCCAGACCAATGGAAGCTATCTCACACAATCTGCGGGGTGATACGCCAACTTACACTAATTAGGTGCATATTGTGACCACCACATAATGAGGAGGGCTTCACATATCCACATGAGGTACAAGGCCAAGAAGTCACCCAAAGTGCACACAAACATATAAACTGAACAAAAATAGATAATGGGAGAACAAGTCTTCATGAGACACCAATATATCAAGAATACACAATCAAGTGCAGCAAAAAGACCAAATACGTCAACAGCTATGTTCAAACACACAAAGACAACTCACACATCATTTAAGGTAATGTAACAAGGGCATAACATCAATCATAAATTCCATCAGAAGTACTAAGAATATAGGCAGCATCAACAGAATGATCGGTAAAACAATAAAAAGAACTAAGAGTAGTCACTATGTAACAAAGGAACATGCAACTAAAAATAACAAAATAAAGCATCAACTAAAAAACAAAAAAGAACACCATACACCCTACTCAAAAGAGCACAAATCAATAGATTTGCGAAGATATTCAAATTGGGCAACATCTAGAGGTTTGGTAAGAATATCGACTAGTTGACATTCAGTGTCAATATGAGTCAAAGTGGTCACCTTGTCCTCAACTAGCTCATGAATGAAATGAAGCCGAATGTCTATGTGTTTAGTGCGAGAGTGTTGGACCAGATTTTCATAAATATAAATTGCACTAGTATTATCACAATGGAGAGTAATCACATCCTGATCAATGCCATAATCTTGAAACATTTGCTTCATCTATAAAATTTGAGTATAACTCTCAGCAACAATGTACTCAGCCTCAGCAGTAGATAGAGAGATGGAGGATTGTTTCTTGCTAAACCAAGACACAAGGCAATTTCCAATATAAAAGCGGTCACCACTGGTGCTCTTACGATTATCTGCATTTCCAGCCCAATCGGCATCCGAAAAATAGGCAATAGAAGATGACGTATCAAATGGGTACCAGAGACCCAAACCAGAAGAGTCATTCACATAACGGATGACACGCTTAACACACTTCAAATGAGATTCACGAGGTGAAGCCTGATAGCGCGCACACAACCCAACACTAAATGCAATATCAGGACGTGTGGCAGTCAGATAGAGCAAACTCCCTATCATACTGCGATACAAAGTGTTGTTCACCTCTACTCTCACAACATCTGTAGAGAGTTTAGAGGTGGTGCTCATGGGAGTCCGAGCATGCTTGTAGTGCATAAGCCCAAATTTCTTAACCAGCTCACATGTATACTTGGATTGAGAGATGAAAATGATGGAAGAGCATTGCTTAATTTGCAACCTAAGAAAGCATGTGAGCTCTCCAAGAAGACTCATTTCAAACTTAGATTTCATCAAATTAGAAAATCATTCAGTTTTGGGCTCATGTGTGGATCCAAACACAATATCATCCACATAAATTTGTGCCACAGTTAAGGCACTATCTTCTCGTAAGATGAAGAGAGTTTTGCCAACTCCTCTATCAAAATCATTTGATACAAGGAACGTCATCAGACGTTCGTACCAAACACGAGGAGCTTGCTTTAACCCATAGAGAGCCTTCTTCAACTTATAGACATGAAGGGGAAAGTGAGGATCTTTGATACCTTTCGGTTGCTCAACGTATACTTCCTCCTTCAACAAACCATTTAGAAAGACACTTTTAATATTCATTTGAAAAAGTTTAAAACCAAGATTACAAGCAATTGACAACATCATTCTAATTGATTCCAATCTAGCAACTGGGGCAAAGGTTTCATGAAAATCAATACCCTCAACTTGGGTATAGCCTTGGGCAACCAACCTAGCTTTATTTTTAATGACGCTTCCTTTTTCATCCATCTTATTCTTAAAGACTCACTTTATCCCAATAACACAAGTGTTAGACAGATGAAGAACAAGATCCCATACATAATTTCTGGCAAATTGAAGTAACTCATTTTGTATGACCAAAATTTATTTTTCATCAAGAAGAGATTCCTTCACGATTTTTGGCTCAATTTGGGAAGTGTAGCAAACATTGCAAATGGCGTTAGCAACGTGTTTCAAACTACGACGAGTTTGAAGACCGGCACTTGAATCGCCCAAAATATCACTAGAGGAGTGACTTTTCATGTCCCTAGCATCAGAGGGGTGCTTCTTCCTAACACTAACAGGTTCCTCCACAATAGAAGAGGGAGAGCCATTGTTCACAATAATAGGAGGACTCTCATCAACAGGAATAGACGGAGGACAAGTGTCAGAAGAGCGGTGAGGAATCAGACTGTCTTCACCGTTTTCAACCGCATGACTAGGATTAGCAAGATCATCAATGACCACATTGTATGATTCCATCATGGACTGAGTCCTCAAATTGAAGACACGAAAAGCCCGACTATTTTGAGCATATCCAAGAAAAATTCTAGGATCACTCTTAGGATCAAATTTTCCCAAATTGTCACGATCATTCATGATATAGCATTGACTTTCAAAAGTCCTAAAATGACTCACTTTAGGCTTCTTCTCATTCTAAATCTCATAGGGTGTCTGGATACTATAGGGACACACAAACACTCTGTTAGAAATATGGCAAGCGGTCGAGACAACTTCAGCCCAAAAATGTTGGGCCAAATCCTTAGCATTTAACATGACATGAGTCATTTTTTAAAGCACACAATTTTTTCTTTCAGCAACTCTATTTTGCTGAGGAGTGTGAGGTGAGGAGAACTCTTGCATAATTCCCAGAGAATTATAAAATTCATCAAATTTGGAGTTATTAAACTCCCCACCCTTATCACTCCTGATATATTTAACATTAAAACCTTTCTTCACTTGGCATTGTCTAACAATAATGACAAATTCATCAAAGGTATTTGACTTCTCTCGCAAAAAAGCAATCCAAGCATATCGAGAAAAGTCATCAATCATAACTAAGATATATCTTTTTCCTTCAATACTACTAACTTTCATAGGTCCAACAAGATCAAAGTGAATAAGATCAAGAACCTTGTAAGTAAAAGTAGTGGAGAGCTTCTTATGAGGAGCTCGAGTATGCTTGCCCAACTGACAGGCACCACAGATCGAATCAGATATCTTTCTCAGTTTGGGAAGCCCCTTGACAATTTCGTCATTAGTAATTTTCATAAGGTTCTTAGTATTCATGTGGCCAAAACGACGATGTCACAACTCAAGCTCACCACTCGAAGTCAATAAGTAAGTGGGTTCAGATAGCACATGAAAAGTATAACAATTGTCAGATGATCTAATTCCACTTAAGAAGATTTTTTCAGATTTATCATAAACAAAACAACCAGACTTAGTAAAGGTGATGCTCATTCCTTCATCACACAATTGACTGATACTGATAAGATTTACTTTTAACCCATCAACATACAAAACATCAGATAGTTTAGGACAACCAGGCGCATCAACCACTCCCTTTCCAATAATGTTTTAGCAACCCCCATTTTTAAAAGTGATAGAACCAGATTCACATTTTTCAAGTGATAAAAAATAAAACCTATTTCCAGTCATGTGTTTTGAACAATCACTGTCAAGAAACTACTTAGATGGCTCAAAAGCTTGCAGAGCAATATGTGCAACCAACACATTTTTAGATAGTTTCTTCACCCATTTTCACTTCATCAAATTCCCAAGACTCCTCAACTGATAGAACACAGTCGTGTCATGCTTTTGGCGAAAAAGATCCATTTTTCTAATAAGACAGGATAGATTTATATATCCTTTTATTTCACAATAAAAATAGATAGGACTTTTTCCGCCACTAGCAAATCTACCATGAGAAAGAGTAGGCAGGAGAGGAGGTAGGGTGGATGAAGAACCACAGTTAAAACTACTTTGAACTTTGGGAATAAAAATCATTTTTTCTCTTTTTTTTATTTTCACAGGATAGGAGTGATTTAATTCCATAAAACCTAATCCAGTTTTATCACCCCAACTCTTGCAGGCCTCCCAGGCTTTATGAGAATCAACCCTAGCATTTTGTAGCTTCCCTAAAATAATTTTTTCATTAGAGAGCTCATTCCTGATCCTATCATTCTCAACAATCAAACCATTATATCTTGAACAATACTCGACTCCCTCAAATTTCAAAAACTTAATTTTATCCCTTAAGTTTTTTATCTCATCTTTCAAAGATTTAAAATTTTCAATCAAAAAAATATTCTCAACATCTTTTACGACACATGATGACGTGAGAGATGACACATCATTGACCAACATCATCTTCTCCTTATTCAACTTAACACTCACAAGATAGAGCTTATCATAAACTTCAAAGATGTCGACATCATCCTCCTCTTCATCCAAGTCAACAGAACAGGTGTGGGAAGCACCACGAGCATCCTCATGAATAGAGGCAACAAATGCTCGAAAATTATTAGAGGCATAAGACTCATCAGAGGAATTTCCATCACTGGTGTCATCTTCTTTTGCCGTAGCCATGACTTTAGATTTTCTAAGATTTTTCTTCTTGTTGGGACATTCATGAGCAAAGTGCCCATAGCCGCGGCATTTAAAGCATTGAGTTTTCTCAGATGACTCCTTGTGAGGTTTTGATATGGGAATCTTAGGTTTCTCATAGGACTTGCCACCACTTTATTTATTTTTGAAGAACTTAAATTTCTTAGCAAACAAGGCAAGATCCTCATCATCACCACTTTAATTCTCCATCCTCATCATCAATCTTTTTCTTAGAGGATCGGAAAGCCACACTTTTTTGCTTTTAGTCGACCTGAATCTCAGACTCATAAGTTTGAAGAGGTCTCACAAGTTCATCAATGTTGATCTTGTCAATGTTCTTACTCTCAGAGATAGCAGTTACCTTAGGTCTAAACCTTTCAGGTAAGGATCTTAGAACCTTCCTGACAATTTTATAAGATGGTATCTCTTCGCCAAGGTAGAAAGACCCATTGACAATATCATTCAATTTAGTGTAGAAGTCCGTAAACTTCTCATCATTATTCATCCTAAGATTTTCAAACTGCGTTGTTAACATTTATAGTTTGTTAATATTTACTTGTGGAGTCCCCTCAAAAGTGGTCTCGAGGATCAACCAGGCATCCCTAACCACCTCACAATTACACACTCTTTTAAACTCAGAAGCCGTTACAGCTCCAAAAATGGCATACAAAGCCCTAGAATTATCATTAGCAGCATGTTTTTCTTCATCACTGTAACGATTTACAGGTTTAATGATTATTTTTTCAATTCCATTTAGATGAACCATTTCATTAGGTGGAGACCAACCAGCCTCAACAACAGACCAAACCATGATGTCCATGGATCTGAGAAAGGCCCTCATCCGAGCCTTTTAATAAGGATAATTATGACCATCAAATAACGGAGGTCGTGTTATGGAAATGCCCTCCCTTGGTAAATCAAAACTTTCCGAATACGCCATAAACGCTCAATTCAGAAAGAATCAATACTAGCGAACCCACTCTGATACAAATTGAAATTCCTACGATCTAAGGAATTTCACGAGTATTCGATTAGTTCTAATTAATCTAGTGATTACACAATGTTACACCAACAATCACCACAACACAAACAAGTACGTGGAAATCCAATCTCTGGGAAAAAATCACGGGATCTAAGTCCACACGCCAAATCCACTATGAAAATAAAAGATTACAATGAGTTCGAATGATATACCGACAAATGCGTATGCCCTATTAAACCCCAATGCAAAACCACACACCTTCTCGGGTCACCTCCATAGCTTTTGATTCGGATGCTCTTCTTTTCCGTTGATGATCACACAACGAACTACCTTACAACCCACAAGGTTATCTATCGCACACCCTAATCTCTAGGGATGACTAACACTCAAAACACTTGAGCAAAAAGATTTAAAATGAGAGTGAAGAAGAATAGTACTCTTTGAGTAAAAATCCTTCTTGCATAACCTTCAAATAGATTCAAAGAGTGAAGAAGAATAGATCTAGGGTTTTTGCTCAAGGAGGAAGAAGCACTTGCTTGCTTAAACCCCTGTTTTTTTAAGATAACCTTTTATATTAAAACATAAAAACCCTAAAAATAAAAAAATAGATAAAAATACCCTTTTTGCAAATGACAAGCTAACTTATCGAAATGTTGTCCCGATAACCACGGCGCGCTGTGGTTTACATCACTGCGCGCTGTGATGGCAATGCACTGTGATAGGTATCATAGCGCGCTGTTAGTGTAGGAACAACACACAATAAATAGCAAAAGACAAACCTGACTTTAGAGGTTTTTCAACACAATTTTATGAGCAGGTCAAGGGGTAATGACAGATAACCTTGATCTAATCAACAAAGATCACCTCCATCTTAGCACACACATATCCTAAGGAGATCAACACAGAGTTTGAAGTAGAGTTTTACAAACAAATCCTTACAGAAGCACATCATATACTATCTTCATTGACAGGTTAGGGTTATATAAATATATAGGAAAAGGGATCCGTCCTCCATGGGAGGACGGTCACCGTCCTCCAACCTTCCACGTGGCATCCAAAATATTTTTTCGATGCCAAGTGGACCTTGGATGGATTGCTTAGATCATCTTTGAAAAAAAAAAAAATTAAGACTTATCTCCACCGTGTTTTTTGAACCGTGAAATGTGGACCAATGAAAACCGTCAAACTTTGACTTGTGGGTTTAAAAAAAAAAATCCAATTTTTTTTTTTAATATTGATCGAAACTGTCCACCTGTGCTCCACGTGGCACCCAAAAAGTGTTTTGAGGATCTTGGAGGACGGTCACCATCTTCCATTGGAGGACCTAACCGGCTCCCATATATATATATAGTCTTTCTCTTTATATATGGACTTCTGATCAATCTTTCGTCTTATCTAGGCGTATAATATATTCATTTTGAGACAATGTTATACGGTGGACAGATTTCATGAAGACGAAGTGCAAGCGTCGCGCAACACAATTGGCTGCAAGTGCCATGGGGATCATTTAATGCAGGTCGGTGCAGTGAGTCACATCAGTCACCTGCACTTTGTCTGCATCAAATTTGTCCACATCTTGCAATTTTCCTTCATTTGGGTTCCATATATTATTTAAAATTGTAACCTCACCCCACCTCCTCCAGTATAGATCTTTTTTTTGCCCTAATCTTGCACATGAATACATGATGGATCTTGAGATCACAAGCGTACCATCATATGGACAAATTTTTATTTTGTGTGGTACACGTCCCAAAAAGTTACCAACATATGTGCCACGTGTTTTATGGTCACTTTTTGGGATGCATGTGTGCCATATGGAATCAAAACTTTACCGTTTGAAGGTACGCTCATGATCTCAATGTCTATTGTGTGGAACATTGGGATATGAAAAATAATCTTCATCTCCTGAGTTATAGTGGTCAATGCATTCCGGTTGGAGGAGATGAGGTGAGGTTAACAACGATATCCTTGTCACTTGTAGCAATTGCTTTGCACTATGTTTGAAAAAAAAAAGAGTTTTTTTTTTTTTTTTTTTTAATTTAATTATTTTATTTAGGTAAGCATAGGATTTGAACCCCTGGCCTCAACGCTATACACTGTTAAAATAATTAGATTGTATTTTGTAACTTGACAGATGGGAATGCGGCCCCCATCCGCTCCCCATCAAAACGGTTGAGAACCGCTATGGCAAAACCAACCCAAGACCAGCTCCCCCAGTGCTTCGCAGCTCCCTGCCAATGCAACCACAGCTCCCGCCCGCTCTGGCGTGGCGCATAGGGGACGGGAAGCATTCCCAAATATACCCATTAACCTCCTAAGATATAATGACGAAAAAATATGAGTTCTTGAAAAGTTTTCAAAAATTCATGTACATGGAGAAAATTTAAAATAATATAAAGTTGGAAACCTACCAATTTTACTTGATTGAATTTCTTATTAATTTATGGTTGAAGTTTAGAAAGTGATCAATTTTACGTGATAAAAATATTTATTTTTGTCAAATTTTATATTATTATTTGTATATTGAGTTGAAGGAAAAGATAAATTGTGTCAAGATAGAATAAAAGAAGAGGACACTGAGATTGCACTCATATAGATTATTTTATGCCATTTGGGGCACATATTTGGTCAATCAAAGCAGTCCAACTAGTGGCATGATAAAGCCTATAGGAGCTTTGGGATCAAGTCTATAGGAGCTTTGGAATCAAGCCTTTCGACTATAAATGATGAAATCGATCATTATAACAAAGATTTGAAATATCAAATATGATCAATCAAATAGAGATTCAATAACTAAAACAAAAGATCGATTCTTTGGATCTTTCCTTTCTTTAAATGAAACCAACCAAATTCCGGGGGTGTAAAAAATTGTTGTAGCTATCAGCCCTCTAGGAATTACCGTAATCATCAATGAAAGATCTCAATTGACATCGATCTTGACCGTTGGATCCTGCTCCGTCGCCCCATCTCGAAGCACTGTCGCTCCTCAAAGGCATTCCAGCCAAATCAACGAGATTCGGATTAGGGGAACGGGCGATAACATGCCCATAACTCATACTAAATTCATCGGATGCCCCCATTTTATGGTCCGCGTTCGAACCCGTCGATGAATTCATCAATTGCTCGGGAGATTTCACCATAAAGTCAGGTAAATTCGATGTGGGGTACTCGACGAGAGGAGATTGCAGGAAAGATTCAAAGGCCGATTTCGGGTTCTTCAAGTGTAGTAAATTTTGGTCATGTCTATATAAGCCTAAATCATGTGATGGTAGTTGGTATTCATTGAAATTTGTAGTACTGTCAGTATTAATACTGCTAGAAGCTACCTGCCTCGGAGCTATTTTTTCAGCACCATTTATATGGTCAGAAGCTATAACATCAACCATAAAAGAGGAGGAATTGGGAAAGGGAGCTACTTGGACATTCTGCGAGAAAGGCCGTAAAAGGTACGGCGAGGCCGAGAGGGGTGGGAGAGGAATTCCGGTGAATTCTTGCACCATTGACTGAAAATTCGACGTGTTTGTCGTAAGAACTGTGATGGGTGCGCGTCGAGAAGCCTTAGATCTCTTCTTTGAGTTGGTGATTCCATCCGTTCGATCTGAATGGGGTGAACCCATTGGTGGTTCCATCGACGGGCTTCGGTAAGGACCGCAAATGAATCCGTTACGACCGGAGATCAGTTGTTTCGATGACTCCAACGGGCCCATTAGCCCGAAGACATCGGTGCAATTCGTTCTTGATGGTAGGCCTTCATCCGGAAAAGCGCCGATGTTTGGTTGGGAATATTGGTATGGAGGCGGGGGTGATTGCGAAAAGGCGTCGAGGTAATTCGATAAAGAGGTGGTTGATTCATCGTGTTCTTCGAAATCGCTGCTTGATGATTGGATACTCCAAGTGTTAGAAGAATCCATGGTAGCAGATAGAAGAAGATGAAAGATGGGAAAAGAGATTACAAAGGAAAGAGAGAGAGAGTTGAAGATAGATTTCTCTTTTCAAACCAATGATCTTTGCAATATAAACAATGTAGTGAGAGAGAGTACAAGATTTGGTCAACACCATGTGATATTGGTGTTATAACTTTTCTCTTTTTTTTAAGGGTCACTCTATTTGCACGTACGAAACCTATAAAAGCACCCACATGTTGTCCCACCTGTCAAATCATCTACAGGTGAAGCTAGGTTGGGTGCTTTTAGAGTGTTGGTTGGTGCAAATAAAGGCACCTTTTTTAGTTTGGTTTAGGTTGTTGATAGGTTTTGGACAGAGAGAGACGGCTGATGGATGGGTTTTGGTTTTGGTTTTGGCTTTGGAGAGAGAGAGACGGTTGATGGATGGGTTTTGGTTTTGGTTAGCGAGACGGTTGATGGATGGGTTTTGGTTTTGGTTTTGGCTTTGGAGAGAGAGAGAGCACATGAAATTTGGTTCATGAAGGTTAAAAGAAGATGAGGTGGGCAAGCAACCAAATTTAGGGTTGGGTAGTTGGGGAAAAAAAGGTTGGGAGGAGAGTTTACCTAGGGCTGTCAATGGGCCGGGCTCAGCCTGAACCTGGCCCTGTCTAGCTCGGGTGGGATTTGGGCTCCAACAAGAAACCATAGCCCTAATGCACCCCAGCCCGATTTTGAATCCAGGCTGGGTTTGGGCTTCATTTTTAGGATAAAAATAATTGGGCTGCTCAAAGCCCTGCCTGAACCTAGCCCGGCTCATCCAAGCCTGAATATTTTTTAGAGAAAAGTCCAGGCCATAAAATCCAGCCCGGCCCAAACCTGTTTCAAGTCGGGTTTGACTTAAATAAAGCCCGAGACTTCAAAATGCCCGCGCCGAGCCCGACCCAAATATCTATTCGGTCCGGTTTCAAGGCTAGTTTTGTGGTAAAAATAATCCGGCAGACCAAAAGCCTGGCCTGAACCCAGCCTGGCCCGACTCGTTGACATCCCTAGTTTACCCCCATTCACAGCTGTCCAAAATCTCTCCAAGATTATAAAACCTAGGGATATCACGATTCGGGTGGGCCTCTTATTGGACCTTGGCCCGTCCAGCCAGCATGAAGCATCCAACCAGGCCTACAGGAGTCAAGTCAAGCCAACAATCAGGTTGGGTCAGAGAAAAATCTGACGGATCAGATCCGACCTGACCCGATAGTTTATTTATTAAAGAATAAAGGGCATTTAGGGGATTTTGAACCAGACCAAGTTGGGTCAGGTTGGGATTTTGAACCAGACCAAGTTGGGATTTTGAACCAGACCTAGTTCGCACGTGCGACTATGTTGTCAATCTCCCAGAATTTAGAAGTAAAAAAACCCGTAAAAACCTTTTCCTCTAAAAAGTTTGCTACCTGTATAATAGGCTAAAACCTTTCATTTCGAAGGTTGTTTTTCTAATTTTCCCGACTTTAGAAGAGCGACCATAAAAAACAAACGTTTTAGCTCTATATACAGCATTCAAACGTTTTAGAGAATCGGCCATTTGCTCTTTTCTGGGTTTCTAATAGCCGTGAGATTGCTAAAAGTGGGACACGTGGAAGGAATTACGTCCTCCCACGCTTACTAAAATGCCCTTCTATAGTAGCCAAACAATTAAGAACACTAAATCGAACAAGAATTGTTCTGATATCTCGATAACAAAATATAGAATCCGAATGCCTCTCAATCCCTCATTGTAAATTGTATACGGAAGCAATCAAAGCGCTGCAAATAGAGAATTTTTTAAAAAATCCCCAGCAAGAAACAGACATGTTTTTATTGGAGAATGTATTATAATGGAAGCTTTAATGGTTGATGTTTCTTCTTAATCAAATGTTTGCCCTTGTTGTAATCATCAGTAGAGAAGAAAGTTTGGAGAAGAACCTTCACAGCAATGTGCTGGAACGAGTGCCCATCGACGAACATGACCAGAAAACTAACCCTAAACGAAAGTTTTCCCCCTTAAAGCAATATGCTTGATCAAATGTGTTGTTGAATAATGCATTTTGCCTCGTCTGTAATCATCAGTATAGAAGTTTCATTGGAGAAGAAGCTATGCAGCAATGTGTGGAGAAGAAGCTGCGCAGGATACTTAACCCTTTATAGAAGGGTAGCTTCGTAAAGTTATATTGAATACCTAGTTCGCACGTGCGACTACGTTGTCAATCTCCCTGAATTTAGAAGTAAAAAAATCAGTAAAAACCTTTTCCTCTAAAAAATTTGCTACCTGTATAATTGGCTAAAACCTTTCATTTCGAAGGTTGTTTTTCTAATTTCCCCGACTTTAGAAGAACGACCATAAAAAACAAACGTTTTAGCTCTATATACAGCATTCAAACGTTTTAGAGAATCGGCCATTTGCTCTTTTCTGAGTTTCTGATAGCCGTGAGATTGCTAAAAGTGGGACACGTGGGAGGAATTATGTCCTCCCACGTTTACTAAAATGCCCTTCTATAGTAGCCAAACAATTAAGAACGCTAAATCGAACAAGAATTGTTCTGATATCTCGATAACAAAATATAGAATCCGAATGCCTCTCAATCCCTCATTGTAAATTGTATACGGAAGCAATCAAAGCGCTGCAAATAGAGCATTTTTCAAAAAATCCCCAGCAAGAAACAGACACGTTTTAATTGGAGAATGTATTATAATGGAAGTTTTAATGGCTGATGGATTCTTCTTGATCAAATGTTTGCCCTTGTTGTAATCATCAGTAGAGAAGAAAGTTTGGAGAAGAACCTTCACAGCAATGTGCTGGAACGAGTGCCCATCGACGAACATGCCCAGAAAACTAACCCTAAACGAATGTTTTCCCCCTTAAAGCAATATGCTTGATCAAATGTGCTGTTGAATAATGTATTTTGCCTCGTCTGTAATCATCAGTATAGAAGTCTCATTGGAGAAGAAGCTGTGCAGCAATGTGTGGAGAAGAAGCTGCGCATGATACTTAACCCTTTATAGAAGGATAGTTTCGTAAAGTTATATTGAATACCTAGTTCGCACGTGCGACTACGTTGTCAATCTCCCTGAATTTAGAAGTAAAAAAACCAGTAAAAACCTTTTCCTCTAAAAAGTTTGCTACCTGTATAATAGGCTAAAACCTTTCATTTCGAAGGTTGTTTTTCTAATTTTCCCGACTTTAGAAGAACGACCATAAAAAACAAACGTTTTAGCTCTATATACAACATTCAAACGTTTTAGAGAATCGGTCATTTGCTCTTTTCTGGGTTTCTGATAGCCGTGAGATTGCTAAAAGTGGGACACGTGGGAGGAATTATGTCCTCCCACGTTTACTAAAATGCCCTTCTATAGTAGCCAAACAATTAAGAACGCTAAATCGAACATGAATTGTTTTGATATCTCGATAACAAAATATAGAATCCAAATGCCTCTCAATCCCTCATTGTAAATTGTATACAGAAGCAATCAAAGCGCTGCGAATAGAGAATTTTTCAAAAAATCCCCAGCAAGAAACAGACACGTTTTTATTGGAGAATGTATTATAATAGAAGCTTTAATGGCTGATGGTTTCTTCTTAATCAAATGTTTGCCCTTGTTGTAATCATCAGTAGAGAAGAAAGTTTGGAGAAGAACCTTCACAGCAATGTGTTGGAACGAGTGCCCATCGACGAACATGCCCAAAAAACTAACCCTAAACGAATGTTTTCCCCCTTAAAGCAATATGCTTGATCAAATGTGCTGTTGAATAATGTATTTTGCCTCGTCTGTAATCATCATTATAGAAGTCTCATTGGAGAAGAAGTTGTGCAGCAATGTGTGGAGAAGAAGCTGCGCAGGATACTTAACCCTTTATAGAAGGGTAGCTTCGTAAAGTTATATTGAATACCTAGTTCGCACGTGCGACTACGTTGTCAATCTCCCTGAATTTAGAAGTAAAAAAACCAGTAAAAACCTTTTCCTCTAAAAAGTTTGCTACCTGTATAATAGGCTAAAACCTTTCATTTCGAAGGTTGTTTTTCTAATATTCCCGACTTTAGAAGAGCGACCATAAAAAACAAACGTTTTAGCTCTATATACAGCATTCAAACGTTTTAGAGAATCGGCCATTTGCTCTTTTTTGGGTTTCTAATAGCTGTGAGATTGCTAAAAGTGGGACACGTGGGAGGAATTATGTCCTCCCACGTTTACTAAAATGCCCTTCTATAGTAGCCAAACAATTAAGAACGCTAAATCGAACAAGAATTGTTCTGATATCTCGATAACAAAATATAGAATCGAAATGCCTCTCAATCCCTCATTGTAAATTGTATACGGAAGCAATCAAAGCGCTGCAAATAGAGCATTTTTCAAAAAATCTCAAAGAAGAGCATGTATACGCTTTATTGGAGAATGTATTATAATGGAGGCTTTAATGGCTGATGGTTTCTTCTTGATTAAATGTTTGCCCTAGTTGTAATCATCAGTAGAGAAGAAAGTTTGGAGAAGAACCTTCACAGCAATGTGCTGGAACGAGTGCCCATAAACGAAATGCCCAGAAAACTAACCCTAAACGAATGTTTTCCCCCTTAAAGCAATATGCTTGATCAAATGTGCTATTAAATAATGTATTTTGCCTCGTCTGTAATCATCAGTATAGAAGTCTCATTGGAGAAGAAGCTGTGCAGCAATGTGTGGAGAAGAAGCTGTGCAGGATACTTAACCCTTTATAGAAGGGTAGCTTCGTAAAGTTATATTGAATACCTAGTTCGCACGTGCGACTACGTTGTCAATCTCCCTGAATTTAGAAGTAAAAAAACCAGTAAAAACCTTTTCCTCTAAAAAGTTTGCTACCTGTATAATAGGCTAAAACCTTTCATTTCGAAGGTTGTTTTTCTAATTTTCCCGACTTTAGAAGAACGACCATAAAAAACAAACGTTTTAGCTCTATATACAGCATTCAAACGTTTTAGAGAATCGGCCATTTGCTCTTTTCTGGGTTTCTGATAGCCGTGAGATTGCTAAAAGTGGGACACGTGGGAGGAATTATGTCCTTGCAATATTACTAAAATGCCCTTCTATAGTAGCCAAACAATTAAGAACGCTAAATCGAACAAGAATTGTTCTGATATCTCGATAACAAAATATAGAATCCAAATGCCTCTCAATCCCTCATTGTAAATTGTATACAGAAGCAATCAAAGCGCTGCAAATAAAGAATTTTGCAAAAAATCCCCAGCAAGAAACATACAAGTTTTTATTGGAGAATGTATTATAATGGAAGCTTTAATGGCTGATGGTTTCTTCTTGATCAAATGTTTGCCCTTGTTGTAATCATCAGTAGAGAAGAAAGTTTGGAGAAGAACCTTCACAGCAATGTGCTGGAACGAGTGCCCATCGACGAACATGCCCAGAAAACTAACCCTAAACGAATGTTTTCCCCCTTAAAGAAATATGCTTGATCAAATGTGCTGTTGAATAATGTATTTTGCCTCGTCTGTAATCATCAGTATAGAAGTCTCATTGGAGAAGAAGCTGTGCAGCAATGTGTGGAGAAGAAGCTGCGCAGGATACTTAACCCTTTATAGAAGGGTAGCTTCGTAAAGTTATATTGAATACCTAGTTCGCACGTGCGACTACGTTGTCAATCTCCCAGAATTTAGAAGTAAAAAAACCAGTAAAAACCTTTTCCTCTAAAAAGTTTGCTACCTGTATAATAGGCTAAAACCTTTCATTTCGAAGGTTGTTTTTCTAATTTTCCCGACTTTAGAAGAGCGACCATAAAAAACAAACGTTTTAGCTCTATATACAGCATTCAAACGTTTTAGAGAATCGGCCATTTGCTCTTTTCTGGGTTTCTGATAGCCGTGAAATTGCTAAAAGTGGGACACGTGGGAGGAATTATGTCCTTACAATATTACTAAAATGCCCTTCTATATTAGCCAAACAATTAAGAACGCTAAATCGAACAAGAATTGTTCTGATATCTCGATAACAAAATATAGAATCCAAATGCCTCTCAATCCCTCATTGTAAATTGTATACGGAAGCAATCAAAGCGCTGCAAATAAAGAATTTTGCAAAAAATCCCCAGCAAGAAACATACAAGTTTTTATTGGAGAATGTATTATAATGGAAGCTTTAATGGCTGATGGTTTCTTCTTGATCAAATGTTTGCCCTTGTTGTAATCATCTGTAGAGAAGAAAGTTTGGAGAATAACCTTCACAGCAATGTGTTGGAACGAGTGCCCATCGACGAACATGACCAGAAAACTAACCCTAAACGAATGTTTTCCCCCTTAAAGCAATATGCTTGATCAAATGTGCTGTTGAATAATGTATTTTGCCTCGTCTGTAATCATCAGTATAGAAGTCTCATTGGAGAAGAAGTTGTGCAGCATTGTGTGGAGAAGAAGCTGCGCAGGATACTTAACCCTTTATAGAAGTGTAGCTTCGTAAAGTTATATTGAATACCTAGTTCGCACGTGCGACTACGTTGTCAATCTCCCAGAATTTAGAAGTAAAAAAACTAGTAAAAACCTTTTCCTCTAAAAAGTTTGCTACCTGTATAATAGGCTAAAACCTTTCATTTCGAAGGTTGTTTTCTAATTTTCCCTTTAATGAATGTATAGGATGGTCTAAGTTACTAAATTTTTTAAAGCTATTTGTGTGTTCTTTTTGATTTGATGTTCCATGAGGATTCCTCATTGGTTTCTCCACTTGGTCGTTCTGAAATTTCAGCAATGTATATGAGGGTACTAGGGTAGAGATATTAGAACTGGCGAAATTGTTGCATTGAGAGGCATCTGGTTGGGGGATGAAAAGGTAAGCTTTTTTCCTCTCTTCATGGTCTAAGGAAAAAGTTTGAGGAGGGGGTTTATGTTATATTTTGTACTTTTGTACTGAGATGGTTGACCCTTTGTTTGGTTTCTGCAGAAATCACAAGAACTAGCTGTTTTACCAATGTTGAGTTGAAAGGCTTTGTATATTCTAGAGGTCCCATTTAAATCTGCAAGTGTTCATTTTTTTTGTCGAATAGAAGATTGGATCCTACATACATCAGTCTACTTTTAAGTTTCATTGGGATTCTCTCAGGTCCATATGGATCCTGGCGAGTTTTCCAAGCCATATTAAATCTGCATTAATCTTATTTTTGACCCAAATTTTTTTTGATACGATCCAGTTAGCTACCAGTTTTTTTTAGGAAATTTTCAGGAAATTTCTGATATTACTTAATTTGCTTGGACAGATGTTAGTATATACATGGTTTGTGATTATATGAACCATGATTTGTGGGGTCTTACCCTTAATCGTAATGTGCAAATTACACTAGCCCACATCAAGGTATCATAAAACCATTCAGTTTAAGTAAACGCTTATCTAATTAAAAATGAGCAACTCGTAAATATTGATTTTACTTTTTCACCATTTTCTTTCAGTGCTATATGGAACAGCTGTTGAGAGGACTGATTACTGTCATTCCCATGGAGTAGTTCACCGCAACATCAATGGTCATCATTGTTTACAGTTAAAAATTACGGATTCGTCTTTTTCCCTCTCCGCTATGTTGTTTCTTATGCCACTTGTTTTCATGCAGTGAGTAATCTTCTAGTTAACAATGAGGGGAATTTAAAGATTGCAGATTTTCGCCTTGCACGCACATATAATAGTGATGTCAAAGATGCCATTTCACTAGAATTACCTCAACTTTGGTACCGGTAAAAATTGTCTAATTTAGTGAAATTTTGATTCCCAAATTGTGTGAATTTTTTTACCTTCTTTTTTTTCCGAAATTTAATCGGTTCATGATGGTTTGACAGATCTCCAGAATTTCTGCTCGGAAAGTGTAATTATGATCCAGCTGGTGACATGTGGTCAGCCGGTGTTGTTTTTTGCACTGCTTCTACGGAGAGAGCTGTTAGTGAATTTGGGGTTCTTTCTCAAAAAATTATGTGCTTCGTACACGTGAAATGCAAGATAGGCTCTTTCGATCTTTTACTAATGTAGTGATGCTGGGTATATCTACATCTTTGTTTTACTTATACATATTATCCTATTTTCTATAGCAATTAGGATTGATTAGTGCTTTTTGTATTTCGAGTCTACATGTCTAGTGCCTGTACCAAGTGATATTTTTATTAATATGTTTGGTTTAAAAATTGACCATCTTCACACCTTCTTTTTCCCATGATTTTTTTTTTTTTAAATTTCTTTTATTAATTGTGGGCAAAGCTGAAATGCATGCTCCATGTTCTTGGGACATTAATGAGCTATTATTTCATTCAGTGGTCTGGTTTATGCAACTTATCTTTTTTTGCTTCACAGATATGATGAGCATGTTGTCAAGTTACTTGAGAGAATGCTAACTCTTGATCCATCTAAGGTATCACTAATATAATTAATTGACTAAAAACTTAATTCTCAATCGTTAGGTTTTGAAATTGAAAATTCGGGAAAATGATGATATAAAAAGAGAAAATAATGCAAACAGAACCACAAAAAAAAAAAATCACATCCGATTTTAACATGGAAAATCCCTTTCACAGGTAAAAACCACGGGATCTATTTCAGATCCAAGGCAAACAATCCACTATGAAAAAATATATTACAGTGCTTCTAAGAATGAAATCCCTATCACTCTTCTTCACCAACATTGACCGCATCTCACGATCATCCCTTCCCTAGTGACAATGCTTATCGCCTTCAACCATCGTCTCTCATGATGGTCCAGTCGATTCACACGAGCTCACTCGATTCACACGAGCCAATACATGCTTGAAACACCAAAGCAAAATATTTTTTGAGATTTACATCAATTCCGAACAAAAACAAGAATATCTCAAAGAGAAGGAAATGGGGAACTTTAAAGAGATTTTTAGCGTGAAGAATTTTTCTCCCCAAAACCTTACATTCCGAATTACACATATCATTTTTATACTATCGGGGCATGGATGTCCTTGACCAAGGATGTCTTTAACCAAGGATGTTCTTGAGATACCAACTTCCAATAACCGCCGGAACCGCCGCTAACTTCCTATAATCGTCGGAACCGCCGGAACACGGACATCCGTGAATCACTCACGGATGTCCGTGACCACGGACGTCCATGAGTCCATTCACGAGCGTCCGTCCATCAGAATCACTTATTTTACTTGGTATATTGGAGCACTTCTAGATTTGATCGTGATTACGATAAAATATTCAACAGAAATCAATCTAGTCTGTGCGCTGCAAGTGTAAATTTTCACCCCTGTTTGCTATTATATTTTTCTTGACTTAAAAGTTGTTTGACTTTCAATTTTTATCTGGTTGTCGTTCTCAACATTGTAGTTGATATACAAATAGACGGCCAATGGGATTTAACAGACTCATTGTATCTATTGAGCCACTTTCTCCAACACATGCTCATGCATACAAATTTCAGAGGTCCTGGCAGTTGTAAATCTCTACTTTTCTACATTTAGTAGCCTCTAAAAGGCTATTATATTTTTCTTTAATCAGATAGTACAAGTTATATGTAAACTTTGATTTTTTTTTTTTAATCAAGCAAGGAAATCAATTAAAACAGGGTTATGCCCCAATGTTATGAAGGACTAAATTATTCGAAAGAGCTTTGGAATTTACATCACCCTTTAGAATAAGTAAAGGACTTATGTTTAAGGTTTTAGCTAAAGGGTCGGGATAACGAATGGGCTACAGGGTCAGACTTTAAGGTTTGACCATCTCAGGTCAGCCCAGTTTGGTTCGATCGGGCTTGCAAAAGGGCTGCCTGACCTGACCCTATCTGTTATACTGGGTGGGATGGTTGGCCACAGGTTTATCTAACCCGTTGAAAGCCCTATCCATATATGAACAATCATGCATAATATTAAATTTGATTTGCGAATGCAAGAAGCGTAAACAAAATTGTAGGAGAAGAATGACAAAAACAGCGATTGGTTTCCACAGTACCAAATCCCAACAGTTTATGTTGTGTGTTGTTATGGATTGGGCAAGTCAAGATATTTTTTCTTTACTCCTAGGTGTGAGATTGATCATCATATGCTCCTTTGTTGGATATATATATATATATATATATATATAGATTTGCTTGTCACGTTTTGATGATTTTTCATTTGAAGAAGCTTACTCATTGTTTCACCATTAGTGTCTACATTTTTCTTTTTTCTTTTTTTGAATTGTAGTTCTTTTATATCCTATCTTGCTTTCACGTAATTCTCATTAAGGATTATTTATATATAATTTTTTCCTCTCATACAGAGAATATCTGCCAAGGATGCACTTAAAGATGTCTGTTTCGGCATTGACTCTTTACCTAGTGATCCAAAGAGGTTTGGGCTCCGAATTCTTTACTTCTCTCAATTGGTTTTCTGCCCAAAATCATAATTCCTTATTAGTAAACTTCATACTACGGTATGGTACTTAGTAGAGCTAATGTTGGTGGTAACCCTATAACACTACTATGTGCACCATGATGCAACCTTGAGTTCACAGATTCAATCCCAGCCTTACCTTCGAAAAAAAAACAACAGTACCCATAAGTAAGTGCACCATGCACGTGCTCATTGACGATGAATACAAAATTGATGGGTTATTTTGATGATCCTAACAGTCTTGGCGGGTGGCCCATTCAATCAACTGCTCCTCATGACTTCATTGACCCTCAAAAAATGGGCAATTAAATGAATGGATACTATCTTCTAAGTAAATTATCCCATGCACCATTAGTGCGTAAAAATAAGCACTAGATCGCACTTCTTTCAATTTCTAACTTGCATTCCCTCCTCGAAACATGACAGCATACCAGAATTCGAACGCTCCCTCTCTCTGTTTATCGAAAGAGGGAACCAAGAACAGGAGCGGAGAAGGATCAAAAAAGAGGAGTGGGGCGCAAAGTGAGGAAACTTCTACAGAGCGGGGTACGCCATCACAGCTAAAAAGAAGGAGAGCAAGCAAGTATACTGTCAACTAATCACGTAAAAGAAAAAAAAAATCGCAGCTGAGGAAGGACCGAAACCGTGATCCCTCTGATGCTGAGACTTCTTCATGCTCCCATTTATAAGTTTACAGTTTTTGCAACAATTTCCCAACAGGTAGTGACCGTTATCTTCGCTATGGATGGAGAATTGGTTCTTTGTATTTCTCATTTTACTACTTCCGTTATAGTAGACATGTTACTATATTATAATGCCTACTTTAGCATTGAACACGCTCTTGAATCCAACGGTCATCAAGTCTTCAGACAGTATTATATAAGATGGTCTAACTGATCCTATGAATATGATCCAACTGCAGTATTATGTCCGTGGAACTCAAAGATCTTTCTAATGTGGGGATTTTCAACCTCTGATCAAATTGCTTCCCGGGCATTAACATGGATTGATAGACTCCACCGCACAAACAATGGTACACATATTTGGAAACTACGATAAGAGAATGTTCAATTGAAATCTATCTATTTCCATGACATTGCAGGAAGAGTCATCAACAATAAGATCTGCATCTATATTTTCTTGTTATAGATGTTTTCTCTCACTGGTTTCCTTTGAGCAAATGGCTACTTTATCAGAACTGTAGTTGCTAGTGTAGTGGTATTTGATGTCGCAACATCCTGCTGAATAGGCTCAAGCAAGGATCAAAATTTTGGTCATAATTTGTATGGGATTGAAATTATCGGCCAAAATTCAAATTTTCGGCCAAAATTTCTGTTCAAATTTTCTGTTTCAGTCCCCTCCAAAACTGAAATGAAACCCGAAATTTTGATTCTTGGGCTCAAGTACAGTTAGGAATAACAATGGGTAAGCCATGATCAAGTGGCTACTTTGTCACAACTGTAGTTGCTAGTGTAGTAGTGGTATTTAAATAGGTGTTTTAAGAAATTCTCTCAAAATTCTACAAGGTAAAATTTGTTGCAAAAAGCACACCTCCTTTCGGGAGGCAAATTCAGCAACTGAAAGCCTATCAAATCTGTAAGTTACTGAATGATTTGAAGCTCTTTAATGAAGTTTCTCAGATGCCTCCAACTTGCTGAAGAAGCTTCATAGGGGATAAAATGCAATCACCCTTCTTTTGCTTCACTTAGATCTTATTGTTCTTATGGTTAAAACCTTTGAAGGCATTCATCTTGTACTTCTGCTATTTTATTCTCTAATAAAAAAATTTGGTTACCTTGGAAAAAAAAAAACAGCATTTATAGGGCTATTTATATCTTACATGTAGGGTCAGTTTGACAATTTGTCGGAAAACATAGGAAAATAATTTGTAGATCCGATGGATTTCAGCTCTTTGGGAATTCATTATTTTCTAATGTTTGGAATAAATAATTACACATAGAAAATAGAAAAGAAGCACCATCGATAGTGTACATCTCACACACCCAATAAATCAAGCTTTCTATTGTGAGGGAGATTGACTGAGATAAAAAAATTAGGTGAAAGAGAGAGATTTGGACAAAGAGACAAATTAAGAGAGACAAAAATTAAAAGAGAAATTGTAGAGAGATATTAGGAGATCTTTGGTGTACACATCACATATCAAATAAAAAATTAGAGAGATCGAGTGAGAATGGAGAAGAGAGAGACCGGGAAGAAAGATATTCGGTGAGAGAGAGATTAGGAGAACGGTAAGAGAGAGCTAGGAGAGAGAGAGAGAGAGAGAGAGAGAGAGAGAGAGAGATTCGGTGAGAGAGCGATTTGGAGAGAAAGATTCGGTGAGAGCGATTTAGAGAGAGAGAGAGTTTTTTTTTTATTTTTTATTTAATTTTTTTTATTATATATATATATATTATTTATTTATTTATTTTATTATTTTTATCTTTATTTTATTATTTTATTATTTTATTTTTAATTTTTAATTTATTTTATTCTTTTTTTTTTCTTTCTTTTTCTTTTATTTAGTTTCTATTTTTTTTATTTTATATTTTATTTTATTATTTTTACTATTTTTTTTATTTTTACTTTTATTTTTTAAATTTTTTATTTTTTTAATTTTTTAATTTAATTTTTATTTTTTATTTTTTATTTCTTCATTTTATGTTTTTATTTTTTATTTTTTTTCGCCAATTGATTTTATTTCAATTTATTCATCATAAAAGAGAGAGAGAGAGAGAGAGTAAGAGATAGACAAGAGAGAGAGAGAGAGAAAGAGATAAATTAAGGAGAGAGAGAGAGATATCGTATTTATAGAGAGAGTTCTCACGCAACAAAAAAGGAGAGGGGAGGGAGGCAAAAGATTTTCGATGAAATCCTCTTATTTTAGAGGGATTTATTTTTTTCCAATGGAAAAGAAAATTTTGAATTTTCTTATTATTTCTAGTGGTACAACTTTGTTGCCAAATATAGGAAATTAACATATTTCCTTTCGTTTCTCATGATTTCTTTTTTTTTCCCTATCCAAACAGACCCGTAATTTCATAACCCTTAAAATTCTCATTTGATGATGCAACTTCTTTGACTAAATGAAAATGATTAAAACTCTAAATATTTTTTATCATAATTGAAAGTTTTCCCATTTAAACTTAATTCTCATTTTCTCTTTTAGTATTGGGTTTTTTGCAAATACCCCCCTGAGTTATGTTGATATTACAAATAACCCCCCGAGTTATAGCTATTTGCTTTAAACCCCCTGAGTTAGCATTTTGGTGTTCACAAGAGACCCTCTTTAACGGATGCTACTTTAAATGGTTAACCAGCCGTTAAAGAATAACCTAAATACCATACTTATCCTTTTAAAAATTAAATTACTAAATTGCCACCTTCTACACGTGATAAGAGTAATTTTAAATCCACCCCTCCACTTACAAAAAAGAGTAGTTTTAAATCCACCCACCAAATATTTGAGTTCACCCACGCTGAAAAACATTAACTACATTGAATGGGACGATGGAGATCGTTTATCGTCCCAACCTTTCACACGATGGATCTTGAGATCACAGTGGCACCATTAGACGGTTGACTGCATTGAATCGGACAATGGAGATCATTTATCATCCCAACCTTTCACACGATGTATCTTGAGATCATGGTGGCACCATCAGACTGTTGACTGTATTGAATTGGACGATGGAGGTCGTTTATCCCCCCAACCATTCACATGATGGATCTTGAGATCATGGTGGCACCATCAGACAGTTGATTGCATTGAATCGGACGATGGATATTGTTTATCGTTCCAACCTTTCACACGATGGATCTTGAGATCATGGTGGCACCATCAGATGGTTATTTTTTATTTCATGTGGTACACACCCAAAAAAATGACCTTAAAATTAATTTTAACCGTATACATGATGTTAAGGTCACTTTTCTTATATGTGTGCCACGAAATAAAACACTAATTGTCTAATGGTATGCCTAAACGATCTCCATCGTCTTATTCAATGCAATCAATGTGTTTTAGTGTAGGTGAACTCAAACATTAGGTGGATCAAAGCAGACACGGTTAGGCAATCCATTTCCTAAAAATGGGTCTTAAATCATATAGGAAATTGGAGGGACGAGTAATTTGAGTAAAACATGTAGATTGAAGGTTTTCTTTTCAAGAATAATTGCATCGTTTGCCACAAATCCTCTATTGGTTGAGTATTCGTCCAAATGTTGGCATGCTTTAATGGAGGAATCACCTATCAGATGAGTCTTGAATCTGATGGGTGAATGAAGGGCCTTTTAGAAGAGTACCTTTAAATCCACCCACTGAATCTTTTAAGTTCACTCACGCTGAAACACGTTGATTGAATTGAATCGAACGATAGAGATCATTTATCCTCCCAATCTTTCACATGATGGATTTTGAGATCATGATCGTACCACCAGGCGGTCAGTGTTTTATTTCACGTGGCACACATCTCAGAAAAGTGACTTTAAGATCACGTGCATGCTTAAAATTGATATTAAGGTCACTTTTAGGGGTGTGTACCACATGAAATAAAAAATCGGTCGTCTGATGGTACACCCATGATCTAAAGATCGATCTCATGAAAGATTGGGACGATAAAAAATCTCCATCGTTTGATTCAATGTAGTCGATGTGTTTCAGCGTGGGTGAACTCAAAGATTTTGTGGGTGGATTTAAAGGCACTCCTTTTAAAATAGTGGCCTATTATAATGGCATGACTTGTAAATAAAAGTGAATGAAGGGCCTTTTAGAATGGTGATAAACTTTAATGGCATGACTTGTAAATATAGATGAATGAAGGGCCTTTTAGAATGGTGGTATTTTTAAAATATTGGTTTCATTAAGAGCAAAATAGGCTTTCCGTCCATAAACTCACGGCTAGTTAACCACAGGGAGTTATATGAAACAAAAATACAAAAGTAGGGACTGCAGAATAAATACCCATAACTCAGGGGGTTTCTTATAATATTAGCATAACACGGATGGGATATATGCAAAAAACCCTTTAGTATTATATATATATAAAGGAGGTATACAATCACATGCATCAATAAGTCCGGAGATTCGAACAGAAGACCATAGGGAGGAAACCGATGTCTTGAACCCACCGTCACAACACAATACACACACACACACATCGTTTGATTTTTATATGAAAAATAAAATTTTGGGATTTTTTTTTAGGCATGTACCTCTAATTATCCCTAAAATGGTTTACAGTCTTAAGGCCATGTTCGAATGAGAAAACAGAGCTCTGATTCCGACTGTGTGCTTAGAAAGTGCAAAAACTGAGGGTTTTCTTGTCTTTCCTCCATTCGGCTATTGGAGTGGGGCCCACCAGAAAAGGGTTGCTTTCCGAATTTCAGCCAGCTTTGCATTTCTTAGCAATTTTATCGGAACCGGTCAGAAACTGAGTATAAGTTAGTATACTCGCCTCTAACATAGGCACTAGATAACTGCTCTGGCCATTGATGAAACCCTAAAAACCGGAATTCAACGCCGCCTGCAACTCCGTCTACGAATAATGCCTAAATCTGATACAACACAAATTCTCCGGTGTACGGCGCTACCAGCTCTCCGACACCGCGGCTCGCCTCCCTCTCCACCACTTTCTCTCTCATAAACTGTGGGTCCCATCGCCACAGACTCAATCTCAGATCGGCTCGGCCCTCAGAAACATCTCCATCGTTTAATCGCACGTAACCCTAACCCTAGCGAAATTCAAGGCGTTCGCCGTCGAGGTTTTTAAGGAATCAATGGTTTCGAACGTCAGGAAAGCGGTTCTCCAGAGAGTTCCGATCGGAATCGCCAGAATCGGGGGGATCGGGATGGTGACACGGTGTGGGGGGCAACTCGTTGGGAAGCTGATGGGGGTTTATGTCCTCAGCATTGTTACCGTCGTTTATCTCAGCTTTAGCGGTTGGAATTTATTTGGTATAAAACAAATGTATTTTGTATAGATGTATGGTGATGCATGTGTGGTTATTTGCCTCCTTCTCCTATATTATTCCCACTGCAAAATGCCTTTCATGTCCTACTCTGCACAGATTTTAATTTTAGGGAAGCTTTGTAAAAGTCAAACTAATTCTACGGAATGAACCATTATAAAAATTCAAAATTCCCCGAAAAAAAAAAAATGTTTATTTGGCTCAAAATCTTTAATATGATAATTTTGAACTTTTCATTGTGGTCTCAAATATCAACTAATACTGATACGTATCGGCGACATGTATTAGTTTTTTGGTAATCGACATATTGGTTTTTCGGCAAACCGATACGTATCGAGTATCGGCGATATGTACGAATCTTTTTTGCACAACTGCACCAACGGAAGTGTTCAACTTCTCATGGATCGTGCATCGGCCAAAAATGATCTTCAAATATATACCGCACGGTATCAGATGCTTTAGCGTCAATCCTACGGTCATACGATGTCTCTAAAGTAGACCGATTCTGTGCTTTTCTGGAATACTTTAAAGAACACAGGAAATCCTTCGTTTATGTGAAATGTCAAGAATCAAAGCTTTCCTGAGGCCTAAAAGAACACACTTGGGGAATGCCAGGAATCATAGTTGGCTAGGAATCTGTAGGAAACTGGGTTGTCAGGAGTCTGAGCTTTTCTGAGATAACTAGGGAAATACCCGAACATGACCTAAATGTGGTGGTTATTGGCGTTTGCTTGGGCTTTGGAGGAGAGCAGTAATTTTTCGGTTAGGAGTGCCTATAAAGCTGTTTTTGGCGAACTAACGAAGGAAAGAGGGTCTCCATCTTCTTCCCGCTCAGAAAATAACTGCTGGCGTGACTTGTGGAAATGCCGTATCCCAAACAAGGTCAAACTATTTGCGTGGCAAGCCTGTAATAACATCCTCCCAGTCAAGAAATCTCTCCACAAAAAAATTGATTCCATCTCACCTATGTGCGATGTTTGCGGATCAACCTTTGAGTTAGTTGTTCACGCCCTGAGAGACTACCACAAAGCAGAAATCAGTTGTTTTGCTCATCTATAGGTGCTCGAGTTCCCAAATAGACTTTAAAGAGTGTGCCTTGGAGTTCCATAATCAGTTTGGTAGAGACCTGTTAGACTATTTTTTCATTATTCCTTGGGCAATATGGAATCAGAGGAATCAAGTGGTACACGGCTTCAAAGAGGACCCAAGATCGATCTCAAAGCAGTTTGAATGCTATATGACTGAGTTTCAACATCTCACAACTCTAGATTCACACACCCAAAGTCTTAATCCATTACCCATTTCCTACCCCCTCCATCCAAGATCGTTTTAAAATAAACTTTGATGGTGCTTGGTGTGAACCAAATAAATCAGCAGGTATAGGAGTCATAATTCAATATCATGATGGTATGGTTCTAGCTTTGTTGCCAAAAAATCTTTCAAATATCTCTAAACCAAAACATTCAGAAGCTTATGCCTTTCTTGAAGTTGATCGTTTCGCTTATCAGTGTGGGTTCCAAGACGTCAACTTCGAAGGAGACTCTTCTTGGGTAATCGATCCCGCCAGCAATATAAGGAATGATCTCTCGGATCTGGTCTACATTTTTTATTAAATCAATGAGTGTCTGATGTCCTTTAGATCCCACTCTTGTAAGCATGTTATGAGAACAGCCAATGTTGCGGCTGATTTATTGTCAAAAATCGAATTGCAAAGAAACTGTGATGAAATCTGGATGGAGGATATCCTTCCCCAACTCCATGATATAATTATGTTAGATTTTATTTATTAATGGAAATATTTCGTTGTCAAAAAAAATATACGTTTGTGACACGCAATCTCTAATTGGGTGCCACATGGCACCAAACTAGCTCAAATTTAGCGCTCAATGCAGCATTCAAGTGCATTACTAGAGCCCCTCTCTCTCTCTCTCTCTCTCTCTCTCTCCATTGCTCTTTCTCCTCGATAACGTATTTAGGAATCAGTAAAATTGAAAGTACGTAGATTGGAATACTGGACAGAGCATTTTTGACAAGGTTATCCCGAGGGCAGCACCATTTCTTGATCAGGATCGCTCCTTTTCTTTTGTTCAATTCCGGGTTTTAGAGGGTTGGGTAGTTTCTCACCACCCCTCTCTCTCTCCTTTTTCGGTTCTTGCTCCGATTTGATCATCGTGATTGATGATATATTTTCGAGGCTTGCATTTTTTAATAATTTTTTTTGTTATTGTCTTAAAAAATAATAATAATAAAATAAAAATTGACAAGGTTAGTCTGCCCCTTTCGCTAATTGTTTCGATTTCTATATACCCAACCAAGTTGTTATTAATTAATTTTATCTCGATAATGGACAAAGAAGATTCTCAATAAACCATGAATGAGTTTGATGAAGAGTGGAGAGAAACCGAATTTCCGAAGTATCTCTAATAAAAAAACTCAATACAAACCTATCATAAGCTGTAGACCTGTCTATTTTCAAATCGCTAAAGTTTTCCTTTTTTCCTTTGTTTGATTATTTTAGACTTTTTTCTTTTTTATAGGAATTAACGAGTGAGCCATAATTAAATATTACTAAGAGATATTTGAAAAAAGTAAACAATTTATCTTAACCATAGAGATAAATTTTGTTTTCAGTAATTTTTCGGTGGGGGATCCTTTCAGTACATTTCGAATTAATTTCAATACCTTTCGGAAAAAATTCAGAAAAGTTTCAGAGATTAAAAATATTTTTAATATTTTTTTTAAAAATTACTACAATATACTAAATTATTAACATATTTAAAAATAAAAAGAAAAAAAAATTAAACAAAAAAAATATACTGAAATTCGCCGAAAAATACTGAAAATTTTGTTTTACTCCCTTTTCTGCGAATTTCGCAAAATTTCGGCGAAATTTGTCACTATTTTCTTAACTACTATTAATTATCTAATTATACCTCAATCTAAATTATTTAAATGAGAGCTTATGTTGATTGATTGATTAGTGTGAGGTTCACTAAGTGTTTAGATTGCAGTGAAGTGATAATTCTAGAAAATATGCACAAATTAAAAAAAAAGATAGATGATATTAAGTGCTCGACTCATCCAACAAAGGCTTTATACGTCAACCAAAATGATAAGAGCATAGAAGACCTATAAATATTAATGAACACCCATGAAAGAGTAAAATTGAACTTTTGACACTTTTTTTATTCATGAATATTTTTATATCTCTAGACAACTGACCCATTTAGTGGAAAGAGATTGGGGAAATTTACCTAATCGACCCTGTCAGATGTACCTTTTACTACAGAGACCCTATAGTTTCACTTTTACCCAAATCGACCAGCTCGAAATCGAGTCGACCCTAAGGAGAATAAAAAGTCCATATTACCCCCTTCTCTGACTTTCTTTAACCCAAATACATCCCATTTTTCCTCATTTTAATCTGCGCTAAAGTTACAAGAAGTTAGAGGTGGTGAAGGTGACGACGTCTTCTGCCTCAGATCTGCTAACTGAAAGAAGAAAACAGAGGTTTGGGAGAAGAAGCTCCTGCATTTTGCCATTGGGAGTTGAAGATCCTGCAGTTGCCCATTCCGACGCGAGGTATGTTCAGATCTAGTGTAAACCATATCGAAAGTTATTTTAGAAAAGGTAAATCGATATCAATTGTAAATAAATACAGGAGCTGGTCGATTGTAAATATCTTTGCATATATTTACTAGGTAAATATATGCAAAGAGTCGATATCGATTGTATAAAATCGTCATTGACTATTAACACAATCGATATCGATTGTAAATAAAATCGATATCGACTACTAATACAATCGATATCGATTGCTTATCAAATCTGCATAGACTTTATAAACAATCGATATCGATTGAATGCTCAATCGATTAAACGATTGGACACCCAATCGATATCGATTGTTTATAAAGTTGGTGCCAATTGGATACACAATCGGTAACGATTAGATATACAATCGATTACGATTGGATACTCAATCGGTAACGATTGGATATCAGTTGTTTTGCTACAAATTTGTTATATTCATCCGTCTTATGACTCCTTTCTTCTCCTTCTTAAATAGGCGATGTCTGGTGTGGAAATTTCTCTTCTCTGTCACTTTGATGGCCATATTATAAACGATGATGGTTTATATCAAGGTGGCCGCCGGAGGGTTATTACAATTTCGACGGATATATCTTACGAACGGTTCAGAAGGCAAATTTCTGCTGTCAGTTTTACGATAGCAGATGAAACAATTTCCATAAAGTTCTCTATGAAGATAGTGAACACCCCTATACTTGCCGACGTTTTGGATTCGGATGATTTGGCCACCCTATTTTTGTTTTATAAATCCGGGTTGGACATTATAAAGGTATTCATCATTAAAGAACCATCCTCTTTCCGATTCGAAGCTGAACAAGTACCTCTAGGTGGGACTGATTTTGTGAGTAATCATTCCTTCCAGCCATAGAAGTTTGAGGAGGAAGGACTTACATATGATACTATTTAGTTAGGTGATGACGGCGATTTTACGGCAAACATATCCACCATGAAGACAACTATTAATCTAAACTATGCCCCAGTTGAATCATATGATGACCCACTACAAAATATGCATGGGGCACATTGTAGTCAAGAGTTAGACTACACGTCTCTAAGAGTGGGGGATGAAGACGATTTTCATCATATCTTTCCCGGTGGATTCACAACTTGGATGACTCACGAATTATGTTCTACTATGCCATCGATGGGGATTAACGAAAGAGTTCAACCCTATTTCCATACATATAATCACCCCTTCGATGAAGGGACTAGTCAACTATGTCAGAACCCATTCGGTGAAGGGCTTAGTCAGCCATGTCATGACCCGTTCCGTGAAGGGCCTAGTCAACCACATTAGAACCACCTCAAAGCACTGCTGGTGAACAGAACGTCGAAGATTATGATGATGAATCGGATGGGTTTATAAAAGAGGATCCGAAATATTTTACAAGGGGCATTGATAATCCATTAGTAGATGGAGCTTACGAAGTGTCAGAGACATCGGACGAGTCTTCCGATCAAGAGGTGGAAACCGAATATCAGAATTGGACGTTTAAAGTTGGAGAGATCTTTAGAGATAAATAAACATTTCAAAGAGCATTGAAAGAGCACGCGATGGAGAGAAACTTTCAAATTCGGCCTTTGAAAGCTGCTAATTATCGAGTGATAGCCGCATGCTACGAACCCGGTTGTTCATGGTGAATACATGCGTCTAAATTAACTGGGCTTGACACTTTCCAAATCAAGACGTTCAATAGTACTCACACATGCGGGGCTGCTAAGATCGGACCGCACGGTCACCGTAATGCAACAATCTCGTTCGTAGCCAATTATGTACTGGAGAAACTTACGGAAGGATTCGACTACACCCCGGCGTCGATAATATTTGATATTGCAAAAGCTTATAATGTGCAAATCTCATATGCTAAGGCTTGGAGGGGGAAAAAACTTGCCCTTAATGATATTAGAGGCAGTTGGGAACGATAATTTATGGATCTACCAGCCTACGTGAAGGAGATGGAGAGGGTAGATCCTAATGTACGAACATCCTTTCAACTAACACTTGACGGTAAATTTCAAAGAGTTTTTTGGAGTTTCAGCCCGTGCATCGGAAGCTACCGTAATACACTTCGTCACACACTGCTTGTAGATGGCACACACCTATGGGGGCGTTACGAAGGGATCCTACTTATTGCCTCGGGGTAAAACGATAATGGCCATATATTACCGTTAGCATTTTCCGTCGTCGAATTAGAAGAAGAGGATACGTGGATGTGGTTTCTTGAACGAGTAGGTGTGTTCGTGATCGGTGAATTTATCGAAGATTTCATTTTTATTACGGATAGGTCGAAGGGTTTAATTAAAGCGGTCAAACATATCTTCCCTCATGCACACCACAACTATTGCATGCGACATATGACACAAAATTTGTAACACAAGTATCCCAAGAACAATGTGAAGGGTTTATGGTGGTGCGCCGCGCGTGCATATTCAGTAGAAAATTTTGATTATTTTATTAACAAAATGAAGGAAGATCCTGCTGATCCTCGGGCCGTAGAGTATATTTTGAAAATAGACCCAAAGCATTGGGCACGCGCACATATGAAAGGAAGGCAATATGATTCTCTGACTACGAATAATGTCGAAAGCTTAAACAGCGTACTAAAGATAGCTCGAGAGAGACTAATTATCGATCTAATCAGAACTACTAAAAAGAAAGTCGCCAATCATTTTCAAAAGCGCAGAGAGATATCTAAGAAATTGACCACCATACTCTGTCCAAAAGCAGATGAGCACATGAAGAAGGTACTGCAATGGGCCGGTAGGAAGAGAGCTCAACCATACGGGCGCGATCAATTTCAGGTCAATTCCAAAAATTTCATTCATCACGTCGACTTGGAACACAAGACGTGTACTTACCGCCGTTGGCTTATTCATGGCTTGCCTTACTCCCATGCCATGACAACTATCAATCGGAGAAATTACGATTACCATAACTTCTGTGAGAAGTAATTTTTCACTGCTTGCTTTAGACAAACATACGACGAACAATGGCTTCCCACCCTCGATAAAAGTCAATGGGCATTCCAAGCAGAGCAACTGCCTGAAAATATGAAAGTAAGACCACCATACAATTGTCGAAAGCAAGCCGGCCATCCGAGAAAGAGAAGGATAAGGTCTAAGGGTGAAGTTAGGACCCTACAGTGTGGCAGGTGCAGTGAGTATGGTCACAATCGCAGGAGTTGCACGGCAATTGGGCCCATGGGTTGATACAGTATAAGAAGTCGGCTAAATATTCAACTACACCCCACAGTCCACTAGCTGTAAATTTCCCAAAAAATGTAAAGAAGTGTTGATAGATAGCCCTGGTGAGAATTGGGTTTGACTTGTAACTTCATTGGGGTTGTATCAAACCTGATTTTTGAATTTAAGGTAAGTTTGGTACTCTTAAGAATTTTCGAAACGTTTTGTCACAGAGAGTCGATATCGACTGTGAATATAGTCGATGTTGATTGCTTCTGCAATCGACTGCTTAAGCACTCTTTAATAAAGTCTACGACAAGCCCAAAACCTGCCTAATGTTAACCAGCCGATATAAAAATTTTACATACTTGAGATTATAAATTAAAAAAAATAATGATTGTTTTACAATTAAAATTTTTATTTACAAATATCCTTGAATGTTTTAAGATACAACTACATATAATTTTAACTTTTGAAAAAAACTACGGTGCTGCTGCATCAGTTGTAGGTTCTTCATCGGTGGCTCTCTCGGCTTCTCCATCGACAGTAAATTTAGCGAGGGCTTGGCCAATTTCTGTCCTGATCTGACTCATATTGCCTTGGCTGAAGTCGAATTTCTTCTCCAACATGAAGTACCCTATGTACTTTAAAACAAATATCCCACAGTTCCAACCATTGCTCTGTTGGGGCACGGATTTGACCCTGTAATCAGAATTTGACCACGGATAGGTCCCAGCGTCCAATGCAGTGGAGTCTCCGTGTACATGTAAAAGCGTGGGAAGATATTTGGTATATTTTGAAAAGTGTAATGTCAGATAATGTTTGATAAGATAAGCTACTTAAGATAAGCAGAAAAAATATCTACAGATAATGTGTGATCGATTGCCTAAACAATCGACAACGATTGCATAATCAATCGTTAGCGATTATATAATCAATCGTTAGCGATTGTATAATCAATCGTTAGCGATTGTATAATCAATCCCATTTGACTGCTTACATAATTGTATTCTGAGGACGAGATTAAATAAAAGTAAATTGAAAATTAATTAATTTGAAGGTGTGGACAATTCTTACCAGGAGGTTGATTTGTAGGGGATACTTGTCCTTTGAGGGCCTATCCAAAATTGGATCAACGATCATTACCGATCGTTCTAAAACCTTAACGATCGCAAGGGCCCAATGTAAAGGATCGTGACTATGGATTGGGACAAATATCTAAAATGAATAATATATTAGAGGACACAATGGTAAAAATTATAAATAAAATTTACAGAGACCGTAATGTACTGTGTTGCATTAGTGAGCCCACAGATCCCTCAACTTATTGAAGAAGAAGTTTTGGAGCACCTTCTTGCCTGGGTTAGTTTCTTCCTTAAGGGCAGCCCACCGTTCAATTTGTGTGGCCATCGGTTGGCGGTTGAGTTTTTCAGTATCAATAAAGAATCTGAAATCGTTATAATCCATAGCGATATATGATAAATCAGTGGGGCTCATCAAGAAGAATTTATCCCCAACTTCAGGATGAGCAGCGTCATCCATGACTTTCAAAAGTCTTAGGTAGGCTCCAATTATCTAAAAGATAACAAATTTCAGTAATTGACACACACTTTATTCATTATCGATTCTATACAGAGTCGGTATCGACGGTTAAGACAATCGTTAACGATTGTCTAGATAGTCGGTATCGACTGTTAAGACGATCGTTAACGATTGCGTAGAAAGTCGGTATCGACTGTGAAGACAATCATTAACGATTGTCTAGACAGTCGGTATCGACTATTAAGACGATCGTTAACAATTG
This sequence comes from Chloranthus sessilifolius, assembly GCA_021018995.1. Lineage (NCBI taxonomy): Eukaryota > Viridiplantae > Streptophyta > Magnoliopsida > Chloranthales > Chloranthaceae > Chloranthus > Chloranthus sessilifolius. The sequence goes on along the minus strand of CM037594.1, from coordinate 114,148,329 downwards.
TTTGAACAGTCGGTATCGATTGTGTAAACAATCGCGATAGACTATCTGGGCAATCGTTCTATTTTTTTTATCAGTCGTTACTTTTAGAAAACTTGAAAAGAAAATAGCTTTGGAAAGAAAGCATTAAGAAATTGAATATGAGAGATTTGGTTACTTACAAGATTGTCTAAGTATGCCCTGCCTTCCAGACATTTGAACGTATGCATCCGGAGTGTATAATCATCCACAGAGTTTACGTAGATGTTGCATAAAACATAACGGCCAAGTTTTAATTCAAAACGAGATTAACTTCTAACTAACAACTTACTATCATCGGAAAAATGGACAAATTCGTAATATATGTAACTTACTCGACATCCTTTTCGGGTGCTGTCCAGATGGCATTCATAAACCTCTGCTCATCTGTCAGCTCCTCCGTAGGAGGGGGCATCGTCTCGGTTGGCAATTTTTTTATCGCCTACTTTTTTCCTGTCCTAGGCTTCAAGGCAAGATGTTTGGCTTTAATCCTAGGCCTCAGGCGAGCATCTAATGGTTGCTCGGATTGCTCATCACCAGCCGGACCACCCTTGTCATCAAAATCATGGGATTGGTTATCAGTTGCTGCCAATTCCTCTTGGGCGGGAGGAGCTGGTGCCACATCTGCTGATCCCTGGTCGGCTGGACCAGCAGGTTCTGGTCCCATATCGACAGTGAGAGACACTTCCGATAACAACTTTGAAACAGCACCATCCTGAACATCGAAGGACATAAAATTGATCAATAAGAAAAATTGAGAATAGAATGACCTCTAAAAATAATATAAATCGATTCCGAATCTAAACCGATCGTAATTACAATCGATACCGATCGTATTTACATTCGGTACCGATCAGTATTGATTGTACATACAATCGGTATCGATTGTAAATATGATCGGTATCGATTGTACATACAATCGGTAGCGAATCAATAAGAAATCGAATTAAACTAAAGCAGACTACACTGCCAATCATACCTTGGGTGTCACCTCCAAGATCGTTTGAAGGAGTTCTATAATTTTTTCTTGCTCTTTTCGGATCAACTTGTTGAAGTGATCCGTCGTTTGCAATTGAACATCCCTTGAAGTGAGTTGTTCTTCAAAGGAGTTGCATTGTATCCGGAGGAGCCTATTCTCCTCCACCAACCGCTTATTCCCTTCCACCAATTGGTTAACTAACTCTTCCAAATGGTTGGCTTTTTGGTTGAGTTTCAAGTTATCCAACTCCAAACCATCAATCCTCCTCAACAACTCTTGATTAGAGGAGGTTGGTGTACTGCTGCTTGTCTTCGCGGTGACCCTTTTAGGCCGGTCTAATTAGACCTCATCTGACGAAGAGCCTTCGTCAGACGTTGTTTGGCCCTCAAATTCTTCCTCTTCAACTTCTTTGATCGGAATATTTCTTTTCTTCTTGGGCCGCAGATCAACTTCTACAGCTTTCTTGACCTCCTCAACCTCTTTCCTCTTCCCCCCAATTTCCCCCCCAACAGCCTTTAGAACCCGCTAATAATCCCTTACGAGGGGTATATCCAACTCAAAGGTAACGGGTTCGAGGGGAGCGTAAATCTGTTACGAAAAAGGACACGTTGTAAAATAACATAGAAAAATTACAGAAATTGAACAATCACTGTAATATAACGACTGCTTAACGAGTGGATACCGATTTCATTTACAGTCGATACCGATTATGTAGGAAGTCGATACTGATTGGGTAGGAAGTCGATACCGATTGTGTTAGAAGTCGACACCGACTGTGTAAGCAGTCGATAGCAATTGCTTAATCAATCGATCTGATTCTGTAGTCAGTCGATTCCGACTACGTAGGCAGTCGATACCGATTGCTTAATCAATCATCCGATTTCATAGTCAGTCGTTTCTGACTACGTAGGCAATCGATATCAATTGATTTAGTAATCGAAATCCTCCACATTACTCTTTAAAGTTCTTACAAATTTACCTTTACAAATTTGAATTATTTAAAACGGCATCATACCTTGCTCTCGACCATCTTCGCAAGAGTGCAGCCTTTATTCCTCGTTTGGGGCTTCTCCGCCCACTTCAATAATCGGGGGAAAGGGTTTAGCATTGACGCTCTTTGAGGTGAGATGTCAGGCAGCATCTCATAGGCCCACCACTGAAGTACACACATACAGCCATAAATATTATACGGCTTAATGGCTTTGTCGTTGTCGGCAGTCTTTCGATTTGTCACGCCCTTCTCTATATACTCTAGCAAGTCTTTGAAGACATAAAGACCCCACGGGGATTTTTTGAAGTTTTTCATGTCATCGAAGAGTTTAACGTGGGCTTTCGACAATTGAAGATGGGACCCGGAAAAAAGTATTCCATCATCACCAGCAAATGATTTTCCACCATCACCAGCAAATGAAACACCTTAGGTGTCCCAATGTCAAACGACGATAAAACACCTTAGGTTTTACTATAACCCAATCAAGTTCGATCCTATATGAGAGGACCCACCACCACCACCAGAATCAGATCCTCTTCAGTTCCTTTGGGACGAAAACGATGAAGTAATGAAAATTTTGGCAAAATCGATATCGATTGTATATACAATCGATATCGATAAAAATTACTACAAAATGGACACCGACGAAAATAGAAGAAAAAACTCAACAGAAATTAATGAAAATTTACCAGCTACTTACAGGTTTGGTAGCTTGAAGATTAAAGAACGGAATGCTAGCGACTCTTGACCGCCTCTCCACCGACTTCAAACGAAAAAGTAAAAAAGTAAAAAGGTAAATAGTAAAGGGTTTGGTGAAGGCGGCTATTTATTACATTTGGAGTAAATCCGATATTTCCTAAAGGCGGAAGATGGCTCGGCGCGCAGCGGGTCGATTTGGGTAAAGGTGAAACTATAGGGTCTCTGCAGTAAAAGGAACATCTGACAGGGTCGATCAGGTAAATTTCCCAAGAGATTGACATATGTACTTTCTAATTTTTGTTGGATGGTTAAGTACCCACTACTAACTAATTTTTAGTATTAAGTGTAAGAAATGTTCATAAAGGTTGGTGCACAGGTTATATAATCCCCTACTATGAACTTATCTAAGTTTTTGCTAAAAAATACTGAAATTTTCTAGGATTGGTGTATGGAGATTTGACATTATTAGTTTATTTGTTGCATTTATCAAATGGCCAATACTAACTCATAAAGAAGAGAGTTGATATTCGGTGGAGTTTTCACACAACATGGTGCATGATTTTGATTGGATAAAGCTCTTCTACAGTTCTAGATATTGCTTTGTATATTAATTGCTTGAGGAAAGTACGAAAATAGGCCCCCAATCATTTTTATCATGATTTCGGTCGAATTTTTTTTAATTACGGAATAGTGTCCTATGCAGGTTTAAATGGGCCGTTCTCACCCGTTTTCGATGCACGTCCGCTGATGCCTTTCTTCTGAGGTACGAAAATACCCTTGTAAGTCGAGACTAGACGATCCGTTTGCCGAAGAAGAAGACCCCCAGATTCGCCGGAGCTAAAATAAAGTAGACCTTCTTTGCCGGAGAAGAGAACCCCCAAGTTCGCCAAAGAAGAATACTCCCTGGTTCGTCAGAGCTAAAATAAAGTAGACCCCTTTTACCGGAGAAGAAGACCCCAGGTTCGTCAGAGCTAAAATAAAGTAGCGTTTCTTTCAACTCCGGCTAACCCGAGAGCAACGACGTTTATTTTAGCTCTAGCGAAGCTGAGGGCGACAACATTTATTTTAGATCTGGCAAACCTGGTCCAAGAGCTACTTTTATAATAAAAGGGCAAAAATATAAATGACCAAGGTGCTTCTATATCGCCCTACCTATACAACGATGAACAATGGCCCATTTAAAGTGTGTCGGGCGCTGTTTCATTACAAAATAAGGCACGTGCCTTTTTCGTTTAAAAAAAAATGGCGCGGGACCTTCTTTTGTAAATCGCCCTAATTGTTTTTGGTCCTAAGGAGAGGAGGGTTTTCGCAATGTCGAAGCCATCGCTCTTTTAGACCGTTATCTTAGTACCCTTATCTGCTTTTAGTGTAAAATTGCTAATTTTGAATATATTATATATATATATATATATATATATATATATATATATATGATAGCGGGAGCCTGCACTCGAGTTGTAGAGGCTTGAATTCTCCACTCGAGTCATTGTGAGCCACGTGACAGCCTGTTTGAGGATTAGGCGTTTCATGCACATACACAAGGTTGACTACAGGAAAAAGCAAAATATTATTTTCACCTGTATAATGAAGGGAAAAAATTTAATATTTAAACAAAAAATTCTACAACCCAACTCACATTCACATGATCTATCCTCGAATGTAGAGTTAAACTCCACACAAGTTATTTGGGGTGCTACATGCACATGCACTTCCTCAATCAATGACCATCTAAAATAAATAAAAAATTATTTTACATCGTTTAAAAATAGAAAATTTTCAAGAGCAAAATTTTTGGTTGAGAAACGGTAGAGGAAGTCAACCGTTAGACGCTATCACGTGTCATATGACATGATTTACATGCCAATGTAAATGTGGGTAGATAAAAAGATTCGGTGGGTGAAAATAAAGGTACTCAACAAAAAAATTATCACATAATGTCTGAGCACGTTTTTAATGGATCACATTAGGGTACCTCTGATCCCACCTACTGGATTAGTGAGGGTGCCTCCATATGTTGGATATTTAAAAGTTTTAAAACTTATGCATTTTCTAAGGAGGTGTGTCTTTTCAAAGTTATGTGTGCTTTCAAAAGAAGTATTTTTCCAAAATTGTGTCTTTTCAAAAGAAGTGTCTTTCCAAAGTAGTGTGTTTTTTTCTGAAGGATGCCTATAGCATATTTTCATAAGAAAAATGTGCATTAATACACCACTTGATTTTCTATTTAAGGAATCTAAAATCATTATTTACAACACAATGGAGTCTCCTTTCTTCTCTATGGTTATGTCTTTAAAGGTCTTCATCAGAGCGTTCTTGCAATATTTGGTGTTCGGATAGTATGATCGGACTTGCCAAATCCTTCACAGGAATACACAGTTGATTCGTTGTATCTTGGAACCAGTTTATCGGTAATCTATTAGTGACCACTTTGTCAAAGTGGTAGAGACAAATATTGGTTTAAAGACAGCGATATTTTTCTTGCCTCGGACCGGTTCCCTGTATTATTTCGGGTCAACATTTTCATATTTTATCCAACAATTTTAAACCAATATTTGTTAGTTTCAAATGAGTCACAGCGAAGGAATTGTGATGCCAAAATTTATTTCGGAGCACTATGGTGGCTCGCCCATTTTATAGCAGAGTGATCATATTTGTACTTGAAATTCTCTATTTCATATAAAGAAGCACGCCATAGAATTCAGAGCGGTGATGACTCGTATGAGCGTACTATTGGGTTTGAGGCAACGTTTTGAATTTTGGTGGTTATTGTCTCTAGTTCCTACACGCGGAAGTCTAACGTGAGAATGTTGCAATTACCCAAAGAGATAAAATTGCTTCTTGAAGTCGGTTTATGTTTTATTTCAGTAACGGGTAAGTAGAATTTGACTTAATTTATTATTATTATTTTTTAACTTGATTGTACCGTCTTCAAGATATATATGCAATTACACTTGTTAGGATTTGTTTTAATGTTTAAAGAAGCACGGAACATGATACTTCTTCCAAACATTACTTTTACAAAATTTCTTATTAATTCAATGATTATAGAGGCATATCATTCTATTATTATGATGCGTGACAATCTTAATAATCAAGATGGTAAGAATCCAATGATGTGATTTTGAATAAATCAAATGCGCCAATGATGAGATGATTGTTGGACTACTTTGATAGATCTAACATATGGATCATGTTGCTAAAAGTGGACATCAATATTGTTTCCCTATTATTTATGTTGTGGGGGTTAACTCATTGAATGAGTGACACAAAAACTTGGTAAATCTTTGTTGAGATGAGATCTAGCATTCATGTGTTTAAATGCAATCATATATGTGCGATTTTAATCACATGACTAGATTTAGCTTTATGGTCATTGAGTGGCCTTAATCGATTGGACATGACGTTGAATCATTAGCAACGATCAAATTCTCGTGATTTCTTTGGCAACATCGAGTTATTACCAAAAGGATTAGTAGAATCATTTATAGATGTTCAAATAATTCTGATTAGATTATCATATTTATTTTATAAATTTTTTAACTATTTGCTTTAAGGAACATGACTATTTTATTTCAAGCACGCATGAAACACTGATATCTTTCATTACATGAATGTACTATTGCATTGAGTTCATTGAAAAGTGAATTGAGCAGAAATGTTAAGAATTATCTTAAGAAGATAATTGATTAAAATTTGAAAATCTAAATCGTTTGAAAATGATTTCCTTTAATAAAAGAAGTCATAATTTTACAAGAGATATTAAGAAGCAACTATAAATCTCATTGAGTGTGATGCTTGTATTTAAATAGGTAGATAAATAAAATGATTTAAGGGTCTATTGGTAGACGTACCAACAAAGATTAAATCAAAACTTCTAAAATCTCCATGGAACTTGTTTCATTATCAATGAACAATAAAACAAATTATATGTTGTTTCAGGAAAAAATGTCTGAAAAAACACTTTATGTGTTGATAATTGCAATTATAAGTAATTACAAAGAGAATTAGTTTAAAAGAAGAATCAAAATTGGGTCATTTACCGGATAAGGAGAGATTGAACATTGCTCTTAATAAACGTTATAACACTATGTGTTGAGATGTTAAAGTTACAGAGACATCTCTTATAGATCTACAAGTGTAAGGGTGGAGCCGCCTTCAATGAGACATAGCTTTATCTTATAAGCACTCCAGGGTATTAGCATATGGGCTAAATGTGCTAACCAATTTATTGAACACTAAATATATAAAATATATGTGTGAAATAATTTCGATTTGTCGTATAAGATCGTTAATTCAAGACTTAATTTCACTAAAGACCTTGACAAACTTTGAGTTTTTTCCACTAAAATAAAAATTCAAGTCTGTAAAACATTTTCATTTATACGTCTGTTTTTATCTTTGCTCTGATTTAAAATTTTTAAATAGTGGGGATTTTTAGATATTTAAAAGTTTTAAAACTTATGTCTTTTTCAAAGAGGTATGCCTTTTCCAAATAGGTGTGTCTTTTCAAAGTTATGTGTCCTTTCAAAAGAAGTATCTTTCCAAAGTAGTGTCATTTCAAAAGAAATTTCTTTCCAACGTGGTGTATCTTTTTCGAAGGGATGCCTATTGCACATTTTCATAGGAAAAGAGTGCATTAACACACCACTTGATTTTCTATTTAAAAAATCTAAAATCATTATTCACAAAACAATGGAGTCTCATTTCTTCTCTCCGGTTCTGTCTTTAAAGGTCTTTATCAGAGCGTTCTTGCAATATTTGGTGTTCGGATAACGCGATCGAATTCGTCAAATCTTTCACAAGAATATACAATCGGTTCGTTGTATCCTGGAACTAGTTTGCCGGTAATATATTGGTGACCACTTTGTCGAAGTGGTGGGGGCAAATATTGGTTTAAAGATAGCAATATATCTCGTACCTCGAATCGGTTCCCTGTATTATTTCGAATCAACATTTCACATTTTTTCCAACTGCATAGATCCCAAAAAAGTGGCTCTAAAATCACATGGCATGCGTCATGTGAAATAAAAAACTAACAATATAATGGTAAGCTCAAGTCTCAAGATTTATTGTGTGAAAGATTAGGGTGAAAACTGCTCTCGCTCCTCTAATTCAATGGGTTTTAGACATAGGCGGCGCCTTCAGTAATCCTATAGGCGCCAAAAGAGGTACCCATCACATTCTCATATATGTTTGTTATTGTGTATTGTTGTGTACACAATTGAGTGTGAAATGATGATTTACAAACCCACTTAAACTTAGGGGCTCAACAGGCCCGGCTGAAACCTGGCCTGCCATGGGCTGGATATTTCTTAGTTCCAAAAGCCCGATTAAAAATTGGCCCATTAAGCCAAAACCCAAACTGGCCAGCCTCAATCAATTGAAAGTTGAAACCCTTTATATAGATATTATCAGGCCAACTTACGCCTTGGCCCAACCCAGCTCGCCATGGAGTGGGTATGGGCGATGATAAGTTGGATTGGGTATGGGTTAGTTCCAAAAAGCCCAAACTCGACCCGACCCGACCCGACCCAATGAGACCCCTAATATCATGATGGGTACCTCTATTTGTGCCTACCAGATAAATGGTGGGCGCCTACACTAAAACCGTTGTCTACGATTGAATCGGATGATGGTGATTGTTTTATTCCAATCTTCCACACAAGGGATCTTGAGACAATGGGTGTGTCATATGACGGTCAAATTCTTTATTCCATGTGGCACAGATCCCAAAAGGTAGCCCTAAAATCACATGGCATACATCATGCTCCAACGTGATTTCAGGACCACTTTTTGGGATCTGTGCCCCATCGAATCCAAAATTTGACTGTATGACGTAATGCCCATGGCCTCAAGATCCATTGTGGGGAAGATTGTAATGAAAAACGATCACCATAGTCTGACTCAATGCGGTCAACATTTCCAATGCAAGGGCCAGCGAGTAATCAGGTCCCCAATTCTTTTCATGTTAAAACTAACTCAAAAGGCATCATCAACTCACCTTTGCAAGCCTAAAAAGCTACAAAGAACTTTTCACCACCTGTAATATAAATTACAACATAAATTACAAACACAAGGATCTTTGTTTAAATTCATCATTGAAGAACCTGTGATTCCAAGAAATTTAGCTGATATCCTATGAATATTAGAAAAGCAACTCAAGTTTTGCAATAGGCAAATCCCAAATGAATCAGAACTCTGTAAACTTACAAACAAATTTTTGAGGACACAGTAATAATAATGACTGCCCTGCTGAATGGTTAGACGGGTTTCTTAGCGCTGATCATTACGAACAGCCCGTTCCGCACACATGTAAAATCAACCAGCCCACATGTCTTGCAGAGACCTTTTAACTCGTTCTCGGATAAGTAGATGTGGGAGCTAGTAGCCTGCGCTATATTCTACAAAGAAAGAAAACAATTCGTCAATCATCAGCCAAAGATGGTAAAAATATCAACATGAGAGTTTGAATCAACTAGGATGGCCATTGGGTTGAAACCTACGACTTCTAAAGCATATCCGCATCGCTAATCGACAAACTAGACACATTTGCTGACGGAACCATTACTTGCATACGAGAAGTTGGCCCTAGCACATGGCTAAAAGAAAGATTTGGTATAAGCCCCCTGATTTGAAGGTCATGATCTAAAGATGCTATTTGAAAAGGATTGGCACCAAACATGATCTTTAAATCTTTATCATATGATTCAACGCAATCAAAGGCCATTATCTGGTTCAACGGTTTACTGTTGAATCATATGATAGAGATCGAGTTTTGTGCCATAGATCATGGCCTCTAAATCAGATGGCTTAGATGGTATTTTCACATAGCACAGGCTCCCAAAATACCAAGTCTTTTGTTTTAAAATATGTGCAAGGGCCAATGACGGGACGCCGACATTATGGACATCGGTTATGAACCATATCGTGTGTATCGACGACGGAAGAAGCAAAACGGAAACGGGAACGAGAATTAGATTTGAAGAAGAGAGAACATACTGTCCAAGGCCGCTCAAGCAACCTTCCTGCTCGAGCGAACAACTTCAGAAATCAGGCCAGATTTTCGGCCAAATATCGCTCAAGCGAGCTTGACAGTCGCTCGAGCGAGACGTCGAAGGAAGAATTCTCTGGATTCAGTCGCTCGAGCGAGCAATAGTTGTCACTCAAGTGAGACATGACGAGTTTGACTTTTTCTTTGTTTTTCCTAGGTTTCTTTTGTTTCGTACTAAGTACTTAGGATAGTTTCATAATTATTTATGTTTTAAGGTTTTCTATTTTGAGACCTCATATAAAAGGTCATTAAAACATCGTAACTATTGATTATTGAATGAAAAGCTATTGTTTGTGTGTGCTTAAGATGATCCTCCACGAAGAGTGATTCTTTATTTCTCGAGAAGAGTTTGGTGTGAAGCCAAGAGTTTGAAGCCTACATTCTCTTTCTATCTCTATCTTTGATTTATCTTTCCCTGCTTTTATTTTTGTTCCCCATAAACCTTAAATTCAGCCATTAAGCTTTTAAATACATCAAAATTATAAACCCTAGCCTCCATCTAAACCATTAGATCAATTTGTCTCGAAGAACCCTAGATCGAACCGATGATTCCATCGTTGATCTACGAGCGAGCCCTAATCTGGAAGTGGCTAGAGTTCTACCTCTAGGATCCTGCTTACGCAAAGCTAACGGATCTAGCGTAACGGACCGAACTCTATCCGAACCACAACGCAATCATCCAAATGGAAAACTACGAACCCTAACGTATTCGCATTATTTCATATATATTCCTCAACTAATTTAGTTTAATTTCGGTAAATTCATCACCTCATAGTCATTCACGTAGTTTAGGGTTTTGTCCCGTGTCAGTTATGGTATCAGAGACTATGTTCTAGGATAGGGCATATTTGTGTGACATTTTACCTTATTGCATTTTAATTTTCATTGGATTTTATCTCATTTGTATTCAAAAGTGTGCACATCTACTGTTTGCTAAAATTCCCCTTCATTGTCAATTCATATTTGCATGCCATTTTAGAACCCGTACTAAGAGTCGTGATCACCATAGACATGAATGAGATTGTCGATGTTCTTAAAGGAATTAAAGTTGAACTAAGTGCGATCAGTGATCGGATGGCTGCCGTGGAGCAAGCCCAAATAAACCATGAAACTACCAATGATAGGTTGTTAAATCGAATCGATCGGTTAGAAGGGGATGATGACCATTTTGAACAACGTCATGGGCGTGATGGTCCACACTTCGAACATGATGGCTACCAACATGATCGGAACCGTAGGATGGATCATCGTTGAGGTGACCACGACCCGGATGGGAAACTCCTAAAAAATATCCAAGTTGAGTTCCCAACTTTCGATGGGAGAATGGACCCTAAAGTCTTCCTCGATTTGTTATCCGACATGGATCATCACTTTGAGTGGTATGGCATGAGCAATGAGCGATGTGTCCGACTCGCCAAGATGAAGCTCATCACCCAAGCCCGACTCTTCTAGGTCAATGTTGAGCGCATCAGGATGACCGCGGGTTGTGCTCCCATTACCCGTTGGGAGGACATGAAGGAGCAACTTATAGAGAAGTACATTCCTTCATCATACTACCATCGTCTCCTCAATGAATGGCAAAATTTACACCAAAGTAGTATGCCTGTAGCCAATTACATTGGCAAATTTGAAGAATATATGATGCAAGCCAAAATATCGGAAGATCCTCAAGTCATTCTTTCCTGATTTCGCACTGGATTGCGATTTGATTTGTAAAACGAGTTGGTCTCTCATCCCGTTGAGACTCTCGATCAGTGTTACACCGTCGTTCAGGACCCTGAACGATATTTGAAAATGACGGTGATGAGATGATCTGAACCTCCTACCGGTCAACATCGTACCGGAGAGGTGAGACTTAATGCGGGAAACCCACCTCCCAAGCCCACACAATCTAATTCCACCAATTTACGGTTTGACAAAGGAAAAGGTATGGTAGGAGAATCCTCGAGAGGCGGTTCTCTACAAATGTTAAAGATTGGGACACTTTGCAGCCCAATGCCCCACGAGAGACCCTCAAAGGAGTCTCTTCATCGAATGAGAGGGAGATGATAATGAGGAAGTTTTTGAAGAAGAAATCTTTAAGCCGAATGTCACACCTAGTGATGAGGAAGGTGATGACAGTGGTCGTGCTCGAGTTGTGAGGTGTGCCTTCGCACAGCCTCAACGGGATGAAAAAAAGGATTGGCGAAGAGAGAACATCTTCTACACCTTCGCCACATGTGGGACAAAAAGTAATAGGGTTATTGTGGATAGCGGGAGCTGCACCAACGTGGTGTCAAAACACACTGTCACCCGCTTTGGGCTTACACCCGAGACCATACAAAGTCGCATGGGTTGACTCTTCATCCATTCCCTTGTCTCAGAGGTGTCGCCCGCCAATCCAATTGGGTTCATATTCAGACACCTTGTGGTGCCTATAGATGTGGGTCATATCATTTTGGGAAGGCCATGACTCTATGACATGAACGTGACCATTTTTTGTCGATCTAACATTTGCATGTTCAATTATAAGGGCAACAAAATCACTCTTAACCCCTTGGCTCCCAAAGCACCAATGACCAGTAAGGTCAAAAAGAAGGGCGGTCAACCTAAAACCATCAACATTGTGAGCCCTTCGGAGTTTGAGAAAGCTTTGTTAGATGAGAGCATGGTGTACGTTGTCGTCAGTGTTGAGAGTGCTCCTGAGTCTGTGGGTGAGTACCCTAATGAGGTTGAGCCGATCTTGAACGAATTTGCATGTCTTCCCAGAAGACTTACCCAATGAGCTCCCTCCCATGCGTGACATTCAGCACGCCATAGACTTGGTTCTCGGATCTACCTTACCGAACCTACCCCATTATTTGAACACGCTGAGTTAACTCGGCAAATCGATGAGCTCCATCGGAAGGGGTTTATCCAAGAGAGCCTGAGCCCTTGTGTTGTACCTATATTACTCACACCTAAGAAAGACGTTACATGGTGCTTGTGTGTGGATAGCCGAGCAATCAATAAGATTACGGTTAAGTATCGGTTTCCCATACCGAGGCTCGACGACATGATGGATATGATAGTTGGTGTCACTATCTTCTCCAAGATAGACCTTAAAAGTGGCTACCATCAAGTCCGAATCCGCCCAGGTGATGAGTGAAAAACCGCCTTCAAGACCAAAGATGGTCTTTATGAGTGGACGGTCATGCCTTTTGGGCTATCTAATGCCCCAAGCACCTTCATTAAGCTCATGACCCAAGTGTTGAGGTCGTTCCTAGGCAAATTCCTTGTGTATTTTGACAATATCTTGATTTACAGTCATGACAAGGAGCAACTCCTGGTCTACCTTAGGATGGTTTGCGAAACCTTGAGGGGAGAAAAGCTATACACGAATTTCAAGAAGTGCACATGCATGTAACAATCCGTTATCTTCTTAGGATTCATCGCCTCGGCCGATGGGATGGTTGCGGACTCCACGAAAGTTAAGCCCGAACCTCGAAATATTCATGAAGTCTGTAGCTTCCATGGTTTGGCCACATTTTATCGTCGCTTCATCCGACACTTTAGCAGCATTATGGCTCTCATTACCGATTGCATGAAAAAGCCGCGACGAAGGCCTTTGCCCAGATAAAAAGGAAAATGACTACTGCACTAGTCATACGCCTATCAGACTTTCTAAAGTCTTTGAAGTAGCATGTGGCGCGGAAGGTGTAGGTATAAGCAGAGTGCTTAGCCAAGAGGGTCACCCTGTGGCCTACTTTAGCAAGAAGCTTAACAAGGCGAAGCAAAAATACTTCACCTATGACAAGGAATTTTATGCGGTCGTCCGATCTTTTTGGTATTGGAAACATTACCTTAAACCGCAAAAATTTGTGCTATTTTCCTATCATGAAGCCTTACGCTTCCTTGCTTCCCAGAAAAAGTTGAACCCGAGGCATGCGACGTGAGTCGAGTACCTTTAAGGGTTCACATTCATGTTAAAGCATAAGGCCCGTGTTAAGAACAAGGTTGCTGATGCACTTAGTCGTCGGGTGACAACTTTGCACACTATGAGCACCGAGGTCGTCGGATTTGAGTAGTTGAAGTAAGATTATTCCGAGTGCCCAGATTTTGGGGTGGCTTACACTGCTCTCCTCGATAATCCAACCAGCACTAACTCCAAATATACCTTGCAAGACGGGTATTTATTCAAAGACAGTCGTCTATACATCCCTCGCACTTCTTTGGGTGACTTCCTTATTTGAGAGTTACATGCCGGAGGGATTGCCGGACATTTCGGGCGCAACAAGACCATTGCGTTCATTGAGGATAGGTTCTACTGGCCTAACCTTAAGAGGGATATTTCTCGGGTTGTGAAGCAATGTCGCACATGCCAAGTGGCCAAACAAAGCACTAACTCCATGAATTTCGTGCTCGAACTCCCCAAGACTCCGCAAAAGCACAATTCCATTTTTGTGGTAGTGGACCGATTTTCCAAAATGGCCCACTTCGTACCCTGCTCTAAAACCTCCGATGCGCTCATGTCACAGTTATTTTTCGGGGATGTTATGCGTCTCCGTGGGTTACCCAAAACCATCGTGTCAGTTAGGGACGTAAAGTTCACTAGCTATGTTTGGAAAACCTTCTGGCACATGATGGGTACCATGCTTCAGTTCTCATTGGCCTATCATCCTCAAACTGATGGTCAAACGGAATCTACCAATAGGAGCTTGGGTAATCTCCTTCGTTGTCTTGTCGGTGATCATGTTAGGGATTCTACATTTGAGGTCGTGCATAGTCATAGGCCTAGGACACCCCTTGATTTAATCCCCATGTCTGCATCACATCGAGTGTCTGAGTCCGCGGACACATTTGCATAGCACATTCATAGCTTGCATGTCGAAATTAAACAAAAAATTAATATGAGCAATAAACATTACAAAGTAACGGCAGATGCACATAAGCATTTCAAAGAATTCCAAATTAGGCCTAAACGACTCCCATTGGGAATCGCAAAGAAGCTCCAAGTCCGCGTCGCTAGGCCTTTTAGAATTGTGGCAAGGAGCGGACCTAATGCGTACATTCTTAAACTTCCTCCAGATGTAGGGATCAGCTCTACGTTCAATGTGGAAGACCTAGTCCATTCTTTGGGCTCAACCCCACCTCCTTGCAACCTGTTCCAAGTAACCGCTATCCAGACACCCACCCCACCATTACAACCCCTACCCCTTCCTTTCCCAAGCAGGCAGCAGAAAGATGTAATTGAAGGGATCGTGGATGATCTCGTGGTATCCACCAATGATGGGGGATTTCAAAAATATTTGGTGAAATGGATGCACAAGCCGGAATCGGAGAACACGTGGATACATGAAGACGAAGTCTGTCGCCTCATCCCCGACATGCTCGATCAATATCATACCTCTGCTTCATCGGTGATGAAGCCTTTTCAGACCTAGAGAGTTGACGGAGACGCCGACATTGTGGAAGTCGGTTATGAACCATATCGTGTGTATCGACGGTGGAAGAAATGGAACAGGAATGAGAAGCAAATTTGAAGGGAGAACATACTATCCAATGTCGCTCGAGCGACCTTACTTCCCGCTCGAGCATACAGCTTCAGAAAGTAGGCCAGATTTTCGGCCAAATATCGCTCGAGCGAGACGTCAAAGGAAGAATTCTCTGGATTCAGTCGCTCGAGCTAAACATGAAGAGTTGACTTGTTCTTTGTTTTTCCTAAGTTTCTTTTGTGCCGTACTAAGTACTTTAGGATAGTTTCGTAATTATTTATGTTTTTGGGTTTTCTATTTTGAGGCCTCATATAAAAGGTCATTAAAACATCGTAATTATTGATTATTGAATGAAAAGTTATTGCTTATGTGTGCTTGAGATGAGCCTCCACGAAGAGTGATTCTTTGTTTCCCGAGAAGGCTTTGGTATGAAGCCAAGGGTGTGAAGCCCACATTCTCTTTCTATCTCTATCTTTGATTTATCTTTTCCTGCTTTTATTTTTGTTCCCCATAAACCTTAAATTTAGCCATTAAGTTTTTAAATACTCCAAAATTATAAACTCTAGCCTCCATCTAAACCATTAGGTCGATTTGTTTCGAAGAACCCTAGATCGAACCGGCGATTCCATCATTGATCTACGAGCGAGCCCTAATCTGGAAGTGGCTAGAGTTCTACCTCTACGATCCTCCTTCCGCGAGGCTAATGGATCTAGTGCAACAAACCAGACCCTATCTGAACCACAACACGATCATCCAAATGGAAAACTACGAAATCATAAGGTATTCGCGTTATTTTCATATTTATTACTAAACTAATTTAGTTTAATTTCGGCAAATTCATCACCTCATAGTCATTCACGTAGTTTAGGGTTTTGTCCCGCGTCAGCCAACTTACCATGTGCAAGTAATGGCTCCCTTTGCTGAGCAGCTACAAAAACAACCAGCAAATGAAGGGGGAAGTTTGTTTACAGGTGGGTTGGGAAATTTTGTTATAAATAGTATAAATGTGGTTGCAAAATTTACAATTACGCAGAATAAGGGCATTTTAAGGCCAAACAATATAAGAGTCCTAGTTAGATGCTCTATAGGCTCCACTGCTCCAGGCTTCAAAAAATGCCAATGTTGGACTACCTGGCATCCAGACATGGTTTGGGCGTCAACGGGATGTTTTTCTTTTTTGTTAGGTAAAGGTAATTTCAAAAAAATAATAATAATAATCATCGTCATCATCATAGCCGTCTATTTGGGATCGGCTTTGCGAGTTCTATTTCTCCACTCATTTCTGATTAGCACTAAGCTCTCTGTAACTTCGCAATCCTCCATATCCCTTCACACGGCTACCATCCAGGTCTGCACTGGTCTTCCTCTTCTCCTACGTCCTTGTGCTTGTAGAGTCTCAACCCTTCATACAGGATTGCTTCTAGCCTCCGATGAACATGTACAAACCATAAGTGTCACACTCAAATTTTCTCTTATGTACTCGTTTCATATTTTATCCTTTCTCATTATTCCACACATCCATCTCATCATACACATTTCGGCCACATGTACTTTATCTTCTTATCGCTTTTTAAATAAGTAATAATAATAATAATCCACCTGAGAGGAAACAAACATTTAATGTAATATAGCCATCAGGCAATGACCTCTTTCATTTATAATCCTATGTAAACTAGAAAGGTAACTTGAAAGTTTCACAACTAGGCAAATCCCAAATTAATTGGAACTTGTAAACTTCAAAACAGATTTGAGAGGACACAATAAGTTTGATGACTAAGAGTTGCCGAACAGTTAGGCACGTTTCTTTGTTCATTTGAAAGGCATGTTCCTCACACATGTAAAATCAACCAGCCCACATGCATAGCAGAGATTTCCTAATTCATTTTCATATTAGTAAAAGCGATTGCTAGAGGCCCGTGCTATATTCCACAAAGAAACAAATCATCTACCATCAACTAAAGATCATAAGGAGCTCATAATGAGAGTTTGAATTGACTAGGATGGCGGCCATTGGGCTGAACCCAAACTTCTAAAGCATATCTGCATTGCTAACTAGACAAATTGGACATATTTGCTGGACTGCTATAAAAAAGGCTAGCGGCTGCCGGGTGAAGTTTGATTACAGCTGAGTAGGGGAATTCTGGTATAAATAGTAAATGCGCGGTTACAAAAATTGCAATTGCATAGAGTACGCCATTTTAAGGCTAAATTGTATATGAGTGTCAGGCTCCAAAACCATCCATATTGGTCCATGTGGCACCCAAAACATGGTTTATGTGCCAGCAAGGGATAGATCATATTCCAAAAATAAAAAAATAAATAATAAATGGATCTCTGCCATGTAATATTCAACTTCGGAAAAAGGACAGTTCAAACAGGTTTCTTGTCACACCATCTATTTTTCGGAAATCAAACTGTAGAGATCCTTCAAAAAAAATGAAAATGATCTATGCCCGTTCCCCTTGATCTAGGTGGCACCCAAATCATGTTTTCAGTGCCACATGATGCTGTTTTGGAGGCCCGGAGCAAGCAATATGCCTGCTCCTAGGGAGCATATAACCTTTTTTTCGTAATATAATTTGGAATAAAGCAGTGCAAATGAGTTATCATTTTGTTATGTATTCTTCTTTGGGACAAGCCAATTTGTTGGGATTGCCCAGCCTTGTTGTTTTGTGTAATCTTTCATATTAATAAATTTCACATATACCAACAATTATTATTATTATTATTATTATTATTATTATTATTATTGAGGCAGTCAAAAAGCAACCAAAACTGAATTAAAATACCTGGCGCAGAATTCTCAAAATGGGAAGAGCGGGATAAAAGACATCGAGAATGTATGTCGTAGCAACAAAAACCCCACCAGGTCGCAGAACCCGGCTTATTTCTGCTACCTACAAAACCATAGGAGTGAAACATTAAAGAGCTTATGTCCTAAATTTCCAGTGCTTGCTGATTACCGTGTCCCTTATTACTATTTTTCCATTACATGCATGGGCACGAAGTCAGAGTTCGAGAATTATGCGACAAGAAAATAAGTTGCAAAAAGAGAGGCAGAATCGGAAAAAAATGGGGAAAAGGTCAAAAAGAATACAGTAGAAAAAAATTATTAAAAAAAATTATAATGATGGGAATGATTTAGATCGGGATTTTTTATTTTTCAAATCCTTAGTTTTAATTTAAAACTCATTATTGTTAACTTGGTTTTTTAGAAACAAAAGATAAGATTTTTTTCATTTTACTGGTTTGAAAAAGAAAAAAAAAAAAGATATCATACTTTTCCATTTGAACCTTTTTATCTTTTTTTAGTGAGTAATCAAAATCATGTTTTAATCAATCACACTATCATACTTTTCCATTTTAACTTTTCTAATCTTCTTTAAGTGAGTAATTGAAAATCATGTTTCAATCAATCAAGTTGTGACTAAAACGTCAAGTTCATGAAATAAAAAATAATTTAAATTAGACATGATTAAAACACAAAAACAATTGTCTGACTTATTCTCAAGGCTTTCAAACTTGAGTAAATCAGCCATTTCATCCAGCCGGATGGCTGATATATATCGGGGGATATGGCCGATATGATGACATATATAAGCGATATGGTGCCAATTTCTAAGTACAAGCATATTTTCAGCACAATGCATTTTCAATATGTTCTCTTGAAGACGAATATGTCGGCCTAATCAGGCCATATCGGTCAATATGGCTGATATAGCGATACGGTGCCAATTTATATGATAGCCTATACCTACCATCTATATTGTCTTGGCTGAGCCTTAACCCAATACATCGGCCAATGTGTATCAAAATTGGTCAAGATTTAAACCCATGTTTATTTGCTTGTAATCGTGACTTTTTCAAAAAGTCGGAGGCTTTGGTGACTATGCTTATGTAGTTACAAGAATACTTATACAAGTTAGTTGTGACATAGAATGGGGCGGAGCCAGGAAGAGGCTTACATGAGCACAAGCAATAGTATGGGCTACTTTATTAAAGGCAATTGCTCACCTTTTTACCTATGGTTCCCCCTTTTTTCAAATTTGAGTTAGTATTAGATACTTGACACAAGCACCGATGCTCTTGGTATTCGGGTCACTTTTTGGGATATGCCCATTGGGAACCATCATTTGTTCCATGTGATTTGACACCCATAATCTCAAGATTTAGTTTGTAGAAGATTGGAACAAGAAACAAACCCCCTTGTCTAATTCAACGCAGTCAAACACCAAAATTAACTATATCTTAGATTTACATGGTAGACCATCAATTTTAGATGGAATTTAACAGCTTTGAATCAAATGACGGAGATCTTTTTTCCTCCCACTCTTTTATGCCAAAGATCTTTAGATGTAGGCATGTTAGTTTCACATGCCACACATCCCAAAAAGTGACCCGAGTACCAAGTCACTTGGTGCTCGCCGTTTACCTAATACTAACTCATACCTAAGTCAATCGAAAGCATTTATGCCAATTTTACAGCTTTGACCCAAGAAAAGCAATCTAAATCACAAAAACGACAACCAACCTATTCCTTCACTATAGTCCTAAGACATCAAAAGTGAAACAAATTTGCACATCCACTACAAGATCATGACTATAATGGAAATTTCGAAGTAAAAAAAATTTACAATTATATTATATTAATTGATAATCCCATAAAAAAGAAATACTTACAGCAGCAGAGGGTGAAGGCCAACAATGCAACGCAGCACCTGCATGCACAGCATCAACTGAACTTGAAACAAAAGGAAGTCTGGAGATGTCAGCCCTTACCAAGATTAAGTTGCTGGAAGGAAAAAAATTTATGATTTCAGGTTTAATTAGAAAAGCAGAGAGTTACTAGAAGATTTATTTATTTATTTAATATAAATTGACAACAGCTTTCTCCAAGATACAAAGTCAGCAACTCCAAGAGTTTTTCACCAGCGGTTAAATGGGACCTCACTACGCCAATTGATACACCACTCAAAATTGCAGTTTTTATGCCATGTAGCACACATCTTTGACCAACCCAAGTTGTCCACGTGGCAGAACACCATGTGAACTGATGTTAGCCTAAAAAGGGTGCCCATCGGAGGATTCGAACCATTTGATCCAGGCAATTTCATATAATGTTGTTCATCTTTAATGTAAGGTCCATATTGAAGTGCTCAGAATGGATAGTAAGGACCCACTGAGGGATATGTTCTTCAGGCTAAATGAATATCACTTGATATCCAACCTCTTGGATGAAGCCAGTTGGTGAAACTCATGCGCAATGTGGCATCACATGGCCTAAAATGATGCTTTTGAGGGTGTCCATCTATTGATGCAGGTGATCAAAATAGACCTCTTTCACCAACAGGTTAAGAAATGAGCAATGTTGTAAAGAAAAAACTAATACTCTTTTAAAAAGCTGTCCTCCTTAATGAACTCATAGCACTGTTGCAACATATTCTCCGAGAAGTCCAGTGCGATAACGGACAAATACATTCCACTCTTAACAAAAAGTCTTGAAAATAACCCACTACCACAGCTGGCATCGATAATGTTTCCTCCTATAGTGGACTCCAAGTAATCTTTAGCCATTTCAAACTGCAGTGAAATTATAAGAAAATTAACGGATTAAGAATTTTGAGAACATTTCATAGATCAAAATTTCGGACAACCCGGAAACATATCGGGCAATATGTCCCAGTTTCAGAGCCACCTGAGACAATTGTATTGTCTCAGGTATCACCATATAAAAGGTAATATATATATATATATATATATATATATATATATATATATATATATATATATATATATATATATGCACCCAAATGAAGAAACTTTATAGCACCTCTTTCTCAGGGCCAGGAAAACCACCCCATACAAAATTTTGACGCCATCCCCTCTCGTAAAGAAACGATACCAAAGGACTCCTGTTCCAATAAATAATCTGCATGCATGATTAAGGAAAATGCAAGTGGAAGAATTTTTACTCGTCAGCTGCTATTGACTAATATTGCTGCTCATACAAATTTTTAGCATAATAATGTATTGATTAAAGGATGAGCAGGGTACAAGGAAAAGAAACTCAAGCAAAGTGCTTGAACCCGAAAAGAAAGCACATAGAGGAAAACTAAAACGAGATTAAAATGGGGGAGGGTTGAGCCTCATGTACACGGGTCAATACACTCCTTAACCAACTGATCAGATCATACATATAGAGGAAGTTTGAAAAGTAAATTTATGCAAATATATAAAAATGAGCTTGATAAAGGTACACATATGACACCATTATAGATAGTTAAATTCAACCTTTCCTTGGTACAAAGTTCAATATTGGCAACATGCTACTCATTTGTGTTACATATGAATATATGAAAATTGTAGAAGTATCACATGTCACTTTTTAAAACAATTTTTCTTTTTAAATTCTTTCCGTTTAGGTGGGCCATGGCACCTTCAATGTACCCCAGCAAAGCAACCTCCAAAGAAAGAATTCATTAATAACCTATATACATAATGCATTAACATAGATCAAAAAGAAAGAAAAAGGTTAATATTAAAACTAGAAAGCTTGTTGATACCAAATATAGGATTCATGGGAAGAGGTAGAGTGCTTTCTTGGTGCTCCTTTGGGGGAAGACCCACTATAAATTCAAATTGATAAGGGAACATGATTCCTATTAATTTAAAATAAAAACATAACTCAGGAAATGTAACGATTCGCAGTTTTCGTGCACTTAATATACCGGAATTAGGTATATGTGCTTAATAAAATATACACATCGGTTTTAAAACGACCCTTATATTTAATTTTGCCATTAATTCTACAAGCTACGTGATAGAATGTTGGCAAAAGGGTTGAGTTATAGACAAGGGGTCTAAGGATCAAACCTTGGTAGGTAGATTTTTAAACCCTTATTTTGGATTTGGAAGTAAAGGCCTACACACCTTTAGTTGGTGTATCACTTTACAGTGGATAATTCCCTTAAGTGATAGAAAAGGGGGTAATAGAGAAACCTAATTATAATCTCTTTGAAAATTCTCCCTAAGAAAAGAGTACAAGAAAACCTCTTCTTTTCCTTTCAGAAAACCCTAGCCGTCACATCCATCTCCCTCAATCCCCTTCTTCACCCTAAAATCTTTTAGGTGTTTTGTTCTCAAGAAACTCTTCAACCCTTTTTACACCATTGATCGAGAAGGGAGATCAAAATATCAGACGAACGGGAGTCTTGGACGCCGAACTCCTCAAACATCGATCACTGTAGATCCACCATCCACACCCAAAAGGTAGACATCAATGTTTCTTATTACGGTTCTAATTTCAAGAAATTTAGATTCTAGTCAATAATTGTTTGGTTTTCACACATTTAATTCGGGTTTCCATTTCGAGCTAGAAAAGAAAATAGGGTTCTCTTTATACTCACACAGGGCCACTCGAGCGAGATTTACCTTCGCTCGAGCGAGAACGCTTCAGAATCAAGGCCAAATCTCGCTCGAGCGAAGTTGGTTGTCGCTCGAGCGAGATACTAAAAACTACACAGAAAAAGGTTCTGTGATAAGTCACTCGAGCGACACCTGCTCGTCACTCGAGCGAGTTAGATCAGAGTTTTGTTTTAGCCCTTTTTTTGAGGTGGCATTAAGTAGGTTGAATTATCATAATTAAAATCGATCATAGACACGTCACTTGTGCATGTGATGTAAAGAGGGAAATCAATCGACATCAATAAGGGTCATTCCACTTCCGTCTCGCGACACTAGGACCGAGGTAGGGGATTTACAATGAACTCTTACGTTTTAATTCTTAAATCATGGTTATTTAGTGATCGTCGAATAAAAAAAAAATGACTTCGTTCCTTTTAGCATTAAAGCGTTGAAATCATTGATTGTTGTGCGTTATTATGTAATTGACATCAAGTGAATGTACCGTGAACAACGACATGCTTAGAATATGAGACCCTCATTGAATAATGAACCTGTTGAATTTGAATGTATTGAACCCATCGAACGTTATAATCCATCGAATAGTGAAAATGCATTAATTTTCATTGAAAGTTGGAACCCATCAAATACTGAATCTCATTGAATTTTTATTGAAAATTTGAACTATCAAATAATGAAATTCTTTGAACTCACACCGAACTTTGAAAATTTACATTTGGATCCCAAATTAGCTATATCTTATGAACATAGTATTATGTTTTAAAACATTGCATGTGACTTGAGGTTGATGTGAACAAATCATGTGCAACGGCACCTTTTGAAAACTCTAAACAGCTACGGCGGTCCTTTTGAAAATTCTGAACTGTGCTTCGGCACCTACTGAACCGTGACGACGGCCTCTGAACCGCCCAAGTATTCCTCATAAAGCAGGAGCTTGGGCACTCTGAAAAAGTGTTCATGAATGACGATGGTTAGGATTCCCATCTGCTGCCTCTGGCTCGAGCGTTATACTTGCGTTAGAGATCTTAAGTTATTATTTAAGTTATGCATAAGCCTAATGAGTTGCATATAAAAGAAAATGAATGTCATGTTAATTATGTGCCGGTGAAATATGAAATAATCCGACTAGACAGTTGCTTAGAAATTTAACCTTGAAAATGATAATATGCCCTTCTGAACCTTGAATTTTGAATATCGATGTCAAGATAGTCATTGAAAACCATGTTTGATTAAGATGTATATTGTATTGTGGATCACCTACTGAGCTCGTGGAACTTTTAGCTCACCCCGACACTGAGTCACAGGTAACAAGGTTGACAAGGACCCCAGTTTGGTATTGGAAGACGTGGAAGACCTTCTGCCAGAGAGTTTTTACCCTTAATTGATTTCGATCTTTCTAATTAGTACAATTTTTAGATGTTATCAGAATATTGGGTACATTGTTTTTATCTACCATTGTTTAGGTGATGTACGGTCGTCACCAGTGGTACCTGTTGAACTCTCATTTATTTCTTTATGTTGATCTTTGATTTCGGTTACTATTGCTTAATATCTATTGATACCAGGGAACTTTTGTATATGGATTGTGATCTACGATCTAGCGACTCGGAAATTTCTATGTTTCGGCTTGGAAATTTCAGGTCTTTACAGGTGGTATCAGAGATGGCTTTAGATCCTGTTTAGGAATTTCACGACCTCCCTTGATTGACCTTTGATAAATTTTGACAGATCCCAATGTCCCCACATCGTAGACCAAGGAACATCCATTCTGAGGGCACTCCAAACGGAGCAGGAATTGCAACTGGTCTGAATGGCATTCCCTTGGGAGGAAATAACCACGATCGCATCGACCAGCTATTGGAAACCATGGCTGACTCAATGGCGCAGCAAACTACCCTGCTTGCATCAAGACAACAACCCTCAGGTTTCCAAGAGTTCCAAAGGATGAAGCCTCCCAGCTTCATGGGGGAAGCAGACCCAAGCGAAGCTGAGAAATTGTTGAACCAGATGGAGAAGATCTTCCGTGTGATACCTTGCATGAAAGACGAGAAAGTGAGATGGGCATCCTTCCAACTTGAAAGAGAGGCAGACCCTTGGTGGAAATCAGCAGAGAGGACTAGAGAACAGGAGACACCAAATACACCATGGACGTGGGCCCAGTTTACTGAGGCATTCAATGAGAAGTACTTCCCAGAAGCCGTCAAAGATCAGTGGGAAGTAGATTTCATTTCCCTAACTCAAGGGCAAATGAGGGTGGCTGAGTATGAGGCTGAATTCACGAGATTCTCACGATTCGCCCTACAACACGTGGCAACAGAAACTATGGAGGCCAAGAAATTTGAACACGGTCTAAAACCGAACATTTAAGAGAGAATCTCCTTATTTAAGTTGAGGACCTACGCAGAAGTCTTGAATAGAGCCCTCATCGTTGAACGCGATATAGAAAACATGTACAAGCGAAGAGAGTAGCAGAACAAGAACAAAGGAAGTCGGGCGCAATCGCTCCCCGATGATCAAATCAATAAAAGGACTAAGTTCTCAGCTCTGACACTGTCTCAACAAGCACCAGCCACAAGTTTTAGACAACTATCGTCAGCACCTATGAAACCTTTTCGTCCCTCACAGTCTACCACAACCAAAGCATCAGTGGCTCAAAAGATATCATACACCCCTACGCCCGTGCCACTCGAATCATGCCCACGATGTGGAAGGTGCCACAAGTTGGAGAATTGCAGATGGACCACGGGTGCATGTTTCCATTGTGGCCAGAAGGGACACCTGATAAAGGATTGCCCCGAGAAGGACAAGGAACAGACCGCACCAGCATCCAATCAGAGTCCCTCTCGACCTATAGTCGAGGGTCACACCTACGTGGTTTCTACACGGGATGTTCAAGCCACAAACGACGTCAAACAAGGTATAACTTAAAAAAAATTGCTAGTTTAAAAGTCATTAATTTTCCATTAAACTGATGAACATCCCTGGAAATCATTGATTGTGAAAATTGCATGAATACTATATCATATAGAATAGAATTAATTTACTTAATCACATGAACCATAGGTACCCTACAAATATATCAGAGTAGTGATATATGTCAGCACAAGGCACGGGTACTGATAGACCCCGGTTCTACGCACTCCTTCGCGACTCCTCAATTTGCCACCGAGTTGAGTATCACACCAGAATCACTGGACTTCATCTTGTCCATGTTAGTCCCTACAAGAAATTCCGTAAGCACAGACACCATTTGCCGATCAGTCATCGTTCCGATTGAAGACCAGGAAACAACGGTCGATCTGATTACCTTGGATATGTAAGGATTTGATGTGATCCTTGGTATGGATTGGTTGTCCACTTATCATGCAAGTGTTGACTGCCTCCGAAAGGTAGTTACCTTTCGTCCCACAAAGGGTGCACCATTCCGATTCTATGGTGTTAAATCAAACATTGTACCATTCGTCTCGGCCATTCAAGCCCAGCGATTACTGGAAAAAGGATGTCATGGGTACATCGCCTTTATACAAGACCAACGTGAAGAGAAGACTAATATTGCAAACATTCCCGTTGTATGCGAGTTCCCAAACGTATTCCTTGAAGACCTGTCTGGACTGCCACCAGACAGAGAAATCGAATTTGAAATTGAATTAGCCTCAGGGCAAATTCTGTATATGGATTGTGATCTATGATCTAGCGACCCGAAAATTTCTACTTTCGGCTTGGAAATTTCAGGTCATTACAGGAAACATCATCAGTATCCCCGATATATTTGGGATCGGCTTTCTGAATAGCACTAAGCTCTCTGTAACTTAATAATCTTTCATGCCTCTACTCGCTACTTCCCTACCAATCTTCACTAGTCTTCCTCTTCTCCTACTTCCTGATGCTCATAGTGTCTCAACCCTTCATAGATGGTGACGGGGAACGCCAAGTTTGGAAAACAGCAGCGAGAGGAAAAACTCAAGTTCTTGAGTGATATTTCGATCGATCGAAATTTAAATTCGATCGATCGAATGTCGATGGCGATATTTTATAATATATGAATTTCGATCAATCGATTTTCAATTTCGATTGATCGAATTTCAATTTCGATCGATCGAAATCATGCTGTGTGTTTTAGAAGTTTAATTTCGAACTTTAAGTTTAGCGGTTTATTTGTCTTTTATTAATATTCGTTTTAAGGTTTTCTTTTATTGTAAGACCTCCTATAAAAGGTCCTTAAGCTAAACAATGTGAGGAGTTGATTGATTATTTGAAT
Organism: Chloranthus sessilifolius; assembly: GCA_021018995.1. Lineage (NCBI taxonomy): Eukaryota > Viridiplantae > Streptophyta > Magnoliopsida > Chloranthales > Chloranthaceae > Chloranthus > Chloranthus sessilifolius. Next base: position 114,121,464 of record CM037594.1, on the reverse strand, counting down.
GCTTTTATGCTTGAGCAATCTTTGCCTTAGATGGATTTGGTGTGAGGCCAAGGGAGTGATTCCCAAAGCCATTGTTATCTTCTCTATTCTATTTGCTATTTCTCGATCTGTGTTTGCTTTTCCCTAAACCTTCAATTAATTGTTTCCTTTCGATCCCAAAACTCCAACCTTTTAAAAGCCTAAATCAAATAAAGCCAACACCCCTTTCCAAAACCATAAACCAATCCAAAAACCATAAGCCGTTTACAAACCATAAATCCCTTTCACAACCCAATTTGGAATCCGTGAATCTACATCAGACTGAAGACGAACACCTAAGCCTGGAAAAGCTAGAGTCCTATCTCTAGGCCGAACTCGCCTCAACTCTAAACGTACTTGTGCATCGGACTGGACCCTATCTGGATCTCGTGTGATCTACCCATCAAAATTCTGCAAACTCTAAAGGTATCAAAGATAATTTTGCGATTAAACTTGAATTAATTTAATTAATTTTGACAAAATCTGCATTAAAATCATATTCACGCATTTTAGGGTCGCTATCTAGCGTCAGTTTTGGCATCAGAGCCCTAGGTTTTCTAGGTTAGGGCATATTGTGTGTCACTTTAATTTTCATTGCATCTTCCTTCAGCTTTTATGTGTGCACGTCATGTGTTTGACAAAATTCCTCATCCATTGTGGTTCATGTTTGCATGGCATTTAGCACCCGTGTTAGTAAGCCGTGTTCACCATGAAACGATCGCATCCAAATTCTTGGCAAAGTCCCACAAGTCGTGATGAAACTAGAGTTAGGGGATACCCTCATCATCGTGAACTTGAGTACGACCCTTCCGAGAAGTTTCTAAAATCTATTCAGGATGAGGTTCCAAATTTTGAGGGTATGGCGAACCCTAAAACATTCATAGAGTGGTTGTCTAGTGTAGAAGAGTATTTTGATTGGTATGGTGTACCAAATGAGTACAAAATTAGACTAGTGACAACAAAGTTTAAGGGTAATGCCGAAATTTTGTGGATTCATGTAGAACTCCGTGTTGAGTTTCGTCGGATTAAAACCATCTCTACTTGGGAGGATATGAAGGTGACACTTATTGAAAAGTATGTTCCTTTGACACACCGTCACCTTCTAAGGAGTTTGAGAACCACGACAAATAAGTGTCATGATTGTCTTAAGTGTTAAGGGTCCGAACACTTTGCTTACCAATGCTCCATAAAACTTCCCACTCCGAATTTAGTGACTAAAAGTGAAAGTTCTAAGGAGCCGGAATGTATGAAAGTAGAAGAGGAAGTGTATGACCCTAGGACCGTGATGAGTGAAGAGGAGATCGAAGAAGCTGAAGAGAGTCTAGTTTGTGTCAAAGAAGCTTCTGATTCCCTTGTGGATAGTGATGTTGGGTCGAGTACACGTGAGTCCATCGAACTGGGTACGCAAGAACCATTAGTGTCCTTTGATTCAATCACACATGAGATGACAGTGCCCACAGAGTCGGTTGTTCCTAAGTCGTTGATGTTAGTAGAACCAAGAGCACTTGAGTCGGTTACATATGAGTCGTTAGCGTCACATGCATATGAGAGTATTGAGTCTATAGACACGCATACACATCATAATCTCGAGTTGCATACCCCTTCACATTCCGAGTCTTATTGTGAGTCAACTTTTGAGTCTCATTCCGCATTGCATGCCGAAATTAAACAGAAGAGTAATTCAAGCTACAATCAATACGAATTATCTGCTAATACTCTAAGGTGTTTCAAAGACTATAAGGTGGGTGATCCTTCTCTGAGCTCAACCTCACCTCCATGCAATCCTTTCCAAAAGCCCCTTGGTCACAATCTCAACCCAACTTTACAACTGATACCCCTTCCCTTCCCAAGCAGGCAGAGAAAAGAGGTAATTGAGGACAAATTAGATGATCTTGTGGCATTCACCTGCAGCAGAGAGTTTATGGTTTATGAGATGAAGAGGGTTAACACGTCGACTACCGACTGTGCATGGGCTAGTCATGAAAGAGTTTGCCGCTTGAGTGCTCGTATTCCCGACCGATATCGCGATCACACTTCATCGGGGATGAATTCCTTCGGGTCCGGGAGAGTTGATGAGAAGGTTCAAAAATATTTGGTACAGTGGGTTGGTGAGCCGGGCTATTTGGTTCGTCGAGGAGAGGTTTACACTGTGCGTCACGCTTCAATCAACCGAGATCATGGTCATGCGCCGCCCAGTGCCGAGATTGTTTGGGCTAGTTGCGAGGAGTTTCACCGTGCGAGTTCCGATACACTTGTTCAGTACCACGTGCATGTTTCATTGGTGATGAAACATTTTGAGTGGAGGAGAATGACGGGAACGCCAAGTTTGGAAAACAACAGCGAGAGGAAAAATTCAAGTTCTAGAGTGATATTTCGATCGATCGAATCATATAATCGATCGATCGAAAATTTCAATTGATCGGAATTTAAATTCGATCGATCGAATGTCAACGGCGATATTTTATAATATATGAATTTCGATCGATCGATTTTCAATCTCGATCGATCGAATTTCAATTTCGATCGATCGAAATCATGCCGAGTGTTTTAGAAGTTAATTTTGAACTTTAAGTTTAGGGGTTTATTTGTCTTTTATTTAATATTCGTTTTAGGGTTTTCTTTTATTGTAAGACCTATAAAAGGTCCTTAAGCTAAACAATGTGAGGAGTTGATTGATTATTTGAATGCTTTTATGCTTAAGTAATCTTTGCCTAAGATGGGTTTGGTGTGAGGCCAAGGGAGTGATTCCCAAAGCCATTGTTATCTTCTTTATTCTATTTACTATTTCTCGATCTGTGTTTGCTTTTCCCTAAACCTTCGATTAATTGTTTCCTTTCGATCCCAAAACCCCAACCTTTTAAAAGCCTAAATCAAATAAAGCCAACACCCCTTTCCAAAACCATAAACCAATCCGAAAACCATAAGCCGTTTACAAACCGTAAATCCCTTTCACAACCCAATTTGAAATCCGTGAATCTACATCGGATTGAAGACTAACGCCTAAGCCTGGAAAAGTTAGAGTCCTATCTCTAGGCTGATCTCACCTCAACTCTAAACGTACTTGCGCATCGGACTGGACCCTATCTGGATCTCGTGTGATCTACCCATCAAAATTCTGCAAACCCCAAAGGTATCAAAGATAATTTTGTGATTAAACTTGAATTAATTTAATTAATTTCGGTAAAATCTGCATTAAAATCATATTGACGCATTTTAAGGTATCAGAGCCCTAGGTTTTCTACGTTAGGGCATATTGTGTGTCACTTTAATTTTCATTGCATCTTCCTTTAGTTTTTATGTGTGCACGTCACGTGTTTGACAACATTCCTCATCCATTGTGGTTCATGTTTGCATGGCATTTAGCACCCGTGTTAGTAAGTCATGTTCACCATGAGACGATCGCGTCCAAATTCTTGGCAAAGTCCCACAAATCGTGATGAAACTAGAGTTAGGGGATACCCTCATCATCGTGAACTTGAGTATGACTCTTTCGAGAAGTTTCTAAAATCTATTCGGGAAGAGGTTCCAAATTTTGAGGGTACGGCGAACCCTAGAACCTTCATAGAGTGATTGTCTAGTGTAGAAGAGTAATTTGATTGGTATGGTGTACCAGATGAGTACAAAATTAGACTAGTGACAACAAAGTTTAAAGGTAATGCCGAAATTTTGTGGATTCATGTAGAACTCCGTGTTGAGTTTCGTCGGATTAAACCCATCTCTACTTGGGAGGATATGAAGGTGACACTTATTGAAAAGTATGTTCCTTTGACACAACGTCACCTTCTAAGGAGTTTGAGAACCAAGACAAATAAGTGTCATGATTGTCTTAAGTGTTAAGGGTCCGGACACTTTGCTTACCAATGCTGCAAAAAACTTCCCACTCTTAATTTAGTGACTAAAAGCGAAAGTTCTAAGGAGCCGGAATGTATGAAAGTAGAAGAGGAAGTGTATGACCCTAGGACCGTGATGAGTGAAGAGGAGATCGAAGAAGCTGAAGAGAGTCCAGTTTGTGTCAAAGAAGCTTCTGATTCCCTTGTGGATAGTGATGTTGGGTCGAATACACATGAGTCCATCGAACTGGGTACGCAAGAACCATTAGTGTCCTTTGATTCAATCACACTGCCCACAGAGTCGGCTGTTCCTAAGTCGTTGATGTTAGTAGAACCAAGAGCACTTGAGTCGGTTACATATGAGTCGTTAGCGTCACATGCATATGAGAGTATTGAGTCCATAGACACGCATGCACATCATAATCTCAAGTTGCATACCCCTTCACATTCCGAGTCTTATTGTGAGTCAACTTTTGAGTCTCATTCAAGCTACAATCAATACGAATTATCTGCTAATACTCTAAGGTGTTTCAAAGACTATAAGGTGGGTGATCCTTCTCTGAGCTCAACCCCACCTCCATGCAATCCTTTCCAAAAGCCCCTTGGTCATAATCTCAACCCAACTTTACACCTGATACCCCCTCCCTTCCCAAGCAGGCAGAGAAAAGAGGTAATTGAGGACAGATTAGATGATCTTGTGGCATTCACCTGCAGCAGAGAGTTTCTGGTTTATAAGATGAAGAGGGTTAATACGTCGACTACCGACAGTGCATGGGCTAGTCATGAAAGAGTTTACCGCTTGAGTGCTCGTATTCCCGACCAATATCGCGATCACACTTCATCGGGGATGAATTTCTTCAAGTTCGGGAGAGTTAATGAGAAGCTTCAAAACTATTTGGTATAATGGATTGGCGAGCCGAGCTATTTGGTTCATCGAGGAGAGGTTTACACTGTGCATCACGCTTCAATCAACCGAGATCATGGTCATGCGTCGCCTAGTGCCGAGATTGTTTGGGCTAGTTGCAAGGAGTTCCACCGTGCGAGTTCCGATACATTTGTTCAGTACCACGTGCGTGTTTCATCGGTGATGAAACATTTTGAGTGGAGAATGACGGGGAACACCAAGTTTGGAAAACAACAGCGAGAGGAAAAACTCAAGTTCTTGAGTGATATTTCAATCGATCGAATCATATAATCGATCGATCGAAATTTAAATTCAATCGATCGAATGTCGACGGCGATATTTTATAACATATGAATTTTGATCAATCGATTTTCAATTTCGATCGATCGAATTTCAATTTCGATCGATCAATTTTCAATCTCGATCGATCGAATTTCAATCTCGATCGATCGAATTTCAATCTCGATCGATCGAATTTCAATTTCGATCGATCAAAATCATGCCGAGTGTTTTAGAAGTTTAATTTTGAACTTTAAATTTAGGGGTTTATTTGTCTTTTATTTAATATTCGTTTTAGGGTTTTCTTTTATTGTAAGACCTCCTATAAAAGGTCCTTAAGCTAAACAATGTGAAGAGTTGATTGATTATTTGAATGTTTTTATGTTTGAGTAATCTTTGCCTAAGATGGGTTTGGTGTGAGACCAAGGGAGTGATTCCCAAAGCCATTGTTATCTTCTCTATTCTAGTTGCTATTTCTCGATCTGTGTTTGCTTTTCCCTAAACCTTCGATTAATTGTACCCTTTCGATCCCAAAACCCCAACCTTTTAAAAGCCTAAATCAAATAAAGCCAACACCCCTTTCCAAAACCATAAACCAATCCGAAAATCATAAGCCGTTTACAAACTGTAAATCCCTTTCACAACCAAATTTGGAATCCGTGAATCTACATCGAACTAAAGGCAAACACCTAAGCCTGGAAAAGCTAGAGTCCTATCTCTAGGCCGATCTCGCATCAACTCTAAACTTATTTGCGCATCGAACTGGATCTCGTGTGATCTACCCATCAAAATTTTGCAAACCCTAAAGGTATCAAAGATAATTTTGCGATTAAACTTGAGTTAATTTAATTAATTTCGGAAAAATCTGCATTAAAATCATATTCACGCATTTTAGGGTCGTTGTCCCACATCAGAGGGTCTGCTTCAAGCCTCCACTAGACATGCCCCAACCACCTAAAGAGATATTATGTAATTTTTTTCCTTTAAAGGTGTCACTCTCAAATTTTCTCTTATGTCTCGTTTCTAATTTATCCTTCATGTTCCACCACACATCCAACTTACCATACACATCTTAGCCGTATGTACTTTATCTTCTTGTAGCCCTTTCGTAGCTCAGCATTCTGCACCACATAGTATGGCAGGTATTAATGTCGTCTGATAAAAGTGCCCCTTCAATCAAAGTGAAACTATTGGGTCACAATACTTAGCTTACTTGTCTCCATTTCATCCAACCAGCATTAATCTTATTTGAGATGTCATCTTCAAATTCATGACTTGATTATAAAGTATAGCCTAAATAGCAAAATCTATCGCAATGTGGCACAAGATTGCTTTTTGTTTTAACTAAATACTCCTATAGGCTATCATGTTCACTAAATTTGCACTCCATGTATGTAATAGCCCGAAAAATCACATAAAACTATGACCTCGGGATTCGTGCCCGATCGGTCATAGGTTTGACCAAATAGAAATCCAATGGTTAGCATAGAGTGTGATGAGTGGATGAGATGTGAAAGTTTGACTGACTGTGTGGTGTATGATGTAAATGTGAAGTCGCATACACCTATCGCGGTGTATGTGCTCAACACACAAGTGAGGAAAGAGATAAAAGGGTTTAATAACCCTAAAATCACTATTTGGTTGTTGAGAGAGGAGTAAAGAAGGGAGAGAGAGGAGTAAAGAGAGTGATCAAGCAAGGAGTTATTGTGGCTGATTGGAAGGGGGATTCAAGCATTGAAGAGGCCGATTTGCGCAAAGAATCCGTTCAAGCCAAAGCTGGAACCCTAGCCTTCCAACCACTTGATTTGAAATCAATTTGAGATTGATTAAAGGTAAATTTTTATGAATAAAATGCATAGGTTGTAGAGGGTAAATTGTAGTTAAAAATGGTTTAAATTATAGGATAATGGTTTAGAAAAATAGAGGAAAAAGGTTGGGAGAAACGTTTCGAAATTTGAATCTGGCAATTTCGATTAATCGAAATTGAGATTCGATTAATCGAAATTCGCCAAGAAGTTGAAAAGTCAAGGAACCCGAGTTCGATTAATCGAACTGAATTTCGATTAATCGACTTTGGATTTCGATTAATCGATTTGAATATCGATTAATCGACTGGGAACCTACAGTGAACTCCAGTGGAGGAAAGAAAATAATTTGGAGAAATCGACTAATCGAAATGGGAATTCGATTAATCGATTTAGAATTTCGATTAATCGATTTGGGGTCGATTAATCGATTTTGGAAATTCGATCACTCAAATTGAGAATTGACATGATAGGTAGGAAATTTCGATTAATCGAATTGGGTTTCGATTAATCGAATGGGAATCTCGATTAATCGATTTGAGAATCGATTAATCGATATTGACCTTCGATTAATCGATTTTGGAAATCGATTAATCAAATCAGATTCGATTAATCGATTTTGGAGTTCGATTAATCGACTGAGCTAATTTATGTTGACTTTTGAGTTTGACTTTAAGATTCATGGAGGGTCTTGAACCTTCTTGATTAAATCTTTAGTGATGTATTTCACATGTTATGTGGTACCATAGGTGGTACGTGTGAGCTAGTGCACAAGGAGCCACGTGGGACCTTGATGCGTTGATCAAACAAGACTTGAGGTAGGGAACACCTTGAACATGTACTTTATTTTACAAGAGCATGTATGTAGTGATATAGAATTCAAATTCAAAATGTTTTATTGCTTAAGAATTGTGAAAAGTGTGTGTGTGTGACATCCATAAGAGTAATTATAATGGGCCATCCCCAGGGGATGAAGAAGTAAAGAGATAAGAGCATCAAGTGTGATGCAAGCGAATGGATACATCCCAGGGATGTATCCAGGATTGGATCATGTTTGATAGGGCCTAACTGATATAAGATAGCACACTTACACGGTGAATAACTATATGTAAGGCACCGATATTTTTGTTATTTGAGGTTTGATAGGGTACCCCACCGACGTGGCGGGATATCCACGACTGACACGGCAGGATATCCGTGACCGATACGGCGGCGAAACCGTAGGCCAGTGCGGAGGCTTATCCGTACACAGTAAGCACACCCCAGGGGTGTTGATTTGAGACAAGTGAAACCCCGCCACCAATCCCCAGGGGAAAGGGGCTTGGGTACTATATTATATTCCCAGGGAATACGTTAAAAGTATCTATATAGATGACGATGATGGGTATCTCATCGGGGCTCGATGCTATATTGCTCGGGGATTACTTAAGTTGAAAGTTTAAGTTTTGCTTTAGGCATTTTCAGCATCATTCATGAATAAATGAAAACATAAGGAATTACCAGTAAAATGCAATGCTTTTTAACTGTTTTCATCAATAACTGCATAGACACATCATGCATGGCATATCATGGAATATATGTGAGTGATAATTTATATGTTCAACTGTGTTTTGTTCCCTATTGAGCTAGGATGTAGCTCACCCTATAGACTATACGTCGCAGGTCCACTACTAGCAGCTGCCGAGGTTTCAGGAGACGCTAACCCCGGTGAGTCGGACCTTGCGGCCGGCGAAGAGTTGGAGCCACCTCCTGAGGACTTCTTCTAGAGGACTCCGTTGTACCGCTTTGAGGGCTTTTGATAGAGATTTGTACGGCTTGGTATGTCAAGCCTTGTTTTGGTTGAACAATGTATATATTGAGTTTGGGATTATTCTTTTGGGGCGAACCATCCGTGATGATTGCTATCATCGATGGTTCGGATCGGTTCTCCATTCATGCAGAGGCATGGGGGTAGAACTGTCTTTTGGAGAATTGCTTTAATATAGATTTAAATTCCGCAGTTTCGTTTATTATTTCATTTTATGCTTGATATGCCAATGTTCCGTGCATAGCTAAGAGGCACGGTCAAGATGATCGTGCAGATGGCATGGGTTTCGGGGTGCCGAAATCCGGGCTGTCACAATGTATTCTGTATTCGTTCTACTAATTTTCAAACTTCTTGACTCTATAGCTTTCTCCCTAATTCCAGCTTATCATTTATTTGTTTCCTCTCGTCATAGGGATAAATCATCAGCATTATCATCACCTTGTCCCACTTATTTGTAGCTAAAGGTTTTGTCTTATTTAGCTGAACTCTTGGTCACTCTGCAATTATTAGTATAAATTCTCATTAATTTACTATAAGTCTTTGTTGGTCTTTCCGTTCTCCTAGTTCCTGTGCTTCCATCACATCAATCCTACATACAACTTCTGCTTCAAGTCTGATAGACATTCCAACCCATCTCAAATGACATTCCTTGGTTCTCTTTTTATCAATGCTATCCTAAACTACTTCTTATGTACTCGTTTCTAATTCTATTTTCTCTTGTTACACTCCACATCCACCTTAGCATGTGCATCTCACAAAATTTACTCTGTCTCATATCACTTCTTTGTTGCCTAGGACTTTTCCCAATACAACAATGGAGGTCTTATCGCCACCTATAAAAATGCCACTTCAATCAAAATGGCACTTATCGATTACACACCCTACCTACCCATCTACTCCTCAAATCCACCATCTAGTGTTGTGTTGTATAGTAAAGCCTAGATACTGAAATTTATCACATTGAGGCACTTAATGGTTTCCTGTTTTGACAAAATTATCCTCGTTGCTCCCTTGTTCACGAAACTTGCACTTCATAAGTTACCTTTATTTCACTTTCTCTATAGTTTCAATTTATCATTTGCTTGCTTTCTTGTATGGCTATTTAGCCCCACATCATTTGTAACACACAATGGAATTTCATCTTAAATCTTGCAATCAGTTCATCCATAACCAATAAGGACTCAAATCGGACTCTTGATGCAACCCAACTCCAAATGGGAACTTGGCTGCTCACATCTTTGTGGATTGGTCGGATTTTCCTTTCATGGAGAATTTTGCTATCTTGTGGAGATTTCTTCCGATGGCGATCTTTCGGGAGATCTGGAAAGAACGAGATAGGAGATTTTTTGACAACAAGTTTGGCACATGCAATGGGGTGGTTGATTGGATCCTTGATGATATCTTTGGATGGTATTTGGTATCACCCAAATGTTTGGCCTCTTCGATGGAGAAGATTGTCAGAGAGTGAGAGATGCTTGAAAGACTAGTAACCAAGTGCTAATTAAAATCAGAGCACTAATTCATAGCTTATCTACCTATTACTTCAAGAACTAGTTTCCATCCCACCCATATCATCCTGCAGTATACCTCCGATAAAACATACCATAATGGTGGCAGCTGCTTCCAGAATCCACCATTCAACAACTAAGCTTCCATCATTCAGCAAGCTGAAGCTTGCTGAAGATTAAAAAATATTTAATTGTAGGTGACTTGGTTACTAGATGTAGACCAAGAACGATATGTAATAGTATGATCTATAATTTCTCCCAACATTCAGGAGTAGCTGAGCATGTTGCAGATTTTTAATATATTTAATTGTAGGTGACTTAGTTACTAGATGTAGATCAAGAACAATGTATAGTAGCTTTAACTATTTCTAGGTTTCAAATGTTTTTAAATACTAAAAACTATAAATAAATTTTATTATGAATAATATGGGACCTTCACAATCTTTTATATATATATACGAACTAATAAATTTCAATATATTTACCAAAATGTTGAACAACTTATGTCAATCCTAACACCCCAAACTGCAGAAATAAAAACAAATTCACATGAATTTTAGAGCTTGCTTGAGGTCATGGAAAAGACAAAAAAATCCAGTTTGTGGTAATCTCATAATGTGAATACACACCTGAAAAGTTCCATTGAAACTGGCATAGATTCTCCGTATTCTTTGGCACCACTAGCTACTGTTAGCTCAATATACTTGTCATTGCTGAAGTAAGCTTTCTTGCAAGTTTGGCACTGAAAACTGGAGCCAGTTGTGGATGCTCTGTGCATATCCATCCAATACAAACACAAAGAAATAATATTAGAAAACCCCCTAAATCAAGAAAACGGAACCCCAAAAATATGAATTTCTATTGTAATAGAACTCAAGGAAGGAAGACCGACAGATATCATGTAGCAGGAATAAAACATCTTTCTACAGCCGCAATAAAAACTTACATTGTTGAACTTGGATCATTTTCCTGGATCAATGGGTCATAACAAATAGGACAAGCCAAAAAATTTATGTTGGTGCTGCCATTTCCTTTTAAAATAGGAACCTAAAAAAAAAACGCTTGTAAAGATAGAGTAATGAGACCCAAACATTTGATAAGAATTACAAATCAACTTAAATATCATGTAACCATGTTAAGGGCCAAAGTATGATGAAACAATATCGATAATTGCAACTTTCAGGTTTTGGGTTCAATCCTAGCTCATCCATAAAAGAACAAATAAACAAACAAAACAAGAAAAATTAACTCAAAACGAAACAAAAAAGAAATACAAAAAACAAAAATGATGAAAGGATCGCAATCAATGAGATGAACTATAGTGGAGAGGTATCATTCAGATACTACTATATGATTATGATTTCTACTTTGTAGATTCCTTGTGACAAAGCATTTAAATCCCGTATTAAACCCATCCTTTCAAAAGAGAAGTGTTTTTTATTAAAAAGTGTTTTAATCCCTTTTTTCATGTTTGTCAAAAATCAACTTTAAAAAAAATACCTGTTAAAGACTTTTTAAAACCAATACCTCTCTCTCCGACTTGTTCCTTCACCGTTTTAAACGTGTCACTTTGATTAGATTGGGAGTGGAAGCTACTACGCAACCTGCCACCAAGTCAAACCCAGTTGGCATGCAATCCTCACCAAATCACCCAATTGGCATGTAATCCTCACCAAATCATCTCTTAGTTGTATATTCCATATATGTGGCGACACATGTCACAGGCTGTTGTAAGCTTATAACCTTTGTATCTTTTGAATTTTAAATTCCAGCAATGAATGGGATACAACAACAATTGTAATTTATTTTTTACCTTATATATAGATGCTCTCTCTGTCTCTGTAATGCAATTGAGACGATCCTTCTTCCTTGCAATTTCTCATGACCTCGTCTTCTCAATCCCATTCCTCTCTTACCACCCCTAACATCAACCAACTCCTCTCGTTCAAGCTCACCATTGACAACTACCTTGTCCGGAAACAACAAATCACCAATATTCTTCAAGCCAATGATTTGTATGGATCCATACCTTGTCCCGTTGAATTTGCCAGCGACAATGATGGCAAAACGCCACCCACAGAAAATGCAGCATTTACTCATGACTCTCTTACACCAGTCCATTCAGAAAGTGAAATGTCTGACAAAATGAAGATGCTTGCAGATTCTCTTGCTGCCACCGGTCATCCTATCAATGAATCGGACTTTATTTCGCTCATTCTAAATGGGCTCGAAGCAGAGTTTTCTCCTGTTATCACATCTGTTGATATCAAGATACCCCAGTTACGTCTGATGAGTTGTTTGGACAACTACTCATGTTTGAACTCCGCCTTACAAGTTTTCATCAATCTGTTTCTATGGAAGCACCATCAACTGCCCTTGCTACCCAACGTGTGCCACAAAACTTCACACATGGCGGCTCTCATAGCAACAATCATGATCGTGGCAAAGGCCTGCAGCAGCCAAGGAACAATCGTCCAAATCAGAATAATGGCAACAACTTGAACTTCTCCAAAGCTGCGTCATCTCCTGTGTGACAAATCTGTAACCGGGCCAATCATTCGGCACTAAACTGTTATCTTAGACTGTCATATCAAGGCAAACAGCCACAGCAAAAACTACAAGCCATGGCTGCCAACAAAAATAACGACAACAAGTACACGGACTCAGGTGCAACCAACCATATCACAGCGGATCTGAGGAAAATTTCCCTCCAAGAACACCGTGAGAGTGACAACATAGCAATGGGCGATGCACTACAATTTCCCACATCAGCTCAACCTCCTTAACTCTTAATTCCAAAATTTTGCTTTTCAAAGATATTCTTTCTGTGCCATCCATCTCTAATATCTATTGTCTGTCAATCAATTTAGTCGTGACAATAAAAAAAATTGTCTTTCTGATTCTCATTTTGTTGTGAAGGACAAGCACTCAGGGTGGATACTCTTCCAAGGTCCGAGGCATGATGATCTCTATCCAATAGAGGTAGATCTCCACAAGAATAAGTCCGCCCTCTTCTCTCCTAGAGTATCGTCGCGTGTTTTTCATCATTGATTGGGTCACCCGGCACACAAAGTTCTTCAACAACTCTCTTCTACGCTTCATGTTCAAAGGATCAGATACAACATTTGTTTGCCCTTCTTGCCAAATGGGAAAAAGTATGAAGATTCCTTTTTCTTCTACTAGTTTTCCTTTAGACCTTATGCATTCGGACAGTTGGGTTCGTCCCTAACTCGTTAATAAGTGGAGCTTAATTTTATATTACCTTTATTGATGATTTCTCGCGCTATTGTTGGGTATTTCCACTGAAATTTAAGTCACAGGCTCTTGATACTTCGTTAAGATTAAATCCCTTGTTGAGAATATGCTAAATCATCGCATTAAGAGTCTCCAAACCGATGGAGGTGAGGAATATACGAGCCATCGCTTTAAAGATTTTTTTGCCACCAAATGGGATATCCCATAGCTTAACTTGCCCTCACACCCCTGAACAAAACGGGGTGGCTGAGTATAAACACAGGCACATTACTGAAATGTCTTTATCTCTTCTAGCTCAGTGCCATGTTCCTAAGAATTTCTGGTTCAATGCTGTAACCACGGTGGTGCTTCTTATCAATCGCCTACCCACTCGAGTTCTTCAAAATCAGTCCCCTTTCGAGAAGTTATTTCAAAAAATCCCAGCTTATGAAGATCTCCGAAGTAATGGTTGTGAGTGCTACCCATGGTTGAGGCCCTACATATCAAACAAATTGATTTTCGTACCAAACAATGTGTTTTTATTAGGTACAGCCTCCATCGTAGAGGGTATCGCTGCCTTGACCCTAACACAGGTCGTGTCTACCTTTCCTACCATGTCATCTTTGATGAATCAACATTTCCTTTTTATCACCTAAACCTCACACCATGCTACAGAAACTACCCCCACTCAAACTTATATCAGCACCTTCTTTTAAACCAACATTAGACCAAAGTGAATCACACCACAGGCACCTACTCCAGTTCCCAATGTGCCATTCCTACCCTCATCTCTGCCTTCATCTCCACGTGGTATCATCCCCGGAAGTTCACCACCCAACAACGCACTTCACATATCTAATCCCACCCAATCCAATGATTCACCTGGAGATTCCACCCAACCAACTTCACTTACCAACATAGCATCTTCACCAACTACCCCGCATAATACATCCCTGCCCGACACAACTATCTATACAAAATCTCCATTTATTACTCTACCCGCTCATCCACGTCAACCATCCAGGATTTCAAAGACGACCCATCCTACACATCCGTTGCGCAGACGTCTCAAAGATTGCATCACTGTTCCGAAAAAGGCTTGGCGTTCCACCAAACATCCTCTTGCTCTAACTATCTCAAGACATCACAGGGAACCGTCATGTTACACGACTGACATCAAAGAGGAATCATGGCACAAAGCCATGGCAGCAGAGATCACTGCTCTTCTTCAACAGAAATCTTGGACACTTTTCCCCTTTCAACCTCACTACAACATCGTTGGATGTTGATGGATCTACAAAAGGAAACAGAAAGTCAATGGTCCATAGAGTGCTACAAAGCACGACTTATAGCCAAAGGGTTTCATAATAAACCAGGAATTGTCTAAGGAGACACCTTTAACCCTATCATCAAATTCTCAACCATCCCGCTTGTTCTTGCTTTAGAAGTCCACAATAACTGGCCGATTCACCAAATGGATGTCCAGAACACATTCCTCCATGGAATGCTTGATGAAGAAATATACATGTCACAACCTCAAGGTTTTGTCGATCCCTTTCGGCCTCACTATGTTTTCCGCCTTAACAAGGCAATCTATGGCCTTAAACAAGCCCCTAGGATGTCGTATCAAGGACTAAGGATTATCCACTAGGCCTTGGCTTCATTGGGTCAACTGCCAACTCTTCAATGTTTACTTGGATCAAGAATGGCATTGCTCTTTTTATCCTCATCTATGTTGATGATATTATTGTGACAAGGACACACTTGACAACTATTGAAGCTCTCTTGACAGATTTAAGTCGTGTCTTCTCAATGAAAGAAATTGGCCCGCTAAACTATTTCCTAGGGATTCAAGTACACTGCACCACCACAGATCTCTACTTATGCCAGAGTAAGTATGGGCATGATCTCTTGATTCGGACCAAAATGGATGGTGTCAAACCTATATCATCTCTTATGGCTGTCAACAGCAAACTTAATCTAGTTGATGGTGATCCTCTTCCTGATCCCACAGATACCAAATGGAGCACTACAATATCTCACAATCATGATGCCAGATATAGCATTCTATGTTAATCAAGTGTGCCAGTACATACACGCTCCACACACTCCACATTAGTAGCCGTCAAATGAATTCTTCGATACCCCAAGGGATCCATTCACTTTGGGCTTCACTATCATAAGGGCTCTTCCAGCCTCATCGCATACTCCGATGCAGACTGGGCAGGGTGCCCAGATGACCGATGATCTACTAGTGAGTACTGCGTTTACATTGGTGCAAATCCAGTCTCCTGGAGTGCAAAGAAACAAGCCACTGTTGCCCGTTCAAGTGAGGAATCCGAGTATAAATCACTGGTTCATACGGTCGCCGAACTAGCCTGGCTAAGGATGCTACACAAAGACCTTTCGGTCTTCATAAGGATGCCACCAATCATTTACTGTGATAATTTCAGTCCTATCGCTCTAGCATTTAACCATGTCTTCCACATGTGCACAAAACACATGGAGGTGGATTACCATTATGTTTGAGAAAAACTCATCCGACGTGATCTACAAATTCAATATGTCCCATCTATTGACCAACTAGCTAATATATTCATGAAAGGACTCACTTCATCTCGCTTCCAGTATCTACGATCCAAGCTAGCTGTCACTTAAGTGTCATCTCACTTGTGGGGAAGTATTAGGCAACCTGCCACTGAATCATAACCAATTGGCATGTAATCCTCACCAAATCACCCAGTTGGCATGTAATCCTCACCAAATCATCTCTTAGTTGTATATTCCATATATGTGGTGACACATGTCACAATCTGTTGCAAGCTTATCACCTTTGTGTCTTTTGAATTTTAAATTCCCACAATGAATGGGATACAACAACAATTGTAATCTATTTTTTACCTTAATATATAGATGCTCTATTTGTCTCTATAATGCAATTGAGACGAGAGCTTCTCAAGCAATGTTCAGTTTATAGAAGCATCATAAAAAAACTCAGGATTACGTTATTTTATGACTAGAAGTGGAAGCAAGAGCGAGATTCTGAAGTGGGAGTGGCATGCTAGGTAGGAGAATCCTCCTACTAACGCTTGGCTAAAGCTAAAGGTTGATGCAAGCAAAAGGGGTAAATTGAGACAAACTGGTTTTGGTAAATTGAGACAAACTGGTTTTGGGGTTGTTGCAATTAATGGCATAAAGAAAGTTATCCTTAAATATGTCAAGCCGATTGGTCGAAAGTGCGAAAGCAATTGAAACCTAGATAGTTAATCTACAGAATGCGGTTAAACTCCTTACAGAGAATACTTCATTAGAGGGATTATTAATCATAAGAAAATACAGAAAATACAAACAGTGCAACCATATACACCAATATACTTGATACCAGTACTTGAAATCATATTGAGATGGTCTCTGGTAACTACATCAAGAGATAATAGCCCTTGCCAGTAAACTTTCAGGCAAGGTGCTGCCACATGGCACATAGTTTTTACAGTGCACATTCCCCAAGTGGTTGGACATCCGCGAACTTCAATTAGCCAAAAAAACTGTCCATCAGCCGATCAGTACCATCCAATCCACAGGCTTCAATATGGGCCTTATGTTAAATATGAATGACAGTCTATATTTAAGTGCCTGCCATTACGCTAAGTTTAGTTCACATACTGTTCTGCCACTTGGATGATTTGGATTGATCAAAGATGGGTGTCACATGGCATAAAAAGTGCACTTTTGAACAGTTTATATATTGATGTACGTGAGGCCCCATTAACCCAATATTTTTTCGAAAAATAAAAAATGCCAAAATCTGCAGTATTCCAACATTCCTCATCAAATATAATCAAATTATAACATTGCATAGCATTTCAAATGAAATAATGAATTATACTCATTCCATCTCCCATCCCATTAACATGTAGGCTGAACCCTTATAAAAAAACAAAAACTGGAACCAATAATCTTCATTAAATAGAATGATCAATACACTATTTTAGTCAGAGAATTCAATTCAATTCATAAATGATGCACCGTTTTGTGTGTGAATCGTGTAACAACCTCCCTATAGATCTCAACTCCCTATTGAATTTGAAGTAATAATGTGACGACCCAGACCCACATGCCACAATATTGGTTTTGGGCTTAGGTCCCACCCCTGTTTTATATCTAGCATGGGCATAAGTACCCACCCAAAATGCCTCATGACATGTAGTGTCCGCAATCACATGTAGCACAGGGTCAGGACTTTTCCCTATCTAATGTGGGACTATTACAAATAAAAGCCACAGTGCGTGTGTCTATATATATATATATATATATATATATATATATATATATATATATAAGAGAGAGAGAGAGAGAGCGCGGGAAAGAGAGAATGTGCAGACGATACAGCAGAGAAAGAAGGAGAAAGAAACATACGGTATCTGTTTCGACCGTTATACTTGTTGCTCGAATTTTCGCGGGAAAATTCTTCTTCACAGTTAATTTTGGCTTCTTCTGTACGGAACGCATTCGATTGACCAACCGATTTGGATTTGTGAAGTAAATGAAACTGAGAGCAATCGCCACCATGATCTCTCTCTCTCTCTCTCTCTCTCTCTCTCTCTCTCTCTCTCTCTCTCTCTCTTATTTACACGTTCTTTCGAACACCTTCTGTGCAAGATCTCTCTCTCTCTCTCTCTCTCTCTCTCTCTCTCTCTCTCTCATGGTGTGTGTAATTGTATACAAGTTTTTATGGTTGAGAGGAACAGTGGCGGAGCCACGTTATCCAATGGGGTCCCGGGATCCTCATCGGTAAAAATAAATAAATAAATAAAATAAAATTATAAGAACCAATTATTTGCACTGTTAGATGTCGTCATAGGTATCGCCCAAGGCCCAACGCCTAACGCCTCTGTCTCTCACTTTCACTTTCACTTTCCCAGCCAACAATCTCTCTCTATCTTTTCTCTTCCCCAACCAAGCTTACTCTGTCTCTCTTCTTCACTCCTAGTCTCAGCGCCCTCTTTCTCTCAGTTCTAACTCTGTCTCTCTTCTTCACTCCCAGCCACTTTATCCATGGTGTTTCTACCCTATTCGCTTTAAATTATTTTAGTTTGATCGAGCAATTTTCGTCCGAACAAACGACCCTGTGAAGACAAACGACCCTATTCACACTGTAATTTCACTTTTGCGTGACCAAAACTCAAAGCACTGTAATTACTCGAAGTTTTGATCGATGATCGTAATGCACTCTACTTTAAATTGGACTGTCCCTTTTTATTTGAGTATTTAATTATAGTATATTATATATGTATTATTTTATCGCTTTTACGTGATCACTTCGATAACACAAAGTGTTAGAACTTCGATGCCTTTATGAAATTAAACTCTAACCTTTACGATCATCGAAATTACACTTATAACCCTATGCTATAATTATATTGGTGTGTTACATAAATAAATATAAGTATAATAAAAGAAAATTTACACTTTCGGCCCTATACGTTTGCGTATTTGCATAAATGGCTCTATAATTTCAAACCTTACATAAATGGCCAGCTCCAAGCCTAGCCGGCTCCACCTGCTCCACGTTAGCAAGGGTCTATTTTATGAAATATTTGAAATTTTGCACCGCTCTTTAAAATACAGTATAAAAGTAACTTTTACTTTTCATTTGTTACTTTTACTTTTCATTTGTTACCTTTAACTTTTCTGAAAAAATCAAGAGAGCAGCGGCTTAGCGGCGACAAAGCGGAAAAAGGTTACAAAGGTCACATTAAATTTTCAGGTAATTTATTTTTTCACATTTATACACATTTAGTCATCCCCGATGTTTCCCACCTAATCCGCTAACTTACCAATAACTTAAGTTATCGATCGAAAACTTAAATTATTGGGCGATAACTTAAATTATCGGGCGATAACTTAAGTTATCGATCGAAAACTTAAATTATTGGGCGATAACTTAAATTATCGATCGACAACTTAAATAATCGGGCGATAACTTAAGTTGTCGATTGACAACTTAAGTTATCGGGCGATAACTTAAATTATCGAGCGATAACTTAAGTTGTCGATCGATAACTTAAATTATCGTCCGATGATTTAAGTTGTCGATCGACAACTTAAGTTATCGCCCGATAACTTAAATTATCGATCGACAATTTAATTGGGTTTTATTTATATTGCAGTTCCTACTAAGTGATTGAAAGTGACCATGACTCTAAAGCCCATCGAGAAATGTTCTGGAGTTGGTGTTAAAAAATTTTACATGCACTGTAACGAAGAGAGAAATAAGATACTAGATGATTCAATATTCGGTCATCTATTTAGGATTAATGAGAAATTAGGATTCGTTGGAGACTTGGTTGACGCTATTTTAAGTTTTTGGGTTAAAGATAATGTTTTCAAAGTCAAGAACACCAATGTACTCCTGCAAGAGATCGATATAGCCTTGATTTTAGGCCTCAACATGTTGACGGAACCTAAGTCTGAGAAGGTGGCCGTGTCAGAGGAAACAACTATTCGACACAAATTCTTTCGGGGGAAGCCGGCGAAAAGATCTCGTATTGAAGAAATTATTGACAGTGCTGATTTATCCAACGATGACTTTTTGAAACTATTATTATTATTTTTCATAAGTTCTTTTTTACTTCCGAACACATACCAGGAAGTGGATACACGGTACTTAGAATTAGTAGATAACATTAAAGAGTTCAACAAGTTACCGTGGGGCCTGATAGTTTACAATAATTTATTAGATAGCATATCAAAAGCGAGCGGCAAAAGGGAAATGGCGAAAAGGTCAGAAAATGGGCAATACAACATCTACGGATGCACTATCGCCTTACAGATTTGGGCGTTTGAGCACTTTCCTGCAGTCGCCACCGCTCCTACTGGGCTTAAAGAACCATTTCCCAGGCTAATGAAATGGGAAGACCCGAAATTCAGCCGTAATCCTAATTTATATCGAGAAAATTTTCTTAAGTCTAAAGTTATTTTAGAGCTTGAAGCTGAAAAGCACGAATTACAGTATAAATCGGTTCGATACTTTTTTATGCGAAGAGAGATGGAAAGGAAGAAGGAACAGACTGAGGAAAGAGAGGAGCCTTACTCCCAAGAAAATATATATGAATATGATGATATCCCAAGTTATGCGACACATCCGGAAGAAAGAGCCGAAGAGCCGAATAGCCGAGATGACGACGATGACGACAATGAGGATTACGGTGATGACAGCGACGAAAATGACGATTTTGAGGTTGTTGTATGTCAACATATTGAACCAAAGGGCAAACCAGATATTAGGCCCCAGCCTACAAGAGAACAGCCGATTAGGCAACCGCACCTAACCAAAGAAATAACGGAGCTTAGAAAAGAGTGCAAGACGCTCCGCATGGCTATAAAAGAGATGAAAAAAGAATTCCGGCGTGCATTTACGCTACTCAAAGGGCAAGCACTCACCATTAAACAACTCGGGAGAGATAAGAAGACCCTACAAGAAGAAAATGAAGCAATACGGAAGGATCTTGATGCGATCATCTCTCATTTGAGAAAGGTACTAAACCAAACCTTTTCAAATTTAAAAAAAAATTAATTCTTTACAAATTAATACAAAATTAGCTTGTCGTCCGACGATGTACTTATTGATCGATAATTTACATTATCGATCGATAATGTAACTTATCGACCGATAATTTACATTATCGATCGATAATTTAAATTATCGACCGATAATTTACATTATCGGCCGACAATGTAAATTATCGTCCGATAATGCAGTTGTTAATTTTTTTTATTTTTTTGTAAAATATTGAAAGTTCATGAAAGATGTATTTTTTTTACAATTATGCAAGATAATATTCTAACCTTTGTGCTATTTGACACGTTCGTTCCTTCCGCCACTTATCCTCAATCCACTGTCTCTCAACCCACTGCTCCTCAACCAAGCCATCAGTCTACTGCCCCAAAACCCACTACTAATCAACCAAGCCATCAGTCCACTGCCCCACAACCCACTGCTCCTCAACCAAGCCATCAATCCACTGCCCCAAAACCCACCGCTCCTCAACCTACCCATCGGTCTACTGCCTCTAAACCTACTGCCTCAAAACCCACTGCTCCTAAGCCTACTAAACAACCCTTGGTGGATGTGGGTGATGATGATGCTCCTCTTACGCAGCCTTCTCGTGAGTCACAGTCGGCATCACTAAAATCAATTATAGTGAAACTATCAACTGCAAAAAATGAAGCCGAAGGATATGACTTGCGTGCTCGTAAGAAGAGAAAGTCTCCGACCAGTAAAGCAATAATAAAAAAATCA
Organism: Chloranthus sessilifolius; assembly: GCA_021018995.1. Taxonomy (NCBI): domain Eukaryota; kingdom Viridiplantae; phylum Streptophyta; class Magnoliopsida; order Chloranthales; family Chloranthaceae; genus Chloranthus; species Chloranthus sessilifolius. The sequence goes on along the minus strand of CM037594.1, from coordinate 114,099,777 downwards.
AGATTGGTTGTGGAGGAGGAGGAGGAAGAGGATGAGCCAAACTCAATGGAGCAAAAATATATACTTAGTTTTTGGAACCGACCGAAGAACGAGGACAATGTGATCGTCAATACTATCATGGGTGTTGACATCACAGTTGCTCTTTTGAAGGTTCTCAAAGGACGCTCGTGGCTCGACAATGAAGTCATCGACGCGTACTCGAGAGTCCTTGAAGTTATAAACGATTTAATGTTTATGGCCAATGCTGAAAAAAGCTGGTTCGCTTCTGCTTCTGCCCTAGTAAGGTTTCAACTATTTATTGTTTCGTTTGTTTCTTTTATTTGTCTTTTCAATCACGACTCTTAATTCACTTCTTCTAATTTATTTACTTACTACATTATCTTGTTTCAGACCTTGTTTATGACAAACGAGAAAAAATTTGAAAAGTTTATTGACAATGAATGTATAGCTGCGCTCAGCGACTTCGATAAGTGGCAGGCCTATTGTGACGAATGGAAGGTTCGTCATAATTAAAAGCCGCTGGAACCACTACTGACAAATAATAACCGTAGAATTCACGCGGTCGATTGTGGAACGGTACGTTTTTTAATTTTAATACTAAACTTCGCTTTATTTAACGTTAACGATTTTTAAATAAAATTTATTATTTAAAATTTCGGTTTCGTTTATGTGCAGATTTATCTTCCGATGCATAGCCAAAAACATAGCCACTGGGCGTTGGCTATAATTTCATTAGTTGATCGAGAAATTAAGTTAATAGATCCAGCAGACCGAGAGTGCTCAAGAAGGTTTGAAGCGCATAAAGGATGTCTATTGAATCACCTTCCGCGCCTTCTTTACACTGTCGATTTAAAGTCAGCTTTCGATCAACAGTGGAAGGTATCAGCGTTCAACAGTGTTGTTCTCTAGATCCAAAGAAACGGTTGGGATTGCGGTGTATACGTTTTGAAGTATATCGAATACTTCTCCCAACGGCGGCCTATTGATTTCAAAGAAAAACATATGCAATAATTTAGAGCCGAAATTGGACATTTAATGTGCATGTTTAGGAAGAAGAGTTAAACTTTCATATGTTTGTAAAATTTTATATACTTTTGTAAATATTTTTTTTGATGAAATTGTAAATTTTATATACTTTTATAAATAATTTTTATCAACTTGTATAATTCTCATTGTTATCAATTTATCGTAATTGTCTAACAATTACTTACAAACAATTCTTTAACTAATGTTTAGATTTCACATTTCAAGATAAATCAACGGGCCTTCCTCTCTCGAAGCAATCATATTGGACTCTTATTGAGACCTACCAAAGATATCCAGCTTCACAATTTCAATCGTCCGATTACTTAAGTCATCGGCCGATATCTTAAGTCATAGGCCGATGACTTAAGTAATCGGACGATACCGGTCGATATCTTAAGTCATCGGCCTATGACTTAAGTCATCGACCGATTGGAATTGTGAAGCTAGGTATCTTTGGTAGGGCTCTATGCGAATCTTTCCTTAAAAAAGGGTCGAACTTCACAATCTCAAGGCCCTCAATAAGAGTCAAATATGATTGCTTCAAGAGAGGAAGGCTCCGTTGATTTACTAATAGATTAGAGGCGAATTTGGCAACTTTAAATCCTTTTTGAGTTAATGATTTATTAAGCACAGCAATATATCTCAATCACAATTCTAAAACGAAATTATTAGTAAAAAAAAAAATATTAATTAATTAGCGGCGAACTCGATTAATAAATTATCACCCTTACAGAGTGGAATAGAAAACGAAGAATCTGAACTTAAAGATGATATTGGCAAGGATGTTGATCGCTCTTTTATTGAGGTTCAATCTGTTGATGTTGAAGGAAAGAAAAAGAGAAAAAAAAATATACTCTTCGATCATGGGATCATTTGGAAGCTCGATCACCACTAGGTTCAATCTGATCTCAATCTGTTCTCAATCTCAAACTTTGAAGTAATATAAGTTAATTTCAAATATTAACAAATTTACACGAGCGACGGTTATGACCGTACTTGTTACAATTTTTACATCGTAGTGGTCGAACTTCGCCTTTAGATCTTATTCTCCTTTTCTTCGGACGGCCGGCTTGACGTATTTTGTGGGGAGGCAAAACTTGAACGTCGTCTCTTTGCGAAGTCCATTGGCGCTTGTCAACGGTCGGGACAAAGTGTTCTTTATAAGTTTCCCTAAATAAGTTACTGGTAAACCAGTGTTCACAAAATTGGGGGATCTCTCCTTCTCTGTTTCGGCACGATAATGCGGCGATTGCATGTGAACATGGTAATCCAATAATAGTCCAACGTCTATATGTACATGTTCGCTATTCTAGATCGACACTGTGAGTGTAATCATCACGTTTAACTTGAAATATATCACGACCATATGGTATAACGTTTTTTCGACGAGCCCATCCTGAATTTCTTGTTATGTATTTTTCGGCCATCGGTGTTAACACATGTGTCATTTTATTTCCTTCTTCCTAACGACGAAGATAAAATTCGGCTACCTATGTGCAAATAGTTTCTAGCATGCTCATAATCGGTTCTTCCCTAGCTATTTTCAACACACTATTTATGCTTTCAGCTATATTAGTTGTCAACATATCATAACGCCTCCCTTAGAAATAAGCGCGCGCCCAGAAATGATCATCAATTTTTTTAATCCATTTTGTACATTCCGGGGGGGCGTCGTCTTCTATTTTTCGCATAATTCTTTTAAATTTTACTTCTGAAAATGCACGGGCAGCAACCCAGAAAAGCGGTCTAGAGATTGTATCCTTATATTTATCAAACAGATTTAGAGCTAGGTGTCGCATACAATAGCTGTGAAAGGCGTTAGGAAAAACTTTTTCCACTGCTTCCATCAAACCTTTCTGTCTGTCTGATATTAATACAAAATGTTCTTCAAAGTCACCGATTACATGTCTCCCTAATAGATCAAGAAACCATGTCCAATGGTCTTCATTTTCTTTCGGTACAACGCCGAACGCTATAGGGAATAAATATCTATTCCCGTCTATCCCCGTAGCTATTAACAACACTCCTTTGTATCGTCCACGCAAATGTGTTTCATCTACCGCAATTATTCTTCGTAAAGTATTACAAAAGCTTCGAATGCAAGGTCCGAATGCCACGAAGAATCTTTAAAATGCATTATCAGGCTCGAGACACAATTCGGTCTGTACATCTGGATCGACCCGCTGTAATTCAGCAACATATGACAGTAACATCTTAAATTGCTCCTTCCAGCTACCTCGGATGTCATTCAACGCCATTTCTTTTCCTCTCCATGCTTTCCAGTAATCTACTGTTATACCGTATTTTTTTTCAATATAAAAAATTATTAAAGCAGGAGTCTCGTCAAAGCCCTTTAATAACTTATCTCTCACAAATGAAGCTATCCATGATGTCGTACATTGGCGATGTCCGCTTCCAAAAGCTGCCATTCCGCACGGATGTTCCGGATGGAAAGTTTTTACAGCAAACGTGTTTACGCCTACTAATTTCGATGCATGTATTCGCCAAGCACATCCTACTTCAACACACCTCGCTGTAACTTGAAGATGACTGGTTTTTATTGGTTTAATCTGAAAATTATTTGTCATTGTAAATTCTTTAAGAACTTTTTGAAATGATTTCTTATTTCTAAATGCCTGACCAATGGTAATTGTTCCCCCTTCATACAGTTCCTCATCGTCTGAATCCATATACTCTCCTTCCGAGTCATTAAGCTGATAGTCTTCGTCCACAAGAGGTTGATCAATTCTCCTATTAGTATCAACACGCGAAGTGGGAGACAGTGGTGCTTCATTATTTTCAGGATCACTATCACCGTTATCGACTGGATGGTTATTACATGATTGGGATTGAGCCCGTCGATGTACGCTTGGTTGATGTGCAGTTGTTTGGATTGATGTTGGCCGATGCGGGAATGTTTGATGTATGAGAGGCTGTTCTGTTGAAGGCTCGATTATCGTTGGCTCCGAAGCTATTTGTTCGGAAGGCCATTGATATGGACTAAGGCCGACTAAAAACGTTTTTCACTTATTTACCGAATCGAAGTTGAACTGAGATGTATCATGCATATTTCTATCATCGTCGACTATCATCGGTGCAACAATGTTCTCCTCTTCATATCGTATTTCTTAATTTTTAATCAAATGTTTTGTTCCCACACCATGATCATCTTCGTTTGTTTCCTTGAACGGTTGAAATATTTCTAAAGACGGTAAAATTTCTACTACGGTAGTGACTAATGATTTTTTGATATAAATATTTATCACACTATCACCGATACGATATGCTCTAAATAAGTTTATAAGATCATCAGAGTTAGACAATTCGGCAAATACAAGCTCATTCCCTATGCGTAATGAAACAGTAGGTGTAATAGAATGTTCTTCCGGTCGTGTCCGATTAACTTTGTATATTTTCTCTATAAACTCATCAAATGATATATTCTCCATGACAGTGACAATCCTCCGATGCCCTCCGTTTTAAGTATTATCTCCCACGCTGACGAAATCAAAATGACAAAGAAGGGGAACATCCATTTCAACCTACAATATATACAAAATTAAAAGTTGTTGTTTATAAAGAGTTATACTTGACTTAGCGCTACAATATATCTGGCCTATGGACTTTTAACATAAACCATAAACGAAAACTAAAAATAAACCCTATCCTAAGATATCGGCCGATATCGATAGCATAAGATATCGTCCGATATCGTAGGATATCGATCGATATTTTAAGATATTGATCGATAGCATAAGATATCGTCCGATATCATAGGATATCGATCGATATCTTACATATCTTGGACTACTTACAATATTTTGAAAAATTGGAAAATCAATAACTTAAAAAGATAATGTACTCGATATCTTACCTAGCCTGTTGTATTCTCTATGTTATACGAACTGTAGTGGAATCTCGAAATCGCTTTCCAAGAGAGAAAGAAAGTGTTAAAAAATGATAGAAAAACTCTAGTTTCAATCATTGCATAGAGAAGTATATATATATCTGACGTGGAGCCGGTTAGGCTTGGAGCTGGCCATTTATGCAAGGTTTGAAACTATATGGCGGTTTCTGCAAATACGCAAACGTATAGGGCCGAAAGTGCAAATTTCCCTATAATAAATTATTCTATATATGTGATATTTTTGTGTTTACATCTTGATCAAGTTATACGAGTTAAGGATATGTTATATCATGAGTACGAGAGTATATGAGATCATGCCTATGCTTGGGTGTGGTGATCCACTGAGATGGTATCGAAGTGGAGAATACATCGTATTCACATGCCTTACAACTTATGGTGGTATGGGACACCATGACGAGTAGGGTGAGTACGAATTCAGTATAGCCTCGTATATGGTGGCATAAACGGTGACCCTATCACCCCGAGTTCTAATATGATAAAATAAAATATAAGTCAGTAGGATAATATGTGAGTCAGTATGATATGATATGAGCCAGTATGATATGATATGAGTCAGTATGATAAGATATATTACGATAATAAGACACCGCTGTATAGGCCAGTAAAAGATTAACAACTTAAGTCTCTGTATGTGTCGTTCCTTGCGTAGCCATCATAAGGGCAACAACGTCTTTCAGTCAAGACGGATGTCTCTAGGAGACATTATGAGTTATAAGTCACCGGCCGCCCCTATAACTGGATGGGGTGTATGATATGATACGATATGAAGGGCATTATGATATGGTGATATGATACTATGGTGACCCTCGCATGGTAACTCGAGCAGCGACTCTGGCACAGGTCGTTTAGGATGTTATGAGTATGTTAGTTACGCTCATGCGATGTACAGACGTATGTGTGAGAATGATAATAAGACATAGTATGATATGTTATGAGATATGGTGAGGTACGTTAGGATATGAGTGTCTAGATCATATCTTGCATTTATAATATGATATGAGTTTTACGATATACAAATGATTTTGTCTTTCTCTTGCTATCTGCTTTGAGATATTATGTTTATCACTCACAAGATACACCCACAATGCACCTGAGTAGAATGGGGTGGATTGGTGGGGTATCCCATTGAGTTTATGTGACTGAGTAAACTCATCTCACGATAATCTAATAGTTGCAAGTGTTACACTAGTGAAATAGACGTCGGTCATCCAGATCCCGCTGACGCTGATTTCATTGATCCCGCAGGTGTTGAGTACTAGGAGCTTTGAGAGGGCGACTGAGCTGAGTACAAGGAGGGCTACGGTGCTGATTTCGATCCGAGTGCCGAATATTGATCGTTGCAGACTTTGGTAGTAGATTGGGTCCTTATTATTATCATTAATTTTATAATTTCATCTTATCGGATTTGTCTCCGACTTTCATTATTGTTTTATGGGTATAGTATTCAGATTTATTATTTTTATTCTAGTATTTATGACTGTTTTTATTTCCACTTTTATGTGTTGCTTTTCATGAATTTCGTGGAACCAGATTTGTGTGGTAACTCTGATCAAGTGTATGTCCGCTTACCATATCTGGGATATGTGCAGGTCATAACTCGAAATTCTAAGCCCTTGGAATGGGATAGAATTTCGGGTCGTGACAATGAGAGTCCCCGTAGTCTCTCTCGCTTTGCTATAGGTGATTAGGAACACTACATGCCATGACGTATTTTGGGTGGGGACTTAAACCAATGCCAGATACAAAATCGGAGAGGGGATGACATGTGAATCTGAGTCATCACAAAATAGTATCAAAGCCGAGCCAAAGACGACTTTTTTATAAGGTGGGAGATTGTAATAATCCCACTTCGAATAGAAAAAAGTCCTGTCCTTGCAATACATGTGGGTCTAGGTCGTCACTCTCTCCCTCTCACGCCATCTCTCTCTCTTTCTGTCCCTTTGTCTCAAGTTGTTTACGTTCAAATTTTGCCAAATATAAGTAAATTGAAATCTTATATTTATTTTTATGAATTTTATATGTATTTTTTAACCTATTTTATATTTAATTTTGAAAATTTCGCCGAATATGAGTAAATCGCAACCTTTTTATTTTTGAAAATTTTATATATTTTTTCTAAGTTCGAATTTTTCTGAAATTTTCCCAATTTTTTTTTAAATCAATCTGAAATGAATCGAAAGGACTCTCGATCGAAAAATTATCAAAAATATAATTTGTCACTATGGCTCCAATCATAGTGATAGATTTTGGCAAAATTCACCGAAATTTCGCTGAAATAGTGGTGATTCAAATTTTCAGCGAAATTTCATGACTTTGTAGAAAATTATTATAAGTACCTTTAAATCCACCCATCAAATCTTTGAGTACACCCACGCTAAAACACGTTAACTACGTTGAATCAGACTATGGAGATTGTTTATCCTCCCAATCTTTCACATGATGGATCTTGAGATCATGGGTGTAAAATCATACAGTTAGTATTTTATTTCATGTGGCGCACATCTCAAAAAAGTGATCTTAATATCACGTGGAAGCTCAAAATTGATTTTAAGGTTACTTTTTTTTTGTGTGTGTACCATGTGAAATAAGAAAATTACCGTATGATGGTATGCCCATAATCTCAAGATCCATGGTGTGAAAGATTAGAATGATAAATAATTTTCATCGTCTGATTCAATGCAGTCAATGTGTTTCAGTGTGGGTGAACTCAAAGATTTAGTAGGTGGATTTAAAGGTACTCAATTATTATTATCTAACGACTATAAGGACCCTATCAAAAAATTGGAAGCTTTGAATCACGGCGCATGATAGCATCTAACAGAAGAAAGAGTTTTTACATGATGTTGGTAATAATTGATAGTATCTCGCAAGGATCAAAATGTCGGATTTCGTTTCGGTTTCGGTTATGATCAAAATCAAAATCCGAAATTTCGGCCAAAACTTTACCCCCATACCAAAAATCCCAAAATATTGGATTTCGGTTTTGGTTTCTGCCCAAAACCGAAACATTTTGACTGAAATTTTGGACCATGATATCTCAATTTACTAGAAAATTAGATAAATTTCTCTCGATCCAAACCGTTCGATTGATTAAGAAAATCTTGGGTAGATTATATTCCAAGATTGATGAGACTGATTCTTTTGTTGTAGAAATGCTCCTCACACTGCCCCAATTTTAGGTCAAGTAGTGGCATGTGGCTCACATGTTTAATTAATACAAGCCATTCAAATGGCGGAATAGGAGGCTACTTAAAAAATAAAAAAATAAAAAACAAATGGGCGATTAGCTCTAGCTCAAAATCTCAACTGATTCATACCATTCCATCGTAGTAATGTAATATTAATCTTATATTAATCTCAAGAGGTTTGGTGTGATTTCGAAGATCTTCTTTTAGGGATTTACATCTCTTGTTGACCCAGTACATGTTAACTTGGGATTAGACGAGTGTTCTAAGAGTTACGGACCCCAAAGTAATTAAAAAATAAAAAGAAAAAAAAAATAGTAGATGTGTACAACTGTCCAAAATAAAATGCTAGGACCGAATGTTTCAAATCCTTCAAGGGTACGGCCATTCTCACTCGTTTTTGGAGTAAGGATCACACAAATTTTTACGGACAAAAATATTGATTGATTTGAATCAGACGACGGAAATTGCTTTTCTTCCGATCTTTCCCATGATAGATCTTAAGATCATGGCGCACCTATCAAACGATCAGATGTTGATTCCACATGACACACGCCCCTAAAAGTGAAGGTCAACTTGTTTCCCAATGATCTAGTACACTTTTGGAATGTGTGCTTTGTGGAATCAACATCTGACGGTCTTATAAGTGCGACATGAACTAAAGATCTATTTTTTGAAAGATTGAGGTAAAAAAAAAAAAAAAAACCTCCATCATCTAATTCAAATCAATCGACGATTTTCACCATAAAAAACTGTGGTCCTTCGTTCAAATACGGGTGAGAATAGCCATACTCATCCTTAAATAGTTGTGACTTTTAATTGAATTTAGTTTAAATGATGACCTATCATTTGAATGACTTATATTAGTAAAAAATTGTACCATATAGCCCAAAAAGTGGATGGTGAGGTTGTGATCTCAATTTTGGGTTGAGCTCCCATGAATCCGAGTTTAATAGCTAAGGATCTATTTGGCGCGACTCCAGCTTTCGGTTTCCACTCAAAACAAATTCCTCCAAAAGCTACAGTTGGAAGCAAGTTTAGATCACTTCAAACTTATGCTCATTTCTAGGCTTGAAGACTTGAAGTAAGCCGTTTTAAGCAAATAATTCATCACAAAAAAAAATAAAGGGACCAACTCTCTTGACGGTCATTTAAGCACCAAAATGTTGCATAAATAATTTTACACCACCAATTATTTAAGATGTGAGTGATTTGAACTATCAAAGTGATAAATCAAAATTAAAGAGCAACGGGCTCAAAAATGGTATTTTAGGTAAATTAAAACCGTCCGATCTATGGACTGTATATCAATGGTCATTTTTAGTTTTAATGACTGATGTTAAAGATCATCAATCTGGTGGTTCACATCTACTTTATCAGCATGTTTTGTTGGGCTGAGATATATGTCAATGATAGATTTTCACTTTGTCAATTTAGATTAGTCATAAAAGTGTGTCACATGGTATTGTGATAAATGTATAAGATAAAAAATCTAGCTGATTTTAATAGTGTAACATCATTTACCCAAAAATAAAACAACTAAGCTGATAGTGTTGCCTTTCATTACCATAAAGTGTGATCCAAAAAGGGTTAAACAATTTCTAAAAAAACTTTTAAGTGTTTAATTACTTTTAGATTTTCAATAGTCGATCTCAGTGCGATTATGTGAAATAGTCAATAAAGTATGTAATTAATGGATTTTATGATCATGAAACTAGGATTTTGAGCACCATATTACATGAATTATAAAGTCTTTGGAGCCCTAACAAGTGACATCAAGGATTACAGAGCAATGGAATTTAATCTTGAATACAATGAAATGGAGAAATCAATCTTGCAATGCTAATCCCAAACATATAGGACAAAAGAATAATAATGATGCAATTAATAGAAATAATGGGCTCTAAAATCTAACCAATAAATGATCTTATACTATTAGAGTATATTTTATTTTTAGGGTTTAGGGTTTATGATCATGAAACTAGGATTTTGAGCACCATATTACATGAATTATAAAGTCTTTGGAGCCCTAACAAGTGACATCAAGGATTACAGAGCAATGGAATTTAATCTTGAATACAATGAAATGGAGAAATCAATCTTGCAATGCTAATCCCAAACATATAGGACAAAAGAATAATAATGATGCAATTAATAGAAATAATGGGCTCTAAAATCTAACCAATAAATGATCTTATACTATTAGAGTATATTTTATTTTTACATCACATGGCCCGCACTTAAGGTCAAACTAAAGAAACTAAGGCCTCCTTCGAGCGTTTCTTGGCTTTTCCCCGAAAAGCTTTGAATCATGACAACTCAGATTTTTGTTGATTCTTAGCAGACTCTGATTCCTATCTTTTCCCAGAATTGTTCTTAAGTTGCTATGAATCTTGGCTTTTCCCAAAAAAACGCATTTCTTAATTGTTTATAAGTTATTCTCTGAAAAGCTCATAATCGGATGAATATGTGGTTGTGCTACTGTCATATGAATGCTAATCATCAGACTACTTATCGTACTCGGATTTGACTAAAAAATTTCAAGCGACCAATCCATATGAGGTTGGAGTTGTGACAGATTTATTTTTGAATTTAATTTCTCGACACACATACTTATAACACCAATATATATATATATATATATATATATATATATATATATATATATATATATATATATATAAAGTTAGAAGCTCATATGAAAGTGTCCAGACCAATATCGTTAATGGCAAATAATGAAGTTCATTAGCCCAATGCATTCATATTCCGCTTATTTAATCAAAAAACCAAAATACAATAATACAAAGTAAAAAAATAAAAAATTAGGAAAAGCGACATATAACATCGAAGATTACTATAAGGTAACGTCGTCGCCACCCTCATCCTCGAAAGAGTATTAGGCAGTCATCATCTGTCTGGGAGAACCAGTATGATCATCCCAACTTTCGTCGTGAATATATTGTACAGGAGGCTCCTGATGTGTCCTAAAATTTATACTCGCAAGTGCACGAATCGTGATGTAGTCAGTGGGTGCCAAGTACGAGATCGTTCCCACGAGGATTAGTTAGAAAATATAAAAAACAAAAATATTAATTAACTAAAAGAATTTCTACAGATCTTATGCAGTAACTGAAAACCTAGAATTATGGTAACTTTTAATAACACAGATAAATACTAACGAAATCTAAAGGATTAAACAATTAATGAAAGATAAGGATTGGGATGCTAAATCCTCCCATCGTTGGTTTATCATTTATAAAATACCAATCTGTGGTTTGAGATATGAAATCCTTAACAAATTTCTCAAAAGAAGAACTGCCCTATACACACGTGAGTTCTAAAATATAGATCTGAGATCACGGAGATGTATGATTAACACCCCATAGGTGTATGATTAACACCCACACCTCAGATCGTGATTGAAACTCACCACTGGGATAAAGTCACACCATCAATCCGAGATCAAGGAGATGTATGATTAACACCCCATAAGTGTATGATTAACACTCACACCCTCAGGGTAAAACTTCACCCCGAGATGGGTGATAACTAGGATAAAATCATTATTACAGATCGAAATCATAGGGCATGATTAGCACCTAGATCTGAAATGATGATTTCACCATATTCAATAAATATTAGGGTCTTAAAAGGCATCTGACATCTCAATCACAGATTGATATTAGTATAAATAAATACCTCGGATGGGAATCATTAGATCCCCATCCTTAATAAAACTAGCCACACATAGTAAAAGTAAACAACATAATTAAAATATAAATAAACACTAACATCATATAAAAATACCGTAAAGAGCTTTAACAATTTCCACAAAGAGCTTTTATTCCCAGTACGTACGATTTAGAAAAGCAGAAAGAACTAACACAGAAGAATGATAATAATGCAGAAAAAATGAATAAACTCTCTGTAAGACAAAACTCTCTCTCAAGAAAAATAAAGAAATAAAACTAATCAGAATAAAACAGAATGCTCCTAATTCTCCTAATCCTCCTCATCAAGGACTCCCCGGATGAATATATATATATCCCCCAAGAATATCTTTTTTTCCGTAATTGCCAAAACGTACGCCACTCTTGGTTCCAAGATTTTCTCGCGGCCAAACTCTATCCGGACTCAAATTCGTCTTTGGTCGATCGATCGACTAAAAAGGGTCGATCGATCGACCATACCAGATTCTGTTTCAAAATCCAAATCTTTTGGGTCAGGTCGATCGATCGACCAAAAAGGGTCGATCAATCGACCTCCCAGATTTCCGTGAACTCCCGCTGCACTTTGCATTCAGACACTGTCTCGGTCTTTCGGCCATAACTTTCTATCCTGAAGTCGGATTGAGGCGATTCTGGTGGCGTTGGAAAGCTGACAACGAGCTCTACAATTTTCGTGTTTTGATAATTTTCTGAATCTACTGTCTTGAAGGGTCAAATTGAGCTCCAAGTCGGGATAGGTTTCGCATGATCCAAAGTAGCACGAATTTGACGTTATATTCTGAACTTGTGGGTTATTTCATGCTCAACACATCTGCAGGCCTGTAAATCACTAAAATCATCTAAAAACATGTTAAATGGCTTTCATCGGATAGCTAAATGTAGGTCTTTAGGGGTGAAATACCATCATATTTCACTGCACATCATACCCCCAAACCTACACTTTGCTAGTCCTCGAGCAAAGGAGAAGATAAACAATACTGAAAAATAAACTAACAACCTAAGAAAAGTAAAGAATGCCACTTTCGTAGGGAACACGATTGCATTTAGCATATGCAACAAGCCTTTAAACCCCTAGGTGATCCTAGTGGAGGAGTTGTGTCTCCTGAGGGTTTACAGTGAAGTTACCCACAAACTTCAATATATTTTGAAATCATCGATAAAATTGGTTTCAAAACATGATTTTGATAACATATATACCATTCAAAAACAAAAATCATTAATCAATTCAACATATGAATCCTCAATTTTAAATAACAATGTTATACTAATCATACTAATATCCATTCAAATTAGTCTAATGCTCAAATCGTTAGATAGCTCATCCATTCATGCCTAAACGTGAAGTGTGTGCATAACCAAACCAAAATTCATTCATCTCAGAACTAGTTCAAACGGAAAATCGTTGGATCTGTTGTTTTGACTCAATCCTCACTGTAGGTATACTCTCAAAATATAACGACGCCGATAGTGGATAAGTTTTCGCACATATGTGAGATGTCAATACAAAGCAAATAAAAAGGTCTCACATAATAAATGAAACACGATGCAATCAATGAACAAAAATAAATCTCATAAGAAGATACTTGTATATCCTAAGCATGTCATATCAAGTGTCATAAGTATCACATATTTACTCTCCACAAGGCAGTTACTAATGCAAGATCAGATCATGAAGGTCTTTTTAGGGTTGTAATGGGGCTCAGGAAAGGGTAAGAAAGAATTGGAAGTTGGGATTCAAAATTTCTGAGAAATTAGAAAAGAAACAACTCTTTTTTTTTTCTATTTCTCTTCTTTTTCTTTTCTAATATCTCACTATTTTTCTCAATTTTTTTCTATTTTTCTCAACTCACTTTTTCTTTTCCCTTTTTTTTCTTAAAGCACCTCAGATTTTTCATTCTTTTTCACAATTTTCTTTTTCTTTTTCTCTCCCCTTTTTCTTTTTATTTTTGCCATACACTCTCAGTAAACACCACAACTCAGTATCTCTCCACTTACTCTCTTTTCGTTCACTCTCATCCCTCGTTCCTAATTTCTCAGAAATAAGAAGGGTAAGGCTGAATTTTCAGAAATGGTGAAGGGTTAAAGGTTAACGTGGCTTATCAAAGAATGTATAAAGGTAAATTTTCAATAGGCTCAAAGGGGTACTAAAAAGATAAATTTATTTGAGGTGGGGCATTTTAAGCACAAACGAGCCAAAGATTGCCTTCAATCATGTCTTTAAAAGATAGTAACTTTGCCTATTTGTCTTGAGTAGATATACAGTACATTCTAACATAATGATATAAATTTGATTTCATGCAAAGTCACAAGTCAAAATGAAGTGTATGAGATTATGCAAAATAAATCGTATTCAAAGAAAACTCCGAGTTTATATATTCACTCATCAATGACGGGAAATTAGCTCTAAAGCTCACTGGGTTTAGTCTCCACTAAGAACCTAAGATTCAACATTCAAAACAGTTCATCAATTTCTAAGTCTTAGCTTGGTATCAGTGTAAAAAGTCTAAGCATGAATATCAAAATTATCCACCACATATCACATCAAGCTTCATCATCTTAGATACAAGTAATCAAAATATGACACTAGTATTCTCAAAATTAAATTCACATGCATCATCAACTAAAGTTTGAAAACAATCGTAAAATAACGTGCATGATGACTTCAAAATTTAAATTTTTTTTCAAATAAAACAAATAAATGACGTAAAATAATTAACCATACCCCCAAACCTAAAGATGGCAATGTCCTCATTGACTGAAAGAAGTAGCGCACCCCCAAACCTGTTTGAAAGAAGTACCTCAACACAAAGATCAGGTGCAGAGAATATATGTATCAAATCGGAACATTTCAAAAAATATATTGAAGGGAATATGGCTACAGTATTTAGGAAAAGAAAAACAACCTAAACTAAACTAAACAAAACAAAAAGGAAAGAAAAAACTTAATAAATCCTAAAACCTAAATCCTAAATCCTAAACTTCCTAAACTTCGTAAACTTCCTAAACTTCGTAGATCATCATAAAAACTGGTTGATATCGACACTCAAACATCCGCATCGGTCCCCTCCGGGCTTGACTTTGAACGCAATCCCACATTGCAGTTGGTGATCCTAGATGCAAGGAATCGAGAATCACACGCGGTGGTGAAGATGGTGTGGCACACTACGAGGCAGATCCAAGTCGTGGAGATGGATATAATTTTCGCCCAAGTCTCGGTGGAATAGATGGTGAATTTGAGAACAGGCGGTGACGAGGCGCATCCAAATCAATCATCTCGATATCGCTGGAGAAGGATGGGGTTGATTGAGACGAGCGATTCACTCTTTTACGTCTTGGCTCTTCCCAAAGCTGAGCAGGAGAGGATCCGAGATCAACGACATTGACATTGGTGAGATCCAACGGAGGGTGTGCTCCCGATAAGCGATCCGTTTCTTTCTTTGGTTCATTCATCTTCCTTAGAGTAGACCTTGTAAAATAAAATCTGCGGCCATTGATGAAATATGAGAAGGAAGGGTGAAGGAGCATGGAATAAATAGAAAAGGAGTGTTTGAGATATGGTAAAGACGCTCTACGAAGCAAAACAAAGAATCCTATCGTACTAAACAACCTAAAAGTTTTGAAAGCCGATCGGTCGATCGATCGACCTAGAAGTGTCGATCGATCGACTAATCTAATCAACGAATGTGGACTAAGAAGTGAAAGGCAGGGGCGATCGACCGACCAGAGATGGTCGATTGATCGACTGACATGATGTCCTCAGCAGAGTCGATCGATCGACCATGAATGGTCGATTGATCGACTGGACACTAACAAATTTTTTTTTTTTTTTTTTTTTGGCATAGGCGATCGATCGACCAGTCATGGTCGATTGGTCGATCGCTATCGAAGTGCACACGAAGAATGTAAAAAATTTATTAAAAATTTTTTTTTTTTTTTTTTTTACAAATATCGAAAGACTGAAAGAAAGGCTAGTCCTACAATACTAAGAAACCTAAAACTAAAAAGTAACAACAACAAAAACAATGCAAAAAGGAAATCCTAAACCTAATCATCATCATCATCGTCCTCCGCCTGCCTAGCGCGAGCTCGCATCTCGTCATAGCCATCGGGCCACAGGTGTTGACCCAACTGATGCATAAATGACCGATCATATCGGCTACGACGAAGATTGCGATTATATTGCCGCTGTTGCTCATCGATCAAGGAGTTGATCTGAGCCTGCATCAAGTCGAGGGAGGGTCCCTCATTGCGGACCGGTTCGGTGCAACCGGCTCGGTGACTGTTCGAGCTCGGTGGCGTCTTCTGGCGCTCGGCACGACGTTGGACGGGCTGTGCATCGACAGTGCCCAACATACGCATGCTCCTTCTCCATTGTGACGGCCCATAGCGATAAAATGCCAAGGTCCCAATATTATCATCAAAATAAAAAGGAAAACCAAGGTAGTGCAAAAGTTGCATCACCAGATGAGGGAAATAGATGAGGGCAGCGTCACGGCAGGAGGGTTAACAATTTCATCGTGGCGCGCCACATCGAATCATGCAAAACCAGGATGTTCAACCAGGAGCGCTTGTAGGCACCGTATAGGGCCTTCACCCGAGGTCCAGTTCTCTCAGAGGTATGCCCCCGTGGGCAAAGACTACACGACACTACAATATCCCACAATAGGATGTCGCGTGGAAGAGCCGATCGTTTAGTCGCAATTCCGCGGCCAGCATACACACCATTGCACATATCATCGATCATTGGGCCTTGCTCAAGGTCCAATTCTTCACCAAGTGGGTGGTCCAATGGTCGCTCATCCATCAATCCAAAGACATCCGCGATCGTGCGCGGATAGATGTTTCGCTTCCAACCATCGATGGAAACGGTGAAATGGGCCGCCTCATTGGTGATGGTGGAGGCAGCCACCCAAACCATGTTTTGATAAAATAGGCGACGACCCGCTCAGACGTTGATATCGTGGAGTCATCAAGAAATGAAGGTGGAGCGCATGATGATGCAAGAGAGATGGCGATTCTCGCATCGCTTGAAATGCCGTAGATCGTAAGTACATTGAGAGGATAGCTCTTTAGTGGCAAAACGACCTTTTGGTCGCTCGCGAAAAACGCCATCAGGACGCTGCGGAAGGCGGGCGGAAGAGGATGACGCCATCACAAAGAATGTCAGAAGGAATGTCAGAGACCGCTGCAGAGAATTTCAAACGTGGAAAGGGGTGTGGAAAAGGGAGGACGCTCGGTCCTTTAAATAGAAACAGAGCCCCCCCCCTGTGGGGACGAGATGTATAAGTCGATCGATCGACATGTATATGTCGATCGATCGACACCAGCATCGAAAAGACGCGCAACCAAAGCGCGATATCCAAAATTAATGTCGCTCGATCGACCAAAGGAAGTCGATCGATCGACACTGACATGAAATACTCCCCAGGCGTCGGAACAGTGCGCGTTAAGACTTTTTGAAATGGTCGATTGATCGACCCTGGTCGATCGATCGACTTGCATGCGTATAAGATCGACACGCATTGAATTCAAGTTTCAATGCGCATAGTCGATCGATCGACCTTGAAGAGTCGATCGATCGACCAAAACAGACAAAATTGAAAACTTTTGATTAATTCCCATTTCCGATCCTCGATCGATCGACTGGTTAGGTCGATCGATCGACCACACTTTTTTTTTTTTTTTTTTTTTTTTTTTTTATACAAACACAAAAACAACATGGGTTGCCTCCCAAGAAGCGCTAAGTTTAATGTCGCTAGCCCGACATTCCGAAATTTATATTTTATCCGTGATTAGGATTGCTCAGTTCAAGATCATCAATCTTCTCAATAAAATTATCCAAAAACGGTTTCACCCGTTGCCCATTGACACGAAATGTACTTTCATTGCGCAAATTGCACAGCTCAACTGCCCCGTTGGGAAACACTCGATTGACAATGAAAGGACCGCTCCAACGGGTTTTGAGTTTTCTAGGAATGAGCGGATGATGCAGTTATACAACAACACCTTACGTCTCAAAATAGAAGAATCATGAACACGCTTCATGCGATCCTTGTAGGATTTGGCACACTCATATGCATCACCGCACTTCCTCTAATTACGTAATATCTAATTTTCGCTTATCTGACTCTACGCAAATCGAAGTTTAAAGACTTAATGAATAGGCCCGATGTTCCGATTCAACGGTAAATGACAACCTTTGCCAAAACCATCCGATAGGGGGACATTCCGATGGGAGTCTTGAATGCTGTCCGATAGGCCCAGAGTGCGTCGTTTAATTTCAACGACCAATCTTTCCGATTGGGCCTTATCGTTTTCTCTAGAATACGTTTGATTTCTCGATTTGAAACTTCGACTTGTCCACTAGTTTGAGGGTGGTATGGTGTAGCCACCCTGTGAGTGATCCCATATTTCTTCAGCAGCTGAGCGAAAACTTTATTACAAAAGTGTTTTCCGCCATCACTAATAATTACACGTGGAGTACCAAATCTTGGAAATAATTCATTTTTGAGGAACTTAACCACCACTCTGTGGTCATTGGTTTCTTGGCGATTAGCTTCCACCCATTTTGAGAGATAATCCACCGCAACCAAGAAGTATAAATTTCCAGAAGAATTTGGGAATGGACCCATGAAGTCTATTTCCCATACGCCAAACAGTTCAACTTCCAGGATTGGATTTAAAGGCATCATATTACTTTATGAAATTACATGACATTTGACAATTACTGCATGAAATGCAATGCAGATGACAATCTTTAAAGATTGTTGGCCAATAAAATCCACATTGGAGAATCTTTGTTGCAGTCTTCTTTGAGCTAAAATGTCCTCCACAGACAACTCATGACAAAATGAGATGATTTTGATCGTGTTCTGATACGGAATGCACCTTCGATGATCCGATCAAAGGCAATATTTGAGCAGTACGGTCCTCGAAGAAATAATGCTTGGCTCAAGGCTCGAAAGACAACTTTTTCGTTTTTATTCCACCGCCGTATCCGATCCGTCACCAAATAGTTAATCGATCGCATACCATGGCGATTCTCAACGATGAACAATTGTTCATCAGAAAACTTTCTAAAATTGGAGTCGGATCCTCGACTTTTCAATAATGATTCGAGACAAATGATCAAGAACTACATTCTCTCGATCCCTTTTTGTCTTTGATTTCCAGGTCAAATTCTTGTAAGAGTAGAATCCATCGGATTAATCGAGCTTTTACATCTTTCTTTGAAAAGAGGTAACGAAGAGCGGCATGGTCAGTAAACACTACCACTTTTGATCCCAACAAATAGGATCGAAACTTGTCCAAAGCAAAGACTACTGCCAGAGTTCCTTTTCTTGGTAGAATAATTCAATTCGCATCATTGAGGGTGCGACTTGCATAGTAAATGACATGCGGAACTTTCTCTACCCGTTGTCCCAAAACAGACCGATCGCATAATCCGATCGTCACATTATCATTATCTCGAATGGGAGCTTCAATCTGGTGATTGGATGATAGGGGCTTTGACCAATTCTGCCTTAATGCTTTCAAAGGCATGTGTACACTTTTCATCAAAGATGAATGGGGCACCTATAGCCAGTAGGTGGCACAATGGTTTTGCAACTTTGCTAAAATCCTTTATGAAACGTCGATAAAACCGCATGTCCAAGAAATGACCTAACTTCTTTTCGTTCTTGGTGGTGGGAGGTTTGAAATTAATTCTACCTTAGCTTTGTCCACCTCAATACCACGGGATGAGATGATATGTCCCAGACGATTCCACTTTTCACCATGAAATGACATTTTCCCAATTTAGAACTAGATTTTCTCTTCACATCTTGCAAGAACCGTAGAAAGATGATACAAACAATCACCGTTGTCTCCATAAATAGAAAAATCGTCCATGAAGACATCCAGAAATCTTTCCACCATAACAGAAAATATACTCCGCATACACCTTTGGAATGAAGCTGGAGCATTGCAAAGTCCGAACGGCATTCGCCGATAAGAAATGTTCCAAAGAGACATGTGAATGTTGTCTTTTCTTGATCCTCCGTGCAATGACTATTTGATTATACCTGGAATAGCCGTCAAGGAAACAATAGTATTGGTGCCCGCCAATCTTTCTAGCATTTGGTCAATGAATGGGAGAGGAAAGTGATCCTTTCTAGTCATGGAATTTAACTTCCTAGTCAATACACACTCTCCTCGTTGGTACTAGCTCATTCTCCTCATTTCTCACCACTGTAACTCCAGACTTTTTGGGAACCACTTGTGTTGGGCTCACCCATGTGCTATCGGAGATTGGATATATGATCCCAGCATCGAGCAGCTTAATGATCTCATTTCTTACCACTTCTTGCATTATGGGATTCAATCGACGTTGTGGTTCTCTTGAGGGTTTAGCGCTCTCTTCCAGATGAATTCGGTGCATACACACCGTTGGGATTCCTTTTATATCTTTGATAGACCATCCGATCGCACTCTTGTGGTCTTGAAGTACTTCAATGAGCTTCTCATCTTGGTCCCCAATTAAATTCACTGAAATAATTCCCGGCTCAGTTTCATCAATATCCAGGTACGCATATTTCAAATCCGCAGGGAGGGGTTTTAGTTCCAGCTTTGATTTTTCTTCTTCATTTGATTGATGCGATTCGTCTTCGCAATCTTCTTCTTTCTTCTTATCTTTCAGTTGACATTCTCCTTCTCCCAAGAGAGGCGTTGAGTCTAGCATCTCATTGACCTCGTGTATCACCTTATCCACATCGAAGTCTTTGCCAAAATGTGCTAAACTAGGCTCTAAAGGGTCCTCATATTCTGAAAAAAATTCATTTTCCACAATGTCATCAATCATGCAAACTTGTGCATGTTCTTCATCTTCAGCAGGCTGTTTCGAAATATGAAAAATATTCAGTTCGACAGTCATGTTCCCAAATGATAAATTCATTATCCCATTTCGGCAATTGATTAGAGCATTCGATGTTGCCAGAAATGGTCTTCCTAAAATTACAGGAACATTGTTTCTGTGCTGAGGAGTGGGTTCCGTATCCAATACAACAAAGTCAACTGGAAAGTAGAAGGTGTCTACTTTGATCAGAACATCTTCGATTATTCCCCTAGGAATCTTAATTGACCTGTCAGCAAGTTGAAGGGTCATAGCTGTAGGTTTTAGTTCCCCCAACTCAAGTTCCTTGTACACCGTGTAAGGCAACAGATTGACACTTGCTCCAAGGTCTAAGAGTGCTTGATCGATGCGATTCTCCCCTATGATGATTGAAATTGTAGGACATCCTGGGTCCTTATATTTAATTGGGAGTCTAAACATTGTAGAACTTACATTACGCTAAGAAGGCTTTCTTCGGGACATTAGTCTTTCGCTTTATCGTGACTAATTCCTTTAGAAACCTAGCATATGCTGGCACCTGTTGAATGGCGTCTAGGAAGGGGATATTTATTTTCAGTTGCTTAAATATTTCAATGATTCCTTCCTGATCGCGATTCTTCTTCGGTCCCACTAGCCTTTGAGGATATGGGGCTTTGGGTATGAAATTCTTCTCTCTCTCGTTCTTATCTTCAATCTTCTTCTGTTGTTTTTGTTGTATCTCTTCTTCTGCTACTTCCTTGTCCTTCTCAATTTCGACATCAGGCTCATGCTTCTCATCTTCTTCTGGCATTTCTACTTTGTTGTCGACTTCCTTTCTAGTTCGCAATGTAGTGATAGACTTGATCTGTTGTTGGCTCTCCTCCGAGATGAGGTCGAGGCTTGCTCAATAGCCATCTCCTTTTGGATTTGGGGACCTGGTTGGCTCGAATGATCCCTTTCTCTCTCGCAGAGGAGTGTCGTCTCTATCCTTGATATCAAGAGGTATTAGATTGAATAAACTTCCACATATCCTCACTCGAGGATATTGATTTTGGTACGGACGTGGAGCAAAGATTTCCTTGTTGATTATTGAACCACGGTGGAGGAAAATTTTGTGCAAACCGGGTTGACTTGTTGATTGGGAGAACGATAATTGATTTGATTGCCTAGGTTGCACATTTTGATTCGATTTTGGTAAAATTGGTTTCCTCCTCCATAGTGATGTTGGAATTGTCCTTCACCAAACTGTTGTTGTGGTCCCTGATTGAAATTTTGATGCTGGTATAAATTCATCCCTTGACCTCTACCTTGGGGTCTTTGATTTCCCTGTTTCCATGAGAAATTTGATATTTCCAAGCTGTTTGGATTGTTTTCATTGAAAACATTTCCCGATTTAGTAAGTGTTCAATGCATTCAATTGTTCACTAGGATCCTCTGAGTAATTTTTTAGGTGACGTAGTGGTGCATTGGACTCCACAATATGAGCATGGGTGCAGTTGTACATTTACAACACTTACATTTTTCTTCAATTTCAATTCCTCAACTTGTTGAGTGAGGAAATCTATTTTGTCATCGTGTCCGTGTTTCTTTCACCACATACAATCCTCCTTTCTTTCTTGAGCTTCACCTTGATCTCGATTCTTCTTTGGTGGTCTCATTGCTAGAGAAGTCCCATTGTTGTGAGTCTTCTAGCTTTTCCAAGAATTGGTAAGATTCATTTCTCTCAATCCCAAGAATCCTCCTGTTCATAGATTCAATCAAATGTCGATTAGCTTGATCTAATCCGTTGTAAAAACATTGGACCAATCTCCATTTTGAGAATCCGTGGTGAGGACATTTCAATAAGATATCCATGAATCTATCCTGTGCTTGATAGAATCTCTCATCTTCTTCTTGTGTAAAATCAGTGATTTCACGTCTTAGGGCATTAGTCTAAGCCACGAGAAAGAATTTTGAGAAAAATTTCTTAACCATTTGACCCCAGGTGGTTATGGATCCGGTACATTGCAGAGTTTAACCATGCTTTGGCCTTATCCTTTATAGAGAAAGGAAATAGACGTAATCTCACAGATTCTTCATTGAAATTTTGATATACCGATGAACAGACTTCAACAAAGTCTTTGATATGTTGATATGGATCTTCTCTATCCATACCGTGAAAGATTGGTAAGATTTGTATCACATTGGTACGGATTTCGAATCTGCCACCAGGTGTTGCAGGATACGTGATGCAAGAAGGGGTATTTGTAGTAATTGGGGCGAACAACTCCCTCAGGGTTGGTTCCTCATTTTCATGCTGTTGATTTTCACAACCGTTTGCATTCATTTTGAATTGAATTAATGGTTCGGTTCTCGCTTCTCGACCTGTTCTAACTTCTTTTCGATTTGAACGACACGTACGCTCAATCTCAGGATTCAGAGGTTCTAAAGATTTATCTTTGGAAGATCTCGTGTGCATACATAAAGTGCACAGAAATTTTAAAATTTTTTTTTTTTTTTTTTTTTTTTAAAAACAGAATCAGGAAAATGAAAATTTTGTTGGGTCGATTGATCGACTGTCTAGGTCGATTGATCGACCACAAAGATTTTTTTTTTTAAATTCTGGAGAGTCGATTGATCGACTGTTTTGGTCGATCGATCGACACAGAGAATTTTTTTTTTTTCGAAAATTTTTATTTTTAAAAAAAAAATTCCTGAGTTCAAACCTACAAAGATTCTTAAAATTAATTTTCTATTTTTCAAAAGTTTTTAATTTTCTACACTTTTCCCCTGCAACTACGCCAAAAACTTGATGTGTCCTAAAATTTATACTCGCAAGTGCACGAATCGTGATGTAGTCAAGTGCCAATCTGAGATCGTTCACGAGGATTAGTTAGAAAATATAAAAACAAAAATATTAATTAACTAAAAGAATTTCTACGATCTTATGCGAATGGCGAAAACCTAGAATTATGGTAACTTTTAATAACACAGATAAATACTAACGAAATCTAAAGGATTAAACAATTAATGAAAGATAAGGATTGGGATGCTAAATCCTCCCATCGTTGGTTTATCATTTATAAAATACCAATCTGTGGTTTGAGATATGAAATCCTTAACAAATTTCTCAAAAGAAGAACTGCCCTATACACACGTGAGTTCTAAAATATAGATCTGAGATCACGGAGATGTATGATTAACACCCCATAGGTGTATGATTAACACCACACCTCGGATCGTGATTGAAACTCACCGATAAAGTCACACCATCAATCCGAGATCAAGGAGATGTATGATTAACACCCCATAAGTGTATGATTAACACTCACACCTCAGATTGTGGTAAAACTTCACCCCGAGATGGGTGATAACTAGGATAAAATCATTATTACAGATCTGAAATCATAGGGCATGATTAGCACCTAGATCTCGGACTGAAATGATGATTTCACCATATTCAATAAATATTAGGGTCTTAAAAGGCATCTGACATCTCAATCACAGATTGATATTAGTATAAATAAATACCTCGGATGGGGATCATTAGATCCCCATCCTTAATAAAACTAGCCACACATAGTAAATGTAAACAACATAATTAAAATATAAATAAACAGTAACATCAATATAAAAATACCGTAAAGAGCTTTAACAATTTACACAAAGAGCTTTTATTCAAAGACGTCGATTTAGAAAAGCGAAGAACTAACACAGAAGAATGATAATAATGCAGAAAAAATGAATAAACTCTCTGTAAGACAAAACTCTCTCTCAAGAAAAATAAAGAAATAAAACTAATCAGAATAAAACAGAATGCTCCTAATTCTCCTAATCCTCCTCATCAAGGACTCCCCGGATGAATATATATATATCCCCCAAGAATATCTTTTTTTCCGTAATTGCCAAAACGTACGCCACTCTTGGTTCCAAGATTTTCTCGCGGCCAAACTCTATCCGGACTCAAATTCGTCTTTGGTCGATCAATCGACTAAAAAGGGTCGATCGATCGACCATACCAGATTCTGTTTCAAAATCCAAATCTTTTGGGTCAGGTCGATCGATCGACCAAAAAGGGTCGATCAATCGACCTCCCAGATTTCCGTGAACTCCCGCTGCACTTTGCATTCAGACACTGTCTCGGTCTTTCGGCCATAACTTTCTATCCTGAAGTCGGATTGAGGCGATTCTGGTGGCGTTGGAAAGCTGACAACGAGCTCTACAATTTTCGTGTTTTGACAATTTTCTGAATCTACTATCTTGAAGGGTCACATTGAGCTCCAAGTCGGGATAGGTTCCGCATGATCCAAAGTAGCACGAATTTGACGTTATATTCTGAACTTGTGGGTTATTTCATGCTCAACACATCTGCAGGCCTGTAAATCACTAAAATCATCTAAAAACATGTTAAATGGCTTTCATCGGATAGCTAAATGTAGGTCTTTAGGGGTGAAATACCATCATATTTCACTGCACATCAGCTCCCAATCGAGTTCCAACTCATCCTCCGACTCCATTGTACGATCGAAAGTATCGACCTTAGAGTTGGAACTGAGAAGCACTGGGTTAGTTGCGAGCCCCGGTGGTCGAATTGCTTATAGTACGTGTCGCAATGGATTAGTTGCAAGCCCCGATGGTCGAATTGCCTGCGATTTGTGCCGCACTGGTAGTGCACGATAGCCATTACGGGCTACTAGATTTTGGAAAGGGTAAAAAGAAACTAAAATCCATCACTTTTTTAAGAGAGGATCCAAGAGAGGAAAAAAGGAAAAATACATACCTAAAATACAATTCCTCTTTAACTCTAAGGTGTGATTGGATGTTCTATGTGATCAATGGATTTTTTCTGTGTCCCGATGAATTGGGTAGTCCATACTCAATGACCTAAAGGGTTAATACCATGGATGGAGACGTTCTGCAATCTCCCATTCCTCATTGATCTAAAAATTCAAGTGATCAATGAGTACTAATACTAGTACTTCTATCAAATAGAATGTAAATATCAATATACTAGCTCATCGCTACTGCTTCTTGTTAGCTAAACTTATAGATTTATCAAAGACTAAATAGTAAGAGATTTATATGGGAAATACTATTTTCTATTATATATGAACGTAAGGTATATTCTATGCTACCTTCAATTGATCACACATTAGTCCAAATTGATTTGGACTGTCCATTTTATGGGCATCACCTCTTGGATAGGCTATAGTATGAAAACTATACCAAATTAGAAGGTCTCAACCATCCAATTAGATCACTCTTGAAAGGTCCATAATAGCGAAGAAAAATACAAAATTACAAAAATTAAAGAACAAAAAAGTATAAGGTGGATTGAGCAAGGCAGGGTCCAATAACAGAGACAAAGTAGTTGTTCTTAGCTCTGGATAACCAGTCTATAATAAATGGACAAATCAATCTACAACAAATGGAGGATATATGTAGAAACATGGATAACCAGATAATCTAACTCACTTCTTTACCATCTAACTATGTACTCTCTAGCAGCTCCAAGAATAACAAAATACAAAAACCAAAATATATGTCCATGAAATTGAAATGCCCCAAAGAAATTAGGCATTATATCTACCATCAAAGCAGCAACGAAGTGCAAATCATACCTGTTGTTGAGAAGCTCTTGTTATGTGGTTCGATTGAGAGGTCCTTATGTGCCTTATATAAGAAAAAATGGGAGAAGATAAGCTCGAATATTAGCCAACTTTGGTCAAAACCAAAGAGATAGCAATCTCTGGTATAAACAGAGCTTAGATCTCTAACAGGTACCCGTTCAACTTTTCATATTTCCAACTTGATCGCTATCGATTATGATGTATATATTTTATATTAATTTCAAGTCTTAACTTATTACAAGCGCATAATGAAAATTATAGTACTAGCATAGGATTGTTCTCACGAGGAAGTTTATTTATCTAATTATTTCTTTATTTCTATCTTTTATTCAAATTCTTATTTTAAAAACCTCTATTTATCTTTAAGATTTAATCTACTAGAGAAATGTGAATAAAAGAATGATTTTTAATCTAAAGTGCATAAAATAAATCTTAATCATTCTTCTTCAAATTAAGGTCGTCGATCTTAATTTTCAGCTTTTGGATATTTATAAAAATAAACAGTATTATTACGCCATATTTCTAGTCTCCTAGTATTGGTCGTCAATCAAGTCTAAGATCCTATCAATATAGATTTAATTTGATCAATAACTTTCTAAAATTTTGGCGTCAATCAAACCTTAGAAAATTGAAGATGAAAAAGTAAAAAATCGTTATACTAATATGTAAATTCTAACCTGAGTCATCAATTCAAATCAAAACTTGGAGATATTTACAAAGCAAATAAAACCTAAACTAAAAAATAAAGTAAAATATATCCTTCACCTCTCAGCCGCAGTCGTTAATTGTTCATGAGAAACTACAAATATCTACACTAATCTTCAACACTCAATTGCAGTCGTTAATTACTCTTGAGAAACCTCTGATATCAAATCTATTCTAATTATATTACACTACTTTGATCAGAAAAAAATTCAACCTCAGACGTCAATTGATGCTGAAATTCTTCGATGCTTATTCCTATGCCGAGCTCTCTTATTTATAGATCATGAAGAGTCGGTTTACAAAGAAACTACTAAAATAAAAGTATCATAATGTAACTCTAATTTCTAATATTATTCTTTTCCTTACTTTCTTTAGTTGATGCGCTTCTAGAGTGTTCTTTAATTAGTAGCAGCAGAGTCCTTCGGAGTACGTCTTCATCAATCTTCTCATATTTGTGGTTCACTAAACTTCTAATTTTAGAGATCTTCTTATTCAGTATATGGCGGTGATAACTCTCACTCACGTGATCAGTAGCAGCAGATAACAGTGGAAAAGCTTTTATAATCACAATCGGAAATAACGATTTCTTCTATTATAGTTTTTTTTTGGAAAATCGTAAATCACGATTTTCTACTTTTTCATTATATTGGATACTTAACGAACGATCACTTTTTCTTCTGTATCGTCTTTACTTTTTTGTCACTTTCTGAATAATCGTCTCTTTTTTTAGAAAATCGTAAATTACAATTTCTCATTTCTTTTTTTCTTCTTACTTCAGCAGTAGCGCAAAATTGTTAATTACGGTTTCTCAGTTTTCTTCTATTGGCGAATTGTATTTAACGCTCAATTGTCTTTTTACTGTTTTTTAAATTCATTTTGACAAAGTTTAGCACTTAGACTCTCTTTTACTGTTTAGCTTTAATATATGCACATCAGTAACTCATTAGTAGCAAATAAAAGTCTAACATCATTAAGTTAAGAGTGATAAAATGATAAATTATGTGACCAATCACAACTCATACCAGTTTTCTAATGGGCAAAGTAGGTTGCCCTACTATTCAGCTTATGAAGAGTTCCTGCACAGAAAACAGAGCTACAATGGAACAAACAGTAGCTACAACCGATCTAGAAGGTGAGTTGAGAGGGAGTGGTCTGGTGTATACCTGTAAGGGTAGTATACACAATACAACAGAGTGAAAAGACCAGAACTAGCCGTTGGAATGAGGGAGTCGTCAGTTGTATACCTTGCAAGGTTGTACACATAAAGCACCTTAGTTAAACGACCAGAAGTAGCAATTGGAAAGGAGTGGTCTGGTGTATAGCTCTGCGTGAAGCATACACAAAAGAGCTCAAATTCATAGCTTTTCTGTGCAAAAGCCAAGGAGTTTGATATGTCGCTTTTGCTCGAAAAGTGGCTTCGTTTCTGTGGGGCCCACAACAGCTCGTGAACAACGGAATCGCTCGAAAAGGCTCCGAATTTGGATGCTTTTTTAGTCAAATTCGTCTTTCTGAGGCTTTCTACGTCTTTCTTTGCAAACAAATGAGCTCTAAATGATTCTAGTGGTAGTTCACCATTGAAACATACTTTAACATAAAATCACACTTATAAAAGATTCCATCAATCTGATTGGTTATTAATATCAATCATCAAATAAATGGGAATAACGATGATTGCACAAATCGGACGATTCAAATCTCCCAAAAGTGTATTTTTGGGCTCTTTGCCATTCGATATATAATCTATCACTTTTGAAGTCTAGGATTGCTCACTGCTTAATTATACCTTTATACAGTATAATAAGCGGTCAACAAAGTTAGGTCCTACATAAGAATATATTTTTAGTGGAAAAATATTCAGTGTTTATCATGAGTACATTAATGCTCGTTCACCCAAATTTTATGTGAGATGAAGTTTGTGTGAGAATTATGGTATTTAAAAAAAAAAATCTATGATTTGAGATGCACTAATATAAGTAACTGTTATAACTGATGAATACTAGATATTTACCCTGGTAACTTTGGTATAAGTAGTTAAATGTGGGTAAGACTTTCAAAAAGCCCGTCTAGCTCAGTTGGTAGAGCGCAAGGCTCTTAACCTTGTGGTCGTGGGTTCGAGCCCCACGGTGGGCGGTTCTTCATGTTTTTCCACTTCGATCGCTTTTCTTCAGTAAGATTTTTTTGCAACCAACAATTCGGTCTTCGCAACTGATGCTTTCAGCTTAGCGCCATTGACCGCTTTGAATCAAACGATAAAACTCATTTTTGTCCCCATCTTCACAAATAAGATCGTGGCCCACCTATCAACTGATCAAATGTTGATTCCACGTGGAAAATGCCCTCCAAGGTATGCTAAGATGGCTGTCACTTTGGGGATAACTCTGCTCATGGTACGCTATATTCACATCTACTTTTGGGGATATATGCGATGTGGAATCAAACATTTCACCATATGATATGTAGGCCATGATCTCAAGATATATTGAGGGGAAGATTGGGATGAAAAATGATCTTGATCATCTGATTTAAGACAATTAAAGGTGTTAATGGTGGAATCATCAGTTGCATAGATCGAATCTTCGATTGCCAAAACTCGTAACCATTGTTTCTCACACTCCGGATGGCCAGAGCAGAGAGTATTGACCTTTTGGGATGCATACCACTTGGAATAAAATATTGACAATATGATAGTACATCCATGATCTCCAATACCTATTTATAAAAACAACTTCCATCATTTAAGTCAAATTAGTCATCGCTTTTCATGCATGCAAATTTTAGTCGCCAAGAAAAATTAGATTTTATGGCAAACAATTCGATTTGGAAATTTAATATGAGGAAGCCGAGCCAGGTAGTGGAAGTCTAATATGATCGCATTTAAGTTAGATGAAAAATAGACTAATAGTATTCCTACGATCTCAAGATCTATTGTGTTAAAGATTGACACAAAAAATGTTTCCCATTGTCAGATTTTCATCGGTCACTGGTTTCTACACATACAAATATAGTCACAAAAATTACCGAATTTTTGAAAAATTCGCGAATAATTCCTAAATTTAAGGTCTCCTGAATTATTTGTGAATTTCCTCATCACAAAAAGATAGCAAATTATTTCCGAATTAAAAAAAAAAAAGTTGTGAGTTACTAAATGTTATAATTTTTTTACTTTTTTTTTATAATTTTAAATTTTTTTATTTTTAAATTTTTCTCACCGATTTTTCCTTCGAATATTTCCCCGAACTTCCTGGATTTTTCCAAATTTTCACCTCGCCAAACTATTGCCGATTTGATGACTCTACTTACAAACACTAACTGTGAAGAAAAAATCTCAGGTCGCAAATAGCAATACCCTAAAACATGGGAATTGGGAAGATCTATTACTATTCTCTGAAAACGCTCTACGTTGGGTACCCCTTAAAACTCGTTACTTGGGTCGGATCAGATGATGGAGATTGTGTTTCACCCTGATCTTCCACAAAGGATCCTGAGATTATTTCGCACTTATTAGAGTGTCAATTTTTTATTCCACATATCACAAATCCCTAAAAAAAGTCCTTAAAATCACGTTTGAGTGTGATGTTTATCATTTTTTTTTTGATAACTTGGGTATCCGGGCCTCTTAGAACACCTGTCGAGTCCCAGGGGCACATGCACACCCCAAATTTAGCACATGTCGGGTTAGCATAGGATATCAATCCCTAGGGTGGCCTCAAGAGGGGAAGGGATTTGAACTCAGGTTTCCTACTTTTGAAAGCAGGTACGACCTTGCAAGCTCGCCTAAACCCCTTGAGGTTTGTGATGTTTATCATTGCACACAAGGTCCATTCTTTGGGGATCTGTGAGATGTGGAATCCAAAATTGACCATCTAGCAGGTGCGACATGACCTCAAGATCCTTTGTGTGGAAGATTGGAGTGAAACACAATCTTCATCGTCTGATCCGACATAATCAATGATTTTGAAGGGATTGCATACGTAGGCGCTTTCGAAGAACGCATGGCGCAAATAGAGCTACCCGGCATATAATTTGACCATATAGAGCTGGTGATGGGAGTTGGTTTCAACTAAGGACAAAAAATTCGGATTTCGTTTCGGTTTCAAGCTGAGCCGAAACCGAAATTTATTTTCGGCTGAAAACTACACTAGTTCAATACTATTCTACTCCGGAAAGATAGAATTGGCAAGAAAATTAATATTTTACTGACTAAGATGCCCTTGGTCTA
Source organism: Chloranthus sessilifolius (assembly GCA_021018995.1). NCBI lineage: Eukaryota > Viridiplantae > Streptophyta > Magnoliopsida > Chloranthales > Chloranthaceae > Chloranthus > Chloranthus sessilifolius. The sequence continues at coordinate 114,068,529 of CM037594.1, read as the reverse complement.
AGCATGGTTTGATTCGTACTGAGAACCAACATAAAAGATATTGATTTTATATTTTAATTTATATAGGGTGTTAAGCTTATACACTAATAAAAGTGTACTACTCATTTTGTTTGTACACGTGACACTATTTTTTCTTACTGTATCCTATCTCTATGATGATCTCGTGAATGACAATCATAGTGTGCACGCTAATGTCTCTATCATTCTTATTTTTAACGACTAATATTAAAGATCATTGATCAGACGGTATACAATTAATTAATATGTGTGATTCTTTTACTAAGATGTGCTCCAATCATAAACAATGACTTCGATTGTTTAGATTGATCTCCAATATTTTCCATGTAGCATAATAGTGACGTATTCTTTGATGGCGTAAGATCAAACACCTATTTATTCATATAAAAAAGAAGACCAAACGCCTATTTTAATGGTGTAAGATCATTCAAAAGGTTATTTTCGTTTCACGCTATCTTGCTGAGATGCGAGACGTCTCGGTCTCGGAGCTGTCGGAGAGAACTCGGAAATCCAAGATTTCAAACCATGGGTCTAAGACTCTAGGTGACCTAATAAAATTGAGTTAGTTTGCAATGAGTGTCCTCCTATCATGTGTAGATACAACAATTCACACATCTGTGTGACTTCATGACATACACGGACTTCCAATGCATGGAATTCTGTACAATGTGTGGATTGCTTTAATGCACAAATGGGTGGAGCACACATGATAGCTGGAGCACCTATTATGGACTAACTCAACAAAATTAGTGACCTATTTTTGTCTATGGACCACCAAATCACAATATTATTAAAGGAATAATGGCACATGACAGCTCTTGTAAAGATTATGGGTACGTTAGTTTCATTGTAAAGGGGGATATTATATGGAAAGCTTATAATATCACCCCAACGGCTCTATTTTTTACACCAAAAGTTGTTTGTTTCACCGTAATTTCTCGTTGATTGTGTCACGAAAATTACTTGTAATTTTTTTGACTTACGAGGGGTATGACTCGTAATGTTGAAATATTGCTTGCAAAAAGTATAACGGCTCTAATTTTTACAAAAGTTAACTTTACGAGCTTATTTTACGGTGAAACGAACATGTTTTTACATAAGAAAAAAGAAATTTACATGTAATCCACTCAACTGTATTTTATAGGGAAAGTGATTTTTACGGGAAACCTATTACGATGAATTGAACGTACCTTAAGCGTGACAAGTGGCTTTGAACAATCCCTTTGATCAAGATCCTAATTCATATATTTAACTGAAGTGGGAGCGAAAATTAGACTCGTTGGAGGATTTGAACTCTTCGATCCATACATTCTAAAATGGTTAAAGCATGTATCACAAATTCATAATGATAAAAATTTGAATTTTTTTATCAAATTCGTTTAATTCGAGAAAAATTGGGGGGATCGATAAATCAAGCGAATGTTTGACAAAAAGTTCGGTAGACCATTTATTGGAAAAAATTTCCAAAATTTTGATTAATTCTGAGAATTTTGTGCCCGACGATGCATAAGATGTGTTTCCAATTGAATGTAACAGCATTGTGGCTCTCTCTCTCTCTCTCTCTCTCACACACACACACTCAGGTCTCCAAAGAGTTAGGTGAGGCCAATGAGTTAGGTATGCCCAACCCTTTGGCCGCCTTTAACCCACTTGACCGAACGCAAAGGGTCAAGGGTGCATACTCAACTCGATCGGGCTTGGGCTTAAGTCCCTAGGCCTATTGGGCTTTCATATATATATATATATATATATATATATATATATTGAGTTTTACTTGAAATATTTAAAAATAAAAAATCTTAAGAAACTATAGAGTTTACATTTTTAAACTCTACCCTTTCCTAAAAAAGATATTAACTTCTTGTTAGATATTTGCAACATATCAATGATTTTATTTTTATGAATATAGAGCTAATTTTTGTTAATAAATAAGTAATTTATAAATACAAACGGGCGAGCTGGTTTGAGCTTGGGCTTTAAAAGTTTATGATGGGCTGGGCCACGGGCTCAAGTCAGGCTTCGTCCCCAGTCAAGCTTGGGTCTAATGCTACATGCCCGATCCAACCCGATAAGTCAGTTTATGTGCCCGACCCAATTAAACAATCGGGTTAGGTGGATCATATAGCAGGCCAACCCAACCTGTTGACACAGACCTACTCATACTTCACCAAGATTAAGGTCAGCCGTAAGATCAAGATAGTTAAGGGTTGAGACTCTGTTTCCCAATTTTTGGACAAAACTGCCACCTTCATTAAGCATTCAATCCCTGTTAATTTTCATTTCATCATCAATCAGTTTCATCCAACTAAAATGGGTCTGGGTATTTGCAACCGAATATTCGGTCTCTTTAATTGATGATTCCAATGTTAACACCACTGACTGCTTTGAATCAGAACATAGAATCTGTTTTCATCCCGATCTCTTACGAAAAGATCACAGCCTACATATCAAACTGTCAGATTTTGATTCTATGTGGTCCACATCACAAAAGTAACCGTGATCATGGAGTACTATGAGAAGGTCACAAAAGTAACCGTACTCATGGAGTACCATGAGAAGGTTCTCCAGTCACTTTTGATAATGTGTGTCACATGAAATTAAAATTTGACTGTTTGATAGGTGTTCGAGGATCTCTAGATCTATTGTGTGAAAGTTTGAGAGTACAAACGATTCAATCGTCGCTTGATTCAAGCCAGTGAACAATATTAATAGTGGAACAATCAATTGCAGATACCGGATCTTCGGTTGCAAATACCAATACTTTTTTTTCATTTCATCGTCGATCAGTTTCACCCAACTAAAATATTTTGGTGTAATTGAATATTCCAAGTCAAAAATTTGTTTTTAATCTCCTAGTCAATAGCCAGCAGGGCAGTGGGTGTGGAAGACAACCACTCATACCCAAAATAAGTTGTTTTAGGATGCATTCGTATGCACACAGCCGCCTTCAAAGATTCTCTCTCTCTCCCTGACTTCTATGCAAGGTTTCAAAAATCTGTGATACATATCGGTTTTTGGCCAAACCGATATGTATCGGTATCTCCTTTCGGTATCGCCGATATGGGTCCATATCAGCTGATACGTTTTAGTTTCGATCGAGACTCTTTCTAAAAAAAAAAAAAAAAAAATTGACCAACACATATCGATATCGGCCAATTCTTATTTGCCTCGAGCAAACCGATACCCAAGACGGATACCAATTTTAATACCTGGCTTCTATGATTACTTTACACAGAGTACACTAAAAAACACCTATTTACAATCATGTTGCATACACTGTGTTTTCACCATTAGATGGAGGTCTTTCGAATGACTTTAAATGAAGGGTACGTGTTTTTGTTACAGAAGATTTGGTCTCCGCAACTGATGGTTCCACTTTAAACACTGTTGAGTGTTTTAAATCAGATGGTGAAAATCATTTTTTGGCCTAATCTCTCACACAATATATCTTGAGATTAAGACCCACCTATCAGACGGTCAGATGTTAGTTCCACATAGAATATATCTTCAAAAGTGACCTGAGAACTCCTCATGGTATGCCAAGTGTGTGTCACATGAAACCAATATTTAACTATCTAATATGTGGGATATGGTCTCAAAATTTTTTTGTGAAAGATTGGGACGAAAAATGATCTCCACGATCTGATTCAAGTCGGTCATGATTTTAATAGTAGCACTATCAACTGCAAAGACCGAATCTTCAATCGCAAAAACCCATAATTCTAAAATGAATGACTAAAAACATGCCAAAGAAAAGAAATTTATAGGGTAACCATTCATTTTAAAAACATTTAATCGATCTTAATCACACGATGGAAATATTTTTTTTCGATTATGTAGCGGAAATCGGCCATCCGGCAAGATAAGGTGACCCATTTTCTTCTAAGACACAAAAGTAGGTGTGTCACTAACTAACTATACATTTATTTGTTTACCTAGAAGTTCTCTTTTTATTTTTTAAAAAAAAATACCACTTTAACTAATGAATGCAGTTGTCTTTTATTCTTAGTGTAAAGCATACTTTGAAATGTAAGAAATTAAATAAAAAACATTGCAACAATAATTTATCATTAATTGCAATTGTTTGTAAAATATTACTTATTTTACTAATGGAGTTAGCCAAACACTAGATCAATTGCACTAAATATTGAGACTACATGTAGAGCTCCAAGCTTCCATCTGAGATTAAACATATGGGCTCACTCAAGGGCATTGTCTTTTACCAAAAAATAAAAAAATAAATTAAAAAATAGGAAAAAAAAATTATAATAAATAATTTTCAAATTTGCGTTTCGTTTCGTAAGGTGTAGAGCCTTACCATGTCATGACTATTTCACAATATACGCACGCCTACTACACTCGGTTAACAAAAGGGGAGTTATTTGTTGTTATGCTAGTCCACTCAAGGCCATTCTCTTCCTTAGCTCAATTTATAGTGGCAAATTTTATTTTTGACAATATTTCTGTGGGGATCATTTCGGACAAATTTCTAGGAAAAAAAAAAAAAAATTCCAATTTTTTTTTAGTACAAAATTATATATATATATATATATATATATATATATATATATATATATATATATATATATATATATATATATATATATGTGTGTGTGTGTGTGTGTGTGTGCGTGTGTGTGTGTGTGTATGTTTTCTGATAAACTTTTGTGGGATCGTTTCGGATAAACTTCTCTTTGCTTGGTCCCCCTCTTGTTCCGCTAGAAATAAGCTATGGCACTCCAGCTTGCACCCTCAGGCACTACGAAAAATAAGACTATTAGTGATAGTAAAAAATTACCGTTATTAACAGAAAAATTATCGTTAATACCCTTGTTGCTAATAGTGTTAATAGCCTTTAATAATTTTTTTGTTAATAGCAATAGATTTTTGGTGCAAAAATAACTGCCGCTAATAGTCTTAATTTTTGTAGTGAGGGGTCCATAGGCCAGAGTGGGCTCATCAGTCAGCCCCCATTTAAATTACGTTGGGGTGTTTCGCTTTTCCCAGATCTAGATATATACTACGAATGATATTTTAAAAGTACTATTTAATAGTTTAAAAAGTTAAAATTAAATAAATCTCGTTAATTTTGTCGAAATTAGCAAAATTTTGATGAAATCACCGAAATATCAATGAAAGTTCCATTTGGCCATATTTTTCTTTGAATTTTGTCGAAAATTGTCATTATGACGCTACAAAAAATAATATTATGAGCGGCAGCCAAAATTGCAGCTATTAATAAAAAATCTTGTTGTTTCATTAATGATAAGATTAGTAGCAACAATTTTTTGTTAATAGTGACAATTTTGACCGTTGTAGAAATACCTTACTTTTGTAGTGTGACAAGATTGACTGAGCGTAGTAATGCTAATTTGTTGGGTCTAGTTGGGTCACCTTTAACCAAAGTGCTTTCAAAACCCTCAACCAACACCCAACTTGTTTATTTATTCCCTCACCCTGGACCCATCGCTGCAATTAGCAAAGACTCGGGTCGGGTTAGATTGGTTTGGACCTACAATTAACTCCAAGTATAAGGTAGAGAGTTGGGCCACTCAGGTCGGGTTCCAAAATGGGTCATGAAACTAGAGCCTCGACCCGACCGATTATTAACGAGTTTAAAATAGAGCCCATGTACAACCATGTTGGCCCAACCCAACCCATTTACAGCCCTACCCCCTTGAGCAGGGCATTCACATGCCCTATGATTTGTCTTCTTACTCTTTGGATTTTGTAGAAGTTAGGTATCATTCAGGTGGACCATTTCCTTGGTCACTTTGGTAAAGTCAATGTCACCTCACATGCCTGTCACTTCCTGTAGTCATCTGGAATTCAAAATAATAATCACCATAAATATTGCAGTTGGACACATAAAAATGGACAAAAAATTTAAAATTAAATACAAAATAAGGTTGGTTTTACTACCACAGCACTTTAGGTTACAGCCACCTCGTAAACAAAAAAAAAATTCTAGTCTGATTTAAATCATTCACACTATAAATCTCGAGATCATGAGCCTATCATTAGTAACGGTTGCTGGTATGTTATGATTATATTCACTTTTGTATTTGGGGATCCATGCCATGTGAAAACACCATCTAAACTATATGATTTGAAGGCTATAATCTAACAATCTTTTATTCAAAAGATTGGCATACAAAATGATTTCTATCTTATGATTTCACATAATCAATTGTTGAGTACTTGAATTAGATGACGCCTTGACCACGCTTTGAGATCATGACCTTCAAATTTGATAATTTCGATGGCATTTACACATGACACAAGTCCCCAAACTACCAAGTTTTCTTTTAAAAGGCAATGGTAAGGTCGAACTAACTTGAATTGGAGTTTAAGTTCAATCACATATGCAGCATTGAAAATAGGAGAATTTTGACTACACATCATCCTATAAAAAACTAAAATCATGAAAGTCAAGATTCTCCTATTTCCAAGGGCTTCAGATGTAGTTGAAGTGTTGAACTCATAATCCGGCCATTGCCCTTCTTGTAAATTGTGTGCTTGAGCCAACCTTTCTAAGGTTAATTTGGGACACCTAATCATACGCTCACACGGATTTGTGTGCTTATGAATATATGTGCATTTCTTAAGGTTTTGACTATTTTAGCATAGATCTACCCGCTCAACAGTGGATAGTGAATGGGGAACTCATTGAAAGAGAGATGCCGACCGTCCACCGCCGAAATGCGGGCCGCATTGGTCTCCATCCAAGTAACTGATCAAAAGTCCACTGTACTTGAAACGGGTCCAGCCGGTCAATTCTATTTCCAGAAACCGACACCTGCCGGTTTCGTCGGCTAATATTTACCGGAAACTGAAGTTTAAATTTAGTAGTTTGAAATTTGAGGTGTATTTTGCTATTTTTTAAGATATTGATACTGACGTATAACTTGAGGATCAGAGAAAGTATACTGTATTGAGCCCATTTTAACCGTCAATTCAGAATCTCTAATTCCAATGGTAAGAGATCCATCTATGGCTAGAGCACTAGTTTACTAAAGAATTAGTCTACAATGGGTGTCCACATGTCTCCATGGCTGAGTGACTTGCATGGATTTTCATGCATTAGGAGTCCGTGCAAGTCACTCCATCATGAGGACATGGGGACTGCAATGTTACACTCATTATGACCATTTGATGGTCGCCCATGGTCTCATGATCAACATCTAAGTATGAATAGAGCTACTCTTCTCCAACTCGCTACTTTTAGAGTACCTTTCAATCCACCTATGGAGTCTTTGAGTTCACCCACACTGAAATACATAGATTGTGTTAAATTAGATAATAGAGATCGTTTATCCTCCAAATCTTTCACACGATGGATCTTGAGATCATGGGCATATCATCAGACGATCAGTATTTTATTTCCCACACATCTTTAAAAAGTGACCTTAACATCACATATACGCTTAAAATTGACTTTAAGGTCATTTTTTTGAGTATGTACCACATGAAACTAAAAACTGATCGTCTGATGTAATGCCCATGATCTCAAGATCCATCGTGTGAAATATTGGGATAATAAACAATCTCCATCATCTGATTCAATGTGTTTCGGCGTGGGTAAAATCAAAGATTTGTGGGTGGATTTAAAGGTACTCCTACTTTTAGATTAGCTTAGTATTACCTAACGGATTTTAAGAATTCCTAATATCGGTGAACATGTGAGATTGATGGGAAAAATGCTCTTCATGAGGTTCATAATCTTCTGATGCGGGTAAGAAGTAAGAACCAATTGATAAAAATTTTAAAAACGAAGGAGAGCTGCCACGTCATCTTCCCGAGGTCGAGCTTTTTTGTGCGTAAAGTGAGAGTAAGCAGAAAAAAGATTAAGTATCATATATAAAGCAAATGCAATTTAATAAATATAAGTAACGGCTACTATGCTTCATTTATATGGAACAATCGTAACGTGTGGTAGAGAAACAAGCTACACAATTTCTAAAATATATACGTTTACCATGTAATATCCTATGTACCAGAAAGATCTCAACAACTCTCACTGCTCCATATTCTTCTTCGCCTTCTCAAAAACCCGCTCGATAATAAAAAATTAGAAAGGAAAAAAAAAAAATGGAGAGAAATAGCCCTGTGAGAAAACCCCACACATCGACCGCAGATCTCCTCACTTGGTCGGAGAATCCGTCGATCGATTCTCCGGCGACCAATCATTCGACTTCCGGATCACGTCCGGCGATTCGTACGCATCAGGTAGGTGTTTTTCCGGCGAAATGTGGTGGGTTTTTTTGTGTTTTTATTGGTTTTCCAGCGACTTAGGTTTTCCTTTTTCGGAAAATTTCAGCCGGTTGATGGGATCAGTAAGGTGGTTTTCGGTGGTCGGGTGACTGATGAAGAAGCGGAGAGCTTGATGAAGAGGTGAGATCTGGCTTGGAATTAGGGATTCTTTCCTTTTTATCAATCGTAATTTCATATGAAGTTACTATATATAGTAGTAAATGCTGTTTTATGAGGATGAGGTGACTAAGGTTTCTTCTTTTGTGCATGGTAAATGTCTGCATTGGATAGGGGCTGTGGATTCTTAACTATTTTCTGCATTTTTTGTTCTTCTTTGACTGAATTATTTTGTGAGGGATCTGGATCTGTCTTCTTTACGATCCAAGTAGAAGGAAAGAGCTAGAGATTGAAACGAGAATACGGTACTGAATCCTTCAGCGAGCTGGTTTTTTTTTTGGATCGGTAAAGGTTAGATTTTGTTAAGATAATAAAATTATATCCAGAGACTTGATACCCGACCAAAAAAACGACAAACTTTGTGGGTGGCAGAAACCGAAAATCGATTACATAGGATTAGAAAACCAGAAAAAATGGGAAAAAAACGGAAACCCGAAACTGGAAAATACCGACCAAAGTGAATAAACCAAAAAATGGGTAAAGATAAGAAAATATAAAATAAAAACGAACTGAAACTGAACCGATTCATTTCGGTCCAGGCTTAACGGAACCAAAACCTAAACCGAATCTGCTACTTGAACCCTACCTCTTCCAGTGTAATAAACACTTCAACCACTAAAGAAAATAAGTGGTTTGTTTCAGGACGTTGCAAACAAATACATAGTTCACATTGAGCTTGTAGATAAATTGTATGTGCATTTTCCTACAAGAAATAGGAGGATCTGTGTGTTTAATCCCTGAATATATTAGATCCATGAGTGCTCTGTGGAATTTCTTCACTGTTTCATCATGCAGTTATGAGTTGTATAACATATTTATTAATTAGAAATTCTTGTGTTATGAGTATTTTCTCATACAACATCTGCCATATCTGATGGATCCAATTTGCATTTCTGTGGCCAATCAAAGGCGCAAGGAAGGACATATCATGGATTGGCAATTGCCAAAAAATTGCACCGATCAGAGAATTTTAACTTTGGGGTTGAGAACCTTCGAGTGGACGGGTAAAAGTTAGTCACACTGGGCAATGGTCAGGTCCAACTGGTTGAACCTGATTTTGTGTTAAACCAGATCTTCAGCCATTAGATATGACAGAATATTCACTACATGTCATGCTATAAAATTGGAAATGGTGGAAATCAAGACTCTCTCATAACCAATGGCTGTAGATCTGGTTGAACACAAAATCAGGTTCAACCACTTGGTCCTGGCCATTTTCCTGTCCAAACAATGTATTTTCCTGAAAAATCGCATGGCGTCGTTCCAATTTTGGAGTGCCAATTATCAGGTTCAACTGATTCATTCGACATTGACATAAATGGTCCTGTCTCATAGAAGTCCCCTCTGACGACCACATCATAAAAAATGTAATTCTTAAGTAATATTTTAAAATGGATAAATTGGGCGCGACCATTCCATTACAGACAGAGCCATGACAGCTCTATTTTTTGTTTATTAGGCCATGTGGCGCCAGTTTTTGAGCAATGTAACCCATCAAAGTGGTGGCTCATATATTGAACTGAAGTGGACCCAAAAAAACGTAGTTATTGGAGGATTTGAACCATCTGATCTGTGCGTTCTAATATAGACAGTTATGCATATTTTTTAAAGGTCAATATTGAAGTGCTCTGATCAGATGGTTCCAATCTTCTCATGGGCACGATTCTTTGGCTGAGACGTGCTTATGATGGACTGCTAGGTGAAGCACTCAAACTTTTAAAAGGATACCTTTATTTGTACCCACCGAATCTTTGAGAGCACCAATGCTGAAAACCATTGACTGGTTTGAATCAGATGATGGAGATCGTTTTTGTCCCAATCTTCTGCACAATGGATCTCTAGATCACGGGCATACCATCAGACAGTCAGTTTTGGATTCCATGTGGCACACGTCCGGTCACTTTTTGCGATGTCTGCCACGTGGGATCTAAAACTCGCCGTCTAATGGTACACCCATGATCTCAAGATCAATTGTGTTGAAGATTGGGACGAAAAACAATCTCTATCATCTGATTCGGAGAAGTCAAAGGTTTTCAGGGTAAGTGCCCTCAAAGATTCGTTGGGTGCAAAGCTACCTTTTATAAAAATGTGTGCCACATAATGTAAAAGTGGACTGTCATGGCGTATCTGTGAACAAGTGGTCAGCAGGGTCATTCTGTTAAAAAGAAAAATATAAAAATTCTCAATTCATGTTCCTATCAAGTGTAACTGTGTAACTAGCGATGGTGCATTCCCAACGACAAGGAACAGAGAGTTGTAGTGACTTTAAACCCCTTTATACGTTCTTGCTAAAATGCTCTTCAAATTGCATGGTAACCTGATTATTCACTTACGTCCATGCACAACCTCCCAGGATGTACTGTGACCAAAAAACAGTCTCAGGGCCATTTTCCTGCTCTGCAATTCCACAGTGACAGTTTGGCCTCTGCCGTGTGTTTCAACTTATCGAGTAGACAGACGGTTTTGTATTGATAATACTAATACATTTTAGGAATCTTCTTTTGCTTGAAATTTTAGTAAAGGTGTTATATATATAATATGACACCTTAACACTTTCACATATTAATACACATAATTAGGACCATTTACATATAAGTGTACTTGCAATGAATTTTATTAATACGCAAGGGAAGTGTTACTGCCACCTCTTTTTGTTACAGCCACATCACTTAATGAAATTACTGATTACACATCATTTATTGTTATTTACACACCACTTATTGCAAACAATTAGAAAACTTCTGCCCACCCTCCTTCCCTCAAACGCTCCATACCCTGCCAACATCCCCCCCATGAACGGTTCTAAAACCTCACCACCCCACTGTGCATCAGATCATTCATTACCAAATTCTCCCCATAGTACTCGTACCCAGAGATGTAACTGTCCCTACACCTAATACAAAACATCGTCATGTTTACATCTTATCGAAAGCCATTTTCTATTTTCATTTATGGTGTTTTATTATAAGATGTATAATGTACTGACAGATTTACAATCAAAATATTGCTACTGGACACAACCTACTGATTCTCTGATAAAATAAATCTAACACTCCTGCCGGGAATAAAATATATCTAGTAGACTAAAAAAATAATAAGAAGAATGAAAAAAGGGAGTGAGATCACCATACCCAATTTGAAGACAGTGGAAAAAGGTTACAGTGTCCTTGCAATTGCAGCTGCATTACCAGCAACAACATGTGTATAAATCGCTTGACCTGCCCTTGCTGTCGAGTATAACAAACGAGGCATCAACTTAAGTGGGAATGATGTCGTACTAGCAGCTTGCAAGGCATCATGTCCATCTCCATAACCTCTCACCCGCTGCCTCTTGTTTTTTTTTTCCTGAAACCAAACCACCAGTATGGCTCCACCATATACCTGGGGATTTGACTCCAATTTTAGATTATTTTGTGTGTTTCTATCATAGTCACAAAAGTCGCCAGCTTTTTTAAAAAATCGGAAAAGTCGGCATCTTGCAGTCATCCTGACTACATCGCCGATTAATCGACCGAGTCGTGTTTGTGATGTTGTCCGATTTTGTTCTTTTTCTTTTCATTTATACATGGATTTTTTTTTTTATAGATTTTTTACTAGTTTGTTCATAAAAAGATTTTAGATTTTGCCTAATTTGTTCATTAAAATCATTGTTTTTAACTAGTAATATATTATGATATATTTTTATTTTATTTTTTTATTTCCCCGATTTTTTCTGACTTTGACCGATTTTTGCTAACTCCCGACTTTGTGACTATGGTTAGTATAAACAAGGATACATTGTTGTTTGCATATTTGAAGTGAGGGAGATATTTTTCAAGTGATGTGGCTGAAACAAAAATGGGTGTGGCAGTAACACTTCCCGAAGTAAATACTAAATAGTGAGTAATTGAATATTGAACGGTGAAGCACTGAGTAGTGAAGGATTTTTGTCAATGTTACTGGAATGGCTGTCCGAACACGGCCTCGTCCAGCTTTACTAATCAGCTTTACTAATTAGGTGACTCAATGGCGCAGCCCCAATGGTAACAAATCCCTCGGAAGGCACCATTAACCAGGATTGAAAACCAAGTTAAATCCCCACTTAACTCATCTGCCAGGCAAGTGCCCAGCAAAAGAAAAAGAAATAAGGACCTCGCTAGCTATAGAGCTTTGTAATGCCATCACCCTCAAACCATCAAAGGGATTCCACCACGATCCCACCTCATCATCATCATCATCACAGCCTTATCCCATCTATTTGGTGATAAGGCAACAATCCCACCTTCCGGTCGGAATCATTATTTTTGCATAAACCAAATCTTTGATTTTGGCTTTTTTGAGTAAATAGGTGTACGATCTGTTCATATTATTGTCAACTAGGATTCCTGTCCAACCATGAATCATTCTCTTATGATAATGGAATAGTAATTATTTAGATTAATGGTTAGCTGTTTCACATTGTTGTATAAATCATCTTCAAGTACCCCACTTGACACTGAGCTGGCACTTATTCCATAAAAGCACTTGTGTATATTCAATTAAAGCTATGTTCTGGCTTCATTTCTATCTTAAAAGTTAAAAACATACCAGATAATGAGTTAGTCTTTCATTTCCATTACGCATTTTGTAACTTTCTGTTTTATGACTGCCAGGAAACCATGTTCGGGCCCTAAGTTAAAAGAAATGACTGGTAGTGGTATTTTTGTAGCTGACGGTGAACCCAGTGTACAAGAATCTGGTAGTGCCATCTCGACTCCTAGTAACAGAACAGCAATACGAATTTACCAGGTACCTCTTTAGGATCAATCGACCCATTATTTGTTCATAACACCTATGGGCACTTTCAACATCCCTTGTGCTCGTCCATGTTTTTATCAGTCTATTGAGAAATCCATAACAATTATCAATTTGGGCATTAAATTGATAAATAATGCCAACGAATGCACACATTTATGTATATGTACAGAATGAGAAATTATAGAATGGTCCTTAGCACTGCCAAAGTTGTGACTCTCTCCCCAATCGATCATTGTGCTCAACGATCCAGATTCCAGACTGCTCCATTGATTGAACATGTTTAAGATGGACGCTGATAGAAAAAATTGTACCAGTGCGAATTACTTGAATCATCCAACTAATCACTGGCTTTTTGGCGGTTAATACAGTTATTACCAAGAAGGAGAAACATTGATATGCTACCTAGTAGATCAGATTTGTCATCTGGGTTATGTTTCATCCAAGATGTCGCTCATCGATCAAGACAATCCCGATCGATAAGCACATGCACCAGTTTGTGGGTTGAGATGTGGAGCACCAGTGTATGGGCATCGGTATCGGGTATTGGACCATCTTAGACTAATACGGATCGGCTGATATGGTATCGCCGATTCTGTATTGGTTGATTTTATTTTTTTCTGAAAAAAAAGTGAAAAAAATAGAAAAAGGTTTGTATTGATCAGTGTCGGCTGATACTGAGCCAATATTGGCCAATACTGACACCACCCCGATACCTATATCAGGCTGGCATCAGTTCTCAATAAAATCGATATATCGCTGATAAGTATCGGTATTGGCCGAGTTTTGATACCATGAACACGACTAATTACTTTGGTGCTAAGCACCATGTTATGATTCTTTTGCAATATTTTCATGTAATATTCTGAAGTGGTGTATTATCAGCAAACCGTTACTGCAATGAGCCAGATATCCTTTAGTTCTGATGGGAGTATTTCCCCCAAGAAGCCAACGTCACTGACAGAAGTGGCGAAGCAGCGAGAACTAAGTGGGACTTTGGAAAGTGAATCAGAGGCAAAGATGAAGAAACAGCTTTCAAATGCAAAATCCAAGGAGCTTAGTGGGCATGACATCTTCGGTCCTCCTCCAGAAATTCCATCCAACCCTTTGGCAGCACGCTCTTTGGGATTGCAGGAAGGCGAAGACAATGGGGAGCCCCTGCACCGAAACATACGCACATCTGTTAAAGTCTCTAATGTGAGTTGTTTCCATGCATGTGAAACTAATTTGCATATTCTGCTTATTGCCTCTTCTTTTTATTTTATGATTTGATGGTTATTTGATGCACCCATTTTGGTGGTTATATCAAAACTGATGTCTAATAGTGGCCTCCATTATATGAAAAATTGTTACAATGGACACACATAGATAAGTGTTTTAGGGGTGACGGGAATCTCAATTAATCTCCTTTTCTTGTCATCTGGTTCTACCAATGTAGTTTTTTTTTTTTTTTTTTTTAATAAATTTTAAAGTTTTTATTTCTTATAATAACAGGGTATTCTGGCCTCTTAGAGCACCCGACTGAGAAAGAGTAAGTGCAACACCCGCACATCACACGCACCAATCAGTAGGGATAAATCCGCCCGAGTGGCCAACAGGGGGTAGACTCAGAACCTCTGCTCTTGAGGCGTGATCCTGGCCACTGCACCAACCATGGTTACCAAATTCTCCGACTTTTTGAAAAAAAATTGGAGTAATTCACAATTTTTTTTAAAAACGAAAAAAATTTGTAAGAAGTATCAATGAATTTCACGAATTGTTCTTGAATTTCCCAATTTTTTAAGAATTTTCCTGAATATTTTTAATTTTTAAATATATTTTTGTAACTTTTTTCTTATATTTTCGATTGTGGACCTTTTTTCCCGAATTAGACGAATTTTTCCGCAGTTTTTTGAAGCCGATTTATTCCCGAACCTCGACTTGGTCACTATGGCACCAACCCCCCTTGGTTCGACCACTTTTGAGTATCTAGATGTACATTTCCTTATCTTGTTCTTTTTTTGGCTATTATAATGTACAAATGATTCTGGGTGTTGGATTTTCTGAGGCGTGTCAGATACATCCAGTCAAGTAGATGTTTGGGCTTCTCGTCTCTGGCATTGTCTTTTGGCTTGGCACCACATGACTGGCTTATATCGATTTAACGAACTTGGTTTTGATGATTTATATAATTCATGTGTGGCTTGGTCCCATATGAGTCCACACTGTAAGATTCAACCTGAATTGTACGATTCAGATGACACTGCTAATGAAATTCTCTCTTCATTTTTATGTTTTCCTTGCTATATTTGTGGTCCCCAGACAACTGATGCATTGTGGTTATGGTTGTGATTTTCTAGCCTGCGGGTGGCCAGAGTAATATCTTGTTTAGCGATGAGCCTGTTATTAAAACAGCAAAAAAGATTCACGATCAAAAGGTCGCAGAGCTAACAGGAAACGACATCTTCAAAGGAGACGTGCCGCCAGGATCAGCCGAGAAGCCACTCAGTGTGGCAAAGCTGAGGGAGATGAGCGGCAGCAATATATTTGCCGATGGGAAGGCAGCTTCTAGAGATTACCTCGGCGGGGTCCGCAAGCCCCCTGGTGGCGAGAGCAGCATTGCGCTGGTTTGACTTTTCTAACAAAACTGGGTTGGGTTGGTTGCAAAACACTCTTTCGTCTAAGCCAGATGTAAACCATCCAAATCTATGGATTGGACGGTGTAAGTTTCACACGTATATGGTGATTAGATATTAGGGTTTTGCATCCAACCCCAACCCTTTACATTATAATTTTTTCAAGTGTTTTATTTGTAATTGTAGTTGGAAAGATGCTCCTGTTTGTGGCTGGTGAATTATGTGTTTAGGGTTTTTAACATCTAAAAACCAGTAGAGTGGACATTTGACTATTTGCTTTTCAGCTGTCTTGATGTTGAAATTGTTGCAGTCACATGTTGCTTGACAGGTTTAGATCCATCTATTTATTATTGAAGAGTTGGAATTGTGTATTTTGTTTGGAAAAAGGGGTGTTGAGTAGCTTTCTCATTTATACCTTCTTCATTATATTATATCTCATTATATTTTATCTTAAAAACATATATTAGGGATTTGTAGTTGACGTGTTGGGGTAAATGGCTCGGGAAAAATTCAGTAAAAGTGGGCAAAAGTGGGCAAAGTTGAGAAGGAATCTGAGAAAATTAAAAAAGTTATATATATATATATATATATATATATATATATATATATATATATATATATAACTTTTATTCTTTAAACATTTTGTGAGAAAATTAACACACTAGTGACCAGTGAGACGTTAATACAAATATGGACCCACTCTCTTGATGGTCCTTTAAGCACCAAAACACTTGCTTTTGTCTTGCCTCTCCAATTCCTTTGAGCACCTAATTATTAGGTTACTCTATGGGAAAGAAACTATTAAACTGGAGTCGGTAACAGCGACACTGGTTTGTAACGATATGTGAAAGAAATGATCGGATAGTGATACACAAACAGATGACTTATTTATTAAGTGGAGATCAGATGATCGTAAGTCTGGATTGGGTAGATTAAAGTTCAAATTTAAATTCAGAAATAGAAAGACTGTAGAATGCTATAAGTGTCAGGAGAATGGTCACATAAGAAGACATTGTACTCAATTACAAACTAATATGAACGATGTTCAGGATAAGAAGTAGAAAAAGGTTGTTGATGAGGCTAGTATAGCAGAACAAACTCTAAATGATGATGGAAACATATTATCAATGGTTTATAATAAATACTCAGAATGCATGAAAACTTGATTCAGGGTGCTCCTATTGCATGTATCTAAATAGAGACTGATTCACGTCTTATAAAGAGGTGGATGGTAAAATGATTTTGATGGGTAACAATATGACCTGTAACGTAATTAGAAATTGGAGTATTAAAATAAAGATGCACGATGAGGTTGTGAGAATATTGACCGATGTACATCATGTTCCGGACTTGAAGAAGAATCTCATATCGCTTGGTACATTAGACTTCCATGGGTCTAAATTTGCAACTCAAGGTGAAGTTTTGAAGGTGACAAAAAGATCTCTGGTTGTGATGAAAGCGAAAAAAGTTGAAAACCTTTACTTTTTATTAGAGAGTATAGTGACAGGTGGAGCGATGGTATCTACGTCAAAAGATAGTAGTTTGTCCTTTACACAATCCTAACACATGCGCTTAGGGCACATGCGCCTAGGGTACATGTCAGAGAGAGAGTTGACAAAGTTGAACAAACATGACTTATTGAAAGGTGTAAAGGCTGACAAGGTTGACTTTTGTGAGAATTGTTTTTTCGAGAAACAATGCAGGGTTAAGTTTAACACAACAATTTACACTACAAAAGGCAGAATGGATTATATATATTCAGATGTTGAGACCTTCAAAGGTTTCTTCTAGAGTTGGTGTTAGGTAATTCGTTTCTTTCATCGGCGATTACTCTCGGTATGCATGGATCTACATGATGAAGACTAAGGATGAAGTGTTCAAAATCTTCAAGAGGTAGAAAATACTATTTCAGAATCAGACTGGAAGGAAGGTCAAGCGGTTGAGAACTGATAATGATGGTGAGTACGTCAGTGGATAGTTTTAGGAGTTTTGTGAAGAGAACGATATTGCTAAGCACTTCACAATGAGGAATACACTGCAATAGAAATGAGATAGTAGAACGTATGAATAAAATTCTACTTGAAAAGATAATATGTATGTTATCCAATGCGGGATTGGATAGAGAGTTCTGGGTTAACACAATCAGTACGACGTGCTATCTAGTAAATAGATCACTGTCTATGGCAATAAAGTGCAAGACCCTGATTGAGGTGTGGTCAGGGAAGCCTGTAGATTACAGTGCATTGAGGGTTTTTGGTTGCACAACTTACTGTCATGTCAGAGATAGTAAAATTGACTCAAGAGTTAAGAAGACTACTTTCTTAGGGTATGCAGATGGCGTGAAATGATACATGTTATGGTGTCCAAAACAAATAAGATATTGATCAACAGAGAAGTGACCTTTGATGAATCTGTTATGCGAACTTCTAACAAACAAAGCATAAAAATTAGAGAGGTGACAGAAAATCAGTTTGAGGTGGAGTTAGAAACTCCTATAGTTACTATATCAGAAAAATATGTAAAAATTTCAAGTGTAGAAACAGTTGAGAGAGATCCAGAGAAATCTTTAGCGGGTGAAAGATCCAAAAGGAATGATAGTGCACAAATTTGCTTTGGTTATGAGGATATAGTTGCTTACGCGTTGACGTTGGATGACAATGAGCCATCTTCATTTAAGGATGCAACCAGTGGAAGATGTACACGAGAGTGGAAGGTCACAATGGGTGAAGAGATAAATTTTCTTTACAAAAATCAAACTTGAGAACTGATAGAGTTATCTAAGGGTAAGAGAGCGATTGAGTGCAAGTGGGTTTATAAGAAGAAAGAGAGTTCTTAAGAAAGTAGTGATATAAGGTACAAGGCATAGTTGGTAGCAAAGGGCTATGTGTAAAAGGAAGACATTGATTATAATGAGGTATTTTCACCGGTTGTGAAACACACTTTACTCCTGATTTTATTGTCAATTATAGCACAATTGGACTTAGAGTTGGAGCAACTCAATTTGATAACGACATTTCTACATGGTGATTTAAAGGAGGAGATATATATGAACCAACTTGAAGGGTTCAAGTCTCCTGGAGAAGAGAAGTTAGTGTGCAAATTGAAGAAGTCATTCTACGGGTTGAAGTAGTCGCCGATACAGTGGTACAAGATGTTTGGCACATTCATGGTGAGTCAAAATTATATTCGAAATAAATACGGAAACTGTCTACTTAAAAATGCTAGTAGACGACTCGTTTATTTATCTTCTCTTGTATGTTGATGACATATTCAAAGCTGCAAAGGGAAAGGTGGAGATTAACAAGTTGAATCACCGTTACCCGTAGACGTAGGCATATTGCCGAACCATGTAAAAATTATCTCTTGTGCAAGGTGTCAAAATCAATATTAGACTCGGGTATCGGACAATGGAGGACCGATACGACCCGACTGATACCGATATGTATCGCCTATATATTTTTTTAACACAACTTTAAAGAAATCGACATTGACACGTATGTCTGTAAAAAGACCGATACGTATACCTTAGATAGAACACAACTTTAAAGAAAATGAGACGTGGATGAAAGAAAAAGGGCCTCTCTTCTCAAAACTGACAATCATATGCCAGTAATGACAGGTTGGATTGACCAAGGCGTCCCTTCTCAATACTGATAAGGCTAACGTTGTTCGCACGCACTTATTTTCTTAAAACTCCCACATTCTAGACCCTTGAAAACCGTTGATTGTGTCGGATCTGCTGATGGAGGTTCTATTTCGTGCCTATATATGGATGAGAAGCATGAGTATATGACTCATGTTCCCTATGCGAGTACGGTTGGTAGCTTGATGTACGCTATGGTGTACACTCGACCAGATATTTCACATGCCGTTAGAATGGTTAGCAGGTATATGACTAATCTGAGCAAGGAGCATTTACTGGTAGTGAAATAGATTATGAGGTACATATGCAATACCATAGATGTCGGTTTGGTTTTTCGTAATGATATAGATCATCAGTTATGTAGGTACGTAGTTTCAGATTAAGTGAGTGATTTGGATAATCGTCAGTTTATAACGGGATATGTGTTTACACTATCAGGTGGTCCGATTAACTGGAGGTTCATGTTACAGGATACAATGACTTTATCTAATATGAAGGCAAAGTATATGGTAGAAACAGAGGCGGTGAAAGAATCATGTATATCATGCTCGTACCAAATATATTGATATACAACATCACTTCATACGAGAAGTAATTGAAGATGACGAGATATCTTTGAAGAAATTAAGTACGAAGGATAATCTTGCGGATATGATGACAAAGGTGGTACCGGTGATCAAGTCTAAACATTATTTGGATTTGATCAATGTTTAACAAGTTTGAGTGCCATCGGGGTGCTGGTGGCAGCAGTGATACGAGTGTAGCGAATATCAAAGTAAAGAGTATATGGTGGAGCTTAGAGTAAGGTAAAGAATTGCTATTTTATGCTCTATCTTCTTAGATTATAAGTACGATTTAGATCTTCTATATAAGTGAAAAACTCTTTGACGAATTAGGTAGTTGAGATATCTATGTAAAGTTTTGGTAAACTTATCTAGGATTTTAGAGAGAACTTTAGTGAGACTTGAGTGTTCTTGTATTTTTGTGGAATCATCAATATAGTGAATCATTGTTGCCAGTGAGCGTAGGCTTATTGCCGAACCACGTAAATATTATCTCTTGTGCAAGGTGTCAAAATTGGTATTGGACTCGGGTATCTGTCCATGAAGGATCGATACGACTCGGCCTTTTTTTTTTAACACAACTTTAAAAAAATCGGCATTGACACGTATGTCAGTAAAAAGGCCGATACGTATGCCTTAGAACACAACTTTAAAGAAGGCGAGACATGGAGGAAAGAAAAAGGGCCTCTCTTCTGAAAATTGACAATCTGTTCTCAATACTGACAATCGTATGTCAGTAATGATAGGCTGGATTGACCAAGGCGTCCCATCTCAAAACTTATAATGGTAATGCCGTTCACACCCACCTATTTAATTAAAACTCCCATGTTCTAGACCCTTGAAAATCGTTGATTGTGTTAGATCTGCTGATGGAGGTCCTATTTCGTGCCTATATATGGATGAGGAGCATGAGTACATGACTCGTGTTCTTTATGCGAGTACGGTTGGTAGCTTGATGTACGCAATGGTGTACACTCGACCAGATATTTCACATGCCGTTAGAATGGTTAGCAGGTATATGACTAATCTGAGCAAGGAGCATTTGCAGGTGGTGAAATGGATTATGAGGTATATATGCGGTACCATAGATGTCGGGTTGGTTTTTTGTAATGATACAGATCATTAGTTATGCGGGTACGTAGGTTCAAATTACGCGGGTGATTTGAATAATCGTTGATTTACAACCGGATATGTGTTTACGCTATCAGGTGGTCTGATTAGCTGGAGGTTGATATTACAGGATATAACGACTTTGTCTAATATGGAGGCAGAGTATATGGTAGAAACAGAGGCAGTGAAAGAATCACGCATATCATGTTCGTACCAAATATATTGATATACAACATCACTTCATACGAGAAGTAATTGAAGATAGTGAGATATCTTTAAAGAAATTGAGTACGAAGGATAATCCTGCGGATATAATGACAAAGGTAGTATCGGTGATCAAGTCTAAACATTATTTGGATTTGATCAATGTTCAACAAGTTTGAGTGTCATCGGAGCGCTGGTGGCAGCGATAATACGAGTGTAGCGATCATTAGAGTAAAGCGTACATGGTGAAGCTTAGAGTATGGTGGAGAATTGCTATTTTATGCTCTAACTTTTCAAATTATAAGTACGATTTAGATCTTCTATATAAGGGAAAAAACTTTTGGGCGAATTAGGCAGTTGAGATATCTTTGTAAAGCTTTGGTAAACTTATCTAGGGTTTTAGGGAGAACTTTGGTGATGCTTAAGTGTTTTTATATTCTTGTGGAATAATTAATGTAGTGAATCATCGTTGCCCGTGGATGTAGGCATATTGCCGAACCACGTATATATTATCTCTTGTGCAACGTGTCAAAATCAATATTGGACTCGGGTATCGGTCCATGAAGGACAGATACGACTCGGTCGATACATATCGGCCTTTTTTTTAACACAATTTGAAAAAAACTGGCATTGACACGTATGTCAGTAAAAAGGCCGATACCTATACCTTAGATAGAACACAACTTTAAAGAAGATGAGACGTGGAGAAAAGAAAAAGGGCCTCTCTTCTAAAAATTGATAATCTCTTCTCAATACTGACAATCGTATGTCAGTAATGATAGGTTGGATTGACCAAGGCTTCCCTTCTCAAAACTGATAAGGGTAACGCCGTTCGCACCCACCTATTTACTTAAAACTCTCACGTTCTAGACCCTTGAAAACCGTTGATTGTGCCGGATCTGTTGATGGAGGTCTTATTTCGTGCCTATATATGGATGAGGAGCATGAGTCCATGACTCGTATTTCCTATGCGCGTATGATTGGTAGCTTGATGTACGCTATGGTGTACACTTGACCAGATATTTCACATGCCGTTAGAATGGTTAGTAGGTATATGACTAATCTAAGCAAGGAGCATTTGCAGGTGGTGAAATGGATTATGAGGTACATTTGCGGTACCATAGATATCGGGTTGGTTTTTCGCAATGATACAGATCATCAGTTATGCGGGTACGTAGGTTCATATTACGCGGGTGATTTGGATAATCGTCGGTTTACAATAGGATATGTGTTTACGTTATCTGGTGGACCGATTAGCTGAAAGTTGATATTATAGTTTACAATGACTTTCTCTAATATGGAGGCAGAGTATATGGTAGAAACAAAGGCAGTGAAAGAATCACGTATATCATGTTCGTACCAAATATATTGATATACAACATCACTTCATACGAGAAGTAATTGAAGATGGTGAGATAACTTTGAAGAAATTGAGTACGAAGGAATAATCCTGTGGATATGATGACAAAGGTGGTACTGGTGATCAAGTCTAAACATTACTTGGATTTGATCAATGTTCAATAGTTTTAAGTGTCATCGGGGCGCCGGTGGCAGCGGTGATACGAGTGTAGCGATGATCGGAGTAAAGGGTACATGATGAAGCTTAGAGTCAGGTGGAGAATTGTTATTTTATATTCTAACTTCTTAGATTTTGATCTTCTATTTAAGGGAAAAAACTCTTTGACGAATTAGACAATTGAGATATCTTTGTAAAGCTTTGGTAAACCTATCTAGGGTTTTAGGGAGAATGTTGATGAGGCTTGAGTGTTCTTGTATTCTTGTGGAATCATCAATATAGGGAATCATCATTGCCCGTCAACGTAGGCATAGTGCCGAGCCACCTAAATATTATCTCTTGTGCAAGGTGTCAAAATCGGTATTGGACTCGGGTATCGGTCCATGGAGGACCGATACGACTCGGCCGATATGTATCGACCGATATCGATGCGTATCGGCGTATTTTTTTTTAACACAACTTTAAAGAAATCGGCATTAACACGTATGTCAGTAAAAAAACTGATTCGTATACCTTAGATAGAACACAACTTTAAAGAAGATGAGACGGGGAGGAAAGAAAAAGGGCCTTTCTTATCAAAACTGACAATCTCTTCTCAAAACTGACAATCGTATGTTAGTAATGACAGGTTGGATTGACCAAGGCGTCCCTTCTCAAAACTAATAAGGGTAACATCGTTCGCACCCACCTATTTACTTAAAACTCCCATGTTCTAGACCCTTGAAAATCGTTGATTGTGTTGGATCTACTGATAGAGGTCCTATTTCATGCCTATATTTAACCAGATGGATCTTATGATCATGGATCAATTATCAGACGGTCAATTTTTTATTACATGCGTCACAAATCCTCAAAATATGGCCTGTGAATAATGTGACACACTTCACGCTCAAACGTAATTTTAAGGCCATTTTTTGGAAATCTATTATACATGGAATTAATAACTAACCGTATGATATGTGGGCCATGCTCTGAAGATCTATTTTGTGAAAGATAGGGGTGAAATGCGACCTCCATCATCTGATCTAACGAAATCAACGATTTTGAAGGGGTGTGAGACTTGGTTGCTTTCAGTAAATAGGTGGGTGCGACCAACGGTACCCTTTAAGCCTTTACCCTTTAGTTTAAGCAAATCCCGAAAATAAATCTCGTTTTCCAAGGCAGCTGTTGATGCGTGTGATCGATTTTAAAGTGTACCCTTGCAAGTGTACAATATCTATTGTAGCAAGGCAAGAATACGAATATCGTACCCACAAAGAAGCGCGTGATTAGATTAATTTTTAAAGAGATTGCAAAGACCCAAGGAAGTATCAAGGGCGAGATTTTTTGATTGCTAAGATTAATCACTCCACATTGCAATAATAATAAAAATTAAATCAAACTATGCAAGGATGAACTATGACAAAGAAAGTAACAATGATGAGATGATCAAGGAGTTTGCTAATCCTAGATATGTAACTTTTTTGCAACAATCCATACAATTCCAAGTCAAATCATTACACCATCATTTTACTAGAAGCAAAATGAATCGTTAAATGTAATTATTGATTCGGCATATCCTATCCTAACACTATAACGCATTCAATCACGATATGAATCATGTGAAAGACATAACGGATCACAAATACGAAATTACAATAATAAGAATCAATCACACGGCATCCTAAATTGGTCTACAAGATCGATTTAGGTGAAATAATCCCTTTATTGTCGCCGATAATCAAGATCGATGGCTATAAATGAACATTCGAGGATAATACGATAAGCGCACACTCAAAGCTGTACGATTTAATAATTCTAACAAGAAATAGTAAGATTAAAAGTAGATTAGTTACTCATCTAGGCGTCGTTTCCTCCTTGAACGAGGGGTTTAACTGCCCATCCTCGATCTACATACACGATGCAATTCGAAGCCATCACAAAAATGTTCTTTTATTTATCAAAAGATTAGAACCTTACAAAACTCTTTTCCTAATTACAAACTACAATTTAATTACAAAAGAAAAGCTTGGAAAAACCCTAAGAAAAATCTGCCAAGAAGCTCTCAAACCCTAAATATAACTTTGTTTATATAGGGTGCGGATAGGATATCTTCCATATAAGGCTCAATCGATTGAAATGCAAATTTCAATCGATTGACTTCAAATTTGAATTTTTGGCGGATTCATTTGAATTTGAATTCAATCGATTGAAATACAAGTCTCAATCGATTGAATTAATTCAAATTCAAATTCAAGAGGGAAAAAATTATCATCAACTCAATCGATTGATTTCTGAAATTCAATCGATTGATGATGACATGTGATATTTTTATTCTCTTGGTTTTGGCTGGACCACTCAATTTTCTTCACGGATTTCAGTGCTTTCACCGGCTCCATGGTCTAATGTTCTCATGTAACTCTTAATTACGCTTTTTCAAGATTTAATGATCAATAACACCTGAAACCACTAAAACTGCATAACAGTCGTCAGGTAGCCTCCATCAGATAGCTAAGTGTCGGTATTAGGGTGCGAAATATAGTCATATTTCGGCACAAATCAGCCTGTTACCATGCCGGCTATATGAAAGCATCCACCTGTTATAATTGTTGTAACCGAGTACTCTTCTCATCCTATGGTCGCCAGTCACCACTATACTACTATTTACATCACCGGGATGACCAATATCTGAGACAAAGCACGCAGAAACATAGATAGATACGTAATATGTATCGGAGCCGATACGTATCGGTTGATCAGAAAACTAATACATATCGCAGATACATATCAGTATCGGCCGATTTTGATTTTTTGCTCTTGTGTAATTGTCTTTGATTTCCTTTTATTTTGTGTTCTTATTTAATTGTTCATCTTCAAATCATTGGTTAATTTGAGAGCTTTCGTGCAACAAATAGATCTTAAAATCATGACGTGTCTATCAGACAGTCAAATTTTAATTTCATATAACACACATCTCCAAAAGTGACCTACATCATGAGCAAAGGAGTTTACCTTCACTTTTAGGTCACTGAAGCATCTACTTCTTCAAAGCCAACGAGTTGCAGCGAGCTCCATTTATAGTGGGAGTAGGGCTTGTTCAAACTTTCGAGAGGAGGTGAGGAGGGTAAAGAAACTCTAGGTGTTCTTTGAATTGGGGCCATAACAATTAAATTTTTTTTGGTACCTTATTTTACAACTTAGAGATTTTTTCTTCTCAACCCGGGTTCCCGGGTTTCATGTGTTAACTATTGATTGTTTGTTTTGAATCAGGCTTGAAAGTAGTTTATTTATCCCAATCCTCCACACAATAGATCTTGAGATTATGGGCCTACTATTATATTATCAAATATTGATTCCACATTTCACACATCCCAAAAAGTAAACATGATGATTGACATATGTAAATTGTAGTTCTTGAATCACTTTTCAAGAAATTTGTCATGAGGAATCAAAATCTTATGATATGCCCTTGATATGAAGATCCATCAAGGCCAATCGTGAGATTTTGGAGGCCAAAGGCGAGTTCTTAAAATGGGGCCCCTTTTCATATTAATTTTAAAAATAAAAATTGTCATAATTTTTTTTTTTTGACAAATAAAACAATACTCATTATAAATATCTCTATATTTCATCTATTGTTTATAATTTGAAAATGCAACTAACAAATTAATAAAAGTCTATATTAAAAAAAAATGGAACACAAAAAGAGAAAAGTTAAATAATAGAACGTACTCGACGGATCGAGTAATCTAACCAATAACATTTTTATATTTTTTATTACTTTAACTACCATTGAATCTTTCATTGTCATTTTTTAGCACTTTAACGGTCTTAAAAAATTTCAAAACTAGGTTCATTGGATAAGTTTTGTTGAATAGATCAAAATTGATAAGTCATTTGCAAAAAATTGAACTATAACGATCCTGAAATCACTATTTTAAGTTAGGGTCATTTAATATATATATATATAAAAGGGTTACCTCTAAATGCACCCACATCTCAAACCCATTGTAAACCATTGAGTCCTTCGAATCATATGATGGAGATAGTTTTTCACCCATATCTTTCACTCAATAGATCTTGAGATCATAGTGCACCTATCAAACAGTAAGTTTGTGATTCAACGTGTCATTGATTCCAAAAAAATGGTCATAAAATCACATTTGAGCGTGATGTGTGTAATATGATTGAAGGCAATTTTTTAAGGATTTGTGACACATGGAATAAAAATTGATCGACTGATAGGTGGGCCATGACTTGAAGATCTATTTTGTGAAGGATAGGTGATCTCTATGACTCCATCATCTCCTTTGAATGAATAGATGGTTTCCAAGGGATCTGAGACATGGGCGCTTTTGGAGAACGTGTGGGCGCGTTTAGAGGATTTGGTCAAACAAATCTAGTCCGATAAAAAATTGTAGGTCAATATATATGGCGGGCCTAGCTCAATGAGGCCAGTGACCCGACTTGCACTGACCTAATCGATGACCCATTTATAAAAATGTGTCAACATGTGACCTGAGAAGAGTTGAACCCACAACCTGGTGGGTAAAAAGTAAAACAATACTAGTAACTTAGCTAACTAAACTATGAGATCATTTAAATACATTTATATATTCATCTCAAAAAATAAAATATTTATATATTAAAAATTATATTAAGCAATTAGATGATAAAAAGTAAAGACTTCCAAAATTTGAGACCCCTAAATGTTTGCAATCAGGGTTTGCATGTCCGAAAATTGTTGGAATGTTTTGAATTAGATGATGGAGATATTTTTTATCCTAATCTTACACACAATGGATTTTGAGATGGGTATACTATCAGATGATTTTGATTCCACCTGACACACATCCTAAAAAGTGAAAGCGATTACGGTGTACCATCAAACATGGTTCTCGGGTCAATTTTTGGGAACATGCAATGTGGATATATTTTCTCGAAGACGGGAGGAGAAACGGTGTCCATTATATGATTCAAAGCACTCAACAATTTTTGCATGTGCAATCATACGAAGAATATCTGACTGCAAATAAAGGTACTCAATATGATCAATGGCATCTCAACAAATTGCGTTTTCCACCCGTATTTTGGTGGAGGGTCGCTTCGGTTCATTTTGGATAAACTCCAGAAAAAAATTTTGAAAAAAAAATGATGGAAATTTTGGACAGTATAGTAAAAAAGATATTTAGAAATTTATATATCATTTTTTATTTTAAAAAATAGTTAAATTTAAAAATATCATTAATTTCAGTAAAATTAACAAAATTTTGCCGAAATGGTGAAATAACTAAAAGTCTAAAATTTTGTTGAAAGTTTTGCCCGCCCCTTGTCTGGGTTAATTTCGGAGAGAGTTAGTATTAGGTGCTCAACCCTGCACCCGTGCACGGAATATGCGGCATGCATTGAGCAAGAAAATGAGGCCGCACACGAACTTCAAGAACATAGAGATCTGAATATATCTCGAGGTCAGCACTGACCTAAGTCACACACATCTGAGTGCCAGTAGTGTAGGGGTCACGGCAAAATCTTTTAAGATCATAAAAGTAACAATCAATTAGGAAAATGAGACAATAGGTTTGAACCCATACTAGGAGCGGTGGGTTTGAACCAAGGATCAAAATATCGAATTTCGTTTCGGTTTTGGATTAGACCAAAACTGAAATTTTGAATCGAAATTTCGACCGAAAACTTCCCCTTAGTACATTCTCAAACCAAAAATTTGGGTTCTCGATATCATTTCAGTGGGGGTTGAAACC
Source organism: Chloranthus sessilifolius (assembly GCA_021018995.1). NCBI lineage: Eukaryota > Viridiplantae > Streptophyta > Magnoliopsida > Chloranthales > Chloranthaceae > Chloranthus > Chloranthus sessilifolius. The sequence goes on along the minus strand of CM037594.1, from coordinate 114,039,919 downwards.
GAAATATTTCGGTAGAAATTTGATCCATGGTTTGAACACATTCTAGGAGAAGTGGGATCACATGTCAGATGACACGTGATTTCAAAAACAATACCCATTTTTGGATCATGTGCCATGTGGCATGTAATCTATAAAAATAAAATAAAATAAGTTTTTTTGTGGTCAAAGCCGTAGTTAAAGTTTTGGTACTGCCAATATATTATAGTGCATTGAATTCTCCCCCTTAGACAACATTTTGGACGGTGAAAATGTATCGGATCATGCCTAAAATTTTGGGGCGGTCTCTGATCGTCCTTGAACAAATTGCCATAGAACTTGATCCCTTGAATGTCGGCGACATGGGCCGCAACTAATTAAAACCCAACACCTCAAGGTGGGTTTAAACTCATAATCCCGGGCCTCAATTATCAAAATATATAAAATATGTTTGGGTTTTTCACAAATACCACCTCCCTATGTTATGCTAAAATTGTATAAAATCCCCTGAGTTATGCCTATTTACACTGTACCCCTACTTTTATGTTTTCTTTACAAATACCCCCTGCCGTTAAATGACAGTTAATTAGGCGTCATTTCTTCAATTAAATGACGCATTTGCCATTACCTAATATTATATACAAAATGCCCATTGTATTTTTCCTAATTTTGATTGCATTTTAAATGGTGCATAAGCATTGAATCCTTCCCAAAATTTTTTGGTGGAACATGATTGATATCTTTTGAGTTACCGCGTTACTCGATTTTCGATTTGAGTGTCCATGATGCTCAGTTGGTTCATAACAATGGTAGGGTTGGGATGGTACCAACGGTGGTAGCATTTTAGCTCTACCCACGAGTCAAGTGACCGTCATGGGTACCCAAATCGAAAATCAGGTGTAACATGACAACTTATAGGAGATCAATCATGATCCACCCAAAAAATTTGGCAGGGTCCGATACTTATCCACCATTTAAAATGCGGTCAAAGTTGGGAAAAATATAATGGCCATTTTGTATATAATGTTAAGGGCAAACACACCATTTAATTGAGCAAATGACGCCTAATTAATTGTTATTTAACGGCAGGGGTATCTATAAAGGAAACATAAAAGTGGGGGGTGCAGTGTAAATAGTCATAGCTTAGAGGATTTTAGGCAATTTTATCATAAGATAAGGGGTATTTGCAAAAAAACCCAAATATATTTTAACTTTTAACTCAGTTAAGTTAAAAATTATGAATTTAAAGGTAAAATAAGTATATTACATAGCCCAATATATTTTAACTTTTAACTCAGTTAAGTTAAAAATTATGAATTTAAAGGTAAAATAAGTATATTACATAGCCCAATATATTTTAACTTTAACTCAGTTAAGTTAAAAATTATGAATTTAAAGGTAAAATAAGTATATTATATAACCCGTATATGTTAACAATTTACAATCATAAAAAACAAATATCAAGTGAGATTAAAACATGTGTCACAAAAATCAATGATTCAATTTTTTCAAAATTTCGATTGATTAGAAGAGTTTTGTGAGACTTACTAGCAGTATCAATCAGGTTAATATCCTTTTAGCCAAATAATCAAAGCCTTAGGGTGTCCCATTGCCATTTATGAGCACAAAAATCAGTGAGTTTTGTTTGGGAGCGTTTATTTGCACCCAAATAGTTGGTCAATGGACCAAATTTAAAGAAAGACTTCATATTTTAAGGACATAAAAGTACGAAAATATAATCTAGGCTGTTTGATTTGAAGTTTATGATCTATAGACCTCCGGTGCCTAAGGTTAGAGCAAAACACAATACTTATCAATGATCAAAATTTCGGTTTTCGTTTCGGTTTCGGAGGGGACCGAAACCGAAATTTTGAACTGAAATTTCGGCCGATAATTTCAATCCCATACATTTGATGACCGAAATTTTGGCCAAAATTTTGATCCTTATTATTTAATAAGTATTACTTATCATATAATAAGTATTACTTATTAATACTTATTATATGATCTATTGTGGATAATTGCTGAATTGAATTAGCCAATAGCCTTTGGCTACATTGAATCACACGATGAAGATTATATTTCATGCTAATCTCTTGCAGCTAATATCTTTAAATCACGACCTTCATATCAAATGGCTTAGAAGGTGTTTTCAGAAAACAAAGGTAGCCAAACTTGCAAATATTTCTTTTAAATTAGGTGCAAGGACTAACTTTCCGAGTGCAAATAATGGCTTCCTTTGATTTTGATAGGTAAGCTAGGCTCGAACTTGTGACAATGACTTTACAATATTATCAACTTTTCATTGTGCTAGAGGCCCACGCCCCAGTGAAGGTCCACTTTTGACCTTTACCTAATTTAGCGCTCAAAATCATTTTCACATTTATGAAGGTTGCAAGATTACTTTATTCTACAATATAAAATTTGGGAATGGAATTGGCATTCCTATCATGCAAACCCCGCCCCGATTCGCTAGGAGTAGGATAAGTTCTAAAAATATTTATTAAATTTATAATATAAATTTATACTCTTTAACAAAAGAAACACAAATGATCACTCGGTTAGCTATAAAACTTAAAAATCATAAGCTCCTAGATTCAATTTCCCTTTACTTAGATTGTGCCTTGAATTTTGTCGACGGTACTGATCAACAGGTTGCACTAAAATCTTAGCCAGAGATGTGCGGGCTAAATTTTTTTTAAGATTACTAAGGGTATTTTCATCTTATTCTATATTGGGCGATTATACTTTGCGAATATAAACTCTAATTATAGATTAGAATTATATTGAACAAGCTTGATTTATGTAATCAGTGAGGTGAAATTTGAGAAATTTGTAACCCTAGTTTTCACATATTAGTGAAATGACTCAACAACACCGGTAGTCGCAGGCAAATTACCGAACCACGTAAATCTTGTATTTACATTTTGCTTGTTGCGTATGCCTTTGATTGCCATAATTTCTACACCCTCTGTGTGCAGATAAAATTTTATTTTACAATAAAACAGTTAGCATTTAACCAGTCAATTCATTAGTCACACCAAATTAGACTGAATTGAACCATGAATTGATTCGTCATACCCAATTCGCAGATCGCCAGGCGAATGAGCAAAAGTTAAGCAACATAGGACTTCAGCCTCAAGATCCATCAAAGCAATTTTCTCCCATAATCCATTTTCTAATTTTCCCTTTAAGTAAAAACATTGTTCAAATACTTTTACGAGAAGATTTTATTGAAAATGGCAGGAAATATCGGGAAAACGATAGATATTTCTTGGTTCAACAAAAAAAAAAAATCCTATCAAAACAAGACATAATTCATCAAACACCACAGCCAGCAGTAACAAAATCAGGTCTACTAAATATCAGAACAAGGAAGTCTCCAAACACCACAGCCAGCAGTAACAAAACCAGACATATAGTTCATCAAAGTTACTACATAAAGCACACACCAAGCCATACACACATAAGATTATACAAGCTAAGATACTCAAAAAGATCAAGCGCTCCCGTGCCCAATCAGGGCAAGAAGCAAGGCCTCATAGTCCCCGGAAGTGTCGCCGCTAATAGCGCGATCCAAAGGAACAGTGTTCCTTTTGTGGTATGCTTCTTTGATCTTGATCATATCAACTTCAGCCCGGGTGGCAATGACTCGAGTGAGAGCTAACTCATCGGACCCTAGCTTGTTGATCGCCAATCGAAGGACCTTCTCGAAATATCTCTCGGGACAGATGATGCACCGAACAGTGGCTCGTAGAGCAAACAGGAAGTCGTCCTTGGGATCAGACTTCAGATCCTGAGGAAGAGTGCAAATTTTCAGCTTAATTTAGCAAAGTTAACCACTCCAAGATGCGCAAAAGAAAGATGTAATTAAGTCTAAAAAAGCTCAAACAATTTACTAAGAAAAAAGTTGGGAAAAAAAGGAAAAAGTCAGGGAAAACAGGGGTTTAACACGCATATTTCGCATTAGGAAACGAAATGCAGGTTTTAAACTAAAATATACAGTTTTTAAAAATGTGTATAATACGGGTTTAATATGTTGTACCAATAATACGCGTATTTAAAAAATGGATTTTTTTGTCACTATTAGATAGCCATGAACGGCTCACTTGTAGGCGATGTTTTGAACAATCCAAGATATTAAAGCAGTAGCTCATATTCCGAGCTACTGCACACAAAAATCACGTTGAATGGGGATTTGAATCGTCCGATCTATGCACTCTAAAATGGATTGTTAAGCATTTTTTTTTTCTAATGGTCAATTTAAACTGCATCGATCAGATGGTTCTAATCCTCTCATAGGCGAGTTTTTGGCTACAAGATGTGCCAATGGACTGCTAGTTGAAACCCTCGGATTGATCACACTTCCATGGCGGGTATCGTCATGTATATATAGAACTTATACAGCTATGTGGCGAGTATCTCTATTTGTGATTACACAGTTTTGATTTTAGAACAATACAACAAAAAATGAACTTGTATCAATTAATCAAATTTGTTGAATAAATAGTTGTATTCATATAAATAAATCTGTATTAATATAATATCCCCCGATTATAATTAACAATATAAGTATAAAAGAAAGAAGATGCGGTATATTTGATTTCGAAATATCACGACAAAGCAAAGATAGATAGAATCTTCCACCGATCACTCACTATTTTCGTAGAGAGAAAAACAACAAAACTCTTGAAAATGGAGTCAGACTTTGATTTCAAAATATAACCATGTTTTCTTGGATTTCGAAATATCACGACAAAGCAAAAATAGATAGAATCTTCCACCGATCACTCACTATTTTCGTAGAGAGAAAAGCAACAAACTTTTGAAAATGGAGAGTCAGACTTTGATTTCGAAATATAACCATGTTTTCTTGGATAAAAGATAGTAGTACTTAATAAAAAGCAATTACTGGGGAAGGTGACGTGTGCCTGTTATCGGCTAAACCTAATCAGATTTCGAAATGGATGCTGCAATAAAGTGGGAAGGAATAAGCACATTTTTTTTTTCTGTAGGAAATGTAGCTTTTTGATTGATTACTACTATAATTGTTTTTAATTTAAATTGTACATAAATCAAAAGTAGCCATGATGTGGGATAAATTCTTTAACTTTAAATAAAATAGATAGCTCACATTTGAACATTTTTTCCTTGTTGCAGCATCATAACGTAATCTAAAGCAATTATGTGTCCAATCGGGTTCCCATAGCCAATGTATCGTACCTAGCTTGTATCATCCAAATTACAGGACAATACAGCCAAGTTATTGTATCGTTCGATAATTTGAAAATTGGAAATTATCGGACAATAATTTCCAATTATCGTCCAATAATTTTGAAGTGCTAGATACATTGGTTCTTCAAATTATCGAAATTAACGGCCAGTAATTTTGATAATTTGAAATTATCAGCCGACACATTGATCAATTTTTCACCAATGTTTCAAAGGATACAAATGATACCTATCGGTTTGGGGCCAGACAGAAACGTACTGGAAAAATGAGATTTTGACCCATGGTCCATAGGCAGGTTCGGTATCAAACCGAGACAAAAAATTGGCATTTTTTTACCAACTCTGAAAAGTTCTGGTCAGTTGAAATTTGAAAGTTTTGCATACCTTGTTGATCGGATTACCAAAATCGTTGTTATAACAATTGAACGTTGCGATCAGTTGTGCTTTGCTCCTTGTGGTCAGAATCCTGATGAGTTCTTCGTCATTGTAAGCCTTGTCTGAGATCTTCTCATGCAGTATCTTGGCCTCTGACTTTGCCAGCCTCGTGTTCACCTCTGGTCCCTCGTATCGGTATGAGCTTACGAGAGGAACTAAAAGCTGGAGAAGAAAATAGAGAGAGAGAACAGAAAAAGGGAACAGAGAAACATGATCAAAATGGAGAACACATGTCATATAGTCAAACAATAAAATTTTGATACCCAATGATACACAAAAAAAACTCTAATTAGAGAGGTTAAAGACACTTATAAGATAAGGCAGAAAGGTTATAAGTTATCTGTGGAACTTGACAAGTACCAAAGTGACAAAGTACGGATACATGTTAATACGGTGAGAGAAAAAGTCAGCAAAATACGGAAAAGTTCAGAAAACAAGGAAAAAAATAGGAAGCTTAAACATTATAAAAATATACGTCGAAAAAAGGAGAAAAAGTCAGGAAAAATGGGTATACTATATTTTAGCCTTTAGAACATAAAAAACATGTGTTTTAAAGGAAAATGTGCCTTTTTAAAAAAATGAGCATGATGCAGGCTGATATGTCGTACCAAAAATGCAGTACTAAACATTTATTTTAAATAATAAAAATAACCTTCTTTTTCACTATGACAAGTACTAAGACAAAAAAAAAAAAAAAAAAAAACTGCATCCCTCAATCAAAGACAATTTTGTTATAGGCCATCAAATCACTGACAGGTTCCTAATTTCTAACAAGAAGAAAATTGATGTATCACAAAATTGATCAAAGGGCTTGGGGAAATCATAATCCCAAGTACGTTTGCGGAAAAGATGGACTTCGCAATAAAATAAAGTCTATTTGGTGGTGCACTTCTACAATATGTTTTGATATTATTCTCAACCGATGGCAGAGGGGATGTAGGTGGGACTCTAGGAGTAAAACTAGGGTGATTCAATCACTCCCCTTCATTCACTCCAATTTCCCTTTTGAAGCATGTTTCCCTTCAATCAGAGCATCTAAAATGCTCTCCCATCCTTCTGCAGATTTGACTTTTCGGGCATTTTCCGACATTTATTTCCCTGTGCCCTTATTATGTTTTGGCTACTACAATGGCGATCTGATCCATTGATGTGAAATCGGCGAGGCATGATCTCATGTATCAGTGCCATTTCAACTCCTTGACAGAGTGGAATGTTTTGAGTCGATCATTTAAAACCATGTTTTACCTATTCATCATACCGCTCTCAAAATCCAACGCCGGTGACTTCAAAGTTCGAAAGAATCAAAGCTTGAGAAGTGAGAAATGGACCACAACTAAATGATAAATTACACTTGGGAACAATGTTTCCAAGTTTGTGATTCACTCGGTTTGAATTCAGGTTCTTGGTTTGTCATTGTCGTGTGATCCCGGTGTGTAGGATGAGTATTAAAAGAAAATTTGAGATATAATTTTGAAATTTTTTGGAAAAATTTACTGGTTGAACCAGCTCAACCGAACTGCAAACCGCTTCATGAGTGGCTAGGGAGGCAAACTAATTGGGTACCTGAATTTTTCTAGCTCTAATCAGTGTGAGAGACATGATAGATCATCCTAGAAAGTAAATAAAAGTAAAATTTGTACCAATGTATCGTTTTCGGACATGACTGGGTCATTACATGAACGTATCGACCCCTATATATTGGTATATATTGGCTGATACATACCAATGTATTGTCCGAAAGCGATATGTCTCATTTGATACATATCAGATTTTGAGGCTGTACCTTACGGAAGTCACCGGTCACGTGAGCTGCCACATCTTCTTCAAGAGATTTCTTGAAGCGAGCATGATAGGCTTCCCTCGCCAAAAATAGCTCCTTCGAAGATCTAGCACAAGCTATTTCTATAAGAATGCGATTGCTAGGACTCCACTTCCTTGCAGCTTCATTAGCCAACAGAGCATCACGTTCAGCTGGATCCAATGTCCATAGCAGCAGGGCACTCTGTTTAAAGCCATATCAATTTCAAGTACGAAAGATTTTTAGATTCATCAACATGGGCAGTGTGTAGTAGAAAAATGGTTAGCCAAATCATGGTTGAAACTGAAAAGTAAAGGTTAGAAGTATTGATTCCAATGGAACTCCCATGCATCATACTTATCTAAGAAATCAAAATTGAAATTAGCTGGTGACCTGGGTTTATTTTGCCTATCCAATAAAAAAAAATTAGACGCTTCTTATAGGGCCTGTTTGGACAGAAAATCTAATTAGATGAGATAAATGGTGCTCTATCATGCGTTAATTATCGTTTTTTTGTGAACAATTAGCCCCACATCATGATCATTGTTGTTTCAAATCCTTACCTGATTACTTTTGTTTCCACTGTTAAAAACTTATAGATCTAGGCTCGATCAAAAGAAAAATATTCAATTGAGCTCCCCTCTTGATGCCATCTATATATCTTCTTCTCTGATTGACTCACCACCGGTGTTTTATGATGAAGCGAGCCCATGTTACCCCTCTCTTGCTCTTGATATGCTTTTGATGGGATAGCAATAGTAGAGAGAGGGAGAGAGAGAGAGAGAGAGAGAGAGAGAAGGGGCGGTGGTCTCCTATTAATGGACTCCCTTCTCTCCTAACCAATCAGAGAAAGAAGTTAGGAGATGTATCACTTTCAATAGCAATTTGCTATTCTACTAGCCTTTGAGAAACATCTGGTCAAATTAGTCAAACCAAGTTTTTAAGGAAACCCACAGATGGGTTAAAGGTGTTGATAAAAATATCCAACATCTACTTCAGAAAAATTAAAACACATCCTCAAACAGGGCTTTTGGGCGTGGCCAATAGGCGAATTGCATGAGACCATATTATCAAATGTGGATTGCAAACACAATGTGAAGTAAAGAAGAGTGGGAAATTTTTGAAGGGATTAAATACTATCTTATTTAATATAATAACTATTGACGGAAGAAGGTAACTTTTTTTTTCCTTGATCAGTAAACTTTGAAAAGAAAGAAAAAATGCTCAACGTAATCTGATCAACTGTTTCTTGAAGAAAATTAGAATATAGATATCCACTAGTCACAAAGAAGAGCCAATAACAAGGAGACCATCAAGTATTCTACTATCTTGGAAATTTCATTAAAAAGGCACCTAGAATTGATGAACCCTGAAGTTTGTAACAAGGGAATCGATTTATTATTTACATTATTATCGAATTTCCTGATTTTAAATTACAAAAATTTGAAGGAGTAATAGAATATGAGAAGCATTTATAGATATTTTCTATGAGAAGGGCCCATTTTAGGTTGCATGGCACATCTTTTGAGCAATCCAAATCATAAAATTACTTATATTGGCAGCTATCGTGTGCCCAAAAATCACACTCATTGAGGGATTTGAACTGTCCGACCAAGTATCTAATATGGACAGTTGCCACATTTTTTTAATGGTTGATGTTAAAGCTCTCTGATTGGATGGTTCCAATGCTCTGAAATGTGTGATTATTGGGATGAGTTTCGTATAAATGATGATCATTCACATCATCATCAACATTTTGTTAATGGTTGATATTAAAGCGCTCTGAAATATGTGATTGTTGAAAGGCCTAAATCGGTGTTTCTGGGTGCACTATGTAAAGTGGCATAGGAGACTAGGAGTTGCTCTCAATTATAAATTATAACCTACTGACTACTTCAGTAAACCCTCTTTTTTGCTACAGTTAAGGGAAAGAATATTTTACACAGAAAATAATTTGATCATGGGTTGCACTTGTCCATGTTCCCATGTTTAAATGCGTGTGGCTAAGGTCCAGTTTGGATAGAAAGTTTAACTAATTCAAAGAAAATTGTTCACCAAATTGCATAGGATAGCACTTAATTTAACAGAAACGGGATTAACGCACAACGTGAGCCGCCGTGTCGTGCCTTCGAACCCTGATCCGCGACTTACACCCTTTATCCATACCCATAGGCCGAGATATATATATATATATATATATATATATATATATATATATATATATATATATATAGAGAGAGAGAGAGAGAGAGAAGCCGAGAGAGTATGTGGACGTGAGAGATATCTCTGCACCCCTGATTACGGAAATGACACGTAGCATAAAAAAAAAGTAAAGTTTTCTTCTCTCTTACATCATTTAACTCTGGTTAGGTTAAGTGATATCTATCCATTCTTCTTTTCTTCACCTCTCTACCTTCTCTCTCTCTAGAAGCAAAAGTAGAAGGGAGTCCTTTCTATCTCTAGCTGACGTATTCCGGCAACGCTCCGACGATACTCCTCTAGAGGAGTGTCAGTGCTCCACTATAGGAGTGCAACCGCTTCGCTAGCCATGTTGTCGGGCCGCCATCGGGTGTTAGCACTTTTGAGTGCAGTAACCGCAGGCCGGGCACCACGTAGTTTAACACTTTCTTGGAAAAAGGGAGAGAAGAGAGAAAATAAATAGACCTTTGAAAAAGCTAGTCTGACACTTCTTTGAAAAATTAACTTTGGTGGCGGGAAGGTAATATAACTTTTAAAATACTCTAAAAGTTTTAACTCTGGTTAGTAAAGTGGGTCCCATGCCACATATCGTTCATAGAGCAATCTAGGCATAGAGATATCTCTATGCTCGGACGCATTCTCCCCTTTATATATATATATATATATATATATATATATATATATATATATATAGAGAGAGAGAGAGAGAGAGAGAGAGAGAGAGAGAGAGAGAGATGTTAGATCATTTTTCCCTTCAAATCTCAGGTCAAAGTTTTCTATCCGTCTGCGTGGGACAATGAAATTTTCACCTTTGACCAACTTTTTAACATGCACGATAAACCATGCATTCGAATGCATACCCTAAGCCTCTTGATTATTAGTAGATTTTTTGTCCAAACTGCCTTAAAACAGCTCAAAACCAATGAAAAAGGTAAATAATTGGAAATGTCCTATAAATACTCTTATGTCTGTAATATACACTTTGCTACAAACTGACCTCAAAATCCTGTGAAAGCTCTTTATCAAGTGATTTAAGCAGATCCTCTCCACACATTCCAGAATAAGTTTCACGGATTAACTTGCGCTGTGCTGAATTCCTGTGAGCCAGTATGTTTATGATCAACTTTTCATTCGTACCCCATCCTGCAAACAGATTAACCATATCAAAAGTCCATCATAATTTGTGAGGCCCATGATAAAAAATTTGTGACACCCATTATCATCTCCACTTTGTGATTAATGCTGTTTCAAAATTAGACCGTTGATTATAGTCAATTTTTAACTTTTTCGTATAGATGAGTTATCAATTTTGATTTTATTCATTGTAATGATCTATGAAATGCCCTCTTCCTCTCCACATGACACTTAAAACATGAAATTCCTTGTGAAATTCATTAGTAATGCCCTCTTGCTCCACGTGAAATTCCTTGTGGATTCGGAATAGGCTCACTGTGCTCCGATTGAGAACTAGAACGCATTAGATATTTAGGTTGTGTTTGGGATTGCTCTTTGGAGGCACAGAGCAGCTCCATTTGTCGCAGAGCAATTTAGTATGGAAGTATGGTTGTAAGTGCTCTTAGCTATTTCGAAGAGCCAAAAGAGCTGAATTTGGGTCTCTTTAAAAGAGCTATTTAAACCCGATCTTTTAAGTTGGCTGCTCTTTGCATCCAAAGAACAATCCCAAACACAACTGTACCTAAACCAGTAGGTACTTGAGCGGAGCCGAAGTTAGCCACAAGATGTTGGTCTCTTCACTGTGGTCCAAGCTCTCTTAAAACAGGTGTCATGTGGCACCCAAAATCCTGTTTTGATGCCACATGGACTACAGTGCATAGATCAATTTTTATTTTTTTATTAAAAAAAATAAAATTACTCACTTATGTTATAGAGATGAGCTTTCAATTTATTTTATTCTATTTGTTCTTAAATGATCTATACCATGCCCTCTAAGGCCTGAATCCCATAGATATTATGGCTAGGGTTGATAATCCAATCACCAACATTATGTAAGTGGTGCACCAAATTCTGTTAGGGCACGAGTCAACACTATTAACTGCATTGAATCGGATCATTGAGCTCGATTTCCATCCACCATGGCATACCACCATACAACTAGTTAACAGATTTTCAGGTCATTTTTGGTACACGGGACACATGGAATAAAAAAACTGATCATTTGATAATGCGCCCATGGTCTCAAGATTCGATGTGAAAAAATTTGGATTAGAAACGATCTCCATCGTCTGATTCAAAATAATTAATGGTTTTCAGTGTTGTGCCCGTAGTAATTCGGTAGGTGCAAATAGAGCTATATATTATGTATTTCTTTTAGGGTACTTCTAAAGGCACCTCCGCGATATCTGGAATCGCCCACAACTAAGACCAAATGAAAATCATTGATTCCTTTAAATCATATGATGGAGATTGTTTTACAAAAACCATCAACCACAACTGGGTTCGGGTGGTACATGCGATTTCTGTGTACTATCCAAATTCGTGATAAAAATATGACGAGCCATGATGATTATTTTAAATTTGTGGCTATCTCAGCAGCATATACAACAAATATTGTATGCGTCTAACATGCCATCAAGTATCAACAGTCAACACATCGTTTTTGCTGACGTACCAGTGCAGCATACGTGTCAGAAATTGGTACGGCCAAAAAATAGGTAGTGTTCAGGAATCGCGATCATTCACATGTCAATGCGACAGTTGATCTGAACCGTTCACGTAGCAGGCCAAAAAACTAACACTGGTCGAACAATCCTAACCATCTGATCGATTAAAAAATGCACATTTGCATATTTTATATTATCTTTGATTTTCCACGTTCAAGATCGATTATCTCATAGCACACAACAACATTCAGGAACGTCATAACTCATAAACATACGATCATGACGGTCCAATCTGGATCAATCCGACGATTAGGATCAATCCTTTGGGCGCTTTACAACACGATCACAAGGCTATTTGACACGTGGAAAATCCAGATCAACCATTCGATGTCAAAAATATATGGCAGTGATTTCGCCAGCACCAGCCTTTGTACGCCTTGATGTACATTATACCCGTTTAATAATTAAAAATTTCCTTTGGGTAGCTCTATTAGCACCTTAAAATATTTCCTTTAGACCAACAGGGTACCATCGAACGGATAATTATAAACGTTGACAGTTTTTATAGATAATTTTGCAAACAGCTTATGTGGCGTTACGTGATTGACTACACATAGTGGGGCCAAGCATTGTTGTATGCCACGTGGAAATTTTTTTTTTACCCATTAATGATATATGGCCTTATGATCCGTTATATCAAATATTGAGAGAAAAATAATCTCCATCTTGCTGAGCAATCAATGATTTTATGCGCAATTGAATATTTTGGGTTCCATTATTAGACTGTAATAGCCGTTGATTGTTTTGATTCGGACGATGGCGAACGTTTTTCAAAAGTGTGGGATATGGAATCAATATCTAATATATGTGTCATGATCTCAACATATATTTTGTGGAAAATTGATCTCTATCGTCTAATTAAGGCAGTCAATGGATCTCGCACGCTCATCGTCCAAAATCATGGCTGCACTTACCAAATATTCGGTTTCAAATAAAGCTACCCTCATATAAAAAACAGATCAAATCTCTCCAAATTTAGCTAAAAAAAAGAGTAAAAAATAAAAATCTACGAAATCAAAAGACCAATCGAGAGAGAGAAATATAAATAAAATCGAAAAAAAAGAAAGAAAAACAGAACCTTCGAAAGCTTTCCTTAGCTGTTCGCAATCTTCGGCAGGAGAAGGAACCGATGCGGGGACGGTTAAAGTCGCCATCGTCGTCTGATCGATCGATCCAGAGAGAGAGAGACTGATGAGAGAGAAACAAATGGGCTTGAAACTATATTATGAACTCTGAAGAAAAAGCACCTACTCTAATAAATTTGGATTTATTTTAGCCGACCAAACGCTTAGGATTCTTTTTCGCTCTGTTTCTTTACTTTTTATTGACGAAGTATACAATGAATCGGAGGCTTTGGACAATGTTGCCTTATCAGATCAGATGGTCTGGAGAGACCATCTTAAGATCTACACGTGGCTTGTTGTAGCCAACCAATCGTGGTTATAGACGGTTATAGAAGTATATTGCTTGGATCATGTTAGGAATAATTGTATGGTCATGATTGTTTCCACTTGGACATCTTCAGTTATTGATTATATGGTGGGATCTGTATCATATAGATTAATTAAGCACCAAGGTCTATGCAGTACTCATAGACAGGACACAAACTTGGGTGGGACGCTAGTCCCGCCGCTGACAATGAAAACGCGTCACAAAAAGGTGAAAAATAAGGGAAATTTATCGGATCGACCATACGCCTTTTTCGTCTCAGATCCTATATTTTTACCTTTATCAAAGCGGACTGGCTTTTAGCCAAGCCATTTTCAGCCGACACAAAAAGGCCGAATTACACTTTCTTACACTTTTTTTGGTTTTTCATAGTTTAAAATTTTAAACATTTGCATTTTTCTATATTTATGCAATGTGAAATGAGATCCATGTCGTCTGATTTGAAGGTCACAATATAAAATTAATGACGTTAAAGATAGACACGAAAAAATGCGATATTGCCTCTTTAAAAAAAAAAAAAAAAAAAAATTAAAACAATCAATAGCGACTCTTAAAACAATCGATAGCGACTCTTAACACAATTAGTACCAATTGTTTTAAGAGTCGCCATCAACTGTTTAGACAGCGAAAACAATCGCCATCGACTGTTTTATATATATATATATTTCCGACTGTCTACACAGTCGCCAGTATAATTTATTTTATTTTATTTATTTTTATTTTATATTTTTTTTTACAGTCGATGGCGACTGTTGTCACAATCGGTACCGATTGTCTAAACAGTCGATAGCGACTCTTAAAACAATCAGTACCGACTGTTTTAAGAATCGTCATCGACTATTTTAAAAGTCGCCATTGATTATTTAAATTTTTTTTTTTTTTTAAAGAGGCGATATCGCCTTTTTTTCATGTCTATCTTTGGTGTCATCGATTTTATATTATGACCTTCAAATCAAATGGCATAAATCTCGTTTCACACCGCATAAATATTGAAAAATGTAAATATTTAAAATTTTAAATCATGTAGAACCAAAAAAAGTGTAAGAAAGGATATTTCGGACTTTTTGTGCTAGCTGAAAATGTCTTGGCTAAAAGCTGATCGGTTTGGGTAAAGGTGAAAACACAGGGCTCCTGACGAAAAAAGTGTATTTGACAGGGTCGATCCGATAAATTTCCCTTTAATTTATTACCTTGCCTCTGTTTTCTCTCCCTTTCAACCAATATGCACTTATTAATTTAGGCTCCCTTTTTAGCTCTACAGTCGACATCGACAATCGATATCGACTATTTAATGAATCGATAACGACTCATTAACCAGTTGATATCGACTTATTAAATAGTCAACTTTTATTTTTATTTTTATTTTATTATTTTTTTTAAAGATGCGCTATAACCTTTTTTTTTGTCAGTCTTTAATACCATCGATCTATATATTATGGCCTTCAAATCATATAACATAGATGCTACGCCACATCGCGTAAACAGGCAATTTTTTTTTTATTTTAAAAGAAGCGATGTCGCTTTTTTTTCGTGTCAATCTTTGTCACCATTGATATTTATATTATGTCCTTCAAATCAAGCGGCATAAATGCAGCTTCACATCGCTTAAATATAAAAAATTATAAATTTCTCATATTTTTTTATTAGAAAGTTTCCCATGTTTTCCTAACAAAAAAACATGAGAAATTTATGCGATGTGAAATCGAATCTATAGAGTCTGATTTGAAGGCCACATAAAAAAATAGATGGCACCAAAGATAGACACGAAAAAAGCGATATCGCCTCTTTAAAAAAATAAATAAAAAAATTTAAACAATCGATGGCGACTCTTAACATAGTCGGTATCAACCATTTTAAGAGCCGCCAACGACTGTTTACAGAGTCGCCATCGACTCTATACACAGTCGTCATTGACTTTGTACAGAGTCGCCATCGACTGTATGAAAAAATAATAATAATAATAAATTTATACAGTTGATGGCGACTCTATAAACAGCCGTTGGCGACTCTTCAAATGGTCGGTACCGACTGCGTACAGAGTCGATATCGCCTTTTTTTCATATCTATCTTTAACACTATCAATTTTATATTATGATCTTCAAATCGGACAACATAGATCTCATTTCACGTCGCGTAAATATAGAAAAATACAAATATTTAAAATTTTAAATTATATAAGTGTATCCTCTTCTTCCTCATTTTAATTTGTTACAATCTCTGATGAAAAAGGTGTATCTGGGTTGATCCAAATAGCAGATCAGAGTAAATTAGACTGAGGAGAAGACACCTCACCTTCGCCACCTCTGACATTTTAGAAATTGTAGCAAATTAAAATAAGGAAGAAGATGATACTTTTGTGCGTTAAAGAAAATGGGTAATTTGGACTTTTTGCTATCCTTAGGGTCGGCTAGGCTCCCAGTTGGTCAGTTTAGGTAAAGGTAAAAATATTGGGCCTCTGACGAGAAAAGCGTATCTGACAAGGTTGATCAGGTAAATCTCCCAAAAAATAAATAAAGGGATAATGGTTTGTGTTTAAATTATCTAAGACCATTTAATTTATAACTTTTATCTAACCGATGAAATGTGATTCATTATTATGTCATGTGATGGGCATTTTGATCAATCTAAATTATCTAAGTGACAATTCATCGTAGGCCAAAATATCATGCCTATAGGTAAATATGAACCATCCGATTGACGAACTTTGATATTAGTCATTCAAACTAAAAACAATGGTTAGTATTTATAGCCAATAGATCGGATAGAATCGCTAAAAATCTTGGTTTTTAACACATTTCCCTTTTATGTATTATTTAGTACTTTGGCCGTGCGGATTACTTGAGATCATTTAAACACCAAATTTACACCAAATTAATATTGAAATGTTGGTCAGGAGAGTGGGTCCCATATATAGGCCCATAAAACACCAAATTTAGAGGCCTTGCCACTTCCTTCTAATGGTAGTATATATGTTCGCTTGATGGCATTATTTTAAATGTGGGGATCTCCGAGACGTATAGAAAAAGGTCAACTCCCGAGACCACTCATGTGTCGGTGATACTGCATGAAACAATAAGAAGGTTTTAAAACATCCGCTTAAAGAATTACGCTTATAAAACGATACAAACCGTCCGATCCGATCAATGAGTTACAATATTAGTAGTTAAAATAAGAATAACAACAAATATTAGAATGCTCAAATTTGGATAAAGCATTGTAGATGTTCATTGAGTCATCACATAGATTGGATCATAGTGACCGAAAACGTATTTTCTTTTTTTAATTTTTTTTCTTCTTTTTTTTAAAACTTCTCATTTTCTCTGAAAAAATGCATTTTAAACTCTCTTTTTAAAAAAAAAACATTCTTTCGTTTAAAACCCATTTCTAGTCACAACATATACATTTTATATTTTCTATAATTATTAATATATTTTGATCATTTTGTAATTTTTGAAGTCACCCATTTTTTTTAGAAATTGCCAAAATTTAATGGTTTTCAATTTTTTTCTGTATATTTATGGAGTTGTATTACTCCATATCTAGACTTGGTAACTGTAGATTGGATGAAGTAAGTGAAAAATAGTATCATATGTACAAAATTGACAATTTATATGCTTTTAATCCTATATTAGGTTAACATCTTATACAGATTCACAATAAAAAAATTGAGTTTCTATAAAGTGTTTGGACGTGAAACGCAGTATCAATATCATCTCACTAAGCCTCGAGATGCAAAACGGTTCACCCAAGACATCTTGTCACAGGAAAATTTAAAAATAATGTTTGATAGTGTAACGACCTGAATTTTCTTAAATCTTTTTAATGGTGTTAGATGTGTTTTGCACTATGCACGGTGTTAGCGCTCCACACCAGAACCTATCCTATTTTAAAAAACTCTATTTAAGTTACGCAACTCTTATTCTTTTAGCTCTATTTTAACTGCCTATTTTAGCCTCGAGATGCAAAACATGTTAACCTTATTGTAGTCGCCTCTTATTCTTTTCTTCTCTTAAGAAATCATAGTCGTCACAACTTATTTTTCTCAGCTCCATTTCTAAAACTCCCTAATCTCTCCCCTAAAAACTCGCGTATGTTCTTCCATAAGGACGATCGCGATTTATTCCTACCACAAACATCAAAGAGGAAGAAGGTGAAATCTAAATCTTGGACGAGCTATCGTGTTAGACGTCGATCTCCTCAACCTTAATCGCCGTAGATCTACCATTAACACTTCAAGAGGTAAGTACCCATCAATCCATCTTATTCTTCTTAGATTCTGTCGTGTAGGATGCGTTCGATCGTGCATCAACGAATTTACAATCTTATATGAACCTTAAAATCTTATAAATTAATAGATCTAAATATTTAATATTATATTTTCCCTTGAAAGTTGTATGTTTTATGGATCTAAATTTATATTTGCTCTTTAATTTATTGATTTTCGTACATTAATTATTATCATGAAATAGGATTCGATGACACATTTTAAAAAGGTTAGTAGATGAAAATTGATAAAAAAAAATATTGGGAATGCACCACTATAAAGTTTCGGGTCCAAACTCGCGACTACGAACCCAAACTCATGGCCATGAACTCAAACTCGAGGCCACGAACTCGAGCTCGCGACTATCAATGTACTGGTCTCGATATTTTAGTCATAACTTTTTACTCCGACCTCAGATTGACTCGATTTTTACGACATTGGAAAGAAGACTTCAAGCTTCACAATTTTGTGGGAAATAACCATTTTATGAATATGATGTTTTAGAAGTTAAAATAGAGCGTCAAGCCAGGATCAATTTCGAATAATCCAAGGCTAGCTACATAAATTTAATGTTATTGTCTGATTTTTATAACAAAATTTTTTGTGTATATTACATTTTAAATAAGGTCTTTCGATCGATGGACATGATGAATCTTAATTTATAAATTATAATATCTTTCAATATAATTATCCAATTATAATATATATATATATATATATATATATATATATATATATCAATTTTATGACTTCAACGCGACCTCTTCGATAACACGAAGAGTTAGAAATTTGAAATTCTAACTTTGATCTTCACGCTCTTGAAATCACACACTAATAACTACCATATTCTATATTAGTATTGAAGTGATATGTAAATATATATACGTATAAACATAACGAAACCTGAATGTAAACATTTTCATTAAGTAAGATTGTTATATGCTTCTATCTTAGTTATGACGTATAAGTTACGGATATGTTAGGTCATATGTACGCACGTGTATGAGATCATGTCTACGCTTATGCGTGGTGATTCACTGAGATGATATCGAAGCGAGAAATATATCGTATTCATATGCCTCACTACTCATAATGGTATGAGACATCATGATGAGTGGGGTAAGTGTGAATTCAGTGTAGCCCTGGTATACGGTGACATATACGGTGACCCTATCACCCCGAGTTTTAATATGATAGGATAAAATATGAGTTAGGATATAAGGTTTGACTCTTAGGCCTTAAGCTGTGGTAAAGTTTCTTTATGGTCATGTAAAATTTGGAATGTAGGCGTTCATGTACGGATACAACTGATCGACTTAAAATATGACCTTGCAAGTGTACAAGTTCAGATGAACTAGGGCAAGTACAAGAGTGTCAAACCACAAAGATTTATCGTTTACCTCGATTTAATTTCTGTTTTATAGAATACTTTGTAACATTAGATTTCCTAAATTGATCAAATAAAAGAAAATCAAAAATATCTTTGAAATAAGAGAAGAGAAGGCAATCTGGAATCTCTCTTGGATTTCAGACTTGCATAAAAATAAATCCTATTTCCTTTCCATTAATGAATCTCAGGTACCCCTGCTCCAGGCTATAAGCTCAGTCGCATCGTTTATGAATTAGATAAATCTAATCGCGAGTTAAATAAATCTAATCATCAAGGCATCATTATATAAACCAACTAAAACTACCCTACAAGACTTAGTCCGTCGGTGAGTATCTTATATAGGCTAACCCCAATCCTTACAAGGTTACTCAGATTATTCTAAATAATATTACAACGTTACTATCTCGTTCTCGATCTAATCGAAACCTCGAACATGCAATCGTACCATTAAAACGAAATTCACAAATAGAAAAAGAAAATAATAATTTATTAGAATACTTATCCGAAATTTACAAGAGATCCCAGATCGAAGCTTTAAGCACGTATCGATCCAAAGACCCTCATCATCACTGAATCAGACTTTGGTCGATGATTACATTCAATTTTCCTCTATTTCATAACTAATCTAACCTAAATTATGGAAGCTCAAGTCAGAAACCCTCTAGAAAAGCCTGCCGTGCGAGTCCCCTAAAACCTAACCCTAGCGTTCATATTTATAAAGTATAAGGCCCTAGAACATTGTACACAACAACCCTAGAGAATCCCTAAAAATACTTTAAGGAAGAAGAATCCAGAAGGAAATTTGAATAGCTTGAGTAATCTAGCCTATAGAAGAGAAATTCGGAGAAGATCTCGGACGCTGGAGTTTATCCGCAGCTGTCGAATCTTGATTTTTTGCATGAAAGCTCTATTGTGACCAGTCGAAACTGGCTTCTCGATCGGTCGGGCTTCAGGTTGTTTCTCCAGGTTGAAAATGCTTCGCGGGCTTCAGATTACTTTAATTCTCTGACCGGTTGAACCAGCTGTAACCGATCAAAATTGTATATAATCATTTATGTGTTCTGTATGCTCGATTGTCGACCGGTTGATCAGGCTTTTGACCGGTCTGTTTTGATATGCCTGAAGCCTTTGAATTCTGTGACCGATTGAAACTGGTATTTCGACTGGTCCATTTGGATTTTCTTCTTTTCCTCTGTTTTCCTCGTGGACCACTTCTAGCTGCCCGATCTTGACCGGTCCATTTTGCACTTTCGACCGGTCAGAATAATCTTTGAGGTCTTTCCTTCATGGTTTCTTCAAAGGTTCTTGCCAAAGCTTTGAGTTTCTTCATAACTTTGATCTTTTAGCACATTTATCGTTTATCCAGCTTTTACACCTGTTGCAACACAACACGAACTAAAAGCATCTATTAGTAGTTAAGTGAGGGCTAACAAGGCCGAGATTTGGGCATAAATTATACCACTTTTGAGGCCGATAAGCAATCCTTATATGATAGTATGGGCTATCATACGAAGTATATTTAGGTTATTACGGAACTTGTTCCTTGAGAAACGTGATTTAGTAAAGTTATCGCACTATGGATCGTCCTAAATGTAAGTTGTATGAGTATGTTAAGATATCTATATGCAAGATAAGATAGGTTATGAGTGTGATAATAAGACACCACTGTGTAGGTCAACATAAAATTAAGAATTTAAGCTTGTACGTGTCGTTCCTTATATAGTCACAGTAAGGGCCATAATGCCTTCAGTCAAGACGGGTCTCTGAGAGATAATATGATATGAGTTATGTTTGTCGGTCGCCCATGTGAGTAGATGGCGTGTATGATATGAGTATGATATGAAGGGCGTTATGGTATTATGGTAAACTACTATGATGACCCTCACATAGTAAACTCGAGTAGTGATTTTGACATAAGTAGTATAGGATTTATGAGTATGTTAAGTACGCCCATACGATGTATTGACGCATGTATAGAAATAATAAGATATGCTATGTTTATGAGGTATAGTTAGGTACGTTAGGATATGAGTGTGTTTAGATCATGGTCTTGTATTATGGTATGATATGAACTCTATGATATGTAAAAATTTATTGTTTTCTTCTTTCAATTGCTTTGATATACTATTATTATCACTCACGTGATGCACTCACAATGTACTTGAGTAGAATAGGGTGGATTGCTGGTGTATTTACTGAGTTCTATGTTGTTTAGCAACTCAACCATTGTGACATTTATCTATTTCAGGGGACTATATTGATGATGTGGATACTTGTTATTCTGATTCTATTGGTGCTGACTTTGTTGGCCCCTTGGACGCCGAGTATCAGGAACCTTGGGAGGGCGACGTTGCGGGTTTTCAGAAGGACCTTGGTGTTAATTTTGACCTGAGTACAGATGATTGATAGTGGTAGATTCGGTATTGAGTTTCGTTTTATGCTGTTATTGTTGACTCTATAGCCTCATGTATCGAATTTGTCTCCGACTTTTACTACCTTTTTATTTGTGGTTTAATTGGATTTTATCATATTTATTCATATTTATGGCTGCTCTATTCATTTATTGGATTCACAGATTTTGTGAAACCATAATTGCAAGAGAACTTTGATTATATATATGTCCTTTTAGCGTAACTGAGATGCGTACAGGTCATAACTCGAAATTCTAGGACCTCGGGATGAGATAGAATTTCGGATCGTGACAAATAGGGTTTTAAGTAAACTCGAATAACCACTTTCTAAACAATACTTAGACAAAAAATGAGTAAGGGCCTATCAACTCGTATGCCCTCATCGCTACATG
This sequence comes from Chloranthus sessilifolius, assembly GCA_021018995.1. NCBI lineage: Eukaryota > Viridiplantae > Streptophyta > Magnoliopsida > Chloranthales > Chloranthaceae > Chloranthus > Chloranthus sessilifolius. Next base: position 114,017,692 of record CM037594.1, on the reverse strand, counting down.
TAACATAGATTATATCAGTGGGCTTAAACATGTTTCGTCCATAGCCATTACCCTCTTCAACAATATTTTTGAAATAAATTAAAATTTGAAAAAATTAATCATTTTAGGTGGCTTGTCAAACAATTTTTTAATAATTTGCTTGATTAGTTGATTTTCTAAATTTCTGTTTATAATTTTCTAAATTTTTAACATTGTAAATTTGTAATACATGCTTTAATCATATTTTGGAATGCTTTTTTATTTTATTTTATTTATTTATTGATACGGCCATTCGGCTGAGACAGCCTTGAGAACAGAGGAGCAAGCCTGCATCAAATATTTAGTAAGGGCAATTAAGAATTTCCAATATGAGAGCCATTGACTGTCTTGAGTTAGATGATGGAGATCGTTTTTCGTCCCCTTTTCTGAACAATAGATCTTGAGATTATGACTTACCTATCAAATAGTTAGATGTTGATTCCACGTGGCACACATCCCCAAAAGTGACTCAAATCCCTTCTCATGGTACTCTCATGATCACAATTACTTTGGGGATGTGTGTCAGATGGAATCAACATCTGATGATCTGATAGGTGGGCCATAATCTCATGATCTATTGTGTGGGGGATTGGGACTAAAAATGATCTCCATTGTCTAATTCAATACCGTCAACAACTCTCATCGTAGAAAATCCAGGAAATACCGTAGCCTTATTTAAAACACAACATTTTAAACTTTAAATAGGTTAATGTATGTTTTTTATATCTTAATAATTTAATATTATGTCTATAATCTTTTAAATTATCACTTTACACATTTTAAACTTTAAATAGGTTAATGTATGTTTCATAAGTCATAATAAATTATTATTATATTTATAATCTATTAATTTATCACCCAATACCAAACCAAATGATTGTGGAATCCGAAATCATTTACTATGACATCACTTACCATATTAAATCCATGGGAGCCATTACTTGCACTCGGAATGCACTTGCACCAAAGTTTAAGAAAGACTTTATATTTTAGGGCCAGTTTAGATAAAAACACGGGAAATGTAGGAAAGTAAAATAATATTCTTATATTTTTTCATGGATACCTAAGTTGGAAGAAATCATGGGATTTCTTTATTTTCCTTTGTTTTTCGTTGTTTGGATAACCACATTAGTAGTTAGGAAAACACAACATTAACCAAATCCTGTGTTTGGATACATATGCAGTAAATTGTAGGAAAATAATATATCCTAACAAAAAAATAGCCATACTAACAAAAGAGATAATCTAAATTAAAAAATAGCTGCAATATTATAAAAATGATTCACAAAAATGATCAAAAAATTATATATGTATTAAGTTTATTTTGCTCTTTACATATCTTAGTGAATTGTTCTAGTGGATGACTTAGTACTTTGTGAAGGTTAGGTTTTAAGTTCAAACCTTATTATGTGCAATAAAAACCTCTCCCAAAATAAGCTTGTGATGGAGGGGAGCCTAAAAATAGGCTTAAATTGTGTGATTTAGTTAAAAAAATCAAAGAAGAAATATTTGTTATGAAAACAAATACCATAAAAAAATATTGTTTAAAGATTTTTAATAATTTTTGGTGGTCAATATGATTTTGGATGGATGAGAATCCACTAATATAAATTAGGACCTTTAAAGCTTAGTAACAAAATTTTAAAAAGTTTGGGTGATTAATTAACCACCTAAGTTATAACGTGGCTCTGCCTTTGATTTTTGGAGATATGTGTCATATAGAATCGACATCTGATCGTTTGATAGGGGCGCCATGATTTTAAGATCTATCATGAGGAAGATTGGAAAAAAACCAATCTCCATCTTCTTATTCAAATCAGTCAATGATTTTCGTTCATGAAAAAGTTGTACGGTATTACTAATAAACGGGTGAGAAGAGTCGTACCCTTATCTTTTTCTTCTCAACTCCTCCTCTTATCTTTCTGAGGTCTCGGCAAATTGAATGCCAAGGGATACCCTCGAACTCTTAAGTCGGAAATGAGCGTAAAAATTATATTTTGTGTTCCGACTCTTAAGTCGCTTTCAAACAGCGAAAAATTACGAAAAATATAATTTGAATCTAAATATTTCTCTCTTTTTCCCGTATCCAAACAAGCCCTTAGGGACATGTAACATGTGAAACGTAATCTGGGCCGTATGATTTAAAGTTCATGATCTATAGATTCTTAGTGGATAAAATTGGAATAAAACATGATATTTATCATATGATCTATTATTGTCAATCGTTGAATCAAATAATAATTTTTTACTATATTTAATCACATGATGAAAATTATATTTCGTATTAATCTTTTGCACTTAATATCTTTAAATGACGGACTCCAAATCAAATCGTTTAAATAGTGTTTACATGTAACAGAAGTAACCAAATTTGTAAGTCTTTGTTTTAAACTTGGAGCAAGGGCTAAATTTATGAGTGCAAGTAATGTCTCCCTAAATTCACACATATGAGAGCATTTCATCCTTTGACATGAGATGAGTCTAACGCTCTAATAGGTGTGATTTCCAGATGTGTGATGCGACATGTAGGGATATGAACTATTTATATGGGACGGTTTATAGAACTATTTATTTCTTAAGATGAGTTTTTATTGAGACCCGAGGATATGCGTTGACACGCATGGTTCATCCTTATGTTTGAATTAGCTAGGGGCCCGTAACATCTAGCCAAGGGTTTGGGTGCGACCACAACTTACCTAAGATCGATTAGGTACTATTAAAAAAATTAAGAAAGGGATTTAGCCACCGTTAAAATGTTGGTCAAAGGGATAAATTTTCAAAGCACTAAGTTCAAGCGATGGATGAAAAAAGTTTGACCTACGATTTTAGGCAGAAATGTGTGAAATTTTTATTCTAAAATGTAAGGGTGATGGGCGAACCCTAAGAGGATGAATAAAGTCGCGATTATTTGCCACGTGACACCTGAACTGAGGTTCGAACGCAAAATTCACAACGTGTATTGAAACCCATCGTCCCATTTCTCTTTATTTTTTCTCTATATTTATTTAAATCAAAATTAATATTGCATTATATATATATATATATATATATATATACTATAAAAATAAGGTGTATTAACGGCACTTGCTATTAAGGCAATTTTTGGTAGCGACAAGACATTAGCGGCAGTTTTTGGTAACAATAAGACTAATAGCAACAGTTTTTTGTTAAAAAAATTGCCGCTAATAGTCTTATTTTTTGTAGTAATATATCATTACCTTGATTGATCTGCCGGTATAAATAGGATATTGAATATCTCGGCGTATAATACCAAGATGATCAAGGCCTAATATATTAGTTGAAAATCTCGCGTACACCTATATTGACTAATATATATGTTTTTTTAGGGATAATTGCTCCGGACCGACATTTAAACACAAAAATAGTATTTGAATGATCTTACAACATTAAAATTAGATTTATATTTAACACCATTGAAGTGTGATTTATCATTATGTCATGCGGTACACATCTTTGATCAATCTAAATTTTCCAAGTGGCAATCTACGATTAGAATCATTCGACTGATGGACTTCAATATTAGCCATTAAAACAGAAAAGTACACATCTTTGTTCAATCTAAATTTTCCAAGTGGCAATCTATAATTAGAACCATTCAATTGATGGACTTTTATATTAGCCATTAAAATTGAAAACAATAATTGATATTCTAGCCTACAGATTGGATGATTTAGATCTTCGTAAATATAAAAGAATATGCGATCACTGAATTTAAGAGTATTATTTTCATAGTAACAAAACACTTCAAAATATTAAAAAAATTGAAAAATTCAATGAATCGAGAGTATGCCGAATGATTTAACGTATCAGATATATTCGTCTCATTGTTGAATATTCGCTAAAATTTGTGATGGTTATTATCTTTAAGCTATATCCTACTCTCTTTATTATTGGGCGACTCACGAAATAATGCCCTTCTCGTGCCGTAGTAAGTTATTATTGTTTGCAGTTGGGTTAGCTCTTTTGGGGCAAAAGAGTAGCTCTTTGGCTCCCGCGAAGAACTGCTTTCAAGTTTGGTGCCTTACACAATTCCTCCCATTTATAAAAACTGTTTTAAGTGATAAAACCTATATTACTTAGTTCGCTAAGTTGCCTAATTTGAATTCGGGTTCGCAATTTGTAATTCGCTATGGTCTAGCGAACCCATTTCGCTATAGTCTAGTGTAGTAGGATGAGGTTTATAAAAAATCGACCGATACTGATATGCATCGGTATCCCAACTCGGATATCTGATATCATATCGGCTGATACGGGCCTTTATTACGTATCGGGTATCGGCTGATACGTCTCGAGACATAGACTTTTTTTTAAACAAAAATAGGCCGATACGTATCGGTCGAGTCATATCGCTACTGAAACAAGAAGTTTTTTTGTTAATAGCGGCAATTTTTGACTGCCAAAAATTGCTGCTAATAGTCTAATTTTTTGTAGTGCAAGATCGATACCCATTTTGACACCTTGCTTATAGCACTACGTGAAAAAGCTTAAAAAATCACTGTTTGAAATAGTGATTTAAAAAAAAAATCACTGCCCTAAACGGTTGTAAAAAAGCAGTGATTTTTTTTACCACTATACAAGACAGTGGTTCATGAACTTCAACAACGACTGCTCTTAACAGTCATAGAAAAAATCACTGCTAAAAAGCAGTGATTTTTTTATACAATTTAAGAAAAAAAAAAAAAAAAATTACGTCGACAATTTTTTATGTAATTTTTTTAATTCTTTCTTAATGTTTTTTTTTAAATGTAATTTTTTTATGTTTTTTTTAATGTAATTTATTATTATTATTTTTTTAATGCAATTTTTTTAATGTTTTAAAAAAATTATATAAAGAAAAAAGTTCTTAATCTCATATTTAAATACATCCATTCAGCTCAAATGCAAATTATTTAATGTCATTAATAAAAAAAATAGATGCCCAATTCTTTTATTCAAACAAAAGATTGCATCTTAACCTATGATCTAACCTTTCAAATCAGCCAAACATTTTAAACTCTATTTTTTTTAAAACAAAGACAACCCTAATTAAAATATGATTAAATGATTATAAAGTAACACCCATTATTTCACAAAAAAATACTACGCGTCGCGCCCATATCAATAGGCGCAAAAATATCTCTACGCCTGAACACATTCTCCCGGGCCTCATATATATATATATAATAACTATTTACGCAGCTTCTTAACTGTGTATATTTGATAAGATAGTTCAAATCCACTAATGAGACCATGAGTGTTGTTTTTGTCCCATGAGGAGTTAATGAGAAATGTTATTTTTTATCAAAACAACAATAAAATTAATTTTGATATCATCTCATCATAAGAGTAAAAATGAAATTGGGTTACCTACAAAGGGAGTGTCCCAGTGGTTGACGATAACTGGATAATCCTTGAATAATCGCGAGAGAGCAATGGTATTCCATAGGGAAAACCCAAGCATTTCAAAAAAGAGACACTAAGCATAGGACTGAAGCACAATAGAAGGTTGCCAGTATAATAACTAAGTTGTAAACTCGGGTATCGGAATCGCGTATCGGTCCATGAAGGGCTGCTATGAATCGGCTGATACGTATCTACCGATTCGTACCTGCCGATACCGAGTTGTGTCAGTATATTTAAAAGAAAAATAAATAATAAATAAAATATGGGAGTTATCGGCCGATACGGGTTCCGTATTGGCCAATATGGATACTCAAAACCGAGTTGATACCTGATATGTATCAGCGCCGATACTATTGGTTTGCTGAAAAACTAATACGTATCGGTATCGGCCGATATTTGATACCTTGATTGCAAGCTTAGGGTTGCAGGTTGGAGTGCAACTTACCTATAAAAAAAAGTTAAAAAAAAAAAAGAACTTTTATCCCTAGAGTGACTCCATGATTGAACCATTTCACTGATGGTTGAGTTGTGCCAATGCTTGAAAGTAGATGCTATAATTTCGGCCCAAAATTTTTGGCCCATGACATTGTCCGGTCTGACTGTTCAGTTCAGTTTATATATCTATTATGCTAGGGTTGAGCCAAAGCCCAAACGTAATCCTTTTATGTCATACCCATTAGGCAATTGAAACCACAGTTACTTAGTTCACTGATTTGCTCAGTTTAAATTTAAGTTCGCAATTTGCTACTATCAAGCTAACCCGATTCATTACGAGTAGGATTATTTGTTAATTTTGTAAAATAAATTTACACTTTTTAACAAAAGAAATGCAAATGACTAGCTGGTTGATGAGTAGTGAAATATGATGATATTTCACCCCTAAATACCTATATTTAGCCGTCCGATGAAGGCTATCTGATGAGATTTGCTAGATTTGAAGTGTTTCAGGTAAATACAGTCCAAGTTTCTAAAACAGCCCAAGAATCCCGAAAATAATGTCAAAACACTGCTATTTTGGGTCATTGAGAACTTAGTGCGACTTGCAGCTCAATTTGGACCTTCAAGACGTCAGATTCAGGAAATTGCTAAAACATAAAAGTTGTAGAGCTCGTCGTCAGCTTTCCAACGCTTCAAGAATCACCTCAATCCGAGTTCGGTACAGAAAATTATGAGCAAAATACCGAGGCAGTATCTGATGCAAAGCTAGGCGGGAATTCACGAAAATTACTCTTAGATGTCAATCGAGAGGTATTAGGGTTAGGCTATTATAAAAGGGAAGCCACGAGTTTCTTAGGGGATTATTATTTTTTGCAATTAGAATATTATTCATTCTTTCTTTTAGTTTTAGGGCTCTTCACTTTGGGGAATATTTTCATCTTTCAAGTCTTCTTCTCTCCTTCTTCTAGGGTTTATTCAGGTAGATTGTACTAGGATTTGCATTATTTTCTGAGAAATTCATAGATTGTATTTAGGAAAATAATTGCAAATATCTTTGGAAGAAATAAAAGAGGAATGACTTTGAAAGAAAAGAAGATCAAACACCAAAGATGAGCGGCTAAATCAAGAGATCGGGAAGATGCGATCCGGATAAGTACCCATGTTTATGATTAATACTGCAGTCTATTATTGTTATCATGGAATCGTTTTGCTCAAAGTTTGTGTGATTGAAAATATTTTGAATGCTTTGTTATGACCGTTGATTGCGCGTATCAACGGCCGTAATCGCTAGATCTGGACCTGCAGGCTGATCTAGGCTGTAGAGCGATTATGTGCTGATTGTCGTGATCTAAATATCATGAGATACGCTATGCTTTTTACATGACCCATACCGCAATGTTAGTGAGTCATTGTTTTAGATAGGGTATGCCGGATTGATGATCATATTTTATTTCAAGTCATTTTTCTAGATGAATGATGGTGTGAATGATGATTTAATGAAACTGTGGGTTTTAATGATAGAAAAGGGGTACGAATCTGGGGTAGCATATTCCTTGATCTCATTTTAATATTGTTCGTAGATTTATCAGTAATTAATTGTTTAGATTAATTTATTTTTCTGCATTTAGGAAAAGTGTGTTAAGTTTTTGGTAAAATTGAATCTGCCCTTTGGTACTTCCTTAGGGACGTTTTTAAAATCTCTAAAAGAATTAATTAAAAATTTACGTTTCCCTGTGGGTTCGACACCCCTGTTCTTGCCATACTACAATAGATCTTGTGCACTTGCAAGGGTTACATTCTAAATCGATCACTGGTTAGCTATAAAATTTTAAAAATCATAAAGTCTTAAGGCTGCATTTGGGTCAAAGAGCGGTATTTTCATCCTTTGGCTCCGGTGGGGTTATCACATTAGGTGCATTGCTCCTTGCATCGTCTGCTCTGACAGGGAGCTAGTTTAGCTGATAAAACTGCTCTACGTCTACTCTCTACCAGAGTAGATAAACAGAGAGAAAGCGGAGAGTTGCGTCTGGCGTCTGCTCTTATAAGACCTAGCTCAAACGCAGCATTAGGCTTAGATTCCCTCTTTATGCTTTGAAAATTTTATTTTAAAATAAAATAATTAATATTAACCAATCAATTAGCTTATCATGCCTAATTGGATCAAATTGAACTATGAACTGATTCATTGTACTCAATCCGCAATTTGCTCGAACATAGCTTTGAACACCATTGGATATTCATGATAAAATAAAGTAGTGTAAATCCTGCACAATAGGATTAGGGTTTCGATATCTCTTGAGTTCGTTGAGAATTCTTCTTCCCCGAATTAGGGTTTGGTGCAAGGCAAATATTTTCACCAGCGAATTTCCGGTGATTAAAACTTTTATCTTCTTATCTCCAATCTTCTATCTTCTTATCCATCATTGCAAAGGCATTTAGTTAATTAATTTTATTTGTGTGACAACCCGAATTTCGGCGCCCCGAAACCCGTGCCGTCAGTGGGCTGGCGCTAAGGCCGAGCCCGGGAACGGATCACTTTGCGTCACGCACAAAGGCACAGCGGAATCTAAGCGGAACCATTTCAAATCCGTAACGTAAACAAAATAGCGAAACATCATTATCATTTCAAAAAAATCCAAAAGACGGTTCTAATTCCATAAGAAGGTCTATGGAAAGAGAACCGTTAAGAACCACCGGTAAGGACCCTTTCTTACCGAAACATGGTTCAAAAAAATATAAGGAATTATTATTCGGCATTCGTCTTCTTACAATCAAAATGATTTCAAAAGAATTTAACAACTCAAGATAGGACCTACTCAGGTCGGGCACAAATAAAACAATTCTCAGGATGCGGCTCCTCAAGGTCCTCGTCGGGGGAGTAGTCCGGATCTTCCTTCTCCGGGATCTCCGCCACAACGCTTTCACCTGAACCTGTGACATTATTAAAGGAATGAGCTTCATCCAAGCTCAGCAGGAAAAATCTCATAACATGCTTATCATAACATCAGCACATATCTTATGGCACAATGAAAACGAAGTAATTCCGAACACAAGCAAAGTGGTAATTCTCACAGTCTTAATGCACACACATGCAATGCCAATGGGACTCATGCACAAGCTCACACTTTCATTCCGATATGGGAAAAGAACTTAAAGGTGCTTTACTTAAAGTAATAGAATGAGGAACTATAGCCTCAAGCCCCCGATGGAATACCCACCATTGTCACTCACATGAATCATATGCACATATATCCAAGGCCCCATAGAGTTGGGCACGTGGCCGAACGAAGTTACCGTTATACGGTAGGAGTCACATAACACATACACATATCACACAAAGGGTGTATGGATTGGCCGCCGTACCGGTTACGGATATCCTGCCGCGTCAGTCACGATTATACCGCCGCGTCGGTCGATATTCACATAACCTTAAATCGTAAGTGCATACATATAGCTTGTCGCCGTGTAAAGTAATAATCGTAGTTTATATCAAAATCCGGAATGAAATGTGAAGGATTCACATAGGCATGTCACAAAGATTCTCGAAGGTTTCATAAACTCTACATATTTTCAACTCACGCGTGTCACATGCCTCATTAGTTTGAATTCATATGCAGAAATCACATAGTCAAAGCGGAAAGTGCATCATATCACAACACACGTGTTAACGAAATCAATGCACATGGTATCAAGTTTTCCCTACCTCACAGATCAGACCCGTGCTTGCTCAAGCTGTCATAAAGGTCGGGTCCCCTTTAATCACGAAGATTACCTAAACATGATTATTTTTATTTATTAGAACGAGGCAAAATACACAGCCAAAAGTCCCTGTGAAAACTCACGGTCAAAACTCACCAAATGGTGAAATCTGAGAATTTCGATCGATCGATTCCCTGTTTTGATCGAAATCCATTTTCGATCAATCGAAATAAATTTCGATCGGTCGACCTCTTCCAGAACTACCAAATGTATTCTCATTCGATCAGACGAATTTTCCAAGTCGATCGAATGAATTAAATTCGATCGATCGAAACGAAATTCGATCGGTCGAATTCCACAGAAGGCATTTTACCTTATCACAGTTTGATCGGACGAATCCCAATTCGTTCGATCGAGATCACATAATTCGTTCGATCGATCGAATTCTCACAAAATTTTTCTAATGTTCTGTTTCTATACGAATCGTTCGATCGCGAATTTCTCAGAATTTCATTTTTTCCCCTTTTTACTGTCATTTCGATCGATCGAACCATAATTCGATCGATCGAAATGAGCAGATTTTGCTTAATTTTGGTTTCTTCCAAAAAAACACCCCCAATTACTTCTCACTTTGAAACAATCTCAATTCTTATGATCCTCACCTATATACACACTAATTCAACTCCACAGTACAGATCAAAAACACATTTTCACATTCCATACCTTGATTTCAGATTAATCCTCTTCCTTGCTCCAAGGACGGTTTGGGTTTTCTCTGAGTCACGGTAGATCAATCCGATCCTTGATCGAGTAGCTGCTTCTCTCCATGCTAACTGATCGATCTCTTTTATCACGGAAATTTAATACTTTAAGGTCGCTCTTCCTCTTCTTAACTCTCGTTCACAGGCATTTAATATGCAATTAAATGCCCTTGGTTCCCTTTTTATACCATATCTCTGTTACTTTAGTGTAGAGCAGTTACACCGAAAGAACGTATGTGAGGGTTTCAAACTCCCACAACCAGTCTTTATAAGATCAATCCGGTTCGTTGGATTTGATCTATAGACATTACATCACTGTCAAAAGGGGGTCCTTGGCGTATGATTTGCCGGTACACGCACCGAGTCTTACGGATCAAGGCCCAAAAGGTTGGGATGTTACAATTTGTTTGGCTGTTGGGATTATTTGAAAACCCATAAAATTATTCCTTTAATTCTACATCCTTATTTTCACCCTATTTCGTTGAAATCTTAGAATGGAATCGAAAGACGCCGTCATGGTTAGTTGTTCGATGTCCTAGGCTAGAGGGAAGTTAAGTTCTATCTTGAGAACCCCGATCTAATTCTACAGGGACTATCTCGCCGGACCTAATACTTGATTTGAACATTATGATTCTCCTTCCTTGAATTCTGCAATTGTTCTAGGCGAATATAATCCAAATTTTATTTATTATTGCTCTTTTAATCATGCTTTAATTTCAGCAAAATTACATATTAGGGTTTTAGAGTGTAGTCCTAAACACCACTGAACAAATACGTGCATTTCATCGTCTGACACGGGGTGCTCTAATGGGGACTAAATTCCAATGCATACTTAACTAAATTAGTCATTTTCACTAATATTATTTCAAACAAGAGTTGCATTAAAAAGGTCCATTTGTAGCTAAATAAATTCCAATGCCGATTTAACTAAATTTACTTAATTAGTAATTTTTAGTTTTGCCCTCTAATTTTTTTAGGGTACCGATATTTGCAATGAAGATATGATCTCCGCAGCCAGGGTTTTCCATTGAATACCATTGATTACCTTGAATCAGATGATGGATATCATTTTTCTTTCCAATCTTCCACAAAATAGATCTTGAGATTATGGCCTACAACAAATCTTCAAAATTGACCTAAGAACCCTTCTCATGGTATGCCATGATCACACTCACTTTTGGAAATGTGTCCCCCGTAGAATCAACATTCGACTGCCTGATAGGTGTGCCATGATCTCAAGATTCAGTGTATGAGAGATTGAGCTGAAAAACAATCTCCATCCTATGATTCAAAGACTGAATCTTACAATAATTCTAATGGCCCCAGTGTTCCTACACTTATTTCATTCAATGATTTGAAAGTGGGTACAATATTTGAAACCTAAGATATGGTAACTGCAACTAGCACATTCGCACATTAAAACCATTGATTGCTTTGATAAACACGATAGAGATCATTTTTTGTCCCAATCTTCTATAGAACTGATTTTTAGATCATGAATCACCTATCAAGAGGTCAAATACTATACGGATTCAACAGGGAAAAAGCCCAAAAATGACAGATCCTAGGTACCAGGAGAAGGGGTTCTCGGCTCACTTTTAGGGATAAGTGACACGTGGAATCAACATTTGATTGTCTAATAAGTGATCCATAATCTACATATCAATTCTGTGAAAGATTGGACTGAAAATGATCTCCATCGTCTAATTAAAGGCCGTCAACAGTTCAAATGTGCAAAAACTCTGATTGTAGATGTAAAATATTTGGTTGCAAATACAGGTACCTTTTGAAAATGAGATGAAAGGAAGTGAGCAAAGGTCTTTATCGTTGATTTAATTATTAGAAAATGAGGTGCTTGAGACGAGATGTGCATGGATTCCTAAAATAGGAGATGATGTTGTCGAGCTTTAACTCCTAATTCAATTCACTTACAACTTATTCCCCAAATGTCCCCACCAATTATTATGCAAATGCAAACCTTTTTGTACAAATAATAATAATAATAATAATTATTAATATTAATATTATTATTATTATTATTTTTTTTGAAGATGCCATATGATATAAACAGTTCAAATGTAGTGCCCGTGCAAACTTCAAGTAGAGATGAGTTGATTCAGCACAATACATTGGAAGGAGACCCACACAAAGAGCGGAAGAAGACGTGGGGATCAGAATCCATGACTTGTACGTTGCTTCCACAAGGGAAGATGATATCAGTTGAGCATTGCTAAACAGGTTTTTGTGCAAAATATTATTAACCCTTTTTGTGTCTCATATATTATGAAGAAGGGATAATGGTTCTTCATTGTCATTTAAACACTAGAATGGTGTTTAAATGATATAAATACTATTAAAGTTAGACTTTTAATTTCACACTATTGAAGTGTGATTTTCATTTTGCCATGTGTTGAACATCTGCGATCAGTCTAAATTATCCAAGTGACAATCAATCATTGGAACATGACTCAACCCAAAGAAACATGTCTATAAGTGGATGTGAACCATCCAATTAATGATCTTTAATATCAGCCATTAAATCTAAAAATAATGGTAGTTATAAAGTCCACAGATCAGATTGTTTAAATCTTCATAAACACTATTCTTGGGAATATTGTACTTCAGTCTATGATCTATCACTTTGACGATACGAATCATCCACATCTTAAACCATTGATTGTGTTTAAATGACGGTCAGGAGAGTCGAGCCCTACTCTCTTTATTATTGGACGACTCAGCGAAATAATGCCCTTCTCGTGCCCTAGTAAGTTATTATTGTTTGCAGTTGGGTTAGCTTTTTTGGGGCAAAGAGTAGCTCTTTGGCTCCCGCGAAGAACTGCTTTCAGGTTTGGTGCCTAACACAATTCCTCCCATTTATAAAAGCTGTTTTAAGTGATAAAACCTATATTACTTAGTTCGCTAAGTTGCCTAATTTGAATTCGGGTTCGCAATTTGTAATTCGCTATGGTCTAGCGAACCCATTTCGCTATGGTCTAGTGTAGGAGTAGGATGAGGTTTATAAAAAATCGGCCGATACTGATATGTATCGGTATCCCAACTCGGATATTTGATATCGTATCGGCTGATACTGGCCTTTATTACGTATCGAGTATCGGCTAATACGTCTCGATTTTGACCGAGACAGAGACTTTGTTTTAAACAAAAATAGGCCGATACGTATCGGCTGAAACAAGGAGTTTTTTTGTTAATAGCGGCAATTTTTGACTGCCAAAAATTGCTGCTAATAGTCTAATTTTTTGTAGTGCAAGATCGATACCCATTTTGACACCTTGCTTATAGCACTACGTGAAAAAGCTAAAAAAATCACTGCTTGAAATAGTATTTTTTTTTTAAATCATTGCCCTAAACAGTTGTAAAAAAAGCAGTGATTTTTTTTACCACTATACAAGACAGTGGTTTATGAACTTTAACAACGATTGCTCTTAACAGTCATTGAAAAAATCACTGCTTTTGGCAGTGATTTTTTTATACAATTTAAGGAAAAAAAAATACTATTTAAAAAAAAAAAAAAAAAAAATTACGTCGACGATTTTTTATGTAATTTTTTTAATTCTTTCTTAATGTTTTTTTTTAATGCAATTTTTTTATGCTTTTTTTAATGCAATTTTTTAATGTTTTTTTAATGTAATTTATTATTATTATTTTTTTAATGCTTTAAAAAAATTATATAAAGAAAAAAATTCTTAATCTCATATTTAAACATATCCATTTAACTCAAATGCAAATCATTTAATGCCATTAATAAAAAAAATAGATGCCCAATTCTTTTATTCAAACAAAAGATTGCATCTTAACCTATGATCTAACCTTTCAAATCAGCTAAACATTTTAAACTCTACTTTTTTGAAAACAAAGACAACCCTAATTAAAATATGATTAAATGATTATAAAGTAACACCCATCACTTCACAAAAAAACACTACGTGTCGCGCCCATATCAATAGGCGCAAAAATATCTCTACGCCTGAACACATTCTCCCGGGCCTCATATATATATATATATATATATATATATATATATATATATATATATATATATATATATAATAACTATTTACGCAACTTCCTAACTGTGTATATTTGATAAGATAGTTTAAACTCTACATGCCCAATCCTTTTATTCAAACAAAAAGAAGAAGAAAATAAAGAGAGTTAACAATCTAAGGACCCCATGACCCATTTTCAAATTAAAAGAAAAAAAATAAAATTTGCTTTGGCTCTCTTGCCAAGTGTCCCCGTCCCCTAGTGATCCGTTTGAGGTGAGTTTCAAATCGGAAAGCTTCGCCCGAAATCAAAAGGAGAACATCACTAAACTAAGAATATTATATATTTCAGAATCCCGACTAATTACAGAAATAAGAGTAAGCAATTTTACAAGGAGTGTAATTTGAATAAACCAATAGCATCTAACTAAATCACTCATGGCCATGGTGACCAAAATGCGTTTTTTTGAAGGAAAAAAAAAAAAAAATATGTTTTTTTAGGAGAAAAAAAGCGTTTTTAAACCCGTTTTTTTTCGAGAAAACATTTTTTTCCCGTTTTGTCCTGTTTAAAACCCATGTTTGATCACAAAATATATCCTATTTTTCTATAATTATTAATATTTTTTTGGTTTTTGAAAATTTTCTATTCTTCCCTGAAATTTACCTATTTTTGGGAATATTTCTAGACCGTTTTATTCCCATACCTAGACTTGGTTACTATTCATAGCCAATAAAAGAGGGATAGGCAATACATTAACTCGATCCAATCGGATTACAAAGGGCCAATGTTGATAATCACTCAGTCAACTAAAAGGGCAGAAGGGAAAACAACTACTATACATGATAGCCCTATCAAGCAAGAAATTAACACCATATTCATAGCTACCACCATAGATATTTATTAATAATATTATATAGTCGAGGCTCAAACCAAATGAACAAGAATGGCATCATGTAGCAGGAGCTTTTACTGTCATGACAGAGTTATTGTCTGACTGCACCTGTTGGTAGAGTAGTTCTATATATGTGATTTGTGTTGTTACAGAATCTGGTTGAGAAACTTTAGCAACTACAGCTGCTTTTTAGGCCTTGTCTAGCAAAAAAAATGCCTGTGGTGCTCTCCAAGCTTGGAGATAAAAAGTTTTCATCAGTGCGCACATTTCTCTGAGAATGGCCAACAGGTAAATCTTTTATCCAACAAAGAAATGTTTGATATCTAATTAAATCTATCAGTTTCATAAAATTATGAAAAATGGGCAAAACACATTAACCATATCCGTCATAGAGAGCACATAAATTTATCCCAATACCTTTTCTGCAGCAGCCGTAAAATCTTCTTTTTTATCTACATTTACTTTCAAGTCAGCATCCACCATTCCAAGCTCCATAAATAACCTTTCCAAGAGTTCTGCAGCCATAGTCCCATCTTCAGGAGTACCGATTGATGACTACCAAAGAAAACCAATTAAAATTTCAGTTCACGAGGTCAAAAAAGAAGCCAGCAAGAAAGCTAAAGTAATTCATCAGGACTGTACGTTTAGGTCATCTCGCTCCAGGTTACATTTTCTCTATAGCTGGTCTTCTATTACTTCTAGATTAGAACAAAACAAAATTAACCACTCACTTGCCAGGTTTTGACAGCACGTTTCAGTCCGACTTGAGAAGCTAGAGTACTCCATATCCTCCTCACCTGAATAAAACCCCAACTTTTGCAGTACCTCCTGTCATTATGAGATCCACAACAATAAACAAAACAGATTTTAATACACAAACAAGAAATTTTCAACTTACATTACTGATAGCAAACCATTTAGTATCACAATTTCATAAATTTTGGCACTTAGTCTCTACTATACAATCAGGTAATGGGTTTAAAGAAGACATATCAAACAGAAGCAATGCAAGGTCGCAGAAGTGGAGACAAGTGAGTGGTGTGTTGTAGGATCAATGAGCATATCACCTAATTGGAGTTCGGCAATAATTCGGCAAGGTTTATATTCAGAAAAAACATGCAAAATTTGGCAAGATTGGAAGTATAGAGAGAAAAAGTAAATAAATAAATAAAAGAAGATTAAAAAAGTATAAAAATAACATAAAAAGCACAATTCATAGAAAAATATGTATAAATAACATAAAAAGAACAATTCATAGAAAATATGAATTCTCGTAAATTATTCGTGAACTTCGAGGACTACTAAAATATTGTTAGTGTGAACTACTCAAGTATTTTTATCTGTTGCAAAATCGCATTGCATGATCATTTAAGAACAAGCACAATGTTCTTGGATAACAATAGATGGTCCTATTTTCAAGATACATTGTACAAGAAAACATGCGTTGTAAAAAAAATTACACAACCATCCATAATAAAGTGCATAGATTGGATGGTTGAAATCATCCAGTTAGTTATATTTTGGGACCACTTCAGCTCATATGAGCTACCAATTTGACGGGTTAGAATGCTCACATTTTACACATTTAATGGAGTAAGATCATTTAAATGCCAAAATGGTGTTAAATGTTGGTCAGGAGAGTCAGTCCCATACAATTTTACACCATAAACCACCACCTACATTGTCCTTTTTAAATATAAGCCATCTTGGCCAGCAAATCTGAGGATGAGGAAGCGAATCTAGTCTGACTAGCTTCGAGTTTTCATCCACTTCTCGGGAAGGATCAACATCCATTAAGAAGGATTCTTTGCTTGAAGATGGGACTTAAGGGAAGCTCCCAATAATTCTTCTTGTTGTTCGGGGTAGCAGCTCTTAAAGATTGAGACCGTGTTGGGGAAGCTATTATACCTAATGGTGGGAGGAGATTAGAAGAAAGGTCGAATCGAAAGCAATATAACCCCATTCAAAAATGTTTACCTTGACAGAACGCCATTGAGAATTTGGCCATCGAATAGGATCCAAATCACATATGCCAGTAATCGTACCCATATGCCTAAATTTGTGACAACCCAGATTTCGGCATCCCGAAACCCGCGCTGTCAGTGGGCTGGCGCTAAGGCCGAACCCCGAACGGAATACTTGATATATCATTCAAACAACGAAAATAAAGTAGAACCATACTAACTAACTAATATAAATAAAATAAAGAGAAGGTACGCATGCGTTCCACCAAAAGCTTAAAATGACGGCTCTAATTCAATATGAATGCCTATGAAAAAAGAGCCGACCAGAACCACCGGTAAGGACCATTCCTTACCGAAACGTGGTTCACCAAAAAGAATTAAGTTACAATCATCATCCGAAATAAGTATCCTTTATATAATCACAAAACTCTAGTCTCTCAACCTAAGGCCAGATATATTTGGCATCGTACACAGAAAATAACCCTCAGGGGAGATTTCTTTCAGATCCTCACCAGGTGAATAATCAGGATCCTCTTTCTCTAAAATTTCCGTTTCAACGCCTTCACCTGAACGTGTGACATTTAGTCGAGGAATGAGCTTCATCCAATCTCAGTAGAGAATAACTCATAGCATGCTTATTATAAACATCAAACATGTATCTTATGGCATAATGAAATAAAATTGGTCAGAACATATGCACAGTGTGATTGTTATGGCATGAAATACACATGCGATGCTTGTTTGAAATTCATAAATCATGTTCACATAATTATTCCAACATATGAAAAGAAAACTTAAAAGTGCTTTACTTAAAGTATTGAATAAGGAACTATAGCCTTAAGCCCCTGATGGAATACCGACCATCGTCGCTCATATGAACCATTTTCACATATATCCAAGGTCTCATAAAGTTGGACACTTGGCCGAGCGTAATTACCGTTATATGGTAGGAGTCACAAATCACATAGCACAAAGGGGTGTACGGATTGGCCGTTGTACCGATCACGGATATCCTGCCGCATTAGTCATGGTTATACTACCGCGTCGGTCGGGTATTCATGTAGAACCTTAAATCAAAGTGCATACATATAGCTTATCGCCGTGTAAGGTGATAATTATAGTTTAGCTCAAAAGTCGGAATGAAGTGTAAAGATTACACACACACACATATTGGATTGAATCTTGAAAGATTCCATAACTCTCACACAATTCGGAAACAAACTGATATACATGCCTTTTCAAATTGGAGTCATAAGCTAAATTCACATGATTGAATCAAAGAGAGCATCATAACATAACACACATGCTAATATAATAAATACACATGGTATCAAGTTTTCCCTACCTCGAGTTCTCAACCCGCACGCGCTTAATCCGCCGTTTGGGTTAGCTTTTCATCACACAATACCAAGTCACCTAAACATGTAAAATTCATGGTCCACACATTAGAACGATGCTAAACATACCTCGAAAGATTCCCTCAAAATCTCTCAGTCAAAACACAACAACATCCCAAATCTGGCAATTTTGATCGATCGAATCTCTATTTCGATCGATCAAAACCCGATTTCGATCAATCGAACTCCTTAAAACATACACAACACTTCTCAGTTCGATCGAACGCTTATGCCATTTCGATCGAATGAACACTAATTCGATCGATTGAAAATAATTTCGATCGGTCGAATCCTCACAGAAGCCAAATGACCACAACATAGTTCGATCGAACGAATCCTAATTCGGTCAATCGAAGTCATATGATTCGATCGATCGAAATGTTTTCGATCGATTGAATCCCTCAGAAACTAAATAACAATCCACACAGTTCGATCGAACGAATTTTGATTCGATCGATCGAAGATATTTCGATCGGTCGAATCCTCACAGCAGGCTTTTCCAAAATCTCTGTTCTATACATTTCGATCGATCGAGTGTGAGATTCGATCGATCGAACGAATTTTCTCAGACTTCGAATTCTCCTTCTTAAGTCCATTTCAATCGATCGAACTAAATTTTGATCGGTCGAAATGAACAGATTCCTTCTGTTCTTTGGGTTTTTCGCATTCTTTCTCTTCTCTTCCTGAAATCAAACTCCATTCCTTATGATTCTCTGTTCCCAAATTGAATAAAAATAATAACTAACACAATTTCAAGATCTAGCCTTAAATTTCATACCTTGATTCCATCCAAATCCCCAATTCTTGTTTCTAGGTCGGACTAGGGTTTCACCGAGTGAACGGAGGTTTGTTCTGATTCTATCAATCCTTCGCTTCACAAACTTCGAACGCATCGATCTCTCATTTATAAGCAATCAATGCCATCGGTTCAACCTCTCTCCTCTTAACTTCTAATCATAGGTAACAAAGGGAAATAAATGCAAGCCCTCAAGGGTATTTATTTCTCTTTTATTACCAAGGCCTAGGCTTAGGTACTAGACAACTACACCAAGGTTGGTGTACGAGGGTTCACCATAACCTAACCTACATATACAAAATCCGTTCCATCGGATATGATCTATAGACATTACATAGTCCTTCGGTACGGTCCTCGACGTACGGACCGTCGGGCACGTGTACTGAGTCGTATTGTTCACGGTTTCAAATTTGGAGACGTTACAAAATTAAACACACAATTTGGATTAAAAAGTAATGTTAATTATTTTTTTATAAGACTGGATATTAGAGAGAAATAAACATTAAACTAACAGAATGTTTTCCATTGCTATTAAGGAGCGTTCCGGTGAACAGATCCCAAAGTTGAGAGTGTGTTTGATTTCTATTGTTGGCCAGGCTTCTGTTGCTGCTGTTGTGGTTGAGGCTGTTGTTGTTGGTGGGCATTGAAAGAGTGGCGATGCTACATCTGATGCTGAAGCATATAAGCTTGCACCTGTGCTTGTGCTTGTTTTGTGCCTGTGCTTGAGCCTGTTGAAGCTGATTTTCTTGCATGGACTGGAAAAAATTAAAGTCTGGAAAAAATGCCTCAATAAGATTTCGAGCAGCAAAGTTTGCGAATAAAATATAAATATGGAAACTTAAGCGGTAAAATAACCATCAAATTATCCTTATTACAGAAGTTTAGAACATGTTTTTCAGCACAAGTAATTTCAACACTAGAGGCTAAAAATATGCTAACTCATTATTAGCTATGGAATACTGGATTGCATCAGGGACCTTAAAGAAGAGCCAAAGTCACAACTAGGTTGGAATATGAAAGGCAAGTATAACCTCTCCCAAAGCACTCATATAATCATGCTAGATTATCATTGCTATGAATTCCCAATTATTGCATATAAGAGCAGACTGCAATGGACAGATTAAGGGATCAGTGGGAAGAAATGGTGGCTAGATGATGCTTCCCAAATGAGCATTTCATCCAGCTGCATCCCTTTACTTGGCAGCGAGGTATGTGTTGTGTCATTGGCTAGGCACCCAGTTTTGTCTTTCTTTCTTTTGGTTTCCTTTTTTGGTTTTGTGGTCTAGCTGCTCGCTAAACCACAAGTATGTTTGCTCTCTCTTTTTCTTAAAGAAACTCCAAAAAATAAATAAATCGGTGAATGTTATTTAAGATGGTTCGGGCTGCTCATTGGAGGGCTGCTCATTGGAGACTTTAAAGATCCCTTTACGAAGAATCGCAATGGTACACGCACAAAGTAGAAAAAAGGCAAAGATTCATAAATCTCTAATGTTCTTTTTTCTTCTAGCCCTTTAATGGATGGCATCAGGGACCTTAAAGAAGAGCCCAAGTCACCACTAGGTTGGAATATGAAAGGCAAGAATAATCCGGTGTTCCCCATTTTGGATTGAAATACGAACTACCGAACACCAAACCCAATTGGACCGAAACCATCTTGAACCCACCCGAATCGACCGAACACCGGAATCATCAGTGGTTTTTTCCCCATTTTGACGTAGTATAGTTTTTTAATGTTGTATTTTATACACAAAAGTTATAGTGGTTCTGCTGGTTAGGTGGCCGATGGGGAATGACCAAAGGGACGGAACCACGTAGAGCCGAGTGCGGGTGCTCTGAAACTCAAATTTTTTTAATATTTTTTTTAAATTTTTGTATACGCCCTTTTCCTAAACCAAAAACCTATTAGGGCATTTTCTTCTCTCTCTCATTCTCTCTCTAACCCTAAACTGCTAAATCCCCGACATCGCCTTCTCTGAAACCCAAACCAAAAATCGCAGCTCGTTGTTCGCCACCTAAACCCGACGCCACTAATGCCGGCCATAGCCCTCTCCTTGCGAGGCTGCTATAGAATTCTACTTACAAGTGCAGAGAACGACATAAAAAACATAGAAGAATTCTTTAAAAGGAGGTCTAATATGAAGCTCTTTAAGTTGGTCTTGCTTACAACCAGGGCAACCAGTGTAGTACAACTTCTTCCTCTTCAACAACGCTTCTCTCTTTTCCTCCCCCTGTTTAACTCTCTTCTGAAAAAATAAAACTTACTTCAAATTCTTCATATTCGTTTTATTTTTCCTTAAAATTGCAAAACAACTAACCAAATTCAATTTTAGAAATACTTATGTTGTTAAAAAAAAAAACCACTTCAATCTTGCTTTTTTCCCCTTAAAAATGCAAAAGGATAAAATAAAATAAATTAAGAATAATAGAACTAAACTCCTGAAATTTGTGTTTTTTTCCTAAAAAAAAATAAAAAATGCAAAGCACTTCTTCCACTTTTCGTCGTTCAAATTCAATCCATCATTTACAAAATTAAAAAAATAATAATAATAATTAATTTGTGAAAAATCAACCACAGATTACTCGTCTCATTTCAGTAATAAAATTTTATTTTATTTTTTAAAAGAGAGAGAGAGAGAGAGAACCTTGGTTCCACCAATTAACAAGAGAACAAACTTAGCGGTCGGGTCCTTTTTGGAGGTGTTGTAATGTCCCGTGGAACGCGTGAGAAGGTTCTAGATTGTCTACTCTCTGTGTCATCAACATTTATAAAAATTCTATTTGAGTTAAATCTGATGGCTCTCTAGACGTTGAGTATCTAGAAAGGCTACTTTATTTGCAATCCCATATTCTTTCTTCTCAACCCTAGTTTGTTATATGCTAAACTCTTAATTACTTTAAATCATAAGATGGAGATCATTTTTTGTCCCATTCTTTCACACAATAGATCTCAAAATTACAGTCCTACAATTAGATGGTCTGATGTTGATTTCACCTTACACAAATTCAAAATTTTCACCAACATAGCGAATAATTTAGATTTTTTTTTTCAATATATCTTATTTATATTATTCATTACAATAATTTATACTTTTTAATCTTATTTT
Source organism: Chloranthus sessilifolius (assembly GCA_021018995.1). Classification (NCBI taxonomy): domain Eukaryota; kingdom Viridiplantae; phylum Streptophyta; class Magnoliopsida; order Chloranthales; family Chloranthaceae; genus Chloranthus; species Chloranthus sessilifolius. The sequence goes on along the minus strand of CM037594.1, from coordinate 113,995,215 downwards.
CTTTTTTTCTCCGAATTTTCCCCCAAAATTGCTGCATTTTGCCAAAAAAAATTCCCGAAACTTGCGCCATAGTAACAAATTTCGTTTTTAGCAATATTTCGGTAGGGGGCCCTTTTGGCTCATTTTGGATAAATTTTTACGGAAAAAATAAAAAAAGGTTGGGAAAAATATCGGGGAGAATTTTTTTACAAAAATCTTATTTATTATTAAAAATGACTAAAATTAAAAAAATATTAATTTCTGCAAAAATTTGTTAATTTCACCGAAATTAATGAAATTTTGCAATTTCGAAGAAATCACCAAATTTCATCAAAAGTTTCTCCCGACCCTCTTCCAATGAATTTCGAAGACTTTCGTCAAAATTTGTTACTATGATTTGTGCCCCGACTGGATGAAAATCCTGGTTCCACCACTACAAATGGTCGTGGGTTCAACTACATAATATATATATATATATATATATATATATAGTGCTCCAAAAATTTGGTGCATTGATTTTTTCCAACTTTGATCACAATTTTAACAGTGGAAAAGTTATAAACACAAAATTTATTTTATTTTTAATGGGACTTGATCGGCCGTGGCTAAGTTGCCATAGCACTTATCATCATGATGGACACCACATGATGGCCAACTGATAGTGCGTGTAGAAATTTCTCTACACCTGGGCGCATAGTCTTGCGCCTCTAATTTAAAAATAAAAAATGAAAATGTAAAATACCTTTACTCCATTGGGAATTTATCAATCACTTGATCAAGTACCACAATGTATACTTTGGGTTGTTAATAGGGTCGGATATGGTAAGTATACTTTGATCGGATTGTCAATAGGGTCGGAAATACAATGTATATTGGTATCGGCAGATTGTCTCGGTATCGACTGATATACAACCATTTTTCATTTTTTATTTTTTTTTCTTACCTTTTTCATTTGTTTAAAAAAATATGAGTGAACATTTTAACCTTAGTTTAACTTTGGGGATCCTTGGGAGATTTAATGTAATATCCCAAAAAATCACGTTAAACTGTGACCTCGGGATCCGTGCCCGACTGGTCATAGGTTTGACCAAATAGGAGTTCAATAGTTGGCATAGGGTGCGATGAACGGATGAGATGTGAGAATTCGAGTGAATATGAGGAGTGTGATGAAAATCTGGGGTCACATACACCTGTTCTGGTGTATGTGCCCAACCCACGGGTTGAATGAGAAATAAAAGGGTTTAATAGCCCTAGTTCTTTTGTTTGGTTGTTGAAGAGAGAGTAAAGAAGAGAGAGAGAGAGAGGGAGAACATAGTTAATGCAAGGAGTAATGGTGGGTGTTTGGAAGGGGGATTCAAGCATTTAAAAGGTCGATTCGACACGAGGGATCCGCTAAAAGCGAAGCTGGAAACCCTAGCCTTTCCAACCACTTGACCTAATCAATTGGAGATTGATTGGAGGTAAAATTCTTGTAAATTAAATGCATAGATTGAAGGGTAGTTAGAAATAGCTAAAATCATAGGATAATGGTTTAGAAAAGAAAGAAAAATTAGTTGAAAGAAGATTGGGAAGAACAGCCCAAAAGGGGGCTGAATCTGGCCAATTCGATTAATCGAAATTGGGATTCGATTAATCGAATTGCGCCAAGAAGTTGAAAAGTCAGAGGACCCGAATTCGATTAATCGAACTGAGTTTCGATTAATCGACCTTGATTTTTGATTAATCGATTTTGGTGTCGATTAATCGATTGAGAGTCTCCAATGGACTCCAGTGGATGGAGGAAAAGGACCTGGGGAAATCGACTAGTCGAAATGGGATTTCGATTAATCGATTTCGAATTTTGATTAATCGATTTGGGATCGATTAATCAATTTTGGGAATTCGATTACCCGAATTGAGAATCGAATGGATAGAGTAGAGAATTTTGATTAATCGAATTGGGATTCGATTAATCGAATGGGAATCTCGATTAATTGATTTTGAGAGTCGATTAATCGACTTTGAATTTCGATTAATCGATTTTGGGAATCGATTAATCGAATCAGATTCGATTAATCGACTTTAGAGTTCGATTAATCGACTGTGCCAGTTTTTGTTGACTTTTGAGTTTGACTTTGAGATTCTTGAGGGGTCTCAGACCTTCTTTGTTACATCTTTAGTGATGTATTACATGTGTTATGTTGTACCATAGGTGGTACATGTGAGCTTGGGCACAAGGAGCGATGTGGGACCTTGATGCATGATCAAATAGAGACTTGAGGTAGAGAACACCTTAAACATGTACTTTATTTTGTAAGAGCATGTATGTAGTGATATAGAATTCAATTTAAAACTGTTTTAATTGCTTAAGGATTTGTGAAAAGGGTGTGTGTGTGACATCTATAAGAGGAATCATAATGAGCCATCCTCGGGGGATGAGGAAGTAAAGAAATAAGAGCATCAGGTGTGATGCAAGTAAATAGATACATCCCAGGGATGTATCTAAGATTGAATTATGTCTGATAAGGCCTAACTAATATAAGATAGCACACTTATACGGTGAATAACTATATGTAAAGCACCTGATATTTTTGTTATTTGAGGTTTGATAGGATACCCCACCGACGTGGCGGGATACCCACGACTGACGCGGCAGGATATCCGTGACCAATACGGCGGCGAAACAGTAGGCCAGTGCGGAGGCATATCCGTACACAGTAAACACACTCCAGGGGTGTTGAATTGAGATAAGTTGAAACCCCGCAACCGATCCTCAGGGGAAATGGGGCTTGGGTACTATTAGTATTCTCAGGGAATACGTTTAAAACTATCTATATAGATGACGATGAAGGGTATCTCATCGGGGCTCGATGCTATATTGCTCGGAGATTACTTAAGTTGAAAGGTTAAGTTTTACTTTAGGCCTAGTCAGCATCATTCATGAGTAACTAAAAGACATGTGTAAACTACCAGTAAAATGGGACTCTTTCCTACTGTTTTCTCAGTACTTGCATAGATAAATCATGCATGACATATCATAGAATATATGTGAGTTTTAATTTATATGTTCACTGTGTTTGTTCCCTATTGAGCTAGGATGTAGCTCACCCTTTAGACTATATGTCGCAGGTCCATTGTTAGCAGCTGTTGACGCTTCTGGGGATGTTGACCCTGGTGAGTCAGACCCCGCACCTGGTGACGAGTTGGAGCCACCTCCTGAGGACTTCTTCTAGAGGACTCTGTTGCGCAGCTTTGAGAGTTTTGTGAGCTTGTTTTGTACGGCTTGGTATGTCAAGCCTTATTTTTTTTAAACAATATAATTAACTCATGAGATTATTCTTTTGGGGCGAACCATCATTGATGATAAGCGATCGATCATCGATGGTTCGGATCGGTTCTCCACTCATGCAGAGGCATGAGGGTAGAACTGTCTTTTGAAAGGTTTTTAAAATGATATTTATTCTGCAATATTAGTTACTATTTTTAGTTCATCATTGTTGCTTGATATACCAGTGTTCCGTGCTTAGTCAAAGGGCACGGTCAAGATGATCGTGCTGATGACACGGGTTTCAGGGTGCCAAAATTCGGGCTGTCACAGTTGGTATCAAAGCCATTTCTTTTAGCAAATCTGACAATCATTCATTTTGTCATAACATAGGGACTTTTGCTAATGAAACTTTAGTTTCAACTGCAGCCGTCAATGTCATCTAGAGGAAGGGGCCGACCGAGAGGAGGCCAATAGAGAAGTTTATGTAGTGGAGATGATTACATCTCTCCTACCAATTGAGTACCCTTGGGAAGGAATGAGGCCCCAGGAGGTAGCAGTAGTAGACAACAAGAGGAAGAGGATCGAGATCGTCAGGATCAAGATCTGAGAGAACAGGAGAGAGTGAGAGAAAGACAAGAAGATAGAGAGGAACGCCAAAGGATGATGCACACCATGGAGACTATGGCAGCTGCCATGGCACAACAAGCTGCATCCTTTGCATCTCATGCAGCTAGAGATTAGCAACCACCTACACCACCTGTAGGACCTACATTGCCTGTGCCTTCGTCCTTTATTGAGTTTAGGAGGATGAGACCTCCTACGTTTTTTGGGCAGGCACATACAATGGCAGCAGAGAATTGGTTAATGGAGATGGGGAAAGTATTCAGCGTGTTGACATGCACAGAGGATGAGAGTGTAAGATGGGCAGCCTACACTAGATGGGGAGGCTGGGCCTTGGTGGAAGTCCGTGATACGGAATAACGCCCAGGAGACCCCAGAATTGTCGTGGACTTGGGAGGAGTTTGTTGAGGAGTTCAACAAACAATATTTTCCAGAAGTTGTGAGAAATCAATTGGAAATTCAATTTCTACAATTGGTGCAAGGGAGGATGACTGTGAGGGAATATGGGGTTGAGTTTCTACGACTTGCCCGTTTTGCTCCGGATTACGTCGCCATCGACGTGATGAAGTCAAAGAGGTTTCAGCAAGGCTTGAAGCCTGAGGTTAGGGGAGGAGTAGCTCCATTTCAGCTAAGGACCTATGAAGAGGTCATGAGTAAAGCACTTGTGGTTGAAGAGGAGAATACAAATAGATATAGACAGAGAGAGCAACAAAGAGGAAGCAATGATCAAGGAAGAACGGGGAACTACGAACCGGCAAATAAAAAGTTGAGGTTCGTAACCCAAAATTAGAGACCACAGTTCCAGGGAGGTTTCGAAATACTGGCGCAGCAGCACTACCAACAGAGATTTCCACTACTTGCGTCGGGGAGACCTTTACGCTATGAGAGCCCTACCATGTCTACTGGCGCTACCGTCACACAGGGTTCTCGTACAGTTTCTTCCACGCCTCGAGAGACTTGTGCCAAGTGTGGCAAGCCTCAGAGGACCGTGGATTGCAGAGTGGGAACCAGGGGTTGTTTCCGATGTGGCAAGGTGGGCCACTTGATCAAGGATTGCCGCGAGGTTGATAAGGGGAAGACGACTTCAATTGCAGCGCCACGACCCATTCAAGCACGGAAGTCGGTCGTTCATGGAAGAGCCTATGCAGTCACTGCTCAGGAAGAAGGGAACGTGCATGACGTCATCCAAGGTGAGATCTCTTTTAAATAAAGGAATTCAACTTTCATGGAAATTTTAGATAGAGAAGGTGCATTCATTAGGGATAGTGTAGTTTTTCTAAACACTGTATTTGTATGTGAATTAGGGGCGTAAATTGATATGTAAATTATTGTATGTATGTATGTATGTATACTACAGGTACGCTAACTGTATATAAGAAAGGATGCTTCGTTGGATATGACGCTAGAGTGTTGATAGACCTAGGGTCTACACACTCGTTCGTCACTCCACTTGTCCTATTTGTGTCTATTCCAACTGGAGAGTTAATGGACACGGAGCTAGCTTGCAAATCCATCATCGTAGCAATTCGAGACCTGGAGGTGCATGAATTGGAGGCAAAGTTGATACTGCTGGATATGCAAGGGTTTGATGTGATCCTTGGCATGGACTGGTTGGCGCAGCATTGTGCAATGATCGATTGCAAGAATAAGGTTGTCATCTTCAGACCCAACACAAGAAGATCATTTCAATTTCAAGGAGTAAGGTCATCACGTATGCCATTGATCTGAGAAGTAAGGGTCGAACGAATGATAAGGAAGGGTTGCAGTAGATACTTGGCTTTCTTAAAGGAGGACAAGGAAGAAAAGAATGTCATCTCTGAAATAGCAGTTGTGCGACACTTCGCTGACGTGTTTTCAGAAGAGTTGCCTGGATTACCTCCAGATAGAGAAGTAGAATTCGCCATTGACTTAGCACCGGGAGCGGAGCCTGTTTCAAAAGCACCGTATAGAATGGCTCCTGCTGAGTTGAAGAAGTTGAAAGAGCAACTACAAGAGCTCATGGATAAGGGGTTTGTCAGACCGAGCGTGTCTCCGTGGGGAGCACCGGTCTTATTTGTCAAGAAGAAAGATGGGTCAATACGGTTATGCATCGACTATCGACAATTGAACAAACCCACTGTCAAGAACCGTTACCCTTTGCCTAGAATTGACGATCTGTTTGATCAACTGCAAGGAGCGAGGTATTTTTCCAAGATTGATCTGAGATCTCGATACCATCAGTTGAGGGTCAAGGCAGAAGACATCTAGAAGACAGCTTTCAGGACACCGTATGGACACTATGAATTCCTTGTGATGCCGTTTGGGTTGACGAATGCTCCAACATCATTCATGGATATGATGAATCGGGTGTTTAAACCACACCTGGACTCCTGTGTCGTAGTGTTCGTTGATGATATTTTGATATACTCCAAATTCAAGACGGAACACGAAGAACATTTGAGGATTGCTCTATAGACGCTACGTGAACACCAATTGTATGCCAAACTCAACAAATGTGAATTTTGGTTGGAGGAGGTTAGCTTTTTGGGACATGTTGTCTCAAAGCACGATATCACTGTAGATCTAGCAAAGATAGAAGCAGTGGTTAAATGAGAGCAACCAAAGACAGTGACCGACGTTCGAAGTTTTCTTGGGTTAGCAGGCTACTATCGACGATTCGTTGAGGGGTTTTCAAAGATTTCGGGACCTCTCACGAAGCTGACACGAAAGGATTCAAGATTCAAATGGAGTGAGGCATGCGAGAAGAGTTTTCAAGAACTCAAGACGAGACTCACTTCAGCTCCAGTGCTAGTGATTCCGTCAGGCAATGGAGGATACGCGGTGTACAGTGATGTGTCATACAATGGTTTGGGTTGCGTGCTCAACCAACACAAGAAAGTGATAGCTTACGGGTCAAGACAACTGAAAGAACACGAGAAAAATTATCCGACTCATGACTTGGAGCTAGCAGCAGTCATTTTTGCGCTGAAGATTTGGAGACATTACTTGTATGGTGAGACGTTTAAAATTTTCACTGATCATAAGAGCCTCCGATACCTGTTTACACAGAAAGAGCTCAACATGAGACAGCGCAGATGGATGGAGTTCCTCAAGGACTATGATTGTTCTATACAGTACCATCCAGGAAAGGCTAACGTGGTAGCCGATGCTTTGAGTCGGAAGAGTTTAGCTCAGTTAGCTTGTTTGATTTTGGGTATGCACCGGTGGAAATTATTGGAAGACCTGGCACTCTATGATGTAAACATTGAGTCGAAAGCTACAGGATCCTTTTTGGCTAACATCTCAGTGAGACCAGTAATATTTGAGCATATCCATGATCTACAGATGAAAGATCCGATGTTAACAAAGATTCATCAAGACGTGATTGAAGGCATCAGGTCGAACTTCTCAGTAAAAGAAGATGGCTCTTTATTGTTTAAGGGCCGTCTCTACATTCCGGACAATGTCGAACTAAGACGAATGATTCTTGATGAAGCCCATAAGTCAAATTATGCTATCCACCCTGGTAGCACCAAAATGTACCAAGACTTAAAAAAGAACTATTGGTGGAGAGATTTGAAACAAGACGTGGCCGAATACGTGTCACGGTGTTTGACCTGTCACCAGGTCAATATTGACCATAGGCATCCTGCTGGACTATTGCAGCCTTTACCAATACCAGAATGGAAGTGGGAATCGATCTCGATGGATTTTATTGTTGGATTACCGCATACTGCCAAGAAATACAATGCCATTTGGGTAGTGGTCGATCGATTGACCAAGTCAGCGCACTTCTTGCCTTACAACACGATGTACACGGCGGGAAGACTGACACAGCTATATATGAAAGAGATTGTCCGCTTGCATGGGATTCCGAGTAGCATTATTTCGGACCGTGACCCATTGTATACATCAAAGTTCTGGAAGAAATTTCAAGAAGGAATGAGAACGCGACTGGATTTCAGTACGACATTCCATCCGCAAACTGACGGACAGACTGAAAGGGTCAATCAGATTATCGAGGACATGCTTAGAGCATGTATGTTAGAGCTACAAGGATCATGAGATCAGCACCTACCTTTGATTGAGTTTGCATATAACAACAGTTTTCAGACGAGCATTGGGATGGCACCATATGAAGCACTCTACGGACGGTGATGTAGATCACCCATTAATTGGGAAGAAACGGGTGAGAAGTTTATTTTGGGACCCGAAATACTTGAAGATAATGCTGCCTATGTTCATATGATAAGGGCAAAACTTAAAACAGCGCAAAGCAGACAGAAAAGCTACGCCGATATCAAGCGAACGAGTGTGGACTACAAGGTGGGTGAACACGTGTTTGTGAAAGTGTCACCTATGAAAGGGGTGATGAGATTTGAAAAGAGAGGGAAGCTGAGTCCCCGCTACCTTGGACCATTTGAGGTTTTGGGACGAGTAGGGGAAGTTGCTTACCGTATTGGATTGCCACCGTTGTTCGATTCAGTACACAATGTCTTCCACGTATCAATGCTTAGGAAGTACATTAACGACCCTGACCACGTGTTGAGTGGTCAAGAGTTAGAGATGCATGAGGACATGACCATGATAGAAGAGCCGGTGGAGATTTTAGATCGAAAGAAACAAGTACTGCGAACGAAAGTGATTCCACTCGTACTTGTCAGATGGAACCATCATACGGCCGAGGAAGCTACATGGGAACGAGAGGCCGATGTGAATGAACAATAACCAGCCTTGTTTCTAACCACTTGAGAGTCAATTGTACCCCCGCAAGTGTGTTTGGGGATTTTTGACAAAAACATGTAATCCAATGTAATTTTTGATCGAAGTATGACGAAGGAAATTTTTTTTTTATATACACACATGACCATGGTGATGTGTTTTGTAGAACCAAGGATCACTGGATATCATAAATTACCAAGATAAATCAAATAGACAGAGAAATATGGAAACCAACAGAATTTGATCAAAACCGATTAATCGATTTTCAAATCGATTAATCGATTTGGAAATTCGATTAATCGATTTTGTTCGATTAGTCGACTGGCATGTGCCAGTGACTGGGAACTTGAATAAGGATTAGAAAAATGACAGTGAAATTTCGATTAATCGATCTTGGTTTCGATTAATCGATTTAGGTTTTCGATTAATCGAACTGAGGGTTCGATTAATCGAACAAATTGAGAATTTTAGAAGAACTTAGAGGGATTTTGTGAAATTTCGATTAATCGAGGAGGAATTCGATTAATCGATTTATGGTTTCGATTAATCGAACTGGAAGTTCGATTAATCGATTAACTTAAGGAATTTAGAAAATTTTGAAGTATGAGAAGCGATTTCGATTAATCGATGTGAAATTCGATTAATCGATTTGAGATTTCGATTAATCGAATCATAGTTCGACTAATCGAATAACTTAAAGAATCCTGAAAATTTTGGAAAGGACTGCACGATTTCGATTAATCGAAGTGAATTTTGATTAATCGATTTTGATATTTCGATTAATCGAAATGGATTTCGATTAATCGACTGGCTCGTGCCAGTGAGCTCTAAAACTTGAAATTTTAAACGGATACGATTTCGATTAATCGAAATGGTTTCGATTAATCGATTTCAACTTTCGACTAATCGATTTTGGAAATTGATTAATCGATTTCGCATGGCTTAACCTAATTTTGAAACTAGATTAATCGAATTTGAATTTTGATTAATCGAAGCCAGTCTATATATATATTAGAGTTGGGGTTTTTGGTGCCCATTCGAAATTGTCAACCTTGGGCGCCATTTATCTTCCTTCTTCCTCTTCTCGAACTGATCGAGATAGCTAGGGTTTTGGGGCATTTCGAACCGATTTCGGATCGCGATCACCTATTTTGGATCGAAACTCTACGGTAAACCCAAGATTTGTATTCTTTCTTTTCATTTGAACTATATAAACCCTAGTTTAGCAATTTTTCCTGAAATGCCACCCAAGACTAGGTTGTCTTCGAAGAAGGCGACCTCTAAACTCCCGGTTCGGCTCAAGAATGCCGCACCACCACCACCTACCCCATCGCCGGTGAGGACTCCATCACCGTCGGCATCGGAGACCACCTCCGGTTCAACGAGCGCATCCTCGCGCGAGTCTTCACGCGAATCGACACCCATGCCGCCACCACCCACTAACGTACTACAACCCAATGAGTGGTTGGAGGCTAAGACCTTTGAGGTCGAATACATCACAGACCCAACTCTCTTCACGAACCCCGACGTACCGGGCGAGACCCAATGGGCTCACAACTACCTCCAAAATGCCGGTCTCGGCAACCTTCTCAAACCAATCCGGGGTTCCTACTACCCTAGGTTAGTGAGATTATTTTACCAAGGGTTGACAGACGGCCCTACTGACGATATCATTTTGACTAAGATTGAGGGTCGGGAATACATGATCACCCGTCGCCATATACATGAGGTACTCGAGTGTTACCTCGACTTCACGCCCGAGACCACCCTCTTTCCACCCTTTGAGGAAGAGGCCAAGTTCGAAGAGATTATAGCTCGTATGACCAATGGGAAGACGGGGTCGGGATCCTCCATTAGGAGGGTCGACCTTTCCCACTATATGTGGATGCTTGATTCAATAATCAAGTGCAACCTATACCCACTGCGCCACGACACAGAGCGCGTAGAGAAAGTGCAGCAGGCACTTTATGCGGCCTTTTGTGGCCGATGGTTTGATGCTACCATGATCGTCCTAGAGGGGATGAGGTACATCAAAGCTAAATTGATGAAGGACAACTTGAGGCCTAAGGAGAGGATGCCGTATGCTCGGCTCATATAGAGCATCTTGGAGTGTTACTCCAACGCTCCCGAGTATAGGGTATCGCCCCATGAGGTGAGGACAACAGACCAAGTGAAGACGTTTTCAAAGTCTTCATGGAGCCATAGTTACAACTTGTTGAAGCGGACCCTACCGGCTCCGGGTCCGATTCCAGCAGCAGTAGCACCACCACCACCACCCCCACCACCACATCAGGACCCACCCATGGGTGGGGCACACTCGGTGGAGCCACCAGCGAAGAGGGTGCCCTCTCATACCACCACTTCACCGACACCGTTAGCACATTCCGCGCCAGCTACACCCACGTCATCCTACCGCCGGCGCGCAGCTCACTCCAGCCCTACCATCGAGGAGGTGTTGGCACGCATGGAGGCCAACAACGAGCGGATGAACCAGAGGATGGGCTTCCTTATGTTCCATACCCTCCGCTACATCTACCAATTGGACTACCAGCGGTACCTCGCTCAGGAGGAGGAGTGGACCGCGGGACGGACCACCTTCCATAGGGGTCCCGTCTTCCGTCCGACCACCGCGACTATCGACGGTGGTACTTCCACTGCACAGCTCATGGACCGAGACGCCACAACACACCCACTGCCACCTCCACCACCCACCAGAGCCTCGTTCTCTCATCTTCTTTTTGAGTTGTTTCCTTGTATGTATGGGTGTTTTGTATGCCAACCTATCTGGCAATTTGTAAAAATTCTCAGACACTTAATAGAAATCACAATTTTTGGTGTAAATTTTCCAGTATCGTTGCATTTTCTATTCTATACTTGTATTTCTTTGTAATTGCCTTGCTATGTCTGGAGTCAACTGGGCCACCTCAGCTGAGAGTGTGGGGGGAGGGGGGACCCAGACCTACGCACCTTTGGGTTATTTTCGAGGATGAAAATTCCCAAGGTGGGGAGGATGTAATATCCCAAAAAATCACGTTAAACTGTGACCTCGAGATCCGTGCCCGACTGGTCATAGGTTTGACCAAATAGGAGTTCAATAGTTGGCATAGGGTGCGATCAACGGATGAGATATGAGAATTCGAGTGAATATGGGGAGATACCAATTAACATAACAGTATTCAAATCCATCGCTAGGTTACACTAGTAAAAAATTTGACAAAATATCAACTTTTTTAAAAGTCAAATTTTGACCAAATGTAAAAAAAATGAAAATAAAATTTGGTAATATACTATAAAATAATAAATTAACAAAATGGTAGCCTCATTGGGCCTATAAAAATTTGAAAAAATCAATGTGTTACAAAGTTAAAGTTTGACCAAATATCAAACTTTGACAGATAAAATTTACTTTACCAAAATACAAATAACATAGTAATAATGACTATTTACTGTCAAGATAAGCAACGATAGTTATTTTTAATTATAATATTCCACTAATTAAAAATTTTAACTTTTTATAAAAAATTGAACTTTGACAAAAAGTCAAACTTTGATTAAAAAAAAATTGCACAGATACAGTATAAATTTATGTAGTAGACTCTATCTACAAGCAGGTTTCGAGTTTGTCTAAAAATAAATTTTGTGTAAAAGTCAAAGATTGACTAAAGGTCAAACTAAAATTTAGAATCTAGTATCACTTTATAGATCAACACAATAATATCCCTTTTTCGTGATAAAAAATTATAGGAGTCAAAATTTAATAAAAAGTAAAATTTTAATTAAAAGCCAAAGTTTGACCTTAAAGGCAACCTTTTACCCCTAAAAATTTGGTAATATATTACTAAGTTATAACTTATTATCATGTTTCAGTAGTCAAAGTATAATCAAAAGTCAAAACTTTAAATAACTTATAAATAATGTTAAAGTTTGATTAAAATTCAAACTTTGACCGAAGTCAAATATTAGCTAAAAAAAGTATGATGTAGATAATGTGCAAGTCATAGTGATCGTGTTGGTATAATGGTCATAGAAATTAAAGTTATTTTTTAAAAGTTAAAAGATAATTTTTTTTGCTTTTAGGTTTTTTACAAGTAACTTTAGATTTGAAATGACAAAAAATTATTATTTAATTAGTGGGAAACTCAATTTCAGCCACTTAAAAGGTTGATATGGTTTTCTCCTAAAATGACTTGGTGAATGAAAGTTCAATTTTTATGCGGGGCCCACTTAATTTCATTTCCATTTCCTTACATAGCTATCAAACAACAAGAATTGAAAACTAAATTTCATTTCCACATATGTAATTATATTTTCATGTTATCAAACAAGGCCTAAGGGAGAAAGGATGCATTATGGGATGTGAAACCCTTCCCTTGGATTCAACTCTATAAGAATGCACACAAGTATTACTCTAGCTAGGTGCCATGTGGCACTCAAGCCAAGCGGACGATTGGGTGCTACATGCGGATGCACAAGCAATATGTACATGCCCAAAGTTGATTAAAGATCATTCAAAGAAAATACGCCGATGACGAATCTGTTATTATTTGTTTCAGCTGGTGACCACTGATGGCTGTGTAAACTTGTTGGTGTGTACTCACTGAAAACCTGTAATAGCCCGAAAAAAAATCACGCTAAACTATGACCTCGGGATTCGTGCCCGATTGGTCACAAGTTTGACCAATCAGGAGATCATGAGTTAGCATAGAATGTGATGAACGGACGAGATGTGATAGTTTGAGTGATTATGTGGTGTGTGATGTAAATGAGAAGTCGCATATACCTACCGCGGTATATGTGCTCAACACACAAGTGAGAAAAGGGATAAAAGGGTTTAATAACCCTAGAGGTGTATTTTGGTTGTTGAAGGAGAGTAAAGAAGAGAGAGAGAGAGAAAAAAGTAAGAGAGGAGTTATTGCAACTAATTGGAGGGGGGATTCAAGAGATAAAAGCCGGATTCAACGCGATTTGGATCTGTTAGAGCCAAAGCTGGAAACCCTAGCCTTCCAACTATTTGATTGAAATCAACTTGAGATCTATTCAAGGTAAAATTTTTGTAAATAAAATGCATAGATTATAGGGGTTAAGTTGTGATTGAATGTGGGTTAAATCATAGGATAATGGCTTAGAAAATAGAGGAAAAGTATGGAAGAAGATTGGGAAGAACATAGAAGGTCGATCGACAATTTCGATTAATCGAAATTGGGTTTCGATTAATCGAAATTGGCCAGGAAGTTGAAAGGTCAGAGGACCCCGATTTCGATTAATCGAATTTAATTTTGATTAATCGACTTTGGATTTCGATTAATCGATTTGGGGATCGATTAATCGGATCGGAACCTCCAGTGGACCCCAGGGGTTGGAGGAAATGACTTGAGGAAAAATCGACTAATCGAAATGGGATTTCGATTAATCGATTTTAGTTTTCGATTAATCGATTTGGGATCGATTAATCAACTTGTGAAACTCGACTGTTCGAACTGAGAGTCGACTTTGCGAAAAGAAGAATTTCGATTAATCGAAATTGGATTCGATTAATCGAATGAAAACTCGATTGTTCGAACTGTGAGTCTACCTTGCGAAAAGGAGAATTTCGATTAATCGAAATTGGATCCGATTAATCGAATGTAAGCTCGACTATTCGAACTGAGAATCGACTTTGCAAAACAGAGAAATTCGATTAATCGAAATTACTTCGATTAATCGATATTGACCTTCGATTAATCGATTTCGGAAATCGATTAATCGAATCAGATTCGATTAATCGATTTTGGAATTCGATTAATCGACTGAGATAGATTATATTGACTTTTGGGTTTGACTTTAAGATTCTTGGAGGGTCTTATACCTTCTTTATTGCATCCTTTGTGATGTGTTTCACCTGTTATGTGGTACCATAGGTGGTACGTGTGGACTAGTGCACAAGGAGCCACGTGGGACCTTGATGCATTGATCAAATGAAGACTTGAGGTAGGGAACACCTTGAACATGTACTTTATTTTAAAAGAGCATGTATGTAGTGATATAGATTTCCATTCAAATGTTTAATTGCTTAAGAATTGTGAAAAGTGTGTGTGCGTATGACATCCATAAGAGAAATTCTAATAAGCCATCCCCAGGGGATGAAGAAGTAAAGAGATGAGAGCATCAGGTGTGATGCAAGTAAATGGATACATCCCAGGGATGTATCCAAGGATTGAATCATTTTTGATAGGGCCTAACTGATATAAGATAGCACATTTACACGGTGAATAACTATATGTAAGGCACCTATATTTTTGTTATTTGAGGTTTGATAGGGTACCCCACCGACGTGGCGGGATATCCACGACTGACACGGCAGGATATCCGTGACCGATACAGCGGCGAAACCGTAGGCCAGTGCGGAGGCTTATCCGTACATAGTAAGCACACCCCAGGGGTGTTGATTGAGACAAGTGAAACCCGCCACCAATCCCCAGGAAAGGGGCTTGATACTATTGGTATTCCGTGGAATACGGTTAAAACTGCTATATAGATGACGATGATGGGTATCTCATCGGGGCTCGATGCTATATTGCTCGGGGATTACTTAAGTTGAAAGTTTAAGTTTTGCTTTAGGCCTTTTCAGCATCATTCATGAGTAAATGAAAATATAAGTAATCAACAGTAAAACGAAATGCTTTTTAACTGTTTCATTAACAACTGCATAGATACTTCATGCATGGCATATCATGGAATATATGTGAGTTATAATTTATATGTTCAACCGTGTTTGTTCCCTATTGAGCTAGGATGTAGCTCACCCTATAGACTATACGTTGCAGGTCCACTACTAGCAGCTGCCGAGGCTTGAGGAGGCCGATCCGTGAGTCGGACCTTGCGGCCGGTGAAGAGTTGGAGCCACCTCCAGAGGACTTCTTCTAGAGGACTCCGTTGTGCCACTTTGAGGGATTTTGGAGAGAGTTTTTGTACGGCTTGGTATGTCAAGCCTTGATTCTGTTTAAACCATGTATATATATATAGATGGGATTATTCTTTTGGGGCGAACCATCCGTGATGATTGCTATCATCGATGGTTCGGATCGGTTCTCCATTCATGTAGAGGCATGAGGGTAGAACTGTCTTTTGGAGAGTTAATTAATATAGATTCAAATTCCGCAATTTCGTTTATTATTTTATTGCAATGCTTGATATACCAGTGTTCCGTGCTTAGCTAAGGGGCACGGTCAAGATGATCGTGCTGATGGCACGGGTTTCGGGGTGCCGAAATCCGGGCTGTCACAGTTGGTATCAAAGCTATTTTCTTTTAGTAATTCTGATAAGGGTTCTTTCGTCAAAACATAGGGGCTTCTGCTAACGAAACTTTAGTTTCAAATGCAGCCGCAAAATGTCGTCTAGAGGAAGAGGCCGACCAAGGGGAGGCCATCAGAGGAGTCTACGTAGTGGAGATGATTACATCTCTCCTACAAATAGAGTGCCTTTAGGAGGTACTGAGGCCCCAGGGGGCAGTAGTAGTAGACAGCATAATGAAGAGGATCGAGATCATCAGGATCAAGATCTAAGAGAGCAAGAAAGATTGAGAGAAAGAAAAGAAGATAGAGAGGAGCGACAAAGGATGATGCAGACTATGGAGACTATGGCAGCTGCCATGGCACAACAAGCCGCATCCTTTGCAGCTCATGCATCAAGAGAACAGCAGCCACCTACACCACCTGTAGGACCTGCGTTGCCTGTGCCCTCATCATTTACAGAGTTTAGGAGGATGAGACCTCCTTCATTTTCTGGGCAGGCAAACACAATGGCCGCTGAGAACTGGTTGATGGAGATGGAGAAAGTCTTTAGCGTGCTAACTTGCACGGAAGATGAGAGTGTAAGATGGGCAGCTTACATGTTGGATGGGGAGGCTGGGCCTTGGTGGAAGTTCGTGATACGGACTCGGGCTCAGGAGACCCCAGAGTTGCCTTGGACTTGGGAGGAGTTTGTTGAGGAGTTCAACAAACAATATTTTCCGGAAGTGGTGAGGAACCAGCTTGAGATACAATTTTTGCAGTTAGTACAAGGGAGAATGACAGTGAGAGAATACGGGGTAGAGTTTCTACGACTTGCCCGTTTTGCTCCGGATGCTTTTATTGTGGTAGGAAGGGACTTAAAAATTCATTGCCATTTGAAGAAGAAAAATAACTATTCTCATTTGGCTCATGGCAAGGGTAGAAATTATATTCAACACTTTCATTTTCCCTATCCTAGAAAGCCTAAGAATGTGATGGATCAAGTCTCTCCTAAGTTGTTTTATCCTAAATACAGACAAGTTTTGGTTAGAAAGGACGATTTATCCGCTTTTGTAGTTCACATTGCTCTTAAGGCAAGTGAAGCGTCAAGATGGTTTCTTGACAGTGGTTGCTCCAGACATATGACGGGAGAAAAATCCTTCTTCTCTCAACTTAAGGAGTGCACCAATGGAAGTGTATCCTTTGGAAATGGAGGTTCTGGTAAAATTATTGGAAGAGGAATCATTAATGCTCCTAAATGTCCCAAACTATCGGATGTTTTTTGGTTGAAGGACTCAAAGCTAATCTAAGTAGCATAAGTCAACTCTATGATGATGGAATGGACATCAAGTTTTTCAAAACTGGTTGCACTGTGAGAAATAGGTCCGGTGAAAAAGTTCTTGAAGGGGTTAGGTCCTCTGATAATTGTTATACCTTTAAGGAGACACTTAACTCCACTTGTCTTGTGGCACAAACTAGGGAAACTAAAGTGTGGCATGAGTTTCTTGGCCATATGAACATTTCAGATATGATGAAGTTGTCCACAAATCAGTTGGTCAAAGGATTACCCAAACTTGGAAAATCCTCGGGAGATATTTGTGGTGTCTGTCAATTGAGAAAACAAACTAGGGTCTCGCATAAAAAGGTTACCTCAATCACATCCTCTCGTGTCCTTGAGTTAATGCATTTTGATCTCATGGGACCAATACAGACTTGCAGTCTTGGGGGGAAGAAATATATTCTAGTTATTGTGGATGATTTTTCAAGGTATAGTTGGGTAAGGTTCTTGAGAGAGAAGTCAAATGCTTTTGATGAGTTTGTGGTCATAATTAAAATAACTCAGGTTGAGAAAAATCTTCCTATCATTCGTATCTGAAGTGATAGAGGAAAAGAATTCGATAACACAAAATTCATTGAAATCTATTCTTCACATGGTATCAAACGTGAGTTTTCCTCTTCTCACACACCTCAACAAAATAGAGTTGTTGAGAGAAAATCATGTGCTACAAGAAATGGAACGTGTTATGTTGAATGCCAAGGAGTAACTAAGAATTTGTGGGTTGAGGCAGTTAGCACTGCTTGTTATATAACTAATTGTGTTTATCTTAGACCTGACACGTCTAAGACTTCATACGAAATTTGGAATGGGAAAAAGCCCCAAATCAGTTATTTTCGCATTTTTGGTAGTGGGTGTTACATTTTACGCGATCGAGAATCGCTTAGAAAGTTTGACTCCAAAAGCGATACTGACATTTTTATTGGATATTCTCTTAATAGTCGTGCCTATAGAGTATTCAATTGACGTACTTTGACTGTTATGGAATCATCAAATATGGTGGTTGAGGATGTCGCCACCTTGTCAATCATTCCTAGAGAAGATGATGATGAGACTGATACGGGTTCTCCTTATAAAGAGAAAGCTAGCTCTATTAGTAAGGATGTTGAATCCACTTATGTAAATATTTTTTCCACATCTCCTCTTAAGGAAAATCTTGAAGTCTCTCAACCTTATGAACCTGAGACTTCTCAAGTTCTTATTCAAATTACTGATCGCCCTAAGAAAAGTCGGCCAACTTATGCGAGAGATATGAAAAATCATTTCGAAGAACATATCATTAGAGATCCTACTTCCAAAATTTAAATTCGAAATAAGTTTAAGTAGATGACAAACCTGATTTGTCATATATGTTAAACCTCTATCGTTGAGCCCAAAAATATTAAAGATGCTCTCCTAGATGAACAGTGGATTTCGGCTATGCAAGATGAACTGAACCAATTCACTAAGAATGAGGTGTGGGATCTTGTGCCTCGTCCTTCTAACATCCGTATCATCGGTACAAAATGGGTTTTCAAAAACAAGATTGATGAGAAAGGTAATGTGGTTAAAAACAAGGCTAGCCTTGTTGCTCAAGGCTATACTCAAGTTGAGGGGATTGATTTTCATGAAACGTTTGCCTCTGTTGCACGACTTGAGTCCATTCGAATCATTTTGGCCATGGCCTGTCAGTTGCGTTTCAAGCTTTACCAAATGAATGTTAAGAGCGCCTTGTTAAATGGTGTTCTAACTGAGGAGGTGTATTTGAAACAACCCAAAGGATTTGAAGATCCTTATCACCCACAAATGGTGTACAAACTAAAAAAGGCTTTGTATGGGTTGAAGCAAGCCCCTCGTGCTTGGTACAAGAGATTAACTAAGTATCTTCTCTCAAATGGCTTTAACAGAGGAAGTGTTGATAAGATCGAATTCTTGAAAAGAGAGTCAAATGCGTTGATTGTTGCTCAAATATATATCGCTGATATTATTTTTAGTTCCACTATTGATAAATATGCTCATGATTTTGCTAAATTAATGAAATCTGAATTTGAAATGAGCATGTTGGGTGAACTAAATTGTTTTCTGGGACTTCAAATTAAACAATGCTCATCTGGTATTTTTGTTTCTCAATCAAAATATGCTAGAGATTTGGTTAAAAAATTTGGTCTTGAGTCGACTAGACATGCTTGTACTCCCATGAGTACGTCTGTTAAATTGTCTAAGGATTCTTTGGGTTAGTCTGTTGGCGAAACCATGTATAGAAGTATGATAGACAGTCTATTGTACTTAACTGCTAGTCGACCTGATATTGCTTTTAGTGTGGGCATGTGTGCTAGATTTCAACCTGCTCCTAAAACTTCTCACATCTCTTGCGTAAAGCGAATTATCCGATATATCAATGGAACTCTTGATCTTGACCTCTGGTATCCTTTTGATACTACATCTCAAATTGTTAATTTTTCTGATGTCGACTGGGCAGACAATTTTGATGATAGAAAAAGTACCGGTGGAGGGTGTTTTTACATTGGTAACTGTTTAGTTTCGTGATTTTGCAAGAAGCAATCTTCTGTTTCTTTAAAATCGCAGAGACAGAATACATTGCTACCGGAAGTGCCTGTACTCAACTTTGCTGAATGAAGCAGATGCTTGAAGACTATGCAGTCAAACAAGGCACAATGACCTTGTTCTGTGACAATAAGAGTGCAATTTGTATATCTGAAAATTCTGTTCAACACTCTAGAACCAAGCATATCGACATTCGTCATTATTTCATTCGAGAATTGGTGGAGGATAAACTCCTGATTCTTGATCACATTAGCACCGAGTGCCAATTGGCTGATCTCTTTACTAAACCCTTTGACTTGGTTAGATTTGAATATCTTAGGAAATCTATAGGGTTATGTTCTCTTGATTAATTTGCTAATTTTTACGTAGGCAAGAATAATTTTTTTTTTGTTTTTAAATGTTGAATTTTTTAATTTTTATTTTGCTATTTTTGTTTAAAATAATAATAATAATAATAATAATAATAAAAAATAAATAAAAGAAAAAAAAGGGATTGCTTTATTTTGATGTGAAGATTCTTTAAATTGATTTTTCGAGCTTTAAGACTTTATATGTCTTCTTGCCTTTATATAAATAGGATCGTACTTATCATGACTCATTATGAGTATGTGTATACAAGCATTGCATATTGATAAAATTTTCTCACATCTATTTTTTTCTGTTGTCGGCATGAAACTTAAGGAATGTCCATAACTTTGAAATTTCTTTTGGTCTCCTTGTTTGCACTGAGTGACTTTGTTGGCCTTTCTTGAGCTTTTTATGTTTCATTTCTTTTGGAAAGGGCTACCCAGATGACTTGTGTGAAAGCTGTTACCGAGCACACCATTGGAAATGGCTGCAAAGTCAGCGATAGTGTGAAAGCTTTCGTCGGTTCTGTAATGAGTTAGCTCTATTATGCATCTCAGGAAGTGTAAGTTGGATGTGAGACTTGGCACTTATAGACTTGCGAAAGGGCTACCTGTCACAGTCTGGAGTGACAGCCATCAATTTTAATTCCTTCAAATCGAAAAACAAAAAACAAAGAAAGTTGTGTGCTTCTTTGGTTCCATACCATAAACCTATTCCTCTGATGATATATTTATATAAAAAAAAAATGAAGGAAGTAAGAGATTGCGGAATGCAATTAATCATCCAAATTATCCCGTCTTTTCACGATGTGCAAGCAAGAGCCTTAATTTATTTTCAGTGTGATTGTAATTTTTTTTAGTCTCATGCTATCACCGAAAAGGCAGATGTAGATTAATTTTGATTTATACGTGCTTATATATGCATAGGAATTTGTGTTCATCTTAGTATGATCATAGTTATATCTTCTGTTAGAAATAATTGAAAGTGTTTATAGATCGAGATAATCGAATTTTAGTCCTCTTTACTTATATATAACCATTTTTTTTATATAAGTTGTTTCGTTTTGCTATTTAAAAAAAAAAAAGGCGGTGGACCGTGAGTTCTTATGTTTTTCTTTTCGGTCGACCTTGGTTCTCATTTTCGTGGTCAACTGTTAATTATGCTGGTGCACTGTTAAATATGCTGGTGCATTTGATTTAAAAGAATATATATATATATATATATATATATATATATATATATACGTTCTGTAAGAGGGTCGACCGTGATTAAAACCCTCTAGATTTACCTTCGATTTGCCTTTCTCGAGATTATCAAGGAGCTTTTCAAGCGACAGATTGTCAAAGTGTCTTTCAAATCACGCTTGTTCACTGTCGCCCGTGTAGCTTATCTCGGTCAACCGTGGGTTTTATCTTCATTTATTCTCGTAGATCCTCTAAATTTATTTTTATTTGAGAAATTTACCTGATCGACCCTATCAGATACACCTTTTATCGCAGAGATCATATATTTTCACCTTTACCCACACCGATCAATTTTTAGCCAAGCCAGCACAAAAAGTCCGAAATGCCCTTTCTTATACATTTTTTTGTTCTATATGATTTAAAATTTTAAATATTTGCAATTTTCTATATTTATGCGGTGTGAAATGAGATCTATGTCGTCTGATTTGAAGATCACAATATAAAATTAATGGCGCCAAAGATAGACACGAAAAAAGGTGATGTCGCCTTTTAAAAAAAAAAACTTTTTTTAAACAATCGATGGCGACTCTTAAAATAGTCGATGGCGATTCTTAAAACAATCGATGGCGACTCTTAACACAGTCGGTACCGATTGGTTTAAGAGTCGCCATCGATTGTTTAGACAGTTGGTACCGACTGTAAAAATAGTCGCAATCGACTGTTTATATATATATATATATATTCCCGACTGTCTACACAGTCGATGGCGACTCTTAAAACAATCGATACCAACTGTGTTAAGAGTCGCCATCGATTGTTTAAATTTTTTATTTTTTTTAAAAAGCGGCGATATCGCCTTTTTTCGCGACTATCTTTGGTGCCATCGATTTTATATTGTAGCCTTCAAATCAGACGACATAGATCTCGTTTCACATTGGATAAATATAGAAAGGTGCAAATATTTAAAATTTTAAATCATGTAGAACGAAAAAAAGTGTAAGAAGGGGTATTTCGGACTTTTTGTGCTAGCTGAAAATGGCTTGGCTAAAAGCTGATCGATTCAGGTAAAGGTGAAAATATAGGGTCTCTGACGTAAAAGGTGTATCTAACAGAGTCGATCGAGTAAATTTCCCTTTTTATTTCCGATGCATGAGTCGTGTTCCGATGCATGCGTCGTGTTGACTACCGACACTACTTTTACTGTGGTTGAACGTCTCTCAATTCTGGTCAATTGTGGGTCTTTTTAATAGTTTCCTCTCTTTTTCCTTTTTTTGAGTTTTGTTTTTTTTTTATTTTTCTTGCTTTGTTTTATTTTTTTTTGCTTTGAGTGTCGTTCTTCTAGTTCACTCTCAGTGATATTCCCTCTCATCGTGGCTGATCATGGCTGGCTCTTCTAGTTCAAAGAAACGCCGCCCATCCCTAATATTTAACGCTAATCGATTTGTAAACGTAGAAGTTGAGCAAAAATATCTTGACAGTTTTTCTAAACGGAACGTTCTTTGCGAGCGTCAAATCGAGTTTTCGGAATACTCTAGTTATTTCACTCATCCATTTTTTCAAAATCGGGCCTGGACTACACTTTGCAATCTGACAGGTGAAGTATACCATGATCTAGTACGTTTATTTTATGCAAATATTGGTACACATTCCCTATCTGATAACTCTTTTCTTAACACCGTGATTCTTAAAAAAAATCTTCGTTTTACACCCTTGGATGGGTCAGACGTTATCAAAGTTCCATCGTATGATTCTTTGATTATCTATCCTGCCAATGAAGAACTTGCGGTTTCTCAATTTGAACATATAAATTCACCGCAAGATATTATTGATTTTGTGTGTGTGGAGCGTGGTAATCTCTTTCAACAAGCTCTTGCCACTCGTTTACTAAAGCCTGATTTTAAAGTGTTAACGTCATTTTCTGTATGCTACGTTTATTCCTCGAAAAAGAAACAAGGATGAGGTTTGGTGGGATAAAATTTTTCTCATGTATCTTCTTGTCAATAATGTGCCTCTTTGTGCGAGCTCTATCATTTTTGAAAATATTCTTCACTACGCTCTTCATCCGCATGAGAAATCTGTTATGGGGTTTCCTATTATCATTTTTACCTTCATCAAAAGTAAGGTTAAAATTTCTCCGGGCACTGCATTGGTTCCACGTGGGCAAATCCTTGATTATGCTACCACTCGCCGTTTTGTTGGAAGAAAATCAAAAGACTCGGATGTTTCCTCTGGTGGTGTGGTTGTTGGTTTTGCTTCCCATACTTGTGTGCCTCGTAATAGTGTTTCCTCCTCTGATTCTCATTTTCAAGCTCTCATATTGGATTCTCTTCGGGACTTAAAAGCCGAGGTGTCGGATTGGTCTTCCCGCATTGATCATGTTGAGCAGGAGGTGAAAGATGGATTTCAAGAACTTATAGAAAAATTTGATAGTCTTCTTTAGTTATGTGTTCGTTGTTAGCCGTTTTGTTTGTGATTGATGTCCTTTGCCCCCTTATGACAAAAAGGGGGAGTATGAATGATTGTGGGTATGCTTTGTATGAATGATTGTGGGTATGCTTTGCTGCACGTGTTTTGATGTTCGCAATGATATGTGTTTTTTGTTTTTAGCAAAGGTTGTTGCACGTGTGTTTTGACGTTAGTAGTGATATATTCTTTTTATTTTTAGCAAGGGTTCTTTACCAAGTGATGATATGATGTGATTTACTTATTTATTCTAGATGTGAACTAACTTGACTTTTAGTGGTTCAGATTACAGGTTGAAGATACTGAAGATCTTTTTGTTTAAATCATCTCATGGTTAAGTTGGCATAGGTTTAAGGAGAGTATTTTGAGTTGTATTTTTTTTGCTTGACATATAGATTAATTTTGTAGGGTTAATTTATGAATGAATGATGTAATTTTTTTTCATACCCTTGTAGGTTAGGTTTTGTCATAGATGGTGACAAAAGGGGAGATTGTTAAATCTGATTATCACGATCTATGATAACCTAGTAGATTACTCTCATGTATCGCAAAGTTTGACTTATTACTTGTGGAATGTATGGTGTATGATTGGATAATACCAACTCACAAATGTTTATCCTTTACAAGGAGACTACTTCCCAAAAGCTACCTTTTTTTACGATTAATCACGTTTCATTTCGTGATTAACCACCAAAATTTTGATGGTTGACCACAAAGAGAAACGTGGTCAACCACCTTTAGTTTGGTGGTTGACCACCACTTATAAGTGGGTCAATCGTGAGATTACCTCTGCAAAAAGGAGTTCTTTTCTCTTAATTCTTTTTAGGATTAAAAAAAAACTTATATAAATAGTCTTTACAGGGTCTCCTTGGTTTTTTAACCTCCATATACCTCATTGCTTAGCCGTTCCAAGAGAGAAGAAAATATTCTTGCGTTTGAAGTTATTTACCAGATCTTTATTGTGATTCAAAGGCATTTGATCTACTTTTATCTTTCTTCGTTGTGATTCAAAGGCTTTTGATCTGCTTTTATCTTTATGAAGAGTATTGTGCTTGAGGTCTCAAACGTGTTCTGGCTCGTGGAATCGAGTGACCTTGGTGGAATCTGAGCTGCTGTTGTGGCTCATCTAAACATGAGTGGACCGTTCACTACAAAAAAAACGAGTTTACGCCGACGGCTTCAATGGGTAACCGTCGGCGTAGATATATCTTACGCCGACGACTACTATAGCAGCCGTCGGCATAGGAAAGGGTATATAAGTTAAAGTGGAAATTTTTTTCCCCCATTTCCCTCTCGCTCAAACCCATTTTCTGTCCCTCCGATTCATCGGCTCCTCTCACTCCTCAAATCCCTCTCCCTCAAACCCATTTTCTCTCCCTCAAATTCATCAGCCCCCCTCTC
This sequence comes from Chloranthus sessilifolius, assembly GCA_021018995.1. Classification (NCBI taxonomy): domain Eukaryota; kingdom Viridiplantae; phylum Streptophyta; class Magnoliopsida; order Chloranthales; family Chloranthaceae; genus Chloranthus; species Chloranthus sessilifolius. The sequence continues at coordinate 113,970,144 of CM037594.1, read as the reverse complement.
ACTCCCCAGACCCCTCTGACTCAAATCCATTTTCTCTATAAACCCTAAATTTCTCTCCCCCAATTAGATCCCTAAATTTCTATCGTGCACCCCTAAGATCCCTCCGATCTGGGTGTTTTGTCGATTTCGCTTCATCTCAGCTTAGATATCGTAATATTTTGATCATCTGCGACATAAACGACAAAGGCGAACACAACAAGGCCCGCGATTTAAGCTCAATTTCCATTCTACCTCTTCACTCTAGGTTCAGATCTGCGATTTGAGCTCAGTTCGAGAATTTTCTCTTTTGTTTTGTGATTCGTTTTCTTATTTTCAGTTCTATCTCTTCACTCCAGGATCAGTGCGTGGTTTCGGGATTACGATAAAATTCAGCCCCTTGTCGCTATCCTCATTTACATTCAAGTAAGCTAAGTCACGATTTAGATCATCAATTATGATTTTCTAGATATATTTGTTAATTTTCATGAATATTGCTTCTGATTTGGCCTTATTTTGTGTGCATTGTGTTATTTTTTTCTAAAGGTTTTCTAGATATCTGTAGCTTGGTGTTTTGATTTTGAGTTCGTGCTAATCTTTCTTTGAGAGAAAATTAGATTTAGGCGATTTTTTTGTCGTTTTTACATTTTTTTATGTTTCCACAGATTTTAAAGGTTTTGTTGATGGCTGGATTGTTTCTAGGGTTTTGTAAAGGTTACCAGCTTCTCATTTGAAATTTTGTGTTAAATGTGATTTATATTGAAGGATAGGTTAGATATCTTAGAAGAATTGTGTCTAGATCTCTGTCTTTCTTTCACATGTTCTCTTGAATTTATTGCTTCTTTTATTTACTTTGGAGATTCTATTGAATAATTCAAAGTTTTTCGTTTTCAATCTCTGCCATTCTCCTTAATTAGATAATTGTATTTTCAGTACTTGATTTGAAACTGAATTGGATGAGTTGTATTTTTATGCCTAAATTTAAGCTTTGGGTTCTGCGTGCATTGGTTTCTGTCTCAACTTGAGATTTGAGTCGAATAAGATCTCTCATGGAAGACAAATTTGACTTTTATATCTGATAATTTTAATATGTTTATTAGATCAATCTGCTTTTGTCAAGGTTTTAATGCTACATATATTCTTTGCAGATTGTGAAGGGTTTAATAGATATGGAAATGGCTTTCCGGTTTATTTTAGTGCATCATTGTGGCAATGTCACAGGATATTTTTAGATTTTCTGTTTTCTTATTTAAATTTAATTGGGCTGGGGCACTGATTCTCCAAATTCTACGATTGGATTTTTAATTTTTGGCTAATGTTATCTCTTGGAGGAGCGAAACATACAATTCTGTAGTAAAATCTATCATTGAAAGTAAAATGTTGACCCACCTTATTGACTGATATATTGGAAAAAAAGGGTATTAAATATCCAATTCTTTTATAATCTGCTCTCTCTATTGCACTTTCTATTGCAGATAGTGCGTTTGACATGCTGATCAGTTTTTTCCGCCAAAGAAACATGGAAACAGTTGCATGCCATATGTATTGGGAAATAGAGGACAGAAAATTTGAGTTTTCCCTTCTTGAGAAAGTTTTTTATAAGATGATCGAGTTTTTATAACATGCTGATCAGTTTTTCCCGTTTCACACTAGACAGTGCTGATTTATGTTTGCAGAAAGTTGTGAATGCCGTGTACGGTCTGAAATTTGTGCAACCCAAAACTGCTCTCATCCCATTATGCATGGCAATGTCGAGGATGGTAAGCAGCAGTCCCTTGAAATTTCTTACTCATTTGCTCTACAAGACAAGCAAGACAAAAGCAAAAGCATTGTTTGATAAGCTCTACAAGATAAGCTCGTTGCATTCAAGTCTCTTTGGGCAGATACTTCTGTGTATTCTGAGTAAAGATTTTCCGAGTATTAATGGTAACTGTAACTATAATCTTTCAGATAAGGAGTTTATGCTTCTTCTTCCTGCTGCTTTGTCATATCTGACCTCTCGCGTGAGAATATATGGGAAGCGATGTCAAATTTTTGATAGTATTCCATCATTTTATTCGAGGATTGTTTTGAACGGTTTTCAAATTGGAAGAGGTATGTGCGGAAAATATTTGAGGAAGAATTCAATGAGTTTGGGCCGACATCTATGGAGGAATTGCTTAATCTTTTAAACAGCAGTCTACTGGAAAAATATTTGTCAGCCATTCTACAGGTCGAAATGTAGCATATGACAAGAGAACACATGCTACATCATCTGAATGCAAGAGAAAGTTGGAATTAGTTAAGTTACTCCGAAATCAGATTATCTTAAGGCTCACCAAAGTACGGTTACGAAAAGATGCGCCATGAATTAGGAGAACTTCTTTCTTTGCTTTTTGTCCGGTTATGGTGCAACTGTGAGTGAAATTGACTTGGAGATATTCCATCTTATGCATGAGATTGAGTTCATTGACGGTGGAAGCATTGCGGAAATGGATTATTTGTGGGCGATTACGCTTCAAAAGTAAGAAGGAACAAAACTTGAAAACTCACTGTTATCCGATGTGATTGTGAACCAGCTGAAGAACGTCGAAAGAGGCAATTCAGAGAGAACATTCCAGTTGATTCTAAATTATGTGTGATGACTGTGCTTCACTTTTGCTATGATAGGGTTGCTTGGACCGGACCCACATCACTGAAGAAGCTTCAACAGGATGATTTCAGGGATATGCCTGAGGTAATTTTATTTTCATGTCTATTTATTCTATTTTTTCTTCTATTTTTAAGAATTTTACTGTTTGACTGCTATATAAGTTTCTTGGTAGCATTCTCTTAGTTGCGACTTAGAATATACATCTTAATGATATGGGTGGCAGGCATCATTTGCAAACTTGGAAAATATGTAGCGATATGATCCTGCATTTATATTGTCCTTCTCAATTCATGGTCTGTCGATGGGCTACATAGAACCTGTGGAATTCGTTGGGCTAGGTCTTCTTGCAGTCGCATTTGTTAGCATATCTTCACTGGATGAAGGAATACGTAAGTTGGGCTATGAAGTCCTTGGAAGGTTGAAGGAAGCTTTAGAGGTATGTTCTTTCTTTCATTGTAATTTTGACAACTGTAAGTGGGAGACATTGCTTTGCATTGGTTGAGGTTACTGAACCCTAATTGGGCAAGGTGTATTTGAATGAAATTCATTTATTAAACCTAATGACTTGCTCACCTTGTATGGGGAAAATTGCTGTTTCTAATAAGGGCAACATATATGGGAAATTGCTACTTTTAAGGACTTCAAGTTTCGTCTGCTCAAGTGAAAAAATAGGAGATTTGAAACATTTGAGGAGAGATGTAGGCACTATATTATCGAATTACCTTTGGATTTGCTTACTGCACCAATACTTGACTTCCCTTTTTTCCTCATAGATATGAATGTATCAGTGGCCTTCCAATTCACTTACAGTTCCCAACACACCACTATTGCTTCAGTGTATTGATTAAAGTTGAAATATTCATTTTACGATGATTATGATTATGATTATGCAGAGCAACTGATGATTAAAGTGTATGGTTCATTGTACGTCTCAGCTGATGATTATGATTATGCAGAGCAGCTGATGATTATGATTAATCAGCATGTCTGATATACCTGTTATTTTTATTTTAATTTATTTTTAATCAAGTAAAAACCAACATTTTCCTACGCGAGAGTATAATACAGGGCATAGATAATTCATATCACTATTCTCTTGGACGGTCAGTAAGTGATTAAACTCATTAAAGTACTTTTGAGGGTTTATAAAATCAGTACTCGATGAAAGCCAAGGTCCATATGAAGAATTTTTTGCCATTCTTGGGCACTTTATATCTTGAGCAAACCTCACCTTACAAGCCGATTTTGTGAGGTTAAGTTAGGCCCGTTGGATTTCTCATCATGGTTGTGAGGTTAGAGTGGAAGTTGATGGTGTCAGCCTATTATGAATCTCGACGCAGCATCATTGATAAGCTGGATTGCGTCTTTCGTTTTGCTCAATTCAATGACCCGAGTAGCATCCACGATGTCGTTTTGATGGTCTCACTAGGAATGGGTCTTACGATTGCAACTAGCCGATATTGAATTAACCATTGATCTGTTAATTAGATGAATATCCAACAGTCACTTAAGAGTCTATTAAAAATATTAATGCCACAAAAATCTTCAATAAGGGCTAGATCTAAGGCATCCTCATCATCGACTCAAATTTCTTCCATTGATTTTCTTTGATAGGTTGATGAACTCCAGATCTTGATTTGACTGTTGGTCTTCCATATAGAGCTGTTTGGGAGTATATCCATCGTTCAAATTGTTAATTTCTCATAGAACTCGATCTACGGCATCTCCACCTTTGGAAATAGGAGCTGATCTTTCACAATGAGTTGTTTTGAGTTATCTCCATTTCGTGCTTAATTGTTCAATTTGTGTCTCTCATGTCACCTTGTTCTCTTCTTCTACCACAAGTTCTACAGTGTCATATATCAAATTCAAGCAGATTGAGACACTAAGGATCAAATTTCTCCAGTCATCGTGTTAATTAACTTGTTGGTTTGAGTTTCCTATTTTAGAGGGATCTCCTAAATAATCACAACTAATAAGGAAATAAATAAAGACAGTCAGTTTCAGTATTTTAGGAATTTTATATCAAATCAGGCGCCATCAACAATTTGAGTGATTACTGAAGTGATCATAATGTGACCTGGTCCTCCTGTGATCACTTAAATCACAACAGGGTAAGTCGCATTTGCCCTCTTTAGCATATGCCTTGACTCTTTAAAAGTCCATTTAAATGGTCTCTTCCAACAACTCTTGTATCTCCCTCTTACAAATCTGCTACTCATGTCTTTAGGCCTGCTAAACAACTCCGCCTTGGGCCTGTTAAAAGCCCTTTTAATACTCTGTTTCCAGATTCACTTCTCTATCACAATATTCTTTGAATCACTCAAAATTTCCATCCCTCACCCTTCCATAGTAACGCAACTACAGATGGTATATATTGATAGGTGAGCTGGGGTTGAACCCACAACTTCATTACCTCAGCCTCCACCTCATTAAATTCACACACTATATTATTTTCTTCATCATTGTATAATCTACTGAATTTATCAATTTGTTTTGACTTTTTCACTGAAATAATATTTCTCCGTATGAGGGTTCCTGATTTATTTACTCAAAACTTCTGGGTTATCTATGTAGCGTTCAATCTTTTGTGCAAGCTTAATTTATTAGTCTAATTTATTATGATTTGATGTTTGTTATTCTGATGAGGTAATGCTTTCTGTTTATTCAACTTGCATTATAACTAGAATCTAGTTTATGTAGTAGTCTAATGTGATTAATATATTTTATGAGGGGGAAAATCGCTTAGATCTAAAGCATAGAACTATGGAATTTAATATGTAGTTGTTTTTTTGCTTCTAAGATTATAGTCATGCTTCCAGGAAATGCTTCAGGATTTGCTTGTCTGTGTTCTTCCTGCTTGTGAAGCTGGGCTGGAGGATCCTGATGATGATGTTAGAGCAGTTGCTGCTGAAGGCTTAATACCCACTGCTTCGGCTATAGTTTCCTTCAAAGGACAAGCGTTGCATTCTATTGTTATGCTGCTCTGGGATATTTTGCTTGATCTGGATGACCTAAGTCCATCCACTAGCAGGTATTTCTCTACATTTTTCTCATGTTGCCCTTGCATTTTTTTTTTAAGATCTATAAAGTAAAGTTCTATTCAAAAAGGAGAACAAAAATCAAAGTGAATAAAAAAAAAAGAACTTCTATCACTGGGTTCAGTCACGTTGGAATTATAATTGGGGTTTTTTTTTTATAATATCAGCATAACTCGGGGGTATTTGCAAAAAACCCAAAATAATAAATAAAAAAGTTTTCTAAAAGTAAAATTGTTAAGTAATTTCACTGGTCTAAATTTCAAGCTTAGAAAAACACAAGTTAGAGATGTATTTTTGAATTTATTTTTTAAGAGGTGATTTAAACAACGCTACCTTGCTCCACGGGGCACTAAACATTGTTTTTGGGTGCCATGGGAACTCCACGTGCAACATTGTGGCACAATACCCTTTTCCTGTAAATATAAACATAATTTTTTTTTATTTTCATCATCTGTCCTAATCTTTTCCTGTAAATATAAGCATAATTTTTTTTTTCCTCATCTGTCCCAATCATTTTCTAATTTTATTGATTTTTGCCAGTTTTATCTGATTTTTTTCTTTGTGGACTTATTCCTTGACTCCAACTCTGTCACACTATGGTAGGTGGAAAGGCAGGAGTGCATAATATTCAGGGGACATCACCTGGTTTTATCCCACCTAATTTCGACACAACTTTGATCAATGAGATCGTCACTGTTACAACAGCAGAAGCAATGACTAATGCAAGGAGACTCACAATGGAGGAAGGCCTGCTTGTGGGAATCTCCTCAGGCGCTGTTTTGGCGGCATGTTTAAAGGCAGGTTCTATTTTTCTCTTCCCCGTCTAAACAATTCTTTGGTAAATCCGAAACCCTACATTTCTGACTTGCTGAATGTTCATAGGTTGCAAAGAGAGATGAAAACAAAGGAAAGATGATTGTGACTATTTTATCAAGTGGTGGAGAAAGGTAAATCCGAAACCCTGTTCCATGACATTTGTTTGGTTTTAGCTCTAATTTATCTATATATGGGTCTTTTACAGATTGATCACAATATGAAAGTTATTTACACATGTACAATACATTTCACGCCACAATAGGTGCAGCTGAAATGTACTAATTCGGAGTTCTAGCTTTTGTGGATGTGAACCTCCTCGTCGATGTCCATGTCCGTGCCCTAGAGAATTTTGCATTGTATGGACGCTATTTTTGCTATGATGAGATCGTGAACACCGACGAAAAAGCAATACAAGTTGCACAAAAATTGAGTCATTTGATCTCAATACCAGTGAGGTATAATAATTGATGACGCTTCTTTATATACAAGTCACACGTTTTCTCCATTTTAGCTTATAGTAGTTTATTCTACAGGTATGAATGCCAAGGAACTGTGGAGCACATAGAGAGATTGAGAAGCAAAAAATTGAAGAAACTAGTGGAAGCAGGTGGTGAAGATCAGGATTAATTGATGGGCCGTAAAGAGTCATTATAACCATTGAATCTCACAAGAAAGCTGACTATCATGGATTTGGGCACCTTGAAATGTGTGGAAGTAAGCTTTAAGGAGAACCAAGCCTCTCTGATTAAGAGGGCCTGTATTATATTGTGGTCGTAATCCTCATGCTCTTTAGCTGCTAAGGCATATTTTTCTACCTATTGTCCCAAACCCAAAACTGAATAAAATGATGCTCATGAAGATATATATATATATATATATATATATATATATATATATATATATATATATATATATATATATATATATATATATATATCATTCTTCTTTATTTCATTTTTCATTTACTTGATTCCTTTTAAGATTGCAACTCTCAATTTTTGAGAGTTTTAAAGTATGGTGAATCTACAGGTAGCTTTGGTCTAATATTCTGTTAGTACAATAACTAGTGATAATGTTATAATTATTATTGATGCACTTAGCTCTTGGAGTTTATAAACAGAAGATTACTGCTAATATATCAATTTATATTCCTTCTTTTTTTCTACCTTTTCTCACGAAAAGATTTTCACACACAAATATTAGTGTTTTACTCTTTGCTTTTTCAATCAATTTTACGATTCAGAAAATGTAAGTTCGATTCACTGGATTTGATTTTGCTTTTCTTTTTGCTCGAAAATAGAAAATTTTCGTTATGTTACCTTGAAAATTTTCTTTATGTGTCGATTGAAGCTTAACAAAACTGAGATGTGGTTTGATAAAGGCTGGAGGGTGAACTTTTTTGACTATTTTGTTGCCATTGGTTGTCTCTGTGTGAGGAACTGATAAGGTCATGTATGTGTGTATGTGTGTTTGTGTGTGTATATATATATATATATATATATATATATATATATATATATATATATATATATATATATATAAAGCAATGTATTCAATTCATTTTCATAAACAATTATTCAGGAATTTATTTAAATCAAAAAAAAAAAGGCGCTTAATAAATGCATGACCCCCTAAAAGGGGAAAAAAAACCTACGCCGGCATTTGTAATTTTTGTTTTTAAAATATTTTTTTAAACACCTATGCCGACGGCATGAGCCGTCGGCGTAGGCATATTTATATAAAAATTTTAAAAAAAATTATTTTTAAAAAACCCGTCGGTGTAGGGTGTTTTATTTAAAATTAAAAAAAAAATTCAAATACCCTACGCCGACAGTGGATGCCGTCGGCGTAAATTCTTGAATTACGCCGACTGCTGCAAACCATCGGTGTTTAGATTCCCCGACGAGAATATCGCCGACGGCTTGAAACCATCGGCGTAGAGTTTACAGCCGTCGGCGATTAGTTTTGCCGACGGCTGTAATAGTCTACGCGACGGTTGGCAGCCGTTGGCGTATGTAACTATTCTTGTAGTGATTGTACGACTTGGTGGTTGAAGGAGACAAATCGAGATCTATGAGGACGCGTAATGAAATCTAGCATTGTGATTCAGGAAGTTTGATAGGACTGGTGTGTCTGCATTCATTCGGTAATTGTTGTAACGTTTGGACTCATAGTATATTTGTTGCCTTGGATCCGGCATAGATCACGTAATTTTTTTTTTTTGATTTTTCACGCAAAAATCTTATGTGCAGTGATGATTGTTCTATTTTTATTATTGTTAGGTAAATCTAGGATACCGAAATTTCACATATAAAACGACTTTTATATCTTGAAAACACACACACACTTTATATGCACTTTTTCCACTTAAAAAAGTCAGTCTTTTGTGACCACGTCTACACCGTATCATCTCTAAAATGTCATTTTAGCAAGTGAAATTTAGAGCAACTTTAAAATGATTGGCGTTACTACCACACCGCCTCATGTTAAAGCCACCAATCTCATTTTATCCACCCACGTACTGATTCTCGCTCCTCCTTCGATATTGAGCTTCTTCAGCTGTTCTTCGGTTCCGTGGTGTGGTCAATTTATAGTTGCACTCGAACAGAAGCCTACAAAAAACAGTATCCGCCACGTGGACGTCTGACATAGCAGAACGGATGGTCTATAATAAATGTAAAGAATACCATGATCAGATGAGTAGGGTCGACTAATTGTTAGGGCCGGCTAGAGCATTGGACTGCTAAATGTGAAGATTGTTACATGGAACATCGGGCATCGTAACCGGCCAATCACCCTATAAATGGCCATATTGTGACATGGATTGCCACTATCACTTCAGCCCTAATCACCCTATAAATGGCGAGTCTCGTTCTCTCTCTCTCTCAAGCCTCAGCTTAATTATAAGCTCTTCTTTATCTCTCTCTAGCCTCAATTTAGACTCTCCTTTCGGCAGGATGGAGAGATGTTAGAAATTTTACCCACTCTACGAATTTTCTATCGCGATGAATGCATAAAAATAAGAAGATTCAGACAAAAATTAATCACATGTGTAACACAAAGATTTACATGATTCATCCAATCGAGGGCTATGTTTACAGGAGTATTTGCACTAATTTTATGAATATTTATAACACACACACTATTTTCTCTCTAGTGCAAAATCAATCAAGATTTAATATGAACTTCAACAATAAATTCATTGTTAAACCAAGGACGCAGCCCTTCAAATAATAGAGAAGAGATCTGTCAGAATATAATCACGATTTCGACACAAGAACGACTTTAATTAGATCTTCAATCCTCAAGTTATTCTTCAATACTTTTTCTCTTAAAGTATTCTCATAGTTTTCTCACATGAAACTTTCACCAAGCTCTCTCTGGATCCCTTGAGGAACTTTCTGCAAATAAGCACTAAACCCCTTTTGAAAACATGACTCACAAATCTCCTAAACTTACAAGTATTCAAAACACTTCCAAAAAAGTCTCCAAATCATATTATGGAATGTTTTGGCTAAAGCAAAATTTCAAAATAGCCACATATTCAAACCTGCGGATCTGAATCCGCTTAACAGTCAATCGATTGACTTCCCAACCTCAATCGATTGACTTCCCAACCTCAATCGATTGACACCGATTGTTGGGATTAAGCCTTATTCAACAAGAGAAGCAACATAGTGTTACATTTGATGCTGAGCTCTGCCAGAGATCTCAAAATCGACCCTACCCATCTCAATACGAAAGGGTTCTACGCCGTAGTCACCTACATCTGGGGCCAGAAGCATCGCACTCTGGTGGACAAAGACAGTAGAGAAAACCCCACATGGAACTTCACGGTGAACTTGCCCATCGAAGAAGCAACATACCTAAACAATTTGATCACAGTGATCGTGATCCTTCGGTGCAAAGGGAAAATTCTCCGAGTTTGTGTTATCGGAAACGCCCAGCTGTAGATCACAAACTTTATCGATACCCCAACTGATGCTGCCCCTCAATTTGCAGTTGTTCCGATTATGACACTCTCCGATGAACAAAAAAGAGTAGTTAACTGTGCGTATCGATTTGGGATCGGGAATAGCCTGCCATTGGAAAAGAGTAAGTTCAGTTGGTTGAGAATTGCCGAAAGCTTTACTTCATCGTCAACATGATTGATGATTAGAATGAGGATGGCTGTTTTGGTCATTGATATCTAGTTGTTTCTTATTATGGGGATTGGGTAGGTGTTGATTTATGAGAGAAGTTAGTGTGATTTTTCTTTTTATCCTTTTTTTTTGAAATTTTTTTGAGAGAAGTGTGTGATTTTTCATAATGTTGTACTGTTTATCTCATCATTGTGTTTCTCCTTCACGTTGTTGTAGGTACACCAATGATCTCAAGCTGGAATATAGGATTCAAAGCCGTCAATGATTTTTGTTGTAGGTACCCTAAAAAATTTGGTGGGTGCAAATAAAATGACAGTTGGATTAATATATACCGCACAGGGCAGCATATTATCATTTCCCAAGAAAGAAATGCATCATAGATGAGGGTGCTTCCCCATGCCCCAATACTTGTTTGTATAATGATCTTAACCATCCAAGCAATTGACCATTTATCAAACTTTTCGAGGAATCCTTCATCAGTGGTTGTGAATGACGTGATGATCCAATTAAGAGGATTTTCAGACATTGGACCATCAGACGGGCGGACACTTAGATTTGCCGATCCACGATCACATAACAAACTATGATTATATACCAAAGTACAAAAGCGGTATCGGTTTCGGGTATTAGTTTGCCCGAGGCCAATACGTATTGGCCAATATCGATACTTATCGGCCAATTTTATTTGGCAAAAAAAAAAAAAAACCTCGGTCGAACTGTGATGTATTGGCTGAAACCCAACAAGTATCGGTGATACCTATACATATCAAACCGATACCTAACGGTTTGGCCGAAAACCGATATGTATAGGTATCGGCGGATTTTTGATACCTTATTATATACATAAAAAAAAAAAAAAAAAAAAAAAAAAAAAAATATATATATATATATATATATATATATATATATATATATATATATATATATAAAAGTTGGTGGCAAAGTAGTAAGCCCCATGGATCAAAATATTGTCCGATACTGATACGTATCGGTATTGGACTCGAACGATACATTGAATGTATCGTTCGATACATTCAAATGTATTGAATGTATCGAACGATGCATTCAATGTATCGTCCGATACAGACTGGTACCGATACGTATCGTCCGATACGTATCGTTTTGGAGCTCGGACGATACGTATCGGTAACCCGATATTTTAACCCATGGTAAGTCCTAAACTCCAACGGTTCTTGCAGGGAATAAGTGGCATTTGTGTCCTTTGGTATCTTGGAAACTAGAATGCCAAACCCATTCCCTCAGTCCCTGTCATGTAACGGCCAATACCTATATGTATCAGCCGATACCGATACTCGATCTGTATGGGCTGATACCCGATCTGTATCGGCTGATACTGTCTTTATCGGGTACCAAAATACTGATATGTATCGGTGTCGGCCGATATAAATTTGATACCATGCGTCTGATAGTACACTCATGGTCTCGAGATCTATTGTGTTAAAGAGTAGGGTAAAAAATAATTTTCGGATTGTAATTCAGAGAAGTTAATTGTTTCTGAAAGTAAGCGCTCTCAATGCTATTGTAGGCACAAGTAGCAGGAAAAACGGGTGTAAATAATGTAACTCTTATTATTAATTTATTTTTCATTAATTGGTGTGGGGATAGTAAAAGTTTTTTTCTTCGTTAAAAATTCTATCATTTGGCGTGCACACGAAAAAACAAATTGTGTTCTTCTAGCACCTCTCTCGTCTCTCTTCTCTGTTTTTGAAAAGTAATACTTTGAAGTAAATAAATAAGCAAACGGCTGATTTGCGCGTGATGTGGCTTCTTAATGCTTCACTTCACGCATGTGAATATGATTCTTAATGCGTCACAGTTGTCAATGCATTTCAGATCCTTTTTTTTTCTTTTTTAAATGGGAAATTTTTATCGACCAACACCTTTTCCCTCGAGGCCCTATAGTTTAACATTTATCCAACCAATTTTAATTAGCACAAAAGGGCTCAAATATCCTTTCTTACACTTTTTATTATTTTATATAATTTAAAATTTTAAAAATTTACACTTTTGTATATTTACGCGATGTGAAATAACATTTATGTCGTCTGATTTGAAAGCCATAATATAAAGATCGATTGTGTCAAAGATTGACATGAAAAAAAGGCGATATCACCTCTTTAAAAAAAATATAAAAAATCGTCTGTTTATGCGATGTGAAATAATATCTATTCCGTTTGATTTGAAGGCCATAATATAAAAATCGATGATGCTAAAGATTGATAAGAAAATAAAGGCGATATCGCTTGTTTAAAAACATATAAAAAATTGACTGTTTAAAAAATTAATATCGACTCATTAAATTGTCGATATCGACTATTTAAACCGTCGATATCGACTCGTTAAAGAGTCGATTCCGACTCTTTAAACAGTCGAGACTGTTTAAAATCACAAAGCCCCCTAAATGCAATGAAGCATTTATATTATTAAAAAAAAATACATCAACTTTTATTAAATACAATAAAGCATTTATATCATTAAAAAAAATATAAAAAATCGTCTGTTTATGTGATGTGAAGCAACATCTATTCCATCTGATTTGAAGGCTATAATATAAAAATCTTTGGTATCAAAAATTGGCGTGAAAAAAAAGTGATATCACTTTTTTTAAAAAATAAAAATAAATAAATAATTGTTATTAATGAGTTAGAATCGACTGTTTAAACGATCGATATCGACTTATTAAAGAGTCAATCTCAACCCTTTAAACAGTAGGTATCGACTCTTTACCCAATCGACACTGTTTAAAGATAAATCATATACTTCTACAAAAAAAAAAGGCAGAAATCCTGACATATGCTATAGTAAGTTATATAAGTTGTATTTTGTCTCGAAAAATTAAAAGGCGTCAAATGCCATCATGACATATGCTATAGTAAGACATAAGTTGTATTTTGTCTCGAAAAACTAAAAGGCGTCAAATGCCATCCCTCATTTAATTCAGGGAAATTTACCTGATCTGGCCTTATCAGATGCACCTTTTACCTTAGAGGCCCTATATTTTCACCTTTACCTAAATCGTTCAACTTTTGGTTAAGCCATTTTTAGCTAGCACAAAAAGTCTGAAATATCCTCTTCTTATATTTTTTTTTCGTTCCACATGATTTTAAATTTTAAATATTTACATTTTTCTATACTTACGCGATATGAAATTGAATATATGCCGTCTGATTTGAAGGCCACATAATAAAATAGATGGCGTTAAAGATAGACATGAAAAAAAGGCGATATCCCCTTCTTAAAAAAAAAGAAATTTTTTTTAATAATCGATGTCGACTCTTAACACAATTGGTACCGACCATTTTAAGAGTCGTTATCGACTCTGTTCACAATTGTCATCAACTCTGTACAGAGTCGCCATCGATTGTATAAACAAAAAAAAAAATAAAAAAAATTAAATTAAATTTATTTATAAAATCGATGGTGACTCTGTACAGAGTTGTCATCGATTTTATAAATAAAAAAAATAATTTTTTTTATACAGTCGATGGCGACTCTGTACAGAGTCGATGATGACTATGTATAGAGTCGCCATCGACTGTGATTTTTTTTTAATTTTTTATACAATCGATGGCGGCTGTGTACAGAGTCGATGGCGACTCTGTAAACAGTCGTTGACAACTCTTAAAATGGCCGGTACCGACTGTGTACAGAGTTGATATCGCCTTTTTTTCATATCTATCTTTGACTATCGATTTTATATTGTGGCCTTCAAATCAGACGACATGGATCTCGTTTCACATCGCGTAAATATGAAAAAATGTAAATATTTAAAAATTTAAATTATATAGGTGTATCCTCTTCTTGCTCAGATGGCATGGATATCGTTTCGTATCGCATAAATATGAAAAAATGCAAATATTTAAAAATTTAAATTATATAGGTGTATCCTCTTCTTGCTCATTCTAATCTGCTAGTCTCTGAAGAAAAAGGTGTATCTGGGTCAATCCAAATAGCAGATCAGAGTAGATTGGATTGAGGACAAGACGCCGTCACTTTCGCCACCTTTGACTTTTTGAAACTGTAGCAGATTAAAATGAAGAAGAAGATGATGTTTTTGTGCGTTAAAGAAAGGGGGTAATTTGGACTTTTTGCTATCCTTAGGGTCGGCTAGGCTCCCAGCTGGTCGATTTGGGTAAAGGTGAAAATATAGGGCCTCTGACTTAAAAGGTGTATCTGACAGGGTCGATCAGGTAAATTTCCCTTTAATTCACTACCGATGCCTCTGTGATTCTCTGATGCACATAGTGATGTAGACCCTACTAGAAGGGTGGAGTCAGTGGACTACCGTAAGATTTGGTCCATCCATCTTTTTTTTTTGTATCAATCTTTGACACCATCGATCTTTATATTATGGCCTTCAAATCAGATGACATAGATGCTGCTTCACATCACGTAAATAAATGATTTCTTTTTTTTAAAAGAGGCGATATCACTTTTTTTTTGTGTCAATCTTTGACACCACCATCGATCTTTATATTATGACCTTCAAATCAGACGGCATGAATGCAGCTTCACATCGTGTAAATATAGGGGTGTAGTTAGAAATTTTTGTTGGTGGGAGCTACAAATGATAAATATAATGTTAGTAATTATTTTACCATCGATTTAGGGGCTTATATACAAACAAAGATTTTATAAGAACCTTACTTAATAGAACCTCTAGAGTTAAATAGGGGTTTGAGTCGATTTGGGGGCTTCTACGTCATAGATTTGGGAGCTTATATAAAACCAAAGGTTGTATAAGAATCATACTTAATAGAAACTCTAGAGTTAAATGGGGGCTTGAGCCCCTACACCCTTTTATGTGGCTAGGCTTAAATATAAGAAAGTGCAAATTTTAAAAATTTTAAACGATATAAAATAATAAAAAGTGTAAGAAAGGATATTTTAGACTTTTTGTGCTAGCTGGAAATGATTTGGCTAAAAGCTAGTCGGTTTGGATAAAAGTAAAACTATAGAATTTTTGACCGAAAAGGTGTATTTGACAGGATCGATCAAGTAAATTTTCCTTTTTAAATAAGCGTATATGCATGTGTGATGTGACGGCCACGTGTCTCCATAATTCACTAATTTTATGCATTTACAATCTTGTACACGGGCTGAAAACCATAGCGTGCTTGATTCACTTTTTATCTCAAGTTTTGTGTTTGATTCACTTTTTCCGGTACTTAGTAATGGAAGGCTGATATTACTGCCACACAACTTTATCTTATATCCACCTCACTTAAGCAAAGTGAAAAATCCGTCCATTGCGTTGAATGAGATAATGAGAGATCATTTTCTTTAATTACATATGACACACCCTAAAAAGAAAGTGAACGTGAACCGGTGTTAATGGTATATTATAATCACATTCTCTTTTAGAGATGTGCATGTGTCACCTATAATCAACATCTGATCGTATGATGGCAAACTCATGATCTCAATATCTACATGCGATAGATTGTGATGAAAAGCGATCTCTACAATCTGATTCAAAGAAACCAACGCTTATTTACTTTGACTATGCGACACTTTGACTATGCGAGGTGGCACTAATATATAGTGGTGTGATAGTAATACCAAAGCTATTAAGATTAAGTCATTTTCTATCTCTGCATCATAAAAGAAAGAATAGGAGTTTACCTAGAAGAAGATAATTGAGAAATTTGCATTTTCGGTCATATAAGTTTGCTTATTTGCAGAAACGGCTTTATAATTTTTATTTTTCATTATTTTTTGTCATCCTTTTTTCACTGATAATCTTATTAGAGTGCACCTTATTTAATAATTATCATACATTATTTATCTTAATCAATTGTAGTGCATCTTAAAATTCTAAAATATAGAAGAAAATAAAAAATTAAGATGAAAGAGAGAAGAAGATAAAGTTATTTCAACCATCTTAAAGCGACACGCTAACTTAAGATAGTGTCCCGCTATCTTAGGTTAGCGGCCCGCTATCCTAAGATAGCGGCTAGCTATCTCAATAAACTATTTTAAAAATATTGTTTGTTTGTTTTATATTTTTATCTTTTTCCTTTTTCTTTAATCTTATTTTTATTTTTCGTATTTGAAATAACTATAATTGGTTGGTTTAGATAATTACAATTGATTAAGAAATTTTAAGTGTGATAGTTATCAAATAAGATAGCGGACTGCTTTCTTAAAATAGCGAACCGATATCTTAACGCTATGTTAAGATATCGGTCCGTTATGTTAAGATAGTGGTCTGCTATTTTAAGATAACTGGAAATTCCGGATTCTTTAAATAGTAGAGAATAATTACAATTGGTTGAGATAATTTATGTGTGATAGTTATCAAATAAGATAAAAGAGACACAAAAATATATAACTATCACATATCAGTTTTCTTAACCAATAGGACATGTTTTGGTTAGCTCTTATAAGTGTTTTGGTTAACTCTATATCTTTAAATCAGTGTTGATTTATTTGATGACAAAAATCAGATTAGGATAGTCAACTTGATTTAAAATTTAATCACGAGAAGGTTAAAAAATTTGATTTTGCTAAAAGTTAAAAGAATATGATTTTAAATAATCAGTAAAATATGATTTTCCGTTGATCATGAATACAGTACGTTCGAAGCTCAAATCTGATTGATTCTCTTGGTGCTCCTTCTAATTGGTTTCTATGCGGGCGCTATCTTTTTCTTCTTTCTTTAATCTTATTTTTATTTTCTTTTATATTTTAAATAACTACAATTGATTGATTTAGATAATTATAATTGGTTAAGAAAACTGATATGTGGTAGTTATGTATTTTTTGTGTCTCTCTTATCTTATTTGATAACAATCACACATAAATTATCTCAACCAATTGTAATTATCTAAACCATTCAATTGTAGTTAATTTAAAATACAGAATATTTTATTTGATAACTATCACACGTAAATTTTCTTAACCAATTGTAATTATCTAAATCAATCAATTATAATTATTTAAAATATAGAAAAAAAAAAGAAAAATATAAAAATATAGAACAAACAAACGCTATCTTTAAGATAGTTGGTTGAGATAGCGGGCCGCTATCTTAGGTTAGCGGGCCGCTTTAAGATAGTTGAGATAGTTTTATCTTCTCTTCTCTTTCATCTTAATTTTTATTTTCTTCTGTATTTTAGAATTTTAAGATACGCTATAATTGATTGAGATGAATAATATATGATAATTATTAAATAAGGTGCACTCTAATAAGATTACTAATGAAAAAAGGGATGATAAAAAATAATGAAAAATAAAAATATAACAATAAAAAAATAGGTCGGGTGTTGACATGAAAACGACTTGGAGCTGACTTATTATGTAAGGATTGAAATTATAGGATTATTTCTGCAAATAAGCAAACTTATAGAGCCGAAAATACAAATTTTTCAAGATAATTCTACTAGTGGTAGTAGATGGTGGAACAGTACTACCAAGTCCATGTTTTCTACCATCTCCTGTGAACCCTGGTGGGCAAGAGATTCCATAGGTTGCCACAGTATTGTAGCAAATGTTGGAGCAGACATTGGATGGGTTAGGGACCCATTAAATAATTGTAATTTCTTACTGTACAAAAAAGTCAAGCCTGGACAACTCCTTTTTCACAAAGGACTCATGTGACCTTCACAGATTTAGCAACAATAAATAATCATGCAGTTTCATACATTCACCAAGCTTGGTGCACGAGTCAGTTACCTAATTCAATTTGCTTTTGGAAAGCTGAAAGAGCACTTGTTCCATCACCCCATTTGAAGCCTAAACTCGACTTATAGGTTATATAGAAATGAACAAATTAACCTGTGTGGCTGTCCAATTAACCCCCGCCTATTAGTGTACTTAACAAAAATAGCTATTCTTGGAAAAAAAATAAAAAAATCTTAAACATGGGTGACGCGCTTAAAATGCTGTTATTAAATAAATATTTCGGGATTGCTCTTTGGAGGCAAAGAGCAGATCTTTGCACTGGTGCATAGCATTTTAGTATGAAATTGTGTTTGGTTGTATGTGCTCTTAGCTCTTTTAAAGAGTGAAAAAGCTGAATTTGGGTCTCTCTAAAAGAGCAGTTTAAACCTGCTCTTTTAAGTGGGGCCGCTCTTTGCCTCTAAAGTGCAATCTAAAACGCAACTTTATCAGGATTTTTAAGTTTTAAGCTCGTTTTTTACGACTTTTTCTTGAAATTTTCCTTATTTTTGTCAAAACATATTTATTGTTAATATTTTTAAGTGTTTTGATTACTTTTTTCAAAATCTACCAAATATATATATATTTTTTTCCCTTGCTTA
Organism: Chloranthus sessilifolius; assembly: GCA_021018995.1. Lineage (NCBI taxonomy): Eukaryota > Viridiplantae > Streptophyta > Magnoliopsida > Chloranthales > Chloranthaceae > Chloranthus > Chloranthus sessilifolius. Next base: position 113,951,252 of record CM037594.1, on the reverse strand, counting down.
TATTTTTCCGAATTCCGCCTCGGTAATTGTGCCTATTAGGGCCTTATATATGCTATATTAAGTAAGTCTATTAAAACTGGCCCATATAAGGCCCAGCCCGAACCCAAGCTAATCACCACATTGAGACCACCATACTGAGCCAGTTAAAATAAGATTAGGCCCTCAAATCTTGAGGAAGTCAGATTATAACAGGATTCGGTGGCTAAAAGGCTATCTATAAGCTTGTTAATCTTATTACTAACTCGTCTCCCACGTATGCTTGGGGACCATCTCCACCTCCACTGATTCGCTAACCCTATTAAGTATCATAAAACAACAATTATTGAGATTGGAGTACAGATTAAAACATATGTATATATGTTGTATCCACATGGATGGAGTGTTGTTGGGTTAATGCATGTGCTCGCTTGCCACTTAGAGAAAGAGAGGGGACATACGAAAAAAAAAAAAGATTGTTCTCTATAGAAAAGAAGAAATAGCACCAATGAATAACGAAAAGAAGAAATAGCTGAAATAGGTCGCCAAATTATAATCAGCTTCTAATTCCAAAATCTTCTGTGTGGTGTACAATGCAGTTTACCCGATTTGGGTCTTAATAAACTAATACCCCACTGATTTCTCTTTGTTTGAAATCAGTGATGCTTTTTTTTTTTTTTTTTAAAGCAAGAAGATTATGACTCTTTCTTCGCTGCACATTGCAAAACTAGTAGGGCTGTCAATGGGCCGGCCGGTTTTTCACCCGGCCCGATTTCAAAAAAAAACAATTTTGGGCCTGGCCCGAATAGCTAATCGGGCAGGGCCGGGCTCAGCCCGATTTTAAATTTTTGGAGCTCGAACTCGGCCCGATTAGCTCTCCTGGCCGGGCCGGGTCGGATTCGGGCTGGGTTTCTAGTAATTGTTAAGAGTATTTAATAAAATAAAATAAATTAAATAAGGACCTCAGCTATCCGGGCCGGGCTTGACCTGTCCCGGCGTTTTTAGTAAATATCTAAAAAAATGGGCCCAAACCCAGCCCATCCGGCCCAAGCCTGGCCCGTTGATAGCCCTACAAACTACGAAAGTGCCGAACATGTGACTCTTTCTCGCTCCATGTTTTTTTCTCTCTCTCCAAAGCATAGTGACGAAATACTTTACAAAAACTAGAATAGGATTTCAAAAATTCATCAGGATAGCTCTATTTTTCCTTGCTTTTATTGCAGTCTAATACCATCAAGTCAATAAAATTAAAGGCCTAAAGGGTCAATGACTCCTCACCGACTTATAAAATTAAATGGTGTTTAATCAATTTTATAACATTAAATGTGAATTTTTGATCTCATACCATTAAAGTGTGATTTACTATTATGGCATGTGGTGCATATTATGATCAATCAAAATTGCCAAGGTGACAATTCATCATTAAAAAATATCTTAGTTAAAAAATTATGCCCATAAGTGAATGTCATCCACCCGATAGGCGAACTATTATATCAGCCATCAAAATTAAGCACAACGATTGATAATTGAGTGCAGAGATCGGATGGTTTAAAACATTCAAAAAATGTAATTTTTAGGCCCGTGGCCTTTCAATCTATGATCTATACTTTGGCAGTGTGGATTACCGACAACTTACACAATTGATGGAATACGATCATTTAAATACTATTTTAGTGTTTAAATGACAGCTAAGAGAGTCAGTCAAAAGATTAAAAGGTGGGTTCAACCTTAATTACCAAGCACGAAGGTTGGCGTGTCGATAGGTGAAATGATACCGAGGCTCATTGAACGGGGAGATCAGTGGTTAGCTCAGTTCGGCTCGGCTCTCATAATTTTAAACAATATATTATAATGGATGTTTGTTTAAGCTTAAGCGTGTTCCTTCGTTTTTAAAAGTGAAGAAGAAGTTGGAGGGTCAGTTTCTCCAAGAAAGGAAAAATGATTAACTATAGAACAAAGGGGGTCTGCAAATTGTCTCAAGTGGAGAATAGATGGCGACGTGCATGTATGTTTGTGTTTTTCAACAAAAGCTTTTCCGTACGCATTAGGGCTTTTTGGGTAGACTGAGTGAGAAGGGAAACCAGTAAGGCTGCCTTTATTTACAATCCAAGAATCTTCTTTCACGACCTGAGTTTAAATCAATGACTGCTTTGAATCAAATTGTGGAGATTGGTTTTCATCCCAATCTTCAACGGTCATATTTTAATTCCACGTGGCAGACATTTCAAAGAGTGTACATGGGTGTACATCAAACTTGGTTTTTGGATCACTTTTTGGAATGTATGCCTTGTGGATTCAAAATCTGACAATTTGATGGAAGGATCATGTTCTATTCTCTCAAAGATTGGGATGAAACATCAGTCTCCATTGTTTGATTCAAAGCAGTCAACGTTTAAGTACGTCAAGCTGGTGAACAGGTTGACAAGGAAGAATCCTCGGTTGAAAATAAAGATACCCAACTGGAAAGCACACCTATTGAGTGTAAAATCAAAGTTGCTACTGTCGGCTGTAGGGTGGAAAAGAAAATTGAAAAATTGAAAATTGACAAAACTGAACCGAAAAATATAGACTCGATTCAGTTTTAAGAATAATCAACTAAGATCCGACCGCTCACCCTTAAAACCAGGCCCAGTCCCACCCTAAGCCGTTTTAAAAAAAAAATCTCTTAAAAAAAAATAAAAATTCTCTCTCTCTCTCTCTCTCTTTAAAAAAAAATCTTGAAAAATTAAAAAATGAATCGAATCGAAATCGATTTTTTGATCAATTTTGTTCGATTTCGGTTTAAGGAGTTTGAGAATTTTAATCAACTGAAATAAAAATACACTACAAAAAATAAGACTATTAGTAGCAGTTGTTTTAACAAAAAATCGCTGCTATTAGTCTTGTCACTACCAAAAACTGCCGCTATTAGTTTTGCTGCTATCAAAAATTGCCTTAACAGCAAGTGACACTAATACACCTTATTTTTGTAGTGATATTTTGGTTTGGTTTTGGTTTTAGGTGAACCAACAAGGATCAAAACTTCGGCCGAAATGACCGAAATTTTGGTCCAATCTCTATCTTGTTGTTGAAGAATCAAGTATTAATGTTCAGGAATGGTGATCAAACTATTAGTAAGTTGATCACAACGTGTATTGTCACGTAAATCATTTTATCTTGGAGTTTGCCTTAACAACCCTTTGTTTCCAATTGATACCTATTGGTATTAATTAGTAGGGATCACCTAATGCCTATCAATACGTATTGGTATCGATCAACATATTGAATTTTTTTTCACTTTTATTCTTTTTTCCTCCCCTCCCAAATCAGTTGATATTGATTGATATACATCAGTTGATACTATCAATATGAGCATCAAGCGATAACCAATGCCAAGATTTAAAATTTCCTGTTTGCAATAGAAAAAGGATTGATTTGAAAAATGAAGTAAAAGTACAATTAGCGGAACTCAAACAACAAACCAACAACGGACCGCTTATATGACGCAATGAAAGTAGATGGCCCGACCTACATTGTCAGGACCCATTGTGCTTGCATCACGCCACATAAGCAAACCGTAAAATGGTCAGCCATATCTCAATGTCCAAAAATGAATTACCATACATAACACAATTATAAAATTAAGTTGATTAATTATCATAACATATAACAGTCACTAGTTCAGGTCTTCAAAAGTTATATCTCAAAATAAAGAGAAAAATAGTAAAAAGCTTGTTTTATTTATTATTATTATTATTATTTATTTTTAAAACATACGATGAAGGGCTTCGAAAAGATGACCTTGGAGAGACCACCTAAAACGCCCTCGTGGTTAAATGTGAGAGAGACAGAGCGCCAAACAAGTCATCACCCACTTACGCTCCTTCCTATATATAGTAGGCAACGTTGGCCGCTCTCTCTCTCAAATAGAAATTATTCCTCTTCATCTTCTACGCAGGTTCGGCCCTGGACCACTTGGCATAGGGGCATTGCATTTACATCTATATCTATATATGCGGATACAGATGGATGGTCCACGTGGAGACTGCCACACTCCAAAAGTGTCAAATACTTGGAAATTAAGTGCATTCTCTCCTCCTCATATCATTTATAAATAGCACCACCCCAGCCCATCTCCCATACACATTTCTTCTAACCCTACTCTCTCTCTCTCTCTCTCTCTCTACAGATCTTCATTGATCTTTCCAAGCCCGAACAAATCAGGACCGCAGTCATTTATAAATACCCCAGCCCAGCTCCCATATGCATTTCTTCTAACCCTACTCTCTCTCTCTCTCTCTCTCTCTTTGCACATCTTCATTGATCTTTCCAAGCCCGAACAAATCAGGACCGCAGTAATCTCTCTCTCTCTCTCTCTCTCTCTCTCTCAATGGAAAGGAACTCTTTTGCTTCATCATCTCAACCAAATAGTGACCCCTGCACGGATCTAACGGTAGGAATCAGCGATTCATATTCAAGGTATGGTTTTCTTCCTCTCTCTCTTTGAGTGGGAAATAATCTGATTTTTTTCAACTAGTATCTCTCTCTTGTTTTAATTTGGTTTTTATAGACACCCTTGTCATATCTCTTACTTTGGGAAATTATAGGGACTGCCTGAATTTAAATGAAGAAAGTCGCCCGAATCCAACAAAGGCCACTTTCTTTGTTAAAGTCTACATGCAAGGACGTCCAATTGGGAGGCAATTGGATATTTTTGCGCACAACAGTTACGAGAGTTTAATACAAACTCTTGAACGCATGTATGGTAGAGCCATTCTGATCCGTAAGTAGAATTATTTTAAATTTGATCTAAATTCTATTCTAATTTATGTAAATGTTTAGTTTGATCTGATCCAATCCACGAGCAATAATGGGCAACGATAACTGATTAGCTCCGTTACATGAAAAGATCAAGAAGGTCTTTTTACATTTTTATTTTGGGATAATTAGAGAAACAAGCCTCAAAAACAAACTTTTTGTCAAAAAATATCCGACCTCAAACGTTTTAGAAAAACAATGCTTTCATGGATTTGGAAACTTCAGAAAATCGTGAAAACGCTGTTTTTTCTAAAACTTTTTAGAAAAAAATTTTGAAGTTTCAAAATCCGTGAAAGCATGTTTTTCTAAAACGTTTGAGATCGGGTATTTTTTTGTCAAAAAGTTTATTTTTGAGGCATTATTTTCTAAAGTGGCCTTTTATTTTTTCTAAATTTTTCATTTTATTGATTAAATGTAGACCCTAATAAAGTGACTTCCGATAGAAGTCATGTTTTAACCTATGAAGACAAGGATGGAGATTGGATGATGGCGGGAGATCTTCCTTGGGAGTAAGCTTTATATTATATTCTCTTTAATTTGCCTACCCAATGTCTCTTAGTTTTATTTGCTCTCCAAGTTACACCTCTTACCTTTTTTTTTTTTCAAATATTTTGCTTGCCCAGGATGTTTTTGACCACTGTGAAGAGATTGAAGATCACTACGGCAGACAAATGCTAATCTCTCTCTCTCTCCTAATTTTTTTGTTGGGTGATTTGAATGATGTACAGCCATACTGATGACATAGAATGCTGTTTTTGCCTTTTCCTTTTTATGTGATTTTTGCTTTGTTAGTGGACGTGGTCAGTAATGATTTTTCAGTTTATTATGAGTTAGTAGTTGTTAATTTTAAAGACTTATGTGAACTCTTACTTATATTTATTAATGGAAATAAAAGAAGAGAATTATTATTGAAATTTGTCTTTTTTACTTCTAATTTTCTATCTTAATATCAAGATTGAATAACATATATATTAATGTAAGGTAGATAAAAATGAGTTTTGGATTACTAATTTCTTTAGGAAGCCATTATTTGCACACACAAAGTTGGCTGTTGCACACAATCCAATAGAGAGACGGAGGCTCGCTGTGGAAATGGAAAGCCGTGGAAATGGAAAAAGTAAAAATTTTCTCTTTTAATTTTTTGGAACTGACAAAAAAATAAGTTATTGGAGGGTGTTAGTAGCATCATCAAGTATTACAGTTCTTCCTTCGATAATCTATGATCGTTTAATGTATTTGAACTTTGATCTAAACCGTCAAAACAATTGACTCGATCGGCTTTATGTTTTTTAGAAGATATTGAACATGAAGTTGGTCAATTGATTAGAGGATCAGGACCATTATGTACTTCAAATATTTGTGATGGAGATTGAGATTTTTTTGTAGCTGGAAATAAAGTCAATTGATTTTACCGTCTGGATTTAATCAATTGCATCGAAGCCCAAAATTTCATGAAATATATAACAAAAAGGTTTTAAATATCGGCCCGTTCGTAGATATCAGTTTTGATATCAATTGATATTCATCAATCAAGTGTATCATCATAAAAAATTTAAAAAGGATAATTTTCCATTGTCAAAATTTGAGCTAATGGTATAAAATTTTAATTCGCTATGCTTGGGGGCTAAGGATGCAAGTCTTGAACCGAACACCAAAATCGAACCGAAAATCGAGGGAACCGAACCAGACTGAATCGTACCGAAACCCGACACTATCCGAACCGAACCCCAATTCGGTTCAATTTGGATGGCTTGAAACAGAAAATCGAGGGAGTAGGTTGAGTAAACCGAAAAAAATCGAAAAAACTGAAAAATATAAAAAAAAACCAAAAAAATACCCTAAAAATCGCTATTTCAGGTAAACCAAACTAAACCAAATCAGTTTTGGTTTTGGTTTCGGTTTCAGTAAAAAAAATTGAACTGAACCGAACCGAATGGGTTTCGGTTCGATTTTGGTTTTGATTCTTGAGATCATGTGCATATGATGAGACGGTCAATTTTTTATTTTCGCGTGGCTCAAATATGATTTTAAGTTTGCTTTTATAGGATGCGTCCCATGTGAAATAAAAAATTGACCGTCTGATGGTACAATCATGATTAAGATCAATCGTGTGAAAGATCGGGATAAAAAATCATTTCTATCATCTGATTCAAAGCAATCAATAAGTTTCAGTGTTGGTGAACTTAGAAATCGAGAGGGTGAATTTAAAAGTACACTATTAAAACTTAAGTATTTAAATTTTTTTTATAATTAAGTATTTAATTATCCACCATTTATAATTTTTCATCAAATAAATTCTAACTCGGAATTGCTTTTGGTCCGACACGGTAGCGTGTTGGTTGACACAGTTGAGAGTGATCGGTCCCTAATCCAATGGCATATAAGTAAATAAAAAGTCAAATGAGTTTAGAATTGTAGATGGTGAGTGTCTAATAAAAAGAGAGGATGAAAGAAGCACCTTTTATGGGAACTCAAGCCATCATTCAGAAGACCACCCCAAACTTTTAAATATCTTACAGAGAGACCACCCGCAAAGCCCTCGTAGTTAAATGAGAGAGAGAGAGAGAGAAAAAGTCATCACCCACTGTCCAAACCGATATAGGCATGTCCATTTGGCATCTGCCACATGTCTCTGTCTGCTACACTGGCAACACTCAAACCAAACGAGTCTGTTGACGGCAGCGGTATGCTTACCAGGCTCCTTCCTATATATACAGGCAACGTTGACCGCTATCTCCCGCTCCTCTCTCTCTCTCCATCTCTCTCTCTCAATCAGGGCAGGCCCGAGATTTTAGGGACGCAAGGCGAGTTCTTAAAATGGAGCTCCTCTTTCATGCTACTTTAAAAGAAAAAAAATTTGCAACAACTATTTTTTGATCACAAGTAAAACAATACTTACATTACTTTAAATACACCCACCGAATCTTGAAATGTGCCCACCTCAAAAATCATTGATTGCTTTAAATCACACGATGGAGATCGTGTTTCACTCCAATCATCCACACAAGGGATCTTGAGGCCATGAATATATCATCAGATGATTAATTTTTTTATTTCACATGTCACAAATCCTAAAAACATGGCCCTAAGCACACATCACACTCAAACGTGACTTTAGGGCCACATTTTTTAGATCTATGACTTGTGGAATAAAAAGCTACCCGTTTGATGATAAGTTCATGGCCTGAAGATCCCTTGTGTTAAAGATTGGAGCGAAATACGATCTCCATTGCCTGATTTAAAGCAATCAATAGCATAGACACATTTTAAGATTCGATAGGTATATTTAAAGGTACCCTATATTAGATTGATAGGGGTTAGTAGCAAGCATGTTTTAGGGCTTGTGTTACTACGACAAATGTGTTATAGCCACCTCACTTAAACAAAGGCAAAATCTGTTGATTTTTTTACATTAGCCGATGAAGAGTGTTTTACACCCCAACCTTCCACAAAACAGTCAAATGTCAAATATCCCAAAAAGTGAACATGAACCACGTACCATTAAAAGCACTTCACATTCACCTAATGTGTACAACGTGGAATCAAAATATCACAGTTTGATAGTAGGTCCATGATCTCAAGATCTATTGTGTGGAGGAGGATGAAAATCGATCTCCGTCGTTTGATTTGAAGCAGTCAACAATTTTTTCCTTTGTTAAAGTGAGATGGCTTTGACATAAAGTTGTGTGGTAGTAATAGTAACTTTTTTAATTGTTTATAAATTAAATAAGTACTCAACTCTCTCTGCAATGCAAAATGCAAATATACAATTTGAGTTTCAAATCGCCATGTGTATAAGGGGCCTTCCTATGCTACACCCCATTAACTTAAAAAAATCCTAATTACTAAATAAGGTAAAAATTAAATTAATATTTAATTAAATAAATTCAATCATCAAAATTCAAGAAAGAGAAAAAGATAGAATCAAATAAACTAAGACTAAGAGAGAAAAAAAAATACCTCAAAATCATAAAAACCCTAATTTACTGTAATTTGGGATTGGTTAGTGAAAGAGCTGAAATTGGTGCTAGGGTGGGGCCCAAGGATGCCGGATGCAATGTTCCTTCCCGTGTTGGGGCCGGCCGATAGATGATTAGGCCGCGATAGTGGTGTGGATCGAGGCGAGAGAGAGAGAGAGAGAGAGAGAGAGAGAGAGAGAGAGAGAGAAGAATAGCTGAATAGGGGGCGATTGAAAGAGGGGTGGATATTTATTTTTTGTTTAAAGGCTTAAAGCTTAAGTGGGCCCGCCCGATTCCGTCAGGTCGGACCACCCAACCTTGATTTGCATTGTGAGGGGTCCATATCAACTGAGCATAAGCCCCCTTTAAAAAAAAATCAAATGCAAAAACTAATTAAAAAAATCACTATTTCAGGTTTGGGGGCCCCCTAAATTTCGGGGGCCCGACGCAGCCGCCTCTATGACCTTAGTCCAGGGCCGGTACTGCTCTCAATAGCAAGTCCTAGGAATTCTTCTTCTTCTTCATCTTCTACGGATTGTATTTGTATCTCATCTGCAACTTCCCTTCTGTAACTTGGAGAGTAAATAAAAATAAGAAATTGGGCATGCAAAAGAGAATATAATATAAAGCTTACTCCCAAGGAACGTTTCCCATCACCATCCAATCTCCTTCCTTTTCTTCATAGGTTAAAACATAATTTCTGTTGGAAGTCACTTTATTAGGGCCTACATTTAATCAATGAAATGAGAAATTTAGAAAAAAGAAAAATGTAAAAAGACCTTGATTTGTTCATGTAACGGTGCTGATCAGTTATCATTGCCCATTACTGCTTGTCAATTGGATGTTGGAACACTCAACTCAAGTTCGGCACAGATTGATCCGGATTGCGACATATTTAGCTTGCTCGGGATATTGAGCCAGATTTGTTTAATAGAAAGTATCACTCTTTTCGGACTGGGTGCAAATACTGATACCTAGGGCTCTGCATTTTTAGCTTACACTTAACTTCGATATAAGCGCTATATAGAAATAGACAACCCGCTAAATATATTAAGTAAACGAGCCCATGGGTTGCAAAAAGTGTGCCTTGTTAAAACAGACAAAAGAACAAGTGTCCTCACAGAGAACAGAACAATTCACTTCAGAGTCCTATTCCTGAATACTATTTTGGGTGTGAAATTTGCCACTTTATAAAAGATGGATCGGCTGAAAATAGGTACCCAACTGGAAAGCACAGCTATTGAGTGCAAAATCAAAGATGCTAGCGGAAAAGAAAAACTGAAAAATCGAAACTGAACCAAAAAATATCGACTCCCTTCAGTTTTAAGGAAAATCGAACAAGATCCGATCACTCACCCTTAAAACCAGGCCCAGCCCCACTCTAAGCCGTTTTAAAAAAAACTCTCTTAAAAAAAAATAAAAATTGTCACTCTCTCTTTAAAAAAAAATCGTGAAAAATTAAAAACTAAGTCGACTTGAAACCGAAATTTTAATCGTTTTGTTCAATTTCGATTTAAGGGGGTGGGAATTTCAGTCAACTGAAATGAAAATATTTTGGTTCGGTTTTGATTTTAGGTGAACCAATATTGAAACCAAACTTTCAGTTTTGATTCTAGCTAGTTCACTTAACCGAACTTCCACCCCTTCTTTCAACCCAACATTTATTACACACAAACTAATGAAAGTACTCAACACACACCTATTCATTGTATGTTCACACCAATTATAGAAAACATCACCTTGCACTCCCAACTAATGAAAATTATGATAAGACACCAACTAATACTTCTAGCACACCAATTAATTCTTTCAGACCCCGTGAAAAACACTGATTCCTTTGAATCACATGTTGAAGATTGTTTTTTACCCTGATCTTCTACATAATAGATCTTTGGATTATGGCGCAGCTATCAGACGGTCAGTTTGTGATTCCACGTGTCACAAATCCAAAAAACAAACATCGCTAAAATCATGTTTGAGCGTGATGTGTGTCATATGCTATTTTTTTAGAATATGCGATATACAGAATAAAAAACTAATCGTCTGATGGGTGTGTCACGATCTCAAGATCTATTGTGTGGAAGACTGGAACGTAGGCACTTTCAAAGAAGGAGTGGCACGTTTAGAGATACCCTTTGTTTTTGGGGAGTGTGCAAACAGTAGAATTTTCAAGTGGAGCCCTAAACAGCACTCTCCCTTGTTTTTATCTCCCTTGTTTTTATCTTTTCGTTTGGTGGATGGGTAAAGTTGAGATTGATTTAGGAGACCAATAGTTTCCTGTGGGAACCATGCCAATTTGGAGGTGTTGAGAGGGGGAAACGTCACTCTCCTCTTTCCAGTTAATTCAGTTATTTTTAACTTTCTTTCTACTAAGGATATGATGTACGTAGCCTTCAATTTCCATTAAGACACTCGGGGGGCCAGCCGGGCGGCACCACAAGTTGCTGCGAGATTCCGTAAATTTTCTTTACGTGGGCCTAAAGTCATTATCATTTTGTAAAATTTCAAGGCTAAATAATCACTATTAATTTACCACTTTTTAAATATTTTTCATACTTTTAAATCTTAATTTTCAATTTTATTATATTTTCCTTAATTTTTTTTTCTTTCTATTTTTTAATTTTCTTTTTGCCGACTTGTCCTAAACCACGAATTAGTGACCATGCGTGAGTAAGCTGCAATTCAACTGAAGACATTGAGCTATCAGAATTATAACCGAAGACCTCATTCTTTTTTTTTTTTTCAGATAAAAAATGATTATGATTAATTTAGCAATAAGACCACAAATGCAAGAGAAACAATTCAATTGTCTACGTGATTTGGTTTGGCTCAAACCTACCAACGCATGAGAGGGAGTGATAATAGTCCCACACAGCCTCTGGGCATGGAGGTCTTGGGCGCTATATAATCTAGGCACTCCTCATCTTACAAGCCGGTTTGTGAGACTATTATAACATCTAATAGGGAATTTCTTTCAATTGAGAACACCAATAGGTACATGGATTTATTGAGTCATGGTTGAGCATGATAAAGAGCGGCCCAAACCAGAACACATTTGGCGCTCACAAGTTTCAGGTTCCAACTCTATCTTGCGGTTGAAGAATCAAGTATCAATGTTCAGGAATGGTGATCAGACTATCAGTAAGTTGGCCACAGCATATATTGTCACGTGTCGTTTTATCTTGGAGTCTGCCTTAACTACCCTTTGTTTCCAATTGATGCCTATTGGTTTTAGTAGGGATCACCTAATGCCTACCGATACGTATTGGTATTGATCAACATATTGAAAAAAAAATTACTTTTATTCTTTTTTCCACTCCCTCCCAAATTAGTTGATTGTGATCGATTTACCAATGCCAAGATTTAAAATTTCCTGCTCGCAATAGGAAAAAGATTGATTTGAAAAATGAAATAAAAGTATAATTAGCAGAACTCAAACAACAAACCAACAACAACCGCTTACGTGGCACAATGAAAGTGGATGGCTCGACCTACATTGTTGGGACCCGTTGTGCTTGCATCGCGCCACATAAGCAATCTGTAAAATGGTCGGCCATATCTCAATGTCCAAAAATGAATTATCATACATAACATAATTATAAAATTAAGTTGATGTGCAACTATGGATTTTTTATCAAACCGTCGCAATGATGCGCTCGCTTGAAAAATATAGAGACGCCATCTGGAGCTTTTGGTGTCCCGAGAAACCTCAAATCAATATTGAAAGCATCGAAGTACAAAAATATAACTCTGATTCCGGTCTACGCCAAAGGCTCTTGGATAGGGGCTTTGGTTATCGATTGGGAAGGTGTTAGGCACCCGACCAACCCGCTCGTAAGCGGTCTCTACTATGGCTGTTTGGATGTGTGTATATATATATATATATATATATATATATATATATATATATATATATATATATATATATATATATATATAAAGAAAAGAAAATGAGCTGCACTTTCCCTTGCCTGAAGGCACACCGATCCTATTGAGCCCTTTCCGCTTGTTAAAATTTGGATAGCATAACGACTCAATTCTAGGATAGAGAAAAAGTAAAGAAGGTAGAGGAATAAAGGAGACAGTCGGAGCTCTTGGGCCCTTATAGCACCGATGTGAATCCTTGCGCGAGAGTGTCTTTGATGAGCTTCTAAAAGCAAACAGGTAGCGGAATGAATTCTAATCTCTAAGATTATGGAACTAAGAGGTGGGAGAAGAAGGCTGGGGGGCTAGATCTAGCTAAATCTCAAGGATTTACGATGAAAAATGGGGTGTCAAGGATGAATTAGGGTGCTAGAATTATATGGGTTTAGTGGAGGCCAATGGAGGAGAGCTCACTAAAATTTTCTCTCGTTTGAAACTTTTTCAACCCTAAAGCAAAAGGGGTGACTTTCTATTTATAGAGAAAGGGAGGATTAGTGAGAGGTTAAAGTCCTAATTGGATTAGCAATTAGGTAATGAGCAATTTAAAGTTTTTTGAGTTTTCTAGAGCTTGGAGAAGAGGGATTTGAATTTAATAGTAGATGATAGGGTGGTGACTTGAATGACAAAAGAGTGATAACTTAAGTTAATAGGGTCACTAGGGTCCTAAAGAAATACACCCCAAACTTTGGGATGGTCCACAAGTCAAACCCCCAACGTCAATTTTGACCATTTTTGAAGGAAAACCAGATTCAAACTGTTGGAAGTTGAAGACTCACAGGGACTCCGCCCGATTTATAATAATCTGCACAAATCTGTATTTTTCAAATCATAACTTTTGATGTACAACTCCAAATTAGGCGATTCTTGGCTCGTTAGAAAGCTGAAAACCTCTACTTTCTAATGGTATAGGCCTTAGGTTGAGAAACTATATGTAAAAACATTGGCACTCCTTTTTTCATCACCTATTTTGGTTAGTTCGAAACTGACTCTATGGGTCTGAATTTATAATTTTCTTTACAAATCTGTGATCTCTATTTCGCCATAACTTTTGATGTGCAACTCTAAATTAGGCGATTCTTAACTCGTTGGAAAGATGAGAGACTCTAATTTCCAATGGTATAGGGTTTAGGTTGGGTAACTGTCTATAAAATTTTAACACTCCTCTTTTAACCGCTATTCAGGAGGGTTTGAATCGGGCTTGGGAAGGATTCTAATGGGTCTGAGAAGGCTATGATTGATTCCTAAGGGTTCAGGATGATTCCTAAGGGTTTTGAGATAATTCCTAAGGGTTTGAGAAATGCTTTCAGAAGCTCAGGGGTACGCGTTTCTTGAAGTATGTGTCAATCGGGCCTTGGGCCAAATTTGGGTGTCTACAGATGCCCCTCTTTGGTATCCGATCACTAATGATCGAATGCCAAAGACAAGAGATATCTGAAGAGGCCTAAGGCATTACTGATGGATATGCTTTACTTAAAACGAACCTCAAACATCAAAATAGAAAGAAACACAGAGAGTGACGTAAACCCAACACATTGGGAAAACGTCTGTCACTCGAAATGGAGAGTTGCGAAAGCCTATATCATTGGAAAAACGTCTGTTTCTCAATACTATCGGTCGCCAAACGCTTAGCGACATTACTGGGCATAACCGAGATAGTGAAATGATTGGTGATGTTCGATGTTTAATTTTCATTCTGAATAAACCAATCCCGCAAGCGGGAGGGTGATCGACCTATACTTAAAGATAGGCGCGAAGTAAATACGTGAAGATCCACAGCTTGTGTCTGATCATATGAGGCATTGATTACTTTTTTTGATTGGCCACAGTGCCCCTGCGTGAAGCAGGGTTTGAGATCTTTGGGCGAACCCAACGATCCCGAAGTTAATTTAGCATGACTACCCGAACGGAGCGAATAGATGTCGTAACACTTTTTAGGAGTACGTGTCACTTTTGATAATGTGCCCTAGATCAATATGACCTATAGCTTCCAACTTCAAATACCACTGAACAGATCCGACTAAAATTGGGTGCCCACAGAAAGAGACACCTAATCCTGGTCTTTGCCGATAATGATCTTATAAATCATTTAACTATATATAAATATGCACCCATTAGGGGCGATAAGCAATAAAGGCGATGGAAGTCTCGACTTAGATCCCGTCCTGGTATAATTTATGAGAACAAACGATCATCCTACGGATACCCAGACGCATGACGTATACTTTATAGGGATACCACACCAATGCGGGTTTTAAGCCTGTAAAAATAAGGGAAATGAACCCTTCTGCATGCATGTTTACACATAGTTGATTGATATATAGTTTCATTTTCAACAGATTAGTCTCAACCAACGATTGACCTTTTTCATAACGGAATTTCCTGGACCTCAAACCCCATAGGGCGCACACCTGAATAGCACAGGCCAAGAGTCCACACCTCCGAAATAGCTCATGATGAATCTCAAGTTAGACACTCGCATTCCTATGAATCCACAAATAGAGTGCTCATCGTAAAGATTTAGCAGTGGAGTCGACCCCATCAACATTGACCGTTTGACCGAGATTGATACCGTTACTCCTACTTTAAAGTAAGATCCAAAGATCCGAGGTGAATGATGTGAATTTTAATTGTGATATTTTACTCGCAAGTGCACGAATCGGATTGTATATAGTGGGAGCGGAGTACGAGATCGTTCCTACGAGGACTAATTTTGAAAGATCTAAAAAGACAAGACAATAATTCAAGAAATCCACTAAGATCTAACAGTATTCTACCAGCCTTATGATTTAAGCGGTTTGATGAGATGATAATTACTGACTATAAAAATAAAACTTAATTGATGATTCAAAAATAAAGATAAAGATGAAGATACTAAATCCTCCCATCTTTGGTCCGTTCTTCCCATATTACAAATCTACGGATTAAACTATGAGATATACCATTGAGAACAAATATCTTTTATGGAAGATAAATGGTCAAAAACCCCGATAGGTTCCACGTTGCATCCCTGCAATCAGGACTTAGATAATTTTCATATATAGATCTGAGATCAAGGGCATGGCTCGGCACACTTGATCTCAGGTTCAAATAAAAATCATCCACAAAGTGGGTGAAAATTCCAACAAGAATACCACCATAGATCTGAAATCAAGGGCATGGCTCGACACACTCGATTTCAGATTAGGGAGTAATTAAAATAAAATTACCATTACAGATCAAAGATCCAGGGCATGGTTCGGCACACTCGATCCCGGATCATAATCGTAATTAGATCCACACGATGAAAGTAAAAAGACCATAACAATAATAGGATAAAATTATCGTCACAAATTTGAGATCCCGGGCATGGCTCGGCACACGCGATCCCGGTTAGTGGCGGGGATTTCATCCGTTCTTGATAGCACAACAACCATAAAATAAGATTTCATATTTTAATCCTAAATTTATATTATTAAAAGTACATCCCTCGTATGGGAATCATTAGATCCCCATCCTTATGAATTTAGCCACACATATTATAATTAAATGACATAAATAAATAAGGAAGAAAAAATGATATTAATTTAATGAATTAAAAATACCTCAACTTCAAATGAAATTACTTTGATCCAAAAGTACGATGGTCTTCAGAAACGAGAATAATGCAGGAATAAATATGAGCAAAAATATAATAAACTAGAGGAATGAGTACTGGAAATTAAAGGAACAAAGCTCTCAAAAAGGAATAAATAAAAACTCCCTATTTCTATGTCTAACTATGAAAAAGAAAAGTAAAAAACTAAAACTCTAATCTCCTATCTCTCTAATTTTTTTTCCTTTTTTTCGAAGTGTTTGAGTCGCTTTAAATAGATTCCCGGTTGCAGAAGTCTCCCCAGCCGCCAATTTAGGGTCGATTAATCGACCCAATAAGGTCAAAATCAGCTTTAAAGTAGTCAATTCCGTGTCAGACTCTCCTTCTCCTTGATTAATCAACTCCCAGAAATCCGTAAATTTCAGCACACTTTTTGTATCAGACACAGTTTCGGTATTGCAGCCATAACTTTCTGTCTTGAACTCGGATTGAGGTGATTCTTGCGCCATTGGAAAGCGGACGAAAAGATCTACAACTGTTGTGTTTTGACAATTTCATAATTCGGCTATCTTGAAGGTCCAAAGTTAGCCGCAAGTCACACTAAGTTCTCGATGACCCAAAGTTACAGTGTTTTGACATTATTTTCAGAATTCTTGGGCTGTTTTCTACACTTGGCTTGTGTTTACCTGAAACACTTCAAATCTAATAATTCTCATTAGATAGCCTTTATCGAACAACTAAATATAGGTATTTAGGGGTGAAGTATCATCATATTTCAGTACTCATCATACTCCCAAACCTACACTTTGCTAGTCCTCGAGCAAAGCAAACTAAAGAAAATAAATGCCGCTTTCGTAGGGAACACGATTGCACTTAGCATGTGCAACAAGCCTTTAAACTCCTAGGTGATCCCTAGTGGAGGAGTTTTATCTCCTGAGGGTTTACAGTGAAGTTACCCACAAACTTCAATACATTTTTGAAATCATCGATAAAATTGAGTTTTCAAAATATGATTTTGATAACATATATACCATTCAAAACTCAAAATCATTAATCAATTCAACATACGAATTCTCAATTTTAAATAACAATGTTATACTAATCATACTAGCATCCATTCAAATTAGTCTAATGCTCAAATCATTAGATAACTCATCCATTCACGCTTAAACGTGAAGTGTGTGCATACCCAAACAAAAATTCATCCATCTCAGAACTAGTTCAAACGAGAAACCGTCGGACCTGTTGTTTAGACTCAATCCTCACTTTAGGTATACTCTTAAAATAAAATAACTCCGATGATGGGTAAGTTTTCGCCCACATGTGAGAGATCAATACAAAGCAAATAAAAAGTTCTCACATGATAAATGAAACACGATGCAATCAATGAACAAAAATAAATCTCATAAGAAGATACTTGTATATCCTAGGCATGTCATATCAAGTGTCATAAGTATCACATATTCACTCTCCACAAGGCAGTTACCAATGTAAGATCAGATCATGAAGGTCTTTTTGTAGGGTTGTAATGGGGCTCAGGAAAGGGTAAGAAAGAAAGGAAAGTTGGGATTCAAAATTTCTGAGAAATCGGAAAGGAAACACCTTTTTGATTTTTCTATTTCTCTTCTTTTTCTTTTCTAATCTCTCACTATTTTTCTCACTATTCTTCTATTTTTCTCAACTTTCTTTTTCTTTTGAATTTCCTTTTCTTGAAGCACCTCATATTTTTCATTATTTTTCACAATTTTCTTTTTCTTTTTCTCCCCCCTTTTTCTTTTATATTTTTACCATACACTCTCAGTAAACACAACTCCTTACTCTCTTTTCGCTCACTCATCCCTCGTTCCTAATTTCTCAGAAATAAGAAGGGTAAAGCTTGAATTTTCAGAAATGGTGAAGGGTTAAAGGTTAACGTGGCTTATCAAAGAATGTATAAAGGTAAATTTTTCAATAGGCTCAAAGGGGTACTAGAAGGATAAATTTATATAAGGTGGGGTATTTTAAGCACAAACGAACCAAAGATGGCCTTCAATCATATCCTTAAAAGATGGTAACCTTGCCTCTTTGTTTTGAGTAGATATATAGTACATTCTAATATAATGATATGAATTTGATTTCATGCAAAGTCACAAGCCAAAATAAAATGTATGAGATTATACAAAGTAATTCGTATTCAAAGAAAACTCCGAGTTTATGTATTCACTCATCAATGACGAGAAATTAGCTCTAAAGCTCACTGGATTTAGTCTCCACTAAGAACCTAAGATTCAACATTCAAAACAGTTCATCGATTTCTAAGTCTTAGCTTGGTATAAGTGTAAAAATTCTAAGCATAAATTTCAAAATTATTCACAAAATATCACATTAAGCTTCATCATCTTAGATACAAGTAATCAGAATATGACATCAGTATTCTCAAAATTAAATTCACATGTATCATCAACTAAAGTTTGAAAACAATCATAAAATAATGTGCATGATGACTTCAAAGATAAAAAATTTCTTTTCTTCTTTTTTTTCAAATTTTTTTTTTTTTTATAATAGAAAAATAAGTGACGCAAAATAGATAATCATACCCCCAAACCTAAAGATGACAATTTCCGCATTGACTGAAAGAAGTAGCGCACCCCCAAACCTGTTTGAAAAAATACCTCAACACAAAGATCAGGTGCAGAGAATATGTGCATCAAATTGGAACATGACCAAAAATTTATTGAAGGGAATATGGTTACACTATTTTAGGGAATTAAAAAAAAAACAACCTAAACTAAAAAAATAAAATGCTAGAAATAAACATGAGAAAAAAAATAAAATAAAATAAAACCTAAATCCTAAACGAAACCAAACGGAAACTACACAATTGGGTTGCCTCTCAATGAGCGCTAGTTTAAAGTCGATAGCTCGACCTTGTGAATTGCTCAATCAGGGTGAGCAATTGGATCACTCAAAGGAAGAGTGTCAGAGAATGCAATTGCATTCTCAAGGAACGGTTTCAATCGTTGACCGTTAACTCGAAAAACATTCCCGTGTTTCGGGTTGATAATATCAACTGCCCCATTGGGGAGTATGCGAGAGATTTTGAAAGGGCCACTCCAACGGCTTTTTAGTTTTCCCGGAAATAGATGAAGTTGGGAATTGTAAAGTAGAACCTGTTGACCAACAACGAAAGATTTTCGTAGAATAGAGTGATCATGAACCCGTTTCATACGGTCCTTGTACGATTTAGCACAGTCATAGGCATTAGTACTGATTTCTTCTAATTCATTTATTTGGAAACCCCTTTGGGCACCAGATTGCCAGAGATCAAAATTTAATGACTTAATGGCCCAAAATGCTCGATGTTCCAGCTCAACCGGGAGGTGACATCCTTTACCAAAGACCAACTAATACGGCGACATGCCAATCGGAGTTTTAAACACCGTTCGATACGCCCATAGAGCGTCATTCAATTTTAGCGACCAGTCTTTACGATTCGGATGGATTGTCTTTTCTAAAATCTGCTTAAGTTCTCGATTAGAGACTTCAACTTGGCCACTTGTCTGAGGATGGTATGGCGTAGCGACTTTGTGCGTGACACCATATTTCTTCATTAATTGGGTGAACACTTTATTACAAAAGTGCTTTCCACCATCGCTGATTATCGCCTTTGGAATGCCAAAACTAGAAAACACTTGATCCTTGAGAAATTTGATCACTACTCTGTGATCATTCGATTTACACGCCACAGCCTCTACCCATTTCGAGACATAATCAACACCGACAAGAATGAATGTATTTCAAAACGAATTCGGGAAAAGACCCATAAAATCGATCCCCCAAATATCAAATAATTCAACTTCTAAAATTGGATTGAGCGGCATCATGTTGCGCTTTGAGATTCGGCCCAGCATTTGACAGCTGTGATAAGATTTGCAATGCTGATGATAATCCTTAAAGATCGTCGGCCAGTAAAAACCACTTTGGAAGATCTTTACGGTAGTCTTTTTGGAACTAAAGTGACCTCCACAAGGCAACTCATGACAGAACGAGATGATTCATGGTTGCTCAAATTCAGGAATACATCTTCGTATGATTTGATCAGGACAGTATTTGAATAAGTACGGATCTTTGAAAAAGTAGTGTTTCACCCGAGCTAAGAAAATGGATTTCTCATTCTTCGACCAATGGTGAGGTAATTTCTCGGTGACTAGATAATTGACAAGATCCGCATACCAAGGTGGGCAATCAATCCTGAATAACTGTTCATCCGGGAAGTGCTCCAAGATCGGAACAAGCTCGTCAGATCTCTCAATAAATATTCGTGACAAGTGATCTGCCACCACATTTTCTGAGCCTTTCTTGTCCTTGATCTCGAAATCGAACTCTTGCAGCAATAAGATCCATCTAATTAAACGTGCCTTAGCGTCTTTCTTAGCGAACATATAACGCAGAGCAGCGTGATCTGTGAATACCACGACTTTAGATCCTAATAAATAGGATCAAAATTTATCCAACGCGAAAACTACTGCCAAAAGTTTCTTTTCGGTGGTCGAGTAGTTCAACTGAGCATCGTTGAGAGTACGACTCGCATAGTAGATTACATGCGGTAATTTTTCTATTCGTTGCCCCAGAACAGCTCCAATTGCATAATCAGAGGCGTCGCACATTATTTTGAACGGGAAGTCCTAGTTTGGAGATTGAATTATTGGAGCTTTTATCAATTCGGCCTTAATGGTTTCAAAGGCTCGCAAACATTCATCATAAAAACGAACGGGGCATCCTTGGAAAGTAAACTGCATAGCGGTCGCACTATCTTGCTGAAATCTTTAATAAAACGTCGATAAAAATTGGCATGTCCCAGAAAAGATCTGATTTCTTTCACTGTCCTAGGTGGTGGTAGATTGGCAATTAAATCAACTTTG
Organism: Chloranthus sessilifolius; assembly: GCA_021018995.1. Lineage (NCBI taxonomy): Eukaryota > Viridiplantae > Streptophyta > Magnoliopsida > Chloranthales > Chloranthaceae > Chloranthus > Chloranthus sessilifolius. Next base: position 113,930,124 of record CM037594.1, on the reverse strand, counting down.
GCCTTGTCGACCTCGATACCCTGGGACGATATGATATGTTCCAAAATAATGCCATCTTTAACCATGAAGTGACATTTTTCCCAGTTAAGAACAAGGTTCTTCTCTTGGCATCGTTCAAGCACTAGTGACAAATAATTCAAACAGTCAGCAAAACTGTTTCCATGGATCGAGAAGTCGTCCATGAAGACCTCGAGGAATCGCTCGACCATATCTGAAAAAATACTCAGCATACATCTTTGGAATGTAGCTGGTGCATTACAAAGCCCAAACGGCATTCGTCGGTAGGAGAAAGTACCAAAAGGACATGTGAAAGTGGTCTTCTCCTGATCCTCAGGTGCAATGACTATTTGGTTATACTCGGAATAGCCATTGAGGAAGCAATAGTACTCATGCCCGGCCAATCTTTCCAACATCTGATCGATAAACGGAAGAGGACAGTGATCTTTCCTCATCATCAAATTTAACTTTCGATAATCAATGCACACTCTCCACCCTGTTTGAATTTTTGTAGGGACTAGTATGTTTTCCTCATTCTTCACCACTGTGACTCCCGATTTCTTAGGGACCACTTGTGTGGGGCTGACCCATTTACTGTCAGAGATGGGGTATATAATTCCAGCTTCTAGAAGTTTGATTACCTCATTTCGGACCACGTCTTGCATTATAGGGTTTAGTCTCCTCTGTGGTTCCCTAGAAGGCTTAGCATTGTCTTCCAAATGGATTCGATGCATGCAAACCATGGGGCTAATGCCTTTGATATCTTTTATCGACCAACCGAGGGTACTTTTGTGCTCTTTGAGTACATTCAAGAGTTGACCTTCTTGATGCGTATCCAATGTTGATGATATTATAACGGGTTGAGTTTCGTTCTCCCCCAGGTAGACATACTTGAGATTTTCCGGAAGAGGTTTAAGTTCTAAGGACACTTTCTCCTCCTCTTTCGGCTTTTCCTTGATTAAGTCAATTTGAGTTCCACACTCTATTTCCTTTTCTTCTCCCAGACGTGGTGTGGAGTCCAACATGTGATTCACTTCTTGGATCAGTTGATCAACATCAAAATTCTCTCCGAAATGCGCAAGACAAGTGCTAAAGGATCTTCAGCTTCGGATGCATGAAATATGTCTTCAACGATTTTAGCGAGTATGCATGCTTGTGCATGTTCATCATCCTCCAAGGGCTGCTTGGCAATATTAAAAATATTGAGTTCCACTGTCATATTCCCAAATGACAGATTCATGATCCCATTTCGACAATTGATCAGCGCATTGGAGGTTGCTAGAAAAGGTCTTCCTAGAATCACTGGAATGTTATTCTTCAAATTTGATACCGGTTCAGTATCCAAAATAATAAAATCCACAGGAAAGTAGAAAGAATCCACCTTGATGAGGACATCTTCCACAATTCTACGAGGGATCTTTATGGACCGATCAGCTAACTGAAGGGTTATCGTAGTGGCCTTAAGTTCTCCCAACTCGACCTCCTTGTACACAGAATAAGGCAACAAGTTGACACTTGCTCCTAAATCCAAAAGGGCCTGATCAATACAATTATCGTCGATGATGATCGAGATTGTAGGACAACCTGGGTCCTTGTATTTGATCGGGAGCTTTGCTTGTAACACTGAACTAACTTGCTCGGCTAAGAAAGCCTTTTTCAGAATATTTGTCTTTCTTTTAATTGTGACCAATTCCTTCAAAAATTTAGCATAAGCCGGCACTTGACAGATGGCATCTAGGAAAGGAATATTAATTTTTAATTGCTTGAAAATCTCATTTATTCCTTCCTCATCGCGATTTTTCAGTGGTGCCATCAATCTTTGCTGGTACGGTGCTTTAGGAACAAAACTTCTCTTTTGTTCACTCTTTTCTTCTGATGTTTCTTTTACTTGTACTTTATCATCAATTTCTTCTTTCTCCTCAGATTTCTTCTCTCCATCAGACGTTTCCTCCTCTGGCAACACTACTTTGTTATCGACCTGCTTTCCAGATCTCAATGTTGTGATCGCCCGAATTTGTTGTTGATCATTGTCTTGTGTTGAAGTTGATGTTTGTTCAACAACCATTTGGCCCCTTGGGTTATGAACTGGTTGGCTCGAAAAAGATCCTTTTTCTCTTTCACAGAGAAAAGTGGCCAATTGCCCAATTTGGGTCTCTATTTTAGAGATTGAGGATGTGTGAGGACGTTGGGCAGTATTTCTCTGTGGAATGTTAAATCTAGGTGGTGAAAATATTGGCACAAAATTTTGCTGTGGTTGGTTTTGATAACCTCCCATTGGTTGTGCAAACTAAAAATTCTGGTTCATTTGCCTTGGCTGCCCAACCTGATTCTGATTGTATTGAAATTGATTCGGGTTATTGAACCCTTGCTGCTGAAATTGCCCTTGACCGTAGTTCTGCTGTGGTCCTTGGTTGAAATTTTGTTGGGGATAAAAGTTCGTCCCCTGCTTCCTGGGTTGTATTCTTTGATTCTCTTGTTTCCATGAGAAATTTGGGTGGGTTCTCCAGCTATTTGGGTTATTCTCATTGAAAACGTTTCCTTAATTCCGCTCATAATTATTCACAATATTTAGCTGTTTAGATGTGTCTTCATGATAGTTCTGCATTGAAGGACAATCATCTGCCATATGCATTGGACTTGCACAAATTGAGCATGGCTCAGGTTGTGTATTTACCATATGCACATTCTTCTTTAATTTCAATTCCTCCACTTGTTGAGTGAGGAAATCAATTTTAGCCATCAAATCCAGGGAATCCTTTACTACGTATAGTCCTCCTTTCTTGGTTGAACTCTCGGCTTGATCACGGGCTTTGACTGGTTGTTCCCGAGTCTTTGTGAAATTCCAGTGCTGAGAATCCTCAGCAAGCTTTTCTAGGAAAGCATAAGATTCAGTTTCCTTAGGACTCAGGAATCCTCCGCCATTCATTGACTCCACCAGACGTCTATTTGGTTGACTCAGTCCATTGTAGAAATACTGAACCAGTCTCCACTTTGAGTATCCATGGTGTGGACATTTGAGTAAGAGATCCATGAATCTATCCCAAGCTTCATATAATCTCTCATCTTCCTCTTGCGTGAAATCCGTGATTTCACGTCTAAGGATATTAGTCTTCGCCATAGGGAAGAACTTTGACAGAAATTTTTTGACCATCTGATCCCAGGTGGTTATGGATCCCAATGGTAGAGAGTTTAACCAGGCTTTTGCTTTATCCTTTATAGAGAAAGGAAACAAGCGTAACCTAACAGATTCTTCGCTGAAGTTTTGGTAAACAGATGAGCAGACTTCGACAAAGTCTTTGATATGCTGGTATGGATCTTCTCTCTCCATGCCATGAAAGATAGGAAGGATTTGAATGACATTTGTACAAATTTCAAACCGGCCACCAAGTGTGGCGGGGTATACGATGCATGATGGGGTATTTGTAGTGATCGGAGAGAACAGTTCTCTCAATGTTGGTTCTTCCTCTTGTTCAAGTTGCCCATTCATATTGTCAGTCATACTGACTTCAGTGGATGATTCACATGAAAATTTCTGCCTTGATCTAGCGTCCTTACGTTTTGACTGGCAAACACGTTCGATCTCAGAATTTAAAGGCTTTAAAGTTCTTTCTTTAGAAGACCTAGTGTGCATGTAAATGACGCACAGAGCGGAGGTTTCGGGCAGGAAAACCTCAAGAAAATTAAAAAAAAAAAAATTATTATTTTTATTTTTTTATTTTTTTCAAATTCCTATCTCTAATTTTTCTCTCTAATTCCTATCTCTAATTTTTTTTTTTAAAAAAAAAAAAAAAAAAAAAAATCCGAATTTCAAAAATTAAAATTAAAAATTAAAATTTTAAACCTAATGGCAATCCTACAAAATCTTATCTAAAAGAGAAAAATAAGGGAAAGAATAAAATATTCCTAAATTTCCTAAGGAAGGTATCCTAAAAATCTATACTTCCTAAAAAGACTCCTACAAAATCTAAAATAAGAAGCCTAAAAATTTTAACTTCCTAAAAGTCTCCTACAAAATCTAAAATAAAAAGCCTGAAAATCTTAACTTCCTAAAAGACTCCTAAAAAAAAATACTTACCTAAGAGAGAAAAATAAGGGAAAGAAGATTTTGCAAAGCAAAAATTCAAAAATTGATTTTTTTTTTTTTATAATTAAAATTAAAAATCGAATTTAAAATAATAATTTTTTTAAAAATTAAAATTAAAAATCGAATTTAAAATAAAGAATTTTTTTTTTTTTTTAAATTCGAATTTCAAAAATAAAAATTAAATTCAAAAATTAAAATATAAAATTTAAATTTCAAAACCTAAAGACAATCCTACAAAATCCTATAAAATCTTACCTAAAAGAGAAAAAGAAGGGAGAGAATAGAAAGATTCCTATAAAGCCTAAAGCAAGTAGTCCCACAAAAATTAATAACTAGATTTTAGAAAATCCTACAAAATATTTAAATGAGAAAAATAAACTCCTAAATTATTTATTTATTTATTTATTTTTTTTAAAGCAGAAATACTATTTTAATCTCCGAAAATTCCTAAAATTTACTGTCTACCAAAAATTCAGATTTTCTTAATTTAATCCCCGACAACGATGCCAAAAACTTGATGTGAATTTTAATTGTGATATTTTACTCGCAAGTGCACGAATCGGATTGTATATAGTGGGTGCGGAGTACGAGATCGTTCCCACGAGGACTAATTTTGAAAGATCTAAAAAGACAAGACAATAATTCAAGAAATCCATTAAGATCTAACAGTATTCTATCAGTCTTATGATTTAAGCGGTTTGATGAGATGATAATTACTGACTACAAAAATAAAACTTAATTGATGATTTGAAAATAAAGATAAAGATGAAGATACTAAATCCTCCCATCTTTGGTCCGTTCTTCCCATAATACAAATCTACGGATTAAACTATGAGATATACCATTGAGAACAAATATCTTTTATGGAAGATAAATGGTCAAAAACCCCGATAGGTTCCATGTTGCATCCCTGCAATCAGGACTTAGATGATTTTCATATATAGATCTGAGATCAAGGGCATGGCTCGGCACACTTGATTTCAGGTTCAAATAAAAATCATCCACAAAGTGGGTGAAAATTCCAACAAGAATACCACCATAGATCTGAAATCAAGGGCATGGCTCGGCACACTCGATTTCAGATTAGGGAGTAATTAAGATAAAATTACCATTACAGATCCAAGATCCAGGGCATGGCTCGGCACACTCGATCCCGGATCATAATCGTAATTAGATCCACACGATGAAAGCAAAAAGACCATAACAATAATAGGATAAAATTACCGTCACAGATCTGAGATCCCGGGCATGGCTCGACACACGCGATCTCGGTTAGTGGCGGAGAATTCATCCGTTCTTGAGAGCACAACAACCATAAAATAAGATCTCATATTTTAATCCTAAATTTATATTATTAAAAGTACATCCCTCGGATGGAAATCATTAGATCCCAATCCTTATAAATTTAGCCACACATATTGTAATTAAATGACATAAATAAATAAGGAAGAGAAAATAACATTAATTTAATGAATTAAAAATACCTCAACTTCAAAAGAAATTACTTTGATCCAAAAGTACGATGGTCTTCAGAAACAAGAATAATGCAGGAATAAACTTGAGCAAAAATATAATAAACTGCAGGAATGAGTATTGGAAATTAAAGGAACAAAGCTCTCAAAAAGGAATAAATAAAAACTCCCTATTTCTATGTCTAACTATGAAAAAGAAAAGCAAAAAACTAAAACTCTAATCTCCTATCTCCCTAATTTTTTTTCCTTTTTTTCGAAGTGTTTGAGTCGCTTTAAATAGATTTCCGGTTGCAGAAGTCTCCCCAGCGCCAATTTAGGGTCGATTAATCGACCCAATAGGGTCAAAATCAGCTTTAAAGTAGTCAACTCCGTGTCAGACTCTCCTTCTCCTCGATTAATCGACCCCCAGAAATCCGTGAATTTCAGTACACTTTTTGTATCAGACACTGCTTTGGTATTTCAACCATAACTTTCTGTACTGAAGTCAGATTGAGGTGATGCTTGTGCCGTTGGAAAGTTTATGAAAAGATATACAACTTTTGTGTTTTGCCAATTTCATAATTCGGCCGTCGTGAAGGTCCAAATTTAGCCGCAAGTCGCACCAAGTTCTCGATGATCCAAAGTTACAGTGTTTTGACATTATTTTCAGAATTCTTGGGCTGTTTTCCACACTTGGCTTGTATTTACCTGAAACACTTCAAATCTAATAATTATCATCAGATAGCCTTCATCGAACAGCTAAATATAGGTATTTAGGGGTGAAATATCATCATATTTCAGTACTCATCAGTGAACCTTATGCTTAGGATATTAATTTAGCACAATGACGTTGTAAGTAAAATATTAACATTTTACCGTATTAGAACACGCATGTGAGTAGCAAAAAGTAACATAAAAACTCAACTATCTTTATTTTTAAAATGATTGCTTTTTTTCATATTTTTTTTATTAGACCGATCATCTGTGGAGAGGTGCTTTATTTGATCTTTTCATCGCCGAGAGGTTGCCTGCCTCAAGGTTTTGGGTCATTTGATGTTCCTGTACATTTTTCAAGAAAATGTCAGTCCCTTTTTCGTTTATATAGGTAATAAATATGCATCCTAAGTAACAGAAGCAGCAACAAACTTTTACCTATACTTTTTCATTTTTCAAGATTTATATAAATTTTTTTGGATTTTTGTTTTTAAAGATTTTTTTGTTCTTTTTCTTCATTTTTGAAATGAAAGTACAATGCTGTAAATATGTATATGGAAAGAGTTCATATATTTTTTTGGATTTTTTTAGATTTCTTGTTTTTATTATTTTTTCTTTTCTTTTCTTCTTTTTTTTTGTTTAACAATGAGGCAAAGCAACGGGTCCCAGTTTGAACATAGTCGAACCCTTTCATGTGGTCGGACCTGCTGAGTGAGGTTCAAAATTTTACTAAGGTCGGAACGTCATCCCTTCGGATCGAATTAATACTTTATCCTTATCTCGAGTCATTAATTTGATAGTGCGGTCTAAAGATACACCTGATCAGGATCTGACTTGAGCTAACATGAGCGACCCAGTGGGCGACCAGATAATTCAAAATTGTAACCAGGAGAGTACCTGAAGATTTTCTTTCCTTTTTCCTTTGAACATTTTTTACTCACAGCGCCCAAGACGGGTTTGCCGTGCCGATTGTTTTCATCTTTTTTACCCGTAGCACCCTTTTGAGTTTTCACTACGTCCATGAGTATACATTTTTATCCCAAGCGCCTTTTCAAGTTTTCACTTGGTCCACACAAGCTCGCTGTTTTTACCCACGGCGCCCTTTGGAGTTTTCATCACGTCCATTTTACTTTGAGTTTGAATGTTTATTTATTTTTTTCTTTTCTTTTTTTCAAAGGTCACGACATGGATGTTGACTTCGTCATAGCTGACTGGATGAAATTCATTTGTTGTCTCACAGCTTGGCTCGTGTTGACTCAAAGAATATTGTGACTGCTCGTAGGCCTTAAAGAGGGCTTTCCTCAGAGATGTATCTTAGCTATGGGTAAGGTTTGGAATTTTGAAGGTATTCTGGGATTTAAAAGGTTTCCTTGATTGAGTTCCAGCTGTCGTAATACACTTCTTCATTGGGAGATTTTGACCGTACATGCCGCACTTTTTATTTTCTATTTTTTGATTTTTACTTTTTTTTTCAGACATTCTCTTTTTGAGATTTTACTTTTCTGAATTTTTTTAGATTTTTGACGGTAACTCTTTTTTTTTTTTAGTATATACACTTTTTTCGTCTTCTTTTCTGAGGGGGTTTAATAAAAGAATGACAAATGGCTCAATGAGTGTAGCAAAGGGTATGATCATTCAGGGATACTTTTTGGCTACTTGGCTTTGAAATGATGACCTCTTTTATTGGGTCCTTAAGCAGTCACACATCTATTTTATCAATACTTGTCTTACCGCAGAGACTATGAGTAGAATCGTCGGACGTATCCAGCGTTGATGGGCTCAGGAAAGTGATCTCCATCCATGGTGGCAAGACGGATCGCGTATCCTGGGAGTATTTCTCGGATGACGAAGGGTCTTTCCCAATTAAGCTTGAACTTCCCTCTTGGATCAGCGTGGAGGGATGGAAAGATTTTCTTGAGTACGATGTCTCCCACTTTTAGATCTCGACAGCGAACACGATTGCTGTAAGCACGTGCGATTCACCTTTGGTAAGCTTGGGTATGACACAAGGCTAGGAGTCTTTTCTTGTCTAAGAGGTTCAGTTGCTCAAAGCGGACCGATCTCTTTCAGCCTTGGGTAAGCCTGAGTTGATGAAGATGCAGAGTGAGGGTACTTCAATTTCGACTGAGAGGACGGCTTTAGTTTCATACACAAGGGAAAATGGCATTGCTCCCATATCAGTATGGATCGAAGTTCTATAGGCCTATAATGCAAATAGTATCATTTCACTCCAATCTCGATAGGTGACGACCATTTTCTCAAGGATGCAGATGACTGTCTTGTTAGCAGCTTCCACAGCCCCATTGCTTTACGACCGAAACAGAGGCAGCTCGTGCTCGACCAAATCGGTATATAAACCAGGCATGTCCTTGCATGACCATGCAAAGACGTCTTGGTATGAACGAAGAAAATTAATCATATTTTTTCTTTCCTCGGGAGACAGTGACATTCCGATCGTAGTGATTCTAGGAACCTCCTCAGTACCCAGATTGATATCTTCAGTTTCTTCAATGATCGGGGTAGGGCCATGCTTAAAATTAGAAAATTGGCCAAGGAGTTCATTGGGGTGCTCCTCAGTAAGGATCTCCTCGTCCAGACTCGTGACTTCTACCTCTTCTTATATTTCTACAGGAACGGGGTCGATTTCATCTGGGATGAATTTTTTTATTTAAGACATCATTTTTCTTGATTTTATTGGGAATTTTGAAAAACAATATTTTTGGAATATTTTGTATTTCTTTTATATATATTTTTTGGAATTTTCTTTTTCTTTGGAGGTGGGCCCTTGGCAAGGCAGATCTCTATATAAACTGGGTATTGCCTGCCAAGGGCTCTTCAAAAGATCACATGACTTGACACATTTTGATCCAGACAAAGTGCCTCCTGGATGACGAGTGGGACAAATTTCCCTAATAGAATCATACCTTTGCTACCTACCTATGGGAGATTTGGCGTCGCAAAGGCGTGACCATTTATTTGGATAGGCAGGGCTCAACGAACTAAGTGGTGTTTGCGGGCATTGAACCCTCGCATAAGATTCCTGATATGACCTGTTGGTTTACCCAGAAAAGGTGGTATGACATGGAGAGCTCGGTCCATGAGTTATTGAAAGAAAGGTTAAATGACCTTGACTTTAAAATAACCATTAATGATGGGAATGGCATCACTGGTCCCATGTTCATAATGGTGAATGAGGATGATTTGCATGGCTTTGAGAGGATGGATGTGAATGAAATTAGGTTGTTGAGTGCACATGATTTCATTCCTAGGGGGATGATTAACCTTGGGTTTATTGAGCTGACTGATTTTGGGTTAGCATATGGTGGATTTCAGCTTATGGTGAATGAATGACTTTGGATGTTGGAAACTGGATGGGTGAAGGAATAATCCCCAAGGATAATGGATAACGCAATTAAGACGTTTGGTGGCAAGTTCCTCATCTCGAAGCAATGGTGGGGTCCTGACTATCTGTTTAGAGCACAATTGCCTCCTTTGCAAAATGGAAGAAGGAATAGTGATTTTTAACTTTGGGGATCCAATGGTTAATTGGGTATTGCTCTCTTTGTTTTTCAGTACTTTCATACTCATAATTGAGGCCCACCACGCGGTAAACCCAAATTTCGAGTTCAGATTGGTGCAAGAGATACATGCCTTTTCATCATTTATCATTGTCATATCATACGACCTCAACCTTTGGGTCATCACTTGCTCCTTTTTATTGAGGGGAGAATTCTTCATCAAAAGCGTATCCTTTCCCAATCCCGTTGAAGCCTTGACATGAAGAGTGATAGAAAGACTCTTGGCATGGTATGTCGATGCGATACTCTGGGCATTGCGGGCCCACAGATGGTCAGAATGTGGGGTGAGCTTAACGACCATTATTGTCATGGGCTCGACATAAAGCTTGATATCAGTGCATGGTTCCATATACAAGTTGAGACCGATAAAAGACATACTGAAAGTTAATCCTAATCCTTCACTACACTTTTTTTTGGTTTGGAGGGGTTCAAAATTGTTCGGGTCTTTATGTGAAACCATTTGGCCATTGGGGGCAGTGGTATTCTTCTGCCTTTTCGCCACGAGAGTTGAGTCTCTGGTTAGGAGATTTTCTTTGACCAGCATCATGGGTATTTCCAAAGGCATTATTGGCAAACTTTCAACGGTCACCTTGATCTGTAACTCTTTTGACTCTAGTGCCTCTCGGCTTTCGAGTAATCATTCTAAAGAGGTCATGAGGTGTTCATTAACTTGCTCCTTCATTTTTCTATGAGGGTAGAGGTACGCCTCTCCTTGGGGATGACTTTGCCTTGGTCCTTCATCCTCATCTCGATCCAATGCCTCCCCGGGCTCATCAGACGATTGTAGATCATTGGAGAATTTGTCATTTTCGTGGGGCTTTGAATTAGATGAAGGCAATGGATCTTTGAATTGGCATAGATGAGAGACATTTGAGTAGGTTCAGGGTTGGACCTTCATATTGCACCGATTTTGAGAAGTGAGGACTCGAATAAGTTAGCTTATAATCCTCACTTTCAAATGTCTCGTCCTCATCCTCTTGGTCATCAAAGAACCACTCACCATCAACGATGTCTCCATTGTTCGACAATCCGATAGCTTAACCATTTGGGGGTGAGGGATTGAAACTAACGACTGCCCCCATATAGGCTTCACTATTTTGGAACTCATCCTCCTCATACTGATGACTTGCATCGGCGAATGGTGGGAGATTGAAATTGGTAAATGACCCTATGTAGGTCCCACTATTTTTGGCTTCCTCCTCTTCATATTGGTCATCCGTATCCATGGATGGGGGAGGGATAAGGTCATCGTACTGATTCTGAGTGGGCTGTATGAGAGTTTGATGGGGCCATTGCAGATAGGGAAAGCTTTGATGAGTGGCTTGTGGGGTAAGGGGATGGATGAATGGTGGGTTTTGGGTGGATTGAGTGGGTGCCGAATGGGACTAGTGTGCATTTTGGGAGTTTTGGGGAATGAGTGAATGAGTAATAGGATGTGAAAATTGAGGATTTTGGATAGTTAGAGATGGGTTCCCTTGTTGGGATGGGTATGAGGGTTGGGGATGAGTGAGGCCTAGGCCATGTTGGGAGATGGGCTAAGGGGGGGTGCAATATCTAGGCCAAGAGGGGGGCCCGTTGAGTGTATGTGAGATGTTGGGAGGATGTAGGGAGATGTGTGGATGAGGGTCTCATGTTTATGCTTTGATGGGCCTGGTATAGGGTAACAAGTTTAGATGGGTTTGGCCCATTGGGCCTGATAGGCTTGGCCCATTCGGCCATGATAGGTCTGGCCCATTAGGCCTTGATGTGCCTGATCCATTGGGCCTTGGTGGGTCTGGCCCGTTGGGCCTTGATGGGTTTGACCCGTTTGGCCTTTATGGGTTTGGCCCGTTGGGCCGTGATGGGTATAGCCCGTTGGACCTTGGTGAGTCTGGCCCATTGGGCCTTATTGGGTATGGTCTTTTAGGCTTTGATGGGTCAGACTTGTTGGGCCTTCATGGATTTGGCCCATTGGGCCATTGTGGGTTTGGACCATTGGGCCTTGGTGGGCTTGGGTATAGGGTATTGGGCCTTGAGGCCCGCTCAAATGCCCCATGCTTGATGGGGGGCTTGGATGGTATGCACAATGGGAGGTTGACTAAGATTTTGGGGGAAGGAAGTATGGAGATTTTGGAGGGTTTGTTGGAGATCCGATATTTGGAGTGGAAGATGATGGCTTTGGGAGGCCTTCCAAATGGTGTAAGTTTTTACCATGTCCTCCATCATGGACATGGGGTCGGGTATGGGGTTAAAAGTGGATGGCTCACCTAATGAGGGGGATGTATGAGAGAAAATGGGCATGGCCTGGGTAGAGGTGGGAATATTGTGCATGGTTGAAGAGAAAAAGTTGGGTATTGTTTGGGTGGATTGGAGAAAATTAGGCATGACCCTGATAGATGGAGGGAAATGTGGTGGATTTTGGGTGAATGAGGGGAAATTGGGTTTATTTGGAGGGGATTGGGATAAATTGGGCATTGCTTGGGTGTATGTGGGAAAATGGGGGTTGTGGGGATTGGATGTGGGGGAAAATTTTGGATTGGATGTGGAGGGTTGGGATGTATGTTGTGAGAATGGATGTGAAAAATTGGGTATGGTGGAAGTGGAGGGAAAATTAGGTATATTGGATGTGAATGGGGGAAAATTGTGCATGGTGGATGGGTTAAGGAAATTGGGCATGACCTGGGTAGACGGGGATTTATATGGTGGATTTGGATTGGAGGGAAAGTGTTGAGTGGATATGAGAGAATTGGGTATGGCTTTGGTGTCTGTGGAGGGAGAATGAGGTGGATTTGGGATGAATGGGGATGGAAAAATGGGCATGGTTTGGAGGTGGACGGGGAAAGATTGGTGGGGGGATTGGGTATGGATGCCTCGGGTGAGGTTCGAAAAATTTCCTCCTTCCCCTACGGAATGATGGAGGGTAAGGCGATGCCGTTGTGTCGGCACCACAAGCTAGATGTATTTTTTGGTTTTTGATTGATTTTTGATTTTTTCCTTTTGGTGATGATTTTTGAATGATGATGATGAGAACCCCCTTTTCGAATGGTGTGAACACCCCTAATGCCTCCCATGGCGGGATCCGAATGCACTTCGAATGCACTTTGATCTATGTAGAGGCACGAAAATCTACGGGACAACTTGATCCCTCAGAAGAGTCAATAAGAGGGAACTTCTCTTGACTGGCGAGGGCGTTTTGGGTGTCAAGGGTGTGGGATATATTGAGAGTTTTAAAAACCACTAAGTGGGGAGTCGGGGCAATGCCCCTTGAGACATTTTCTTCACTTTTCGGGTCCCTCCTTTTCGTGCCTAAAGGATACAAGGCTTTTTCGATTCGGCTGACAAGTTCGGTCACCCACCCGATATACCTTCGGCACGATTGTCTTCTCAGATACTAGATGGGGTGGTACTTTTTTGGATCATCACCACTAGGGGTTGCCGCCATACTAAGAATCAGGTGTTTGTATCGCTGCCTAAATTCCCAACCCTTTTAAATCTACCCAACGCATACTAAATTGAGTCCCTTAGTTCAATTTTAAGGTTCAATTTTAAATTTAAATTTTAAAAGGGGAGTTTGCTTAGGTTCAAAAATGGGTTGTGATGATCCCATGCCGCCTCCACGGGCCGACGTCTACTGATGGTATATGAGTAAATGTAAAGCAATGCATAAGAAGGCCCGTCAATCGGCTAAGGCGTATAAATGACAGAAATTAAAAGGCGCAAGTAGGCCTGCCAATCAGCTAAGACATGTAAATGACAGAAATTAAATGAAAGTAAAGACGATGCTCAAGTAAGCCCGCCAATCGGCTAAGGCACATAAATAGGGCCGCCAATTGGCTAAGGCGTGTAAATGACAAAAAATAGGGGTAAGTAAAAAATGACGGAATCGTAGGAGTGGGTACAAAAACGAAAAAGAAACAACAAAAGTTAGTAAGAATAAGAAAAATACATGCAAAAAACAAAGGGCCAACTTCAAGTAGAAGCTCTAAAGTATCCCCAGCAGAGTCGCCATATGTGCAATCGTGAATTTTTATCAAACCATCACGACGATGTGCTCACTTGAAAAATATAGAGTCGTCACTTGGAGCTTTTTGTGTCTTGGGAAAGCTCAAATCAATATTGAAAGCATCGAAGTGCAAAAATATGACTCTGATTCTGGTCTATGCGAAAGGCTCTTGCTTAGGGGCTTTCGTTATCGATCAGGTTGGTGTTAGGCATCCGACCAACCCACTCGTAAGCGGTCTCTACTATGACTGTTTGGATGTCTATATTATATATATATATATAGAGAGAGAGAGAGAGAGAGAGAGAAAGAAAAGAAAATGAGCGACACTTTCCCTTGCCCGAAGGCACACCGATCCTATTGAGTTCTTCCCGCTTGTCAAAATTTGGGCAGCGTAATGGCTCAATTCTAGGATAGAGGAAAAGCAAAGAAGGTAGAGGAATGGAGGTGTGACAGTCTAAATTTCTGCATCCGAAAATCCGTGCCATCAGGTTCATGCTCTGGATGATCCCCGAAACAAATCAAAGAGTGTCAGCTCGTCTAGCGAAAATCAGAACAGACACGGTCCAGTAGTGGCAGATCGAGTCATCATATAAGGCATTTAAAAGAAATGAATAAATAAAACAATGTAAGTATATATATTAAAAGAATATATATCCACAAAAAGGAACTAAGAAGAACACTGGTGATGGACATCCATCACCTAAAATAATGGTTCTCGATGGTGGTTCCTAAAGAATGTATACGAATACTAGCAAAACATCTATAGTAAACAATATACAGAAAGTGGCCACCAGGTGCACAGATAATCCAAAATATACAGGTATAAGACTCAAAACACATAACTAATATCCAAGCTGCTAATAAAACTCGTCAGCAGGGGTGTCAGTGTCCTCCTCCTCTGCCTCGGGCTTCGGCTCGGGCTGGTAGTCAGGGTCGCTCTCTGTGCCGGGAGCCCTAGCCTCAGAACCTATTATATTAAATTAGGATGAGCTACCATCTAAGCTCAATAAAAGAAACTCAAACAATTTGTATCTAAAATATAGAACATGCTTGCAGAATATAACTCAGAGTAGATGTATAAATCAGAGAGTGCAAACAAAATGAAATAAATGTAGACAAATAAACAAATGTCATAAAATTAGAATGCAGAGCTTTTAACAATTAGAGCAAATACAGCAGTGTAAGAACGAGCTTTAATTTCAGAGTGATCAGATGCATGTATACAGTAATTATCTACTTAAGATCTATCTACTTAAGTAACTTCGTGAATATAGCACGTGGTAGCTAGATGTGTACCGATGGGTAATCCCGACCATCGTCGTTCAATGAATAATTACAGAAAATGGATCAATGCCTAGCCTCATCTAAGGAGCGCAATTGTGCCGATGAATTTACAAAGCAGATGCACGGATATCCCGTCGTGCCGATCGTGGGTATCCTGCCATGTAAGGGGGATTCACAGATGGAACTTTAAATCAATACACATAAGACCTCAAAATTAGATAACAGATATAGATGACATAGACAGATGGCAAAGCTTTTAACAAACAAAAATCATATGCGGATACTCAGAAAATATGCAGTCAAAATCAGATACAAATTAAGTTGAATTTCCCCAACCTCAGAT
The DNA here is from genome assembly GCA_021018995.1 of Chloranthus sessilifolius. Lineage (NCBI taxonomy): Eukaryota > Viridiplantae > Streptophyta > Magnoliopsida > Chloranthales > Chloranthaceae > Chloranthus > Chloranthus sessilifolius. Next base: position 113,914,691 of record CM037594.1, on the reverse strand, counting down.
CAAGTCTTTCTAAGTAAATCTAAAGCTTTTTAAGATATTCAGACTTTGACCTAGATTATATGTGTAGTATGAGGTCCAACCTCAAATTCCTTGAAAACCAAAACAATAGAAACAGGGGAAACTCGATTGATCGACATCTCTTTTTGATCGATCGGGTTCACATATGATCGATCAATCTCATCATTGATCGATCGGATGTCTCATACCCATTCAGTCTGAACAAGGACAACTGATCGATCAACCCCTTGGTTGATCGATCAGATTCTCATGTTGATCGATCAATCTCCATAATTGATCCATCAAACCAACATTTCCACATGTTCAGAATAGAGGAAATTTGATCGATCAATCTCTTCATTGATCGATCGGATCCTCAATTCAATCGATCAATCCACATGTTTGATCGATCGGGTCAGAATCTCAGAAAAATACACTTCCTATTCTACAGTGTGTTTTATAAAATTCGATCGATCAAATCCTGAATTTGATTGATCAATCCCACAGTTCGATCGATCAATTCTCAATTGATCGATCAATTCTTCATTACAAAACAGAGGCAGACCTGATCGATCAATCCTCTAATTGATCGATTAATTCCTCAATTTGATCGATCAATCCCAATAATTGATCAATAGAATTTTCAAGGTTAAAATTTTCAAAAAAACAGGCCTCCTGTTCTATAGTTTCTTAATAAAATTTGATCGATCAAATCCCTAATTTGATCGATCAATTTCATAGCTTGATCGATCAATTCCTAATTGATCGATCAGTTCACACTTGATCGATCACTTCTAATATTGATCGATAGTTCCAAATTCGATCGATCAAACCACCAGTTTCATGGATCGAGCGTATTGGGCTCTCACTTCTCAAGAATCTCACCCTATTGTTTTATAAGGGCCTATTTCACAATTCGATCGATCAATACCTCTGTTTGATCGATCGGATTATAGACTGATAGATCAATTCTTAATTGATCAATCGCGTCTGACAGTTCAACAGCCATTAATGGTGTCTGTTGAATTAAACCCATTTCACACTTGGCCTTTATGATTCACCATGGATCATTTCAGGCACACCAAACACACATTTATTGACCTTTAAACTACAGATAACCCATAATCACTCACCTCTCTGATGACGGTTCTTTGGTTCACGGCATCCTAGGTTCGCGAGGGTTTCAGATCCAAATCGGTGAGAGTTCCACTTCGAGTTCTCCAATAAATCGGAGATACGAATCCATGCTAACGCACATACGCGTATTACCCTCACCAATGTATTTGACATATACCCTTCGATTGACTTACGCTCTAATCGAAAGGTTAGGAATTTAGGGTTTCTTACTTAGTTCTTCACAGGGAGTTCCCAAGCAACAAGCTTGCAGGCAAAGGTTCAAGACAAGGAGAAGAAGCATCAGGTATTCCTAACCTTGCTTCCCTTATAAGCTATTAATGGAAATATCTCTGATATTTCCATTTTCAATCTTTCTCTCCAGTGTTGAGCGCACACACACACTCACACGTATTCCACATCTCACAAAGGATCCAATTGGATCCCGGACTTGTGTCGTAAGTGGCAATTCACTTAACAGGGAGTTCTTACTTGGTTCTTCACAGGGAGGTTAGGAATTTAGGGTTTCTTACTTGGTTCTTCACAGGGAGTTCCCAAGCAACAAGCTTGCAGGCAAAGGTCCAAGACAAGGAGAAGAAGCATCAAGTTTTCCTAACCTTGCTTCCCTTATAAGCTATTAATGGAAATATCTCTGATATTTCCATTTTCAATCTTTCTCTCCAGTGTTGAGCGCACACACACACTCACACGTAGTCCACATCTCACAAAGGATCCAATTGGATCCCGGACTTGTGTCATAAGTGGCAATTCACTTCACAGGGAGTTCTTACTTGGTTCTTCACAGGGAGGTTAGGAATTTAGGGTTTCTTACTTGGTTCTTCACAGGGAGTTCCCAAGCAACAAGCTTGCAGGCAAAGGTCCAAGACAAGGAGAAGAAGCATCAGGTTCTCCTAACCTTGCTTCCCTTATAAGCTATTAATGGAAATATCTCTGATATTTTCATTTTCAATCTTTCGCTCCAGTGTTGAGCGCACACACACACTCACACGTATTCCACATCTCACAAAGGATCCAATTGGATCCCGAACTTGTGTCGTAAGTGGCAATTCACTTTACACGCTCACAGATTAAAAGTATTAGCATTAATATTCTTATTTTCAAAATTTTAAATTTCTCTTGATTTTTGTGTCGGGCATGGATACTAAAGCAGTCGAAAGATTCTCAAAATTTTAGGGTCATTACAAGAGGGGAGAGTCGGAGCTCTCCGGCCCTTGTAGCGCTGATGTGGATCCTTCCGCAAGAGCGTCTTTGATGAGCTTTCAAAAGAAAATGGGTAGCGGGATGGGTTCTATTCTCTAAGGCTAAGGAACTAAGAGGTAGGAGAAGAAGGCTAGGGGGCTAGATCTAGCTAAATCTCAAGGATTTACGATGGAAAATGGGGTGTCAAGCACTTGTCGGCATATCTACGCCGACGGTGGAAAACTCTATGCCGACGGCTTATATCTGTGACGATACTTTCGTCAACAGAAAATTTGCGTACCGTGAGACCTTTAGCCCTACGCCGACGGCTACTTCGTCAGCCGTCGGCGTAGACATATTATTATTATTATTATTATTATTATTATTATTGTCCTACCTACCTAGAGGTCACAAACGGATCCACCTGAGTCTCGGTTAGGATTAGAACCACTATAGCTTACAGCATTCGCAAAAGAATCATAAGCCTCTTCTGCAAGGTAAGCCAAAATTGTTCCTGAATCAATTATGGTACCTTGATTGGTCGAAGTTGAAAAGACTGATAAATCAATGGGCAGCCTTTGCCCATTGACTGAAATGCCTTGCAGATTCAGATTATAATGGGGCCAAAAATTTTAACAAACGAAATGAATCAGATCTTGCTGCCAATTTATCACTTGTATGCCAAAATCCTTCATAGTTCATATGTAATAATTGAGCAAGACACAAAAGGTAAAAGACATGGATTTACAGACAACAGAAATTAACTGATTCTTCAACATAAGTTACACAATGAAATATTCAGGAATGCTCACAGGTAATGGGCACTGATTTTTCCAACCCGAGATTAAGCATAAAAGGCTGGAATCAAGAAAAAATGTTTCAAATTCCCAAATTTGAAAAATGAAACAATAACAAATGGCACTATATTACAACCAATAGTAGATTATACATGGGCACTGATTTCTCCAAATAATACTGATACATATGGTCCTGAGAGGTAGCTTATAAAGATACCAATATCAAGTTTTTAAACCTTGCTTAGAACCAAACCTCATAGTTATATAATAGAGGACAGCTTAATCCACATGGCCATAAGCCTTTCCAAGATCCACTTTACACTTGTTGCTGTGAAAACCTCTCTCAACAAAGAACTATGCATAAATGGCGAGGGGAACTGTGCAAACACAAACACCATACAGGTACAAAAATATTATTAAGGTGTATTTCATTGTGGAACTGAATGCAAATGCAAAGTGCAAAATGTTTAATGAATTGAACTTGCCTACAGTGTTCACCCAAAGAGTTTCTATGGCCAGCTTGGGAAAATTTATTTTCTCTCCTATTCTCTTTCCAAAATATCTCTAGACTTGAGTGGGTGTGTGTGTGTGTGTGGGTGCCCTTTACAATAGAGATCTATTATAGAACATTTGATCGTTCCATTGTCAACCATCATAAAAATAATGCGATGGGGCAGAACTCACAAAATGCAACATCGTTTTACGACAGGTTTTTTAGATTGATTTTTTCTAGTTACACTCATTATGTTATTCTGATGAGTGTTTTTGAAACAGTGGAAGAGAAACAATGTCAAGACTGGAAAGGAATAGAGAAACAATCTTTCAAAAAGAGTTAAACCTAGTCTGCACAATATTTGCAAGTCTTAGACCATAAAAAAAATGCTTCTTCAAGGACATTTTTCAGTCGAGCTTACGTTATAAGATGTGCATACACCATGTCGTATCACTCCATTGTAGCCTTATTTTGACTGCATGAGGCATTTAAAAAAATTATTTCTTTATCTACTTTGTAAGGTCATAATGAGCAGCTCATTGAAGTGGCTGAATAAGAAGGCACACAAGGGATTTAAGAGTCATATAAACAGGTGACGAGTTCCTGTATGTTCAACCTCTTTGACTAAAGGCATATAAACAGGGAAGCAGGAAGAAATAGACAATGTTCGCTAGGACAAAGGAAAATCAAGAAATTGTACCTTCAACCTCTTTGACTCTAGAAAAGAAATCCCGTAAACTCTTTGCAGACTTTAACGGTTTGAATTCCCTTCCTTATAAGTAGAAGCCAAATTATCAAAGAGAATAAAAGATGAACTATACCTGGCATCCGTTTAGAAGTCCTACTTATAGTACTGAGTTTTCTAAAACAACAATGAGCCATAAGAGTGAGTAGTGTAGCTTGACCTGCAGCTTGATAGTGGAATGATTTGTTGGAAGTGCTTGAAAAAATTTTGAGAGAATTGATCGATTAATATCTCTTGAACGAATATATCATCACCAATCCTCAATGGCTTCCCTTTACTCTTTCAATAGATGGTTAACACAACCACCAAGTATGTGGAATTAGAATCAAAATTAACTCTAATAAGTGATTAGATAATCAGATATATTTTTAGGAAAAGAATAATTGAACTGGCTTGCTAACTTGATGACCAAATTTACCCCACTAGCACTACAAATCAGTAAAATTACTACTAGAACAACAACAAATTTAATTTTACTGATGACCAACATGCTGCTAATTGTTAAACCCACAAAAACTACAAATTTGTATAATCAATATCTATATAGCTAACAGTAGATTAAGAACTAGAGATCAATGAAAAGAGTCTTAATTCTCCAAACTGAATCATTTTAAACTGAACCCGGAACTAGATTAAACCATACCTACCACCTCTTTGTCTCATATAATCTGAAATACTATTGTTCATTGTCATTATGAAGTCTTGCCACTACAACAATTTCTCCCTCTGCATCTGTTCTAAGCCACTCAGTGTCATTGTCACAATCATCATTTACATCTCCTCTATCATTTAAAATTTGGTTACTCATTAACAGTTCACGATCTTCTATTCTCAACTCATAGGCTCCTTTAGGCTTGACTTTAAAAATAACCTTCCAATTTGGGTCAATAGGATCATCTACGTAGAAAACTTGTTTGACTTGGGAAACCAACACATATGGTTCATCAGAAAATGTCAATCGTGTGAAATTCACAAGTGTGTTCCCCAAATGATCTTGCTTTATTCCCCTCCCTTCTACGCGAACATCTACCCATTCGCATTTTAACATTATAACTTTCAATTTATCAGAATATGTTAGCTGCATTATGTCGATCAAGTAGCCAAAATATTCCACATTGCTAATAATCAGATTGATATCCCTTGCACTTGAAAAGCTAGTAGTCGTTGCCGATAGATAGACTCCACTATTTTGCATTTTAGTCTTTGATTATTTTGCAACTGTTATGAAATTGTATCCATTAATAGGATAGCATTCTAACCTTTCGGCAATATGATGACGTCCCTCGGCTAACAACTGAAGCTCTTTTGGCAACGTAAATCCAATTTTTGTTTCATCTCGTATCTATTAAAAATATGAGAGAAAGTATTAATCATGAAAAAAAAAGAGCTATATTGATGATAGATTTAGAAATATATAATTACATACATGATCCTTAATCCAATAGATGAAATGCCTCTCGTGTTCTTTCTCTATATCATACGGGCGTCGGCGTTTTCGATGGAACTTGTGTCGAATTACTCTTTTATGATCCCTACATAAAAGGATTCACATATTAAAATAATTGAATAAATCGACTCTCTAAATATAATAGGAATTTTTGTTAACGCTTTATACTCTATATATCTTGTGACGTTAACATTATTGTAGAGGACATAACGATGAGCTTCTGTCCATTGCAAATCGATAAGATTGAACACTTTAGCGCTTCTCATTGATGTTTTCTCATCACTTCTTTTGGGTCAGTTTAGCCTTGACTCAACATTGTGCAAGTATTGAGAGCAAAATGTGAGACATTCATCCGCCAAATAGGCTTCTGCAATGGACCCCTCAGGTTGAGTCCTATTGCACACATATGACTTTAAAGTGAACAAGTACCTGATTTCGACAACTTAAGTTTTGTGTTACTGAAACACATCAATATTCTCTCATGTTTAATTGAAAAGTGACAAGGCATCAATACAAACCTCTCAATGGGATACATCCACCGATAGTGCACAGGTCCACCAAGTAATGCATCAAATGCCAAGTGTATCGACATGTGCACCATGATGTCAAAAAAAGCAGGCGGGAAGATCCGCTCCAAATGGCAAAGTGTCAGTGCTATGTTCTTCTCAAGGCGGATCAAATCGTCAGTTCGACAAACTCTCGAACATAATTCGCGAAAGAATGTGCTCAAGTCTATTAGAGTCCTCGCCACATACTTTGGTAACATATGTCGAATACACATAGGCAAAAAATGTTGTAATATGGTGTGTGAGTCATGGCTTTTCAATCCAGTTATCTTTCATTCTTTGATATTGACACGACTTGAGATATTAGACGAGAAACCATCCGGAATCTTCATATTCTTAAGGACTTTGCAAAACTGTTCTTTTCCATGTCTATCCAAATTGTAAATTGACGCTGGTAATTTGAATTTGTTTGAATCTATTTGTTGTGGTTGCAACTCTTTCCTCAATCCCATCTCAGCCAAGTCTTTTCTCTCATTTATCCCATCCTTACTTTTTCCATCAATGTCCAAAAACGTGAAGAGCACATTATCACAAATATTTTTTTTAATATGCATCACATCGAGATTGTGTCTTAGGAGATTGTGCCCCCAATAAGGCAACTCAAATAATATGCTCTTCTTTCTCCAATTATGCTCTTCTCCAAGAATAGACTTATGCTCAAATTTGTTTACCTCATTCAAGACTTCTATTCCGAACATCGATTTTAGAGCAACTTCATACTCAGGTTTCCCGTTGAATGTCTTTGTTTGACTTCAAAATTTGTGATCCATCGATAGAAATCGACGATGACCCATATAACATTCTTTCTTTCCGTATCTCAACCTTTGACTACACGTGTTTTTATGACATAATGGATAAGCTTTCTTTCCTTTAGTACTCCAACTAGACAACATGGCATAGCTAGGAAAATCACTGATTGTCCAAAGCAACGTAGCACGAAGAACGAACATCTTTTTCTTCAAAGCATTATATGTCTCCACCCCATCTAACCATAAATCCTTCAACTCATCAATCAATGGCCTCAAATAGACGTCAATATTATTTTTAGGACTTTTTGGACCAGGTATTATAGTCGATAAGATAATGCTTGGTTGTTTCATACATAACCATGGTGGTAAGTTGTATGAAAACAGTACCACGGGCCATGTGCTATGAGTGATAGTCATTGTTCTAAAAGGGTTAAATCCATCACTTGCTAACCCAAGTCTAATATTTCGAGGGTCTTCTTTAAACGTAGGATAAAGCTGGTCCACATGCTTCCAGGCTTGAGAATCTGTCGGATGCCTTAAAACACCAGCTTTAACGCACTCTACGTCATGCCATATCATATCAATAGCAATTCTAGATGACATGTATAACCTCTGAAGACATGGTTTCAACGGGAAATAGCGTAAAATTTTTGTTGGAGTCTTCTTTTTGGTATCATCAGGAGTGTAGTTCTCATGCATCTTCCAACGTGATGTTTCACAAATGTCGCACTTCTGTTTGTCAATCGATTATTTATAGTACAACATACAATTATTCGAAAAAACATCGATTTTATTGTAACTGAGTCTCAAGTCCGTAACTATCTTTTTATTTTGTGTAAAATTTTCTGGAAGTTTCGATCCTTCAGGGAGCACCTCTCTTAACAAGTTAAGTAACATTGAGAAGGATTTGTTGCTCCATCCACAAAGGCACTTGATCTACCATAGTCTTACGATAAAAGATAATTTTGTATGTTTACACCCAGAGAGCCAACTCTGCATCATCGGTCAATTTAAAGAATCTAGCTGCATTGTCATCCAACATACCCTCTGAGCCTCGTCTCGAACTATCATGAATTTCTTCTTCACTCGAAACCTCACACAAATCATGTAACATGCCCCTCATATCATCAATTGTATCATCTTCTTCAACTACATCATCCAACATTTCATCTTGTGTAAAACTCGATGATGTGTTATTTTCCCCATAGAAAAACCACGTAGTGTAGCTCTTCCCAATTCTATGCCATATGATATGATCATATGCTGTCTTCACATCTTGATAATAGACGTTGCAACATTTGATGCAGGGGGCATTTTAACCTTCCATCATAAACTGCTCCATGAGAGTCAACAAATTTAATGAATTCTCTTGTCCCATCGTAGTATGCTTCAGTATTTCTATTATAGCAACATATTTCAAAAAGTCACTACTTTCACCACTTCATCAAAATATTAATTATTTAGGAATATTAATTAGTCGTAATAAAAATGCTTATCGAGGCTTCTGCATCCAGCTTTTATCCACAATGTCTATGCAAGAAGCTTTGAAAATAGAGATTGCTTATTTGAGTTGAGCTCGTGAGACTAGTATGAGAAAGTGAGAAAGACTAGTGATACTAATACGATCAAACACTATGATTCAATTTTATCAATCACAAGGAGGATTAACAAAATAAGTAATAGACATACCTATGACATAGGTATGAGAAGCAGCTGTCGGAAAAATTTAATATAAGTGCAAAAGAAGAGAAGAAATGCAATGAATCTCATGTTAACAAACATATAAGTGTACAATAGCAAATAAAAATATCTATGATATAACTCCTGCAATACCAGATATTAGCAGTAAATCAACAAATTGATCTTTGTTGAAGGAAAAACATGCTTTAAAATAATACTGCATTAAGAAGCAAAATCCATAGAGAACATTTTTTTAGTTTGGCTGATACTTTCCTAGTTGCTATGTAAGTAAGTTTAGCTGATATTTTCCTATTTTGAAAAAGTCAAAAATTTGATTCTAACAAAAAACTCAGTAGGGTAATCTTTCTTTTGTAATTAAGTGATTTTTTTTTAAATTTACTGATGGCTTTAAACCAGAAGCATCAAATTTGGGTTTTTTTCTCCCCTATATTTGCTAAAGCATATGCAATTCAGTGAATTATTCAAGCAAAATTAAGTTTTTTTCTTTAAAAGTTTCCAATTCTCTCTATCTAACTGAACCAAAGCGAACTAAATTGAAAACTAGTTCCACACTAGAATGGAAAGGCTAAGGGAAAAGAATGAGGAATAAAATCTTAAATTTTCTTGGAGCTTCAAACCAGGTTGCTTCACAAGAACCTACAAATTCCATGTTTGAAACTAGTCAGTCATAAATCGAATGTACGAAAAACAAATAGCAAGCATATTGACAGAATCTCTATATGTACCATCGTACAATCAATCCAAATCCACGATTATGCAACAGTCCCCAGCCCGTTTGCTAGACAGATAAATAAGAAACATGGGACCAAGTGCAATAACTTACAATATTCCTTATGACAGATGTGCTTCTTCTGATTTGCTATATTATATGTAATGGCGAGTCCTGGGATCAATGCCCTTAACTATATAGATGTATAGTTATCAAATGTGCAATTTCGGGTTGCCAGTGTAGAAAAACAGCAAACATGAAAGTTCTAGTCTGAATTCTTGATCAAATATGAACTGTTAATAAATAATAAAATAATCTTATAAAAATAGGCTAATTAAAAAATGGACAATATTAGTTTCACAATCTGAAATGGTCTCAGCTTTTATGTGATCTTTTAGTCAAATATTTAGTTTAATTAAAAAGTAAAATAATCAATTTAGATTAAAGTTTGAGGTGGGTTCTAATTTGGAGGCTATGTAGTCTATAATAGGTGTATGTGATGTTATTTGACATAACTGAATCTCGACCACATTAGAATCTATCCCACAGAGTAGACCAGAAAAAAAACAATAATCACCTTTCCATAGCACTCCTATCGAGACTACCAATTCCCCACAGGGGTAAAAAAAGAAACAATATTTTTAACCAAAGAAAAACTTTATCAATTACTTGTAAGAGATTTCTTGACTTGTTCAACATTTTTTCTTCTTGTGCACCCAAAAAACCTCAATGTATAATTAAAATGATAATTTTCATGTTTTACTTATTTTTCATGTTTTCAAGAAGGGAATGGGTTGGATTCAAGTCTCAACACCATCTCAAACCATTCCTTTACCATTTTCCCTTGAGTCCCCACATTTATTCATCTTCATGAATTCCATTAGATTTTGGTGGAAAGATCACCAACATAATTGTTGCACGCTTCCAAGACATCTCCCTAATTGTTGCACGCTTCTAATACTAATTTGGCCGAAATTCCCCAAATTTTTATGAAGGATTCTTAACGGCCAAAGAATTAGCAACAAAGTATGCACCAGATTATGATTTTCTTACTTCCAACTTTTGAAGTTTTCCTAAAATAAGGACTATTCGGCTTGGACATTATAATGCATCAAGAATGACTGAAAGAGATGATGCATGGGAGAATACATATAATGTAATTAAAGGAGAAGGAAAATAAGCTATGTGTTCTTTAAGTGGAAAATAGATTAAGCAACAGAAACTGCTAGAAGTACCACTACATAAATATCAACAGAAACTGCTGGACAGATACATTTAGATTGACAATCACATCTAGATGAATTGCACCGTGGTGGTTAGAGCAGCACCAAAACAGGTACATATAACTGAAAAATGCTGAGTCAGATGATTCTAACCATGTCCTTAGTGGATTATTGACTTTAATGGGTATCCAAAATCTGATTATTGATCGGATGTTCAAGTAGTTCAGTCCAAAATTTGATGATTTTTTGATTGGACAGATCGATGAACACAAGCACACATATTGAGCACTGAATTGAAGCTCACTACATTTATCTATAATTAATAATAAAATGAAATATATTATAATAGCTTGAAATTTTTGAACTAGAACCTGACTACATCGATATACGTGCCAGACATGAAAATCGAGATAAATTTAAAAATTAGTAATTAATATTATTTGAAATAATATTAGCTTGTAGTTAGATGAGGTCATGTGTGACTTCTCACGTGAATCCCAGACTAGTAGAGCCTTGGTGAAGCGTGTTACGCCAAAGAAATTGTGTGGACGCTTCACACCGGAGCGCAGCTAAGGTAGAAATAGAAATATCAAAGATATTTCTGTACCTTAGCTTATAAGAGAAGGAAGGGGGTTGAGCAAACCTATCTTCATTTCCTTTCCTTATTTCTAAAGAATCTAGAAGCCACTCCTTTGAAGAAACACAGTTGACAGAGAACCTAGGTTAGTGGTTGTGTGACCTTGGAATAAGAAATCGACGTTAGTACGTCATATTGGATCGGCAAGAAGGTGTGCTATCGCTACGTGTCGAAGTGGAGCCGCAAATTGCCATTCCCGAGTGAAGGGGGTGACAAATCCCAAGTTCCGAATCCAAAACCCTCTTCGGAGTTCGTTTGCCGAGAACCCGAAAGGGCCCAAATAGAGGTGAGCTTTTATGTTTAATAAGGGCAAGGTTAAAGCCTCTTGTGTGTGTGTATAGGTGTGTGTGAGTGATCAATTTTAAATGTAACCCTTGCAAGTGCACAAGATCTATTGCAGTATGCCAAGAACAAGGGTGTCGAACCCACAGGGAAACGTAAATTTTTAATTAATTCTTCAAGAGATTTTAAAAACGACCCTAAGGAAGTACCAAAGGGCAGATTCAATTTTACCAAAATTTATCACACTTTTCCTAAATGCAAGAAAAATAAATTAATCTAAACAACTAATTACTGATGAATCTAAGAACAATAATTAAATGAGATCAAGGAATATGCTACCCCAGATTTGTACCCCTTTTCTATCATTAAAACCCACAGTTTCATTAAAGCATCATTCACAACATCATTCATCTATAAAAATGATTCGAAATAAAATATGATCATCAATCCGGCATATCCTATCTAAAAATAATGACTCAGCCTATCATCGCGGTATGAGTCATGTAAGAAGCATAGCGTATCTCATGATGTTTAGATCACAACAATAAAAACATAATCGCTCTACAGCCTAGATCAGTCTGCAGGTCCAGATCTAGCGATTATAGCCATTAATACGTGCAATCAACGATCATAACAAGCATTCAATATATTTTCAATAACACAAACTTTGAGCAAAACGATTCCATGATGACAATAATAGACTATGGTATTAATTATAAATATGGGTACTTATCTAGGGATCGCATCTTCCCCGATCTACTGATTTAGCCGCTCATCTTTGGTGTATGATCTCTTTGTTCATTCAAAGTCATTCAACTTTTCATTTCTTCCAAAGATCTTTTTACAATTATTTTTCCTAAATACAATCTATGATTTTCTCAAGAAAAACAATGCAAAACCTAAGTACAATCTACCCATATCAATCCCTAAAAGAAGGAGAAAAGAAGAACCCTTAAAAAGATGCCCAGAGGAGTCTAAAACCAAAAATGAATAATGAATAATAATTCTAAAAAGAAACTCTCAAAAAAAGTCTCCCTCGAAGTGTTTGATTTGGCTTTAAATAATAGCGGAAGTGTCCCAGCGTGAAAAGTTAGGGTCGATTGATCGACCTTAAAGGGTAGATCGATCGACTCCTTAAAAATCTGAGTTAAGAAGTCTTTTCCGTCTCAAACTCTATCATTTTGGTCGATCGATCGACTGGAGGGTCGATCGATCGACCTTCCCAGATTTTCGTGAACTCCCGCCAAACTTTGCATCAGACACTGCCTCGGTATTTCGGCCATAACTTTCTACTCCGAACTCGGATTGAGGCGATTCTTACGGCGTTAGAAAGCTAACGACGAGATCTATAATATTTATGTTTTGACAATTTCATAATTTGGCCGTATTGAAGGTCTAAATTGAGCTATGAGCAGCACCAAGTTCTCGATGACCCAAAGTTGCAGTGTTTTGACATTATTTTCGGAATTCTTGGGCTGTTTTCTATACTTGGCTTGTATTTACCTGAAACACTTCAAATCTAATAATTCTTATCAGATAGCCTTCATCGGATAGCTAAATATAGGTATCTAGGGGTGAAATATCATCATATTTCACTACTCATCACACCCCCAAACCTACACTTTGCTAGTCCTCGAGCAAAGCAAACTAAAGAAAATAGATGCCACTTTCGTAGGGAACACGATTGCACTTAGCGTGTGCAACAATCCTTTAAACCCCTAGGTGATCCCTAGTGGAGGAGTTGTGTCTCCTGAGGGTTTACAATGAAGTTACCCACAAACTTTCAAAAATTTCAAACCATCGGCAAAATTGAGTTTTCAAAATATGATTTTTTTTTATAACATATATACTATTCAAAAACAAAAACATTAATTGTTTCAATATGTGAATCATCAATCTTAAATATTAATGTCATGTCAATCATGCTAGTATCCATTCAAATTAATTTAATGCTCAAATTGTTAGATAATTCATCCATTCATGCCTAAACGTGAAGTGTGTGCATACCCAAACCAAGATTCATCCATCTCAGAACTAGTTCAAATGGGAAATCATTAGATCTGTTGTCTCGACTCAATCCTCACTTTAGGTATACTCTCAAAATAAACTCACTCCGATGATGGATAAGTTTTCGCACACATGTGAGAGATCAATACAAAGCAAGCTAAAAGGTCTCACATGATAAATAAAACACGATGCAATCAATGAACAAAAATAAATCTCATAAGAACAGATACTTGTATATCCTAAGCATGTCATATCAAGTGTCATAAGTATAACATATTTACTCTCCACAAGGCAGTTACCAATGCAAGATTAGATCATGAAGGTCTTTTGTAGGGTTGTAATGGGGCTCAGGAAAGGGTAAGAAAGAATTGGAAGTTGGGATTCAAAATTTCTGAGAAATTGGAAAAGAAACAAACTTCTGATTTTTCTATCTCTTTTTTTTCTTTTCTAATTTCTCGCTATTTTTTTTTTCAATATTTTTCTATTTTTCTCAACTTTCTTTTTCTTTTGAATTTTCTTTTCTTGAAGCACCTCATATTTTTTATTATTTTTCACAATTTTCTTTTTCTTTTTCTCCCCCCTTTTTCTTTTATATTTTTGCCATACACTCTCAGTAAACACTACAACTTAGTATCTCTCCACTTACTCGCTTTTCGTTCATTCTCATCCCTCGTTCCTAATTTCTCAGAAATAAGAAGGGTAAAGCTGAACTTTCATAAATGATGAAGGTTAAAGGTTAACGTGGCTTATCAAAGAATGTATAAAGGTAAATTTTTTAATAGGCTCAAAGGGGTACTAGAATGATAAATTTATGAGGTGAGACATTTTAAGCACAAACGAGCCAAAGATAGCCTTCAATCATGTCCTTAAAAGATGGTAACCTTGCCTATTTGTCTTGAGTAGATATACAGTACGTTCTATCACAATAATATGAATTTGATATCATGCAAAGTCACAAGTCAATATAAAATATATGAGATTGTGCAAAATAATTCGTATTCAAAGAAAACTCCGAGTTTATGTATTCACTCATCAATGACGGGAAATTAGCTCTAAAGCTCACCGGGTTTAGTCTCCACTAAGAATCTAAGATTCAACGTTCAAAACAGTTCATCGATTTCTAAGTCTTAGCTTGGTATAAATGCAAAAATTCTATGCATGAATATCAAAATTACCCACAAATTATCACATTAAGCTTCATCATCCTAGATACAAGTAATCAAAATATGACATAAATATTCTCAAAATTAAATTCACATGTATCATCAACTAAAGTTTGAAAACTATCGCAATTTTTTTTTTTTTGAACTAAATAAAAAATAAGTGATGAAAGATAGATAACCATACATACCCCCAAACCTAAAAATGACAATGTCCTCATTGTTTGAAATAAGTAGGCACCCTCAAACCTGTTGAAAAGTACCTCAACACAAAGATCAGGTGCAGAGAATATGTGCATCAAACTATAACATGACCAAAAATAGATTGAAGGTAATGTGGCTACACTAATTTAGAAATTAAAAACAACCTAAACTAAACTAAAAACTAATATTCTAGAACTAACAAAAATAAAAATGAAAACGAAAATAAATAAAACACACTGGATTGCCTCCCAGGAAGCGCTGAGTTTAATTGTCCACAGCTCGATGACTTCATTGATCAAACACTTGGGTCACTGAGGTGCATTGCCTCAATCTTGAACTGGGTTATGGGCTCAATCATTGGTTTGAGACGTTGCCCATTGACTTTGAAAACTCGATTGTCCTTGAGACTGCGAACCTCAATCGCACCATGCACACGAATAGAAACAACCTGATACGGGCCTTCCCATCTAGATTTCAGTTTTCCCGGGTGAAGCTTTAGTCTGGAATTAAACAGCCAAACCTTTTGTCTAATGTGTAACTCTTTCCGAGAAATTGACTTATCATGCAGCTTTTTGTACCTTTCTTTGTACAGCTTAGAGTTTTCATACGCGTCATAGCGTAGCTCTTCCAATTCACTCAGCTGTAACCTCCGATTTGATCCTACTGCTTGCATATCGAAATTGAATCTTTTGATAGCCCAAAATGCCTTATGCTCCAATTCGACAGGAAGATGGCATGCTTTCCCGTAGACAATTCTGAACGGAGACATTCCAATTGGTGTCTTGAAGGCGGTACGATAGGCCCAAAGAGCATCAGATAGCCGGTTAGACCAATCTCTTCTATCTGGTCGTACCATTTTTTCTAAAATTTGTTTAATCTCTCGGTTCGACACTTCCACCTAACCACTAGTTTGCGGGTGATACAGCGTTGCCACGCTGTGGGTAACGCCATATTTCTTCATTAAAGTAGCAAAATGGCGGTTGCAGAAGTGCGAACCACCATCACTAATGATCGCCCGTGGAATCCCAAATCGGTTAAACACATTTTCTCTTAGAAATTTGACCACAACTTTGTGGTCATTCGAACGGGTTGCCATAGCTTCAATCCATTTGGAAACGTAGTCAACAGCCACAAGAATGTATGAATACCCAAAAGATGGGGGAAAAGGACCCATGAAGTCAATCCCCCAAACATAAAAAATTATAATAATTAAAATCCGATTAAGGGGCATCATATTTCGTCGTGAAATATTTCCCAGCTGTTGACATCGTTGGAGGGCCAGTAGAATCCGCTTTGAAGGATTTTATGTGCAGTCTTCTGTCTTCCGAAATGGCATCCACAGGCCCCAGCATGGCAGAAATTTATGATGCTTAGTTGCTCTTCTTCTGGTACGCATCTCCTGATGATTTGATCTGAACAGATCTTGAACAAATGTGGTTCATCCCAAAAATAATATTTTATTTGGAAGAAAAAGAGATGCTTATCATTCTTACCCCATTCAGTAGGGATTCTGCCAGTGACCAGATAATTCACGATATTGGCAAACCAAGGAGCTTTTATAGCGATCGCATCAATTATCATCAATTGCTCATCCAGAAAAATGTCCCAGATAGGTTCAGGTGCAAATGATTTTTCAGGCAAAATGCGAGACAAGTGATCGGCCACAACATTCTCTACTCCCTTTTTATCTTTGATTTCGAAATTGACCTCTTGAAGGAGCAAGATCCAGCGGATCAATCTTGGTTTGGCGTCCTTCTTTGTTAACAAATATTTCAATGCAGAGTGGTCTGAAAAGACTACTATTTTAGATCCAAGCAGATAAGATCAAAATTTATCGAGAGCATACACCACAGCTAACAATTCTTTCTCGGTGGTGGTGTAATTAAGCTGTGCATCGATTAATGTCTTACTGGCATAATAAATTACGTGAGATAATTTGTCCACCCTTTACCCTAAGACAGCTCCGATAGCGTAATCAGATACATCACACATGAGTTCGAATGATAAAGAATAATCTGGTGGTTGGATTATCGGTGCATTTGATAAGAGCTCGCGCAATTTCAGAAATGCTTTCTTGCAATTCCCATCGAAGTCAAAAGCAACATCTTTTCCAAGCAGGTGGCACAATGGCTTGGCAACCTTGCTAAAATCTTTGATGAATCGCCTATAAAAACCAGCATGCCCTAAAAATGATCGAATTTGTCGAACACTCTTTGGTGGGGGCAAATTAGCAATTAGGTCAACTTTGGCCTTATCAACTTTGATTCCTTTCTTTGAAATAATATGTCCCAACACAATTCCTTGTTGAACCATGAAATGGATTTTCTCCCAGCTAAGAACAAGCTTTGATTCGACACAACGTTGCAACACTTGTGAAAGATGATTCAAACAAGAATCAAATATTTTCCCAAAAATAGAGAAGTCGTCCATGAACACCTCGATGAGCTTGTCAATCATATCCAAAAATATGGCCAACATACATCGTTGGAAAGTAGCAGGTGCATTACATAAGCCGAATGGCATTCTGCGATATGAAAACGTACCATAGGGACACGTGAACGTTGTCTTCTCTTGATTTGCAGGTAACACCGGTACTTGATTGTAGCCCGAATATCCATCAAGGAAATAATAAAACTCTTGTCCTGCTAACTTTTCAAGAATTTGGTCAATGAATGGAAGGGGAAAATGATCCTTTCTGGTAGCTGTGTTCAATTTTCTATAATCAATGCAGACACGCCACCCAGTAGTTTCGCGAGTAGGCATCAATTCTTCTTCAGCAGTTTCTTTCACAGTGATTCCGGACTTTTTCGAAATGATTTGGACTGGACTTACCCATTCACTATCAGAGATCGGATAGATGATTCCGGCATCGAGTAATTTAATGATTTCCTTTAAAACGACTTCTTGCATGTTCGGATTAAGTCACCTTTGCGGTTCTCTTGATGGTGTACTATCATCTTTCAGATGTATTTTGTGCATACATACCGATGGGTCAATCCCTTTGAGATCAGCTAAAGTCCATCCGATGGCCTCCTTGTGCTCTTTAAGTACTTTCAACAGGTCATGCTCTTGTTCTTTCGACAATGTGGATGAAATTATCACCGAAAACGTTTCTCGTGGCCCCAGAAAAGCGTACTTAAGCGACTCAGGTAATTGTTTCAATTCCACAGTTGGTGGTTGCTCAATTGATGGAGTCAGCACATCCTTTCCCTCAATAGGTAATGGTTCTACCTTAGCCACATTTTCACATAAGTTATCATCTGGACATGATGAACTTGACTTATTCTCTTCTAGTTGCTTCGTTTCATATCTCTTTTCCTCATAGATGGCTAACAAAGCAGTTTCAAATTCTTCTTTGGTGAGCATCGATGGTAATGCTTAATCCACCACTTCGTCCATCTGATCGATGTAAAAACATTCGACCTCATCCTCGTTAGGGAAATGGTTCATCGCATGGAATATGTTCAATCTAACCTTCATGTTTTCAAAAGAAACGTCCATGACTCCTGTGCGACAATTAATGCAAGCATTGGCAGTGGCGAGAAACGGGCGTCCAAGGATGATGGGGACTTGATTAATTGATTTAACAAGTGATTCCATGTCTAGAACAACGAAGTCCACTGGAAAGACAGACTTGTCTATTCCAACCAAAACATCCTCGATAATACCCCTAGGTCTTCTTTCTGACCTATTGGCCAGTTGGAGTGTGACCGTCGTGGGTTTCAATTCACCCAATCCGAGTTTCTCGTATATTGAGTATGAGATTAGATTAACACTTGCTCCCAAATCCAATAACGCTTTTCCAATTGGCTGCCCACCAATGACACATGGAACAGTTGGGACTCTAGGGTCTTGGGACTCGGTCTTATGGGGTTTCCAATTGCAATATCGAATTGACTTGATTTGTCAGGAACACTTTCTTTGAAACATGATTACGTGCCTTTCTCTTACGAGTGCACAAATCTTTGAAAAACTTGGCATATTCAGGAACTTGCTTGATTGTCTCAAGTAATGGAAGATTTATCTTTACTTGCTTGAATGTTTCAAAGATTTCTTCCATTTTTGCCGGTCCCTTTCCCATTCTAGATGGAGGAGTTAGGCATTCAGGAAATGGTTCCTTTGGGACATAAGGTGCAGATTCAAGTTCCGGATCTTTTTCACGTCCATGTTGGACAGTTGAGGGAGACACTTCCTCTACTTCTTTTTCTTTTCCCTTCTCTCTTCCTTGTTCTTTCTCTTTCTCTTTCTCTTTTCCTTTTCCTTTCTCTTTTCTTTTCTCTGATTCTTTTTCGTTTCCCTTCTCTCTTCCTTGCTCTGATTCTTTCTCTTTTGCTGCTTCTCTTTCTTCACCAGCTTCCACAGGTATTTCCACTTGATTATCAACCTCTCGTCCACTTCTCAGCACTGTAACAACTTTCAACTGTTGACTATTTGATGGTCCTTCATCAGATGATGCTTGGCCTCGAGGATTGTTGATGGGTTGGCTAGGGAGCCTACCTTCCTCTCGTTGACTCAACTGATTTGTCAGTTGACTAAATTGATCTATCATCATCTGTTGGAAAGCTTGCATATTTCGCATAATCTTTTCCTCCAAATCAGAATCTTTTGAAACGATGGGCTGAGGTTGATTAAAATTCGGATTTTTTTGATGATTAGAATTCGGATGATAATAAAGAGGGTTCTGCTGGAAATTAGAATTCTGCTGTGGGCAGAAATTTTGCTGAAATTTTGGTTGAAAAGTTTGTTGTCCACTCATTGGATTGGATATGAACTGCTGATTTACCTGTCCAGTTTGGTTTGATCCTCCCCATCCTAAGTTGGGGTGATTTTTTCATTCCGGATTGTATGTGTTTGAGTACATGTTCCTACCTTGTCGCTGATATGATTGAGTCAGATTCACCTGCTCTTGAGGAGTAGGTTCATCAGGAAGAAATGACAAGGTGGTAGGGCACTCGTTAGCCATGTGACCTGGGTGGTCACAAATTGAACACACAACGAGATTGATGGGACTCTTAGCTTGCTTAGTTGCAGCTAACAGCATGTTCATTTGCTTGGACAACATATCAACCTTTGTTGATAGATCTGAAGTGTTGTTATCAAATAATCCATTTCTGGTCAACAAATGTGATTTTGTTGCCACATCCAAATTAGTTCGCTCCATTGTCGCATTTTGGATTGAAGTTTGATATAACTTCTCAAACAATGCCCACAGCTCATTAGCCTCTTTCGTGGCACACGATCCTCTGCAAGATGCATCAACCATGCGTCTCTCTTTTGGAATCAGTCCATTGTAAAAACTTTGGACTTGTTGCCACCTTGGAACTTGATGATTTGGGCAACTTCTGATCAATTCCTTAAAACGTTCCCAACATTCATGGAATGTTTCTGTAGGTTGTTGGGAAAAGAATTGAATCTTCTGACGCAACTCAATGGTTTTGGTCATGGGAAAATATTTTTTAAGAAGTTGACGGTGTAGCTCTGCCCAACTCTGGATAGATTGTGGTTCTAAGGAATAGAACCACGTTTTTGCCTTATCTCTTAAAGAGAAAGGAAAGAGTTGTAGCTTAGCTATCTCATCAGTGACATTGTGGACTCTGAACATTTTGCATACCCCAGTGAATTCATTTAGATGAACGTGCGGATTTTCATTTGCTAATCCATGAAAAATTGGTAGCATTTGGATCATTGCTGATTTGAATTCATAGTGGTTTCCCTGAATGGGAGCATGCATGATACATTCCTGATCCTCGTAAAAATCAGGATCATTATAATACTCCAATGTTCTAGGGCCCTCATCAAAGTTATTGTTCCTATTATTTCCATTATTGACATTCCCATTGTTGTTATTCTCATTTCTCTCTTGCCTTTGATCTGCCATGGCTTCAGTATGATGATACTGATTCCTCTGTGAATACCACAACTTTAGATCCTAATAAATAGGATCGAAATTTATCCAACGCGAAAACTACTGCCAAAAGTTTATTTTCAGTGGTCGAGTAGTTCAACTGGGCATCGTTGAGAGTACGACTCGCATAGTAGATTACATGTGGTAATTTTTCTATTCGTTGTCTCAGAGCAGCTCCAATTGCATAATTAGAGGCGTCGCACATGATTTCGAATAGGAAGGCCCAGTTCGGAGATTGAATTATTGGAGCTTTTATCAATTCGGCCTTAATGGTTTCAAAGGCTCTCAAACATTTATCATTGAAGATGAATGGGGTATCCTTTGAAAGTAAGCTGCAGAGTGGCCGTGCTATCTTACTGAAATCTTTAATAAAATGCCTGTAAAAACCGGCGTGGCCCAGAAAAGATCTGATTTCCTTCACTGTCCTCGGTGGTGGTAGGTCGGCAATTAAATCAACTTTAGCCTTATCGACCTCAATACCCTGGGACGATATGATGTGTCCCAAAACAATGTCATCTTTAACCATGAAGTGACATTTTTCCCAGTTAAGAACAAGGTTCTTCTGACATCGAGCAAGCACTAGCGACAAATGATTCAAACAGTCAGCAAAACTGTTTCCATATATCGAGAAGTCGTCCATGAAGACTTCAAGGAATCGCTCGACCATATCCGAAAAAATACTCAGCATACATCTTTGGAATGTAGCTGGTGCATTACAAAGCCCAAACGACATTCGTCGGTAGGAGAAAGTACCAAAAGGGAATGTGAAAGTGGTCTTCTCCTGATCCTCAGGGGCAATGACTATTTGGTTATATCCGGAATAGCCATTGAGAAAGCAATAGTACTCATGCCCGGCCAATCTTTCTAACATCTGATCGATAAACGGAAGTGGAAAGTGATCTTTCCTCATCATCAAATTTAACTTCCGATAATCAATGCACACTCTCCACCCTATTTGAAATTTTGTAGGGACCAGTATGTTTTCTTCATTCTTCACCACTGTGATTCCCAATTTCTTAGGGACCACTTGTGTGGGGCTAACCCATTTACTGTCCGAGATGGGGTATATGATTCCAGCATCTAAAAGTTTTATTACCTTATTTCGGACCACATCTTGCATTATAGGGTTCAGTCTCCTCTGTGGTTCCCTAGAAGGCTTAGCATTGTCTTCCAAATGGATTCGGTACATACACACCGTCGGACTAATGAATTTGATATCTTTTATCGACCAACCGAGGGCACTTTTGTGCTCTTTGAGTACATTCATGATTTGGGCTTCCTGATTCGCATCCAGTGTTGATGATATTATAACGGGTTGAGTTTCATTCTCCCCCAGGTAGGCATACTTGAGATTTTCCGGAAGAGGTTTAAGTTCTAAGGACACTTTCTCCTCCTCTTTCGGCTTTTCCTTGATTAATTCAATTTGAGTTCCATACTCTATTTCCTTTTCTTCACCCAGACACGGTGTGGAGTCCAACATGTGATTTACTTCTTGGATTAGTTGATCCACATCAAAATTTTCTCCAAAATGCGCAAGACAAGCTGCTAAAGGATCTTCAGTTTCGGATGCATGAAATATTTCCTCGACACTTTCATCGAGTATGCATGCTTATGTATGTTCATCATCCTCCATGGGCTGCTTGGAAATATTAAAAATGTTGAGTTCCACTGTCATATTCCCGAATGACAGATTCATGATCCCATTTCGACAATTGATCAGCGCATTGGAGGTTGCTAGGAATGGTCTTCCTAGAATCACTGGAATATTATTCTTCAAATTCGATGCCGGTTCAGTGTCTAGAACAATAAAATCTACAAGAAAGTAGAAAGAATCCACCTTGATGAGGACATCTTCCACAATTCCTCTAGGGATCTTTACGGACTGATCAGCTAACTGAAGGGTCATCGCAGTGGTCTTAAGTTCTCCCAATTCGAGCTCCTTATACACAGAATAAGGCAACAAGTTGACACTTGCTCCAAAATCCAAAAGGGTCTGATCAATACGATTATCGCCGATGATGATTGAGATTGTAGGACAACCTGGGTCCTTGTATTTGATTAGGAACTTTGCTTGCAACACTGAACTAACCAGCTCGACTAAGAAAGCCTTTTTCGGAATATTGGTCTTTCTTTTGATTGTGACCAATTCCTTCAAAAATTTAGCATAAGCAGGTACTTGACGGATGGCATCCAGGAAGGGAATATTAATTTTTAATTGCTTGAAAATCTCATTTATTCCTTCCACATCATGATTTCTCAGTGGTGCCATCAATCTTTGCGGGTACGGTGCTTTCGGAACAAAACTTTTCTTCTGTTCACTCTTTTCTTCTGATGTTTCTTTGGCTTGTACTTTGTCATCAATTTCTTCTCTCTCTTCAGATTTCTTCTCTCCATTAGACTTTTTCTCCTCCTCTGGCAACACTACTTTGTTATCGACCTGCTTTCCAGATCTCAACGTTGTGATTGCCCGAATTTGTTGTTGATCATCCTCTTGTGTTGAAGTTGATGTTTGTTCAACAACCATTTGGCCCCTTGGGTTAGGAACAGGTTGCCTTGGAAACAAACATTTTTCTCTTTCACAGAGAAAAGTTGCCAATTGCCCAATTTGGGTCTCTATTTTGGAGATTGAGGATGTGTGAGAATGAATGAGTTTCATCAGGTCCTCAGTAGAAGGAGTTTGTGTATGAGGACGTTGGGCAGCATTTCCCTGTGGGTTGTTAAATCCAGGTGGTGGAAATGTCGGCACAAAATTTTGTTGTGGTTGGTTTTGATAATCTCCCATTGGTTGTGTAAACTGAAAATTCTAGTTCATTTGCCGTGGCTGCCCAACCTGATTTTAATTGTATGGAAATTGATTTGGGTTATTGAACCCTTGCTGCTGAAATTTCCCTTGACCGTAGTTCTGCTGCGGTCCTTGGTTGAAATTTTGTTGGGGATAAAAGTTCGTCCCCTGTTTCCTGGGCTGCATTATTTGATTATCATGTTTCCATGAGAAATTTGGGTGATTTCTCCAGCTATTTGGGTTATTCTCATTGAAAACGTTTCCTTGATTCCGCCCATAATTATTCACTTCATGATAGTTCTGCGTTGAAGGACAATCATCTGCCATATGCATTGGACTTGCACAAATTGAACATGGCTCAGGTTGTGTATTTACCATATGCACATTCTTCTTTAATTTCAATTCCTCCACTTGTTGAGTGAGGAAATCAATTTTAGCCATCAGATCTGGGGAATCCTTTACTACGG
Organism: Chloranthus sessilifolius; assembly: GCA_021018995.1. Lineage (NCBI taxonomy): Eukaryota > Viridiplantae > Streptophyta > Magnoliopsida > Chloranthales > Chloranthaceae > Chloranthus > Chloranthus sessilifolius. Next base: position 113,890,507 of record CM037594.1, on the reverse strand, counting down.
ATAGTCCTCCTCTCTTGGTTGAACTCCCGGCTTGATCACGGGCTTTGACTGGTTGTTCCCGAGTATTTGTGAAATCCCAGTGCTGAGAATCCTTAGCCAGCTTTTCTAGGAAAGCATAAGATTCGGTTTCCTTAAGGCTCAGGAATCCTCCGCCATTTATTGACTCCACCAGATGTCTATTTGGTTGATTCAGTCCATTGTCAAAACACTGGACCAGTCTCCACTTTGAGTATCCATGGTGCGAACATTTGAGTAAGAGATCCATGAATCTATCCCAAGCTTCATATAATCTCTCATCTTCCTCTTGCGTGAAATCCGTGATTTCACGTCTAAGGACATATCTGCCTTCTATAGGAAGAACTTTGATAGAACTTTTGACCATCTCGATCCTGTGGTTATGGATCCCGGTAGAGAATTTAACCATGCTTTTATCCTTTATAGAGAAAGGAAATAAGCCTAATGATTCTTCATAAATTTTGGTAAACAGATGAGCAGACTTCGACGAAGTCTTTAACGTGCTGGTATGGATCTTCTCGCTCCATGCCATGAAAGATTGGAAGGATCTGGATGACATTTGTACGAATTTCAAACCGGCCACCAGGTGTGGCGGGGTATACAATGCATGATGGGGTATTTGTAGTTATCGGAGAAAACAATTCTCTCAATGTTGGTTCTTCCTCTTGTTTAAGTTGCCCATTCATGCTATCAGTCATATTGACTTCAGTGGATGATTCACTTAAAAATTTCTGCCTTGATCTAGCGTCCTTACGATTTGACCGGCAGGCACGTTCGATCTCAGAATTTAAAGGTTCTAAATTTCTTTCTTTAGAAGACCTAGTGTGCATGCAAATGACGCACAAAGTGGAGGTTTCAGGCAGGAAAACCTCAAAAAAAAAAAAAAATTCTTTTTTTTTTTTTTAAATTAAAATTTTAAAATTGAAATTTCCAAATTTTTTTTTTTTTTTTTTAAAGATCGATGATCGAGTGTGAGTCTCGATCAATCGAGACAAGGTCGATGCATCGACTCCCAGAATTTATTATTATTATTTTTTTTAATTAAGCAGAAATATTATTTTAATCCTCGAAAATTCCTAAAATTTATTGTCTACCAAAAATTCAGATTTTCTTAATTTGGTCCCTGGCAATGGCGCCAAAAACTTGATGTGAATTTAAATTGTAATGTGATGTTTTACTCGCAAGTGCACGAATCGGTTTGTATATAGTGGGTGCGGAGTACGAGATCGTTCCCACGAGGACTAATTTTGAAAGATCTAAAAGAGACAATCAATTCTAGAAATCTATGAAGATCTAACAGTATTCTACCAGTTTTATGATTTAAGCGGTTTGATGAGATGGTAATTAATGCCTACAAACTAAAATTCAATTGATAATTCAAAAGGAAAGATAAAGATGATGATAAAGATGAAGATGCTAAATCCTCCCATCTTTGGTCCGTTCTTCCCGTAATATAAATCTAAGGATTAAATTATGAGATATTCTATTGGTAACAAACATCTTTTATGGAAGATCAATGGTCAACACCCTAATAGGTTCCACGTTGCATCCCTGCATTCAGGACTTAGATGATTTTCATATATAGATCTGGGATCAAGGGCATGGCTAGGCACACATGATCTCAGGTTCAAATAAAAATCATCCCCAAAGTGGGTGAAAATTCCAATAAGAATACCACTTATAAATCTGAAATCAAGGGCATGGCTAGGCACACTTTATTCAGATTAGGGAGTATTTAAGATAAAATTACCATTACAGATCCAAGATCCAGGGCATGGCTAGGCACACTCGATCCCAGAAAATAATCGTAATTAGATCCACACGATGAAAGCAAAAAGACCATAACAATGATTGGATAAAATTACCGTCACAGATTTGAGATCCCGGGCATGGCTAGGCACACGCGATCCCGATTAGTGGTGGGGATTTCATCCGTTCATGATAGCACAATAATCATAAAATAAGATCTCATATTTTAATCCTTAATTTATATTATTAAAAGTACATCCCTTGGATGGGAATCATTAGATCCCCATCCCTATAAATTTAGCCACACATATTGTAATTAAATGACATAAATAAATAAAGACGGGAAAATAACATTAATTTAATAAATTAAAATTACCTCAAACTTCAAAAGAAATTACTTTGATCCAAAAGTACAATGATCTTCAGAAACGAAATTAATACAGGAATCAACTTTGAACAAAATTTATAAACTGAAGGAATGAGTACTGAAAAATTAAGGGAACAAAGCTCTCAAAAAGGAATAATAAAACTTCCCTATTTCTATGTCTAACTATGAAAAATAATGGCTAAAAATTAAAAACTCTAAAACTAAAACTCTTTCCTAAAATTAATTATCTAATTCATTATCTATCTCTTCCGAAGTGTTTGAGTCGCTTTAAATAGACCCCTCGTCGCAGAAGTCTCCCAAGCCGTAAATTCAAGGTCGATTAATCGACCCAATATGGTCGATGCATCGAGCCTCCAAAAAGTCTAAAAAAAATAGCTTTAAAGTGTCAGTTCCGTGTCAGACACTGTCTTGTCCTCGATTAATCGACCTACAGGGTCGATGCATTGACCCCCAGAAATCCGTGAATTTCAGCACCTTTTTTGTATCAGACACTACTTCGGTATTTTGGCCATATCTTTCTTTCCTAAACTCGGATTGAGGTGATTCTTATGTCGTTGAAAAGCTGACGAAAAGATATATAACTTTAGTGTTTTGACAATTTCATAATTCATCCGTCTTGAAGGTCCAAATTTAGCCGCAAGTCACACCAAGTTCTCGATTACCCAAAGTTGCAGTGTTTTGACATTATATTCAGAATTCTTGGGCTGTTTTCTATACTTGGCTTGTATTTAACTGAAACACTTCAAATCTAATAATTCTCATCAGATAGCCTTCATCGGACAGCTAAATATAGGTATTTAGGGGTAAAATATCATCATATTTCAGTACTCATCAATAACTGTTATTGTAAGCGAACTCGATCAGAGGCAAGTGTTGATCCCATGAACCATGAAAGTCCAACATACATGCGCGCAACATATCCTCTATGATCTGGTTCACTCTCTCAATCTGCCCATCTGTTTGAGGATGAAACGCTGAGCTGAACTCCAATTTAGTACCCATGCCTTCTTGGAATCGTCGCCAAAACTGCGACGTATATAGCGGATCTCTATCACATACGATGTTGACCGGTATGCCGTGTAGTCGAACTATCTCCTTCATGTACAGCTCAACTAGTTTATTGGCTATGAATGTAGTCCGATACGGTAGAAAATATGCAGATTTCGTCAGTCGGTCTATAATGACCCAAATGGTATTGTTCTTTCTCAATGTGCTCGGCAATCCTAGAATAAAGTCCATAGAAATGGCTTCCCATTTCCACTCTGGCACTGGCAATGGTTGCAATAAACCCGTTGGATTCTGATGGTACACTTTCACTTGCTGGCATTCTGATGGTACAAACACCGAGAAACATAATCCGCCACATCCTTCTTCAGTCCTCTCCACCAAAAACTTTGCTTGAGATCTTGGTACATCTTGGTACTCCCAGGATGTATAGCATATGTAGACTTATGTGCTTCCTCCAAGATTGCGTCTTTTAGGTTCTTTATATCCGGTATGCATATCCGATCTCGAAATAGCAAAGTGCCATCATCCTTGATGGTAAAATCAGGTCTGATCCCGTTGATCACATCCCTTCTAATTGTCATAAGCTCATCGTCAATCATCTGGAGCTTACGTACATTATCAAACAATGTGGGCCGTATCACAATGGTAGCCATCAGTGTCCCTGAACCTCTGACATCAATTAGCGTGTCACATAAGGCCAGGTCCTCAAGTAGATGTCACCTTTGTACTCTGGTGATATGATGTGTCAACTGAGCTGAAGACTTCCTGCTCAAAGCATCTGCCACAATATTAGCCTTCCCAGGGTGATACTGGATGGAACAATCGTAATCTTTTAAGAACTCCATCCATCTGCGCTGTCGCATATTCAAATCCTTCTAGGTAAACAAATATTTAAGGCTTTTGTGGTCGGTGTAGATATCAAATGTCTCACCATATAAGTAGTGCCTCCAAATCTTCAAAGCAAAGATCACTGTCGCTAACTCCAGATCATGAGTCGGGTAATTTCTCTCATGTTCCTTAAGCTGTCTAGAGCCATATGCGATAACCTTCTTATGCTGGTTGAGGACACAACCCAAACCACTACATGATGCGTCACTGTAGATAGCAAAGCCTCCTCTGCCAGAAGGTATAGCCAGCACTGGTGCTGTAGTCAGATGCATCTTCAATTCCTGGAAACTTTTCTCGCATTGCTCAGTCCAATCAAACTTAGCATTTTTCTTAGTGAGCTGAGTAAGCGGACTTGATAGCTTAGAGAAACCTTCTACGAATCGCCTGTAGTATCCTGCCAACCCAAGAAAACTACGGACCTCTGTCACTGTTCTAGGCTGTTCCCAATTCACGACGGCCTCAATCTTTGTCGGATCCACGGTTATACCCTTAGCAGAGACAATATGGCCCAAGAAACTCACTTGGTCCAGCCAAAACTCACACTTACTGAGCTTTGCGTATAATTTGTGTTCTCTGAGGGTCCGTAAAACTACATGTAGGTGCTCTTCATGTTCCTCCTTTGTCTTGGAATAGACAAGGATGTCATCTACAAAAACAACCACTGACTTGTCCAAGTGTGGTTTAAACACACGATTCATCAGGTCCATAAACGATACGGGTGCATTCGTCAATCCAAACGGCATAACTAAGAATTCATAGTGCCCATATCTGGTTCTGAACGTCATTTTCTCAACATCTTCAGCCTTGACTCGTAATTGATGGTAACCTGATCTCAAGTCGATCTTCGTAAAGAACCTCGCTCCTTGCAATTGATCAAACAGATCATCGATCCTCGGGAGCGGGTAACGATTCTTAATCGTCAACTTATTCAACTGCCGATAGTCAATGCATAGACGCATCGAACCATCTTTCTTTCTTACAAACAATACTGGTGCTCCCCAAGGGGACACACTCGGTCGAATGAACCCTTTGTCAAGCAGTTCCTGTAGTTGCTCCTTCAACTCTTGCAATTCTGCTGGAGCCATCCGATAAGGAGCTTTAGATACTGGTTCAGTGCCTGGAACCAAATTTATTGTAAACTCAACCTCCCGAACTAGTGGTAGTCCTAGCAGTTCCTCAGGGAATACATCGGGATACTCGCACGCGACGTGAATATCGGATATCACATTTGTCTCTTCCCGTTGTTCTTGTAGAAAGGCTATATATCCACTGCATCCACTCTTCATCATCTTCTTTGCCCGAATAACAGATATCAACGGAGCTACCTTAGACTTCACCCCGAAGAATCTAAAAGATCGCTCCTTTGAAGGACAAAAAACTACCATCTTCCGAAGACAATCCACACTAGCGTGGTAAGCAGATAGCCAGTCCATTCCCAGAATGATGTCGAATCCCTTCATATCCAACAGAATCAAATCTGCCCGTGTCTTGTGATCATCTACTGACACTACCATTGATTTACATACAGTGAGTGCATTCACTACACTACCCGTGGGAATTGACACCGTCAAAATGAAATCTAGTTGTTCTGGAGTGGCACTCAATTCCTTCGTAAATTGAGGCCGTACGAAAGAATGCATAGAGCCTGGGTCTATCAAGACTCGTGCCTTATGGAAGCAAATGCCGCAACTCCTATACACTTTCAGCTCACCTATACACCAATTTCAACATTACTTCAAACGTTTCAGATGCGTATGCGCATGTATACTATTATTATCATATCAAATCAAATAAACTCTATCTTTACTAAATTTCCAGTTCATCATATTAAATAAAACCACGTCTCTTAAATTTTAATCATTCCTTGGATGACATCATTCGATGTCAGAGCATCGGTCGCGGTGACGGCATATGCTCGACCGTGAACTACTGGTCGAGAAGATCTCTGTGTAGATACCGATCCTGACCGCTCTTTGCTCTCCTCAGGGCAGTTCCTAACCAAGTGACCCACTTGCCACACCTGAAGCATGCCCCTGTCTCTCTCCTGCAGTCCTCTGTCTTGTGTGGTTTCCCACACTTTACACATATCACGGCTGGAGTGAAGGACGAGACTCTTGAAGGTCCCTGAGTCACTGAGGCCCCGCTATCGGAAGATCCAGATGGTCGAAATGGTTTGGAAGATGTAGGCGCTGCCGCTCTCTGATATGCACTCGGACCCGAAGAAATCGCCGGTAGAGAGTGCGTAGGGTATCTTGGAGGTCTGGAAAATCTAGCTCTCTTGTTCTGCTCTGTGTCCTGAGATTGCCCTTGGAATGGTCTCTCTCTCGCCTGCTTGTCCCTCCAAGAGAATTGTTTCTGGTTTTCCTCTTCGGCTATGAGAGCCTTGGCCATTACTCCCTCATAAGTCTCCATTTCCCACATGGCGACGTCTTTCTGCAAATTTTGTCTCTGGCCAAGTTGAAATTTCCTTGCTCTCATCAACTCCATGGCTACATGCTGGGGTGTAAACCTAGCCAATCTATCAAACTCCGCTCCATAGTCCCTTACTGACATGGCGCCTTGCTTCAACTCTATGAATTTCACTTCCCATTGATGCCTCACAATTTTCGGGAAGTATTTGTGATAAAACACCTCCGTAAACTCCTCCCATGTCCAAGGAGTGTGAGGAAACTCTCTCTGTCTATTTTGTGACACCAACTTCCACCAAGGTCCGGCGTCACCATCCAATTTGAACGTGGCCCAACGCACTTTCTCCACATCATTACACTGTAGTACTTCAAAGAGCTTTTCCATCTCTTCTATCCATCCTTCTGCCTCTATGGGATCCGTTTGACCCGAGAAGTTAGGAGGTCTCATTCTCCTAAACTCCGCAAATCCACTAGGTTGATGGGGTGGTCTAGCTGCTTGTTGAGCCAAAGCAGCCGTCTGTTGAGCGACGTTGGTAGCTAATGCTTCCAACACCTGCTCCATCCTTTCTTCATTTCTTCTTCTACCTCCTCTTGGTCCCACTGAAACCGCATTTGTATGTGAGAGGAATTCCAAGCCCCTCGACGTGCCTATCACCTCGGGCACATCCCTCAGAGGAATCTCTCTCTGACCTGTTCTACCTCCGCTGTGCCCACCTCTGAACTTAGGGCACATACTGGTCTGTCATTGTGAAAACAACAACATTGATCAGTACATAGATTGTGAAAATAATCCAACCTGAACCCGTAGTTCAACCTAAAGTCTAGGCTTTGATACCAACTATGGCAGCCCAGATTTCCGTTCCCGGAAATCCGTGCCATCAGGATCATACTCTGGATGATCCCCGGGATAAATCATAAGTGCCTGCTCATATAGCGGAAGCCAAGCAGGCACTATCCAGCAGTGGTAGGTCGAGTCAGTCATCTCGAAATGCATTTAATATAAAAGAACAATAATAATTTAAAATAAGTAATTCTATATATGCCAAAAGAATACACATTCTCAAAAAGGAACCAAGAAGAACCATTGGTGATGGACATCCATCACCCAAACAATGGTTCCCGATAGTGGTTCCGAATAGAATGTATAAATAATACAATAAGTAATTCTACTAAAAATATATACAAAAGTGGCCACCAGGCACACAATAATCCAAAATATCAAAATACAGCACATCGGACTCAAGTACCCAGGCTACAGATAGAACTCGTTCGCCTGAATGTCCATCTCCTCGTCTTCGGCCTCAGCCTCTGGGTCAGGCTGGTAATCTGGGTCACTCTCTGTGCCGGGAGCTACAGCCTCAGAACCTAAAAGTGATTTAGAAAGCAGGGTGAGCTACATCATAGCTCAATAGAAGAATTCCAACTAACTGAATTAATATGCAGATCATGCTATCTCATAACAGAAATCAAATCGGAAACGTATAAGCATGATGAATCAAATCAAATACTGAGCTTTTAAACCAAAAAATCAGATGTTATGCAAGTATATTATCAGAGAGCTTAAATTGTGTGTATTTAACTTAAGAAACTCCCGTGACTATATAGCACGGAGTAAACAGGAATGTCCGATAGGAAACCCCAACCAATCGTCGTTCACATGAATAATTTTGAAAGTGCAACAATGCCTCATCTATGGAGTGCAATTGTGCCGAGGATTGAAAGCAGGTGCACAAGTGTGCTAGGCATCGAATATACCGCCGGGTCGGTGGGGATCATCTGGTTTAAATCATCAAATCACATACATATATACCTCACAGATCAGATAACAGAAATCAGAAGCAGGTTTCAGGACACAAATCAGGAAACATAAACCAAAGATAGCAGGAATTATGAGATGCATACATGCTTGTAAAAAATAGAAATCAGGGCATAGATATGAAATAAACATGGAATCATACTCAAAAACAATTTAGGTTGGTTTTCCCCTACCTCAGGTCAATTTATCTTCTAAGCAAATCCAAAGCCTTTCAAGGTGTCAGGGTTTGATCCTAGACCATAAACATAGTACTTTAAGTGTCAGAGGTGTCAGAATGCTAACTGGCACAATGTCCGGAGGTGTTTAACTCATAATTTCAAAACAGAACAAAACAGGGGTGATTGATCGATCACCACTCTTATTGATCGATCAATACCTCTTGTTGATCGATCAATAACCCTATTGATCGATCAATACCTTCTTAGCTTTCTCCCTGCAACATAGTCCATTGATCGATCAATACCCCTTATTGATCGATCACTAATCTCCATTGATCGATCAATATACTCATTGATCGATCAATAACCTCTCTTCTATTCACTTTTAACACAGCTTAAATTGATCGATCACCACTTTGGTTGATCGATCAATGCCTCCTGTTGATCGATCAATGCCCTCTGTTGATCGATCACTGACCTATTTTCAAAAATTCCCACCTTCTGCTCACATTAACTATTTATACAAATTGATTGATCAATGCCTTCATTGATCGATCAATACCCTCTAGTGATCGATCAATACCTTCATTGATCGATCACCAATTGTCATTGATCGATCACACTCTTATTGATCGATCAATACCCAGGATTGATCGATCAATACCCAGGATTGATCGATCAATGCCCAAATTGATCGATCAATGCCCTTCGAGCACTGAACTTTCAGAGTTTAGGGGCTTATGTTCCCCTTTCTATCTTATACAGATTGATCGATCAATGGTCTTCATTGATCGATCACCACTTGTCATTGATCAATCAATACCTTCATTGATCGATCAATAATGACAGGAGCTTTGTCATTAATGGAGGTCATCTCCAACCCTATTTCAACCCATTTTTCATTAATGGTTCCCAACAACCATTAACACACAATTTGTGCACATATATGGGCTTCTCATTTGCCCCTATTTAAACACACAGACTCACCTTTGTTTGGGCCCTCTCGGGGTTTCGGCAAATCGATCCGGATGAGGGTTTCAGATTCGGTTCTCAGAGTTTATTGTCGCTACGACTCGGATAAGTTGATGCCCAGTTCCCTTTCAACCCTTAAGACCGTACACACTCTTAGACTAGTTGTGGAGTGTCCTATTTCATCTCTCCATCCTCTATCTCGGACAATGTAGGACCCCGGGTACCACTAAGCCCGTTTTTTCAAAGAACACTCTCACAGACCAACCTAACTACAGATTTTTCAGCTTCTGGAGCAAGGGGAAGAAGAAGAACTCTCTCTAGGTCTCCCTTCCTTCTCTTATAAGCTAATAAACAGATATTTCTATTTTCCCTTAGTTTATGTTCCGGTGTTGAGCACGAACACGGTCGCTACGACGCAACGTGCTACATTGACCCTTTACACAACTCAGACTTAAACGAAAATGCACATGTGAACTCATCTAACCATGGTGCAACTTTATCTCAACTAATATTAATTCTAAATTTTTAAATCGGTCTCGATTTCCGTATCGGGCACGTAGATCGAAACAGTCAAGTTCGTGTTCTAGATTTTAGGGTTGTTATAGTACTTATCTGGGGATCGCATCTTTCCCGATCAACTGATTTAGCCGCTCATCTTTGGTGTATGATCTCCTTATTCATTCAAAGCCATTCCTCTTTTTATTTCTTCCAAAAATCTTTGTTTACAATGACTTTTCCTAAATATAATCTATGCTTTCATGAACGTAAACGAAAAATAATGCAAATTCTAGGTACAATCTACCCTGATGAAACCCCAGAAGAAGAAGAAAAGAAGACCCTTGAAGAATCAAAAGAAAGTCTCCAAAATTCCCAAAGTAAAGAGCCTAAAATTGCAAAATAATAAAATCCTAATTTCTTTTTTTCTTTACAAAGCCGTAGTTTCCCTTTTATAATGGCCGAACGCACCTAACCCTAATAACCTCAATCGATTGAGACTTAAATCTCAATCGATTGACTTTTAAGTAGGGAAAAAGTTGTATTCATGTGTCAATCGATTGACACTTAATTCTCAATCGATTGACATCTAAGAGCAATTTCCGCGAACTCCCGCCCAACTTTGTATCAGACACTATCTTGGTATTTTAGTTATAACTTTCTGTCCCGAATTCGGATTGAGGCGATTCTTGCGGCGTTAGAAAGAAGACGACGAGCTCTACAATTTTTATATTTTAGCAATTTCATGAATCTAACGTCGTGAAGGTCCAAATGGGGCTGCGAGTCGCACTAAGTTCTCGATGACCCAAAATTGTAGTGTTTTGACATTATTTTCGGAACTCTTGGGCTGTTTTAGAAACTTTGATTGTATTTACCTGAAACACTTCAAATCTAGTAAATCTCATCAGATAGCCTTCATCGGACGGCTAATTATAGGTATTTAGGGGTGAAATATCATCATATTTCACTACTATCACACCCCCAAACCTACACTTTGCTAGTCCTCGAGCAAAGCAAACTAAAGAAAATAAATGCCACTTTCGTAGGGAACACGATTGCACTTAGCATGTGCAACAAGCCTTTAAACCCCTAGGTGATCCCTAATGGAGGAGTTGTGTCTCCTGCAGGTTTTCAGTGAAGGTACCTACAAACTTCAAAGCTTATGAATTTCAGAATTTTTAGTCATGCTCTTAAACAGTTAAATGTCTCTGAAAAATCTTTTAAAATGCATCCGACCATGTTTATTTTATTAATGCTCATTTAATTCAGTCTATTGTTTTTCAATGCTCATACTTTATGCCTTAATGTTATGCAATCATCACTGCTCAAATTCTTTGGCCTGAGAAGAAGCTTAAACCAGGCATCTTTTGATCACATGTCTAGACTCGATCCTTATCATGGATATACACTCAGAATGAAATCACTCCTGATGAATGAATTTTATTTTTCACGCACATGTGAGATGGAGTTACAATGCAATTTAGAAAAATTTCACAATTTATACGAAAGACGGTGTATCAAAGTATTTTAAAAGAGATCTCATTCATAAAGATATTTGTATTTTAAACATGGATATACCAAGCACCATAGACACTGTGTAATCACTCTCCACAAGGCTTTTACCACTCATGATTGGATCAAAAAGGTCTTTTCTAAGGTTGTAATCGGGCTCGGGTAAAGGTTAAGGAAGAAAGGGAATTTGGATTCAAAATTTCTGAGAAATTGGAAAAGAAATAAACTTCTGATTTCTCTATCTCTTTTTTTTTTTTTTCTACTTTCTCACTATTTTTCTCAATATTTTTCTTTTTTTTTTTTTTTTTTTTTCAACTTGCTTTTCCTTTGTTTTCCTTTTCTTAAAACACCTTATATTTTTCACTATTTTTTTTTTTCTTTCTCTTTTTCTTTTTCTCCCCCCTTTTCTTCTACATTTTTGTCATACACCCTTAGTAAACACCACAACTCAGTATCTCTCCACGTATTCTCTTTTCACTCATTTTCATTCCTCGTTCCTAATTTCTCAGAAATAAGAAGGGTAAAGAATTTTCAGAAATGGTGAAGGGTTAAAGGTTAATGTGGCTTATCGAAGAATGCATAAAGGTAAATTTTCCAATAGGCTCAAAGGGGTACTAGAATGATACATTTATGAGGTGGGTCATTTTAAGCAAAAACGAGCCAAAGATGGCCTTAGATCATTTCCTTTCATTATGGTAAAATATGCCTATTTGCTTTGAGTTAATACACATTGATTTCTAGTGTAATGGTACACCACACGTACAATCAACAAATCAGAGTAAAGTAAATGAGATGTTAACAATTGAAGCAGGAATTCAAAGATACTCCGAATTTATTTCCACCCTCATTAAGAACGAAGATAAGTTTTCAAAACTCACTGGGTTGAAGCCTTTCTTGTGATCTAAAAATTTCAAGTCATACACTTAATTCTCAAACTTGGAATTGAAGCCAAGTGGTGGTGTACAAATTTTCAGGCATAGATCATGAATATCGCTATTTTAATTTTGAACTTTATGAACATTCATAAAAATAATCATGGCATGATAATAATCTTTAAAGAAATTCAGGTCATTCATAATTTAAGAAAAAAAAATTGAATTTCATTAGCCTTCCTGTCATCAGTCAATCGATTGAGACGAATGCCTCAATCGATTGATTATTGACAATTTCCAATTGAATTTTTTATGGTTAGTAGTCAATCGATTGAGACCACAACCTCAATTGATTGACTGATAAGATTTCAAGGTCCGAAAAATAGTTTTTTTTTTTTATTCAGAAAAATTGAAAATTCATGAAAATTACCGAAATTACCCCCCCAAACCTGAACTGTCTAATGTCCTCATTGGTGATGATGGTGAAATAGGAGGGGAGACCCCCCCCCCCCCCCAAACCTGTTTGATGCACTCGAGGACCAAAAAGAACTAGATCAAGTGAAAGAGAAGGTGATCAACAAGAAAAACACAATTATTTACTTAAACAAATTGGTATTAAAAAAAAACAAAAACTCTTACAAATAGTGCAAAATTAAAATTCTACTTGAGAATTAATCAAAATCAAATCTAAACTAAAATATAAAAAGAAAATATAACCTAAAGACTCCGAAAACTAGACCCTAAAACAGAAAATCCTAATCCTCTAGTCTTCCATTGGAGAGCTGTCTTCCCTTGGCTTTGGAAATGCGTAGCGCCACATCTCCTCGGTGATTCCAACCTCGCCAGCATGTGGTACTGGTGCACGGGGTGGTGATAATGGTGGGGTAGGAGGTGGTGGTACGAGAGGCGGAAAGGGGGCGTAAGCGGCCTCAGCGGAGCGCGTGAAAATTGAGTTGACTTCGAAAGGGAATTCATCATCAAGATTGATGACGGAATGATTGGATAAATCGAGTGGTGGCGGCGGTGTGATAAGCGTGCGTTTTGGATGCTCCGTTAGCTTTTTCATGGCAGATCTGGTACGATACCGGATGGAAGACATGGCGGAAACTTTTGGGAAGGAGGAGGAATAGTATGACTTAAAAGGACACTAATAAGACCCTTAAATAGAGAAAAACCTCTTAAAAGATGGACTCTAAGTAACCTTCTACAAAACGGACTCTAAAGAAAAATTCTATTTTCGGACTGGTCGGTGTGAATTTCAGGAATTAAGCATCAGTCAATCGATTGACAATTTAGTGTCAATCGATTGACATCAATGTAAACATAGAATGACGGTGCACGACACAAAATCCACTCTCAACACGATTTATTTTCAGAAACGGGTCAGGTTGAAAGTTTGACCATGTAGAAATCAATCGATTGACTGAAATTTACAACTTGTTTATCTTTTCGGATTCAGGAATCAATCAATTGAGAACAGTGTCTCAATCGATTGACTCAGAGGAATTGCTTTTCAGAATTTCAAAAGTAAAGTGCTCAATCGATTGAGAGTGAAGCCTCAATCGATTGACTGATGCACTTGTGCACAAAATCGAGAAGTACCATAAAAATGAACACAAAAAGAAACGCTAATTCCATTGATTGGTCTTGATTGATTACACCATAGATCCCTACACCACTAGTAGACTTTAACGCAAAACAAAAATTAAAAACACCCTAAACAACTGAAAACACTAAACAAAATATAGCACCACACACTAAACACTAAACATAAAAAGAAAGAAAACTACACAAAAACAAACTAAACATCATCGCCGCTTGCGCTCGTTCGATGAACTCGTCGGCACGCCCAGGGAACGATTCTCGGGCCATCTGCATGAGGAGAGAAGTTTGAAACCTTGACCGTCGATCAACACCACCAAGCCTCGCATTCAGCCCATCCATCCGCGCCTCGAGGCGAGCAACAGCTGCCTCGGCATCAAAATCAGGGACCTCTTCGGGATGAGGTCGTCTTACACCGCCACGTTGGCATTGTGCGAGGTTTGGATGGGGAGGAGGAGATACATCATCAACGGCAATCGGGGGTGGCTGCACACGAAGAATTGTTTTGATACTCTTATCCCATACATTGACGCCATACTGATAAAATTGCATGTCGCCTTACTCCTCATCATCGTAAATGGGGCAGTCGAGGTAATCCAAAAGGTGCATCACATAGTGTGGGAAATGGAGGAGAGTCGCTGCACGCTTTGCGGGTACGGTGGTGCCGGTGATATCACTGTGGCATCGATACATCTCCTCGAGCATCAGACCTGGCGCATCGAACCAAGTGTTTGTATGCGCAACGTAAAGTGCAATTTCCCTATTCTTCGTCCTCTCGCTTTTTGTGCCATGCGGTAGGAGGTTATTTGCCATGACGATATCCCAAAAGAGAATGTCCATCTGAAGAACGGCTCGTTTAGTGGCATGACCGGTACCGCGGCGTCCTCCACACATATCATTGATCATGTCGTCCTGACTACGATCAATAGCTGGATTAATGTGGTGGTTCACAGGTCGAACCACGTAAAAATTGAAGGCACGCGCGAGATCGGCGGCATGCAGATTATATTGCCAGTTGTCGATCTCGATGGTAATGTAGGGCATTCCCGTTGGCGATAGTGTTTCCGGTACCCATACCATTTTCTGATAAAACAGGCGTATAAGGCGCGGAGAGACATCGATGGGTGGCGGGGCAAGCAACATTTCCAATCGCAAAGCCTCAATGAATTCGATCGAGCGGGCACATTCCGTGATGCGACGGTATTTTGCAAGGTCGAAGAAGTTTTCTGTTTGGAATTGGCGATGGAAATGGAGCTCATTAGAGATGCGCATCGGATCATTGGCAGGACGTGGCGGACGAAATATTGGTGGGCCAGGCGCCGCCATTCGATCGCGTACAAGGAGAATATAGGAGCTTGATGTTGATTGGTTTTGAAAGGAGGCGGAATGAGGGAGCCACGGGTTGTGATCCCCCTTTATAATATAGACCTCAATCGATTGAGAATGGTTGGTCTGCCCACGTTGTGTGAAATTGGAAAGTCATCGGGCATGGCATGAAACGTGGCACAAATCCCTTCTCCTCTTCCAATGTCAATCGATTGACACAGTTCTGTCAATCGATTGAGGACACACTTTTTTGAAAAGCTGCACCGGTTAGGTGCCTTGGAAATGGGTGAATTTAATACTTAATCAAGTCAATCGATTGAGGGGCTAGCTCAATCGATTGACACAATTCGTGCCCTGAATGTTAGCCGCCACGACAAGATGTGTCGGGTGGCGCTTCAAATTTCGAAAACTGCACAAAACCATAGGTATTGTCAATCGATTGACACAAGATCCTCAATCGATTGACACAGAAGGGTGAAAATGATGATGATGCTTGAATTCTCAATCGATTGACAGGGAAATGTCAATCGATTGAGAAAAAGAGGTCAATCGATTGACTAAGTGACAGTCAATCGATTGAGAAACACTCATTTCTAATACAAAAAAAAAAAAATGAAGACAAAAATAAAGACAATAACGGAAATAAAACACATTGGGTTGCCTCCCAGGAAGCGCTGAGTTTAATTGTCGACAACACGACCACTTCATTGATCAAACACCTGGGTCACTGAGGTTCATCGCCTCAATCTTGAACTGGGTTATGGGCTCAATCATTGGTTTGAGACGTTGCCCATTGACTTTGAAAACTGCGGACCTCAATCGCACCATGCACACTAATAGAAAAAACCTGATACGGGCCTTCCCATCTAGATTTCAGTTTTCCCGGGTGAAGCTTTAGTCTGGAATTAAACAGCCAAACCTTTTGCCCAATGTGAAACTCCTTCCGAGAGATCGATTCATCATGTAGCTTTTTGTACCTTTCTTTGTACATCTTGGAGTTTTCATATGCATCATAGCGTAGCTCTTCCAATTCACTCAGCTGTAGCCTTCGATTTGATCCTGTCGCTTGCATATCAGAATTGAATCGTTTGATAGCCCAAAATGCCTTATGCTCCAATTCAACAGGAAGATGGCATGCTTTCCCGTAGACAATTCTGAACGAAGACATTCCAATTGGTGTCTTGAAGGCGGTACGATAGGCCCAAAGAGCATCAGATAGCCGGTTAGACCAATCTCTTCTATCCGGTCGTACCGTTTTTTCTAAAATTCATTTGATCTCTTGGTTTGACACTTCCACTTGACCACTAGTTTGTGGGTGATATGGCGTTGCCACCTTGTGGGTAACACCATATTTCTTCATGAGAGTGGCAAAATGGCTGTTGCAGAAGTGTGAACCGCCATCACTAATGATTGCTCTCGGGATCCCAAATCGGTTAAACACATTTTCTCTCAGGAATTTGACAACGACTTTGTGATCATTCGATCGAGTTGCCACAGCTTCTATCCATTTGGAAACATAATCAACAGCCACAAGAATGTATGAATACCCGAAAGATGGGGAAAAAGAACCCATAAAGTCAATCCCCCAAACATAAAAAATTTCAACAATTAAAATTGGATTGAGAGGCATCATATTTCTTCGTAAAATATTTCCCAGCTGTTGACATCATTGGCATTCTTTACAAAATTGAGCAACGTCACGAAAGATGGAGGGCCAGTAGAATCCGCTTTGAAGAATTTTCTGTGCGGTCTTCTGTCCTCCAAAATGGCCTCCACAGGCTCCAGCATGACAGAAATTTATGACGCTTAGTTGCTCTTCTTCCGGTACACATCTCCTGATGATTTGATCTGAACAGATTTTGAACAATTGTGGTTCATCCCAAAAATAGTATTTGATTTGGGAGAAAAAGAGATGCTTATCATTCTTATCCCATTCAGTAGGGATTCTGCTAGTGACAAGGTAGTTCACGATATTTGCAAACCATGGAACTTTTGTACCTGTTATATCAATCACCATCAAATGTTCATCCGGAAAAGTGTCACGGATAGTCTCAGGTATAGATGATTCTTCAGGCAGAATGCGAGACAAGTGATCAGCCACAACATTCTCTACTCCCTTTTTATCTTTGATTTCGAAATTGAACTCTTAAAGGAGCAAGATCCAGCGGATCAATCTTGGTTTGGCGTCCTTCTTTGCCAACAAATATTTCAATGCAGAGTGGTCTGAAAAGATCACTATTTTTTATCCAAGCAGATAAGAGCGGAATTTATCGAGAGCATACACCACAGCTAACAATTCTTTCTCGGTGGTGGTGTAATTAAGTTGTGCATCGATCAATGTCTTACTGGCATAATAGATTACATGAGGCAATTTGTACACTCTTTACCCTAAGACAGCTCCGATAGCGTAATCAGATGCATCACACATGAGTTCGAATGGTAAAGAGTAATCCGGTGGTTGGATTATCGGTGCATTTGATAAGAGCTCGCGCAATTTTAGAAATGCTTGCATGCAGTCCTAGTTGAAATCAAAAGGAACATCTTTGCCAAGCAAGGTACACAATGGTTTAGCCACCTTGCTAAAATCTTTGATGAATCTTCTATAAAATCCAGCATGACCCAAAAATGATCGAATTTTTCGAACACTCTTCGGTGAGGGCAAATCAGCAATTAGGTTGACTTTGGCCTTATCAACTTCGATTCCTTTCTTGGAAACAATATGCCCCAATACAATTCCTTGTTGAACCATAAAATGGCTCTTCTCCCAGCTAAGAACAAGTTTAGAATCTACACAATGTTGCAGCACTTGTGAAAGGTGATTCAAACATGAACCAAATGTCTTCCCAAAGACAGAGAAATCGTCCATGAATACCTCGATAAACTTGTCAATCATATCCGAAAATATGGTCAGCATGCATCGTTGGAAAGTAGCAGGTGCATTACATAAGTCGAACGACATCCTTCGATATGCAAAAGTACCGTAAGGACATGTGAATGTCGTTTTCTCTTGATCAGGTAGAAAAATAGGCACTTGATTATATCCCGAATAACCATCAAGAAAGTAATAAAACTCTTGCCCTGCTAATTTCTCAAGGATTTGATCAATGAACGGAAGGGGAAAATGATCCTTTCTGGTAGCTGTGTTCAATTTTCTATAATCAATGCAGACACGCCACCCAGTAGTTTCTCGAGTAGGGACCAATTCTCCTTCAGTAGTTTCTTTCACAGTGATTCCGGACTTTTTCGGAACGATTTGGACTGGACTTACCCATTCACTATCAGAGATTGGATAGATGATTCCAGCATCGAGTAATTTAATGATTTCCTTTAAAACGACTTCTTGCATGTTCGGATTAAGTCGCCTCTGTGGTTCTCTCGATGGTGTACTATCATCTTCCAGATGTATTTTGTGCATACAGACTAATGGGTCAATCCCTTTTAAATCAGCTAGAGTCCATCCGATGGCCTCCTTATGCTCTTTAAGTACTTTCAGCAAATCATTCTCTTGTTCTTCCGACAATGTAGATGAAATTATTACCGGAAACGTTTCTTAAGGTCCCAGAAAAGCATATTTGAGCGATTCAGGCAACTGTTTCAATTCCACAGTTGATGGCTCCTTAATTGATGGAGTCGGTTCAACTTTTACCTCAATGGATAATGGTTCTATCTTAGTCACAACTTCACATAAGTTATCATCTGGACATGATGAACTTGACTTATTCTCTTCTGGTTGCTTCCTTTCATATCCCTTTTTCTCATAGATGGCTAACAAAGCAGTTTCAAATTCTTCTTTGGTGAGCATTGATGGTAATGCTTCATCCACTACTTCGTCCATCTGATCGATGTAAAAACATTCGACCTCATCCTCATTAGGGAAATGGTTCATCGCATGAAATATGTTCAATCTGACCTTCATGTTCCCAAAAGAAACGTCCATGACTCCTGTGCGACAATTAATGCAAGCGTTGGCAGTGGCGAGAAATGGACGTCCAAGGATGATGGGGACTTGATTAATTGATTTAACAGGTAGTTCCATGTATAAAACAACGAAGTCCACTGGAAATACAAACTTGTCTATTCCAACCAAAACATCCTCGATAATACCCCTAGGTCTTCTTTCTGACCTATCAGCCAGTTGGAGTGTGACTGTCGTGGGTTTCAATTCTCCCAATCCGAGTTTCTCGTACATTGAGTATAGGATTAGATTAACACTTGCTCCCAAATCCAATAACGCTTTTCCAATTGGTTGTCCACCAATGACACATGGAACAGTTGGGACTCAAGGTCTTTCAGTTTCTGTGGGGTTTCTAATTACAATATCAAACTGACTTGATTAGTCAGGAACACTTTCTTTGAAACATGAGTACGTGCCATTCTCTTACGAGTGCACAAATCTTTGAAAAACTTGGCATACTCAGAAACTTGTTTAATTGTCTCAAGTAATGGAAGATTTATCTTTACTTGCTTGAATGTTTCAAAATTTTCTTCTATTTTTGCCGATCCCTTTTCCATTCTAGATGGAGGAGTTAGGCATTGAGGAAACGGTGCCTTTGGGACATAAGGTACAGATTCAAGTTCCGATTCTTTTTCACGTCCTTGTTGGACAGTTGGAAGTGACACTTCCTCTATTTCTTTTTCTTTTCCCTTCTCTCTTCCTTGCTCTTTTTCTTTTCCCTTCTCTCTTCCTTGCTCTTTTTCTTTCTCCTTTTCGTTCTCTTTTCCTTTTCCTTTATCTTTTCTTATCTCTGATTCTTTCTCTTTCGCTGCTTCTCTTTCTGCATCAACTTTCACAGGCATTTCCACTTGATTATCAACTTCTCACCCACTTCTCAGCACCGTAACAGCTTTCAACTGTTGACTATTCGATGGTCCTTCATCAGGTGGTGCTTGACCTCAAGGATTGTTGACGGGTTGGCTGGGAAGCCTACCTTCCTCTCGTTGACTCAGTTGATTGGCCAATTGACTGACTCGGTCCATTATCATCTGCTGAAAAGATTGCATGCTTCGCATTACATTTTCTTCTATATCAGAATCTTTCGAAGTGCTAGTATGAGTTTGATTAAAATTCTGATTGAAATTCTGATTTTTTCGGTATTCAGTATTTGGATGATAATACGGAGCATTTTGCTGGAAATTGGAATTCTGTTGGAAATTATGATTCTGTTGTGGACGAAAATTCTGCTGAAAATTTTGTTGAAAATTTTGTTGTCCACTCATTGGATTAGATCAATCAGATTCAGCCAGCTTTGGTTTGATCCTCCCATCCTAAGTTGGGGTGATTTTTCCATTCGGATTGTATGTGTTTGAGTACATGTTCCTACCTTGCGATATGATTGAGTCGATTCACCGCTCTTGAGGAGTAGGTTCATCGAGGAAGAAATGACAAGGTGACCATGTGACCATGTGGTGGTCACAAATTGAACAAGCAGCGGGATTGATGGGACTCTTAGCTTGCTTAGTTGCAGCTAACAACATGTTCATTTGTTTGGACAACATATCAACCTTTATTAACAGATCTGAAGTGTTGTTATTGACATCAAAAAATCCATTTCTGGTCAACACAAGTGATTTTATTGCCACATCCAAATTAGTTCGCTCCATTGTCGCATTTTGGATTGAAGTTTGATATAACTTCTCAAACAATGCCCACAGCTCATCAGCCTCTTTCGTGGCACACGATCCTCCGCAAGATGCATCAACCATGCGTCTCTCTTCTGGAATCAGTCCATTGTAAAAACTTTGGACTTGTTGCCACCTTGGAACTTGATGATTTGGACAACTCTTAATCGATTTCTTAAAGCGTTCCTAACATTCATGAAATGTTTCTGTAGGTTGTTGGGAAAAGAACTGGATCTTCTGACGCAACTCAATGGTTTTGGTCATGGGAAAATATTTTTTAAGAAACTGACGGTGTAGCTCTGCCCAACTCTAAATAGATTGTGGTTCTAAAGAATAGAACCACGTTTTTTCCTTATCCCTTAAAGAGAAAGGAAAGAGTCAGAGCTTAGCTATCTCATTAGTGACATTGTGGACTCTGAACATTTTGCATACCCCAGTGAATTCATTTAGATGAACGTGCGGATTTTCATTTGCCAAACCATGGAAAATTGGTAGCATTTGAATCATTGCTGATTTGAATTCATAGTGGTTTCCTGGAATGGGATCATGCATGATACTATCCTGATCCTCGTAAAAACCAGGATCATTATAATATTCGAGTGTTCTAGGGCCCTCATTGTAATTGTTATTCCCATTATTTCCATTATTGCCATTATTGACATTCTGGTTATTCCCATTCATTTCTTGCCTTTGATCAGTCATGGTATCAGTATGATGATACTGATTCCTCTGAATTCTACGATTCTCTCTACAAGATCGTTCGATCTCAAGATTAAACGGTAGCAGATGTGGGTGATGAGATCGAGTAAAGCTCATACAACACACTCACAAGCAGGGTTGATGATTCCACAACAATCCCACAAAATTCAGCTTCAATCGATTGAAACAAGTGTCTCAATCGATTGACACAGGCACACACAAAGTTTCAAATAAATGACTTTATCAGTCAATCGATTGAAAAACTGTTCTCAATTGATTGAGGTTCAAAAGTAAAGCAAGTCAACACAGGACTTTCAGCTGAAATGGCAAGCTCAAAATTTTTGTCAATCGATTGACAGATGAGTGTCAATCGATTGAGAGAAACCAAGAAATTCACAACAAATGATATCTCAGTCTCAATCGATTGACAGAGAATGTTCAATCGATTGAGGCTATGATAAACAGTAGCCAAAATCAGAAGAAATTTTTTTTTTTTTTTTAAATTAAAAATTAAAATTAAAATCAAAAATTAAAATTAAAATTTTAAATTTTAAATTTTAAAACCTAAAGGCAATCCTACAAAATCCTATAAAATCTTACCTAAAAGAGAAAAACAAGGAGAAGAATAAAAGATTCCTAAATTTCCTAAAGAATGTATCCTAAAAATCTAAACTTCCTAAAAAGACTCCTACAAAATCTAAAATAAGAAGTCTAAAAATCTCTACTTCCTAAAAGACTCCTAAAAAAAAAACTTACCTAAGAGAGAAAAATAAGGGAAAGAAGATTTTGCAAATCAAAAATCCAAATATTGGTTTGTAAAATTCAAAAATCAAAATTCACATAAGAAAATCAAAATTTAATTTAGAAATTAAATTTTAAAAATTCTAAATGCAAAAATCTAAGTTCGAAAATCAAAAATTAACCTTTGAGCACCAAATTTCAAATTTCACAATCCACAAAACTTCCAAAATTTCATAATTAAAGATTTTTTTTTTTTTTTTTTAAATTTTTTTTTTTTACTACTCAAACTGTCAATCGATTGACAAAGCAGCTTTCACAAACACCGAACACAGTCAATCGATTGAGGAAAGGGTCTCAATCAATTGACTGTTAAAAACACAAAAAAAATCTCTATCTGAATTAATCAAAATTTCGCCGCATCCCCGGCAACGGCGCCAAAAACTTGATCGATTTTGATTGTAACCCTTGCAAGTGCACAAGATCTATTGTAGTATGGCAAGAACAAGGGTGTCGAACCCACAGGAAAACGTGAATTTTTAATTAATTCTTCAAGAGATTTTAAAAACTTCCCTAAGGAAGTACCAAAGGGCAAATTCAATTTAACAAAAAATTTATCACTTTTTCTAAATGCAAGAAAAATAAATTAATCTAAACAACTAATTACCGATGAATCTAAAAATAATAATTAAATGAGATCAAAGAATATGCTATCCCAGATTTGTACCCCTTATCTACCATTAAAACCCACAGTTTCATTAAAGCATCATTCGCACCATCATTCATCTATAAAAATGATTCGAAATAAAATATGATCATCAATCCGGCATACCCTATCTAAAAACAATGACTCAGCCTATCATCGCAGTATGAGTCATGTAAGAAGCATAGCGTATCTCATGATGTTTAGATCATGACAATAAAAACATAATCGCTATGTAACCTAGATCAGTCTGCAGGTCCAGATCTAGCGATTATGGTCGTTGATATGCGCAATCAACGGTCATAACAAAACATTCAATATATTTTCAATAACACAAACTTTTAGCAAAACGATTCCATGATGACAATAAATAGACTGCGGTATTAATCATAAATATGGGTACTTATCTGGGGATCGCATCTTTCCCGATCAACAGATTTAGCCGCTCATCTTTGGCGTATGATCTCCTTGTTCATTCAAAGTCATTCCTATTTTTATTTCTTCCAAAAATCTTTGTTTACAATGACTTTTCCTAAATATAATATATGCTTTCATGAACGTAAAGGAAAAATAATGAAAATCCTAGGTACAATCTACCCTGATGAAACCCTAGAAGAAGAAGAAAAGAAGACCCTTGAAGAATCAAAAGAAAGTCCCCAAAATTCCCAAAGTAAAGAGCCTAAAATTGCAAAATAATAAAATCCTAATTTCTTTTTTTCTTTACAAAGCCGTAGCTTTCCTTTTATAATGGCCGAACACACCTAACCCTAATAACCTCAATCGATTGAGACTTAAATCTCAATCGATTGACTTTTAAGTAGGGAAAAAGTTGTATTCATGTGTCAATCGATTGACACTTAATTCTCAATCGATTGACAGATTAAGAGCAATTTCCGCGAACTCCCTCCCAACTTTGTATCAGACACTGTCTTGGTATTTTGGCCATAACTTTTGTCTCGAACTCGGATTGACGCAATTCTTGCGGCGTTGGAAAGAAGACGACGAGCTCTACAACTTTTGTGTTTTAGAAATTTCATGAATCTGACGTCTTGAAGGTCCAAATGGGGCTGTAAGTCGCACTAAATTCTCGATGACCCAAAATTGCAGTGTTTTGATATTATTTTCGGAATTCTTAGGCAGTTTTAAAAACTTGGATTGTATTTACCTGAAACACTTCAAATCTAGTAAATCTCATTAGATAGCCTTCATTAGACGGCTAATTGTAGGTATTTAGGGGTGAAATATCATCATATTTCACTACTCATCAGTTTCCAACAACCATTGATACACGCACCAACACATATTCAAAGGCTTTCATTTGCCCAAATTTAAACGCATAATCTCACCTTTACTTGAGCCTTTTCAGGGTTTCGGCAAAACGATTTGGAAGGGGGTTTTGGATCCGAAACTCGGGCTGTATTGCCGGTGTGACCCCAATACGTAACATATCGACTCCGATTCAGCACGCAGAGGTCTCACACACACCCGGACTACACTTGAGTTCGTTTTATTGAACTCAACTTACCCTAATTCACACTGGCGCACGTTCTTCGCAACTCTAACCCCGTTTCCTCATAAGACATGCTCAATCTCACCTAGCCACAGACTTCCTTACTCAAGAACAAGAGGAAGAAGAAGAGAAAATACCTCTCCAGGTCTCTCCCTTCCCTTATAAGCTACCTAAACTGAAATATCTTTGATATTTTAGTTTAGACCCTAATTTGAACTCCGGTGTTAAGCACCTACACAAATCTCTATGGCGTAACGTGCTATGTCGACACCCTACACAACTCAGACTTAAGCGAAAATACACGTGTGAATTCATCTAACTACGGTGCAACTTTATGTCAACTAATATTAATTATGAATTTTCAAATCAGTCTCGATTTTTGTGCCGGGCACGTAGATCGAAATAGTCAGGTTCTTGTTCTAAATTTTAGGATTGTTACAGCCATGTCCAACATTGTCATGTCAATCACTCTGATGTTCACCCTATTGTTTCGGACTCCCCTGTTCCATTACACCCCTTTAGTGGTTCTCTCCTCTATCATAGTAGATGTAATGCCTGGCCTCATTGACTATGATGTTGCTATACATCTATGGAAGGTTGATAAGATCGACTTCATCGTGTGCATGGGGACTTTTCTCGGTGTCGTCTTCTCAACTATCGAGATTGGTTTGGTCATTGCAGTAAGTACCTACCCCTCTTAAGGGGCTCGTGGCTCAAATGGGAGCAATGGTCCATTGATACCCCTAAACATGTATTGATATTTGAGCTTGTACTCCCATTATCATATCGTCATATTCCTTACAGTCGAAAATTAATTTTGTTTTTATTATTTCAGGCGAAGCATTTCGATTTGAAGCTTACCTCAAACAGATCACTAGGGGACAGTGACACTTGGCAAGAGAAGCGAAACAAATTTATTTATTTTTTTCTTTTATTTTGAAAATGGGCTATGAGGTCCTTAGATTGTTAACTCTCTTTCTTTTCTTTTACTTTTTATTTGAATAAAAGGATTGTGCATGTAAAGTTTAAAATGTTTGGTTGATTTGAAAGGTTGGATCATAGGTTGAGATGCAACCTTTTGTTTGAATAAAAGAATTGGACATCTATTTTTTTTATTAATGGCATTGAATGATTTGCATTTGCGTTGAATGAATGTGTTTGAATATGAGATTAATAGCTTTTTTTCTTTATATAATTTTTTTTAAAGCATTAAAAAAAAACATTGTAAAAAGCATAAAAAAAATTGCATTAAAAAAAGCATAAAAAAATATTATTTAAAAAAAATTGCATAAAAAATTGTCGACGTAATTTTAAAAAAAAAAAAAAATAGTATTTTTTTTTTTAAAAAATTGCATAAAAAAATCACTGCCAAAAGCAGTAGTTTTTTCTATGACTGTAAAGAATAGTCATTGTTGAAGTTCATAAATCACTGTTTTGTGTAGTGGTAAAAGAAAACCACTCCTTTTTTTACAACTGCTTAAGGTAGTGATTTTTTTGAAAAAAATCACTGTCAAAGACAGTGGTTTTTTGAGAACATCACTGTTTAAGGCAGTGATTTTTTAACTTTTTCACGTAGTGCGGATTAATTCCTACGAAATCTCAAGCAGTCCGACCCCAGACTCAATTCATCTCTAACAGTGCTGATAGTGCAACTGTCACCCCAGATTCACACACACAAATATCACTCTCTCCTATCACTCTCCCTAATATATTTAATCAAAACAGTGGCGGAATTCAAGGTATTTCTACGATTGAGATGAGGAGAGTGATTTTAATTGCTAAGAGATCTAAGCAAAGAAGATAGGAAATTTGCAAGAGCACAAGTTTGGTTCTCACGAGAGGAAGAGTGAAACTTCTTCTTCACTCTTCTCTCTTTTTATAACTAAAATGACCTATCAAAATATCATGACATTTAATCAAAATATCATGATCTTTCGTCTACAAATCCTATCCACTTGAACTGAATTTAAATTTAGTGTTGAGCACAAACATTCCCATTGGTGTACAAGTCATTGTTTATAGGACTTCCTCAAGTTAAAACCAAAATCCTTTTGACCAAGTTTCTTCTTTTACATTCACTTACACATAATCCATCACGTAACATTTTCGGATGCGCTTATCGAGATAATAGAAATCGGATTTAAAATATCCGGGATATTACAAACCCGCAAGAAGGTTAAAACTAATCTTCCAAGGTGGTTGAATTAAAGAAGATTCCACTAAAATTCCTCTGTTAGTGAACCCGTAGGAACACCTAATACTAGTTGCAGCTAGTCGGGCTTTAAAAGCTACAAACAAAATATTTCATTCAACTCTAAATAATAAAAATATCATAATTTTCCTAAAATAATAATAAACTCTTAAAACAATAAGGAAACTAACCATATTTCTAATAAAAGAAATAAATTCTATTTGTGAAAATAAAATAATAATAATAATAGAAGCTAGTCCTAATTCATCTGGGAATCTTTAAGTGCAACTTTCAAAAATCAACCATAACTTCTTCAATACTTGTAAGAATTGCATGTTTCTTGGCTCTTTGGAAAGCTACTTTAAAATAGGTCAATAAGACTAATTTTACATCATTCCGACATTATTTCATACTTCAAAATAGGTCAAACATAAAAGTGACGAGATTGAAAGTTGAAGACTTTGTGACCCTCTAATCAAAGACATTTCAACAATAAACTTTTGATTTTCTTTCTTTTCTTATTTCACTTCCACTTCTTCTTTTCACTTTCTCTAGTCTTCTTTCTCGAATTTTGTGCTGCATCATTCTTCCTTTCTTGAGAAAAGTTCGACCTCAAACTTTTTAGATATCAGACGTCTTCTTCAAATAAGTCATAGGTCCATACCTTATTTACGAGTGATTGTTGTTCTTGGACCAATAAAAGATTATTAGCCGTAATTTTTTTAACAAAAAATTGCTTGTATTAGTCCTGTCGCTACCAAAAACTACCGCTATTAGTCTCACTGCTATCAAAAACTTCCTTAATAGCAAGTGCCACTGAACACCTTATTTTTATAATGAGTGATAGTGACGGTTTGAACCTCTTTATCATCTTCACAATCCTTGTATATGGGATACCCATATACCATGCTCCACGCATCGCTTGTTTTCATCTCCTAGTGTTGATCATCGTCGCTTTGATTTGTTAATCGGAGGTTTCCACGTTGGATCGAATGGCTTTGATACCAACTGATGCAATGCTAGCTGCAACCTTCCACTAGAATTGTTGATTTCTAAACAGAAATGTCAAAACTTTAATGGGCATCCACGTTTCTTTTTTATTCTCACGAATATCAAGAGAAATGGGAAACAAAGATCGCCAAAGTACACGATAACCACTTGAGAGGGTACTAGTTTTAATACAAAACTAGAAAAACCTACAGGAAGGTTTAAACTAATCTTCTAAGGTGGTTGAATTAAGGAATATCCCACCAAAATTCCTCTGTCAATGAACCCGTAGGAACACCTAATACTAGTCGTAGCTAGTTGGACTTTAAAAGCTCCAAACAAGATATTTCATTCAACTCTAAAATAATATTCCAGCAAGAACGACCTTTAAATAGGCTTTACCAATGCATAAAATTAGAAATCCTAGCCTAACACTAATTCCTAATTTAAATAATAAAAATATCACAATTTTCCTAAAATAATAATAAAATCTTAAAACAATAAGGAAACTAACACTATTTCTAATCAAAAAAATAAATTCTATTTGTGAAAACAAAATAATAATAGAAACTAATCCTAATTCAACTAGGAGTCTTGAAATTCATCACTTTCAGTGCAGCTTCCAAAAATTGACTATAACTTCTTCAATACTTGTAGGAATTGAGCGTTTCTTGGCTCGTTGAAAAGCTACTTTAATAAGCTTTCAACTAAGACAAATTTCGCATCATTCTGACGTCGTTTCATACTTCAAAATAAGTCAAACATAAAAGTGATAGGATTGAAAGTTAAAGACTCCGCGACCCTCCGATCCAATACATTTCAACAATAAACTTTTGATTTTCTTTCTTTTCTTCTTCTACTTTCACTTCTTCTTTCCACTTTCTCTAGTCTTCTTTCTCGGATTTTGCTCTGCATCACTAGGGTTGTCGACAGGCCGAGTTTCAGCCCAGACCCAGCCCAGATGGGCCGGATTCAGGCCCATTTTTTTATAGGCATTTAATAAACGGGTCGGGCCAGTCTAAGCCCGAATAAGAAACCGGGTTGGGTTCGGTTGCAAAGTGCAAGGCTCAGCCCGGTCTGGCCTGAAAAAATTAAGTCCTTGTAAAAAAAATCTTAACATATATTAGAAACCTTGCCTGGCCCGGATAGCTAACCGGGCCGAGTTCGGGCTACAATATTTCAAAATTGGGCTCGGCCCTGCCCAGCCCAGCCCAATTAGCTATCGGGTCGGGTTCGGACTCAAATTATATATTTTAAAAAAACGGGCCGAGTGAAAACCCGGCCAGGCCCAACCTGGCCCGACCTGTTGGCAGGCCTATGCATCACTTTCTATTGAGTATCTTGCTCAATGTTGGTTCAATCTTTTGGTTGTAGCTTCAGGTCCTAAGGTTTGGTTCGGGTGGGGTGGGGTGGGGTGGGGTGATGGCATTGAAGCTCCCTTTAAGGTTGTTGCTTTTGTTGTCTTTTTGGTTTTTAATGAAAGGGTGAGGTCCCTTAAACCTCATTTTCTTTGTAAAAAAGAAATCCTATGTTTTCTTTTAAAAAAATAATAATAAATAATAATAATAATAATAATAATAATAAATAAATAAATCAAATTTCATATACAAGCGATCTCCAATTTTTATCTTTTAAATAAATCACAGGCAGATAAATCATAATACTACTAAGATTATCAACGTTATGTTTAACCTTTTAGCCTTCGTAAATCCTTACTGTAATAGGTTTTCATGGACCTAAAATCCAGTGATGTCCCATTAATCCTTTCTCTAATATATATTCTAGTGTCAAAGTGTAATAGGCCCCATAAGCATAGTGACAATTTTCGTTTTCAGTTATTTTTTGGTAAGGGTTCCTTTTGGTACATTTCGGATTAATTTCGATACATTTCAGGAAAATTTTAGGAAAATTTTGGGAAAGTTTCAGGGATTAAAAATATATAAAAATATATATTTAAGCAATTGTTCAAAGTAGCCAAGCATAGAACCTTAGAAGGAAAATAGACAAGTGCAAATAGACAAAGTGCATTTGTAAGTTCTAACTAGCTTTAGTCCGACATCGGTGAGGACAAAATTCTGGAGACTCCAAGCACCTATATAATAGGTTGTGCTTTCTACCGATTATCTAAGCAATCCACACAGCCGTGTGGTGCGCACTGTGCACAAAGCAAGCTTGCAATCTCCAGTTACTACTAAATTAGTAACATTTAAAAAAAAATAATAATAAATTTGAAAATTTTGAAATTTACCGAAATTTCGCCGAAAAATCGGAAATTATGGAAATTTTCGAAAAGTACTGAAAGTTTTGTTTGACCCTCATTTAGGCTATTTTCGCGAAATTTCGTTGAAATTCGGCGAAATTTGTCACCATGCCCATAAGTGGTCGTAATTGTCGATCCTGAACTAGACGGAGATGGAGTCATGCATTTCAGTCCATAATGACTCCAAACCTCTGCGATAGGACAGTTTCAGATGCACTAACACTGAATGATAGGTGTTCGTTAGATCATTGAATACAGTGGCATACCTAGGTAGGGCTGTCAATGGGCCGAGCCGGATTCGAGCTGGATTTTTGTATAGGCTCATTTTTTTAAAAAGATATAATGAGAGCCCGAACCCGACCCGATAGCTAACCGGGCTGGGCTGGCTCAACCCGATTTTTAAATGTTGTAGCCCGTACCCGACCCGGTTAGCTATCCGGGCCGGGTTCCTAATATTTTTTAAGAGATTTTTATTTTATAAGGGTCTCATTTTATCGGGCTGGGTTCGGGCTTACACGTTGCAGCCCAAATCCGAACACGTTACTTGTCCGAGTTTAGCATGGCTCGGCCTGTTTATTAAATGACTTAAAATATTGGGCCCGAACCTGACCCAACCCATTGACAGCCCTAGGCACGGGGCAGTTGTTTCCTAACGTTTTTAGCAGGGCTCACTTAGGCATGTTTGGCAATGAGACGGACGTGCATGCCAGTGCCCCGTGCCCCACACAGTGATCTGCCTGCTCAAAGTCAAGTGCCCCACACAGTTACCGAACATGCACTGAAACTAAGAGATTTCGGTTTTCAGGTCGATTTATGCAAAACCAAACCTTAACCCCTCCCCACCCAAAAAAAACAAAAAAAAACTGAAACTGTACCAATCCGATTTTGGCTTTGATCGGTTCGATTTTCGGTTTTTCTTCATATTTTTTAGTTTTTTGTCGGTTTTCTCACTTACCTAGTCAGATTTCAGTTTTCAGTTACCAAAATTGAAACCGAGCCGGATAGTTCAGAAGGCTCGGTTTTCAGGTTTCGGATTTTATTTGCACCCCTGTGCCAAAGAAAGAGTTAAAGGCAGTTGCCACCTTCAAACACTCCCAAAAATGTGACCCCATTATGAAATCAACTCACGCTCATGCTGCTTGCCTAACCTATAATCTTTCCCCGTTTAAGAAAAGAAAGTGTTAATGCAACTCCCTCTTTAACTGTTTTGAACAAGGCAATAAAATGGGTATCAGTCTCCAGTATCGGTTTGTCCGAGCCCGATAGGTACCTATTTAAAAAAAATAAATTGAATAAATAAAAATAAACAAATTACTCGATAATAAATACCCACTATTCACAAATTACTCAATAAAAAAAAAAATGCCTACAAAGTATGATCATTGACAAGCTATCAAGCAGCTGTTTGGTGTTGACAAGTTGTTCTATCACACAAAAACAGGCGTTTGGTTTTTTTTTTTTCTCTAAATGCATAAAGCGTTTTTTGAAAGGACCAATATTTCATATCTTTTTAAATCTGTTGATTGCTTGCGATCAGATGATAGAGATCGTTTTTCCCCCCAATCTTCTACCAAAAGGATCTTGAGATCATGTCTCACCTATCAGACGGTAAAATTTTAATTCCACATGTCACAAATCCTCAAAATATAACCCTAAAATCTATTTGAGCGTCACATGGTGTGCCATAGGATTTAAAATTTATTTTTGGGGATCTGTGACACCCTTTTTCACCAGCCAAGCTGTCAAACAACAAATGCCGGTCGGAATTCTTAGTTTTCATCCACTGTCAGGGGGATTTGACCAAAAAGCAATACGATAGGCATTGCCGATATAGATCAGTATCGGTCGATTTTTTATATCTTAATTGTAAATGAGACGATGAAGATCATTTTTCGTCCCCAATTTATATGCAATAAATTTTAAAATCATGGCCTACCATCAAACACTCAGAAGATATTGATTGCATGTGACACATATCCCGAAAAATAAATGTAAACCACCTTTAATAGGAGGTCAATGATTAAGTTTACTTTTTGGGATATATGGCACATAAAATCAACATCCGACCATGCCATAGTAGAGCGAGCCATGATTTCATATCTATATATGAAAGATGATGCACTGTGCCTTTGGCCAAGCAAGGGCTTAACAAATTAAAGCCCACAAGCCTGGCTCGGCAGGCACGTACATTTCTTTTTATTTGTATATATTCAAATAAGTATACAGATATAGTATATTTTTTACAATCAAATTATTAAAATAATCTTAAATATTATAGTTACATTTATTAATTGTAAAAATACTTTAATAATTTAAATATTCATGAAGAGAGTTTTTAGAGTTTTATTTGTCCTCCATTATAATATTTCTTTTTACCTTAAAAAGAATTTATTATTTTTGTACAATTTTTTTTATTAACAAGAAAAAAATAAAGCCTGATGCGCGATCCGAGCCTATCCCGACCTGCCTAAATTAGGGCCACAGGTTGGGCATATCAAAGCTCACCTGAGTTAGGGTTAAGTTAGGTCCTAACCATGACTTCTAAGACCGACCTTTTATATGGGCCCGACCCTAACATGCATGGCCCGCTGACAGCCCTAGTCAGAAATTAGTAGCTAGGGAGTTAACGGTGCCTGTTGTGCCACGTGTTAAATAAATCAAATAGATGTTGCACTTGTCAACTGTAAAATAAACATCAAACCAGAGTCTCTAAAGTCTAAATCCCTTTGGCACTTGAAAACAACAAAAAAACCTCTGAAATAAAATACTTTAATTATATGGTTATCTTAGATATATTATTATATTGTATTATATTAATTTTTCCGTCAAATAAAGATGGGCACTGATAGTACTACTAGCACACCATTTTTTACTATATATGCACAACTAAAAAAATTACTAATCTTTCAACTTTAGTGGTGTTTAGTTAACAAAAAAGGATAGATTATAATGTATGTGCGTATATAGCAGGGCTATAAATAAAATTACCATGTACATTCTCGCGGTTGGATGACTTATTAGATCAGTTAGGACGAGCTAATATCTTTAGTAAGCTCGACTTGAAGAGCGGATTCCACTAGATCAAAACCCGACAAGGAGACGAATAAAAAACTGCCTTCAAAACTCGTGAGGGCTTATTCGAATGCATGACTATGCCATTTGGACATTCCAATGCCTCGAACACTTTTATGCGAGTGATGAACCAAGCCTTTCGGCATTTCATTGACAAATTTGTTGTAGTTTATTTTTATGATATTTTAATTTACGGTGCTAACCCGGATTTCACTTGCGAGAGGTTCTTTGGTGATGTGCAAGAGTAAATTCTTTGCTGCTGCTAGCAAATGCTTATTTATGATGGATAATGTACTTACTAATCTATTTAAAGTACGCAGATTTCACAACCTCGTATCCTTTTATAGTCGCTTCATTCCGAATTCTAGCACAATCATGGCACCAGTTTCAGATTGCGTGAAAGCATGAAAATTTTCATGGATCGAAGTAGCCCAAGAAGCTTTTCACAAAATCAAATAGTTCATTACCTCGCCACCAGTGCTCGTATGGCCAGATGTTTCTCAACCATTCAAGTTGTACTTCAATGCTTCCAAAGTCAGTATTGGGACAATATTGAGTCAGAACGGTAAACCTATTACTTTTTTTAGTGCCAAGTTGAACAAGGCAGTAATGGAGTTTTATGTGGTGGTTCAAGCCCTGCGGCATTGTCGATCTTACTTGTGCTACCATGAATTTGTTATGTACACGGATCATGATGCTTTGAAGTACATCAATAATCAGGACAAGCTCTCCAGTCGGTATACTGGTTGGGCTACATATCTTCAACAATTCACATTCGTCATTAAGCATAAATCTGGCGCCTTGAACATGGTAGCAAATGCACTTAGCACTTAAGTACTTAGTTTTGATTCTTTTTCGGATCTCGTATTTGTTGATCCCTATTTTGCGCCTATTTGGAGTGATATAATGGTAGGTGGGAGATCTGAATTTGTGAGACACAACGGTTTCCTTTTCGAAGGAAATCTTTTGTGTATTCCCGAGTCTAGTCTTTGCTTGAAGATAATCCATAAGATACATGATGAGAGTTACGTGGGACGTGACAAGACTTTGCATGTCGTGATGGGCACTTACTTCTGGCCGTCGATGAGTCGAGGGATCACAAAGTTCATGGAGAGGTGTCGCATTTATAAGAAAACTGTGACCAATGTTGGCCTTTATATGCCTCTGCCTGTACCAAATCAGTCATGGGATCACATGAGTATGGATTTCGTTTTGGGAATTTTGCAAACACAGCGAGGGATAGACTCCATCTTTGTAGTAGTAGACAAGTTTTCGAAGATGGCACACTTTATAACATGCAAGAAGACTACGGATGCTGTTAACGTCGTTCAGCTATATTTTTCGGGAAATTTACGGCTTTCATGGATTGCCCATGTCCATAGTCTCTTATCAGGATACACGATTCCTCAGCTACTTTTGGAGGAGCTTATGGTGCATTGCTAACACAGTTGGATTGCAACAGTGCGTGTCACCCACAGACTGATGGTCATGCCGAGGTGGTGAATTTCTTATTCGGCAATCTACTGTATAGCTTGGTAGGGGATCACCTAAAATCATGGGATCAAAAGCTATATCAGGCGGAGTTTGCCTACAACCGTTTGATCAATTGCAGTAGGGGATTTTCTCCCTTCATATCACATATGGCGCTGACCAGAGATCACCACTAGACTTAGTCCTTGTACCAGACTTGAAGTGTGTTCCCAAGAAGGCAGATGACCTGATTACTGAGATCCAGACAGTGCACAAGGATGTAGAATCTATTGGAAGCCACCGCTAGGTATAAACAAGCTGCGGACAAAAAGCATCGTCCTCTGGAATTTGACGTTGGGGATTTTGTGTGAGCCATCCTGACTAAGGATCGATTCTTGGTGGGAGAATATAACAAACTACCTGCTCAAAAGATTGGTCCACTCGAAATCGTGGATAAAATAAATCCCAATGCCTACCGGTTGAAACTCCTGAGCACTTATCGTATGTCTGATATCTTTAATATTAAACACCTAGTTCCTTATCATGGTGACAGTTTGGAAGACGAGGCTATAAATTCGAGGGTGAATCCTCTTCAGCCTAGGGAGAATGATGCAGTACAAATTACCGCGGACGAATACATGGAAGCCCTGGATCGACATACGTCCACTCAAGGTTAACATAATAGTCGTTGTTAGAATTTTGGGCTATGCACTAGTAGAAATTATGAACCCTAATGTCAAAAAAATTGCGCAAAGGCCCATTCTGGAATGGAAATACCAAAATGGTCAATAGTCACCGCTTCGCCATGAGGTCCGCATTTTTTAAAGCAAATTCCTTCATTTAAGGCCTGAAAATAGTAATTTTGCTATTTTAAAGAATAATCTTTTTTGCGATTCCCTGGGATTTACAACTCAGAATCGATCCGTTTCGACTCTGAATTGACTTTAGCGAGACTATCTTTCCATCTATAATCTTATTTCGTTTTTGCTATTTTTAGTAAATTTTACTTTCTTTTCTATTTAATGAATGTAAGCAAAAAAAAAATCATTATTGAATATATTAAATTTTGAGGTGTTTTGAGATCTTTGTTTTCCTGTTTCTCTTGGTATTCGTGTGAATCAACAACAAAGGCGGATGCCCATTAGAGATCTGGTATTTCTAGTTAGAAATCAACAGTTCTAGTGGAAGGTTGCGGCTAGTGCTGCATCAGGTTCTCGGGTTACTTCTGTGGATCTATGCCACGTGACATCAACATTTGGCTATCTGATAGGTGTGTCAGTATCTTAAGATTGACTGTGTAAAAGATTGGGATGAAGTTGAAAAATGATCTCCTTTGTCTGATTAAAAACAGTCAATAATTCTCAGTTGTGAAAACTCTAATTGTATATATAGGGTAATGATCACTTGAGCTAGGAGACCATACATCTATGGAGTCAACACAGCGTTTGGTTGGATAAAGATATGCCCAACGTGAACCACTTTGAAATTTTATCTACCTATAAGGCTATAATATAAGTGAAAATTTCTAAAATCTCCCCCCTTTCAAGCTACTTTTTCATAAATACACTACAAAAAATAAGACTATTAGCGGCAGTTTTTTTTAGTAAAAAACTGCAGTTATTAAGCCTGTCGCTACAAAAAACTGCTGCTATTATTTTTGTAACGGCAGTTTCTTGTAGCGACAAGACTAATAGCGGCAGTTTTTTATTAAAAAAACTACCACTAATAGTCTTAGTTTTTGTAGTGATATCCCCCTTAATACCAAAATTACCCTTTGGGGAGGGAAGATTCTTGAAATTGGGTGGGTCACTTGGGCCAATAGGCCAAGAAAAATTACATTAAAAAAAGTAAATTTTTTTTAATACAAAAATTGAATTAAAAAAATATTAAAAAATTCAATAAAATCCAAAAAAGTGAAAAAACTTTGAGATAAATAATAAATATTTTTTAATCTAAAAAAAAATGATGAAAATTGCATTTAAAATATAAATATTAAGGTAGATATTTATAATTGAGGGGCATTTAGATAACTAAGTTTTAAGTTAAAGGGTTTATTAGATATTTTTAAAAATATGAGGAGGATTTAGGTTGAGGTGGCATTTAGATAACTAAAGTTTAAGTATAGGAGTTTATTAGATATTTTTAAAAAATATAGGGAGGATTTAGAAAAGTAACTTTAAAGGAAGGAGATTTTAGAAATTTTCCCATAATTATATAAAGGGATTAGAGTGGTTGAAGTGGTTTTGAATTGGGTTGGGTCACGCAAAGTATGCACTCTTGAGATGTTGGGGCTGATCAGGTGCACTGTCGGATCGGATTAGACATATATATTATTAACTTGTTGGGAAGCGAAAATTTTGGCTCGAATCAAAAAGCCTTAGGCTTCATCGTAAATGGGTGGATTCCTTATTTTTGGGGCAAATCTAATAAAAAATGTTGGGCTCTTAGGCCCGAGCTCGGACCAGTAAGTAATTGGGCTTATAGTCCAAGCCTACATAAAGTCCATCAAGCTTATCGAGCCTGTTGAAAATCGTTTTGATAGAAGTAAGGGTGTAGATGGGTCAGGTCAATCAGATGGATCAAACTACTTGACCTGCCGAGTTCAAATTCATGATCCCATCAAGTCAAATCTATTAAAAATCATGACCCATTTATTATACGGGCTGGATTTGTGTCGAGATTTGTAGACTTGAACCTGACTCTCTCCCTTATATTTAAGGCTATTTTGTCCGGACCGATTTTTGTTAAACGGGTGTGGTTCGGGTTTCAATAAAAAGGTTTGGTCAAGTTTAGAGTGAAGTCAAGGTTGATGAGTCGGGTAATCTCTGTTTTATTACAAAAAAAACTCGTTAAAAACTTGTTATTTTATGAATTTTTCCAAAATTTTCCTTTTTTTTGTCAAAAAATATTTATTTATTAATACTTGTAAATATTTCCATAACTTTTTCCGTCTAGATAACTAAGCACGGCAGCGATACTAACAACATCGTCGTTCTTTGACTTTTAACTTCCCTCCCTACTCGATGACTTGAAACCACGTTAGAAAAGGGAAACTATTCACTGTGATCCTATCTTTTGGAAGCTTTGCATAGATTACATGGGTAAGAATCTATTGACCATTGGATTGAAATCTAATGGGTGTTGGAGCCTCTTAGAAGAGTAAAACAGCTAACTAAAATACTAGCAAAAATTGGTCATTTCCTCTTTCCCTTTCATAGGCTCTGACAGCCGTTGGATCATCTGGTCATTTAGACTATTGGTTACGTATACCCCAATGCTGTTAGTTCGAGACAACATATACTATTGTATACTGTGTTAGTTCCAAACAACATACTATTGTTACTCTTCTTTCATTTTTTTAGAAACACATTATACTTTACCAACTTTTAGGGTAAAAGGTTTCATTGGAAATTAAAATTTCGGAATATTAATGCATGTGCGGTTTGAAAAGTTACTACCCCTCTTTTTACGCAATTACATCACTATCTTCTTGTTTACCAAATTAGATCACTATCCCTCGATGGGCGTGAGATATATCCCATCGCCCATCGCCCATCACCCATCACCGAACCCAGTCGCCCGTCGCATGTCGCTTGCCTATTGCCGCACATCGATCATCGCCTAACGCCCATCGCAGGGGTAGTGATTAATTTGTTAAAAAAGAGTAGTGATGTAATTTGTTAAGAAAGAGGGATTGATATAATTTGCTAAGAAAGAAGGGTAGTGATGTAATTTACAGATGACAATTACGTAATTTGCTAAGAAAGAAGGGTAGTGATGTAATTTGATAGAATCTTTTCAAAACCTACTTGAGTTAATTTTCAGATCTCACATATCTAACTCTTAATTTCCGTAAAACCCTTTTTACCAAACGCATGATTTTTTCTAAAAACTTTAAAAAAAAAAAACGTGCTTTCATAGTTTTTTGAAGCTCTGAAATCCGTAAAAGCAAGTTTTTCTAAAACGTTTGAGGTCGGATCTTTTTAGCTAAAAAGTTTGTTTTTGGGGCATTGTTTTGTAAATTGCTTCAAAAAAACAAAAAAAAATTATAATGAATAAATATGTCCTCACTAATACAGTAATACTTAAGCTAATATAAAATAAAATTATCTTCAAATTAACCTATAATAAAAAAAACCTTAATAATCTGAAAATGAATTATAATAAATTGAAATTGAAGAAAAGGGGAAAAGATTGCTATATAGCATCTAAGAGCTAGGATTTTTCTAAGAAATTTTTTATGAAACTTTTGTTTGTTTTTAAAACTATTTGGAAGGCTAAAATGACAGTTTATCTATCTAAAAGTTTAGTCATTTGCTAGAAGAAAGACCCTCACTTTATAGGGAAAATGGCCTTGGATGCTTAGTAAGTGTTGAACATCCATTGGCTCACTTTCAAGCACAAGGATTGTGCCTCTTTAATTCACCAACAACCAGACAAATGTTACACATCCAAGAATTCTTCTAAAAAGAGCATGTAGCAAATATTTAAAAAGGGGATGGGCGACTAAGGAAATTACAAAAGGGTGAAGGTTCCTACGGCTTCAAGGATTTCTAGGATTAGTTTAGGTTAATTGGGTGAGATTTGGATAAGATGGAGAAGTTTAAGAAAATTTTGAATATGTTTGTGAGGAGATGGGGGAAAGTAAAAGATTCAATGACTTGAAGGAGAAGAATTGGGTATTGAAACGAAAACTTTTTTTGCTAATGCATGTAGGTAAATCTTGTTGATTGGCTCAAAATGATGGTGCGAAGTAGGATTTCTGTAGACCCAAACATGTGTTAGATATTTACCAAATAAATATTTATTACTTTAATAATATTTATCTATTATTAATTTAATAATGTTTATTTATTTTTAAATGGTTCCTTAAAGTGATTGGTTCCATATTAAAAGGATGCTTTTAACCTTCAAGTCAAAATTACTTGAATTTTGAATTAATATTGGAGGGAAATTTTTCCCACCATAAGTTTAAAAGTGTAGTAAATGTTTTGTCCCACCTCACTATTTTACATGAAATATTTATGGCTTATATATGGAAACTTACCTTCCATATTGTTTGGCTTAATGAACATACCTGTGCATGTCTTGAATGGCGAATGGCGCAATTGGCGCTTTTAAGGCGCACTTTACACTTCGCACGACCGCATCGTCGCAAGGAGCTTGAGGAAGCTCCGAAAGTTATAAATAGAGGCCAGAGGAGGGATTCTAAACACTTGCAATTTCCGAATCTTACATCTGAGCCCTCAGAATTCGTGTGCAAACCAGAGCATTCTGCGTCTTCGTTTCGTTGGGTCGCACACTACAGTGCAACGTAGTGTGTGACAGATCGGTTCTTCACCGAGGCTTCATTGTATCCTGAAGCAATTTTCCGGTCTATTTTCTGTCAATCTTTTTGCAATACACTAACAATTTTAAGACAATATTACTATGGCACAAAAGATGATGGAACTCTCCAACACGAAGATCACGAAACTCAAGTGCTTTAATGGCACCAATTTCAAACGATGGCAATCAAAAGTACATTTTTTACTCACAACTTTGAAAGTCGACACGCTCACTATGGACTCACCATCATTGGAGAAAGAAGATGAAACGCTTGAAGAAGGTAGAATCCGTACGAAATGGGAAAGCGACAATTACACATGCAAAGGCTATATTCTCAACGCTCTTGCCGATTCTCTTTTTGACGTCTATCAAATTTATAAAACTGCAAAGGAGATATGGGAGGCTCTTGAACGTAAGTACAAAGTAGAAGAGGCCGGCGTGCTTATACTTAGTAAGTGAGTTATTTAATTTTAAGATGTATGATTCTAAACCTATTTTAGAGCAAGTGCACCGGATCTGATTATCTTCAACAATCTTGTGACGGAAGGAAGCACAATAGACGAAGGTTTTCAAGTCTCTGCGGTTATTACAAAATTACCGTTGGGATGGAAAGATTACCGTAAGAGTTTGAAACATACGAAGGAAGATCGTACTATGGAGGAACTCTTGACTCATCTTCGCATAGAAGAAGAGGCTCGTCTACGTGACAAGGAAGAGGAGAAAACTGAACTCGTCTCCAATGCGCACATTGTTGAAGATGCATCCACATCGAAGAAGAAGAACAAAGGGAAGAACTTTAAACTGAAGCCGAATAAGAAGGATTTCAAGAGAGGACAATACAAGGAAAAAGCAAAGAAGGGTACTTATTTTTATTGCAATAAACCCGGCCATTTCAAACGTGATTGTCGAGAATTTTTGAAAAATAAAAATCAGGCAAACATTGTGGGTGAAGAAGATCTCGTTGCGGTGATCTCCGAAGTCAATATGGTAGATGGTGGAAATGAATGGTGGCTCGATTCTGGAGCTACTAGGCATGTTACTTCTGATAGGAATAATTTTATATCCTATGAGGAGGCTCATGATGGATATGAATTGTTCATGGGAAATTCCACTACCATTGTACTTTCTAAGAAAGGGATGTTTGTAGGTAAGGGGTATGCCTCTTGTGGAATGTTTAAGTTCAATATCAATGAAAAATATGCTTCTTCGGTTTATATGTGTGACTCAATTTATTTATGGCATAATAGATTAGGACATTTAAATTTACGTTCTATGGATAATATGATTAAATTAGAACTTCTTCCTAAAATACATATAAATTATGGTAAAGATAGATGTAGCATATGCGTCCAATCTAAAATGAGTAAAAACTATTTAAAAGTGTTGAAAGACAATCTAAACTATTAGATTTAATTCATACTGATTTATGTAGTTTAAATAATATTACTACTAGAGGAGGGAAAAGATATTTCATCACTTTTATTGACGATTGTTCTCGATTTACATATGTTTTTCTTCTTCAATTAAAAGATGAAGCATTTAGTAAATTTATCTCCTATAAGGCCTTAGTGGAAAATCAATTAGATTTTAAAATTAAGGCATTACGATCGGATAGGGGAGGTAAATACATGTCACATGAATTTTCTGAATTTTGTGACAAGTATGGAATTATTCATGAAGTCACCACTCCATATTCTCCTCAATCAAATGGAATTGCCGAAAGGAAAAATCGGACTCTAGTAGAAATGGTAAATTCTATGTTAACAAATTCTGGTT
Organism: Chloranthus sessilifolius; assembly: GCA_021018995.1. Classification (NCBI taxonomy): domain Eukaryota; kingdom Viridiplantae; phylum Streptophyta; class Magnoliopsida; order Chloranthales; family Chloranthaceae; genus Chloranthus; species Chloranthus sessilifolius. The sequence goes on along the minus strand of CM037594.1, from coordinate 113,848,945 downwards.
TGAATTCAAATTTATGGGGAGAAACATTACTTACTGCATGTTATATTTTAAATCGGATACCTTTTAAAAAATCTTCTAAAACTCCATATGAAATTTGGAAGAACAAACCTCCCAAATTACTCTATTTAAAAGTATGGGGTTGTAGAGCATTAGTTAGGGTACCCGATTATAAACGTACAAAATTAGATCCTAAAGCCATTGAATGTATTTTTGTGGGATATTCTATTAATAGTCCTATATACAGATTTTTAGTATGTGAGCATAATAATATTTTTGAAAAGGATTCAATTTTTGAATCTAGAGATGCAGTATTTTATGAGAATACTTTCTCTACTATTTCTAAACCTCTTGCATCCTCTAAATTAGATGAATCTTCTGATTCTCTTCATCTCTCTAGTAGTGAAGATGAAAAGATGGAACCTAGAAGAAGTAAGAGACCTAGGAAAGCCACCGATTTTGGGTCAGATTTCTATGTGTATCTTGTAGAAGGAACCAGAAATGAGAAAACTAAGAAAATGAAGTTTGTTTTTAATATCGATGAAGATCCTCAAACTTTTGATGAAGCTGTTAAGTCTATTGATTCTGCTTTTTGGAAAGAAGCTATAAATGATGAAATGGATTCTATCATGTCCAATAATACTTGGGAATTAGTAGACTTACCACAGGGATCTAAACCTATAGGTTGTAAGTGGATATTTAAAAGAAAACTTAATCCTAATGGCACTATAAACAAGTTTAAGGCTAGACTTGTTGCCAAAGGTTTTAGACAAAAGCATGGTATTGATTATTTTGATACCTATGCTCCAGTAGCTAGGATTTCTTCCATAAGGATCTTATTTGCTCTTGCTTCTATATATAAACTTCAAGTTCATCAAATGGATGTTAAGACCGCCTTTTTAAATGGTGAATTTGAAGAGGAAGTATATATGGATCAATCAGAGGGTTTTATCATGCAAGGACATGAAAATAAAGTTTGTAAACTTATTAGGTCCCTATATGGTCTAAAACAGGCTCCTAAACAGTGGCATGAAAAATTTGATAGTATTATTTTACCAGAGGGTTTTATCATGCAAGGACATGAAAATAAAGTTTGTAAACTTATTAGGTCCCTATATGGTCTAAAACAGGCTCCTAAACAGTGGCATGAAAAATTTGATAGTATTATTTTATCATATGGATTCAAGATTAATGAATCAGATAAATGCATTTATAGTAAGATATCGAAGGGTAAAGGAATAATTATTTGTCTCTATGTGGATGACCTCTTAATTTTTGGTAGAGACTTAGAAAGTATTATATATATAAAAAGTTTTTTGGCTTCAAATTTTGATATGAAAGACATGGGTGAAGCCGATGTAATTCTTGGAATAAAATTATTTAAGTAAGATAATAATATTATTTTATCTCAGTCACACTATATAGAAAAAGTGCTAAAGAAATTTAAACATAATGGAAAATTAGCACCAACACCTTTTGATCCAAGTATAAAATTAAAACCCAACGATAGTAGAAGTGTATCTCAATTAGACTTTTCTAGAGTAATTGGTAGTTTGATATATGCTACTCATTGCACTAGACCTGATATTGCTTATGCGGTAGGGAAATTAAGTAGATATACTAGTAATCCTAGTCATGAACATTGGAAAGCAATTAGTAGAGTATTAAGTTATCTTAATAAAACTAAGGATTATGCTTTACATTATGTTGGTTATCCTACTGTACTTGAGGGATACACAGATGCTAGTTGGAACAATGATACAGATGAGTCAAGGTCTACTAGTGGATGGGTATTTACACTTGGAGGTGCCGCAGTTTCTTGGGGATCAAAGAAACAAACATGCATAACACATGCAACTATGGAATCAGAATTTATTGCTCTTGCGGCAGAGAGCAAGGAAGCAGAGTGGTTAAGGAATTTACTATTAGAAATTCCTATTTGGCCGAAGCCTATGCCACCAATCTCTTTATTCTGTGATAGTGAAGCTGCGCTATCTAAAGCTTATAGCAAAATTTATAATGGAAAGTCTAGACATATAAGTTTAAGACACAGTTATGTTAGTCAATTACTCCGTGAAGGAGTAATTACTATCAATTCAATACGGACCTTTGCAAATTTAGCAGATCCATTTACAAAAGGTCTTGCAAGAGATGCAGTTATTAAAACATCAGAAGGGATGGGTTTAAAGCCTAATAGATTACATCACCTATGATGGTAACCCGACCTATTTTCTAAAGTCCAGAAACTAAAGGTTCAATGGGAAAACAAATCATATGTAGTGATTGCACATTATTAAAAGTGCGAGTTTACAACTCCAACCATCTCAAGTAATAATGTGGAACTTGTAACGTAAGGAAGAGGTTGAGGTATTTCTCTCAATCAGTCTATAACATATAATGTTGAAATGTCTAAGTTACAAGGGCATTTATGATAGAACTGACCTATATGAGTTACGAAGTGTGGCCGCTTCGAAGAAAGATAAAGGCTTTTCTTAAATACAACTCATGAATATCGGGGTATAAGCACAAGGCCATAAAACGTGCTGGCTGTTAAAATGAAATGAAACTTAGATTACTTATATGTGTGATATATCCGGTTGATTATACAAGAAAATTAGTTCAAGAAATTAGATCACTAAAGTTCTTTATCAACTTTGATGTATTCTCACTAAGTGAAGGTTCAATTCATTAGGACACCTTCATTTATACATACAGTAGTCAAGAAATGCTCAAATTTCTTTGGTACATATATATACTATTTTTGGATATCAGATTTAAGAATGACTCTCAGTTTCTTTATTTCCAAAATAGGGGAGGATGGATATTTATTTTGTAAATAGGGAAGGAATGTTGGATATTTATCAAATAAATATTTATTACTTTAATAATATTTATCTATTATTAATTTAATAATGTTTATTTATTTTTAAATGGTTCCTTAAAGTGATTGGTTCCATATTAAAAGGATGCTTTTAACCTTCAAGTCAAAATTACTTGAATTTTGAATTAATATTGGAGGGAAATTTTTCCCACCATAAGTTTAAAAGTGTAGTAAATGTTTTGTCCCACCTCACTATTTTACAAGAAATATTCATGGCTTATATATGGAAACTTACCTTCCATATTGTTTGGCTTAATAAGAAGAAATAGCTGACACAATTACGCTTTTATACAAGACTTTGTGACGCGTGCACCACATGCGATTAGGCGCTCACCGCTTTAAGGAAACGATCGGATTTCGATTCGAACAAACAGCCATAATTTCAATTCGCATACAAATCAGTTGACCAAAAGATGTAACTGTTCGGATGTGAACCGTTGGATCCTTGCAACCGTTGATCGGATCGATCAGGGCCCTCGATTGCAAGCAACCGACAGACACAACCGCCCCTGAAAAGGTGCTCCGAAAGTTATAAATAGAGGCCAGAGGAGGGATTCTAAACACTTGCAATTTCCGAATCTTACATCTGAGCCCTCAGAATTCGTGTGCAAACCAGAGCATTCTACGTCTTCGTTTCGTTGGGTCGCACACTACAGTGCAACGTAGTGTGTGACAGATCGGTTCTTCACCGAGGCTTCATTGTATCCTGGAGGCGAATTTACCGATATCCCGTTGCATATAGGGGGCAAATATTGTCTTAAAGACAGCGATCTAATCGCGCCTTGAAGTAATTTTCCGGTCTATTTTCTGTCAATCTTTTTGCAATACACTAACAACATGGAGACAAAGCCATCAACGATTTGAGGTGTGTTGATCCTAATTCAGCCAAGAGACCAAAAATGAGCCAAGTTGGCCGCATGCTCGAATCAAAAGAATACCCTCTACCCCGTGAGGTCCTCTCCCTCTCTCTCAATGAAATTATTCGTTGCCATTGGAAAAAGGAAAAAAAAAAAAAAAAAGAAAGACTAGACGACTTGTCAATTTTATAATAAGATTTTTGAAATATTGTAGGACCGAAGGCACTGACAGAGTCAAGCTGGGAACGCAGAAATTGAATCCCAGAGAGAGAGCTCCGACACATTCCTTCAACCCTCTGCCACTTGGAATGTGTTCTTTCAAATGGTCTTGGCCTAATTCCAGTTCATGTACGGGTTCGGGGTGGTGGTCTATGTCGGGTTTCCTTATTTTCTCGTAGGTGGATGCTGTTACAGAAAGACCTTAATTCATATTAAAGGTCGATTCATTTTCCAGTCATCGGGCCAGATGGGTCTGTTTTTCGAGTTTTTTTTTTTTTTTTTCAAAATTTTCTGGTAGGTATTGATGAGATTGTTTAGGAGAAAGTGTGGTGGGTTTATGAAGTGTTTTCAAAACATCGTGTACAGATAGTAGTTAGGTGTCCATAGTTGGTTGTTGATGCTTTGTTATGGAAGAAACGAATTGATTGTTATGTGAATTGAATTTAAAAATTGATTTCACTTCTCATTATAAGAGGAAGATACCATATGTTTGGGTGATAAATCTCTCTCCCTCTTTTTTTTTTGTTTTGTTCAATTGACTCAATCCTTTCAAAATCCAACTTCTGCATATGTCAGAGCCCATGAAACATGTGAAAGGCCGATTTTTAGATTACTCACTAGGTAAAAGTCAATATTCATGAGCCTGATCATCTCATGGTATAAGTGAGGAAGGATAAGCTGCACCTATCAAGCTACATTTGCACCTGCATTTACAGGGGCAAACTTTCTCAGCTACTGCAACTTCTATTGTTTATGCAGCCCTCTTCAGGAGAATAAAACTTCCCACACTTGCAATTAGGGCTGTGGATGGGTCTGGTCGACTAGATACCAGACCCGTCTGGCCCATATTTTTTACTGGGTTGGGCTTCCGCAAGGTCGCTAAGCCATGAGAATTGAGACATCTCGAGTCAGGTTGACTGAGTTAGGGTGGGTCTAGTCTGGTTGGGCAAAAATTGTTTTCTGATATGACTGTGCATACGAAATTACAAACCTTAGAAATGGGTTCTTGAAGAAGATTAAGAGCCAATCTCCTAGAAATAGAAAACTTAGAAATGGTGTTATATATCATAGAAACAGGAGTTTGAATCTTGAAACAGAGAGAAAAGATTGCAAAGGGTTTTATGCATGCAAATTTGAGTAGTTTTTTATTCACTTGTAAGAAGTTTAATTGCTTGAAGCTAAGATTTTGATTTCCAACAAAGGATTTTGTGTTTTTGTTTATGCTTATTATAGAAAATGGGTCAACTTGCACACAGAGAGGATCTATTTTTGGCGCAACACACTGGGAGGGATGGATACCAGTTGCTTAAAACTTAGTTATTAAACGCACCCTCAACCATAAATATCCAGCTTAATGCTAAAATTATCCTTAAAGGGAAAAGCTTCTAGAAAATGGGTTGGACGACACTTTAAAATGTAAAATTTCAAAGAAAAAATAGTAAAATCTTCATTTAAAATGTAAAAAACATCTTTTTCACGGAAAAAAATAAAAAATTAGGTAAATTCTGAAAAATAATAACTCAAAAAACTTTGATTGATCACCAACGAGATTCTGATCATGGTGCCATTTGGAAGCCCTTCCTAGGCTTCCCTTTTTTTCAGTTTTCTCATCCTACCTAATCGATTTTCGGTTTTTGACACCCAAATTGAGCCAGAATCGGCTCAGGTCATTTCGGTCCGAATCGGTTTTTGGGACGGTTTGCCTTGGATTGCTCGATTTTTGTGTCGTATTCGGGTTTAATTGGTTTTGGGTCAAAACTTGCATCCCTAATCATAACAGCTAGACGATGTGGCTTAATTTGGATTCCTCTATTAAGTTTGTCATAAAATATTTTTCTTTTAATATTAGCTTAAGTATTAAGAATTAGTGAGAACACACCGAATGTTTATATATTATAAGAAAGAATTCTAATTTTAATCGAACTTTCTATTTTAATATATTAATATGTGGCGAACAAAAAGACAGTTTCTATTTCAAAGCTACATGAGAACCTTGATCCATTCAAAAGCTTAAGTTCAAGGCCCTCTAAATTTGTGAATTTAGCTTTTGTCTGAGTCTAAAATAGGAGTTATAGTTAATTAAAGAGTAACGAGGAGACATTCATCTATAACACGAGCTCCAGTAGCTCCTTTGGTTTCCCATATTGTTCTTAATTTGTGAGGGTTGCTTTGGATCATGATGCCTCATTTAATGAACTTGCCTTCAAGGAGATTCAAATTGATGCTCCGAAGATCGACACGTTTAACTCCTATTTGGGTGATCAGATTTGGCTTAAAAAAGCTTCATATGAAGACCTCAGAATTGACAGGCAAAGGATTATGGATTGTTTAAGGAGTGTGGCACATGTTAGAGTTCTGAAGCTATGTGGGATTACTTCTAAGGTAATTTAAATAACACTCATTTCATATTTGTAATTTATATGTTTTCTTTTTATTAATATTACTTATTTATTGGATTAGTTATTGTAATCATGATTAGAGGAAAAATATTATCGACTATTTTTTTTTTTTTTCTAGTGTTTATCTGTAGGGTCTATGAATTTGCCTACCTTTATGAATCTCACCAAACATACTGTGTATGCCAATTTACGGGATAGAAGAGGGTTTATTCTGCTGTTCAGATTGCTCAATGCTTCACCCTTTTTAGAGGAATTATATTTTATTGTAAATAATTTTTTCTCAAACTCTCAAAAAAAAAAATATAATAATAATAATAATGATAATAATAATAATAACAATAATAATAAATGGCTCTCTTTACCAGCATCTTAACGTTATGAAGCAGCCTGTTAATCAAGGTTTCAAATCTCAATGACCATAATTTGAAACCTTGATCGGATGATTGAAATATCTCAATGACCATAATTTGGCTTAAAATTAGTATTCTAATAGATGATTCTCATAATTTCATAATTACTTGAGCTGTGAATTAATTAAATTAGAGATTTGTTTAAATAGATGTAATTTTTTTGAAGTTGGTGCTAATTCTTTGATTTTTTTTTTTTTTGCAGAGTTTATTTTTCTTCAGCAAAGATTTTGAAATTGATGAACCAAATATTTGGAAAAAACTTGACTAAAATGACCTTGATTTTTGGGAAGTGAAGAAGCATGCCTAAATAATATAAAGAAGGGAAATTTGCATTTTCAGCCCCACAAGTTTGCTTATTTGTAAAAATGGCCATGTAGTTTGAAACTGTGCAGAATAGGCCAGCTCCAAGCCAAGCCATTTCCACTTCAGCATCCACGTGTTTTTTCATTATATATATATATATATATATATATATATATATATATATATATATATATATATATATATATATATGTTTAATTTTTTTTTTTTATTGTCCCCTTTTTCAATTCCGACTACAGTAGCACTCGCTCTCGCTAACATATGATAGATTTTAGGGTACGAAGAAAAAAAAGAGATTACTGTGTTATTAGATGCTATTTTAGGATAGCGGATGATATTTTATAATAGCGCTCACTAACATAAATAACAAAAAAGAAAAAAAAAATTCAAAAAATCCGCTAACCGTTATCTTAAGATAGCGATTGCTAACATACCGCTATCTTAAGATAGCGATCGTCATTTTAAGATAGCGATCGACCGCTATCTTAAGTTGGCGGTCGCTATTTTAAGATAGCGTACAGTTCAGATTAACATACCGCTATCTTTTTTTTTTTTTTTTTTTTAAGATAGCGGTATGTTAGCTGTAAGATAACGGTCGCTATCTTAAATTAGCGGCATATTAGCGGGCTTTTTTTTTTAATTTTTTTTATTTTATTTTATAAGATAGCGGTATGTTAGCGGTAAGATAGAGGTATGTTAGCGGTCGCTATCTTAAAATAGCAGTATATTAGTGGGCTTCTTTTTTTAAATTTATTTATTTATTATTTTATTTTTAAGATAGCGGTATATAGTTAGCAGTCGCTATCTTAACGATATTTTTTTTTTTGTTTTTTTTTTACAATGATTTCATACCATGTAGATTACCATCTAATGCCGTCTTTAGATAGCGGTATGTTATCGATTTTTTATTTTTTTATAGAGATTTCATATCATGTATATAATTAAAATAGATTACCATCTAATGTCGTCTTTAGATAACGACCGCCAACTTAAAAAAGGAACGACAAGAAATAATAAAAAATAAGCATATATAAAATGAAAAAATAGGTCCATGCTGACGTGGAAACGACTTGGCTTGAAGCTGGCCTATTTTATATAATTTCAAATTATAGAGCAATTTCTGTAAATAAACAAACTTGTAAGGCTGAAAATGTAAATTTCCTTATAAAGGACGTAGAGATTGGACACTTTCACCGAATGGGAGTTGAAATGGATTTAACTAAGTTTTTGATAATGAAGTCCAAAGTTTTAGAGTTATTAAAATCACTAACCATTTCGTGGATTGCATACAGAATTTGATGGACCTTTTAGAGCTACCAAAAGTTTCTCAAGATTTGAGAATAGTGGATTGCATACAGAATTTGATGGACCTTTTAGAGCTACCAAAAGTTTCTCAAGATTTGAGAATAGTTTTCAAAGAGAATACCTTCTAGGCATCGTGATTGAGTTTGTAAGGATGCATCTACTAACATATAGAGAGATATATTTGTAAAGATTATTTTTTTATTTTATAAAATGAGAATTGCATATATCAGTGTTACGAAATTTGGTTCGTGTTGGTCTGATTCACTCAAAATATGATTCGTAAGTCAATTTTAGAGACATGGCTTGTACTTTATTGCATGGTTACCATTTCAGAATTCATGAAAAAATTGGTGACAAAAAAAAAAATGTGAAAAATCAAGAAAATTCGGAAAAAATTCGGGAAGCATTTCAAAAGAAGTAGTGGGAATATTTAAATCATGCTCTTTTAAAGATGAGTGTTTTTCATGTTTCAAAGAGCAGACTTCCCTTTTTTCTTCCTTCAATCCTTCTTTCTCTCCCAATAATTTTTTATAAATAATTTTTTTTTGGCAAAAATAAGAAAGTTTGGAAAAAAATTCATCAAATACGAATTTAAAATGCAAAAATTGTGATTTTTAAAGAATACAAGTATTTCTAAAAAAAAAAAAAATCATTTTAAACTTGTTTTCGACCATTCATGAAAATAAAGTGTTTTAAACGAGTTTTATTTTAAAAAATCGGAGATTTTGATAACTATGGGTTATTGAGGGTCATTTGATGCTTTTTAAAATTAAGAGTTACGATGCAAATTCCCAAAATACTTTGGCTTCATTTTAAAAGCAATTGATCCCTTTTTTTTTCCATCATGATATTTTTTACCATAGATCTTTATACATGGTCTTTAATTCATGCAACACACTTAATTAAGTCGCAGGACATAATCCATGAACTAAGTGGGTAGGCACTGAAGCCTAATAGTCTCCCTGTCCCATGTCCGAAGACTTTGGTGAAAAAGATCGGGCCAAAAGTATCTTCATTGCACTTAAAAAAAAAAATAAGATTATTAGTGACAGTTTTTTGCTGCCAAAAAATCCTGCTGTTAACAAAAAAATTATTAAAACTATTAGTGGCAGTTTTTTTATTAATAGCGGCAATCATAAACTGGCACTAATAAAAAACAAAATTTGTAGTGGTGTGGGATTCAATACAGTCAGCACCTTTAAGTTGGTAGTTATTAAAAATATTTGGAGAGAAAAAAACAATCCAAAATAGTTTTAATTTTAGCTATTCATTTTAAAGTCGTTTGATCACTTTAAATAGCATGATAGAAATAATTTTGTCCCTTTCTTAGACACTAGATCTTTGAAACATGGCCTTTATGTAGCACACTTTATATCCAAAAGAGCAACCAACAAACCAATTGTGGTGGCGCCACTACAAAAAATAATGGATACGCCGACGGCTGATATTAAAACGCCGTGGCGTAGGGGAAGATTTGGGCCAAACCCACTCATTCCACTTAAGCCCACGACCTATTCAATCAGGCCAAGTATATTTTTTCCTTCTCCCTTCTCCCTTCTTCCTTCTCCGGTTCTCCCATCCCCCCTCTCCCCTCTCCCCTCTCCCCTCTCCCCTCATTCCCTCTCCCTCAAACCTTAAATCCCCATCATTCCCCCTCGCTCAAACCCCTCTTGCTCAAATCTCTCTCGCTCAAACCCTAAATCCCTAAGAAACCGTAGCTAGTTTTCACTTCTCCGTCAACGAGACCTAAATCCTCATCATTCCCTCTCGCTCAAACCCTAAATCCCCCTCTTCATATGGGACTTGTTTCCCAAGCTGTTCATGATGGAGGACGCCATGTTTTAGGGTTTGTTTTCATTCTTCTAATATATAATATATTATTTTTACATTAAAATAAATGGAATTAAACATTGCTTTCTCTTTACGTTTTCTTGGCTTTAGAATTTTTGTTTTTATCTTAAATAATGTTTAAATAAATGGGTTCTTAATTAGTTTTTGTTCTTAGTTTTAAGAATTTGCATGTATGTGATGATTCTAGCCATGCTTTCTTATTATTGCTGCATGCCAAGTGTAATAATTAGTGCTTTGTTATTTTTATTTTTATATTTTCATATTACTAAGATGGTTGGTGCAGATTCAATTAACCGAAAGGTAAATCGAATTTTCGGTTCAATTGATTCATAAATCGAAAACTACACATTCGGTTTAGGTTGCCTTAACTGATTTTTCAAAAAAAAAAAAAAAACCCAAAATCGAAAAAGCTAGTCTCCGCAGATCCCTACGATTTTTTCATTTCATTTAATTTTTTTTAATTTCTCTGCATATTTTCTGCTTTATGACAACTTGATATTTTCTGCTTTATAACAACTTGATGCATGCTCTTATTATATTAGCAAAAGAGAAATTCTTTCTAGAGGAAACCTTTTTCTTCATTACCAAGTTTTCCATCTTTTAAGGTTATAATCAATAGTTCAGTACTGATTCTTTTTACTAATTTTGTGACTTTAATTTTGATGAAGAGATAAAGATATTTTCATTCTATTTATGTGGTGGCGTTTAGCTCCATCAAATATCATAATCACCTCTGATCTCTACCACATATTGGTGCATGTGTCCTTCAATCCAAACCATTGAATTGATGAGCCACCGCTTGGATCAGCCATGACCATGGTTTTAAATTTCAGCCATATCCAATGCATATGAGGCTGATATTGTATTAGGTTAGCGTATGATTCGATATGGGGTTAAATATTGAGTCAAACCGGTCAAATATCAGCCCAATATCTGGTCATATTTATCCAATATGAACCAGACAATGCTAAAAATGCCCTAATTTTAGCAAAATTCTGTATTTTTTTTTACGTTAATAATAGAAAAAAGGCACTTTAATATATATGGGCTGGTTTGGCTTATATATCCAATATAACTTATGTGTTTTGGCATGGGATCCAGCTAATACGCTGAGATATACCGGTCTTTAAATCCCTGGTTTGGTTTATACGTATCCAATATAATCAATACGTATTGGCATGAGAACTAGCTGATACTCCGATATATATCTCGGTCTTTGAATCCCCGGCCATGACCCTAAATATTGCAGAAAATTCCTACAATGAAATTAATTTTTCAGGTTTCTTGATTTGACGGCCCTGATCAATATAGCATATCAGTTGGTGGATAGAGTTAATCAGGGTATCATTAACATTTATTCGTTCAATTAATCTATTTAGCTGATTATCTATTACTGATCACTTGGTGGATGGGTTTTCTGCCTCTGACTCACTGTTAATTTTGCATAGTTATACCCAAGACCCTTATGCCTAGAGAGGTGAAGCTTCGAAACTAAAAATTTAAATTTTCTACTTCTATTTTTTTATAAATTTGCTCTGCGTTATTTCTGTTTATTCCACACAGCTACCTTAGCATACACATCTCAACATCATGTACTCTGTGTTCTTGTACCTTCCTTATAAGTGCTACCTTGAAATTTTCTCTTATGCAATCATTCTTAATTTTATTATTTCTTGTTATTCCACACAGCTATCTTAGCATACACATCTCAATGTCATGTACTCTATATTCTTGTACCTTCCTCGTAGCCCAACATTTTGCACCATATAGTATGGCTGGTCTTGTCGCCGTCTTATAAAAACTCCCTGTCAATCGAAGTGGAAATTTTGGATCGCAATACTCCGGTTACTTGTCTCTGTTCATCCAGCTTGCATTATTCCTCTTTGAGACGCCCTCCTTAAATCCACCAGCTAATTTTTAAATCTCTTTGACTCTATGGCCTTTCTCCATAATTTAAGTTTATCACTTATTTGGTTCCTTGTTTGGGCTATTACTAACTCTTTCTCCTCTTCAAATCCTCAAACAAAAATTGTAGATGATTTTCTGTTTTATCATTTATTTTCTTTTTTGTTTGGGCTATTAATACCACATCTCCTCTTCAAATCTCAAGTAACGATTTTAGATGGTTTTTTATTTGGGGTGTTTTGCAAGTCAGATTTGAGATTTAGAAGGTATAAATTGCACATACATTTGAGGAGATGATAAGTGCACTTTATTCCTTCTAAATCTCAAATTTGACTTGCAACAAAGCACTCCAAATAGACAAAAAAGCACTCCCATTTTGTTTAAAAATAATTAAAACTGCTTCTTCCAAACAAACTGCTATCGTTGGGCGGAGCCAGAATTTTCTTCTAAGGGAGGCAATATATGGTTGACAGGGAATTAGTATTAGGTAAGTGGCATGAGCAGCAGGTGATTTGGTCCTCAGGTCATTTTTTTGGGACGTTAGCCATGTGGATCAAGATGTGTATGGTGGGATAGGTGCTTCATGATCTAAAGATCTTTATTTGGGTCAAAAAATGATCTCTATTATTTGATTCAAAGCAATCAAACATTGTCTAGAATAATGGCTATGTAAGTTTTTTTGTCACCATCATGACCCAAAAATCAGTGTTGCTCCTTTAGGAAAAAGTCTTGCCAAGTAATTAAGTTTGACAAATTGATTTGTCAATTTTGAACCCACGGTCGTCCGTAGTACACTCACGGACGTCCGTGGTCACGGACGACCGTAAGTGATTCATATAAATTCTCGATAGTTCGGACAGTTTTGAAACTGATCCGAAAATCTTCATTCTAAAATTTTTCTGGTCCAAATTTTTTCTTTGAGATTACTTACCATCTTTTGATTTCATTCTTAAATCTCATTGATGTTTTTGTGTCTTTTCAATTTCGTGTTTGAGAGTGTAAGACTTGTGTGAGACAAGTGAACCTTCGCGAGAGACGTCGGTTGATGGAAATGTTCACTATGGATAGTGTGATGGTGAGAGACTGTCATGTTTGCTGATTGGAGTGTTAGGGCATATCATTCCAAAGAAGCACTATAAGATTTTTTTTTTATTCATAGTGAATTTTTTTTTTTGGATCTGAGATAGATCCCATGGTTTTTGCCTGTGATGGGTTTTCCACGTTAAAAATGTCTTGCGTACTTATTTTGATTGTGTGGTGATTGTGAGTATATTTTAATTGATAAATTTAATAGATTATATTAAAAATCCCTTATTTCAATTGGTATCAGAGCCTGGTCACTTGGTAAATTTTAATAAATTAAGTGTTATGTCTAATTTGGGATATCACGATCTTCCTAGGGAAGGTGCGTCTACTGCTAGACCCCCTCTGTTTGATGGCTCTAATTATCCTTACTGGAAGGCAAGGATGAGAGCATTTTTAAGTTCACTTGATCCTCACATTTGGTATTCTATTGAGGACGGATGGTCGCCACCAACTACGACCTCTGTTGTCGATAATATACCACATACCACTATCAAACCTAGATCTTTATGGATGGATCAGGAATATCATAATCTTGGTTATAATACCAAGGCCCTTAATGCTTTATTTGGAGCAGTTACTGCTTCTAAGTTTCATCGAATAAGTACTTGCACCATAGCCAAAGATGCATGAAAAATTCTTGAAACCACTTATGAAGGGACTCCTCAAGTAAAGATTTCCAAACTTCAAATGCTCACTTCTCAGTTTGAAAACCTTCGCATGGATGAGGATGAAAAATTTTCTGATTTCTATATTCACTTAAATGATATTGTAAACGGCTCATTTAATTTAGGAGAACCTGTTTCTAATACTAAAATTGTGCGAAAAATTCTAAGGTCTCTACCTAAAAGGTTCAGATCAAAAGTCAATGCTATTGTTGAATCTAAAGATGTTGACAATCTAAACTTAGATGAACTCATTGGGTCATTACAAACTTATGAATATGAAATTCAAGATAATCATGTCACTAAAAGTGTTGCATTTAAATCATCAAAGGTTGAGTCTGATTCTAGCAGTGATTCTGATCAATCAGATGAACTTGCTTTATTTGTTAAAAAATTTAAAAAATTTTATAAAAATAAGAAACAACCTTTTAAAAAATTTGAAAATTCTGAAAAATTTAAATCATTTGAGAAGAACCCTAAAAAGGATTCTCCTGACACTACTCAATGCTTTAAGTGTCATGGTTATTGGCATTACGCTAATAAATGTCCTAGTAAGAAAAATGATAAAGGAAAATCCAAAGCCTTGACTGCTTCACATGAGATTGATATATCAAATGAGTCATCTTCTGATGAATCTGAATCTAGTTCTTATGAGTTTAGAGCTTTTGTTGCTTCTATTGTGGAATCTAATAATTCTCAAACACCTTCCCATACTGAAACTGACTTTATTGATTCAATCTCATCTACTAATGAAATTGATGGTAATGTATTAGATATGACAAATGCCTACAGTGAACTTTATCAAGAATCAATACATCTAACTAAAGAAAAAATTAAATTGATCAAAGAAGTGACTGAGTTAAAAAATATTATAAGAAATCTTCAAGAGAATGTAAATTGTTTCACTTCAAAATTTATAAAACAAGAAAATAAAGTAAATTCCCTTATTGAAATAAATAAAAATTTAAAAAGGGAACTTGGTTCTATTTCTGAAAAATATTCAAACATTTACAAGACTAATGAGAAAATGGAAAAATTACTCAGTTCTGGTCAAAGAACAACAGACAAATCAGGTATTGGATATCATCATATAGTAAATAAAAATCTAAAACCTGAGGTAACTCATGCTCCACAATTTGTTAAAGAAATAACCCATGCTCCAAAATTTGTTAAAAAAATCAAATCACTTTCTACGAATTCTAAACAAAAGGGCAATAAATTCAGTTCTTCCAATACTAGCTTTTTTAATAGGAGAGTGCCAATCTGCTATACTTGTGGATGGGAAGGGCATACTTATGTGTATTGCCCATTTGCCTTTGAATACTCTCAATACTATGTTCCTAACTACCAAACTTTTAAGAAAAATAAAGTCATTTCATTGAATAGTTCAAATAAATATAACAACAAACATGTGATTCAAAACAAATCAAATCTTAAATACAAACGTGTTTGGATTCGGAAATTTGATTTGACTTCTCATGTTGCTCATATTTCACTAAAAGCAAGTGAATCGTCTAAGTGGTTCTTTGATAGTGGCTGTTTTAGGCATATGACTGGTGAGAAATCATTCTTCTCTCATCTTAGTCCATGCTCGAAAGGAAATGTGACTTACGGTAATGGAAGTTCTTATAAAATTACTGGAAAATGAACAATTAATGCACCTGGATGCCCTAAACTAAAAGAAGTCCTTTATGTTGAAGGACTTAAGGCTAATCTCATTAGTATTAGCCATTTATGTGATGATGGGATGAATATTAATTTTTCAAAAAATTTGTGCACTGTTGTTGATTCTAATGGCAAAATTGTTCTTGAAGGGATTAGATCTACTAATAACTGTTACACTTTTAGTGATCCTCTCAAAAATAGTTGTCTTATCACTAAAACAAATGAGATCAATATCTGGCATCAGAGGCTTGGCCACATGAATAAAAATGATCTTTACAAATTAGCCTCTGATCAACTTTTTAAAGGTTTACCTAAATTAAGTAAACCAGATGGATCTATTTGTAGTGCATGTCAAATGGGTAAACAGACCCGTGTTCCGCACAAGAAAGTAAATGTTCCTACTTCTTCTAGGATTCTTGAATTAATACATTTTGATCTTGTAGGTCCCATGAGAACAAGTAGTTTAGGAGGTAAGAAATATGTACTTGTTGTGGTTGATGATTTTTCTAGATATACTTGGGTTGCTTTTCTTAGAGAAAAATCTCAAGCTTTTGATGAATTTATTATCATCTCTAAGAGAACTCAAATTGAAAAAAATCTTTCTATAGTTCAAATTCGTAGAGATCATGGTAAAGAATTTGAAAATTCATCTTTTGCTAAATATTGTGCATCAAATGTAATAAAGCATGAATTTTCTGCTCCTCACACACCTCAACAAAATGGTGTGGTTGAGAGGAAAAATAGGATTCTTCAAGAGATGGCTAGGGTTATATTAAATACTAATAATGTGGCTAGAAATCTGTAGGCTGAGGCTGTTAGTACTGCATGTTATATTTCAAATCGAGTATACCTTAGACCGAACACTACTAAGACTCCATATGAAATATGGAATGCTAAAAAACCTCAAGTTAGTTATTTTCGAGTTTTTGGTAGTGCTTGTCACATTTTAAGAGATCGTGAATCTCTTAGTAAATTTGATGCTAAAATTGACAATGGTATTTTTCTTGGTTACTCATTAAACAGCAGAGCTTATAGGGTTTTTAATTTAAGAACTCTTACTGTTATTGAATCAGTTAATGTGGTTGTAGAAGATCAAAAATCAGATTCTTCTTTTGTTTTAAATAGAGATATTGATGATGAAGTTCTTATTGTTCCTATTAATCATGAAAAAATTAGACTTGATAACACTAATTTATCTTCTGACAATGAAAATTCTACACACACTACATCTAATATTACTGAAGATATGAGTGTAGATATTTCACACAACAATATCTCTGAAAATGAGTCTCGACATAGGCCTTCCTATGCTCGTGATATGAGAAGTCACCCACCAACTGCTATCATTGGTGATTTGTCCACTAAACTACTGACTAGGAGAAAATTTAAAAATCTGTCAAACCTTCTTTGTCATGTTTGTTACACATCAAATCTTGAACCAAAAAATATTAAAGAAGCTCTTCTTGATGAGCATTGGGTTACTGCGATGCAAGAAGAGTTCACTCAATTTAAAATGAATGATGTGTGGGAACTTGTTTCTAGACCTTCAAACATTAGGATCATTGGTACGAAATGGATTTTTAAAAATAAAACTAATGAAGAAGGTAAAATCATTAGAAACAAAGCAAGATTGATGGCTCAAGGGTACACACAGGTTGAAGGTATTGACTTTCATGAAACTTTTGCACCTGTGGCTAGACTTGAGTCCATTCGCATTATCTTAGCAATGGCATGTCATTTAAAGTTTAAATTATATCAAATGGACGTAAAGAGTGCCTTTTTAAATGCTTTTTTGACTGAGAAAGTGTATGTGGAACAACCTAAAGGATTTGAAGATCCACATCATCCTCATGATGTTTTTAGACTTAAAAAGGCATTATATGGCTTGAAACAAGCACCTCGTGCTTGGTATGATAGACTCACAAAATACCTAATCACTAATGATTTTAAACGAGGTAGTGTGGATAAAACGTTATTTTTGAAAGAAGAATCATCTAATTTAACTGTTGCTCAAATTTATGTTGATGACATTATCTTTGGATCTACATTAGACTTAAATGCTCATAAATTTCAAACTCTAATGAGCAATGAATTTGAAATGAGTTTATTCTGTGAGTTAAATTGCTTCTTAGGTCTCCAAATAAAACAATGTTCCACTAGCATTTTAATATCCCAATGTAAATATGCAAAAGAACTTGTTAAGAAATTTGGTTTGGAATCAAGTAAATCAGCCCGCACTCCTATGAGTACATCAGTGAAATTGACAAAAGATGTAAATGGTAAAACTATAGGAGAAACACTTTATAGAAGCATGATCGGTAGTCTTCTCTATCTTACTGCTAGTAGACCGGATATTGCTTATAGTGTGGGTATGTGCGCTAGATTTCAGGTAGCCCCTAAGGAGTCTCACCTAACTATTCTTAAACGTTTCATCTGTTATGTTAACAGTACATTAGAGTTAGGTCTCTGGTATCCCTTTGATACCACATCTCATATCATTGGTTTTTCCGCCTCTGATTGGGCCGGTAATTCTGATGATCGTAAAAACACTAGTGGTGGTTATTTTTATATCGAAAATTGTCTTGTGTCTTGACTCAGCAAGAAACAAGCTTCGGTTTCTTTATCAACTGCTGAAGCAGAAGGAAATGGGTGTACTCAACTTTTATGGATGAAGCAAATGTTGTCTGACTATGAGATTACTCAGGGTGTAATGACCTTGTTTTGTGATAACACCAGTGCTATTTGTATTTATGAAAATCCTGTACAACATTTTAGGACTAAACACATTCATATTCGACACCACTTTATACGTGATTTGGTGGAAGATAAAATTATTCTCCTGGAGCACATAGACACACAATTACAATTGGCAGATATTTTTACAAAACCGTTGGATTTTGTTCGATTTGAATTTCTTCGAAAATTCATTGGTTTATGCTTCATCGATTAATCATTAATTCATCACTTGTATATATTTTTTTAATTTGCACATATTTTTTTTATAATTCTGTATGATACATTCTAAAGTTTCAAACGTGAACATGTGATAAAATTCTATGAGAATGCATTTGTATTATTTTGAGTTACACTTAATTGGCTTTTATTCTGTATCATCAAGGTATTTTTTATTATCGTTAGTATATAAAGGATTTTTTTTTTTTATAAATAGTCATTGCAACAAGCTTATGTCCTGGGTATAATGTTGAATTTTGGCTTATATGTTCAAATGATGTTCTTATTCTTCTGATCTCTCTTACATTTTGCCTTTTCAACTCGAGTTAATAAGCCCGATGGAGTATTCTATACTTAATGCCCTAAGTCAACTGAATTGGGAGTCATTGGCCTAACCCTCGTTAAATGAGTTGAATAGAAAGCAAGTAAGTTTCAGATCGAATATTCAAATTATTTTTCACTCTACCTTGTTGCCTAATTGACTCGAGCAAGTAAAACCGTTGGGATCTCTTAAAATCTATTGCCCTAAACTAACTAGTTGGGAGTCAATGTTCTAAAGCTCATTAAAAGGGTCTTTTAGAAAGCTTAAAAAGTGTGAGTGACATTGTATTATCAAGAAATTTTTTTAAAATTTGGAAAGCTTAAAAAGAGTCTTAATATACTTTTGGACTATATGTTTGTGTTGCAATTGACTTTGATTCTTAAAATCTTCCTTTGTTAACTATCATATTTCGTAAAGTAATACCTATAATGTGTATTGAAAATAGTAAATTTTGATCTACTCTAATCTTTTCGTATGCATTTTAGAATGTTTTAACTCTTTCACATGAAATTTTATTAAGTATAATATAAAATTTTTTTTCTTTCTTTTCGAATTGTTTTTCTCTTCTTCTTTAAATTTTTTTTTCTAAGTGTCACGGATGTCCATGGTTTCCTCATGGACGTCCATAAATTCATTGTCACACTGCCAAATTCTTTTCAGACGTCCGCGATTCATTACGGACGTCTGTGTTTCTATAGCCTCACTAGCTCTATTCCACGGGCGTCCTTCAATCACTACGAACGTCCGAAGAAGAACCGCTTTTTCAAAATAAGAATGGTCATGTCGCAGTTAATTCAACTGCCATCTGTCATATCACTCACGGACGTCCGTGCATGTCACTACGGACGTCCATGGTTCAAATTCCAACGTTCTCTTGATGCTTCGTTTCAGTTACGTATGTATTGCGGAATGAAAGGAGTGGCAAGATTATCAAAAATGCTCGATTTGGAGAAGTTTGATCTATGCCTCAAGGTTCCGATTGGAGGGTACATATTTCCCAAAATTCCTTTACTTCCTATTTCGACCTTAGATTCCTATTTCGACCTTAGATTCAAAATGTCTCTAAATAGGAAAAACTCTAAGAAATCTAAAGGTTCTTCCTCCTCTTCATCCCATGAACTTCGACGTTTTCCTTCTAAAAGCCATGAAGAACGCTTTCAACGTCTATTTGATACTCGAAACCTCATAGTCGAACGGGTTGTTCTTGATAAGTTTCTTAAAGAGCATGATCTGTTTGAGATATTTGCGTCTCGGGGTTGGTTAACACTTCTATCTCTGTCTGGCTCCGCCTACACCGATGTGGTTCGGTGTTTTTATTCTAATCTTCTAAACGCCAAAATCGTTGAAAGTCGGATGGAATGTTACGCCGTAACGTACATTTTTGGTAAGCAAATAACTTTCTCTCATTTGCTTATCTCTGAAATTTTAGGTAAACCCTTGAATGATAATGGGTATAGCTATCCTGTGGATGACAGCCAAATTCAGTCACTCTTTCATCCTTCTACTGTATATGACTTTGTGTGTTCTAATCCAAATCAACTTACTGGAACAGCAAAGCATTATACTGCTTTAAAATCAAAATTTCAGTGGCTTCGTCACGTCCTTTTTGCCACTCTCACTCCGAGAGTGGGAAATAAGGATCAAGTTCGTTGGGATATTATCTATCTCATGTTTCTCTTAGAAAAACATCGTCCTTTGTGTGTATCTACAATTATCTTTGAAATTATCGTTCGTCGAATGAAGGACGATACCTCGATAATGTCTCTTCCTTTTCCCATAATCATCAGTAAAATTGTTGAGTCTCAAATGACTCTTCCGCCTAATTTGGCTACTACTCGGGCCATGGCACCACTGGGTAGGCTAAAGAAATTTGGAAAAAGGATAAGACTCGATTTGGATGATGTTGAATTTGTTGATGAAAGTTCAGACGATGATGAGGCAGAAGAGATCTCTCCTCAAGAAGACATTGGTCAAGCTGCTCCTGCTCCTCCACCAGTTCCACCGTATCACGGTCAAGAGGGTCATTATTATGACCAATATTTTGATAGGATGCATACTAAGATGCAACATATGAATTATGACATTCAAAACTTATCTAATCGGATTGAAACTGGTTTCAATATCTATGGGGAGCAAATTTCTTCGCTGCAAATGACTATGCTTGACGGTTTTGAAACAATCATGAATCACTTAAACAGTGTCTTCCCGCCTCCAGGAGCACACTTTCCTCCTCCTGAATGATGTTATTTTGTTGTATTTATTCTCATCTTTTGTTGTCATATTGTAATTCCGACGATGATATATATATATATTTTTTTTGTGGTTACTTGTTTGTGGGTACATTTTGTTAGGTGTTGTTCTGAAGAAACTTGGTTCATTTTCTTTTACAACATGTATTAATCTTTTCAATTTTAATATGATGTAAAAAGTTTTCTTCATTCTTGCTAAACTTCATAATTTATATTTGAATGTAATTTCACTGGTTAAATGCACCCTTTGTCACATTATGACAAAAAGGGGGAGATACATTTTATATTACACTTGTGCTATTAATGTGTTCTATGGTTAATTCAACAGGTGAAGAGCTACAAATCAAAGATCAATTTCTAATATAGTGTTGAGGTTACACTTTTACTTGGCAAATAGTTAGGGGGAGCAAATAGAGTTGTAATTTCAGCATTTGCATTCTAGATTGATGTATAGGACTTAGATGAGAAATGAATGTATTGTAATTTTTATTTTTTGGATCTTTGTAAACTGATTTTTGTCATGATTGTGACAAAGGGGGAGATTGTAAGTTTTTTTGTCACCATCATGACCCAAAAATTAGTGTTGCTCCTTTAGGAAAAAGTCTTGCCAAGTAATTAAGTTTGACAAATTGATTTGTCAATTTTGGACCCACGGTCGTCCGTAGTACACTCACGGACGTCCGTGATCACGGACGACCGTGAGTGATTCACGGACGTCCGTGACCCGAAAACATACAAATTCTCGGTAGTTCGGACAGTTTTGAAACTGATCCGAAAATCTTCATTCTAAAATTTTTCTGGTCCAAATTTTATCTTTGAGATTACTTACCATCTTTTGATTTCATTCTTAAATCTCATTGATGTTTGTGTGTCTTTACGATTTCGTGTTTGAGAGTGTAAGACTTGTGTGAGACAAGTGAACCTTCGCGAGAGACGTCAATTGATGGAAATGTTCACTATGGATAGTGTGATGGTGAGAGGCTGTCATGTTTGGTGATTAGAGTGTTAGGGCATATCATTCCAAAGAAGCACTGTAAGGTTTTTTTTTTATTCATAGTGAATTTTATTTTTTTTGATATGAAATAGATCCCGTGGTTTTTGCCTGTGATGGGTTTTCCACGTTAAAAATGTCTTGCGTACTTATTTTGATTGTGTGGTGATTGTGAGTAGATTTTAATTGATAAATTTAATAGATTATATTAAAAATCCCTTATTTCAGGCTACCCTCCATCATACCATTAATTTTAGATGGCGTTTGATTACGTTGAATCAAACGAGAGAGATCATTTTTTTCGTTCCAATCTTCTACACAATAGATCTTGAGATCATGGACGTCAAATCATCTAGACCACTTGATGGTTCTATAGGGCACACATTGCAAAAAATGACTTGAGTACCAAGAGCGGCAGCACTTGGGGCATGTACCTTGAGTACCTAAGTACTTATGTCATTGTCTGACTAGGGCCTAAAAGGCCTATTTGAATTGTTTTCAAAAGTTGAGGGGGGCAACTGCCCCTCCTTTCCCCTACCTGGCTCTGCCCATGGCTATCCATGATTTATAATTTCCATTATTGGGTCTAGTCTTAGTATTATATTGGGAACATCCTTATGATGCTACCTAGCAACCCCTCCACAGTGCTTGGAGTATAACAGCCGGGATAAATGGAATAATGACCGTTGAATCTAAATAACAGCCGCTATGGTTGGTTAACATTTATTGTATTATTTTTAATCATTAATCAATTTTTTGTTTTAGTTTTTATTTTCCCAAAAATTCGTAGTGTATTGGACATTGTACATGTTGGCTGACAAAACACATATTAACAGCTTATTTTAAAATAGCAGATGTAAAAAAGTTACTTTACTGCCAACATTACTGTTTCAACTGTTTGTAACATAACAGGGCAGGGACTGCATGAGGCCATAATTTTGTCATGTACCCAGAAATTTTAGAGTAGGATTAAATTAAAATTGTTATATGAAATCAATGTGATACCCTGCATGGTGAAAACTTGGTATCATTTAAAAAATTGTGCCTACTTTATACACCGTAGATCACACATCTGGAGTGATCAGGATTGTCCAATATTTAGAACTCCTAATAGTCCAATTGAACATTCTTAACCGTTACACCAGTGTACTTGTTGCGTTGTTGTCTGTATCAATATTCAATTTTATTGAGATTCAGCACTCATGCTAGAGTCCTAAACTACCCATGTACAGTATAAAGATACAAGTTGCATTTCTCGTGCACATGTGCACTCACACACTTCAAACTCAATGGCTTATATTCACTATATGTCTCTGCAAAATCCTTCTTATTATAATGAGAAAAGGCACGATATCACAAATTCACAGTTAGTTCCATTATTTATAATGACTACTAATGCCCTCATATTTTAAAAATATGAAGTGCATGTAATGAATAATATAATTTATTTAGATTTATAAGGGGAGTATGGCAGGTATTTCAAAGAAAACCTTATCTTCTTTACTATTATAATACCCAGAGAAGGCAGAATATCACTCCTTCTCTTGCACACCTGCATAGCACGTGCCACTTACTGATAAAAAAATAAAGAACGTGTAGATGTAAAATAACTTCCACTCACATACGTGCTCTCACATTGAAGTATATTGTTTTCTTTTTTTAATCGGTAACATTGAAGTATATTGTTTTCTTTTTTTAATCGGTAACATTGAAGAATATTGCTATAATCATGTTGGAGTATGGGGATTTTGTCTTTGAGAGACGTGATCGAGAGCATTTTAGTTTATAAAATCTGACTTTCAATTTCCCCTTGGATAGTCTTATGGACTTTTCATGTTGCAAATTCCCAACTTTGACTTTAACTGCTCCTACTAGATCCTTCTAGGTTTGCCTCTCTGCTCATGCAACTTGCTCATGGTTAATTTTTGGAGGTTGTGATCTATATTGAGTTATTGACCACTTCTCTGCTTGAACTGCAAAACCATTTAGTTGTTGATTATTTAGTTATGGGTGTATCCATCTCCAGCTAGCTAAGGACTAGGAAACATGACTGAAATTACCCTCTACCTTAATTAAGCATTAGTGACTGGTAATATTTGAAATCATACAACATTCTCATTGATACAGTTGCTATTAAGCATCAATGAGTCAGTCGACTCATAACTTTGACCTTCAGATAATTTTCTAATGACTCTAATGACTCTTATAAGGTACATTAAGCAAGTTGATTTGATTGAAATATTTGTACTAATAAACTTCTCTTGTTTCAGAAAAGTTTATTTGTCGTTGGAATGGTTTGTTGTGATGAAGAAGAAGGCCATTTAATTGAGAAGTCCATCTTGTTACAAGGCAGGTACAAAGTACAGGATTTTCAATTGTCCATTTAACATGCATTTTAATTTTTCGCTATCAGCTGTTTAATTAAACAATGACAGAATAATTGGTTTCAATTTGTTATTAAATATGATTCTTGGTGTTATGATAGTGTTGACCATTCTGGAGGGCAACGTGTGCGCCTTGACCTCCAGAAGTTGGTCCAATTTTCCTTATTTCCGAGTCAGGTAAATCCGTGCATTAGATTGCTCAGGACTTGAGAGATTAAATTCTTCTTCTTCAGTTCAATGATTACAATACTTACAGAGGGATATTCTTTTCAGATTATTGGCATTGAGGGGCACAATCCTAGTGTACACCGCCTGATCGTATCAATAGTGGTTGATTCTTTTCCTTTGTTGGTTTCTCCTAGAGTTCATTTGCCTCCTGCAAAGAAGCAAGCCATGGACCAAGATATTAAATTGAAATCTTCCAGTATATCAGGGCAGCTATCATTGGTATGTATTTACTAATAGTAGGGTTACACAAACCAATTTTTATCTATTAAATCATTTTCTAATAAATCTGCAGGATATTAATTGTCATTATATATTGTTTTTCAGAGTTTTACTCGGAGGAAAATCTCTAGCAGATTCGCAATTTTTTGTGGGCAGAATAACTGTTTCCTTGCCCCTTCTTTTATTTCTTATCACTTATACCAAAATATCTAAACGATCTTCCTAACATTACACATGTTATCGCAGCAGGCCCTTTTAGTACATCTGATAACTTGTTATTTGAACCCTTAGTAGAATTGCTTGCTTATGCACGTAGAAAGCAACCTCAATTGCTTATACTGGTGAGGGCTTGAAATGGTTTAGTTCTATTAACTTTTGAAAGATCTTTCTTTGCGGTAATTCCCAGTTTTTAAATTCAAAACATTTTGCAGCCCAGTCCATTTATTGATTCTGAACACTCAAAGATTAAAAAAAGGCTTGTGAAGCTTTGATGAAAATTTTAAATGCGGACATTCTCGAGCGATTACATTATTTATACTGCCACATATTCATTATATGTTTACAAAAATATTTAGCAACAAATATTTAGTTCTTTTACTAAAAATTATTTGATCCAGTTGCAAGATTATGCTGAATATATGGGTTCCGCTGCCCGTGTAATTATTGTGCCATCTACACGTGATGCAAACCATGACTTTGTTGTCCCTCTGGTTCTCTTTTTACTGGACTTATCATATCTATTTTTTTCCTTTTCTTTAATCCTGAAATTAAGATTAAATTTATTTTTTTGATGGATGTTACTATGATTTAAGTTGTTAATATTGGTTTTGCAGCTTGCATTTGATATCCATCTCTCAGAAGATCTTAAGCATCAAGTATATATACCTTTCACTGGATTTAAAAGTTGATCTTTTGTTACAATTCTATCCTCGATTTCCCTTTTTATAATCTAATCGTGGTTATAATGGTTTCTCATTGAAATTTTCTATTCTCCAATCCAGATAACTTGCGTTGCAAATCCGAAGTTTTTCTAATGCAAATGAGGTACTTACTGTTGACCTTGATCAATATTCTTCCTCATCCTCAAGGATTTTCATTTATGGTCTATGTTTATGCTCTGTTACACCTGCTTGTAAAGGCTCTGATTTAAGGGTCAGTAGCAGACTTAGTTCCTTTTGTGTTTGATTTAGAAGGTTTTCTTATTAAAGCAGAGTTAAATTCTGTAGGCAACAAAATATTGCAGCTGTATTTATAGGATTGCTTTAAGCCATTGACTCTTGTCACCTGCTTTATCTAGGTGGTACAACTTTTTAGCTATCAAATTCCGTAAAAAGCCGACCTTTTCAGATTTTAGGTCTCTGTAATCCTCTATCAGAAACCTGAGTAATTGAGCCTTTAGAACCTACCCCATACCCAGCCCATTTATTAATTGGGCTTATTATATTATGATTATATATATATATATATATATATATATATATATATATATATATATATATATATATATATACATATATTTTTTTTATAAAAAAAAACACCTATGCCAACGGCTGAAGCTTGAAGTCGTCGGCGTAGGTGAGGAAATAAAAAAAATAAATAAAAAATTCCTATGCCGACGGCTGTAGTCGTCGGTGTTGGACCCCAATCCTATGCCGACGGCTTCCGCCGTCGTTGTAGGTATTCGCCTACGGAGGTATTACTGTCGGCTTGAAGCTGTTGGCGTTGGTGTTTACCAACGGCAAGAGTGCTCTACACCGACGGCTGTCAGCCGTCGGCATATGTTCTTGGTTATATGGCATATGATGTGGTTTCATCAAGTGCACTGTGTGATTTGAAGGCCCACATGCTTTAAAAATCAATGATGGTTACATGGCACATATCGTGTTTAAGCATCAATAACTTTTAAAACACCTCATATTTTTATAAGTTGTGCCACAATAAAAAAATCATCCAAACCATCTGATTTTAAAGCTATGATGAAAAGTAATGATAAGATAAGGCTACGACGTAAAAATCATTAGTGTAAAAGATTGGTATGAAAGACAATTTATCTCTATCATATTATTCAATGGAGTCAACGTTTGAATCAAATGATGGGGATTTGACTGCTTGAATTATTTGCTCCTCATTCAAACCAATCTGTTGTATCAATCATCTTTAATCGTAGCCTCCAAATCAGAGGAGGGCTTAGATGGAGTTTCGATGTGGCACAAATCACAAAAAATCAAGTCTTTCTTTCAATTTGGGAGAAAAATAGTATACTTTTTAAGTGCAAATACTAGCTTCTGTTATCAAGTCGCCTGATATAAAAATAATCACATAGACGGAGTACGAAAATAAACAGCAACAGAAACATTAAAAAAAAAGTCAGAAAACAGTAAACATGGAAAAAGAAAAGGTAAAAGACAGGGTACGGAATAAAATATATCAAGGGAAAATTTTAGAAAAACAAGTGAAAACTGAAAAATATGAGAAAAATATAAAAAAAAATTAAAAAAATATATTAAGCTAAACCTTTTTTCAAAATAAAACGTAAAAGGTATTTTGAACTGAAAAAAATGTATTTTATACATGTATAAAAAGCATTTTTCATATAAAATGATCTTATATGATTTTTTATACATTTCTTGAAAAAACCACCATTTTTTGTGACTACGCGTATAGAGGCCTTCATTTGTGTCTAAAGATTTAGTATTGAGTCTTCTACATATTCCATGATTCACCCATTAACTCTAATGCCCCAAAATTTGTGGCTAAACTAGGGCTGTTGTAACATCCCGATTCTTAGTACACTTAATCTCGTAGTGTTAGATGTGTTTTGCATCATATGCAGTGTTAACACCTCACACCGAATCTTTTTATCTTATTTTAAAGGTGTTAGATGGATGATTGCACTAAACTTGGTGGTAGCACTCTACACTGGAATCTACTCAATTTGAAAAAACCTTATTTAAGAGTTTAATGTACGGGCAACTCTTCTCATTCTAATCTTCTCTACCCACCTTTCTCTAACACTCCTTAACCTTCTCTCTAAAACTATTGTGTATTATTCCACAAGAACCACCTGGGTTATTTTCTACTATCAAGATTGAAGAGAAAGAAGAGGGCGAAATCGTGGACGGATCATCGTGTGGACACCGATCTCTTCGCCTTAATCGTCGTTGAATTGCCGTCACACTTCAAGAGATGGGTACCCATCCATCCATCTCATTTTTCTCAGATCCCATCGCGTAGGATACGCCTCGATAGCATATCGACGAGTAAATAAAACAAACCTAGATTTATTTTCTAGATAATTTTGCTTTAGAATTGAAAATTGTTATTTATCCTTATTTCAATATTTTTATTATCATTTTTCGGATATGTTTTGAGTTATTTCGGAACCTAGATCCATTCAAAATTCGCGATAGTCGATCGATCTATTTACACTATCAATCGATTGATTCAATACCGCAGCAGACTTTCTGATTGATTATAGTATCGATCGATCGACTTCGGTGCTCGATCCATCGATACTGGGTTTAATCAGTTTATGTATAAACATAATTAAATCTGATATAAATCTTTATGTACTCATGATACTTCTGTGTTTATATTTTGATCACATTATACAAATTACGAGTAAGTTAGGGCATATGTACTAGAGTGTATGAGATCATACCTACACTTGGGCGTAGTGATTCACTGAGATGGAATCGAAGCAAGAAATACACCGTATTCGCATGCCTTATAACTCATGGTGGTATGGGACCCATGATGAGTCGAGTGAATGTGAATTCAGTGTAACCTTGTATACGATGGCATATACGGTGATCCTATCACCCCGAATTTTAATATGAGAGATTGAGATATGAGATATGATACGAGAATCGGGCCTCAAGCCTTAACTGTGACAGCCCAGATTTCGGCACCCCGAAACCCATGCCATCAGCACGATCATCTAGACCGTGTCCCTTAGCTAAGCACGGAACATTGGCATATCAAGCAAAATAAAATAGTAAATGAAACTACAGAATTTAAATCTATATAAAAGCATTTCTCAAAAGACAGTTCTACCCTCATGCCTCCGCATGAATGGAGAACCGATCCGAACCATCGATGATAGCAAATCATCACGGATGGTTCGCCCCAAAAGAATAATCTCAATTTATACATGTACATTGTTTAGCCAAAACAAGGCTTGACATATCAAGCCGTACAAATCTCTATCCAAAAGCCCTCAACGTGGCACAACGGAGTCCTCTAGAAGAAGTCCTTAGAAGGTGGCTCCAACTCTTCACCGGCCGCAAGGTCCGACTCACCGGGGTCAGCGTCTCCTGAAGCCTCGGCAGCTGCTAGTAGTGGACCTGCGACGTATAGTCTATAGGGTGAGCTACATCTTAGCTCAATAGGGAACAAAACACAGTTAAACATATAAATTATTACTCACATATATTCCATGATATGCCATGCATGATGTGTCTATGCAATTACTGATGAAAACAGTTAAAAAGTATTATATTTTACTGGTAGTTTACTCATATCTTTTATTTATTCATGAATGATGTTGAAAATGCCTAAAGCAAAACTTAAACTTTCAACTTAAGTAATCCCCGAGCAATATAGCATCGAGCCCCGATGAGATACCCATCATCGTCATCTAGGTAGACACTTTTAACGTATTCCCTGGGAATACAAGTAGTACCCAAGCTCCTTTCCCCTGGGGATTGGTGGCAGGGTTTCACTTGTCTCAAATTAACACCCCTGGGGTGTGCTTACTGTGTACGGATAAGCCTCCACACTAGCCTACGGTTTCGCCGTCATATCGGTCACGGATATCCTGCCGTGTCAGTCGTGGATATCCCGTCACGTCGGTGGAGTACTCTATCAAACCTTAAATAATAAAAATATCGGTGCTTTATATATAGTTATTCGCCGTGTAAATGTGCTATTTTGTATCAGTTAGGCCCTATCAAACATGATTCAATCGTGGATACATCCCTGGGATGTATCCATTCACTTGTATCACACCTGATGCTCTAATCTCTTTACTTCTTCATCCCCTGGGGATGGCTCATTATGATTTCTTTTATTTATGTCACGCACACACACTTTTCCCAACTCTTTAAGCAATAAAATATTTGAAATTTCAAATCTATATCACTACATACATGCTCTTGTAAAATAAGGTACATGTTCAAGGAGTTCCCTACCTCAAGTCTTCGTTTATCAACGCATCAAGGCCCCACGTGGCTCCTTGTGCACTTGCTCACACGTACCACCTATGGTACCACATAACATGTGAAACACATCACTAAGGATGTAATAAAGGAGGTCCAAGACCCCCCAAGAATCTCAAAGTCAAACTCAAAAGTCAACATAAATTGGCCCAGTCGATTAATCGATTTCCAAAATCGATTAATCGAAAGTCAATATCGATTAATCGATTCTCAAATCGATTAATCGAGGTTTCCATTCGATTAATAGAAACCCAATTCGATTAATCGAAATTCTCTGCTCTATCAAGTCGATTCTCAATTCGAGTAATCGAGTTTCCAAAATCGATTAATCGATCCCAAATCGATTAATCGAAATTACAAATCGATTAATCGAATCTTCATTTCGATTAGTCGATTTCATCAAGCCCATTTCTTTTCTTCACTGAAGTCCACTGTAGGCTCCCAGTCGATTAATCGATTCTAAATTCGATTAATCGAAATCCAAAGTCGATTAATCGAAACCCAATTCGATTAATCGAAATCAGGGTCCTCTGACTTTTCAACTTCTTGGCCAATTTCGATTAATCGAAACCCAATTTTGATTAATCGAAATTGCCAGATTTTGTCTCCTTCTGGCTGCTCTTTCAAATCTTTCTCTATTTATTTTCTTTCTTTTTCTAAGCCTTTAATCTATGATTTTAACCATTCCTAACTACGATTAATCTCCCATAACTTATGCATTTAATTCACAAGAAATTTACCTCAATCAAATCTCAATTTGATTAGATCTAGTGGTTGGAAAGGCTAGGGTTCCAGCTTTGGCTCTAACGGATCCAAACCGTGTTGAATCTAGCTTTTATCGCTTGAATCCCCCTTCCAATCAGTTGCAATAACTCCTCTCTTTACTCCTCTCTCTCTCCCTCTCTCTCTTCTTTACTCTCCTTCAACAACCAAAACCATTAATTTTAGGGTTATTAAACCCTTTTATCTCTCCTCTCACTTGTGTGTTGAGCACATGCACCGGAATAGGTGTATGCGACTTCTCATTCACATCACACACCACATAATCACTCATACCATCACATCTCGTCCGTTCATTATACTCTATGCTAACCCTTGATCTCCTAATTGGTCAAACTTGTGACCAATCGGGCACGGATCCCGAGGTCACTGTTTAACGTGATTTTTTTTTCGGGATATTACATCCTCCCCACCTTGGGAATTTTCGTCCCCGAAAATAACCCAAAGTGCGTCGGTCTGGGTCTCTACCTCCCCCCCCCCACACACTCTGAGGTGACGCGGTCTAGTGGACTCGGATGCATCCAGGTAATTATAATTTGACGACAATGAACGAATACAAGCATAGACTTATAATTTGACGACAATGAACGATTTACACAAAAAGTTGACTTTCTATTAATATCAGAAAATTTTACAAGGCGCCAGATAAGTTGGCGTACAAAATCTATATGTATACAATCATGATTGAACAAAATAAGCAGAAGACTCAGGCAGTCCCCTCGCCAGGGTGGTCGGGTGCTACAGGGGCTAGTGGGTCTGCTGGGGCTGGCTGTGACGGCGGTGGTGGAGAACGTGCTGGCTGGGTAGTCGAAGGTAGCGGCGGCTGTGGCTGGAGCGCCTCTGTCGGCGGAGCGGATGTAGATGTGGAAGGAGCCGCGTCAGTAGTGGCGGTGGTGGGATGGAAAACGGGACCTCTGTGGAAGGCGGTTTCGTCATGATCCCTCCTCCTCTGGCCGAGATAGCGGTGGTAGTCCGTCGGGTAGATGTAGCGGAGGGTGTGGAGCATCAAGAAGTCCATCCTCCGGTTCATCCGCTCGTTGTTGGCCTCCATGCGAGCCAACACGTCTTCAATAGTAGGACCTTATTGGGCGGCGCGCCGGCGGTATGATGAGGTGGGTGTAGCGGGCGCGGAGTGAGCGGGCAGTGTCGGTGACGCTGTGGTATGAGAGGTAGCCCTCTCAACTGATGGCTCGTCCGGGTGTGCCCCACCCACGGGTGGGTCCTGCTGTGGTGGTGTGGGTGGTGGCGGTGCGACTGCTGCTGGAGCAGGACCCGGAGCCGGTAGGGTCCGCTTGAGCAGGTTGTAGCTACGGGTTCATGAAGACTTGGAGAACGTCTTCATGCAATCCGTAGCCCTCACCTCGTGAGGTGAGATGGTGTAGGAGGGATCGTTGGAGTAGCACTCCAACATGCTCGAGATGAGGCGAGCATAGGGCATCTTCTCCTTGGGCCGGAGGTTGCCCTTCATCAATTTGCCCTTGATGTACCTCATCCCCTCAAGGATGACTATGGTGGCGTCGAACCACCGGCCACAGAAGGCCGCGTAGAGTGCGTGTTGCACTCGGTCCACGCGCTCGGTATCGTGGCACATTGGGTAAAGGTTGCACTTGATCACCGAATCAAGCATCCACATGTAGTGGGGAAGGTCAACCCTCTTTATGGAGGATCCCGACCCCTTTTTGCCGTTGGTCATGCGGGTCATGACCTCCTCAAAGCGGGGGTCCTCCTCAAAGGGTGGGAATAGGGTGGTCTCAGGAGTAAAGTCGAGGTAGCACTCAAGCACCTCGTGGACGTGGCGACGTGTGATCGTGTAATCCCGACCCTCGATGGTGGTCTTGATCACATCGTCAGTCGGGCCGTCCAAAAGCCCTTGGTAAAATAATCTCACCAATCTAGGGTAGTAGGAACCCCGGATTGGTTTGAGAAGGTTGTCGAGACCGGCATTGTTAAGGTAATTACGAGCCCATTGGGTCTCGCCCGGTACATCGGGATTTGTGAAAAGGGTAGGGTCGATGAGGTACTCGACCTCAAAGGTCATTGCGGCCCACCAATCATTTGGTTGCACTACATTAGTGGGTGGTGGGGGCATGGGGGTGGACTCGCGCGAAGATGCGCTCGTCGAACCGGAGGTGGTCTCCGATGCCGACGGTGATGGAGTCCTCACCGGCGAAGGGGTAGGTGGAGGTGGTGCGGCGTTCTTACGCCGAACCGATAGCTTAGAGGTTTAAAGACAACCGGGTTTTGGGCGGCATTTTTAGAAAATAGCAAAAAATCTAGGGTTTAGCTAGCTCAAATTGAAGGAAAAGTACGAAATTAGGGTTTACCGTGGGTTTTGGAGGCGTTATGATTTGAATACGAGCCGAAAACCACGAAGATGCAAACCCTAGGGCGCTGGATGGTTGGAGAAGAAGAAGAAGATGAAGCGCCCAAAAAATCTCCATGCTCAAATGATTCGAATGGGAAAGAAAATCCCCAAATTTCAATATATAGGCCTCGACTCGATTAATCGAAATTCAGAATCGATTAATCGAGATTCAAAACTAGGTTAAGCCGCGCAAAATCGATTAATCGATTTCCCAAATCGATCAATCGAAAGTCAAAATCGATTAATCGAAATCGTATCCGTTTAAAAATTTAAGTTTTAGAGCTCACTGGCATGAGCCAATCGATTAATCGAAATCCATTTCGATTAATCAAAATTTCAAAATCGATTAATCGAAATCGTGCAGTAACTTCCAAAAATTTTAGGATTCTTCAAGTTTTTCGATTAGTCGAACTATGGTTCGATTAATCGAAATCTCTAATCGATTAATTGAATTCTACTTCGATTAATCGAAATCGTTTATCTGACTTCAAATTTTCCTAAGTCCCTTAAGTAAATCGATTAATCGAACTTCCAGTTCGATTAATCGAAATCTCAAATCGATTAATCGAAACCTCCTCGATTAATCGAAATTTCATTAATTCATTCCTAATTTCTTCTAACATTCCCAGTTTGTTCGATTAATCGAACATGTAGTTCAATTAATCGAATTCCCAATTCGATTAATCGAATTTCCAAAATCGATTAATCGACCCCAAATCGATTAATCGAAATTATAGATCGATCAATCGAAATTGCATTTTGTGTCTATCCTAACTCTTATCCAAATTTCTAGTCACTGGCACATGCCAGTCGACTAATCAAACAAAATCGATTAATCGAAATTCCAAATCGATTAATCGATTTGAAATTTGATCAATCGGTTTTGCCCAATTTCAGTAGATTTTCAAGTTCTTTGTTTCTTTGATTTCTTTTGGTAGTTTATGACATCAAGTGGCTCATAGTTCCATAAAAACACATCCTCATGGTCATGTGCATACAAAAATTTGTTCCTTTAATCATACTTTGATCAAGACTTCCATGGAATTACAAGTATTGTGGAGATTCCACAAACATGCTTGTGGTTTACATTGGGTTCTCACGTCGTCGGAAATAGAGCTGGATATTGTTCTTTCACATCGGCTTCTCGTTCCCAAGTAGCCTCTTCCTTTGGATGATTGTTCCACCGGACAAGCACTAAGGGAGTCACTTTAGTGCGCAGTACTTATTCTTTTCGATCCAAGATTTCCACTGGTTCCTCTATCATGCTCATGTCCTCACACATCTCCATAGGTTGTTTCCCTAACACATGAGATGGATCGTTCACATACTTTCTGAGCATCGATATGTGGAAGACGTTATGTACCTGATCAAACAGCGGTGGTAAGCCAATGCGATACGCAACTTCACCTACGCGTCCCAAAATTTCAAATGGTCCAACATAACGTGGGCTTAACTTCCCTCTCTTGCCAAATCTCATTACGCCTTTCATAGGTGACACTTTCACAAACACATGCTCGCCCACTTTATAGTCGACACTGGTCCGCTTTATGTCGGCATAACTTTTCATCCACTCATGTCTTTGACTTGACCTTCCTCGATTATTGAGCAGCGGTGGTGTTGTCTTCAAGTAGTTTTGGCCCTAAAATAAATTTCTCACCTGTTTCTTCCCAATTGAGGGGTGATTTGCATCGTCGTCCATCTGAGCTTCATACGGTGCCATGCCAATGCTCGTTTAGGCTGTTGTTGTATCTGAATTCGAACGATGAGATACTCATCCCAGTATCCTTGCACATCTAGCATGCACGCTCTGAGCATGTCTTCTATCACTTGGTTCACTCGCTCTGTCTGCCCATCAGTTTGAGGATGGAAAGCTGAACTAAAATCTAGTCGTGTTCCCATTCCTTCTTGAAATTTCTTCCAAAACTTGGACGTATATAGTGGATCACGATCTGAAACTATGCTGCTTTGAATCCCATGTAACCTTACGATCTCCTTCATGTATAAGTCTGCCAGTCTTCCTGCCGTATACATAGTATTGTACGGCAAAAAGTGCGTTGATTTGGTCAATCGGTCCACGACGACCCAAATGGCATTGTGTCTCTTGGCAGTACGGGGAAATCCAACAATGAAATCCATCGAGATCGATTCCCACTTCCATTCTGGGATTGGTAAAGGCTGCAACAGTCCAGCAGGATGTCTATGATCAATCTTCACTTGCTGACAAGTCAAACACCGTGACACGTATTCGGCCACGTCTTGCTTCAGTCCTCTCCACCAGTAGTTCTTTTTCAAGTCTTGGTACATTTTGGTGCTACCAGGGTGGATAGCATAATTTGACTTATGGGCTTCATCAAGAATTGTTCGTCTTAGATCGGCATTATCCGGAATGCATAGACGGCCCTTAAACAATAAAGAACCCTCATCTTTAACTGAGAAGTCCGACCTGATGCCTTCACTCACGTCTTGATGAATCTTTGTTAATGTCGGATCTTTCATCTGTAGATCGTGGATATGCTCAAATATCACTAGCTTCACCGATATGTTAGCCAAAAAGGATCCGGTAGCTTTTGACTCAATGTTCGCATCGTAGAGTGCCAGGTCTTCCAATAATTTCCATTGGTGCATACCCAAAATCAAACAAGCTAACTGAGCTGAACCCTTCCGACTCAATGCATCGGCTACTACATTCGCCTTGCCTAGATGGTACTGTATGGAGCAATCGTAATCCTTGAGGAATTCCATTCATCTGCGCTGTCTCATGTTGAGCTCTTTCTGTGTACATAGGTATCGGAGGCTCTTATGATCGGTGAAAATCTCAAAAGTCTCACCATACAAGTAATGTCTCCAAATCTTCAGCGCAAAAATGACTGCTGCTAGTTCCAAGTCATGAGTCGGATAATTTTTCTCGTGTTCTTTCAGCTGTCTTGATCCGTAAGCTATCACCTTCTTATGTTGGTTGTGTACACAACCAAGGCCATTGTATGACGCGTCGCTGTACACAGCGTATCCTCCACTGCCTGAAGGAATAGCTAGCACTGGAGCTGAAGTGAGTCTCGTCTTGAGTTCTTGAAAACTCTTCTCGCATGCCTCACTCCACTCAAATCTTGAATCTTTTCGTGTCAGCTTTGTGAGAGGTCCCGATATCTTTGAAAACCCCTCGATGAAACGTCGATAATAGCCTGCTAAGCCCAGAAAACTTCGAACATCGGTCACTGTCTTTGGTTGCTCCCATTTAACCACTGCTTCTATCTTTGCTGGATCTACAGTGACACCATACTTTGAGACAACATATCCCAAAAAACTAACCTCTTCTAACCAAAACTCACATTTGCTGAGTTTGGCATACAATTGGTGTTCACGTAGTGTTTGTAGAGCAATCCTCAAATGTTCTTCGTGTTCTGTCTTGGATTTGGAGTATATCAATATATCATCAACGAACACTATGACGCAGGAGTCCAAGTGTGGTTTAAACACTCGGTTCATCAGATCCATAAAAGACGCCAGAGCATTCGTCAATCCAAATGGCATCACAAGATATTCATAGTGTCCATACCGTGTCCTGAAAGCTGTCTTCTGGATGTCCTCTGCCTTGACTCGCAACTGATGGTATCCAGATCTCAGGTCGATCTTGGAAAAATACCTTGCTCCTTGCAGTTGATCAAACAAATCATCAATTCTAGGCAAAGGGTAGCGGTTCTTCACAGTGAGTTTGTTTAATTGTCGATAGTCAATGCATAGCCGCATTGACCCATCTTTCTTCTTGACAAACAAGACCGGTGCTCCCCATGGAGACACCCTCGGTCTAACAAACCCCTTGTCCATAAGCTCTTGTAGTTGTTCCTTCAACTCCTTTAACTCAGCAGGAGCCATTCGATATGGTGCTTTTGAAATAGGCTCCGTTCCTGGTGCTAAGTCGATGGCAAATTCTACTTCTCTCTCTGGAGGTAATCCAGGCAATTCTTCTGGAAACACATCGGCGAAGTCTCGCACAACTGCTATCTCAGAAATGACATTCTTTTCTTCCTTGTCCTCCTTTAAGAAAGTCAAGTATCCACTGTAACCTTTTCTGATCATTTTCTCGGCCCTTACTGCTGAGATCAGTGGCACCGATGACGACCTCACTCCTTAAAACCGAAATGATCTCCTTGTGTTAGGTCTGAAAATGACTACCTTATTCTTGCAATTGATGGTTGCACAGTGCTGTGCCAACCAGTCCATGCCAAGGATCACATCAAACCCTTGCATGTCTAACAGTATCAACTTCGCTTCCAATTCATGCACCTCTAAGTCTCGAACTGCTACAATGATGGATTTGCAAGCTAACTCCGTGTCCACTAACTCTCCAGTCGGAATAGACACAGATAGGACGAAGTCCAACACCTCTAGAACAATCTTCATCCTCTTGGCAAAACGTGGAGTGACGAATGAGTGGGTAGACCCTGAGTCTATCAACACTCGAGCGTCATATCCAACGAAGCATCCTTTTTCATATATAGTTAATGTACCTAGAGTATACATACATACATACAATAATTTACACATCAATTTAACACCCCTAATTCATATATAAATTTAGTATTGAGAAAAAAATTATACAATTCCTTATGCATGCACCTTCTCTATCTAAAATTTTAATGAAATGAAAATTTCTTTAATT
This sequence comes from Chloranthus sessilifolius, assembly GCA_021018995.1. Taxonomy (NCBI): domain Eukaryota; kingdom Viridiplantae; phylum Streptophyta; class Magnoliopsida; order Chloranthales; family Chloranthaceae; genus Chloranthus; species Chloranthus sessilifolius. Next base: position 113,811,021 of record CM037594.1, on the reverse strand, counting down.
TAAAAAAAGTCTCACCTTGGATGACGTCATGCACGTTCACACTTCTGCTTGGTGGATCGCATACTCTCCCACGACGATCGGCTTCCTTGCTTGAATGGGTCGTGGTGCTGCAACTGAAACCGTCTTTCTTTTATCCGTCTCGGGGCAATCCTTGATCAAGTGGCCCACCTTGCCACATCAGAAACAACCCCTAGTTCCCGCTCTGCAATCCACTGTTCTATGAGGCTTGCCACACTTTGCGCAAGTCTCCCGAGGTGCGGAAGAAACAGTACGAGAACCCTGTGTGATAGTAGCGCCAGTAGACATGGCAGGGCTCTCATAGCGTAAAGGTCTCCCCGACGCAAGTAGTGGAAACCTCTGTTGGTGTTGTTGTTGCGTCGGCCTTCCGAAACCTCCTTGAAACTGTGGTCTCTGATTTTGGGCCATGAACCTCGGCTTTTTGTTCACCGATTCATAGGTCCCCGTCCTTCCCTGTTCATTTCCTCCTCTTTGCTGCTCCCTCTGTCTATATCTATTCGTATTCTCTTCTTCTACAACCAACACCTTGGTCATGACCTCTTCATGGGTCCTTAACTGAAATGGAGCTACGCCTCCCCTAACCTCAAGCTTCAAACCTTGCTGAAACCTCTTGGATTTCATCACGTCGGTAGTGACGTGTCCGAACAAAACGGGCAAAAACTCCACCCATACTCTCTCCATCATTCTCCCTTGCCTTTGTAAAAATTGTATCTCAAGCTGGTTCCTCACCACTTCCGAAAAATATTGTTTGTTAAACTCCTCAACAAACTCCTCCCAAGTCCAAGGCAACTCTGGGGTTTCCTGAGCCCTAGTCCGTATCACGGACTTCCACCAAGGCCCAGCCTCCCCATCCAACATATAAGCTGCCCATCTCACACTCTCATCTTCCGTGCATGTTAGCACGCTAAAGACTTTCTCCATCTCCATAAGCTAATTCTCAGCGGCCATTGTGTCTGCCTGTCCAAAAAATGAAGGAGGTCTCATCCTCCTAAACTCTGTAAAGGATGAGGGCACAGGCAGCGCAGGTCCTACAGGTGGTGTAGGTGGCTGCTGTTCTCTTGCTGCATGAGCTACAAAGGATGCGGCTTGTTGTGCCATGGCAGCTGCCATAGTCTCCATAGTATGCATCATCCTCTGTCGCTCCTCTCTATCTTCCTGTCTTTCTCTCACTCTCTCCTGTTCTCTTAGATATTGATCCTGACGATCTCGATCCTCTTCATCATGCTGTCTACTACTACTGCCCCCTGAGGCCTCAGTACCTCCTAAAGGCACTCTATTAGTATGAGAGATGTAATCATCTCCACTACGTAGACTCCTCTGTTGGCCTCCCCTTGGTTGGCCTCTTCCTCTAGATGACATTTACGGCTGCATTTGAAACTAAAGTTTCGTTAGCAGAAGCCCCTATGTTCTGACCAAAAGAACGATTGTCAGAATTGCTAAAAGAAATAGCTTTGATACCAACTGTGACAGTCTGGATTTTGGCACCTCGAAACCCGTGCCATCAACACGATCATCTAGACCGTGCCCGTTAGCTAAGCACGAAACATTGGCATATCAAGCAAAATTAAATAGTAAATGAAACTACATAATTTAAATCTATATAAAAGCATTTCTCAAAAGACAGTTCTACCCTCATGCCTCTGCATGAATGGAGAACCGATCCGAACCATCGATGATAGCAAATCATCACGGATGGTTCGCCCCAAAAGAATAATCTCAATTTATACATGTACATTGTTTAGCCAAAACAAGGCTTGACATACCAAGCCGTACAAATCTCTATCCAAAAGCTCTCAACGCGGCACAACGGAGTCCTCTAGAAGAAGTCCTCAGGAGGTGGCTCCAACTCTTCACCAGCCGCAAGGTCCGACTCACCGGGGTCAGTGTCTCTTGAAGCCTCGGCAGCTGCTAGTAGTGGACCTGCGACGTATAGTCTATAGGGTGAGCTACATCCTAGTTCAATAGGGACCAAAACACAGTTGAACATATAAATTATTATTTACATATATTCCATGATATGCCATGCATGATGTGTCTATGCAATTACTGATAAAAATAGTTAAAAAGCATTACATTTTACTAGTAGTTTACTCATGTCTTTTATTTATTCATGAATGATGTTGAAAAGGCCTAAAGCAAAACTTAAACTTTCAACTTAAGTAATCCCCGAGCAATATAGCATCGAGCCCTGATGAGATACCCATCATCGTCATCTATATAGACACTTTTAACGTATTCTCTGGGAATACAAGTAGTACCCAAGCCCCTTTCCCCTGGGGATTGGTGGCGGGGTTTCACTTGTCTCAAATCAACACCCCTGGGGTGTGCTTACTGTGTACGGATAAGCCTCCGCACTGGCCTACGGTTTCGCCGCCGTATCGGTCACGGATATCCTGCCGTGTCAGTCGTGGATATCCTGCCACTTCGGTGGAGTACCCTATCAAACCTTAAATAACAAAAATATCGGTGCCTTACATATAGTTATTCACCGTGTAAATGTGTTATTTTGTATAAGTTAGGCCCTATCAAACATGATTCAATTGTGGATACATCCCTGGGATGTATCCATTCACTTGTATCACACCTGATGCTCTAATCTCTTTACTTCTTCATCCCCTGGGGATGGCTCATTAAGATTTCTTTTATTTATGTCACACACACACTTTTCCCAACTCTTTAAGCAATAAAATATTTGGAATTTCAAATCTATATCACTATATACATGCTCTTGTAAAATAAGGTACATGTTCAAGGAGTTCCCTACCTCAAGTCTTCGTTTGATCAACACATCAAGGCCCCACGTGGCTCCTTGTGCACTTCCTCACACGTACCACCTATGGTACCACATAACATGTGAAACACATCACTAAGGATGCAATAAAGGAGGTCCAAGACCCCCCAAGAATCTCAAAGTCAAACTCAAAAGTCAACATAAACTGGCCCAGTCGATTAATGGATTTCCAAAATCGATTAATCGAAAGTCAATATCGATTAATCGATTCTCAAATCGATTAATCGAGGTTTCCATTCGATTAATCGAAACCCAATTCAATTAATCAAAATTCTTTGCTCTATCAAGTCGATTCTCAATTCGAGTAATCGAGTTTCCAAAATCGATTAATCGATCTCAAATCGATTAATCGAAATTACAAATCGATTAATCGAATCTTCATTTCGATTAGTCAATTTCATCAAGCCCATTTCTTTTCTTCACTGGAGTCCACTGTAGGCTCCCAGTCGATTAATCGATTCTAAATTCGATTAATCGAAATCCAAAGTCGATTAATCGAAACCAAATTCAATTAATCGAAATCGGGGTCCTCTGACTTTTCAACTTCTTGGCCAATTTTGATTAATCGAAACCCAATTTTGATTAATCGAAATTGCCAGATTTTGTCTCCTTCTGGCTGCTCTTCCAAATCTTTCTCCATTTATGTTCTTTCTTTTTCTAAGCCTTTAATCTATGATTTTAACCATTCCTAACTACGATTAATCTCTCATAACTTATGCATTTAATTCACAAGAAATTTACCTCAATCAAATCTGAATTTGATTAGATCTAGTGGTTGGAAAGGCTAGGGTTCCAGCTTTGGCTCTAACGAATCCAAACCGTGTCGAATCCGGCTTTTATCGCTTGAATCCCCCTTCCAATCAGTTGCAATAACTCCTCTCTTTACTCCTCTCTCTCTCTCTCTTCTTTACTCTCCTTCAACAACTAAAACCATTAATTTTAGGGTTATTAAACCCTTTTATCTCTCCTCTCACTTGTGTGTTGAGCACATGCACTGGGATAGGTGTATGCGACTTCTCATTCACATCACACACCACATAATCACTCATACCATCATATCTCGTCCGTTCATCATACTCTATGCTAACCCTTGATCTCCTAATTGGTCAAACTTGTGACCAATCGGGCACGGATCCCGAGGTCACTATTTAACGTGATTTTTTTTTCGAGATATTACATTAATTGTGATGAGGTTTCTTTTACAGTCACTTGAAACTCTGAATATTGATGTTTATATACGGTTGTAATCCTCTATGGTAGTATAGACTGTCACACGAAGTACATTCAGGTTACTATAGAATCTTTCCTTGGAAAGCGTGATTTAGAGAAGTTACCTCACTATAGTTTATCCTAGAATTAAGTGTAAGAGTACAATAAGATACAAATATAAAATAAGATAAGTTATGAGTACAATAATAAGACACCGTTTTGTAGGTCAGAATAAGATTAAGAACTTAAGTCTCTGTACATATCGTTCCTTGTATAGCCATCGTAAGGGCAACAACGTCTTTCTGTTAAGACGGGTCTCTGAGAGACATTATAAGTATGAGTATGTTTATGAGTTACTTTGGCCATTATGTCTTCCCATTGGCTGGATGGAGGAGTATGAGTATGATATAGAAGGCGTTATAATATGATAGTATGATACTATGGTGACCCTTACATGGTAGCTCGAGCAACGACTCTGACACATATCGTTTAAGATTTTACGAGTATGCTAGTTACGTTCATGCGATGTACAGACGTATGTGCGAAAATGATAATAAGGTATGATATGTTATGAGGTATGGAATGCTATGAGATATTATAAGGTATGTTAGGATATGAGTGTCTAGATCATGGTCCTGCATTTATGATATGATATGAGTCCTACGATATATAAATGATTTTGTCTTGCTCTTGTCATTTTCTTTGAGATATTATGTTTATTACTCACTTGATACACCCACAATGCACCTAAGTAGTATGAGGTGGGTTGATGGTGTATTCACTGAATTTACGTGACTGAGTAAACTCATCCCAAGATAATCTAACAGCTACAGGTGACTATATTGATGGTGTGGACGTTGACTTTTTTGACTCGATTGGTGTTGAGTACGTTAACCCGATGGACGCTGATTACTAGGAACCTTTAGAGGGCGACGCTGCAGGTTATCAGAACTACGGTGCTAATTTTGATCTGAGCACCGGATATTGATTTTGTAGACTCGGTATTGGATTTTGTCTTACGTTATTATCGTCGACTCTATGATTTTATTTTATTGGATTTGTCTCCGACTTGACTTATATTTTATTTGTGGATCTATGGTATTTTATCGCATTTATTCTGCATGTATGATTGGTTTATATCTCACCTTTATGTTACTGACTTTTACGGATTTTGTGGAACCAAATTTGTACGATAACTCTGATTATGTGTATATCAGCTTAGCATATCCGAGATATGTGTGGGTCATAACTCGGAATCATAGGCCCTCGGGATGGGATCGAATTTCGGGTTGTGACAGCTATCAAAGGGTCCGGTCGGGTCAAAATTTTAGCTGCCTAATTAGGAAATTGCAAATGTCTGACCTGACTAGAAAGCTCGACCGCCGGAATTGAAAACCCAGGTCAACCCAATAAAAATCCACGATTTTTTTACTTTTTGTGATATAAAATATAAAGTCTGGTTGGATGGGATCGACCTAACCTAATCAAACAAATACTTGACCCGACCTCTTGGTCAATCCGACTAGAAGGTTGGGTCGAATGTCTCATGCCTGTCTCATGCCTGACCTGATGGGTTAAGTTTATGTGCCCGACCTCGTAAAATATTGGGCCGGGTCAAGTATCAAGTTGACCAGACCCGTTGACAGCCGTAGCTAAACCCCTCGCACATATATCATCGAAAAATATATGCGCTCTACAACGCATCCTTGGTCATTTGAATTTGCAACGATCAACTTTTACAACTACAAAGCAACAAAAAGGAGGAAACATTTAACCGTTAATTCAAAAAAAAAACGCCTGTCTCAATTTCCCTTTCAAATTCATCTCTCTCTCTCTCTCTCTCCAATTCAACCTTAATGAATAATTCCACTGACTTCGAGCGTGTGATCATAGATGAACCACGATCTCCTCTCTAAATTCCCAGACGAATCGAGCTTCGATTTCGACTATACGCAGAGCAGAATCTGGTCCCCCAAAAACACTACTAGGTTTCGAGCTCTTCGATCCAAAAGCAGAGAAAATTTGAAGCTGGGTCTGTAGGGAAGAGTATGAACTCGAATTTGAAGATTAAGACCAAGAAATTGAAGATGAATAAGAAGAAGAGCTCTGAGGTTGCTGTAACTCCTCTTCAAGTTCCTACTCCCAGAAAGGTAACTTTTTTTTCTTATGAGTATCGTAGTGAGTAATTGAGCCTTCAATTTAATTTGGTTCTATTATTTTAGTGTAATTGTGTTACTACTTCAATTTGGTGGTCCTTCAACTTAATATTTAGGTGAATTTTTTAATGTTTTATTTTAATTGAGAAAGTATTAAAAAGAATAATATGACATTAAATCTTGGAAGAGGTCTGGGACTATGGATCCCTACCGCAGGGATGATCCCCATGTCCACACCAGTTGGGCATCGTATGGCACTTGCCACTACCTGCCACAAGGATCGGTTGCAAAATCAACTTACGCTGTGTTTGGGATTGCTCTTTGGAGGCAAAGAGCAGCCCACTTAAAAGAGTAAGTTTCAATTGCTCTTTTAAAGAGACCCAAATCAGCTCTATCACTCTCGGAAAGAGCAAAAAGTACTAATAACCAAACACAATCTCATACTAAAGTGCTCTGCATCAGAGCAGAGAGCTGCTCTTTGCCTCCAAAGAGCAATTCCAAACACAGCCTTAAATAAGATCGAGCAACTATCGCATAAAAATTTGGGCACCATTTTAATGCACCAATTTTGTGGGGTGTTATGATATCTTTGACCATGAAATGAAGATAGATTCAACGAAAAACCGGTGTTGTTTTGGAAGATCCTTGCATCTGGATGCATAGTCCCCATTCTCATCTTGGAAATATTGAAAAATCCTGGTGGGTATCACTAAGATTTTTCCAAATATCCAGTATGCCCATAGTGACAAATTTTGGGGAAATTTTTTGAAAGCAGAAAATTTGCCAAAACAGACATCATATAAAATTTTGGTTATTTTGTTAAATTTTCTTTAATCTTGTTTAAATTTGTAATATTTATCCATAATTAACAACTTTTGATTTTGCTAAAATTCCTTTAATCTTGTTGAAATTTGTAATATTTAGCCAAAATTAATGACTTTTAGAAGTGATCTGATCAACACCACAATTATGTTCCAAATATGAAAATTTTCGTATCCATATCCACTTTTCACAATTTGTCAAACTCATTATAAAACTTGAACATTTATTAGATCCTACATGTAACTATCCTAACCATCATTAACTTCCATCTAACTTATGAAACAGTGAAAATATCCTTAATTAGCGAAAACACCCATCTAATTTGAGTGGCATCATATGGGTTCTAAAAGATCGAACAGATCAAACCAGTACGGGTACTAAAAAGACTGAATCAGACTCATGAGAGGCATAATCGGTCTTTGAATAGTAGAACTGGTCTTTGTAAGGCCTAATCGGCTTTAAAAAACCGCTTCAGTTTTCTATTCGATCTTTCACTAAACATGTGAATATGCCTTTCAGAGACTGATTCGGTCTTTCAGACACCAGTTTGAACTCTCAACATTCCGATTCAATCTGGTTCAATCGTTTTATTACTCTGATTTGAATGGGTTTAATCAGATTAGGCCTCAAGGAACACATACGATGTGATTGAAAGTTATTGACGACAGTTTGATACAAGATTATATAAATTTTTAGTTCTTATGTTAGGTTTGACGATTTTTAAAAATGGGATACTAGATCTGACAAATTTTTGAGCATATATTTGTACTTGCTTGTTGCTTCAAAAGCTGGGCTACGTTTGTCAAAAACTGGTTGCTCTAATTTTATTTTTTTTCAATCCTATGAAATTCTTATAGCTTGTTTCGTAGTATGATTTGTATAACAATTAACAACTAATTGAGTAGTAGCTCACTTGGTATCCTCCCTCCTTTTGTGGGGGTTGAGGTCTTGGGTTCATTACTCCACCTTTGTTTCCTCCCTTATATTAATAAGGTGAGGTTTGTGGGGTGGAATTTATTATCCTTTGTTGCTTCGTTGTGTGAGATTATTCCCCAAATGTTGCTCCTCTAATGTTATACTTTGTACGATATGTAAGGCACATCTAAGTTGTCTATGCCGTATGTTATTATCAAAAATAAAAATAAATAGATAAAATAACAGCCACCGAAATATTCACACACAAATACAAACATATATATGTACACATTTGGTTTTGAAGATGATAATAACCTTACAATAAAGAGGCTGAGGTTAGACTTCTCCTATACAAGGATCAAAATTTCGGTCCAAAATTTTGGTTTCGGTCCCCACCAAAACCGAAAGGAAATGTGGAATTTTGTTCGCTACCCTTATATATATATATATATATATATATATATATATATATATATATATATATATATATATATATATAATGTTCTCCTTAATCAGATTATTATTATTATTGTTTATTTTTCATTACTTTATTGATTAAATAGAAGCATCTTTTCCGCTAGATTCCCATTTATTTCGAAAAACTGTGTTTTAAAATGATTTTTTTTAGAAAAAATGTGTTTTAAATCCATTTTGTCTGAAAAAAACATTTTCTTTCCCATTTAAAAGCTTTGTTTGATCACATTATATATATATATATATATATATATATATATATATATATATAGGAAAAGGGATCCGTCCTCCATGGGAGGACGGATGGTCACCGTCCTCCAACCTTCCATGTGGCACCCAAAATATTATTTCGATGCCATGTGGACCTTGGGTGCATTGCTTAAATCATCTTTGGAAAAAAATAAAATTAAAAACACATCTCCACTGTGTGTGACAGTCCAGATTTTGGCACCCCGAAACTCGTGCCATCAGCACGATCCTCCAAATCGTGCCCCAAAATCATGCACAGAACATTGGTATAACAAGCACAAATAAATAAATAAGCAAATGATTTCATAACGCGGAAAAGTAACATGCCCATCTGGCATAACAAAAGACAGTTCTACTTTCATGCTACTGCATGAACAGAGAACCGATCCGAACCATCGGTGATAAACAGATCACCCCAGGTGGTTCGCCAAAAGAAATAAATCCAATTTTATTACATTGTTCACCAAAATGAAGGCTTGACATACCAAGTCGTACAAGTCTGCTCTCAAAAACTACTCTCTGTCAAAGTACACAGTAGAGTCTCCTAGAAGAAATCCTCGAGAGGAGGCTCCAACTCGTCTCCAGACACGTAATCCGAATCACCCGGATCAACGCCTCCCGAAGTCTCAGTTGCTGCCAACAAAAGACCTGCGACGTATAGTCTAAAGGGGTGAGCTACATCCTAGCTCAATAGGGAACAATACAATGAACATATAAATTAAAACTCACATATATTCCATGATATTCTAAGCATAATGAGTCTATGCATTTGCTAGAAAAACGGTTTAAAAACTGATGATTTACATTCAAGTTTACTGGTAATTAGCATGTCTTACTTTACTGTTGATCTATTATGAATGACACTGAACAGGCCTAAAGCAAAACTTAAATCTTCAACGTAAGTAATTCCCGAGCAATATAGCATCGAACCCCGATGAGCTACCCTTCATCGTCGTCTAAATAAACAGTTATAAAAAATGTATTCCATGGGAATACGACCCAAGCCCCTTTCTCAATAGGCAGCGAGGTTAAAACTCATCTCAACATCCCTGGGATGTGCTTACTGTGTACGGATTGGCCGCCATACCGGTCACGGATATCCTGTCGCATCAGTCGTGGGTATCCTGCCACATTGGTGGGGTATCCTAAACAAACCTCAAATAACGAAAATAACATGTGCTTTACATATAGTTGTTCACCGTGTAAAGTGATATCTTATATCAGTTAGGCCTCGACAGTAATTATTCAATCACATATACACCCCTGGGATGTATAACTTACTCGCATCCACTGATGCCTTTATTACTTTCTCACCCCCTAGGGATGTCTCATTCTCATTAGATTACTTGATCTTAGTTACTCGCATCACACAGATGCCTTTATCACATTCTTAGTGTCACACAGACACCCATTTTCACAAAGCTTTTCATGGTTAAAACATTTTCAATTCTGATAAATATATCACTACATACATTCTCTTGCAATTAAACTACATGTTCAAGGTGTTCTCTACCTCAATTCTCTGAAGGTCCAAGCATCAAGGTCCCACGCGGCTGCTTGTGCTCGCTTTCACACGTACCACCTAAGGTACATCATAACACATGCAATACATCACTAAAGATGTAATGAAGAAGGTCCTAGACCCTCCATGAATCTCAAAGTAAAACTATAAGGTCAAGCAAAACTGCCAAAGTCGATTAATCGATTCCCAAAATCGATTAATCGAAACACAATTCGATTAATCGATTCCCAAAATCGATTAATCGAAGTCCAAATCAATTAATCGATTCCCAAAATCGATTAATCGAGATTCAAATTCGATTAATCGAAATCCAAAGTCGATTAATCGATTTCTCAACTCGATTAGTCGATTTTCTCAGGTCATGTTTCTCCAGCCACTGGAGGTACCCAGTCGATTAGATGATTTCCAAATCGATTAATCAAACATCTAAATCGATTAATCGAAATTGGGCTTACTTGACTCTTCAACTTTCAGACCAAAATCGATTAATCGAATCCCAATTTCGATTAATCGATTTGGTCCGATTCAGCCCCCTTTCTGGCTGTTCTTTCAAATCTTCTCCCTTTCTTTTCTAAGCCTTTAATCTATCCTTTAAACCCTTCTTGACTGAATTTAATGATCTACAATCTATGCATTAACCTTAATTTAAAACTCACCTTTAATAAATCTCAAATTGATTAAGATCTAGGTTGGAATGGCTAGGGCTCCAGCTTTTGCTTCAATGGCTGTAAACACGTTGAATCCGGCAATCAATGCTCCACTTTCCCTCAATCCAACCATAATAACTCCTTGGCAATTAGTTACCTTCTCTCTCTCTCTCTCTCTCTCTCTCTCTCTCTCTCTCTCTCTTCTTAACTCTTCAACAACCAAACAAAAGGGGAATAGGGTTATTAAACCCTTATATCCTCTCTCCTGCTTGTGTGTTAAACACATACACCAGAGATAGGTGTATGTAACCACTAACTCACACTATACACCATATTTCGGTGACATTCGTACTATGTCAATTCATCACTCCATGTATTCAATGTTTGACCATCACTTGGTCAAACCTAAGATCAATCTGGCACGGATCCCGAGGTCAAAGTTAAATGCTCAATTTTTTGGGATATTATATTTTTCCCACCTTGGGAATTTTCGTCCTCGAAAATAAACCAAGGGTTCTCTGGTGTGGTACTCACTTTTGCAATGGTATCTAGACACCTGACGGTGAATTTCACGACACGGTCGAGAAACAAAATAATGCAAGTACATGCTACAGAAAACTGATTTATATTTCATTAATTTTGCAAAATTTACAAGTATTGTTAATTGTTGGCGATAAGTACAATGGAAAATCTAGATACACCGTACAAAATATCCAAAACATCCAAAAAGTGATGACAACTGAAACCACTGTCGGTCGGTCACGTCGTCCCCTCTCCTGGCAGATCTGATGCAAGGGCGGGCTGCTCTGACTGAACTGGCGGCTCAAGCGGTGGCAATTGGGTCGTCTCCGTAGGCTGCTCGGGCTGTAGGGGCGCCGAGCCAGATGCATCGACAGCAGATGTGCTCACATGGAAAATTGGACCCGTATGGAAGGCAGTTTGACCAGCAGTCCATGCCTCCTCCTGCGCGAGGCGCTGCTGATAGTCTAACGGAAAGATGTACCGTAGAGTGTGATACATCAAAAATTCTATCCGCCGGTTCATCCGCTCGTTGTTGGCCTCCATCCTGGCCAACACATCCTCTATAGTGGCGCTGAGCGAGCTGCTCGCCGGCGGTAAGAAGACGTCGGTGTGGCAGCCGCAGAGTGCGCTGGCGGCGTAGGTGAGGTAGTGGTATGGGAGGGTGCCCCCTCCGCTGGTGGATCAACTGAGTGTGCCCCACCCACGGGTGGATCCTGATGTGGTGGTGGGGGTGGTGGTGGTGCTGCTGCTGGTGCTGGACCCTGAGCCGGTAGGGTTCGCTTAAGTAAATTGTAACTACGGCTCCATGAAGAGTTTGAGAACGTCTTCACTCGGTCCGTAGCCCTCTCCTCATGGGGCGATATAGCGTATTCTGGAGCATTTGAGTAACATTTCAGTATGCTCGAGATGAGCCCAGCATAGGGCATCTTTTCTTTGGGCCTTAGATTGCCCTTCATCAACTTGCCCTTGATGTATCTCATCCCCTCTAGGATGATCATGGTGGCATCAAACCAACGGCCACAGAACACCGCGTAACGTGCCTGCTGCACTTTATCCACCCTCTCGATGTCGTGACGTAGTGGGTAAAGGTTGCACTTGATTATGGAATCAAGCATCCACATGTAATTGGGAAGGTCAACCCTCCTAATGGAGGCTCCCGACCCCTTTTTCCCATTTGTCATCCGGGTCATTATCTCTTCAAATCTAACCTCTTCCTTGAAGGGTGGGGAGAGGGTGGTCTCGGGTACGAAGTCCAAATGGCACTCTATGACTTCGTGTATGTGGTGACGAGTGAAGCTGTAGTCACGACCCTCTATCTTGGTTGTGACTATATCGTCGGTAGGTCCGTCCGTCAATCCTTGGTAAAATAATTGGACCAATCTAGGGTAGTAGGACCTGCGGATTGGTTTTAAAATGTTGTCGAGACCGACCTTGACAAGGTAATTACAAGCCCATTGGGTCTCGCCCGATACATCGGGGTTTGTAGACAGGGTTTGATCGATAATGTATTCGATTTCAAAAGTTTTAGCCGCCCACCATTCGTTGGGTTGGAGTACATTGGTGGGTGGTGGTGGCATTGGCAAAGACTCGCGCGAAGACGCGCTCGTCGAACCGGATGTCGTATCCGATGCCGACGGTGACGGAGTCCTCACCGGTGATGGGGTAGGTGGTGGCGGTGCAGCATTCTTACGCCGGACCGGGAGTTTGGACGTTGCCTTCTTCGAAGACAAACGCGTTTTAGGCGGCATCTTAGTGAAAATTTACGAAAACTAGGGTTTATGTGGTTTGAAATGGAAAAGAAGTGAAAAGTAGGGTTTTACCTTAGGTATTCGACCCAATGTCACGCGATTTCAATCCAAAATCGATCCGAAATGCCCAAAAACCCTAGGTTGCTCGGTCGGTTGGAGAAGAAGAAGAAGGTGCGCAAGGATTAAAAAACCCCAAAATTTCAAATGGGGAAAAAAATCCCTTCGATTTATATATATAGAACTTGTTCGATTAATCGATTTCCAAAATCGATTAATCGAGTTTCAAAACCAGGTTCAGCCGCGCGAAATTGATTAATCGATTTCCAAAATCGATTAATCGAAACCATTTCGATTAATCGAAATCGTAGTCCTTTAAATTTTTAAGTTTTGGAGCTCACTGGTGTGAGCCAGTCGATTAATCGAAACTCCAAGTCGATTAATCGAAATCTCAAAATCGATTAATCGAGATTCACTTCGATTAATCGAAATAGTCCAGTCCTTCAAATTTTTTCTAAAATCCTTAAGTTACTCGATTAGTCGAACCTCCAGTTCGATTAATCAAATTCCCAAATCGATTAATCGAATTCTTCTTCGATTAATCGAAATCGTATAACTTCTTCTAAATTTTCTAAAATTCTTAAGTTATTTGATTAATCGAATCTCCAGATCGACTAATCGAAATCCAAAATCGATTAATCGAAACCCAAATCGATTAATCGAAATTTCACTTTCTTCATTTCCTGAATCCCCATTTAATTTCCACTCACTGGCGCATGCCAGTCGACTAATCGACCAAAATCGATTAATCGATTTGAAAATCGATTAATCGGTTTTGATCAGATTCTTCAGATTTAAAACTTTTCATGTCTCCTTGATTTCTCTTGGTAAACTATGACCAGTTGGTTATTGGTTCTACAAAATACATCATCACGGCTAATGTGACTTTTTTATTTGTAATGTTTTACTCGCAAGCGCACGAATCAGATTGTGTATAGTGGGTGCAGAGTACGAGATCGTTCCCACGAGGACTAATTTTGAAAGATCTAAAAAGACAAGACAGTAATTCAAGAAATCTACTAAGATCTAACAGTATTCTACCAGTCTTATGATTTAGGTGGTTTGATGAGATGATAATTACTGACTACAAACTAAAACTTAACTGATAATTCAAAAATAAAGATAAAGATGAAGATACTAAATCCTCCCATCTTTGGTTTGTTATTCCCGTAATATAAATCTAAGGAGTAAGCTATGAGATATACCATTGAAACACATCTTTTATGAAAGATAAATGGTCAAAATCTCGATAGGTTCCACGTTGCATCCTTGCAATCAGGACTTAGATGATTTTCATATATAGATCTAGGATCAAGGGCATGGCTCGGCACACTTGATCTCAGGTTCAAATAAAAATCATCCCCAAAGTGGGTAAAAATTCCAACAAAAATACTACCATAGATCTGAAATCAAGGGCATGGCTCGGCACACTTGATTTTAAATTAGGGAGTAATTAAGATAAACTTACCATTACAGATCCAAAATCCAGGGAATGGCTCGGCACACTCGTTCCCAAATCATAATCGTAATTAGATCCACATGATGAAAGCAAAAAGACCATATAACAATGATTGGGTAAAATTACCGTCACAGATCTGAGATCCCGGGCATGGCTCGGCACACGCGATCCCAGTTAGTGGTGGGGATTTCATCCGTTCATGATAGCACAACAACCATAAAATAAAATCTCATATTTTAATCCTAAATTTATATTATTAGAAGTACATCCCTATGAATTTAGCCACACATATTATAATTAAATGACATAAATAAATAAGGAAGGGAAAATAACATTAATGAATTAAAAATACCTCAAACTTCAACAGAAAATTATTTGATCCAAAAGTACGATGATCTTCAAAAACGAAACTAATGCAGGAATCAACTGAACAAAAGTAATAAACTGAAGGAATGAATACTAAAAAATTAAGGGAACAAAGCTCTCAAAAGGGAATAATAAAAACTTTCTATTTCTATGTATAACTATGAAAAAGAAAAGCCAAAACTAACTCTCTAATCTCCTATCTTTAATTCTCTAAAAAAAATCCCATTCGAAGTGTTTGAATCGGCTTTAAATAGATGCACGTCGCGTAGGTTTCCCAGCCGTAATAGTGTCCCAGCCGCAAAAGTTGGAGTTGATTAATCGACCCAATAGGGTCGATGCATCGACCCTGTAAAGATCCCTCAAAATCTACTTTAAAAGTGTCAGCTCCGTGTCAGACACTTTTTTGTCCTCGATTAATCGACCAAAAGGGTCGATGCATCGACTCCCAGAAATCCGTGAATTCCAGCCTACTTTTTGTATCAGACACCGCTTCAGTATTTTAGCCATAACTTTCTTTCTCGAACTCGGATTGAGGTGATTCTTATGCCTTTGGAAAGCTGACGGAAATATCTACAACTGTTATGTTTTGACAATTTCATGATTCGGCCATCTTGAAGGTCCAAATTGAGCCGCAAGTCACACCAAGTTCTCGATGACCCAAAGTTGCAGTGTTTTGGCATTATTTTCAGAATTCTTGGGCTGTTTTCTATACTTGGCTTATATTTACCTGAAACACTTCAAATCTAATAATTCTTATCAGATAGCCTTCATCGGACAGCTAAATATAGGTATTTAGGGGTGAAATATCATCATATTTCACTACTCATCACACCCCCAAACCTACACTTTGCTAGTCCTCGAGCAAAGCAAACTAAAGAAAAATAAATTGCCACTTTCGTAGGGAGCACGATTGCACTTAGCATGTGCAACAAGCCTTTAAACCCCTAGGTGATCCCTAGTGGAGGAGTTGTGTCTCCTGAGGGTTTACAGTGAAGTTACCCACAAACTTCAATACATTTTTGAAATCATCGATAAAATTGAGTTTTCGAAATATGATTTTGATAACATATATACCATTCAAAACTTAAAACCATTAATCAATTCAACATGCGATTTCTCAATTTTAAATAACAATGTTATACTAATCATACTAGCATCCATTCAAATTAGTCTAATGCTCAAATCATTAGATAACTCATCCATTAATGCTTAAACGTGAAGTGTGTGCATACCCAAACCAAAATTCATTCATCTCAGAACTAGTTCAAACGGGAAACCGTCGGCTCTGTTGTTTTGACTCAATCCTCACTTTAGGTATACTCTTGAAATAAAATCACTCCGATGATGGGTAAGTTTTCGCACACATGTGAGAGATCAATACAAAGCAAATAAAAATGTCTCACATGATAAATGAAACACGATGCAATCAATGAACAAAAATAAATCTCATAAGAAGATACTTGTATATCTTAAGCATGTCATATCAAGTGTCATAAGTATCTCATATTTACTCTCCACAAGGCAGTTACCAATGCGAGATCAGATCATGAAGGTCTTTTTAGGGTTGTAATGGGGCTCAGGAAAGGGTAAGAAAGAATTGGAAGTTGGGATTCAAAATTTCTAAGAAATTGGAAAGGAAACACCTTTTGATTTTTCTATTTCTTCTTTTTTTTTTTTTTTCTAATCTCACTATTTTTCTCAATATTTTTCTATTTTTTCTCAACTTTCTTTTTCTTTTGATTTTCCTTTTTTTTTTTTCTAAAGCACCTCATATTTTTCATTATTTTTCATAATTTTCTTTTTCTTTTTCTCTCCCATTTTTTTCTTTTATATTTTTATCATACACGCTCAGTAAACACCACAACTCAGTATCTCTCCACTTACTCTCTTTTCGTTTATTTTCATCCCTCGTTTCTAATTTCTTAGAAATAAGAAGGGTAAAGCTGAATTTTCAGAAATGGTGAAGGGTTAAAGGTTAACGTGGCTTATCAAAGAATGTATAAAGGTAAATTTTTCAGTAGGCTTAAAGGGGTACTAGAAGGATAAATTTATATAAGGTGGGTTATTTTAAGCACAAACGAGCCAAAGATGGCCTTCAATCATATCTTTAAAAGATGGTAACCTTGCCTATTTGTCTTGAGTAGATATACAGTACGTTCTAACATAATGATATGAATTTGATTTCATGCAAAGTTACAAGCCAAAGTAAAGTGTATGAGATCATGCAAAATAATTTTTATTCAAAGAAAACTCTAAGTTTATGTATTCACTCATCAATGACGGGAAATTAGCTCTAAAGCTCATCGGGTTTAGTCTCTACTAAGAACCTAAGATTTCACGTTCAAAACAGTTCATCGATTTCTAAGTCTTAGCTTGGTATAAGTGTAAAAATTCTAAACATGAATATCAAAATTATCCACAAAATATCATATTAAACTTCCTCATCCTAGATACAAGTAATCAAAATATGACATCAATATTCTCAACGTTAAATTCACATGCATCATCAACTAAAGTTTAAAAACAATCGCAAAATAATGTGCATGATGGCTACAAAAAATATTTTTTTTTTTTTTTTTTTTTAAATATAAGTGACGCAAAATAGATAATCATACCCCCAAACCTAAAGATTACAATGCCCTCATTGATTGAAATAAGTAGCTCACCCCCAAACCTGTTGAAAAGTGCCTCAACACAAAGATCAGGTACAGAAAATATGTGCATCAAATTTGAACATGACCAAAAATTTATTGAAGGGAATATGGTTACACTATTTTAGGGAATTAAAAACAACCTAAACTAAAAAAACTAATATGCTAGAAATATACATAAGAAAAAAAATAAAAGAAAGAAAAATAAAATAAAATAAAATAAAACGTAAATCCTAAACTAAACATGAATCCAACTCCGTTAATCATTGTTAGGCGGACCCATCCACCTCGGTGCACTTAAAACGATGTTCTTAGGTACAGGGAATAATTTCTCCCACAGATCAAGGGAAAATTGATGAGACACCGCCAATGGTATGGATGGAAGCGGTGAAGCGAACGTAGGAGATGGAGATGGGGGAGATGGTGACGGCATCACATCAATGATCTCGATATCAGTATTGATGCACGGTATAGGAGATTTGGAACGATTTATCTTCTTTCTAGATAGTTCTCCCCAAGAAGGAATGATCATCAGATCGAGGTCAATGATTTCAACATTGTTAGGCTCAAAAGGGACCGTCCAATGAGAGTGGCGCTCTCGCTTTTTAGCAGTATCCTCCATCATTGATAATCGTGCTCTGGTGAGATATAATCTTCGGGCCATGAGAAAGATATGTAAGAGTTAATGAAAAGTGAGCCTAAAGGTGAATATAAAGGAAAAAATTATAGAGTTGGAGTAGGAGTGGAAAGAGGTGTTCCGCAAAAAAGAAACAATGAAAAGTGTGGCGTTACGCTTGAGGGATCCCAAAGACGGAAGAAAAGTGGAAACTAGAGTTCCAAGAGGAGTCCGGTCCTAAAAAAAATAAAACAAACAAAAAAAAAATTTAGGACGATTAATCGAGCCTGGAGGTCGATGCATCGACCCCGGGGGGTCGATTAATCGACAATGGGGTCGATGCATCGACACCCAAAAAAAAAAAAATTTTTTTTTTTTTTTTTTCGAAAACAGTGGGTCGATTAATCGAGTATAACCCTCGATTAATCGACTCCAAGTTGACAGAGAGTTGAAAAATCGGACAGGTGGCATTTTAATTTTGCTCTTCAACTCCTCTAAATGCAACCGATAATTAGCAAAAATATTAGCAATCCCAACCAGATTAGAAAACACACTATTTCATTGATAAGCACGATGATTACAAGGACACTTCTGATTTGACACCTAAAATAAACAGCCTAAACGAAAGAAAGAAAAATAACACAAAACAAAAAATAAACTAAACAAACTAATCATCCCCATCCTCTTCGGCTTGGCGAGCCCTGACGCACATCTCATCATAACTATCAGGCCACATGCGCTGCCCGATCTGATGGAGGAAGGAACGATCATAGTAGCTGCGGCACAAGAGTGCACCATGTTACCGCTGCTGCTCCTCTTGTAAAGAGTTAATCTGTGCTTGGAGCGAACCAAGAGACACATCCTCCTCGGGTCCTCGATCGTGATGGTCATCATCTGGCGTGACGCATGGCAGGCGTGGAGTGGGCAGCCGGGCGATCGCCAGGGGCATCTGAGACATTTCCCAAGAGACGCATACTGCGGTTCCACTGGGTTGTACCATAACGATAGAATGCGAGGTCCCCGATATCATCATCCCGGTAGAACGAGAAACAAAGGAAATTAAGCAATTTCATAACATAATGGGGGAAGTAGATCAACAGGGCTTCACCAGTGGCAGGGTTGGTAAGATCGTCATGGCATCGCCACATGCCATTATGAAGAATCTTGGGCACGTTGATCCATGAATTTTGGTGGGTACCATAAAGCGCATGAACTCGATCACCGGTGCGCTCAGAAATGTGGCCACGGGGGCAGAGATTGCTACAGACCACACTATCCCAGAACAAAAGCTGGCGCGGTAACGCCGATCGCCTAGTGGCGATCCCAGAAGAAAATACGTCGCGGCATATCTCGTTGATTATATCCTCCTGAGACTCGTCGAGCTCTTCACCCAAGGTGTGACTGTGAGGGCGCTCGCAGGAAATATTAAAAACCTCCGCAATGGTGTGCGGATAAATCAGGCGCGACCACCCATCGATTGAAACAGTGAAGTGGGCTGTGACTTGATTCTCGACGGAGGCGATCACCTATGCCATGTTCTGATAGAATAATCGAACGACACGTTCGGACACTTTGATCACAGGCGGAGTGAGGAGAAAATGGACGTTGAGAGCCATTGCATAGGCGAGGGAAACGGCGCAGACAGGCAGGGCTTGAAATGCCGCGAGATCAAAAGCATATTCGGAACACAGGTCTCGGGTAGCAAAGCGACCACTTGGCTGATCACGTGGATGACCTACAGGACGTTGGGAAAGTCTTTGCGGCACGGCAGAGGTCCAAGCCATGATCACACTGTCGGAATGTCGAAGGCAGTCAGAAAAAAAAAAGGATGCAAAGTGAATGAAAATCGGAGAGAGACTGCTCCATTTAAATAGGCGCAAAGGCGTCCTCTCGGGATGGACACACCTCAAAATAATCGATTAATCGACCAAAAGGGTCGATTAATCGACTCCATTGAAAACGGGCGCGCCATAAGTCCCGACGCATGGAAACATGCAATGGAAACACGCAACGTCTTTAAGTGAAAAGACGCAACGTTCGGAAGTGGAAAAGTCGATTAATCGACACTGGCAATCGATGAATCGACGTAAATCGAGGCAGAAAAGAAATAAAAATGCATGCCCCAAAGTAAAAGTTGATTAATCGACTCATAAAGAGTCGATTAATCGACTCCAAATAAAAACAAAAACTGACAGGATTCAAAAAGCAACACAATTTTCAAAGCGGAGTAGTCGATGCATCGACTCAAGGAGTCGATTAATCGACTAATCAAAAAGTCAGGCCCCCATAAATGTAGTCTCCTTGAAAAAGGAGACACTCATAATTGCTGTCGATTAATCGACATTAAGTGGTCGATTAATCGAGTGGAAGGGTCGATGCATCGACTCAGGGGGTTGATGCATCGACTCCAAATTTTTTTTTTTTTTTTTTTAACATCGAAAACAAATTAACCAAAATTACAAACTGCTTTGAAAAAGAAAACAGTCATGAAGACTGTCGATCAATCAACTACAAGGAGTCGATTAATCAAGGGGGAGGGTCGATTAATCGACATACACTGTCGATTAATCAAGAAAAATAAAAGCAATATATATATATATATTTATTTATTTATTTATTTATTTAAAGAAAAATTGCGAGATTAATCTACAAGGTGTAAATTCGTTCTGAGTCCACCAGGATCCCAAATCTTCATGAAAAATTTTCTAAGCAAGATCAGCGATTTATTTAATCGTCTCGGTATTTCTCTTTTCAAGGACTTAGTTACATCCCCATGATGTGCCCAAGTGCCACCATTATGATCCATCTCTACCCTGTACTTGACATTCCCAAAATCCCACTCCGGATTCAAACCCATGAATCTTTTTTCGGCATTCTGTTGATTATCTATGTATTCAATGAATGGGCAACAGATTTGAAATTCCTCATTCTTCCCTAAACCGAATTCACACTCATCGGAAAAAGTTATGTTTCCCTTATCAGGTGTTGTAAGGGTGTCATTTTCTTTCTCTCTCATCTCAATTTGATTCTCAATTCCCTCATCGACATAAGTATCGTTCCATTCCATTTCCTCTTCTCCTCGCACTTGCACTACCTCAACGCTCGTTATGCCATTCTCAAGCGTAGTGACCAATTGGTCATCCTCATATTTTTAAATAAAATCAGATGAGTCCTCTTGAAGATATTCTTTATTCCGATCAGTATCAATGAGGGACTCCTCTATTTCAACTTTCCTTTGTAAGTACTCGATCATCTGACTAACTTGAGATTGTATCCTAGAAATTCCTTGAGTATTGGTGTGCACCAAACCTTTTAAATATTCTAAGGAGTAAGAAGAATTTTGGGCTGGTTCATATGATTTTGTGTCTTGAAAGTATTGAGTTTGCTGTGAAAACTCATATGGGAATTTGTTGGGATATAAATTTTGATCATTGTAAGACATCATATCACACATTAGAGGTTGATTAAAACCCCACATGTCATTAGATTGACTCTGCCAGTCATGAGTGTTCCAAACAGGATTTGACTGGACTTGTTCAGGGTAATAATTTGAGTTGTTCAAGGGACACATAGGTGAAATGTGCATCGAATTTCCACAAATAGCACATGATTTTAGATTGAATCCATGCATTGACATGATTTCACAGATAACACCAATATTTTTTTTTTTGAATCTCGATTAATCGAGTGGTGGGCTCGATTAATCGAGACAGGATAGAGAAATTTTTTTTTTTAGCAGAGATACTGTTTTAATCCACAGAAATTCCTAAAATTAACTGTCTATTTCTAAAGAATTTAGATTTTCTTGATTTAATCCCCGGCAACGGCACCAAAAACTTGATGTGACTTTTTTATTTGTAATGTTTTACTCGCAAGCGCACGAATCAGATTGTGTATAGTGGGTGCAAAGTACGAGATCGTTCCCATGAGGACTAATTTTGAAAGATCTAAAAAGACAAGACAGTAATTCAAGAAATCTACTAAGATCTTACAGTATTCTACCAGTCTTATGATTTAGGTGGTTTGATGAGATGATAATTACTGACTACAAACTAAAACTTAACTGATAATTCAAAAATAAAGATAAAGATGAAGATACTAAATCCTCCCATCTTTGGTTTGTTATTCCCGTAATATAAATCTAAGGAGTAAGCTATGAGATATACCATTGAAACACATCTTTTATGGAAGATAAATGGTCAAAACCCCGATAAGTTCCACGTTGCATCCCTGCAATCAGGACTTAGATGATTTTCATATATAGATATAGGATCAAGGGCATGGCTCGACACACTTGATCTCAGGTTCAAATAAAAATCATCCCTAAAGTGGGTAAAAATTCCAACAAAAATACCACCATAGATCTTAAATCAAGGGCATGGCTCGGCACACTTGATTTCAGATTAGGGAGTAATTAAGATAAACTTACCATTATAGATCCAAAATCCAGGGCATGGCTCGGCACACTCGATCCCAGATCATAATCATAATTAGATCCACATGATGAAAGCAAAAAGACCATATAATAATGATTGGGTAAAATTACCGTCACAGATCTGAGATCCCGGGCATGGCTCGGCACACGCGATCCCAGTTAGTGGTGGGGATTTCATCCGTTCATGATAGCACAATAATCATAAAATAAAATCTCATATTTTAATCCTAAATTTATATTATTAGAAGTACATCTCTCGGATGGGAATCATTAGATCCTCATCCCTATGAATTTAGCCACACATATTATAATTAAATGACATAAATAAATAAGGAAGGGAAGATAACATTAATGAATTAAAAATACCTCAAACTTCAACAGAAAATTATTTGATCTAAAAGTACGATGATCTTCAGAAACGAAACTAATGCAGGAATCAACTGAACAAAAGTAATAAACTGAAGGAATGAATACTGAAAAATTAAGGGAACAAAGCTCTCAAAAGGGAATAATAAAAACTCTCTATTTCTATGTCTAACTATGAAAAAGAAAAGCCAAAACTAACTCTCTAATCTCCTATCTTTAATTCTCTAAAAAAAATCCCATTCGAAGTGTTTGAATCGGCTTTAAATAGATGCACGTCGCGTAGGTTTCCCAGCCGCAAGAGTGTCCCAGCCGCAAAAGTTGGAGTCGATTAATCGACCCAATAGGGTCGATGCATCGACCCTATAAAGATCTCTCAAAATCTACTTTAAAAGTGTCAGCTTCGTGTCAGACACTTTTTTATCCTCGATTAATCGACCAAAAGGGTCGATGCATCGACTCCCAGAAATTCGTGAATTCTAGCCTACTTTTTATATCAGATACTACTTAGGTATTTCGGCTATAACTTTCTGTACCGAACTCAGATTAAGGTGATTCTTATGCCGTTGGAAAGAGGACGGAAATAACTACAACTTTTGGGTTTTGACAATTTAATGATTCGGCCGTCTTAAAGGTCCAAATTGAGCTGTAAGTCGCACCAAGTTCTCGATGACCCAAAGTTGCAGTGTTTTGGCATTATTTTCAGAATTCTTGGGTTGTTTTCTATACTTGGCTTGTATTTACCTGAAACACTTCAAATCTAATAATTCTTATCAGATAGCCTTCATCAGACAGCTAAATATAGGTATTTAGGGGTGAAATATCATCATATTTCACTACTCATCAACGGCAATGTCGTGACCATGATGAATTCCAATTTCACGTTCAACACCGCATTTGAGACTCTATGTGGATAAAATTGTTCTCTTAAATAAATTGATCATAAGATCGACATTGAATTACAACATATAGTTTAAATCCATAAACATGCTTGCGGTGATACAAATTCTAACTCTCAAGCTGTCGCGAACAATTTCGAATACTGTTCTTTCACATCAGCCTCTCGTTCCCACTTAGCTTCCTTGACCGGATGGTGCTTCCATCGAACAAGCACTAATGGAATTACTTTTATTCGCAACACTTATTCCTTTTGATCCAAAATCTCCACCGGCTCTTCGATCATAGTCATGTCCTCATGCATCTCAAATGATTGACCGCTCAACATGTGATCAGGGTCGTTAAGGTATTTCCTAAGCATAGATACATGGAATACATTGTGTACCTGATCAAATAACGGTGGCAATCCAATGCGGTAAGCAACTTCCCCTACTCGACCCAAAACGTCAAACGGTCCAAGATAGCGGGGACTTAGCTTCCCTCTCTTTCCAAACCTCATCACCCCCTTCATAGGTGACACTTTCACGAACACGTGTTCACCCACCTTGAAGTCTACACTCGTCCTCTTGATATCAGCGTAGCTCTTCTGTCTGCTCTGAGTCGCTTTGAGTTTGGCCCTTATCATCCGAACATAGGTGGCATTATCTTCAAGTATTTTGGGTCCCAAAATGAATTTCTCACCCGTTTCCTCCCAATTGATGGGCGATCTACATCGCCGTCCATAAAGTGCTTCGTATGGTGTCATCCTAATGTTCGTTTGAAAGCTGTTATATGCAAACTCAATCAATGGTAGGTGTTGATCCCACGATCCTTGCAATTCCAACATACATGCCCTAAGCATGTCCTAAATGATCTGATTGTCCCTCTCAGTCTGTCCGTCAGTTTGTGGATGGAATGCCGTACTGAAATCTAGTCGCGTTCCCATTCCTTCTTGAAATTTCTTCTAAAACTTTTATGTATATAATGGGTCACGGTCGGAAACAATGCTACTCGAAATCCCATGCAAACAAATAATCTCCTTCATATACAGCTCTGCTAGTCTTCCCGCCGTGTACATCGTGTTGTAAGGCAAGAAGTGCGCTGATTTGGTCAATCGATCGACTACTACCCAAATGGCATTGTACTTCTTTGCAGTACACGGTAGCCCAATGATGAAGTCCATAGAGATCGATTCCCACTTCCATTCCGGTATAGGTAGAGGCTGCAATAGGCCTGCGGGGTGTCTATGATCGATCTTGAGTTACTGACACGTCAAACACCGCGACACGTACTCTGCCACATCTTATTTCAAGCATCTCCACCAGTAATTCTTTTTCAAATCTTGATACATCTTTGTGCTTCCCGGGTGGATAGCATAGCTTGATTTGTGTGATTCGTCCAGAATTATTCGTCGTAAATCGGCATTGTCCGGAATACAGAGATGACCCTTGAACAATAAGGAACCATCCTCCTTGATCGAAAACTCAGATCCAATGCCTTTAATTACATCTTGAAGAATCTTAGTTAGCGCCGGGTCTTTCATCTGTAGTTCATGGATATGCTCAAATATCATCGGTCTCACTAAGATATTAGTCAAGAAGGCTCCTGTAGCTTGTGACTCAATGTTTGCATCATATAGTGTCAGATCTTCAAACAATTTCCATCTGTGCATACCAAAAATTAAACTAACCAATTGAGCTGAACTCTTCCGACTCAAGGTGTCGGCCACTACATTAGCCTTGCCTGGATGGTACTGTATGAAACAGTCATAGTCTTTGAGAAACTCCATCCATCTGCGCTGCCTCATATTTAGTTTCTTCTATGTAAACAGATATCTGAGACTCTTGTGGTCGGTGAAAATCTCAAAAGTCTCACCGTACAAGTAATGACTCCAAATCTTGAGCGCAAAAATGACCGCTGCTAATTTCAGGTCATGTGTCGGGTAATTCTTCTCGTGCTCTTTCAACTATCTCGACCCATATGCTATTACCTTTTTGTGTTGATTAAGCACACAACCTAAACCAGTATACAAAGCATCGCTATACACTGCAAACCCTCCACTGCCTGAAGGAATAGCTAACACTGGAGCTGAAGTGAGTCTCTTCTTGAGTTCTTGAAAACTCTTCTCGCATGCCTCACTCCATTCGAACCTTGCATCTTTCCGTGTAAGTCTCGTGAGTGGTCCTGATATTTTAAAAAACCCTCAACGAAACGTCGATAGTAACCCGCCAATCCAAGGAAACTGCGGATGTCGGTCACGGTCTTTGGTTACTCCCAATTCACCACTGCTTCGATCTTTGCTGGATCTACAGTGACACCAAGCTTTGAGACGACATGTCCCAAAAAGCTAACTTCTTCTAACCAAAACACATATTTGTTGAGTTTGGTATACAGTTGGTGTTCACGTAGAGTCTATAGGGCTACTCTCAAGTGCTTCTCATGCTCTTCCTCTGATTTTGAATAAATCAGGATGTCATCAACAAACACTACAACACAAGAGTCTAGGTGTGGTTTAAACACCCTATTCATCAAATCCATGAATGACGCCGGGGCATTTGTCAACCCAAACGGCATCACTAGGAACTCGTAGTGTCCGTATCGAGTCTTGAATGCAGTCTTCTGAATATCCTCTGCCTTGACTCTCAACTGATGGTATCCAGATCTCAAATCGATCTTGGAAAAGTACTTCGCTCCTTGCAGTTGATCAAACAGGTCATCTATCCTAGGCAAAGGGTATCGATTCTTAATTGTGAGTTTGTTCAATTGTCGATAGTCAATGCACAGACGCATTAACCCATCTTTCTTCTTTACAAACAAGAGCGGTGCTCTCCATGGAGACACACTCGCTCTAACAAACCCCTTGTCCATTAGCTCTTGTAGCTGCTCTTTCAACTCCTTCAACTAAGCAGGATCCATTCTGTATGGTGCTTTAGAAACAGGCTCCGTTCCTGGTGCTAAGTCGATGGTGAATTATATTTCTCTTTCTGGAGGTAATACGGGTAATTCCTCCAGAAATACATCGGCGAAGTCTCGCACAACTACTATCTCAGAGATAAGATTCTTCTCCTCTTTATGCTCCTTCAAAAATGCCAAGTATCCACTACACCATTTTCTGATCAATCGCTCGGCCCTGACTGCCAAGATAAGGGATAGGTGTGTCGACCTCTCTCCTCGAAATCTAAATGATCTCCTCGTATTGGGTCTGAAGATGACGACTTTATTCTTGCAGTCTACCGTCGCACAGTGAGTCGACGGCCAATCCATGCCAAGGATCACGTCGAATCCTTACATGTTTAACAGAATTAGGTTCACCGGTACCCCAAAGACATCTCCATCCATTACCCTCACGATCACGGAGTTGTAACCCTTTTCGGTATCAACCGCTTTCCCAGTAGGAACTGTAATATCTCGAAAAATCACGTTAAACAGTGACCTCCGGATCCGTGTACGATTGGTCACAAGTTTGACCAATTAGGAGATTAAGGGTTAGCATAGAGTATGATGAACGGACGAGATGTGATGGCATGAGTGATTATGTGGTGTGTGATGTGAATGAGAAGTCGCATACACCTACAGCGGTGTATGTGCTCAACACACAAGGAAGGGGAGAGATAAAAGGGTTTAATAACCCTAAAATCTGTATCTTGGTTGTTGAAGGAGAGTAAAGAAGAGAGAGAGAGAAAGAAAAGTAAAGATAGGAGTTATTGCAACTGATTGGAAGGGGGATTCAAGCGATAAAAAGCCGGATTCGACACGGTTTGGATCCGTTAGAGCCAAAGCTGGAACCCTAGCCTTTCCAACCACTAGATCTAATCAAATTGAGATTTGATTGAGGTAAAATTCTTGTGAATTAAATGCATAAGATATGGGAGGTTAATCGTAGTTAGAATAGTGTAAAAATGTAGGGTAAAAAGCTTAGAAAAATGGAGGAAGAAGTAAGGAAAGAGAGTGAGAAGAGCAGCCAGAAGGGGGCTGAATCTGGCAATTTCGATTAATCGAAATTGGGTTTCGATTAATCGAAATTGGCCAAGAAGTTAAAAAGTCAGATGACCCCGATTTCGATTAATCGAATTGGGTTTCGATTAATCGACTTTGGATTTCGATTAATCGAATTGAGAATCGATTAATCGACTGGGTGCCTACAGTGGACTCCAGTGGAGAAAAGAAATGGGCTTGATGAAATTGACTAATCGAAATGAAAATTAGATTAATCGATTTGTAATTTCGATTAATCGATTTGGGATCGATTAATCAATTTTGGAAATTCGATTACTCCAGTTGAGAATCGACTGGATAGAGCAGAGAATTTCGATTAATCGAATTGGGTTCAATTAATCGAATGGGAATCTCGATTAATCGATTTGAGAATCGATTAATCGATATTGACTTTCGATTAATCGATTTTAGAAATTGATTAATCGACTGGGCCATCGATTAATCGATATTGACTTTTGATTAATCGATTTTAGAAATTGATTAATCGACTGGGCCAATTGATGTTGACTTCTGGGTTTGACTTTAAGATCTTTGGGGGGTCTTGGACCTCCTTTATTGCATCCTTAGTGATGTGTTTTACATGTTATGTGGTACCATAGGTGGTACGTGTGAGCAAGTGCACAAGGAGCCACGTGGGACCTTGATGCATAATCAAATGAAGACTTGAGGTAGGGAACTCCTTGAACATGTACCTTATTTTACAAGAGCATGTATGTAGTGATATAGATTTGAAATTCCAAATGTTTTATTGCTTAAAGAGTTGGGAAAAGTGTGTGTGTGTGACATCAATAAAAGTAATCATAATGAGTCATCCCCAGGGGATGAAGAAGTAAAGAGATAAGAGCATCAGGTGTGATACAGGTGAATGGATGCATCCCAGAGATGTAACCACGATTGAATCATGTTTGATAGGGCCTAACTGATATAAGATAGCACATTTACACGGTGCATAACTATATGTAAGGCACCGATATTTTTATTATTTGAGGTTTGATAGGGTACCCCACCGACGTGGCGGGATATCCACGACTGACACGGCAGGATATTCGTGACCGATACGGCGGCAAAACCGTAGGCCAGTGCGGAGGCTTATCCATACACAGTAAGCACACCCTAGGGGTGTTGATTTGAGATAAGTGAAACCCCGCCACCAATCCCCAGGGGAAAGGGGGCTTGGGTACAATTTGTATTCCCAGAGAATACGTTAAAAGTGTCTATATAGATGACGATGATGGGTATCTCATCGGGGCTCGATGCTATATTGCTCGGGGATTACTTAAGTTGAAGGTTTAAATTTTGCTTTAGGCCTTTTCAGTATCATTCATGAATAAATAAAAGACATGAGTAAACTACCAGTAAAATGTAATGTTTTTTAACTGTTTTCATCAGTAACTGCATAGACACATCATGCATGGCATATCATGGAATATATGTGAGTAATAATTTATATGTTCAACAGTGTTTTGTTCTCTATTGAGCTAGGATGTAGCTCACCCTATAGACTATACGTCGCAGGTCCACTACTAGCAGCTGCCGAGGCTTCAGGAGACGTTGACCCTGGTGAGTCGGACCTTGCGGCCGGAGAAGAGTTGGAGCCACCTCCTGAGGACTTCTTCTAGAGGACTCTGTTG
This sequence comes from Chloranthus sessilifolius, assembly GCA_021018995.1. Classification (NCBI taxonomy): domain Eukaryota; kingdom Viridiplantae; phylum Streptophyta; class Magnoliopsida; order Chloranthales; family Chloranthaceae; genus Chloranthus; species Chloranthus sessilifolius. The sequence continues at coordinate 113,781,498 of CM037594.1, read as the reverse complement.
TGCCGCTTTGAGGGCTTTCAGATAGAGATTTGTACGGCTTGGTATGTCAAGCCTTGTTTTGGCTAAACAATGTACATGTACAAATTGGGATTATTCTTTTGGGGCGAACCATCCGTGATGATTTGCTATCATCGATGGTTCGGATCGGTTCTCCATTCATGCGGAGGCATGAGGGTAGAACTATCTTTTGAGAAATGCTTTTATATAGATTTAAATTCCGCAGTTTCATTTACTATTTCATTTTGTGCTTGATATGCCAATGTTCCATGATTAGCTTAGCGGCACGGTCAAGATGATGGTGCCGATGGCACGGGTTTCAGGGTGCCAAAATCTGGGTTGTCACAATTGGTATCAAAGCTATTTCTTTTAGCAATTCTGATAATCGTTCTTTTTGGTTAGAACATAAGGGCTTCTGCTAACGAAACTTTAGTTTCAAATGCAGCCGCAAATGTCATCTAGAGGAAGAGGCCGACCAAGGGGAGGCCAATAGAGGAGTCTACGTAGTGGAGATGATTACATCTTTCCTACTAATAGAGTGCCTTTGGGAGGCGAGGCCCGAGCGATGTAGTAAACGACATGATGAAGAGGATCAAGATCGTCAGGATCAAGATCTAAGAGAACAGGAGAGGGTGAGAGAGAGACAAAAAGATAAAGAGGAGCAACAAAGGATGATGCATACTATGGAGACTATGGCAGCTGCCATGGCACAACAAGCTGCATCCTTTGCAGCTCATGCATCAGAAAGCTGACCACCTACACACACCAGGACACTGCACTGTGCCCTCATCCTTCTGAGTTTAGGAGGATGAGACCTCCTTCATTTTCTAGGCGTGGAACACAATGGCCGGCGAGAAGCTTATGGAGATGGAGAAAGTCTTTAGCGTGCTGACATGCACAGAAGATGAGAGTGTGAGATGGGCAGCTTATATGTTGGACGGGGAGGCTGGGCCTTGGTGGAAGTCCGTGATACGAACTAGGGCTCAGGAGACCCCAGAGTTGCCTTGGACGTGGGAGGAGTTTGTTGAGGAGTTCAACAAACAATATTTTCCGGAAGTGGTGAGAAATAAGCTTGAGATACAATTTCTACAGTTAGCGCAAGGGAGAATGACAGTGAGAGAATATGGGGTGGAGTTTCTACGACTTGCCCGTTTTGCTCCTGATTACGTCGCTACCGACGTGATGAAGTCCAAGAGGTTTCAGCAAGGTTTGAAGCCTGAGGTTAGGGGAGGCGTAGCTCCATTTCAGCTGAGGACCTATGTAGAGGTCTTGAGCAAGGCGTTGGTTGTAGAAGAGGAGAACAATAACAGATATAGACAGAGGGAGCAGCAGAGAGGAGGAAATGAACAAGGAAGGACAGGGACCTATGAACCGGTGAATAAAAAGCCGAGGTTCGTGGCCCAAAATCAGAGACCACAGTTTCAGGGAGGTTTTGGAAGGCCGGCGCAACAACAACACCAACAGAGGTTTCCATTGCTTGCGTCGGGGAAACCTTTACGATATAAGAGCCCTGCCATGTCTACTGGTGCCACTATCACACAGGGTTCTCGTACTGTTTCTTCTGCATCTCGGGAGACTTGCGTAAAGTGTGGCAAGCCTCATAGAACAGTGGATTGCAGAGCGAGGACTAGGGGTTGTTTCCGATGTGGCAAGGTGGGCCACTTGATCAAGGATTGCCAAAGGCGGATAAAAAGAAAAGCGGTTTGATTCTGCGGACACCACATTCAAGCAAGGAAGCCGATCGTTCAGGGGAGAGCCTATGCAGTCATTGCTCAGGAAGCAGGGAACGTGCATGACGTCATCCAAGGTGAGACTCTTTTAAATTAAAGAAATTTTCATTTCATTAAAATTTAGATAAAGAAGGATTTGTATAGATTCTTTTTTTTTTCTCAATACTAAATTTATATGTGAATTAGGGGTGTAAATTGATGTGTAAATTATTGTATGAATGTATGTATATTATAGGTACTTTAACTATATATGAAAAAGGATGCTTCATTGGATATGACGCTAGAGTGTTGATAGACCCAGGGTCTACCCACTCATTCGTCACTCCACGTTTCGCCAAGAAGATGAAGATTGTCCCAGAGGCGTTGGACTTCGTCTATCCTATCGTGTCTATTCCGATTTGGAGAGTTAGTGGACACGGAGTTAGCTTGCAAATCCATCATTGTGATTCGAGACCTAGAGGTGCATGAATTGGAAGCGAAGTTGATCTTGTTAGACATGCAAGGGTTTGATGTGATCCTTGGCATGGGTGGTTGGCAAACGCTGACAATAGTCATTTTCAGACCCAACACAAGAAGATCATTTCGGTTTCAAGAAGTGAGGTCGTCATACGTGCCCTTGATCTCGTGATGAGGGCGAAAATGATCGAGAAAAGGGTTGCGATGGATACTTGTCTTTCTTAAGGAGGACAAGGAAGAAAAGAATGTTATCTACGAGATAGCGGTTATGCGAGACTTAGCGTGTTTCGGAAGAATTTACGGATTACCTCGAGAGAAGTAGAATTCGCCATCGACTTAGCACCAAGAACGGAGCCTATTTCAAAAGCGCCATATCGAATGGCTCCTGCTGAGTTAAAGGAGTTGAAGGAACAACTACAAGAGCTTATGGACAAGGGGTTTGTCAGACCGAGTGTGTCTCCATTGGGAGCGCCGGTCTTCTTTGTCAAGAAGAAAGATGGGTCAATGCAGCTTTGCATTGACTATCAACAATTAAACAAACTCACTGTGAAGAACCGCTACCCTTTGCCTAGAATTGATGATTTGTTCGATCAACTGCAAGGAGCAAGGTATTTTTCCAAGATCGATCTGAGATCTGGATACAATCAGTTGCGAGTCAAGGCAGAGGACATCCAGAAGACAGCTTTCAGGACACGGTATGGACACTATGAATTCCTTGTGATGCCGTTTGGGTTGACGAATACTCCGGGGTCGTTTATGGATCTGATGAATCGAGTGTTTAAACCACACTTGGACTCCTGCGTCGCAGTGTTCGTTGATGATATATTGATATACTCCAAATCTAAGGCGAAACACGAAGAACACTTGAGGATTGCCCTACAGACGCTACGTGAACACCAATTGTATGCCAAACTCAAAAAATGTGAGTTTTGGTTGGAAGAGGCTAACTTTTTGGGACCAACAAAGATAGAGGCAGTGGTTAAATGGGAGCAACCAAAGACAGTGACCGATGTCCAAAGTTTTCTAGGCTTAGCAGGCTATTATCGACGTTTCGTCAAGGGGTTTTCAAAGATATCGGGACCTCTCACAAAGCTGACACAAAAAGATTCAAGATTTGAGTGGAGTGAGGCGTGCGAGAAGAGTTTTCAAGAGCTCAAGACGAGACTCACTTCCGCTCCAGTGTTAGCTATTCCTTCGGGCAGTGGAGGATACGTAGTGTACAGCGATGCGTCATACAATGGCCTAGGTTGTGTACTCAACCAACATAAGAAGGTGATAGCTTACGGATCAAGACTGCTGAAAGAACACGAGAAAAATTATCCGACTCATGACTTGGAGCTAGCAGCAGTCATCTTTGCGCTGAAGATCTGGAGACATTACTTGTATGGGGAGACTTTTGAAATTTACACCGATCATAAGAGCCTCCGATACCTGTTTACACAAAAAGAGCTCAACATGAGACAGCGCAGATGGATGGAGTTTCTTAAGGATTATGATTGTTCTATCTGATACCATCCGGGAAAAGCGAGCGTAATGTAGCGTGACGCCTTGAGTCGGAAGGTTATTTCGGCTTGTTTGATTTTGGGTATGCACCGATGGAAATTATTTGAAGACCTGGCACTCTACGATGCAAACATTGAGTCAAAAGCTACCGGATCCTTTTTGGCTAACATATCGGTAAAGCCAGTGATATTTGAGCATATCCACGATCTACAGGTGAAAGATCCGACATTAACAAAGATTCATCAAGACGTGAGTGAAGGCATCAGATCGGACTTCTCAGTTACAGAAGATGGTTCTTTATTGTTTAAGGGCCGTCTATGCATTCCGGATAATGCCGATCTAAGACGAACCATTCTTGATGAAGCCCATAAATCAAATTATGCTATCCACCCTGGTAGCACTAAAATGTACCAAGACTTGAAAAAGAACTACTGGTGGAGAGGCTGAAGCAAGACGTGGTCGAATACGTGTCACGGTGTTTGACTTGTCAGCAAGTGAAGATTGATCATAGACATCCTGCTAGACTATTGTAGCCTTTACCAATCCCAGAATGGAAGTGGGAATCGATCTCGATGGATTTCATTGTTGGATTGCCCCGTACTGCCAAGAGACACAATGCCATTTGGGTCGTCGTAGATCGATTGACCAAATCAGCACACTTTTTGCCCTATAATACTATGTATACGGCATGAAGACTGGCAGACTTATACATGAAGGAGATCGTAAGGTTACACGAGATTCCAAGTAGCATAGTTTCAAATCGTGATCCACTATATACGTCCAAATTTTGGAAGAAATTTCAAGAAGGAATGGGAACACGACTAGACTTTAGTTCAGCTTTCCATCCTCAAACTGATGGGCAGACAGAGCGAGTGAATCAAGTGATAGAAGACATGCTAAGAGCGTGCATGCTAGATATGCAAGGATACTGGGATGAGTATCTACCGTTGCTCGAATTCACATACAACAACAGTTTTCAAACGAGTATTGGCATGGCACCGTATGAAGCTCTGTGTGGACGACGATGCAAATCACCCCTCAATTGGGAAGAAACAGGTGAGAAATTTGTTTTAGGGCCAAAACTACTTGAAGACAACGCCACCGTCATTTGAATAATCAGAGAAAGGCTGAAGTCAGCACAGAGTAGATAGAAAAGTTACGCCGACATGAAGCGGACTAGTGTCGACTATAAAGTGGGTGGGCACGTGTTTGTGAAAGTGTCACCTATGAAGGGCGTAATGAGATTTGGCAAGAGAGGGAAGTTAAGCCCACGTTATGTTGGACCATTTGAAATTTTGGGACGCGTAGGTGAAGTTGCGTATCGCATTGACTTACCACCGCTGTTTGATCGGGTACATAATGTTTTCCACATGTCGATGCTCAGAAAGTATGTGAACGATCCATCTCATGTGTTAGGAAGTCAACCTATGGAGATGTGTGAGGACATGAGCATGATCGAGGAACCAGTGGAAATCTTGGATCGAAAGGAACAGGTACTGCGCACTAAAGTGATTCCCGTAGTACTAGTCCGGTGGAACAATCATCCAAAGGAAGAGGCTACTTGGGAACGAGAAGCCGATGTGAAAGAACAATATCCAGCCTTGTTTCTAACGACGTGAGAATCCAATGTAAACCACAAGCATGTTTGTGGATTTTCACAACACTTGTAAATCAATGGAAGTCTTGATCAAAGTATGAATTAAGGAACAGATTTTGTATGCACATGACCAAGTGTATGTGTTTTTACGGAACTAAGAGCCACTTGATGTCATAAACTACCAAAAGTAATCAAAGAACCAAAGAACTTGAAAATCTGCAGAAATTGGGCAAAACCGATTAATCGAATTTCAAATCGATTAATCGATTTGGAATTTCGATTAATCGATTTTGTTCGATTAGTCGACTGGCATGTGCCAGTGACTGGAAATTTGGATAAGAGTTAGAACAGACACAGAATGCAATTTCGATTGATCGATTTATAATTTCAATTAATTGATTTGGCATCGATTAATCGATTTTTGGAATTCGATTAATCGAACAAACCGGGAATGTTAGAAGAATTTAGAGGAAATTACTGAAGTTTTCGATTAATCGAGCAGATTTCGATTAATCGATTTGTAAATTTGATTAATCGAACTGGGAATTTGATTAATCGAATGACTTAAAGGAACTATGAAAATTTTAAGTCAGAGAGACGATTTCGATTAGTCGAAGTAGAATTCGATTAATCGATTTGAAATTTCGATTAATCGAACCATTGTTCGACTAATCGAATAACTTAGGGAATCCTGAAATTTTGGAAGGGACTGCACGATTTCGATTAATCGAAGTGAATTTCGATTAATCGAAATGGATTTCGATTAATCGACTGGCTCGCGCCAGTGAGCTCTAAAACTTAAATTTTTAAACGGATACGATTTTGATTAATCGAAATGTTTTCGATTAATCGATTTTGACTTTCGATTGATCGATTTGGGAAATCGATTACGATTTTCTTGTAACAACCTAGTTTTGAATCTCGATTAATCGATTACGGATTTGATTAATCGGTAGAATATATTGAAATTTGGGGATTTCCTTCCCCATTCCAATCATTTCAGCTTCAAATTTTTGGGGCGTTTTATCTCCTTCTTCTTCTCCGACCATCCGGTGCCCTAGGGTTTCCTTTTCCGTCGGTTTTCGGCTCGTATTCACATCGCATCGCCTCCAAAACCTACGGTAAACCCTAACATTCGTAATCTTTTTCAATTTGAGCTAGCTAAGCCCTAGATTTTTGTCATTTCACCTAAAATGCCGCCTAAGACGCGGTTGTCTTCGAAGAAGGCAACCTCCAAGCTACCGGTCCGACATAAGAATGCCGCGCCACCACCACCTACCCCATCGCCGGTGAGGACTCCATCACCGTCGGCATCGGAGACCACCACCGATTCGACGAGCGCATCTTCGCGCGAGTCTTCCCGCGAGTCCACACCCATGTCGCCACCACCCACTAATGTGGTGCAACCTAATGAATGGTGGGCCGCAAAGACTTTTGAGGTCAAGTACCTCATCGACCCTACCCTTTTCACAAATCCCGATGTGCCGGGCGAGACCCAATGGGCTCGAACTTACCTTAACAATGCCGGTCTCGGCAACCTTCTCAAACCAATCCGGGGTTCCTATTACCCTAGATTGGTGAGATTGTTTTACCAGGGGCTTGTGGACGGCCCAACGGACGATGTGATCAAGACCACCATCGAGGGTCGAGATTACACGATCACACGTCACCACGTCCACGAGGTGCTTGAGTGCTACCTCGACTTTACCCCTGAGACCACCCTATTCCCACCCTTTGAGGAGGTCCCTCGATTCAAGGAGGTCATGACCCGCATGACCAACGACAAAAAGGGGTCGAGATCCTCCATAAAGAGGGTTGACCTTCCCCACTACATGTGGATGCTTGATTCGGTAATCAAGTGCAATCTTTACCCAATGTGCCACGACACCGAGCGCGTGGACCGAGTGCAACATGCACGCTACGCGGCCTTCTGTGGCCGGTGGTTCGACACCACCATGGTCATCCTTGAGGGGATGAGGTACATCAAGGGAAAACTGATGAAAGGCAACCTCCGGCCCAAGGAGAAGATGCCCTACGCTCGCCTCATCTCGAGCATGTTGGAGTGCTACTCCAACGATCCCTCCTACACTATCTCACCTCACGAGGTGAGGGCTACGGATTGCGTGAAGACGTTCTCCAAGTCTTCATGGACCCGTAGCTACAATCTGCTCAAGCGGACCCTACCGGCTCCGAGTCCCGCTCCAGCAGCAGTAGCACCACCACCACCCCCACCACCACAGCAGGACCCACCCGTGGGTGGGGCACACCCGGCCGAGCCATCAGTTGAGAGGGCTACCTCTCATACCACAGCGTCACTGACACCGCCAGCTCACTCCGCGCCCGCTACACCCACCTCATCATACCGCCTGCGCGCCGCCCAATAAGGTCCTACTATTGAAGACGTGCTGGCTCGCATGGAGGCCAACAACGAGTGGATGAACCGGAGGATGGACTTCTTGATGCTCCACACCCTCCGCTACATCTACCCGATAGACTACCACCGCTATCTCGCTCAGGAGGAGGAGTGGACTGCGGGACGGACTGCCTTCCACAGAGGTCCCGTTTTCCATCCAACCACCGCCACTACTAACGCGACTCCTTCCACATCTACATCCGCTCCGCCGACAGAGACGCTCCCGCCACAGCCGCCGCTACCTCCGCCTACTCAGCCACCACGTTCTACCACTGCGATCCTGACCGGCTCCAGACCCACCATCGCGTCGGCTCAGATGGAGCGACTGCTCGATGCAAACCAACTGGCGAGGGGTATAAAATCTTGTATTTATTTTTTGATTATATACCTGTAGATTTGTTTTTGTACGCCAACTTATCTGGCATTGTAAAAAAAAAAAAAAATTCAATTATCAATACAAGTCAAATTTTTTGTGTAAATTGTTCCAATTCGTCAAATTTAATTCTATGCTGGTATTTGTAACTACTTGAATGCGTCTGCGTTAACTCGACCACCCTCACCTGCGAGTGTGGGGGGGGAGAGACCCAGACCGACGCACTTTGGGTTATTTTCGAGGACGAAAATTCCTAAGGTGGGGAGGATGTAATATCTCGAAAAATCACGTTAAACAGTGACCTTGGGATCCGTGCATGATTGCTCACAAGTTTGACCAATTAGGAGATCAAGGGTTAGCATAGAGTATGATGAACGGACGAGATGTGATGGCATGAGTGATTATGTGGTGTGTGATGTGAATGAGAAGTCGCATACACCTACAGCGGTGTATGTGCTCAACACACAAGGAAGGGGAGAGATAAAAGGGTTTAATAACCCTAAAATCTGTATCTTGGTTGTTGAAGGAGAGTAAAGAAGAGAGAGAGAGAAAGAAAAGTAAAGATAGGAGTTATTGCAACTGATTGGAAGGGGGATTCAAGCGATAAAAAGCCGGATTCGACACGGTTTGGATCCATTAGAGCCAAAGCTGGAACCCTAGCCTTTCCAACCACTAGATCTAATCAAATTGAGATTTGATTGAGGCAAAATTCTTATGAATTAAATGCATAAGATATGGGAGGTTAATCGTAGTTAGAATGGTGTAAAAATGTAGGGTAAAAAGCTTAGAAAAATGGAGGAAGAAGTAAGGAAAGAGAGTGAGAAGAGCAGCCAGAAGGGGGCTGAATCTGGCAATTTCAATTAATCGAAATTGGGTTTCGATTAATCAAAATTGGCCAAGAAGTTAAAAAGTCAGAGGACCCCGATTTTGATTAATCGAATTGGGTTTTGATTAATCGACTTTGGATTTCGATTAATCGAATTGAGAATCGATTAATTGACTGGGTGCCTACAGTGGAATCTTGATTAATCGATTTGAGAATCGATTAATCGATATTGACTTTCGATTAATCGATTTTGGAAATCAATTAATCGAATCAGATTCGATTAATCAATTTTAGAAATCGATTAAGCGACTGGGCCAATTGATGTTGACTTCTGGGTTTGACTTTAAGATATTTGGGGGGTCTTGGACCTCCTTTATTGCATCATTAGTGATGTGTTTCACATGTTATGTGGTACCATAGGTGGTACGTGTGAGCAAGTGCACAAGGTGCCACGTGGGACCTTGATGCGTGATCAAACGAAGACTTGAGGTAGGGAACTCCTTGAACATGTACCTTATTTTACAAGAGCATGTATGTAGTGATATAGATTTGAAATTCCAAATGTTTTATTGCTTAAAGAGTTAGGAAAAGTATGTGTGTGTGACATCAATAAAAGTAATCATAATGAGCCATCCCCAGGGGATGAAGAAGTAAAGAGATAAGAGCATCAGGTGTGATACAGGTGAATGGATGCATCCCAGGGATGTAACCACGATTGAATCATGTTTGATAGGGCCTAACTGATATAAGATAGCACATTTACACGGTGAATAACTATATGTAAGGCACCGATATTTTTATTATTTGAGGTTTGATAGGGTACCCCACCGATGTGGCGGGATATCCACGACTGACACGGCAGGATATCCGTGATCGATACGACGGCAAAACCGTAGGCCAGTGCGGAGGCTTATCCGTACACAGTAAGCACACCCCAGGGGTGTTGATTTGAGACAAGTGAAACCCCGCCACCAATCCCCAGGGGAAAGGGGGCTTGGGTACTATTTGTATTCCCAGGGAATACGTTAAAAGTGTCTATATAGATGACGATTATGGGTATCTCATCGGGGCTCGATGCTATATTGCTCGGGGATTACTTAAGTTGAAGGTTTAAGTTTTGCTTTAGGCCTTTTCAGTATCATTCATGAATAAATAAAAGACATGAGTAAACTATCAGTAAAATGTAATACTTTTTAACTGTTTTTATCAATAACTGCATAGACACATCATGCATGGCATATCATGAAATATATGTGAGTACTAATTTATATGTTCAACTGTGTTTTGTTCCCTATTGAGCTAGGATGTAGCTCACCCTATAGACTATACGTCGCAGGTCCACTACTAGCAGTTGGCGAGGCTTCAGGAGACGCTGACCCCGGTGAGTCGGACCTTGCGGTCGAAGAAGAGTTGGAGCCACCTCCTGAGGACTTCTTCTAGAGGACTCCATTGTGCCGCTTTGAGGGCTTTCGGATAGAGATTTGTACGGCTTGGTATGTCAAGCCTTGTTTTGGCTAAACAATGTACATGTACAAATTGGGATTATTCTTTTGGGGCGAACCATCCGTGATGATTTGCTATCATCGATGGTTCGGATCGGTTCTCCATTCATACGGAGGCATGAGGGTAGAACTGTCTTTTGAGAAATGTTTTTATATAGATTTAAATTCTGCAATTTCATTTACTATTTCATTTTGTGCTTGATATGCCAATGTTCCATGATTAGCTCAGGGGCACGGTTAAGATGATCGTGCTGATGGCACGGGTTTCGGGGTGCCAAAATCCGGGCTGTCACAGTAACAGTCATGGTTAAGATGAAGTCTAACTCCTCTGGGTCGACTTTCATCCTCTTGGTGAAGCGAGGGGTAACAAATGAGTGGGTAGACCCCGGGTCTATCAACACTCGAGCTTCGTATGTCACGTCGCTTCCCTTCTTATATATTTGTAACGTACCTAACCATACATACACATATATATAGTGTTTATCATCATACTAGAATTTATCACATGCAAGTTCTTTTCTATTTCCGATATGGATGCACCTCCTCTATCTACAATTTCAAGAATTGAAATTCTTTATTCAATAGGAAGCTCACTTTTAATGACATCGTTTGTATTCTGAGCCTCTTGAGCTGTGACTGCGTAGGCTCTCCCTTGGACGATCGGCTTCCTCGCTTGTATAGGTCGTGGCACAGGAGCTGAAGTCGTCTTCCCTTTGTTCATCTCAGGGCACTCCTTGATCAAGTGGCCCATCTTGCCACATCGAAAGCAACCCCGAGTTCCTTGCCTACAATCAGCTGTTCTATGAGACTTGCCACACTTGGCACAAGTCTCCCGTGGTGTGGAAGAATCTGCTCGGGAGAACCCCTGAGTAACTGTCGCTCCGGTAGTAATAGCAGGGCTCTGATATCTTATCAGCCTCCCCGACGCAAGCAATGAAAATTTCTGTTGGTTGGTCTGCTGCGCCGGTCTCCCATAACCTCCTTGGAACGGTGGTTTCTGATTGTTTGGTATGAACCTCGGCTTTTTGTTCACCGATTCATAATTTCCCGTTCTGCTCTGATCCGTATTCCACCTTCCTTGTTGCTCTCTCTGGCAATATTTATTATTATTTTCTTCCTCTACCACCAAGGCCTTGCTCATAACCTCTCCATAGGTCCTCAACTGGAATGGCGCTACTCCTCCCCTCACGTCTGGCTTCAAACCTTACTGAAACCTCTTTGCTTTCATCATCGCAGTGATGACGTAGTCGGGCACAAAGCGAGCGAGTCGCATGAACTCCACTCCATATTCTCTCACAGTCATCATCCCTTATACTAACTGTAAAAATTGAACTTCCATTTGGTTTCTCACCACCTCCGGGAAATACTGCTTGTTGAATTCCTCGGCGAACTCGTCCCATGTCCAGGGCATATCTGGGGTCTCCTGAGCCCTAGTCCGTGAAACGGACTTCTACCAAGGCCCAACCACCCAGTCTAACATGTAGGCTGCTGGTGTATTTTAAGTGTATACCCTTGCAAGTGCACAAGATCTATTGCAGTATGGCAAGAACAAAGGTGTCGAACCCACAGGGAAATCTTGAATTTTAATTAATTCTTTCAGAGATTTAAAAACGTCCTCAAGGAAGTACCAAAGGGCAGATTCAATTTAACCAAAAATTTATCACTTTTTCTAAATGCAAGAAAAATAAATTAATCTAAACAACTAATTACTGATGAATCTAAGAATAATATTTAAATAAGATCAAGAAATATGCTACCCCAGATTTGTACCCCCCTTTCATTAAAGAATCATTCACACCATCACCATCATTCATTCATAAAAATGATTTGAAATAAAATATGATCATCAATCCGGCATACCCTATCTAAAAACAATGACTCAGCCTATCATTGCGGTATGAGTCATGTAAGAAACATAGCGTATCTCGTGATGTGTAGATCAAAACAATAAAAACATTAGACTATGGTATTAATCATAAATATGGGTACTTATCTGGGGATCGCATCTTTCCCGATCTACTGATTTAGCCACTCATCTTTGGTGTATGATCTCCTTGTTCATTCAAAGTCATTCCTCTTTTTATTTCTTCCAAAAAATCTTTGGTTACAATGCCTTTTCCTAAATACAATCTATGAATATAAAAGAAAGACAGTGTAAATCCTAAGTACAATCTACCCAAATCAATCCCTAGAAGAAGAAGAAAAGACGAACTTTTAAAAAGATGTTCAGAGGAGTCTAAAGCCAAAAATAATAATAATGAATAATCCTCTCCAAAAACTCTAAAAAAAGAAAAGCTAAAACTAACTCTCTAATTATCTATCTCTAATTCCTATCTCTAATTCTTGCTCCTAATCCCCCCTTTTCGAAGTGTTTGATCCGCTTTAAATAGAGCCGAAGTTTCCAAGCCGCAGAGGTGTTCCAACTCAAAAATTTAGGGTCGATTAATTGACCCAATAGGGTCGATGCATCGACCTCCCAGATTTTCGTGAATTCCCGCCGAACTTTACATCAGACACTGCTTCAGTATTTTGGCCATAACTTTCTGTCCCGAACTCGGATTGAGGCGATTCTTGCGCCGTTGGAAAGCTGACAGAAAGCTCTACAACTTTTATTTTTGACAATTTCATAATTCGGGCATTTTGAAGGTCCAAATTGATCTGTAAGTTGCACTAAGTTCTCGATGACCCAAAGTTACAGTGTTTTGACATTATTTTCAGAATTCTTAACAAGCGACTTGGCTTGTATTTACCTGAAACACTTCAAATCTAATAATTCTTATCAGATAGCCTTCATAGGATAGCTAAATATAGGTATCTAGGGGTGAAATATCATCATATTTCACTACTCATCACACCCCCAAACCTACACTTTGCTAGTCCTCGAGCAAAGCAAACTAAAGAAAATAAATGCCACTTTCGTAGGGAACACGATTGCACTTAGCATGTGCAACAAGCCTTTAAACCCCTAGGTGATCCCTAGTGGAGGAGTTGTGTCTCCTGAGGGTTTACAATGAAGATACCCTCAAACTTCCAAAAATAACAAACCATCTGAAAAATTGAGTTTTCAAAACATGATTTTTTTTAACATATATATTATTCAAAAATAAAAATATTAATTGTCTCAATATGTGAATCATCAATCTTAAATATTAATGTCATGTCAATCATGCTAGTATCCATTCAAATTAATCTAATGCTCAAATTATTAGACAACTCATCCATTCATGCCTAAACGTGAAGTGTGTGCATACCCAAACCAAGATTCATCCATCTCAGAACTAGTCCAAACGGAAAACCTTGAATTACATTGTCTAGACTCAATCCTCACTTTAGGTATACTCGAAATAAAATCACTCCGATGATGGGTAAGCTTTCGCACATATGTGAGAGATCAATACAAAACAAGCAAAAAGGTCTCACATGATAACTGAAACACGATGTAATCAATGAACAAAATCAAATCTCATAAGAACAGATACTTGTATATCCTAAGTATGTCATATCAAGTGTCATAAGTATCATATATTTACTCTCCACAAGGCAGTTACCAATGCAAGATCAGATCATGAAGGTCTTTTATAGGGTTGTAATGGGGCTCAGGAAAAGGTATGAAAGAAAGGGAATTGAGATTCAAAATTTCTGAGAAATCGGAAAAGAAACAAACTTCTGATTTTTCTATTTCTCTTCTTTTTCTTTTCTAATCTCTCACTATTTTTCTCAATATTTTTCTATTTTTCTCAACTTTCTTTTTCTTTTGAAGCACCTCATATTTTTCATTATTTTTCACAATTTTTTTTTTTTTTCTCCCCCCTTTTTCTTTTATATTTTTGTCATACACTCTCAGTAAACACCACAACTCAGTATCTCTCCACTTACTCTCTTTTCGTTTATTTTTATCTCTCGTTCCTAATTTCTCATAAATAAGAAGGGTAAACCTGAATTTTCAGAAATGGTGAAGGGTTAAAGGTTAACGTGGCTTATCAAAGAATATATAAAGGTAAATTTTCCAATAGGCTCAAAGGGGTACTGGAAGGATAAATTTATATGAGGTGGGGCATTTAAGCACAAACGAACCAAAGATGACCTTCAATCACGTCCTTAAAAGATGGTAACCTTGCCTATTTGTCTTGAGTAGATATACAGTACGTTCTAACACAATAATATGAATTTAATATCATGCAAAGTCACAAGTCAAAATAAAATATATGAGATTATGCAAGATAATTCGTATTCAAAGAAAACTCCGAGTTTATGTATTCACTTATCAACAACGGATATTTGGCTCTAAAGCTTCCTGGGTTTAGTCTCCACTAAGAACCTAAGAATCACCGTTCAAAACAGTTCATCGATTTCTAAATCTTAGCTTGGTATAAGTGTAAAAATTCTAAGCATGAATATCAAAATTACCCACAAAATATCACATTAAGCTTCATTATCCTAGATACAAGCATTCAAAATCTGACATCGATATTCTAAAAATTAAATTCACATACATCATCAACTAAAGTTTGAAAACAATCATAAAATAATGTGCATGATGACTTCAAAATAAAAAAATTTCTTTTTTTTTTTCTTTTTTTTTTTTTTTTTGAAAATATAAGTGACGCAAAATAGATAACCATACCCCAAACCTAAAGATTACAATGTCCTCATTGATTAAAATAAGTAGCTCACCCCCAAACCTGTTGAAAAGTACCTCAACACAAAGATCAGGTGCAGAGAATATGTGCATCAAATTAGAACATGACCAAAAATTTATTGAAGGGAATATGGTTACACTATTTTAGTGAATTAAAAACAACCTAAACTAAAAAAAACTAATATGCTAGAAATAAATATAAAAAAAAAAAATAAATAAATAAAATAAAATAAAACCTAAATCCTAAACTAAACATGAATCCAACTCTGTTAATCGTTGTTAGACGGACCCATCCACCTAGGTTCACTTAAATTTATGTTCTTAGGCACAGGGAACAATTTCTCCCAAAGATCAAGGAGAAATTGATGAGACACCGCCGATTGTATGGATGGAGGCGACGAGACTAAAGTAGGAGATGGAGATGGGGGGGACGGTGACGGAACCACATCAATTATCTCGATATCAGTATCGATGCACAGTGTAGGAGATTTGGAACGTCTTACCTTCTTTCTAGATGGTTCTCCCCAGGAAGGAAGGACCATTGGATCGAGGTCGATGATTTCAACATTGCTAGGCGCAAAAGGGACCGTCCGATGAGAGCGGCGCTATGAGAAAGGTGTGCAAGAGTTAATGAAAAGTGAGCCTAAGGATGAATATAAAATAAAGAAATTAAAATTCGAATTTAAAATAAAGAAATTTTTTTTTTTTTTTTTAATTTAAATTCGAATTTAAAATTTTTTTTTTTTTTTAATTCAAATTTCAAAAATAAAATTTAAATTCGAAAATTAAAATATAAAATTTAAATTTCAAACCTAAAGACAATCCTTCAAAATCCTATAAAATCTTACCTAAAAGAGAAAAAGAAGGGAGAGAATAGAAAGATTCCTATAAAGCCTAAAGCAAGTAGTCCCACAAAAATTAATAACTAGATTTTAGAAAATCCTACAAAATATCTAAAAGAGGAAAATAAAGAAAATAAACTCCTAAAAAATTTAAAATAAGAAATCCTAAAAATCTAAATTTCCTAAAAGAACTCCATAAAAAAATATTTATCTAAGAGAGAAAAATAAGCGAAAGAAGATTTTGCAAAGCAAAAATTTTAAAATTGATTTTTTTTTTTTTTTTTTTTTTTTTAAATCCGAATTTCAAAAATTAAAATTCAAAATTCAATTTTTTTTATTTTTATTTTTTTTTTTTAAATCCGAATTTCAAAAATTAAAATTAAAATTTCAAGATTAAAATTAGAAATTAAAATTTTAAATCTAGTGGCAATCCTAAGAATCTTATCTAAAAGAGAAAAATAAGGGAAAAAATAAAATATTCCTAAATTTCCTAAGGAAGGTATCCTAAATTTATAAACTTTCTAAAAAATTAATAACTAATTTTAGAAAATCCTAGAATATCTAAAAGAGGAAAATAAGGAAAAAGAATCCTACTAAAATAAGAAGTCCTAAAAACCTAAACTTCCTAAAAGAGTCCTACACAAACTTACCTAAAAGAGAAAAATAAGGGAAAGAAGATTTTGTAAAGCAGAAATCCAAATATTGATTTTTTTTTTTTTTTTTTTTTTAAATCCGAATTTCAAAAATTAAAATTAAAAAAAATTAAATTTTAAACCTAATGGCAATCCTACAAAATCTTATCTAAAAGAGAAAAATAAGGAAAAAAATAAAATATTCCTAAATTTCCTAAGGAAGGTATCCTAAATTTATAAACTTCCTAAAAAAATTAATAACTAATTTTAGAAGCTCCTAGAATATCTAAAAGAGGAAAATAAGAAAAAAGAATCCTACTAAAATAAGAAGTCCTAAAATAAGAAGTCCTAAATATTGATTTTTTTTTTTTTTTTTTTTAAATTCGAATTTTAAAAATTAAAATTAAAATTTCAAGATTAAAATTAGAAATTAAAATTTTAAATCTAGTGGCAATCCTAAGAATCTTATCTAAAAGAGAAAAATAAGGGAAAAAATAAAAGATTCCTAAATTTCCTAAGGAAGGTATCCTAGATTTATAAACTTCCTAAAAAAAAATTAATAACTAATTTTAGAAAATCCTAAAATATCTAATATAGGAAAATAAGGAAAAAAAAAAAATCCTACTAAAATAAGAAGTCCTAAAAACCTAAACTTCCTAAAAGAGTCCTACACAAACTAAAATAAGAAGTCTAAAAATTTCAACTTCCTAAAAGACTCCTACAAAATCTAAAATAAAAAGCCTAAAAATCTCAACTTCCTAAAAGACTCCTAAAAAAATTACTTACCTAAGAGAGAAAAATAAGGGAAAGAAGAATTTGCAAAGCAAAAATCCAAAAATTGATTTTTTTTTTTTAATCAAAACACAAAAATCCCTAACCGAATTAATCAAAATTTCGCCGATCTCCCCGGCAACGGCGCCAAAAACTTGGTCGATTTTAAATGTAACCCTTGCAAGTGCACAAGATCTATTGCAGTATGGCAAGAACAAAGGTGTCGAACCCACAGGGAAATCTTAAATTTTAATTAATTCTTTCAGAGATTTAAAACGCGTCCCAAGGAAGTACCAAAGGCGATTCAATTTAACCAAAAATTTATCACTTTTTCTAAATGCAAGAAAATAAATTAATCTAAACAACTAATTCTTGATGAATCTAAGAATAATATTTAAATAAGATCAAGAAATATGCTACTGATTTGTACCCCTTTTATTAAAGAATCATTCACACCATCACCATCATTCATTCATAAAATGATTTGAAATAAAGTATGATCATCAATCCAAGATAACCTATCTAAAACAATGACTCATTTATCATCGGTATGAGTCATGTAAGAAGCATAGCGTATCTCGTGATGTGTATATCAAAATAATAAAAACATTAGACTATGGTATTAATCATAAATATGGGTACTTATCTGGGGATCGCATCTTTCCCGATCTACTGATTTAGCCGCTCATCTTTGGTGTATGATCTCCTTGTTCATTCAAAGTCATTCCTCTTTTTATTTCTTCCAAAAAATCTTTGGTTACAATGCCTTTTCCTAAATACAATCTATGAATATAAAAGAAAGACAGTGCAAATCCTAAGTACAATCTATCCAAATCAATCCCTAGAAGAAGAAGAAAAGAAGAACTTTTAAAAAGATGCTCAGAGGAGTCTAAAACCAAAAATAATAATAATGAATAATCCTCTCCAAAAACTCTAAAAAAAGAAAAGCTAAAACTAACTCTCTAATTATCTATCTCTAATTCCTATCTCTAATTCTTGCACCTAATCCCCCCTTTTCGAACTGTTTGATCCGCTTTAAATAGAGCCGAAGTTTCCCAGCCGCAGAGGTGTTCCAACTCAAAAATTTAGGGTCGATTAATTGACCCAATAGGGTCGATGTATTGACCTCCCAGATTTTCGTGAATTCCCGCCAAACTTTACATCAGACACTGCTTTAGTATTTTGGCTATAACTTTCTGTCCCGAACTCGGATTGAGGCGATTCTTACGCCGTTGGAAAGCTGACAGAAAGATCTACAACTTTTATTTTTTGACAATTTCATAATTTGGGCATTTGGAAGGTCCAAATTGATCTGTAAGTTGCACCAAGTTCTCGATGACCCAAAGTTACAGTGTTTTGACATTATTTTCAGAATTCTTGGGCTGTTTTCTGCACTTGGCTTATATTTATCTGAAACACTTCAAATCTAATAATTCTTATCAGATAGCCTTCATCGGATAGCTAAATATAGGTATCTACGGGTGAAATATCATCATATTTCACTACTCATCAGCTGCCCAACGGACGCTCTCATCCTCTGTACAAGTGAGCACACTGAACACCTTCTTAATCTCACTTAACCAGTTTTCAGCTGCCATAGTGTCTGCCTGTCCTGAAAAGCTAGGAGGTCTCATCC
Source organism: Chloranthus sessilifolius (assembly GCA_021018995.1). NCBI lineage: Eukaryota > Viridiplantae > Streptophyta > Magnoliopsida > Chloranthales > Chloranthaceae > Chloranthus > Chloranthus sessilifolius. The sequence continues at coordinate 113,762,581 of CM037594.1, read as the reverse complement.
TTCTAAACTTGATAAAACTGAAGACACTGGCAGTGTCGGAGCCACTGGAGGTGTCGGTGGCTGATGCTGCTCATGAGCTGTATGAGCTGTCAAAGATGCTACCAGTTGAGCCATAGCAGCTGCCATGGTCTCCATAGTGTGCATCATCCTCTAACGCTCCTTTCTATCCTCATTCCTTTCTCTAACTCTTTCCTGCTCTCTCTGATCTTGATCCTGACGATCTCGATCTCGGTTCTCTCCCTGATCTTGGCTTCCTTGGCCACCACTGCCAGAAGCCCCTCCATGTCCTATAGGCTCTCTATTCACGTCCGAGATAAAATTATCTCGACTATGCAAGCTTCTACTATGACCGCCCCTAGTCGGCCCCTTTCTCTAGGAGACATAACGGTCTGTATGTGAAAATAAAGTTTTCATTAGCAGAAGTCCCTATGCTCTGACAAAAGAATGATTGTCAGAATTTCTAAAAGAAAATGCTTTGATACCAACTGTGACAGCCCGGATTTCGACACCCCGAAACCCGTGCTATCATCACGATCCTCCAGACCGTGCCCCAAAATCATGCACGAAACATTGGTATAACAAGCACAAATAAATAAATATGCAAATGATTTCATAACGCGGAAAAGTAACATGCCCATCTGGCATAACAAAAGACAGTTCTACTTTCATGCTACTGCATGAACAGAGAACCGATCCGAACCATCGGTGATAAACATATCACCCCAGGTGGTTCGCCAAAAGAAATAAATCCAATTTTATTATATTATCACCAAAATGAAGGCTTGACATACCAAGTCGTACAAGTCTGCTCTCAAAAACTACTCTCTGTCAAAGTACACAGCAGAGTCTCCTAGAAAAAATCCTCGGGAGGAGGCTCCAACTCGTCTCCAGGCACGTAATCCGAATCACCCGGATCAACGCCTCTCAAAGCCTCAGCTGCTGCCAACAAAGGACCTGCGACGTATAGTCTAAAGGGGTGAGCTACATCCTAGCTTAATAGGGAACAACACAATGAACATATAAATTAAAACTCACATATATTCCATGATATTCTAAGCATAATGAGTCTATGCGTTTGCTAGATTGGTAATTAGCATGTCTTACTTTACTATTGATCTATCATGAATGGCACTGAACAGGCCTAAAGCAAAACTTAAATCTTCAACTTAAGTAATCCCTGAGCAATATAGTATCGAGCCCCGATGAGATACCCTTCATCGTCGTCTAAATAGACAGTTATAAAAAATGTATTCCCCGGGAATACGACCCAAGCCCCTTTCTCAATAAGCGGCGGAGTTAAAACTCATCTCAACATCCCTGGGATGTGCTTACTGTGTACGGATAGACCCGCACACTGGTGTACGGATTGGCTACCGTACCAGTCACGGATATCCTGCCGCGTCAGTTGTGGGTATCCCGCCATGTCGATGGGGTATCATAAACAAACCTCAAATAACAAAAATAACATGTATTTTACATATAGTTGTTCACCGTGTAAAGTATTATCTTATATCAGTTAAGCCTCAACAGTAATTATTCAATCACATATACACCCTTGGGATGTATAACTTACATGCATCTACTGATGCCTTTATTACTTTCTCATCCCCTGGGGATGCCTCATTCTCATTAGATTACTTGATCTTAGTTACTCGCATCACACAAATGCTTTTATCACATTCTTGGTGTCACACACACCCATTTTCACAAAGCTTTTCATGGTTAAAATATTTTCAATTCTGATAAACATATTACTACATACATGTTCTTGCAATTAAAGTAAATGTTCAAGGTGTTCCCTACCTCAATTCTCTGAAGGTCCAAACATCAAGGTCCCACGCTGCTCCTTGTGCTCGCTTTCACACGTACCACCTAAGGTACATCATAACATATGCAATACATCACTAAAGATGTAATGAAGAAGGTCCTAGACACTCCATGAATCTCAAAGTAAAACTATAAGGTCAAGCAAAACTGCCAAAGTCGATTAATCGACTCCCAAAATCGATTAATCGAAATACAATTCGATTAATCGATTCTCAAAATCGATTAATCGAAGTCCAAATCGATTAATCGATTCCCAAAATCGATTAATCGAGATTCAAATTCGATTAATCGATCCCAAATCGATTAATCGAAATCCAAAGTGGATTAATCGACTTCTCAACTCGATTAGTCGATTTTCCCAGGTCATGTTTCTCCAGCCACTGGAGGTACCCAGCCGATTAGTCGATTTCCAAATCGATTACTCGAACATCCAAATCGATTAATCGAAATCGGGCTTACTTGACTTTTCAACTTTCAGACCAAAATCGATTAATCGAATCTCAATTTTGATTAATCAATTTAGTCCGATTCAGCCCCCTTTCTAGCTGTTCTTTCAAATCTTTTCCCTTTCTTTTCTAAGCCTTTAATCTATCCTCTAAATCCTTCTTGATTGAATTTAATGATCTACAATCTATGCATTAACCTCAATTTAAAACTCACCTTTAATAAATCTCAAATTGATTAAGATCTAGGTTGGAATGGCTAGGGCTCCAGCTTTTGCTTCAACGGCTCCAAACGCGTTGAATCCGGCAATCAATGCTCCACTTTCCCTCAATCCAACCACAATAACTCCTTGGCAATTAGTTACCTTCTCTCTCTCTCTCTCTCTCTCTCTCTCTCTTCTTAACTCTTCAACAACCAAACAAAAGGGGAATAGGGTTATTAAACCCTTATATCCTCTCTCATGCTTGTGTGTTAAACACATATACCAGAGATAGATGTATGTGACCACTAACTCACACTATACACCATACTTCGGTGACATTCATACTATGTCAATTCATCACTCCATGTATTCAATGTTTGACCATCACTTGGTCAAACCTATGATCAATCGGGCACAGATTCCAAGGTCAAAGTTAAACGCTCAATTTTTCGGGATATTACACCGTGTGTTTTTTGAACCGTGAAATATGGACCAATGAAAATCGTCAAACTTTGACTTGTGGGTTTAAAATTTATTTTTCGATTTTTTTTTTTTAATATTGATCTAAATTGTCCACTTGTGCTCCATGTGGATGTTGGAGGACGGTCACTGTCCTCCATTGGAGGACCTAACTGGCTCCCATATATATATATATATAAAAGTTAAGGTGGCATATGACCAACTTATGCGTCCCTATTTTTTCTATTCTTTCTCTCTTTTATTTCTCTCTCCTATTAAGCCTCAATATAGAGAGAGAGAAAAAAGTGGAAAGAGAAACACTACAAAAAATAAGACTATTAGCGGCAGTTTTTTGTAGTGACAGGACTAATAGCGACAGTTTTTTATTAAAAAAAACTGCCGCTAATAGTCTTATTTTTTGTAGTGAAAGAGCCCCATGTTCAGCTGAGAGAGAGAGAGAGAGCACTTTCCTAGTATTGCGATGCACCTTTTAGGTATTGTTCGAATACCATTTCTAAGAGAGGAAACCGAGTTGCAACTGGAAAAGTAGCATTTCTAAGCACTTTCAGAGCAATTCTTCCATTCGGCAATGGAGCTAGGACCGACATGAAAGTGACGGTTCACGAGTTTCAGCCGGTTTGCCATTTCTGAGTGGATGGTGAGTATACTCTCTTTAGGATACCGCGTGTGAACGTGGATCTCACACACCGACTTAAAGAGCATGGACAGCTCAAGTCGACAAAGCAATTCGTCTTATTTTCGTCTTCATAAGAATTGAATTCTTATCAGAAGCTGAATTAACGACTATCGGTAGTCATGAAATTATTTGATGAAAACTTTTTACGATATTGACGAGTAAAAAGCTTCTTCATTAGTTTTTTTTATAGGTAAGCTTGTGGTTGTAGGGTCCTCACCCATTTTATTAAGAGGAAGTACCATATTACAAAGAATCTAACTTCTTCATAAGTTTAATAATCATTGGAAGCAGGTGACACCTACATTACAATCAAGAGTTTCTTCACTAAGGCGTCAGTAATCTCTTACTACTAGAAACAAGGGTACGGTTATCTTCACCCGTTTTCGGAGTAGGACCACATAGTATCTCACACAAAAATCATTGACTGATTTGAATCAGACGACGGTGGAAATTTTTTGCCTGAATCTTCCAAAAAGCAGATCTTAAGACCATGTTACACCTATCAGGCGGTCAGATGTTGATTCCATATAGCACACATCTCCAAAAGTGACATAGATCATTGGCAAAAGAGTTGGCCTTCGTTTTAGAGACGTGTCCCATGTGGACTCAAATCTGACCATCTGATAGGGGCGCGATGAACTTAAGATCTATTGTGGGGAAGATTGGAACAAAAAATATTCTCTATCGTCTGATTCAAATCAATCAATAGTTTTCGTTAGTGAAAATTTGTATGGTCCTAAAAATGAGTGAGAATAGCTTTACCGTAGAAAAAATGAGAGAGAGAGAGAGGGAAGCGATTTAACCTAATATTATGATCAAACTTGATCTTATAACATTGACATTTAATATGATTTGAGTGTTAGTGCCCAACATCTAATATTATACTAGTTATCTGCTGAATATTGGTGAAAGGGTTGGTGGAGTTGGTGGGGGAGTGGTGGTGGGTGATTACTTTATTAACACCCAAATAAGGTACGGAGCACTGTACACCATACAAAAGATAGGCAAAAGTGATTATAATTTGGCGATGTAACTTTCCGTGGCAGCGCAGCTTTTCGATGGTGGCATTCTTCTTTGATTTAGGTCAGCTTTTCCAACTTTTTTTATATCCCCTATCTAAGTGGCAAAAATGCATAATTGTTGTTTAATGATACTTAATAGGGTTAGGGAATCAGCGGTCCCCAGGCATACGTGTCGACGCGTAAATTCCCGCATAAAGGACTGAGCCAACGAATGGTAGAAATCTGATCAAAACTTCAACTCTGCTAACATAAGATTAACAACCTTAGAGGTAGTCACTTAGCCACCGAATCCTTTTATAATCTTGACCTCCCCAAGGTTTGAGGGCCTATTTTTTACAAAAATCAGATTTTAACTTGCTCAGTATGGTGGTCTCAATGTGGTGACTAGCTTGGGTTCTGGTTGGGTCTTATATGGGCCAATTTTAATAGACTTACTTAATATAGCACATATAAAGCCTTAGTAGGCACAATTATCAAGGCAGAATTCGGAAAAAAAATAGCAAGGGAAAAAAAAAAAAAGTCAAAATTAGAGAAAAAATTCCGTAGATTTTAAAAAAAGTAATGAAAACACTTAAAGTATTAACAATAAATATGTTTTGACAAAAATAAGAAAATTTTCAGGAAAAAGTCTTAAAAATGAATTTAAAACCTAAAAATCTTGATTTTTTTTAGAAAATAAAGTTATATTTTAGATTGCACTTTAGAGGCAAAGAACAACCCACTTAAAAGAGTAGGTTTAAATAAACTTTTCTTTTAGACAAACTCAAACTTTTCTTTTAGACAGACTCAAATTTAGAAACTCTCTCCGCCAGCGTAGAGAGCTGCTCTTTGCCAACAAAGAGAAGTCCCAAAATATTTTTTTGAAAACGGCATTTTAAACATGTCACTCATGTTTAAGATAAATTTTTTTTTTTTCAAGAATAGCTTTTTTTGTTAACTACACTAGTAGGCGGGGGTTGGACAGTAGCACAGGTTAACTTGTTCATTTCTATATAACCGATAAGTCGAGTTTAAGCTAGAAATGGGCTGATTGTAACCCATACTCAACCCAACTTACCTGTTTATCCTATTTATATATTGGGCTTATCTATCTTAGTCCATAACTATCCTATGCTCGGCCAGGCTCAAGTAAGGCTCATTGAGATCCTTAGCTTGGTAAGACAAGTGGCTTGTTAATCTTGTAGCGGCAAGACTAACAGTGGCAGTTTTTAGTAGCGACAAGATTAATAGCAGCAGTTTTTTATTAAAAATTGTCGCTAATAGTCTTATTTTTTGTAGTGGATATTGGTGCATGTGTTCTTTTTCCTAACCATAGTGACCAAAACGCAATTTCTTTTGAAAAACGTGTTTAAACTTTTGAATAAATAGAAGCATCTTTTCTATTAGATACCCATTTTTTTTCGAAAAAAAGTGTTTTAAAATGAATTTATTTCGAAAAAATGTGTTTTAAATCCATTTTGTTCGAAAAAAAATATTTTGCTTAAAACCCGTGTTTGATCACTATATATATATATATATATATATATAGTGATCAAAATTACCAAAATTTATCATTTTTAGTATATTTTTAGAGTCGTTTTATTCTCGTACCTAGACTTGGTCCCTATGTTCCTAAAGCTTTTTCAAGTTCTAAATCCGTGAAGATGTCAACTCTTTAGGAGAAAAATAACTAAAGCTATCAAAAGACCAGCAGACCGGGCCTCACACATTTGGCCCAACGATGGCTTATTTAATAGTCAGGCCTAACCTTAGGGCTGTCAATGGGTCAGGTCGACCTGATACCTAACCCGAACCAATATTTTATCTGGTCAGGTACTTAAATTTAACCCATCGGATAGGGTCTGGCATGACACATCTGACTCACCTTCTGGCCCTGTTTATATATATATATATAGGAAAATGGAAAAATGTGCTCGGTCGTAGATATCTTTACGCCAATTGACATGGGCGAGACACGTAGCACCTTTTTTGTGAAGTGATGGGTGTCATGGGGCGCACTTTACTAACTAGAGTTAAACTTTTAAAATATTTTAAAAGTTATATTCATTTTCAACCGTCATTCTTGACTCTTTAGAAGTCTTTTTAAACTCCCTTTCTTTTTTCTCTATTCTCTCTTTTTCTAAGAAAGTGTCATATTTATTTTTTCAGGTATATTTTACTCAAAAAATATGAGCGCCCGCCACCCAGTAGCGAAGCGCTAGCACCTCTACAGAGAAGCGTCGGCACTTCGATTTTATTTTTTTTTTATGGAAGCGCTAGCGCCCTAGAACGAAGCACCAGCGCTTCAGATATTTTTTTTCATTTTTTTTATTTTTTATGGAAGCGTCAGCACCCCTAAACAAAGTCTCGGCGCTTCAATCATTTTTATTTTATTTTTTAGAAGTGTCGGGGTCCCTTAACGAAGCGTCAATGCTTCGTTTTAGGGGCGTCGGTGCTTCGTTTCTGGGTGTTGACGCTTTTCTCCCCGAGGTGCTAGTACTTCGCTATCGGGCGCCACTTTTTTTTAATAAAACATGCATGAAAAAGTAAGTCTTGACACTTTTTTGGAAAAATAGAAAACAGAAAAAGACTTTAAAAAAGTCAAGAATGACGGCTGAAAGGGTATTTAACTTTTAAAAGTGTAACCTTAGTTAGTAAAGTGGGCCCCATGCCACCCATAACTTCATAAAAAGGGCATTATGTGTCGCGCTTATATCAATTGGCGTAGAAATATCTCTACCTCCGGACGCATATCCCCGAGCCTCATAAAAAAAAGACATTCGAGAAACTACCTAGTACCTAATACTACTACTTTATAAATAAATAAATAAATAAAGGGCATTCGAGAACCAACGGTCAGTGTCAGAGAGTCAAACTGTCAACTCAGCATCTCTCTGACTTGGACTACTTGTTTTGGTCAATCAAAATCATCCAATCTTTAGTCTCACCAATGAGACGTTTCCAATCATCGGATATATGATCAACAGATCCTCTGGCCCACTCACTAACTTTCTTTACCGTCCAAATTGTATGTGATTGATCCAATGGTCGGGGACTCCCCATTGGCGTGCCACTTAAAAAACAGTACCTTCCACGAAAAAACGGTGACCCCACCCATCAAAAATCTCGTGGGTCAACGTAGACCATCGAAGAAGTTGGCCGAGATCTAACCCAATCAACGGCCGCGCCACCCTCGGCGGCGTCAAAACTCTTCATGCACCACACGTGCTCCGCCCAAGAGAACCTCTTCCAATGCAGCAGACAGTCAATTACGGGATCGAAACACCCCAGCTCAGCTACGAGCGCGCCGTAGCCAAACACCTGCACAAACCCCACTCCTCTTTTGCCCTCTGCATGCAGCCTATACAAAAAGCAACCCACTTAAAAGGCATACTTAGGCTGTGTTTGGGATTGCTCTTTAGAGGCAAAGAGCAGCCCACTTAAAAGGGTACGTTTAAATCAAAGAGCAACCCACTTAAAAGGATACGTTTAAATTGTTCTTTTAAAGAGACCCAAATCAGCTCTATCACTCTCCAAAAGAGCTAAAAACACTAATAATCAAACACAGTCCTATACTAAAGTGCTCTGCACCATAGCAGAGAGTCTTGACACTTTTTTGAAAACTTGAACATTTATCATATCCTACATGTAACTATCCTAAGCGAGTAAAATATGCATAAAAAAGTAAGTCTTGACACTTTTTAAAAAAAATAGAAAACAGAAGGAGACTTTAAAAAAGTCATGAATGATGGCTGAAAGGGTATTTAACTTTTAAAAGTGTAACCTTAGATCGTAAAGTGGGCCCTATAGCACCCATCACTTCATAAAAAGGGCACTATGTGCCGCGCTCATATCAACCCGGGCGAATATCCCCAAGTCTCATAAAAAAAAGACATTCGAGAAACTACCTAGTACCTAGTACTACTATTTTATAAATAAATAAAAAAGGGCATTCGAGAACCAACGGTCAATGTCAGAGAGTCAAACTGTCAACTCAGCGTTTCTCTGACTTGGACCACTTATTTTGGTTAATCAAAATCATCCAATCTTTAGTCACACTAACGAAACGTTTCCAATCATCGAATATATGATCAACAGATCCTCTGGCCTGCTCACTAACTTGCCTTACTGTCCAAACCGTACGTGACTGATCCAACAGTCAAGGACTCCCCATCGGTGTGCCACTTAAAAAACAGTACCTTCCACGAAAAAACGGTGACCCCACCCCATCAAAAATCTCGTTGGTCAACGAAGACCACCGAAGAAGTTGGTTGAGATCTAACCTAATCAGCGGTCGCGCCACCCTCGGTGGCGTCAAGGCTCTTCATGCAACACACGTGCTCCGCCCAAATGAACCTCTTCCAATGCGGCAGACAGTCAATTACGGGATCAGAACACCCCAGCTCGGCTACGAGCGCGCCATAGCTGGAAGCTTGCACAAACCGTTCACCAACCCCACTCCTCCTTTGCCCTCCGCATTGAGCCCGTACAAAAAGCAGCCCACTTTAAAGGCAACTTAGTCTGTGTTTGGAATTGCTCTTTGGAGCAAAGAGCAGCCCACTTAAAAGGGTACGTTTAAATCAAAGAGCAGCCCACTTAAAAGGGTACGTTTAAATTATTCTTTTAAAGAGACTCAAATCAGCTCTATCACTCTCCGAAAGAGCTAAAAGCACTAATAACCAAACACAGTCCCATACTAAAGTGTTTTGTACCATAGCAGAGAGCTGCTCTTTGCCTCCAAAGAGAAATTCCAACCAAAGCCTTAAATAAGATCGGTTAACTCTCTCATAAAAATTTGGGCACCATTCTAGATATACCCTCCATTGAAAATTTGGCTAACTGGGCCTCAATTCAATGCACCTATTTAATTTGTGGGGTGTTATGATATCTTTGGCCATCAAATGAGGATCCTTGCATTTGGATGCATAGTCCCCAGTCTCATCTTGGAAATATTGAAAAATCCTGGTGGGTTTCTCCAAGATTTTTCCAAATAACCAGTATGCCCCTAGTGACAAATTTCGGGGAAATTTTTTGAAAGCAGAAAATTTGCCAAAACAAGGCGGGTGGGTGGGGGGGGGGGGGCGGAATTTTGGTGATTTTGCTAAAAAAAATTTAATCTTGTTTAAAATTTGTAATATTTAGCCATAATTAATAACTTTTGATTTTGCTAAAAAATATTTAATCTTGTTTGAAATTTGTAATATTTATCCAAAATTAATGACTTTTAGAAGTGATCTGATCAACACCACAATTATGTTCCAAATATGAAAATTTTCGGATCCATTATCCACTTTTCACAATTTGTCAAACTCATCATAAAAACTTGAACATTTATCAGATCCTACATGTAACTATCCTAACTATCATTAACTTCCATCTAACTTACGAAATATATCCTTACTTAGCGAAAACACCCACCTAATTTGAGTGGCATCAAATGGGTTCTGAGAGATCGAACGGATCAAACCGGTATGGGTACTAAAAGGACTGAATCAAACTCATGAGAGACATAATATATCGGTCTTTGAATAGTCGAACTAGTCTTTGGAAGACCTAATCGGCTTTAAAAAACCACTTCAGTTTTCAAGACCGATTCAGGCTTTCACTAAACATGTGCATATGCCTTTCAGAGACTGAATCAATCTTTTAGACTGGTTCGATCGTTTTATTACTCTGATTTGAATGGGTTTCATCATATTAGGCCTCAAAGGAACACATACGATTTGATTGAAAGTTATTGAGGATAGTTAGATATGAGATTATCTAAATTTTTAAATCTTATGTTAGGTTCGACAATTTTTAAAAATGGAATACTAGATCTAACAAATTTTCGAGAGGGAGGGGGGGTGTGTTCTTTGCATATCTTATAACTTGCGAAAAGTCACGATTTCATTAAAATTTAGTATTTGACCAAAATAGTTACGATCAAAGTGTGTTCTTTTAAAAATGTTATAGTATTTACACTACAAAAAATAAGACTACTAGCGGCGGCCAAAAACTACCACTATTAATAAAAAAACTGCTACTATTAGTCCTATCGCTACCAAAAACTACTGCAACGTCCCTTAATAGCGCGTGTCGCTGAAACACCTTATTTTTGTAATGTTAGTCACACTAGCTCGAACCAAGAGACTAAACTTGCTTTTCTCGTAGTATAATTTGTATAACAATTAACAACTGATTTCGTAGTATGAAGTCTTTTAACAGAACAATGGTTTATGACTATAAAAAATAGAGATTATGAGGGCCTTTTCTCTGATCACTACCAAAAAACAGATTGTTAGCGGCGACAATTTTTTGGAGCAAAAAACTGTAGCTATTAACAAAAAATTATTAAAGATTATTAGCGGCAGTTTTTGGTTGCCACTAATAGTCTTGTTTTTTGTAGTGTTTCTAACCTAAACTTGATAACTCAACTTATCAGATATATAAAAATTAACAAGTTAACCTGTGCCGCTGTCCAACCCCCACCTACTAGTGTAGTTAACAAAAATAGCAACTCTTGAAAAAAAAAATTTATCTTAAACATGGGTGACTCGTTTAAAATGCCGTTTTCAAATAATTATTTTAGGATTCCTCTTTGGAGGCAAAGAGCAGCTTCCAAGAGCATTTTAGTATGGGACTTTGTTTGGTTGTATGTGTTTTTACCTCTCTCAAAGAGTGAAAAAACTGAATTTGGGTCTCTCTAAAAGAACAGTTTAAACCTACTCTTTTAAGTGGGGATGCTCTTTGCCTCTAAAGTGCAATCTAAAACACAACTTTATTTTTTTGAAAAAATCATGATTTTTATATTTTAAACTCATTTTTATAACTTTTTCTTGAAATTTTCCTTATTTTTTTCAAAAAATATTTATTGTTAATATTTTTAATTGTTTTCATTCTTATTTTTCAAAATCAACCAAATTTTTTCTCTAATTTTTATAAATTTTTTTCTATTCTATTTTTTTTTTCCCTTGCTGATTTTTTTCCCCGAATTCTGTCTTGGTAACTGTGCCTACTAAGGCCTTATATGTGCTATATTAAATAAGTCAATTAAAATTGGCCCATATAAGGCTCAGCCCGAACCTAAGCTAGTCACCACATTAATTGAGACCACCATACTGAGGCAGTTAAAATCTGATTTTTACAAAGAATCTTTGAGGAAGTCAGATTATAAAAGGATTCGGTGGCTAAAGGGCTATCTATAAGCTTGTTAATCTTATTAATTAATCAGTAAGAACCAAAAGTGTAACAACCCGGATTTTTAGATTTTATTTTAATGGTGTTAGATGATGCACCACACTATGTACTGTGCTAACGCTCCACATCAGAATCGAAACCCACCTTTTAAAATAGAAAATTTCTAATTTTTCCTATATCAAAATTAGACTCATTGCGAAGTGCTCGTCGATACGATTCCAACGATATATAATTTGACGATTTCTGACAAGAATATAAAAAGTTATGCCCATTTTAACTGATCAAGCAAGTCAAAGGGTATAATTGTAATTTAGGGAGAGAAACACCAGTGCTTATGCAAAACGCTGGAACGAAACATTTGCTCAAACTATTCAAGTTACGTATGAATTCTTATTCCATGTAAAAATCTCATATTCTATTAAATCTCCTACGAAAAGTGTTAATTAGAGTTGACCTAAAATTTTATACCATTATAAATAAAACTTTAAAAGCTCTCTCGTCTCTATAATAAGAAATTATTCTCTCTGAAGACTTAGACGAATCGACGCCCTAGGCATCGACCTTTTCAACCCGAATCGCCGTTGATCTTCCGTTCACGCTTCAAGAGGTGGGTACCCATCAATCCATCTTGTTCTTCTCAGATCCCGTCGCGTAGGATGCGTTTGATCGCGCATCGATGGGTTTAAAAATCTTATTTAAACCCAAATATCTCATAAATTAATAAGATCTATATATTTTCCCTTGAAAGTTATATATTTTGTAAATTGGGTTTATATGTTATTTCTCTTTTCTTTTCAAAAATTCCTTTTGTTTGAGCCATTAATATTTTACCTTATATTAGTTCTGTATATTTAATATGTTTACTTCCTCTTTTATGTCTGTAAAATTAATTAAATTTTAATACTTATAAATTTGATAGATTGACTTAATTGGCATAATATCATATTGATATTATTTATTTCTAAATCTATATAGTATAAATTTATCCTTTTACTAAGACTATAATAATATATATTATTGTTGCAAGTTTATATTATTATTTATTTAAAATTAATTAAGTCCAAAAATTAAATTATATTTTTATTTTATTTAAATAAATAATAGATTACACCAACTTAAAGTTTCGGGTCCCAACTTGCGGCTACGAACTCGAATTCACGTCCACGAACCTGAGCTCGCGACCATTGATGCACTTGTCCCGGTATTGTGATCATAACTTTTTACTCCGACCTCGGATTAATGCGATTCTTGCGGCATTGGAAAGAAAACAGCGATCTTTACAACTTTGTATGAAATAGCCATTTCACGAATCTGACGTTTTACAGGTCAAAATAGAGCAACAAGTCGGGTTCAATTTTGAATGACTCAAGGCTATTCAAATTTAATATTATTTTCTAAATATCATGACCAAAGTTCTTATGTATATTATATTGTAAAGTCTTTCGATCCATGGTCATGATAAATCATAACTTAATAAGTATAAATATTATTTAATTTAATTATCTAATTATTATATATATTTATCAATTTTATCATTTCAACGCGACCTCTTCGATAATACAAAGTGTTAGAACTTCGATGTCTTTATGAAATCGAACTCTGACTTTTACGATTATCGAAATCACACTTATAACTCTATTCTATAATTATATTGGTGTGGTATGTAAATAAATATAAGTATAAGCATAATCAAAATATAAGTATAAACCATTCTATATGTGTGATACTTTTGTATTTGCAACTTAATCAATTTATACGAGTTAAGAATATGTTAGATCATGAGTACGAGAGTGTATGAGATCATGCCTACGCTTGGGCATGGTGATTCGCCGAGATGGTATCGAAGCGAGGAATATACTGTATTCACATGCCTTACAACTCATGGTGGAATGGGACCCATGACGAGTCGGGTGAGTGTGAATTCAGTGTAACTTCGTACATGGTGGCATATACAGTGATCCTGTCACCCCGAGTTTTAATACAAGAGGATAAGATATGAGATATGATACTAGAATCGGGCTTTAGGCCTTAGCTGTGGTAAGGTTTGTTTTACGGTCACGTGAAACTCAGAATATTGGCGTCCATGTACGGATGCAACACCTCTATGGTAGTATAAACTATCACACGAAGTACATCCAGGTTACTACGGAACCTTTTTCTTGGGAAGCGTGAATTAGGAAGGTTGCCTCACTATAGTTTGTCATAGGATTAAGTATTAAGAGTATGATAAGATATGAGTATGAGATAAGATAAGTTATGATACGAGTACGATAATAAGACATCGTTGTGTAGGCCATCAAAAGATAAAGAACTTAAGTCTCTGTACGTGCCGTTCCTTGCGTAGCCACCGTAAGGGCAACAACGTCTTTCAACCAAGACGGATCTCTGGGAGAGATTATGAGTATGAGTGAGTTTGGCCATTATGTCTCCCCATTGGGTGGTAGTATGAGGCGATAATATGGTGGTATGATACTATGTTGACCCTCCCATAGTAGCTCGAGCAGCGACTCTGGCACAGGTCGTTTAGGATTTCATTAGTATGTTAGTTACGCTCATGCGATGTACAGACGTATGTGCGAGAATGATAATAAGACATGATATAATATGTTATGAGATATGGTAGATGCGTTAGATACGATCGAGTGTCTAGATCATGGTCTTGCATTTATGATATGAGTTTTACGATATGCACGTGATTTTGTCTTCCTTTTGTTATCTGCTTTGAGATATTATGTTTATCACTCACCAGATGCACCCACAATGCACCTGAGTAGTATGGGGTGGATTGGTGGTGTATCCCACTGAGTTTACGTGACTGAGTAAACTCATCCCATGATAATCTAACAGTTGCAGGTGATTACGCTGGTGGAGTAGACGCTGGCCATCTAGATCTCGCCAACGCTAATTTCATTGATTCCGCAGGCGTTGAGTACCAGGAGCCTTTGGAGGGCGACGCTACCGGTTATCAGGAGGACTACGGTGCTGATCTTGATTGTGCGATTCTTGATCGATCATTGTGGACTTGGTATTGAGTTTTATTGATACTAGTATTGCGAATTTTATAGTTTATTTTATCGGATTTGTCTCCGACTTTCATTATCATTTTATTGGTGGATTATGATTTTATTACACTTATTCAGCATTTATGATTACATTCATATTCCACCATATTTGTTAGATTTCACGGATTTTGTGGAACTATTATTGCGCGAGAACTCTGATTAGGTGTATGCCCGCTTAGCATATCTAGGATATGTGCGGGTCATAATTCGAAATTCTAAGCCCTCGGGATGAGATAGAATTTCGGGTCGTGACAAAAAGTCCTACAGTGTTTTACGCGTCTTCCACGTATGCTTGGGGACCATCTCCACTTCCTCTTGATTCGCTAACCCCATTATCATAATACAACAATTATTGTCATTATCAACCATTTTTTGAGTTAAAATATGAGATTGGAGTAAAGACAAACATATATGTTGAATCCACATGGACGGAAAAGAAGATTGCTCTCTATCCAAAAGAAGAAATAGAACCAATGAAGATTTTTCTCTATCGAAAAGCTGAACTAGGAAAGTTCTATCAACATGTGACTCCAAAAGCTCAACTAGGAAAGTGACATCGCCAAATTATAATCACCTTTGCCTCTAGTTCAATATTTTTTGTGTGGTGTATAGTGCACCTTACCCGATTTGGGTCTTAATAAAGTAATACCCCACAGTTTCTCTTTGTTTGAAATCAGTGATATTTTTTTTATTTTTTTAATCAATGACTCTCTCTCGCTCCACTTTTTTTTGCTCTCTCTCTCCGAATCATAGTGACAAACATTGCAAGTTTTACAATATAATAATCGGCCATATATGGGCGAGTTGGCGCCAAATCACCTCTT
The DNA here is from genome assembly GCA_021018995.1 of Chloranthus sessilifolius. Classification (NCBI taxonomy): domain Eukaryota; kingdom Viridiplantae; phylum Streptophyta; class Magnoliopsida; order Chloranthales; family Chloranthaceae; genus Chloranthus; species Chloranthus sessilifolius. Next base: position 113,746,886 of record CM037594.1, on the reverse strand, counting down.
TAAAATTAAAGGCCTAAAGGGTTAATAGCTCCTCAATGACTTATAAAATTAAGTGATATTCAATCAATTTTATAACATTAAATATGAATTTTTGATCTCACACCTTTAAAGTGTGATTTACTATTATGACATGTGGTACATATTATGATCAATCAAAATTATTAAGGTGGCAATTCATCATTAGAAAATATCTTAGTTAAAAAATCATGCCCATAAGTGGATGTCAACCACCCGATAGGCGAACTTTTATATCAACCATCAAAACTAAGCACAACGGTTGATAATTGAGTGCAGAGATCGGATGGTTCAAAACATTCAAAAAAAGTGATTTTTGGGCCTATGGCCTTTCAATCTATGATCTATCACATTGGCAGTGTGGATTACCAACAACTTACAAAATTGATGAAATACGATCATTTATATACCATTTTGATGTTTAAATGACAGCTAGGAGAGTCAGTCCAAGGATTAAAAGGTGGGTTCAACTTTAATTATGTCCATATAGGGTTCAACCTTAAGTACCAAGCACGAAGGTTGGCATGTCAATAGGCGAAATGATACCGAGGGTCATTGAACGAGGAGATTAGTGGTTAGCTCAGCTCGGCTCGACTCCGCTCAGCTAGGTTCTCATAGTCATAATTTTAAACAATATATTATACTGGATGTTTGATGCTTGTTTAAAGTAAGGGAAATTTACCTGACCGGCCCTGTCAGATACGCCTTTTATGTCAGAGGCCCTGTATTTTCACCTTTACCCAAACCGACCAGCTTTTAGCCAAGCCATTTTCAGCTAGCACAAAAAATCCGAAATATCCCTTCTTACACTTTTTTTCGTTCTACATGATTTAAAATTTTAAATATTTATATTTTTCTATATTTACGCAATGTGAAACCGAATCTATGCCGTCTGAATTGAAGGCCACATAATAAAATAGATGGCGCCAAAGATAGACACGAAAAGAAGGCAATATCGCCTCTTTAAAAAAAAATAAAAAATTTAACAATCGATGGCGACTCTTAACACAATCGGTATCAATCATTTTAAGAGTCGTCATCGACTCTGTACAAAGTCGTCAACGACTATTTATAGAGTCGCTATCGACTCTGTACAGAGTCGTCATCGATTATATAAAAAATAAAATAAATAAATAATTTATTTTTTTTAATATATATAATCAATGATGACTCTGTACCGAGTCGCCATCGACTCTGTACTGAGTAGTCATCGATTATATAAATTTATTTATTTATTTATTTTTTTTTTATATAATCGATGACGACTCTGTACAGAGTCAATGGCGACTCTATAAATAGTCGTTGACGACTCTTAAAATAGTCGGTACCGACTGTGTACAAAGTCAATACCGACTGTGTACAGAGTCGATATCGCCTATTTTCATATCTAACTTTGGCAAGATCGATTTTATATTGTGGCCTTCAAATCAGACGGCATAGATCTCGTTTTATATCGCGTAAATATAGAAAAATGCAAATATTTTAAATTCTAAATTATATAGGTGTATCATCTTCTTCCTCATTCTAATCTCTTACAGTCTCTGACGAAAAAGGAGTATCTGGGTCGATGCAAATAGCAGATCGGTATAGTTTGGATCGGAATAGATCTCGTTTCACATCGCGTAAATATAGAAAAATACAAATATTTAAAATTTTAAATTATATAGGTGTATCCTTTTCTTCCTCATTCTAATCTACTACAGTCTCTGACGAAAAAGGTGTATTTGGGTCGACCCAAATAACAGATCGGAATAGTTTAGATTGAGGAGAAGACGCCGTCACCTTCGCCACCTCTGACTTTTAAAAACTGTACCAGATTAAAATGAGGAAGAAGATGATGTTTTTGTGCGTTAAAGAAAGGTGGTAATTTAGACTTTTTGCTATCCTTAGGCCTCGTTCGGGAGCCGGATTTAACTCAGATTCTGAGTTTAAACTCAGAAAGTTCTCAGAATGTGTTGGTTTTCGATTGATTCCGGCGTTCGAGAGTTTTTTTTGGGAACTGAGAATCCGAGTGGTTTCCAAGTGAAAGCGACACTTAGTCGTCCGACCAAATCGCTCGGAAAAGCTCAGAATCTGAGCTCAGATTGTAGGCGGGCGTTGTATACATGAGATAAATGATACATCAGATCCCAACTCACCATAGGCTTAAAAACAAAACAAAAAACAAAAAAAAATAAAAAAAATTACATAAAAGACCATTTGGAGAAGGTGACGGTGAGTTGAGAACAACTCACCATCGCAGATACGCATTTTTTTCTCAACGGAGGGCCACCGGACCGGTACCAGACGATGTCTGGCGCCGGGGGCCATTAGCCGGGCTGTTGGACCGTTACTTTTGTGACGATTAATCCGTTAAGATCTATTATCACCGACCGTCAGAAGGTGCCGTTCTTGTTCTTGTGCGGAGGAGAAAGAGTTTTAGCCCACGCTGCTATTCCTATATATATATATATATTAGATGTGGGTTACTGCCTTATATATCCCAGATGTGGGTTGCCTTATATATATATATATATATATATATATATATATATATATATATATATATATATATATGAGCACTTTTAAATCCACCCACCAAATCTTTGAGTTCACCCATGTGGAAACACATCGACTGCATTGAATCAGATGATGGAGATTGTTTATCGTCCCAATATTTTACGCGATCGATCTTTAGATCATGGGTGTACCATCAGACGGTCGATTTTTTATTTCATATGGTACACACCCATAAAAGTACCTTAAAATCAATTTTAAGTGTGCACATAATGTTAAGGTCACTTTTTTGAGATGCGTCCCGTGTGAAATAAAACACTGGCCGTCTGATGGTATGCCATTAATCTCAAGATCTATAGTGTTAAAGATTGGGAGGATAAATGATTTCCATCATTCGATTCAATTCAGTCAATGTGTTTTAGCGTGGGTGAATTCAAAGATTCGGTGGGTGGATTTAAGGGTACTATATATATATATATATATATATATATATATATATATATATATATATATATATAAGCAACCGACTTACTTTTTTGTTTCAATCTTCCCCAAGATAGATCTTAAGATCATGGATTTCCAATCAGACGGCCAAATGTTGATTTCACATAGCACACATCTCCAAAAAGATTTGGTCAACTCTCGTTTTCATAATGTAGGTCACTTTTTAGGGATGTGTTATATTAAATTAACATTTGATCGTCTGATAGGAGCTCCATGGTCTGAAAATCTAATGTTAGGAAGTTTGGAACAAAAAACAATCTCTATCGTCTGATTCAAATCAATTAATGGTTCTTGTCAATAAAAAATGTGTAGTACATTACTCCAAAAATGAGAACAAATAGCTGCTCTCATCAGCTATAAGGAAAATAAAAATAATTTGGCACCGAAATTCTCATAACACACGCCTACTCATCAATCAAATCATCTCGAAGTGTTGCTACTTGCTAGGTGGGTATTTTAGAGTTTTGATTGGTATAAACAAGGTACCCAATGCCTTATTTCATTTATTCTCGTAAAAAAATATCTTTTAAAAGTAATGACTATTAAATCAGATTCGAAAAAAATACTCCGTCAAATATGCTCAGTCTCATCTCGATTGATTGCTCATAAATTTTGAAAGAAATCCGAGTACGACACACAGACCGATGATTAGATCACGTTTCTACGGTCATAACATAATCATCGATTGAATCGATTCTGAGGATTTTCTGAGAAAAACTTAAAAACAAAAGATTCTTAGTTTTATAAGAATATGTCAGAAATCTGAGTAACTTAAGAACGCATATAAGGAAAATTAGGAATCTGAGTCCATTAAGAATCTGTCAGGAATCTGAGTGTCTAAAAATTTGAGTTTTTCTGAGAAAAATCAAGAAACACTTGAAAGAGGCGTTAGAATTGATTAGGCTCCCAACTAGTCAATTTAGGTAAAGGTAAAAATATAGGGCCTCTAATATAAAAGACGCATACACGGCTAATCAAGTAAATTTCCCTTAAAGTAAAGTGTATTCCTTCTTATTAAAAGTGAAGAAGAGGTTGGAGAGTCATTTTCTCGGAAAAAGTAAAAGTGAGTGACTATAGAACAAAGGCGGTCTATAGATTGTCAGCCCTCTAAAGTGGAGAATAGATGGAGACGTGCTTATATATATATATATATATATATATATATTGCTTTTTCCTTTTACAACAAAAGCATTTCCGTAGGGGTAGGCCTTTTATATATATATATATATATATATATATTGCTTTTGCCTTTTACAACAAAAGCATTTCCGTAGGGGTGGGCCTTTTATATATATATATATATATATATATATATATATATTGCTTTTTCCTTTTACAACAAAAGCATTTCCGTAGGGGTAGGCCTTTTTGGGTAGACTGTGTGAAAAGGAAAACCACTAAGGCTACTTTTATTTACAATCCAAGAATCTTCTTCAGTCATATTTTTAAGTTCACATGATAGACATCCCAAAGAATGAGCATGGGTGCATATCAAGCTTGGTGGATTCAAAATCTGACAATTTGATGGTAGGACCATGTTCTATTCTCTTAAAGATTGGGATGAACTCCATTGTTTGATTCAAAGCAGTCAACGTTTAAGTACGTTAAGCCCGTGAACAGGTTGATGAGGAAGAATCCTCGGTTGAAAATAAAGGTACCCAACTGGAAAGCACACCTATTGAGTGTAAAATCAAAGCTGCCACCGTTGACTGTGGGGTGGAAAAGAAAAACGAAAATTGAAAATTGACAACTGAATCGAAAAATATCGACTCGATTCAGTTTTAAGAAAAATCGACCAAGATTAGAACACTCGACCCTTAAAACCAGGCCCAACCCCACCGTAAGCGGTTTTTTAAAAAAAACTCTCTTAAAAAAAAATAAAAAATTCTCTCACTCTCTCTTTAAAAAAAAATCTTGAAAAATTATAAACTGAAACGAATTGAAACCGAATTTTTGATCGGTTTTATTCGATTTCGGTTTAATGGGGCGGGAATTTTGGTCAGCTGAAATAAAAATATTTTGATTTGGTTTTTGTTTTAGGTGAACCACTACTGAAACCGAACTTTAGGTTTTGATTCCAGTTCAAATAACTGAACTTCTACCCCTTCTTTCAACCCAACACTTCCTTATTACATACAAACTAATGAAAGTACTCAACACACACACCTATTCACTGTATGTTCACACCAATTACAGAAAACATCACATTGCACTCCCGACTAATGAAAATTCTTATAAGACACCAACTAATACTTCTAGCACACCAATTAATACATTCAGACCCTTTGAAAATCATTGATTCCTTTGAAACACATGATGAAGATCATTTTTTACCCCGATCTTCTACATAATAGATCTTTGAATTATGGCGCACCTATCAGACAGTCAGTTTGTGATTCCACGTGCCACTGATCCAAAATAAAAAAACCCTAAAATCATATTTGAGCGTGATGTACGTCATATAATTCAAGGGTCATTTTTTGGAGATTTGTAATATACGAAATGAAAAATTATCTGTCTGATGAGTGTGTCATGATCTAAAGATTTATTGTGTGGAAGACCGGAATGAAAAACGATATCTATCATCTGATTTAAAGGAATCAACATGATTTTCAAGGGGTCTGAAACTAAGGCACTTTCAAAGGAGTGGCACGTTTAGAAGTAACCTTTGTTTTTGGTGAGTGTGCAACCAGTAGAATTTTCAAGTGGAGCCCTAAACAGCACTCCCCCTTGTTTTTATCTTTTTATTTGGTGGATGGGTAACGTTGAGATTGAATTTAGGAGACTTAAAAGAGTTTCATGTGGGATCCTTGCCAATTTGGAGGTATCGAGAGAGGGAGACGTGGCTCTCCTCTTTCCACTCAATTGAATTGTTTTTAACTTTCTGTCTTGTCGTAGGATATGTGCTTCAGTGACATTGATGTACGTAGCCTTCCATGGCCAGTAACACACTCGGGGCCCGCGGGCGGCACCAAAAGTTACTGGCAGATTTCGAAAATTTTCTTCACATGGGCCTAAAGTCATTATCCTTGTGCAAAATTTCAAGGTTAAATAATCACGATTAATTCACGACTTTTTAAATTATTTTTATACTTTTAAATCTTATTTTTCAATTTTATTATTTTTTCCTTGATTATTTTTTTTCTTTCTATTTTTTAATATTCTTTTTGCTGACTAGTCCCGAACCCCGAATTAGTGACAATGTGGGAGTAAGCTAAAATTCAACTTAAGTCATTGAGGCATCGAAATCATAACCAAAGTCCTCTTGGTTTTTTTTTTTTTTTCAGATAAGAAAAAGGTTATGATTAATTTAGCATTAAGACTACATACTCAAGATAAACAATTCAATTTTCTACGTGATTTGGCTTGGCTCAATCCCGCCAACACATAAGGGAGCGTGTTAGAATAGTTGCACACTGCCTATGGGCTTAGAGGTCTTGAGCGCTATATAATCTGGACACTCCTCATCTTACAAGCCGATTTGTGAGACTATTCTAACATATAATAGAGAGTTTCTTTTAATTGATAACACCAAGAGATACATGGAGTTATTGGGTCATAGCTAAGAGCAATAAAGGCGGCCCAAACACGAACGCATTTGGCGCTCACAAGTTTCGGGTTCCAATCTCTATCTTGTTGTTGAAGAATCAGGTATCAGTGTTCAGGTGGTGATCAGACTATCAGTAAGTTGGTCATAACGTGTATTGTCACGTGAATCATTTTATTTTGGAGTCGGCCTTAACAGAAACCCATTATGCCCGGTACATTGGGAAATGGATAGACTTAAAATTGTGTGCCTTGATTTACATGCTTGTATTTAAGTTGTGGGTTCAATTCTCGTCCTCCATGTTGTTTCTCACCCTTGTCTTTACAAGGTGTGGGTTGGGTTCTATTAGTTAATCATCACCATTATAGTTGCTACTCTCTCACGTTGCTCCGCAACTGTCACATGTGTATGCGTGTCTGCTCTACGATTCTCGAGACTGTTTCTACCGAATGGCTGTATAAAAAAAAAAAGTCATTGTCCCCTCAATTTTCACCCTTTGTTTCCAATTGATACCTATTGGTAATAGTAGGGATCACCTAATGCCTACCGATACGTTAGGAATTGATCAACATATTGAAAATTTTTCTACTTCTATTCTCTTTTCCATTCCCTCCCAAATGAGTTGATATTGAACGTAATCGATATACATCAATTGATACTGTCAATATAAGCAGTGGGGGAACAAGGATTTTCATCTAGGCGAGGTGCAAGATAAATTAGATTTAATTTCGATTCATTTCGAAATAACTTTTGGAAAAATTATACGGTCAATTTTTTATTTCAACTGTCACAAATCCCCAAAAAATGGTCTTTGAATCATATGCCGGATATTACCCCCAAACGTCACTTTAGGGTCATTTTTTTGGGATCAGTGACACAAGGAATAAAAAATCTATCGTCTGATAGGTACGCCATGATCTCAGGATCTATTCATTGGAATGTTGGGTTGAAACACGATCTCCATCGTTAATCTGATGCAATCAATGGTCTTCATGGGGTCTAGGACTTAAGCGCTTTCAAAAAAGGCATGGGTGCGAAAAGAGATACCCAAGGCAAAATTCAACGGCCCACACTCGCCCATACATGCGTCCGCCACTGAATATGAGCATCAAGCGATAACCAATGCCAAGATTTAAAATTTCATGCTTGCAATCAAGGATCAAAATTTTGGCCGAAATGACTAAAATTTGGTCCAAATTATCGGTTTCGGTCGTCACCGAAATGATAATTTGGACTGAAATTTCGGTCATATTTTATATGGGATTCAAATTTTCGGCCGAAATTTTGATCCATGCTTGCAATAGGAAAAAGGTTTGGGGAGCGCACGTGGCCCTGGGATTAGGCGGGTGCTCTTAGAGGTCCGGATACCCAGGTTATAAAAAAAAGCATAAAAAAAAAAGGAAAAAGGCTTGAAAAATGAAGGAAAAATATAATTAGCAGGCCTCAAACAACATACCAATAACGAAGGCGCAATGAAAGTGGATGGCCCAGCCTGCATTGCTGGGACCTGTTGTGCTTGCATCACCACATAAGCAATCCCTAGAATGGTTGGCCGTATCTCAATGTTCAAAAATGAATTACCATAAATAACATGATTATAAAATTAAGTTGATTAATTATAATAACATATAACAATCACTGCTTCAGGTCTTAAAAGTCATCTCAAACTAAGAAAGAGAAAAATAGGAGAAAGCTTGTTTTATTTTTTTATTTATTTATTATTATTATTATTATTATTATTATTATTATTTATTTTTAGAGCATAAGATGAAGGGATTCGAAATTATGACCTTGGAGAGAGACAACCCCAAACGCCCTGTGGCTAAATGAGACAGAGAGAGAGCAAGCAAGTCATCACCCACTGTCCAAACCGATTTAGGCATGTCCATTTGGCATCTGCGACGTGTCTCTGTCTGCTACACTGACGTCAACTCAAACCAAACGATTCTGTTGAAGGCAGCAGTATACTTACGCTCTTCCCTATATATATAGGCAGCGTTGGCCGCTCTCTCTCACCTCTCTCTCTCGCTCTCTCTCTCTCTCTCTCTCAATTCTTCTTCATCTTCTGCGGATTGTATTTGTATCTAATCTGCAGCCTCTCTCTCTCAACCAAATAGAGATCCGAGCACAGATTTAAGGCTAGGACTCAGCATAGAATGATTCATATTCAAGGTACATAGTATTGGTTTTCTTCCTCTCTCTCTCTCTTTTATTTTAGTTTTTTATAGACACCCTTGGCATATCCCTTAAATTTAAGAGATACGAATATGAATCATTCTCCTGTGAAGAGGTAGATATGCTGAGTCCTAGCCTTAGATCTGTGCTCGGATCTCTATTTGGTTGAGAGAGAGAAGTTGGAGATGAGATACAAATACATTCCGCAGAAGATGATGAAGAAGAAGAATTCCTAGGCCTTCCCTTTGAGAGAGAGAGGGGAGAGAAAGTAGAAAAAAAAAAAAAAAGAGTAAAGAAATTGAGATATGGGTATTGTTCAAAGTTCTAAGAGAAGGGAGAAAAGCAAACAATACAAGAAAATTAGAATAGAATTTAGATCTAATTTAGAATAATTCTACTTACAGATCAGAATGGCTCTACCAGACATGCGTTCAAGAGTTTGTATTAAACTGTCGCAACTGTTGTGAGCTAAAAGATCCAATTTCCTGCCAATTGGATATCCTTCCATGTAGACCTTCACAAAGAAGGTGGCCTTTGTTGGATTCGGGCGTTGTCCTTATAATTTCCCAAAGTCGAAAAAAAAAGAGTGATTAAATGAGATCATGTGTAAGAGAAATTGAGATATAAGTTTTGTTCAAAGTTCTAAGAGAAGGGAGAAAAGCAAACAAAGGATGTCGCCTGAATTGGCCGCCGATCAAACATCATCTAAGAAACAGGCTTGCAAATAAAGGATGTCGCCGGAATCCAACAAAGACCACCTTCTTTTTCAAGGTCTACTTGGAAGGATATCCAATTGGGAGGAAATTGGATCTTTTTGCTCACAAGAGTTACGACAGTTTAATACAAACTATTGGACACATGTTTGATACAACCATTCTGATCTGTAAGTAGAATTATTCTAACTTTGATCTAAATTCTATTCTAATTTCTGTATATGTTTATTTTGATCTGATCCAATCGAAGAACGTATACATGAACAGATGAAGAAGGTGATTTTACATTTTTATTTTTATTTTTTCTAAATTCTCATTTCATTGATTAAATGATATGTAAGGGAAATTTACAGAAACAGGATTGGGAAAGAAAAGTTTCTCGCTATTATACTGAAATCAAAAGTTTCTCATAATCATGATGCACCAGATGTCTCTCAAATATTTGATAAAATTACAAAATCCGCATACTATGAAACTTTTCAAGATAATGGTGAGAAACTTTATCAATATGAGTCCTCTTTTTGAAAAGTGCCCTAAATGTAAGCCCTAATAAGGGCACTTTTCAAAAAGAGGACTCATATTGATAAAGTTTCTCACCATTATACTGAAAGGGAAAGTTTCTCACAATCAGGACTGTACGGATTTTCTTGGTGCGAAAATTTGAAAAAGCAGGGTATCAAGGTCATTTCACTAATCACTAAATAGTATATTTCACAGATTTTGAGGACCTCAAATAAGATTGGATGATGGTGGGAGATGTTCCTTGGGAGAGTAAGCTCTATATTATAATCTCTTTTGCCTACCCAATTTCTCTTATTTTTATTTAGGGATAATTAGAGAAATTAAAAAAAAAATAAAAAAAATAGTGTTTTCTCAAATTTCTAAAGTTCTAAAATCCGTGAAAGAACATTTTACTAGAACGTTTGACGTTTGAGGTCGGATTTTTTTGCTAAAAAGTTTGTTTTTGAGGCATTGTTTTCTAAAGTGCCCTTTTATTTACTCTCATGAAACACCTCTTACCTATTTTTTTTTAAATATTTTGCTTGCCCAGAATGTTTTTGACCACTGTGAAGAGATTGAAGATCACTAGGGCAGACAAATGCTAATCTCTCTCTCTCTCATAGATTTCTTATATTTTCTCAAATTTAAATGATCATTGTATAAAAGTTTAGAATTGTAATGCATGCACGGGTGATATTAAACCAACTTCTGTGCCAGCTTTTTTCTTACCAAATGCAAATAGAGAGACGGAGGTTGGCTGTGGAAATGGAAAGCCGGAAATGGAAAAAGTAAAAAATTTCTTTTTTTATTTTTATATTTTGGAACTGACAAAAAATAAGTTATCGGACGGTGTTAGTAGCATCATCATGTATAGTAGTTCTTCAGTAATCTATGATCGTTTAATGTATTTGAACTTCAATCTAAACCGTCAAAACAATTGACTAGATCGGCTTTATGTTTTTGAGACGATATTGAACATAAAGTTGGTCAATTAATTGGATGATCAGGACCATTATGGACTTCAAATATTTGTGATGGAGATTGAGGTTTTTTTGTAGCCGGAAACTGTTCTATAAAGTCAATTGATCTTACCGTCTGGATTTAATCAAGGGAGCCATTAGTTGCACACGGGTTTTAAGCCCTTGCAACCCTTCAAAAAAACATTAGGCATTATATTTTTTTCAAAATGACCATTCTACTATCTAAATGGTTGCACCTGCACACATAAAAAGTTAAAATAAGTCGAAATCCCTACCTAGCTATTTTTTTTTTTTTTTTAATTCACTTGAGGTTATTGGGACTCACTCATGCATTAAAAAATAAAAAGAACATATTACACAGCTACTTAAAACTCAGCTCCCCCAAGAGTCACAGAATTCTCCCTTTAAAAAAAAAAAAAAAAAAAAAAAAAACAGAAACTAGCCCCCCATTGAGCAAGAGACTCAATAGAGAGACAACACAGAAAAAATCAAAATAAAAAATAAAAAACCCAATCATCTAAGAACTGCCCACTAACCATCAATCTAGACCGCTATGCCCGCGTCCACTACCTCTATCTTTCAAATGCAGTCTTGAATTGAGTAAGGAGAAATTAGATTCTTGGCCTGTGCCCATTGCAAAGCTTTAATTTGCACTTTCTCAGTCAATTTGTGACTCTCACTTTCCTTACCTTCAAAGATTCTCCTATTCCTTTCTTTCCAAATCACCCAAAACATTGTAAAAGGAATAAGATCCCATATTTCCATTCTTCTACATCCTCCAGTACCTTTGGTCCACGATCCAACAAGATTGCCACAATTCTCCGGCATAACCCAAGATGTGTTGAACCAACCTAAGATGAAACTCCAAATGACAGCAGTGAAAGAACAGTGGATGAGCATGTGATTAGAACTTTCCTCCTTTTGTTTATATAGAGCACATCGATTAGCTAAGGAGAAGCCTCTAGCTTGTAAATTGTCCACCGTTAGAATTTTGTTGATCATCACTTGCCACGTGAAGACAATAACACGGAAAGGAGCTTTTGCTTTCCAAATCCAAAGCTACGGCAACATCGGAGTCACCGCACTCGCTAATTTAAGATAAAGAAAAAGCACCGTGAACCCTTTGGAAGGTTAATGAATCCATATCGGGTAATTTGTGCTCATAGGGTTAATTCCCGAAAAGGAATTTAGAATAGATAATAAATTAGAAATCTGGTTTATCTCAGCGTAGTAGAGTCTTCTAGACATTATTAAGTTCCATTGAATTTGCCTCCCCTCCGATATATCTGCTGCCTCCAAAGTAGTAGCATCCTGATTCAAGGCTAAATGAAGTATGTTAGGAAAAATGAGCTTAAGGGGCCAGTTGCAAATCTAACTATCGCGCCAAAAGGAAGTGTTTCCTCCGTTACCAATGTGAATCCTAGAGCAATCGTTATAAGTTTCTCTATATTTACATATAGAATTCCAGAATCTCGATCTGTGACGAGCACCCAAATCAACATCCTAAAGACTGCCGCCATAGCCATATTTGTCTATAAGAACTCGCCTCCATAAAGCATTCCTTTCAATTTCAATTCGCCATAACCATTTGACTAGTAAAACCTTGTTAAAAGGCTTTAAACTTAGAATTTCAGCACCTCCATCATTCTTATTTCTGCAAAGCAACCGCCAATCAATAGAGTGGATCTTTGATTTCTCATCGGACTCAGCCGATAAAAAATCTGGCTGTATTCTTTCCAACTTTTGAATGACCCAAGAAGGGCATTGAAACAAAAACATAAAGTAAATCGGGAGCGCCGAAAGGGTGGATTTAATAAGAGTGATTTTATCAGCAAAAGACAACATCTTTCCTTTCCAGCCTTTCAATTTTATTTCTGCCCTTTCAATGATGGGGAGCCACAAATTTCTCCTCGGACAGCCTGGGCCTATTGGAAGACCCAGATAATTGAAAGGGAGAGTAGCAACCTTGCATCCAACAATGCTAGCAAGTCTTTCCACCTCTGCATCGACCATTGAAACTCCAATCAAGTTCGACTTAAACAAATTAATTTTCAGGCTAGAAACGGCCTCAAAATAGAGCAAGATTTTTCCCAATTAGCTCCTCTTCGCCCCCTTCTATGAAGAGTATAGTATCGTCCGCATATTGTAAATGAGATATCTCGCAACTATTTGACGATATCTTGAAACCTTTGAACACTCGAACCTCCGAAGCTTTATCAATTAAGGCGAAGAAACCTTGCGCTATCAGAAGAAATAAAAAAGGAGAGAGAGGGTCTCCTTGACGAATCCCTTGCTCCATTTGAAAAAAACCTTCCACAGATCCGTTAACCAGGATAGATAACCAAACTGATGAAGTGCAACTCTTAATCCAATCCCTCCACCGATCACCAAAACCCATGCTTTTTAATTGACTGTCAAGAAACAATCGATCAACTTTATCATATGCTTTTTCAATATCCAATTTGAGTATCAGCCCCTGTTTCTTCTTCTTGTAGTACGTGTCAATCAACTTATGAGCAATGAAAATAACGTCCAAAATTTGTCTCTCTTTAAGAAAGGCAGATTGAGTTTGAGGGATGAGAGATGGCAACACCGATTTAAGCCGATTCGCCAGTGTCTTTGCAAGAATTTTGTAAAGCCCATTCAGAAGACTAATAGGCCTGAAATCTTGCACCTCACATGCTCCGTCCTTCTTAGGAATTAATGCCACAAAACTTGCATTCATCTCTCGACTGATGATCCCTCTAGAATGAAATTCTGCAAAAACTTCAAAAATATCAGCCTTTATGAGCTTCCAGCACCTTTGATAAAACACTATCGAGAACCCGTCTGGTCCGGGAGCTTTATCACCTTGAAGATCAAAAACTGCACCTTTAATCTCATCTTCAGAAAACTCCCTTTCAAGCTCCACCCTTGAAGCTATCGAAATAGAAGATTGGCTGATTCTGTCCATCAATGGTATGCACCATCCTTCGCTTTTGAATCTGCTACAAAAATGATTTACCAACACTTCAGCTATATCTGATTGTGACTCAAACGAATCCCCGTCATTCTCTATTTTTGAAATAATATTTCTCCGTCTTCGATTGGAGGCTAGCGCTTGAAAATACTTCGAATTCTTGTCCCTGTCTTTCACCCATCTCTCACGAGAGTTCTGAAGCCAATAAATCTCCTCTTTCCTTAGCACAGATTGGAGCTCAGATTTCTAGACAATTCTGGTTTCCTTATCTTGCACAGAGAGAGAATTAGACTCTTCTTTTAGATCGATGACTTTGATAGCAGCCAAAAGCTCCCGTTTTAAATTGAAAATATTTCGGAAGATATTTTCATTCCATAAAGATAAGGCCTTTCTTGTTGCACGGAGCCTAGCCATGAAAGTTCTCCCCGCCAAACCTTCGAAGGGAACCGATTGCCACGCTTTCTCAATGACCTGAAAAACATGAGCATCCTCAAACCACATCAGCTGGAATTTAAACGGCTTCGGCCTAGGATTGGAAATACGGGGACCCAGGATAATTGGGCAGTGATCCGATATAGGACGAGAGAGGGCTTCCACCCGAAAATCTCTAATCACCAAGTCCCAGTCCTCCGACACTAAGAATCTGTCTAGCCTTGAAAGGCAAGGATTGTCTTGAAAGCTCGACCAAGTATAAGTTGCCCCATTCATCGGAACATCGAGAAGATTATGAGATGTGAGAAAATTCGACATCCCCTGCATTCCGGAAGAGAAGCTATTGGATCTATTTCTTTCACCTGAGAATCTTATTGTATTGAAGTCTCCTGCAATGCACCACGGAATAGGCTCGCTTGAAAGGCAATTCCTGCACATAATTAGCTCATCCCAAAACATAGATCGCTCACTATCAGAGTGTGGTCCGTATACATTAGAAAGAATAAATTTTACCCCATCGGAAGCCCTTTGAAAAAGTATGGATAGACTGCGCGATCCTTTGGCCATAGCAATTTTGTTGAATATTGAACTATCCCAAAGAGAAATGATTCCACCCGCCGCTCCGATTGCGTCGATGGCCTCCCATCTCATTGAATTCCTTAAGACCCATTCTCCATAGAATTTGTAGACTACTACCTGATAATTTCGACTCATGAATTAAAAGAATATCAGCCTTATGTCTGATCGCCATTTCTTTTACGGATCTTTGTTTTTGTCGAGACCCCAATCCCCTAATGTTCCATGACAGAATTATCATCACCAACCAAATCGGTTTGGTTATCTATCCTGGTATCTAATACATCTATACAGAAAAAAACCGAAAAAATATCCTAAAAATAGGTATTTTAGGTAAATTGAATCGAACCAAATCGGTTTTGATTTGGTTTTGGCTTTGGTTTCGATTTCAGGAAAAAAAAAATTGAACCGAATCGAACCGAATGGGTTTCGGTTCAATTTCGGTTTCGGCTCTTGAGATCAAGTGCATATGATCTGACGGTCAATTTTTTATTTTAACGTGGCTCAAATATTATTTTAAGTTTGCTTTTTTGGGATGCCTGCTATGTGAAATAAAAAATTGACCGTCTAATGGTACGATCATGATTAAGATCTATCGTGTGAAAGATCGGATAAAAAATGATCTCTATCGTCGGATTCAAAGCAATCAATAAGTTTCAGTGTTGATGAACTTAGAGATTGAGTGCTTGAATTTAAAGGTGCACTATATATTAAAACTTAAGTATTTAATTATTTTTAATAATTAATTGAGTATTTAATTATCCACCGTTTATAATTTTCCATCAAATAAATTCTAACTTGGTATTGCTATTGGTCCCACAAGGTAGCGTGTTACTTGAGAGTTGAGAATGATAGATCCCTACTCCAATGGTATAACTAAAGTCAACAGAAAGTCAAATATATTTAGAATTGTAGATGGTGAGTGTCTAATAAAGAGAGAGGATGAAAGAAGCATCTTTTATTGGAAAGTAATTATTGTTTCGGAAGACCAACACAAGTCATCATCAGAAGATCCAGTTGTCAACGGGTCGATCCGACCCTATAGCCAACCCAATATTTTCTATGGGAAAAATATCAAAATGGGGTTTTTTTATCAGGGGGTTTTTGGGTCGGCTTGAGTTTGTATTCAGGTTGGGTAACACATTTCCGATTTTCTTAGTAACCATCCAAAATTGTGACCCGACCCATCCTAATCATCAAGAAGGGGTTATCAACTGGCCAGGTCAGGCTTTTGATAGGCTTAATTATTTTTTGTTGTAAAAATGAGGCCCATACCCGGCCCGGATAGATATTCGGGCCGAGCTCAGTCTAAGACTTTTCGGCCCGGATAGATATTTTAAAAGATATAATGAGAGCCCGAACCCCACCCCACCTGATAGCTAATCGGGCCAGCGGGCTCAGCCCGATTTTTAAATGTTGTAGCCCGTACCTGACCCGATTAGCTATTCGGGCCGGGTTTCTAATATTTTTTAAGAGATTTTTATTTTATAAGGGTCTCATTTTACCGGGCCGGGTTCGGGCTTACACGTTACAGCCCAAATTCGAACCCATTTCTTATCCGGGCTTAGCCTGCCCGACCTGTTTATTAAATGACTTAAAATATTGGGTCCGAACCCGGCCCGACCCGTTGACAACCCTAGGCACGGCTGCTCCCAATAGCTTCAACAGAACCATTGCTAGACCCGCTCCCAGTGACCTGCCTGCTTAAAGTCAAGTGCTCCGCACAGTTACTGAACATGCATTGAAATAGAGAAATTTTGGTTTTCGCGTCGGTTTATGCAAAACCAAACCTTAACCAAAACATTTCGGTTTCAGTTTTGATTAACCGAACCCCCCCCCCCCCCCCCCCCAACCGAAACCGAATCAATCCGATTTTGGCTTTGATCGGTTCGATTTTCAATTTTTCTTCAGATTTTTTTTTGTTTTTTAGTTTTTTGTCGGTTTTCTCACTCACCCAGTCAGGTTTCAGTTTTTAGTTACCAAAATCGAAACCAAATCGGGTAGTTCGGAAGGCTAGGTTTTCAAGTTTCGGATTTTATTTGCACCCCTACGCCAAAGAAAGAGTTAAAGGCGAAAAATGTGACCCCAGTATGAAATCACCTCACGCTCATGCTGCTTGCCACATCTATACTGTAACTTTTCCCATTTAAGAAGAGAATGATGGAATCTAAATGGATCTGACGATCCGACCATCCAAAATTAAGCCTAAAGATCTAGGCGCACGATCAATCAAAAACCAACAAACTATAAATATGCGCACCTTGAGCGTTAGCCATTGATGGTTGTCGATCTTCAACGATATTCTCGCGTTCAATGTCTCCTAGCACAATGGGGATGCTCTCGCCAATAGGGAGGATTGAATTACGTCGAGCTATCGTTGGGACCAGGCACCCCTTATATTTATAGCCAAAGAGTCCTATCCCATTAAGGACTGAAATTGCTAATTATAGTGTGATTAGAAATCACAATCATACTTTAACTGAAAGACTCAACAAGCAGTTGCCTATTCTCTTCAAACTCACCAGAATAGCAATTGTACATCTTAAGGTTGATCTTATACCATTCACTGGTCAACGGGTTTGACCATAGTGATGGCCACCAAAATAGGAACTTCTAACAGTCTCCCACTTGGCCAAACTATGTCAATAAACTCCGATTACCCAATGTTAGCTAACTTTCTTTGAATGGTAAGTCAAATCAATCTCAATCAAAGTCTTTAATAACAGTCCGGTCCAGTGAGAATTTCAACACAGAATCAATGTAGTCAATATATCATATCATCGATATATGACCGCTCATTAGTCACTGTATTGGAAGTCATCACCGACATGGATTCCAACTAGTATGATTTCACATAGATTGTAAGTTTACAAACTGAATGGTGATTACATGTAAACTCAACCTAATATTGGTCCTACTTTATTGCCATCGACTGACACCATATATTCCAAGGAATTATTTGCATAAAAATGGAAAAGCAAATAAATAAGTTTTATTTCTGAATCAATTTAAACAAATGTATTCACTCGCATATATCCACTCTCAAAGGCTATCAAAATTATTCGTTATCCCCATGCGCGCAACATGCTCCAAAAAGAGCTTGGGAGGTAAACCTTTTGTGAGAGGGTCAGCCAACATGAGTGTCGTACTTATCCTTTCAACAGATACAATTTGATTCTGAACTTTCTCCCTTACAACAAGATATTTTATATCAATATATTTGGAACCCCCACTAATCTTGTTGTTATTAGAGATAGCAATCGCAGCGGAATTGTCACAAAAGATTCTCAGTGGCTCTGAAATAGTATCAACAACTCGAAGCCCTGAGATAAAATTCCTCAACCATATCGCCTCACATGTTGCCTCAAAACATGCAGCAATTACCTTCCATAGTGAAGTAGTATTGTTTAACGCTCTTCCAAGATATAGGTCCACCTGCAAGCATAAAAATATAACCCGATGTGGACCTACGAGTGTCTTGACACCCAGCATAGTCAGCATCTGAATAACCAATAACTTCAAGGTTATTCGACCTTTTGTATGTGAGCATGTGTCCTTTAGTCCCTTGTAGATAGCGAAAAACCTTCTTAGCTGCTTTCCAATGATCCAAACCATGATTACATTGGTACCTGCCAAGCATGCCAACTATATACGCTATATCTGGACGAGTACAGACTTGTGCATACATGAGACTCCCAACTGCCGATGCATAGGGAATTGTCTCCATCTGTTTTCTCTCCAGATCGATCCTGGGACTCTGAAGTAGACTAAATTTATCACCCTTAATGACAGGGGCAACAGTAGCAGAACAATTGTGCATGTTAAACCTTTTAAGAACTTTATCAATATAAGCTCTTTGAGACAACCCTAATATGCCACGGGCTCTATCTCGATGAATCTCAATTCCTATCACGTAGGAAGCTTCACCAAGATCTTTCATATCAAAACTCTTTGATAAAAAGTTCTTTGTCTCATATAACATGCCCAAATTGCTACTCGCAAGTAAGATATCATCAACGTATAAGACAAGGATGATAAACTTACTCCCATTGATTTTAAGATATATGCATTGATCCACAGTATTTTCTTTAAAACCAAAATTTGAAATGACTTCGTAAAATTTTAAGTACCATTGTCGAGATGCCTGCTTTAAACCATATAGAGACCTTTTGCGTCTACAAACTAAATGACTCTCCCCCTCAACCTGAAAACCTTCAGGTTGTGTCATAAAGACATCTTCATGCAAGTCACCATTCAGAAAAGAAATTTTAACATCCATTTGATGCAATTCTAAGTCAAAATGAGTTACTAATGCCATGACTATCCGAAAGGATTCCTTTCTAGAGACAGGAGAAAATGTCTCTTTATAGTCTATTCCCTCTTTTTGAGTGAAACCTTTAGCGACTAACCTGGCCTTGTATCTTTCTATATTACCTTTGGAGTCTTGCTTGGTTTTAAAAACCCATTTACAGCCTACAAGCTTGACTCCATTAGGTAACTCACAAAGATCCCAGACCGAGTTATGTTTCATTGATTCCAACTCATCTTTCATGGCTTCGAGCCATTGAGTGGATTTATCGCTCTTCATGGCTTGGCTAAAGGAAACAGGATCTGATTCCTTTCCAAAATCAAACTCACTCTCATTTAGGTAAACTATATAGTCATCAGAAATGGCAGGCTTCTTTGCTCTCTCTGATCTACGCAACGGTAGATCAGTGGCAGTCGCCATGGGAGCAAGAGCCTCCTCAATGTGGGGTGTGTCAATAGGTGTAGCTACAGGCGCATCAACACTGGCTTGAATAACTGGTGTTGGTGCCACTTTTTCTTGGATAAAAGGGATATGAATGATAACCCGATTCTCCTCAAAAGTGATTTTCCTAAGCTCTATACTCCCACTGATCTCACGATCCTCAAAGAATTTTGCATGTCTAGTCTCAACAATCCGGGTACTATGAGTGGGGCAATAAAATCTGTAGCCTTTTGATCTATCAGGGTAACCAATGAAATGACAACTTATAGTTTTAGGGTCCAATTTTCCTAATTGTGGGTTGTACACCTTTGCTTCAACAGTAAAATGTGTAAATATCCTAAAGTCGGTTTTCTTCCTACCCATAGCTCATAAGGAGTCTTGGGAACTGCCTTACTAGGAACTCGATTTAGGATAGGCACTGCTGTTTTCAAGGCTTCTCCCCACAAGAACGTAGGCAACGTAGAGTTGCATAACATGCTTCTCACCATATCCATAAGAGTACGATTTGCACACCCGTTACATTGGTGTTCGGCATGGTGTATTGAGCGACAATGCCATGCTCTTGTAGATCTGGTGAAGGTCTGGATTGACACTGTTTGAGTATCTACCATAGTACTCTCCGCCTCTATCAGATCTCACAATTTTAATCTTCGAATTGAGTTGTAACTCAACTTCGGCTTTATAGATTTTAAATATATCCAGGGCCTCAGATTTCTCGTGAATGAGAAATATATAACCAAAACGAGAATAATCATCAGTGAAGGTAATAAAATACTTTTGACCACCAATAGCGGGAGTTGGAAACGGTCCACAAATATCAGTGTGGACTATTTCCAGCAAACTCGTGCTTCTGAGAGCCCCTTTCTTATTAGTCTTTGTGAGTTTTCCTTTAACGCAATCAACACAAGTATTGAAATCAGAGAAATCGAGCGCATCGATTATATCATCTTTAATTAACCTCTCCATTCTATCCTTAGAGATATGGCCTAAACGTTTATGCCATAAAATGGAGGAGTTATCGAGTGCTCGTTTTCGTTTCTTACTTATTTTATCATTCACATGCATAGAAACTAAAGATTGGGCGTAAGATGAATCCAAGTACAACTGATAAAGATTGCCCATTAATGAGCCACCTCCCACAATATCGGAATTGAATAATAGAGTAAACATATTATGTCCAAATTTAAATTCAAAACCTAATGAATCCAATTTAGAAATTGAGATAAGGTTTCTAGTGATACTGGGAACATAAATAGTATCAACTAAATCCAAAATGAAACCACTATCTAAAATGAGGCGGAGAGTCCCAATGGTCTCCGCGTGCCTACTCCATTCCCGAGTTTGATGGTACGTTCGCCTTTACTTAGCTTCCTGCTGGATCGAAATCCCTGCATTGAATTACTTATGTGAATAGTTGCACCAGAATCTATCCACCAAGTATTGCGTGGAGCATCAACATAAAGTGATTCAAAACACACAAAAGCAAGGTCATTACCTTTCTTAACTAGCCAATCTCTGTATTTCTGACAATTCTTCTTAATGTGTCCCTTCTTCTTACAGAAGTGACACTTGATGCCAGAAGTAGATGTGCTAGCCTCTCCTTGTTTGGTTTCCGGTGGAGGAGCTTTCACGTTCTTTCCTTTATATTGTCCCGGTTTTCGCTTGAAATTTCGTTTCGATGGGCCAAGAGCGGCGTAATGGGCACTTTCAGGTTTTCAAATTTGAAGTCGTTCTTCTTCTTGGACACAGTGAGCGATTAGCTCGTTCATCTTCCACTTCTCTTTCTGCGTGTTATAATTGATCTTGAACGGGCCAAATTGGGCAGGAAGAGAAGTCATAATGAAGTGAACAAGATAACCCTCAGAAAAACTCATGTCCAGTTCTTTCAATTGAGTGGCCATGCCACTCATTTTCATAATGTGCTCCCGGATGCCGCTATGACCATCATATTTCATGGTTCCCATTTTAACAATTAGACTACTGGCAAGGGCTTTAGAAGTCCCTTGAAATTGTTCCTTAATGGCTTGCATGTATTCTTTTGCAGTGTGCGAGTCAGGAATACCTCCCCGAATCGCATCAGCAATGGAACTCTTTATGATCATGAGGCTCATACGATTTGATCTATCCCATTTTTCTAAGTCCGTATGGTTCACTGCCAGATCCTCAGCCGAGGCATCAGCAATGAGCTCCTTGGGTTTATCAGATCGTATAGCATAGTCAAGATCCATGCAGCCTAGAATAATTGTAACTTGTTCCTTCCATTTCTTATAATTTGATCCACTCAAAAGTTCAATTCCACCAATCATACTGGTTATGATAGACGGGTTCAATGCTGCACAATAATTAAGGGTTTTATTATGTCCACATACAATCGAAGTAACTATCAATTCCACAAGGTTATAATTATAGTATGTGACGCAAAAGTTAAAATATGTCAAGGAATATAAAAATTAAAACCAATGTGATTTTATTGAGAAATAATTTGTGTCATTATGAGCCTCCGTTGGGTCGAATCATAACACACTAGCCGCTTCCTCAATCTATATTAATAATGGTGGTACTAATTACGTCGTTATGTCCCTCCGTTGGGTCCAGTCACAACACGCGAGCAGTACCCACACACACAAAATAATGAATAGTAAAATACAGCCATCATATAACATTAAGTGATTCATTACCGTTGGGCAGAAGAATCCCTTATGTTGTAACGCTAATGTTCACTACACAATTGCACTGGATTTGTAACACGTTTTTGAACAAAATTAAACCTCACTATGAAAATCACGGCACTAGGAAAGATCATCACCGTTGGGCAGAAGAATCTTTCCAAGCCATGTTTTCAAATTAGGCTTGATAATAATTTAGATGATCACAAAACGTGTTATGAGGAGGTGTCAAAAAAGACAACAAACGAGCATTATAAAGTGTAAGTACCAGCCATGGTGGTAGAGCACAATCTCCACTACCCAATTCTAATGAATGATACTTGAACAAAAATTGATTACACAATTAAAAAATAGAAAAAATAACATCAGGTCATGAAAATATCATAATAGAGAGCTCATTGTTAAAAATAGACCTCAAAAACGGATCCGGAATGTCCGAGATAGTCAAAATGTATATATAATGTCCGAAAATCGGACCTGTAAATAGCCCAAAAAAGGCCCGAAAAGAATAAGAAATTTAAAAGATCATAATTGGGCCGGGTATCGGGCCGGGCCATGGGCCTTAGTGGCCAAGTGGGCCTCAGCCAGTGGGCCCTGTGGTCAGGGTGCAGGTCAGGCCATGGGCCAGGGGCACAGTGGGTCGGGCCAAGGCCAAAATAGGCCAGACGGGCCAAAAGGGTCAGTCAGGTCCGAGGGCATCGGGCCCATCGGGTCGGACCATAGGCCAAAATAGGCCAGACATGGGCCAAAATGGGTCAGTGGGTCGAAGAGGCCCAGCGAGGTTGGGCAGTCGGTCAGACCAGCAAACAGTCAGACGGGTCAGGCCATATAGGCTCGGGTCAAGGTGTGAGGAGTAGGCCAGAGTCAGGCGGGTCAGGAATTCAAAAAGATCGAGACGGGTTGGGCTGGGTAGTCAGGGCCAATAGGCCCAGCGGATCGACGGACCCGATCCCATTCAAACACCCTAACCCTCCCATCATTCATCTTCCCAATTTTTTTTTTTTTTTTTTGAACCGAGTTGTACAGTATGCATCGCGATGGCTTAACACACCCCACCCGGTGGCCATCAGGCCGACGGTCAGCTGCCGATTAGCCCGGTCGGACGTCATTAGTGATCTGATAAGCTGAAAAAAAACTCTGGCCACTGACCCATTAAATTCAACAAAAAATATATATATATTTTTTGGTTGTTATTACAGACAAATTTCGGCTTCCTCCCCATCTTTGTGACCAGGTCTCGGCAGATCTGCCGGCCGTCGGCCCCGGAAAGTCGGCGTGCTTGGTCGGTAAAACCACCGGCCAGATCTCGACAAAACTCCAAAATTTTCAAAGTTTTTTTTTTTTTTTTTTTGAAGTGCATGCAGCAAAGGGCTTACCGGCCCGATGGGTGACCCCAGGGGCGGCCCTCGGAAGTTGGCCGATGCGGTCGGTGAGAACCCCATCACGGCCAAAATTTTTTTTTTATTTTTTTTTTTATATAAAGCAGCCATTACAAAAAAAAAAAAAAAAAAAAATTCACTTTAAAGCTTTGACCGATCATAACGCCAATCATGGCTCTGATATCAATTGATGGAATCTAAATGGATCTGACCATCCGACCATCCAAAATTAAGCCTAAAGATCTAGGCGCACGATCAATCAAAAACCAACAAACTATAAATATGCGCACCTTGAGCGTTAGCCATTGATGGTTGCCGATCTTCAACGATGTTCTCGCGTTCAATGTCTCCTAGCACAATGGGGATGCTCTCGCCAATAGGGAGGATTGAATTACGTCGAGCTATCGTTGGGACCAGGCACCCCTTATATTTATAGCCAAAGAGTCCTATCCCATTAAGGACTGAAATTGCTAATTATAGTGTGATTAGAAATCACAATCATACTTTAATTGAAAGACTCAACAAGCAGTTGCCTATTCTCTTCAAACTCACGAGAATAGCAATTGTACATCTTAAGGTTGATCTTATACCATTCACTGGTCAACGGGTTTGAGCATAGTGATGGCCACCAAAATAGGAACTTCTAACAGAGAAAGGTTAATGCAACTCCCGCTTTGGCTGTTTTGAACAAGGTATTAAAATGGGTATGAGTCTCAAGTATCGGTTTGCCTGAGCCCGATACATATCGGTATCATACTGATACATATCGGTATCATACTGATACATATCGGCTTATTTTTTTTAAAAAAATTAAATAAATAAAAATAAACAAATCACTCAACAGTAATACCGACTATTCACAAAGACTGGCATGGCATTGCATGCGAAATGCCTATGAAGTACAAGCTGTTACATCACACAGAAACAGGCGTTTGATTTTTTTTTTTCTCTAAAAGCACCAAGGGGTTTATTGGAAGGACCACCATTCCATACCTCTTTAAACCGGTTGATTGCTTGCAATCAGATGGTAGAGATTGTTTTTCCCACCAATCTTCTACTAGAAGGATCTTAAGATCATGTCTCACCTATCAGACGATAAGATTTTGATTCCACATGTCACAAATCTTCAAAATATGACCCTAAAATCTATTTGAGCGTCACATGATGTGTCATAGGATTTAAAATTTATTTTTGGGGATCTGTGACACCCTATTTCACCAGCCAAGCTGTCAAACAACAAATACCGTTCGGAATTCTTAGTTTCCATGCGCTGTCAGGGGCTCAAGATACGAATTACAGCTATGAATTGATCCATACGCATCCGATACGTATTGGTTTGACCCATTTTTTATACCTTGCTCTTGAATGAGAGGATAAAGATCATTTTTCGTCCCCATTTTGTAAGCACAATAAATTTTGAGGTCATTGGCCTACCATGGGACACTCATGAGATATTGATTGCCTGGGACACATATACCGAAAAAAGTAAATGTGAACCTCTTTAATAGGACTTCATGATTAAGTTTACTTTGGGATATATGGCACATGAAATCAACATCTGACTATGTCAGAATAGAGCCATGATTTCATGATATACATGTGAAAGATGCCGCAAAAAATATCTTGCATTGCTTAAATGATGCCACCGTGCCTTTGGTCATGTAAGGGCTTAACAAATTAAAGCCTGTAATCCTGGCTGGGCAGGCACGTGCATTTCTTTTTATTTGTATATATTAAAATAAGTATATAAGAGATATTATATTTTTTATAATCAAATTATTAAAATAACCCTCAATATTATAATTACATTTATTAATTGTAAAAATATTTTAATAATTTGAATATCTATGAAGAGAGTTTTTAGAGTTTTATTTTTCCGCCATTGTAATACCTCTTTTTACCTTAAAAAGAGTTTATTATTTTTGTACAATTTTTTTTATTAACAATAAAAAATAAAGCCTGATGCGTGACTCGAGCCTGTCTCAACCTGCCTAAATTAGGGTTAGGTTTGAGGATATCAAAGCTCACCTAAGTTAGGGTTAGGTTAGGTCCTAGCGATGACTTCTAAGGCCGACCTAGGTTTTATATGGGCCCGACCCTAACATGCATGGCCCGTTGACAGCCCTAGTCAGATATTGGTAGCTAGAGAGTTAACGGTGCCTGTTGTGCCACGTGTTAAACAAATCAAATAGTTGTTGCACTTGTCAACTGTAAAATAAACATCAAATACCAGAGTCTCTAAAGTCTAAATCCCTTTGGCACTTGAAATCGACAAAAATCCTCTGAAATAAAATACTTTAATTACCTGGGTATCTTACATATATTATTATATTGTATTATATTAATTTTTCCGTCAAATAAAGATGGGCACTGATACTACTACTAGCACACCATTTTTACTAAATATGCACAACTAAAAAAATTACTAATCTTTCAACTTTAGTAGTGTTTAGTTAACAAAGCTATGATGTCGACCAATCATGTCCCTTTAATCTTTTATCATTCTGCCCTATGCACGTCTTCCTCTCGTCTGCCGCGATAACATTTCTTTTGATTCCTATGAAGATGGGTCTCTGCAACATGGTTCAAAATAGCGAGCAATGCCAATACATATTGACCTGCATACATACCTAATACATATCAATATATCCATTGTAACACTAACACTACAAAAAATAGGACTATTAGCAGCAATTTTTTGTACAATTTTTTTAATAAAAAACTGCTGCTATTGGTCATGTCGCTACCAAAAACTGTCGTTATTAGTCTTGCTGTTACCAAAAATTGCTTTAACAACAAATGCCGCTAAAATACTTTATTTTTGTAGTGTAACATATTGGCGTTATCTGATATGTATCATCTCGATATCGATGGAGGACGATTCGTATTGGTAAACAGTGATTTTGAACATGATATGCAATGGCTCAATGACCCTCCTTATGTCATTCTTGGTGTCGTGTTATCGTTAAACATGGTACTGATATGTCTGATACAAAGATACATTGGATATGCATACATACTCAACACTTATCAATATCCATTGTATTACTGAGACATTGAATGTATTAGTGATGCTTGATATCAGTAACACCTTCCCCTCGAGATTCAGGCCAAAGTTTCGGCGATCATCGTCTTCGGAGACTCTTTGGTCGACGCCAGTAACAACAATCAAGTCCTGACCATCCTTAAGAGTGAAATGTAGTGCATTTTAATATACAGATTTTAATGATTGACTAAAGGAGTATAGTTTTGTCCATTTAAGCTAAACTTTGATCGTTAATACTATTTTATACCACTAAAATCAAAAGGATGATTAGATTGCTTATAAAGCGCAAATGTCGATCCATATAATGGTTGAGCTAGTAATAGGTACCCAAATCGAGGGCTAGCATTTTGTCACAGGGCAACTCTTTTCGGTGCTCCGTGTGTTCAGCATGGCTGACCGCACGAGGAACATCAGAAAGAGTCGCACCTTCACTCTTTCCGGTGCTCCGTGCACTCAGCATGGCTGACAGCACGAGGAACATCAGAAAAAGTCGGACCTTGACAGATGACATTAGGGTTAATCTCCTTTTATCCAAATAGCCAAACCTCATGAAATGAAAGTTCATTTTTAACCTTTTTTTTATTTTTTTGATCGGTAGTTTTGACCTTTTATGATTTAACAATGAACTTTATTAGTGAAGAAAACCCTCTAATAATCATCATTGAATTTTGTGATCAACTAACATTTATTGCTATATGTAGACACTCAAATTTGGCCCAAGGCCCGATCGACACATACTTAGAGAAAGGCGTACCCTCGAGCTTCCGAAAGTATTTTTCAAACCCTTAAGAATCATCCCAAAACCTTTAGCAATCATCCCGAATCCTTAGGAATCAACCGTAGCCTTTTCAGACCCATTAGAACCCTTCCTGGGCCCGATTCGAACCCTCATGAACAATAATTAGAAAGAGGAGTGTAAAAGTTTTTATAGATAGTTTCCCAATCTGAGGCTTATACCATTGGAAAGTAGAGGTTTCCAGCTTTCTAATGAGTCAAGAATTGCCTAATTTGGATTTGTACATCAAAAGTTATGGTGATTTAAAAAACGCGAATTTGTGCATGAAATTGTAAAACCGGGCTGGACCCCTGCGGGTCTTCAACTTTTGATAGTTTGAGACTAGTTTTCTTTTAAAAAATGGCCAAAATTGACATTGAGGATTTGACTTGTAAACCATCCCAAAGTCTAGGGTGTGTTTCTTTAGGACTCTAGTGATCCTATTAGCTTAAGTTTTTCTTTTTTTGATAGGTAAGCTTGAGGTTGGTGGGTCCTCTCCCATTGTATTAAAAAAGGAAGTAACAAATTACAAACATTTCAAACCAAATCTAGAGATCAACGGACTTTCGACATCACTGTCACCCCTAATAATCTCCAAATTCACATCAGTACAAATTCCATATCGTCTCAACACAATCATCTTCTTCTAAATTCTTCAACGACCCCACCCGAAATGAGACCTCTCTAATGATATTGTGCAATATCATTTTTTTTGGACTAATCACATTATTAAATATACGATCATTTCACTCTCGCCAAAGGAAAGCATGGGTAATGCAAAAAGCATTGCGAACAAGATGGTCCTTTCTTTTCTTCCCTTTAGCCTTCGCCATACATCTCTTCAATTCTTCAAGCAATGGCAGTTTACTGGTGTTTTTGATCCCTAGTCTGAATCTAATGGATCTCTAGATCCATTGAGAAAAATCACATCCAAAAAATGCTCAGTATCCTCCGTATTTGCCCAACATAAAACACATCTAGATCGGATACTAATACCTCTTTTGCAAAGATTGTCCATTGTCAGGAGTTTAAAGTTTACCGCTTACCATGCACAAAAAGAGTACTTTAGAATATTGCACTAATTTCATATGAATCTTTTCCAATCAACCACCACTCCTTTGGTTCTAAGAGCATTCCACGCAGAGCGAAGAGAAAATATCCCATCACTTGAAGGATCCCAGGCCCACCGATCCTGTTCATCCGAATTTGGCGGCGCAATAGACCGAACTGCATTCCACATTTCTTCCAATCGACTAGTAGATGGATGTGACAAATTCCACATGCCATCAAGTACCACATCATTAACTATTGTGTTTTCATCAAGACCTGAATTGACCAGTAGTCTTCTGCTATAAGTAGGAATAAGGGATCTGCCATTAACCCATGGATCAAACCAAAAGCTAGTAGTATTCCCATTCCCCAGAACAATCCGGCAATTACTTAAGACAACTTCCCTGGCTGCCAGGATACCCCTCCATGCCCATGAAGGATCCCTAGGCAAAGAACAATTCCATATGCTTTGTCTCCCCACATACTTAGCCCTTATAGCTTTGGCCCATAGAGAATCATTTCGAACAATTGACCAAAAAAGTTTCGCCATCCCCGCATGATGACCTCCTTCCTCCTTTGGTGTACAAACTCGCTTCCAACTGATGGGGTGCATAGATTGAGCCAAAGACGGACCTCTCCAAAGAAAGCGGCAAAAGATCTTCTCAATCTCTTTAATGGTTTTCTTTGGAAGGATAAAGGCCCCCGTCCAATATACTTGAAAGCTGCTCAAAACTGATGATATCAACACAAGTTTGCCCACATGAGAAAGAAAGTATCCCTTCCAACTTTCCAATCTATCTCTTATTTTCTGAATAAGAGGCCTGCACATATCATGAGTCATTCTAGAAGAGAATAAGAGAATACTCAAATACCGAATAGGAAGAAAACCTTGCTTGAAGTGTAGTCCATCTAGGATCTCTTTCTTGGCCTGACAAGCTTCACTAAATATAACAGAGCTTTTGTTTTCATTTGCCATAAGTCCGGAGAAGCTATGAAAGTACTCGAGAGAGTCTTTCACCTTTGTAGCCGACTCAATGTCTTCCCTAAAAAAGAGAAGGAGATCATCTACAAACATGAGATGAAAAACACTAGGTCCACCTAACAGGTTAGGAATAAGAATTCTTTCATCCTCAATCTTTTGTTCAAAAATACAAGTGAAGGCTTCCATAACAAGAGTAAATAAGAGAGGAGATAGAGGATCTCCTTGTCCAATATCACAATTTCTACCCAAAAAATCATGAGGGGACCCATTAACAAGGATGGAGAAGGTGGGAGTAGTGATACATTGGATAATCCATGCCACCCAATTATCATCAAAATCAATTTGCCTAACGATATTGATGATGAAATCCCATCTCACTCGGTCATAAGCTTTCCAGATATCAATTTTTGAACATAAGGCTTTCACACCATTAGTTAGGTGAAACTTCCTAACCATCTCATGAGCAAGTAAGATGTTTTCAGTTATCCTCCTACCCTTTACAAAGGCGGATTGATTCGGACTTACAAGTTTCGGAAGCACCAAAGTCAGTCTATTCGAAAGAATTTTAGTAATAACTTTATTGACGAAATTGCACAGGGTGATAGGTTTCAACTTATCAGTAATATTAGCATTTTTTTCTTTCGATATAAGTCTAATAAAAGTAGAATTTATAGACTTTAAAAGTTTTTTCTTCATAAAGAAATTTCTTACCGCTAGAAGAAAATCCTCCTTGACAATATCCCAGTAGATCTTGAAAAAATCCGCAGGGAAGCCATCAGGACCCGGGGCCTTCCCATTTGGTGAAGCAAATATCACTTTAGTGATTTCATCATTAGAAATCGGCAATGAGAGCATTGCAGCATCATCAGGGAGAAGCCACCGCTTGAATGGAATGGTAGGCACGAGATCAGAACTGGACGGAGTATAAATATTTCTATAATGATTCACCAGATAGTCCCCAATCTGGCCCGGATCATCCAATCTGCTCCCCACATCATCCACCACCTCGTACAGATTATTCACAACTTTCCTAGCATTAATAGTAGCATGATAATATCTAGTGTTGCGATCCCCATCATTAATGCGTAGATGTCGAGACTTTTGAAAGTAAAATTCCTCCTCAGCGTTTAGCTCACAATTGAGCTCAACCAAGGCAGTCTTCTCTTTTTTTTTGCTAACTCCCCATTTAGAGGATCTTCTTGAATTGAAATCTGGATGGACATGAGCATAGAATGGGCAACACGAACTCTAGACTGAATAGACCCAAAATCACGACTATTCCACTCACGAATAGCTTCTTTAATGAATTTGAGTTTCTGATGGAGAATAAACATTTTAGTACCTTCTACAAATCTACCCCAAGCCTTACCAATGGCATCCCTGAGACCTGCCTTAGAAGTCCAAGCTGTAAAGAATTTGAAGGGTTTCGGCCCCGAGGGTACCTCGTACTGAAACTTAATAATCAGAGCAGAGTGATCCGAAATTCCAACAGGTAAGTATTCAACCAAAACATCTGGCCATAAAGATTTCCAATGAACATTGGCCATAGCCCTATCAAGCCGACATAAGATATGTCTATTACCCAGAGATCTATTGGTCCAGGAAAGAGAATTACTAATAGCCTGGATATCATCAAGCTGACAAGCCTCCAGGCAGTTATTGAATTCGCTCATGATACGCCTTGGGACTAATCATCCCCCAACCTTTTCCCCGGGAAATCTGATACAATTTGTGACAGCCCGGATTTCGGCACCCCGAAACCCGTGCCATCAGCACGATCATCTTGACCGTGCCCTTTAGCTAAGCACGGAACACTGGTATATCAAGCATCAAAAAGTATAATAAACGAAATTGCAGAATTTAAATCTATATTAATTAACTCCCCAAAAGACAGTTCTACCCTCATGCCTCTGCATGAATGGAGAACCGATCCGAACCATCGATGATAGAAATCACCACGGATGGTTCGCCCCAAAAGAATAATCTCAACTCTTTATATACGTGATTTTAAACAAAATCAAGGCTTGACATACCAAGCCGTACAAAATCTCTCTAAAAGCCCTCAAAGCGGCACAACGGAGTCCTCTAGAAGAAGTCCTCAGGAGGTGGCTCCAATTCTTCGCCGGCCGCAAGGTCCGACTCACGGATCAGCGTCTCCTGAAGCCGCTGCAGCTGCTAGTAGTGGACCTGCGACGTATAGTCTATAGGGTGAGCTACATCCTAGCTCAATAGGGAACAAACACGGTTGAACATATAAATTATAACTCACATATATTCCATGATATGCCATGCATGATGTGTCTATGCAGTTATTGATGAAAACAGTTAAAAAGCATTTCGTTTTACTGTTGATTACTTATGTTTTCATTTACTCATGAATGATGCTGAAAAGGCCTAAAGCAAAACTTAAACTTTCAACTTAAGTAATCCCCGAGCAATATAGCATCGAGCCCCGATGAGATACCCTTCATCGTCATCTATATAGACAGTTTTAACGTATTCCCTGGGAATACAAATATAGTACCCAAGCCCCTTTCCCCTGGAGATTGGTGGCGGGGTTTCACTTGTCTCAAATCAACACCACTGGGGTGTGCTTACTATGTACGGATAAGCCTCCGCACTGGCCTACGGTTTCGTCGCCGTATCGGTCGCGAATATCCTGCAGTGTCAGTCGTGGATATCCCGCCACGTCGGTGGGGTAACCTATCAAACCTCAAATAACAAAAATATCGGTGCCTTACATATAGTTATTGACCGTGTAAGTGTGCTATCTTATATCAGTTAGGCCCTATCAACATGATTCAATCTTGGATACATCCCTGGGATGCATCCATTTACTTGCATCACACTTGATGCTCTTATCTCTTTACTTCTTCATCCCCTGGGGATGGCTCATTGTCATTACTCTTATGGGTGTCACACGCACACACACTTTTCACAATCTTTAAGCAAATAAACATTTGAATTGAACTCTATATCATTACATACATGCTCTTGTAAAATAAAGTACATGTTCAAGGTGTTCCCTGATGAGTAGTGAAATATGATGATATTTCACCCCTAAATACCTATATTTAGCCGTCCGATGAAGGCTATCTGATGAGATTTGCTAGATTTGAAGTGTTTCAGGTAAATACAGTCCAAGTTTCTAAAACAGCCCAAGAATCCCGAAAATAATGTCAAAACACTGCTATTTTGGGTCATTGAGAACTTAGTGCGACTTGCAGCTCAATTTGGACCTTCAAGACGTCAGATTCAGGAAATTGCTAAAACATAAAAGTTGTAGAGCTCGTCGTCAGCTTTCCAACGCTTCAAGAATCACCTCAATCCGAGTTCGGTACAGAAAATTATGAGCAAAATACCGAGGCAGTATCTGATGCAAAGCTAGGCGGGAATTCACGAAAATTACTCTTAGATGTCAATCGAGAGAGGTATTAGGGTTAGGCTATTATAAAAAGGGAAGCCACGAGTTTCTTAGGGGGATTATTATTTTTTGCAATTAGAATATTATTCATTCTTTCTTTTTAGTTTTTAGGGCTCTTCACTTTGGGGGAATATTTTCTTCATCTTTTCAAGTCTTCTTCTCTCCTTCTTCTAGGGTTTATTCAGGGTAGATTGTATTGGATTTGCATTATTTTCTCTGAGAAATTCATAGATTGTATTAAGGAAAAACAATTGCAAATATCTTTTGGAAGAAATAAAAGAGGAATGACATTGAAAGAAAAAGGAGATCAAACACCAAAGATGAGCGGCTACAATCGATGAGATCGGGAAGATCGATCCCCAGATAAGTACCTATGTTTATGATTAATACCACAGTCTATTATTGTTATCATGGAATCGTTTTGCTCAAAGTTTGTGTGATTGAAAATATTTTAAATGCTTTGTTATGACCGTTGATTGCGCGTATCAACGGCCGTAATCGCTAGATCTGGACCTGCAGGCTGATCTAGGCTGTAGAGCGATTATGTGCTGATTGTCGTGATCTAAATATCATGAGATACGCTATGCTTTTTACATGACTCATACCGCAATGTTAGGCTGAGTCATTGTTTTTAGATAGGGTATGCTGGATTGATGATCATATTTTATTTCAAGTCATTTTCTAGATGAATGATGGTGTGAATGATGATTTAATGAAACTGTGGGTTTTAATGATAGAAAAGGGGTACGAATCTGGGGTAGCATATTCCTTGATCTCATTTTAATATTGTTCGTAGATTTATCAGTAATTAATTGTTTAGATTAATTTATTTTTCTGCATTTAGGAAAAGTGCGTTAAGTTTTTGGTAAAATTGAATCTGCCCTTTGGTACTTCCTTAGGGACGTTTTTAAAATCTCTAAAAGAATTAATTAAAAATTCACGTTTCCCTGTGGGTTCGACACCCCTGTTCTTGCCATACTGCAATAGATCTTGTGCACTTGCAAGGGTTACATTCTAAATCGATCAAGTTTTTGGCGCCGCTGCCGGGGAAATCGGTGAAATTTTGATTAATTCGGATAGGGATTTTTCTGTTTTGAGTGTTTAAAAAAAAAAAAAAATAATAATAATAATAATTATTAAAATTTATTTCCCTTATTTTTCTCTCTTTGATAAGATTTTGTGGAGTCTTTTTAGGAAGTTTAGATTTTTAGGATACCTTCCTTAGGAAATTTAGGAAGTAGAGATTTTTAGGACTTCTTATTTTAGATTTGGTAGGACTCTTTTTCCTTATTTTCCTCTTTTAGATATTTTTAGGATTTTCTAAATTTAGTCATTAACTTTTGTGGGACTTTTGTTTTAGGATTTTTAGGAATCTTTCATTCTTCTCCTTATTTTTCTCTTTTAGGAAAGATTTTATAGGATTTTCAATTTTAATTTTTAATTTTCGAATTTAATAAAAAAAAAAAAAAAAAAATTAAAATTAAAAAAAAAAAAAAAAAAAAAAAAAAAAAGAAAAAAAAAAAAAATCTTTCCTGCTGATATTGGCTACTGTTTATCATCTTTGTTTAAATCGTTTGAAGCAGAATTTTGTGGGTTTGTTGTGGATTCTTCAACCCTGTTTGTGAGTGTTGGTGTATGAGCTTTTACTGCTCTCATCACCCACATCTGCCACCTGCTTAATCTTGAGATCGAAAGAGCTTGTAGAGAGAATCAAGAGTCCGGAGGAATCAATATCAACAAATCGAGACCATGGCGGACCAAAGGCAAGAGAGAGATGAGAATAACAACAATGGGAATGTCAATAATGGAAATAATAGGAACAATAATTCTGATGAGGGCCCTAGAACACTCGAGCATTATAACGATCCTGCTTTTTACGAGGATCAGGAATGTACTATGCATGGTCCCATTCCAGGAACCACTATGAATTCAAATCGAATGATTCAAATGCTACCAATTTTCCATGGGTTAGCAAATGAAAATCCATACGTTCACTTAAATGAATTCAGCAGGGTATGCAAAATGTTCAGAGTCCACAATGTCACCGATGAGATAAGCGAAGTTCCACTCTTTCCGTTCTCTTTAAGAGATAAGGCAAAAACATGGTTCTATTCCTTAGAACCACAATCTATTCAGAGTTGGGCAGAGCTGCATCGCCAGTTCCTTAAAAAATATTTTCCCATGACTAAGGCCATTGAATTGCGTCAGAAGATCCAGTTCTTTTCCCAACAACCTACAGAAACATTCCATGAATGTTGGGAACGTTTAAGGAATTGATCAGAAGTTGCCCAAATCATCAAGTTCCAAGGTGGCAACAAGTCCAAAGTTTTTACAATGGACTGATTCCTGAAGAGAGACGCATGGTTGATGCATCTTGTGGTGGATCTTGTGCCACGAAAGAAGCTGACGAATTGTGGGCATTGTTTGAAAAGTTATATCAAACTTCGATACAAAGTGAGAGACAGGGGCGAACCAGCTTGAACCTGGCACCTAAATCTCATGTGTTGACAAAAGACGGATTGTACGATGTCAACAATAATGCCTCGATCTCTCAACAAAGTTTGACATCTTGTCCAAGCAGATGAACATGTTGTTATGCTACCAAGCAAGCTAAAGCTCTGTCACCCCACATGTCAATTGTGACCACCGGTCATATGGCTAATGAGTGCCCTACTACCTTGTCATTCTTCCCCGATGAACCTAATCCTCAAGAGCGGTAAATGTGACTCAATCTTATCAACGCGGTAGAAACATGTACTCCAATACCTACAATCCGAATGGAAAAATCACCCCAACTTAGGATGGGGTGAATCGAATAACCGGCCGTAAACCGGCAACATAGAGCCAACACAATGGGTGGACAACAACCTTTTCAACCAAATTTTCAACACAATTTTCGTCCAACAGAATTTCCAGAATTCTAATTTCCAACAATTCCAATTTCCAACATGTATCGTTCCGTATTATCATCCAAATTCGACTACCGAAAAATCAATTTCAATCGTAATCTTAATCAATCTCATGCCGATTACTTGAAGATTCCGATCCGAAGAAAAGCTTATCGAAGCATGCAATCTTTCGGAGATGATAATGGACCAAGTCGATCAATTGGCCAATCAACCGAGTCACGAGAGGAAGGTAGGCTCCCACCAACCCATCAATAATCCTCGAGGCCAAGCACCATCCAAGCAGGACCATCGAATAGTCAACAGCTTGAAAGTCATTACGTCAGAAGTGGACGAGAGGTTCATAATCAAGTGGAAATGCCCAGAGAAGTCGATGAAGAAAGAGAAGCAATAGAGGAAAAGAATCGAGAAAAGAAAGGAGAAAGGAAAGGAAAAGAGAAAGAAAGAGACAAAGAGCCGGAGATAAGAAAAGTGCAAGAGCAAGGAAGAGAGAAAGGAAAAGAAAAGTAATAGAGGAAGAGTTTCCTTCAACCGTCCAACAAGGACGTGAAAAAGAATCGAAATGGAATCGCACCTTATGTCCCAAAGGCACCATTCCCTCAATGCCTAACTCCTCCATCTAGAATGGGAAAGGGACCGACAAAATGGAAGAAATTTTGAAACATTCAAGCAAGTAAAGATAAATCTTCCATTACTTGAAACAATCAAACAAGTCCCCGAGTACGCCAAGTTTTTCAAAGATTTGTGCACTCGGAAGAAAGGCACGTACTCACGTTTCAAAGAAAGTGTTCCTAACAAATCAAGTCGATTCGATATTACGATTGGAAACC
Organism: Chloranthus sessilifolius; assembly: GCA_021018995.1. Classification (NCBI taxonomy): domain Eukaryota; kingdom Viridiplantae; phylum Streptophyta; class Magnoliopsida; order Chloranthales; family Chloranthaceae; genus Chloranthus; species Chloranthus sessilifolius. Next base: position 113,710,180 of record CM037594.1, on the reverse strand, counting down.
CCATGAACCGAAAGACCACAGGTCCCAACTGTTCCATGTGTCATTGGTGGGCAACCAATTGGAAAGGCGTTATTGGATTTGGGAGCAAGTGTTAATCGATCCCATACTCAATGTACGAAACTCGGATTGGGTGAATTGAAACCCACGGTCACACTCCAACCGCGGATAGATCAAAGAAGACCGAGGGGTGTTATCGAGGATGTTTTGGTTGGAATAGACAAGTTTGTCTTTCCAATGGACTTCGTTGTCTTAGACATGGAACCACCTGCAAAATCAATCAATCAAGTCCCAATTATTCTTGGACGTCCGTTTCTCGCCACTGCCAACGCTTGCATTAATTGTCGCACGGGAGTCATGGACGTGTCTTTTGGAAACATGAAAGTCAGGCTTAACATATTCCATGCGATGAACCATTTCCCTAATGAGGATGAGGTCGAATGTTTTTACATCGATCAGATGGACGAAGTGGTGGATGAAGCATTACCATCAATGCTCACCAAAGAGGAATTTGAAACTGCTTTGTTAGCCATCTATGAGGACAAAGGGCTTGAAAGGAAGCAAAAGAGAAAAGTCAAATTCATCATGTCAAGATGATAACTTATGTGAAGTTGTGACTAAGGTAGAACCACTACCTCTCATCGAGGTAAAGGATGTCGACTCCATCAATTGAGACCACCAAGCTGAATTGAAACAATTGCCTAAGTCCCTCAAATATGCTTTTCCGGGACCTCGAGAAACACTTCCAAAGGATAATTTCATCCACATTATCGGAAGAACAAGAGAATGATTTGTTGAAGGTCGAAAGAGCACAAGGAGGCCATCGGATGGACCTTAGCCGATCTCAAGGGATTGACCCATCGGTATGCATAAAATACATCCGGAGGATGAGAGTAAACCATCGAGGGAACCACGAGGCGACTTAATCCGAACATGCAAGAAGTCGTTTTAAAGGAAATCATTAAACTCCTCGATCGAATCATCTATCCGATCTCGATAGTGAATGGGTTAGTCGGTACAAATCGTTCGAAAAAGTCCGGAATTACAAAGAAAGAAACTACGGAGGAGAATTGGTGCCACTCGTGAAACTCTGGATGGCGTGTGTGCATTGATTATCGAAAATTGAACACGACCACCGAAAAGATCATTTTCCTTCCGTTCATTGATCAAATTCTTGAGAAGTTAATGGGCAAGAGTTTTATTGCTTTCTTGATGGTTATTCGATACAATCAAGTGCCCGTTTTTCCAGCTGATCAAGAGAAGACAACATTCACGTGTCCATATGGTACGTTTGCATATCGAAGGATGCCATTCGCTTATGTAATGCTCCGGCCACGTTTCAACGATGTATGTTGGCCATATTCTCGGACATGATCGACAAATTCATCAAGTCTTCATGGACGACTTCTCGGTTTTGAAAAATATTTAATTCTTGTTTGGATCATCTTTCACAAGTGTGGGACCGTTGTGTAGATTCCAAACTTGTTCTCAGCTGGGAAAAGAGCCATTTTATGGTTCAACAAGGAATTGTGTTGGGCCATATTGTTTCAACGAAAGGAATTGAAGTTGATAAGGCGAAGGTCGACTTAATTGCAAATTTACCACCTCCTAAAAGTGTTGACAAATTCGATCATTTTTGGGGCATCTTTGGATTTTATAGAAGATTCATTAAGGATTTTAGCAAGGTGGCTAAACCATTGTGCACTTTGCAGCAAAGATGTTCGTTTTGATTTTGATCAGGGTGCCATGAAGGCATGCCTAAAACTGCGCGAACTCTTATGAAATGCACCAATAACCCAACCACCGGATTATGCTTTACCATTCGAACCCATGTGTGAGGCAGCTGATTATGCGATCGAGTGTCTTAGGGCAAAGGGTGAATAAATTACCTCACGTAATTTATTATGCTAGCAAGACATTAATTGATGCCCAATCAATTACACCACCACCGAGAAGGAATTATTAGTCATGGTGTATGCTCGACAAATTCCGTTCCTATTTGCTTGGATCGAAAATAGTGGTCTTTTCGCACCACTCGCTTTGAAATATCTTTTAGCAAAGAAGGATGCGAAACCAAGGCGATCCGTTGGATCCTCGCTTCTCCGTGAATTCAACTTTGAGATTAAAGATAGAAAGGGGGTGGAGAACGGTGTGGCTGATCATCTGTCTAGAAGTCTGCCTGAAGAATCATCTATACCTGAGACCGTCCGGGACACATTTCCGGATGAACATTTGATGGCAATTGATGTAGGTGGTGCAAAAGTTCCGTGGTTTGCTAACATCGTGAATTATCCGTCATCAAGTAATTCCCATGAGTGGGGTAAGAATGATAAGAATCTCTTTTCTCCCAAATAAAATACTATTTCGATGAACCATATTTGTTTAAATTCGCCGGATCGGATCATTAGGAGATGCGTGCGGAAGACGAGCAACTAAGCGTCCTAAATTTTTTGCCATCTTTCTGTGGAGGCCATTTTGAGGAGAAGACCGCATGAGAAAATCCTTCAAAGCGGATTCTCACCGCCCTCAATCTTCGTGTGACGCTCAATATCAAGGAATGCCAATGGTGTCATCATTGGCAATATTTCCTGACGAAATATGATGCCCCTTAATCCAATTCGATTGTTGAAATTTTCGATGTTTGGGGATTGACTTTATGGGTCCTTTTCCACCATCCTTTGGGTATTCATATATTCTCGTGGTTGTGACTATGTCTCCAAATGGATTGAAGCGTGGCAACCCGATCAAATGATCACAAGGTTGTGGTCAAATTTCGAGAGAACATGTGTTTAACCGATTCGGGATCCCAAGAGCAATCATCGTGATGGCGGTTCGCATTTTGCAATAGCCATTTTGCCACTTTAATGAAGAAGCGACGTCACTCACAAAGTCGCTCGCCGTACCATCCACAGACTAGTGGTCAGGTGGAAGTGTCTGACCGGGAAATCAAGCGAACTCTAGAAAAAGATTAGTCAAACCGCTATCTCGATGCTTTGTGGGCCTATCGTCTTGCATTCAAGACACCGATCGGAATGTCTCCCTTGAAATTGTCTACGGGAAGGCATGTCATCTTCACCGAATTGGAGCATAAGGCATTACAGGCGATCAAGCGATTTAATTTCGATATGCAAGCGGCGGTCGAATCGAAGGTTCTGATTGAGTGAATTAGAAGAGTTACGCTACGATGCGTATGAAAATTCAAAGATGTACAAGGAAAGGTACAAAAGTTGCACGATCAATTAATTTCTCGGAAGGAGTTTCATGTTTGCCAAAAAGTTTTGTAATTCAATTCCGGACTTAAGCTTCATCCTGGGAAATTGAAATCTAGATGGGAAGACCCGATTCAGGTTGTTTCCATTAGTGAGCACTTGAAATTCAAAGCCTTCAGACAATCGAGTTTTCAAAGTGAATGGGCAAAGACTCAAACCAATGTTTGAGCCGATGACCCGATTTAAGATTGAGGCGATGCACCTTAGTGATCCAGTTCTTGATCAATGAAGAGGTCGATGTCGACATAAACTCGGCGCTTCTGGGAGGCAACCCAAATGTGTTTTATTTAGGAGTTGGACACGGGTTTAGTTTAGGATTTAGGATTTATTTCTCTTTTCGTATGTTTAGTTCTAGAATATTAGTTTTAGTTTAGTTTAGGTTATTTTAATTTCCAAATTAGTGTAGCCACATTACCTTCAATCTATTTTTGGTCATGTTCTAATTTGATGCCCATATTCTCTTTTGATCTTTGTGTTGAGGTACTTTTCAGCAGGTTTGGGGTACCTACTTATTTCAAACAATGAGGACATTGTCATTTTAGGTTTGGGTATGTATGATTATCTATCTTTCATCACTTATTTTTGATTTTCTTTGAAAAAAAAAAAAATTTTTTGGAACCATCATACATGATTTACTTTGCAATAGTTTTCAAACTTTAGTTGATGATGCATGTGAATTTAATTTTGAGAATATTGATGTCATATTTTGAATACTTGTATCTAGGATGATGAAGCTTAATGTGATAATTTGTGGATGACTCTGAAATTCATGCTTAGAATTTTTGCAGTTATACCAAGCTAAGACTTAGAAATCGATGAACTATTTTGAACGTTGAATCTTAGGTTCTTAGTGGAGACTAAACCCATAGCTTTAGAGCTAATTTGCCGTCATTGATGAGGGAATTTATGAACTCGGAGTTGTCTTTGTATACGAATTATTTTGCATAATCTCATACATTTTATTTTCGCTTGTGACTTTGCATGATATCAAATTCATATTATTGTGTTAGAACGTACTGTATATCTACTCAAGACAAACAGGCAAGGTTACCATCTTTTAAGGAAATGATTGAAGGCCAACTTTGGCTCGTATGTGCCTAAACTGCGCCACCTCATGTTAATTTGTCCTTCTAGTACTCCTTTGAGCCTATAGTAAAATTTACCCTTATACAATCTTTGATAAGCCACGTTAACTTTAACCCTTCACAATTGCTGAAAATTTAGCTTTACCCTTCTTATTTCTGAGAAATTAGGAACGAGGATGAAAATGAAAAGAGAGTAAGTGGAGAGATAATGAGTTATGGTGTTCTTGAGAGTGTATGGCAAATATAAAAAGAAAAAAGGAGAGAAAAAAAAAAAAAAAAAAAAAAAGGAATGAAAATGAGGTGCTTGAAAAGGAAATTCAAAAGAGAAGAAAGAATGAGAAAAGAAAAATATTGAAAAAAAAATGGTGAGAAATTAGAAAAGAAAAAAAAAAAGAAGAGAAATAAAAAAATAAAATAAAAAATCGAAGTTAGTTCCTTTTCCAATTTCTAAATTTTGAATCACAATTCCTTTCTTTCTTACCCTTACGAGCCCCATTACAACCCTACAAAGACCTTCATGATCCGATCTTGCATTGGTAAGTCTTGTGGAGAGTCAATATATAATACTTATGACACTTGATATGACATGCTTAGGATATACAAGTATCTGTCTTATGAGATTTATTTTGTTCATTGATTGCATCGTGTTTCATTTATCATGTGAGACCTTTTATTTGCTTTGTATTGATCTCTCACATGTGTGAAAACTTACCAATCATCGTGAATTGATTTATTTTTGAGGTATACCTAAAGTGAGATTGAGTCAAGACAACGGATCCAGATGATTTCCCGTTGGACTAGTTACGAGATGGATGAATCTTGGTTTTGGTATGCACACCTGCGTTTAAGCATGAATGGATGAGTTATCTAACGATTTGGAGCATTAGACTAATTTGAATGGATATTGGTATGATTAGTGTAACATTGTTATTTAAAATTGAGAATTTGCATGTTGAATTGATTATTGATTTTGAGCTTTGAAGTTAAATATATGTTATTAAAATCAGATTTTGAAAACTCTATTTTTCCGATGGTTTGAAATTTTTGGAAGTTTGTGGGTAACTTCACTGCAAACCCTCAGGAGACACAACTCCTCCACTAGGGATCACCTAGGGGTTTAAAGGCTTGTTGCACATGCTAAGTGCAATCGTGTTCCCTACGAAAGTGGCATTTAAATTTTAGGATGTTAGTTTGATTTGCTTTATATTTCTATCATTCTCTTTGCTCAGGACTAGCAAAGTGTAGGTTTGAGGGGTGTGATGAGTAGTGAAATATGATGATATTTCACCCTAAATACCTATATTTAGCCGTCCGATGAAGGCTATCTGATGAGATTTGCTAGATTTGAAGTGTTTCGGTAAATACAGTCAAGTTTCTAAAAAGCAAGAATCCCGAAAATAATGTCAAAACACTGCTATTTTGGGTCATTGAGAACTTAGTGCGACTTGCAGCTCAATTTGGACCTTCAAGACGTCAGATTCAGGAAATTGCTAAAACATAAAGGTTGTAGAGCTCGTCGTCAGCTTTCCAACGCTTCAAGAATCACCTCAATCCGAGTTCGGTACAGAAAATTATGAGCAAAATACCGAGGCAGTATCTGATGCAAGGCTAGGCGGGAGTTCACGCAAATTACTCTTAGATGTCAATCGAGTGACGTATTAGGGTTAGGCTATTATAAAAGGGAAGCCACGAGTTTCTTAGGGGATTATTATTTTTGCAATTAGAATATTATTCATTCTTTCTTTTTAGTTTTAGGGCTCTTCACTTTGGGGAATATTTTCTTCATCTTTTCAAGTCTTCTTCTCTCCTTCTTCTAGGGTTTATTAGGTAGATTGTACCTAGGATTTGCATTATTTTCTCCTAGAAATTCATAGATTGTATTTAGGAAAAACAATTGCAAATATCTTTTGGAAGAAATAAAGAGGAATGACTTTGAAAGAAAAGGAGATCAAACACCAAAGATGGCCTAAATCGAAGAGATCGGGGAAGATGCGATCCCGGATAAGTACCTATGTTTATGATTAATACCACGTCTATTATTGTTATCATGGAATCGTTTTGCTCAAAGTTTGTGTGATTGAAAATATTTTAAATGCTTTGTTATGACCGTTGATTACGCGTATCAGCGGCCGTAATCGCTAGATCTGGACCGCAGTGATCTAGTAGAGCGATTATGTCTTGATTGTCGTGATCTAAATATCATGAGATACGCTTATGCTTTTACATGACTCATACCGCAATGTTAAATTTGAGTCATTGTTTTAGATAGGTATGCGGATTGATGATCATATTTTATTTCAAGTCATTTTCTAGATGAATGATGGTGTGAATGATGATTTAATGAAACCATGGGTTTTAATGATAGAAAAGGGTAATGAATCAGTAGCATATTCCTTGATCTCATTTTAATATTGTTCGTAGATTTATCAGTAATTAATTGTTTAGATTAATTTATTTTTCTGCATTTAGGAAAAGTGCGTTAAGTTTTTGGTAAAATTGAATCTGCCCTTTGGTACTTCCTTAGGGACGTTTTTAAAATCTCTAAAAGAATTAATTAAAAATTCACGTTTCCCTGTGGGTTCGACACCCCTGTTCTTGCCATACTGCAATAGATCTTGTGCACTTGCAAGGGTTACATTCTAAATCGATCATTCCCTACCTCAAGTCTTTGTTTGCTCAACGCATCAAGGTCCCACATGGCTCCTTGTGCACTAGTCCACACGTACCACCTATGGTACCACATAACAGGTGAAACACATCACAAAGGATGCAATAAAGAAGGTCTAAGACTCTCCAAGAATCTTAAAGTCAAACCCAAAAGTCAACATATTTTATCTCAGTCGATTAATCGAATTCCAAAATCGATTAATCGAAAGTCAATATCGATTAATCGATTCTCAAATCGATTAATCGAGATTTTCATTCGATTAATCGAATCTTATTCGATTAATCGAAATTCTCTGTTTCGCAATGTCGATTCTCAATTCGAGTAGTCGAGTTCCTAAAATCGATTAATCGATCCCAAATCGATTAATCAAAAACTGAAATCGATTAATCGAAATCCCATTTCGATTAGTCGATTTTCCTCAAGCCATTTCCTCCAACCCCTGGGGTCCACTGGAGGTTCCCTGTAACAGCCTGAAAATTTTGACTTTGAATAGTGTATCCCGGGATGTATGCCCGACTTTGAACAGTGTACCTCGGTGTGCGTGCCCGACTGGTAACGTGCTCGATTTTATGAAATTACTTACGTAAGTTAAATTGGGTTGGTCTTGAGTGGAAAAAGACCGATTTAGATTGTGTGTTGAGCATTAGGTGGTTTCTTATGCACCAAGCTTTGGTGTATGGGCTCAACACCGGGTTCGATTAGTGGATGGTTTGGGTGTGTAGGCCCACACCTAATCAAAGAAAACTATTTTGTTATGAGATAACACCTAAATATGTACGTTCATTTCACACGGGAGCTAGATCCTTAGATGAGAACTAATACGCCCAAAGACAAGTATATGTGTTTTGTATGGGAACCGATCCCATTTAGTTAAAGAAGGCAATTTCTTCTTTTGGGAGCTAACACCTTGCTTTACAAGGTTTTGTTTTAGGTTTTGGGTTTTTTAGGAGAGAAGGAAGAGAGAAAGAGGAGGAGATGAAATGAACGTGTTGAATCCATGAGTGCCGAGCCTTAGATTTGCGCGAAAAACATTTGTGAGATCGTCTAAGGGGAAGATCGCCGTCGATTTCGACGTTTGGTTGTGGTTTTATGAGTTTTGGAGCCGTTTGGGGGTTTTGAAACCCTCTTCTTGCGAAGAGATCGTGGGTTGTGATCCGCAAATCGTGGCGTGAGTTTGCGTGAAGTGTGTGTGGAAGGATTGCCGTTAATTTCATGGGTTTGGTTGTGATCTTGGAGCACGGAGATGATCGAGGTGGGTTTGGAAACCCTTTTTATCTAACGAAGAAGACGATCCGATCTACGAGTAAATCACCGATTTAAAGAGGTAAATAACGCAATTCTTCCATGTATTTAATTAAATATATGTTGGTTAGATGTGTGCAAAAGATTAGGATCAAAAGGATTGAATTTTGATGAAAAAAATGGGTTTCAAGGTTCAAACCCGAGAAGTGCTCAGAAACTGCCAAAATCGATTAATCGATTTTGAAACTCGATTAATCGAGTTTTTGACAAGAGAGAAATTTGAGAGGAACTTCACGAAATCGATTAATCGAAGAGAATTTCGATTAATCGATTTTGAAATTCGATTAATCGATTTTGAAAATCGATTAATCGAGTTTGCCTGGGCTTACTGACACTACCGTAGTATTTCAGCCATAACTTTTTGTGCCGAATTCGGATTGATGTGATTCTTGTTGCGTTGGAAAGAAGATAGAAAGCCCTACAACTTTCATGAATTGACCAACTTGTGAATCAATCGTTTTAAAGGTCAAAATTTAGTAATAAGTTAGGTAAATTTCTAATTTTGTCGAGAAACGAAATCGATTAATCGAGTAAAATCGATTAATCGATTTTTGAATTTCGATTAATCGAAATTGGGTCGATTAATCGACTGGTCTCAAATAGTGAAAAAGATTTTTGGCTCTTTGAAAATCGATCAATCGAGATAAAATCGATCAATCGACTTTGGAAAATCGATTAATCGATTTTGAAAATCGATTAGTCGATTTTGTCCGAGTTGCCAGTACCGCTTTAGTATTTTGACCATAACTTTCTACTCCGACCTCCGATTGATGCGATTCTTGAGGCGTTGGAAAGATAACAAAGAGATCTATAATGTTTGTGTTTTGACCAACTTATGAATCTAAAATTTTAAAGGTCAAAATTTAGGAGAAAGGTTACATCAATTTCTGTGTTGGCGCGAACTTGCTCGTTCCGACTCAATTTTTAGAAAACACTTAAATAGTCTAAGTTATTAGTGGTTGGGGTTAATCATTGATGCATCATTGTGTGCTTGTGATGTAGATTAAGGGTGGACGGCCATCGATAGGACCTTGCTTGCTTCGAGGTTAAGGTAGGGGAAATTTAATATTTGATTATATTTTTGAAATTGATTCATAGATGCCTTGATTTAATCAAATGAAAATGATAAGTGTGATTTGAAGTTTTGTTATTTAAAATCGATGCTTGAATCTAATTGGACGTGTAGGAGAACTTCAACACAAACCTGCATGTTTAACTTTGATTCATTGTTTCTTTGAGGTATTCATATGAAAAAAATGATAAGTTTTCTTGATGTATTTTGATGTTAGTTTGATAGATATTTGAATTATAACTTGAACTCCTTGCAAAATAGAAATTTAAAATCCGTGAGTTGAAAACGGTGAATTTTGAACTGTGAACTTAACCTAGAATTTGTACCATGGTATTCGATTTTTAAACTTGATTTTTAAATGGTGAGTTTTAAAACCTTTTAAGCAAGAATGTGAGCTTTGGATCGTGATTTAGAAATCTGAACTAGAATGTGAACTCGAAATCTTTGAGTCTTGTAGATTTGTGAGAAGGTACACCCTTGGACCGCTGTGGCGGGATTTATGTACACCCTTGGACCGCTGTGGCGGGATTTGTGTATACCCTTGGACCGCTGTGGCGGGATTTATGTCTTGGACCGCTTTTACGGGATTTTACGTACACCCTTGGACTTGTTGTGCTTATGTACGCCCTTGGACCGCTTTTTACGGGATTTTACGTAACTTTAGACTTGTTGTGCTTATATGCTGGACCGTTTTACGATTTTACACTTGTTGTGCTCATGTACGCCTTTGGACCGTTTTTACGGGATTTTACGTACACCCTCGGACTCGTTGTGCTTATGTACGCCCTTGGACCGCTTTCGCGGGATTTTACGTACTCGTTTGGACCTGGACCGACACCCTTGGATTTCCATGTAGTCATGTACGCCCTTGGACCGCTTTTGCGGCATTTTATGTACTCTTTGGATTATACCTCGTAAATCAAACCATAAGTCGTGAGATTAAAGTGGACCGCTATGGGCGGATATTGTGCATGTGGACCGCTATGGGCGGATTATATGTATGTGGACCGCTGTGGCCGGATTATGCTTATCGTGGACCGCTATGGGCGGAGTGCCGATACCATGTGGGCAGCAAGGATTTGAAATCAGTTTTGAAGGATAAATAAATGTTTTGAAAGCACTTTTGTGTGTAAAAAAAAGGAAATCAGTTGTGAAATCAGTTTTGTATGATAAGTAAATCAGCTGTGGAATCAGTGTTATGTGACAAAGGAAATCAGTTTTGAAATCAGTCATGTGATAAGAAACAATATTTGAAATCGATCTTTGTTGATAAGAAAAAGTACCTTTGAAACGAGTTTTAGTTTTAAATAAGAAAAGGTTTGATTGTGACATTGAATCTATGTTTCCTTATGATAAGATGTGAATGAGTATTGAAATTTCCTCTACTGAGCTAGGATGCAGCTCACCCCTTCGACTATACGTCACAGGTATAGCTTCTACGTGGACACCAGACTTGCAGATTGAGGAATTGAGGAGGGCTATGATATTCGGGGTCGTAGATTGAGTACTTTGTGGAGATTGGTGAGTTCAGACTTGGTACCCTTTGAACTCGTATATAATTTTATACACCACTGTTTGGTGACGTTGGTACATCACTGGTGGCCATTGTTAGTTATTGTAATATTAGATGTTAGAATTAGAGATTTATTCATGTCATATGTATTATCTGCTTTGATTTCTGCATGCTAGGTTTTGTACCAAGCATTCTGTGTTCGGAACGTGTTCTATGACCCGACGGTCCGGGTTTTCCCATTCGTGTTTGAAAAAAAAAAAAAAGAAAAAAAAAATATGTCTCAAAATTCAGGTTGGGAAAATTCGGGTTGTCACATTCCCAGTCGATTAATCGATTAATCGAAATCCAAAGTCGATTAATCGAACTCCAATTCGATTAATCGAAATCGGGGTCCTCTGACCTTTCAACTTCCTGGCCAATTTCGATTAATCGAAACCCAATTTCGATTAATCGAAATTGTCAGATTCAGCCCCTTCCGAGCTGTTCTTCCCAATCTTCTTCCATACTTTTTCCTCTATTTTTCTAAACCATTATCCTATGATTTAACCCACTTTCAACCACAACCTAGCCTCTACGATCTATGCATTTTATTCACAAAATTTTTTACCTTGAATCAATCTCAAATTGATTTCAAATCAAATGGTTGGAAGGCTAGGGTTCCAGCTTTGGCTCTAACAGATCCAACCCGTGTTGAATCCGGCTTTTATCGCTTGAATCCCCCCTCCAAATCAGTTGCAATAACTCCTATCTTTGCTTCCTCTCTCTCTCTCTCTTCTTTACTTCTCTCTCAACCACCAAAAACACACATTTAGGGTTATTAAACCCTTTTATCCCTTTCCTCACGTGTGTGTTGAGCACATACACCGCGGTAGGTGTATGCGACTTCACATTCACAACACACACCACATAGGCATTCAACCCATCACATCTCGTCTGTTCATCACATTCTATGCTAACTCTTGATCTCCTGATTGGTCAAACTTGTGACCAATCGGGCACGGATCCCGAGGTCATAGTTTAGCGTGATTTTTCGGGCTATTACACAATTAAAGTCCCCATTCAGAAGCCACGGTCCACTAATGTTTGCTGCAATATCGATGAGGGAACTCCACAATGATCTTCTGTCAGAGGCCAGGTTAGAAGCATATATAGCAGAAAGAAAAAATTGCACACCATCACTCCTTGTAACATTGACATGAATAAGTTGATCAGTTTCTACCAATTTGTTAATTGTGAATTTATCAGGATCCCACATTATCCAAACCCCGCCCAAACGTATGACTGTCATAATTCATGACATAGCTCCAACTATGGTTTATTGAACACATAATCTTATCACTTCTCGATTGACTGATTTTGGTTTCCATGAGGCGCAAAATACCGAGCTTTTGTTCCTTTATTAACTTTTTCACTTCATTTTTTTTGGTCCGCTTATTAAGACCACGGACATTCCACGACCCACAATTCATTTAAACGGGTTAGAGTGCTGGGCCATCCGATTCCAAATTTACTATTATCGAGGACCCCAGAAGTAGTATTGTCAATACCAACCAATGAGTCAAACTTATTGTGTGATGGCAGATTATCCAAGCAGGTCTTTCGCTCAGATTTCCCCATCTCTATATGCGTAGTCGCAGATTTATTATTACCATCTATAGATGGTGACATTTCCAAACTTCCAACTGCACAACTCTCCTTAAAATTTTTCCCATACGTCATAAAGGAAAGTGAGTCATCATACCTATCTATCTCAGAAACCGCCACATCATTAGCACAATTCGGCCCTCTTTCTTGAATCGGTAGTTGTGAATCTTTCTGCCTATCCATCTCAAAAACTGCCACCTCATCAGCACTAATCGGCCCTCTTTCCTAAAAGGTAGGTAAAACTGCACATCTTTTGTCCACATAATCAGAAACGACAATAACCTCAACAATTATCGGCCCTCTTTCTTGAATCGCTGGTAAACCATCGCAACATCTGTCCACCATAGAAACCGAGTTTTCAGGATCCAATATCTGTCTCCCTCGCTGTAAGGAAGGTGACCCAGATCTACGCTTGTGGGATCTAACAAGTTGCCAATCTTCGTTCCTATGGGCCTGCTCACCCTCCTGATTTTCAGGCTCTCCAATAGGCACCGAATCGATCTGCTGCACTTCCATTCTAACCCCGCTTCCACACTTTCCATGACTCCCTGATCTCCATGTCTCAGTATGTTCACAGATTTAAGTGTGCCTTGCAATCTGGGAAGCATCCGGCATCACAACAATGGGCGTATCTTCTTCTCTACTCGAACCAGGCCCAATATCTGGCACCACCTTCTTCATTGGCTGCCAAATCTGCTTGGGTTGAGTGTCAACAATTCCACCTTTCTTACCGCAGTCATTATGTAATAGGGAATTGCAAGTTGGGCATGCTCGTGGTCTCCATTCGTATTCGATCTTCTGAATATGAGAGGAACCATCTGACAATTCTAATTCAACATAGTCAGGCAATGATTTGCCAATTTCCACTTTAACACAAATTCTCGCAAACGCGAGCCTGGACTTGTTTGAAGTTTGTTTATCATTCTCAATGGATTTCCAATGCAACTTCCCATGCTGCTGAGAGTGCTCTGAGATTAGCAAATTAGAGGAAGCCCAGACAATCTAGCTCAAACAGGAATCGATGAAAATCTATCTTTTTCCATGCGGAGAGTGGGCTCCCATTTCTTCAAAATCAATGGTCTGCCCCCAATAGATCAAATCCTTACTTCCAAAATGAACTTCCAATCTTCCTCCAAACTAAAGTAAAAAAGAAAGATACCTTCATCCATAGCAAGGACCTGAAGAGCACCCTTGATCTTCCACATACGATCGACGATCGCTTTATCCCCTTGATAAAATAATTTCCTACCGATGGAATATCTCACAAGAGCATTCTTCCACCTAGAGGCCGCAATCTCGATATCCCTATCATCATAAAGAACTTTTGAAGAATTCTGTGCCGAGAAGGATAGCACACAAGATGGCTCGGCAGAAGAGCCTGAAGAAAACAGAGAACTCCACTTGAGAGAAGGTCCAGAAGGACTAGGATAAGGAGGCCTAGAAGAAGCCATGAAACACAGAAAAAGAGATCTTAATCCAACATGAAATTCTAATCCAACCTCAGGAAGAAAGCCTGTGGTGAATCAAGGAAGAAGAGATACACGAAAATTAAGACCTCAAAGCCGCAGGCAGACAACTTAGGCCTCTAATAACTCCCAATTCCTATTAGCTTAAGTTATCACCTTTTTGCCATTCAAGTCACCACCCTATTATCTATTATTAAACCCAAATGCCTCTTCTCCAAGCTCTACAAACCCTAAAAATCTTAGATTTCTCATTACCTAATTGCTAACCCAATTAGGACTTTAACCCCTCCTAATCCCCATTTTCTTTATAAATAGAGAGCCCCCCCTTGGATTAGAGGCTTGAAAAAATTTTAAAAGAGAGAAAAGGCTTTAGCTATTCCTCTCATCCCTTTTTAGCATTGTCCATTAAAATTTCAGCACCCTAGTTCATCCTTTATATCTCATTTTCTACCATCAATCCTTGAGATTTAGCTAGATCTAGCCCCTAACCTTCTTCTCCTACCTCTTAGCTCCCTAGCTTTAGAGATTAGAACCCGTCTTTTAACCCATTTGCTATCAGAAGCTCATTGGAGATGCATCAACGCGAAGGTCTATATCGATGCTACAAGGGCCCGAGAGCTCCGACTCTCCCCTCTATTCCTCTACCTTCTTTTGCTTCTCCTCTATCCTAGAGTTGAGCCGTTACGCTGCCCAAATTTCGGCAAGCGAAAAAGGCTCAATAGGATCGACGTGCCTTCAGGCAAGGGGAAGTGCCGCTCATATATATATATATATATATATATATATATATATATATATATATATATATATATATATACTACAAAAAATAAGACTATTAGCGGCAGTTTTTTACTCTAAAAAACTGCCGCTATTAATAAAAAATCTATTAAAACTATTAGCGGCAAGAGTATTAGTGGCAGTTTCATGTTAATAGCGGCAGTTTTTGGCTGCCACTAATAATTTAATAGTCTTATTTTTTATAGTGATATATATATATATATATATATATATATATATATATATATATATATATATATATAAATCAGCCACATATAAACCCAGCCATAGTAGAGACTGCTTACGAGCGGGTCAATCGGATACCTAACACGTTCCCGATTGATAACCGAAGCCCCTACCCAAAAGCCTTTGACGTGGATCAGTAAATCAGTCATATTTTTATACTTCGGTGCTTTTAATATTGATTTAGATTTCCCAGGATACCAAAAGCTCCGGGTGGCGACTCTATATTTTTCACGAGTGCGCATCAATACGATGGGTTTGATGAAAATCCACGGTTGCACACTATAACTATTTTTTGTGCAATTTTCAAGTAATCGTCAATCCATTTAAAATTTAATTAGTTCAATGACATTTCTACCCCTTCCTTTTGTATTAACCTGGGGAAATTAAAATCCATAATGAGTAGAAGTAATAAATTAAAACAATAGAAATATCGTATCTATTTTTGCAACTTGATATATGTTCTTGTATTTCTTTTTTCTTTTGGGAATAAAAATTTGCTTTTGGACCTTTTTCTATTTCTTTCCCCAACTACCATCAGACGGGACCCACCTTTTTCTTTCTTTTTCTTCTTCTTCTTCGCTATTCCCCACCACCGTACGCACATCGTATTCACCAACTACCCATATATTTGTCTTATTCTCTCCATCTCCCTGGCCATGAATCATGACCACTGAAGAAGAAGAAGAAAGTGAACAATTTGTTTGTTTTTTGGGTGGGTGACTACTGACTACTAGCAAATATGTAAAATTATCGATAGCACCCACTAAGAGCATACATAACTTGTCAGTGGCCAGAGAGAAAAAGATTCTATACTTCTAAGATTGCAAAGGCAAGTTTATAAAAAGGACTGGCCTCTCCCGGCTCATCTAACATCATCAATGTTTTGAGATGTTGGTGATCCATATGGCCAAAGTGCTTAATCATAGATTGAAATCCAACATGTTGAAATATGATGTTTCATGGAGATTTAAACTATCCGATCTGCTGACTATAATATCAACCGTTGTTTTCAATTTTAATTGTCGATATTAAAATTTATCAATGGGATGGTTACACCTACTTATAGCTAGGCATGTTCCAAAGATGGATATATTGACACTTGGACAATTTAGATTGTTCACATATGTGCACCAAATGGAAAATGATAAATCATACTTTAATGATGTGAGATAAAATGTATAATTTTGATGGTGTAAGATCATTTAAACACCATTTGGGTGTTTAACCGTGGCGGGGGAGTCACTATCCCATATAAAAATGTGATGAGGTTGCGAATACTAATGGTTGCTACTAAGAATCAATGGTTACAAAAATCCCATATAAAAATGTAATGAGGCCTACTAATGGTTGCTACCAAGAATCACTGGTTACAGAAACAGGTAAGGAGTTGAAAATTGTATCTTCACTTTTTCAGCCGCCTGTGCTAGAAAGCCTAAAATAACAGGCAAGAGGAACTCTCATAATTAAAGAGAAGTCCACAGGCTGAGAACACATATCTAAAAATAGCTGGTGACAAAGAAATTCTCTTAAATTTCTTTGAAATTTACAGAAACAGGAGTCGGGTGAAACTTTCGGCAAAATTTTGATAATTTTTCCGAAATCGCTGAAATTTCATTAATTTCGGCGAAGTTAACTAAATTTCACAGAGATTAATAAATTTTTTCTAATTTTTATCATTTTTTAAATAATAAATAAAAAATTTATGAAGTTTAGATATAATTTATATTTAATATATTTTGTACCTCCTTAAACTTTTCGAATTTTTCTCGAAATTGATCCGAAATAAATCAAAATGACCCCTTACTGAAATGTTGCCCAAAATAAAATTTGTCAAGGGTGAGATACTACTTAAAACTGGCAGATTCAGCTACCATGGCTGTGAAACCACCTCTTATGTCAATGCTTCTTGTTTTAGAGTAATGTTTCCTTGGACCTGTTTCCACCATTTCTATCGTGTAGTCACAACAACTTATGAATTCAATGCAAAGGTGGTCCATTTCTTCAATAGGGAAGCAACTGTACCTCCGTTTGACTTTTCATCTGGTGGTGATGCGACCCTTTTTAACTAACTCACAAGCATGTAAGCTGCGTTTGTCTAGCTTTTTGTTAGCTCTTTGTCTTACTATTAAGACACATGAATAATATTAGTGGCAGTCTATCGGCTCATACGTATCGGCGATACCGATATATACTGGTATCGATGGACTTTTTATACCTTGTGTAGAATGCTAGGAAGTTTCTTTTACTTCCTATTTCCTCCTATACGTCCGTTCTCAACTTGTGGAGATTCAAATTGATTGGTGTGCACTATAATATAAAATCTTTTGTACCTATAAAAGCTTGAGACACAAAATAGTGTCATCATTTAATTTAAATTAACGGTTGGTGTTTGCCGACTTTGAATTAAATGAGGGAAACTATTTTGCATCTCAATCTTTTATACAAAAAATTTTATATTATGGTGTACCAATCAAATAACATGCATGTTAATTTTACGTAACACATTTTCTCAAAAGTTGGTTGATGAGCGATTAGAGATCTCTCTCCTTTAGGGAAATAAAAGGGAGGAAGATGACATAATAAACAACATGCTAGGCATGAGCTATTTGGCGAGGACACATTTTAGCATCAAGAAGCTTCTTACATGCCTATGGGTACCTTTTTAGAGCCTAAAATGCTCACCTAAAGGTCCAATAAAAATATATGTCTTGTTAAGACTTAGCTGCTACATGGTAGTCTTGTTCACAAGTGCAAGTTTTTAAAATTTGATATTGCCATATGGGTGTGGGGCAACTAGTAAAAAACAGATCAGTATCACCGATACCAAGTTCCAATACTATCAGTGTGGCCCAAATCGATACATATAGGCTGATACACATCGGTTTTGTCCCGACGAGGCTACTTGTGTACTACAATAAAAATAAAAATAAAAAAAAGGTAAACTTCCCAAATCAGACCCTGTCAAATTCACCTTTTCTGTCAGAGACCCTATATTTTCACCTTTAACCTAACCGACCAGCTCTAAGCCGAGCTAGTTCCAACTAGCAGAAAAAGTCTTAAATACCTAGGGGTGTATTCGGTTCCGTTAGGTCGGTTTTGGACCAAAATCACAAATCAAACTGCTCCTAATCGGTTTTTAGATTTTCAAACCAAACCAAACCGTCTAGCTCTTAAACCAAACCAACCTGATTTCTCAACCCAATAAAAAGACCTTACTGATCTGAAATTGATTGAGCTGTCATGTGAAGATAAAGAGTTATGTAATCTATGGTGAAGAGAGTTAGAAGATTTTAAGAATTAGAGCACTGCCTATGCTCATACTTGTAGTCTTATTTGAGGGTTGTAACTACTCTTGAGCTGTGTGAAATGATAAACCTTTGAAATCATTTGTGAGTATGCCTGTGAGATAATTGGGTCTGAAATTGAACTTATTTAGGTGAAGTACATACTATTTTACACATAGCATTCCCTTGATGATTTTAGATTGGTTATGATGAGTTTGAAAAAAGATTTAGGTATTAAATTTGTTTACAATTACTATTTTGAAACTTTTGAATTCAAAAGGGTAAGGTATGGAATAAAGCTTAATTTGTTGGGTTCCAACTTGTAACTGCTTGCACTTGATTTAATTATGTTCATATGGAAGTTTGTGGGTAACTTCGCTGAAAACCCTCAGGAGACTTCACTCCTCCACTAGGGATCACCTAGGAGTTTAAAAGGTTTGATGCATATGCTAAATACATTTGTGCTCCCTACAAAAGTGACATTTTCTGTTTTCAATATTTATTTTTAATTTCTCCTTTACTCAGGGACTAGCAAAACTTAGGTTTGGGGGTATGTTAATCAGTGAAAAATATCACTTTTCACTTCCTAACCTAGCCTTTGATGGACCTTTGAGTTGACTAATAATGTGTCTTGAATGTGTTTTATAGTTAAGCAATAAAATGCAGTCATAGTACAAACATCCATCTAAAAAATGGTAAAGAAGAGACCTGCTGCTTCAATATGTGCTCATGCAGCCCAAAAGGCTAACCATCAAGCAATTCACAGAGCCTCAAAAGTCTATGGGAATGACATGTGTCCAACTGGGTACACTTGGGAGCAAGAGCAGCTGCATTGGATGAAGATTAAACCTCTCAAAAGGGTGCTGAGTGCCAGATAGTTGAAAGACCGCACCCCAAGTTGTATGCCAGCTGTGGAAGCAAAGAACAGAACATATCGAGAGGTTAATGCAACTTGTCGAAAGGTTCTGGTGAGAGAAGTCAACCTGTAGAGAGGTTGGATGCTTGAATATGAAGAGATCGAGAGGTTCCCAGAACCTGTCGAGGAGTTGAAATTGAATGAAGCATCCTGTCGAGAGGACCTGAAGCTGAATTATAACCCATCGGTAGGTGCTGATGAACAAAAATGAAGCTGTCGAGAGGTTAACAGAACCTGTCGAATGGCTTAAGCTGTAGTAGAAGAACCTGTTGATTAGTGCAAATCATCCTGTCGAGAGGTCACCTGATGCAGTTATTCTCGCGAGGTGCAGAAAACTGGAATTAAACCTGTCGAGAGGTTCCCTTGAACCTATTGAACAGTCAAAGCTAATCTAGCGAAGACTTACCTGAAGCTGCATTCATTCTCGCGAGGATGCCTTCAACATGTCGAGAAGTGCTTCAACCTGTCGAACAGAAGGAAAGAACCTGTCGAAGACTTACCTGGAGTTGGATTGGACCTCACAAGGTTGAATCACCCTATTGAGTAGTCATCCCAACCTGTCGAAAGCTAAACTCAACCTGTCGAATGGAGCATGTAACACATTCAGAACCTGTCGAGAGGTCCTCTGAACCTCTCGAGGCACGATTTGGGAACTTCTCAGTTCCAGTTGAGAATGCCGCTCACTTCAGTGCTCTATGCACGCAGCCCGAGGCATGTTAATAACCCTTGAAGGTATTTTTGGAACACAAATGCACACGAATGGGAACCCTCTAACCACCTCACATGTACTTGTCCAGTTCGAACCAATTGATGGAGGGTTTCTAGAAGCAAAATCAGCCACATCAGCTGCTCAGAATAACAGAATTATTCCCTTGAGCTTTGATTGACTGAAACAGATCTGAGGACAGAGGGAAAGACTATAAATAGAAGAGAAGTTTACAGAAGAACCATCCAGAAATTGAGAGCTGAGAGACCAAATTTGAAATCCCTTTTCCCTCCAAAATTTCTTCCTTCTTCCTTCTTCCCCCTTCTCTCTTTATTCCAACTATGGTTGGCTAAACACTTTTAATAGCTAGGGTGAGGTAGAGCTGTAAATTGAGAAGTTCAGGGCTTTGTATGGGGATTAGATGTTGCACAGATTGCAGATCTGAGAATAATGTACTGTAAGTTTGTATTGAATCAATAAATTATTAGTTGCAAGGTTAATTTGAATCTATATATCTCTTGATTGATTTCCATTTGATTTCCCTAGATTCAAGATCCATGTGGATGCTTGAGCATATAGCCTTGCATCCACAACATCTGCAATGATTTAATTGTTCTAATTAAAACCTTTGAATTGGAGGAAATACCTAAGATGATCTGTGGCCATTAAAGTGGACTGATCATAGCCTTAAAATCAATTCAATTCTCTGGTCTAGATTTGATTTTTCTACCTTGCATCTGAGCTTGTAGCCAGATGAAGGATAGTTGCAAAACAATCTCTTGCATTGCCTCTGAACCAATCAATTTTCAGTGAAGACCAAAATCCCTAGCTGCTATTCTCCTCCTTTTGATTTTAATTCCCAAATCCTTTTCTCCATTTCTTTAAATCTGTATTTTACTCACCTCTGGATCATTTTCTTTTACATTTAATTTTCGGTAGTTTTAGTAAAGTGGCAATCCCTTAATTTTCTGTAGTTTTAGTAAAGTGACAATCCCTTAAAACCCCTCCTCTTTCCTTCGTTGCTTTAGTTTAAATTAGGATGAGATAAAGTGCAGATATGTTATAGACCTGGAGATTTACCATATTTTGAAGCACATTTCCCTGTGGACATACCCCTACTTACCCCTGTAAATCTTGCTGCAATAGTCCTGGTTGCCTTACCTTGATTCCATTTTACTGTGAGTTGTCCTATAATTTACTGTTTTTAACCTCCCAATAATTACAAGGTAGGCAATACAATTACTGGCGAGGGCGTATTGGGTGTCGGAACGTGTGGGATCTACTAGGGGTACTAAACCACTAAGCGGGGGACTCGGGGGAAGTGAAAAAAAGGCCTTAGATTCGGGCTGCCTAGCCAGAATAGGCTTAGCGTATGTATTCTATACGCTAGCCCAAATCAGAGTATAGAAATATATTTTGACAGCAATAGCAGGCCCGAGATTGGTCTATTTTTTCAGGTTCTTGGAAGTAGTACTTCCGGGGACTGATTTTCTTTGCTTGTGATGGGTTCCTCCTCACCGAACCTATAGGATACAAGGCTTTTTCGATTCCACTAGCGCTCTCCCCCAGGGATTTAAGGCTCTTTTTTAAGCTCGGTCACCCACCCTATATACCTCCAACGCAAGTGCCTTCTTAGATACTGGAGGGGGTGATACTTTTCATGATCATCACCACTAGGGCTGTCGCCGTACTAAGAACCGGGATGTTTGTATCGCTGTCTAAATTCTCACCCTTTTGTAAAATCTACCCCAATGTAAAAAACGAATTTAAGTCTCTTAGTTCACTTTTAAGGTTTAATTTTAATTTTTTTTTAAAAAAGGGAGTTTGCTTAATGTTCAAAGAAGGGGGGTGACAATCCCGTGCCGCCTCTACGGGCCAGCGTCTTCTGGTGGAATATGACAAGTAAATAAGAAAATGACAGGGCCAGTCAAGTGACTAGGCAAGAAAATGTAAAGTGTTGAATTGTAAAGAACCGAATTGTAGGGGTAAGTAAAAAAGGGTGCCAATCCAGTTACTAAGCGAAAATTGTTGAAATATAAAGAGCTGAATAGTAGGAGTAAGTAAAACAGGGTGCCAGTCAAGTGACTAGGCGAAAATTGCTTAAATGTAAAGAGTTGAATAATAAAGGTAAGTAAAAGTTGCAGAAACGTAGGGGTAAGGTAGCAAAAAAAAAAAGGTGTCAGTCAAATGACAAGGCTAAAAGGGACGGAATTGTAGGGGTGAGTAAAAAAAAACCAGAGAAACAATAAATGCAGAATTATAGGGGTAAGTAAAAAAAGAAGAAAAACAAACAGAAGCGCATACAACGGGGCCAACTTCAAGTAGAAGCTCTAAGAAAATATCCTCAGCGGAGTCGCCATCTGTGCAACTGTGGACTTCGCGGGTTCGTCGCGACGATGCGCTCACAAGAAAAAATGGAGTCGCCACCCGGAGCTTTTGGTGTCCCAGGATACCCAAAATCAATATTAAAAGCACCAAAGTGCGAAATATGATTCCGAATCCGGTCTGCGCCAAAGCCTCTAGGTAAGGACTTCGGTTACTTATCAAAAAGGTGTTAGGCACCCTATTAGTTTGCTCGTAAGCTGTCTCTACTATGGCCCAGTTTAAAAATAATAAAAAAAGTTCTTTGCCCGAAGGCACTTTGATCCTATTTGAGCCCCCCACAATCACTGAAATTTTGGTGGCGTAATAACTCAAATTCTAGGATAGAAGAAAAACAATGACAAAAAGAAGGTAGAGGAATAGAGGGGAGAGCCGGAGCTCTCGGGCCCTTATAGCACTGTCGCTGAATCTTCGCGCGGATGCTATCCGATGAGCTTCCTATAACAAATGGGTTAAGGACAAGGTCTTAACTTCTAAGGCTTGGAAGAGGGGTGGTATAGAGGATAGGTTAAGATTTCCTAACTAGCTAAAGCTTGGGAATGGTATTGATAGAAGTGGGGTGGTACCTGATGAACTGGGGTTTCAAAACCAAGAAGGTTGAAGCTTTCGGAAGGGGGAGATTTTTCTAGAGTTCTCTGTTTTAGAAAAAATCTCTCTAGCTTTTTTTTCCGTCTAGAAATCTTTTTTTTTCTGTTTTAAGTCAGTTCCTCTTTCGATATTTTTTGGATAAAAATCTGGTCCCCCAAGTGAAGGGTGGGGGCCGCTATTTATAGAGTTGAGGGGTGATTAGTGAAGGGTAAAATCATTAATTGGGTTTAGAAATTAGGTAATGGGCAATCTAAGGTTTTCTAGGATTTCCAGGGCTTGGAAATGATGAAAATGGGTTTTAATGGTGGATGATGGGGATAGCCATGATTGAATCCTGAATCCTGCATTCTGGTTATATTCTGAACACGATTTTCCATTCTGAGCGTTGTTTACGATTGTTCGTGCATTATGAACCCTGTTTACAATCGTTCTAAATACGATTTTGCGTTCTGGACCCTGTTCACAGTTGTATTTACAATTGTTCGTGATTTAGGATTTTGGGTTTTGAACCTTCTTTACAATTGTTCCTGACTACAGTTTTGTGTTATGAACCCTGTTCACGGTCGTATTTACGATCGTTCGATATTTACAATTTTGCGTTCTGAATTCCAGCATCTCTGCGCGTTTTTCATTTCGCCATAACTTTTGATGTACAACTAGAAATCAGGCGATTCTTGGCTCTTTGGAAAGCTAGGAATACCTTATTTCCAATGGTACAGGCCTCAGGTTGGGAAACTGCCTATTCAGATCTTGTCACTCCTCTTTTCATCAGCTGTTTACAATCATTTTTACGATTTGTGTCGAATTTCTGCATTTCTGTGCGTTCTTCAATTCGCCATAACTTTTGATGTACAACTCAAAATTAAGTGATTTTTGGCTCGTTAGAAAGCAGGGAACATCTTCTTTCCAATGGTATAGGCCTTAGATTGGGAAACTGTCTATGCAAATTTTGGCACTCCTCTTTTCACCCACTATTTAGGTTGGTTCAAAATGGATTCTATGGGTCTGTTTTAGGCTCTCTAAGGGTTTGGGTTGGCTTCTAAAGATTTGGGATTTAAGTTCTAAAGCTTTGGAAAGGGTATGGGAGATGCTATCGGAAGCTCGGGGGGGGGGGGGGGGGGGGCGCCTTTCGTGAAGTATGTTTCGATCGAGCCTTTGGCCAAATTTGGGTGTCTACAGCTTGGGACCGAAATCAAACCAAAATTTTTTATTTTCCTTTTTTCCAAACCAAACTCAAACCAGTACCCATCCAAATTAGACCAAACTCGGCAGTTCGGTTTGGTTGATTCAGTTCAAAAAATGCACAACCCTATAAATATCCCTTCTTATACTTTTTTTCGTTCTACATAGTTTAAAATTTTAAATATTTTCACTTTTTTATATTTACGCAATGTAAAACAACATATATGTCGTCTGATTTGAAGGCCACAATATAAAGATCGATGGTGCCAAAGATTAACACTAAAAAATGGCGATACCACCTGTTAAAAGAAAAAAAAAATCACCTGTTTAAACAGTCGATACCGACTATTTAAAGAGGGAAATAAGAGTTGTACTGCATCCTCCATCAACTTCTGAAAATTAATATTCTCAGATAAATCATCTTCAACATCTCCAAGCACTTCATCCATGAATGTAAGCTCACTGACCCCAACATCTTGATTTTCGGGTAGATGACCATGTGTTGTTCACCATATTGATAATTCCTGATATTTAATTGTTAGTGTAGTTATTAATGGGTGTACTAACCCCTTCAGCTATGTGCCTTTGGGAAAAGCACTCTCCATGATGGACCCATATCGTGTATTGCTACCATATCCATCACATATTAAATATTCTTTAATAACAAGAGTTTTCTTTCCTTTCACAACTTTGCAACAGTACTTACAACAACAACAATACTAATCTTCAATCTCTAATTTATCGTTATTGGCTTTTATATATATGAAAATGGGAAAATGCACTCGGTCGTAGGGATATCTCTACGCTAATTTATATGGGCGCGACATGTAGCACCTCTTTTGTGAAGTGATGGGTGCCATATGACCCACTTTACTAACTATAGTTAAACTTTTAAAATATTTTAAAAGTTATATTCTTATTCAACCGTCATTCTTGACTTTTTTAGAAGTCTTTTTAAACTCTCTTTTTTTTTTCTCTCTTCTCACTTTTTTTAAGAAAGTGTCATACTTACTTTTTCTGGTATATTTTACTCAAAAAATATGAGTATCCGTCGCCCGGTAGTGAAGCGCTAGCACCTCTACCGAGAAGCGTCGGTGCCTCGTTTTAGGGGCGCCAGCACTTCGATTTAAATTATTTTTTTATGGAAGCCCTAATGTCGTAGAATGAAGCGTCAGTGCTTGGGATATTTATTTATTTATTTATTTTTTATAGAAGCGTCAGTGCCCCTAAACGAAGCATTGGCGCTTCGTTTTAAGCGTGTCGGCGTTTCGATAATTTTTATTTTATTTTTTTCTAAGTGTCGGCGCTCCTAAACGGTGCTTCCCTCATCGAGGTACTATTTTGAATAAAATATGCATGAAAAAGTAAGTCTCACACTTTTTTGAAAAATTAGAGAAAAGAAAGAGACTCTAAAAAAGACAAGAATGACGGTTGAAAGGGTATTTAACTTTTTAAAGTGTAACCCTAGTTAGTAAAGTGGGCCCAATGCCATCCATCACTTCACAAAAAGGGCACTACGTGTCGTGCTTATATCAATTGGCATAGAGATATCTCTACGCCCGGACGCATATCCTCGGGTCTCATAAAAAAAAGACATTCGAGAAACTACCTAGTACCTAATACTGCAACTACTTTATAAATAAATAAAAAAAGGGCATTCGAGAACCAACAATCAACATAAGAGAGTCAAATTGTCAACTCAACATCTCTCTAACTTGGACAACTTATTTTGGTTAATCAAAATCATCCAATCTTTAGTCACACCAACGAGACGTTTCCAATCATCGGATATATGATCAATAGATCCTCTAGCCCACTCACTAACTTTCCTTACCGTCCAAACCGTGCGTGACTGATCCAACGGTCGGGGACTCCCCATTGGCGTGCCACTTAAAAAACGGTACCTTCCACGACAAAACGGTCACCCCACCCCATCAAAAATCTCGTGGGTCAATGAAGACCACCGAAGAAGTTAGCTGAGATCTGAGCCAATCAGTGGCCACACCACCCTCGAGGCATCAAGCCTCTTCATGCACCACACGTCCTCCGCCCAAGGGAATCTCTTCCAATGCGGCAGACAGTCAATTACAGGATCGGAGCACCCCAGCTCAGCTATGAGAGCACCGCAGCCGGAAACCTGCACAAACCGTTCACCAACCCCACTCCTCCTTTGCCCTCCACGTGTAGCCCGTACAAAAAGAAACCCACTTAAAAGGCAACTTAGGCTGTGTTTGGGATTGCTCTTTGGAGGCAAAGAGCAGCCCACTTAAAAGGGTACATTTAAATTGCTCTTTTAAAGAGACCCAAATCAGCTCTATCACTCTCCGAAAGAGCTAAAAGCACTAATAACCAAACAGTTTCATACTAAAGTGCTCTACATCATAGCATAGAGCTGCTCTTTGCCTCCAAAGAGCAATTCCAAACACAACCTTAAATAAGATCGATCAATTGTCACATAAAAATTTGGGCACCATTCTAGATATACCCTCCATTGAAAATTTGGCTTATTGGGCCTCAATTCAATGCACCGATTTTGTGGAGTGTTATGATATCTTTGACCATCAAATGAAGATAAATTCAACCAAAACCAGTGTTGTTTTGGAAGATCCTTGCATCTGGATGCGTAGTCCCTATTCTCATCTTGGAAATATTGAAAAATCTTGGTGGGTATCTGTGACGACCCGACTTTTCCAATCCCTAAGGTATAGGAAAGGCCGGTTCATCAACTTATTGATTTCTCAATGAGTTGTAACAAACAGAAGCCGGCAACATATACAAAGATCTAAAGACAGAGGCAACATATAGTAATCCAAAAACAAAAGCTTCATATAACAAAATGAATATATCACTATGAGGAACCAAGAAGAACCACCGGTGATGGCCAATCTGATCACCTAAAATAGTGGTTCACAATAATGGTTCCTCGAGTGATATCAAAAGAACCAAAATTAAGGTCTAGGGCCCAATATTCCAAAATAATATCCAGACAAAAATACTAAAAAAGAAAATACAGGATCTAAGATCACGAAAAGAACTCCTCAGCTGGTATGCCCAAATCCTCCTCGGGAATATAATCAGAGTCCTTCGGATCCTCACCTCAAACTACTGTGACGTATAGTCGAGGTGAGCTATGACCAAGCTCAATAGAGGAAACATATCTATTTGCATTTCTTTATAAGTAAAGGTTTTCAAAAGACGGAATCGGATCAAATATGATTTTTCAATGATGCTTTTCAAAGTAAATCTCCAGTTCTAATCCTGAGTCAAAACTGATAATATAATCTAAAGTGTTCAAAATATTCTGATTTAGCATGCTTCTTGTCTTAAATTTATAACTTAATTTTATCTCCCAAATTTCCTATAGCATGAGAGCGGACTACGTGACCGATGGGAAACCCTACTGACCATCGTCGTTCATGAACCCATTTCGAAAATGCAACAAGCCCCTACGCTATGAGGGAAACTTGCGCCAAAGTATTACCGTCAACACGGTTGGTAGAATCTAGGGCATCGTACGTATGAACTCTAAATCAAATGCAAATGCTAATACATACCAAGGCTTATTATTCATAACATATACTGATTGTTCAAAGTTCTGATTCAAAGTTCTGATTCAAAAATTAACTGAGGTTTTGAGGTTCGAATTACAAGGTTCTTAATCATAACAAAGTTTCCAAATTTCAGATTTGTGTCTTATATGCAGAGCCTTATTTATGCTGTGTGTAACAGAATTTGCAAATTTATGCCTCTTAACAGAAGCAGTCAAATCAGGTATACTTATAATTCAATGCAAGTTAAATATAGGGTTCCCCTGCCTTAACAAGGAGTATTCAAAACCATGCACTAGCAGTCCTCACCAAGGACTTCCAACAATCAAAACCAACATATATTAACACTCTCAGTGTTAATATAGAACAAGAATTTTAACCCAAAAGCTTGCTGAGAAAATAATCTGAAAATTTTTGAAAGCCAAATACAGGACAGAATTCGACCATCGAATTCAAATTCGTTGGTCGAATTTCAAAATTGCACAACAGTCACAAAATATGGAAAATTGACCTTGATTTTCAATTCGATGGTCGATCTCCAAATTCGACCATCGAATTGGAAATCGACCCTCGAATTCGACAAATTGGCTTCAGGCACAAAAACATATTTCAACTGTCAATTTTCAAATCGATGGTCGAATTCCAAATTCGACAGTCGATTTTCAAATCGACAGTCGAATTTCTCAAGGTCTGTGGCTGCTAACTTTTCCAAGTCCGGGCTCTTTTATTCAATTTTCCACCACAGCCTTCTTATCCAAAAATAAAACACCACATACCATTCTAAACATAAATTGAATTCAAAAGACAAAAGGATGTTTAAAGGCCTACCTCTTGTAGTTTAAGCCGTTGCCTCCGTTGTACCAAAGCACACACCGGAACCAATCTTCGAAGTTCAACGGCTTAAATCTCCAAAACAGTTCATCATTCAAATGAGGTTGTCACTGCCTCAGCCACAACAAAATTATAAAGAACTGCTCACTCTCCACATCTCTCTTCTCTTTCGATAATTCAAACTGATTCAAAATCAAATACAAGGCTAACTATTGGTTGAGATGAGGAGAGAAATTCTCAAACTCTCTAGATCTAGGATCAAATGTGGCAAAGCCTTAGAGCTTAAATTTCGAACGAGTGAGAGAAGTGAAACTTCTCTTTCACTCTCTCTTATAACCAAAAGCTAGTAATAAAAATATCTAGATTTTTATACTTTTAACTTATCCACAAGAGTTGAAAACCTATCCGGTGCTAAACACAAACACCAACCTTATTGTGTAAGTCATTGCTTACGTGACTTACACACATCTTCCGACAATTTCCTTTTTGCCATTAATCTTATCATATCCTTAGCTCACCAAAAATCTAAAAATATTCCACAATATTTCTCGAACACGCTTACCGAGGTAAATGAAAATAGGTCAAAATATCAGGGATATTATAGTATCTCCAAGATTTTTCCAAATATCCAGTATGCCCATAGTGACAAATTTCGGGGTAATTTTCTGAAATAGAAAATTTGCCGAAACAAGGGTCATATAAAATTTTGGTGATTTTGCTAAATTTCTTTAATCTTGTTTAAATTTGTAATATTTAACCATACTTAATAACTTTTGATTTTGTTAAAATTCTTTTAATCTTGTTGAAATTTGTAATATTTAGCCAAAATTAATGACTCTTAGAAGTGATCTAATCAACACCACAATTATGTTCCAAATATGAAAATTTTTGGATCCATTATCCACTTTTTACAATTTGTCAAACTCATTATAAAAACTTGAACATTTATCAAATCCTACATGTAACTATTCTAACCATTAGATACGAGATTATCTAAATTTTTAAATCTTATGTTAGGTTTGACAATTTTTAAAAATGGGATTCTAGATCTGACAAATTTTCGAGCAAATATTTGGACTTGCTCGTTGCTTCAAAAACTGGTTGTTCTATTTATTTATTTTTTTCAGCCGGGGTGGGATTTTTTTTCTAGCTCGAACCAAGAGACTAAACTTGCTTTTTTTGTAGTATGATTTGTATAACAATTAACAACTGATTGAGTGGTAGCTCACTTGGTATCGTCCCTCCTTTGTGGGGGTTGAGGTTGTAGGTTCAATTCTCCACATTTGTTTCCCCCCTTCTATTAATAAGGTGAGGTTTGTGGGGTGGAATTTATTCTCCTGTGTTGCTTTGTTGTGTAAGATTTATTCCCCAAGTGTTGCTCCTCTAATGTCATACTCTCTACGATATGTAAGGCACATCCAAGTTGTCTATGCCGTATGCCATTATAAAAAAAAAAAAAAAATTAACGGCCACCAAAATATTCACACACACAAATACAAACATATATATATATATATATATATATATATATATATATATATATATATATATATATATATATATACACACACACACACACACACACATTTGGGTTTGAAGATGATAATAACCTCACAATAAAGAGGCTGAGGTTAGACTTCCCCTATACAAGGATCAAAATTTCAGTCCAAACTTTTGGTTTAGGTCCCCACCAAAACCGAAACGAAATCCCAAAACTTTGCTTTCGGTCCCCACCGAAATTGAAACGAAATCTGGAATTTTGTTCACTGCCCCTATATATATATAAGGTTCTCCTTAATCAGATTATTATTATTATTGTTTATTTTTCATTACTTTATTGAATAAATAGAATCATATTTTCCGTTAGATTCCCATTTATTTCAACAAACTGTGTTTTAAAATGAATTTTTTTTGAAAAAATGTGTTTTAAATCAATTTTGTCTGAAAAAAACATTTTCTTTCCCGTTTAAAACCCTTGTTTGATCACAATATATATATATATATATATATATATATATATATATATATATATATATATATATATACAAGTTAACGTGACATATGACCAACTTATGCGCCCCTGTTTTTCTATTCTTTCTCTCTGATTTCTCTCTCCTGTTCAGCCTCAATGTAGAGAGAAAGAAAGAGAGAAAAAGTGGAGAGAGAAAGAGTCCCATGTTCAGCTGAGAGAGAGAGAGAGAGCACTTTCCTAGTTTGGCGATGCACCTTTTAGGTCTTGTTCTAATAGCATTTCTAAGTGAGGAAACTGAGTTGCAGTTGAAAAAGTAGCATTTCTAAGCACTTTCAAAGCAATTCCTTCGTTCGGCAATGGAGCTGGGACCGACATGGAAAGTGAATGTTCACGAGTTTAAGCCGGTTTGCCTTTTCTGAGTGGATGGTGAGTATACTCTCTTTAAGATACCGCGTGTGAATGTGGGCCTCACACACCGACTTAAAGAGCATGGACTGCTCAAGTCGACAAAGCAATTCGGCTTATTTTCGTCTTCATAAGAATTGAATTCTTATCAGATGCTAAATTAACAACTATCAGTAGTCCTGAAATTAGTGGATGAAAACTTTTTACGATATTGATGAGTAAAAATCTTCTTCATAAGTTTAATAATCTTTGGAAGCAGGTGACATCTACATTACAATCAAGAGTTTCCTCACTAAGGCGTCAGTAATTTCTTACTAACAGAAAAAAGGGTACGGTTTTACTCACCCGTTTTCGGAGTAGGACCACATAGTATCTCACATGAAAATCATTGACCGATTTAAATTAGACGGTAGAAATTTTTTGTCGATGCGTAAGCCCCCGCATAAAGGACTGAGCCAACGAATAGTAGATAATCTGATCAAAACTTCAACTCTGCTAACCTACGTCCTAAGATTAACAAGCTTAAACTACATCATCCATCATTTCATCTCATCAGTTGTATCATCTTCTTCAACTACATCATCCAACATTTCATCTCGTGTAAAACTCGATGACATGTTATTTTTCCCATGGAAAAACCACGTAGTGTAGCTCTTCCCAATTCCATGCCATATGATATGATCATATGTTGTCTTCACGTCTTGCTAATAAACATTGCAATATTTGATGCAGGGGCATTTTAACCTTCCATCATAAACTGCTCCATGAGAGTCAGCAAATTTAATGAATTCTCTTGTCCCATCATAGTATGCTTCAGTATTTCTATTATAGCAACATATTTCAAAAAGTCACTACTTTCACCACTTCATCAAAATACTAACTATTTAGAAATATTAATTAATCGTAATAAAAAATGCTTACCGAGACTTCTGCATCCAGCTTTTATCCATAATGTCTATGCAAGAAGCTTTGAAAATAGAGATTGCTTATTTGAGCTGAGCTCGTGAGACTAGTATGAGAAAGTAAGAGAAAGTGAGAAAGACTAGTGATACTAATACGATCAAATACTATAATTCAACTTTATCAATCACAAGGAGGATCAACAAAATAAGTAATAGACATACCTATGATATAAGTATGAGAAGCAGCTGTCGGAAAAATTTAATATAAGTGCAAAAGAAGAGAAGAAATGCAATGAATCTCATGTTAACAAACATATAAGTACACAATAGCAAATAAAAATACCTATGATATAACTCCTGCAATACCAGATATCAACAGTAAATCAGCAAATTGATCTTTGTTGAAAGGAAAACGTGCTTTAAAATAATACTGCATTAAGAAGCAAAATCCATAGAGAACATTTTTTTAGTTTGGCTGATACTTTCCTAGTTGCATGTAAGTAAGTTTGGCTGATACTTTCCTATTTTGAAAAAGTCAAAAATTTGATTCTAATAAAAAACTTAGTAGGGTAATCTTTCTTTTATAATTAAGTGATTTTTTTTTTAAATTTACTGATGCCTTTAAACGAGAAGCATCAGATTTGGGTTTTTTTCTCCCCTATATTTGCTAAAGCATATGCAATTCAGTGAATTATTAAGACAAAATTAAGTTTTTTTCTTTAAAAGTTTCCAATTCTCTCTATCTAACTGAACCAAAGCGAACTAAATCGCAAACTAGTTCCACACTAGAATGGAAAGGCTAAGGGAAAAGAATGAGGAATAAAATCTTACATTTTCTTGGAGATTCAAACCAGCAGCTTGCTTCACAAGAACCTACAAATTCCAAGTTTGAAACTAGTCAGTTATAAATCGAATGTATGAAAAATAAATAGAAAGCATATAGACAAAATCTCTATATGTGCCATCATACAATCAATCCAAATCCACGATTATGCAACAGCCTCCAGCCCGTTTGCTAGACAGATAAATAAGAAACATGGGACCAAGTACAATAACTTAGAATATTCCTTATGACAGATGTGCTTCTTCTGATTTGCCATATTATATGTAATGGCGAGTTTTGGGATCAATGCCCTTAACTATATAGATGTATAGTTATAAAATGTGCAATTTCGGGTTGCCAGTGTAGAAAAATAGCAAACATGAAAGTTCTAGTATGAATTCTTGATCAAATATGAACTTTTAATAAATAATAAAACAATCTTAGAAAAATGGGCTAATTAAAATATGGACAATATTAGTTTCACAATCTGAAATGGTCTCAGCTTTTATGTGATCTTTTAGTCAAATATTTAGTTTAATTAAAAAGTAAAATAATCAGTTTAGATTAAAGTTTGAGGTGGGTTCTAATTTGGAGGCTATGTAGTTTATAATAGGTGTATGTGATGTTATTTGACATAACTGAATCTCGACCACATTAGAATCTAACCCACAGAGCAGACCAGAAAAAAAATAGTAATCACCTTTGCATAGCACTCCTATCGAGACTACCAATTCCCCACTGGGGTCAAAAAAGAAACGATATTTTTAACCAAAGAAAAACTTTATCAATTACTTGTAAGAGATTTCTTGACTTGTTCAACATTTTTTCTTCTTGTGCACCCAAAAAAACCTTAATGTATAATTAAAATGATAATTTTCATGTTTTACTTATTTTTCATGTTTTCAGGAAGGGAATGGGTTGGATTCAAGTCTCAACACCATCTCAAACCATTCCTTTACCATTTTTCCCTTGAGTCCCCACATTTATTCATCTTCATGAATTCCATTAGATTTTGGTGGAAAGATCACCAACATAGAGTTAATGGGAGCTTCCAAGACATCTCCCTAATTGTTGCACGCTTCTAATACTAATTTGGCAGAAATTCCCCAAATTTTTATGAAGGATTCTTAACGGCCAAAGAATTAGCAACAAAGTATGCACTAGATTATGATTTTCTTACTTCCAACTTTTGAAGTTTTCCTAAAATAAGGACTGTTCGACTTGGACATTATAATGCATCAAGAATGACTGAAAGAGATGATGCATGGGAGAATGCATATAATGTAATAAAAGGAGAAGGAAAATAAGTTGTGTTCTTTAAGTGGAAAATAGATTAAACAACAGAAACTGCTTAAAGTAGCACTACATAAATATCAACAGAAACAGCTGGACACATACATTTAGATTGACAATCACATCTAGATGAATTGCACAGTGGTGGTTAGAGCAGCACCAAAACAGGTACATATAACTTAAAAATGCTCTGAGTCAGATGATTCTAACCATGTCCTTAGTGGATTATCGACTTTAATGGGTATCCAAAATCTGATTATTGATCGGATGTTTAGGTAGTTCAGTCCAAAATATGATGATTTTTTTATTGGACAGATCGATGAACACACACACACAAATTGAGCACTGAATTGAAGCTCACTACATCTATCTATAATTAATAATAAAATGAAATATATTGAAAAACTAAAAGTAAAATTCAGCGATCAAATTGAGCACTGAATTGAACAGATCAATGAGCACGTGTACATATAACCATTTTTTTATAGGAAATACATCCAGGCTACTACGGACCCGTCCCTTGAAAAGCGTGATTGGTAGAACCTATCGCACTATGACCTATTCTAGTTAAGATTAAGACAATAGGGAATATGATTACGTTAAGAGCCTTTATTTAAAATGAGGCATGACTGTAGACCTAAACTATACTTACTAAAATTAGAGTGGAGTAGTAGACTCTGAGCCTTAGAAACAAGAGACTTGAACCTTGAACCCCATATTTGAGTGTGAATGAGAATATCGAGAACAGGTCTGAACATTTGACTGTGAGTGGACATTGACAAGTAGACCAGTACGGCGGTTATCCATACATAATATATAGTACATAGCATTCATAGTGGGCCTGTACAGGGCCGATCCGTACGCATTGCATAGCATACATAGTGGGCCCGTACAGGGCCGATCCGTACGCATTCCATAGCATACATAGTGGGCCTGTACGGGGGCGATCCGTACGCATTACATGTGTGACAGCCCGAATTTCTGCACCTAGAAACTCATGTCATCAGGATCATACACTGGATGATTCCCAGAACAAACCAAGGAGTGTCTACTCGTCTAGCGGAAATTAGAGCAGACACCATCGTAAGAGGCAGTTTGAGTCATCATATAAGGCTCTAAAAAGAAATAAAAAACATAAAAACAATATATATATATATATATATATATATATATATCTGTGTGTGTGTGTGTGTGTGTGTGTGTGTAACAAAAGAATATACATGCTCAAAGAGGAACCAAGAAGAACCATTGGAGATGGACGCCCATCACTCAAAATCAATGATTCCCAATGATGGTTCCTATAAGATGTATACAATAAAAAATAAAAATAAAAGTAACTACAGAGTTTAATACAAACAAGGTGGCCACCAGGCACACATATAATCCAAAGTATGCTAGAACACAGATCCCATGCAAAAATACTAAATACCCAAGCTACGGATGGTACTCGTCAGCAGGGGTATCAGTATCCTCCTCCTCAGACTCTGCCTCAAGCAGGTAGTCAGGGTTACTCTCTGTACCAGGAGCACTATCCTCCAAACCTATGACATAGAGTTAAGGGTGAGCTATCCATCTAAGCTCAGTAGAAGAAACTCAATTAAATTGGCATCTAAAAGTAAAATATGATTGTAAAATATAACTCAGATAGATAAGCAAGGCAGAGTAGAGACAGAACTGGACAGATGCAGACAGATAATCAG
Source organism: Chloranthus sessilifolius (assembly GCA_021018995.1). Lineage (NCBI taxonomy): Eukaryota > Viridiplantae > Streptophyta > Magnoliopsida > Chloranthales > Chloranthaceae > Chloranthus > Chloranthus sessilifolius. The sequence goes on along the minus strand of CM037594.1, from coordinate 113,674,609 downwards.
ATATGTAGAATAATCAGAATGCAAAACTTTTAATGAATAGAGCGGTTGCAGAAGTTGTAAGAACAGACATAAATCTCAGAGTTTTTAGGATGCTATACATTCAGTATTTAAATGACTTTAAATAATATACTTAAGTAACTCCCGTGAATATAGCACGTGGTAGCCAGATGTGTGTCGATGGGTAACCCCGACCATCGTCGTTCAATGAATAATTTTAAAATTACAATAATGCCTCATCTAAGGAGTGCAATTGTGTCGAAGAATTTTTAAAGCAGATGCACGAATGTGCCAGTCACGGATATACCACCGAGTTGGTGGGGTTCGTTAAATAGATAAACTTAAATTCGCATACATACATATCATAATAACAGGAATTGGAGGTCATGGAACTTTCATTCATATGCAAGACATGATTTGGAAGACAAAATCAGAACATGCGTCAAAACACATAAGTTATGAACCCATGAGATAAAAAATAAATGCAAGTTCGATTGAATTTCCCCTACCTTAATCTCGGAGCCGTTCCAAAGAAATCCAAAAGTTCTTATCCATGGCCTCTAACTCTCAATCTACATCACACATACGATGATGTATTAAGGACTAATTCTAAGTACTAATAACGTTGACGTATTTAAGTGTTTTATCAAAACCGAGGCGGAAATGGGTAAGTTCGTGCTGACTCAAAACTTGACTCAACTTTCTACTTAACTTTAACTCTCAAAACATTTGATTCATAAGCTAGTTAAATCATAAAGGTTATAGATCTCGTTGTCCTCTTTCCAACGCCTCAAGAATTTTATCAATTGGAGTTCGGAGGAAAGAGTTATGGCCAAAATACTAAAACAGTCTTGACACTTCAGTCCAATTGATCGATCGAATTTTCTCATTGATCGATCAAACCATCACATTGATTGATCAATTTTCACATTGATCGATCAAACCAACATTGATTGATCAATTTCCTCATTGAACGATCAAACCATTACATTGATCGATCAATTTTCACATTGATCGATCAAACCAATATTAATTGATCAAACCATCACATTGATCGATCAATTTTCACATTGATCGATCAATCTCACCCTTGATTGATCAATTTCTAAATGATTTATCAATCCTTCATATTGATCGATCAATTTTCACATTGATCGATCAATCTTTAAATTTGATCGATCAATCTTATCGGGCATGAACTTCCAGAAAATATACTTTCTGTTTCTATATATATAATTTGATCGATCAATCTTGAATTGATCAATCAATTCCAAATTTGATCAATCAAATATCTAATTTGATCGATCAAACATGACAGTTTCTGTCATCAACGCCGATCATTAATCTTGACCTATTTTCATCCAAATCTTCGATGATCTTCATTGAATCACACACACATACACACTAAACTAAAACAAGGATTTATTCTGCAATCTAAATCATTAAAATCGAAGAAAAACTAACCTTTTTTCGATCGATTTCGTGACTTTAAGGATCTTTGCTGAAAAAGAGTTTTGGAAGGAAACTTTCAGATTTCCACGGCGAATCCACAAAGATAAATCACAACGTATTCAAGATGAAGTCGTCAATGATCCACGCATCGATTTCAACCTCTTCGAATCGCGAAAGATGACGGCGAGATGATCGATTCGCACTAGATTCAAATTCAAAGGTTTCCAATGGTTGGAATTTGGTAGGAAATGAAACCCTTGTGGTGATCGGTGCCAAGCATTTTGCGAAGAGTGCGGAGTTCAAGGCATGATCACGATCTTCTTTCAAGCTTTCTCTTTCTTTCTTTCTCTCTCTCTCTCTCCAAAATCCAAAAGGCTAAGCTTAGCATTCAAGCAACTCACGCCTCTCTCTCTCTCTTATACCCTAAAACCCAACCAAAATATCTAGATATTTTTACACTAAATTCTATCCACTTACCTTAGACTTGACTTCGGTGTTGAGTGGCACACGGTGTGTCGGTGCACGACTTTCACACTAAAGGCCCAAACACACATTTAAACCTTAATTCGTTCCTCACAAAGTTATTCTAATTTTATTTAATGATTTATTTTCATACAAAAATTTATGGTGACATCGGTCACCGTGCGGGACACGCACACGGGTTCAGTCTAGTTCGGGTTCGAATTTTTCGGGTCATTACAGCATGGCATACATAAGTGAACATAGTGAGTGAAGTGAACTGAGTGAGTGATGTGAACACAATGAGTGAAATGAACACAAAAATCTGAAATTTGAGCACAATGAATAAGAATTACAAGTTTTTGTCTTTGTTATCGAATATTTGCCCTGTTATTACTTTTGTTCTGCCATTCGATTATCTGATCTGTTAAATCTTTGAATTTCGTCTTAAATATTTGATCTGCTTCCGCTTTGAACTTTGTTATTAGTAAGATGTAACTGCTATTGATGTTCTTCTACTGAGCTTAGATATTAGCTCACTTTCGACTATACGTCACAGGTATAGCATTAGATTAGGACCCTGGACTTGAGGAGAATTCCGAAGTTGCCTACTGAAGGGAGAAGCACACTTGGATTGGTGCAGTGACTTCTGAGACTTGAGTTTTGTGCGCATTTGTATACCACTGTTTAGGTGATGGTTAGTCATCACCAATGGATTTAGTTCTCTTTGGATTATTGTGTTCTCGATATAGAATTGAAAGTTTTTGGTTTTGTTATATGTATCTATATTGATTTCCACTCAAGAATGTTTGTACCAAATATTCTGTATCAAATTGTGTTCTGCGATCTGGTGGTCCGGATTTTCCCATTTGATATATATATATATATATATATATATATATATATATATATATATATATATATATATATATATATATATATATATATCTCCAAAAATTAGGTTGAAAAAATCCGGGCTGTCACAATCTCCACTTCCACTTGATTCACTAACCCTATTACGTATCATAAAACAACAATTATTGTCACTATCAACTATTTTTTTAGTTAAAATTTGAGATTGGAGTAAAGACAAACATGTATGTTGTATCCACATGGAAGGAGTGTTGTTGGGTTAATGTGCTCGCTTGCCACATGGATGGAGTGTGGTTCGGTGATGAAGATTAGGATTATTCTCTGAGGTAGGTGGCTCATCGCTTTCGTACCCTAGGTGGATGGTGGAGGGAGGAGCCCTCTAGCGTATGCACGTTTTCACTTTCTATAACAATATGTTGCTGTTTTTTGAGCATCCTTTTCTGTTTCTGTAACCTATGTTGCCGAGGCTCCTCTGCTTGGTACCTTTTGTTGGTAGACCTACGAAAAATTGATATGTATCGGTTTTCGGTATATAAAATGTATTGGCTCATGTTTATTGCTATGTATCGGATGGTACATATGAATATATTCCGATAAGTATCGATTTTGGAGTTGACATACACAGATTGAAAAAAATGAGATTTTGATCCTGGAGTGTATGTGGCTCACCCTGCACACTTTGCTTAGTGTCTGACACCTTTTAAGACACATCTGTTAGACCCCTTTAAGCTTTTTTATGGATGGGTTTTTCTTGTCCAAATATCAAGTTCCTAGTTGAAGTCAGATGTGAGCAATTATTTGTCTCAAAAGCTCACCAATTATTCGTCCAAAATCCAACATACACTAAGAATCTAAAGCCTAAAGGCCCACACCCCCATTAAACCTTCTAGTGCAGAGGTAGGCATTTTTCTCACTTAGTAATAGAAAAGCTAGGAAGCCTACAATTGCTATTTGCATGAAAATGTGAAATTATAACCTAATATTTTGATGGGTATTGGTATTTCCAACCAAATATTTTTTACCTACAACCACTTGCAAGTGAAGGCCATTGACTGCCTCGAATCAGACGGTCGACGGTGAACATTTTTTCTCCCAATTTCCCACACTATTTATCTTGAGATCATGATAGAAAAGTAGGAAAATTCGATGCTTGAGATGAAGTTGCTCAATTAAGGTCCAAGGGATCTTATGTTTAATGTGCCTAACATTGCAATTCTGAAACTGTTTAATGTTTAATGCGCCTAACATTGTTTAATAATAAAAATAAAAATGGGAGCGATTCTGAAGATGTCTAGTGGTAGATGAGAGAATCCATCACCACCACCACACGTACACACCCTACCAGCATAAAAATTAGTTTATCGTATTCATAATAATTTAACTTTGCCTTTGGCACCCGGGAAATTATATGAATTTGAATTCGCTGGTACCAATAATTCTAAGCATAGAGGAGAGAGAGAAAGAGACAAGTGGAGATGCAAGTGGCACCGACCCTAAATATAGTCAGTCACCCTACTCCTCTCTACTCTCTAGAGAGTGATGAAGGAGATGGATCGAGGCTGAGCGGGAGGTGGAGGTCCATATTATTTTTTACTTAATTAAGTACAACTTATGGTTTGCCTTTGGCTTTCAACATAGAAATCACTTTCAAATTGATCAAACCTATGAATTGAATTATTGAAGGTGTTGGGTGATTGGACAACCCTCGTGGGCCAGAGGACATGACCACTGTTCAGGATAGTTTACATGTACCACATTCAGATTGTCGCAGATGCCCCTATTGGTTTACATTTAAGACATGAAATAATCATAAAGGAGTCTTCAATGGTGTAAGATTCCATTGATGTTTGATGAAATTATCCATTTAAGCATTTGTATGTGGCTAAGAGGTGAGCATCTCGAGGAACATCTGCATGTCACTCGAATAGTGTTTAAATGATCTTATATCATCAATGGTGTAAGATGTGGGTGATCTGTACCATCAAAATAATAGATCATAGATTTATGTGCAAAGATAAAAAATGCTGTTAAATAGTTCACCCATCATAGGTTTACCAGTCAAACATGACTTACATTTATAGTCCTCTAATTTTAAACCCCCCACACCAAAATAATATTAGGTTCCCCCAACCCACCAAAATAATATTAGGTTCTTATTTAATTTTCTTCTAATTTTCATTCTCCCTCCACCAAATAATTCTCCATCAACTTTTCCCATATTTATTAATGAACTTATTTAATTTTCCAACAACTCTTCTAATTTTGATTCTACCCCACCAAATTATTTTCCATCAACTTCTCCTATTCTTATTAAAGAAAGGCTCGTATTACTGTTACACGCCACTTTATCTTATACCCACCTCGCTTAAGCAAAGTTAAAAATCCGTCAATTGCTTTGAGTCAAATAATGAGAGATCATTTTTCGTCCCAATATTTCATACAATTACGTTGGAGGGTCATTTTATCCGAGAAAGGAAAAGTGAGTTAACTATAGAACAAAGGGGGTCTGCAAGATTGTCAGCCCTCTAAAGTGGAGAATAGATGGCGACCCTGTGAGAAGGAAAACCAGTAAGGCTACCTTTATTTACAATCCAAGAATTTTCCTTCTCAAACTGGGTTTAATGTGTTTAAATCATTGACTGCTTTGAATCAAACAGTAGAGATTGCTTTTCGTTTCAACAGTCATATTTTATTTCCAGGTGGCAGACATCCCAAAGAATGAATATGGGTGTACATCAAGCTTGGTTTTTGGATCACTTTTAGGGATGTATGCCCTGTGGATTCAAAATTTAACTATTTGATGGTAAGACTATGTTCTATTCTCTCAAACATTGGGATGAAAAATCAGTCTCCATTATTTGATTTAAAGCAATCAACGTTTAAATAGGTTAAGCACGTGAACAGGTTGAAATTAAAGGTACCCAATTGGAAAGCACACCTATTGAGTGTAAAATCAAAACTGCTACTGTCAGCCGTGGGGTGGAAAAAGCCCACGGTTTAGACACCCTATGCAATAAAAAAATAAATAAATATAAAAGGCGGTTTTAATGTTTTGTGGTAGGAAACCTAGTGACAAATTTTGTTTCAGGAATTTTTCCGTGGCGGGTCCTTTCACTACATTTTGGATTAATTTCAATACTTTTTAAAAAAATTTCAGGAAAGTTTCGGAGATTAAAAATATACCAAAAGATATATTTAATATTTTTTTAAAAAATTACTAAAATATATACTAAATTACTAACATATTTAAAATAAAATTAAATTATTTAAATATATAAAAAAAATTTACTGAAATTTACCGAAAATACAGAAAAGTACCGAAATTTTCTCGAAAATTTCATTTGACCCCCATTTCATAAAATTTCATCGAATTTTGGCGAAATTTGTCACTATGCTTACAGGTAGGGGTGGCAATCAATGGGTCGAGCTCTAGCCTAGAATTCTACTATAAACGGGTTGGGCTCGGGCCGGGTCTTATTCAAAAATGAAAAAAAATCCAAGCCCAAGTCTAGCCATTGCCACCCGTAGTTACATGTAAGGCCTTAGTGTGATGGTAAGTGTTGTCCATACAAAGCAATGCACAAGGCTCATGGGTAGGGCTATCAACGGGTGTGATCGACTCTATAGTTGACTGACCCGAGCTGACATTTTATCAAGTCAGGTACATAAACTTGACCTGTCAAGCTGGGCATGACTCGTGAGCGCCTCAATATTTATGTGTAAAAGAATAAAAAATATAGGTTTTTTATTGGGTCGGGTGGGGTTTTCGGATCGGGTCGGTCGGCTTTAGTGAATCATCCGGTCAGGTCTGGCATTTGCAATTTTAATTTATATGGGTTTTTCCATTTATCCATGAGATATGTCCTTTTTACACCCGGCCTTCGTGTTTTGCTTACTTATTTACATTGCAGCCATTGTTTTTAGGTTTCTTTCACTTAGTACCCTTTAGTGATGGATTCTCCAACAAAATAACATTTGATTGCTTTGAATTAGTTAATGCAGATTATTTTTCTCCCGGATCTTTGATCTTTGAGATCATGGACCTATAACCAGATGATTAGATTTTGATTTCACATGACACATATCTCAAAAAGTTATCCAAGAATCACATTTGATGTACACCCATGATCATCACGTGGAATTAAAATCATATCGCATGATACAAGGATCAAAATAGCAGTTTCGTTTTCAGGCATGACCGAAAATTTGAACCAAAATTTTGGCCGATATTTGAACGGAAATTTCGATTCAAGTTATCGATTCGGCTGATAACTTGAGTTATCGGCCGAAATTTTGAACCATGGTATGATAGCAAACTTTTGACCTCAAGATTCACTGGGTGATATTGTGGTGAAAAAATATCTCTATCATCGGATTTAAAGCAGTCAAAGATTAGTTTTTTAACTAATCTGTCATTATATGGGATATAAGCAAAAGAAAAATAAAATGAGGGGCCACAATATAAATAAGTGAAACACAAGGGGGTGGAGAAGATATATCTTAGGGTATAAATGCAAAAACCCCTTATTTTTCTTGATTTTATACATAAAATATCGGCTGGCGTCGAGCTTTCGGTCTCATCTCCCTGACCCAAAGGTTGGCTTGGAAGCCTGAGTTTATGTCCCCAACCTGATAAAAAATATGGGCAGGCAGGTCCTGTATCAAATCCGTCAACCCGTTGATAGCCCTAATTTCGAGTGATACTTTGAAGAGAGAGAGAGATCAACAACCTTTGTGTAGAGGGCAGAGCCAAAACCACAAGCAATCTTGGCATGTCTTCTATCAGTAAACTTATCAGAGTTGGATCAAAGTAAGATATGGGTCTACTCATTGGTTACTAAAAAAGTGATTTCTAGTAGAAATAGGAATCAGATTCATGGAAGAAACAACAATAGGTAAGGTAAGAAATTTCAGATCGAGAAAAGAGTTCTCAGGCCCATGTGAACCTATAAAGTAGGCATTCATGGTTCACAAGAGTGACCCATCTCTGCATTTCTTCCAACCACACTATAGTGCTCATTTAGGAAACAAAGGAAACAATCTCCATTATCACTAGAAAATGAGACTACTAAATCTAGTGTGAAGAAAACAGCATTTTATTATATAATAATAAAGGGTTGCTAATGGATGATGACTTTGGGACCACTAGAGAAAATGAAAGTGGCCCAATATTATTGAAAATTAGAGTTTTGTTAGCAAATTCCAACCTCCTTGGATTTTGATAGATTGGTGAGAATCATTTAAGTTCCTTTTTATGTTAATAAAGAAAATACAAAGGGAAATTTACCCAATTGATCTTGTCAGATACACCTTTTACGTGAGAGACCCTATATTTTCACTTTTACCCAAACCGATCAGCTTTTAGCGAAGCCATATTCAGCGAGCATAAAAAGTCAAAAATTCCCCTTCTTACACTTTTTTTCATTCTACATAATTTAAAATTTTAAATAGTTGCATTTTTCTATATTTACGCAATGTGAAACGGGATTTACGTCATCTGATTTGAAAGTGTAATAACCCCCAATTTTTGTTGATCATGTAGGTCAGGTGTGCATGCGAATGTGTATATGTGTATGTGGTCCACAAGGGAACCCATGCACAAATTTACACCTTAGGTATATGTGTCTAACACATTAGAGTGTCAGAGACATCTAACACCTATTTGGGGTGTTGGTGTTTTACAAGTTGACAAACTCAACTAGTGGAGATAAGGGAGAGGGGTCTCACGTGTGGGCTTCATTTGAGCTCATTTGAGTTTGTTGAAAAATAGAGAGAGAAACAGAGGAGAAAGAAGAAGGGGTTTGAAGAGATAGATGAAAAGGTTGTGAGATCTAGTTGAGTAGATCTAATAGAAGGTGGGTGAAGTAAGGTGATTGTGCATAGAGATCCGAGCCCCACGATTCAGATAATCTCGTGTGGATCCGTGAGCAAAAAGGAGAAGCCACGAAGTGGATCTAGGTTGTTGAGACCTTCCTTAATTTCTTCAAGAAAGAAAGACCAAATCCAAAGAGCATTTAAGGCATTAGAGGTAAAGATTTAATGCTATTAATGTTGTAAACATAGGATTTAATGTTCCTTAAGAAATAGAGTTTAAAATAGTTAAGATTTTGTGGGGATCGAGTTTGGGGAAAACTCAGATCTGGAATGTCTCTGTTCTTCGCACGCACGAGCTTAAAGGCTCGCTCTCGCAAGCCTCAGAGACATGACTTGAACAGCCTCGCGAGAGATTAGGAAAAGCAGTGAGAATGTTGTGTCTCGCTCGCGCGAGAACTTGAAGGCAAAAAGGTCTCGCTCGAGCGAGGCCTTACGCGACAACCATTAGACAACTGAATGTCAATTCGGTCGCGCGAGGTTTTGACCAAGTTTTGCTCCCGCAACCGAGCATCGGGGTTCGCTCACGCGAGGAACAAGTTACTTCACCTTGTTCGTTTCTTTTGAATTTTCAGTAGTTTATATCCTTTGTTCTTTTAGGCATTCTTAGAGGTTGTTTGAATACTTTGATTATAGGAACGATATGGGGAGAGAGATGAGCACGTGTTTAACGCGATTTAGTTTAATCTCGATGTAACTCCGTTTGAGGTAGGGAAACTCTGTGGCATGTGTATTTACTTTCAACTAGCATGTGCGTAATGATATGATAATGATATGTGTGTCTTTTCGTAAGTGCTTAGTAATTGCATGAGTTCATTCATAGTTTTTTATTACACGATTTTCATAAGTATAATCACTAAGAAAGAGAATCTTGCGTGCGTATGTGTAAAAATTTTGGATAAGTTATATGTGTGATATCAAGCAGATGTAAGACATGCTTTGTGTGGTAGCAAAGAAATGTGAAGTAGTGTATGAGAACCCTATGTGAAACTTGAACTAATTATACTTACCACAACTCACGGTGATAAACTATATGTAACTTGTACATTGGATTTAAGGTTTAAATTGTGAATATCCAACCGACACAGCGGGATATCCATGACCGGCACGGCGGGATATCCGTGACCAGTACGGCGGAATGTCCGTACAAATTGTGTACCGGTTCGGCGGGATATCCGTTCTTTGATTTTCAATTGTGAAAATACTCCGTTCGGTACAAGTCACCTCTTACAAGAGACTTGAGCATTGTGAAATAGTTCATATGAACGACGATGGTGGGTACTTCCATCGGGGGCTCGATGCTATATTGCTCGAGTAATTACTTAAGTGATTCTTTTAAGTGTGTGTGTATGGGTGTGTTCCAATTGACTAGTAAGAATGTGATTTGAAACTATGCATCAGATAGTCTCTTTGGTTAAGAAATTATTTAAACTTCATGCTTAGAAATATGTCATAAAATATATGTATGATATCAAAAAATATACATGCTATTTATTTTCCTTATTGAGCTATGATGTAGCTCACCCTTCAACTATACATCACAGGTTCAGGGATAGCTGAGGACACCGAGGACCAGAAATTAGATGACACAGACTATGTGCCTTTGGAGGAGTCGAAGACTCCTCCTGAGGATTTCTTTTAGTAGACGTGCGCTGTGGTACTTTGATTATTTTATGAGAATTATTGTAAGGCTTGGTACGTCCGGCCACTCATATTTTGTAAGAAGTCAAATTACCTAGAGATATGTTATTCTTTTGGCGAACCATTTCAGGGTGACTTTTGTTATGTCACCGATGGTTCAATTCGGTTCTTTGTTTCATGTGATAAGCATGAGGATTGAACTGTCTTTTGGTAGTAGGAATTACCTTATATAGAAATGGAAGTTTAAATTGTTTTATTCAAATTCATTTGATTAGTTTGATGTGTCTTGTTTCCGCTTAGGCATAGATGTACCAAGTGTTCTATATGAAGTTAGGATACGACCTAATGGGTTGTACCGACGGCACGAGTTTCGGAGTGCCGAAATCCGGGCTGTCACAAAAAGCCACAATATAAAATCAATGGTGTCAAAGATAGATACGAAAAAAGGCGATATCGTCTCTTTAAAAATAAAATTAAAAAAGATTTTTTTTAAATAGGCGATGGCGACTTTTAACACATTCAGTACCGACTATTTTAAGAGGCGACATCAACCGTTTATATAGTAGCCATCGACTGTATAAACGGTCGCTATCTACTGTTAAAAAAAAAAAAATGGCGACTCTGTATTAAATTTTTTTTTTCTTTTCACAGTTGATGTCGCCTCTTAAAACAGTCGGTAACGACTGTGTTAAAAGTCACCATCGACTATTTTAAGATTTGTCATCGACTGTGTTAAGAGTCGGCATCGACTATTTAAATATATATATATATATATATATATATATATATATATATATATATATATATATATATATATATATATTCTAAGAGGTGATATCGCCTTGTTTTTCGTATCCATCTTTAGCACTATCGATTTTATATTGTGGCCTTCAAATCAAACGACATAGATCATATTTCACATCGTATAAATATAGAAAAATATAAATATTTAAAATTTTAAACTATATAAAACGAAAAAAAGTGTAAGAAGGAGTATTTCTGACTTTTTTGTGCTAGCTGAAAATGACTTAGCTAAAAGCTGATCGATTTGGGTAAAGGTGAAAATATAGGGTCTCTGACATAAAAGGTATATCTGACCGGGTCCATCAAGTTAATTTTCCAAAAACCTACTACTAATCCCTAGTGGATGTCATGTGATCTCAGATATTTTCTTATCTCTGAACAAAATAAAATCCGTGCAATGGATAAGCCAATGTCTGCGGTTGATCTTTGAACAGGTGACATAGTATTCATATGGAGCCATGTTTTAGGGTTTAGGGTTTAGATATAATATTGTCTATTGGAGTTACGTGATAGTAGGGGTGCAGTTTTGAACCCAAATCCGACTCGAAAACGAGTGAACAGAACCGGTCCGAAAACCGATTCAGACCAAACATAATCGACCTTGGTTCGGTTCGATTTCAGTTTTGGGTGACGAAAACCGAAAACTGATTATTTAGAATTAGAAAGCCGAAAAATCTAAAGAAACTGGAAAATAGCTTTAAAATATATATAAAAAAAAAAGGACCAAAGAAAAATAGACACTGAAATGAAACGAAAAAATTTGGAATTTTCGAGTTTCATGGTTCGATTTCAGTTTCCAAAAAAAAACAAATGAATCGATTCATTTCAATTCGATTTCAATTCCAAATGAACCGAATCGAGAACCAAAACTTTTAGTTTTTGGTTCGTTTCATTTTTCCGAATCCGCACGCGTCCGTGGTAGTCATTTCTTAAGGAAAGCTTAATACTTGTTAGTATATATTACAATTAGAATGCATGATTTCAACCGTCCGGACTCAATTTCTAACCAGCCCGATCCAATTTTTTTACCGAGTCAAGCACATAAAATTGGCCAGTCAGGCCAGACCCAGCCCTCGAGTCAGGTTAGGTTAGGTCAACGAAAAGTTTGGGTGGGGCAAAAATCAGGCCATGTCTGATTAGCCCGACCCGACCAGATATTTTATATATAAATCAATGAAAATATGGGGTTTTGTTAGGTTGGGTCGGATAATCGAGTCACGTGTCAAGGTGGGTTGGGTCTTCAGGTCAAGTCAAGCATATGCCATTTTCTCATCGAGCAACTAAAGTTTTGGTCTGACCCAAGTGGCCCGTTGACAGCCCTAATTGGGTGTCATGCCATACAATAATGGCGTGTAAGGGGATTCATCATAGAAGCTTCTAGGAAGAGTTCGAGCCATTGATAAAAATCCTGAATTTCGTTTCAGTTTCGTTGGGGGCTGAAACCAAAATTTTAGACCGAAATTTCGGCGGAAATTCCTAGAGTTCGAGCCAATGATAAAAATTCTGAATTTCGTTTTGGTTTTATTGGAGGCTGAAACCAAAATTTTAGACTGAAATTTCTGTCGAAATTCAAAATTTCGGCTGAAATTCAAAATTTTGGTCGAAAACTACAAAAGGGCCGAAAATATTGAATTTCGGCAGAAAACTACAAAAGGGTCGAAAATATTCAAAAATATAAAATTTCGTTTCGATCAGGGTAGGAACCGAAATGAAAATTTTAAACTGAAATTTTGATCTTTGGTACGAGCCTAACCAAATAAACGCTGTACTTTCTAGAAATAGCTGAAAATAGCTTAGGGAGTAATAGGCCCTTAGGTGCCTTCCAAGAGGGACCTTAGAAACTTATTAGTAAGCCACTTGGCACAAGTGATTAATCAATCAAAGTCATACTCATTAAATTGGCTTGAAAATAGCTTAGGTAACCTTGGATTGTAATATTATGCCTTTTCCTAATTGTTTATTGGACGTAGTTTTTTCAGCATCCCATAATTATTATATGGGAAATTTATATTGTCTAATGCAAGCATGGAAATTTAATTAGCACGGTCCACAATGTAACACTTTTCATAAGATCTTCTCATAAAGTAATTTTTGTTTTATATTTTTAATTAAAATGTAGAAATATAGCAATGAAAATAAACAAGAAACAAGGAATCGCAAATAAAAGATTTACGTCATTCAGCAGTTTATCTACGTCCATAGGTAATGTTGAGTTCAATTCACTAAATCTGTAAAAACTATGATTACAAATCTCTTAAACCTCGCCTTCCTCAATTTGAAATTGAGTTTCCTTTATATGAAACACTAACTCAAAATTAGACTTTACATCTAATACAAAGTGTACTTGCCCTATATAAGAATTATCAAAAAATACCTTTCGTAGCCCTAATATGATGGGACATAATTATGATTAGGTGTACAATCTAACCTCCTGATCAATGCCACCAACAAAACTCAACAAGCGAATTAAAAGGCCAAAAAAAGGCGGCCGGTTCTATTATGTGAGAGAAGTGGCAAACATTCCATGTTTGTATATACTCCGATCACAATAACTGTTGTTTTAGTTAGCAAATCAAGTGGAAGTGGATATGGTCCCAAGCATACGTGGCGACCCCTAAAATGTTGTGGGACTTATACTTCTTGCTGCCTGATTATTGGTCCCCGCATAAAGGACCGAGCCAACAGGGCCCATCCTGACCCAGGCGTCCTTGTTATAGGAAAAGAAGGAAGGCTGGACTTATGATTGATTTGGCACTTTTCTTGCTACCTAATTGGCCCCCTCATAAAGAACCGAGGACCATGTGACTCAGGTGTCCTTGTTATAGGAAACAATTAAAGGAAGGCTGAAATCTCATTAGGGCATTTGCTTGTTTTTTTTCTCAAAAAGTACCTCTATTTGTACCCAATCAAATTCAAAGGACTCTAATGGTGAAAGCCAGTGACTCCTTTGAAGCAGACGATGGTGACTGATTGTTATTTATCCCGAAACCGAAACGAGATCCAAAATTTTGATCCTTGGTGCAGAAAACAAATCAAACCAATCCGACCGACCAAAATCGATCGAAATTTTGGTTTGGTTCGTTTTATGGCATATTGGTTAGATTTCAATTTTGGAAAAGTGATTTACCAGGTTATCGATTCGGTTTCGATTTTGACGTAAAAACCTGAAATTGAACTAATAAGAAACTGGTAATAAAATATTACATAAGTACATATAAAAATAGGTTGCAATTAAATATTCTCTTTTAAAACCTAAACTTACAGGGTACTAATATTTGGCTTTGTAGACTTAACAAAATGATCACTTCAAAATAAAAATAAAAGTTGTATCCCCTATATCTTTATATAATCGACGGAATAGTTAGGAGGCCTGCATTGAAAGAAAATAAATTGTTACGTACTCATTCAATGGTGGGGGCGATGGCACGTATAGGGATTAGTCAAAGCCCACGGTTGAGACACCCTATGCAATAAGAAAAAGTAAAAATAAATAAATAAGGCGGTTTTAATGTTTTGTGGAGGAAACATAGTGACAAATTTTGTTTCGGGAATTTTTCGATGGGGGACCCTGTCGGTACATTTCGGATTAATTTCAATTCCTTTCAGAGAAATTTCAGGAAAGTTTCGGGGATTAAAAATATACCAAAAAATATATTTAATATTTTTTGAAAAAATTACTAAAATATATACTAAACTACTAACATATTTTAAAAAATAAAAAATAAAATATTTAAAAATATATAAAAAATTTACCGAAATTACCGAAAAGTACTAAAAAATTTTCGAAAATTTCGCTTGACCCCCATTTCGCAAAATTTCGGCAAAATTTGTCACTATGCTTACAGGTAGGGGTGGCAATTAATGGGCTGGGCTCAGGCCGGGTCTTATTCGAAAATGAAAAAAAATCCAAGCCCAAGTCTAGCCATTGCCACCCCTAGTTACATGTAAGACCTTAGTGTGATGGTAATTGTTGTCCGCACAAAGCAATGCACAAGGCTCGTGGGTAGGGCCATCAACGGGTCAGGTCGACTTTATAGCTGACTGACCCGAGCTGACATTTTACCAAGTCGGGTGCATAAACTTGACCTGTTTGGCCGGGCATGACTCATGAGTGCCTCAATATTTTATGTGTAAAAGAATAAAAAATATAGGTTTTTTATTGGGTCGGGTGGGGTTTTCGGATCGGGTCGGCTTTAGTGAACCGTCCAGTCAGATCTGGCATTTGCAATTTTAAAATTGATAGGAAGAAGATTAATTAGTATATGAAGGGTCCAATTATTCTGCCCACCTACTGATTTCTATAAAAGCTAGAATCAGAAGCTGGTCCAAAGTTATTCCGATTTCTAAATTTTAGCTTTTATTCCATTTTAGGAAATTGGAATCATTTAGGCGGAAAGTGATTCTTACCAAAAAAAAAAAAAAAAAAAAAATGTTGGCTAAAGCTGTCAAAAAATGCTGAATCTAACGCATTAAAAATCAGCTCGTTTAACCCAAAAGCACAATTAAAAATCTGCTCGTTTAACCCTGTCCCGACCTGGTCCATCGACAGTACCCCTACTGAAAAATAGTTCACCTTCTACGATTGCTTGTATTTTTTTTTTATTTTTTTTTATAACCTGAATAGCCGTTTAGAGCACCCGCTTAATCTCAAGGGCACATGTACACTCCAAATTCAGTACATGCCGGACTAGCACAGAATATAAATCCCTAAGGTGGCCTCAAAGGAGAGGGGATTGAAACTCAGGTCTCCTGCTTTTAGAAGCAGGTACCTGACCAGTTCGCCTAACCCCTTTAGATTACAATTACTTGTATTTTATTGTATGGCGGGAGACTATATATTACCAACAGTTGCGTGAGTATCGAAGATAGTATATATTGGGGCCTTGCATTTAGGGTACTTTTGAAAATAATGCCTAAAAAATAAACTTTTAGCAAAAAAGACCCGATCTCAAATGTTTTAGAAAAATAGAGCTTTCACAATTTTTGAAACTTCAGAAAATCGTGAAAACATGTTTTTCTAAAATATTTGAGATGGAGTCTGTTTTGCTAAAAAGTTTATTTTTGAGGCATATTTTTCTAATTATCCCTTGCATTTACATCTATATGTAGTTATATATGCGGATACAGATGGATGGTCCACGTGGAGACTGCCACACTCGAAAAATGTCCAAGACTTGGAAATTAAGTCCATTCATCCGAGCCAACCTCTTGTCAAATGAAAAGGAGATGAAACAACCTTTTTTCGATCTTATTCTCTCTCCTCCTCCTCATATCCTTTATAAATGAGCAATTTACATGATTGATCCTGTCAGATAGACCTTTTACGTCAGAGGCCTTGTATTTTTACTTTTATCCAAACCGATCAGCTTTTAGTCAAACCATTTTCAGCTAGCACAAAAAGTCTGAAATATCCCTTCTTACACTTTTTTTTATTCTACATGATTTAAAATTTTAAATATTTATATTTTTCTATATTTACGCAATGTGAAATCGGATCTGTGCCGTCTGATTTGAACGCCACATAATAAAATAGATGGCGCTAAAAATAGACACGAAAAAAAGACAATATCGCCTCTTTTAAAAAAAAAAAAAAATTTAACAATCGATGGCGACTCTCAACGCAATCGGTATCAATCATTTTAAGAGTCGTCATCGACTCTGTACACAGTCGCCATCGATTATATTTAAAAAAAAAAAATTTAATTTATATAATCGATAGCAACTCTGTACAGAGTCGTCATCGACTCTGTACAGAGTCGATGGCGACTGTATAGAGTCGATGGCGACTCTATAAATAATCGTTGACGACTCTTAAAATGGTCGGTACCGACTGTGTACAGAGTCGATATCAATTGTGTACAGAGTCGATATCGCCTTTTTTTCATATCTATCTTTGGCACTATTGATTTTATATTGTGGCCTTCAAATCAGACGGCATAGCTCTCGTTTCACATCGCGTAAATATAGAAAAATGCAAATATTTAAAATTTTAAATTATATAAGTGTATCCTCTTCTTTCTCATTCTAATCTGTTACAGTTTCTGACGAAAAAGGAGTATCAGGGTCGAACCAAATAGTTTGGATTGGAATCGATCTCATTTCACATCGCGTAAATATAGAAAAATGCAAATATTTGAAATTTTAAATTATATAGGTGTATCCTCTTCTTCCTCATTCTAATCTGCTACAATCTGACGAAAAATGTGTATCTAGGTCGATCCAAATAGCAGATCGGAATAGTTTGGATTGAGGAGAAGATGCCGTCACCTTCGCCACCTATGACTTTTAGAAACTGTACCAGATTAAAATGAGGAAGAAGATGATGTTTTTGTGCGTTAAAGAAAGGGGGTAATTTGGACATTTTGCTATCCTCAGGGTAGGCTAGGCTCCTAGCTGGTCGATTTGGGTAAAGGTGAAAATATAGGGCCTCTGACGTAAAAGGTGTATCTAATAGGGTCGATCAGGTAAATTTAAGAGTCGTCAACGATTATTTATAGAGTCGCCATCGACTCTATACAGAGTCGCTATCGATTATATAATAAAATAATAATAATAATAATAATAATAATTTTTTATATATAATCGATGGCAACTCTGTACAGAGTCGCTATTGATTATATATATTTTATTTTTTTTTATTTTTTTATATAATCGATGGCGACTCTGTACAAAGTCGCCAACGATTATATAAATTTTTAAATTTTTTTTTTTTTATTATATATATAATCGATGGCGACTTTGTACAGAGTCAATGACGACTGTGTACAGAGTCGATGACGACTCTTAAAATGATCGATACCGATTGTGTTAAGAGTCGCCATCGATTATTAAATTTTTTTTTTTTTTTTTAAAGAGGCCATATTGCCTTTTTTTCGTATCCATCTTTAGCGCCATCTATTTTATTATGTGGCCTTCAAATCAAACGGCATAGATCCGATTTCACATCACGTAAATATAGAAAAATATAAATTTTTAAATTTTTAAATCATGTAGAACAAAAAAAAGTGTAAGAAGGGGTATTTCGGACTCTTTGTGCTAGCTGAAAATAGCTTGACTAAAAGCTGGTCGGTTTGGGTAAAGGTGAAAATACAGGGCCTCTGACGTAAAAGGTATATCTGACAGGGTCAATCAGGTAAATTTCCCTTTATAAATAGCAACACCCCACCATCCTAATTTATGCCACCAACACACATACTAGCCCCCCTTATCATTTCTTTTTCTATATATTCTAAATCTTCAGCTACCTCCCAGCACCCCTAAGCATTTCTTCTCTTTTAATGCAAGTGTTTCACTCTTCCTTCGTCTCTATTCTCCTCGGAATAAGAAAAAAAACCTAATCTCTCTTTCTAACTTCTCTGATAAAAAGAGAAAAACCCCAATCTCTTGCTATCTCTGCAAATCGAATGATTCTTCCAGAAGATTCCGTATCAACTACGGGCTCCCACCAAAGAAACAACAAAGCTTCATTTAGCCATCTCTTGTTAATCTTGCTGAAAAATGAGGTATCGATCTCATCCCAATGGATTCTACTAAGCCTATGGTAGATCAAGGTCCCTTCGATTGCATTCTTCATATCTGTTTCAAATTGGATTTTGTAGCCGTTGGTCAGAAGCTCAGAAAGAGTCTTTCTCACCAAATAGCCCAGGATTGGAGACGTCCCTATCACATCGAAAGTGTTGTACTTTCTGTGGGGCACACCAGAACTCAAGAACGGATGAAAAATAAATGCATAAACCATCCGAAACTCAGAAAGCGGCCCGTTTCCGATGGTTTCTGCTTTTTCCCTGGGTACCAGGCCTAAGGGCTCGTTCGAATACCCAGTTTCCCCACTTTTCTGTGAACATTGCTCAGAAAGTCAGTAATTGTAGCCGCTTCCGAGTGTTTCCCATATTCGGTAACCAGCGTGGGACCCACTGGAATCAGAGTGCTTTCGGAGTTTTGGCTGCTTATGAGTTTCCTACCAAATAGCGCAGGAATGCTCGGAAACTGAGTCCCTCGCAGTATGCTTAAAGTTAAATAATGCAGTACATAAAATCTCTCCTGTATATCCCAACAGCTACTTACTTTCTTCTCTCTTCTGCTCAGGCTACTGAGATCTTTAGTGAAAA
Organism: Chloranthus sessilifolius; assembly: GCA_021018995.1. Taxonomy (NCBI): domain Eukaryota; kingdom Viridiplantae; phylum Streptophyta; class Magnoliopsida; order Chloranthales; family Chloranthaceae; genus Chloranthus; species Chloranthus sessilifolius. Next base: position 113,655,404 of record CM037594.1, on the reverse strand, counting down.
ACTCAAAATCATAAGAGAAAATAAGCAGACAAAGTAAACTGAGATTTGGCTCCCTAAATCCTAATTTATCTATTTAAAAAATCAAACTTAAATTAAAAACGAGGTACCTGATAATCCGAAAGTCTAAAACTGCCAAGGAATATGAAGTCCACCACTGAAATCTTTAGTTTTCGACTTTTATGTCCCCGCCGAAGAAGGGAGAACTAATAAACAAAGGGAAATTAAGAATTTTAGGATGAAAATTAGGGATTTGGGATTTAGAAAGTTAAATACCATATACAAATCCTAAGGTCGCCGGAGGGATTTGAAGAGGTCCTCGGAGATAATGGAGGTCGCTGGAGGAGTTGAATTCGCCGGTATAGATTGGGGAATTAAGTGTGACAGTCCGGAATTCTGTGCTCAGAAATCCGTGCCATCAGGATCATGCTCTGGATGATCCCTAGGACAAATCACACAATATCTGTATATAAAGCGGAAATATACAGATAAAATCCCACAGCGGTAAGTAGAGTCATCTAATGAATCAATCTAAAAGTAAGAACAATAGATAAACCTTCATTGATAAATGTAAAAAGTATACATCCTCAAAAAGGAACCAAAAAGAACCATCGGTGACAGACATCCATCACCCAAACAATGGTTCCCAATGATGGTTCCGATAGAATGTATAATAACACTATAAAAGAAATAAAATATCTACAAAAATTAATACAAAAGTGGCCACCAGGCACACATAATCCAAAGTCTCCAAACAAACATAAAACCCCAAAAATGTCTAAGCTATACCCAGTCTATGGGTAAAAGTCGTCAGCTGGGACGTCCGTCTCCTCGTCCTCAACCTCAGCCTCAGGATCAGGCTGATAGTCTGGGTCGCTCTCAGTACCGGGAGCTACCGCCTCAGAACCTAAATGTTTACAAAAACAGGGTGAGCTACATCCTAGCTCAATAGAAGAATTTCAAATAAATTTGCATTCTAATTGCATAACATGGTCATCAAAGAACAAAACTGAAAATATGCAACAGATGTATAAAACATGAGACATTTATCCAAAACAGTACAGAATTGATGAATACAACATATAATGACTTAGTGTAGTATACTTAAGTAACTCCCGTGAGTATAGCACGTGGTAGCCAGATTTGGTCCGATGGATAATCCCAACCATCGTCGTTCACATGAACAATTTCGGAATTGCAACAATGCCCCACACATGGAGTGCAATTGTGCCGAGGATTACAAAGCAAATGCACAAGTGTGCCCAAACGGGTATATCACGAAGTGGTGGAATTTTATCAATATAAAACCTCAAATCACATGCATACTTATCATACTTAGCAATTGATTTGGATACGGATATCAAATGTCGGATCAAGTACATAATAGAATACTCATACATATGCTAAACATGCTTTTAAAATGTAATTAAACTATCTTTGAGATATGTATGACAGATATAATCCATGAGATCAAAAATAAATGTAATTTCGGTTGAATTCCCCTACCTCGGATCAAGCTCCTTCTAAGCAAATCCAAAGCTTTTTCAAGGCATCTTAGTCTGATCCTAGACCATAAACATGTTACTCTAGGTGTTAGAGTGACAGATTGTGAACTGGCACAATATCCAGTGGTTCTTACATATAAATTTTCTAACTGTCTGAAAACAGGGTTTATTGATCGATCAATACCTTGTTGATCGATCAATGGTCTCTTTATTGATCGATCAACACCCTTGTTGATCGATCACCGCACTAAACTTGTTTAACCAACTCTCTGTTTGTATATATTGTACACAATTGATCGATCACCATGTTGGTTGATCGATCAATGGGCTCTGTATTGATCGATCACCACCACTGTTGATCGATCAATACCCAGTCAATTGATCGATCAATACCACCATTGATCGATCACTAATATTAACCAAAATTCACCAACTCTCTTGCCATCTTGTTCATATACATATATATATAAATTGATCGATCACCACCACCGTTGATCGATCAATTCCCACTCGATGATCGATCAACACCTTGTTGATCGATCAATAATAACAATTTACATCATTAATGGAGTTCACCAAACAATATTTTTCTAACTTATTTTCTTCCAAAAATTTATTATAATCTTAAATATTCATAGAACCTATATTTAGGGCATCCAAGCCCATTTTAAACAGAGAGCTCACCTCTATGTGGGCCCTTTCGGGGTTTCGGCATGTAGATCCAATCCAAGGATTTGGATCCGGTTCTTGGTGTTCACAGCTGATGTAAATTTAACCACGAATTCTTCTATTCCTAAGAAGCGTAAAGATCTCACGCATGTGCATGATAATACTTAGGTTGGTTTTATTAAGTCTCTCTTACTTAAACTCAGATCTACTCTAGATCTGTTGGTCACTGTTTTCTCAGAATTCTCTTAGATGGAAACTTAAGCTACAGACTTAGTTGCAGAAATCTGGGGAAGAAGAAGAGATCTACTCTGGGTCTCTTCCTTCCTTTATAGACTTTCAATCAGAAATATCTAGATATTTCTGACCTAACCTTCTCTTACAAGTTACCAACTGAAATATCTTAGATATTTCAGTTGTTTCTCTAATTTTTACTTCGGTGTGAAACACCAACATGTCGATGCGGCGTAGTGTACCGTCTCGACATCGTACTCGACTCGGATCGAAACGAGTTTTCATATGTGAACTAACCTACTTATAAGCTAATATTATTTCTATTAATATTATTTTCAAAGTTTTAAATTTTCTGTCTCGATTTTCATGCCGGGCACGTACATCGATGCGGTTAGTTTCTGGTTCAAATTTTCTGAGTCATTACATTAAGAGTTAGGGTGAGCCACCCGCAAGAGAGACAAGAGAGAGAGGTGAGAGAAACAAAAACTCCCAATAAAAATGAGAGAACAAAATATCTTACATAATAAGGAAACCGGTTGAAAATCAATCTCCACCGTCTGATGCAAAGTGGTATTTTGAGCTTTATATCACTAGGTGTCATTTCGGATAAATTTCGAAAATAGTTCAGGAAAAAAAATCGGGAGTTACAAAAATATATATTAAAAATTATATTTAATATATTTTTATTATTTAAAATTATTTAAATTATAAAATTTCTATTAATTTTTGCCAAATTTCATTAATTTTGACGAAATATTGTTAATTTACCGAAATGTCGTTGAAACTTTTCCTCTAACCCATCTTTTGGTGAATTTCAAAGAATTTCGAATCACTTTTGTAAAATTGCACAATTGAACCGATGGAAGTGTTTAATCGCCCATGAATTGTGCATTAGTCAAAAATGGCCTTCGAATATATACAGCACGGTATAGGATGCACTACGGTCATACGATGTCCCTAAACTATACCGATTCTATGATTTTCTGAAAAAATTACAAGAACACAGGAAATCTTTCGTTTCTGAGAAAAGTCAAGAATCGGAGTATATCTGAGGCCTAAATTGTAACGTCCTCAAAATTTGAACAATGAACAGTGGTCTCAGGATGCGTGCCTGAATAGTCGTAGGTTTGACCAAGTGATGGTCAAACAGTGGACATAAAAGAGATGATTAAGATGTGGTATGAATGTGCTGCAGGTTTAGGGCTAGGTGTTTGTTTTAAGGTCCCGTACACCTATCTAGGGTGTATGTGCTTAACACCAAGGCAATAGAGAATGTTAAGAGGGTAATAGATTAAGGGAATTTATTTCTCTTTGTTTAGTTGGTGTGAAGGGAGTTAAGAAGAGAGAGAGGGAGTAAGGAAGAAGTAAATGTAAGGGAAGTTAATGTGGGTTGCAGGTATGAGAAGGATTCAAGCATTCAATATCGGATTCGACGTATTGGGATCCGTTGAAGCCAAAGCTTGGAGCCCTAGTCATTAGCCCAACCACAAAATCAATCAAGAGGTTGATTTGAGGTGAGTGATATTGAATCTCTTTAAACAGGTATATGTACATTCAATTGTTGATAAATGATGAATTATAGAAGTAGAAAAAAATTGGAAATGATAAGGAAAAGATTTGGAAGAAATGCCTGAAAAGGGCTGAGTTCTGACCAAATCGATTAATCGATTTTGGTCGGGAAGTGTTCTGGGCAGAGATGCCCGAAATTGATTAATCGATTAATCAATTTTTGATTTCGATTAATCGATTTAAATTCGATTAATCGTCTGAGCACCTCCAATGGCTGGAAAATCAGACTTGAGAAAAATTGATTAATCGATTTGAGAAATTGATTAATCGATTTTGGAACTTCGACTAATCGAGTTGGGATCGATTACTCAATTTTGAAATTTTGATTATTCGATTTTGAGAATCGATTAATTGATTTTGACAGTTTATGTTGACTTTTGTATTGGGCCTTGAGAGTCTTTAAAAGGCCTTGTACCTTCTTTAATGCATCCTTATTGATGTCTTGCTTGTGCTATGATATACCATAGGTGGTGCGAGCAAAAAGTGTGAATATAGAATCGCGTGAACTTTGATGCATAGTAATTCCAACGCGTGAGGTAGGGAACACCTTGAACATGTACTTTAATTTTCAAAAGCATGTATGTAGAGTGATTCAAATGAATATTTATGCATAAAAAATGTAATTTCTAAGAGTGTGTATGTGTGAGAATGCTAAATGAACTCATAAGGTCCCCAAGGGACGTGAAAATGTGATAAAGTACATCTAAGTGATGCATTGAGCCAGTGGCATCCCAGGGATGCAGATGAAATCTATCGGTGAAGTAAAAAAAAAGTTGATAAAGCTTAATATACTAGAATTAGCACGATCACACGGTGAATAACTATATGTAGTGCACATGATATTTTTATTATTTAAGATTTAAATAAAATACCCCACCGACGTGGCAGGATACCCACGACTGACTCGGCAGAATATCTGTGACCGATACGGCGGCCAATCCATACACCAGTTTGACATCCCAGGGATGTGAGTATGAGTCTAGAAACCCCGTCGCCTATGAGAAAGGGACTTGGATAGTATTTAAGTAAGAAACAGATATGACAAGTGTCTATTTAGATGACGATGGTAGGTATTCCATCGGGGCTCGATGCTATATTGTTAAGAGATTATTTAAGTTAAGATTTAAGTGATTAGGCCGAATCAGTAACTAATACCAGTAAGTTGATAATGAACAAGACCATGTAAAATAACAGTTGCATCTAGTACATCATTTCAGTTGTTTAAAATGTTTTCCCATGCAATTCCATCTGATAAACCAAGCTTTTAAACTGTTTTAGAATATATGTGAGAGTTTAACTTATATGTTCACTTGTTGTTTCCCTATTGAGCTAGGATGTAGCTCACCTCTTTAGACTATACGTCGCAGGTCCATTGCTAGCGGCCGCCGAGGCTTCCGGAGACATAGATCCAGAGGATTCGGATTACGTGCCCGGGGAAGAGTTGGAGCCTCCTCCTGGGGAGTTCTTCTAGAGGACCCCTGCATACTTGAGAGTTATTTTTTAGAGCTTTTCTGTACAGCTTGGTATGTCAGGCCTATATTTTTGAAACAATGTAATTAAATGATATATTCCTTTTGGCGAACCATTTGGGATAATCTATTTATCACCGATGGTTCGGGTCGGTTCTTCTGTTCATGCGTTGGGATGGAAAAAGAACTGTCTTTTGAGCTTTTACTATATTAGCATACCTTATCTCATGTTGTTCATTTTACATGTTTTATTTTTTAGTAAGGATTGCTTGAGTATACCAATGTTCCGTATAAACTTAGAAGTCATGACCAGAGGGCAGTGCTGATGGCACGAGTTTCGGGGTACCGAAATCCGAGCTGTCACATAAACGAATACATCGGGGAAAAGCCAGGAATCAATGTTGACCAGAAATCTGCAGGAAACTGACTTATTAGGAATCAGAGATTTTCTTTGAAAACTAAGAAAACACCCGAACAAGGCTTAAAAGTCATTCAAAGGTCTGAAAAGCAGCCCATTTCGGATGGTTTATGTGAGTAAAGACCCCCCCTTTTTTTTATGGACCCTTTGTTTTTGGGGAGTATGCAAACACTAGAATTTTCAAGTGGAGCCCTAAACGGTAAAATTTTCAAGTGGAGCTCTAAACAGCACACTCGCTCGTTTTTTTTTTTTTTTTGTTTTTTTCGATGGGTAAAGTTGAGATTGAATTTAGGAGACTAAAACAGTTTCATGTTGGGGTCCATGCCAATTTGGAGGTGTTGAGAGAGGGGAGTCGTCGCTCTCCTCTTGCCACTCAATTGGGTTGTTTTTAGCTTTCTTTCTAGTCTTGGATATATCATGCTTCAGTGACATTGATGTACGTAGCCTTCAATGGCCATTAAGACACTCGGGGGCATGTTGGGGGCACCACAAGTTGCTCCGAGATTCTGAAAATTTTCTTTACGTGGGCCTAAAGTCATTATATATCCTTTTTGTAAAATTTCAAGGTTAAATAATCACGATTAATTTACGACTTTTTAAATATTTTTCATACTTTTAAATCTTATTTTTCAATTTTATTATTTTTTCCTTGAGTTTTTATTTCTTTTTATTTTTTAATATTCTTTTTGCCAATTTGTCCCGAACCCCGAATTAGTGACCATGCGTTAGTAAGCTGCAATTCAACTGGAGACATTGAGGTATTGGAATCATAACCGAAGACCTCACCTTTTCTTTTCAGATAAAAAAAAGGTTACGATTAATTTAGCAGTAAGACCACATACTCAAGAGAAACAATTCAATTGTTTACGTGATTTGGCTTGGCTCAATCCCACAAATACGTGAGGGGGTGTGTAATTAGAATAGTCCCACACAACCTGTGGGCATGGAGGTCTTAGGCGCATAGTAACAAATTTCTCCGAATTTTTTCAAAATTTCTTCGAAATTTACCGAAACAGGGGTCGGACGAAACTTTCAGCGAAATTTCGATGATTTCTTCGAAATCACTGAAATTTCATTAATTTCGTCAAAATTAATAAAATTTAATTGAAATTAATAAATCTTTTCTAATTTTTGTCATTTTTTAAATAATAAATAAAAATTTTATAAAGTTTAAATATAATTTATATTTATTATTTTTTGTACTCCCCGAATTTTCCCGAAACTTTTCAAATTTTTCTTAAAATTTATCCGAAATGAACCGAAATGACCCCCTACCAAAATGTTACCAAAAACGAAATTTGTTGCTATGCTTGGGCGCTATATAATCGGGCACTCCTTACCTTACAAGCCGGTTTGTGAGACTATTCTAACATCTAATAGGGAATTTCTTTCAATTGAAAACACCAAGATGTACATGGAATTATTGAGTCATGGCTGAGCGCGATAAAGAGCGGCCCAAACCCGAACACATTTGGTGCTCACAAGTTTCAGGTTCCAATCTCTATCTTGTTGTTGAAGAATCAAGTATCAGCGTTCAGAAATGGTGATCAGACTATCAAAAAGTTGGTTACAATGTGTATTGTCACATGAATCGTTTTATCTTGGAGTCTCCCTTAACAAAATCCCATTATGCCCGGTGTACATTGGGAAATGTATAAACTTTAAATTGCGCGCCTCGATTTACATGCTTGTATTTAAGTCATTGTACCCTCAATTTTCACCCTTTGTTTTCAATTGATACCTATTGGTATTAGGCTACAAAAAATAAGACTAATAGTGGCAGCCAAAAACTATCGTTAATAATCTTAATAATTTTTTTATTAATACTGATAGTTTTTTGCTGAAAAAAAATGCCGCTAATAGTTTTATTTTTTATTGTGTTAGTAGGGATCAATTAATGCCTACCGATTATACAACTAATGCCACCGATACGTATATATATACGTATCGTAATTGATCAACATATTGAATTTTTTTTTACTTTGATTCATTTTTCCACTCCCTCCCAAATCAATTGATACTGATCCATATACATCAGTTGATACTATCAATATGAGCATCAAGCGATAACCAATGCCAAGATTTAAAATTTCCGGCTTGCAAAAGGAAAAAGATTGATTTGAAAAATGAAGGAAAAGTATAATTAGTGGACCTCAAATAACAAACCAACAACGGACCGCTTACATGACGCAATGAAAGTGGATGGCCCAACCTGCATTGCTGGGACCCGTTGCACTTGCATCGCGCCACATAAGCAATCCGTAAAATAGTCAACCATATCTCAATGTCCGAAAATGAATTATCATAAATAACATAATTATAAAATTAAGTTGATTAATTATAATAACATATAACAATCACCACTTCAGGTCTTAAGAAGTTATATCTCAAAAGTAAGAAAGAGAAAAATAGGAAAAAGCTTATTTTATTTATTTATTATTATTATTTATTTTTAAAGCATAAGATGAAGGGATTCGAAAACATGACCTCGGATAGAGACCACCCCAAACGCCCTCGTGGTTAAATGTGAGAGACAGAGAGCAAACAAGTCATCACCCACTGTCCATTTGGCATCTGCCACATGTCTCTGTCTGCTACACTGACAACAACTCAAACCAAACGAGTCTGTTGAAGGCAGCAGTATATTTCATATATATAGGCAACGTTAGGAATTCTTCTTCTTCATCTTCCACGGATAGTATTTGTCTCTCTCCCCTCCTCCTCTCTCTCTCAGTGGGAAGGCCTAGGAATTCTTCTTCTTCTTCTTCATCTTCTACGCAGACTAAGGCTAGCCAGCGGCTGCCTTGGGCCCCCAATTTTAGGGGACCCAAATCCATTTCGTTTCTTAAGTTAAAAAAAAACTATATAAAGGGCCCCATTTCTCCTCTCCACACTCCAGCTCCTCTCTCTCTCTCTCTCTCTCTCTCTCTCTCCAGACGACCAGACTCCTCCCCACTCTCCAAACTCCAAAAACTTGGTCGGTGCTCCTCTCCAGCGTCTCTCTCTCTCTCTCTCTCTCTCTCTCTCTCTCTCTCTCTCCTGTTAGTACTTCTGTGGATTCTTGTCTCTTCTTAATTTTTGTTTGTGGTTATAATTTTTCATTTTAATTGGGTTACTGCTGTTTGTATTTCACTTCATTAAGGAATGTGTGACAGAAGAGAGGGGGAAATGCTAAAGCAAAAATAAAATAAAAATTCTTTCTTTTTGTGGTATTTTGATTTTTACAACTGAATTGGGTTTTGGGTTCCCTTGTTTTGATTGAAAAAGAAGAAGAAAAGAAGAGATTGAAAAACTCAGTTTCTTTTTTTTTTTCTTTCTATCAGCTCAGTTTCTTTTTATGATCTTCGTTTCAGGCATTTTACATACTTTTCTTGTGTACGGAAATTTTTTTATTAGAGATGCAGAATTGATTTTTGGGTTTTGTTTGTTCCAGAAAAAGATGGTGAAGTCTCCTATATTTCCAAGACCGGAGACTGAGGTTCAAAATGAGAATGAACTTGATGCTCAAGTGAATTTTTCACTGGCATTAATTCATATTTCTTTGCACATTAGTTTATATATATCCAATGGTCCATGGCGCCAATTGCAGGGAAAACGATTGGTGAAAAGTGAAAACTGTTGGTCGTTAGAATATATAATTTTGAGGATATCCTTTTCAATGGTCCTGATTATCGTCTTACTTATCCATGTGGCATTTGATTATGAATCGGGTGCCACGTCTTCCTTATCCATGTGCATATTGTTTTATTTGTCAAAAATAAAATAAAATTGTGGCAAATTAATTTATTTTTTAAAAGATTAACATGAAAGAGGGGCATGATGATTTTAGGAACTCGCCTTGGGCCCCAAAAATCTCAGGGCCGGTCCTGCTTCTAAGGATTGTATTTTTATATCATCTTCAACTTCTACTTCTCAACCAAATAGAGATCCGAGCACAGATCTAAGGCTAGGACTCAGCATATCTACCTCTTCACGGGAGAATTCATATTCAAGGTACATAGTATTGGTTTTCTTCCCCTCTCTCACTCTCTCTGTTTTATTTAGTTTTTTAGAGACACCCTTGGCATGTTTTATTTTAGTTTTTTATGTTTGCTTAAATTTTTCTCTATTTTTTTCTGCGTTCATCATCTCCTTCAATCATTCCAAATTCCCTTCATACCCACTTAACTTTTCCTTCTCTTTTCCCCATGTTTTTTCATGTATTAGTACATTTTGTACACCTATTTTTCTCGTATTGTTTGCTTTTCTCCCTTCTCTTAGAACTTTGAACAATACCCATAGCTCAATTTCTTTTACACATGATCTCATTTAATCACTCTTTCTTTTTTCTACTTTGGGAAATTATAGGGACCAATGCCTGAATTTAAACAAAGGATGTCGCCAGAATCCAACCCAACAGAGGCCACCTTCTTTGTGAAGGTCTACGTGGAAAGAAATCCAATTGGCAGAAAATTGGATCTTTTTGCTCACGAGAGCTACGACAGTTTAATACGAACTCTTGAACACATGTTTGGTATAACCATTCTCTGTAAGTAAAATGTAGAATTATTCTAAATTTGATATAAATTATATTCTAATTTCTGTAAATGTTTAGTTTGATCTGATCCAATCGACGAGCCATAATGGGCAACAATAACTGATCAGCTCCGTTACATGAACAGATCAAGGTCTTTTTACATTTTTATTTTTTCTAAATTTCTCATTTCATTGATCAAATGTAGGCCCTAACAAAGTGACGTCCAATAGAAATCATATTTTAACCTATCAAGGAAGGAGATTGGATGGTGGTCGGAGATGTTCCTTGGGAGTAAGCTTTATGTTATATTTGCCTACCCAATTTCTCTTATTTTAATTTACCCTCCAAGTTACACCTCTAACCGTTTTTTTTTTAATATTTTGGTTGCCCAGGATGTTTTTGACCACTGTGACGAGATTGAAGATCACTAGGGCAGACAAATGCTAATCTCTCTCTCTCCCTCATTTTTTTTTTTTTTTTGTTGGGTGAGTTTCAAAGCAAACCCAGAAAGCATAATATGAAATTTGAATGATGTACAGCCATACCGTTGAGATATAGATTGCTGTTTTTGGCCTATTGCTGTTTTTTCCTTTTTCCTTTTATATGATTTTTGCTTTGTAAGTGGACGTGGTCCTCCTAAATGCTTCTGACATGAAGTGATGCTTTGATTTCTTTGTTAGGTTAATGGGCCTAATTATGAAAGCAACTTTATATGCTTGTTCCACGCATCTTAATTTAGGGCTAGGTATTGGCTGCCCAATGGAAAAATAGCGTATGCCCGATCCGCCTCGACCCAAGGGTGCAGCCGACTCGAAATTCCAACACCCCCCCCCCCCCCCCCCCCCCTTCTCTCTATTTTTCATGTTTTACATATTTAAATAACGGGTCAATCCTATTTTTCATGTTTTATATATTTAAAATAACAGGTCAGATTGACTCAAGGTAACCTCTTAGTCGACCTGACCCGGTCTGAAGGTCGTGTCTACTGTCTCATGCCGAGCTGACCCCATGGATCAAGTTTTTATTTCTGACTTAGTAAACTATCAGGTCAGCTTTGGAATTGACTCGACCTGACCAATTGACAGCCCTACTTAGGGCACAAATTTGTCGGGTTGACCTGACAGGTCTAGGACCCACCCATGGTCCAAAAATTTGATGTGTTGGGTCAACCGACTAATAGTTCCTTCTAACTTTTGAGTTATTAATACCACTTTCGGTATTTCAAAAGTTTTAGATATTGGAGGGTGTTAAGTAGTTTCATCAAGTATTGTAGTTATCCGGTAATCTCTTATCATTTGATGTATTTAAACTTCGATCTAAACTGTCAAACTAATTGACAAAATCGGCTTTATGATTTTTAGACAATATTGAACATAAAGTTGGTCAATTGATTGGATGATCAGGACCATTATGCACTTCAAATATTTTTGATGGAGGTTGAGAATTTTTTTAGCTGGAAACTGTTCTATAAAATCAATTGATCTTACCGTCTCGATTTAATCAATTGCATGGAAGCCCAAAATTTCATGAAATATGTACCAAAAAGGTTTTAAATATCGGCCCGTTCGTAGATATCGGTTTTGATATCTATTGAAATTCATTGATCATGCGTATCATCATAAAAACTTTAAAAAGAACAATTTTCTATTGTCAAAATTTGAGCTAATGGTATAAAATTTTAATTCGCTATGCTTGGGGGCTAGGGATGCAAGTCTTGAACCGAACACCGAAATTGAACCGGACCGAACTGCATTGAAACTCGACACAAACCGAACCGAACTCCAATTCGGTTCAGTTTGGATGGCTTGAAACCAAAAACCGAGGGAGTAGGTTGAGTAAACTGAAAAAAAATCGGAAATAAATAAAAAAAATTGAAGAATACAGAAAAAACGGAAAAAATACCCTAAAAATAGTTATTTTAGGTAAACCGAACCGAATCGGTTTTGGTTTCGATTTCAGGAAAAAAAATTTGAGCCGAACCGAATGGATTTTGGTTTGGTTTCAGTTTTGGATTTTGAGATCACGTGCATATGATTAGACGGTCAATTTTTTATTTTCATGTGGCTCAAATATGATTTTAAGTTGGGAAATTTACCTGACCGGCCCTGTCAGATACGCCTTTTACGTCAGAAGCCCTATAGTTTCACTTTTACCCAGACAAACCAGCTCCAAGCCTAGCCGACCCTAAGGAGAGTAAAAGGTCCAAATTACCCCCTTCTAAGACCTTCTTTAACAAACAAAGCATCGTCTTCTTCCTCATTTTAACCTGCAAAAAAGTTAGAGGTGTAAAACCCTAGACGGAGTGTCCTTACTTAGTCTGATCTGCTCCGATCTGCTATTTCGAAGAAGAAAACAGAGGCTTGGAGAAGAAGAAGGCCCTGAACTTTGTCCTTGCGACTAGAGGTATCCTACTTAACCCCATTTTCAGTTTATTAGTGTTATGTAGTGATGCAGTATCTCTTAGAAGAAGAAGGCCCTGCATTTCGTCATCGGCTCCATATACATCCGATATCGATATCACATACAATCGATATCGATTGTGTATAGAGTCGATTACGACTCTATTTGAAATCGATATCGATTATCTATACAATCGATGACGATTGTATATCGAGTCGATTAGAGGTATATCGACTAGAGGTATCCTACTTAACCTCATTTTCAGTTTATTAGTGTTATGTAGTGATGCAGTATCTCTTAGAAGAAGGCCCTGCATTTCGTCATCGGCTCCATATACATCCGATATCGATATCACATACAATCGATATCGATTGTGTATAGAGTCGATTACGACTCTATTTGAAATCGATATCGATTTCAAATAGAGTCGACGCCGATTGTATATACAATCGATATCGATTGTATAGACAATCGATATCGATTTCAAATAGAGTCGATATCGATTGTATTTGCAATCGACTAAGAGTTATAGTCGTCTTTTCTCTTTTATTTCATCAGTCTTATGACCCTTCCTTCTCATTCTTAAATGAGCGATGCGACGGTGAGGATTCCTCTTCTTTGTCACTATGATGGCCTTCTTGTAAACGATGATGGCTTGTATGAAGGTGGCCGGCGGAGGCTTATTAACATTTCAATTGAAATTTCTTATGAACAATTCATAAGGCGAATATACTGCTTTGTCGGTTTTTGGCGGATGAAACAGTTTCAACAAAGTTTCATATGAAGAGATAGTTGCCGACATTTTGGACTCTGATGATTTGGCTACATTATTTAGTTTTTATAAATCCGGAGTGGACGTTATAAAAGTATTCATCATTAAGGAACCGTCATCCTTCCCAGTTGAAGCTGAACAAGTAAATCTCGGCGGGACTGATTTTGTGTCTCATTCATTTCAGCCATGTAAGTTTGAGGATGAAATTACCGTTAGGCATGAGTTATATTGTGGCTTAACGATGGCAAGAGGGAAAGCAACATTTGATTTAAACGATGCTCGATTGAATCGTATGATGACCCAAGAAATACATGCATGGGTCACAACAATGTAGTCAATGGTTAGACTATACTTGAGAGGGTGGTGGATACCAACGATTTGATCATATCTTCCCGGTGGATGGACAACTTGGTTTACTCAAAACTTATGTTCTACCATGCCATCGATGGAAATTACCGAGTAACTCAACCCCATGTCCATACATATGAGCACCCTTGGTGAAGGGCCTAGCCAACCACGCCATTATCCATTCCGTGAAGGATCCGGTCAATCACATCGAACCCCTTTGGTGAAGGATCTAGTCAACCACCGAGAACACCGCCATGAATGAAGATACCTTAGAAGAAGAATATGAAGGCGAACCAGATGGGTTTATCAAAGAGGACCGAAAATTTTTGTGAGAGATATTGACAATCCCTAGTAGACGGAGATTACGAATGTCGAGACATCAGGCGATTCCTCCGATGAAGAGGTGGAAACGAATATCGAATTGGACGTTTAAAATTGGAGAGATCTTCCGAGACAAACAAACATTTCAAAGAGCATTGAAAGAACACGCGGTTGAGAAAACTTTCAAATTCGCCTTTGAGGACCGCTAGTTATCGAAAGTGATACCGGATGCTACGAACCCGATTGTTCGTGGCGAATACATGCTTCTAAATTGACTGGCTCGATTCTTTCCAAATCAAGACATTCAATAGTACTCACACATGCGAGCTAAGATCGGACCGCACGGTCACCGTAATGCAACAATCTCCTTCAGAGCGAATTATATGTACGGATAAACTTATGGAAGGATTCAACTACACACCGGCGTCGATAATGTTTGATATTGCAAAAGCTTATAATGTGCAAATCTCATATGCAAAAGCTTGGAGGGGAAAAGAGCTTGCCCTTAATGATATTAGAGGAAGTTGGGAAGGACAATTTGTTGATCTATCGCCCTCGTGAAGGAGATGAAGAGGTAGATCCTAATGTACAAACATCCTTTCAACTTACTCTTGACGGTAAGTTTCAAAGATTTTTTTGGAGTTTTGGCCCATGCATCGGAAGCTACCGCAATACACTTCGTCGCATATTGCTTGTAGACGGCACACACCTACGAGGACGTTTCGAAGGGATCCTCCTTATCGCCTCGAAGCGGTAATGGTCATATATTACCGTTAGCATTTGCTGTGGTCGAGTTAAAAGGAGGGTATACGTGGATGGGGTTTCTTGAACGCGGAGGTGCGTGCGTGATCGGTGGGTTTAACGGAGATCTCGTAATGAGCACGGTCACGTCGAAGGGTTTAATACATGCGGTGAACCGTATCTTCCCTATCGCATATCACAACTACTGCATGCGGCATATGACACAAAATTTGCAGCACAAGTATCCCAGGAACAATGTGAAGGGTCTATGGTGGTGCGCCGCGCGTGCATATTCGAAAGAGAAATTTGATTATTTTATCAACGAAATGAAGAAAGATCCGATTCTCGGGTCCGTAGAATATATTTTGAAAATAGATCCAAAGCATTGATATATGGAAGGAAGGCGACGAGTCAGTCACGACTACGAATATTGCGAAAGTTTAAACAGATGCTAAAGATAGCTCGAGAGAGACCAATTATTGACTTAATCGAACTACTAGAGAGAAAGTCGATCATTTTCAAAAATGCGAGAGATATCGATAAATGGACCACCCTTCTACGCGAAAGCAGATGCTCACATGAAGAAAGTGTTGCAATGGGCCGGTAGAAAGAGAGCTCAACCATACGGGCGCGATCAATTCCAAGTCAATTCCGGAAATTACATTCATCACGTCGACTTGGAATACAAGACCTGTAGTTGCCGCCGTTGGCACATTCATGGCTTGCCTTGCTCCCATGCCGTGGCGGCCATCAATCGAAGAAGTTACGACTACCATAAATTTTGTGAGAACTGGTTTTTCACCGCTTGCTTTAGACAAACATATGACGAGCAATGGGTTCCCACCCTCGATAAAAGTCAATGGGAGTTCCAAGCAGAGCAACTCCCTGAAAATATGAAAGTGAGACCACCCTATTATTGCCGAAAGCAAGCCGGCCGTCCGAGGAAGAGAAGGATAAGGTCTAAGGGTGAGGTTAGGGCACTACAGTGTAGCAGGTGCAACGAATATGGTCACAACCGCAGGAGCTGCAAGGCAGTGGGACCGATGGGCTAACAGTGTATATTTTTAATAATGATAGATTGAATGTAAATGAGAAATTCAGAACCCATGTTTTTTTACACTCTATTATAGTCGTTACTGATGTATCATAGAGTCGTCATCGATTGTATAACTAATCGATATCGATTCTATATAGAGTCGCCATCGACTATGTATAACGTCGATATCGATTCATTTAAGAATCGGCATCGATTATGAATATCGTCAATGAGGATGACATATATAGTCGATATCGATTATTTATACAATCGACGACGATTACATACAGAGTCGAAAGCGATTACATACAGAGTCGTCACCGATTATTTATATAGTCGATGACGACTATATATGTAGTCGCTAATGGATGCTATTCTACTTTTTAACTACAAGTACATAAAAATAGTGCCATTATATTCAAAATAATTCAATTTTCAATTACAAAAATATTCGAATGCAACCACACTATTACAAAAATATTCAAATACAACCACACTCTGCTGCTCCCCTCCTTTTTGTCTTATTCGCCATCGCTTTGTGTATGTAGCAGTGTATGGCCAATTTCGCCTCGATCCTCTCTATATCTCGATTCAAGTCAAATTTCTTCCCCATCATAAAATATTCGACATACTTCACAACAAACACTCCGCAATCACAGGAGTTGGTCTGTCGGGGGACGGCTTTGATCCGGCAGTCAGTAGATGCCCAAGGATAGTTCTTCTTTATTAGCGCAGAGGAGTCACCGTACGAATATAAGATCACGGGAAGGTATTGTGTCTGTTTCGAAATAATAGAGAGGAGTGTCAGATATGTTAAGCTAACAATGATAAAAGATATGCTAAGCAAAATATCTTACCAGCGCCTGCAATTGGGCCACATATCTTTCCTTAGAGGGCCTATTAAATATAGGGTCGACGATCATTATCGATCGCTCGACTACCTTTACGATCATAGCGCCCGATGTAGTGGTTACGAATAATGTATTGGCATAAATATCTACAAAAAAGTAATATAATCTCAAAGGGTAGGATAGAAAAAATTAAAAAGAATAATTATAAAGAGGATAAAAGCATACTATGTTGCATTCGTGAGCCCACAGATCCCGAAGCTCATTGTAGAAGAAAGTTTCCATCAGCCTCTTCCCCCCGGTCTCTCTTTGTTTATAGGCAGCCCACCTGTGAACTTGAACCTCGATCGACTGGTCGTACAATTTTTCAGCAAGCAAAAACTTGTTGAAATCTCTCAGTTCATAGCCCATGTACGTCAGTGTCGCAGGGTCCATTAGGAAGTTTTTGACATTTTTCTCAGGATGAATTTTATCATCAATAACTTCCAAATGTCTCATGGCCATAACCAAAACCAATGCGATTAGATTAAAATATGCGATTAGAGTTAAATACATAATCGTTAGCGACTTACATCATTGATATCGATTCATTTTAGAGTCGTAACCGATTTTTTAAGTGGTCGAAATAGTTATCGACTCTCTAATGAATCGATATCGATGATTTACAGAGTCGCTAACGATTACATACGCCATCGTTAGCGACTCTACAAGCCATCGATACCGATTCCATAAGCCATCGATAACGATTGTATAAGCCATCGATAACGATTTTGCCTACAGTATATTAAACTTACAAAGTTATCCAGTCTTGGGTTTCCAGAACATCCAAGGATTGCACCACCGACTTGTACTTGAAGCGGTGCTAACATATTCTCTGCATAAAAAATGACCAACTTAACTAATCTTCACGATAAATATATAATAATAAAGTTAAGTATTCAGGGTAATTCTACTTACTCGTCCTCCTTCAGAGGCTTGTTCCATATGTCTAGCATATATTTTTGCTCCGCTGTTAGCTCAGCAGGAGCATCTTCATCAGTAGACCCAGGACCAGCGGTAATGACTGCCACCGGTCCAGGCTCAGCAATTGGTCCTTCGCTGGCCTTCGCGGTAGGCTCCTTTTCAACCGCTACCCTTATTGGGCCTTAGGTTTGATGGAAATTATTTTCTTGGCTTTCGCTTGCCTAGGTCTTAAGCGAAGCTTCGACATTGAGTGAGGCAATTGGGAAGGTTTCCTCTTCACCGGCCGGGACCCTTATCGATTGGGTCTCGGTGCTCGTCTTGTTCACTTCACCTCATCAACGAGGAGGAGGAGGAACGTCTTGTGAGAGCCAATGGTTCCTTATTGAAGGTAATGTCGCACACCTTGATATCGGCTCCTCCATAGCCACATCACATACATCGAAATAATGGTGTAAAATAAGAATTAATTTTTGGTCCACATTTTAAAATGTCCAAATCGATTTTAAATATAATCGCTATCGATTATATATATATAGTCGCTATCGATTATATATATAGTCGCTATCGATTATATATATAGTCGCTATCGATTATATATATAGTCACGATCGATCATATATATAGTCGCTATCGATTATATATATAGTCGCTATCTATTTTATATATGGTCGTTATCGATTATATAGATAACGAAAATTGAATATTAAAACTAGATTTCAACATATACCTTAGGTCTCGCCTCCAATAAATTTTCAAGGAGATCTTTTATTTCAGTCTGGCCCTTTCTGACTAAAGAGTTGTAGTGATTTAACTTCTGCCACTCCGCATCCCTTGAATTCAGCCTCTCATTGAAGGAGTTGCAGAGTTTCTCTAAAGAAGCAGCAACGTTGCTAGGCCTTATTCTCTCCTCCAAATCGCTCACTCTTTGGGTGAGCTTCAAGTTATCCAGTCAAATGATCGACCCTCCTCAACAAAGAATCATTGGAGGTGGGACGCTTCATGGGCTATCTTTCCTTTGCCGAGGCTCTCCTTGGCGGCCCCTAGTTCTTGGCCGACCCTCTCCCACTAGCAGGGGCCCTTTTGAGAGGGGTTCTTCTTGAGACGTCGATCGTCATCCCATTCTTCCTCTCCTCTCCAAGATTATCGTCGGAATGTAATTTCTTTTCTTCTTGGCGAATCTCTTCCTGACTTTCTTGATCGGTTCTTTCCTCTTCCCCCAACCTCCTTTTGAACAGATATTCTCTTACCACGGGTATCTCTAATTCAAAGCCCGAGGCATGAGGGGAGCGCGAACCTTTGAAAGAAAATGAAACAATGAATAAAATGATCATATATAATAAATCACTCGATTGTGTAAAGAATCGCTATTGATTCCTTACCTTAACAAATCACTATCGATTAGATAATGAATCGTTATCGATTACTTATTAAGTCGTTATCGACTCTGTAAGTAATCGCTATCGATTCGTAAATGAATCGGTAGCGATTCTGTAATGAATCGGTATCGATTCTAGAATGAATCGGTAAGTTGCTTTTTTTTTTTAATAGATAGACCTCATACCTTCTCATCTAACATCCGCATGAGTGTAACCTTTGATCTGGATCGCATACCGTCTCAGACCATTTCAGAATTGTGGAAAGGGTCCTTGAGGCCTAGCTGGGATGGCGATATATCGGGCAGGATCTCATAAGCCCACCATTGAAGTACACATATGCATCCATATGTGTTGTACGTCTTCAGGGCTTTATCCATCTCGGCGGTTTTTCTATTCGCCGCGCCTTTTATTATATACTCCATCAAGTCCTGGTAGACGAGCAGACCCCACGGAGTTCGGTTGAAGGCCTCCATATCATCGATGAGGTCGATGTGGTCTTCAGAAATTTGATGGTGGGAACCGGGGAAGAGAAATATGCACAACACAAACAGAAGGGACAACTTTAAGAAGTCCTCATCACTTTCCACTCTATAAATTGCAGCATCTATATGAGACCGGAGAATTTTTCCGGGAGGCGTTCCACGAAAGTATTTGTTTCTAATGGTTTGTTCTACCGATGGTTTACCGGATGGGGTATCCTTTTCTGGGCCAACTACGGCAAGGCCCAGTATCAATGCAATGTCTATCTTCCGAAGATAGACATCAGTCTTCCCAATTCGAAATGGTTTTATCAACCCAAAATGTCAAGACCGAATCCACGACATCGAAAGAAATCCCACACCTTGATTTGAAATATTCCACCAAAAGCGAATCTCTCAAAGAACTTCTTCCGATCCGGAGTAGCACTTTCAGAGAGATTCAACGGGGAGAACACTTGGCAACAGCTCGGTGTACAACCATCTTGACAGTCTTTTGAAATGAACTGTAATAAAAATGAAAGGACTCAACACCATACTAACAAGGATAGTTAAAAATGTTGATGAAATGTATATATAAAACCCGTATCGATTACATCTAGAGTCGGTATCGATTATATAGGTAATCGCTAACGACTCTAGATGTAATCGCGATAGAGTCTATATATATGCGATCCCGACTCTAGATGTAATCGATATCGAGTCTATATGTAATCGATATAGACTCAAAAGATTTCATGAAGTCGCCATTGAATCAAAATGTTTCATTTACTTGCAAAATTTTCAATTACATTCATAATAGTTCAATTAAAATTAAAAGTAAAAGGAAAATCTTGCAAGTCTACATATAATCGATAACGATTACATATGTAAGCGCTAACGACTCTATATGTAATATGTATCGATTACCCATGAAATAACGACTCAATATATATTCGCAATGACCTCAAAATGTTTATTTATATAGAAATTACTTGATTTACTGACTCTTAAGTTTCTTTTTCTTTCTTTTGTTCTATTTCTTTTCTTCCTTCTTCTTTACCTACATCGATTATCTCTATAATCGATATCGTTCCTATATGTAATCGCTACCGACTCTCAACGTAATCGATCTCGATTACTTATGTAATCGCTATCAATTAAATATAAATCTACATTGATCTCAAAATGTTTAATTTTTGCCGTAAATTTCCTTATTTACATAGAAAATATTTAATTAACGGACTCAAAAGAATTCATGAAGTCGCCATTGCATCAAAAAGTTGTTTCATTTACTTCAAAATATTTGAATTACATTCAAATTTTTTCATTTATAATTAAAAATGAAAAGAAAATTTAGGAAGAAGGATGAAGGCGGTGGTGGATGGGGTGGAGAGCGGTGGTTAAACGGTTTCTTTCTTTTTCTTTTCTTCCTTCTTCTTTTCTTTTCTTCCTTCCTCTTCTTCTTCTTTTCCTCCTTCGCCAAAATCTCCATTACTTATCGTATTCGGCCCCACAGCGTGAACCGCAGAGGATCCGTTCGGTGGTGGTGGTGGGTCCTCCCATAGGTGATAGAACTTTATTGGGTTATAGAAGGTTTTTTCTTCGTCAGGACATTGGGAAAAATATGGTGTTAGGGATGATAGGTGGTTTGCTAAGGTCGAACTAAACTCGTATTTAAAGCTCCTAGATTGTGGAATACGAATCGTTGTATTAAATTTTCTCATTCTTCCAACCTAACTTGCCATAATGGTTTTACAAAGGGTAGTTGGCAATAAATTGAACGCTGAGATAAATATAAAACCTCGTATGATTTATTATGGCATCGAGGGTAATAACTATAGGAAATTATTTCAAATGATGGGTATTAATTATATTCATAGAGAGTCGATATCGATTTGTTATAGATTAAGTCATCCAGTTTATATAGTCGATTACGACTACATATATAATCTTTATCGACTCTAAAGGTAATCGAGAACGTATCCCATATGTAATCGGTAATGATTACATATATAATCGATATCGACTACATATGTAGTCGTAATCGATTACATATGTAATCGTTACCGATTACATATGGGAAAACCTAAAAAAAATATGTCAAAATATGCAACAAAGAGAGGAGAAATAAAAAATCTGTAGGGATGGAAGCTAATTTTAATTCTAACTTACAGATTTGGTAGCTTGAAGGTTATAGTTTTGAACGCGATCGTCCACGAAGCGTCAACGACTCTCCACCGACTTCGAACGAAAAAGTAAATTCAAAACAGTAAATGATTTGAAACGACGGCGGCTATTTATTACTGTGGGGGTAGTTTGGGTATTTCCTACAGGCGTGCCTCAGCTCGGCGCGCAGCTGGTTTGTCTGGGTAAAAGTGAAACTATAGGGCTTCTGACGTAAAAGGCGTATCTGACAGGGCCGGTCAGGTAAATTTCCCTTTTAAGTTTGCTTTTATGGGATGTGTCCCATGTGAAATAAAAAATTGACCGTCTGATGGTACAACCATGATTAAGATCTATTGTGTGAATGATCGGGACAAAAAATGATCACTATCGTCTCAAAGCAATCAATAGGTTTCAATGTTGGTGAACTTAGAGATTTGATGGGTGAAATTAAAGGTGCACTATTAAAACATAAGTATTTAATTATTTTTGATAATTAAGTATTTAATTATCCACCGTTTATAGTTTTCCATCAAATAAATTCTAACTCGGTATTGCTATTGGTTCCACACTGTAGCATGTTACTTGAGAGTTGAGAGTGATAGATCCCTAATCCAATGGCCTATAACTAAAGTCAATAGAAAGTCAAATATGCTTAGAATTGTAAATGGTGAGTCTCTAATAAAAAGAGAGGATGAAAGCAGCACTTTTTATTGGAAAGTGATCGATTATCGTTTCAGGAGACCAACATGTCATCATGATCAGCAGAGTTGTCAACGGGTCGACCCGACCCGATAGCCAACCCCGATATTTTATATGGGAAAAATATCAAAATGGGTCTTTTTATCAGGTGGGGCATTGGGTCGGATAAGGTTTTCGGGTCAGCTTGAGTCTGTCCTCGGGTTGGGTCACACATTTCCGATTTTCTTAGTGAGCATCCAAAATTTTGACCCGACCCATCCTAACCGTCAAGAAGGGGTTATCAACTAGTCAGGCCAAGCTTTTGTTAGGCTCAATTATTTTTTGCTGCAAAAATGAGGCCCATACCCGGCCCGGATAGATATTCAGGCCTGGCTCAGTGTAAGACTTTTCGGGTGCGTGCTTTCTGTTTAAGCCCAAACCCGACCTGAAATAGAATTGGGTGGGGTCAGATTCGGGTCGGCCTGTCCTTTCCCTCAAAATAATGGGGCTTAGCAGGGCTTATAGTAGCCCGATTAATTTTTATTTTTAAAATGAGGCTTAAACTTGGCCCAGATTTAAAATCGGGCTAGGCTTGGCCCAGGCACATTCGGGCTAGTTGACAACCTTATCATCAAGCATAACAATCCTTTGGTGCATAGGATTGTCACACAATCCTCAATTGCTTCGGACCATCGATTCCTTCTGTCACACTTGGATATGGTCCAATAGATCAATTGGCATGTTTTTAACTATATGTATCGTTAACTGTCAAATGTAGGGGATTGGACTAACGGTGGGGATCTTCTGATTGGTGCCCCCTTTTAGAGAATGCCCATTCCATGAGATGGCCAATCAATGGGAAATTTGCACTTTCGGCCCTATATGTTTGCGTATTTACAGAAATGGCCCTATAGTTTCAACCGTTGCATTAATGACCAGCTCCAAGCCTAGCCGCCTCCGCCTGCTCCACGTCAGCAAGGACCTATTTTAAATAATATAAAAAAAAAATTTCCACCGCCCTTTAACAGAGAGTATAAAAGCTACTTTTACATTTCATTAGTTACTGTTACTTTTAAGTTTAACTTTTCTGAAAAAAACAAGAGAGCGGCGACAAAGCGGTAAAAGGTCACAAAGGTCACATTACATTTCCAGGTAATTTTTTTTTTTTACATTTCAACACATTTAGTCATCCCCAATGTTTCCCACCTAATCCGATAACTTACCGATAATCTAAGTTATCGATCGATAACTTATGTTATCGATCGATAATTTAAATTATCGATCGATAACTCAGATTATCGGTCGATAATTTAAGTTATCGGTCGATAACATAAATTATCGATCGATAACTTAGATTATCGGTAAGTTATCGGTAGGTTAGGGGATTAGTAGTTTTTTCAAAATCACTTCTTTTATTTATTAATTGTTTTTTATTTATATTGCAGTTCCTACTAAGTTATTGAAAATGACCATGACTCTAAAGCCCATCGGAAAATATTCTGGAGTTGGTGTTAGGAAATTTTGCATGCACTGTAACGAAGAGAGAAAGAAAATATTAGATGATTCAGTATTCGGTCATCTATTTAGGATGAATGAGAAATTAGGTTTCGTTGGAGACTTGGTTGACGCTATTTTAAGTTTTTGGGTTGAAGATAATATTTTCAAGGTCAAGAACACCAATGTACTCCTGCAACAGATCGATATAGCCTTGATTTTAGGCCTCAACATGTTGACGGAACCTGAGTCTGAGAAGGTGGCCGTAAAAGAGGAAACAACTATTCGATACAAATTCTTTCGGGGGAAGCCGGCGAAAAGATCTCGTATTGAAGAAATTATTGACAGTGCTGATTTATCCAACGATGATTTTTTGAAACTGTCATTATTATTTTTCGTATGTTCTTTTTTACTTCCGGACACATACCAGGAAGTAGATACACGGTACTTAGAATTAGTAGATAACATTGAAGAGTTCAACAAGTTACCGTGGGGCCTGATAGTTTACAATAATTTATTAGATAGTATATCAAAAGCGAGTGGCAGGAGGGAAATGGCGAAAAGGTCAGAAAAGGGGCAATACAATATCTACGGATGCACTATCGCCTTACAGATTTGGGCGTTTGAGCACTTTCCTGCAGTCGCCACCACTCCTATTGGGCTTAAAGAACCATTTCTAAGGCTAATGAAATGGGAAGGCCCGAAATTCAGCCGTAATCCTAATTTATATAGAGAAAAATTTCTTAAGTCTAAAGTGATTTTAGAGCTTGAAGTTGAGAAGCACGAATTACAGTATAAATGGGTTCGATACTTTTTGATTCGAAGATAAATGGAAAATAAGAAGGAAGAGACCGAAGAAAGAGGAGCCTTACCCCGAAGAAAATAGAGATGAATATGATGATATCCCAAGTCATCCAACACGTCCGAAAGAAAGAGCCGAAGAGCCGATTAGCCGAGATGACGACAATGAGGATGACGAAGATTGTAGCGACGATAACGATGATTTTGAAGTCGTTGTACGTCAACCAAAGGGCAAATCGGAAATTAGGCCCGAGCCAACAAGAGAGCAGCTAGTTAGGCAACCGCACCTAACCAAAGAAGTAACGGAGCTAAGAAAAGAATGCAAGACGCTCCGCATGGCTGTAAAAGAAATGAAAAAAGAATTCCGGCATGCATTTACGCTGCTTAAAGGGCAAGCACTCACCATTGAACAACTAGGGAGAGATAAGAAGGCCTTACAAGAAGAAAATAAAGCAATACGGAAGGATCTTGATGCGGTCATCTCTCATTTAAGAAAGGTATCAAACCAAGACTTTTCAAATTTAGAACAAAATCAATTCTTTACAAATTAATGCAAAATTAGCTTGTCGTCCGAAGATGGAACTTATCGTCCGACGATGTACATTATCGACCGATAATTTAAATAGTCGATCGATAATGTACATTACCGGACGATAAGTTACATTATCGATCGACTATTTAAATTATCGACCGATTAGTTAAATTATCGGTCGATAATGCAGTTTTTTTTTATTTTTTATTTTTTGTAATGTATATTTTTTTGCAATTATGCAGGATAATATTTTAACCTCTGTGCTCTTTGACACCTTCGTTCCTTCACCCACTTACCCTCAATCAACTGTCCCTCAACCCACCACTCATCAACAAAGCCATCAGTCTACTGCCCCAAAACCCACTGCTCCTCAACAAAGCCATCAGTCCAGTGCCCCAAAACCAACTGCTCCTCAACCAAGCCATCAGTCAAGTGCCCCAAAACCCTCTGCTCATCAACCTAGACAACAATCAACTGCCCCAAAACCCGCCGCTCCTCAACTTATAAATAAATCTACTGCCATTAAACCCGCTGCCCCAAAACCTACTGCTCCTCAGCCTACTAAACAACCCTTGGTTGATGTGGGTGATGATGGTGCTCCTCTTACGCAGCCTTCTCGTGAGTCACAGCCGGCATCACTAAAAATAATTATAGTGAAACTATCATCTACAAAAAATGAAGCCGAAGGTTATGACTTGCGTGCTCGTAAGAAGAAAAAGTCTCCGACCACTAAAGCATTAATAAAAAAACCAAGATTGGTTGTAGAGGAGGAGGAGGATGGGGCAAAATCAATGGAGCAAAAGTATATGCTTAGTTTTTGGAATCGGCCGGAGAACGAGGACAATGTGATCGTCAATACTATCAGGGGTGTTGAGATCACAGTTGCTCTTTTGAAGGTTCTCAAAGGACGCTCGTGGCTCGACAATGAAGTCATCGACGCATACTCGAGAGTCCTTGAAGTTATAAACGATTCAATGTTTACGGCCAATGCCGAAAAAAGCTGGTTCGCTTCTGCGTCTGCCCTGGTAAGGTTTCAAATATTTATTGGAAGCTCGTTTGTTTCTTTTATTTGTCTTTTCAATCACGACTCTTGATTAACTTCTTCTAATTTATTTACTTACTACATTATCCTGTTTCAGACCTTGTTTATGGCAGACGAGAAAAAATTTGAAAAATATATCGATAATGAAGGTATAGCTGCGCTCAGCGACCTCGATAGGTGGCAGGCCTATTGTGACGAATGAAATGTTCGTAACAATTCAAAGTCGATGGAACCACTATTGACAAATAATATCCGCGGAATTCACGCGATCGACTGTGGAACGATACGTTTTTGAATACTAAACTTCGCTTTATTTAACGTTAACGGCTTTTAAATAAAATTTATTATTTAAAATTTCGGTTCCGTTTATGTGTAGATTTATCTTCCGATGCATAGCCAAAAACATAGCCATTGGGCGTTGGCTATAATTTCATTAGTTGATCGAGAAATTAAGTTAATAGATCCAGCAGACCGAGAGTGCTCAAAAAGGTTTGAAGCGCATAAAGAATGTCTATTGAATCACCTTTCGCGCCTTCTTCTTTATCGGTTTGAAGTCGACTTCGATCAACAGTGGAAGGTATCGGCGTTCAACAGTGTCGTTCTCCCGATCCAATAAAACGGTTGGGATTGCGGTGTATACGTTTTGAAGTATATAGAATACTTCTCCCAACAGCGGCCTATTGATTTCGACGATAAACATATGCAACAATTTAGAGCCGAAATCGGACATCTAATGTGCAGGTTTGGGAAGAAGAGTTAATATCTGTAAAAATTTTTAGACTTTTGTAAAGATATTTTTTGATGAAATTGTAAATAATTAATTTTGTTAATTTTTATTAACTTGTATAATTTTCATTTTCGTTGTTATCAATTTATCTTATTTGTATCACCTTGCCTGATTTATCAATGGAGCCTTCCTCTCTTGAAGCAATTCCAATCGGCCGATGACTTAAATCATCGGCCGATATCTTAAATCATCGTCCGATATCTTAAATCATCGGCCGATAATTTAAGTTATCAGCCGATATCTTAAGTAATTGAACGATATTTTAAGTAATCGGACGATAGCTTAAATCATCGACCGATGATTTAAATTATCGGCCGATATTTTAAGTCATCGATCGATATCTTAAATCATCGTCCGATATTTTAAGTTATCAGCCGATATCTTAAATCATCGGCCGGTATTTTAAATCATCGGCCGGTATTTTAAATCATCGGCCGATATTTTAAATCATCGGCCGATGATTTAAGATATCGGCCGATGATTTAAAATATCGGCCGATGATTTAAGCTATCGTCCGATTACTTCAAATATCGGTCGATGATTTAAGATATCGGCCGATGATTTAAAATATCGGCCGATGATTTAAGATATCTACCTTTCTGAATTGTGAAGCCTGATATCTTTGGTCTGGCTTTATGCCAATCACTAGTAGATTAGGGGCGAATTTGGCAACTTCAAATCCTGTTTGAATGAATGAATAATTTATTAAGAAGCACAACAATATATTTTAATCACAATTCCAAAATTTAATTATTAGTCCAAAAAAATATATTAATTAATTGGTAGATATTGATCTCTCTTTTATTGAGGTCTAATCTGTTTATGTTGAAGGAAAGAAAAAGAGAAAAAAAAAAAATACTCTTCTATAATGAGATCATTTGGAAGCTCGATTGCCACTAGGTCTAATCTAATATAAATCTGTTTTCAATCTCAATCTTTGATGTAATATAAGTTAATTTCAAATATTAACAAATTTACACGAGCGACGATTATGACTGTACTTGTTACAATTTTTACATTGTAGTGGTCGAACTTCCCCTTTAGATCTTGTTCTTCTTTTCTTCGGACGGCCGGCTTGACGTATTTTGTGGGGAGGCAAAACTTGAATGTCTTTTATTTGCGAAGTCCATTGGCGCTTGTCAACGGTCGGGACAAAGTGTTCTTTATAAGTTTCCCTAAATAAGTCACTGGTAAACCAGTGTTCACAAAATTGGGGGATCTCTCTTTCTCTTTTTCGGCGCGATAATGCGGCGATCGCTTGTGAACATGGTAATCCAAGAATAGCCCAACGTCTACATGTACATGTTCGCGATTCTAGATCGACACTGTGAGTGTAATCACTACGTTTAACTTGAAATATATCACGACCATATGGTATGACGTTTTTTCGACGGGCCCATCCTGAATTTCTTTTTATGTGTCTTTTACATCGGTGTTAACACATGTGTCATTTTATTTTCTTCCTCTTGACGACGAAGATAAAATTTGGCTACCTTTGTGTAAATAGTTTCTAACATGCTCACAATCGGTTCCTCCCTGGCTATTTTCAATACACTATTTATGCTGTCAGCTATATTAGTTGTCAACATATCATAACACCTCCCTTGAAAATAAACGCGTGCCCAGCAATATCACCAATTTCTTTAATCCATTTTGTACATTCCAGGGGGGCGTTGTCTTCTATTTTTTACATAATTATTTTAAATTTTACTTCCGAAAATGCACAGGTAGCAACCCAGAAAAGAGGTCTAGAGATTGTATCCTTATATTTATCAAATAAATTTAGAGCTAGGTGTCACATACAGTAGCTGTGAAAGGTGTTAGAAAAAACGTTTTCCATAGCTTCCATCAAACCTTCATGCTACGATATCAAAACAAAACATTCTTCAAATTCACCGATTACACGTCTCCCTAATAGATCAAGAAACCATGTCCAATGGTCTTCATTTTCTTCGATTGCGCCTATAGGAAATAAATGTCTATTCCCGTCTATCCCCATAGCTATTAACAACACTCCCTTGTATCGTCCACGCAAATGCGTTCCATCTACCGCAATTATTCTTCGTAAAGTATTACGAAAGCTTCGAATGCAAGGTCCGAATGCCACGAAGAATCTCTGAAATGCATTATCGTGCTCGAGACACAATTCACCAGATGTCTGGATCGACCCACTGTAATTCGGCAACATATGACGGTAACATCTTAAGTTGCTCCTTCCAGCTACCTCGGATGTCATTCAACGCCATTTCTTTTCCTCTCCATGCTTTCCAGTAACCTACTGTTATACCGTATTTTTTTTCAATATAAAAAATTATTGAAGCAGGAGTCTCGTCAAAACCCTTTAATAGTTTATCTCTAACAAATGAAGCTATCCACGATGTCGTACATTGGCGATGTCCGCTTCCAAAAGCTGGCATTCCGCACGTGTGTTCCGGGTGGAAAGTTTTCACAGCAAACGTGTCTACGCCTACTAATTTCGATGCATGTATTCGCCAAGCACATCCTACTTCAACACACCTCGCAGTTACTCGAAGAGGACTGATTTTTATTGGTTTAATCTGAAAATTATTTGTCATCGCAAATTCTTTAAGAACTTTTTGAAATGATTTCTTATTTCTAAACGCCTGACCAATGGTAATCGTTCCCCCTTCATACAGTTCCTCATCGTCTAAATCCATATACTCTCCTTCCGAGTCATTAAGCTGATAGTCTTCGTCCACCAGAGGTTGATCAATTCCTCTATTAGTATAAACACGCGAAGTGGGAGACAGCGGGGCTTCATTATTTTCAGGATCACTATCACCGTCATCGACTGGATGGTTATTACGTGATTGGGATTGAGCCCGTCGATGTACGCTTGGTTGATGTGCAGTTGTTTGGATTGATGTTAGCCGATGCGGGAATGTTTGATGTATGAGAGGCTGTTCTGTTGAAGGCTCGATTATCGTTAGCTCCGAAGCTATTTGTTCGGAAGGCCATTGATATGGACTAAGGCCGACTAAAAACGTTTCCCACTGATTCATTTGATGAGAATATCCTTGATCTTCATCGCCTTCACTCATCGGAATGTCTGAATAGGGTTGCTCTGGAAGTTTACTGTAGGGGCGAAATCCTATATTTATATTTCTATCATCGTCGGCTATTATCGGTGCAACAATGTTCTCCTCTTCATACCGTATTCCTTGATTTTCAATCAAATGTTCTGTTCCCACACCATGATCATCTTCGTTTGTTTCCTTAAACGGTTGAAATGTTTCTAAAGACGGCAAAATTCACCTTTCTGATGTGACTAATGATTTTTCGATATAAATATTTATAACACCATCACCGATACGATATGCTCTAAATAAGTTTGTAAGATCATCAGAGTCAGACAATTCGGCAAATACAAGCTCATTCTCTATGCGTAATGAAACAGTAAGTGTAATAGAATGTTCTTCCGATCGTGTCCGACTGACTTTGTACATTTTCTCTATAAACTCATCAAATGATATATTCTCCGTGACAGTGACAATCCTCCGATGTCCTCCGTTGTAAGTATTATCTCTCACGCGTACGAAATCAAAATGGCAAAGAAGGGGAACATCCATTTCAACCTACAATATTTACAAAATTAAAATTAAAATTAGTTGTTTATAAAGAGTTATACTTTACTTAGCGCTACAATTGTTTAAAAATATTTTTTAAAAATTAAAGGAATGAAAACTTTAGCGTTTTTGTCAATCATAGGATATCGCTCGATATCCTAAGATATCGGGCCGATATCCTAAGATATATAGCCGATGGATGGACTTTTAACGTAAACTATAATCTAAAAACTAAAAAAAAAACCTCTTTTAAGATATCGACTGATAACTTAAGATATCGGTCGATATCTTAAGTTATCGACCGATATCTTAAGATATCAACTTGGACTACCTACAATGTTTTGAGAAATTGGGAAAACAATAACTTAAAAGATATTGTACTCGATATCTTACCTAGCCTGTTGTATTCTCTATATTATACGACCTTTAGTGGAATCTCGAAATCGCTTTCCAAGAGAGATAAAAATTGTTAAAAAATGATACAAAAATTCTAGATTCAATGCTTGCATAGAGAAGCATATATATATATATATATATATATATATCTGATGTGCACGCGGCTAGGCTTGGAGCTGGCCATTTATGCAAGGATTGAAACTATAGGGCCGTTTCTGCAAATATGCAAACATATAGGGCCGAAAGTGCAAATTTCCCGTCAATCAATTGTCAATTTTAGTAAACGAGAGTGTTAAATAGAGGAAAATATTTGATAAACAATTTTTCTGACAACTTATGTGGTGTGATGTGACTGGCTGCACACCAAGTGGTACACATAAGCTATCTAACAGGATAGCTCTATTTTTCCTTGCTTTTATTGCGGTCTAATAGCATCAAGTCAATAAAATTAAAGGCCAAGAGGGTCAATGGCTCCTCACCGAGTTATAAAATTAAATGGTGTTTAATCGATTTTATAACATTAAATGGTGTTTAATCGATTTTATAACATTAAATGTGAATTGTTGATCTCATACCATTGAAGTATGGTTTACCATTATGACATGTGGTGCATATTTATGATCAATCAAAATTGCCAAAGTGGCAATCCATCATTAGAAAATATCTTAGTTAAAAAATCATGCCCATAAGTGGATGTCCACCATCCGATAGGTGAACTTTTATATCAGCCATCAAAACTAAGCACAACGGTTGATAGTTAAGTGCAGAGATCGGATGGTTTAAAACATTCAGAAAATGTGATTTTTGGGCCCGTGGCCTTTCAAGCTATGATCTATCACTTTTACAGTGTGGATTACCCACAACTTACACAATTGATGAAATACGATCATTTAAATACCATTTTAGTGTTTAAATGACGGCTAGGAGAGTCAGTCCAAGGATTAAAAGGTGGGGCACTATAGCAAAATAGGTATGAAGTGGGAAAATTTTAGGCTATTATACTGGTTAAGAAAGTCTCAGGCAATCAGGATTGCACGGATTTCTAGGGCTTAAGTTTTAAAATTTTGAAGAAATTTCAACAGTGTGAGCTATCATGTAAGAATGAAATGTCGATCTTGCCCTTTCTTTTAACCGTGAGATATCATGCAGAACCTGAAAGTGACGGCTCCGGCGAATAAGCTCCGGCGTTGGTGAAATCGGCCGATTTAAGCTCTAGCATCGATGAAATTAGGTTCTTCTCCGACGATAAAATCGGTTTCTTCTCCGGCGATGAAGTCGACTTCTTCTCCTGCGAATAAGCTCCGACGTCAATGAAATCGGTCTGTTTAAGATTCAGCGTCAATGAAATCAGCACAGGTTGAGACCTTGTCGATGTTGGTGCCTGGTGCTCGTGAAGGCTTAGGAGCGAGACATGTGTGGATTATGAGATTGGTGGGCTGCCATTTTAAGGCTAAATTTATAAATTTTGTTAGTAAATTTAGTTTCATCCATTTTAAGACTTAGGTTTTGGAGTATATAGCTTGAGTTTTGTATTTTAGCTTGCGAAGCATCAAATCTATTAGGGATGTATTTTGATTAAAGCTTCATTGATGTTGTAGTTCTGTTATGTTGGGGATTTCTCTGATCTTGTGATGATTTTGATCTATTCTTTAATATTTCTTATGGGAAAATTTAAATCAAATGTTACTGTAATCATCTCCGAAAATGAAACACTTTTAATGTTTTGCCCTTTTTGAGCTTCAAAGTATGAATTGACTATGTTGTTCTCATTTTTATTAATTTTCGCTTGATGCATTGATGTTTTCTTCTTTTTAGAAGCATGGTTTCCATTTTATTTAGCAAAGCATGTTCTCATCAAAGGTAGAGTCATATATCGATGATGGTTAATGTATAGACACTCTTTCTGTCATCTAATTAAATTTTTAGAGGTAACATAACATGATCCATTGCATTTTCAAAAACCATGTCGGATGTCTTCCATCGATTTTTCATCAATCAGCACCTTCATGGAGGCATAATTATGTGCTAATTGATGCCGCTAAAGAAGCATGAGCTTTTACAGGATAGAAGGAAAAACTATGTGACAGAATGTGAGAAAGTTTATGTCACTTCTCATGCTCTTATAGGTATATCAACAATCTCATATTTTTCATTACTTATTTCTAACTTTTACTTTACTTAAATATGTAATTATCTTCTACTAGATATCATTGTAATTGTATTGGACGCAGCTAAGTGCCCATCAACTACCCGTAAAAAAGATAAAGCAAAGACAGTCTGTCGTGTAATCACAATATTCGATATTGAGAAGTATCTTCATAATGTCATTTTCTCCTATCAATTACTCTTCTACATTTTCTGGAAATAATGTTTTGCTACTTCGCTGCCAATAATAAAAAAAAATATTTGCAGGTCAATGGAATCGTTCCATCCCACTCTGTGAGAAAATTTAGCAAATATAGATGCAGAAGAGATAAAAGAGGGACTTCACTCAGATCCTATTATTTTAGCAGCGGCTATAACAGTACAAGAGTTCAATGATTACTTTCCCTAAAATTTGTGTTCTTATTCTCTTATATTGTATTTATTTATAAAGTTGTCATCCTTAACATTGTGATTGCTACAGGGAAACTCTCACTATTCACAACTATAAATACAATAATAGAAGTGGATAAAAATATCAAGGAAGCAAACAACTTAAGAAAATGGAATTATACAATATAATGAAAGTAAAATATTTTTCCATTTACTTCTATTATGTTCTCACACATTCGATTGAAATCGTCTCATACTATAGGATCCTTGGACACAATGACTTCTTTTCTACTCTCCCAAAAACTGTCATCAAGATCCAATAATGGAATTACATGAAAACCAATAGATATAAGATATTCTGTCAGTTAATCCATTTGAATTATAGGTACGTTTTGATTTCCATGTCAGTTTAGACATTCCTTTTAAAATAAAATATCCTTCCAATTATTTACTTCTCTCATCTTCTTCTTACAGGGCCATGGATACAAGATTAATGGATGGATTGATGGGATCAATTATACTCCTGACCCTTAGTATGTAGAATGTAAGAAATAGAATCGAAAACTTAAAGAAATAAATAATAAATGAGTATGTGATAAATGTGGACCTCTACAAAAAGCGACTACTTTCAGGTATAATCTCTTCTTTCTTCTCATAATACTAGCTTACATTTCACCTCATATATTTGTTCACAAATTCATCTTCAAAATCATAGGTATAGGATGTGAGCTAAGATTGGTGATGACAGTGGTACAATTTGGATTGGTATATTTGGCAAAGAACTTGAAAAGGTATAAGGTATACCATGGTGGACCTCTTTGAAAGTAACTTTCATGTCCACTCCTCTTCACATATTTACATCATTTATTTCATCATTTCAAAAATCTATACTTTCCCTCCACCAAGATTCCAGCATCTCCGACTTCCTCAAGTGCATGTCACGATGTATTGGTAAGAAATTCATTTTCACCATCAAAGTAAACATTTGGGGAAATGATGTCGAGAAGGCGCAATCATATACCTGCATTGATCTTTCTGAGCTTGCTAATCGGAATTGATGTTTTTATCATACTTTCTATCACTTTTAAGTGCTACGGACATTGTCTCTTACTTAACTGCTTCATATAAACTCAAAATACATAATAATCTCTACAGTAATTCCTCTACATTTGTAGGTTGCTCTATATTGTTATATTTCTATAAGTCATGAATATAAATTTTATAATCATCATACAAGGGACAAATTTAATTCACATACTTCATCAATCATCATAATCTCAAACTGAAGTATCAAATTGCGAAGCACGTGCGTTTAACTAGTGTATATATATATATAAATATATATATGCACTTTGTATCATATTCATGACCCATTAATAATCCCCTACTTGGTTTTAGTCTTAGAGACGCGCTCTAGGGCTGGGGGTCATAAGGGGAACAAAAAAACAAAATTCAAAACAACAAACAAACTAGTATAAGAGAAGATTACATACGATAAAAAATACAAATCAAATCCTCTCTTATGTGAGAGTTGAGAAGGGGAGAAATATCAGAGTCATACCACTGAATAACATCATTCAAATCCATTTCGATTTGAGCAAGGAGATCACGCTATAATTTATCTCTTGTCATATGTGGTGAAATGAGAAACATTTGAAGTGTTGGGAAAATGAGTTTACCTTCCGCAAAGAGAATGTATATTGCCACGAAATTGTGCAACAATTTGTGATACAACGAATGGCAAGGAGAGAGTCAGATTCAACTATGAGACTTGTAAGTTAAAGAGAAGTCGCAAGATGAAGTCATTGTTGGATCACATTAATTTCAATATGAGTGATATCGTGGGTTATAATTGGGCCATGAAAACTGGCAAGATGGTTGCCGTTGTGATCTCGCAGAATGCCACCAATGCTATATCTATCTCCCACCTTTGAGGTATTAGAGTTTAACTTTATAGAACAAATCGGAGGAGGGATCCATTGGCAGGGAACATGAACATTAGAACTCTTTGGAGCACATATCCATTGGACGGAGGTGCAAGATTCAAGAATGTTGGTATTATGACTTTTAATCGAGACATCCTCAAAAATTCTTTTCAAGATGACTCATTTGTGCGAAATCGAGTCCTCAAATATACGACTATTTCTTTCTTTCCATATATGCCAAATCGTTGCAGCGAAGGCAATCATTATCAGCGAAGCCTAGTTATCATTACTTATATATTTTTTCATGCAGTAATTGATCTCATTAAAAAAAAATTTGATTGTTCTTTTCGCGATTCGAAGCCTATGGAGATTAGAGCGCCAAATCCAACTAGAAAAAGAACAGTTGAAGAAGAGATAGTTATGATCTTCCGATTGAGACTAACAAAGGACACATCTCGAAAGAATAGCAAAGCCTCTTTTACTAAGATTGTCAATGGTAAGAAGTTTTCCTTGGATGGCAAGCCAAGCACAAAACGCATGTTTCGAAATTTTCTATAGGTGTCATATGAAAGATTTCCAAGGGACAATAGAAGAATCCGATTTGAAGCATTTCCAAGCAGCTTTGAGAGAGAAATTACCAGATGGAATAGATTTCCATATAATCTTGTCTTTGGTATTGGCCAGCGGTAGAGGGTGTTGTATAACATCCTTCCAAGCATCTTCCAATGCCTAGTATACAGGGTAGGGAGCATCCAGCCCCCAATATCCTAGAGATCCGAAACCAAGGTATCTTTATTGATACCCGAATGAACCATGAAGCGTCGGCCATATTTTTATAGAAGAGAACCATTTTCTAGCCAATGGTCACTCCAAAATTTGATAGAGGTGCCATCACCAATGATTACTCGAAATTGTGATTTTATGGGATCCTGAACCCTCATAATACCTTTCCAAGCATAAGAACAACTATTAGGGAGAGAGCAACTCCAAACATCAGAAGGAAGAATATACCTTGGAGTGCACTAGTTAGTCCATAAAAAATTTCTAGAAACAAGATTCCAAAAGAACTTTGAAAGGCCAGTGTTGTTCCAATCCACAATTCTGTGCAAACCAAGACCACCTTCATTTGTCTGTTTGCAAATGCGATTTCAACTAATAGGATGAAGCGATTGAGTTATAGAAGGACCCTTCCAAAGGAATCTGCAGAATATTTGATCTAATTTTTGAATGACTTTCCTTGGAAGATAGAAAGCCCCAGACCAGTAAATCTGATAGCTGCTAAGTACAGATTTGATGAGCTCCACCCTACCCGCATATGAGAGAAGATTATTTTTCCATCCAGCTAGGCGATTTTGAATCTTGTCAATGAGCGGGGTGCAAGTAGAGAATGACATCTTGCCATAAAATAATGGAAGACCCAGGTACTTGATCGGTAGAGTTCCCTCAGAAAAGCGAAGTGCAGAGATGATTTGACTTTAGAGGGAGTATGCTTCACTACATATAATGGTACTTTTTGAATCGTTCACCTTAAGGCCTGAAATGAGGTAAAAGCTATCAAGGAGACCCCAAAGCGCCTTAGTAGATGGAATGTCCTTCATAATAATGAATAAATCATCTCCAAATATTAAGTGTGAGGTCGAAGTGTAGTCAGCATATTCCAAAGGTAAAATTTTCCTTTGCTCAATCTTTTCTTCAAGAAGGAATGTGAAGACTTCCATTACAAGAGTGAATATAAGGGGAGATAAGGGATCTCCTAGTCGAATACCGCAACTGCTTCTAAAGTAGCCATGAGGGGTGCCGTTGATCAGAAGAAAAAACATCGGAGTAGTAATACATTCCTTGATCCATTGTAGCCATATATCATCGAAGCCTAGTTGTTGAAAGATAGAAATAATAAAGTCTCATCTAACTTTGTCAGAAGACTTTTGAAGATCAATCTTTGCGCATAAAGCCTTTGGTCCAGAAGTAAGGTGAAAGTTTCTAACCAACTCGTGTGTCGTCAAAATGTTTTCTGTAATTTTACGACCTTTGATGAAAGCCGATTGATTCCAGCTTACAAGAAAGGGAAGCACCAATGCTAGGCGATTAGAAATGATCTTTGTAATCACCTTATAAAGAAAATTACATAAAGCAATTGGACGAAATTTATCAATGGTGTTAGCTCCTAACTCTTTGGGAATAAGCTTAAAAAAAGTAGAGTTCAGAGATTTCGGGAGACGCCTTTTAACAAAGAAATAACGTACCAAATTGATGACATCGGCACCAACAATATCTCAGAAAGTTTGAAAAAATTCTATAGAGAAGCCGTCGGGGCCAGGAGCTTTGTTCTTGGGAGAATTGAGAATAACATTTTTTATTTCCTCATAGGTAACCTCCCGCGAAAGAATAGACGTTTGCATAGGGCTGAGTTTGTTCTTGAATGGAATAATAGGAATGGGATCCTGGGAAGAAGGGGCATAGATATTTTGATAGTGCTTGATCGCAATATCACCAATACGTTAAGGATCAACGATTCTTTCACCATAAGGGAGAAAAAGTTCGAAGAAGGTGTTGCTCAAAATCCGTGAAGCTACTATGGAGTAGAAAAATTGTGTTCGAGCCCCCGGATTCTAGCCACTGAACTCTAGATTTATGTCGAACAAAACTCTCTTCAATAGTGAGTTCCTTATTAAGGCTGATCACTGCTTCTTTTTCAACTATAATCAAATCATCATGGGGCTGCATAGGATTGATTTTATGTTGAATATCATGAAGGGCACTTCTAGCAACATCGATTCGGGCTTGAACAGAGCTAAAGGAAGTATTGTTCAAGATTCTGATATCCGAGCGCAAACATTTCAATTTCTGCTGAATCTTGAAGATTAGATGCCCCTTAATAGGTTTAGCCCACCGCTTTGTAACAAGGTCATGAAAACCATCTTGGCCACTCCAAATATTGAAATATTTGAAAGGTTTTGGACTTTTCGAGTAAGAGTTCTTTCCTTGAATGAAAAGGAGAGAATGATCAGACAAATCTGGTGCTTTATAGTCAACAGTAATGTTCGGGAAAACATTTATCTAGTCATGATTAGCTAAAACATGATCAAGTTTTCAAGCAATGAATCGGGAGGAGCATTTTTTATTTGACCAAGACCATGATTGCCCAATGCTTCTCATATCAGAGAGATTGCATTTATCAATGCAGTTATTGAACTCGGAGAGGGTCGAATAGGAATTTTGCGACCACCAAACTTTTTCAAAGTAAATCTGACCGTATTAAAATCACCCCCGACGATCTAAGGAGACTGAACAGTAGAAGAGATTTCTTGATGATCATTCCAGAGAAGGCACCGATTAGAAGTTAAATTGAACCTATAAACAGTCGTAAGGAGGAATTCGAATCCATCAAACTTCCTGAGAACGTGGCAATGGATGACTTGACTAGATTCATGGATTTTAGTGATGGTGAAAAGTTGTGAATTCCACAAAATCCATATCTGTCCAAAATTATGGGTAGCATAGTTGTCAATGATGGACCAGTTCCGAGTAAATCGTCTTTTGATTTTATTTGCCTTTGTGTTTTGAATTTCGAGTTTATGTGATACAAAGGATTCCGATATCCAACTTTTTTGCAAAATTCCTTAATTCTAGCTATTTGTTGATATGGCCCAACCCACGCGCATTCCAAAAGAGGTAATTCATTGAGTATTTGAGGATGATTTGCTAGATTTCGGTCTAGGTTTCTTCTTAGAAGTTTTCTTGAGAAGATCATTTAATGAGATTTCCTTTGATGATGATTCAATGATGTGGAGGCCTTGATTTTTGAATCGGTCGTCTATCAAAGGAGGATTATCAGGGAATTGGTTGGCAAGGATTTCAAACTGATTGATTGTAGGAGCCCCTTGGGCAGAATTTAGAATCTTTATCGGATGAGATTGAAGGAGCATTCCTGAAGAGTCAATGCTAGATGGTTTAGCAAAGGATTCGGCTGGAAAATGTTGGGATTGGGCAGATTGGTGAAGGATTTCAGCTCCTTGAGACTGCTGTAATTGCGCATAAGATAAAGCAACTTGATTTGCACAGGATAAATCAGCTGGGGAATGCTGGAATTGAGCAGAAGATTTGCACGGTTGGGACTTTCCATTTAGCTTAGAATCCTGAATTTTAGCAGATGATGGAGAAGGCAATTTTTTAGCAATAGGATTTGGTAGTTTTTCAGCAATAGGATTAAAATCCTGAATTTTAGCAGATGATGGAGAAGGTTGTTTTCCAGCAATGGGACTTGGTAGGATACCATGTGAGAGTTGTCCCGAATTTCCAGCGGTGTTAGCTGAATTGTTGTCGAGATAGGAAGTTGCAAATCAGAGGACAACGTGATTGCAGCAGCAGCATGCGAATGTAAATCCGAAAATTACAAGGCATGAGATTCTTGAACCCGACTCACATAGGGCCAAGACAGAGTGGGGCCCACACGAACTGACCCATCTTGCTCCAAGCTAGTAGGAGCATGGATTTCAGGGACTATGGAGAGTCCATGTTGACCTTCAGTAGTTGTAGGATCGTCTTCCTCACAGCCTAAATCCATAGTCCCAGGAATTCCAAAAGTTGGAAGATTATCAAGGGGCGCAGCATCTGATGTCGAAGGATCTGAAATAGTTCACCCAATTTTGCTCCAAATTTGTCTAGGTTTCAGTTGAATCTTGGCTTTGGGGCACCTGTCTTGAGAATGATTAAAGGTTGTACAAGATTTGCAGCAGGATGGCTTCAATTCATAATCAACTTGCTGATGGAAAATGTCTCCATCCTCTCGCTTTAACTGAATAACGGTTGGAAAATCAAAGGATGTGGAGACTTCAACGCAAAGTCTAGCATACGATAATCGAGAGGGCGTTGTTGTGGGTCCATCGACATGAATTGGAATACCAAGTGAACTAGCAATTCTGCTCAGAATTGAAGAGGACCAAAACTGCAGAGGCAGTTTGGGAAGTCTAATCTAGAGGGGTACGGATAGGAGTAGTTCTCTTTCTGGCTTTAATTCTGGTGACCATTTGTGAAGAATAAGAGGTCTGCCTCCAATAGTCCGTATACCCGCATCAAGAACCTTGTTTATATCTTCCTCAAGATTGAATTTGAAGAGAAATAAACCATCTTCGAAGGAGGTGATTGTATAGAACTTTTGATGCACCATAGTCTCTCCACAGCCGCTTTGAGCCCTAGGTAGTAAGGTTCCATTTCGAGAACGTAGCCTATAAGAGTATTTTCCCATTGAAGAGATTCTTCTTGAATATCACATTCTGGGTAGATGATAACTCCATTTTCAGAAGCATAGGGATGAAGGATAATCTAGAGTAAGAAGAAACGATCTCGCTTTTTTTGAAGAGGGCAGCCCATTTTCCAGGGTTTGGGAGACCAGGAGGTTTTCCCATTGAGAAACCTAGTTGAGAAGAACAAGCCTCACAAAAAACTGGAGCCTAGAGCAATATTCACTCTCGTCTTATCTTCAAGTTCTTTTGTTAATAGCGGCACTTTTTGGTTACCCTAAATGAGATTATGATTTAGGGTTATCCGTAAGACACTTATTTATAACAACCAATATGAAATCTCTCCCGACCAATTCCACAAAATAGCCCATCAAGTTTAGATTCCTCCATCAAAATTCAATCTTCTATCTATATCTTTTCATTTGGATTTCTCGTAATATATCGGTCTTTTAGTTTTATAATATGTTATTATTATTTATTTTTTTAAGTTCTTGAATTATATTTACTCCCAACTACAAATTTACCAGCTTTTTTTGTGTGGCTAAATTTAATTGGGATTTCTGTTACATTTCGCATTGAATTGCAGGCCAACATCAGAAAATTTAGTACCGATTCATTTGGATATTGAAGTGGATGGGCGACATTTCAAGGATGCTTTTACATGGAATCCTTCTGGTATGATTTATTCAACAAACCTTCTTCATTGTAGTAATGAGGACACTTTTTTTTTAAATTTTATTTCTGGATATGGATATGGTTAGATAGATAAAACCCATTACCTCAATGTTACCAAATTCGTATTCGTACCACTCATTCTCGAAAAGCTTTTTTTTTTTTTTTATCAGTGACTGATTCATTTATTGAAAAGAAAACAAAAAAACAACATTGACGCTAGATCACTTCGACAAACAAGCAAAAATTAGAAAAACAAAATCCCTACTTTAAAGTGGTTTTAGACTATTATCCTACTTCAAACAGTTTTTAAAAAAAAACATGCTTGCACGTTAAAAAAATGCTCATCGGTGCATAGGTTCCACGTGGCACTTATCTAGGGATCAGCTGCCATGACAACTTGCCCGAGGACTATCATGTAGTACTTAAAAAAATTGGACATAATCCGATGCATATCTACCATTTAAAATGTGCTCAAAGATGCCCAAATTCAATGCACCAAATTGAGTGGCATTACCCTATCTTTTGACCCATCAAAAGAAGGATAAAAAAGTTGTGAAAAATATATTTTTTTTTTCTTTCAAAACTCCTCTGTCATGTGGTTGATCAACCCAAAACGGGTGTTGTTTTCTCATGCGTTCAAATAATGCAAAAGCATATTTTTTTAAGGATTTTTTGCATATACCCCCACCGAGATATGCCGATATTGCATTAAACCCCCTGAGTTATGGGTATTTATTCTGCAACCCTTACTTTTGTGTTTATGTTTCATATACCCCCTTGCCATTAACTAGTCATGAGTTTATGGACGGAAAGACTATTTTACCCTTAATGAAACCAATATTTTAAAACTTCCACCATTCTTTTTTTTTATACGAAAATACCACCATTCTAAAAGGTCATTACTTCATCTATATTTACAAGCCATGCCATTAAAGTTTACCACCATTCTAAAAGGCTCTTCATTCACCTTTATTTACAAGTCATGCCATTATAGTTTACCACAATTCTAAAAGGAGTACCTTTAAATCCACCCACAAAATTTTTGAGTTCACCTACGCTGAAACGCATCGACTGCATTGAATCAGACAATGGAGATTGTTTATCGTCCCAATCTTTCATGAGATTGATCTTTAGATCATGGGTGTACCATCAGACGGTCGATTTTTAATTTCATGTGGTACACACCCATAAAAGTGACCTTAAAATCAGTTTTAAGCGTGCACGTGATGTTAAGGTCACTTTTCTGAGATGTGTGCCACATGAAATAAAACACTGACCGTCCGATGGTACACTGATAATCTCAAGATCCATCGTGTGAAATATTGGGAGGATAAATTATCTCTATCATTCGATTCAATTCAATCAACGTGTTTCAGTGTGGGTGAACTCAAAGATTCGATGGGTGGATTTAAAGGTACTCTTCTAAAAGGCCCTTTATTCACCTATAAGATTCAAGACCCATCAGATAGGTGATTCCCCTATTAAAGCATGTCATCGTTTGGACGAATACTCAACAAATGAAAGATTTGTGGCAAACGATGCAATTATTCTTGTAAAGAAAACATTCAATCTATCCACTCAAAATACCCGACCTTTCAATTTGCTATATGCATGATTCAAGACCCATCAGAGAAAAGACCAATTGGTATTGATCGATGCTTACCGATATAATTTTTTTCTCGGTATTGGTCGATACTTATCGAGACAATTTTTTTTCGAAAAAATTGCATAAAAAACCTTAAACTTTCAACTCAATGTCCGAGAGACACCTGAACAATATAACCCCCCAATGAATGAAAACCCCCCAAATTAGACCCCTACCGTCAACGTCCATCCCCTGCTTGACGGAAATTGCTGACGAAGAACTAACCCCCGTTATCTGCCTACGTGGACTTGCCAAAAAAATGGACGTTGACGGTAAAAAAATTGAGTTTCCGTCCAGCAGGGGATGAACGTTGACGGTAGGGGTCTA
Source organism: Chloranthus sessilifolius (assembly GCA_021018995.1). Lineage (NCBI taxonomy): Eukaryota > Viridiplantae > Streptophyta > Magnoliopsida > Chloranthales > Chloranthaceae > Chloranthus > Chloranthus sessilifolius. The sequence continues at coordinate 113,611,937 of CM037594.1, read as the reverse complement.
ATTTGGGGGGTTTTCATTCATTGGGGGTTTATGTTGTATTTAGTAAAGTTCAGGTGTCTCTCGGACATTGAGTTGAAAGTTCAGGGGTTTATATGGAATTTTTCCTTTTTTTTTTACATGTTTAAAAAAAAAGACCGATTTGTTATTGGTGGTATCGTATCCATATCAGCCGATATGTACCAGTGTAAGATGGACCAATACCTGATTCCGATATTGATACTTCGAGTGCAAGTCGGATTAACCAAACAAAATACAAGAAGCATCAAGGTTTGGCTAATCGTAAAAAATGGGAACCAATCTTGTTCGCAATGCAAGACCAGATAAAAGAAGCATCAAAGTTTGGCTAATCCTGAAAGATGGGAACCAATTTTGTCCGCAATGTAAGACCAGATACAAGAAGCATCAAGGTTTAGCTAATCCGACCTACACTCGGGGTATTAGTATCGGAATCAGTTATTGGTCCATCTTGCACCGATACATATCGGCTGATATGGATACAGTACCACTAATACCAAATCGGTCTTTTTTTAAAAACCTGTAGAAAAAAAATTATATCGGTAACTATCGACCAATACCGAGAAAAAAATTACATCAATAAGTATTGGCCAATACCAATCGCAAATTGAAGGGTCGAGTACTTTGAGTGGATATATTGAAGGTTTTTTTTACAAGAATAATTGCATTGTTTGCCACAAATCTTCCATTGGTTGAGTATTCGTCCAAACGTTAGCATGCTTTAATGAGGGAATCACCCATCTGATAGGTCTTGAATATGATGGGTGAATGAAGGGCCTTTTAGAAGAGTACATTTAAATCCACCCACTGAATCTTTGACTTCACCCACGCTAAAACACTCTGATTGAATTGAATCGAATGATGGAGATCATTTATCCTCCCAATATTTCACATGATGGATCTTGAGATTGTCGGCGTACCATCAGACGGTCAGTGTTTTATTTCACGTGGCACACATCTCAGAAAAGTGACCTTTACTTCACATGCAAGCTTAAAATGATTTTAAGGTCATTTTTATGGGTGTGTATCACATGAATAAAAAATCGACCATCTGATTGTACACCCATGATCTAAAGATCGATCTCATGAAAGATTGGAACGATAAACAATCTCCATTGTCTGATTCAATGCAATCGATGTGTTTTAGCGTGGGTGAACTCAAAAATTTTGTGGGTGGATTTAAAGGCACTCCTTTTAGAATAGTGGTAAACTATAATGACATGACTTGTAAATAAAGGTGAATCAATGACCTTTTAGAATGATTGTAAACTTTAATGGCAGGACTTGTAAATATAGATGAATGAAGGGCCGTTTAGAATGATGATATTTTTATAATATTAGCTTCATTAAGGACAAAATAGTCTTTCCGTCCATAAACTCACGGCTACTTAATGACAAGGGGGAGTATATATATGAAACAAAAATATAAAAGTAAGGGCTGTAGAATAAATATTCACAACTCAGAGGGTTTAATGCAATATTGGCATATCTGAGGGGGGTATATGCAAAAAAACCCTTTTTTTTTAACTATTCGAACTGGGATAATAGTCTAAAACTAAGTGAAAGTAAGCATTGAAATCTAAAGTACCCTCTTAACAATGCATCAAACAAACAAGCCGCTGCTAAAAAATTGGAAGTAGAAGGTGAAAAGTGATAACTAAAGTAATTCGTACTACAGAGGAACACAATTTTACTATTTCTATAAATGCCCATTCGACCTCCTTTTCGAATAGGACTGAAGTATATATATCCATCTTCCCTGTATAAGTCCCTAGCTTAATGTTTATCTAGATTACTCTCTGTTGGATTGATTGCCCTCGGCAAGGAATCGGGGGAACTATTTGAATAAGAAATGTCTTCCATAAATATGACCTTAAATATCAAGTATAAAAAAGAATAAGAATTCAAGTATTAATGAAAGAAACAAGAAAGCAATAAGATAGGACAGTCCATTAATACATGCTCGAGTCAAGTTCCTTCTGTAAAGGCCTATTTCGAGAGTCCATCTCGTAAGTACGAACAATGTCGGCATGACCTTCATAGGTGAGCCCAAGTTTGAGCTTCCAAGCTCTTAGTTTAAGCTCAAACCTGGTTGTGGAGGCCTCTACATTCTCTAACTCTTGATTAACCTATCAGTTTCCTCCTTCCTTGAGATAGCATCTTAGGCTGTGATTGGGATTGCTCTTTAGAGGCAAAGAACTACTCACTTAAAAGAGCAGATTTAAATTGCTTTTTTAAAGAGACTCAAATTCAGCTCTTTCACTCTCCAAAAGAGCTAAGAGCATTTACAACCAAACACAATCTCATACTAGTGTTCTGCGTCAAAGCAGAGAGCTGCTCTTTGCCTCCAAAGAGCAATCCCAAATACAACCTTAGTTAATTATCTATGAGAAACCATAACGACTTCAAAAGCATGTCTATCTAAGCACTTTTTGGTCCATAGTATCTAGAGAAGCTGTTCATCTCACCGGTAGACTCCAATTAGTTGCAAGCTCAAGCATTAAGACACAGACTTGATGTGTTGCTCCCGCTTTAGAATCTCACTGCCGTTTTTTGCTTCTGATCCTAAAATAACTTGCTTCTACCTGTTGATGATGCTTCCATTCCAAACCTGCTGGTTTGAGTGGCTGAGATGCCACTTGTATAGCCCCTAAGGTGTGCATGATATACACCATATAACAGCCATATTAGGGTTACCTATTAATATATAGCTTTAGAAATTGTAATTTACGGATGTGAAACTCTTCTTTCTCACAAATTCTCCCTTCTTTTCTAAGCCAAAAACCCTAGAATTGTGCTTATCCTTCTACGGTGCCATCAATCACCGTCGGATCCTCGTGGCGTGAAGATAACATCGTCTTCTCTGGTAATTGACGGCTCAGAACAACGAGCATTAAATTATCTTGACTTTTCTCGAAGTGTGTAGAATCAATTGCGATCCACCCATTGCTTCTGCGTGATTAACAGTGGTATCAGAGCCATCATATCTTTTTTTCCGCTTTTGTGTGTATATATATTTTTTCTTATTTTATGATTAGATTTCGGCAATTTATTTTTTTCAATCTTATACTCATTGCTGGTATAAAAAAATGAAAAGGATGATGAAGGGAAAGAATTAAAAATAAATAAATAAATAAATTTGTTCAGAATTAAAAATAAGTAAACAAATAAATTCGGTACCTGTCAGTGAGGTCGCCGGCCGGAGTTGGTGGGCCGCCGGCGATGTCACCGAACTGACTTGGTTGGTCACTGGCCGGCCACCTGGCTGCCATTGCTGGGTAAGTTTTCCTCTTCCTCGTCTTTTCTTTCTTGTGTGCTAGGGTTTCGTACATGATTTTTGAATAGTTGACTTGCCGGGTCTTGGTCTATGTCAGATATAGTTGGGTCCGTCTCAATACTGGACCTTGGTCGACTTAACAAAATGATCACTTCAAGTAAAAATAAAAGTTATATCCCCCAAATCCTTATATAATCGACGAAATAATTAGGAGGCCTCCATTGAAAGAAAATAAATTGTTACATACTCATCTAATGGTGGGAGCGATGGCACATATAGGGATTAGTCAAAGCCCATGGTTGAGACACCCTATCCAATAAAAATAAATAAATAAGGCGGTTTTAATATTTTGTGGTAAGAAACATAGTGACAAATTTTGTTTCAAAATTTTTTCGGTGGGGGGTCCTTGTTAGGAATTCTACCCACTCTACGAACCCCCTATCGCGATGAATGCAAAAAAATAAGAAGATTCAGGCCAAAATTAATCACACGCACAACACAAAGATTTACGTGGTTCACCTAATCGAGGGCTACGTCCACGGGAGTATATGCACTATTTGTATGAATGTTTACAACACACACACTCTCTTCTCTCTAGTGCAAACACAATCAAGATCTAATACAATCTTTAACAACAAATCCGTTATTAAATCAAGGGCGCAGTCCTTCAAATAGCAGAGAAGAGATCTGTCGGAATATAATCACGATTCCGACACAAGAACGGCATCAATCGGATCTTTAATACCCAAGCTATTCTTCAATACTTTTTATCTCAAAGTATTCTCATAGTTTTCCCACATGAAACTTTTTTCAAGCTCTCTCTGGATCCCTAGAGGAACTTTCTACAAATAGCCACAAAACCCTATTTAGAAACATAACTCACAAATCTCCTAAAACTTGCAAGTATTCAAAACACTTTCAAATAAGTCTCCAAATCACACTAGGAAATATTTTGGCTAAAGCAATCTTTCAAAATAGCCACATATTCAAGCCTGTGGATCTGAAACTGCCAAACAGTCAATCGATTGACTTTCCAACCTCAATCGATTGACACCGGTGGTTGGGATTAAACCTTATTCAACAATCTCTACCAAGGTTTCATCCCCAACCACGTCACTGCCCTAACGGGCATCAACATCTTTGACAAGTGTTAATCAAGTTTAGGCAATGCCCAAACTTCTTCTGTGTAATCGGTTTAATCAACATGTTCACTGCATTCTCTTTCATAAGTGCAAGTGTTAACGAGACCATATCCTTAAATTTTTCAGGACGTTTCTTCATCCTCTCTGACCTTCTCAAGGTAATCTGAACCGGTACCTAGGACTGCAAGTCTTGAGAAATTATGCCATCATGCTCTATCTCAGAGTCTTCATTATCCTTCTCATCTTGCTCATGCCTCTCAACATCAACTTGTACTTAGGTCCACCAGATGACTGAGGATTGTCTTCCACCTTTTTTATTGGAAACTCATCTTTCGTTGAAAGTAGCATCTCTTTCAACTATCACTTTGTGAGATTGGGTATCCCACAAACGATAACCCTTGACTCCTTCACCATAGCCAATCAAGACACACTTTTAGATTTTAGATCCAACTTGGATCGTTCACTTCCCTGAAGTAATGCATAAGTCGCACATCCAAACACCCTCAAGTGAGAGTAGCTCCCGTGTCTTCCATACCAAACCTCATTTGGAGTTTTCGAGTTTAATCCCTCTAAAGGCGATTAGTTGACCAAGTAATATGTCGTGTTCACTGCCTCTGCCCAGAACCTATGACTCAAGTCGAAATGCTTCAACATACACCGCGCTTTTTCTAATAGTGTTCTGTTCATCCTCTCTGCTACACCATTTTGCTAAGAATTTTTAGGAACTGTTAAGTGACTAACAATCTCTTGATTTTCATAGTAAGCTTTGAACTCTGATGACAAGTATTCCCCAACATTATCTGATATGAGAATCTTCACCTTTCTATCTGTCTGCTTTTCAACCGTATTCTATCACTGCATAAATTTCTGAAATACATCCGATTTATTTTTAATCGGATACACCCAAACTTTCCTGGAGTAGTCATCAATAAATGATATAAAGTAATTGGCTCCACCTACTGAAGTGACTTTAGCCGGTCCCCATATATCTGAATCTATGTAATCAATCAACTCCTTCGAAATGTATTTTTCAGAGGAGAAATTGATTTTCTTCTGTTTCCCAAATATACAATCTTCACAAAAATTCAGTTTACAAGTTTGACTTTCAGAAATCGCATATTCTTTATGAGCTCTGTCAGCCCATGTTCATTCATGTGACTAAGCCTCTTGTGTCACAAATCTGAGGGGTCCTTAGAATCTTTTATAGCCGCAACACTACTGCAAACCTGAACTTAAACCGAGGAAATTAGTGAGCCAGGTAACTTTGGGGAAAACTTCTATTGGGTTGATGGGTGATTATGACAATAGCAAGATACTGGCACCAAACAAGATAGCACATTGAACTAGTTTAGGCTTTTACATACTTTGCTCCAAAAACAATGTTCTTGCAATCTCGGAGTAGTCTCTGGTAAACAATGTTGCTTAAGGATAAAATAGGGGCCATGTCTTGGCTCTGCTTAGTGGATGTTTCATTTTTTCGGTTTGTTCTTTAAAGAAAAATATGTTTGTATTTCTGTACTATATGCAAATGGAAAAAATTCTCTATTATGCATATGATTGGCCTCATGCTGAAAACCATAGTTACCAAGTCGGAAATCAAGAAAAAATTGGCAAGGGAAAAAATGAAAAAAAGAAAAAATCAGTAAAATCAGAACTATGTTATGCATGGTTATCTCCTTTTCTCACTTTGCTTTTAAAATGTGGTATTTTCCGGTGGAAACAAATGTACTTTTGAATTTTGAGTCTTTAGGAAATATGTGCTGCATTTTCCCAACATTCACGTTCATCCCTGTTTATTTTGCTCTTGAAATATCATAGCTCTTTCCATTTTCTTGGCCTTTGCCTTTCAATTCTTTATATGGTTGAAAATCCAGTGGTGATTTTTTGGTGCTTAGTTTATTTGTTTGGTCATTCCAGGATACAACTTTCAATCCTTATGCTTTGATCAATAGTTTGACAGCAGCAGTTGATAAGTTTGTGTCTTTCTAACATTTCAGGTCTTCCTGCTCATCAGATCAAGAACTAAACACTGAACAACTTGAAGATCTGCTTTCCTCTAAAACGGGTATGCACATTGTGAAACGCCAGTGGCCTATCTTTTTGTTTTTGTTTTTTATAAGGAAATATTTATTGCTTGAAACACCAGTGGCCTATATTTTTGTTATTTTTCCCATGGCTCAATGCTAAACTTAATTCTCTTCTTTCCAGATTCACACCCACATGTGCTACTCCAACTTCAATGACATCATGCACTCCATCATCAACATGGACGCTGATGTGCTCACGATTGAGAACTCCCGTTCTGATGAGAAGCGTCTCTCTTTCTTTCGAAAGGGAGTCAAGTACGGTCATGGCATCAGCCCTGATGTATACGACATCCATTCTCCCAGGATCACATCCACCGAAGAGATTGTTGACCACATCAACAAGATGCTTGCAGTACTTGAGACCAACATCCTATGAGTCAGCCCAGACTGTGGTCTCAAGACCCGCAAGAACCCCGAGGTCAAGCTTGCCCCGACCAACATAGTTGATGCTGCCAAGCTCCTCTTCACCCAGTGGTCCACATTGAAAACACGCCATGGGGCAGATTCGGATAGAAGCGATCTTCATATGCTCATGTCGCTTCAGACCACCATTGTTCCCGAAGCAGTTACCCAAGTTCTGATTACTTAAAATCTGTATTTGTAATATCAAAATGAATTTGAAATCAAATATTAAAAATTCCAACAGAACCAGCAATATTGTATCATTCATTCATTATTATATCTTTCTTTTGGTTTGATTTTCACGTTAGTTATAAGGATTCATATGGCCTTCAAAGGACTGAAATCATCATAACCCAATTTTAATCTGTGGCGCTGGTTGTAATGTCGGTATAAACATGGTAGCGGCAGTTTTTTACAACTGCCGCTAATACCCTCAGCACTAATAGCGACAGTTTTTACAACTGCCGCCGAGGGTATTAGCGGCAGTTTTTTAATTAATAGCGGCAGTTTTTGGCTGCCGCTAATAGTCTTATTTTTTGTGGTGAGGATATTAATATTGGCTTGGTCAACTTAACAAAATGATCACTTCAAAGTAAAAATAAAAGTTGTATCCCCCAAATCCTTATATAATCGATGGAATTGTTAAGAGGCCTCCATTGAAAGAAAATAAATTGTTCCGTACTCATCCAGTGGTGGGGGCGATGGCACGTATAGGGATTAGTCAAAGTTCAAGGTTGAGACATGATCGGTGCTGATCATATGACTATATTTCACACCTTAAATCCTACATTTAGCTGTTCGATGAAAGCATCTGATGGTTGTTGTGAGGTTTTGATGTTTACAGGTGTTTCTGACCATTAGATCGTTCAAAAGCCTAAAAGAAGGAAATTAAAGGCTATGCAAGAGCTATGGACAAAAAGGTCCAAAGAAGCATTGAGATCCGAGAAGAGAATCAATATCCATCAAGAAAGGAGACTTTACATTGAAGAGTCAATCGATTGAGGAATCATTATCAATCGATTGACAGATGAAATAAAACTTCAGCCCTGAAAATCAATCGATTGAGACATGAAAATCAATCGATTGACACATAAGGCAGAAGTGCCCTAAAGAAATTCGAACTCAAATTCAATCGATTGAGACTTCTGGCTCAATCGATTGAGGCAATTAGGTTTAGGTGTGCTCGGCCATTATAAAAAGGAAGCAAAAGCTTTGAATAGGGAGCTCTGTGTTTGGACTGGGTGTTGAGATCTTTTGAGATTTTTTGTCTTTGGGGAACTTCTTTTCATTTTTTTAAAGTCTTCTTCTCTCTTTCTTCTAGAGTTTTGATCAGGGTAGATTGTACCTACGATTTGCATTGTTTTCTTTTAAAGCATAGATTGTATTTAGGAGAGAGCATTATAAACAAATATCTATTGGGAAGAAATAAAAAGATGAATGACTTTGAATGAACAAGGATATCATACACCAAAGATGAGCGGCTAAATCAGTAGATCGGGGAAGATGCGATTCCCAGATAAGTACCCATATTTATGATTAATACCATAGTCTAATGTTTTTATTGTTTTGATCTACACATCACGAGATACGCTATGCTTCTTACATGACTCATACCGCAATGATAGGCTGAGTCATTTTTTTTAGATAGGGTATGCCGGATTGATGATCATACTTTATTTCAAATCATTTTTATGAATGAATGATGGTGATGGTGTGAATGATGCTTTAATGAAAGGGGGGTACAAATCTGGGGTAGCATATTTCTTGATCTTATTTAAATATTGTTCTTAGATTCATCGGTAATTAGTTGTTTAGATTAATTTATTTTTCTGCATTTAGGAAAAAGTGATAAATTTTTGGTAAATTGAATCTGCCCCTTGGTACTTCCTTGGGGATGTTTTTAAATCCCTGAAAGAATTAATTAAAAATTCAGATTTCCCTGTGGGTTCGACACCCTTGTTCTTGCCATATTGCAATAGATCTTGTGCACTTGCAAGGGTTACATTTAAAATCGATCAAGACACCCTATCCAATATAAATAAATAAATAAATAAAAGAGGCGGTTTTAATGTTTTGTGATAGGGAACATAGTGACAAATTTCATTTCGGGAATTTTTTGTTGGGGGGTCCTTTCGATACATTTCGGATTAATTTCAATACCTTTCAGAAAAATTTCAGGGATTAAAAATATACCAAAAAATATATTTACTATTTTTTAAAAAAAATTACTAAAATATATACTAAATTACTAACATATTTAAATATATATATATATATATATATATATATATATATATATATATTTAAATATATAATTTTTTTTTACAGAAAATACTGAAATTACCGAAAAGTACCGAAATTTTTTCAAAAATTTCGTTTGACCCCCATTTCGCAAAATTTCGCTGAATTTTGGCGAAATTTGTCACTATGCATACATGTAGGGGTGGCAATTAATGGGTCGGGCTCGGGCCTAGAATTCTGCTATAAACGGGTTGGGCTCAGGCCGGGTCTTATTCGAAAATGAAAAAAAATCCAAGCCCAATTCTAGCCATTGCCACCTAGTTACATGTAAGACCTTAGTGTGATGGTAAGTGTTGTCCGTAAAGCAATGCACAAGGCTCATGGGTAGTGCTATCAACTGATGGGGTCGACTCTATAGCTGACTGACCGGAGCTGACATTTTATCAAGTCGGGTAGATAAACTTGACCTGTCGGGCGGGGCATGACTCATGAGCGCCTCAATATTTTATGTGTAAAAGAATAAAAAATATGGATTTTTTATTGGGTCGGGTGGGGTTTTCGGATCGGGTCGGCTTTAGCAAACCTATCGGTCACGTTTGGCATTTGCAATTTAAAAATTAATAGGAAAAAGATTAATTGGTGGATGAAGGGTCCAATCATTTTGCCCACTTACTAATTTATATAAAAGCTAGAATCAGCTGGTCCAAAGTTATTCCGATTTCTAAATTTTAGCTAATATTCCATTTTAGGATATTGGAATCATTTAGGCGGAAATTAGTGGTTCTTACCGAAAAAAAAAAAAAATGCTGCTGGTTTAATACTGGCTGATTAGATTTAGCTCGTAGTTTACTATGGGCCAAAGCCTCCTGTAAATTTAGAGAACCTTTTAGCTAATTGAAGTCTGTATGCTTAGCTGGCATTTTGTGGGTAAAGATCCAATGCAAGCCTTATATATTTGTAGAATTGTATGCCATGTTGATATTCACAATTCGGTCCACGTCAACAAAATTAAGAGGAAAGGGTACCGCTACTGGTGCCTAATGTAGTATTGAGAGCGCATATGAGACAATAGCTTCTTTGAATCAAATGATGAAGATTGTTTTTTATTTCATTCTTTAACACAATAGATCTTGAGATCATGAATATACTATCAGTCGCATGATATCAAATTTATATCTACCAGTACCGATATGTATCGGTATCTTGGCACTACACAGCCTAAATGTTGGACCCGAAATTTCGGCCAATTTTGTCTGAGACCACAAAAATAAAAAAAAATAATGTAATAAGTATTCTCTTCACTGGTTCCAGAAACACAACACCAAATTCGGAAAGAGTTGCCCTAAGTTTCTTCGCAACCAGTAAACACCGTATCATTTTTCTCCACGTGGCACTTAATCCACGTATGCAGGTACCCATATGAGTCAAACGTGTCATCACGTCTTCTTTATTAAAACCCAAGAGATCTAAAACCACCCACCCTCCTGCTCTGTCCGAAAACCCCATGGAAAATGACTCCTCGATTCCTCATTCTACTCTCAATCACAGCTCTCCTTCGCTTCTCCAATGGCTTCGCCTCTGCTAAGGAAGCGTCAAAAGACGAACAAGATCTCGAACTTGAGGAAGATCTCAGTTTTTCCGAAGAAGAAGGCGAGATTCTGATTCCCCGAGGGAGGAGAATACGATAATTTCGAGGGGTTCGGTGAACCGGAGGAGACCGATCATCAGGCTTATTCTCCACCGTCAGGCCGAAGTGGTTGGGCTGAAGAGAGGTAATTTCAGTGAGTTATTGAGAAAAATCGGTACGTGATGGTGGAATTCTAAGCGCCACGGTGGGGGCACTGCCATGCCCTTGCGCCAGAGTACGCGGCTGCTGCGACAAATTAGAAGCAGCGGAGTACGCGCCGGAGAGGTGGTGCTGGCTAAAGTAGAAGTTCAGGGGATCGTTTCAGCCAAAACCGATCCATCATCCATCAGCTTTGACAAATTTCGAGCAGATTACAAATGCTTCGAAAGAGAAGCAAATCGTAATGTTTTTGGATTACGATGGGACCCTCTCGCCAATTGTAGAAGACAGATTCGGTTCGTTGCTCTCTTCTTCTTCTTCTTCTACTTCCTTATGTTTACAAGGAACCTTCTATTCTCTGTTTAATTATTTTTTCCTTATATATGCTCAGATGGGAGCAGCTGTTAGAGACGTGGCTAGGTACTTCCCTACTGCTATCGTGAGCCGGAAGTGCAGAGACAAGGTACATTTTTTTTTTCTTAACATATACCTGCCTAACATCTGATCCTTCCACTAATTTTTTTATTTTTATTTTTAAATATTATATTTTTTTTTTTCAGGTTTATAACTTTGTAAGATTAGGCATAGAACTTTACTATGCCGGTAGGCATGGGATGTACATCAAAGGACCAGCCCAAGCTGTACTAAAAATTTAGAACGACCTCCAAGAATTTCTGAATTTCCATTGTGTGAATCAAGCAACCTTATTATTATCACTATAAAATTCAAATCTGGCATTCATCCATGATTCCAAAAATAAATAAATAAATGAATAAAATAATATAATAATAATAATAATAATAATAATAATAATATGATGGGATCTAAATGGATCTAACGATCCGACCATCCAAAATTAAGCCTAAAGATCTAGACGCACGATCAATCAAAAATAATAAATATATAATCTATAAATATGCGCACCTTGAGCTTTGGCCATTAATGGTTGCCGATCTTCTCGCGTTCAATATCTCTTAGTACAATGGGGATGCTCTCGCCAATAGGGAGGATTGAATTATCTCGAGCTCTCGTTGGGACCAGGCACCCCTTATATTTATAGCCAAAGAGTCCTATCTCATTAAGGACTGAAATTGCTAATTGTAGTGTGATTAGAAATCACAATTATACCTTAACTGAAAGACTCAACAATCAGTTGCCTATTCTCTTCAAACTCACTAGAATAGCAATTGTACATCTTAAGGTTGATCTTATACCATTCACTGGTCAACGGGTTTGACCATAGTAATGGCCACCAAAATAGGAACTTCTAACATAATGAACATAAGATGAAAGGCATCCAAAACATCATATTGGTTGCTCTACACATTCTGCGTGCATCATTCTAGGTCTTAAATCGATTAGATCTTAATTATAAGGTGCATAATCTTGCGTTGAGTTGTTGATACGGTTGTGAAGCTTTCCTTGCGGCTTCCAAACTTTGACGAGGATTTGTAGAGGAAGTGTTGCTGGCCTTAGTTTGCAAGCATGCGAACAGATGTTGAGTCTTGAAGAAGACAAGATGTGTTTCTCAAGAGCTCTTCTTCCATAAGTTATTGTCTTTTCGTAAAACCCAACATTAGAGTTATATATAATACTTAAAGCCTCTCACACATCATACTGGGTCAGTCACTTAAAGACATGGGCCTTGTGGTCCCACGATGCCAAAGCCGCTTGTAGTAGGTTGGGCAACAGAGGAACAGCAAGGAAAGAGGAAAGGCCGGATAACCCGAGGCAATCCAGAACAGCGAGCTCGCTCTCAGCCAAGCTATCATGCCATTTTTGCAAAAAACTGGGCCCCGCTCCCAAACAAGGAAGTATACTAACCTCGGCCCCTGTATGAGAAGTTAGGCCCCTTTTCGAAGGCGGGTCCATCGACGTACAAAGATGTTCTCTATAAAATTAGTCAATGTATGACAATGGACCCGCTAGAAAAAAAACAGGGAAAAGAAAAGATGAAAGAAAGGGCAAAAGACCAAACCAGGATGGAGAAGGAGGCAAAAGGGGGGCCAGGCTAGGGTTATAAAGAGCCCGCTGTGCCCAAATCATAGCGGGTGTATATAGTATATACGCCAAGGCAAAAGTTTGCAGAATTTTGCCTGGCGTATATAATATATACGCCCGACAATTTTAATCATGAATTTTGTCAGGCGTATATATTATATCGCGCCATTATAATTTGAACATTTGCGGCGTACATAATATTTACGCTTTCGATTTAAGGCCGACCCAAGTCCCCCCTCACGTTGGCCCATTTTTGTGCCCAGGGAGGAACATGTTTCTGCTTGGCCCACTTCTTCGTCTCAGGGCAGCCCACAGGCGCACATAATTACATATCCATGGGAAGCCCTGGATGACGCACTGCCAGTAGGTTATATACGGAGGACCACCTGCATGGTCAAACCCATCATTGGAGGGGCGCCGACTCATTTCAAGCTAAAGAGGAGGAAACCGTAAAGGCAAAAGCGAAGAAATACCCAAATAAAACATTCATATAAAGCATAGAAATTATAAACCATCCAATTTTTTTTTTTTTTAATAGTTATTACATATCCCCAATAAACTCAAGTCTAAATTGTTTCATTGTTTCTAATTTTCAAAGAGTAAACTAGTCCTGGCCAGCCCCCTTTGACTTCTTCCGGCGCCGGCTCGCACTTTGAAAGGTACGAGTCTCCCCCACCCGAGTCCACGCCTGAGAAATACGGCTGAGAAGAGAACGCGACTCCTTTTCCCGAGCACGCTGTAGGAACACACCAAAAGCCGTCAGGTAGAGAAACATGCGGAAAGTAAATAAGGGAAATAACTAGGTTGGGTCAGCATTCACTCACCACTTCGGTCTCCCTAAGCCCAACAAGGTTACGATAATATTCGGCTTGACTCACTGCCGACACATAATCATGGCCGGTAAAGAAAATGAGGTGTTAGTCACACAGACCACCAACATAATTCAAAGGGAAAGAGAACAGAGCAACAAGATAGAGATTACCCCAGGAATCAGCTCAGGAGGTGGGACCTGGATAGCTTCAACAGAGATTCGTGCTTTTTCGGCCACGTCGGCACACACGCGTGATAAAAAGGCATCGTCCAGGCGTTTGAAGGTCCCCTGGACCTCGACGGGCGAACTACCAAAAGCACCGGCGCCAGAAGGGTCAGAGGGTCCAGCACCTGAAGCCACGCCAGAAGCACTAGCCCGGAAGGATCGGATGGTCCAACACCTGTTGCATCATAGGGAGCGGCCTCCTCTTCCCCCTCATCTGACTCGCCGCCCTGCTCAAACTGTAGAGAGAAACATTTTATCATTAAGGGCGACAGGTCAATCAAAGTAACCACATGAAAGCTGCTGAATGAAAGGAGAAAAGGGGCATTACCTGAGATCGCGGCCCGCCAAAAGCTAAAAAGTTCGCACCAAGTACGAAGCGGGGCAGCAAGAAATGATAGGGCAGGGAGTCGTACCACGACTGATACCCCCCGGGCAAGAGAAGGTCATCGATAAGAACCCCATGATGAAGAAAGTGAGTAGTGAGCTCATCAATGGAGCCCTCTGGGGCCAACACATCAGGGAGAGGAGCTTGGGGCACGGCAAAGAGAGGGCGATACTGATGAACCGCTCTCTCCCCTAAATATTAGGCCCTAGTCCAGGACCCGTAGAGAAAGATGATACGACGGTCCAGCAAAAGACGAGAAGGACCCATCGAGGCCAAATTCCAAAAGGGAGATCCTATGTAAGGGTCGAGGATGACCTGCAAAAGAAGAGAAAATCGGAAGGGGATGCACACGATTGGTCAGAACCCCTACCACACAAGAGCTGAGCTGTAAAATTTACAAAAAGGGAATTGTTTTACCTGCTTTGGGATCAGCAATTGAGCGAGGCCTTGATCCTAACTCCAAATGCTTCATCGTCGTCGGCGACCCACGTGCCGATTACTCATGAGAGCGTAGCAATGTCGGTGAAGCGGAGGCGACCCGGTTGAAAGTGAAAGTACCCCCAGATCTGAGAAAGCAAGCAGATGAAGACAGGTATGCTATAAAAGAAAATTGGATAAACTAAAACCAAAAGATAAAATATCTCAATGGCAGGCCAGAAACCCACATTGGAGCTAGACTCCCCAAGAACGGCCCGCTTTAGGCTGGACATGAGTACGGCATAGCCAGCGCCGCCCCAATCGAATCGATGCACGGTCTCGATTCACTATCGGTGGCGAGGGACAAAGAGACTCGCCCTCCACTGGTGTTGGAGAGGAGAGTCTTGCCTAGGAGGAACAATAAGGAGATGCGGGCCAGCATAAGTGCGCGCGCAGGCTCGATGTAAATGTCCATGTCAGGCTACCCCTAGTCCACTAACTCATTAGGCCCAAACTGATCAACCAACCAGGATAGCTTGACCTCCGAGCCCCGAACATTCTCTGAGGACGGGTAGGCCCCTATCAGTTGAATCACCTCCTCCCTACCCGGTGTGCGGGTAGGTACCACGGGCACCCCTCCGATACGGACCCCAGTGATCATAGACCAGTCCGCCGGTGTGAAGGCCATCTCTGCCACGGCCATGTGGAATGTTATTCTCTCGGGGCAAAAACGCTTTATCAGTACCTTTAAATAGGCCGTATCAGCCCTCACAGCGGGGCACGAAATGAAGTCCCCAAAATCGGTAGCAGTGAGTAGGTCCTTCACCACTGAGGGGAAGGTATAGCACGAGACGCTAGAGGTCAAACCAACCGCCTCGGAACATAATGTGCGGCAGGGGCTGCAAATAGAAGGCATCAATCAAATAGGGGCAATATGATATAATGAAGGCATCAAAGGAAAACAAAAGCGGAAAGGAGGAGGGGGCCCATCTGTTTACCTGACCAACGATCCCGAAGATGGACATATGGGTGTGCTGGCAGTAGAGGAGGCCGGTATGGGCGGCCTCACCTTGCATCTCATACCAAGGCTGGGAGGAGCGCTGAGACACAATGAACTATTCCCCACGGGGGCCATAGGCTATCTCCGGCCCTTCCGGCTGATTATGATCTTCGTCACCAGACATTCTGAAAATATGAGACCCATCGGCATATGAGAGGGTTGCCAACAATATATATATATATATATGCACTAGTCCAAAAAAAAAAAAAACAAAAAAAAACCATGTGTATATACTGATCCAAACAAAAAAAAAAAGGGGGTGTAGGTGTGTGTTAAAAACACAAAAAAAATGTGTATATACTGATTCAAACAAAAAAGGGGTGTATGTGTGTGCAAAAAAAATCATGTGTATATACTGATCCAAACCAAAAAAGAGGTGTGTGCGTGTACTAAAAAAAAAAAAAAAAAAACCAGAAAAAACCATGTGTATATACCAATCCAAAAAAAGGGATGTGTGTGTGCACTAAAAAACCAAAAAAAACATGCGTGTGTAGGTACTAATCCGAAAAAGAGAGGTGTGTGTGTACAAAAAAAAAAAAAACCATGTGCGAGTGTACTAATCCAAAAAAATATAATATGTGGGTATGTGTATTAACCTAAAAACAAAAAAAATGCGTGTACACTGACCCATTGACAAAAAAAATATATGTGTGTGCGTATTAATCCAAAACAAAAAATGTGTATGTATAAATATAGGCATCTCTCTTCTTTTAGGATAGTATATATATATATATATATATATATATATATATATATATATATATATATATATATATATAAATAAATAAATAAAACAAAAACAACTAAAGCAAAAAAGGAGAAAAAGGAAATATGGGCATCACAAAGCATTTCATCAAAAAAACAAAAAGAGAAGAAAAAAAAAAGAAAGAGAAAGAGACAATATCATCAAGAAAGGAAAAAGGTAATGGTTACCTTCAAGGGGAGAGGAAAACGAATGGCGACAGAGAACAAGCACCTTTCGATCCACACTCACGACCGCCGGTAATAGAACTCAAGCCAAATCAAATGAAAAAGCTCTAAGGGGTTGTCCCGGACTCAAGAAGAAAGGAGGGAGGAGGAAAGAATTTGAAAGGAGGGCCCCCTTTTGTGCTCGGGCTCGGCGGTTTAAATGCCAAATTTTAGGCAGTACATATAATATATCGCCATGACCATTTTTTGAGATTTTGGTAGCATATATTATATATCGCTTGACCAAAAATGGCGATTTTTCTTGCCCGACCTCCTGTCTCGATTTTGAGGCCCAACGGCCCCCTTTGTATGCTATGGACCCCAATCCGGCCGCCCCTTGGAAGCCCATATATCATCAGCCATGATGCACGCATCCCCAAATGACCCTTTAAGTTCCCTTCGATTGGCCCAAAGGAACCGTGCTACAATAAACAGATCTAGATCCGTAGGCGCCCCCCTAATGCGCCCACAAAATCAAAAAAGAGAAAGAAAAAATAAAAAAATACAACGCTGGTTCTCAAATGAGCATCGCAACGCCTGTTTACCCCACTCCGAGAGCCGTGTTAAATCAATTCGGAATGATCGGGTTTACCCGAAAGCTCTCGAACCTCATTTCTACAGGGACACCGCGCCTAATCCGGCAAGCAAAATACTGGTCATGCTTATTCCCGGTCATTAGGAACCCACTTTCCTAAGGTGCTTGGGTCTAATTTGTTTAAAGACCAAGACCACGTCCCCCAGGAGCCGAGGCCTGATCCGGCGGGCAAATAAACTCATCCATCACCGGTCACTCCCGAGAACATACACCTAGCCTAGATTTTCCCAGGGTGAACTGATCCGTGAGCAAACCAAGGACCCATCACCAGAATGCACATGTCCCTAAAGTAGATCAACATGGCAAGTTGATTCGCCTAAGGATACGTGCAGAAATAAAGGCAGTTTGAGCATGCCCAGAGTCTCAACCTGGCATGAAAAAAACAACAACAAAAAAGAGGGGGAGAAGAGATAACAACCTGTTGTTGCTTAGTAAAAATCCTGAGTAGGTTGACCCCGCCTTCCAGGCATTCACTTTGGTCATCCACCTTCGGATCTCTGTTGACCAGGAGTGCCCCCGACTTCAGACCATTCGAAAAGTCTATTGTTAGTTGAAACTGACCCGTCAAAAATGAAATTACCACCAACCAAACTATATGCAAACATACAGACCGAAGGGCTCATTCCCTTTTATTTCCTTTTACACAGGCTTAAAACCTGTATAGGCATGGTGTCCCTGTTGAATGTACGCACTTGCGTCTGGGTATCCGCAGGATGGTCGTTTGTCCTCGTAAATTATATCTTAGGGTGGTCGAGGCTTCCATTCGCGCCTATTTTGCTGCTTATCGCCCCTGATGGGCGTATGTCTGTGCATAGTTAGTAAGCTGTGATTTCATTAGGGATGGAGGTTAGAATTGGCCATCTCTTTCAAGGGATGATTGGTCCTAGCCCGATCTTTTCAGCTTTGTCTCAAGTTAAGGCACTCTGGTTCATGTGAATCAGGAGCACCTCACCACTGGAACGTGCACATCCCCAAGGTGCACCTATCCCCAACATGGCGCACGCACTCTTAAAAGCGTATCAACTGGCATTTGATCCACTTAAAGAGTTATGCAAGAATAAAATCGCCAGAGGTCCTTGAGCTTTGCTTAGAGGCCTCGAAGCAAAAGAAAATTTAGAAAACGACACAATTTTTTTTTACTCGGAAAAAGGGCATGCATTCCCAAGAAGTGTTGTGACATCAATATTCGCTTCACTCGGGTAAAGCGTGCTAAAATAACCTCAAGGTTGATGGATTCACCCAGAAACTTTGCGCCTTACCTAGGTAAGGGCACCCGTGGCCAATCCAATGGAGCTATAAATATTCCATAGGATTGGACACAGTTTGAAGGCCCTCGCTTTGTGTGCTTCGCATCGATTCCAAAGCATAGATCGATCATCCCGTTTCATGGAGCTGTCTGGTTCAGATTAATACTCAGCATCACAAATCTATAATTTCCCTCAGGAAGTGGACGATATCCCGGCTAGCGGGCTTACACTTTTTGTGATCATCGCAGTTATGCCCAGTAATGTCGCAATGCGCTTGGGGACTGTTAGCCTTGAGGTACGGACGATATCCCAAAATGAGAGGGCTTACGTACACTCACCATCACCATGGATGTTTGAGAATTGAGTTGAACCAGGCGGACCCATCAAACGTGCCTTGGACCTCTTCGGATGTCTCTTGTCTTTGGCATCCGATCATTAGTGATCGAATACCAAAGAGGGGCATCTGTAGACACCCAAATTCGGCCCAAGGCCCGATCAATCTGTACTTCAGGAGAGATGTACCCCTGTGCTTTCGATGGCACCCCCTGAACCCTTAGGAACCTATCTAGACCAGTAGAAATCACCCTAAGACCTTTAGAGCCATTCCCCCAATCCTTAGAAGTCACCCCTATACCCTAGAATCCCTTCCCATACCTAACTTAAACCCTTCTGGCGGTTGATGGGAGGAGAGCTACAGAATTTCACACAGACCATTACCAAGGATGAGACATATATCATTGGAAAAAGGACTTCTCTAGCTTTCCAACAAGCCAAATATCACCCAATTTGGAGCTACGGTTCAAAAGTTATGGCCATTTTAGGTATTAGATAAAATCATAGGACTTTTACTCAGGCGTGGATATTACATACCTTGACCATTTTGCCCAGTTAGTCGGGCGTATATATTATATCGCGCTGCCTATTAAATTTGGCAGGCGTATATAATATATCACCGATGCAGTGGGACCCACCACGGGCTTCATCTTCTCAAACTCCCCTGATTTTGGTAAAATTTATTGTTCCTAAACTGGGCGTATATAATATATACGCCCAGCTTAGCTACAGTAACTATCATCAGTTGTTCGAATTTCCTTCTTCTGATTTGACCCGTTGACCATCCCCTTGGTTGAGGTGGGTGTCTTGAGATTGGTTGCACCCTCTTTGAGCTTATTGGCAACCCTTAAGTCACCCATGGTCTCACCCCATCATCCGCCATTGAAACCAGTTTTTCAAAACCCTAGGACCTTGAAAACCTAGAAAACCTTAGATGGGGGATTACCTAATTGCTAAACCAATTAGCTCTTAAGTAAGCCCCTAACCCATCCCTTCTCTATAAATAGAGAGGCCCCCCCTCTTCCCAAAGGGTTGAAGTTTTGGTTGATTAGAGAGCTTAAGAGAGAGAGTCCTAGTGAGAGAAAATACCATTTATTTTCCAAAATTCCAGCAAACTTAGATCACCTATTCCACCCCATTTCAACCATGAGATCACCTTCTTTTAGCCAAAACCTATTCCTTAGCTTCACTCTATACCCCCTACCTATCAAATCTTTGTATTAGAGTTCATTTACATACCATTCAAACCATCGGAAGCACGCCAAAGCGAAGATCTTCCACGGTGCAACAAGGGCCCGTGAGCTCCGGCTCACCCCTCTCTTCCTCTACCTTCTTGGTGTCTCCTCCGTCCAAGGATTCAAGCCGTTACGCCGCCGAAATTTCAGTTTGGCTCAAAGCTTGATAGGACTGTATTGCCTTCGGGCAAGGGGAAGCTCCGCCCTTTTTATTTTTATTTTGGCCATAGATAGAGACCGCTACGTGCGGGTTGATCGGGTGCCTAAACCCTTCCCGATCGATAACCGAAGCTCCTACCCTAGAGCCTTTGGCAAAGATCGATAAATCAGAGTCATATTTAGCACTTCGGTGCTCAAAATATCGATTTGAAGGTTTCTCGGGTCACTAGAAGCTCCGGGTGGCGACTCTACATTTTCATTAAAAGCGAGCGCATCGCCGCGACGGGTTCGAGAGGATCCACGGTCGCACACATTAATAAATGAAGTATATCTTCTTTGTTGATCTGGTAGAAGGAACTTAAATTGACCTTAGTATGTGTAGAACTACATTTGACGTTGTTATAGTTTTATTTGGAGCAGCTCGTCTATTATCACCCTTGTAGTAAAACCTTATGTTGTGCATAACTATTACCATGTTGAGGGTCCAACTTGATGCGTGTTAGAGGTAGATGTTATTCTAGAAAAGACTTGATGGTTAAATTCTAGTTCCCATAATATCTATGATTTAATTTTCCTTTTGACAATCGTCCTCTTTTTCTTTCTTATTGTCTTATTTGTTCCAATACAAGCAATAACTATTCTTCATTTTCATTATCATATTTTTTTTTAGGATCATCCAATCTTTTGCATTATAGATAAGAGTTGGATTCGAAAGTATAGGGCTTCCGAAGAGTACATTGAAGGGTGAAAAAATTTATCGACTTTACAATATCCCATGGAGTACCTGTTCATAGAAGGTTCTTGTGTCCCTGCACGAAATGTTGTAATGCACACTATCAAGATGAGGGTGCATTATATGAGCATTTGATATGCAATGGGTTCATCCAAAATTATACTATATGGAGTTTTCATGGAGAGGATGTTATTTCTACAAATTATAGGAAAGATGATGTGATAGACAACGAATCTGATGAAGATGGCGTCGGTGAGGACATGAGGACTATGGTTCATGATGCATTTGGAATTCCAGTTCCAACAGAAGTTCATGATGATTTAGTAGACAGAACAAATGATTTACTCAATGAAAGTGTCACAAAATTCTATAAATTAGCACATGATATCGAAAAAGATTTGTATCCAGGGTGTAAATCACATACGACATTATCTTTCATTATTAGATTATGGCATATTAAATGTTTAGGTGGATGGAGCAATAAGTTTTTTAGTATATTGCTTAATTTGTTACAAGAAGCTTTCCCTGAGGGGTCTACATTGCCAAAATCTTTTTCACAGAGCAAGAAAATTATTACAGACTTGGGTTTAAATTATAACAAAATTGATGCATACCCAAATGATTATATATTGTATTGAAAGGAGTATACCGATAAACAATCATGCAACGTCTGTGGCATGTCACGATGGAAATCTCAAGAGGATCATGTAGGAGGCTACAAAAAAAAGAGTCCCGCAAAAATTCTACATCATTTCCCTCTAAAATTTATACTTCAAAGGTTGTACATGTCATCAAAAACTGCATGTGATATTAGATGGCATGAAGAGGGTCGCACTAAAGATGGTATATTAAGGCATCCTGTAGATTCTCAAGCATGGAAAAACTTCGATCTCATCAACCCTACGTTTGCTAGAGACTCTCGCAATGTTAGACTTGGGTTGGCAATTGATGGCTTCAACCCTTTTGGAACAATGAGTACTACGCATAGTACTTGGCCTGTGATACATATTCCGTATAATTTGCCTCCATGGTTGTGCATGAAACAACCCAATATGATCTTGTCATTATTTATACCTGGTCCATCTAGCCCTGGAAATAACATTGATGTATACTTAAGGCCTTTGATTGATGAGCTACAAGAATTATGGGAATTTTGAGTCAATACTTATGACGTTTCAAAGAAAGAAGCATTTCAATTGCATGCATCCTTGCTTTGGACCATTAGTGATTTCTCAAGATATGCTATATTGTCAGGTTGGAGCACAAAAGGGAAATTAGCATGTCCTTCATGCCATAAAGATACATGTAGTCGCTACTTGTCAAATGGTAGGAAGCATTGTTATATGGGTCATCGGCGATTCCTATCGTCAAATCATAAGTTTCGAAAATAGAAACAATCTTTCGATAGCACCGTAGAGGCCAGAGAAGCTCCAGTTCCTCTGTTAGGGACTGATGTATTAAACCATCTAGAGAACAGTATAAATATTTTTGGAAAGGAGCAAGTGAGGAAAAGATCAAGAAACAGAGAGACTACAAAATTGCCATATAACTGGAAGAAGAAGAGCATATTCTTTGAGTTGCCGTATTGGGAGCATAATTTACGAAGGCACAATTTAGATGTGATGCACGTTGAGAAAAACATATGTGACAATATTCTTGGAACTTTATTGAATATTGAAGGAATAACGAAGGATAATTTAAAAGCACGTCAAGACTTAGAAGCAATGCGGCTAAGACAAGAGCTTCACTCGGAATGGAAGGAAAATAATCGAGTTTATCTACCACCTGCATGCTATTCTATGACAAAAAATGAGAAAGAGAAGTTTTGTAGTGTATTAAAAAATTTGAAGGTTCCGGATGGTTACTCCTCTAATATAGCAAGGTGCGTCAATGTTAAAGACCGAAAATTTTTTGGCCTAAAAAGCCATGACGGGCATGTCATTACGCAACAATTTCTTCTACTGGCGATTCAAAAATTGTTGCCCAAGAACGTAACGTCTACATTGATAGAATTGAGCGCATTCTTTCGGGAATTATGTTCGAAAGTTTGTGTGATTGATGATTTGAAGAGACTCGAGGAGCGCATTGTGTTGGTTCTTTATTACTTAGAGAAAAATTTTCCTCATACATTTAGCATCAGAGGCACTGTTAGGTGGTCCAGTCCAGTATCGATGGATGCATCCAATCAAAAGGTATTTTCTTATAATATTTTAAATAAATTTTAATTGTTTGATGTTTCAGTTGCCGATGCTAATTTTTTTTACCTATAGATACCTCTCAACATTGAAATCATATGTTCGCAATCGAGCTTAATCTAAAGGATCCATTGCGGAAGGATATATCGCAAATGAATGTCTCACATTTTGCTCAAGGTATTTACAGAATATTGAAACAAGGTTAAACCGACCCCTACGAAATCATGATGAAAGTGCTCTCAACAGTGCCTCACCATTCATTCTAAAAGAGGTAGAATGGACGCAAGCACATAGATATATCCTCTTCAATCATGAGATGGTTAGAAGTTATCTAGAGTAAGAACTTGAGACTTTATGATATTACTTTTCAATATTATTTAATGTCTAGTACTCCTTAAAAAATTATGATGATACAGACAGCATAACAAGCTATTGCTTTTGACGAATTCGAATGCATCTCCCCGTGATATCCAAAAAATGCACAACGAACAATTTGCTGGTTGGTTTAAAGAACATGTAAGGGCAATCCACTTATTAGTATAGATTTTTTAGAAGAATTTAAAATATTATTTAACCTTCGTCTCCACTTTATATAGGTTTCGAAGTTGCGAAAAGCTAATAGACCATTGCCAGAAGGTCTTCATCTACTTTCCCAATGTCCACAACTTTTAGCTATGAGGTTCACTAGCTACACAGTTAGT
Organism: Chloranthus sessilifolius; assembly: GCA_021018995.1. Classification (NCBI taxonomy): domain Eukaryota; kingdom Viridiplantae; phylum Streptophyta; class Magnoliopsida; order Chloranthales; family Chloranthaceae; genus Chloranthus; species Chloranthus sessilifolius. The sequence goes on along the minus strand of CM037594.1, from coordinate 113,587,921 downwards.
GGATATAAATTTTAAACAATCGGTAAAGAGAAGAGTACCGGGACCCAAAATAGTGGTGTTTTTGTCATAGCAGCGACTACGAGTTATGCAAGTAAAAAAGACAGAAAACTCGTTGCAGGAGAGATAACTTACTATAGTCAATTAACAGACATAATTGAGTTGACATATTCTGAGGAGCTGAAGTTTGTACTATTCAAATGTGACTGGTTCCATGTAACGTCACAAGGAAGGGGAATTAAGACTGATGAGTTGGGGTTTACACTTGTGAATTTAAAAAAAAAAAATTATTCTCTGGTCTACAAGCAACCGATGAACCATGCATATTGGCATCTCAAGCTAAGCAGGTGTTTTATGTTGAGGATCTAACCGAGCCTAATTGGCATATGATTGTCAAGATTAAGCCTAGAGACCTATTCGATATGAGTGGAGAAGATGTTGAGTTATTAGACAGTGGACCATATGGAAACTAACTACTAAATGAAATAATAGAACACTATACCGATGTTGTCAGTTGGGTGAGGGAAGATGTTATTGGTTCAACTGTTGTTGTACCTATTCATAAGCATTCTGCTAAGCAAACTCCTTCGATTGACGGTATTAGCGATGAAGATGAATCAAATTTCGATATAGAAATGGATGAGATTGAAAATGAGTGATTTTATTAAAAAATTTGTGCACACAAATTGTATGATGACCCTTTCTTGTTCAATGTGTTTTTTTTTGTATATATGTACTTTTTTTCTTTATTGTATGTGGATTGGATGATTTTTATGTTCTCACTAGATAAGTTTTTCATCTTATGAGGACAAACACAGTTTCTTAATGCAAAACAAGAATATTTTTTGCTCAAAAATAAATATCATCTTTGAGTACCATATCAAGTTATACCCTTTTTTTATATATGTTAGCAAAGTTCAAAATCTCTTGTTTCTGGAACGTATAAGCCAACTCCAATGTCTTCCAATATTTGTAATCCAGTGTTTGAAGTTGTACTGTCATCTAGGACAACACATATATGATCTACTTTTCGTATTTATGTACAAAATATGAACAATGTTAGACTAATTTTTTAGTGGTCTTTTATGAATTTAAGCAGATGGACCCTCCAGAGTCATCATCCTTAGGTGGTACTTCTCAATCCTAAAAAAAAAGACGAGGTTTAATAAAATGCGCTTATCTTAATTCCTTACCAAAAGGTAAAAAGGTAAATATTTTAGGCGATGAAGGGCTACCAGTAGGAAATGATGCTAAATATTTAGCTAGCATTGTGGCAAGTTAGTAAGAGATCTTGCTATGTTGCCCCTTGATAAAAAGGATTGGCATAATGTGGAAGGCGAATCGAAGGACTGTGTATGGAATCAAATTTTGGTAAATATGTGTTTTTTTTTGTAGTATGCATATTTTTTTTCATTTTTGCCTAATTTAAACTTGCAGCATAGTAAATAATTATTATTTCATCATTTTTGCACTATCTTGATAGACAAAGTTTGATTTTAAAGAAGGGCTGCGGAAAAATATAATGAAATCTGTCGGCAAACAATGGAGGGATCACAAGTCGTTCGAAAATTAAATTCTTTGATACTCTTAGCGAAAATGATGATTTCATTGCAAATTGCCCTGACAATATACTTCATAAACAATGGAAAAATCTTATCTACAAAGTCTACTGAGGAGGGAAAGCTGTGTTTTAAATTCATAAGGTTTCTAACATATCTTTTATATAACAAATGTCTCATTATCTAATAATTTGTGCACTATAACGAAAAAGTGAAAAAAATAAACTAATCCGAGCTCAACAAAAATTACCTCATACATTTGAATCTAAAAGCTTTGTGAGGGTATTCTACGAGCAAGTAAGCATTTTATTTCATAGTATTTTTTTAATGAATTATATGTCGTCAATTAATTTTTATAGTTAATTAAAATAAGTGGTTGTCCTTTAACACAGAGTATGATGAGCGAGACACAAGAAACGTCGAGTCGAGCAGATGTTTTTATCTTAATACATTGCTGTAAAGATGGAACGTTGATCAACACTTTTGCTGGAGAAAAGATCGTAAGATTACAATTCTAACTATTAATACTATATCATTTCACTTATACTCTTTTTTATCACTTGAAATTAGACAATTAATTGAAATTCAAATTATTCTAGAAAGAGATGCAAGATTACCGTTCAGCCCTATCGGAGGGATCACAAGATTCGATCTCTCGCACTGACGTGTATGCCCGGGCCATGGGAAAAGAGAGACATGGTCGTGTCCGAGCCATTGGATTAGGCCCAACCCCTACTAGTATTTTTGGGTCAACCTCTAGCAATTGTGCATCCTCTAGTCAACTCTCTGCAATGAGAGCTGAGCTAGAAGAATTGAAGACCTAGAGAGCGGAGAACAATATCATAATAGAGACCCAAGTGTCGGAACGAGTTGCCACAACAGAGGCACAAATGATAGAAAAAGTGTCATGATGGAAGCACAAATGGCAAAAAAAATTGAGAAGATGGAGGCACATACGGCAAAAAAAACTGTAATAATGGAGAAGAAGATTGCAGAAATGGAGAATTTTATGAGAATGATGATTTCTAAAACAGGTATATATCACTGTTTTTCTTTTTTAACTATAATATTAGATTCGTTAGAAATTTAAAATGAAAAGCTTAATTTCACTTAAATTTATTTTATTTTCATGTTATTAACTAAATGAAATATTTAGTTTCAATTCTGTAGGCTAAGAGCAGTGGTGTACCTTCCACCAGAATCTAATCAAGTGCCTATCTAGGTAAGCTGCTGAAATTTTGAGTCTATTGAAGTTGCTGAAATTTCAGTCTTTAAGATTACTTTCTTCAAATCCATTGATTATTTTAAATATCCATTTATGGTGCCATTTATGTCTCCCTATCTGATGTTAATTTTTTATTTGTTTGTGCAGTTTTTGAATTTACTACAATGCAACATAACATGCCAAAGGAGTTCTATGTTTCATGCTACAACAATGGTGCAATTGAATCAACTCACCTCAAAAGGCTAACATTACCTCACAGAGATAGAAACAATGGAGATTTTTGTTATTTAACTCTATTTTTTGTTACTTAGCATATGGGCTATGAATATGGAGATTTTATGATTTGGCCTTATAAAGAAACTCTTTACTTTTGTTGATCTGTGTTCTTTATGTCATTACTTTTGATGATTTAGCCTTTTTGGGGAGGCTTATTACATTGTGTTAAATTCTATTGAGCCTTGTATTTTTCCTTTCTTGAATAATTAATGTGTGATTGTGGATAAATAATTATTTTATTTGTAAGGATGTGATTTTTTAAAAACATGTATGATATAGGTAACTTTTTAAAATATTAATAAAATTAAATAATTTAAAAAAAAAAAATTAATATTTTTAGCGGCGTTTTTGAAAACACGTCACTATAGGTCACTTACAGCGGCGCTTCATCTACAAACGCCGTTATATCTTTTCAGGTACACTATTAGCGGCGTTTCTAGAAAATGTCACAAATAGGTCTATTAGTGACACCTTTCAATTGTATTTTGTGGCGTTTATAAGCATCGTCGAAACAATTTATATGACATTTAGGAATATTTACCACGACGTGTTTAAGATCGTTTAGTGGCGTTTCTTAAACGCCGCTAATAATAAAAATATAACGGCGCTTTATCTGAAATGCCGCCATGAATATCGCAAATAGCTACTAAGACACGCGTATTACCGACGTTTGAATAAAGCGCCGCTAATTATATTTGCGTCATTTATCTGACATTTTGCGGCATTTATTGAGCACCGCAAAAAATCAATTTTTTTGTAGTGGAGGTATTTTTTCGGAAAAAAAACAAGCAAATGCCCTAATGAGATTTCAGCCTTCCTTTAATTGTTTCCTATAACAAGGACACCTGAGTCACATGGTCCTCGGTTCTTTATGAGGGGGCCAATTAGGTAGCAAGAAAAGTGCCAAATCAATCATAAGTCCAGCCTTCCTTCTTTTCCTATAACAAGGACGCCTGAATCAAATGGGCTCCCGTTGGCTCAGTCCTTTATGCGGGGACCAATAATCAAGCAGCAAGAAGTATCAGTCCCAGAGCATTTTACAGGTCGGCACGTATACTTGGGAACCATATCCACTTCCACTGATTCGCTAACCCTATTAAGTTATTGTTATTGGAGTAAATACAAACATGGAATGTTTGCCACTTCTCTCATATAATAGAACCGGCCTTTTTTAGCCCTGAAGCAATTAAAGGTGTAAAAGGTAAATAGTAAATACCGAATACAACGTTTTGTGTATATCTCATATTTTATGTTGATGTTGCTTTTGTAGTTTTTGAATATTTTCAATCCTTTTGTAGTTTTCTGCCGAATTTCATTACTTTCGGCCCTTTTGTAGTTTTAAAATTTCGGTCAAAATTTTGGTTCTTTAGATTTTTTTTCCCTTTTTTTTTCTATATTTAAAAGCTATTTTTCAGTTTCTTTAGATTTTTCGGCTTTCTAATTCTAGATAATCAGTTTTCGGTTTTCGTCACTCAAAACTGAAATCGAACCGACCCAAGATCGATTATGTTTGGTCTAAATCGGTTTTCGGACCGGTTCTGTTCACTCATTTTCGAGTCGGATTTGGGTTCAAAACTTGCATCCCTACTACCACGTAACTCCCTAAACCCTAAAACACAGCTCCATATGAATACTAAGATCAACAGCACACATTGGCTTATCCAGTGCACGGATTTTATTCTCTTCAGAGATAAGAAAACATATGAGATCAGATGGCATCCACTAGGGACTAGTAGTAGGTATCTTTTTGGGGAAATTTACCTGATCGACCCTGTCAGATACTCCCTTTACGTCAGAGACCCTATATTTTCACCTTTCCCTATACCGATCAACTTTTAGCCAAGCCATTTTCAAATATGTCAACAATGTCTTCATTGTTGAAGTGGTGTGGCAGTAACACTTGTTTAAAGAGGTGTGCCAGTAACACTTCTCCTCTTAATGGTAATAATGGATATACTATAAGTGTTTCATTGTGTAGTATATTTAACCACCTCAGAAAATGAGATTTTCTGAGAGAAAAGCTCAGGAAACCAAATGTCACTTTCGGAAGAAAGTTCTCCGAAAACACACAAACCAAGAAAACCCTCGAACACAAATAAAGCTCAGAAAATGCCTAGAAATCCATTTTCTACAGAAAATCCTCAGGAAAATGCACTTTCTTGGTTATTGAACGAGGCCTTAGACTATAACAAACTCATTACGGGTTGAGCCAGTCTTAAGCCTGACCTTTGAGAGCCAAGAAAGTGTATGTCCTGTATTAGTTTATCCATCTGTTAGCGAAATTCCTGTTTTACGTTTTTCGTAAAATGTAGCGTGAGGTGTATAGGCACTATTGACATTCAGGTACTATAGCTGTACAAATCAATTTTTTACAATTGCACCGACAGAAGTGCTCAATTGCCCATGGATCGTATATCGATCAAAAATGACCTTCAAATATATACAGTACAGTATTAGATGCACTACGGTCATACGATGTCCCTAAAGTAGACCAATTCTGTACTTTTCTAGATTAATTAAAAGAATATATGAAATCCTTCGTTTCTGTGAAATGTCAAGAATCAGAGCTTTTCTGAGGCCTAAAAGAACACACTTGGGGCAAGTCAGGAATCTAAGTTTGCTAGGAATCTGGAGGAAATAGAGTTGTTAGAAATCTGAGCTTTTCTGGGATAATTGGGGAAATACTCGGACATGGCCTAAGAGAAGTGGGAGATCACATAAATAAGTTATAATAAAAACTAAACCTAGTTAATGAAGGTTGTAAGATTCAGATATTTAATGATACAAGATTATGTACCGTCTATTATAAATATTTCTATCTAATTTAGATAAAAATAAAACTAACCCTGGTTAATGAAGGTTGCAAAATTCAGATTTTTAATGATACAAGATTATGTACCATCTATTATAAATATTTCTATCTAATTTAGATTTTAGATAAAACTAAAACTGATGATCAGATGGGATTGGAATGGGGAGATGGATCGAATTATATATGTTGGTGGTGACCTTATTAACAGGAAATTAAAAGAAATAGGTCAATGAAATAAAAGAGTGTATGTGTCTACCCATCGAGTTCCCAGGGATCATAGAGATTGAGATGGAGCTCAAGGATGACAACAAAATGGTAAGATAAGAAGCAGGGCCGGCCCTGGAATAAGGCCAGCTAGCGGCTGCCTTGGGCCCCCGATTTCTAGGGGCCCCCAAAAACAAATCCACTTTTAAAAATTAGGCTTGTGAAAATTAAAAATATATATATAAAGGGCCCCCGATTTCCAGGGACGCCAAAATCTCCAATGCCTCTCTCCTCCTCTCAAAACCCTCTCCCCTGCACCTCTCAGTCCAGGCCCCAGCGCCTGTCTATTCTCTCTCTCTCTCTCTCTCTCTCTCTCTCTCTCTCTGGCTCTCTCTTTTGGTTCTGTTTTTCCAGTTTACAGAGTACAGTGATGCATATTCCAACTCCTTTCTATTTTTAACTGTATCTTTCTTGTCTTATTCTTCTTCTTCTTCCTCTCTCGAGCTCTGTAAAAGCCTTGTTTCTGGTTAAATTAGCTCAAATTTTCAGTGGATTTGACAACTTAGAGAGGTATGTTAAAATCTGAAGTTATTCTTTAATGGGTTACTAGTTGTTTTGTTGTCTTTTGCTTCATAACTTAACATGGAAAATTCTATTATATTTGAAATGTAAAGCTCACAATTTCTGATATCTGGTTTGATCCTCTTCTCTTGTGGTCGCTTTATCGCTGTTTTGATTGATATTTTTCGATAGCGACTGCTCTTTGGGCTCTAATAATAGGGAATCACTGTTTTTATTTATTTTATATTATTTAAAAAAATTAAAATTAATTCACTGCTTTGGGTCTCTTTAGCAGAGTGACAAATTTCACCAAAATTTCATAGAACTTTTCTGCAACAGCCTTCAGACGAAAATTTCTCCAAAATTACAGTGATGTGCCCAAATTTCTTTAATTTGGGTGGTAAAATTAAGTGTTACGTGGGCTGTGGGACTCAAGTAGCCACTTCATGATAGTTGGTATCAGAGTAAGCTTTAGACCAAGTTGGTATTATTATTATTTTTTTATTTATTGATACGTAAGCTCTTGAGGTTCTAGGAGCCTCACCCTCTCCATTAAAACTAATAAAATAAGGTGGTATTATTTCTTCTTCTTTGAATTGATTAACAATGAAAGGAATCAACCAGATCATCAACCGTGCTCATTGATTGTTAGTTACTGAGAAGAAGCTAACTGAGTTCCCGAGGTGTGTTGATTTTGTATGGTGCAACATATTAAGAACATGTTGTCATGCATTAGAGAGGATATGAGACTTCCAGAGAGGATGGTCACAATGTTGTAGAATGATCCGAACGTTAAGCCCAACATCTCCATGCTGTGAGGGCAGTTGACTCCAAAACATTATGTGAGATGTTAAGGAGTACCTTTAGTCTATTAGTGGCATTGATGATAAAGAGAAAGTGAGAATTGTCATGCAATATCTACTGGGTGATGCTAAATTGTAGTGGAAGGACCAAGTTAAGGAAGGGGAAGTTGGAAGGAGCAGTTGAGTTGTGGGATGACTTGTAAGAGTTTGGGGCTCAGTTCTTACCTACAAGCTTTGGATGGTTTTCTTTCCGGTCTTTAGCAATAATGCATTTGTTAGGGTGGTTGCGTGAGTATATCCAAGCCTTTACCAGCTTGATCTTGGATATTGATGACATGAGAGAGAAAAATAAGATTTTCAAATTTATCTATGGATTGGCCCAATGGATCCAAAATGAAATGAGATGAAGGAACATAGGAACCTTGGGTGGCGCATTTGCAATAGTCGAGCACTTGAGTGACTTTCACCATGGATGGGAAAATAAGGAAGAACACCCAAAGCGGTAGAGAAGCAAATCAAATGTAATTAAAGGGAGTATGAATAAATACCAACTAATGGAAATGAAGTGTTGCTTCTCATGCAATGAGTTGCACTGGATTCAAATTGCCCATAAAAAGCCGCATTAAGTGCAATTTAGAGAAAAGTAAGTAAAAGGAAATCACGGATGAGGTGAAGAATGTTTGAAAACTTTTTGCGTAAATCTTGAATATGTTCCCAAACATGAAAAGCATACTGATATTGATGGGCTAGATTTTTTTCAAATTGAAGTTGATCAAATCATATCTTCGGTCAACGATGTCACAAGAAATATTAAATGGATTAGCTATGTTATACATTGATAATGATATGGTGGATAAGATTGAGTATACAACTTTAATTAGTGACTTTGCCGCTAAAAATACGAGAACAGAAATATTTAAATGAATTTTTTTTGTATTGCATTTTCTTTTGTATTACATTTTCTTTTAATATTTACTTATATTAAATTCTTAGTTACATTTTCAAATCATATATAGTAAAATAAAATGAGTATTATTTTATTTGTCAAAAAATAATTTGTAGTGAATTTTTTATATATTATAAAGTAATATGAAACAAGGGCCCCATTTTAGGAACTCGCCTTGGGCCTCCAAAATGTCAGGGCGGGCCCTGGGATAATGCAAAGGGAGGAGCGCTACTGGTGTTCACAGAATCAGTTGGATTAGGTAGGGACTTGGGTTTGGTAAAATAAAATTAAAGGGCCCTCCTGCCCAGTTGATATGGGCCCCTCACAATGTAAATTAACTATTAGAGTGTATGTAACGATCCCAAAAAAAAAAAAACTAGAAAACGAGCCCGACTGCTGTGATCCGCGTGCCCGACACGGAAACCAAGGTTGATTCAAAAACTTTAGGGTTATATTAGTTTAAATAATGTGGCACCGTGATGAGATGAGATCACGTGTGCAATTTCATCTAGATCCTAGATGTGTAGAGGGTAGGTGGAACACGTTCTTGCAAGCTGTGTTCATGCTTCTGCCGAGGCGGGCACCAAGGGCAAAAGCAGAAATTCTCGTGAGGAGGTAGCTTATAGAGGAAGGAAGGGAGACAAGAGAGGAGAGACTTCCACTCTTCTTCTCCTTCATCCCCTTGCCCTAATTGCTCCATAGGTTGGAGATTGTGCTAAGAAAGTGTGAAAGAGATCCTTTGAGAGAGAAGAAAAGGGTTAACAAGAGTGAAGATGAGGGATTCCTAAGCTAGAGTAGCTAGACCAAGGTGATTGAGTTATTTGGGGTTTGAGATTGGTGTGAGAGGCCTTGATCTGTCATCAGACGGTGAAGAGCTTCTCATGGGATCCGGATCGAGGAGGAGCTCGAGATCTAGGTTTGAGACCCTCTTTTGGTCATTCTTGGAACCTCAAGGAACCCACGAACAAGGTGAGTTGTGTAGGATAAATAGGGTTAAAGGATAGTTTAGAGGTGTATTTATGAAGTATTAATGGTGATTGAACAACCATTAGTGGAGGAGATCAAAATGGATGGGAGGTGAACTCCATTAATGACTGACTTTTTCATTGGTGATCGATCACCATAGGGTGGTGATCGATCACTGAGGGTTGGTGACGCATCACCAAGGAGTGGTGATTGATCTATGTGTATAAGCCATATGGGGAACAGAGACCCCAGAAGCTAGGAAGTTGATGCCCGAGTTGTAGATCGAACACTAAGGTGGTGATCGATCTACAAGGGAGTTGGTGATCGATCACCAAGGTGGTGATCGATCTACAATGAGTTGGTGATCGATCACCAAGGTGGTGATCGATCAATCAGATAAGAAATTGATGTGATGAAGGGGAGTTTTGAAATTGCATTGGTGATCGATCACCAAGGTGGTGATCGATCTGGAGGGTTGGTGATCGATCACCAAGGTGGTGATCGATCAACCTTTATGTTGAGAGAGAGATAGCAGTTGGTGATCGATCACCAAGGTGGTGATCGATCTGATGGGTGGTGATCGATCAATGAGGTTGGTGATCGATCACTTACCTGTTTTATCTGTCTTGTATAAAGTAGACACCGGATGTGGTGCCGGTAATTCTCTCGACACTCCTAACACTTAATGTCTTTGTGCCTATGGTATAGGATAAACCCCGACACGTCGAAAAAGCTTTGGATTTGCTTAGAAGATAAAGTGATCGAGGTAGGGAAAACCAACCTAAAGCGCTTTTGAGTATGATTTCATGTTCATTTTATATCGTGCCACGACTTACATTTTTAACAAGCATGTATGCATATCATAAATTCTGCTATCTTTGATTTACATTTCTGATTCGTATCCACGAAATGCATACGATTTACGCTACTCGTCTGTGAGGTATATATGTATGTGATTTGATGATTTAAATCGATGATCCCCACCGACGCGGTATATCCGATGCCCGCACACTTGTGCACCGCTTGTAATCCTCGCAATTGCACTCCATAGATGAGGCATTGTTGCACTTTCACAATTGTTCATGTGAGCAGCGATTGGTTGGGGTTTCCTATCGGACATTCTGTTTACTCCGTGCTATCTGATCCGGGAGTTTCTTAAGTTAAATAGACACACTTTAAGTACTCGATAATATATCGCATGACATTTGACATCTTGCATAAAGTTCCCGACTTTTAAGCGGATTTGTTTTGAGTACATGATCTGGATTTGTCTTGTTATGAGATAGCATGATCGCATATTCAATTCATTTAGATGGTTTTCTTCTATTGAGCTATGATGTAGCTCACCACCTTTCTGAAATCTTTTTAGGTTACGAGGCTGCGATGCACGCAGTGACCGGACTATCGGGGATCCGAGGCCGGCGGAAGGGCGAGGAGGCAGACGTCGGTAGACGAGTTTTATCCGTAACAGTGCGATGCGACATTTTGTACTTGATCTTTTGGACTATTGTGTGCTGGTGGCCACCTTGTATATACATATATGATTCTACGTTTATTTAGTTTATGTTAGTCACATTCCATTTCTTGAACCACTATCGGGAACCATTGTTTGGGTGATGTCGTCCATCACCGATGGTTCTTCTGGTTCCTTTTGGGAATGTATGTTTTTCTTTACATTTAAATATTGTTGACGTGTATTTAGTGTAGAAATTGTTTGACTCAGACTACCGCTGCTCGGATGTGTCCACCTAGCTTCCGCTATATGCGCGGACACGTGTGATCGATCCGGGATCATCCAGAGTATGATCCTAACGGCACGGATTTCTGGAGACGGAAATCCGGGCTGTTACAGTTGGTATCAGAGCCTAGGCCTTAGGTTGAACTATGGGTTCATAACGGATTGTTTTTACAATCTATATGTACTGATCAATGTTGTTGTTTTCACAATGACAGACCAGTATGGGCCCTAAGTTCAGAGGAGGGCACGGCAGAGGTAGAACAGGTCAGAGAGAGATTCCTCTGAGGGATGTGCCCGAGGTTATAGGCTCGTCGAGGGGCTTGGAGTTCCTCTCACAAGCAAATGCGGTTCCATTGGGACCCAGAGGAGGTAGAAGGAGAAATGAAGAGAGGATGGAGCAGGTGTTGGAAGCATTAGCTACCAACGTCGCTCAACAGACAGCTGCTTTAGCTCAACAGTACTAGACCACCCCATCGACTGGTGGATTTTGGAATTTAGGAGAATGAGACCTCCTAACTTCTCGAGGTCAAGCGGATCCCATTGAGGCGAGAAGGGTGGATAGAAGAGATGGAAAAGCTCTTTGAAGTGTTACCTAGGTAATGGTTGGGCCACTTTCAAGCGGACGGTGACTGTGTGGACCTTGGTGGAAGTCGGTGTCACAAAATAGAATGAGAGAGTTTCCTCACATCCCTTGGACATGGGAGGAGTTTACGGAGGTATTTTATAATAAATACTTTCCTAAAATTGTGAGGCATCAGTGGGAGGTGAAATTTATAGAGCTGAAGCAAGGTGCAATGACAGTCAGGGATTATGGAGCTGAGTTCGATAGATTAACTCGATTTGCACCTCGACGTAGCTCTGGTGATGAGGCGAGAAAGTTTCAATTGGGGCTGAGACAAAATTCTGAAGGATGTCACCATGTGGGAAATGGAGACTTATGAAGGAGTGATGGCCAAGGCACTCATAGCTGAAGAAGAAAACCAGAAACAATTCTCTTGGAGGGACAAGCAGGCGAGAGAGAGACCATTTCAAGGGCAATCTCAGGATGTAGAGCAAAACAAGAGGGCTAGATATTCCAGACCTCCGAGATACCCTACGCACTCTCGACCGGTGATTTCTTGAGACCGACGAGTTCATATCGAGAAGCGGCCGCCTACATCTACCAGATCATTTCGACCAGCTGGATCTTTTGGTAGCGGGGCCTCAGTGACTCAGGGACCTTCAAGAGTCTCGTCCTTCACTCCGGCCGCGATATGTTCAAAGTGTGGGAAACCACACAAGACAGAGGACTGCCGGAGAGAGACAGGGGCATGCTTCAGGTGTGGCAAGATGGGTCACTTGGTTAGGAATTGCCCTGAGGAGAGCAAGGAGCGGTCAGGATCGGTATCAACACAGAGATCATCTCGACCAATAGTCCACGGTCGAGCTTATGCCGTCACCGCGACCGATGCTCTGACATCGAATGATGTCATCCAAGGTATGAATTGAAATTCAATGAATGTGGTTTATTGATATAATGAATTAAGAATTTTGAAAAATATAGAAATTATTGAGTAATTATGATGTAAATAATATATGTATGCATGCATATTTTAAACGTTTGAAGTAACACTGGACTTGGCGTATAGGTGAACTGAATTTGTGTAGGAGTTGCGACATTTGCTTTTACAGTGCACGAGCCTTGATAGATCTAGGCTCTACGCACTCCTTTATACGACCTCAATTTACTAAGAAATTGGGTGCCACTCCAGAACAATTAGACTTTATTTTGGCGGTGTCAGTTCCCACGGGTAATACTGTGAACGCACTCACCGTGTGCAAGTCAGTGATAGTGGCAGTGGAAGAACACGAGACACAGGCAGATTTGATTCTGTTAGATATGAAGAGATTTGACGTCATTATGGGAATGGACTGGCTATCCGCATACCGCGCAAGTGTGGATTGCCTTCGGAAGATAGTGGTTTTTCGTCCACCTAAGCGACGATCATTTAGATTCCTTGGGGAAAAATCTAAGGTGGCCCCGTTGATATCCGCGATTCGGGCGGAAAGGATGATGAAGAATGGATGCAGCGGATATGTGGCGTTTCTACAAGAACAACGGAAAGAAACAAATGTGCTATCCGATATTCACGTCGTGTGTGAGTATCCCGATGTATTTCCTGAGGAATTGCCTGGATTACCACCAGTTAGAGAGGTTGAGTTTGCAATTAATTTAGCTCCAGGCACAGAACCAGTATCTAAGGCTCCGTATCGGATGGCTCCAACAGAATTGCAAGAGTTGAAGGAACAACTGCAAGAAGCGCTTGACAAGGGATTTATTCGCCAAGTGTGTCTCCTTGGGGAGCACCGTGTTGTTGTCGAGAAAGAAGAGCGGCTCAATGCGCTTATGCATTGATTATCGGCGATTGAATAAGTTGACGATTAAGAATCGTTACCGCTTCCTAGGATCGACGATCTATTTGATCAATTGCAAGGGCGAGGTTCTTTACGAAGATTGACTTGAGATCGAGTTACCATCAATTCTGGTCAAGACTGAAGATGTGGAGAAGACGGCGTTCAGAACCAGATATGGGCACTATGAGTTCTTAGTTATGCCATTTGGATTGACGAACGCACCCGCATCATTTATGGACCTGATGAATCGTATATTTAAACCACACTTGGACAAGTCGGTGGTTGTTTTCGTAGACGACATTCTTGTCTATTCCAAGACAAAGGAGGAACACGAAGAACATCTACATGTGGTTTTGCGGACCCTTAGAGAACACAAATTATACGCAAAGCTCGGCAAGTGCGAGTTTTGGTTGAACCAAGTGAGTTTCTTAGGCCATATCGTCTCCGCAAAAGGTATAACGGTAGATCCCACAAAGATCGAGGCGGTTGTGAATTGGGAACAGCCTAAGACAGTGACAGAGGTCCGTAGTTTTCTTGGTTTGGCAGGGTACTACAGGCGGTTTGTAGAAGGATTCTCTAAACTATCAAGTTAAACACTCGACTCACAAAGAAAAGTGCTAAGTTTGATTGGGAACAATGTGAGAAGAGTTTCGAGGAATTGAAGATCGTCTAACTCTGACACCGTGCTAGCTATACCTTCAGCGGAGAGGCTTTGCTATCTCTGACGCATCGTATAGTGGGTTAGGTTCGTCCTCAACTTGACAAGAAGGTTATCTATGGCTCTAGACAACTGAAGGAACATGAGAAGAACTACCCGACTCATGACTTGGAGTTAGCAGCGGTGATCTTTGCTCTGAAAATTTGGAGGCACTACTTATACGGTGAGACATTTGACATCTACACCGACCACAAAAGCCTAAAGTACTTGTTTACACAAAAGGACTTGAACATGCGACAGCGCAGGTGGATGGAGTTCTTAAAAGACTACGATTGTTCCATCCAGTATCACCCTGGAAAAGCCAATGTGGTGGCGGATGCTTTGAAGCGAAGTCTTGACTCAATTGGCACATTTGATCACTAGAGTGCAAAGGTGGCATTTACTGGAAGACCTGGCCTTATGTGATACGGTGATTGATGTCAAGGGTTCAGGTTCTTTGATGGCCACCATTGTGATCGGGCCCACCTTGTTTGACAATATACGTAAACTCCAAATGGTCGATGACGAACTCATGACGATTAGAAGAGATGTGATCAATGGGATAAGGCCTGATTTTTCTATTAAGGATGATGGCACCTTGCTATTTCGAGATCGGACATGCATACCGGATACAAAAGATCTAAAGGACACAATTTTGGAAGAAGCGCATAAATCTACGTATGCTATACATCCGGGTAGCACCAAGATGTACCAAGACCTCTAACGAAGTTTTTGGTGGAAGGATTAAAGAAGGATGTGGCGGAGTATGTTTCGGTGTTTGAGTGCGACAAGTGAAAGTAGATCATCGGAATCCGGCGGGTTTGTTACAACCCTTGCGATGCAGTGGAAATGGGAAGCCATTTCTATGGACTTTATTCTAGGATTACCGAGTACCTTTGAGAAAGAACAATGCAATTTGGGTTATTGTTGACCGTTTGGCCGAAATCCGCACATTTTACGTAGTGTCGGACTACAATTCACCAACAAACTAGCGGAGTTATATTTGAAAGAAATAGTTCGATTACATGGCATACCTGTCAGCATCGTGTGTGATAGAGATCCTCTGTATACGTCGCAGTTTTGGCGATGGTTCCAAGAAGGCATGGGTATAAAATTGGAGTTCAGCTCAGCGTTTCATCCTCAGACAGATGGGCAGACTGAGAGAGTGAACCAGATAATAGAGGATATGTTGCGAGCATGTATGTTAGACTTTCATGGCTCATGGGATCAGCACTTACCTCTGATCGAGTTCGCGTACAATAACAGCTATCAGTCGAGCATTGGGATGGCACCTTATGAAGCCTTATATGGACGTCGATGCAAGTCTCCATTGAACTGGGAAGAAATCGGCGAGAAGCTTGTCTTGGGACCAGAAATGGTGGATAGTACCACTGAAACGGTTAGAGTAATACGTGAAAGGTTGAAAATGGCCCAAAGTCGCCAAAAGAGCTATGCCGATCTTCACCGAACACAAGTGGAATTTCAGGTATAATAAATTACATTAATGATATATGACCATGGTTAAAATTAAACTACGAAAGAATTGACCCTTGTTTATAGGTTGGAGACAAGGTGTTTGTGAAAATTTAAGCCAACCAAAGGCGTCATGCATTTTGGGAAGCGGAGCTAAGTCCTCGGTACATTGGACCATTTGAAGTACTTGGACGAGTTGGCGAGGTAGCATATCGGATCGCCTTACCACGAATTAGCAAGCATGCATAACGTATTCCGTATCCATCGCGCCATTACGTCTGTGATCCGACTCACGTCTTGGATTTCCAACCGATAGAGCTTCAGGAGGATATGACGACGATTGAGGAACCGATTGCTATTTTGGATCGTCAACATCAAGTCCTGCGGACTAAATTAATCCCGTTGGTACTAGTCAAGTGGAGAAATCATTCAGACGCCGAAGCTACTTGGGAGAGAAACAGCGAAATCCGTGAGCAGATCCATGTCACTTGATAAGAAAGGTAAGCCTCTATATGCCGTCTAAGAATTCGTTGCCATAATTATAGATTGATGTGTGAGCATGCACTCGATGAATTTCTCTTTTTGGGACCGCTCTGTATAGCGTGTATGAATCGGTAGTCTCAAAATCCGGACCGTCAATATTAGGGAGACTGATCAGATGAAATGTGGTGGTCCTGGCATCAGTGATCGATCTACACCAAGGTGGTGATCGATCTACACAAGCTGGTGACCGATCACCAATGGGCCGTGATCGATCTACACCAAGTGGTGATCGATCTACAAGGGACCCCGTGATCGATCTACACAACTTGGTGATCGATCAATGACTCGGATTGGGACTTGAAGATTCCCCCG
Source organism: Chloranthus sessilifolius (assembly GCA_021018995.1). NCBI lineage: Eukaryota > Viridiplantae > Streptophyta > Magnoliopsida > Chloranthales > Chloranthaceae > Chloranthus > Chloranthus sessilifolius. The sequence continues at coordinate 113,571,415 of CM037594.1, read as the reverse complement.
TGATCGATCACCAATGGGCCGTGAGCGATCACCAATGGTGATTAAAGTTAAAATGGATGGGGAGTTGAAGGGTCATTTGCAACATCACAACCTGCTAGAGACCAAAGGGCTTGCGGTTTCCGACCTTCCCAACCATTTTCCGACTATTCTCCGTGATTTCGTTCGTTCTGGCTCGATTTGAGTGTCGTCGCCTCATTCACAAATCTTCCATTTCCTTGATCTTTGATTCCTTTCTTCGCATTTTAACCCAAATCTATACCATGGGACCACATACGAAGAATCCTTGGCGTAGGTACCCACATCCGACTCGTACTCGGTACGCCTTCTATTCCAAATCCCCGCCGTCCATGCCACCCATGGCACACCGACCTCTACCCACCGTTCCATCCGCATCCGCGCCGCTCCCCATTAGTGAAGTCCCCAAACCGTGGTGGGCTTCTAAAACCTTCTTACGAATATGTTTTGCTTCCTCGCTCTCGAGGACCGACCGAAATGGCTTGGGCCAAGGGTTATATCCAAAAGCTCGGTTAAAACCCTTCTCGAACCCTTCCACGACCATTATTGCCCACGCATTGTTTTCAAAACCTACGATGGGGTGATAGTCGCCATCGACATCACGACCATCGATGGTCTCGAGTATAAGTTTAACCACTTCCATGTTGCGGCGGCACTTCAATGCCCGTCCGCTTATATCGAGACATGTGGCCTTGATGCCCCATACATCAAGGAGGTCTCCTACGCCGATGTGGTCACTAAAATGACCCAAGGCCAACACGGGAGGGGCCAATCCATATCTAGGGCCCAACTACGACGGGTTGTGGATGCTTGATACCTACATCAAGTGTGCCTCAACCCTTTCTGCACAAGTCCTCACGGTGGAGTAGTGCAACAAGCACTATTCTCCGCCTATGAGAACCGTTGGTTCTCTATGGCGAATCTGGTCATTGATGGCATCATAAATGCCAATGACACGATGTCGAGAAGAGGCGTCTGGGCGAAAAGCAGATCCCCTATGCACGCCTCGTCACCAAGCTCGTAGAGCGATATCGCCCTCTGCGAGGCCTCGTCTTGGCTCCCCACGAGCCCCGTTTGAAAACAACACTAAGGTCTTTCACACGAAAGGCGGACAAGCTACAACTTGTTGGTTAAGCGTGTTCTGAGGAGGAGGAGGCGCGGTGAGCCCATTCCCCTGGCATGTAGCGAGAGGTTCGATCCTGATGTGCCGCGACCACGGAGGCGAGCCACCCACAGGACCCACCCGGCCGAGCCATCTGCCCGACCAGCCCCTGTTCCACCACCGTCGATTCGTCCGCCCACCCCTCCCCACCGTCTTCCTCAAGCGATGTCACCGCGATGCTTGAGTTGGTGGAAACAACCGCCGCATCCACGAGAGGCGGATGGCGTTGAGGCGTTCTAGAGGCAGATGCATAAATCGTCGTAGGACTATCAAGCTAGTCATGCGACGCACCTTTATGCCACGACGTCCACGCCGATGATCGCACGCCCGCTTGACCGGGTGGATCCACGCGACTATCATTCACCGCCTCGCGTCCCGATGAACCGGCCTTTGATGGCCGGCCCATCCGATGACTACTATAGCTTATTAGCCATTATATGTGTACATCTCTCTAATTATATTCATTGCATACCTCATAAATTACATTAATACTTTCATTATTCATGCCTGATATATATAAACTCCGTAAGTGTTTTAATTACCCTGCATAACACATAGACGAATTATTCTGTATTAGTTAGCATGTAAGTTTTAGAACTACAAAATCCCTGAATACACCTCTTAGACATTTTCGAGGACGAAAATTCCTAAGGGGGGGATAATGTAACGACCCCAAAAAAAAAAAAACTAGAAAACGAGCCCGACTGCTGTGATCCGCGTGCCCGGCACGGAAACCAAGGTTGATTCAAAAACTTTAGGGTTATATTAGTTTAAATAATGTGGCACCGTGATGAGATGAGATCACGTGTGCAATTTCATCTAGATCCTAGATGTGTAGAGGGTAGGTGGAACACGTTGCGCAGAAGCAACTGTGTTCATGCTTCACACCGGAGCGGGCACCAAGGGCAAAACAGAAATTCTGCTGTGAGGAGGTAGCTTATAGAGGAAGGAAGGGAGACAAGAGAGGAGAGACTTCCACTCTTCTTCTCCTTCATCCCCTTGCCCTAATTGCTCCATAGGTTGGAGATTGTGCTAAGAAAGTGTGAAAGAGATCCTTTGAGAGAGAAGAAAAGGGTTAACAAGAGTGAAGATGAGGGATTCCTAAGCTAGAGTAGCTAGACCAAGGTGATTGAGTTATTTGGGGTTTGAGATTGGTGTGAGAGGCCTTGATCTGTCGAACCAGAGCTGAAGAGCTTCTCGCCGGATCCGGATCGAGGAGGAGCCCAGATCTAGGTTTGAGACCCTCTTTTCGGGTCATTGCCGGAACCTCAAGGAACCCACGAACAAGGTGAGTTGTGTAGGATAAATAGGGTTAAAGGATAGTTTAGAGGGTGTATTTATGAAGTATTAATGGTGATTGAACAACCATTAGTGGAGGGAGATCAAAAATGGATGGGAGGTGAACTCCATTAATGACAGCTTTTCTGTCATTGGTGATCGATCACCATAGGGTGGTGATCGATCACTGAGGGTTGGTGATCGATCACCAAGGACTGGTGATCGATCAATCTGTATAAGCCTTATGGGGAACAGAGACCCCAGAAGCTAGGAAGTTCTTGCCCGAGTTGTAGATCGATCACTAAGGTGGTGATCGATCTACAAGGGAGTTGGTGATCGATCACCAAGGTGGTGATCGATCTACAATGAGGTTGGTGATCGATCACCAAGGTGGTGATCGATCAATCTGTATAAGAAATTGATGTGATGTAAGGGGGAGTTTTGAAATTGCATTGGATCGATCACCAAGGTGGTGATCGATCAACCTTGAGTGTTGAGAGAGAGATAAGCGGAGTTGGTGATCGATCACCAAGGTGGTGATCGATCTACAGTGGGTGGTGATCGATCAATGAGGTTGGTGATCGATCACTTACCCTGTTTTTGTCTGTCTTGGCTTTATAAAGTAGACACCCCGGATGTGGTGCCGGGTAATTCTCTGACACTCCTAACACTTAATGTACTGTGCCTATGGTATAGGATAAACCCTGACACGTCGAAAAAGCTTTGGATTTGCTTAGAAGATAAACTGATCTGAGGTAGGGGAAAACCAACCTAAACTGCTTTTGAGTATGATTTCATGTTCATTTTATATCTGTGCCCTGATTTCTGTTTTTAACAAGCATGTATGCATATCATAAATTCCTGCTATCTTTGATTTCTGTTTCCTGATTCGTATCCTGAAATCTGCTTCTGATTTCTGCTATCTGATCTGTGAGGTATATATGTATGTGATTTGATGATTTAAACCAGATGATCCCCACCGACCCGGTGGTATATCCGATGCCTGGCACACTTGTGCACCTGCTTGTAATCCTCGGCGCAATTGCACTCCATAGATGAGGCATTGTTGCACTTTCACAATTGTTCATGTGAACGACGATTGGTTGGGGTTTCCTATCGGACATTCCTGTTTACTCCGTGCTATCTGATCCGGGAGTTTCTTAAGTTAAATAGACACACTTTAAGTACTACGATAATATATCGCATGACATCGACATCTTGCATAAAGTTCCCGACTTTTAACCGATTTGTTTTGAGTACATGATGCGGATTTGTCTTACATTATGAGATAGCATGATCTGCATATTCAATTCATTTAGATGGTTTTTCTTCTATTGAGCTATGATGTAGCTCACCCTGCTTTCTGAAATCTTTTTAGGTTCTGAGGCTGCAGTGCCCGGCACCGAGAGTGACCCGGACTATCAGCCGGATCCCGAGGCGGGAGGATGAGGAGACAGACGTCGGCGGACGAGTTTTATCCGTAACTTTGAGTGCGATGCCCGACATTTTGTACTTCTGATCTTTTGGACTATTGTGTGCCTGGTGGCCACCTTGTATATACATATATGATTCTACGTTTATTTAGTTTATGTTAGTCCACATTCCATTTCGGAACCACTATCGGGAACCATTGTTTGGGTGATGTACGTCCATCACCGATGGTTCTTCCTGGTTCCTTTTTGGGAATGTGTATGTTTTTCTTTACATTTAAATATTGTTGACGTGTATTTAGTGTAGAAATTGTTTGACTCAGACTACCGCTGCTCGGATGTGTCCACCTAGCTTCCGCTATATGCGCGGACACGTGTGATCGATCCGGGATCATCCAGAGTATGATCCTAACGGCACGGATTTCTGGAGACGGAAATCCGGGCTGTTACAGTGTATGCTCACGTTCTTAAGACACATCTTGTAAAAAGTTGGGACAAAAAAAAAATTCATGTTCTAATTCAAAGCGATTAATGCATTTTGGCCCGACAAGATGGGGTGAGATTACATGTTCACATGGTGTGAAGAATGGTGTCTTAGGAAAATAATTTTACACAATGTAATCAAACAGCTGAAAAAAAATAAAATCAGACCATTGTAAAATTTTAAAAATAAAACTTCCCATGAGTTATTTTATTTACAAGCCCATGTAAGGTTAAAAAAAAAATTATTTCCATGAATTTTGTCAAACAAGGCCTAAGGGTATACTTCTACTTTTATTTTAATAAATTTTCATTTATAAAAATGGTCACTAGTGCTCTATTAGGTGCCATTCAAATTGGAAATCTTAGAGGGTATTTGCTTGTAAAATGATAATGTCCTAGAAGCAGAATATATGGTGTTACATGCCATTGTTTGCAAGGTTCCCAAGCATTTTTGTTTGCAATGTTCCATGTGCTAGTCTGCATGGCATCTATTGCCTAATCTTCATACAAGTGTACCAAATTACTCAATGTATCATCATATTTTCTATAAATTTTTGCTTGTAATATTGTAAGTATTATTTTATTGGCTGATCTTCATGCACCAACTCTCTCAGATTAATTATTTTATTACAATATTTCCCATTTGATTGCAGAATTTGAATACTGTCCTGATATATCAAATTCGATATTGAGTGAAGATCGTTTGCGTTGTTAAGAATTATTGAAAATGCTGATGAATATAACTTGTTCTTAGTGCAATTCTACATCATATCCTAGCATATGTTGCTCTCATGTGCTAAAATAGAGTAATGCATTGGAAGAGGTGATTTATGTGGATGTAATGGTCTAATGGCTAAGATGGTTTTAATTTTGACTTAATGGGCCAAATTTAATTCACCCTTACTGTCTGGAAAATATATTTGCCATTTCTAGGAAAAGCCACTTCCAAATGTAGATCTCCCTAACTGCTCCTACAAGAAAACATTGCCGGCAGACCGTATCTGCCGACAATGAAAATATGGCCGTCGGTGATGAGGACAATTAGTGGCTATTGCTAAAATATTACTGGCAGATCTAAGGAGCTGACAAAAAATTGAAAGAACTATCCGCGACTGTCCCAAGCTGCCGACAAAAAATTAAAAGAATTATCCATGGCGGTCCCAAAGCTGCCGACAAAGAAATTTGAGTTGTCGGCAAAAGAATTTAAAGAACTATCCGCAGTGGTCCCAAGCCGTCGGGAAAAAAATCTGAGTTGTCGGTAAAACAATTTAAAAATATATCTGTGGCGGTCTCAAACCACCAACGAAGAAATCTGGGCTGCAAGTAAAAAATTTAAAAGAATAATTGCGGCAGTACTGCGTGAAAGTCAATAAAAAACAACGACCCAAAACCGTTGTAATTTTCATAAACAACGGTTATGAGCCGTGGTAACAACCATTGTTTATATTACAGTGATTTTCATTAATCACGGCCAGAAACCATGATTAATTTACCAAATAAACAACGGCTCATGGCTGTTGCAAAATAACAACAGTTTGTAGTCGTTGTTCCTAACAGAAAAAGGTTATTATTTTTCTTCAGAAACCACGGCTTAAGTCGGTGGTATATGTAAACAACGCTAATGAACCGTTGGTAATTTTTTATTCTAAAAACAACGGTTATGGACCGTTATTTTTTTAAAAAACAAATTAAAAAAAAAAAGCACAGCTGCCTTATTTTCGCACCATTTGAAGCAAAACTATATGTTCAAAAATATTATACTCAACCACAGATCAACCGTTGAGGCAAAAAAATATTAAATAATTCAACAAACAATAAAAATAGTACACCGAAAAATAAAAAATTATTTAATATCCTAATTTCAACAACAACCCATTACTAAATTCAACAAACAATATCCTATTCGAGCATGACTCGGGTTTATAGTTTTAACATTCCATTGCTCGACACATTTGATTTTCAGCAAGCACTCCAACAAGCTCCATGGTACCTTCAGTTTAACGACCAGCTTCCACTCATCAATTTCCAAATCTTCCTGTAGGTAACAAGTAAAATGTTGAAAAGTTCAAATATAATGAATTGTGCTTAGCGAAAGAAAAAAAAAAAGTAACCTTTTACGCAAATAAAAATATTTGTATTTACACTTGAATCATAGTTAATCCAAATCTTCAATTTATTATTAAAAGGTGTGATGATGATACACAAGAAAAAATGAATGCTAAAATGATGAACACACTTGTAGAGTGAAGGTTGTTACCATTATTGACAGAAAAAGTGAACTTGTCTCCAAGAGAGTGATAATTTAATGATATAAATGACACTACAAAGTTCAAAGTGCACACGACACTACCTTGTGTAATATCCCGAATATTTTAGACCCATTTTCAATTACCTCAGTATGCGTGTCCGAAAAAGTTATGTGAGAAATTATGGGTATTCGGGTAGGTAAACCTAAAAGAAGAAATTTAGTTAAAAGGATTTCTAGTTTGGAATTGAAGAAGTCCTATTTTGATAACTTATACGCTAAGAAGTATGTGTGTGCTTAACACTGAAATTAAATTCAAGTTAAGTGGATAGACTTGTAAATAAAAGATTATGATATTTTGGGTAGGAAATTGATATTATAAAGGGAGAAGAGTAAAGGAGAAGTTTCATTCTTCCTCCCTCACATGAGAACCAAAAGCTTGAAGCTCTTGCAAATTTCCTTGTTGCCTTTGCTTTGATCCTGTGTGATTACACTCACTCTCCCCATCTCAGCCGTATACAAACCTTGAGTACAGCCTTTGTGTAATATCTCGGATATTTTGGCTTATTTTCGTTTACCTCGGTAAGCATGTCCGAAAATTGTTAAGGGATATTTTTGGATTTTTGGTAAGCTAAGGATATGATAAGACTTATGGCAAAAGGATTTCGTCTTAAGAGGTGTGCAAGTCATGTAATCGATGACTCACACAATAAGGTTGGTATTTGTGTCTAGCATCGGATATGTTTTCAACTTAAGTGGATAAGTTACAATTATAAAAAAATCTAGATATTATTTTGCTTGGCTTTTGGGTTATAAGAGAGAGTGAAAGAGAAGTTACACTTCTCTCTCTCGTTGGAAATTAAGACCTTAAACCTTGCCTCATTTGATCCTAGATCTAGAAAGCTTGAGAGCTCCTCTTCCCATCTCGACCATTAGTTAGCCTTCAGCTTATTTTCTGATCTGTTTGAACTATTGAAAGAGAAAGGAGATGTGGAATGTGAGAAGTTCTCTGTGATTTCATTGTGGCTGAGGCAGTGTCCACCTCTTAATGAATATGGACTGATTGAAGATCTGAACCATTGAGCTTGAAGATTGGTTCCGGTGCGTGTATAGGTGCGACGGGATCAACGGTTTAAACTACAAGAGGTAGGTCTTTGAAACCTCCTTGTGCCAATTTGTTTGTGTTTTGTTTAGAATTGAAGATGTGTGTTCAATATAAAATCTGATGGTTGTGGTTAAAACTGAAGAAAAATGTCTGAACATGAAAAGTTGACAGCCATAGAACCAGAGAAATTCGAGGGTCGATTTTCAAATCAAGGTTTGAAAATGAAATTCGACCATCGATTTGAAAATCGACAGTCGAAATGTGTTTTTTTTTGTGTCTGAAGCAGTTTTTGAAAATCGAGGGTCGATTTCTAATTCGAGGGTGGAATTTGGAAATCGACCATCGAATTGGAAATCGAGGGTCGATTTTCAAGGTTTTGTGACTGATGTGCAGTTTTAAAATTCGAGGGTCGAATTGAATTCGACCATCGAATTTCAAATTCGACCCACGAATTTGAATTCGAGGGTCGAATTCTGTCCTGTTTCAGGCATTTGAAATTTTGTTGGATTTTTTATCAGCAAGCTTTTGGTTTGATTTTTGGTTCTATATTAACACTAAGAGTGTTAATATATGTAGGCTTTGACTATTGGGAGTCCTTGGTGAGGACTGCTTGTGCTTGATTTTAGAACCTTCTTTGTTGAGGTAGGAGAACCCTATTTGTTATTTGCATCAAATTATAAGTATAAACTGTTCTGGCTATTTCTTTTAAGAAGCATAAATTTTGGAATTCTGTTATACACAGCATGCATAAAACTCAGAATATATGACACAAATCTGAAAAATTTGGAACTTTGTTATGACTAAGAACTTCGAAAATTGAACCTCAAAACCTCAGTTAATCTTTGAATCAGAACTTTAACAAATCAGTTTATGTTATGAATAATAAGCCTTGATATGTGTTAGCATTTGCATTTGATTTAGGGTTTATACGTACGATGCCCTACATTCTACCAACCGTGTTGACGGTATTACTTTGGCGCAAGTTTCCCTCATAGCGTAGGGGCTTGTTGCACTTTAGAAATTGGTTCATGAATGACGATGGTCAGTAAGGTTTTCCCATCGGTCACGTAGTCCTCTCTTATGCTATAAGAAATTTGGGAGATAAAATTAAGTTATAAATTTAAGACAAGAAGCATACTAAATCAGAAGATTTTCGAACACATTAGATTTATGTTATCAATTTTGACTCAGGATTAAAACTGGAGATTTAGTTTGCAAAGCATCATTTGAAAACCATATTTGATCCAATTTCTTTCTTTTGAAAACCTTACTTATAATGAAATGCAAATAGATCTGTTTCCTCTATTGGGCTTGGTTGTTAGCTCACCCTCGACTATACGTCACAGGTGCTGAGACTGACCTTGGGTCAGAGGATCTAGAGGACTCCGATTATATTCCCGAGGAGGATTTGGACATACCAGCTGAGGAGTTTTTCCCGTGATCTTAGATCCTTTATTTTTAGTACTTTTGTCTGAAAATTATTTGAATATTGGGCCCTAGGCCATTATTTTGGTTTTTTTGATATCACTCAAGGAACCATTATCGTGAACCACTATTTTAGGTGATCGGATTGGCCATCACTGGTGGTTCTTCTTGGTTCCTCACAGTGATAGATATTTTTGTAATAAAAAACTTTTGTTTTTTATTAATCTATGTTTTGCCTCTGTCTTTAGATCTTTGATATGTTACGACTTATTGAGAAATCAATAAGTTAATGAACCGGCCTTTCCTATACCTTAGGGATTGGAAAAGTCGGGTCGTCACACTTTGTTTTGCTTTGAAATATTGATAAGGAAAGTAGGGGAGAGTGGATACCTGTGTGGAGACTTTGGGCTAACTGTTGCTCTAGCAACAATGTTAGAGAAGGACTGATTTGGAGTCTGACCGATTGAGGCTTGTGGATTCGATCCGGCGTTTGAATTTTGGATCAATGGAGGCCGAAGGAATCAACCTCAAGAGGTAGGCTTTAAAAATTCTTTTGGCTAAGTTATTGTTCTCTAGATTAGATTAGACAAACTATGGAAATAGAATTAATGGCAGTTTGGTTTTTGGACGAAAAATCAAGTTAGGAAGAACTTTTTTTTTTAACAGCACAAACCTGGAGAAATTCGAAGTTCGAATTTAAATTCGAACTTCGAATTCAAAATTCGAGCATCGAAATGAAATTCGATGATTGAATTTTGGATTTTCTAACTAATGCACTTTTGGAGGAATTCGATGATCGAATTTTGCCTATATGAGAATAAATAGATTTTTCTCGGATGTATCTATGCGCGAGATGTTGACGAGATCGGATCACATTTGCAATCTCTGAGAGACTGCTTGAAGCCTCGTCTCTATTTGCAATCTAGCCGTCTCTATTAGTGTGAAAAGGGACTTTTAGAAACGAATTTTAATGTGGTCTCGAAAGTTTTCACTCACTAACAGGTGACTCAAACTTATCGAGACGGCTCCATAGGTCAAAGCCGTCTCCAATAATAGCAATAGAGACCACTTTTACAAAGGTCGTCTCCAATAACCTCATTAGTAGGGACGGCATCCAAAGTTGTCTCTAAAATCTGTATCCAAAAGTCCTCTGTTTTGTAGTGTCGAGTTAAAGTAAGTCGGCCAATTCAGGGTGAATCAAAACATGTTTATGTTCTCACTGAATCTGCTCCAACCTTGCTTCAGTTGGCAGCTGACTGATGTCAAATTCAAGTAAGACCAAGTCAAGTCAAATCTTTAAACTGTGAAAGTTATCAATCAATAGCTTCCTGGTCAAGATGAAGCATTACCGCACCAAAAGTTAAAACAGCCAAAAATATTGTTAGGGAATAGCCTTTTTGGAGTATTGCCATCGGATCCCCTATAGGAAACTTCACCCCAGATTCACGAGTGCCTCTGATTGATAGAATTCCGACTGATGATATCAGCAAGTCAAAAGAATGTATGACAAGAGGAAATAGGATAAACCCAGATGGATCTGTGGAGAAAAATGAATATTATTATTGGCTTAAAGGAAGGATAAATCAATATCATAGCTAAATACAGTAAATAAAGTTAAGAACCAGACAATATTGTTAAATTCATTAAGAACCAGACAAGAGTTTAAATTCATTAGTCCAAAATTAAGCTCATTAAGAAATTGAGAAGAACAAAGAAAATGAGAAGCCTATAAAACATAGAAATGTGTACTAGGACCGAAAATGAAATGTGTAGTAGGACCGAAAATGGATCTGTGGAGAAATGTGTAGTAGCAACGAAGATCATAGAGACCAACCTGATGTAACAACGGATGCTGGCAATGTGAGAAGAGAGCCCCCCACTCAAAGTGTTCTCATTTTAGTGCTGGTGAGCCACAAACTATTGGATGGGCTTATGGCCATTATGGAGTGCATCAATATGGCTCATACAGAGAGAGTGGACAGCATGTGGAGAATCAATATCAGTATGACTACAAACAATGCCTCTTTTTCTTTAAAATAACTAGCATATGCTGCTCTAGCCACTTATTATGGGTCATTAATTAAAACCATGCCTCTTTTTCATCTTAGCATTGTGGTGGTTACACTATGCATTTGTTATTACCATTGAGGACTTGTTTGCTAGCCCTCGACTTCGGATTAGAGAGCATCATCCATAAGAAGGAAGAAGGGGAAGGAATCTCATCTTCTCTAATCACTCTCTTTAGAGTTATGGTATGTTTTAATTTTAAAATGGAAGCACACAAACATTTATTTGCAATGGGATGATTTTGGGCAAAAAGTTCTTTGGTGGATCAACAAGCTGAACTATTTCTCTATTATGGCTTTGAGCTCTGTGAAAGTCAATTTTTTATGAGAATGTGCGTCTAAAAGATCTCCACTTCTTAAACCAATAAGTACTTAGAGAATATTTACAAGTTTAGTTTCAGTAGGATTGAATTAGCATATAGATGCATGACCTTTTAAAAATAAATAAATAATTAAAAAAGCAATTTCATTAGGAGAAAAGGCAAGTTTACTAAAATAGAAGGCTAAAGTAGAGCATAAAAAGGGTTGGACACAATAAATTACTAGGCCAACATACTCAGGCCAGCCCCATAAAGAAACCCAAAACAAGAAAAATGGCACATCTCTGTATGAAGTAATTAGGTGCTATGCAGATCAGAAGATCAAATTTAATAAGGGCAATTGCCAGAAACTGCTATAATCCATGCTGGAATGTTAAAGAAGAAATTAAAAGATGAGCTCTCTATCTGAAAGATTAAAAGGATTTTGGCTAACAAGCCAAATCAATAAACTTATCCATCTAAAGATTAACGAATATGCAGATGGGTAAGATATTGAAGCATAAATATGACCTAAACTGGAGTCTAAATATAAGCATAGGTGGTCTTGTCCTTTGGAGATCGGAAATCCAACCCATAGGCAAAGAAGGGGAACAAAAGGAACACCAAGGGATTGAGGGGCACCGAAGACCAAGTTTAGGGACACTAAGTAGGAAAATTTTCATTAATCCATTCATGGGTATCTCTAACTAGATGACTAGGCATTTGGCTACGTTACAAGTCATTCCTCATATTTTACGATGAGTTGATAAATATTGAAAACAAACAAACTTTGATACCAGCAGCAGCATGCATATGTAATATTAATCTCACATATAACCATTGAAAATAAGTAAAATTAGTCAGAGAAGTGATACGTGAGATGGATCAAGGGCTAGCATTCTCTCGACTAACCAAAAAACATGTCAATCAATACTACTAAATAGAAAGAAGAAAGCTAAATCGTACGATAATTTATACTAAAAGAGGAAAATTAAACCCACTCTCCATTTTCAAAACATTCTAATCAAAACATTATAATCCGGATAATAATATTGGGATTCGCAAAATAGAAAAATGGCAACTAACAATAATGCAAAACTACAAAGACCAAAGTCCTGATATACTTACCACCTGGAAACCTCCTTGACACATCTCTTCCATTCCTTTGTTGGCCTCAAGTTGTCATACCAGGGTAACCTGAAAACCCCAGGCCAAGTAATCTCATCAACACCTCCACAGAGCTCATAATTTTTTTCCAATTGATCATTCTATATACAAGAGGATGAAAAAGCGAAGTAACATAATAGTCAGCACGCTCTGAATTCATGCTAAAATTTATGAAAAATATGAGCAATACATGAGTAAAAGTGAAGTCATTGCATACAAATCTTTGGAACATGGTATCAAGTATCGGCTGATCTCTATATGAAATGGAGATAAGTACCGGTTTCACCAGAACCGAATACTGATAATAGCCCGATACTAGTATTGGTATCGGCTGATACTGTATCAGTATTGGCCAGCATTTTTTCTAACAAAATAAAAGGTATCGATATTGACTGATATATATCGGTCCAAAGATATGATACCTAATACAGAGACCAAGTTAGAACCTCACTTGTGGCTTGTGGGCATTAAACTATCATAGTTATCAAAGTAAACAGATAAAGGACGATGATAATGGGTATGATCACGACCAAAGTAAACTCGTAAAGGACGAAACTTATACCAAAATATTATCATAAAACATATATACTTATCCAAAGAGGTTATTCTGGACTCTTTTATGAAATGCATACATCTGAATTGGATATGTTGTTGAATATAAATAAGGGACTATGCATATTATAATTTATCCCTTGCTTTCTTTCAAGATCTTTAGGAGATTTTGGAGCCACATCTAATCCAAGTTATCTATGAATTTTATTTCTGCAATTGATCAACAAAAATTTCACAAGTTACATGACAAAAAAGAAACAAATGTGCACAATATGGCTGTACTAATATTAGACTACAAATTTCCAATAACCAGGTACAGAGGATATTCCAATAATCACAATGATAGGAAAAAGAACTTACCTTAGTTCCAGCGATGCCCATCGCAATACCAATATCTGCCAATATCAAAGTCGAGGCGTCATTGCAACCACCTCACCATCTTCTTTGAGCAATCTCACTATATCTTGTTTGCGCTTTGGAGCTGCAAGTTGGAGGAGATGGCGGCAATTGATGGTTGCGATTTTCTCCGACTGAAACTTGGGAGATTAACGACTTTGGTGTGAAAGGAGATATGCGAGCAACTATCTAGGTCACAGATCTTGCTGAAAAATAGAGACCATCAGCTTCGTTAGTAAAATTGACAATCAGCAGGTTCTGTCAACAACAGGTTCGCACCTCTTACGCATCAGCATCTGCACTCGGACAGGTTTTACTATTTTGATGCCAAAATTTATGTGGTTAGCCACAACCTTCAAAGGCAATTGTCTATTACATGCTCACAAAGTCAAGGAATTTAGATGTGAATCAGACATTTAAAACACATTCATCACCTAATCTCTGTAACATAAGCTGGGAGGACCCAATGTGTGAGAGCAGCTGCACTGTTGAATCATCATCTAAGGGTGCAGATTTTACCTACTAGACACCATCTAGTTTAAGCAAGAAGGCTGGCACTTCATTAATACTATCCAAATAAAGGATGTGGAATTTAATGCATATATTTTTAATAATAATAGAAATTAAAATTTGAGATTTTGAATTCATTCAAGGTGGCAATATGAGGAAATAAAGCATGAATTAACCTCCCATCTCTAGAGCACAGTGAGAAAATGGCAGCTAGTGGCTCTGTGAATTATATGTTTATACAAGGGATTAATTAGTAATTTCACCCAGAAGTAAAATTTAACCATCCAACACCTATTCTCCATCAAGGCAAGTGAAAGCACCAGTCGAAAATTATATTTTTATACTTATAGTCATCAAAATAAATTTTTTAAGGTAAAATTGAGAGAAAAGAAGAAATGAAAGAGATGGTAAAACTAGAGAAAAAAATGAAGAATTTTTTAAAAAGAAAGAATAAATATAAAAAGCAAAACTCTACCCCCAAGCCTCTACTAGCTCGACCATTAGCTGTAGTTCGTAGACACTGGCGAGCTTGTCATCAAGTCGTAGACGCCAAGGTATATGGGGTTGGGCCTAAAGCTCATCAAACTCTTATAAAACCAAAATAAAAGCAAAAAAAGCAACCAAATATCATCTGGATATTAACCTAGAATTTGAAGGGGCAATCGAGAATCTCTGCATCAAATGAAAACTGAAAAATCAAAACAAAAGCCCTAGTTCCCTACAAATTGCTTACCAAACTAAGAGAAAAAATACGAAAGCGAATTAAATAAAGGGGCAATCAAGAGATTGATGTATGGTCGCAAATTAAACAATGGGGCAATCGAGAGATTGATCTTGAGACTTACTATTGATTGAGATTGCCCAACAGTGGCGTTTGTGCTCCTCGATGTTTAATCTTCTTCCTCCCCAGCAGTCTTCTCTTTCAATGAGCCGAAATTTAGGGTGGAACTTGAGTTGGTGGAACTTAGGGTTTGAGCGAGAGGAATTTAGGGTTTGGCTAAAAGAATTTAGGGTTTGAGCGAGAGGGATCACTACGTGAAAAAGCTAAAAAAATCACTGCCTTAAACAGTGATTTTTTCACAAAACCACTGTCTTTGACAGTGATTTTTTTTCCAAAAACCACTGCCCTAAACAATTGTAAAAAAAGCAGTGGTTTTTTTTTACCACTATATATGACAGGGGTTTATGAACTTCAACAACAATTGCTCTTAATAGTCATAGAAAAAATCACTGCTTTTGACAGTGGTTTTTTTATGCAAATTTTTTATAAAAAGATACTATTTTTAGAAAAAAAAAAAATTACGTCGAAGATTTTTTATGCAATTTTTTTTTAAATAATATTTTTTTATGCTTTTTTTTTAATGCAATTTTTTAAAATAATTTTTTTTAATGTAATTTTTTTAATGCTATATTTTTTATGCTTTAAAATAAAATTATATAAAGAAAAAAAAGCTATTAATCTCATATTTCAACACATCCATTCAACTCAAATGCAAATCATTCAATGCCATTAATAAAAAAAATAGAAGCTCAATTATTTTATTCAAGCAGAAGGTTGCATCCCAACCTATGATCTAACCTTTCAAATCCGCCAAACATTTTAAACTCTAAATGTCCAATCCTTTTATTCAAATAAAAAGAAGAAGACAAGAAAGAGAGTTAACAATCTGAGAACCACATAGCCCATTTTTAAAATAAAAGAAAAAAAAAATTTTAATTTGCTTCGCCTCTTCTGCCAAGTATCCCCGACCCCTAGTGATTCATTTGAGGTGAGCTTGAAATCGGTCGCCTGAAATCAAAAGGAGAACATTATTAAAGTCTAGGCTATGGTGCATTAACTCATGTAATATATTTTCCTAAAATTTGAAAAGTATAGGTGACAAATTGAGCTAGTAAGAACCTAACTTGCTGCTAGATATGAACTCCAATATCTCCGAACACCACATTGCCAAATGCATATGTTACATTTGAGATTTGCAGTAATTCCTGTATGCAGAGAAATCTTGTTGAAAGATCACTTATGTGGATTTCTAAACTGAATTATATATAGTAAGTATAACATTTGCTTATCTTGGGCCTGTAGCACAATGAAAGGTTGACAATATTGCAACCTCAAAAATTAGAACATATGCACCTGTTAGTGTAGAATGACCCTATAAATTTTGGGCTATAGATTTTACCTAATTATGACTTGCACAAAATGGTAGCAAAACTGTGCAAATCTATATGATAGTGCAAAGTGAGGAGTTTCAAATCAAACACCTATCAAAACTAATTAACATATATAAAAATAATAATAATAAATAACAACTTATTAACATATATATGTTAATATACATTTTTGTATATGCACAAGGAGCTCAAAAATGTAAAGGGAAACCCTGTTGTATATCTGGTATTTATTTTTCTTTTTTTTTTTATTACCGGTCATAAACCTATACATTTGCATAGATGTAGGGATGCAAGACCTTAAACCCGAATCCAACCCAAAAACTAACCCAAACCGAACCCGATCCAATTGCGGTTCAGTTTTTGTTTTGGGAGGTGGAAACCGAAACTGATTAGGTAGGATTAGAAAACCGAAAAAATCTGAAAAAGCTAAAAAACTGAAAAATCTGAAAAATGATTTGAAAAAATCGAAACCGAACTGAATAGAACTGAACCAAGCTTGTCACAACGTTCAAATTGAATATTCTTTTCAAAGTAGAAATGTTAATAAAAGAAAAAATGATTTGATTAACATAATGAAATAAAATCAAATTATACCAGACCAAAACCTGATGGTTTGAGAATTAAATGCTACATATGAAATGCAATTAATCCAATAAAAGATAAGGATAAATCCAAGTACTAGAAAAGCAAACTATTACCCTCAACTCTGCATCTCTTTGGTCATGTTGGTCTGAAAGGCTACGGACTAGACTTCGAAGCTGGACATTTTGCTCAACTAAACGATTTATATCTTTAAAGGTTGACGGCTTCAGTGGTTTAACCAATACGCAAATCAAGGATTTAACGTTGCATCATGTAATCAACAGACTCGTGATTTAAATTGATATTTTAAACACGGGAAACTCACAAGGCGTTCTGAAATAACTTTATCAGTATCAAACTCATCATGTAGCCCAGCTGTATGGGTGGTAAGAGATTCATCAGGGTAAACCTGAGCGATTGCTCCATAACGAAGTTGAATATCACACCATTCCTTGAGAAGAACAGTTACCTGAAATAACAATATTCTACACTAATTAAAAAAGAAGACTGCTGACATTGTTGACAAAAAATTAAGATTACTAGAGAAGGTTATTACAAAATCCCATATCAAAGATTATCTAAAACAACACTCTTCAAAAAAATGGGCAAAAAAATTAGTAAGAACAATTTGCACTGACATGGTCATATCGATTGTCATATATGTGACACCAATAAGTATAAACTAACATTTTATGGCAGGAGATCTTAGCACAACTGCTATATTTTTTGAAAATCACAAGCATATTAATTTTTTATTTTTTTTTCAAAAACACAGTAGGAATGACAGATTTCACTAAAGGAAAAAAACAAAGGAAAAACAGCAGCGACCACAATGCATTTTTTTAACTAGCTTTTGAAGGTCAAGTATGTCCTGTGCAACTTCATAATCTCGCTGCTGCCTTCTCAAGTCTGCCTGAGGAGAAACAACCATGTGAACAGAAAGCATAGAAAGAACAATCGAGAAAGGTAAACTGATAACTGTGAAGCACATATACCTTCAATTCAAGGATGGTATGCTCAAAATTAGCCTGCTCGGAAAGTGACTACTGTAACTTTTGATTCATTGAAGCGTAGGCTTCCACCATTCTCTCATGTTCAGCTGAGGTAAATCAAATAACGTTCGATCAATCAATTGAAAATAAGTGGCATCACATGAGGATATATTCATTCTGAATAATTAAAGAGCATGCCATTCAATCCAAATGCAACAGATCAATCAAATTGATATTAATACAGCAAGTATGACGAGATATTGAACAGCGATAAATGTCTATTGAAGCAAGTATGACGAGATATTGAACAGCGATAAATGTATACTGAACGTAAATATTGAAAGGTTATTAGGATCTTACTTGATATGAGAATAAAAAATACAAAATACCCAATTTTCCAAAAAGTAGATATCATAATCTAAAATATGAAATAATCCAATTTTTCAAAGAGTAGATATGAGAATCTAGAATATGATAAGTACTTCCCGGGAATTGTCATATACAAGAATCTGGAGGGGAGTTAACAAGGCCTTATTCCATCACAGAAAACTGTTTTTCCATTCTAGCCAAAAGATCATTCAGGCCAACTAATAAAGTTGAGTCCCAAATCAGTGAAAGGTCAAAAGTGAACTTCCACTGATTGGTGTGACAATAATATCAGTGTGGCTCCCAAGGCTTGACCATTTGTACAAAGGAGATTGACCCAAGTGCCACTGCCAGTACTCGGGTAGGTACTTAATGCCAGCTATATTACACCATTTACTCTGAAAGCATATAAATGCCAAAAATTAATGAAATGAATCAAAAAGTTGTCTAACTGGCACGCACATAAATTGCATTTCCATTCTGGCAAAAAGATCTATAATGCCTCCGACGTTTCCTGCAAGTCCCTGCAGAACCTATATAACCATGAAAACCCTTTAGAAAAAGGTCCCAGTTTCTTAGAAGGAAGATCTTGAATAAACAAAATGATAAAGAGAAAAGAATAAATAGGCATATTCAGTGAGGCAACAGAACAACATTTGATCAAGTAAATTAAAAGGAGCAGATCTTATGACCTAATCGATTCCCTACGTTAGAAGATGAGGTATCTGCATGGCAATCATCTTCATCATCCAAAAATCTATCAACAGGTGAGGAGGTCCCATCAGAATGTTTATTTGAGAAAGTGAACAATATAACCATTCAAAAACAAAATTCTGTTACGTAAAAGGTATTTATAAAGAAGAGTAATACACGTATACATCATATGGGAGGTCAGGTCCCTACAAAGCACATATGGGAGGTCAGGTTCAAGAAAAATTAAGTCTCTTGCATAAACAATATGATGAGAACCCATCATATGCAACTAACAAAATTATTTTTGAACTGCAATGAAGAAAAAAGTATGTGAAGTAAAAATATAACGAGAACTAGATAAAACTTGAGAAAACAAACTAATTAATCGAAGCATTCGTCATAATATTAAAACCACTGATTTAGGGATCCTAAAGAATTTGGTGATCTGATCACCTCAGAATTTGGAAGTTTTAACCCATAAAATGGGTCAAAAGTGTACCTTCATAGATGTTACAACTCCATTTAGCCATTATAACACTGAAACCAGTGTATATTGAAAATATAAATTTAATGTAAGAGGCAAACAAACACAGAAACAATAAGAATAGGTGATCTGGGGATCTAAGTACTTCAACAAAAATAAAAAAAAATA
This sequence comes from Chloranthus sessilifolius, assembly GCA_021018995.1. Classification (NCBI taxonomy): domain Eukaryota; kingdom Viridiplantae; phylum Streptophyta; class Magnoliopsida; order Chloranthales; family Chloranthaceae; genus Chloranthus; species Chloranthus sessilifolius. Next base: position 113,551,825 of record CM037594.1, on the reverse strand, counting down.
CAACAAGGAGAAAAGAAAGACATTAGACTTCTACTCAATTTCTATTATTAGACTTCTACTCAATTGGGACTTCAAGAACTAAAACAGAAATAAACTAGCATCTCTAACTCCCTAACTTTAAGATCCTGAAAAGAGTACAATAAAATAAGTTTAAAAAATAAATAAATAATTCAACAACCTGAGAATCTAGAGAATAAGACTCTCGAAAACCCTGTCATGCGGTCACTTTTAGGTGATCACGTGACCCATAAATGTGAGATTATTATTAATCTCACATTTTTGTGTAACAATTGCATGCACTAACCTATATATGTATGAGTGAGCTATAATATTTTCACATCCAATGGATGAGGTGTTCATTGGCACATACCAACACGAGTTACTAGTGGCATAAATATATGTTATGTGTCTAATGTGACAGGCTGTTGCAGGAATTTACAATGCTGAAAAGAGAGCGGAAAGGTTCACATGCAGCAGGCAAACAGTGGCAAAATAGGAATGCGGTCAGGACAGAATCAGCAGTTTTTCTTCTATCTGGGTTGGGTCACAAAGAAGCAAACAATGGGCCTGAAATCGGCCTCAAAAAGGGGAATAGAAAATCCCATAACAAGTTAAATCAATTACATTCTATTGTGGAGGTCAATCACAGTTATGAAACTTCTGATAGAAATCTTAAGGTGAGACTAACTTTTAAACCCACCTTCACTCCAAATTATTCTTTGCAAACTAATTTAGTTAAGTTTCCTAGTTTAACTACTAGGAAACTCAACGCTGGTTCCATGGTTGCAGAAAGGGCAGCTAAAAAACGGTATTAAGCTTGTCATTCCGCTTCTTAAGAGGCAGCTTTGCCCTCGACTTCCTCTTTCCCATATCATTACTCTTGTCCTTTCCTTTACTGTGATTCATCAACTCATATGGTAAACACCTCCCAAAGAATTAGTATGCAATGCCTGCTGATCTGTTCTTTCTATTCAGCTAAACCATATAATACTCATCGAACTCCAATTTCTTGAAACTCACATCAAGCGAACAAATACTGCGTTTCATGTTGATAGATAAGTGAGCTCTCAAAGGTTGGGTTTGGTAAGCTAGACTCAAATCCATAAAAAAGTATCTTGCAACCAGTTATTCTTGAAATAACTAATCAAACCCCTTTTCTATAGCGAACCACGGTTAGACAATTCATATCTATGTAGAGAACACCTAACATTTACCCATGACAGATACTGAACATAAACATAAACCAGAGACCAGAGGTACATTATATGCATTAGATTAACTTATTATTTTGCAACAACTACCAGTGCATGCATATTATAAATAAATCTTCATTGTGCCGACTACAAAATGGTTAACATTTAACAGAAAAATGGTTAGCACTCAAAAGAAGATTGTCATCAAATTATGGTCTTTGTCAGAAGATTTTCTGTATTAAGGAAATGGAAAAATATGATTGCATAGTCAATTAAATATTGGCAAATTATTCATCAAAGGTTGTAGGGAGATGGACCAAAACATCAATTTACTACTACATTGCAGAGACAAAAACTATATGAGGTGAAAGTTAATTAGGAAACCATTATAGTATTTTGAATGACCATGGAACTATATGAGGTGAAAGTTAGTTATCACAAATATTATAATTTCTTATTAGCGACAATTGCATGATCAATCAGCAAATATTATTTTTTCCCAAAATATAATGGCATAATCATAAAACTATACTGTGGGAATTGGCAAATTTAGTAATAATTCGATAACGCCATCAAAATGCATTTATGAAAAATAATCAAAGAATGAATGTAAAACCAAAAAAAAGGATAAAATTCCAAAAAAAAACCGAGAAGCATTTGAGAAAAAGTAATGAAAGTATTTAAAAATATTAAATAAATACATTTTTGACAAGAAAACTTTGTAAAAATAACACAATTTTTGACAAAAATAACAAAATCTAGTGATGGCCCGCCACTTAGACATACCAAATTGATGAATATGCATGCCAAGTATATAATACTGATGACTAGATTACAAAAGGCAATACATGGGCCCATCCCCCTAATGGTAGCTCGTTCTAAGAATGTAAGTTTATTTCGCACTGAATCATAAAGCACACTCACGCACACCAATTGTTTTAATGATATCACTTTATTTTTTCTCTCTGTTTTTTCTCCGAATATTTTCCGAACTTTTCGAATTTTGCCAATTTTTTACCTTGCCGAATTATTACCGGACCCCGACTTGGTGACTACGGCTCCCACACTACTATGATTGCATTTAGCTCTGAAATCTCAATGTAAATATAGAGACAAACATAAGGCATTAGGCACAACTTCAAAGGCTTGATAAAATTAAGAAAATATTGAGGTATGATAAATATAATTATACACATGTAGCAACATGTAAATATGAAGTTGTTCTTGCTGTTAACATATTTAATATGTTTGCTGAGCTTGTCCTTTCATTTTTCAAAATCAAATGTGTGGTCTTCCAATATAATATTCTGCAAAGCATGGCTATCTATTTTTTGAAAATTCCAATTCGTAGTTGTAAAGGCTCCATTGTTTTTGAACATATCACATTATTGACTAATTAATATTGCTTTCCATAAAAGCCTGGTCCATCCCCCCACATTCAAAGGTTAACAAAAACTGCATGTTTACCATGCTCAACACCTGCTATCATCTCCCTAGAGTTAATAGCCAATTGCCAATAAATCATGTATTTTAGTTCAGAAACTTAATAGCCAATTGCCAATAAATTCAAATAAATGTTTTACCAGATCTTTGTGGGGGCTTCAATCCATTGCTAGGTTTATTTGTGGCCGTTTCACTAAGAGAGTGCATCTACTTCGATGTTCATGAAGTTCCCTATAGAGACCTTCATTGGTAGCCTCAAGCCAAGAAATTCTTTCCTTAAGAACCTACAGAGCCAAATAAATCAGGAAGTGAGAAATATTATCGTTCCAATAATATTATTTCCATGAAAACATTCAAGAACGAAGAATTAATGAGAAGCATTACAAAAGGAACATGAGTTTATAGAATTTGGTCCTACCTGTACTTCATCAGATGAACCTCCTCCTCCATGGGCGCAAAGTAATTCTGCCTGCAGGTATTCAAGTTGTTGACGCATCCTTAGCATCGCGTTTGATATAGGGTCTCTGTTAACCTGTACAAGATAAGCACAAGGCACCTAAATATATGAGGCCCAGAACAAGAAAAAGCATCACATTATCGAAATCAACATGAAAAATAATTAGAATTTGATGAAAAGCAGGTAAATTATTGTTAACAGTCAGTAGCATAGGAAACTTACAATAGGCTTATTCTGGATATTGCGAGTGTGATTAGCATATTTGAGAGTGTTAAGAGTTTCTTCTGCATTAATATCTGCCGGACTGATACAAGCTGGGAAAAGAAGGCAAAACTTTGGAAAATGTAAAAAGAAAAAAAGAAAGACATGAAAAGAAAAAAAATCACTCTGAGCACAAATTATTACAGACAATCGACTTTTTATGCAGCATGTGCCATTCTATCTCATAATTATTTTCATATAGAAGAGTACAATTGTGATTTCACATTCCAAACATATCTCTAGAAGAGAAGAGTGAACATGTTTATACCCAAGTTCTATATGAGGATTTTATACATACTAAACTTACGAGTTGAATTCTATGGGTAGTGAAATCCAGATAACAGAAGGCCATAATTGTTGGCCACAATCTTATGACCACCATGTTCATTGACTATTTTGAGGCATCGAGATGTCCAAGCCCCTAGAGTGAAAATTTCCATTTCCGTTATGTTGAGGCCAATGGCAGAACACTAGAGCTCACTACATAGAAGCATAGTGATTAAGAGCCGATTTCTTCAACTAGCTCTTTACCAAAACCAGCTCAAGATTTTCTTTAGCTACTAAGTAATTAAGAGCCAATTTCTTGCTTCAATGCAAGAGGCATCACGTGATAAAAAGTTACTATTATCATAAGATTGTGGAGTACTAACTACAGATTCATAGTTGTTTAGGGCCTTTATATTTTGCACATAAGTTGTGCACATTAGACTTGCCTCATTCTAGTGCTGCCTATGGGCTGGCTAAGACCATGACCTGACCCGACCTCATTTTTAAACCAGGTCGGGCATAAAAGTTTACCCCACCAAGCATCTTACCCGAAAATCAGGTCGGATCAAGGGGCCAAAGGATCAAGTTGGCTTGGATTTGAACCCGACCCGACCCATTGACAGCCCTAGATGAAATGTTTTAGAAAACCAAGAAGTTAAACCATAGGATTGCGGAAAGAAACAAAGACAAAAGCAATCTAATATTTGAAAAGGAGATATGAGCTTGAAGATCTAATCGAATCGCAATAATCAAGAATTGCAGTACTAAATCGATTTCAGAGAAAAGAACGCCACCTCAAAAATTACACAGAGTGCTATGAGAAGTACTTAACAATTTCAATTCAAATTAAAGCGAGCCCATTAGGGCTGTGTCGCTGTTTAATTGATACTTTCTTTCGTAACACCTTCTGAAGAATAAGTTATTTAAATAAAGATATGCAAAGGTGGGTTCACAAAAGGGGAAGGGAGGTAGGGGAGTAGAAATGCAAATCTGGAGTGCAAACTAAGGATTAAAATCTCGGTATTGGTCTCGAGTCTATGTCGATACCGAGATGTATCATTCCCATATCCTCCATACAAGGTTTGTATCGGTGATACATACACTACAAAGCATATGTATTAGGTGATACCCGAGATGATCTATGCGTCGTGTGGCTCTGATACCAGCCATTATTATAGAAGACCACTACTGCACAGGTCATCTATATTGGTGCACCGCGAAAATTCTAGTAATCAAGGTTTGTGCCTGTACTACAGTGGAAGATTGATAATACTGAGATTGATAATACTGCAATCTGAAGGTCACATGATGACAGCCCTCATACCAACTACTAGAAGCCTCTTTTAAATGGTGTGCCATTCGGAAATGATGGTGTGGAGTACCAGCTCTTGGAAAGAAAACATAAAATTGACCTCTTGGAAAGAAAACATTTAAAGGATTTCTGAATGATGCATTTGAGACCAACAAGTGATGATGCAACATTTACAAAGAAATCACGCCCCTATAATTTAAAGGGGTGGTGTGAACTATCTATGTTAGAATTAAATTGGGGATGTGGATCATCTTCAAGATGATTAAAACCAGTGTTTTTAAAGGCGAAAGGCATAGCATTCAATGCTCCCGTGAAGCGAGGTGTAAGCCTCATGATTTTTTTAATTTAAAAAATATAATAAATTTAAATGATATAAAGAAAATTCACAAAAAATGATAAAATATAAGAAAACATTTAAGAAAAATAATGAATAATTGTTTTTACCATAAACCAAAGTTGAAAATAAAAAAATACGCAAGATTTAAAAATAGCGTGCAGAGTTACTTGTTGGTGCATACAAGATGATGAGACATGTAGGCCATCAATGGTGCAGGTTGTTCAATTTTTGGATGGAATTATAGTTGTACCGATTCCGCCCATTCCAATATTCCTCCAAGTTCTTTTGGAAAAACAGGGGACTGAAATACTCATCTCAGAATCATCAACCAATCAGAGTTCTCAGGTGTAGAGTAGCATCCAAACTAGCTCTGAAGGTTCAAGAACACCATCACTGAGTTAAATTACATATGCAGATCTACAGAGAACAACTAAAAAAAAAATTAAAAAAAGTGAAGTAATATAGCTCATATACCACGTACCAGGATGAATCAGCTACATACATGAGTGAGAGACCAAGCTTTGGATATAAACACTGCCATCAAAATCAAACTCTGGCGTTCTCTGTCGTATGAACCATTCAACAAGAGTACCTACAATTAAATAAGTTGGGTAAACACATTGTTTCTATCCATTCGCGTCAATGTTAAGCACCCAACCTTCTATCTAAAACTAAGAATTTCCATTTAGCAGCTTTTTTACTAGGTGTAAACTTTAAAGAAATCATTACCTGCCGAATAACGCCTTCAAATCAGAAAAAAAATCTAAGGTAAAAAAATAAGAAATCACCATACATGTTGAATAAAACCTTCAAATCTCTAATCCAAATCAAAGTGATCTTCCAGATCTTAAACCCAAACAGAAAATTAAACCATAGAAACCCTAAATCTGCAGTATTCACGAAATCAAAGTAGTAATGATCTTCCAGATCTTAGACGCAAACAGCAAATTAAACCACAGAAACCCTAATTCTGCAACATTCACGAAATCTGAAACTACAATCATATGTTCAAACTTACATTTACCTCAATTTCACGCCAGCAATCGGTCAAAAACTACCTCAATTTCACGCCTGCAATCGTTTGCTGTAACTACACAATCCATTGATTGCTAATGAGGAGAGCCATTTTCACGCTTGCAATCGTTCGCTGCAACTATTCGATCCATCTCTAACAAAGCCTCAGGGCTCAAACTCTCCTCACCTCTATTTCCCTCATTCGACTCCACAAACATCAACTCATCTCCCACCACCAATTTTGAAACCGATGAACATGATCTCAGATATTGACTTAGCACTCAAAATCGAAACCGATGAACATGATCTCAGATCTCGACCTCTAGCACTCAAAACCGATGAACATGATCTCAGATCTCAACCTCATATCTCTACCGCCAACCCAACTCCTCCATTTTTTTCCTCTGATTTGTGAATTTCGAGGCCAAAATCGAATCGAAACACAAAGTTAGGGTTTGGGAAGGAGGGAGATGACCTAAATCTGAGTTAGGGTTTGGGGAGGAGGGAGATCACCCGAATCTAATTGGAGAGTTACGGTTTGCAAATGGAGAGACAGAAATTCGAGAAAAGCAAGTGGCAGAGATGGAGAGAGGGGTTTTGTCGATGAGAGTGGTTTTAGAGCGAGAGAAAAGATCCCACGAGTAGATATTTAAGTCTGATAGCTCTCGTGGCCATGGTTTAATAAACCACTACCCTTTAGAGTCGATTGACTAACAATTTCTTTTGATGGTAGATATGGCATGTTTTAAACTTAAAAAACTACTTATTTAGGGGCTAAACTACTCTTTTAGTAAGTGGAATATTATACCACTATTTTAAATAGTAATTAATTTTATAAAGCTAAAGTGATTTTTTCCTCATTTTGACGTATTGGATTACGGTTTCAGCGAGAGGGTGGCTGAGCGAGAGGGAATGAGAAAAGTTCGTGGGAAAGGAGGAGAACGGTTCGAGTGGGGAAAAAGTGAGTTATATACACTTTATCGATGCCGACGGCTTATTAAATCAGCCGTCGGTGTAATGTTATATATGCCGACGGCTTTAAAAACAACCGTCGGCATAAATCTCTTTTTTATAGCAATGATCAAGAGGTGATCTCAATAACCTCATATGGCTAATTTGGTGAGAGGTCCATCAAGCATCCCTAACGAAGAATTTTTCTAAACTTTTGATTGATTTGGATAATTTGGTGAGAGAGGTTCATCAAGCATCCCTAATGTGGAAGTTGCAAAGATGATAATATTTGGCAACAACCTAGTTAAGGCTAAGGCCCAGCTGGGGCACATGCCCATGCTTACGTAAAATAAAATAAAAATTAGCTTTGTCTGTGCAGTTTTTTTAACAGTTGTAGTGTTACCCAGATATGTATGGCCTTGGTTTTAAAACAAATAACAGAATTACCCTTTATGCTATTGGTCAAAGTTTGATACTGAGAAAGTACAGTGGACTGGAACAGTAAAACAACAGTCGACATGTTTTGTTGGATACACCCAGAGATGGTGCTAGCGCTATCTACACCGTCCGACTCCACATGGCACACATAAGAAAAGATGATCCTAAAACTATGTTTAATGATCTATTCATGATCATTTTCACTTTTTGGGATGTCTATGACGTGAAACCAAAATCTCACCATCTGATGGGAGATGTAAAGGTAAACTTAACCAAAATCTCACAATCTGATGGGAAATGTAAAGGTAAATTTAGTGAGAATTACTTTTTGTAAGTGAATGATGATACAATTACAAATGACTTTTTTATGAGACTCATTCTTCCATGAGCGAAATGTTAAAGTATTTAATATTTTTTATATTAAAATTAATCAAGTGGATCCGACTCTCATGACAATCATTTATACACCAAAATGATGTTTATAATAATAATGGTTTAAGTTGTGAGTGTCAAAGTGATAGATCATCAGGACAATGGGCCGAAAAATCACATGTTTTTGGGAGTTTTTAACCATCAGATCTATGCATCCTAATAACAACTATTGCTCCTCGTTTTAATTGTTGATATTAAAGTTTGCCATTGGATGGTTCTCATAATAGTTGTGCATCTCCTTAGGCTAGACTTTTGAAATGGTAGGATTTGAGTACATAATATCAAAAATTTTATAAGAGCTAGTATTGGATCAAATCTCACTCTGCCATGCCTTCATTCCATTAAAGGGACAAATTCTATTTGGGATTTCTTTAGGTAAATGCGCTCGTCCACCAAATGCAATATATGGGTTCACTAAGCGCTACTAAAGTCAAGAAGTTCGGTAATAATTCAGCAAGTTTAAAAATCGGAAAAATCTGGCAAAATTCAGAGAGTACTAGCAATATTCTCAGAAAAATTGAAGAGAAAAAAATCTGGGACATAGTGAAAAAATATTTTAAAAGTAAACATTACAATTTTTTTGACAAAATTAAGGAAATATTCGCGAATTTGACCAAATTTGTAAAAAAAATCACAAAAAATTCATGATTAATTCGCTCGATCCCAAATTTGCAAATTATTGGTGAACTTTTAAAAAATTCGACAAATTCGGTGACTATATGCTCTACTAATTGTTATTACCCCACAGTAATAAGGCCTTAACTTGCTACTTCATTGACACGTAGGTTTCATTTGGCTTAGCTCTGCCGTGCCAAAGAGCGTCTGTCCAACTCCGGTGAAGATTTTTAAGTGCAATCCATTTGTTCTGACGACAAGTTGTTTTAAGTGATACAATGAGCTCTCGCTCATAGCATATAAAACCTGCTCTGGTGGAGAGTAAGTGAAGAGCTGGAGTCCGCTATAAGAGCACAGACTCATTCAATGAGCTCTCTCTCATAGCATATAAAACTTGCTCTGGTGGAGAGTAGGTGAAGAGCTGGAGTCCGCTATAAGAGCGCAAACCCATTTAATGAGCTCTCATTTAACAATTTACCCCTTTCAAGCCATCTTACCTTATCGTATTTTTTAACCCCCTATTCTTTCTTTTATACTGGAGATATAGAAAATGGCTTAATCTCAATAACTTTGGTATTATTGTCACACCACTATATGTTAGTGCCACCTCACATAGGCAAAGTAAATAAGCTTTGATTGCTTTAAATTAGATGATGGAGATCACTTTTCATCACAATCTATCTCATGTAGATATTAAGATTATGAGCCTGCCATCATACGATCAAATGTTGATTACATGTGATACACATCTCTAAAGTGAACGTGATCATGATGTACCAACAAACATGGTTCACATTCACTTTTTGGGGATGTGTGTCATGTGTAATCAAAATTAGACATGATCTCTTTATTTGATTCAAAGCAATGGACGGATAATTTACTTTGCTTAATTGAGGTGGATATAAGATAAAGTGGCGTGTGGCAGTAATACCAACCTTTCATTGATAAGTATAGGAAAAGTTGTCATTAATAAGTACAGGAAAAGTTGATGAAAATTTATTTGGTGGGAGAGAATCAGTACATGGTTTATTTATGTTTTTTTTAAGTAGGCCGATGCATATCGGTATAAGCAAGTCATAATCAGTCCTTCATGGTCCGATACCTGAGTTCGATACTGATTTTGACACCTTAATTAGGAACTCATTAAAAAATAGATCATAAGTCATGGAAAACTGGTCACGTGGCTTCATAAAGAAAGGCCAATTTTGGAATTAATAAAAAAATATTCTTTTAATTATGTTAAGCAGGATGACTTTGGACTGTAGAGTAGTTTGATGGACTATATATTATGATTGTATAAAAAAGAAACGAAAGATATTATGGAGAAAAAATGCACCATAAAATTTTTATTTTTTCCTAAATTTGTTAAGGTGGCTTACTTACAGGTTGGAGTGGCAATTAATGGGCTGGGCTCAGGCCTCAAATTCTACTATAAACGGGTTGGGCTCGGGCCGGGCCTTATTCGAAAATGAAAAGAAATTCAAGCCCAAGTTTAGCTTTTGTCACCGTTGCTTACATGTAAGACCTTAGTGTGATGGTAAGTATTGTCTGCCCAAAGTGAAGCACGAGGCTCCTGGATAGGGCTATCAACGGGTTAGGTAGACTCTATAATTGACTGACCTGAGCTAACATTTTATCAAGTCGGATACATAAACTTGACCTGTCGGATTGGGCATGACACATGAGCGCCTCAATATTTTATGTGTAAAAGAATTAAAAAATATAGGTTTTTTATTGGGTCGGGTGGGGCTTTTTAGTCGGATCGGCTTTAGTTCTGCACCATCCGGTCAGGTCTGACATTTGCAATTTTAAAATTGATTAGAGATTAGAGATTAGAGATTAGCGGTTAGGAGGAAGATTAATTAGTAGATGAAGGCTTCAATTATTTTGACCAACTGATTTCTATAAAAGCTAGAACCATAAGCTGGTCCAAAGTTATTGAGCCCAGCTTCTTGCTCTCGCCTAAATTTTAGCTTCTATCCCATTTCAGGAAATAGGAATCATTATGGCGGAAAGTGGTCCTCACCAAAAAATTAAAAAAACATTAGTTTCAGGCATGGGTCAAAAAATCATCCGATACCAATATGTATCACCCGATACCATGGATCAAAATATCGTCCGATACCGATACGTATCGGACGATACGTATCGGTATCGGACGTGAACGATACGGTACATTAAATGTACCGTATCGCTCATTTGTATTGCAAATACCGGACGATACATTCAATGTATCGTCCGGTACACTACTGTTCCGGTACGTATCGTCCGGTACGTACCGGTTTTTTGACCGGACGATACGTACCGGTTTTCCGGCATTTTAACCCATGCCCGATACATATCGGTTTTGGACCTGGGCTGTACGATACATTGTTTATATATCGTACCCCCTAAAAAATAAGGTAATTATCGTCCGATACGGGCAATGTATCGCCTGTATCGGACAATACGAACGATACTTTGAATTTATCGAGCGATAATTTGATTTTTAATTTTTTATTTTTTTTTAATGTATCAAAATGACACATTCAATGTATCGCTGATACGCGATATGTATCGAACGATACGGACGATATGTATTGTCCGTATCGGACGATACAGACGATAATTTGATTTTTTAAATTTTTTGAAAAAAAAAAAAAATGTATTGAAACGATACATTCAATGTATCGCCGATACATTGAATGTATCGGACAATACGTATCGAAAATTCGATATTTTAACCCTTGGTTCCAGGGATTAAAAGTCATTAAGAGGTGGAGACGGAAAGACACCCATGACCATGACCTACTACGTGTACACCACTAGCATCTTGCAACCTTCATTAATCAGGGTTAGTTTTCATTAACTCAAGTTTGAACCAGAGTTGTGCAGTAAACTTGGCTAAGCTGTCAAAAAACGCTGAATTCTGATGCATTAAAAATCGGCTTGTTTAACCCAAAAGCACAATTAAAAATCGGCTCGTTTTACCCCGGCTTAAATCCGATCCGACAAGGGTGAGGTTGATCTTTGAACAAGTGATGTAGTATTCATGGAGCTATGTTTTATGGTTGATGGTTTAGATATAATATTGTCCATTGGAGTTACGTGGTAGTAGGGGTGCAGGTTTTGAACCCAAACCCAACTCGAAAACAAGTGAGCGGAATCGGTTCGAAAACCGATTCAAACCGAACATAATCGATCCTGGTTCGGTTTGATTTCAGTTTTGGGTGACGAAAACCGAAAACCTATTATCTAGAATTAGAAAGCCAAAAAATCTAAAGAAACTGAAAAATAGATTTAAAATCTAAAAAAAAAGAAAAATGTAAACAGACTTGAAACCAAAAAATTTGGAATTTTCAAGTTTAATGGTTCGGTTTTGATTTTTTTTTAAAATTGAATTGGTTTAAGGTGACATATGGCCAACTTATGCATCCCAGTTTTTTCTCTTATTTCTTTCTCCTGTTCAGCCTCAATTAATGTAGAGAGAGGGAGAAAAAAATGGAAAGAGCAAGAGTCACATGTTCAGCACTTTCCTAGTTTGGCAATGGTAACGTGCACAGAAGTGTATGCCCTGCCTGCCCTGCCTTGTTAAAATAGAGAGAGCACAGCATAAGTTGGCAAGTCGGCAATGAATCGACAAGGTAAAAAGTTGAAAAACTTTGGCAAAATCGGGAAAAAATCGGTAAACATCGAAAAAAAGTTGGGAATTATGAAAAAAATATTTAAAAATTAAAAAAATATATATATAAGTTTTTTACTAATATTTATACATTTAGATATTAAAAATACGATGTATAAAATATCACAAAATTATATATAAAGAAAATAAAGCTCTTCATAGTTTGTCGCTCTTATAAATTTATAATATAATTTACAAGTTAAGAAGCTATATACTTTAACAGAATCTGCAATATAGTTATAGTCTATTTTTTGTAAACTTTAATAGAATATGTAGGATTATTATATTATATTATAAATTTATAAAAATCTGCAAGTTAATTTATAATAATCTACAAGTTAAGAAGTTACAGAGGACATAGAGATAAACATTTGTTCAATAGCATTTCAACCGTCTATCTCTATTTTCCTTTTTAATTAAATATAGCTTCTTAACTTTAGGCAACTAGTTAGGCAGCCTAGGCTGCATGCTGTAGTAGTAATAGTAGGGTAAGCTCAGGCTGTACAAGACTACATGCTTCAACTAACTACAGAAGGCAATAACTTTAATAGCACTTTATTCTAAACAAAGGAAAGAAGAAAAGAAGGAGAAGAGAAAATACAGATGGACATCGCCGATCGCCGCTAGGAGCCGATCGTTGCCAATGGTCGTTGCTCCATTGTCATAAATGAAAACCCTAACCTTCGAGGCAAAGTTTTATTTTTTATTCATCTTAACCCTTTTTATTTATTTATTTATTTTTCGTAAAGAAGGTGGTTTGACTTCCAAATCGCCAACTCGCCGATTCATCACTGATGTGCTGATTCATTGCCGATTTGGCGATTTAGCTGACTAATCGCCAATTACATCGTAAAGCTTGTAATTGGAAAATATGGCTGATTTTGTGAAAAAATTGGCGATATTTGTCACTATGCTTTGGAGAGGGAGAGAAAAGTGGAGCGATTACGATCTTCTTGCTTTTTTTATAAAAAAAAAAAAAAAAGGATCACTGATTTCAAACAAAGAGAAACTGTGGGGTATTACTTTATTAAGACCCAAATCGGGTAAGGTGCATTATACACCACACAAAAGATAATGGAATTAGAGGCAAAACTGATTATAATTTGGCAATGTCACTCTCCGAGTTCAGCTTTTGGAGTCACATGTTGATAGAACTTTCCTAATTCAGCTTTTCGATAGAGAGCAATCTTCATTGGTTCTATTTCTGCTTTTCGATAGAGAACAATCTTCTTTGGTCCCTCCAACCCGGTTTATCAATCGATTTTGATAATGACAATAATTGTTGTTTTATATAATTGTTGTTTTATGATACTTAATAGGGTTAGCGAATCAAGTGGAAGTGGAGATGGTCCCCAAGCATACGTGTCGTTGGACGCGTAAAATGTGTGGACTTTTGGTTCTTGCTGCCTAATTAATATTGGTCCACTTTTAGTAAACTTTACTTAACATAGCACATATAATGCCCTAATAGACACAATTTCCAAGGTGGAATTCAGGAAAAAATCAGCAAGGTATAAGAAAAAAGAATAGAAAACAATTAGTAAAAATTAGGGAAAATTTTGGTAGATTTTGAAAAAAAGTAATGAAAACACTTAAAAATATTAACAATAAATATATGTTGACAAAAATAAGGAAAATTTAGAGAAAAAGTCATAAAAATGAGTTTAAAACATATAAATCATTATTTTTTCAAGAAAATAAAGTTGTGTTTTAGATTCTACTTTAGAGGCAAAGAGCAAGTTTAATGTTGTTCTTTTAGAGAGACCCAAAATCAGTTTTTACACTCTTTGAAAGAGCTAAGAGCACATACAACCAAACACAGTGTCATACTAAAATGCTCTGCGCTAGCGTAGAGAGCTGCTCTTTGCCTTCAAAGAGTAATCACAAAATATTATTTTGAGAATGACAATTTAAACGTGTCACCCATGTTTAAAATAATTATTTTTTTTGTGAAGAATAGCTATTTTCAGTTGTTCATTTATATGTAACCGATAAGTCGAGTTTAGAATAGAAATGGGCTGATGGAATAAGTGCTCTTTCTGATTTCCAAAAGCAAGTTGAATTAGGTAACGGACTCGTGCACCAAGCTCGGTGAATGTATGAAACTGCACAATTATTTATTGTTGCTAAATCGGTGAAGGCCACATAGGTCTTTTGACAAAAATGAGGTCTCCAAGGCTTGACTATTTTGTACAATGAGAATGACCCATGGTTATTTATTGTTGCTAAATCTGTGAAGGTCATATTGGTGCTTTGAGAAAAAGCAGTTGTCCAAGGCTTGACTATTTTGTACAGTAAAAATGACCCACGATTATTTATTGTTGCTAAATCTGTGAAGGTCCATTTTTTTAATGGGTCCCTCACCCATTAAAACCCAAAGTCCAATGATTGCTCCAGCATTTGATACAATACTGTGGCAACTTATGGAATCTCTTGCCCACCAGGGTTCACAAGAGATGATAGAAAACATGGACTTGGTAGTATTGCTCTACCCTCTACTACCTACCAGCAGAATTATCTTCTTCTAGATAAACCCCCTATTCTTTCTTTTATACTGCCGAGATAGAAAATTACTTAATTAATCTCAGTGCCACCTCACATAATCGAAGTGAGTAAACGTTGATTGCTTTGAATTAGATTGTGGAGATTGTTTTTCATCACAATCTATCGTATGTTAGATATTGAGATCATGAGCCTGCCATCATACGATCAGATGTTGATTATAGGTGACACACATCTCTAAAAGTAAACGTGATCATAATGTATCATCAACAATGGTTCACATTCACTTTTTGTGGATGTGTGTCTTGTGTAATCAAAATCAAACATTATCTAAAAATTTATTGTATGGAATATTAATTGGGATGAAAAATGATCTCTCATTATCGGATTCAAAGCAATGGACGGATTTTTTACTTTGCTTAAGTAAGGTGGATATAATAAAAAGCGGTGCGAGAGTATAAGTTCATTAATAATTATAAGAAAAGTTGAGCCGGGGGTGTGAGTGGGGGTGGGGGTGGGGGTTGTCAAAAATTAGAAGAGTTGTTGGAAAATTAAAAATGCACGTCATGTACATTAATAAATGTAGTTCATGTTTGGCAGGTAAACCTATGATGGGTGAACTCCATTTAACACATCTTTACGAACCTATCTTATTGTTTAGCACTTGAGATAATGCATTTGATAAAAAGTGAATCAAACACACTTTGGTTTACAGGTGTACAGGATTGTAAATGCATAAAATTAGGGAAAGTTTATCGGATTGACCTTGTCAAAGACACCTTTTCCGTCACCTTTCTCGTCGGAGACCTTATATTTTCACCTCTATCCAAATCTACCAGCTTTAAGCCAAGTCAGTTTCAGCTAATAGAAAAAGTCTTAAATACCGCTTTTAACATTTTTATCGTTATACATAATTTAAAATTTTAAAAATTATACTTTTTTATATTTACGCAATGTGAAGATCATCTATGACTTCTTATTTGAAGGCACTGCTAAAGTTTGGCACAAAAAATAGGCGTTATTGCCCGGACAATCGTTATACAAGAATCACCCGTTTCACACAAAAATCACCCGTTTGCTGGTTTTTAGAAAAGTGAAATATTGACGGCTAACAACCTGTTACGTCACACATACATATACGCTTATTATTGAAAAAAAAAAAAGGCATATTATGTGAAGTGAAGCATTAAGAAGCCCATCACACACAAAACAAACTGTGCTGCATTGACAAGTTATCAAACA
Organism: Chloranthus sessilifolius; assembly: GCA_021018995.1. Classification (NCBI taxonomy): domain Eukaryota; kingdom Viridiplantae; phylum Streptophyta; class Magnoliopsida; order Chloranthales; family Chloranthaceae; genus Chloranthus; species Chloranthus sessilifolius. The sequence continues at coordinate 113,535,700 of CM037594.1, read as the reverse complement.
CAAAGTAGCAATTTGCTTGTTTTCAGAATTGTGATGCATTATTGTGATGCATTGACAACTACAAGCTACCTGCCAATCACAAACCTCTTAAAATACACTATCGGGTTTAGTGAAAGCACCGAGATCCCAAACCTCTTAAAATACATTGATTGCTTTATATCAGATGATAGAGATCATATTTCGCCCCAATATTATACCAAAAGGATCTTGAGATCATGTCTCACCTATCGGACGATAAGATTTTTTTTTTCACATGTCAAATCCTCATAATATGGCTCTAAAATCCGTTTGAGCATGACGTGGTGTTATCATAAGATCACTACGTCAAAATGAGGAAAAAACTACTATAGCAGCATAAAATAAACCACTGCTTAATATAGTGGTGCAACATACCACTGTCTAAAATAATGGTTTCTTAAGTTAAATCAGTCGTCACGTGCGTGTGATGTCATCATCACGTGCAAAACCATCGGGCCTCCCTTGAAATCAATCGGGCCTCCCTATTTTGTTTTTATCTCCTAACAAAACACCTTTCTCTCAACTCTTATCATTTTCTCCCTAAAACCTACCCTTCCTCTCCTCTTCCTCTCCCCCGACGATCTCTCTGCTCCTCTCACGAGCACCATCGATCTCTCTGGTCCTCTCCCCGATCTCTCTAGATCTCTCTCACAACGATTCTCCTGGCGAAATTTCGATAGGGATCTCCACCGTTTGATTCACGTCGTCAACTATTTGCGGGGATATTTACATCTCACAATCGGTGATCGGAGAAATCCTGCGACGATCGGTAACCTAACCAACCTCCAAGCGATCGAACAAAGCGCGATATGACGGTAAGAGATCAATGCATTTTGATTTCATTTTGGTCACTTTCGTCTCTCGATCATCTTTGTTTTGGCATTTTTGGGACCGATTTTGACCTAGATCGGGTTTTATTCTTTGATAGAGTCGATCTGCGATCTATTATTTGATTTTGGTTTCGCTTGATCTGATCACTGAAATCAATTTGATTCTATTATAAGGATTATTTTTTCCGGCATATGCTTGAGATTTGATCGCCTTCAACGATTGCCTCTGGATTTTAACTTTTGTAAATATAGTTTCATTTTTTTTGAGTTTTGATGTAGTTTCTAATGGAGATTATGGTTTCTCGGGGTTTTTATCTCCGATTTGGTTTAAAGAAATAGAGGAAATTTGATATGGTTTCTCGGGGTACTAGTTTGAGGTGATTTTATTGAGAAGTTTTGGATTTGATTACCATTTCAATATGTAGGTTTTAGTTGTATTTAATTTCAAGCTTCAATCGATTTGAACTCGAGAAGTTGTTTAATGATCTAAAGAGTTGCGTAAATTATTTATGTTTTTCGCTTGTTAAATTGATGGTTGTAAGGGTAATGGAGAATCATGTTGTTGGATCTTGGCACTCGAACGATTTCACAAATCAACACGTCGATTCGATGCCCATTTTCATTAGTTCACATGTTTGAAGCTCGAGTTTGAGTTGTTTGAGTTCTACTTTGGGTTTTCGTTTCCAATAACTCGTTGTAGAGATCGGTGGTTCGCGTGATTCTGAAGGTAAGAGATTCACTCCTTTTAAACGAAAGAGACCTATATTCATTTCTTGAAAACGATCGCATATGCACTATTAATTTCAAAGATTCTCTTATTCGGTTTCATTTATTGATTCAAATTTCGAGGTTTTAGGACTTGATTATGAGATGAAATCGATCTCTTATAGTTCAAGAGTTTGGATCACAGGTTTGAAGTTAAGATCAACTTCATTGGAAAAAAGTTTAGATTTTGATCATCTTATTTGATTTAGTGTTGCTAAATTTACAAAAATTTTGATGTTAAAGGTCAAAATCCGAGAGGTCGAAAGTTGGGTTAAAAATCCATTGGTTTATTAAATGGGTGTGTTTTATAAGTTTCTTCTCTACCATATATTTTTAACAAAATCTAGTCCAACACAACTCCAACCTCGATCGATTTGCTAATTCGGTTGGATTGGGTTCAGTTTAGAGTTAAATAGTGTGATTAGGAGATTGTTTTTGAGGAGATTGCTTTTGAGGAGATTACTATATATATATATAAAGTGAAAAATATAACAATTAGTTGGCATATGAGAGAGAGCCATTTTATGGCCAAATGACTCTTCCTGTCATAAACTTTCCCTTTCCTAATAATTTTAGTAGAGAAAAATGCACGTCTTCACTAATCATGGAAGTGCTTATAAGTTACAACTAGAGAGAGAGAGAACAAAAAATGTAAGTCTTTCTCACGCTTTAATAATTATATGGTGTCTTTGTATATGAAGTTCTAAGCTTTTTCCAAACTAAGGCAAGAAGGCATCTAATATAAGTGCCTCTGAGCCTCTCCAACTTCTCTAATAAGAGTAGTTGAGCTTGACATTTGGTAATCAATTATTTGATCAATTAATTAGTGCAATCGTATGTACCACTATGTAAATGAATTGGGTATAGATGTGTCGAAATTTGTAAAAGGAAGACAGGTTTGTTGTTGAGGACAAAGTGCAAGGTGGTGATGTGTGACTGATGCACGATTTAATTGAGTCTCACTGAACTTGCAACCAATTACATCATGTCACATCAGACGTTTGTATATTGTCTGCAGAAAATCTGAAATTTTCTGATTTGATTATGCATGGATGATTGCAGTTTGCATTATGAATTTTATCATTATAATATTATTTATTCAAATTCGAATTTTATCATTATAATATTCCTTAATGGTGCATTTGGATGTTGGTCCAGTCCTACCTCTTTATTCATGTAAGACCAAAATTTCATATGCCCTATTTACGGTATAACTAATAGAGAATATTCAAGATTGACTGATAAGAGAGATACAAAACATATTACAACATATTATGTATATTTTATATTTTAGGTAAGATTAAGATTGATTAGGATTTATTATATGAAAGTTTTACAAAATTAATTCTAAAAAGACAGTTATAATTTACACAAATTTTCGAATCTAATTAAATCTAAATAATTTTAATAAACTCAAATTTTCCTAAAATCTAGGATACGCATATCTCCAACTACAACAGAAATACAAGATATACCTTGATTGGAATCAGCAACAATGAAAGCCAACAGCACATGAAGAAAGTATTATTTATAACTTTAGAATCAACAAAGCACACTTGTATGTGTCACTATTCTCTATTAGCATGAAATGAACTCTAGAAAACAAATTAAAATCTGTGGTTTTTAAATATCCCAAATTGAAGACTAACACATAGTACCCATCTAACTTCGTGATAGCTATATTAGTATACTACTCTCTACCACTTATAAACTTTATAGAAAACTCGAAAATATGTATATAAAAATCTTAGTTTTACATTAGGATGTTCATCTCCATCATGATCTTCAATTTCGTAAAGCCTTCAGCTTTTAGAAGCTTTGTAAAGAAGTTATTGTTCTTTGGAGTTGCAGTAATCGACTTCTATCTCACAATCTTTCACTAACTCAAGAATGTAGTAAAATTTGGTGTCCATGTAGTTGCTTTGATCATGAAAAATCGAAGTTTATCAATTCAATTAAAGACTTATTATCACATGAAATCTGTAATAGAGCAATAATTGTTTTCTTCTTTGATGACATTGAAAATTTCATTGGTCCATACCACCTGCCCAATTACTATATGTACACTACCAAGCTTGCCACTAGCAATTGAATAATAGCAAACACTCCGATTTTGCGTACTCGTGGTGAACCTTAAAATTGGTTTTGTAGCTTACTTTGCGTGCAAGATATCATAAATCTACTTGGGAGTCCCACTCCGAATATTATATGTAGTCTAATAGGATTTTTTTTTTTTTTTTTGATGAATAGTCTAATAGAAGTTAAATTCCAGACTTCCTAGTTCCTACTAGTCTCTTAAGGTAAGTTATAAAGTATGCTTATGTAGACACTTATGAAACTCATGCATGCTTGTGTTTGGAGTAGACTTTGAAACAACTGTGATTGAGATCTATTTGGACTAATGCTAGGTACTATATGTTTATTCTTTAAATCTTTATTGCTTATTCATTTGCGTTTACTTCCAATTATTTCTCAATTGAAATACTTCGTTGCTTAATCCGTTGATTTCTAATCTTGGGTTCATCTCTTTCCAATTCTTATGTTTATTTGGTTCCTATTTTGCATTTCTAAAGATAAGGTTTTGGTCTCGGCGCTTGAATCGATCACTCGTTGCTTAATCCGTGGGATAAGAGACCAGAAACTCAAAGGTCTTACACAAACACCTGTGTCAGCGGGTTTAAATCCATAATAAAATCTTAGAATATGTTACCTGGATACAGATTCATGGACTCATACCCCCAACCTCTTTATCATCAAAAAAGCCCCATGCCATATACCCACCCCTATTATCCTACATGGGAAGTAATTCCACCTCAGATGAATCTAGAACCAGCCAAATCTCCTGAAACTTTCAAACCTTGGCCTTATAATGGTGGCTTTAACTACCCAAATCCAGATGAATGCCAGGGATGCTGTACCCATAGTTACCCATGGGGTTACAACAGCTCTAAACCCTCACTCACAGATCAGAAAATCTGTGGCAAGGGATCTAGCTAGTTTGTCTGCAAGAGAAATAGCATTCCTTAGCCACTCGGACAACTGCTGAAGAACACCATTAACATCTACTGAAGGGTCGTCTGTTGAAGATATTTCCAAGGTTGCTGATGGCGTCAGCTCTTCGATGCCGACAGAACCGACTTCTAAGCTGGAGGAACCAGAAGTAGACTCGGTCATGGAGAGAAACGTAACTTCTGCTCCTATCTTGGAGGAACATGGAGATACCAAAGAGAGAGATTTTTCTGAATTGTCGTTTGTGGAAGTGGACAAATCAGTGGCCATAGCGGAGGAATTGGTAAGCCAACTAGTTTCCTCTGTAATGGACCAAAAATCTGTTCCTGAACACGAGAATTTCTCTGCTATGGCTCTGGTTGAAGACAAACAGCTTGATTCCAAGGTGGTGCCTTCAGTGGCAAATGGTGAACCTGATTGTAGTGATTCTGAAGGCAAACCTCTCGTGGAGTTGCAACCGGTGAATGCAGAGCCTGACCCTGATTCTGTATCCAATGAATCTGCCTGAGATTGCCAATCGGTCGAAGAAAAAATACCCGGTTCTGAAATTGGGGTGCTCACAGATTCCCGAACGATGGGTGAAGAAACCAATGGTAAATTAGAGGAATCTGCCAAGCCTCTACAAATAGCAAACGATGAGGAACCTATTCCAGAGGCAGAGACATTGGCTCTGGTGAGGGAAGAAGAATCTACAGAACATTTGTTAATGGAGTGGAATGCTGAAACCTTTGGTGAGGGAAGAAGAATCTGCACAAACACGCAAGTCTTTGATACAATTTTGTAGTGAGAAGTCATCAATATCTCAATTTAATTGCTTAATATCATAAATATTTAATTACGTTCTCCTTTTGATTTCAGGCAAAACTTTTCGATTTGAAGCTCACCTCAAACGGATCACTAGGGGACGGGGATATTTGGCAGGAGAGGCGAAGCATATATATATTTTTTTAATTATGAAACTAGGTCATGGGGTCCTTAGATTGTTAACTCTTTTTTTTTTTTGGAATAAAAGGATTGAGCATGTAAAGTTTAAAATATTTGATTGATTTGAAAGGTTGGATCATAGGTTGAAATGCAATATTTTGTTTGAATAAAAGAATTTGGCATCTATTTTATTTATGGATGTGCTTGAATATGAGATTAATAGCTTTTTTTCTTTATATAATTTTTTTTAAAGCATTAAAAATTACATTAAAAAAAAGTATTACAAAAAGCATAAAAAATATTGCATTAAAAAAAAGCATAACAAAAATATTATTTAAAAAAAATTTGCATAAAAAATTGTCGACGTAATTTTTTTTTAAAAAAAATTTTGTATAAAAAAGCCACTGCCCTAAACAGTTGTAAAAAAAGGAGTGGTTTTATTTTACCACTATACAAGACAGTGGTTTATGAACTTTATAAACCACTGTCTTGTATAGTGGTAAAAAAACCACCTTACAATTGTTTAGGCGATGTTTGAAAAAAATCACCCAAAGACAAGAGTTTTTGAAAAAACAACTGTTTAAGGCAGTGGTTTTTTGGGCTTTTTCACGTAGTGGATTAAAAATCCATTTTGTGGTAATCTGGGAGATGTCAAATAAAAAACGAACCGTCTAATAGGGTAAAAATAATCTCAAGATCCACTATATGGTAGAACGGGGTGAAAAACGATCTCCATCCTCAGATCGGAAGCAATCAACGAATTTTAAGGGTTCAACGATGTTGCTTTCAGTAAACACATTAGTGCGTTTAGAGGTACTTTTTTTTTTTTTGGAGGGGCAAACGCTACTGTTTTTTTTTTTGTATGGACAAACGCTGCAACACCCTTTTGAACCAGATCTACGCATAGACTTGGCTTAGCTTTTAAAAATCGCTGAATTCTGACGCATTAAAAATTAGCTTGTTTAACCCTCTCTTAAATCCAATCCGACAAGGGTGAGGCATAGGGTGAGATAAAGTAGGCCTGATTTATAAATGGGCTAGTCCGGCCCAGACCGACCCAATTAGTAATCAGGTTGTGTATAGGCTAGCTCTAAGAACCCAGATTATAATTGGCCCGGTTAAGTCCCGGCCCAGCCTGGTCCATCGACAGTACCCCTACTCAGAAATTAAGTGCATTCATGGCAGCCGACCGCTTCAAATTTGTGGCATTCTGCATCTAAGTAAATAATTCAGTGTCAAAACTAGTCTTCCGCTTATTAAGTTATTAACTTTTTCATTAATTCAGGAGATGAAACAACCTTTTCGTTCACGTCAATCGATCTTATTCTCTCTCTCTCCTCCTATTCCTAATTTATGCCACCAACACATACACTAGCTCCTTTCGTCATTCCTTGCTCCTTTTATCTTCGCCATTTCATCCCCTCTCCCTCTCCAATTTTATCCAATTGACGAAGAGCTTCTCCCTTGAATTTCTCCGACCAAAGGCCAACTTCTTATCTTACTTTGTTATCATCCCTGAGCTCCATCTCAAGCTCTATGATCCCTAAGAACTCGATGGTTAGACACATGCACTCTTTTATTTCATTGACCTATTTATTTTAATTTCCTATTAATAAGGTCACCACCAACATAAATAATTCCATCCATCTCCCCATTCCAATCCCATTTGATCATCAGATTTAATTTTATCTAAATTAGATAGAAATATTTGTAATAGGTGGTACATAATCTTATATCATTGAAAATCTAAATCTTGCAACCTTCATTAACTAAGAGTAGCTTTATTTTTATCTAAATTAGATAAAAATATTTATAATAGATGGTACATAATCTTGTATCATTAAAAATCTGAATCTTGCAACCTTCATTAATCAGGGTTAGTTTTCATTATAACTTATTTATGTGATCTCCCTCTTCTCTTAAGCATTGTTCAGATATTTCCCTAGTTATCTCAGAAAAGCTCAGATTCCTAATAACTCTGTTTCCTGCAGATTCCTAACAAACTCAGATTCTTGGCTTTCCCCAAGTGTGCTCTTTTAGGTCTTAGAAAAGCTCTCATTCTTAGCATTTCACAGAAATGAAGGATTTCACATATTCTTTTAATTAATCTAGAAAAGCACATAATCGGTCTACTTTAGGGATATCGTATGACTGTAGGAATGACTGTAGTGCATCCAATACCGTACTGTATATATTCGAAGGTCATTTTTAATCGATACACGATCCATAAGCAATTAAACACTTCCGTTGGTGCAATTGTGATTTGTACAGCTATAGTACCCAAATGTCAAGAGTGCCTACACACCTCATGTTACATTTTACGAAAAACATGAAACAGGAATTTCGCTAACAGATGGATAAACTAATACGAGACATACATAATGGTGAAAGCATGTGAACAATAGGGGTCTCAAAGGTCAGGCTTAAGCTCGACTCAACCTGTAATGGGTTTGTTATAGTCTAAGGCCTCGTTCGAGAGCCAAGAAAGTGTATTTTCCTGAGGATTTTCTACAGAAAATGGGTTTCTGGGCATTTTCTGAGCTTTATTTGTGTTCGAGAATTTTCTTGATTTGTGTGTTTTCGGAGAACTTTCTTCAAAAAGTGATATTTGGTTTCCTGAGCTTTTCTCTCAGAAAACCTCATTTTCTAAGGTGGTTGAGTATACTACACAATGAAACACTTTCAATATATTTACCATTAAGAGGAGAAGTGTTACTGCCACACCTCTTTAAACAAGTGTTACTGTCACAATTTTTTACTGCCACACCACTTCAATAATGAAGACATTGTTGACTGATTTGAATCACATGATATAGAACATTTTTCATTCCAAGATTTCACACAACAGATCTTTAGATCACACGCCTACCATCAAAGAGTCAGATTTTGTTACCATGTGACACATCCCAAATCGTAAATATGAACCACTTTTGGTGGTCCTTTATGATCACGTTCATTTTTTGAGAAGTGTGTCACTTGGAATCAACATATGACTATTTGATGCAAGACTCATGATCTCAAGATCTTTTTATGCATGATTTGGATGGTAAAGGCTCAACATCGTTTGATTGACACTAGTCAACATTGTTTTCTTTATTTAAATGTGGTATCATAGTTACCAAATTCGCCGATTTGTTTTTAAAAACATTTTAATCACCATTTTCTGAAAAACTATTCTTTTATGATTAAAACGCATTTTATTAAAACAAAAGTGATTACTTGAAAAATGTGATTTTTGTGTTTTAAACGCATTTTTTCTGGATAAGGATCGGGTCAAGGTTTCAGTAACGGGTCGGGCTGATCCCTCACATTATTTATTTATTATTATTTTTTTCCTTCACCGATTTTTTCCTGATTTCTTACTTTGAAACTATGTCTAGCCCTATGTTGAATCTTATTTCTTTCATTTATATTGAATTTTTATAATAAAATTCATGGTCGTGCACGAACGGTATTTCATGGGTAGGGTTGTCATTCAATAGAGCGACCTCGATATTTTACCGTGTCGGACATCATGAATGAGACATCCAACTCAGGTCGACTAAGAGGTTCGGTCGAGTCGGACGAAAATCAGGTGGTGCAGGGTCAATAGGACCCAAGCTGATATTATATATATATATAAAATATGGAAAATAGGTAAAGGTGTTACCGGGTCGGTTCTAGCTGGTTTTCATTCTAAACCGAAACCGAACAGATAACTATCGATTTTTAGTTTCTCTGTTGGTGTACACGTTTAAGAAAACATTTCGAGAATCTGACCGACCAAAGTATTATACACATTACCGATTTAAAGCATATAAATTTTAACGATCATCCGATCAATATAACCGCTGTGATGAAGGTCATAAATGCGTGCGGCTATAAAGCGTAAAAGTACATAATGCACTTTCTTACAATTTTTTGAGAAAGTGTAGAATAAAAGAAAATGTCCAACTTTCCTAAAAAATTGAGTTTCTGAGTAATTCAAGAATAACCACTCAGAAAATGGGTTTCTGAGCAGAAACTAAGGTAGCCATTTGTCTCAGAAAATGAATTTCTCGGCGAAAAGTGCCGAACGAGCCCTAAGGTCGGTAAGGTCGAGATATGCATGGGTTGGCCTGATCTGGCCCGAATAGAAGTTGGGCCGGGTATGAGCTAGTTGTGATAAGCCAACTCGTTCACCACAAAACCCAGCCTCACCCAATTATTTTGACACCCAAAAATGGCCCTACCTACACCCGATTTTTTCCTCTTAAAAATAAATAAATTTATAAGTAACAAAATTTGGTGTTGCGTCATCTCACCCAATCCCCTCCAAGCACCACGTCTCCTCCCTATAAATGGAAGGCCCAAGCTTCCATGTTCCCCACTCCTCTGTTTCTCCTCTTTCTCTCTCTCCTCTTCTCTCGTTTCCACTTTCTCTTCTCTTCTCTCCTTTCCTCTTTCTCTCTCTACACAGCCTCCTTGTTCTCCTCTCCTCTCTCTCTCTCCCTCTCTCTTTCTCTCTCTTCTCTCTCCACACGGGAAGCCCACCCATTTACCTGTAACTCCTTATTCATCTTTTTCTTCACTCTTCATCTCCATTTATATGGACAAGTGGCACTACTCTCTATCCCTCATTTTCTCCTTTCAATGTCCTTTTCTGTCTCTTTATTTTAGAAGCTCCACGGCAGCCATTAATAGTAGCCTTGAGCTCACTGTGTTAAAGGGCCAGACACCCTCTCTACCTGCAGAGAGAGGGGGATCTAGTGAGAGAGAAAGAGAGAGAAGAGCTTACCAGAGGTTGAAGACCAGCATTGAAATGCTTCTAATTGGTGTATATAGTAAAGCGTACTGTACACACCTCAAATTTCATTGCTTAGTTTCCGACTATTACTCAGCTTTGGTCCGAATTTGCGTGGGACCCACTGCCGTAGCCGAACATTATAACTTCCCTGTATCTCCTTCATCACTGGCAGAGAAGATGACCGAGCAGAATCTAGTGGATAAAATGAGAACCTCTTCACCTACACGGATCAAATCCGTACCAGAAGACCTCGGTTCTTGGATTGTAAATATAATTTAATTTGGTTTTCGATATGGGTTTTGCTTCAATAAGTTGATGAATTGATTTGATTTCGTTTCTGCTCTGTTTTTTTTTTTAAAATTAATTACAGCTCCATCACCCATCAGCTTTGACAATGTTGGAGCAGATTAAAAATGTTTCCAAAGAGAAGTAAATCGTAATGTTTTTGAATTATTTAGCTTTCATGTCTGATTCAATCCTTGATGATAGGCGCACCGTGTGGTAGCGAACCGGGTTCACGAGTATAGCTGGTGTCCTAAACTTGACAAAGTGAAGCTTCTCTGTGAATAGTTTAACGGAAGCTTCGTTGTCTTTCTCAGTGGCCATATAGGCGTAATGAACCAATCCACCAATTTATGGACTAGGCTCGTTCCTATGCCTCTTCTACGGTGCACAAGTTTATTGCTTTTCAGGCGTCCAGACCTACATTATCCAGCCCTACATTATCGACCAATTTTCGTGCTTAATGAGAGGCCGCAACCAAGGCCTGGAAAGGGCGTGACGAATACCTGCGAGATTTGTTGCAGGAGTCTTCTCGATTCGTTCAGATTCTGCTCACTCCCATGCAAGGTGAGTTTTAAGTTCTACGATATATCAATATTATTTTCAGAGAATCTGAAATCCTTGTGCGTATTGGTTTTTTGTAGCTTTGGCATTTGCTTTTAAGACTTTTTGCAGACTACCCATTTTTTACTCCCTCTTTAATAACGTATCTCTACCAATTTCCTTGCTCGTTTGAATTTTCAGATATTATTGACTATCCCATCCCATGTTTTTTTTGTGTTTGCTCAATACATATTACGGTTTTCTGGTTTAAGTGTTCATTGGACTCCTCCATAATTTTTTTCCATTTTTTTTTTGAATTAATTATAAAAATGTATTTTTCTTTTGTTTTCCATGAATGTAGTAGGCATATAAATTCGTTTCTTTTTCTACCCTCTACTTCACCAGGCTGCTCTGTTCCAACTTGGTTTTTCATGTTGAAATGACCGATCCGGATCAAATCCATACCAGAAGACCTCGGTTCTTGGATTGTAAGTATAATTTAATTTGGTTTTCGATATGGGTTTTGCTTCAATAAGTTGATGAACTGATTTTGATTTCGCTTCTGCTCTTCTTTTTTTTTTTTAAATTAATTACAGCTACATCACCCTAAGACGAGTGGTTCGTGGAGTCGCGGGGTGCTGACGAAGGTTTTGATGTGGAGACTTTTGAAGCTGATTCATTTTATAGGGACAATAGAGCACACAGTGCACTCTCTCTCTCTCTCTCTCTGAGCAATGGCGCGCTCTTGCAAAGTGGCCGTGGTCGGCGCAGGAGATGCAGGCCTCGTGTCGGCTCGAGAGCTCTCTCGAGAGGGCAACCGAGTGGTCATCTTCGAGAAACGAGGGGGAGTCGGAGGTCAGTGGCTGTACGACCCCCGAGCAGAGACCGATCCTCCCGAGATCGACCCCAGCAAAGAGATTGTCCATAGCAGCATGTACAGATCTCTTCGCACCAACTACGGTGGGACTTGGGATCACTGGGAGAGAGGGGAAGGGCTACCGGTTGCGGTGGGAGCACTTAGAGAGGCGGAAGGCAGAGAGGGAGAGATGACTTATTTAGTTATTTGGCTATTAGGAATGGGAATTTGGGACTTTGGAGAGAGAAACTGGGAGAGAGAGAAGTTGGGGACTGTGGAGAAACTAGAGAGAGAGAAGGTGAGAGAGAGAAGCAGGGAAAAAACTAGAGCGAGAGAGAGAAGCTGAGAGAGAAGCAGGGAGAGAGAGAGGGAGAAAAGCTGGGAGAGATAGAGAAGCGGGAGATCACAGAGCTCCAGTGCGTCTTCTTATTCTTTTTCTTGGGTTAAAAGAGCATGGTTCTTCGGTAGCGAGAGAGAGAAGCAGGGAGAGAGAGAGAGAGAGGGAGAAAAGCTGGGAGAGATAGAGAAGCGGGAGATCACAGAGCTCCAGTGCGTCTTCTTATTCTTTTTCTTGGGTTAAAAGAGCATGGTTCTTCGGTTAATTTATAGTTGCACTCAAGCCACAGAGATGAATATCCCCTATAAAACGCATAGAGTTTTCTAAAATGAGCTGTACACTTGTACCTGTATTATTGGAGTAATTTCATCTTGGGTACATCTATCCGTGCCTACTGAATTACTTACGATGCAGCCTACATCTAACATTCCATTCAAGATACAAAAAGAAAAATGAAGGGCTAAACATAGCAAAATCAATGGTCTATAATTAATGTAAAGAATACAATGATCAGATGATTTAAGATATGGGTTGTGGATCATTTATAATCTAAATCAGACCATTTTGATGATCATGATATGTTAAGAGCTAATTCGGACTACACTGAATTTTTTCTTCTTTTCTTCAGCTAATCGATCTGAGATACGCATAAATAATGCACTGAAAGTTAGGGCCGGCTATAGCAACTGGTACTTGGTGCTTGTATTTGGTAAGCGTTCCGAGTGCCAGGTTACGTCTACCATTACTTACATGCCAGTTGGTTTTATCATCTGTGACTGAAAGGAGTGAAGCGTTTTTTTTTTTCCAAAGTTTGAGGCTGGTGAGTGCGTAGTGACAAATTTCGTCCAAATTGGGCGAAATGGGAGTTTGGCCAAAATTTCGGTATTTTTGGTTGAATTCCGGTTAATTTTCCCTAATTAAGGTAAATGCACCCCACATTCTACAATGCATTTTTATAAGATGTAGCCCAAAATATAACTTGCAACTGCCATCTAACTTAAGAGTCGTTTTAAATGACTCAAAACCCGAAATGTACAGATATATGCTTTTTTATATATTTTTAATCCCCGAAATTTTTCCGAATTTTTTTCAAAAGTTATCGAAATTAATCCGAAATGTACCGAAAGGTAGGGCTATCAACGGGCCGGGTTTTTGTGTAGGCTCATTTTTTTGGGCTATTTGGGTCAAGCCGGGCTCAACCTGATTTTTAAATATTGTAGCTCGAACCCGGCCCAGAAAGCTCGTTGTGAATCGAGTCGAAACTCAGGTTCGGGCCTGGGCTGAAACTCGGCTCGTTGACAGCCCTACATCTATATGTGCCACTTGGACCTCTCCGACAACTATATGTGCCACTTGGGCCGCCCCATTGATGATCATGATGGTGCATGGCAAATCCACATAATTCCAGCTTATTTTTGCACAATGACTCATTCAATGAGCTTTTCACCAATTGGACGGTTAGGATCGACCTTCACATTTGTACAAAGCTGTAATGTTAGATTAGACACGTCATATCAGATTTCGTTTCTTTAGTCAGCACTAAATAAATGGAGACGTAGTCAGATGTGTGCAAGTAAAACTGTCCCCACTGCGCATGCTATTATCTACTTTTTCATAGCCTAATTCTCATACATATGATGATCAAAGATATATGCCAATTAAAACTCTTGGTAATATAAATAAGAGTACCTAGTATAAATAAACAATCAAAAAGCGAATAACATAAGGAAATGTGGTGAGTCTACCGCTGGGAGAGACCGCAGAGAGACAGATAGTAGAGAGAGATTGCAGTGAGGTGCGGCTGGGAGAGATTGCAAAGAGAGAGAGCAAAAGAGACTAGGGCTGTTGTGACGTGTGAGGAAGAGAGTTGTCTCTCACAGTGGCATAGCACGACATCGGCTATCACACTCATGCGGCACTTTACTGTCACGTGCAATGAGGTCACCCTACCCAGCCATCACTCTGATACCACTCGTCTTGAGGGCGAAAACTCTCAGTCATGATTGCCTTCTCCTGAGGCTAATCATATCAGCATATCATGTCTCCTCGCGACACGCATGTCAGCACTTCAGTGTCTCGCTTGGCCTGCCCAGCTTCACCTTGTGTCATGCACTAGTTCTTTGCTCGCGACAGTAGTATGCAACTCCTCATGCTGTCTCATTCCTTACATGTATCGTCGACATACTGAACCAAACCCACCATTATATATGGCCTATGCGACCAGCACACATCAGCATCCGACCCTCAGCTAACGTGTACCACAGTGTCCCACATAGCCCTCGAGTGTCTCCCTCGTTGTCGACCCATATACACCTCAACGCGTAGTCCAGGGTCATATGACAACCTCACCTTGGGTGACACACGGCATCGCCGCATCGACGTTCTAGGCTCACCCTCTCAGACCTAGGATACCAAATGCACACCCTTTAGCAACACAAGGCCCCATGTGTGGTAGAATAACTCCACAGCTCTCTTTCCCCAAGTATGGTTCAAACACCACCTCAAGTTATGCAGCAGGAGAATCTTAAAGACATTGGTTTGGCATACCATTATGACATGCAGACTCCTTCCGTGGCACATAGTGCCATCCTCCACACCAACACGCCCCTGAGATCAGCTTCCACACTCCATGCGTGTCTAGTCGCCGCACAAGATCCTCACCTAGATCAAGTCACCGTCGCACCATACATGTGGGGAACACGAACGTGTCGCAAGGCCTCGTGTCTCTGCGCTCACGCACCACACAGCTAGCTCCAGGGCTCGCCCGCCTTCCTGCTAGCCAAATGCTCAGCTCCAAGGCCACCATGTCTTCCTGCTGGAACCTAGAGTAACGACGCCTTCACATTCTCCCCCACCAGGGACGGAGCCTGAAACTTTCATGGGAAGGGGACAAAGTATGAATAAAAAAATATCGAGATAAAAGAGCCAAAGAAGCACCACAAAAAAATAAGACTATTAGCGGCAGCCAAAAACTAACGCTAATAGTCTTAATAACTTTTAATAGTTTTTATTAATAGGAGCAGTTTTTTGTGACAAAAAACTGCCGCTAATAGTTTTATTTTTTCTAGTGAATGAATGAAAAATATATTAAAATTATAAATAACAAAATTAGCATTTATTCATTATTAATAAATCACAAATGAAAGAAAAATAACAAAATAATTATTTTTTAATATGGTCAAATTTCAACTCAATCACCTAACATATTTTAGGGCATAAGTCGCCCTTTTATTTTCAAAACTACCTTATAACATATGTAAAAAAATAAAATATATTTTTTTTCAAAAAACTCTGCCCGCACTCGCCCTTTAATGACTTTACCACTGGCCCATTAGGGCCAGTCTACAATAGTTGGGGGCCATATTATATGAGCTAAGCGTAATCTTTAACTTTTAGGGTATGTTTTGATAAAATGTTAGGAAAATGGTGGGTTTGAATTTATAAATATGATGAATTCATATGTTTCATGAGGATGTAGGAATTCCGATGATTAATTTATTTTTTAATATTTTGATGGGCTAATCAAGTGTCTCAAGAATGATTTGCAAAATGACATTTGAGAAAAATGGAGAGAAAGAGAGAGAGTTTTCTTAGATATTTTTTTATAAGAGAAATTGTATTAGGATGGTTTAACTGTTGGTGTTAAAATATAGGAGAAAGTGAAAGAGTGTTTGGTTGAGGCGCCTAAAAGATATGACAGAGAGACAGGGTGCCTAAAAGATAGAAGAGAGAGAGAACTTTAAGAAAGAAGGTGGACGGGTCCAATTAGTTTGGCACCTCAAAATAGGTGAAATGAAATGGAGAAAAGGTGAAAGAACTAAATAAGTGGCGGGGGTCGTGGCCCCTATTAGCCCTCCCTAGGCTCCGTCCTTGTCCCCCACTCCATAAGGTCAACATCCTTGTTGATGCAATATCTCAAGGGAATGACCACACCAACTCCTCCAATCTGGCAATGTCAACGCACCCATGCTGACACCAAGACCCGTATCAGTTAATTGACCTTCGTCTTCACTCCATGCAAAGTCTCCACAAATACCTAGCCCCGAGATATGACACTTCTCGCTAGTTCACTTGGTCTCATCCGCACCTACGAACGAGAAACACATTGATTCTTCACGCGACTCCGCACCAGCATTATCCATCACCATGCCTTTCACCAAGCATTTGTGATGTGATAGCCAGAATTCTGCACCTGAAAACCCGTGCCATCAGGATCATCGTCATCGACGATCCCTAGAACAAAGCACACATGTGTCTGCTCATATAGCAGAAATCAAAGTAGACACCATCTAATGTGGCAAATAGAATCATTATATATGACAAAAAGAAAATTGAATTTATAATAAAAAGGTATATATCATCCAAAAAGGAATCAATAAGAACCACTGGTAATGGTCATCCATCACCTAAAACAATGATTTCTGATAGTGGTTCCTCCCAAATGTATGCGACTATCTCAAGTAAAAATATCTACAAAAATCATACAGACCGAGTGAACCACCAGGCCCAATAATCTAGACATACAAAATAGAATGAACCATGTAACAACCCGGATTTTTAGATTTTATTTTAACAGTGGTAGATGATGCACCACACTATGTACTGTGCTAACGCTCCACATCAAAATCGAAACCCACCTTTTAAAATAGAAAATTTCTAATTTTTCCCATATCAAAATTAGACTCATTGCGAAGTGTTCGTCGATACAATTCCAACGATATATAATTTGACGACTTCTGACAAGAATATAAAAAGTTATACCCATTTTAACTAATCAAACAAGTCAAAGGGTATAATTGTAATTTCGGGAGAGAAACACCAATTGGTTTGGTGCTTATGCAAAACGCTAGAACGAAACCTTTTTCTCAAGCTATCCAAGTTACGTATGAATTCTTATTCCGTATAAAAATCTCCTACGAAAAGTGTTAATTAGAGTTGACCTAAAACTTTATACCATTATAAATAAAACTTTAAAAGTTCTCTCGTCTCTATAATAATAAATTATTCTCTCTGAAGACTTAGGCGAATCGGCGCCTGGCATCGACCTTTTCAACCGAATCGCCGTTGATCTTAGTTCCGCTTAAGAGGTGGGTACCCATCAATCCATCTTGTTCTTCTCGAGATCCGTCGCGTGAGATGCGTTTGATCGACATCGACGGGTTTAAAAATCTTATTTAAACGAATATCTCGTAAATTAATAGATCTATAGATTTAATATATGTTTTCCCTTGAAAGTTATATATTTAATATATGCTTTCCCTTGAAAGTTATATATTTTTTAAATTGGGTTTATATGTTATTTCTCTTTTCTTTTCAAAAATTTCTTTTGTTTGAGCCATTAATATTCTACCTTATATTAGGTCTGTATATTTAATATGTTTACTTCCTCTTTTATGTAAATTTAATTAAATTTTAATACTTATAAATTTGATAGATTGACTTAATTGGCATAATATCATATTGATATTATTTATTTCTAAATCTATATAGTATAAATTTATTCTTCTACTAAGACTATAATAATATATATTATTGTTGCAAGTTTATATTTTTATTTATTTAAAATTAATTAAGCCCAAAAATTAAATTATATTTTTATTTTATTTAAATAAATAATAGATTGCACCAACTTAAAGTTTCGGGTCCGAACTTGCGGCTACGAACCCGAATTCACGTCCATGAACCCGACCTCGCGACCATTGATGCACCTGTCTCGGTATTTTGGTCATAACTTTTTATTCCGACCTCGGATTAATGCGATTCTTGCGGCATTGGAAAGAAGACAGCGAGCTTTACAACTTTGTGTGAAATAGCTATTTCACGAATCTTACTTTTTAGAGGTCAAAATAGAGCAACAAGTCGGGTTCAATTTTGAATGAATCAAGGCTATTCGAATTTAAGATTATTTTCTAAATATCATGACCAAAGTTCTTATGTATATTATAGTGTAAAGTCTTTCGATCGATGGTCATGATAAATCATAACTTAATAAGTATAAATATTATTTAATTTAATTATCTAATTATTATATATATATATATCAATTTTATCGCTTAGCGACCTCTTCGATAATACAAAGTGTTAGAACTTGATGTCTTGATGAAATCGAACTACGACTTTTACGATTATCGAAATCACATATAACTCTATTCTATAATTATATTGGTGTATGTAAATAAACATAAATATAAGCATAATCAAAATCTAAGTATAAAGCAGATTACGTATGTGTGATACTTTTGTATTTACAACTTAATCAATTTATCTGAGTTAAGAATATGTTAGATCATGAGTACGAGAGTGTATAAGATCATGCCTACGCTTGCGTGGTGATTCGAGATGGTATCGAAGCGAGAATACCGTATTCACATGCCTTATAACTCATGGTGGAATGGGACCCATGAGAGTCGGGTGGTGAGAATTGGTGTAACCCGTGCAGTGGCATATCTGATGATCCTATCACCCGAGTTTTAATCTGAGAGGATAAGATATGAGATATGATATGAGAATGAGGCGTTGGGCCTTTAGGCGTAGTAAGGTTTCTTTTACGGTCACGTGAAACTTCGAGAATATTGGCGTCCATATGCGGATGCAACACCTCTATGGTAGTATAAACTATCACCGAAGTACATCCAGTTACTACGGAACCTTTTTTCTTGGGAAGCGTGAATTAGGAAGGTTGCCTCACTATA
Organism: Chloranthus sessilifolius; assembly: GCA_021018995.1. NCBI lineage: Eukaryota > Viridiplantae > Streptophyta > Magnoliopsida > Chloranthales > Chloranthaceae > Chloranthus > Chloranthus sessilifolius. The sequence goes on along the minus strand of CM037594.1, from coordinate 113,516,679 downwards.
GTTTGTCATAGGATTAGGTATAAGAGTATGATAAGATATGAGTATGAGATAAGATAAGTTATAATCTGATGCGATAATAAGACATCATTTGTGTAGGCGGCCAAAAGATAAAGAACTTAAGTCTACATGCGTGCGTTCCTTGCGTATTTGTAAGAACAACAACGTCTTCAAAGGCGGATCTCTGGGAGAGATTATGAGTATGAGTGAGTTTGGCCATTATGTCTCCCCATTGGCTGGGTGGTGGAGTATGAGTATGACACGAGGGCGTTATAATATGGTGGTATGATACTATGTTGACCCTCCCATAGTAGCTGGCGGCTGACACCACAGTCGTTTTAGGATTTCACTAGTATGTTAGTTACGCTCATGCGATGTACAGACGTATGTGCGAGAATGATAATAATACATGGTATGATATGTTATGAGATATGGTAAGGCACGTTAGGATATGAGTGTCTAGATCATGGTCTTGCATTTATGATATGATATGAGTTAAACTCATCCCACGATAATCTAACAGTTGCAGGTGATTACGCTAGTGGAGTAGACGCTGGCCATCTAGATCTCGCCGACGCTGATTTCATTGATTCTACAGGCGTTGAGTACCAGGAGCCTTTGGAGGGCGACGCTGCCGGTTATCAGGAGGACTACGGTGCTGATTTTGATTCGAGTGTCGGTTACTGATCATTGTGGACTTGGTATTGAGTTTTATTGATACTAGTATTACGAATTTTATAGTTTATTTTATCGGATTTGTCTCCGATTTTCATTATCATTTTATTGGCGGATTATAAAGATAATGAAAGTCATAAGTGTAATAAAATGATAATGAAAATCGGAGACAAATCCGATAAAATAAACTATAAAATCCGCAATACTAGTATCAATAAAACTCAATACCAAATAAATGATCAAGATGAGATAATTAATCGATCACGTAAACTTCGATGGGATATACCAATCCACCCCATACTACTCAGGTGCATTGTGGGTGCATATGGTGAGTGATAAACATAATATCTCAAAGCAGATAACAAAAGGAAGACAAAATTACGTGCATATCGTAAAACTCATATCATATCATAAATGTAAGACCATGATCTAGACACTCATATCCTAACGTGCCTTACCATATCTCATAACATATCATACCATGTATTATTATCATTCTCGCATCATACGTGCATACATGCGTGGCGTAACTAACATACTAGTGAAATCTAAGCGACACATGCGAGTCATTTGCTCGAGCTACTATGGGAGGGTCAACATAGTATCATACCACCATATTATAACGCCCTCGTGTCATACTCATACTCCACCACCCAGCCAATGGGGAGACATAATGGCCAAACTCACTCATACTCATAATCTCTCCCAGAGATCCGTCTTGGCTGAAAGACGTTGTTGCCCTTATAGTGGCTACGCAGGCAGCGCACGTCTGAGACTTAAGTTCTTTATCTTTCTTTGGCCTACACGATGTCTTATTATCATTATATCATAACTTATCTTATCTCATACTCATATCTTATCATACTCTTATACCTAATCCTATGACAAACTATAGTGAGGCAACCTTCCTAATTCACGCTTCCCAAGAAAAAGGTTATAGTAACACGGATGTACTTGTGTGATAGTTTATACTACCATAGAGGTGTTGCATCCGTACATGGGCCAATAATACGAGTTTCACGTGGTAGTAAAGAAACCTTACCACGACTATCATATCTCATATCTTATCCTCTCGTATTAAAACTCGGGTGATAGGATCACGATATGCCACCTGCAGGTACGAAGTTACATCAATTCTCACTCACCCGTCATGGGTCCCATTCCACCATGAGTTATAAGGCATGTGAATACGGTGTATTCCTCGCCGATACCATCTGAATCACCACGCCCAAGCGTAGGCATGATCTTATACACTCTCGTACTCATGATCTAACATATTCTTAACTCGTATAAATTGATTAAGTTGTAAATACAAAAGTATCACACATACAGAACGGTTTATACTTAGATTTTGATTATGCTTATATTTATGTTTATTTACATACCACACCAATATAATTATAGAATAGAGTTATAAGTGTGATTTCGATAATCGTAAAAGTCAGAGTTCGATTTCATCAAGACATCGAAGTTCTAACACTTTGTATTATCGAAGAGGTCGCGTTGAAGCGATAAAATTGATATATATATATATAATAATTAGATAATTAAATTAAATAATATTTATACTTATTAAGTTATGATTTATCATGACCATCGATCGAAAGACTTTACACTATAATATACATAAGAACTTTGGTCATGATATTTAGAAAATAATCTTAAATTCGAATAGCCTTGATTCATTCAAAATTGAACCCGACTTGTTGCTCTATTTTGACCTCTAAAAAGTAAGATTCGTGAAATAGCTATTTCACACAAAGTTGTAAAGCTCGCTGTCTTCTTTCCAATGCCGCAAGAATCGCATTAATCCGAGGTCGGAATAAAAAGTTATGACCAAAATACCGAGACAGGTGCATCAATGGTCGCGAGGTCGGGTTCATGGACGTGAATTCGGGTTCGTAGCCGCAAGTTCGGACCCGAAACTTTAAGTTGAATCTATTAAATAAAATAAAAATATAATTTAATTTTTGGGCTTAATTAATTTTAAATAAATAAAAATATAAACTTGCAACAATAATATATATTATTATAGTCTTAGTAGAAGAATAAATTTATACTATATAGATTTAGAAATAAATAATATCAATATGATATTATGCCAATTAAGTCAATCTATCAAATTTATAAGTATTAAAATTTAATTAATTTTACAGACATAAAAGAGGAAATAAACATATTAAATATACAGACCTAATATAAGGTAGAATATTAATGGCTCAAACAAAAGGAATTTTTGAAAAGAAAAGAGAAATAACATATAAACCCAATTTACAAAATATATAACTTTCAAGGGAAAGCATATATTAAATATATAACTTTCAAGGGAAAACATATATTAAATATATAGATCTATTAATTTATGAGATATTTGGGTTTAAATAAGATTTTTAAACCCGTCGATGTGCGATCAAACGCATCCTACGCATCCTGTGACGGATCCGAGAAGAACAAGATGGATTGATGGGTACCCACCTCTTGAAGCGTGAGCGGAAGATCAGCGGCGATTCGGGTTGAAAAAAGGATGCATGCGTCGATTAATCTAAGAATAGTTTATTATTATAGAGACAGAACTTTTAAAGTTTTATTTATAATGGTATAAAGTTTTAGGTCAACTCTAATTAACACTTTTCGTAGGAGATTTTTACACGGAATAAGAATTCATACGTAACTTGGATAGCTTGAGAAAAAGGTTTCGTTCTAGCGTTTTGCATAAGCACCAAACCAATTGGTGTTTCTCTCCCGAAATTACAATTATACCCTTTGACTTGCTTGATTAGTTAAAATGGGTATAACTTTTTATATTCTTGTCAGAAGTCGTTAAATTATATATCGTTGGAATCGTATCGACGAGCACTTCGCAATGAGTCTAATTTTGATATGGGGAAAATTAGAAATTTTCTATTTTAAAAGGTGGGTTTCGATTTTGATGTGGAGCGTTAGCACAGTACATAGTGTGGTGCATCATCTACCACCGTTAAAATAAAATCTAAAAATCCGGGTTGTTACAAACCACCAGGCTCAAATACTCAAAAAGTATCATATACAGATCTCAAAATTCCCAGGCTATGGGTAGAACTCGTCGGCCTCGATATCAGTGTCCTCCTCAGCCTCAGCCTCCGAAATGTGACATGTGACCACCCATACCAAAGAAGTCAAGTTTGTCTCGATTTTCATTTATCTCAATTTCCTTGTCTGGCACACATACGAAAGCAGTCACGTTCTGATTCAGATTTTCGGAATGTGACATGTGACCACGGTTTGCTCTAGTATCTCAACGCCACGTGTTTCACCCAAGAGTTCACCTACCAAATTCTCCCTTCGAAACAACTTAGTACATCGACCATGTCTTTACAACTCTGTTTCTCAAGCTCGCCTTCCGCTCAACTATATTCCTCCCACTTTCCTGCTAGTTGATCAAATATGCATCTCCATGCACCATGGTTGTGACCACGTCACATCCTCTCCCACTCAAATGCTTCGACGTCCTCGTTAACACTCGAACTCCTACGTCAGTTCCTCGACACTATCTCAGTCTTCACCCAAAGAAAACCTGCGTCTGAATAACAGTTACTACACTTCACTGCTTTCATCTGCAATTCTATGTTAGTATCTCGACCATTCTGCTGCCTCCGACCCATGTAACTCTGTCAGTTCCTCAACTACTATCTTTCGTCTTCACCCTGACATATCACACCAGTCCAATGACAAGCAACGCTCATGAAATTGCATCTGCACCTATACCTCGACTATTATCTTTCATCTTCACCCAGACACAATCACAACAGTTTATCACAACGAGCTATGTGCATCTTCACCCTATGCCTCTGCATTAGTTCCTCGATGACGTAATCAACTTTTGCCTCATGCCACAACATAACGACTTAATCATTTTTTATGTCTTCACCTCATGTAGTGTTATGAACAATTTGATCCGATCTGTATTTTACTCAGGTATCTCTATATATCAAAAAAATAAAAATTACCAAAGATATAGTACTCAGGCCATATATAACTTTCTCCGCTTACCAGCTTTTATAAAGTTGCACGACTTTTGGCATCGCCATCACAATTGTGAAGAGGTGATCTCAATAACCTCATGTAGATAATTTGGTGAGAGAGGTCCGTTAAGCATCCCTAACATGAAGTTGCAAATTTGATTAGAATTACTTTTTTGTAAGTAAATGACGAAACAATTACAAATGACTTTTTGATGAGACTCATTCTTTTACGAGCGAATGTTAAAATATTTAATATCTTTTATATTAATATTAACCTTACAAAAAATAAAACTAATAGCCACAGCCAAAAAATTATCGCTACTAACAAAAAAACTGTCGCTAATAGTTCTAATAACAATTTTGTTAATAGCGGCAATTTTTACAATAAAACATTGCCGCTAATAATCTTATTTTTTGTAGTGTAATCAAGTCGATCCGACTCTCATGACAATCATTTAAACAATAAAATGATGTTTATAATAATAATGGTTTAAGTTTTGGATGTCAAAGTGATAGATCATCAGGACAATGGGCCAAAAAATCACATGTTTTTGGGAGTTTTTAACCATCATATCTATGCATTTTATAATAACAGCTATTGCTCCTAGTTTTATTTGCTGATATTAAAGGTTGCCATTGGATGATTCTTATAATAGTTGTGGATCTCCTTAGGCTTGACTTTTTAAATGGTAGGATTTGAGTACCTAACATCAAAAACGTTTATAAGAGTTAGTATTGGATCAAATCTCACTCTGCCTGGTAGGTCAAAGCTTGGACGCATGGATGCCCGTACTCCATTAACGGTACAAATTCTATTTGAGCTTTCTTTAGGTAAATGCGCTCCTCCACCAAATGCAATATATGGGTTCAGTAGCTCTACCAAAGTCCAGAAGTAAGTTCGGTAATAATTCGGCAAGGTTAAAAATTGAAAAAATCCAGCAAAATTCAAAGAGTTTGGAAAATATTCTGAAAAAAATTGAACAGAAAAAATCTAGGAAACAATTAAAAAATATTTTTAAATTAAACATTACGATTTTTTTGACAAAATTCTGAAAATATTCCCAAATTTTGCCAAATTTGTAAATAAATTACAAATAATTCATGATTAATTCACTTGATCCCAAATTCACAAATTATTGGTTAACTTTTCAAAAATTTGACGAATTCGGTGACTATATGCTCTACTAATTGTTATTACCCCACAGTAATAAGGCCTTGACTTGCTACTCTATTGAAACGTAGGCTTCGTTTGGCTTAGCTTTGTCATGCCTACGAGTACCTGTCCGGCTCGGGTGGGGATTTTTAAGTGCAATCCATTTGTTCTGATGGGAAATTGGTTTAAGTGATACAATGAGTTCTCTCTCTCATAGCATATAAAACCTGCTGTAGTGGAGTGTAGGTGAAGAGCTAGAGTCCACTACAAGAGCACGGACCCATTTAATGAGCTCTCTCTCATAGCATGTAAAACTTGCTCCGGTGGAGAGTAGATGAAGAGCTGGAGTCTGCGATAAGAGCACAAATCCATTTATTGAGCTCTCATTTAACAATTTAGTCCTTTCAAGCCCGATCATTGACATTCCCACAAAGGCCATGCTTCCTTATTGTATTTTTATACTTCCGTTTCTTTCTTTTATACTCGAGAGATAGTGATGTGTCCTAAAATTTGTACTCGCAAGTGCACGAATAGTGATGTAGTCAGTGGGTGCAAAGTACGAGTTCGTTCCCACGAGGATTGGTTAGAAAATATAAAAATATAAATATCAATTAATTAAAAAAATTTCCACAGATCTTTTACAGTAACTAACAACCTAGAATTTTAGTAACTTTTGATAAAACAGATAAATACTAACGAAATCTAAGAGATTTAAACAATTAATGAAAGATAAGGATTGAGATGCTAAATCTTTCCATCGTAGATTTATCATTTACAAAATATTAATCTGTGGATTGAGATGTGAGATCTTTAACAGATTTCTCAAAAGAAGCACTGCCTATACACACGTGAGTTCTAAAATATAGATCTGAGATCACGGAGATGTATGATTAACATCCCATGAGTGTATGATTAACACTCACACCTCGGACAATATTTAGAACCCAATCTCTAGGGTAATTTCCAAAGTACGATCTAAGATCAAGGAGATGTATGATTAATACCCCATGGGTGTATGATTAACACCCACACCTCAGATCGTGATTGGAACTTACCACTGGGATAAAGTCATACTATCAATCCGAGATCAAGGAGATGCATGATTAACACCCCATGAGTGTATGATTAACACTCACACCTCAGATGATGGTAAAACTTCACCCCGAGATGGGTGATAATTAGAATAAAATCATTATTGCAGATCTGACATCATAGGGCATGATTAGCTCCTAGATCTCAGACTGAAATGATGATTTTACCATTTTCAATGAATATTAGGGTCTTTAACAGCATCTGACATCTCAATCACAGATTTATATTAATATAAATGTATACCTCGGATGGAGTTCATTAGATCCTCATCCTTAATGAAACTAGTCACACATAGTAAAAGTAAATAACATGGTTAAAATGTAAATAAACATTAACATCAATATTTAAAATACCGTAAACAGCTTTAATATTATCCACAAAAAGCTTTAATCCAAGTACGTGCACCTCCTTCTTGAAAGTGGATCAAAATCAGAAAACAAAGACTTATCTTCCTTCTCAAAATGAATAATAAAGATAGTTTAAGAAAATGTGACTCAATCCCTTTACACTTTAAAACGCAGAGAAACTAAAACAGAAGAATACAGAAAAATGAAAACTCTCTAAAAAAAAAATAGAACTCTCCAAAAAGAAGAATGCAGAAAAATAATAAGAATCAGAATAATCTCCGAAGGACTCACCGAATGAATATATCTCCAAGAATATCTTTTTCCTTAATTGCCAAAAAAGAAGCCGCTTTTTCCTCCAAGATTTTATTCCGTGAAAAGAGTACCGAGATTCTCGCTGCCAAACAAAATTCCGAACTCAAATTCAAATTTGGTCGATCAATCGACCTCCCAGATTTTCGTGAATTCTCGCTACACTTTGCATTCAGACACTGCCTCGGTATTCCGGCCATAACTTTCTATCGAGAAGTCAGATTGAGGCGATTCTTGCGGCATTGGAAAGCTGAGGACGAGTTCTCCAACTTTTGTGTTTTGACAATTTTTTGAATCTAACGTCTTGAAGATTCAAATTGAGCTCCAAGTTGGGATAAGTTCCGAATGATCCAATGTAGCACGAATTTGACGTTATATTATGAACTTTTGAGTTATTTCATGCTCAACACATCTTCAGGCCTGTAAATCACTAAAACTATATAAAACATGTTAAATGACTTTCATTGGATAGCTAAATGTAGGTCTTTAGGGGTGAAATATCATCATATTTCACTGCACATTAGATAGAAAATGACTTAATCTTAATAACTTTGGTGTTATTGTCACACCCATAGTGACAAATTTCTCTAAATTTTTTTCAAAATTTATCGAAATAGAAGTCAAGCGTAACTTTCGACAAAATTTTGATGATTTTTCCGAAATCACTGAAATTTCACCGAAATTAATAAATTTTTTCTAATTTTTGTTATTTTTAAAATAATAAATAAAAATTTTATGAAGTTTAAATATAATTTATATTTAATATTTTTTGTACTCTCCGAAAATTTTCCTAAACTTTTTGAATTTTTATCAAAATTTATTCGAAATAAACCGAAATGACCCCGTATAGAAATATTGCCGAAAACGAAATTTGTCACTATAGTCATGCCACTATATGTTAGTGCCACCTCACATAGTTGAAGTAAATAAGCATTGATTGTTTTGAATCAGATGATGGAGATCGCTTTTCATCACAATCTATCGCATGTAGATATTAAGATCATGAGCCTGCAATCATACAATCAGATGTTGATTACTGATGACACACATCTCTAAAAGTGAATGTGATCATGATGTACCAATAAATGGTTCACATTCACTTTTTAGGGATGTATGCCATGTGTAATCAAAATCAGGCATGATTTCAAGATTTATTGTATGAAATATTGGAATGAAAAATGATCTCTCTTTATCTAATTCAAAGTGACGGACTGATTTTTGACTTTGCTTAAGTGAGGGGGATATAAGATAAAGTGGTGTGTGGCAGTAATATCAACCTTTCATTAATAAGTATAAGAAAAGTTGTCATTAATAAGTACAGGAAAAGTTGATTGGAAAATTTTGGGCCGTGGGTGGAGAGAATCAAAATTAGAAGAGTTGCTGGAAAATTAAATAAGTTGATTAATAAGTATAGTAAAAGTTGATGGAAACTACTTTGGTGGGGGAAGAACCAAAATTAGAAGAAAATTAAATAAGAACCTAATATTAAGTGAAGGAAACACACTTTGATAGAGCACGCCTTCGGGATTGTAAATGCATAAAATTAGTGAATTATGGAGACACGTGGCTATCGCATCACACACAAAATAGCGGTTTGCTTGATTTTAGAATTGTGAAGCTTTGACAACTGACAAGTTGTCACATCACACAAAAACCACCCGTTAATGATAGAGATCCTCTTTTGCCGTGATAATCTATCAAAAGGATCTCGAGATCATGTCTCACCTGTCAAATGATAAATTTTTTATTTTATATATCAAAGATCCTCAAAATATGGCCCTAAGATCAGTTTGAGTGTGACGTAGTGTGCTATAAGATTAAAAATCTATTTTGTTGCTATCAGTGACTTATAAAATAAAAAAAGGACCGTTTGATAGGGTAGAAATAATCTCAAAATCCACTATGGTAGATCGGGGTGAAATAAAAGATTTTAAGAGGTGGAATCTTGTGCTTTCTATTAACCCATTAATGCGTTAGAGATATCAAAAACTAGCAAACAGGGGGTTTTTGTGTGATGTGACAGCTTGTTAGTTGTCAATACTTCATAGTTCTAAAATCAAGCAAACCGCTACTTTGTGTGTGATGTGATAGTTTCTCAATGCTTCACTTCACATAATATATATATATATTTATTTATTTAAATAGGCTAATAAGTATCGGTATTAGCGAGAGTCGTATCCGTCTTCCATGGTCCGATACCAGAGTCTAATACCGAATTAAACACCTTGGTTAGGGGCCATTAAAAAATGGACCATGATTCATTGGAAACTAGCCACGTGGCTCCATAAAGAAAAGCCAATTTTGGAATTAATAAAAAATTAATTATGTTAAGCAGGATGACTTTGGACTATGGAGTAGTTTGATGGACTATATATTATGGTTGTATAAAAATGAAATGAAAAATATTATGGAGAAAAATTGCATCAGAATATATATATTTTTTTTTCCTAAATATGTTAAGCTGGATTTCTTACAGGTAGGGGTTGCAATTAATGGGTTGGGCTCGGGCCAGGCCCAACCCATTTCCACCCCTACTTACATGTAAGACCTTAGTGTGATGGTAAGTGTTGTGCGCCCAAAGTGATGCACAAGGCTCATGGGTAGGGTTATCAACAGGTTAGGTCGACTCTATAGTTGACTGACCCGAGCTGGCATTCTATCAAGTCGGGTGCATAAACTTGACCTGTCGGGTCGGGCATGACACATGAGCGCCTCAATATTTTATGTGTAAAAGAATAAAAAAATATATGTTTTTTATTGGGTCGGGTTGGGTTTTCGCATTGGGCCCGCTTTAGTGTAGCATCCGGTCAAGTCTGACATTTGCAATTTTAAAATTGATTAGAGATTAGTGATTAGCGGTTAGGAAGAAAATTAATTAGTAGATGAAGGCTCCAATTATTCTGACCAACTGATTTCTGTAAACCCTAGAATCAGAAGCTGGTCCAAAGTTATTCAGACCAGCTTCTTGTTCTTGCCTAAAATTTAGCTTCTATACCATTTCAGGAAATAGGAATCATTATGGCGGAAAGTGGTCCTTACCACAAAAAAATACATCAGTTCCCGGGCTTAAAAGTCCAATAGCATCTTGCAACCTTTATTAGAATCCTTATTTCTCTCTTTCCAAATCAAGAGACTCACCCCGCCAAGATTCCCAATAGCCAGTGACGTCAATGGCTCCAAAGCTGGAAAAAAACCACACCCGTATTAGACCAAAAAATACAAACTCACTTCCCTCTAAATAAGCTTAAAGGAATATTAATCTCTATTACCCACTTCAAAAGTAGACAAAATAAAATTAGCCGTCCACATGGACAGCCAGCAGTTTGCCACAAGTAGGAACCTCGTGTTTTGATTTTGGCCAATTAGAAAGCAGCACGATCTACAAGCTAATTGATTTTGGCCAATTAGAAAGCAGCATTTACTATAAATACGTATCAGAATCCAATTTCATTCATCATCGGTGGTCTTTGAATCCAATTTCTTGTTGGGTTCAGTGTGATAGTAATCTCAGCTACCATTGAAGGTGGAGTTGAAGCCCAAAATTCTGTGCATCAACCATCCGATCATAGCATTATGAGCGGCGGCAAAATCGATATCTGCAATGAACTTTAAAAAGTCATTGAAGAGGGCTTAAAAGGCTGCACTGAAAGGGCAATAGGGCTGTAATTAAATATAGGCAATCTGCACAGTCGATTCGGTTAGTTGCTCTCTTCTTCTTCTTCTTCTTCCTTATGTATATATCTACTAAAAATATTTGTGGTTTACAAGGAACCTTCTGTTCTCTCTGTTTAATTATTATTATTATTTATATATATACTCAGATGAGAGCAGCTGTTAGAGACGTGGCTAGGTGCCCAATTGGTCCCTGTGGGCCGTTACTTATCCTACGGAAGGGAACACCCAACATGTCGATGATGAGAAATGAATTCTCCCTCGACCATCTTCCACCCTGGCACTATCTCTTTGCCTCTCAAAGCTCCCTATCTTAGACAAATTAATCTCCATTTAATAGGTGAATTTATGACTTTCTTAAAAAAATATATGATTTTTTGTAAACAAAGTATTAAAACCTGATTTTCACTTACTTTTTAAAGAATTAGGGGTTTTGTGAGTTGTTCCAAAAATTTTTAGGCTGGTTTCAGCGACACTACCTTATGATAAGGCCACCTCACTTAAAGAAAATAAAAAAAATATCACTGATTGTTTTGAATCATATGATGAAGATCCTTTTTCATCCTGATCTCCACAAAATAGATCTTAAGATCATGAGCTTACATCATATAATAGATGTTGATTTCATGTGGTGCTCATTCGAAAACGTGAACATAACATCTGACCCTCTTATAAGAGGCTAGTGATCTCATGATCTATCATTATCTACACCCATGCTGAAAATGATAAAAACATCTCCATTAAGCTGCCTCAACCCAAGTTTCACATGTGTAAATCATTGTCTACTCTTGGAGATCTTTTTTTGTCTCAAAAGTGGGACACAACAGATCTTAAGATTATGGTTTTGTCTCAAAAGTAGACGCTAAGGTTTAATTTCACATAGCTTACGTTCTTTCAGAGGAAAAAACTTGGAGATTGTTTTTCATCTCAATTTTTCATGCAACAGATATTGATATCGTGGCGTACCTATTAGACGGTTACATGTTGAGATGATCTCCATCATATGATTAAAGGCAGTCAACTATTTTTTATGATGAAAATATGTGTTCTTCACAGGTTTAATGGGTGTAAATAGTGCTAGCATAAGAAGGTAATCCTTTAAAGTCCCTAAAATGGAGTCTTGGTAAAATCATGCGCCCAAGAGTTTTAGATGGGAGTCATAATTAGAAGGGATTCACTCCTATCACAAGCGTGTGTGCCACGCGGCATAACCTCCAAATATTTTCACTTTCTTACTCTCCTAGCCTCTAAAAAACATGGCTACATGAAGTGTATTATACTCATGTATCGGTTTTAGATTTGAACGATGCAATATATTGAATTTTTATCGTCTCTTTTAAAAATCAGTCAAATTATTGTTCATAGTATTGTTCGTATCGTCCGATAATTTCATATTATCGATTTTATTAATTTATTTGTTTACTTTTTTTTAGGAAAAAATTAGAACGTATCGTTCGTAATTGATACGTATCGTTCGAAACCGATACTATCGTCAGAAACCGATACGTGTCGTTCGATATGTATCGATTTTGAGGTTGGACGATATGTATTGAAAATTTTATTTAATTAAAATTTTAACATTCTTCAAACTTTTATTAGAAAAAAAATAGTCAAAGTCCAACCAAATTTTATTAGAAAATATAGCCCCTAAAAAAACGTCCAACTAAATTTTATTAGAAAAAATAGTAAAAAAAAAGCCCAAGTCAGGCTCGACCCAATAGGGGACAGGCTTGAGCTGAGTAGATCGCAACCCGGATTAGGACCGGGCTGAAAAGTTTGGTAACTCGACTCGAGTAAGTCATGACCAAGTTGAACTCCAGCTCAGCCCTAATTCGGCCCATTGAAAGCCTTAGAGAAAAAAAATCACGGACTATAAATAAAATTATCCTTTTGGTTTTTCTATTGGCGTTTCATTTTTCTAGAGAGCGAATGATAATGACACTTGGCGTGGTTGAGTTTTATCGCCTACCTAGTCATTTTAGGCTAGGGAATAATAGTTAGACATGTAAGGCATGTGGTTGAGTCTCAAATCAATAGAGAAAAGTGTTGAGTAGAAAAAGTGTTTGGTCATTGATAGGATTGACTCACTTCACCGTCTTATTAGGTAACACTACAACCGTCCAACATTTAGACGGTCGAGTACCACGTGGCACACACTTACACTGTCCAATCTGATGGTATGATTGCTGTAATAACCCAGATTTTTGAATTTTATTTAATGGTATTAGATGATGTACCACACAGTGCGTGGTGCTAACGCTCCACACCGGAATATACTCACTTTAGAAATAGTTTGATTTTTTTTTTATATATCAATATTAGACTCAATGCGGAGTACTCGTCGATACGATTTCAACGATATATAATTTGTCGATTTTCGATAAGAATATAAAAAGTTATGCCCGTTTGAAGAGTGAAGCGGGTTAAAGGCATATAGAATTTGGAGAGAATCACCATTTACCTTGGCTTAACTAGAAGCAAAACCTCTTCTCAAGCTTTTCAAGTCACGTATGAATTCTACTTGCGTAGAAAAACTACTATTTTATTAAATCTTATACGGAAAGTCTTAATTAGAGTTAACCTATACAAGGAATTAGATATATATTTACTTCTTCTTCTCTGCAAAAGCTCTGACAGTGCCATCTTTCATAATTCCTCGTCGGATCTCCATCGATTTTCGATCTTATCAGAGAATCTTACACCATCAAAGTTTCTCATCGCCGCGACCAATTTATCGTAAGAAAGGAATTCTCGCGAAAAGACTCGGGCATATCATCTCTCGAATCCGATCTCCATCAACCCAAATTATCGTAGGATTCGAAACACGCTTCAACAGGTGGGTGCCTCTAAATCCATCTTAAATTATTTAGTTATTTCTTAAAAAGAAAACCCTAATTTTTCCTTAAATTTTGATAAATTTCGGGTCTTAAAAACATAGAAATTAGGCCCAAAATCAATAGGATCGTTTTTCCCAGATTTTCGTGAAATTCGGCCAAACTCTTCAACAGACACAGCCTCGGTATTTTGGCCATAACTTTTTATCCTGAACTCGGATTGACGTGATTCTTGCGGCATTGGAAAGAAGACAACGAGATCTACAACTTTGTCTGAAATAGTAATTTCACGAATTTAATATTTTTAAGGTCAAAATTGAGCTGCAAGTCGGGATACGTTTTAGATGATCCAAGGTTACACGGGTTTGACATTATTTTTTTAACTCTTTGACTACTTTATGCTAAACTTATCTCTAGACTTATAAATCCCTAAGATTAAATAAAATACATTAAATAGCTTGCATCGAATAACAATCTATAAGTTTAAGGGGTCAAATATGGATGCTTTTCAATACTTACCATTCTATTACCTCCTCTAAGCCTCATACAATTCTTGAATTGACACATGCGCTCCTTTAGAATTTTAAAATATGTTGGATCGCTATACCAGTCAATCACCAAATTTCATGAATATAATTAACTTTAATGAAGTATAGTTTCAACACTATTGTAAAATAAATATAGTTAAATATTTCTTATTTTCTGTTTTACTTTAATATTTCGTATGTTATGCTCTTTATTAATTTTCTTCAAAAATATGAAATGTTTAAGGTTTATGTTATAATTCATTCTTATATATATTCACCATTATCATATGACATTCATCATATAAAAAATCACGATAGGGCATACGCATATAAGTTAAGAATAAAATATGACACATGACTTAAGCCTTCGTCGGTGGGGTTTCTTTCACGGTCACGTGGAACTTGGAATGTAGGCATCCGTATGCGGATGCAACCCCTCTATGGTAGTATGGGATACCACAAAAGTACATCTAGGTTACTATCTGGAACCCGTCCCTTGGAAAATGTGGTTTAGTGAAGCCTATCGCACTGCTAAGTTTTAAGAAAAAAATGAGAAAAGAATATGTTAAGACACATATTATTAAGAAAGTGGGGACTTAAGCCCACACAAATATAAAATCGGGGCGGGGACCTAAGCCCAGAACCGAATAATGTTATAATAGGTTAAGATACGCTGTGAAGGCCAGCTAAATATAAATTAAGTTTCTACTCGTACATACCTTACGAGCCACCGTAAGGGCTCAACGTCTGCAAGTCAAGACGGGTCTTAAGGACATTATAGCTTTGTCTCGAACTAAGGGACATCGTGGTTACTATGTGCAACCTCATCCTGGATGGTGGTTTATATTATGATATGGAGGTTAGGTGGTTATCTACACGGACCTCGCGTGGTAGGTTCGGCGGCGATCCCGCATGTGATCGTTTAAATAAGATAAGATCTGAAAGTCGTTGTGTAGGCGTATGGAGTAATTAATAAGACTTACGATATGTCGCGTAATGATAAGACAAATAGGAAAAGAGATAAGAAAATAGAAGCATCATGCACTCTTCATGTTATATTAGTATATTTTAGGTCTTGATTATGATAGTCTATGAATTATGGATAAGTTTATTTCATTTATTTAAGATGTTGGTTATATTTTAAAAATGCCAAATTCAAGCGATTGCACACACCACTGAGTAAGTTATGGTGGATCGATTGTGCAACTTCTGTGATTGAGGAAACTCACCCCCTCCCAAAATCTAACAGTTTGTGAAAATTCGCTTATCCGTCCTTGATGATTTGAGGAGTCATTGCCGAGGCGCTTACGTAGATGGAGACGTTGGCTATCATCCAGGAGAGCGTAGATCCAATGATTTTCTGAGCCTTAAGAGTCCTTTGCTTTAGACTTTATTCTTTGAGAGACATATTCTAGTTATTTTGATATTTTTGTGAGTTCATGTTTAGGACCATTTTATCCTACGTAAAACTTATTTTTTTCTATCTTAGATGCATGGTTAGGATTTATCTTTTTATTGTCTTTTATAATTCCCACTGTTAATTTATGAGTCAATTATTTTTAATGCTATCTTACATGCCTCAATCCATATGCTAAGTCAATTTATAGATTATGTGTATGTCCGCTTATCGCCTTAACCAGCGTGCGGTGTCATAACACGGAATTCTAGGCCCTCGATATCGGGTAAGGATTCTGGGTCGTGACAATTGCCGACACTACTGAAAGATGATTGGGTACCAATATTTGCAATCTGATGATAGAGATATTTTTTTATCTCAATCTTTCACATAATGGATTTTGAGATTATGGGTATACCATCTGAGATTATGGGTATACCATCCGATGACTTTGATTCCACGTGATACACATCCCAAAAAATAAAAGTGATCAAGGTGTACCATCAGCCATGGTTCTCGGGTTAATTTTTGGGTAGATGCGATGTGGATATATTTTCTCAAAGACAGGACAAGAAACAATGTCCATCATATAATTCAAAGCAGTCAACAATTTTTGCACGTGCAATCAAGCCAAGAATATATTCTTATTGCAAATAAAGGTACTCAATATGATCACTGGCATCGTGAGAAAGTTCGTTTTCCACCAATATTTTGCGGAGGGTTGCTTCGGTTCATTTCTGATCAATTTTAGAAAAAAAATTCAAAAAAAGATTCACAAGAAATTCCAGACAATATAAAATATTTTTTTTTTTTAGAAATTTATATATTATTTTTTATTTAAAAAAAATCATTAATTTTAGTTAAATTAATGAAATTTTGCAAAATTAACAAACTTTCGGGTGAAATGACTAAAATTTCACTGAAAGTTTCGCCTGCATCCTGTTTCGATTAGTTTTGGAGAGATTTTAAAACTTTTGGTCGAAATTTGTTACTATGATGAGTGGGAGGACATTGAAATCTTCAACTTGAATGATTCATTTATTAGAGTACCTTTAAATTCATCCAACAAATCTTTGAGTTCACCCATTGCAAAACACATTGAATGCATTGACTCACATGATGAAGATTGGTTTTTATCCCAATCTTTCACACGATGGATCTTGAGATCAAGGACGTACCATCGGACGGTCGGTTTTTAATTTCATGTGGTACATACCCAAAAGAGATCTTAAAGTCAATTTTAAGCGTGCGCATGAGGTTAAGGTCACTTTTCTGATATGTGTGCCATGAGAAATAAAGCATTGACCGTCTGATGGTACACCCATGATCTCAAGATCCATCGTGTGAAAGATTGGGAGGATAAACGATCTCCTTCGTCTGATTTAGCACAGTCAATGTGTTTGAGCGTGGGTGTACTCAAAGATTCTGTAAGTGGATTTAAGGGTATTCCAGTTCTTATGGCAGATTGTGTTTTTGGTTGAGAGAATTAGTGAGGTACTCTTAAGAAGAGGGTTAGTATTAGGTACTCAACCCTGTCACCTGCGCGCTGGAATATGCGCCATGCATTGAACAGAACATGAGGCCACACACGAATTTCAAGAATATAGAGATCTGACTTTATCTAGAGGTCAGCATTGACCCAAGTCACACACATGAGTGCCAGGAGTGTAGGGGTCACGGCAAAAAGTTTCAAGATTATAAAAACAACGATCAATTAGGCAAATGGGATAATAGGTTTGAACCTATACTAGGAGCTGTGGGTTTGAACGAAGGATCAAAATATCAGATTTTATTTCTGTTTAGGACTGGACCGAAGCCAAAAATTTTAACCGAAATTTCGGCCGACCCAAAACTTTCCCTTAGTACATTCTTAGACCACTGAAATCATCGGCTGAAATTGATTTCGACCGAAATTTTGATCCATGGTTTGAACCCATACTAGGAGAAGTGGGTTCGGATCACATGCCATATCGCACGTAATTCTAAAAATAACACCCGTTTTGAGATCATGTGCCATGTGGCATTAACCTATAAAAATAAAATAAAATAAGCTTTTTTGTGGTCGATGCCAAGGTCAAAGTTTTGGTACAGCCAACACATTCTAGTGCATTAAATTTTCCCCCTCATACAATATTTTGGATTATAGTCAAATTTTTGGGGTAGCCTCTGATCGTCATTGAACAATTTGCCGTAGAACCTGATCCTTTGGATGGCGGCCCCATGGACCCCAACTGATTTAAATCCAGTGCCTTGAGGTGGGTTTAAACCCATAATCTCGGGCCTCAATTATCAAAATATATAAAATATGTTTTAACCCAGTTAGTTAAAAATTATGAATTTAAAGGGAAAATAAGTGTATTTCACGAAGTAAGATTAAAGCATGTGCCACAAATCAATGAATCAAGCAAATAGCGGCAAAAGTTCGGCAGAATAAATATTTTTAGAATTTTTTTGAAATTAGGTTAATCTCCTTTTATCCAAATAATCAAAGCCTTACGTGCCCCATTGTCATTTATGAGCACAGACATTAGTGAGTTTTTTTTGGGAGCGATTACTTGCACCCGGAAAGTTAGTTATTACACCTAATTTAAAGAAAGACTTGGTATTTTAGGGACATCTGACATGTGAAAACACAATCTAGACCGTCTGATTTGAAATTTATGATCCATATATCTCTGGTGCATAAGATTGGAGCAAGTAACGATACTTATCATATGATCCGTTGTGGTTATCTGTCGAGTCGAATTAGCCAATAACCTTTGGCTACATTGAATCACATGATGAAGATTATTTCATGTTAATCTTTTGCAGTTAAAATCTTTAAATCACAACCTTCAAAGCAAACAGCTTAGCCGGTGTTTTCAAATAACAAAGGTCGTCAAACTTGCAAGTATTTCTTTTAAATTAGGTGCAAGGGCTAACTTTCCGAGTGCAAATAGTAGATTCCTTTGATTTTGATAGGTAAGCTGGACTTGAACTTGTGATCATAACATCGCAATATTATTAACCTTCCATCGTGCTAGAGGCCAACACCCCAGTGAAAGTCCAATTTTGACCTTTACCTAATTTAGCGCTCAAAATCATTTTCACATTTACGAAGGTTGCAAGATTACTATATGAATGTATGCAGTAATTCTACAACATAAAATTTGGGGATGGAATTGGCATTCCTATCAAGCAAACCCGATTCGCTAGAAGTAGGATAAGTTTTAAAAGTGTTTATTAAATTTATAATATAAATTTACACTCTTTAACAAAAGAAAGATAAATGATCACTCGGTTAGCAATAAAACTTAAAAATCATAATCTCCTAGATTCAAATCCCTTTTGTTTAGATACTGATCAGCAGGTTAGATTGTACACTCAGCCACAGTTGTGAGGGCCAAATTTTTTTTATGATTACTGAGGGTATTTTCGCCATATTATATATTGGGCGGTTATACGTCGTATTAGATATAAACTCTAATTATAGATTATAATTATATTGAATAAAACTTGATTTCCGTAATGAGTGAGGTGAAATTTGAGAGATTTGTAATCTTAATGTTCACAGATTAGTAGAAGGACTCAACATCATCGATTGATGTAGGCAAATTGTCGAACTACATAAATCTTGTGGTTGTATTTTGTTTGTCATATGTGCTTTTGATTGCCTTAATTTTTACACCCTGTTTATGCATATAAAATTTTATTTTCCGACAAAACAGTTAGCCCTTTTTAGCATTTAACCAATCAATTCACTAGTCGCCAAATTAGACTAAATTGAACCACGAACTGATTCGTTATACCAAATTCTCAGATCACTAGGTGAATGAGCAAATTAAGTAATATAGGACTTCAGCCTCAAGATCCATCAACGTAATTTTCTCACTGAATCCTGATGCTAAATAGGCATCTACCCTATATTTAAAAGCAGTACAACTGTAAGTAAAAACATTGTCAAAAATACTTGTACGAGAAGGTTTTATTGAAAATGGTGGGAAATATCGGGAAAACAATAGATATTTCTTGGTTTCAACCCGAACAAATCCGACCAAAACAAAACATTTCTTATAATCTAGATGCAAACTCCAAAACCAGTTCTACTAAATATCAGAACAAGGAAATCTCCAATCCCTACAGCCAGCAGTAACAAAATCAGACATAGTTCATCAAAGTTACTACATAAAGCACACACCAAGCCATATTCATTCTCAGAAAACCATCAAACACATAATATTATATAAGCTAAGATAAGATACTCGAAAAGATCAGGTGCTCCCGTACGTGCCCGGTCAGGGCAAGAAGCAAGGCCTCATAGTCCCCGGAAGTGTTGCCACTAATAGCGCGATCCAATCAAAGTGGCGATGACTCGAGTGAGAGCTAACTCATCGGTCCCTAGCTTGTTGATTGCCAATCGAAGGACCTTCTCGAAATATCTCTCGGGGCCGACGATGCACCGAACAGTGGCTCGTAGAGCAAACAAGAAGTTGTCCTTGGGATCAGACTTCAGATCCTGAGGAAGAGGTGTGCAAATTTTCAGCTTAATTTAACAAAGTTAATCACTCCAAGACGCGCAAAAAAGAGGCATAATTAAGTTTAAAAAAACTCTAAAACAATTTACTCAGAAAAACGTTGGGAAAAAAAGGAAAAAGTCAGGGAAAACAGGCGTTTAATACGCATATTTCCCATTTAGGAAACTAAACGCGGGTTTTAAACTAAAATATGCAGTTTTAAAAAATATGTGTATAATACGAGTTTAATACTTTGTTTGCACAATCCAAGACATTAAAGCAGTAGCTCATATTCCAAGCTACCTCGCACAAAAATCACCTTCAGTGGGGATTTGAATCGTCCAATCTATGTACTCTAAAATGGATTGTTGAGCATTTTTTTTTTCTAATGGTCAATTTAAACTGCACCGATCAGATGGTTCTAATCCTCTCATAGGCGTGTTTTTGGCTACAAGATGTGCCAATAATAGAATGCTAGTTGAAACCCTCATATTGATCACACTTCCATGGTGGGTATCGCCATGTATATATGGAACTTATACAGCTATGTGGCGAGTATTTCTGTTTGTGACTACACAGTGTTTAATTTTAGAACAATACAACAAAAAATAAACTTGTATCAATTAATCAAATTTGTTGAATAAATTCATATAAATAAATCTGTATTATTATAATATCCCCCGATTATAATTAGCAATCTAAGTTTAAAAGAAAGATGATACGGTACATTTGATTTCGAAATATCACGACAAAGCAAAGATAGATAGAATCATAGAGAAAAACAACAGACTTTCGAAAAATGGAGAGTCAGACTTTGATTTTGAAATATAACCACGTTTTCTTGGATCAAAGATGGTACTTAATAAAAGGCTATTAATGTGGAAGGTGACGTGTGCGCTTTAGCAGCTAAACCTAATCAGATAAGGAAATGGATGCTACAATAAAGTGGGAAGGAATAAACACATTTTTTTTTCCGTAGGAAATGTAGCTTTTTGATTGAGTACTACTAAGTCTGCTATAATTGTTTTTAATTCAAATTGTACATAAATCAAACGTAGCCATGATGCAGGATAAATTCTTTAACTTTAAATAAAATAGATAGCTCACATTTGGACATTTTCACCTTATCGCAGCATCATAACGTAATCTAAAGTAATTATGTGTCCAATCGGGGGGCCACAATCGTCCCATAGCCAATGTATCGGACCTAGCTTGTATCGTCCAAATTATAGACAATACAACCAAGTTATTGTATTGTCCAATAATTTGAAAATTGAATATTATTGGTGTAATGACCCGAAAAATTTGAATTCGAACCCAAACCCGATTGAAATCGTGTGCGTAATCGGCACAGAAAATGAGGTCGCCTTAAAAATATTAAATAAATAATTAAACATATTTGAGATACTGTGTGTGAAAAAGAATCAAGTTAAAAGGTTTATTTTGAACCTTTAGTAGATGAGTCGTGCACCGACTCACCGTGTGCCACTTAACACCGGAACCGAACTTAGGATAAGAGGATAGAACTTGGGGGCAAATATCAAAGATATTTGAGTTGGGTTTCATGAGTTATAAGAGAGAGGAGGTGGGTTGCTTAGAGGCTAAGTATAGCCTTTTGAAATTGAGAGGAAGAAAGGAGCCGACCCAACCGTTGGAGATTCATCGCCTTTTCAAGCTGAGATTTCGTCCATGCGATCGCGATCATGCTGCGGTTTACGCACTCTTAGTAAAGCGCTTGACGCCGATCACCGTGAGGGCTTCACTCCAACCATAGGAAACTTTTGAATTTGGGTCAAATGTGAACCAATCATCTCACGATCATGTATCGCGCTTTGATGAAGTAGAAATCGATTCGTAGCTGTAGACGATTCAATCGTGCGGCTCGTTGTGATCAATCACTTTGAAATTGCCGTGGAAATCTGAAGTTTCATTCTGAAACCCTATTTTGAAAACGATTTTTAAAGCCGCGAAATCAATTAAAGAAAGGTTAGTTTTTCTTTGATTTTAATGGTTTAGATTGTAAAATAACTCCTTATTTTAGTTTAGTGTGTATGTGTGTGATTCGATGAAGATCATCGAAAATTTGGATGAAAATAGGTTAAAAATAGCAAATCGTAGAGGTGCTGTCAAATTTGATCGATCAAATTTAGGATTTGATTGATCAAATCTAACAAAGCCTTATGGCTTTACATTTATAAAGGATTTGATCGATTAAATTGAAATTTGATCTATCAAATTAAAATTCGATCGCTCAAATTGGGAATCCGATCGATCAAATTGTATAATATATATATATATATATATATATATATATATATATATATATATATATATATATAACAGAAGGTATAATTTTTTTTAGAGTTCGATCGATTTTATATATATATATATATATAACAGAAGGTATAATTTTTTTTGGAGTTTGATCGATCAAAATTGGAATCCGATCGATTAAATTGGGAATCCGATCGATCAAATTGAAAATCCAATCGATCAAGTTTGACCGTGCCGACACTGCTTCGATATTTTCGCCTTAATTCTTTACTCTGAACTCCGATTAACATGATTCTTACGGAGTTGGAAAGAGGACAACTAAATCTACAACTCTTATGAATTAATAAGCTAATGAATAAATTGTTTTGAAGATAAAAATTGAGCTGGAAGTTAGACCAAGTTCTAAGTTAGCATGTTTTGACTGAAGTACTGATATAGTTTCGGTATTTTGGTCATAACTCTTTACTCTAAACTCTGATTGACGTGATTCTTGAGGCATTGAAAAGAGTACAACAAGTTTTACAACTTTAATGATTTAACTAACTTATAAATTAAATGTTTTGAGAGTCAAAATTAAGTAGGAAGTTAGATAAATGTTTGAGTTAGCACGAATTTATCCATTCTCGTCTCGTTTTTAGGAAATCATATAAATACGTCAAATTTGTTAGTAATTAAAATTAATTCTCAATACATCATCATATGTGTGATGTAGATTGAGAGTTGAAGACCATAGATAAGGGCATTTGGCTTGCTTTGGAACAACTCCGAGATTAAGGTAGGGGAAACTCAATGAAAATTATATTTTATAAATTTGACTCATAGTTTCTTTGATGTTCGACCTAATATGCTTTGTTTTTGCATATGTTATGATAGGTTCCGTTTCCGCCCTGTTTTCGCATATGTTCTGATATGTTTTATTTTCATCCTGTTTTTGCATATGATCTGATTCGTTCTTATAATGTTTTCATTTTGTTTTTGCGTATGTACCTATTCTGTCTAACTTACATACAAAATTTGAATTTGAATAAATAAGGAGCTGTGTATGATAAGAAAGCGTAATATGATAAGACATGACTTTTGAGCCTGAGTCATAGTGAGGTCTTTCTCATGATCACGTGAAACTTGAAACGTAGACATTCATGTACGGATGTAACTCCTCTATGGTCTTATGAGATGCCACACGAAGTACATCCAGATTATTACGGACTAGTCTCTTGAAAAACGTGATTGTGAAGCTATCGCATTGTGACCCATTCTAGTTAAACTAAGACAATAGGGAATATGATTACGTTAAGAGCCTTTATTTAGAATGAGGGATGACTGTAGACCTGAACTATACTTACTGAAATTAGAGTGGATTATTGGACTCTGAGCCTTAGAAACAAGAGACTTGAACCTTGAACCCCGTATCTGAGTGTGAATGAGAATATCGAGAACATATTTGAACATTTGATTGTGAGTGAACATTGAGAACTGGACTGGTACGACGGTTATCCGTACACAGTGTATAGTACATAACATACATAATAGGCCTATACGGGGGCGATCCGTACTCATTGCATAGCATATATAGTGGGCCTGTACGCGGGTGATCCGTGCACATTGCATAACATACATAAGTGGACACAGTGAGTGAAGTGAATACCGAGTGATGATGGGAATGCAATGACTGAAGTGAACACAAAAATTTGTGAATTGGGTAAGGTGAATAAGAAATATGAGCTTTTGTTTTTGTATCAAATATCTGCCCTGTTATCGCTTTTGTCTCTGTTATCGAATATCTGCCTTGTTATTACGTTTGTTCTGCCATCAAATGTCTAATCTGTTAAATCTGTGAATTTCGTCTTTTAATATCTGATCTGCGTCCGCTTTGAACTCTGTCATTAGTAAGATGTAATTGCTATTGATGTTCCTCTACTGTGCTTACATGTTAGCTTACTCCCGACTATACGTCACAGGTATAGGTTTGAGGAAGACCCAGATTGCATACTGAGGAATATGAGCTTCCGCTTTTGATCTTCTATTTTGGGATCGTAGATTTCGGATATTGTGGATTTGATAAGTAAAAGTTTGGTACTTTTGTACTGTTGTATATTACTCTTTGGTGATGGTTGTCCATCACTGGTGTCTGTTACTTTATGCACATGATTGGATATTATAACTTGAGGTTTTAATTATACATTATATTTGTATCAAATATTCTGTATCGAATTGTGATCTACGATTTGGCGGTCAAAGTTTTCCCATTTGATTGTGATTTAAAGAAAAAAAAAAAAATATATCTCAAAAAATTTAGGTTGGAAAAATCCGGGTTGTCACAATCGAACAATGATTTTCAATTATTGTCCGATAATTTTGAAGTGCCAAATATATTGGTTCTTCAAATTATCGAAATTAACAGTCAGTAATTTTGATAATTTGAAATTATCGGTCCGACACATTGATCAAATTTTCACCAATGTTTCGGATGATATAGACGATAGGTATCAATTTGGGGCCAGACAGAAACGTACAGGAAAATTTAGATTTTGACACATGGTCCATTGGCATGTCGGTGTCAAACCGAGACAAAAAATTGGCATTTTTTTTACCAACTCTAAAAAGTTCTTGTCAGTTGAAATTTGAAACTTTTGGATACCTTGTTGATCGGATTACCAAAGTCGTTATAACAATTGAACGTTGCGATCAATTGTGCTTTGCTCCTTGTGGTCAGAATCTTGATGAGTTCTCTTCGTCGTCGTAAGCCTTGTCTGAGATCTTCTCATGCAGTATCTTGGCCTCTGACTTTGCCAGCCTCGTGCTAACCTCTGGTCCCTCGTATCGGTTTGAGCTTACGAGAGGAAATAAAAGCTGGAGAAGGAAACAGAGAAAGGGAACAGAAAAAAGAAACAGAGAAACATGATCAAAATAAAAACACATATCATGTAGTCAAACAATAAAATTTTGAATACTAGAAGAAATTTTGATACCCAATGATACACAAAAAAAACTCTAATTAGAGAGGGTAAAGACACTTATAAGATGAGGTAGAAAGGTTATATGCCATCTGTGGAACTTGACAAGTACCAAAGTGACAAAAGTACGGATACGTGTTTAATACGGTGAGAGAAAAAGTCAGCAAAAATTGGCAAAATACTGAAAAGTTCAGAAAAACAGGAAAAAAATAGGAAGCTTAAACATTATAAAATATACGTCGAAAGGAAGGGGAAAAAGTCAGGGAAAAAAAAGGATGAAAAAAGTCAGGAAAAATGGGTATACTATATTTTAGCCTTCAGAACATAAAAAACGTGTGTTTTAAAGGAAAATGTGCCTTTTAAAAAAAAATGAGCATGATGCGGGTTGATATGTTGTACCAAAAATGCAGTACTAAACATTTATTTTAAATAATAAAAAAAAACATTCTTTTTCACTATGACAAAAAAACCAAAATAGAAACCGGCATCCCTCAATCAAAGACAATTTTGTTATAGGCCATCAAATCACTGATAGTTCCTAATTGCTAACAAGAAGAAGAAAATTGATGTATCACAGAATTGATCAAAGGGCTTGGAGAAATCATAATCCCAAGTAGGTTTGTGGAAAAGATGGACTTTGCAATAAAATAAAGTCTATTTGGTGGTGCACTTCTACAATATGTTTTGATATTATTCTCAACCGATGGCAGAGAGGATGCAGGTGGGACTCTAGGACTAAAACTAGGGTGATTCAATCACTCCCCTTCATTCACTCCAGTTTCCCTTTTGAAGTATGTTTCCCTTCAATCAGAGCATCTAAAATGCTCTCCCATCCTTCTGCAGATTTGACTTTTCGAGCATTTTCTGACATTTATTTTCCTGTGCCCTTATTATGTTTCGGCTCCTACAATGGCGATATGATCCATTGATGTGAAATCGGCGAGGCACAATCTTATGTATCAGTGCCATTTCAACTCCTTGACAGAGTGGAATGTTTTGAGTTGATAATTTAAAACCATGTTTTACCTACTCATCATACCACTCACAAAATCCAGCGCCGTTAACTTCAAAGTTCGAAAGAATCAAAACTTGAGAAATGGGCCACAACTAAATGATAAATTACACTCGGGAACAAGGTTACCAAGTTTGTGATTCACTCGGTTCTTGGTTTGCCATTGTCGCGTGATCCCGGTGTGTAGGATGAGTATTAAAAGAAAATCAGAGATATAATTTTGAAATTTTTTTGAAAAACTTACTGGTCGAACCGGCTCAACTGAACTGCAAACTGCCTTGTGAGTGGCTAGGGCGACAAACTAATTGAGAACCCAAATTTAGCTAGCTCTAATCAGTGCGAGAGACATGATAGCTCATCCTAGAAAATAAATAAAAGTAAAATTTGTACCAATGTATCGTTTTCGGACATGACCGGGTCATTACATGAATGTATTGACCCCTATATATTGGTGTATATCGGCTGATACATACGAATGTATCATCCGAAAGCGATATGTATCATCTGAAACATATCGGATTTTGAGGCTGTACCTTACGGAAGTCACCAGTCACGTGAGCTGGAACATCTTCTTCAAGAGATTTCTTGTAGCGAGCATGATATAGGCTTCCCTTACCAAAAATAGCTCCTTCGAAGATCTAGCACAAGCAATTTCTATAAGAATGCGATTGCTAGGACTCCACTTCCTTGCAGCTTCATTAGCCAATAGCTGGATCCAATGTCCATAGCAGCAGGGACGGAGCCACGTTGTGGATGGGGTGGTCAATTGACCACCCAAATTTAGTAAAAGTTCCTTATTAACTCTTAAATATCCTAATTTATATTAGTAGATGCTTATCCATCTAAAATTATATTGACCACTCAATTTAGTTTAAAATTTGAAATAAATTTTTTAATGTGTTTGTTTTCATATCACATATTATCTTTTTAAAATTTTTAGAAACTAAAATCTCTCATATCTCTAGATTCTCTCTAATCCCTATCTATTCTCCTCACTCTCTCTCTCTCTTGAGATTTTCTCCACACGTCTCTCTCTTGAGATTTTTTCTCTCTCTTTCTCTCATTCTCTCTCTCACATAGTCACATATTATCTTTTTAAAATTTTTAGAAATTAAAATCTCTGATATCTTTAGCTTCTCTCTCTCTCTTGGGACTTTCTCCACACGTTCTCTCTCTCTTGGGATTTTCTCCACACGCTCTCTCTCTCTCTCTCTATTCTTTCTAAATCTAATCTCTATCTCCGCACTCTCTCTCTCTCTCTCTCCCTCTCTCAGTCTCTCTCTTGAGATTCTCTTGGCATTCTAATTTCTCTCACTACATGAGATTGGAGATTTTGTGTTGGCATCTTCGCGGATTTGGAATTTGGCTCCTAAGAACAAGCAGATATTTTTTTTTGATTAATTATTATTATTATTATTTTTTTCTGTTATAGTTTTCTTATTGAATTATTGTTATGATTAAATCTTTGAGTTTTTAGGTTCTAATTAATTAATTATGAGATTTTAAGTATAGCATGAGAGCATGTTTTTTATATAATATTTATGAGTTGTTTCTAAAGAAGACGATGGATCACATGATTTGCTTGTTTTGATTATATTTGGATTTTTTCGATCTTAGTATTATTCTGTTAAGTTTGAGAATGATTTTGTGGAAATTGGCGTTTCTATCAAATGTATTTGATTTGATGCTCGATTCGATCCTGAACAATACGTTGATTGGATTAGTGATATGAGTTAAACTTTTTATTTGTGCAAAATTATTGAGGTTGGGGTAGAGTGCAGATTAGTTGATTAGGTTAACCGAATTGAACAAAATCAAAAATTTCGGTTTGGTTATATTTCAGAAACTCCAGACCGAAACCAAAAAAAATCGGTTTGGCTCGATTTCCTTTTTTCATTTTATTTATTTATTTATTTATTTTCCGATTTTTGGGTTGAATTTCTTAAACTACCCAATCAATTATTTTTTTATTTTTTATATATTTTTAATGCTCTTTTTTTACAAATATATATATTTTTAGCGTTTGTTTAGGAAAAAAAAATTTATATAATTTTTCAACATTATTTAATTAAATGACCACCCTATGAAGAAATCTTGGCTCTGCCCCTGCATAGCAGCAGGGCACTCTGTTAAAAGCCATATCAATTTCAAGTTGGAAAGATTTTTAGATTCATCAACATGGGCGGTGAGTAGTAGAAAAATGGTTAGCCAAATCATGGTTAAAACTTAAAAGTAAAGGTTAGAAGTATTGATTCCAATGGAACTCCCATGCATCATACTTATCAGAGGGAAATAAAAATATCTAAGAAATCAAAATTGAAATTAGCTGGTGACCCGGGTTTATTTTGCCTATCCGATAATAAAAAATTAGATGATTCTTATATGGCCAGTTTGGACAGAAAATTTACTTAGATGAGATAAATGGTGCTCTATCATGCGTTAATTATTGATTTATTGTGAACAATTAGCCCCACATCATGATCATTGCTGTTTCAAGTCCTTACCTGATTACTTTTGTTTCCAGTGTTAAAAACTTACAGATCTAGGCTTGATCGGATCGATCAAAAGAAACATATTCAATTGTGCTTTTCTGTTGATGCTATCAATCTTCTTCTCTGATTGATTGACAACCGGTGTTTTATGATGAAGCGAGCCCATGTTACCTCTCTCTTGCTCTTGATATGCCTTTGATGGGATAGCAATAGTAGAGAGAGAGAGAGAGAGAGAGAGAGAGAGAGAGAGAGAGAGAGAGAAGGGGCGGTGGTCTCCAATTAATGGACTCCCTTCTCTCCTAACCAATCAGAGCAAGAAGTTAGGAGATGTAGCACTTTCAATAGCAATTTGCTATTCTACATAGCCTTCAAGAAACATCTGGTCAAATTAGTCAAACCAAGTTTTTAAGGAAACCCACAAATGGGTTAAGGTGTTGACCAAAAATATCCATCATCTACTTCAGAAAAACTAAAACACATCCTCAAACAGGGCTTTTGTGCGTGGCCAATAGGCGGATTGCGTGAGACCATATTATCAAATATATGTGGATTGCAAACTCAATGTGAAGTAAAGAAGAGTGGGAAAATTTTGAAGGGATTAAATACTATCTTATTAAATATAATTACTATTGAAGGAAGAAAGCGACTTCTTTTTTATCTGATAGGTAAACTTTGAAAAGAGAGGAAAAATGCTCGATGTAATCTGATTAACTGTTTCTTGCAGAAAATTGGAATACAGATATCCACTAGTCACAAAGAAGAGCCAATAATAAGGAGACCATTACGCATTCTTCTATCTTGGAAATTTCATTAAAGAAGGCAGCTAGAATTGATGAACCTTGAAGTTTGTAACAAGGGAATCGATTTATTATTTACGTTATTATCGAATTTCTTGTTTTAAATTACAAACATTTGAAGGAGTAATAGAATATGAGAAACATTTATAGATATTTTCCATGAGAAGGGCCCATTTTATGTTGCATGGCACATCTTTTGAGCAATCCAAGTCATCAAATTGCTCATATTGGCAGCTATCTTATGCCCAAAAATCACACTCAATGAGGGATTTGAAATGTCCGATCTACTCAAATCTAATATAGATAGTTGCCACATTTGTTTAATGGTTGATATTAAAGCGCTTTGATTGGATGGTTCCAATGCTCTGAACTGTGTGATTGTTGGGATGAGTTTGGTATAAATGATGATCATTCACATAATCATCAACATTTTGTTAATGGTTGATATTAAAGCACTCTTATTGGATGGTTCCAATGCTCTCAAATATGTGATTGTTAAAATGCCTAAATCGGTGTTTCTGAGTGCACTATCTATGTAAAGTGGTCATAGAAGTTGCTCTCAATTATAAATTATAATTTTTTTTTATCGATAAAGGCAAATATATTAAGAAGAACTAGCGAGAAGCTGGAAGATACAAAAAGCCCGATCAAATCAGGGACCAAACACCAAGCCAAAGGGAAAACCAAAGTAGAAAAAAAAGAAAAAAAAAAAAAGACAAACCCTCCACCTAGACTAAGGGGGAGGGAGGGAAAAAGAAGATTAGCCAAAATCAAGCAGCTCCGGGAGCTCCCTAGTCCCATGCTTGTCAAGCCTAACTCACTGGCACATCAAATCGAAGATGCCCTTCAAAATCAAACCCACCGGGCGACGCCTCCTACAGAAAATCCGAGCATTCCTCTCAAGCCAATTACCCCAAAAGACTGCAAAGAAGCTAGCACTCCAAAAAGCCAGCAACTAGCCCTCCAAGGGTCAGGAAACAAAATGAAGAGGAATATCACTGGAAAAAACCCAAGCCATACCAAAGGATCTCAAAATAACTGCCCATATCTCCTCTATTACCCAGCACCGTAGGAAGAGATGGGGCGTTGTCTCTTCTGATTGTAAACACATGGCCCACCTAGTTGTCATGACCTTGCCTCGCATCAAAAGCTGATCAACAAGCAAAACCCTTCCCCTCAGCACCGTCCACATAAAAAACTTAACTTTGGAGGGCGCGGGAGCTCTCCACATTGCTGCCCACTTCATTTTAACAAGAGGCCTCATGGACACCATTCGGTAGAAAGAATGAACCAAAAACCTACCATTTGGATTTTAACGCCAGCATTTAACATCCCACCTTAGCCGATTCCTTCGAGCACTGTTCACACATTCTAGCAACCCGAGGAATGGCAGCACCTCTTCATCCTTAAGGACCCACCGCGTAACAATATTCCACACTATCCGCCCCCCTTGATCCAACGAAGCCTCTTCCCCCAAACACATAGGGGAATTAGCGATCCTATAAATGCTAGGAAAATTTGCAAGCAAAGGGCTGCCACTAATCCAGGGATCTAGCAAAAATCGGATGCGAGATCCATCGCCCCAACTAAAATGGATCCCTCTCACAAAATCCGACCAAACCGAACAAACTCCCATCCACCAAGCCGAAGCGTTTTTGACGCCGTTCATCTGAATACCCCATTCCCCACTATTCCAACCATACTTTTGGGACATCACTTGAACCCACAAACCATTCCTTTCTTCCTCTAACCCAGCTCTCCATAGCCATTTGCTGAGCAGGGCTTTATTGACCAAATGAAGATTGCGGATGCCCAACTCTCCCGCCTCTTTAGGCAGTTGACAAGGTGGAATCTCTTGTCGAGCCCAGACCCTTCCCAAAGAAAATTCGGCTGAGTACGCTCTAGCTTGTCAGCAACTGATTTAGGATATTTAAACATCGAGAGATAAAAAATCAGAAGACTCGCCAAAACCAACTTAATAAGGGTCAACCTACCACCACTACTCAACAACTTGCCTTTCCAGGAAGCCATTCAAGCCTCACATCTCTGAATCACAGGATCCCAATCCGCCGCTGAAGACTTGCCAATACCGAGAGGAAGCCCCAAATAGCTAATAGGCAGCTGCTGAGGGGCATTGGTCGATTTTAAAATGTACCCTTGCAAGTGCACAAGATCTATCGTAGTATAGTGAAATCAAGGGTGTCAAACCCACATGAAAAACGTGAAATTTAACTAATTCTTAAAGAGATTTAAAACACCCGAGGAAGTACCAAGGGAGAGAGTTCGATTTTACAACAATTACTACACTATTCTAGATGCAAGAAAAATAAACTAATCTGAGCAATAATAATTTATGATAAATAAAATGACAATTTTAGGAATGATCAAAGAATTTTCTACCACAGATGTATAACCTTTTTACCATTAGACCCACAATTCCATAGCACATCAATCACACCATCATTTATCTAGAAAAATGAATTGTAAGAAACGTGATCATCGATCCAGCATACCCTATCTAAAAATAATGACTCAGCCTATCATTGCGGTATGAGTGATTTAAAAAGTATAGCATATCTCAAAATTCTTAGATCACGACAATGAGCAAATAATCACTCTGCAGTCTAGATCGGCCTGCAGGTAGAGATCTAGAGATTATGGTCGTTGATAACCTAGATCAACGGTCATAATAAAGCGTTCAAAAGGTATTCAAATCAAGCACACTTTTTAGCAGAATGATTCTATGATGAAGCACAAAAATTGTGGAGTTAATCATAAAAATACTTATCTGGGGATCGCATCCTCCTTGAACAAATGATTTAGCCACTCATCTTTAGTGCGCGATCTCGTTGTAAACTCAAGGCCATTCTCTTAAATTTATACTTTTTATTTATCACCAAAGATCTCTTTACAATGCTTTTCCTAAATACAATCTATGATCCCACAAACTGTAAAAGAAAAGAAGTTTAAAAGCCTAAGTACAATCTACCTAGAGAAAACTCTAAAAGAAAAAGAGAGAAAGTGAGAGTCCCCAAAACAAAGCCGTAGCTTTCTTTATATAGGGGTGAGCAAAACATTTCCCTAATAGTTTCAATCGATTGAGATTTAATTCTCAATCGATTGAATTTCAAATTCGAAATAAAGAGGGCAAAACTATCTCTCTTGTCGATCGATTGATGTTTTGGTGCTTAATCGATTGACACATGTGGGTAGAGTCTTCATTCTCCTAGTGGATGTTGAGCTACTTCACAGATTTTGATGCTTCTTTTGACTTCTTGGTCCACTGCTCCTGCGTAACTTTTAATTATCATCTTTTATGCTCTTTGAAGATCCAACGATCAAAAATACCTGTAAACATTGAAACTATATAACAGCCATCAGATGCTCTCATCGGCTAGCTAAATGTAGGAATTAAGGTACGAAATATAGTCACATCTCGGCACCGATCAGGCATAATCAACCATAGCAGCTAATTGGGACAACAACCGAGACTCGACCCCAATCCTGACCACTAACCTGCTGACTACTTCAATAAACCCTCTTTTTTGCTACAGTTAAGGGAAATAATATTTTACACATAAAATAATATGATCTTGGGTTGCACTTGTCCATGTTCCCAAGTTTAAATGCATCTGGCTAAGGGCCAGTCACTACATCAAAATAGTCGAAAAAGGATAGTCCAAAGTCGTCTTATTTTTTAAAAAAGATGGTTCAAAATCGTCCTCACGTCTGTTCTTTTCATTGACGTCTTAAATATACATGACAATCCTAAACCGTCTTATATTCCATAAATAAGATAGTAGAAAATGACTGTTTTCTATAATCCTAATATAAGACGGTCCAAATCCGTCTCATAAAAACCAATAAAGGATGGTCACCGACCCTTTAATAATTTTAAAAAAAAAACCTAAAGGACAGTTAGAAATCGTCTTCATCGAACGCTCTATTAGAGACGGTCATGAGTTGTCCTATTTATTATATTAGATAGTCCTTTATGAACCGTCTTATTTGAATAATGGTCAAAATAAGACGGTCTTAGACAGTCATTTTTTAAAAATCGTAATAAAAAAATATTTATAATTATGAGAAGGGTCTATACCCTAGAATACCTTGCTCATCCATCAAAAAATTAAAAATAGACATAAAAAAAATACTTCATAGTAAAATAATAAATTTACCCTGTTTATCCAACGAAAATTTATCATGCTTAACCAATAGAAAATCACAAATGAGTATAATAAATATTTTTAACTAAAACTACAAATTTACACTACAACAGAAGCTACATCTTGAACAAAATTCAAACCAAAGTTAAATATATTTAATTACAAGTGACATATTACAAGTTCATGAAGTTGCAAGCTGAGTTTAATTAATATAAGCTACATATTACAAACCACATAGAAAGACCTAGAATTTCTAAAGCAACGCTATTTTAAAAAGCCTTCAATCTCTCTCTTATACATTTCCTTCTTTGCTCCACAAAACAATCCTTGAACGGCACAAGCAGCAACAAGCTTTAGCCGTAATAATCGTGTTTGGAGCAACAGGTTCCCTTGAGTTTGTTGGATGGGTTAACCTCACGCCAATGTCAAGGTTATGCCACCGATCTCTTCCCTATACATGAGGCCATAAAGATGATTGCAGAGCTTGTCTCTATCAGCTTGTCTCAAGTGCATCTCCATCCATCTCATGATGCAACACCATCCAATCATGAGATGTGTCGCAGAAACCATTATAGCAAGATTGACTATTTTATCCACGAAGATAAAAAACCCATATTCCCCCAACATTCGTACCTTACGATTTAGATGTCTCCAAGGTCAAATTCCCGTGTACAGAGTTCAAATAGCCCTATCCCTATCGAATATCAATACAATAATAATATAAGCCATGTGGATTTGAATCAACTAGAAAATTCCTAAATTAAATGCATGTACATCATGGATATGCAATATTCAACTGAGTGCTTGGGCCAACTTTTTCTATGCAAGTAATGTCTCCCATTACACATTTGCAAAAGCTTCACTTCAGTATCTACACTACAATTACAACTTCCAAATAAAACCTTCAAAAAGAATTTCAAATCTCCAACACAATTTTTCGTCTCCCACTTATATGATCAAAATAATTCTAATAAATTTCATATTCTCATAACATGAATACAACACCCAACCAATAAAATAAATAAAATATTATGAAAGAAAAACAAATTATATACTGGTGTAGGCACCATATAATAGAGCCTTACAAAAGAGGGAAATACATGTCTAACAACAAGGATGATGGAGTTGTGGTGGAGGGAGAGTGGATGAAGGTGTTGGTCAGTTCTCTACCTTGAAAGTTGTAAGGACTCCCCAAGCCAAGTGGATATCCAAGTTGCATCAAATCATCCATACACATGCACCAAAACAAAGCTACTAGAACAATAAGCAGAGCTAAATCCATGTAATAGGCTTAACAAAATCTCCTTTAAGATCTGAACAAAAAACAAGGCTACTAGAACTGAAATAAACCAAAATTCCATGTTTTGCTCTAATAAATAACCATAATCACATTTTAAATAATAAACTTACATACCTCTCTTCATTATCAACTTCACAAAAAATTGTACTTGAGGGGTATTTGCTGGTAGCTTCCACTGAAATATATTGGAATTAAGCAAAAACATGATTATCTCATCAATAGTATAACAAAAAGTTAATTAAGCAGTTGCAACTTGGTTGCCGAGATAGAGAGGGGCTCACCTTTGCTGAGTTGAACCCAAGACAATGAGCCAACTATGCACCCTTGTCTCAAAATGGGGCTCACATTTTAATCAGGGTGCCTAGCTCACTAAGATATCCAACATAAGAACTAGAAGTGATGCCTTGTGCAATAGGACGCACATTAAGAATAAAAAGTTAAATTTGAATCTGATTGTCAGAGATGAAAAATTTCAACTTTTCTAAAAAAATGATCCATTGTGGCAAATTGGGACAAATCAATGTCTGAAAATGGTGTTGGGGAAAGTTACACCAACCGCCTACATTGTTAGGGAGGCCATTATTTGGTAGAAAAAAATTTGTAACAGTAACCACAATAGAGCCAGGACAACACAACTTGGATGTTGAGGTGTTCACAAATTCATATTACATAGAACAAAAACGGTGCTAAAAGTAAACTAAAAAACATGTCAAAAGTTCCCAACTTATCACATTGGGTATTTGCCTCCTAACTGTATATCACTTTGACCGATCTATCTGTACAAAGTTTAGAAGACCGTTTAAATATCCTTAAAATTTCCAAAATCCTAAGATTGCTAAAAGCCTAAAACAAATTCTAAGCAGACGACAGACCATCAGGGACATGCTCAAAGGTATCATTTATCTTCTTAATTGCAACTCTCCCCAATATGTGTATCAAATGCAGAGCAAACAACGCCATAGCTTCCTCCTACCCTCACCATATTCCGTGAAAAGATCCACTTCCGCAGATGCTTGTAGCACCAAAGGCCAAGAAACATATTTTTTCTCATTATGATTTCAACTCTTACGTTTCTGTCCCGGGGAAGTTGCTTTGTACTTTTCAGATAATCTGCTTAGACGGAAATCTGACCAGATACCAGATCTCATAAGCAGCCACTGAAAGATGTCAAATTCCAGACTTGGGGCAATGGATGACTTGCTAGAGGACGAAATACTAATCACCTAATCTACCCTTTACCCTAAATGTCCTAATTTTTTTTTACATTATATATATATAGGAAAAGGTGTCCGTCCTCTGTAAGAGGATGGTGAGCGTCCACCAAATTGCTGAGAGTTTGCCACGCGTCTCTAATTTTTAACTCTAGTTAAGAGTTTGAGTGTAGATTTTCTCTCTTCAAAGGGTCATTTTTAACTAAAATGACCCTTTGAAGAGGTGACTTTACTAAATGACCCTTCTTTATATTCAAAATTAGAAACCCATCTTCAAAACTCTTAACTAAAAAGCTCAAACCAGAAACTAAAACTCCCTTCTTAAAAAATGAAACCAGATCTTCATTTTGGGCTTTTTAGATCGATGAAAGAGGGTCGTTGTTCATTGAAGATGGGTTTCTTCATCTCCATTGAAGCTCATGAAGGAGGGTCATTGAAGATGAGTTTCTATATCTCCATTGAAGCTCGATGAAGGAGGGTGATTGTTCATTGAAGCTAGGTTTCTTCATCTCCATTGAAGCTTGATGAAGGAAGGTCGTTGTTCATTGAAGATGGGTTTCTTCATCTCTATTGAAGCTCGATGAAGGAGGGTCGTTCATTGAAAATGGGTTTCTATATCTCCATTGAAGCTTGATGAAGATGGGTTTCTATATCTCCATCTGAAATCTATTTTTATTTTATTAATAAAATCGATGATATGTTTTTTTTTTTTTTTTCCCAATTTTCATAATTTTTCTTTATTTCTCTCTATTTTTCTTTTCTTTTCTTAATAATAATAATAATAATTATTATTATTATTTCTCAATTTTCATAATCATCTAGGTCAACCGTCCCAATTCCCAATCTTGGTTTTTATTTGAAGTTTTTTTTAATAATATTTGATATTTAATTTCTATTTTCGGCGCTATTTTTTGAACCCACCTCCTAACCATGATTAAGTTAAGCGTTAAACAACAGTGCCTAAAATATACCGTTAGGACATTATTTTCGCATATTTCTCTAGAGTTTCTTATTCGACTATTTGGTATTTCCGCGAAACCGATCATTGGTATTCCTGCGAAAGATCTGTGAGAGAGGAGATCGTTCCAAGAAAAAAAAAGATTTATCACTGGTCTTCCCTTTCATCTTCCCCACACGAAATCCATCACTGATTCCTCATCAGATTGAACGCAACAGAGAGGGGAGTGCAAATTACACATCAAATCGAGCACAAGATTATGTCTTTGATCTCTCTTCTCTAGCCAAGGTATGTGAAATCAAAACTCTAGATTGTGATCCTTTCTTGTAAGGAGTCCATTTATGGTGTTGGATTGTAGATTTGAAGTTTGTTTAGATGATCGATTTAGAGTTTTTTTTAGATTGCAAGAATCTGACAGTTTCATGTTTTTAAAACTATAGAATATAATCTGAATTGTCTTTGCATCTAGCTTGTACATGGTTTTGGTCTCTCATGAAATTTTGGAGCATTGACCTTGGTCCACTGATTTTTTTGTGAGTTTTTGGCCACTGATTGAGTACATTCAATGTTTCTGTCTTGTTGTAAACTTATAACACCACACCATAGCAATAATCACTTGTATATGGTTTTGTGTCTTGTTGTAAACTTGCTGTAGTTGTTCAGCCTTTGCTATTTTTACCGAGCAAGTTGGACTGTCAATGGATAGCTGCGTAAACCCTTTTATTGTGGTTTGCTATTTTTCATGGTGGTTTATGTTTTATGACCAAACTAATCGTATGCTGCCATCCACTGTGCTTTGGCTATCAATCGGCTATTAAACTCGCCTTTGATTGTGTGTGCAGGATGGCATAAACCACTGTTATTATTAGAGTTTCTGGGAGATCAAAACTCTAGATCATGATCCTTTCTTGTAAGGAGTCCATTTATGGTATTTTATTATAAATATCTACGATTTATTCCAACAAAGGACCCATGCAATATGCTGATTTATATTTAACATTAAATCTCTTATTGTGATACATGCTTTAATCATATATCGTATTATTCTTTTTATTAGCTTGTAGCTTTTCAACATTCTAATTAATAAAGCGTTGTTGCTCTTAAAATACAGATGCGTGGTCATGAACACAAGTTTTAGATGAAGTAGCATTAATCTGGTATTCTCAACCCATCTTTGGATTAATGCGACATCAATTTTAACTTAACAAGGCTATGGGGGATAATGAAGAGATAGCTAGGTGTGAAGAAGATGGGTCCTGATCGATTTAGAATGTAACCCTTGCAAGTGCACAAGATCTATTGCAGTATGGCAAGAACAGGGGTGTCGAACCCACAGGGAAACGTGAATTTTTAATTAATTCTTTTAGAGATTTTAAAAACGTCCCTAAGGAAGTACCAAAGGGCAGATTCAATTTTACCAAAAACTTAACGCACTTTTCCTAAATGCAGAAAAATAAATTAATCTAAACAATTAATTACTGATAAATCTACGAACAATATTAAAATGAGATCAAGGAATATGCTACCCCAGATTCGTACCCCTTTTCTATCATTAAAACCCACAGTTTCATTAAATCATCATTCACACCATCATTCATCTAGAAAAATGACTTGAAATAAAATATGATCATCAATCCGGCATACCCTATCTAAAAACAATGACTCAAATTTAACATTGCGGTATGAGTCATGTAAAAAGCATAGCGATCTCATGATATTTAGATCACGACAATCAAAGACATAATCGCTCTCTGTAGATCACTGCAGTCCAGATCTAGCGATTACGGCCGCTGATACGCTAATCAACGGTCATAACAAAGCATTTAAAATATTTTCAATCACACAAACTTTGAGCAAAACGATTCCATGATAACAATAATAGATCGTGGTATTAATCATAAACATAGGTACTTATCTGGGATCGATCTTCCCGATCTCGATTTAGCGCTCATCTTTGGTGTTTGATCTCCTTTTCTTTCAAAGTCATTCCTCTTTTATTTCTTCCAAAAGATATTTGCAATTGTTTTTCCTAAATACAATCTATGAATTTCTCGAGAAAATAATGCAAATCCTAGGTACAATCTACCTGAATAAACCCTAGAAGAAGGAGAGAAGAAGACTTGAAAAGATGAAGAAAATATTCCCCAAAGTGAAGAGCCCTAAAAACTAAAAGAAAGAATGAATAATATTCTAATTGCAAAAAATAATACTCCCCCTAAGAAACTCGTGGCTTCCCTTCTTATAATAGCCTCACCCTAATACCTCTCTAGATTGACATCTAAAGGGAATTTTCGTGAATTCTGCCTAGCTTTGCATCAGATACTGCCTCGGTATTTTGCTCATAATTTTCTGTACCGAACTCGGATTGAGGTGATTCTTGAAGCGTTGGAAAGCTGACGACGAGCTCTACAACTTTTATGTTTTAGCAATTTCCTGAATCTGACGTCTTGAAGGTCCAAATTGGGCTGCAAGTCGCACTAAGTTCTCAATGACCCAAAATAGCAGTGTTTTGACATTATTTTCGGGATTCTTGGGCTGTTTTAGTAACTTGATTTACAGAAACACTTCAAATCTAGCAAATCTCATCAGATAGCCTTCATCGGACGGCTAAATATAGGTATTTAGGGGTGAAATATCATCATATTTCACTACTCATCACACCCCCAAACCTACACTTTGCTAGTCCTCGAGCAAAGAGAATGATAGAAATATAAAGCAAATCAAACTAACATCCTAAAATTTAAATGCCACTTTCAGTAGGAAACGATTGCACTTAGCATGTGCAACAAGCCTTTAAACCCTAGGTGATCCCTAGTGGAGGAGTTGTGTCTCGAGGGTTTGGTGAAGTTACCCACAAACTTCCAAAAATTTCAAACCATCGGTAAAATTGAGTTTTCAAAATCTGATTTTTATAACATATATTTAACTTCAAAGCTCAAAATCAATAATCAATTCAACATGCAAATTCTCAATTTTAAATAACAATGTTACACTAATCATACCAATATCCATTCAAATTAGTCTAATGCTCCAAATCGTTAGATAACTCATCCATTCATGCTTAAACGTGTAGTGTGTGCATACCAAAACCAAGATTCATCCATCTCAGAACTAGTCCAAACGGGAAACCATCGGATCTGTTGTCTTGACTCAATCCTCACTTTAGGTATACTCTCAAAATAAAATCACTCCGATGATTGGTAAGTTTTCGCACACATGTGAGAGATCAATACAAAGCAAATAAAAAGGTCTCACATGATAAATGAAACACGATGCAATCAATGAACAAAAATAAATCTCATAAGACGGATACTTGTATATCCTAAGCATGTCATATCAAGTGTCATAAGTATTATATATTGACTCTCCACAAGGCGATTACCAATGCAAGATCGGATCATGAAGGTCTTTTGTAGGGTTGTAATGGGGCTGTGTAAGGGTAAGAAAGAAAGGAATTGTGATTCAAAATTTACGAGAAATTGGAAAAGGAACTAACTTCGATTTTTTTATTTTATTTTTTTTATTTCTCTTCTTTTTTTTTTTCTTTTCTAATTTCTCACCATTTTTTTTTTCAATATTTTTCTTTTCTCATTCTTTCTTCTCTTTGAATTTCCTTTTCTTGAAGCACCTCATTTTTCATTCCTTTTTTTTTTTTTTCTTTTTCTCTCCCCTTTTTCTTTTATATTTTTGCCATACACTCTCAGTAAACACCATAACTCATTATCTCTCCACTTACTCTCTTTTCGCTCATTTTCATCCCTCGTTCCTAATTTCTCAGAAATAAGAAGGGTAAAGCTAAATTTTCAGAAATTGTGAAGGGTTAAAGTTAACGTGGCTTATCAAAAGAATGTATAAGGGTAAATTTTCTATAGGCTCAAAGGGGTACTAGAAGGATAAATTTATATGAGGTGGGGCATTTTAAGCACAAACGAGCCAAAGATGGCCTTCAATCATTTCCTTAAAAGATGGTAACCTTGCCTATTTGTCTTGAGTAGATATACAGTACGTTCTAACACAATAATATGAATTTGATATCATGCAAAGTCACAAGCCAAAATAAAATGTATGAGATTATGCAAAATAATTCGTATGCAAAGAAAACTGAGTTTATATATTCACTCATCAATGACGGAAATTAGCTCTAAAGCTTCGGTTTAGTCTCCACTAAGAACCTAAGATTCAACGCTTCAAAATAGTTCATCGATTTCTAAGTCTTAGCTTGGTATAAGTGCAAAATTCTAAGCATAAATTTCAGAGTCATCCACAAATTATCACATTAAGCTTCATCATCCTAGATACAAGTATTCAAAATATGACATCAATATTCTCAAAATTAAATTCACATCATCAACTAAAGTTTGAAAACTATTGCAAAGTAAATCATGTATGATGGTTCCAAAAATTTTTTTTTTTTTTTTTTCAAAGAAAATCAAAATAAGTGATGAAAGATAGATAATCATACATACCCCAAACCTAAAAATGACAATGTCCTCATTGTTTGAAATAAGTAGGTACCCCCAAACCTGTTGAAAAGTACCTCAACACAAAGATCAAAAGTAGAATATGGGCATCAAATTAGAACACCAAAAAAATAGATTGAAGGTAATGTGGCTACACTAATTTGGAAATTAAAAATAACCTAAACTAAACTAAAACTAATATTCTAGAACTAAACATACGAAAAGAGAAATAAATCCTAAATCCTAAACTAAACCTCGTGTCCAACTCCTAAATAAAACACACTGTGGGTTGCCTCGTGAAGTTCGAGTTTAAGTGTCGACATCGACCTCTTCATTGATCAAGAATCTGGATCACTAAGGTGCATCGCCTCAATCTTAAATCGGGTCATCGGCTCCAAACATTGGTTTGAGTCTTTGCCCATTCACTTTGAAAACTCGATTGTCCCGAAGGCTTTGAATTTCAATTGCAAGTGCTCACTAATGGAAACGGGCCTTCCCATCTAGATTTCAATTTCCGGGATGAAGCTTAAGTCGGAATTGAATAACCAAACTTTTGGCCAACATGAAACTCCTTCCGAGAAATTAATTGATCGTGCAACTTTTGTACCTTTCCTTGTACATCTTTGAATTTTCATACGATCGTAGTAACTCTTCTAATTCACTCAATGTAACCTCGATTCGACCTGCCGCTTGCATATCGAAATTAAATCGCTTTGATCGCCTGTAATGCCTTATGCTCCAATTCGACGGAAGATGACATGCCTTCCCGTAGACAATTCAAGGGAGACATTCGATCGGTGTCTTGAATGCGACGATAGGCCCACAAAGCATCGATAGCAGCGGTTTGACCAATCTCTTCTATCCTATTGCATCCGTCTTTTCTAGAATTCGCTGATTTCGGTTAGACACTTCCACGACCACTAGTTCTGTGGATGGTACGCGAATGCGACTTTGTGAGTGACGTGCATTTCTTCATTAAAGTGGCAAAATGGCTATTGCAAAAAATGCGAACCGCCATCAGATGATTGCTCTTGGGATCCCGAATCGGTTAAACACATGTTCTCTCGTAAATTTGACCACAACCTTGTGATCATTTGATCGGTTGCTGACTTCAATCCATTTGGAGACATAGTCAACCACCACGTAATATATGAATACCCAAAGGATGGTGGAAAAGGACCCATAAAGTCAATCCCCAAACATCGAAAATTTCAACAATCGAATTGGATTAAGGCATCATATTTCGTCAGGAAATATTGCCAAGTCATGACACCTGGCATTCCTTGCGATTGAGCAAGCGTCCACGAAAGATTGAGGCCAGAGAATCCGCTTTGAAGGATTTTAAGCGGTCTTCGTCTCAAATGGCCTCCACAGCCCCAAAGATGGCAAAAATTTAGGACAGTTGCTTTAGTCTTCCGCACGCATCTCCTAATGATCTGATCCGGCGAAATTTAAACAAATATGGTTCATCCGTAAATAGTATTTTATTTGAGACAAAAAGACATTCTTATCATTCTTACCCCACTCAGTGGGAATTCTGCCAGTGACCAGATAATTCACGATGTTAGCAAACCACGGAACTTTTGCACCAGCTACATCAATTGCCATCAAATGTTCATCCGAAATGTGTCACGGATGGTCTCGGTATAGATGATTCTTGTGAAATTCTAGAGGATGATCACCACAACGCTTCTCAACCCCTTTTTATCTTTAATCTCAAAGTTGAATTCACGGAGAAGTAGGATCCAACGGATCGCCTTGGTTTCGCATCCTTCTTTGCTAAAAGATATTTCAAAGCGAGTGGTGCGAAAAGACCACTATTTTCGATCAAGCAAATAGGAGCGGAATTTGTCCGGAGCATACACCATGACTAATAATTCCTTCTCGGTGGTGGTGTAATTGATTGGCATCAATTAATGTCTTGCTAGCATAATAAATTACGTGAGGTAATTTATTCACCCTTTGCCCTAAGACTCCGATCGCATAATCGGATGCATCACACATGAGTTGAATGGTAAAGAATAATCCGGTGGTTGGATTATTGGTGCATTTGATAAGAGTTCACGCAATTTTAGGAATGCCTTTATGCAATCCTCATCAAAATCAAAAGGAACATCTTTGCCAAGCAAAGTGCACAATGGTTTAGCCACCTTGCTAAAATCCTTAATGAATCTTCTATAAAATCCGATGCCCCAAAAATGATCGAATTTGTGAACACTTTTAGGAGGTGGTAAATTTGCAATTAAGTCGACCTTCGCCTTATCAACTTCAATTCCTTTCGTTGAAACAATATGCCCCAACACAATTCCTTGTTGAACCATAAAATGGCTCTTTTCGGTGAGAACAAGTTTGGAATCTCAACACACAGTGAAAGATGATTCAAACAAGAATTAAATGTTTTTCCAAAACCGAGAAGTCGTCCCATGAAGACTTGATGAATTTGTCGATCATGTCCGAGAATATGGCCAACATACATCGTTGAAGCGTGGCGGAGCATTACATAAGCCGAATGGCATCGCCGATATGCAAACGTACCATATGGACACGTGAATGTTGTCTTCTCTTGATCGGTGGAAAAGCGGGCACTTGATTGTATCGAATAACCATCAAGAAAGCAATAAAACTCTTGCCCATTAACTTCTCAAGAATTTGATCAATGAGCGGAAGGGAAAATGATCTTTCTGGTCGTGTTCAATTTTCGATAATCAATGCACACACGCCATCCGAGTTTCACGAGTGGGCACCAATTCTCCTCCGTAGTTTCTTTCACTGTAATTCCGGACTTTTTGGAACGATTTGTCTTTGGGTAACCCATTCACTGTCGGAGATCGGATAGA
The DNA here is from genome assembly GCA_021018995.1 of Chloranthus sessilifolius. Lineage (NCBI taxonomy): Eukaryota > Viridiplantae > Streptophyta > Magnoliopsida > Chloranthales > Chloranthaceae > Chloranthus > Chloranthus sessilifolius. The sequence goes on along the minus strand of CM037594.1, from coordinate 113,471,722 downwards.
TGATTCGGCATCGAGGAGTTTAATGATTTCCTTTAAAGCGACTTCTTGCATGTTGGGATTAAATCGCCTCTGTGGTTCCCTCGATGGTTTACTCTCATCCTCCGGATGTATTTTATGCATACATCTTGATGGGTCAATCCCTTGAGATCGGCTAAGGTCCATCCGATGGCCTCCTTGTGCTCTTCGGCACCTTCAACAAATCATTCTCTTGTTCTTCCGATAATGTGGATGAAATTATCCTTTGGAAGTGTTCTCGAGGTCCCGAGAAAAGCATATTTGAGGGACTTAGGCAATTGTTTCAATTCCACGGTTGGTGTTGCTCAATTGATGGAGTCGGACATCCTTTACCTCGATGAGGTAGTGGTTCTACCTTAGTCACAACTTCACATAAGTTATCATCTTGACATGATGAATTTGACTTTTCTCTTAGCTTCCTTTCAAGCCCTTTGTCCTCATAGATGGCTAACAAAGCGGTTTCAAATTCCTCTTTGGTGAGCATTGATGGTAATGCTTCATCCACCACTTCGTCCATCGATCGATGTAAAACATTCGACCTCATCCTCATTAGGGAAATGGTTCGCATGGAATATGTTAAGCGACTTTCATGTTTCCAAAAGCGTCCATGACTCTGTCGACAATTAATGCAAGCGTTGGCGATGGCGAAAGCAGACGTCCAAGAATAATTGGGACTTGATTGATTGATTTGGTGGTTCCATGTCTAAGACAACGAAGTCCTTTGGAAAGACAAACTTGTCTATTCAACCAAAACATCCTCGATAACACCCTCGGTCTTCTTTTCGATCTATCGCCGGTTGGAGTGTGACCGTCGTGGGTTTCAATTCACCCAATCCGAAGTTTCGACATTGAGTATGGGATCAGTTAACACTTGCTCCCAAATCCAATAACGCCTTTCCAATTGGTTGCCCACCAATGACACATGGAGCAGTTGGGACTCGGTCTTCGGTTTACGTGGGGTTTCCAATCGCAATATCGAATGACTTGATTTGTTAGGAACACTTTCTTTGAAAGCGTGATGCGTGCCTTTCTCTTAGTGCACAAATCTTTGAAAAACTTGGCGTACTCGAGGACTTGTTTGATTGTTTCAAGTAATGGAAGATTTATCTTTACTTGCTTGAATGTTTCAAAATTTCTTCCATTTTGTCGGTCCCTTTCCCATTCTAGATGGAGGAGTTAGGCATTGAGGAATGGTGCCTTTGGGACATAAGGTGCGATTCCATTTCGATTCTTTTTCACGTCCTTGTTGGACGGTTGAAGGAAACTCTTCCTCTATTACTTTTCTTTTCCTTTCTCTCTTCCTTGCTCTTGCACTTTTCTTATCTCGCTCTTTGTCTCTTTCTTTCTCTTTTCCTTTTCCTTTCTCCTTTCTTTTCTCGATTCTTTTCCTCTATTGCTTCTCTTTCTTCATCGCCTTCTGAGCATTTCCACTTGATTATGAACCTCTGTCCACTTCTCGGCGTAATGACTTTCAAGCTGACTATTCGATGGTCTGCCTTGAGATGGTGCTTGGCCTCGAGGATTATTGATGGGTTGGTCAGGGAGCCTACCTTCCTCTTGCTGACTCAGTTGATTGGCCAATTGACTGACTTGGTCCATTATCATCTGCTGAAAAGATTGCATGCTTCGCATAAGCTTTTCTTCGGTCGAAATCTTCAATCTTGGCATGAGATTGATTAAGATTACGATTGAAATTTGATTTTTTCGGTAGTCGAATTTGGATGATAATACTAGCATTCGTTGGAAATTGGAATTTCGTTGGAAATTAGAATTACGGAAATTCTGTTGTGAATTTTTGAAAATTTGGTTGAAAAGGTTGTTGTCCACCCATTGTGTTGGCTCTATGTTCTTTGGTTTACAGCGGTTTAGTTCGATTCACCCCATCCTAAGTTGGGGTGATTTTCCATTCCGGATTGTAGGTATTGGAGTACATGTTTCTACCGATAAGATTGAGTCACATTTACCTCTTGAGGATTAGGTTCATCGGGGAAGAATGACAAGGTAGTAGGGCACTCATTAGCCATATGACCTGGTGGTCACAAATTGACACACTTGTGGGGTGGCGAGCTTTAGCTTGCTTGGTAGCATAACAACATGTTCATCTGTTTGGGTGACATGTCAAACTTTGTTGAGAGATCTGAGGCATTATTGTTGACATCATTACAATCCGTCTTTTGTCAACACATGAGATTTAGGTGCAGTTCAAGTTGGTTCGCCCGGTGTCTCACTTTGTATGAAGTTTGATATAACTTTTCAAACAATGCCCACAATTCATTACTTCTTTCGTGGCACAAGATCCACCACAAGATGCATCAACCATGCGTCTCTCTTGAGAATCGATCCATTGTAAAACTTTGGACTTGTTGCCACCTTGGAACTTGATGATTTGGGCAACCGATCAATTCCTTAAAGCGTTCCCAACATTCATGGAATGTTTACAGAGGTTGTTGGGAAAAGAATGGATCTTCGGACGCAATTCAATGGCCTTAGTCATGGGAAAATATTTTTTAAGGCGGCGGCGTACCGCCCAACTCTGAATAGATTGTGGTTCTAAGGAATAGAACCATGTTTTTGCCTTATCTCTTACAGGGAACGGAAAGAGTCGGAGCTGCGCTATCTCATCAGTGACATTGCGGACTCTGAACATTTTGCATACGAATTCATTTAAGTGAGCGTGCGGATTTTCATTTGCTAACCCATGGAAAATTGGTAGCATTTGAATCATTCTTGATTTGAATTCATAGTGGTTCCACTGGAATGGGAGCATGCATAATACATTCACGATCCTCGTAAAACCGGGATCGTTATAATACTCCGATTGTTCTAGGGCCCTCATCAAAGTTATTGTTCCTATTGTTACCATTATTGACATTCCCATTGTTGTTATTCTCATCTCTCTCTTGGCTTTGGACTGCCATGGTCTCAGTTTGTTGATATTGATTCCTCTGGACTCTTGATTCTCTCTGCTCTTTCGATCTCAAGATTAAGCAGTGGCGAGATGTGGGTGATGAAACGAGTAAAGCTCATACACCAACACTCAAACAGGGTTGAAGAATCCACAACAAACCCACAAAATTCGCTTCAAACGATTTAAACAAAGATGATAAGCATGTGAGCTAATATCGGAAAGATTTCTTTTTTTTTTTTTTTTTTTTTTTTTTTTTTTTAATTAAAATTCAAATTTAAATTAATTTTTTTTTATTCAAATTAAAATTAAAATTAAAATTAAAATTAATTAATTAATTAATTAAATTTTTTTTTTTTTTTTAAATTCAAATTAAAATTAAAATTGGCATTTAAATTAATTAAATTTTTTTTTTTTTTGTTTTTATTTTTTTTTGAATTGGATTTACATTTTTAAATTTTTTTTTAATTTTATTTTTTTTTTTTTTTTTATTAGATTCGAAAATTGGAAATTAAAATTGAAAATCCCATAAAATCTTTCCTAAAAGAGAAAAATAAGGAGAAGAATGAAAGATTCCTAAAATCCTAAAACAAAAGTCCCACAAAGTTAATGACTAAATTTAGAAAATCTAAAATATCTAAAAGAGGAAAATAAGGAAAAAGAGTCCTACCAAATCTAAAATAAGAAGTCCTAAAATCTCTACTTCCTAAATTTCCTAAGGAAGGTATCCTAAAATCTAAACTTCCTAAAAGACTCCACAAAATCTTATCAAAGAGAAAAATAAGGAAATAAATTTTAATAATTATTATTTTTTTATTTTTTTTTTTAAACACTCAAACAGAAAATCCCTATCGAATTAATCAAAATTTCACCGATTTTCTTGATCGATTTAGAATGTAACCCTTGCAAGTGCACAAGATCTATTGCGATTAAAGCGAAAACGAAGTGTCGAATTTTAATTAATTCTTTTAGAGATTTTAAAAGCGTCCCTAAGGAAGTACCAAAGGCGATTCAATTTTACCAAAAACTTAGCACTTTTCCTAAATGCGAGAAAAATAAATTAATCTAAACAATTAATTCTTGATAAATCTGAACAATATTAAAATGAGATCGAGGAATATGCTACCCGATTCGCACCTTTTCTATCATTAAAACCCACGGTTCATTAAATCATCATTCACACCATCATTCATCTAGAAAATGACTTGAAATAAAATATGATCATCAATCAGCATACCCTATCTAAAAACAATGACTCATTAACATTGCGGTATGAGTCATGTAAAAAGCATAAGCGTATCTCATGATATTTAGATCACGACAATCGATAATCGCTCTGACCTAGATCAACTGCGGTCCGGATCTAGCGATTACGGCCGTTAATCTACGCAATCAAGCGGTCATAACAAAACATTTAAAATATTTTCAATCACACAAACTTTGAGCAAAAGCGATTCCATGATAACAATAATAGGCGTGGTATTAATCATAAACATAGGTACTTATCACGGGGATCGCATCTTCCACGATCTCTTGATTTAGGCATCTTTGGTGTTTGATCTCCTTTTCTTTCAAAGTCATTCCTCTTTATTTCTTCCAAAAGATATTTGCAATTGTTTTTCCTAAATACAATCATGAATTTCAGAGAAAATAATGCAAATCCTAGTACAATCTACTGAATAAACCCTAGAAGAAGGAGAGAAGAAGAAAAGATGAAGAAAATATTCCCCAGTGAAGAGCCCTAAAACTAAAAGAAAGAATGAATAATATTCTAATTGCAAAAATAATAATCCTAAGAAACTCGTGGCTTCCTTTTTATAATAGCCTAACCTACTCTCTCGATTGACATCTAAGAGTAATTTTCGTGAATTCCCGCCTAGCTTTGCATCAGATACTGCCTCGGTATTTTGCTCATAATTTTCTGTACCGAACTCGGATTGAGGTGATTCTTGAAGCGTTGGAAAGCTGACGACGAGCTCTACAACTTTTATGTTTTAGCAATTTCCTGAATCTGACGTCTTGAAGGTCCAAATTGAGCTGCAAGTCGCACTAAGTTCTCAATGACCCAAAATAGCAGTGTTTTGACATTATTTTCGGGATTCTTGGGCTGTTTTAGAAACTTGGACTGTATTTACCTGAAACACTTCAAATCTAGCAAATCTCATCAGATAGCCTTCATCGGACGGCTAAATATAGGTATTTAGGGGTGAAATATCATCATATTTCACTACTCATCAGGTCCCTACAAGGAACCCTATGCAAACCATTTGTTTCTATGATATTTAATACATCTGAAGAGGCATATGACTATTATAATCGATATGCTAAAATTATGGGGTTTGTTATTTGAATTAACAAAAATAATAAAACTTCCGATAAGAAAAAAATTATCTAAGTATATTTATGTATGTTACAGAGAATGATTTAAGAGAGTCAAGAGAGCAGAAAAAGTTGCATTTTCACGAGGAGATTTAAGAATTGGTTGCAAGGCTGCATTGACAATAAAGTTGACAAAAGATGAAAGATGGGTCATAAATTTGAAGACGAGCATACCAATGGGCTTATGACCCCTACAAGAACTATGAAGTTACACTCACATAGGGAACGCTTATCAAGTGCATTGAAGCATTTAATTGGTGAATTATCTCAATCTATGGGTCCTTCAGCTATTGCCACTACTTTGTCTACATTAGGAGAGGATACTAGCATTGTTGTTAGTACTCAAGAGACCCGAAATTACATAAAGAAATTAAGAGAAAAAAATAATATAACTAATAAATGCATTAACGTTATAATAGATTTTATGGACAGACAATCTAAAGATGATGGATTTTTTTGGAGAGTTGAGCTTGACGAAGAATATAGAATGAGGAATATCTTTTGGGCTGGTAGTCGAACAAGGATGACATATAAAAAATTCGGTGATGCAGTTAGTTTTGACACTACATATCGAACAAATAAGTATTTATTGCCATTTGCTTCATTTATGGGTGTTAATCACCACAGACAGTCTACTCTATTTGGTTGCGCTCTACTAGCGGACGAAACTGAAGAAATATTTGTTTGGTTGTTTGAGACTTGGTTGACATGTATGGGAAGAAAAAAGTCAGTCTCTATAATTACGGACCAGCGTCATGCAATGGGAAATGCAATAAAAAAGGTACTGTCAGAAACTACACATGCCTATTGCTTGTGACCTATAGGACAAAATGAGCCTAAATACTTGAGCCACATAAAAGAAGCAAATGAAGATTTTAATAAAGAATATTCTCAATGCAAATATAGTGAAACAATTAAATAGTTTGAGGACGTATGAATGTCTATTTCAAGATACATATGGATAAAGGTATAATAAGTAGATACTCCCATTTTATCTTCCCTTTTGCATAGCAGCACACATATAAATACAAGTGTCTATTAGGTACAAGGGCTGCTGGCCGTATATTGACTAATCTTGGTATGTCTGCAAGGTAAAAAATCTACCTGCACGGATTTCATGGATGTTAGAAATTTGTACCTATCCAAGGATTTATTTGTGCGAGTGGAATGAGATCATTTTGGTATGCGGCTGGTGGTACCTGACCCGCATACCAAAAAATTGCTTGGATCAAAATTTTAAATGCCAAGACCAATCATCTACTTTTGGGCACTTTAGAAAAACAACCTTATAAAATAAACGTTTTAGCAAAAAATCTAGAACTCAAACGTTTTAAAAAAACAATTCTTTCATGATTTTTTGAAGTTATGAGATCCGTGAAAGCATTTTTTTTAATAAAAATTTGAGATCTCACAGATATCAGAATTTCAAAAAATTGTAAAAACATTATTTTTTTTAAATGTTTAAGTTCTAGATTTTTTGCTAAAACATTTGCTTTTTAAGATAGTTTTTCTAATTTTCTCTCTACTTTTGCACAATCAGCAATCTTTTTTTTTTTTGGATACCATATCTTAACCTCTATAAAGTGAAAAATGATGTTTTATAATCCACATGCATCAACACTTGATAATAAAACAACTCAAAATATATTAAAAGCATGTATTTCAATCATAAAAATTTACAAAAGAAAATTACAGACGATTCTTCAGATAATGTTATATATACACTCTGCTTCTAAACCACCTAATCCTCACTCAACATTGAGAATTTCACCGTCATTATGCTCTACTTTGGAACCTCCTCTTCAACCGTTTGAATTTCGCCCATCATTATGCGATTTCTAATGACATTGAACCCTAAAACCGACGGATTCACCTGTTTCCCTTTCTTCCCCTTCTTCTTCTCTACTCCTCCTTTGGTGGGTCCATCGAGACCAGTAGTCGTGGTTGGGATCAAACGAGCCAATGTTCTCTATCATGAACATTTTGGCCTCTAAAGTTGGTTGCTTCGAGCAAAATTCCAGGAAACTCGTGTTTGGAGACAAGTGGGAAAAAACTCAACATCAAGAAGAGTACTTTGATTGCAAATGCAAGTATTCATTTTGGTATTAATCAAGATAGGAGAACTTCAGTGGCTCTCTCTCTCTCTCTCATTATTGCAGTGTGCTAGAACATACGATGATGAAAGGATAAAAGGGTTTGAAATAAGCATACCTCTCGACCCCATAAGCCTAACCGATTCACTTTCACACCAATCCTTGAAATCCATGGCCTCTGCAAGATTTGAGATCTATAAATTAAACAAAAAAAAAAAAAAAAAAAAAAAAGATTAACAAAAAAGGATTACCTTCAATAGGTGGCAACAATGGTGGTTGAATCCTGCAACAATTGTGATCGAAGTAGAGTCGCGGGATGGAGCTAAGGTTTTTTTTTTCTTATTAGAGAGATAAAAGAAGGGGAGAAGAAGAGACAAGGCAGAAATTGTAGGTTAAAGCAGAATCGCGGGATGAGCTAGGATTTTTTTTTAGAGAGGGAGAGGGAGAGGGAGAGGGAGAGGGAGAGACGGGATGAGAGAGAGAGGGAGAGCAAATTTATACAATCGTGATAATTAGTTTATACCGTCTTATTATCCAACTTTAAATTTCGTGTCATTAGTTAATATATGACGGTTCTATCACTAAATTTAAGACGATTACAGATTGTATTATTTAAAGACAAAAAAATAGTCTTATTTTATGCCTTTTTTAAACGTCTTTGATGTAGTAAGTTTTTGGATAAAAAATTTAATTAATTCAGAGAAAATTGTTCACCAAATTGCATAGGAGATAGCACTTAATTTAAGAGAAATGAGAATATGGGTTCGAACACACAATGTGAACTGCCGTGTCGTGCCTTCGAACCCTGATCCGCAACTTACACCCTTTATCTATACCCCATAGGGCGAGATATCTCTATGCCCAGGCACATACTCCCGGGCCTCTCTCTCTCTCTCTATACATATATATATATATATATATATAGAGAGAGAGAGAGAGAGAGAGATAGCATAAAAGGGTAAAATTTTCTTCTCTTTTATGTCGTTTAACTCAGGTTAGCTAGGTTAAGTGATATCTATCTATTTTTCTTTTCTTCATCTCTCTTTCTCTTTCTCTCTAGAAGCAAAAGTAGAAGGGAGTCCTTTATATCTCTAGTTGACGTACTCCGGTGATGGTCCGACGATGCTCCTCTAGAGGGGTGTTAGTGCTCCACTAAAGAGGTGCCACAACTTCGCCAACCATATTATCAATACTTCGCCAGTCGGGGTGTCAGTACTTCACCAGCCGGGTTGTAAGTGCTTCTCTACCGGGGTGCCAGCGCTCGATACCGGGGTGTCAGTGTTTCGCTAGCCGGTAGTTTGACACTTTCTTGAAAAAAGGGAGAAAAGAGAGAAAATAAAAAGACCTCTGAAAAAGTTAGTCTGACACTTCTTTGAAAAATTAACTTTGGCGGTTGGAAGGGAATATAACTTTTAAAATACTCTAAAAGTTTTAACTCTTATTAGTAAAGTGGGCCCCATGCCACATATAATTCATAGAGAAATCTACGCATAGAGATATTTTTACGCCCGGACGCATTCTCCCCGTTATATATATATATATATATATAGATATATATATATATATATATATATATATATATATATATATATATATATATATATATATAAAGAGAGAGAGAGAGAGAGAGAGAGAGAGAGAGAGAGAGAGAGATATCAGGTCAAAATGATAAAATGAAATTTTGCACCTTTGACCAACTTTTTAACGCCCATGATAAACCTTGCATTGCATTTTGATTATTGGTAGATTTTCTGTCCAGATTGACCTTAAAACAACTCAAAACCAATGAAAAAGGTAAATAATTGGAAATGTCCTATAAATACTCTTATGTCTGTAATACACTTTGCTACAAACTGACCTCAAAATCCTGTGAAAGCTCTTCATCAAGTGATTTAAGCAAATCCTCTCCACACATTCCAGAATAAGTTTCACGGATTAACTTGCGCTGTGCTGAATTCCTATGAACCAATATGTTTATGATCAACTTTTCATTCGTACCCCATCCTGCAAACAAATTAACCATATCAAAAGTCCTTCAAAAATTTGTGAGACCCATGATAAAAAAATTGTGACACCCATTATCATCTCGACTTTGTGATTAATGCTGTTTCAAAATTAGACCGTTGATTATAGTCAACTTCTGACTTTTTCCGTAGAGATGAGTTATAAATTTTTATTTTGTTCTTTGAAATTGATCTTTGTAATGCCCTCTTACTCCACGTGGCACCCAAAGTATGTCACGTAAAACTCCATGTGGACTTTGGAATAGGATCACCGTGCTCCAATTGAGTACCAGAATGCATTAGATATTTAGGCTGTGTTTGGGATTGCTCTGTGGAGTCAAAGTGCAGCTCCCTCTAGTGCAGAGCAGTATAGTCTGGAAGTATGTTTGGTTATAAGTACTCTTAGCTATTTCAAAGAGTCAAAAGAGCTGAATTTGGGTCTCTTTACAAGAGCTATTTAACTTTTTTTAAGTCGGCTGCCCTTTGCATCCAAAGAGCAATTCCAAACACAACCGTACCTAAACCAACAGGTCCTTGAGCGGAGCCAAGTGAGCCACAAGATGTTGGTGTCTTCACCGTGCTCTTTGCTCTTTAAAAACAGGTGTCATGTGGCACCCAAAATCCTATGTCGGTGCCACATGAACTATAGTGCATAGATCAATTTTTACATTTTTATTTAAAAAAAAATAAAATCTACTCTCTACCTTGTGATTTGTGAGGTGTCGAAACTGTGCCGTTGATTATGGTCAATTTCTCACTTATGCTATAGAGATGAGCTTTCAATTTTTTTATTTTTTTATTTTTAAATGATATATGCAATGCCCTCTAAGGCTAGGATTATAATCCAATCACCAATATTATCCAAGAGGTGCATCATCCACCATGGCGTACCACCATAAAACCAATTAACAGATTTTCAGGTTATTTTTGGTATACATGACATATGAAATAAAAAAACTGATCATCTAATAATGCACTCATAGTCTAAAGATTTAATGTGAAAAAATTTGGATTAGAAACGATCTCCATCGTCTGATTCAAAGTAATTACTGATTTTTAGTGTTGTGCTCTTAGTAATTTCGTAGATGCAAATAGAGCTATCCGGTATGTATTTCTTTTAGGGTACCTCTAAAGGCACCCACCCAAACTCTGAAATCGCTCACAACCAAGGTCTCTTGAAAATCATTGATTCCTTCAAATTAGATGATAGAGATCGTTTTACAAAAACTAACAGCCACAACTGAGTTCAGGTGGTACATGCGATTTCTGTGTGCTATCCAAATTCGTGATAAAAATATGACGAGCCATGATGATTATTTGAATTTGTGGTTATCTCAGCAGCATATACAACAAATATTGTATGCGTCTAACATGCCATCAAGTATCAACAGTCAACACATCATTTTTGCTGACGTTCCGGTGCAGCATACGTGTCAGAAATTGGTGCGGCCAAAAAATCAGGTAGTTTTCAGACATTGCGATCATTCACATGTCAATGCGACAGTTGATCCGGACCGTCCACGTAGCAGGCAAAAAACTAACACTGATCGAACAATCCTAAACGTCTGATCGATTAAAAAAATGCACATTTGCATATTTTATATTATCTTTGATTTTCCACGTTCAAGATCGATAATCACATAGCACACATCATCAATCAGGAACGTCATAAACAGACGGTTCAATCTGGGTCAATCGGACGATTAGGATCAATCCTTTCAAAGACCTATGATACAGTACCACACGATCATGACGGTCCAATCTGGGTCAATTTGACGCTTGGTCAATCCAGATCAACCATTCGATGTCCAAAATATATGGCAGTGATATCGCTAGCACCAGCCTTTGTACGCCTTGATGTACATTATACCCATTTAATTAAAAAAAAAAATTGGGATAATTAAAAAAACATGCCTCAAAAATAAATTTTTTAACAAAAATGCCTCATCTCAATCGTTTTAGAAAAACGGTGCTTTCACGGATTTTGGAACTTCAGAAAATCATGAAAATACTGTTTTTTTAATTTAAACAAAAAACAATGCTTTCACGATTTTCCGAAGGTTTGAAATCCATGAAAGCTCTGTTTTTCTAAAATGTTTGAGGTCGGATCTTTTTCGCTAAAAAGTTTATTTTTGAGACATTGTTTTCTAAAGTGCCCTAAGCTCTGTTAGCACCTTAAAATATTTCCTTTAGACCAATCTTAAAGTATCAAGTTGCGTACGATGCAAGAGAGGAGGAGGATGATGAGTTTGCCGGTGTATTACATGAGTTTAGCCGAGTGGCGGGCCAGGAGACCTCTAGTAAACCAACCCTGGGTGTGGTGATGTGGAAGATAATATTGGCACCTGATAGAGTGAAGGTGTTCACATGGGAGGTGGCATGGGGAAGAATCCTGGTGTGTGTCCAATTGAGAAAAAGGACAATGGATGTGCCGATAGAATATAGATTTTTACAATAAAAGAAGAAACAGTGGAAGTGTGGAACACTTTTTCTGGGTTGTGTGTTTGCAAGAGAGCTATGGGAAAACTTTCTAGTATGGTTTGGGTTAGCGGATGCTTGGGAGAGTCCCGTGCCTTGGTCCTGGTGGGATGGTTGAAGGATCCACTGGATGTGGATTTGGGCATTATTTGGAAGATGGTACTCATTGCAATCTTCTGGGAGATATGGAAGGGGCGAAATGGAGGGTATTTTCTAAGTAAAATTTCAAAATTCTCAGGTTTGAAAGGCCATTAAGGAAAACTTTTGTTAGTAGTGTCTGACATCTCCATCCTGTACGGCCGAGTCCGTTACCAATTACATTCTGTTGAAGTGGGAGCAGTGTTGGATATTTTAAAGGTTTTAAAAAATAAGTTTTTGAAATTACGATTTGTCCCACATCGTGTAAACTCTTTTTTGGGTTTGGCTTATATTTCTTTGTCTTGGCTCAAGGCTTGTAGCCTTCACCAAAAATTTTGTAGCTTCCACATACAACCCATCGATCCACACACCTTGTGCCAGGAAGGTCGGGTCGGACGCACACGAGCTGCGTGTAATGAAGCGTGGCGTCTGATAATTTAATTAAGCTTTTGAATAAGTGTCTAACCGCCCATTTAAATTTTAAACGGATATGTCTTATCCGACCGTTCAGTTATATGCTACGGATATGTCCGTTCGGTTACACCCATTTTATCTATAAAAGGGCCCCAAGACCCCTCATTTTAATACACTGCATATTTTCGCAAATTTCTTTAAGCTTTCTCCTTCTCGAGTTCCGCTTTAGTTTTTGGTGTTACGGTTAGCGATCGATTCACCAAATCGATCACTACGGATATCTTTGCCGGTTCGTTGTATCTGGAACCGATTTGCGGTAACCTATTGGTGACCACTAGATCATAGTGGTAGGGCAAATCTCGGTTTAAAGACAACGATATTTAACGTGCCTCGAATCGGATTAGCGTATATTTAATTTCAATCTTTATCTTCTTCGCAACTTTGAACCTATTTTTCTAACATTTTAAACCGAGATTTATGGCTCATATTCTCATCCTCCTTACGCTCTAGTGAATGACAAGATTCATCCAGCGCTGCCTAACAACATCCACAAGTTAGACAATTTTGATGGTTCGAATTTCAAACGGTGGCAACAGAAATTGCATTTTCTGTTAACCACACTAAAAGTTGTATACGTTATTATAATTCCGTGTCCGACTATTACCGAATCATCCACCCTCGCTGAAGGCCGTAAAAAGCAGAAATGGGACGATGACGACTACACTTGCAAAGGCTACATTTTGAATGCACTGTCGGATTCTTTGTTCGACGTCTACCGCTCTTACGATACTTCGAAGGAACTCTGGGATGCACTCGAGAAGAAATACAAAACTGAAGATGCAGGGTATAATTCTTATATTATCAGTCAATTTTTTAATTTTACGATGGTTGATGATAAACATATTCTTAGCCAAGTTCATGATTTTCAAGTTATTAGTAATTATATGGTTGCTAATGGCTCTCATTTCGATGAGGATTTTCTGGTTGGTGCGGTAATCGCCAAGTTGCCTCTATTATGGAAAGATTACCGAAAAATCCTTAAGCGTAATAATGAGAAGATTTCTATGGAAGATCTTCTCCTTCATTTACGTATTGAGGAAGAATCCCGAGTTAGGGACAAAACAGAAGATCACATTGATATGACATCAAAAGCACACTTGGTTGAGTCTAAGGTTGTTAGTGGACCGTCCAAGAAGAGGAAGAGAGGATATTCTCAGTCTAAGGAGAATAAGAAATTCGCCAAGGAGAATAAGACCATGGTACCGAAGAATGGTGGTTGCTATCACTGTGGGAAACTCGGACATTTCAAACGGGATTGTCGCCTCTTCAAGAAGTTGAAGAATCAAGCGAATGCAGTGGAAGTGAAAAATAACTTTGTAGCCGTTCTTTCGGAAGTCAATCTGGTTGGTGACATCAATGAATGGTGGATCGACACTGGTGCCACAAAACATGTGTGTAATAATCGTGACATGTTTGTGACTTATGACAAAGCTGATGATGATCAAGATCTCTTCATGGGAAACTCATCTACGGCAAAGATCATAGGACGTGGAAAAGTGAAATTAAATTTCACATCCGGAAAAGTCGTTACACTCACTGATGTGCTCCATGTACCCGATATCCGTAGGAATCTTGTTTCGGGTGGTTTATTGATTAAACATGGTTTTAAACTTGTATTTGAATCAGATAAGTTTATCTTATCTAAAAATGGTGAATTTGTTGGAAAAGGATATGCCATGGGAGGCATGTTCAAACTCAATGTAACTGATCCCTTCAATAAAATCTCATCTTCTTCTTACTTGGTCTCTGTTTCTAATTTATGGCATGATAGATTAGGACATATAAATTATAGGTCTATGAAATATATGGGTAACTTAGATTTAATTCCAAAACATGAATCTTTTGCTAGTAGTGCTTGTAGCATATATGCTAAGACTAAAATTACTAGAAAACCTTTTCCTAGTGTTATTAGAAATTCATGTTTATTAGATTTAATACACAGTGATATTTGTTATTTAAATAATGTTCCTACTAGAGGAGGAAAACGATATTTTATTACTTTTATAGATGATTTTTCAAAATATACTCATATATATTTATTAAATACTAAAAATGAGGCTTTTGAAAAATTTAAGGTTTATAAAGCTTTAGTAGAAAATCAATTAAATAAAAGAATAAAAGTCATTAGATCTGATCGGGGTGGAGAATACATGTCAAATGAATTCTCCGATTTCTGTGAAATTCATGGAATTCGTCATGAGGTGACGCTATATCGCCACAACAAAAACGGAGTTGCCGAGAGAAAAAAATACATTAGTAGAAATGACTAATGCATTATTAGTTAATGCTAATTCCGATAAAAATTTATGGGGTGAAGCTTTATTAACTGCTACTCATATTTTAAATAGAATTCCACATAAGAAAAGTTTAATTACACCTTATGAACTTTGGAAGAATCGAAAACCTAGTTTAGCCTATTTTAAAGTATGGGGGTGTAGGGCACTTGTTAGATTAGTAGATCCTAAAAGACCTAAGATAGGGATTAGATCTATTGAGTGTGCATTTATTGGCTATGCACAAAATAGTAAAGCTTATAGATTTCTAGTTATGGAATCTAATGATAACATCGATAAAAATACTATAATAGAATCTAGAGATGTTATATTTTATGAATCTAAGTTCACTACTCTAACTAATAAATTAAATATTAAAAGTAAATCTTATGAAGATGAAAAATCTTCTAAATCTAAAGAAGTTATTGAATCTTCAAGTGATGAAGAGGTCATCATTGAACCTCGACGAAGTAAACGTCAACGATTTGAAACTAGTCTTTCAAAAGACTATTATATCTATTTGATTGAAGGAAATAGGACCAAAAGTACTAAGAAACATTTGTGTCTAAATGTAGACGATGATCCTATCACTTTTAACGACGCAATGAAATCTAGAGATAATGCTTTTTGGAAAGAAGCTATCAATGATGAAATTGATTCAATAATGGGAAACAAAACATGGAAATTAGTAGGCTTACCAGAAGGATCTAAACCCATAGGATGTAGATGGATATTTAAAAGAAAACTTAGAACAGATGGAACTATAGAAAAATTTAAGGCACGATTGGTTGCCAAAGGATATAGACAAAAGGAAGGTGTTGATTATTTTGACACCTACGCACCCGTTGCTAGAATTTCGACTATAAGACTTCTAATTGCCTTAGCTTCTATACATAAGTTACAAATCCATCAAATGGATGTTAAAACCGCTTTTTTAAATGGTGATTTAAAAGAAGAGGTCTATATGGAACAACCAGAAGGATTTGTTTTACCTGGACAAGAAAAGAAAGTCTGTCAACTTATTAAATCTCTATATGGGCTCAAACAAGCACCAAAACAGTGGCATGAAAAGTTTGATAATACTATTACCAATTTTGGATTCAAAACTAATGAAGAATAAATGTATGTATTATAAATTTTCTCATAATAATGGTGTTATTATATGTCTTTATGTAGATGATTTACTTATTTTTGGAACTAATTTAGAAGTTATTTTACAAACTAAAAACTTCTTAAGTTCATCTTTTAACATGAAAGACATGGGTCAGGCAGATGTAATTTTGGGAATCAAAATTATAAGAAATGAAAATACATTAACTTTAACTCAATCTCATTATGTTGAAAAGATTTTGAAAAGATTTAATTATTTTGATTTGAAATCTGCCAATACACCTTTAGATATTAATCTTAAATTGACTAAAAATGATGGACGATGTGTGCAACAGTTAGAATATGCAAGGGTTATTGGTAGCCTTATGTATGCAATGCATTGTACACGACCGGACATCGCATTTACAGTAAGTTAAGTAGATTTACAAGTAACCCTAGTTCTGTTCATTGGAATGCTATTTACATGTTTTAGATATTTAAAGGGTACTATTAATTATGGTTTACAATTTTCTGGATATCCTCACGTTTTAGAAGGATATAGCGATGCAAGTTGGATATCTGGTTCAGAAGAATCAAAGTCTACAAGTGGATGGATATTCACTTTTGGAGGTGCTGCGATCTCATGGGGATCAAAGAAGCAGACTTGCATCACACATTCTACTATGGAATCAGAATTCATTGCCTTAGCGGCAAGTGGAAAAGAAGCAGAATGGTTACGAAATTTACTACTAGAAATTCCAATTATGATTAAACCATTGCCACCTATCTCTATACATTGTGATAGTGAAGCAACACTATCAAAGGCTTATAGTCAAACGTATAATGGAAAAAATAGACACATTGGTCTAAGACATATGTAAAACAATTACTTAGAGATGAGTAATCTCAAGAATTGGGGTCGTCTGCGTAAAACCCGGCGGATCCGCTACTAAAAGCCTTGGCAGTAGATGGGATTAATAAAACTTCAATCGGATGGGTTTAAAGCCATTAAACCTAAATACCACTTATGATGGGAACCCTACCTAATATTTGTTTAATCAATATTTAGGTTCAAAGGGAAAAACAAGTCAGAATCCGTGGCACCAAGGACACTACATTGATGAGAAATATATCTCATATACATCCCAGGAAGGGTAGTGTTTCACCTGTAATGGATAAGGGAAGGTAGAGCATTGCTCTTAACAGTCCTATAACACTATGTGTTGAGATGTTACAGTTACAGGGACATCTCTTATAGGCCTGCCTATATAAGTGTGAAGGTGGAGCCGCTTTCAATGAGACTTGGCTTTATCTCATAAACACTTACGAAAACCAGGGTACTAGCATAGGGCCTAAATGTGCTAACCTTTTATTGAACACCAAAATATATGAAATATGTGTGTGAAATAATTCCGATTTGTCATATAAGATCGTTAGTTCAAGACTTAGTTTCACTAAAAATCTTGATAAATTTTGAATTATTTTCACTAAAGTGAAAATTAAAGTCTGTAAGACATTTTCATTTATGCACATTTTCTAGCGTTACTCTATTTCAAATCTTTAAAATAGTGGGGGATTGTTTATTTTTTTTAAGAAAAGTTTTTTTTATATTTTAAATCTTTAAAATAGTGGGGGATTGTTGGATATTTTAAAGGTTTTAAAAAATAAGCTTTTGAAATTAGGAATTGTCCCACATCGTGTAAACTCTTTTTTGGGTTTGGCTTATATTTCTTTGTCTTGGCTCAAGGCTTGTAGCCTTCACCCAGGGGCACCGAATTTTGTAGCTTCCACCGCCATGCAACCCATCATCACACCTATCGCCAGCCGAGCCGAGCAGTCGGGGCCGGACGGACGCAATGCACGCATGCGGTAATGCGTGCGTAAGGCGATACGGTAATTTAATTAAACTTTTGAATAAGTGTCTAACCGCCCATTTAAATTTTAAACGGATATGTCTTATCCGACCGTTCAGTTATATGCTACGGATATGTCCGTTCGGTTACACCCATTTTATCTATAAAAGGGCCCCAAGACCCCTCATTTTAATACACTGCATATTTTCGCAAATTTCTTTAAGCTTTCTCCTTCTCAGAGTTCCGCTTTAGTTTTTTGGTGTTCTGGTTGCGTGATCAGATTCACCAAATCTGATCACACGGATACGCTGCCGGTTCGTTGTATCCTGGAACCGATTTGCCGGTAACCTATTGGTGACCACTAGATCATAGTGGTAGGGGCAAATCTCGGTTTAAAGACAACGATATTTAACGTGCCTCGAATCGGATTAGCGTATATTTTAATTTCAATCTTTATCTTCTTCTGCAACCTGAACCTATTTTTCTAACAAGCAGCTCTATCCACTATCAGGCATTTATAGTTTTTCTTGCTTCCGAGTTGCTTTTGTATAGTCCTTTTTTTTTGGCTAAGCATTTTACTGCGCCTGCTTTTGATGTTAGAAATGATATCACTTGCTAGTTTTGATATTACTTGTTAGATCTTATACCACTTGCTAGCTCTGATACCACTTGTTAGGAATTCTACCCACACTACAAACTCTCTATCACGATGAATGCAGAAAAATAAGAAGATTTAAACAAAGAACAATCATACCCACAATACAAAGATTTACGTGGTTCATCCAGTCGAGGGCTACGTCCACGAAAGTATATGTATTATTTTATAAATGTTTACAACACACACACACTCTCTTCTCTCTAGTACAAATTCAATCAAGATCTAACACGATTTTCAACAACAAATTCGTTGTTAAGGACGCAGTCCTTCAAATAACAGAGAAAAGATCTGCCGAAATATAATCACAATTCCGACATAAGAACGACTTCAATCGGATCTTCAATCCCTAAGCTATTCTTCAATACTTTTTTCTCTCAAAGTATTCCCACTAATTTTTTCTCTCTGGAAAACTCTCTCAAAATTCCCTCTGGATCCCTAGAGGAACTTTCTGCAAATAGCCACAAAACCCTTTTTGGAAACATAACTCACAAATCTCCTAAAACTTAAAAGTATTCAAAAACACTTCCAAATAAGCTCCAAACCACATTATGGAATATTTGGCTAAAATAATATTCCAAAAATTAAACTTGCGGATCTGGATCCGCTCAATAGTCAATCGATTGACTTCCCAACCTCAATCGATTGACACCGGTGGTTGGGAATAAACCTTATTCAACAATCTCCATCAAGGTTTCATCCCCAACCACGTCACCACCGCAACGGGTATCAACATCTTCGACAAATGTTAATCAAGTTTAGGCAATGCCCAAACTTTTTCTGTGTAATCGGATTAATCAACATGTTCACTGCATTCTCTTTTATAAGTGCAAGTGTTAACGAGATCATATCCTTAAATTTTTCATGACGTTTCTTCATCCTCACTGACCTTCTCAAGGTAGTCTGAACCGGTACCTGTGACTGCAAGTCTTGAGAAATTGTGTCATCATGCTCTATCTCAAAGTCTTTATTATCTTTCTCATCTTGCTCATGCCTCTCAACATCAACTTGTACCTGAGGTTCACCAGATGACTGAGGTTTGTCTTTCGTCTTTTTCATCGGAAACTCATCTTCGTTGAAAGTAATATCTATTTCAACTATCACTTTGTGAGATTTTGTATCCCACAAATGATAACCCTTGACTATTTCACCATAGCCAATCAAAACACACTTTTTAGATTTAGATCCAACTTGGATTGTTCATTTGCCTGAAGTAATGCATAAGCTGCACATCCAAACACCATCAAATGAGAGTAACTCATGTGTCTTCCATACCAAACCTCATCTGCAGTTTCCGAGTTTAATGTCGTTGAAGGCGATTGATTGACCAAGTAACATGTCGTGTTTAGTGCCTCTGCCCAGAACCCATGACTCAAGAAGGAATGCTTCAACATACACCGTGTTTTTTCTAATAGGATTCTGTTCATCCTCTCTGCTACATTATTTTATTGAGGAGATTTTCAGGAACTGTTAAGTGCCTAACAATCCCTTAATTTTCACAATAAGCCTTGAACTCTGATGACAAGTATTCTTGTGATAGCACGAATTTTTGCACTTGAAAATCCGTGCCATCAGGATCATGCTCTGGATGATCCCCAGGACAAATCATAGCGTGTCTGCTCGTCTAGCAGAAACCAGAGCAAACACGGTCTAGTAGTGATAGATCGTGTAATAGCCCGAAAAAAGTCACACTAAACTATAACCTCGAGATCCGTGCCCGATCGATCACAGGTTTGACCAATTAGGAGTTCAATAATTAGCATTGAGTGTGATGAGCGATTGAGATGTGATGGTTCGTATAGCTATGTGGTGTGTGTTGTAAATCTGAAGTCACATACACCTACAACGGTGTATGTGCTCAACACACAAGGAGGGGGATAGATAAAAGGGTTTAATAGCCCTAGTTCTCTTTTAATTGGTTGATTGAGAGAGAGAACAAAGAAGAGAGAGAGAAGCAGAGCATAGTTAATGTAAGGAGTAAATGCTAGTTGAGAAAGGGGGATTCGAGCAATAAACGTCGGATTCGACGCGAGGGATCCGCTAGAAGCAAAGCTGGAAACTCTAGCCTTTCCAACCACTTAACTTAATCAATTTGAGATTGATTAAAGGTAAATTTTTGTGAATAAAATACATAGGTTGTAGAGGTTAATTTGTAACTAAAAATGGTGTAAATTATAGGATAATGGCTTAGAAAAATAGAGGAAAAAGTGTGGAAAAAGGTTGAGAAGAACAGCCAAAAGGGGACTAAATCTGACAATTTCGATTAATCGAAATTGAGTTTCGATTAATCGAAATTGGCCAAGAAGTTGAAAAGTCAGAGGACCCCGATCTCGATTAATCGAATTCAGTTTCGATTAATCGACTTTGGATTTCGATTAATCGATTTGTATATCGATTAATCGACTGGGAACCTCCAGTGGACACCAGGGGCTGGAGGAAATGACTTGGGGAAAATCGACTAATCGAAATGGGATTTCGATTAATCGATTTCAATTTTCGATTAATCGATTTGGGATCGATTAATCGATTTTGGGAACTCGATTACTCGAAATGAGAATCGACTTGGCTGAACAGAGAATTTCGATTAATCGAATTAGGATTCGATTAATCGAATGAAAATCTCGATTAATCGATTTGAGAATCGATTAATCGATATTGACTTTCGATTAATTGATTTTGGAGTTCGATTAATCGACTGTGCTAAATTTTGTTGACTTTTGAGTTTGACTTTAAGCTTCATGGAGGGTCTCGGACCTCCTTTATTGCATCTTTAGTGATGTGTTTCACATGTTATGTGGTACCAAAGGGGTACGTGTGAGCTAGTGCACAAGGAGCCACGTGGGACCTTGATACATTGAACGAACGAAGACTTGAGGTAGGAAACACCTTGAACATGTACTTTATTTTACAATAGCATGTATGTAGTGATATAGAATTCAAATTCAAAATATTTTATTGCTTAAGAATTGTGAAAAGTGTGTGTGTGACATCCATAAGAGAAATTATAATGAGTCATCCCCAGGGGATGAAGAAGTAAAGAGACAAGAGCATCAGGTGTGATGCAAGTGAATAGATACATCCCTGGGATGTACCCAAGATTGAATCATGTTTGATAGGGCCTAACTGATATAAGATAGCACACTTACACGGTAAATAACTATATGTAAGGCACCAATATTTTTATTATTTGAGGTTTGATAGGGTACCCCACCGACGTGGCGGGATATCCACGACTGACACGGTAGGATATCCGTGACCGATACGGCGGCGAAACCATAGGCCGGTGCGGAGGCTTATCCGTACACAGTAAGCACACCCCAGGGGTGTTGATTTGAGACAAGTGAAACCCCGCCACCAATCCCCAGGGGAAAGGGGCTTGGGTACTATATTGTATTCCCAGGGAATACGTTAAAAGTGTCTATATAGATGACGATGATGGGTATCTCATCGGGGCTCGATGCTATATTGCTCGGGGATTACCTAAGTTGAAAGTTTCAGTTTTGCTTTAGGCCTTGTCAGCATCATTCATGAATAAATGAAAACATAAGTAATTACCAGTAAAATGCAATGCTTTTTAACTGTTTTCATCAATAACTGCATAGACACATCATGCATGGCATATCATGGAATATATGTGAGTAATAATTTATATGTTCAACTGTGTTTTGTTCCCTATTGAGCTAGAATGTAGCTCACCCTATAGACTATACGTCGCAGGTCCACTACTAGCAGCTGCCGAGGCTTCGGGGGACGCTGACCCCGGGGAGTCGGACCTTGCGGCCGGCGAAGAGTTGGAGCCACCTCCTGAGGATTTCTTCTAGAGGACTCCGTTGTGCCGCTTTGAGGGTTTTTGAGAGAGATTGGTACGGCTTGGTATGTCAAGCCTTGTTTTGGTTAAACCATGTATATATTGAGTTTGAGATTATTCTTTTGGGGCGAATCATCCGCGATGATTGCTATCATCGATGGTTCGGATCGGTTCTCCATTCATGCAGAGGCATGAGGGTAGAACTGTCTTTTGGAGAATTGCTTTAATATAGATTTAAATTCTACAGTTTCATTATTATTTCATTTTATGCTTGATATGCCAATGTTCCGTGCTAAGCTAAGGGGCACGGTCAAGATGATCGTGCTGATGGCACGGGTTTCAGAGTGTCGAAATCCGGGCTGTCACAGATCGAGTCATCATATATGGATTTTAAAAGAAAGAAGAAATAAGCATGCATGTATATATATATCAAAAGAATATACATCCTCAAAAAAGAACCAAGAAGAACCACTGGTGATGGACATCCATCACCCAAAATAATGGTTCCTAATACTAGTGGTTCCTATAAAATATATAATAATACAAAGAAAACAACATCTATAATAATAAATACAGACGGTGGCCACTAGGCGCACAATAATCCAGAGTACAATACAAAAAAATTAAAAAATACACAAGACCAATAGACTCAGACTAAGGGTAAACCTCGTCTGCCTGGATATCCGTCTCCTCGTCCTCAGCCTCAGCCTCTACCTCAGGCTGGTAATCAGGGTTGCTCTCCGTGTCGAGAGCCCTAGCCTCAGAACCTATTAATATTATAGAAAATAGGGTGAGCTACATCTAAGCTCAGTAGAAGAAACTTAGTTAAAACATGCATTGAAAATGTAAGATATGATTTACAGATGGTATCTCAAAATAGATGATCAAATCAGAATATGTAGACAGGATAAATCAGATGACAGATGTTGAGTTTTAAAGAAAAGAACAGATACAGAATATTAATTTCAGAGTTTATTAGATGCCATGTATATCATTATTTGTGACTTAATTCATATATATTTCTCTAACTTAAGTAACTCCCGTGAATATATAGCATGTGGTAGCCATATTTGGGCTGATGGGAACCCCTTTCATCATCGTTCAATGAATAATTTCAGTATGTGCAATAATGCTTCATCTAAGGAGCGCAATTGTGTCAAGAGAAATTTTTAAGCAGATGCACGAATATTCCGTCGTGTCGGTCGTAGATATCTTGCCACGTCAGGGGAGTTTAATTGGTGAACCTTAAATCAGAGCAGATAGCAGAGTACAGAAATCAAGGCAAATAACAGAGTGTAGAAATCAGAGCAGATAGCAGAGTATAGAAATCAGAGTGTAGATGCTTATGTGATAGGCAGGCATGCTTTTCAGGGTACAGATGTGAAGGAATCATGAAATCATATTCGGATTCATCTTTAAGTTGAATTTCCCCTACCTCAAATCAGACCTTTCTAAGCAAATCCAAAGCTTTTCAAAGCATCACGCTCTGATCCTAGACCATAGATATCGTATACTTAGTGTCAGACATGTCAAGATATCAATTGGCACAGTGTTCAGTAGTATTTTATTCACAAAATTAAAACAACAGAAAAATAGGGGCGATTGATCGATCAATGTCCCTGCTTGATCGATCAATCATCGAATTTGATCGATCAATTTCCTTCCTTGATCGATCAATATCTCCCTTCAACTCTAAGGTAACAGAGGGGATTTGATCAATCGACATCCTTGCTTGATCGATCAATCTCTCTCATTGATCGATCAATCTCTTCATTGATCGATCAATCCTGTCAAACTCAAATTTCCCACCTCCTGTTTGCACACTTCACTTATAAAATTTGATCGATCACTGTCCTTATTGATCGATCAATCTTTCTCATTGATCGATCATTCTTGCCTTTGATCGATCACTTTACTGTGATCGATCAACCTGTCTTATTGATCAATCAATGCTAAATTTGATCTATCAACCTTTAGAATTGATCGATCAAATACCAATTTGATCGATCAATGCCCATCGGACATTGAACTTCTAGAAAAACACTCTACTGTTCCCATTAACTCTTTATACGAATTGATCGATCAATTCTCTACCTTGATCAATCAATCTCAATCTTGATCGATCAATTAACTACCTTGATCGATCAATAATGACAGTTTTCTGTCATTAATGGAGATCACTATTTTTGACCTATTTTGACCTTTAATCCTTAATGGTTTCTACAGCTACTCATACACATCCTTTTTACACATTTATGAGGTTTAAATCTTAACAATTTTAATATGAAAACTCACCTATTTAAAGTCCTTTTTGGATCTCGGCAAAGCGATCCAAAGAGGGTTTTAGATTCCAA
Source organism: Chloranthus sessilifolius (assembly GCA_021018995.1). Taxonomy (NCBI): domain Eukaryota; kingdom Viridiplantae; phylum Streptophyta; class Magnoliopsida; order Chloranthales; family Chloranthaceae; genus Chloranthus; species Chloranthus sessilifolius. The sequence goes on along the minus strand of CM037594.1, from coordinate 113,447,205 downwards.
ATCAGAGGGTTTGTTGCCGTCACGATCAAGAATAGCAGACTTGTAGCTCCGCTTCAACATGCAACGACAACACACATTCTCGCAAGAGAAATCGACGTAGCGACGTCGATTCCGCCCTCCCAAATCAATCAATCTCAACCCTAGGTTTCTTCTAACCGTGGTCTCTCAAGTAATCATATAAAAACCCAAATCTCTCAGCTATAGGTTCACAGAAATCAAAGAGATGAAGAGCATTGATAGCCTCTATTTCTCTTCTTCCTTCTCTTATAAGCTAAACCAATGGAATATCTAGATATTTTCCTATTTTTCTAAAACTAAGTTCCGGTATTGAGCACATACATACTTCCTCCGGCGTACCACGCCTTATCTAAGGTCTAATACGACTTGAACTCGCATAAGAAGTCGCACATGACTTCATCTAACCGTGAATTAATATTATTTGCAATAATATTAATTTAAAATTTTAATTTGTCTCAATTTTTGTGTCGGGCACGCTTATCGAAGCAGTCGAGTTCTTGTTCATAATTTTAGGGTCATTATAATTCTCCACCATTATCTGATCTGAGAATCTTCACCTTTCTATCTGTCTGCTTTTCAAACATACTCTGCTACTGCCTAAATTTCTGAAATACATCTGATTTATTTTTAATCGAATACACCCAAACTATTATGGAGTAGTTGGTGTGTATTTTTAATGTGATGTTTTACTTGCAAGTGCACAAATCGGTTTGTATATACTGGGTGCGGAGTACGAGATTGTTCCCACGAGGACTAATTTTGAAAGATCTAAAAGAGACAAGCAATTCTAGAAATCTATGAAGATCTAACAGTATTCTACCAATTTTATGATTTAAGCGGTTGATGAGATGGTAATTAATGACTACAAACTAAAATTCAATTGATAATTCAAAAGGAAAGGTAAAGATGATGATAAAGATGAAGATGCTAAATCCTCCCGTCTTTGGTCCGTTTTTCCCATAATATAAATCTAAGGATTAAATTATGAGATATTCCATTGGTAACAAACATCTTTTATGGAAGATCATTAGTCAACACCCTAATAGGTTCCACGTTGCATCCCTGCAATCAGGACTTAGATGATTTTCATATATAGATCTGGGATCAAGGGCATGGCTAGGCACACATGATCTCAGGTTCAAATAAAAATCATCCCCAAAGTGGGTGAAAATTCCAACAAGAATATCACTTATAAATTTGAAATCAAGGGCATGGCTAGGCACACTTTATTCAGACTAGGGAGTATTAAAGATAAAATTACCATTACAGATCCAAGATCCATGGCATGGCTAGGCACACTCGATCCCAGAACATAATCGTAATTAGATCCACACGATGAAAGCAAAAAGACCATAACAATGATTGGGTAAAATTACCGTCACAGATTTGAGATCCCGGGCATAGCTAGGCACACGCGATCCCGGTTAGTGGCGGAGATTTCATCCGTTCATGATAGCACAACAATCATAAAATAAAATCTCATATTTTAATCTTTATATTATTAAAAGTACATCCCTCGGATGAGAATCATTAGATCCCCATCCCTATAAATTTAGCCACACATATTGTAATTAAATGACATAAATAAATAAATAAGGGAAAATAACATTAATTTAATAAATTAAAATTACCTCAAACTTCAAAAGAACTTACTTTGATCCAAAAGTATGATGATCTTCAGAAACGAAATTTAATGCAGGAATAAACTTTGAACAGAAATTATAAACTGAAGGAATGAGTACTGAAAAATTAATGGAACAAAGCTCTCAAAAAGGAATAATAAAACTTCCCTATTTCTATGTCTAACTATGAAAAATAATGGCTAAAAACTAAAAACTCTAAAACTAAAATTCTTTCCTAAAATTAATTCTCTAATTCCCCCCCCCCTTTCCGAAGTGTTTGAGTCGCTTTAAATAGACCCCTCGTCGGAGAAGTCTCCCAAGTCGTAAATTTAGGGCCGATTAATCGACCCAATATGGTTGATGCATCGAGCCTCCAAAAAGTCCAAAAAAATTAGCTTTAAAGTATCAGTTCCGTGTCAGACACTGCCTTGTCCTCGATTAATCGACCTACAGGGTCGATGCATCGACCCCCAGAAATCCGTGAATTTCAGCACCTTCTTTATATCAGACATTACTTCGGTATTTCAGCCATAACTTTCTGTCTCGAAGTCGGATTGAGGTGATTCTTACGCCGTTGGAAAGATGACGAAAAGATCTACAACTTTAGTGTTATGACAATTTCATAATTCGGCCGTCTTGAAGGTCTAAAGTTAGCCGCAAGTCGCACCAAGTTCTTGATTACCCAAAGTTGCAGTGTTTTGACATTATATTCAGAATTCTTGGGCTGTTTTCTATACTTGGCTTGTATTTACCTGAAACATTTTAAATCTAATAATTCTCATCAGATAGCCTTCATCGGACAGCTAAATATAGGTATTTAGGGGTGAAATATTATCATATTTCAGTACTTATCATACCCCCAAACCTACACTTTGCTAGTCCTCGAGCAAAACAAACTAAAGAAAATAAATGCCACTTTCGTAGGGAACACGATTGCACTTAGCATGTGCAACAAGCCTTTAAACTCCTAAGTGATCCTAGTGGAGGAGTTGTGTCTCTTGAGGGTTTACAGTGAAGTTACCCACAAACTTCAATACATTTTTGAAATCATCGATAAAATTGAGTTTTCAAAACATGATTTTGATAACATATATACCATTCAAAAACAAAAATCATTAATCAATTCAACATGCGAATTCTCAATTTAAAATAACAATGTTATACTAATCATACTAATATCCATTCAAATTAGTCCAATGCTCAAATCGTTAGATAGCTCATCCATTCATGCCTAAACGTGAAGTGTGTGCATAACCAAACCAAAATTCATTCATCTCAGAACTACTTCAAACGGAAAATCGTTGGATCTGTTGTTTTGACTCAATCCTCACTTTAGGTATACTCTCAAAATATAAAGACACCGATGATGGATAAGTTTTCGCACATATGTGAGAGGTAAATACAAAGCAAATAAAATGGTCTCACATGATAAATGAAACACGATGCAATCAATGAACAAAAATAAATCTCATAAGAAGATACTTGTATATCCTAAGCATGTCATATCAAGTGTCATAAGTATCACATATTTACTCTCCACAAGGCAGTTACTAATGCAAGATCAGATCATGAAGGTCTTTTTAGGGTTGTAATGGGGCTCAGGAAAGGGTAAGAAAGAATTAGAAGTTGGGATTCAAAGTTTCTGAGAAATTGGAAAAGAAACAACTTTTTTGATTTTTTCTATTTCTCTTCTTTTTTTTCTAATGTCTCATTATTTTTCTCAATTTTCATTTTCTCTTCCTTTTTCTTGAAGCACCTCATATTTTTCATTATTTTTCACAATTTTTCTTTTCTTTTTCTCCCCCCCTTTTTTTTCTTTTTATTTTTGCCATACACTCTCAGTAAACACCACAACTTAGTATCTCTCCACTTACTCTCTTTTCGTTCACTCTCATCCCTCGTTCCTAATTTCTCAGAAATAAGAAGGGTAAAACTGAATTTTCAGAAATGGTGAAGGGTTACAAGTTAACGTGGCTTGTCAAAGAATGTATAAAGGTAAATTTTTCCAATAGGCTCAAAGGGGTACTAGAAAGATAAATTTATTTGAGGTGGGGCATTTTAAGCACAAACGAGCTAAAGATGGCCTTCAATCATGTCCTTAAAAGATAGTAACCTTGCCTATTTGTCTTGAGTAGATATACAATACATTCTAACATAATTATATGAATTTGATTTCATGCAAAGTCACAAGTCAAGATGAAGTGTATGAGATTATGCAAAATAATCCGTATTCAAATAAAACTCCGAGTTTATGTAGTCACTCATCAATGACGGGAAATCAGCTCAAAAGCTCACCGGGTTTAGTTTCCACTAAGATCCTAAGATTCAACATTCAAAACAGTTCATCGATTTCTAAGTCTTAACTTGGTATAAGTGTAAAAATTCTAAGCATGAATATCAAAATTATCCATACAATATCACATTAAGCTTCATCATCTTAGATACAAGTAATCAAAATATGACACTAGTATTCTCAAAATTAAATTCACATGCATCATCAACTAAAGTTTGAAAACAATCGTAAAATAATGTGCATGATGACTTCAAAATTAAATTTTATTTTTGCATTTTATTTTTTCAGATTTTCTTTTTCCAGATAAAACATATACGTGACGCAAAATAGATAATCATACCTCCAAACCTAAAGATGACAATGTCCGCATTGACTGAAAAAAGTAGCGCACCCCAAACCTGTTTGAAAAAGTACCTCAACACAAAGATCAGGTGCAAAGAATATGTGCATCAAATTGGAACATGACAAAAAATATATTGAAGGGAATATGGTTACACTATTTAGGGAAAGAAAAACAACCTAAAGTAAACAAAATAAAATAAAAAAGGAAAGAAAAAAACTAATAAATCCTAAATCCTAAATCCTAAACTAAACAGTAATCCAACCCTGTTAGTCATTGGTAGGCGGACCCATCCACCTCGGGTCACTTAAATTGATATTCTTAGGCACAGGGAACAATTTCTCCCAAAGATCAAGGGGAAATTGATGAGACACCGCCGATTGGATGGATGGAGGTGGGGAGGCGAAAGTAGGAGATGGAGATGGGGGAGATGGTGACGGCATCACATCAATTATCTCGATATCAGTATTGATGCACGGTATAGGAGATTTGGAACGATTTACCTTCTTTCTAGATGGTTCTCCCCAGTAAGGAATGATCATCGGATCGAGGTTGATAATTTCAATATTGTTTGGCACAAAAGAGACCGTCCGATGAGAGCGGCGCTCCCGCTTTTTAGCAGTCTCCTCCATCTTTGATAATCGTGCTCTGGTGAGATATAATCTTCGGGCCATGAGAAAGATTGTGCAGAGTTAATGAAAAGTGAGCCTAAAGGGGAATATAAAGGGAAAAATATATAGAGTTGGAGTAGGAGTGGAAAGAGGTGTCCTGCAAAAAAGAAACAATAAAAAGTGTGGCAGTACGTCTAAGGGAATCCAAGGACGTGAGAAAAGAAGCAAATTAGAGGTCTAATAGGAGTACGGTCGCAAAAAAAAAAAAATAAAAAAAAATAAAGGTGGGGTCGATTAATCGATCCCTGAAGGTCGATGCATCGACCCTTTGGGGGTCGATTAATCGATATTGGGGTTGATGCATCGACTCCCAAAAAAATAATATATATATTTTTTTTCGCAAACATTGGGTCGATTAATCGAGTATAGCCCTCGATTAATCGACACCATCTTGGCAAAGAGTTGAAAATTTGTGAAAATTGGCATTTTAAAGGTGCTTTGCAACTACTCTAAAAGCAACAGGTAATTAGCAAAATTTTGGCAATCCCACACAGATTAGAAAACACACTTTTTCATTGATAAATACGATAATTATAAGGACACTTCTGATTTGACACCTAAAATAAACAGCCTAAACAAAAGAAAGAAAAATAACACAATACGAAAAATCCTAATCCTAGACTAATCAAACTAATCATCTCCATCCTCCTCAGCCTGGTGGGCCCTGGCGCGCATCTCATCATAACTATCAGGCCACATGCGCTACCCGATCTGATGGAGGAAGGAACGATCATAGTGGCTACGGCGCAGGAGTGCACCATGTTGTCGCTGTTGCTCCTCTTGTAAAGAGTTAATTTGGGCTTGGAGCGAACCCAGTGACACACCCTCCTCGGGTCCTTGATCAGGTGCATGTTGGTCATCCTGACGGACGCGGTGGCGCTGGCGTGGGGGAGCCGGTTGGGCCGGTGCATCAGCGGGGGCATCCGGGATATATCCCAAGAGACGCATACTGCGGTTCCACTGGGACGCACCATAACGATAGAATGCAAGGTCCCCAATATCATCATCCTGGTAGAACGGGAAACGAAGGAAATTAAGCAATTTCATAACATAATGGGGGAAGTAAATCAACGGGGCTTCACCAGTGGTAGGTTTAGTGAGTTCGTCATGGCATCGCCACATGCCATCATGAATAATCTTGGGCACATTGATCCATGAATTTCGGTGGGCACCATAAAGCGCTTGAACCCGATCACCGGTGCGCTCAGAAACGTGGCCACGGGGGCAGAGATTGCTACTGACCACACTATCCCAAAACAAAAGTGAGCGCGGCAACGCCGATCGCCTAGTGGCGATCCCAGAAGAAAATATGTCGCGGCACATCTCGTTGATTATATCCTCCTGAGACTCGTCGAGTTCTTCACCCAAAGTGTAATTGTGAGGGCGCTCGCACGAAATGTTAAAAACCTCCGCAATGGTGTGCGGATAAATCGGGCGCGACCACCCATCAATTGAAACAGTGAAGTGGGTGGCGACTTGATTCTCAACGGAGGCGGGCACCCATGCCATGTTCTGATAGAATAACCGAACAACACGTTCGGACACTTTGATCACAGGCGGAGTGAGGAGAAAATGGGCATTGAGAGCCATCGCATAGGCGAGGGAAACGACGCAGATAGGCAGTGCTTGAAAAGCCGCGAGATCAAAAACATATTCGGAACACAGGTCGCGGGTCGCGAAGCGACCACTTGGCTGATCACGTGGATGACCCGCAGGGCGTTGGACAAGTCTTTGCGGCGCGGCAGAGGTCGAAGCCATGATTGCACCTTGAAATGTCGAGGCAATGGAAAAAAACAAGATACCCGAATGAAAATCAGTGAGATCGCTTCCATTTAAATAGGCGCAAAGGTATCCTCTCGGGACGGACACACGCAAAATAATCGATTAATCGACCAAAAGGGTCGATTAATCGACTCCATTGAAAACGGGCGCGTCAGAAGTCCCGACGCATGGAAACACGCAACGTCTTTAACTGAAACGTCCGGAAGTGGAAAAGTCGGTTAATCGACGCAGTTCCTCGATTAATCGACATAAATCGAGGCAGAGAAAAACCAAAAATGCATGCCCCGAAATAAAAGTCGAGTAATAGACTCATAAAGAGTCGATTAATCGACTCCAAAAAAAACAAAAACTGACAGATTTTCAAAACAGCACAAGTTTCAAAAATAGCAGTTGATCCATCGACTCAAGGAGTCGATTAATCGACGCCTAAAAAGTCAAGACCCGTCATAAATGCAGTCTCCTTGAAAAAGGACACTGCATTAAAACTGTCGATTAATCGACCAAAAGGGTCGATTAATCGACCATGGGAAGGTCGATGCATCGACCCAGGGTGGGTCGATGAATCGACAGAGGGGGTCGATGCATCGACTCCCAAATTTAAAAAAAAAAAAAAAAAAAAAACAAAACCAAACGAAAAGTACATAATTGGGTTGCCTCCCAATGAGCGCTAGTTTAAAGTCGATAGTTCGACCTTGGGAATCGCTCAGTCAGGGTGAGCCAGTGGCTCACTCAAAGAAAGAGTGTCAGAGAATGCAATCGCATTCTCAAGGAACGGTTTCAATCGCTGACCGTTAACTCGAAAAACATTCCCGTGGTTCGCGTTGATAATATCTACTGCCCCATTGGGGAATATTCGAGAGATTTTGAAAGGACCATTCCAACGGGTTTTTAGTTTCCCCGGAAATAGATGAAGTCGGGAATTGTAGAGTAGAACCTGTTGACCAACAACGAATGATTTTCGCAGAATAGATTGATCATGAACCTGTTTCATACGGTCCTTGTACGATTTAGCACAGTCATATGCATCAGCACGGATTTCTTCTAATTCATTTATTTGGAAACCCCTTTGGGTACCAAATTTCAGGAGATCGAAATTCAATGACTTAACGGCCCAAAATGCTCGATGTTCCAGTTCAACCGGGAGGTGACATCCTTTACCAAAGACCAACCGATACGGCGACATGCCAATCGGAGTTTTAAATGCAGTTCGATACGCCTATAGAGCGTCATTCAACTTTAACGACCAGTCTTTACGGTTCGGATTGATTGTCTTTTCTAAAATCCGCTTAAGTTCCCGATTAGAGACTTCAACTTGGCCACTTGTCTGGGGGTGGTATGGTGTAGCAACTTTGTGTGACAGGATGTTTCGGCATTAATTGGGTGAACACTTTATTGCAAAAGTGCTTTCCACCATCGCTGATTATCGCCTTTGGAATGCCAAAACGTGAAAACACTTGATCCTTGAGAAATTTGATCACTACTCTGTGATCATTTGATTTACAAGCCATGGCCTCTACCCATTTCGAAACACAGTCAACACCGACAAGAATGAACGTATTTCCAAACGAATTCGGGAAAGGACCCATAAAATCGATCCCCCAAACATCAAATAATTCAACTTCTAAAATTGGATTGAGCGGCATCATGTTGCGCTTTGAGATTCGCCCAAAGATTTGACAACCAGACAGATTTGTAATGTTGATGACAATCCTTAAATATCGTCGGCCAGAAAAAACCACTTTGAAAGATCTTTGCTGCAGTCTTTTTGGAACTAAAGTGACCGCCACAAGCTAACTCATGACAGAACAAGATGATTCGTGGTTGCTCAGATTTAGGAATACACCTATGATTTGATTTGATCAGATGATTTGAATAAGTACGGATCTTCGAAAAAATAGTGTTTCACCCGAGCTAAGAAAATGGATTTCTCATTCTTCGACCAATGGTGAGGTAATTTCTCGGTGACTAGGTAATTGACAAGATCAGCATACCAAGGTGGGCAATCAATCCTAAACAACTGTTCATCCGGGAAGTGCTCCAAGATCGGAACAGGCTCGTCAGGTTTCTCAATAATTATTCGTGACAAGTGATCGGCCACCACATTTTCTGAGCCTTTCTTATCCTTGATCTCCAAATCGAACTCTTGCAACAACAAGATCCACCTAATTAAACGTGCCTTAGCGTCTTTCTTAGCGAACAGATAACGCAGAGCAGCGTGATCTATGAATACCACAACTTTAGATCCTAATAAATAGGATCGAAATTTATCCAACGCGAAAACTACTGTCAAAAGTTCCTTTTCAGTGGTCGAGTAGTTCAACTGGGCATCGTTGAGAGTACGACTCGCATAGTAGATTACATGCGGTAAATTTTCTATTCGTTGTCCCAGAACAGCTCCAATTGCATAATCAGAGGCATCGCACATGATTTTGAACGGGAAGGCCCAGTTCGGAGATTGAATTATTGGAGCTTTTATCAATTCGGCCTTAATGGTTTCAAAGGCTCGCAAACATTTATCATCAAAGATGAATGGGGCATCCTTTGAAAGTAAGTTGCAGAGCGGCCGTGCTATCTTACTGAAATCTTTAATAAAATGCCGATAAAAACCGGCGTGGCCCAGAAAAGATTTGATTTCCTTCACTGTCCTCGGTGGTGGTAGGTCGGCAATTAAATCAACTTTAGCTTTATCGACCTCGATACCCTGGGACGATATGATGTGTCCCAAAACAATGCCATCTTTAACCATGAAGTGACATTTTTCCCAGTTAAGAACAAGGTTCTTCTCCTGGCATCGTGCAAGCACTAGCGACAAATGATTCAAACAGTCAGCAAAACTGTTTCCTTGTATCGAGAAGTCGTCCATGAAGACCTCAAGGAATCGTTCGACCATATCCGAAAAAATACTCAGCATACATCTTTGGAATGTAGCTGGTGCATTCCAAAGCCCAAACGGCATTCGTCGGTAGGAGAAAGTACCAAAAGGACATGTGAAAGTGGTCTTCTCCTGATCCTCCGGTGCAATGACTATTTGGTTATACCCGGAATAGCCATCGAGAAAGCAATAGTACTCATGCTCGGCCAATCTTTCTAACATCTGATCGATAAACGGAAGTGGAAAGTGATCTTTCCTCGTCATCAAATTTAACTTCCGATAATCAATGCACACTCTCCACCCTGTTTGAATTTTTGTAGGGACCAGTATGTTTTCCTCATTCTTCACCACTGTGATTCCCGATTTCTTAGGGACCACTTGTGTGGGGCTGACCCATTTACTGTCCGAGATGGGGTATATGATTCCAGCATCTAAAAGTTTTATTACCTCATTTCGGACCACGTCTTGCATTATAGGGTTCAGTTTCCTCTGTGGTTCCCTAGAAGGTTTAGCATTGTCTTCCAAATGGATTCGGTGCATACACACCGTCGGACTAATGCCTTTGATATCTTTTATCGACCAACCGAGGGCACTTTGGTGCTCTTTGAGTATATTCATGAGTTGACCTTCCTGATTCGCATCCAATGTCGATGATATTATAACGGGTTGAGTGTTATGCTCCCCCAGGTAGGCATACTTGAGATTTTTCGGAAGAGGTTTAAGTTCTAAGGACACTTTCTCCTCCTCTTTCGGCTTTTCCTTGATTAATTCAATTTGAGTTCCACACTCAATTTCCTTTTCTTCACCCAGACGTGGTGTGGAGTCCAACATGTGATTTACTTCTTGGATTAGTTGATTCACATCAAAATTTTCTCCAAAATGCGCAAGACAAGCTGCTAAAGGATCATCAATTTCGGATGCATGAAATATTTCCTCTACAATTTCATCGAGTATGCATGCTTGTGCATGTTCATCATCCTCCATGGGCTGCTTGGCAATATTAAAAATATTGAGTTCCACTGTCATATTCCCGAATGACAGATTCATGATCCCGTTTCGACAATTGATCAGCGCATTGGAGGTTGCTAGGAATGGTCTTCCTAGAATCACAGGAATATTATTCTTCAAATTTGATGCCGGTTCAGTGTCTAGAACAACAAAATCTACAGGAAAGTAGAAAGAATCCACTTTGATGAGGACATCTTCCACAATTCCTCGAGAGATCTTTACGGACCGATCAGCTAACTGAAGGGTCATCGCAGTGGTCTTAAGTTCTCCCAATTCGAGCTCCTTGTACACATAATAAGGCAACGAGTTGACACTTGCGCCTAAATCCAAAAGGGCCTGATCAATACGATTTTCGCCGATGATGATCGAGATTGTAGGACAACCTGGGTCCTTGTATTTGATTGGGAGCTTTGCTTGCAACACTGAACTAACTAGCTCGGCTAAGAAAGCCTTTTTCGGAATATTGGTCTTTCTTTTGATTGTGACCAATTCCTTCAAAAATTTAGCATAAGCAGGTACTTGACGGATGGCATCCAGGAAGGGAATATTAATTTTTAATTACTTGAAAATCTCATTTATTCCTTCCACATCGCGATTTCTCAGTGGTGCCATCAATCTTTGCGGGTACGGTGCTTTTGGAACAAAACTTTTCTTCTGTTCACTCTTGTCATTTGATATTTCTTTTTCTTGTACTCTGTCATCAATTTCTTCTTTCGCTTCAGATTGCTTCGCTCTATTAGACCCTTCCTCCTCCTCTGGTAACACTACTTTGTTATCGACCTGCTTTCTAGATCTCAACGTTGTGATTGCCCGAATTTGTTGTTGATTATCCTCTTGTGTTGAAGTTGATGTTTGTTCAACAACCATTTGGCCCCTTGGGTTAGGAACAGGTTGGCTTGGAAACGAACCTTTTTCTCTTTCACAGAGAAAAGATGCCAATTTCCCAATTTGGGTCTCTATTTTAGAGATTGAGGACGTGTGAGAATGAATGAGTTTCATCAGGTCCTCAGTAGAAGGAGTTTGTGTATGAGGACGTTGGGCAGGATTTTCCTGTGGGGTGTTAAATCCAGGTGGTGGAAATGTCGGCACAAAATTTTGTTGTGGTTGGTTTTGATAACCTCCCATTGGTTGCGCAAACTGAAAATTCTGGTTCATTTGCCGTGGCTACCCAACCTGATTTTGATTGTATTGAAATTGATTCGGGTTATTGAACCCTTGCTGCTGAAATTGCCCTTGACTGTAGTTCTGCTGCGATCCTTGATTGAAATTTTGTTGGGGATAAAAGTTTGTCCCCTGTTTCCTGGGCTGCATTCTTTGATTATCTTGTTTCCATGAGAAATTTGGGTGGTTTCTCCAGCTATTTGGGTTATTCTCATTGTAAACGTTTCCTTGATTCCGCCCATAATTATTCACAGCATTTAGCTGTTCAAATGTGTCTTCATGATAGTTCTGCATTGAAGGACAATCATCTGCCATATGCATTGGACTTGCACAAATTGAACATGGCTCAGGTTGTGTATTGACCATATGCACATTTTTCTTTAATTTCAATTCCTCCACTTGTTGAGTGAGGAAATCAATTTTAGCCATCAGATCTGGGGAATCCTTTACTACGTATAGTCCTCCTTTCTTGGTTGAACTCCCGGCTTGATCACGGGCTTTGACTGATTGTTCCCGAGTCTTTGTGAAATCCCAGTGCTGAGAATCCTCAGCTAGCTTTTCTATGAAAGCATAAGATTCGGTTTCCTTAAGGCTCAGGAATCCTCCGCCATTCATTGACTCCACCAGATGTCTATTTGGTTGATTCAGTCCATTGTAGAAACACTGGACCAGTCTCCACTTTGAGTATCCATGGTGCGGACATTTGAGTAAGAGATCCATGAATCTATCCCAAGCTTCATATAATCTCTCATCTTCCTCTTGCGTGAAATCCATGATTTCACGAGATATGACATTCGCCATAGGGGAAGAACTTTGATGAACTTTTGACCATCCGATCCTGTGGTTATGGATCCCGATGGTAGAGAATTTAACCATACTTTGCTTTATCCTTTATAGAGAAAGGAAATAAGCAACAATGATTCTTCGCTGAAATTTTGGTAAACAGATGAGCAGACTTCGACGAAGTCTTTAACGTGCTGGTATGGATCTTCTCGCTCCATGCCATGAAAGATTGGAAGGATTTGGATGACATTTGTCCGAATTTCAAATCGGCCACCAGGTGTGGCGGGGTACACAATGCATGATGGGGTATTTATAGTTATCGGAGAAAATAGTTCTCTCAATGTTGGTTCTTCCTCTTGTTCGAGTTTCTCGTTCATGTTGTCAGTCATATTGACTTCAGTGGATGATTCACTTAAAAATTTCTGCCTTGATCTAGCGTCCTTACAATTTGACCGGCAGACACGTTCGATCTCAGAATTTAACGGTTCTAAATTTCTTTCTTTAGAAGACCTAGTGTGCATGCAAATGATGCACAGAGTGGAGGTTTCAGGCAGGAAAACCTCAGAATTTTTTTTTTTTTTTTTTTTTTTAGAGATCGATTGATCGAGTGTGAATCTCGATCAATCGAGGCAAGGTCGATGCATCGACAATGGGGGTCGATGCATCGACTCCCAGCAAATTTATTTATTTATTTATTTTTTTAAATTAAGTAGAAATACAATTTTAATCTTCGAAAATTTCTAAAATTTATTGTCTACCAAAAATTCAGATTTTCTTAATTTAGTCTCCGGCAACGGCGCTAAAAACTTGGTGTGTATTTTTAATGTGATGTTTTACTCGCAAGTGCACGAATCGGTTTGTATATAGTGGGTGCGGAGTACGAGATCGTTGCCACGATGACTAATTTTGAAAGATCTAAAAGAGATAAGCAATTCTAGAAATCTATGAAGATCTAACAGTATTTTACTAGTTTTATGATTTAAGCGGTTGTTGAGATGGTAATTAATGACCTCAAACTAAAATTCAATTGATAATTCAAAAGGAAAGGTAAAGATGATGATAAAGATGAAGATGCTAAATCCTCCCATCTTTGGTCCGTTCTTCTCATAATATAAATCTAAGGATTAAATTATGAGATATTCCATTGGTAACAAACATCTTTTATGGAAGATCAATGGTCAACACCCTAATAGGTTCCACGTTGCATCCCTGCAATCAGGATTTAGATGATTTTCATATATAGATCTGGGATCAAGGGCATGGCTAGGCACACATGATCTCAGGTTCAAATAAAAATCATCCCCAAAGTGGGTGAAAATTCCAACAAGAATACCACTTATAAATCTGAAATCAAGGGCATGGCTAGGCACACTTTATTCAGACTAGGGAGTATTAAAGATAAAATTACCATTACAGATCCAAGATCCAGGGCATGGCTAGGCACACTCGATCCCAGAACATAATCGTAATTAGATCTACACGATGAAAGCAAAAAGACCATAACAATGATTGGGTAAAATTACCGTCACAGATTTGAGATCCCGGGCATGGCTAGGCACACGCGATCCCGGTTAGTGGCGGAGATTTCATCCGTTCATGATAGCACAATAACCATAAAATAAAATCTCATATTTTAATCCTTAATTTATATTATTAAAAGTACATCCTCGGATGGGAATCATTAGATTCCCATCCCTATAAATTTAGCCACACATATTGTAATTAAATGACATAAATAAATAAATAAGGGAAAATAATATTAATTTAATAAATTAAAATTACCTCAAACTTCAAAAGAACTTACTTTGATCCAAAAGTACGATGATCTTCAGAAACGAAATTAATGCAGGAATAAACTTTGAACAGAAATTATAAACTGAAGGAATGAGTACTGAAAAATTAAGGGAACAAAGCTCTCAAAAAGGAATAATAAAACTTCCCTATTTCTATGTCTAACTATGAAAAATAATGGCTAAAAACTAAAAACTCTAAAACTAAAATTCTTTCCTAAAATTAATTAAATAGAAAGTCTCCTAGTAAATTGTGGTCGATTAATCACCAATATGGTCGATGCATCGAGCCTCCAAAAATCCAAAAAATTAGCTTTAAAGTGTCGTGTCGACGCTTGTCCTCGATTAATCGACCTACAGGGTCGATGCATCAACCCCCCAGAAATCCGTGAATTTTAGCACCTTCTTTGTATCAGACACTACTTTGGTATTTTAGCTATAACCTTTTGTCCCGAACTTGAATTGAGGTGATTCTTACGCCGTTGGAAAGCTGATGAAAAGATCTACAACGTTCGTGTTTTGATAATTTCATAATTCGGCCGTCTTGAATGTCCAAATTTAGCCACAAGTCGCACTAAGTTCTCGATTATCCAAAGTTGCAGTGTTTTGACATTATATTCAGAATTCTTGGGCTGTTTTCTATACTTGGCTTGTATTTACCTGAAATACTTCAAATCTAATAATTCTCATTAGATAGCCTTCATCGGACAGCTAAATATAGGTATTTAGGGGTGAAATATCATCATTTTTCAGTACTCATCAATAGTCATCTATGAATGACACAAAGTAGTTGGCTTCACCTATTGAAGTGACTTTTGCCGGTCTCCATACATCTGAATGTATGTAATCAATCAGCCCCTTCGAAGTATATTTTTCAGTGGAGAAATTGACTTTCTTCTGCTTCCCAAATATACAATTTTCACAAAAATTCAATTTATAAGTTTGAATTTCAGAAATCGCCTTATTCTTTATAAGCTCTGTCAAGCCACATTCACTCATGTGACCAAGCCTTTTGTGCCACAAATTCGAGAGGTCCTTGGAATCTTTTGTAGCCGTAACACCACTATCGTTGATTGTGTTGCCTACTAAAGTATACAAATTTCTCATCTTTTCACCTTTCATCAAGGTCATAGCACCACATACAATCTTTAGTTTACTAGATTCTAGGATGACTCGATATCCTACCTCATCCAATGCCCCTAACGAGATCATATTTTTCTTCAGATTAGACACATGCCTAACCTCAGTAAGAGTGCAAACACAACCATCAAACATCTTGATTTTGATCGACCCGATACCCACTGCTTCACATACACTATCAATTTTCATCAAAATCGTTCCACCATTGGCTACCTTATACTGGTAAAACCAATCCCTGTACGGACACATGTGATACGATGCCCCTAAATCTAGGATCCATCTATCATCAAACTGAATGGAGCTTAACAATACACATAATAGGTATTCACCGAAATCTGACTTAGCAACATTAGCCTATTACGAAGTCTCTTCATCACCCTTATTATTATTCAATCTCTGCTTGCAATATTTGTGAATATATTCAGATTGCTTACAGAAGTAACAAATAATATCCTTTCTGTTATCCCAAGATTTGAACCTGCTGTTTTCTCTCGTTGATTTATTATCCCCTTTGGATTTGTCTCTTTTGCGATCATGGTTTCAACTCCTTTCGCTCATGATACTAATATCTTCAGAGTTAGATTCGGACTGTTTTCTTAATTCATCGAAAATAAGTACAACAGTCACTTCTTCGACGATAATAGCATCTTTACCATAAATTAATATGGTAACAAGGTGCTCATAAGATGGTGGTCATGAATACGCGTACCAGCCTTCGTACGAAATGTGTAGAGTTGCTTCTTCATAAAGAGTCTGTTGGACAACGACTTTGCCATGTTGAGAGATTCCATCTTCTTCCACATATCCATGATCGTCTTCTTGTGAAGAATATTTGTACAGAACTTTATCGGACAAACACAATCGGATAGTGCTTACGACTCTCTTATCAATAGAGTTTCACTCTTCATCAGACATCTCTGCTTTCTTCCCCATCTCCTTTCCAAGTAGAGCATCATCAATGTCTTATTGAACAAGGAGAACTGCGACCTTAACTTGCCACAAAGCGAAGTTATTCTTCCCAGAAAACTTTTCCACTTCGAATCGTGCATTCGATACTTTCATCGTCATTCTAATGTAAACCTCGCTTTGATACCACTTGCTAGCTTTGGTACCACTTGTTAGATTTGATACCACTTGCTAGCTCTGATATCACTTGTTAGGAATTCTACCCATACTACGAACTCTCTATCGCGATGAATGCGAAAAAATAAGAAGATTTAGGCAAAAAACAATCACACCCATAATACAAAGTTTTACGTGGTTCACCCAATCGAGGGCTACGTCCACGAGAGTATATGCACTATTTTATGAATGTTTACAACATACACACTCTCTTCTCTCTAGTGCAAACTCAATCAAGATCTAACATGATCTTCAACAATAAATCCATTGTTAAACCAAGGACACAGTCCTTCAAATAACAGAGAAGAGATCTACCAGAATATAGTCACGGTTCTGACACAAGAACGGCTTCAATCGAATCTTCAATCCCCAAGCTATTCTTTAATACTTTTTTCTCTCAAAGTATTCCCACCAATTTTTTCTCTCTGGAAAACTATCTCAAAATTTTCTCTGGATCCATAGAGGAATTTTCTGCAAATAGTCACAAAACACTTTTTGGAAACATAATTCACAAATCTCCTAAAACTTGCAAGTATTCAAAAACACTTCCATATAAGCTCCAAACCACATTATGAAATATTTGGCTAAGGCAATCTTTCAAAAATCAAACCTGCAGATCTGGATCCGCCCAATAGTCAATCGATTGACTTCCCAACCTCAATCGAGTGACTTCCCAAGCTCAATTGATTGATTTTCCAAACTCAATCAATTGACATCGGTGGTTGGGATTAAACCTTATTCAACATTTGATCCACTGTATTTTCATTCCATTTATATTAGAATTACAGATACAATTTAAAATAAATAAATAAATGCAATTTTTTTTTCAGAGTATAAAAGTTGATGTGTTTATGTTCTGAATGAATGTAATTGCTTGCAAAAAGTAAAAGTTCCGAATATGAATCTATCTGGGCAGGAACTGTACTATTGCGGTTAGTAATAAATTTTCTAATCTTCACTCATCTTAGCTTTGGCTTGTCTTTATCAGCATTTGGGGGTCATGACTTGGTGTGTAAGATATAATTTTCTTGATAATGTCCAGTCTCGCTATCCTAATTACACATCATGGCAATCCCATGTCCATGAAAGGAAGTCAGCTGCTGTTAATTGATCATGGCCAAACATCTCAAGTAATTTTGTCGAATCTGCTGCTCAAGCTGGACCAACACTCTTTATTGAAGAAGCGTTGTCAAATCTTGGGATAGAATAGGGGTATGAAGAGGAAATGGACAAAAAACTTGGAAGTAACATGTTTGAAGAAGGATGGAGATTTCTCCAAGAATGAGGGGGGAGCTAGTTATTATCCGTTTGTGAATTTGCAAGATGCTACTGATCTGATATTTCTTCATGGAAGCTCTGATCTAGTATTGGCAAAAAGAGCAATTGTATCATGGAATTTTCTTGATCTTTATACTTTTTTTTTTATGGGGATATTTTTTATTTGATACTATCTTTTGCTTTCTGTTTCCCTTAATTTATCTCCAGCTTTTGTATTACTTGTTTGATAGACATTGGACAATTCCTGAAGCTAAGTGGCGACATCTGGTGGATGATTTTGTTGCTACATTTGGCATAGCTAGACAATCTTTACTGGAATCTTTAACTTTCTATCTTCTGGATGACCATACTGGTCAAGCTCTACAGGTATAATTTTTGTATATTTTATATTTTTCTTTTTGGATAGCAGACATGTTTTCTCTATAAAATATAGATGATATTAAACAAAATTTGTGGTTAGAATATGTAGCTGCATATTTGGCTTGAACTAAAATTTAGTTTTGTTGAGTTTTTTGAGATTTCACATGATAAACCATGGGTGCTTCATCAAAATCACTTATTCGTCGAACAACTTGACAGTTGCTAAATTCATTTGCATTCTTAAGGGACATTCTTACTACTGTATTGAATGCCCCTTTCCTAAGTTCTTCTCTTTATCTGTTCTTGGTGTCATAAATGGATGGTTTTCAGGTTTGCAACGGTATTTAGCCAGGACAAGGATTCGATGCCAAGGGTCTTGACTGGTAAAGAAGATATCCGAGCAATAACGAAGGATGCCCGTTTTGCGGTATTTCTCATTTCTAAAGTTCTTATATTAATTATACAAGAACTTCAGGTTGGGATGGCGTGAAGCATCCAACAATACCTTCAGGTTGGGTCGGGTCAGGCAAAAACATTTCCGAACCAACCCGACCCGATATTTTATATATAATCTAAAGGGTTTAGTAGGGTTTAGTGGGGTTTAGCAGATGTTGAACCTGTTTGGTTAGGGCTTGGACGGGCATATACCTTTGACCCATCGGGTCGGGGCGGGGTGCACCACCAGACCTTGTGGGCAGCTAAAATTTTGACCTCACTCAATCTGCTGAAAGCCCTTATTTCAACCCATTTGTTTTATTTGGCACAATCTTAAACTTCAGCAGTTTCTTGTACAAATAACCATATTACAATTTCCAATCTGTTTTTGTCTACGCAAGATCGAAAGGCTGTAAATAAAGTAGAAAATTTCTGCATGTTTGTATAGTGCTTTATTATTATTTCAAGTGGATTTCATGGGTTTCTTAGATCTCTCTTTTCATCTAGCCATTGATATATAAGATCCAATCTGCTAAAACCTCTAAACTATGATGGTTCTGAAATGCAGCTCAACAACAATGCAATAAATGTAATCAACATCTCCCTTGGCAGCATTTTGGTCGTGTTGATGCAGCAAATTGCACTCAGGTGCAGACATCAGTAGGTAAATACATACACATGGGGCTCGACTTCTTAAAGTTAAAAGCAAAAATTTGATTCTTCCAAATTCAAATCCTTTCAGCTTTCATAATGAGTCTCGACTTGTCAAGGTTGAAATTTTGTGCAACCCTTCAATGTTCTATGATGTCATAGACATCCTTATTGGTAGCTTTCAGAAACTTTATGTGTATGGGTGATCCAATTTTTATTACTTACATCACATATTTATAAGGTCTTAAGCACCTAAAGCTGCAAGCCAAATGACTCTAATAGTCTTTACCTTTGATAAATATTAAATAAACATCACACACAATTACCCTTTCTGTAGTCTATGCAATAGGTTGAGGAGATACAAATCCACATTATCAATAAATACAGGATAAGGATAGGGGCACAAGAGGCCATGTTTTATTCATATTATACAGTAATTTTTGTGCTACTGACACAGACAAGTGGGCCGACATCATAGATGAATATGAAATTTGTGTTGCAGTGATACATACTTTGAACGTGATTATGTGGTGGTTTGTGATTTAAACATTTTCTTTTGATGTTGTTTGTTCTTGAACAGTTTATATCATGTTGGATCATTTTTTATCTCTTTTATATCCTATCTTTCACTGCATATTAATTTAGTATTATGCATTCTGCCCCGTTCAGCATATTGTACCTCCTGTGCTCCCTTCATTCTCAGACCACGATAACAGAGTTCATTATTACGCTTGTAAATCACTGTATAACATAGCAAAGGTGATAATTGATTGGATAGGTTGCTCTTTTTTGGTGGTGGCTTCCATTTCCATGAATATTCTTATAGTAATGTGGGACTAATCCGTTCTTCTTACTAATGCGTAGGTTGTAAGAGGAGATTTCATCATATTTTTCAATCAAATATTTGATGCACTCTGTAAGCTGTCAGGAGACTCAGATGCCAATGTGCAGAGTGATGCTCATCTTTTAAATCGACTTGTAAAGGTACAAATTAAACTCTTTGTTGGCTATGTTGGTCTTCTTCTCTTGACGATGTATGTGCAAATTTTAATCTTGGTGAAAATAATAACAAGATATCGTGACTGAAAGTGATTAATTCAAGTGCTCCACCTGTCATCCCAGTTTTGAGTTTAGAGGTAAAAAAATGTCAAATAATTCTACATTGAAGCAACATGGTGTTGGTAGTATAATTTTGTTTCAATGATTTACTGTTTTCATCCGCATTGAAGAATTTATACCGTTGCTGAGGGAGCGGATGAATATCCTAAATCCTTATGTTCCGGACATTGATATGCTCCGTTTTCTTCCAGATTTTCTTGATGGTAAATATGCTTCGATTACACTATTCACCTGCTGGAATCACACGGATCTTGAGACCTTTGCGTTGTGATTAATGTGTGATGTGTGGCAACAGATCCAAGAAGACGGGAGGAGTTGGACTGGAAGAGGTTGTATGACCTGATCCTAGGCATTGCACGTCGCCTTCCTGCTGTACTTGCACGAGGACTCGCACACTTGCATCATACACCGTAGCATTAAAGCCAGTAACATCTTACTTGACGAAAAGTGGGCCCCAAAAATAGCCGACTTCGGTATGGCCAGGCTCTTCCCCAGGACCAGACACATGTCAACACAAAAGTGGCTGGAACCAAGTTGGCGGCTCTTATCATATTATGGTGCACCCTCTTTATACTTTGTCATGGGTTATGCTTCCTAACCGTCTGATCAGTTAGTGAACCGGTAGATTTCAATTTGACATTTCTATTTTTGCAGTGGATACATGGCCCCCGAGTTCGAGATGCACGGGCAACTATTGGTGAAAGCTGACGTGGTCAGTTTGGGAGTATTAGTTATAGAGTTGGTCTCAGCGGCAAGAAGAATTCTAGCTTCCACAACCGGATATAAATAGAGCCTTCTCGAGTGGGTGAGTTAGCAACTTTACCAATAGGATTTCTAGAAATCCGTCTGTCCATTCGCGCACCGTATGTGAGCCGTTCATGGAGACATTATATGCCCGACAGATTTTACACATTTCTCTCCCCATTTATGCTTATGGTTGTATGTCGGTGGACAGAATAAGTTTGTACCTATTCATGAATTCTGAACTTTGTACCTATATATATATATATATATATATATATATATATATATATATATATAGAGAGAGAGAGAGAGAGAGAGAGAGAGAGATTTGAAAGGGGATTAAAAGCTTATATTGAAAGCTCCGCAGCAATTATATCATAAATTTGTGGAGGGGCGTACTCTATCCAGATTTCATTACAACTATTGGAATGCCTAATCTTAGATAGGAGATCAGCGGCCCTATTTGATGACCTTCTTGTGAAATCACAAGAACACTCTTCAAAAAACAAAAGATTTTATTTAATATCAACAAATAGAGCTCCTAATTTTAAAAAGTCATCTAGCGTCGTCACATAGTTAATAACTCTTAAGGAATCACTCTCAAAAATAACCTTTCGAAAGCCACACTGCCACACAAAGGAGATAGTGGTTTTTAGAGCAACAGCTTCACAAATTTTCAAAATATAAGAATTATGTTTTCCTTTGTCTCAGTTAGGATAAAAGCTTGGAGTTTCCGGTTCACTCACTACAAAAAATAAGACTATTAGCGGCAGTTTTTTTTAATAAAAAATTGCCGCTATTAGTCCTGTCGCTACAAAAAACTGCCGCTAGTATTTTTATAGCGGCAATTTTTTGTAGCGTAGCGGGAGTTTTTTCATAGCGACAGTACTGATGAGTAGTGAAATATGATGATATTTCACCCCTAAATACCTATATTTAGCCGTCCGATGAAGGCTATCTGATGAGATTTGCTAGATTTGAAGTGTTTCAGGTAAATACAGTCCAAGTTTCTAAAACAGCCCAAGAATCCCGAAAATAATGTCAAAACACTGCTATTTTGGGTCATTGAGAACTTAGTGCGACTTGCAGCTCAATTTGGACCTTCAAGACGTCAGATTCAGGAAATTGCTAAAACATAAAAGTTGTAGAGCTCGTCGTCAGCTTTCCAACGCTTCAAGAATCACCTCAATCCGAGTTCGGTACAGAAAATTATGAGCAAAATACCGAGGCAGTATCTGATGCAAAGCTAGGCGGGAATTCACGAAAATTACTCTTAGATGTCAATCGAGAGAGGTATTAGGGTTAAAGCTATTATAAAAGGAAGCCACGAGTTTCTTAGGGGATTATTATTTTTGCAATTAGAATATTATTCATTCTTTCTTTTTAGTTTTAGGGCTCTTCACTTTGGGGAATATTTTCTTCATCTTTTCAAGTCTTCTTCTCTCCTTCTTCAGGGTTTATTCAGTAGATTGTAGATTTGTGGATTTGCATTATTTTCTCCGAGAAATTCATAGATTGTATTTAGGAAAAACAATTGCAAATATCTTTTGGAAGAAATAAAGAGGAATGACTTGAAAAAAGGAGATCAAACACCAAAGATGAGCCTAAATCCAAGAGATCGGGAAGATGCGATCCCCGATAAGTACCCATGTTTATGATTAATACATATTATCTTATTGTTATCATGGAATCGTTTTGCTCAAAGTTTGTGTGATTGAAAATATTTTAAATGCTTTGTTATGACCGTTGATCATGCCAGATCGGCCGTAATCGCTAGATCCGGACCTCGCAGTCGATCTAGTCAGAGCGATTATGTCGATTGTCGTGATCTAAATATCATGAGATACGCTATGCTTTTACATGACTCATACCGCAATGTTAGTGAGTCATTGTTTTTAGATAGGGTATCCGGGATTGATGATCATATTTTATTTCAAGTCATTTTCTAGATGAATGATGGTGTGAATGATGCTTTAATGAAACTGTGGGTTTTAATGATAGCAAAGTGGTACGAATCTGGGGTAGCATATTCCTTGATCTCATTTTAATATTGTTCGTACATTTATCAGTAATTAATTGTTTAGATTACTTTATTTTTCTCGCATTTAGGAAAAGTCGTTAAGTTTTGGTAAAATTGAATCGCCTTTGGTACTTCCTTAGGGATGTTTTAAAATCTCTAAAAGAATTAATTAAAATTCACGCTTCTGTGGGTTCGACACTTGCTCTTGCCATACCGCAATAGATCTTGCACTTGCAAGGGTTACATTCTAAATCGATCAAGTTTTTGGCGCTCGGGAAATCGGTGAAATTTTGATTAATCTTGGATAGGGATTTTCTGTTTTGAGTGTTTAAAAAATAAAATAAAAAAAAAAAATAATTATTAAAATTTATTTCCTTATTTTTCTCTCTTGATAAGATTTTGTGAGTCTTTTAGGAAGTTTAGATTTTAGGATACCTTCCTTAGGAAATTTAGGAAGTAGAGATTTTAGGACTTCTTTATTTTAGATTTGGTAGGACTCTTTTCCTTATTTTCCTTTTTAGATATTTTTAGGATTTTCTAAATTTAGTCATTAACTTTTGTGGGACTTTTGTTTTAGGATTTTAGGAATCTTTCATTCTTCTCCTTATTTTTCTCTTAGGAAAGATTTTATAGGATTTTCAATTTTAATTTTTAATTTTCGAATTTAATAAAAAAAAAAAAAAAAAATTAAAATTAAAAAAAAAATTTAAAAATTTAATTCGAATTTAAAAAAAAAAAAAAAAAAAAAAAAAAAAAAAAAAAAAAAAAATTAATTAATTTAAATTCGAATTTTAATTTTAATTTGAATTTAAAAAAAAAAAAAAATAAGTAATATATTTTTTTAATTTAAATTCGAATTTTAATTTTAATTTGAATTTAAAAAAAAAAAAAAAAAAAAAAAATTTAATTAATTAATTAATTAATTTAAATTTAAATTTTAATTTTAATTTGAATAAAAAAAAATTAATTTAAATTTGAATTTTAAAAAAAAAAAAAAAAAAAGAAGAAATCTTTCCTGATATTGTACATTTATCATCTTTGTTTAAATCGTTTGAAGCGTAATTTTGTGGGTTTGTTGTGGATTCTTCAACCTCTGTTTGTGAGTGTTGGTGTATGAGCTTTACTGCTCTCATCACCCACATACTGCTACTGCTTAATCTTGAAATCGAAAGAGCTTGTAGAGAGAATCAAGAGTCAGAGGAATCAATATCAACAAACCGAGACCATGGCAGATCAAAGGCAAGAGAGAGAGAATAACAACAATGGGAATGTCAATAATGGAAATAATAGGAACAATAATTTTGATGAGGGCCCTAGAACCTGGAGTATTATAACGATCCCGGTTTTTACGAGGATCGAGAATGTATTATGCATGCTCCCATTCCAGGAACCACTATGAATTCAAATCAAGAATGATTCAAATGCTACCAATTTTCCATGGGTTAGCAAATGAAAATCCGCACGCTCACTTAAATGAATTCACTGGGTATGCAAAATGTTCGAGTCCACAATGTCATCGCGATGAGATAGCGAAGCTCACTCTTTCCGTTCTCTTTAAGAGATAAGGCAAAAACATGGTTCTATTCCTTAGAACCACAATCTATTCGAGTTGGGCGGTAGTCGCATCGGCCTTAAAAATATTTTCCCATGACTAAGGCCATTGAATTGCGTCGGAAGATCCGGTTCTTTTCCCAACAACCTCTGAAACATTCCATGAATGTTGGGAACGCTTTTAAGGAATTGATCGAAGTTGCCCAAATCATCAAGTTCCAAGGTGGCAACAAGTCCAAAGTTTTACAATGGATCGATTCCTCAAGAGAGGCATGGTTGATGCATCTTGTGGTGGATCTTGTGCCACGAAAGAAGTCAATTTAATTGTGGGCATTGTTTGAAAAGTTATATCAAACTTGATACAAAGTGAGACATCGTAACCAACTTGAACTCGCACCTAAATCTCATGTGTTGACAAAATGATATGTCAACAATAATGCCTCGATCTCTCAACAAAGGTTGACATGCTATCCAAACAGATGAACATGTTGTTACGCTACCAAGCAAGCTAAAGCTGTCACCCCACAGTGTGTTCAATTTGTGACCACCAGGTCATATGGCTAATGAGTGCCCTACTACCTTGTCATTCTTCCCCGATGAACCTAATCCTCAAGGTAAATGTGACTCAATCTTATCAATGGGGTAGAAACATGTACTCCAATACCTACAATCCGGAATGGAAAAATCACCCCAACTTAGGATGGGGTGAATCGAATAAATCGGCCAGTAAACCAAAGAACATAGAGCCAACACAATGGGTGGACAACAACTTTTCAACCAAATTTTCAATAATTTCCAAAAAGAATTCTAATTTCCAGCAATTCTAATTTCCAGCAATGTATCGTTCAGTATTATCATCCAAATTCGACTCATCAAAAATCAATTTCAATCGAATCTTAATCAATCTCATGCCAAGATTTGAAGATTTCGACCGGAAGAAAAGCTTATGCGAAGCATGCAATCTTTTCAGCAGATGATAATGGACCAAGTCACCAATTGGCCAATCAATCGAGTCGAGAGGAAGGTAGGCTCCCACCAACCCATCAATAATCCTCGAGGCCAAGCACCATCTCAAGCAGACCATCGAATAGTCACGCTGAAAGTCACATTAGGTCGAGAAGTGGACGAGAGGTTGATAATCAAGTGGAAATGCTCAGAAGGCGATGAAGAAAGAGAAGCGATGAGAGGAAAAGAATCGAGAAAAGAAAGGAAAAGGAAAAGAGAAAGGAAAAGGAAAAGAGAAAGAAAGAGACAAAGAGCCAGAGATAAGAAAAGTGCAAGAGCAAGGAAGAGAGAAAGGAAAAGAAAAAGTAATAGAGGAAGAGTTTCCTTCAACCGGCCAACAAGGACGAGAAAAGAATCGAAATGGAATCGCACCTTATGTCCCAAAGGCACCATTCCCTCAATGCCTAAGCCCGCCACCTAGAATGGGAAAGTGACCGACAAAAATTGAAGAAATTATCGAAACATTCAAGCAAGTAAAGATAAATCTTCCACTACTTGAACCAATCAAACAAGTTACTGAGTACGCGAAGTTTTCAAAGATTTGTGCACTTAAGAGAAAGGCACGTACTCACGCTTTCAAAGAAAGTGTTCCTAACAAATCAAGTCATTCGATATTGCGATTGGAAACCCCACGTAAACCGAAAGACCCCTGAGTCCCAACTGCTCCATGTGTCATTGGTGGGCAACCAATTGGAAAGGCGTTATTGGATTTGGGAGCAAGTGTTAATCTGATCCCATACTTAATGTACGAAACTCGGATTGGGTGAATTGAAACCCACGACGGTCCACACTCCAACCGGCAGATAGATCGAAGAAGACCGAGGGTGTTATCGAGGATGTTTTGGTTGGAATAGACAAGTTTGTCTTTCCAAAGGACTTCGTTGTCTTAGACATGGAACCACCGAAATCAATCAATCAAGTCCCAATTATTCTTGGACGTCCCGTTTTCGCCAACGCTAACGCTTGCATTAATTGTCGACGGAGTCATGGACGCTTTCTTTTGGAAACATGAAAGTCGCTTAACATATTCCATGCGATGAACCATTTCTAATGAGGATGAGGTCGAATGTTTTTACATCGATCGGATGGACGAAGTGGTGGATGAAGCATTACCATCAATGCTCACCAAAGAGGAATTTGAAGCGCTTTGTTAGCCATCTATGAGGACAAAGGGCTTGAAAGGAAGCAACAAGAGAAAAGTCAAATTCATCATGTCAAGATGATAACTTATGTGAAGTTGTGACTAAGGTAGAACCACTACCTCGAGGTAAAGGATGCCGACTTCATCAATTGAGCAGCCACCAACTGTGGAATTGAAACAATTGCCTGAGTCCCTCAAATATGCTTTTCTGGGACGTCGAGAAACACTTCCAGTGATAATTTCATCCACATTATCGGAAGAACAAGAGAATGATTTGTTGAAGGTCCGAAGAGCACAAGGAGGCCATCGGATGGACCTTAGCGATCTCAAGGGATTGACCCATCAGATGTATGCATAAAATACATCCGGAGGATGAGAGTAAACCATCGAGGAACCGCAGAGGCGACTTTAATCCGAACATGCAAGAAGTCGTTTAAAGGAAATCATTAAACTCCTCGATGGAATCATCTATCCGATCTACGATAGTGAATGGGTTAGTCCAAAGACAAATCGCTCCGAAAAAGTCCGGAATTACGTGAAAGAAACTACGGAGGAGAATTGGTGCCCACTGCGTGAAACTACCGGATGGCGTGTGCATTGATTATCGAAAATTGAACATGACCACCGGAAAATATCATTTTCCCTTCCGCTTCATTGATCAAATTCTTGAGAAGTTAGGGCAAGAGTTTTATTGCTTTCTTGATGGTTATTCGGGATACAATCTGCCCCGCTTTTCCAGGTGATCAAGAGAAGACAACATTCACGTGTCCATATGGTACGTTTGCATATCGAAGGATGCCATTCGCTTATGTAATGCTCCTACCACGCTTCAACGATGTATGTTGGCCATATTCTACATGATCGACAAATTCATCGAAGTCTTCATGGGCGACTTCTCGGTTTTGGAAAACATTTGATTCTTGTTTGAATCATCTTTCAGGTGTTGCAACGTTGTGTAGATTCCAAACTTGTTCTCACCGGGAAAAGAGCCATTTTATGGTTCAACAAGGAATTGTGTTGCATATTGTTTCAACGAAAGGAATTGAAGTTGATAAGGCGAAGGTCGACTTAATTGCAAATTTACCACCTCCTAAAAGTGTTCACAAATTCGATCATTTTTGGGGCATGCCGGATTTATAGAAGATTCATTAAGGATTTTAGCAAGGTGGCTAAACCATTGTGCACTTTGCGCAAAGATGTTCCTTTTGATTTTGATGAGGATTGCATAAAGGCATTCCTAAAATTGCGTGAACTCTTATCAAATGCACCAATAATCCAACCACCGGATTATTCTTTACCATTCGAACTCATGTGTGATGCATCCGATTATGCGATTTGAGTGTCTTAGGGTAAAGGGTGAATAAATTACCTCACGTAATTTATTATGCTAGCAAGACATTAATTGATGCCCAATGAATTACACCACCACCGAGAAGGAATTATTAGTCATGGTGTATGCTCGACAAATTCCGTTCCTATTTGCTTGATCGAAAATAGTGGTCTTTTCGGACCACTCGCTTTGAAATATCTTTTAGCAAAGAAGGATGCGAAACTAAGGTCGATCCGTTGGATCCCGCTTCTGTGAATTCAACTTTGAGATTAAAGATAAAAGGGGTTGAGAACGTTGTGGGTGATCATCCGCTCAGAATTCTGCACCAAGAATCATCTATACCGAGACCATCCGTGACACATTTCCGGATGAACATTTGATGGCAATTGATGTGGTAGTGCAAAAGTTCCGTGGTTTGCTAACATCGTGAATTATCCGGTCATCGCGTAATTCCCACCGAGTGGGGTAAGAATGATAAGAATCTCTTTTCTCCCAAATAAAATACTATTTCGGATGAACCATATTTGTTTAAATTCGCGGATCGGATCATTAGGAGATGCGTGCGGAAGACGAGCAACTAAGCGCCCTAAATTTTTGCCATCTTTGGGGCTGTGGAGGCCATTTCGAGGATGTAGAAGACCGCATGAAAATCCTTCAAAGCGGATTCTCGGCCTCAATCTTCGTGATTTGCTCAATCTGCAAGGAATGCCAACGGTGTCAACAAATTGGCAATATTTCTGACGAAATATGATGCCTTAATCCAATTCTCGATTGTTGAAATTTTCGATGTTTGGGGATTGACTTTATGGGTCCTTTTCCACCATCCTTTGGGTATTCATATATTCGTGGTTGACTATGTCTCCAAATGGATTGAAGTCAGGCAACCCGATCAAATGATCACAAGGTTGTGGTCAAATCGAGAGAACATGTGTTTAACCGATTCGGGATCCCAAGAGCAATCATCGTGATGGCGGTTCGCATTTTGCAATAGCCATTTTGCCACTTTACGTCACTCACAAAAGTCGCTACGTACCATCCATGAACTAGTGGTCGTGGAAGTGTCTAACCGGAGATCAAACAAATTCTAGAAAAGACGGTGCGACCGGATAGAAGAGATTGGTC
Organism: Chloranthus sessilifolius; assembly: GCA_021018995.1. Classification (NCBI taxonomy): domain Eukaryota; kingdom Viridiplantae; phylum Streptophyta; class Magnoliopsida; order Chloranthales; family Chloranthaceae; genus Chloranthus; species Chloranthus sessilifolius. The sequence continues at coordinate 113,417,847 of CM037594.1, read as the reverse complement.
AAACCGCTATCGATGCTTTAGGGCCTATCGTCATCGCATTCAAGACACCGATCATCGAATGTCTCCCTTGAGAATTGTCTCACGGAAGGCATGTCATCTTCTGTCGAATTGGAGCATAAGGCATTCGGCGATCAAACGATTTAATTTCGATATGCAAGCGCAGGTCGAATCAAGGTTACAGCTTGAGTGAATTAGAAGAGTTACGCCATGCGTATGAAAATTCAAAGATGTACAAGGAAAGGTACAAAAAGTTGCACGATCAATTAATTTCTAAGGAGTTTCATGTTGGCCAAAAGTTTGGTTATTCAATTCCGACTTAAGCTTCATCCTCGGAAATTGAAATCTAGATGGGAAGGCCCGTTTCGTGTTGTTTCCATTAGTGAGCGGTGCAATTGAAATTCAAAGCCTTCAGACAATCGAAGTTTTCAAAGTGAATGGGCAAAGACTCAAACCAATGTTTGAGCCGATGACCCAGTTTAAGATTGAGGCGATGCACCTTAGTGATCCAGATTCTTGATCAATGAAGAGGTCGAGCTGTCGACACTTAAACTCGCTTCTCGGGAGGCAACCGGTGTGTTTTATTTAGGAGTTGGACACAGTTTAGTTTAGGATTTAGGATTTATTTCTCTTTTCGTATGTTTAGTTCTAGAATATTAGTTTTAGTTTAGTTTAGGTTATTTTTAATTTCCAAATTAGTGTAGCCACATTACCTTCAATCTATTTTGGTCATGTTCTAATTTGATGCCCATATTCTCCAGACTGATCTTTGTGTTGAGGTACTTTTCAAAAGTGTTTGGGGTACCTACTTATTTCAAACAATGAGGACATTGTCATTTTTAGGTTTGGGGGTATGTATGATTATCTATCTTTCATCACTTATTTTGATTTTCTTTGAAAAAAAAAAAAAAATTTTTGGAACCATCATACATGATTTACTTTGCAATAGTTTTCAAACTTTAGTTGATGATGCATGTGAATTTAATTTTGAGAATATTGATGTCATATTTTGAATACTTGTATCTAGGATGATGAAGCTTAATGTGATAATTTGTGGATGACTCAAATTCATGCTTAGAATTTTTGCACTTATACCAAGCTAAGACTTAGAAATCGATGAACTATTTTGAACGTTGAATCTTAGGTTCTTAGTGGAGACTAAACCCGAAGCTTTAGAGCTAATTTCCGTCATTGATGAGTGAATATATAAACTGAGTTTTCTTTGAATCTGAATTATTTTGCATAATCTCATACATTTTATTTTGGCTTGTGACTTTGCATGATATCAAATTCATATTATTGTGTTAGAACGCATCGTATATCTACTCAAGACAAATAGGCAAGGTTACCATCTTTAAGGAAATGATTGAAGGCCATCTTTGGCTCGTTTGTGCTTAAAATGCCCCACCTCATATAAATTTATCCTTCTAGTACCCTTTGAGCCTATAGAAAATTTACCCTTATACATTCTTTGATAATACGTTAACTTTAACCTTCACAATTTACGAAAATTTAGCTTTACCCTTCTTATTTCGAGAAATTAGAACGAGGGATGAAAATGAGCGAAAAGAGAGTAAGTGGAGAGATAATGAGTTATGGTGTTTATGAGAGTGTATGGCAAATATAAAAAGAAAAAAGGGAGAGAAAAGAAAAAAAAAAGGAATGAAAATGAGGTGCTTCAAGAAAAGGAAATTCAAAAGAGAAGAAAGAATGAGAAAAGAAAATATTGAAAAGAAAAAAATGGTGAGAAATTAGAAAAGAAAAAAGAAAAGAAGAGAAATAAAAAAAAAAAAAAATCGAAGTTAGTTCCTTTTCCAATTTCTCGTAAATTTTGAATCACAATTCCTTTCTTTCTTACCCTTACCCGAGCCCCATTACAACCCTACAAAAGACCTTCATGATCCGATCTTGCATTGGTAGCCTTGTGGAGAGTCAATATATAATACTTATGACACTTGATATGACATGCTTAGGATATACAAGTATCTCGTTCTTATGAGATTTATTTTGTTCATTGATTGGCATCGTGTTTCATTTATCATGTGAGACCTTTTATTTGCTTTGTATTGATCTCTCACATGTGCGTAAAACTTACCAATCATCGGAGTGATTTTATTTTGAGAGTATACCTAAAGTGAGGATTGAGTCAAGACAACAGATCCGATGATTTCCGCTTGGACTAGTTCGAGATGGATGAATCTTGGTTTTGGTATGCACACACTACACGTTTAAGCATGAATGGATGAGTTATCTAACGATTTGGAGCATTAGACTAATTTGAATGGATATTGGTATGATTAGTGTAACATTGTTATTTAAAATTGAGAATTTGCATGTTGAATTGATTATTGATTTTGAGCTTTGAAGTTAAATATATGTTATAAAAATCAGATTTTGAATACTCAATTTTACCGATGCTTTGAAATTTTTGGAAGGTTGTGGGTAACTTCACTGCAAAACCTCAGGAGACACCACTCCTCCACTAAGCATCACCTAGGGGTTTAAAGGCTTGTTGCACATGCTAAGTACAATCGTGTTCCCTACGAAAGTGGCATTTAAATTTTAGGATGTTAGTTTGATTTGCTTTATATTTCTATCATTCTCTTTGCTCGAGGACTAGCAAAGTGTAGGTTTGGGGGTGTGATGAGTAGTGAAATATGATGATATTTCACCCTAAATACCTATATTTAGCCGTCCGATGAAGGCTATCTGATGAGATTTGCTAGATTTGAAGTGTTTCGTAAATACACCAAGTTTCAAAAACAGCCCAAGAATCCCGAAAATAATGTCAAAACACCGCTATTTTGGGTCATTGAGAACTTAGTGCGACTTGCAGCTCAATTTGGACCTTCAAGACGTCAGATTCAGGAAATTGCTAAAACATAAAAGTTGTAGAGCACGTCGTCAGCTTTCCAACGCTTCAAGAATCACCTCAATCCGAGTTCGGTACAGAAAATTATAAGCAAAATTCCGAGGCAGTATCTGATGCAAAGCTAGGCGGAATTCACGAAAATTACTCTTAGATGTCAATCGAGAGAGGTATTAGGGTTAGGCTATTATAAAAGGAAGCCACGAGTTTCTTAGGGGATTATTATTTTTGCAATTAGAATATTATTCATTCTTTTTTAGTTTTTAGGGCTCTTCACTTTGGGGAATATTTTCTTCATCTTTTCAAGTCTTCTTCTCCTTCTTCTAGGGTTTATTCAGGTAGATTGTACCTAGGATTTGCATTATTTTCTCCGAGAAATTCATAGATTGTATTTAGGAAAACAATTGCAAATATCTTTGGAAGAAATAAAGAGGAATGACTTTGAAAGAAAAAAGGAGATCAAACACCAAAGATGAGCCTAAATCAAGAGATCGGGAAGATGCGATCCCATAAGTACCCATGTTTATGATTAATAATCTATTATTGTTATCATGGAATCGTTTTGCTCAAAGTTTGTGTGATTGAAAATATTTTAAATGCTTTGTTATGACCGTTGATTATGCGATTATCGCCGTAATCGCTAGATCTCGGACCCGCAGTCGATCTAGGTCAGAGCGATTATGTCGATTGTCGTGATCTAAATATCATGAGATACGCTTATGCTTTTTACATGACTCATACCTAATGTAGTCATTGTTTTTAGATAGGGTATGGGATTGATGATCATATTTTATTTCAAGTCATTTTTCTAGATGAATGATGGTGTGAATGATGATTTAATGAAAGCATGGTTTTAATGATAGAAAAGGTACGAACTGCAGTATATTCCTTGATCTCATTTTAATATTGTTCGTAGATTTATCAGTAATTAATTGTTTAGATTAATTTATTTTTCTGCATTTAGGAAAAGTGCGTTAAGTTTTTGGTAAAATTGAATCTGCCCTTTGGTACTTCCTTAGGGATGTTTTTAAAATCTCTAAAAGAATTAATTAAAAATTCACGTTTCCCTGTGGGTTCGACACCCCTGTTCTTGCCATACTGCAATAGATCTTGTGCACTTGCAAGGGTTACATTCTAAATCGATCAAGTACTTATATAAAAAACTGCCGCTAATAGTCTTATTTTTTGTAGTGACTGCTCAACCTCAACTTACCACAAGAAAGGCAAAAGGATAAAAGTGTGCTTGTAGGCGGATCTAATTAATATCAAGACACCCCACATTCCACTGGAATCACAGGTTGAAAGAATAGTGGTGCAGTCGTCGGTGGAGCCAATTAAAATAAATAAAATTTTTTTTACAAATAAAAAATTACCTATGCCGACAGTTGCAGCCGTTGACATAGGCAGGAAATAATTTTTTTTTTTTTTTTAACTTAAAAAAAAAATATATATATACGTCGATGGCTGCAGCAGTCGGCATAGGTGGGAAATATATTTTAAAAAATAATAATAAATACCTACATCGACGGCTATAGCTGTCGGTGTTTCGCCCTTACCTTGTGCCGACGGCTGAAGCCGTTAGCATAGGAATTCGCAGATGGAATTATCACCGACGGACCGTCGGTGACGGCTTATTGCCGACAGCTGGCATCCATCGGCGTAGACCACCTTTTTTTTTTTTTTTTTTTTTTTGTAACGGCTCTTTTTTCCGGCCTCTATAGTTCCTTATCTTAACTTCTTTCAGATGGTCTAGCTGACAGTCAAAAGTGAGATTTACCTGATAGAATGTTTTTTGGAGTACGTACTGCGATATTTTTGAATAAGAATCATAACTTGAAGATCAGAAAGGTGCCTCTTAGACCATTAGAAATATGAATTGATTCTTTATGGAGACCTTACCGTTGATAAAAAAAAATAATTGGAAAATTAAGACTCGCAAAGCATTTGATTCCTTATAGAGACCTTACTGTTGATAAAAAACAAAAAAATTTATAGAGACCTTACTGTTGATTAAAAAAACAAGTGAAAAATTAAGACTCGCAAAGCATAACCCAAATGAATCACTCGTGTAATGATCTGAAGTCCCAAATAACACACTATCCAAGGATTTGACCTTTCTTATCAATGCACTCTACCATAAAGAGTTGGATATCTTTTAATGGTCAATATTGAAGTACTTTTATAGTGCATTAATAGGAGGGTTCCAATCCTCTATTAGGCAGGATTCTTTGACTGGGACATGTGCCTATAATAGACTGCTACTTGGACTATCTATATTGATTATAAGAAAAAATGGTACTCCACATTGGCGTAAAATTGGGCAGACATGGCTCTATTTATAACGATCCTAAAATTCTGAAACTTCTAATTGCTTTGGTATACGTGCTTGGTATGAAAATCGAGAATAATTTAAAATTTTAATAATGAGAATATTAATATAAAGATTATTAATCCGTAAGCGTGTGATGTGATATGTCACGAGTAACACAAGTTTGTGATGCGATTAGATTCCTTGTAGAATATGAAACACGTGATTGTAGTGTGTGTGCTCAACACCGGATCAAAGTATTAGAAATGAAAATATTTAAGATATTTCCATAGGTAGCTTATAAGAGAAGGGAGGTTAGGAACATATACCTTTTCTCTTTGCTCTGGATTTTTGCCTCCAAGCCTATTGCTAGAGTACTAACTCTGTGAGAGAGCCGAGACTCGTAAAAGAATAGATGGTTGTACGTCAAATTTGTTGGGAAGGCAATACACGTCCGTGTATTGATGTGGTGATACACCTATAGTCCAGCAGGGAGCTCGGATTTTTTTTTTTTTTGATAGGTTAGTTTGAGGTTGGTGGGTCCTTACCCATTGTATTAAAAGAGCAAGTAACAAATTACAAAAATTTCAAACAAAATCTAGAGATCAAAGGAGCTTTGGCGTCGACATCACCCCTTCTAATCTCCAAATTCACATAAGTACAGATTCCATATCGTCTCAACACAATCATCATCTTCTAAATTCTTCAAAGACCCCACCCGAAAAGAGACCTCTCTAATGTTATTGTGCAATATCATTTTTTTTTGAGTAATCACATTATTAAATATCAGGGAGCTCGGATTAGCAAACTCTTGAATCCCAAATCCGAAACCCACTTGAACCGATGATGCCGTGAACCAAGGAAACAACCATCAAAAGAGGTGAGTTATTATGGGTATCGTACAAGTTTAAATGTCATAAATATGTATTTATGTATGCGTGAATGATTCGTGAAGAATCATAAAATTTATGGAAGAAATAGGTTAGAGATTAATGAACCTCATTAATGATAGAGACTGTCATTTCCGATCGATCAAATTGAGTATTTAATCGATCAAATTATAATCCGATCGATCAAATCCTAGAGTTGATCGATCGAATTATGAGTTTCCTATGAAACAGGAGAGCTATCTTTGGAAGTTAATGCCCGATAAGATTGATCGATCAAGTGTGAACTGATCGATCAATTGAAAGTTGATCGATCAAACTGTGAGATTGATCGATCAAATTGAGGATTTGATTGATCGAATCTATAAATACCTTATATAAAAGGAGGTGTGTTTTTATGAAATTTTGACTTCGAAAATTCGATCGATCAAATATGAGGATTGATTGATCAAATTGAGGATTCGATCGATCAAATATGGAGATTGATCGATCGAATTTCCTCTGTTCTAAAATGGTGAAATGTTGGTTTTGATCGATCAAATATGAGAATTGATCGATCAACTTGAGAATTTGATCGATCCAATAGAGAGTTAATCGATCAAATTTTCTCTGTTCTGCCTATAAAGGATTAAGGCATTAGATTGATCAATGGAAGTAATTGATCGATTAGATGTGAATCTGATCGATCAAATAGGAAAATTGATTGATCGAATTCCCTGTTTTGTCTTGTTTCGATTTTCTGAGAAAAACACTGTTGGGCAGTGTACCAATTAATATTCTGACACTTAGTACACTATACATATGGTCTAGGTCAAGACCAGGACACTTTAGAAAACTTTGGATTTGCTTAAAAAGATCTGTTCTGAGGTAAGGGAAATTCAGCTTAACTTGTATTCGATTTTGACTGTATGGTTTCCTAGCATCTTTCTCTAATTTCTTCTGTTTTAAAAGCATGCCTTGCATATGATAAAAGCTATGTTATCTGATTCTGCTATCTGATTCATGAGGTCCTTTATATGTATTGATTTAAAGTTCATGTGACGAATCCCCCGGACGTGACAGGATACCCACGACCGGCCTGGCGGGATATCCGTGTATCTGATTTGTAAACCTCCTGATACAAGTTGCTCTTCTTTGAAGAGGTTTGATGTAAATATCTGTAATTATTCATTGAACGACGATGGTTGGGGTTTCCCATCGATACATACCTGGCTACCATGTGCTATATTCACGGGAGTTATTTAAGTATAGAATTTAAGTCGCTAAATATGTATGCATGCATATGAAAACTATGAGAATAAGGTCTGTTTCTGATAATTCTACATTTGTTCTATTCTTTAAAGTTATGCATTCGATATCTGATCATCTGTGTGCATCTATTCTATTCTGTTTGTATTCTTTGCTTGGATCATCTGTTCTGAATTATGTTCTACAAACCATATTTTACATGTTAGATATAATTTACTTGAGTTTCTTCTATTGAGCTTAGATGATTAGCTCACCCTGATTTCTATATAATAGGTTTTGAGGCTAGGGCTCCTGGCACTGAGAGTGATCCGAATTATCAGCCTGAGGCCGAGGCTGAGGCTGAGGAGGAGGATACGGACACCCATGCTGACGAGTTCTATCAGTAGTTTGGGTATTTAGTATGTTGTTTTAGGATCTGTACCTGTATTTTGGATTATCTGTGTGCCTGGTGGCCACTATTTCTGTATTTATTTACTATAGATGTTTACTTATAGTCATATGCATTTTATAGGAATCATTATTAGGAACCATTGCTTTGGGTGATGGATGTCCATCACTAGTGGTTCTTCTTGATTCCTTTTTAAGGATGTATATTCTTTTGATTATATATATATATATATATATATATAGTTTTGTTTTATTTCTTTTCTTTTAGAGCCTTATATGATGACTCGATTTGCTGAGATAGTGTCTGCTTTGATTTTCACTAGACAAGCAGACACTCTTTGGTTTGTTCCGGGGATCATCCAGAATTATGATCCTAATGGCACGTGTTTTCGAGTGTGAAAATTCAGGCTGTTACAATTGGTATCAGAGCTTAGGCTTTAGGTCGAACCACAAGGATTATAGGTTTGATTATTTTTACAATCTATGTATTGATCAATGTTATTATTTTCATAATGATAGACTAGTATTATGGCCCTATGGTTCAGAGGCGAACATGATAGAGGAAGAGAGGGACCGAGATTGGTTCCAATGTAAGAGATCCCTGAGGTTACTAGTACATCTCAGGGATTAGGGTTCCTATCGGGTGAGAATGTTGTTCCGGTAGGACCAAGAGGAGGAAGAGGAGGTGGTGATGGAAGAATAGAGTAGGTGTTGGAAGCTTTGATTGCCAATGTAGCTCAACAGACGGCTACGATGAATCAACAAGCGGCGAGACCACCTTATCAACTCGGAGGCTTTGTTGAGTTTAAGAGAATGAGACCTCCTAACTTCTTAGGTCAAATAGATCCTATTGAGGCCGAGGGCTGGATAGAAGAGATGGAGAAAGTTTTTGAAGTGCTTCAATGCATTGATGTAGAGAAGGTGCATTGGGCAACCTTCAAACCCGATGGGGAAGCGGGGCCTTGGTGGAAATCAGTATCGAGGCACCGTGAGTAAGAATTTCCCCATATCCCTTGGACATGGGCTGAGTTCGTTGAAACTTTCAATGACAAGTACTTTCCCAAGATTGTGTGGCATCAATGAGAGGTGAAGTTTATAAAGTTAGAATAAGGCGCTATGACAGTGCGTGAGTATGATGCTGAGTTTGATAGGTTATCAAGATTTGCTCCGCAACATGTAGCCATCGAGTCGATGCGAGCTCGAAAGTTTCAGCTTGGCTTGAGGCCAAACCTGCAGAAAGAAGTGGTCTTATGAGAGTTGGAGACATATGTAGGGGTTATGTCCAAGGCTCTTATTTCTGAGGAAGAGAACCAGAAGCAGTTTGCTTGGAGGGATAGACAAAATAAAGAGAGGTCATTTCAGGGAAAATCTCATGACCCCGAACAGAACAAGAGGACTAGGTTCTCCAGACCTTCTAGATACCCTACTCACTCTTGACCAGCTGTATCTTCAGGACCGAGTTCATATCAGAGGCCAGCGGTACCTGCGTCATCTAGACCATTCCAATCTTCTGGATCTTCTGCTACTGGAGCTTCTATCGCACATGGATTTTCACGGGTCTATTCATTTACTCTGATTCCATCATGTGCCAAGTGTGAGAAACCACACAAGACAGAGGACTGTAGGAGAGATACAGGAGCTTGCTTCAGGTGTGGCAAGATGGGTCACATGATTAGAAATTGCCTTGAGGAGAGCAAGGAAAGTAAGGAGCGGGCTGGATCGGTATTGCAAACACCCCCATTTTTTCCTCTCAGAATATTTAAATTTGTTCAGTCAACCTTTGACCTCATAACCCTAATTGGGACCATATGCTGAAATAATAGTATATGACTGGACCCAGGCTGAAATAATAGCTCTGTGACTCAGGCCCCATGACCCTAACGTGAGAACCATGCACTGAAATAATAGTACATGGCTGAACACAGGCTAAAATAATAACTCTGTAGCTCAGGTCCCAACGTAGGGAGACTATATACTGAAACAATAGTATATAGTCGAAATGCAGACTGAAACAATAGTCTTGCATTTCAGACCCCTTTTGTCCTAATATAGGACCATATACTGAAACAATAGTATATGACTGGACACAGGCTGAAATAATAGCTCTGTGGCTCAAGCCCCATAATCCTAACGTGGGGACCATGCATTGAAACAATAGTACATGACTGTACACAGGTTGAAACAATAGCTCTGTGACTCAGATCCCGACGTAGGGAGACTATATGCTGAAACAATAGTATATAGTTGAAATGCAGACTAAAATATTAGTCTGACATTTCAGACCCAACCCGGACCCGGACAACCCCGAATTACGCTCCTGAAATCACGCGTGTAATTCGATTGCATGCCAAACCACATGCATGCAATCAATCTTCCTTCCAGACCAAACTTTCTTTCTCAGACCATCTCGAGACTCGATCACGCGCCTCACACGAGACACGCGATCAGATTAAGCACTCCACCACCGGCGCGCAAGTCGATTAAACGCCTGAAACAGCTCGTGTAATTGAAAATTAAGCGCACCCCACAGGACGCATAATTAGTAAAAGACCTTTCCATTACGACCCAAAAGGCTGACCCCCACAACTTTGAGATTCGAGTTTCGAGTTCTTCATCTCCAAGCTTAGGATTTTAAGATTCCTCTCCCCAACCTCGGTCTTAGGTAAAATTTTCCTTTTAGCTTTTAGTTTTCGATCCTAATTTTAATTCTTAGATTTAGATTTTTCTGTTTTAACTATTAACATTAAATTTTCAGTCTTAGACCGTAGCACCCATTTTTTTTTAGATCGTAATTTTTAATATCTGGTTTCAGTTCTCAGAATCTGGGACCAGTCCTTAATCAGATTGCCTATTATTAATCATTGGTTCTAGTTCTTAGTTTCTAAAGCCAGTCCTTAATCATACGGCTTGATTTTTTTATTTCGGCATCGATTTCAGTCTTTAGATTTTTTAGCCTTTAGTTTTAATTTCTAATTTCTTACAGGTTTAATCTTTAGATTCTAATTCTTAATTCTTAAGTTTTAGAATTTAGCCCTTAAGTTTTCTCAATTATCAATCCCGTCACTTTTACATTTGGCTAATTTTGAGGTACTAAACGAAGTCGGATTAAGGCAAAATTGGTCACGTTGGAAAGCTGATCGAAGTAGCTTTCCAACAAGCTAAAAAATACATAATTCTGACAAGTATTGAAAATGCTATGGTCAGTTTTTGACCGTTGCATAAAAAGTGACGTTTTTCAAAACTCTTAGTTTAATTAGGATTAGTATCTTTATTATATTATTTTAGAAAATAGGATTTATGATAAAAGCCTATAAATTAGACCTTTACCGCCCTAGCCATCCATATTTACAATTTTCCTCCACACAATTTTCCTCTACACAATTCCCCCTACACAATTTTCCCCTATACAATCTCCCTCTACACAATTCCCCCTATGCAATTTTCCTCTATACAATTTTCCTCTGCACGATTTAGATGATTCTTCAAGTAATTCCTCAGTCCTTAATTTTCTGATTCTAGTTCTTAGGTTCTAGAACTAATTCCCTTTTTTATATTCTAGTTCTAGATTTAGGTTCTAGCCCTCTAGTTCTTAAATTCTAGATCTTAGGTTTTAATCTAAATTTTTAATTTTCTGATTCTAGTATTTAGGTTCTAGAACCAGTCTTTTAATTTTTAGGCCCTAGTTCTTAGGTTCTAGAATTGGTCCTGAATCTCACGGTTCAAATTTTCCTAATTTCGATCCCGATTTTGGTCCTTAGATTTTAGCTTTAGTCTTAATTTCTCATAATTCTAAATCCTAAAATTTGCTTTATAGTTTCAGTTCTTAATTCTTTTTTTGCCCTAAAATTTTAATCCTTATATACCAATCATCAATCTTTTACAAAAAAAAATACTACTTTATAATTCAAATTTAGTCTCTTTTAATTTCAGCCACCCGATTTGCCCAAGGGAGCTTACGGAGGGTACCCTGGAACGGGGCCAATCCTCTTTAGCATAGCGAGCCCAAAACTCTTTTTTTGAAATTAATTCAATTTCTAGTTGAAATTAGGATCTTTAAAGTAATCAGACTCCCAGCAGGATTAGGAGACCAAGTTAAATAAAATCCTAGTAGGAATAGGAAAACCAAACTAGTTAGACTAAAGACAACCCACAGCTGCTGGCGTTCGCCGGCGAATGATTCAGTAAAAGAGTTCAACCTGTAAGCCCCCACTCCCCCTTAAAGCATGATCAGTGACGTGTTGCAGCGTCGATAAATGTTTACAACTGGTGATCACATCTTCTCAGGTATTCTCCATTTAATATTCACCTATTTAATTTCAGCATTTAATATTTCCTAATTTATTACTCCATCATCGTCTTCGCCAGAGTCCACTTGGACTGAATTGGGCTACTAATTTTAGGGATTGAAAGGAACCTAGAAAAAGTGCGCACCAATAAGTATCTACTCAGAGATCTTCTCGACCCATTGTTCAAGGTCGAGCATATACTGTCACAACAACGGATGCCCTAACATCAAATGACGTCATTCAATGTATCTTTACGCTTTGAGAGTTAAATTGATTCATTGATATTCATATGTTATAGCATGTTTTGATAAGATATGTGCACGCGAATTGAAATTCGCGCGGACGAATTGAATTCAAAAACAAAGGGAGGAAACCGCGTGCGAAATTAAGCGTGAAAAGTTCTAGAGTTTCTCGAGCACACGAATTGGAAAATGTCAAGTGAAATCACCTGAGCGATTTGCCCTGTTTGGCTTATTTTGAAGCTTTCTTTGGAAAACTTCTATAACTCCTATACATAGGCTTTCTTTAGTCATTGATGAGTAAGTTTTGTGTACTTTGGAATATAGATATTGTGTTGGAGTCGTATGTAAGGTCTTCGCGTAGTTTTCTCAAGCCGTTGGGATCTACGTGTTAGTTTCGCGTGACTTGGAACCGAGGTAGGGAAACTCAACACCAGTTCCATTTTAACTTGATTCTCTTGGTTAGCGTGATACAAATGAATGAATTAATGTATGAACTCTTTGTTTTTGAAGTCCAATTCTGCTTTTGATTATGATTTATATTTTGACTCTGAACTCTGAATTTATAGCTACAACGTAAACACACTACACTATGTGAATTATGTAGTGAACTTGCACGTTGATTTGAAGTTCATTAGAATGAACCCCTCCACTCTTTGAATCATGTTGACGAAAAATCTAAACTGCACAAGTATCCCTCTTAACACAGGGTTTTGTTGCACTTCAGAAAAATGTTCACTGAATGATGATGGTTAGGTAGGGGCTCCCATCGGTTAAAGCTTCAGCTCCTAATGCTATATTTGTTTGGGAGATTAGTTAAGTTATGATTTTAAGTTAAGCATTCAGATAAGAAACTCATAATCATATAAGAATTTTCCCATGTTGATTTCAATTTTAACCTTGTTCTTACAATTCTATTTTTATACGAAAATGCATATGAATTATCATTTGAAAATTTCTTTGAACTCTATCATTGAATCACTGTTTGATATTATTTGAATTTTGTCATATGAACCCATGTTTGATATGATAAGATGAAATTGATATTGAGCTTTTCTTCTACTAAGCTTAGACTATTAGCTCATCTCGACTATACGTCACGGGTGTAGATACTGATCAGAACCTTGGGCTTGAGAACGATCTGGATTACGAGCCGGAAGAAGATCTCCTGCCCGAAGAGTTTTACCCATAGGTAGTGGGATTCAGTTTTGGACTTTTGATCACTTTGGGCTTGGTATGTCTAGTGAATTTTGTAAAAGAATAGAATCAGTACATTATACTGTCATTTTGAGAACTTCGGTGAGCAATTGTTTAGGTGATGGTCGGCCATCACCGCTGGTTTACTTCGTTCCTTTCTTCCTTCTTTTGTGTAGAAATAGCATTTTTTTTATTGCCATATATGTTTTGATATATGCTCTGATTTACGAATAGTACCGGGCCGATGGCGAGCTGGCTTTGCTAAGAATTAAGAGTGCGGGAAAGTCGGGTAAGTCAGGTCGTCACACCGTCACTACTGAAATAACAAGTTTTTTTGTTAATAGCAAAAATTTTTAGTTGCCGTTAATAGTCTTATTTTTTGTAGGCCTCTATTTAAATGGTGTGCAATTAGTAAATGACGGTGTGACAATAACAGCTCTAAAAATTTCTTTGTTGGGGTCATTTTGAGGACACAAACCACCTTTTCTTCAACAGTGGCTTCTCTAGATGAGTTTAGAGATCTTTCAAGTATAGGTTGCGGCTTTCCAATGTGAACCATGATTGTTTGTTGGATTAACTTTCTCTATACATGAAAGAGGGGATGAGGAAGAATAGAACAGGATCCTTAATCTGAATAGCCTTTGCAGCTACTCTCTGGCACTTGTGAAAGGAAAGAAACTCCAGAATTTTTGAAGATGTTCAAAATTATAAGGAGGATGTTCTTAAGGCTATCATCCATGACACGACCATTAGGGTGGATAGTCTGAATATTGAAGGTGGGGATGACATTCTATGTGTTGTTTGGAATCTAAAACCCATTCAATATCCTAATGTACTGCCCATTAGATGAACTCCACCACCTGTTGAGAGGCATAAAGTAAATGTAAGCTTAACATTTGATAAATGCATTGCAAGTATTGGAGTGGTCGTAAGAAACTCTAATGGAAATTTGGTTCTAGCATTGAGCTTGAAAGTTAATAAATACGATAAGGAGGAAGTCGCTATTATTGCTATCAAGGAAGGGATGTCCCTAGCCGAAGACATGAACACCAACAATATTTTTTTTGTATCCATTAGCAGCCTTGCCGTAGATTGGATCAATAATTGTGTGCCATGCCGATGGCGGGATTATAGCCTCATCAGGGACATCCAACACAAGATGGAAATTCATTGCAACTGGAGGGTGAGTCTTTGTCACAAGGATTCGAACATGTGCACCGACCTTCTTACCTCGTAGGGCCTCAATGCCGGATTTGTTGTCAGATGGAATAATTTAAGCAATCTACCTGATGACATACAAAATTTACTTTCGATAGATAGTAGATCATTTTAATCATTTTTTTCTTTATTTTCTTTTGGTCAGTCCTTAGTTTTTTAGGGTGAAGGTGATGCCAAAACCGAAGCTCTATTGACCTTGAGAGTCGATTTACTCAAGGTCATTGTGTTGTGCTTTTGTACTCTCCTCTATGTTCTTTAATGAATTTTTTTGCTTACCGAGAAAAATAAAAATAAAAAAAGCAGCTCTAAAAAAATTCAAATATTTCAATGAACTAAATCACTCATCCACCATTACTACGTCAAAATAGTCAAAAAACGACAGTCCAAAGCCGTCTTATTTTTTAAAAAAGACAGCTCAAAACCGTCCTCACGTCCGTTCTTTTAATTGGTGTCTTAAATATACAAGACGGTCCTAAACCGTCTTATATTCCATAAATAAGACGGTAGAAAATGACTGTTTTCCATAGTCCTAATATAAGACGGTTTGAAGTTGTGTCATAATAACCAATAAAGGATGGACACCGACCCTTTAATAATTTTTTTTAAAAAAATTAAAGGACGTCCTTTTATCAAACGGTCTATTAGAGACGGTCATGAGCTGTCTTATTTATTATATCAGATAGTCCTTTATGAGCCGTTCGATTTTAATGATGGAAGAAATAAGACTGTCATGAGCTATTTTATTTATTATATCTGTCTTTTATGAACCTGAATGGTGGTTGAAATAAGACGGTCTTAGGCAATCCCTTTTTAAAAATCATAATAAAAAAAATATTAATAATTCTGGGAAGGGCTTGTACCCCAGAATACCTTGCTCATCCATCATCAAAAAATTATAAATGGACATAAAAAATATTTCATAGTAAAATAATAAATTTACCCTGCTTAACTAACAGAAAATCACAAATGAGTATAATAAATATTTTAAACTAAACCACAAATTTACCTTACTTTTCCAATATAAACAAAATTGAGACTAATATAACAACATATTGGTTTGAGTACATGAAAAATAGATAAGAATAGTGCAAACTATTCTTTATGAATCATTTTCTAGTTTAGTAAGGGAGACCTGTGACTCTATGTGACAGCCTGGATTTCGACACCCTGAAATCTGTGCCGTCAATACGACCCTCAAGGTCATACCCTATAAGTCACACAGAACACTTGGTACATCCAAATACAAAGCGGAAAATAAAGCACAGTCTGACTAAGTAGATAGAGTTATCATAAGAAAAATAAATCTTCATTTTTCTATATAAGATAACTCAAAAGATTTCAAAAGATAGTTCAGATCTCATGCCAATAGCATGAGCAAAAGAACCGAACCGAACCATCCGTGACAAGCCAAAAGTCACACGAGATGGTTCACCAAAAAGAATAGCGTATTACATGGAATTGTCATCTTACAAAACATAATTGTGGATGTACTAAGCCGTACAAATTATACCACAAAAACAAAAGTTTTGTAGCATAGCCTGTTAAAAGAAATCTTTCAGAGGGGGCTCGGTCTCCTCCCCAGGAATATATTCTGAATCCTCTAAATCTAGATCCTCGATACCCGCAGCAATCTCTGAACCTGTGATGTATAGTCGAAGGGTGAGCCACATCATAGCTTAGAAAGGAAAATCAATAGCATGCATATCTTTTAACATCATACATATCTTTCATGACATAACTCATTTAAAAGCATTTAACTTATCCAAAAACGAATATTTGATGCTTAGTTCCAGACACATTGTTCATAGTTTCTAAAACACACTCTTATAACACACACACACTTAAATTAATCACTTAAATAATTCCTCGAGCATATATAGCATCAAGTCCCCGATGGAAATACCCACCACCGTCGTTCACATGAACCATTGCACAATGCTCAAGTCCCTTTGCATTAGGTGACTTGTGCCGAACAAAGTATTTTCACTGATTAAAAATAAAAAAACGGATATCCTGCCGTACCGGGACACAATTTGTATCGGATATCCCGCAGTACCGATCACGGATATCCCGTCGCGCCGGTCACGGATATTCCGCAATGTCGGTCGGGTATTCACACATAAAATCTTAAATCAAAGTGCTAAAGTTTAGATATAGTTTATCACCGTGAGTTTGTGCTAATTATAGTAGTTCGAATTCTCACATGTTCTACACACACACTTGTTCACATCATTCTTGATATCACACACATAATGGTTCACATCTCTTTGATGTCACACACAAAATTATCTGAAATCACACACATAACACATGCACACAATTCTTCTCTTAGTGATCATACATGCTAATTTTATATGTTCAAAAGCTATAAATGAATTCATACTATTTCAGAAGTAAAAGTCGAAAAACACACATATTTTTATCATATCGCTATACACATGCTAGTTGAAATCAAATGTACATGCTAAAGAGTTTTCCCTAGCTACCTCAAATGAAGTGACACATAATTCAATCCAATCACGATTTAAACTCGTCCACACATTTCATCAACACTTCAATCCTATAATCAAAATGTCTGAACATCCCATAAGAATGCATAAAAGAACCTAAGGTATACCTAATGGGAATTTTAATTGTGATATTTTACTCGCAAGTGCACGAATCGGATTGTATATAGAGGGTGCGGAGTACGAGATCGTTCCCACGAGGACTAATTTTGAAAGATCTAAAAAGACAAGCAATTCTAGAAATCTACTAAGATCTAACAGTATTCTACCAGTCTTATGATTTAGGTGGTTTGATGGGATGATAATTACTGACTACAAACTAAAACTTAACTGATAATTCAAAAATAAAGATAAAGATGAAGATACTAAATCCTCCCATCTTTGGTCCGTTCTTCCCATAATACAAATCTACGGATTAAACTAAGAGATATATCATTGAGAACAAATATCTTTTATGGAAGATAAATGGTCAAAAACCCCGATAGGTTCCACGTTGCATCCCTGTAATCAAGACTTAGATGATTTTCATATATAGATCTGAGATCAAGGGCATGGCTGGCACACTTGATCTCAGGTTCAAATAAAAATCATCCCCAAAGTGGATAAAAATTTCAACAATAATACCACTATAGATCTGAAATCAAGGGCATGGCTCGGCACACTCGATTTCAGATTAGGGAGTAATTAAGATAAAATTACCATTACAAATCCAAGATCCAGGGCATGGCTCGGCACACTCGATCCCGGATCATAATCGTAATTAGACCCACACGATGAAAGCAAAAAGACCATATAACAATGATTGGGTAAAATTACCGTCACAGATCTGAGATCCCGGGTATGGCTCGGCACACGCGATCCCGGTTAGTGGTGGGAATTTCATCCGTTCTTGATAGCACAACAATCATAAAATAAGATCTTATATTTTAATCCTAAATTTATATTATTAAAAGTACATCCCTCGGATGGGAATCATTAGATCCCCATCCTTATGAATTTAGCCACACATATTGCAATTAAATGACATAAATAAATAAGGAAGAGAAAATAACATTAATTTAATAATTAAAAATACCTCAACTTCAAAAGAAATTACTTTGATCCAAAAGTACGATGGTCTTTAGAAACGAGAATAATTGTGACAACCCGAATTTTCCCAACCTGAATTTTGAGACATATTTTTTTTTTTTTTTTAAACACAAATGGGAAAACTCGGACCGTCGGGTCGTAGAACACGTTCTGAACACAGAATGCTTGGTACAAAACCTAGCATGCAGAAATCAAAGCAGATAATACATATGACATGAATAAATCTCTAATTCTAACATCTAATATTACAATAACTAACAATGGCCACCAGTGATGTACCAACGTCACCAAACAGTGGTGTATAAAATTATATACGAGTTCAAAGGGTACCAAGTCTGAACTCACCAATCTCCACAAAGTACTCAATCTACGACCCCGAATATCATAGCCCTCCTCAATTCCTCAATCTGCAAGTCTGGTGTCCACGTAGAAGCTATACCTGTGACGTATAGTCGAAGGGGTGAGCTACATCCTAGCTCAGTAGAGGAAATTTCAATACTCATTCACATCTTATCATAAGGAAACATAGATTCAATGTCACAATCAAACCTTTTCTTATTTAAAACTGAAACTCGTTTCAAAGGTACTTTTTCTTATCAACAAAGACTGATTTCAAATACTGTTTTCTTATCACATGACTGATTTCAAAACTGACTTCCTTTTTCACATAAACCGATTCAAAAGTCGATTTCCTTATCATACAAAACTGATTTCAAAAGCTGATTTCCTTTTACACACAAAAGTGATTTCAAAATATTTATTTATCCTTCAAAATTGATTTCAAATCTATGGCCCACATGGTACTTGCACTCCGCCCATAGCGGTCCACGATAAGCATAATCCGCCCACAGCGGTCCACATACATATAATCCGCCCATAGCGGTCCACATGCACAATATCCGCCCATAGCGGTCCACTTTAATCTCACGACTTATGGTTTGATTTACGAAGTATAATCCAAAGAGTACATAAAATGCCGTAAAAGCGGTCCAAGGACGTACATGACTACATCGAAATCCAAGGGTGTACGTAAATCCCGTAAAAACGGTCCAAGGGTGTACATGAGCACAACCAGTCCGAGGGTGTACGTAAAATCCCGTAAAAACGGTCCAATGGCGTACATGAGCACAACAAGTCCAAAGGTGTACGTAAAATCCCGTAAAAATGGTCCAAGGGCGTACATAAGCACAACAAGTCCAAGGTTGTACGTAAAATCCCGTAAAAACGGTCCAAGGGCGTACATAAGCACAACAAGTCCAAGGGTGTACGTAAAATCCCGTAAAAACGGTCCAAGGGCGTACATAAATCCCGCCACAGCGGTCCAAGGGTATACACAAATCCCGCCACAGCGGTCCAAGGGTGTACATAAATCCCGCCACAGCGGTCCAAAGGTGTACTGATGAGTAGTGAAATATGATGATATTTCACCCCTAAATACCTATATTTAGCCGTCCGATGAAGGCTATCTGATGAGATTTGCTAGATTTGAAGTGTTTCAGGTAAATACAGTCCAAGTTTCTAAAACAGCCCAAGAATCCCGAAAATAATGTCAAAACACTGCTATTTTGGGTCATTGAGAACTTAGTGCGACTTGCAGCTCAATTTGGACCTTCAAGACGTCAGATTCAGGAAATTGCTAAAACATAAAAGTTGTAGAGCTCGTCGTCAGCTTTCCAACGCTTCAAGAATCACCTCAATCCGAGTTCGGTACAGAAAATTATGAGCAAAATACCGAGGCAGTATCTGATGCAAAGCTAGGCGGGAATTCACGAAAATTACTCTTAGATGTCAATCGAGAGAGGTATTAGGGTTAGGCTATTATAAAAAGGGAAGCCACGAGTTTCTTAGGGGGATTATTATTTTTGCAATTAGAATATTATTCATTCTTTTCTTTTTAGTTTTTAGGGCTCTTCACTTTGGGGAATATTTTCTTCATCTTTCAAGTCTTCTTCTCCTTCTTCTAGGGTTTATTCAGTAGATTGTACCTAGGATTTGCATTATTTTTCTCGAGAAATTCATAGATTGTATTTAGGAAAAACAATTGCAAATATCTTTTGGAAGAAATAAAGAGGAATGACTTTGAAAGAAAAGGAGATCAAACACCAAAGATGAGCTAAATCAAGAGATCGGGAAGATGCGATCCCCGGATAAGTACCTATGTTTATGATTAATACCACGATCTATTATTGTTATCATGGAATCGTTTTTGCTCAAAGTTTGTGTGATTGAAAATATTTTAAATGCTTTGTTATGACCGTTGATTGCGGCGTATCAACGGTCAGTAATCGCTAGATCTGACTGGACCGCAGTGATCTAGAAATAGAGAGCGATTATGTCTGATTATCGTGATCTAAATATCATGAGATACGCTTATGCTTTTTACATGACTCATACCGCAATGTTAAATGAGGTCATTGTTTTTAGATAGGGTATGCGGATTGATGATCATATTTTATTTCAAGTCATTTTTCTAGATGAATGATGGTGTGAATGATGATTTAATGAAGTGGGTTTTAATGATAGAAAAGTGCGAATCTGGGTAGCATATTCCTTGATCTCATTTTAATATTGTTAGTAGATTTATCAAGAATTAATTGTTTAGATTAATTTATTTTTCGCATTTAGGAAAAGTCGTTAAGTTTTGGTAAAATTGAATCGCCTTTGGTACTTCCTTAGGGACGTTTTTAAAATCTCAAAAGAATTAATTAAAATTCACGTTTCCTCTGTGGGTTCGACACACTCGTTCTTGCCATACTCTGAATAGATCTTGTGCACTTGCAAGGGTTACATTCTAAATCGATCAAGTTTTGGCGTATGTTGTGGAAATCGGTGAAATTTTGATTAATTCGGATAGGATTTTACATTTTTGAGTGTTTAAAAAAATAAAATAAAAAAAATAATAATTATTAAAATTTATTTCTTATTTTTCTCTTTGATAAGATTTTGTGGAGTCTTTTAGGAAGTTTAGATTTTAGGATACCTTCCTTAGGAAATTTAGGAAGTAGAGATTTTAGGACTTCTTATTTTAGATTTGGTAGGACTCTTTTCCTTATTTTCCTCTTTTAGATATTTTAGGATTTTCTAAATTTAGTCATTAACTTTTGTGGGACTTTTGTTTTAGGATTTTAGGAATCTTTCATTCTTCTCCTTATTTTTCTTTTAGGAAAGATTTTATAGGATTTTCAATTTTAATTTTTAATTTTGAATTTAATAAAAAAAAAAAAAAAAATTAAAATTAAAAAAAAAATTTAAAAATTTAATTCCTATTTAAAAAAAAAAAAAAAAAAAAAAAAAAAAAAAAAAGAAAAAATTTAATTAAATTAAATTTGAATTTTTATTTTAATTTTATTTTAAAAAAAAAAAAAAAAAATTTTTAATTTAAATTGAATTTTAATTTTAATTTGAATTTAAAAAAAAATAAAAAATTTAATTAATTAATTAATTAATTTAAATTTAAATTTTAATTTTAATTTGAATAAAAAAAATTAATTTAAATTTGAATTTTAATTAAAAAAAAAAAAAAAAAAAAAAGAAGAAATCTTTCCCACGATATTGGCTCTGCTTATCATCTTTGTTTAAATCGTTTTGAGCGTAATTTTGTGGGTTTGTTGTGGATTCTTCAACCTGTTTGTGAGTGTTGGTGTATGAGCTTTACTCGTTCTCATCACCCACATCGCTCTGCTTAATCTTGAGATCGAAAGAGCTTGTAGAGAGAATCAAGAGTCAGAGGAATCAATATCAACAAACCGAGACCATGGCGGATCAAAGGCAAGAGAGAGAATAACAACAATGGGAATGTCAATAATGGAAATAATAGGAACAATAATTTTGATGAGGGCCCTAGAACATGGAGTATTATAACGATCCCGTTTTTACGAGGATCGGGAATGTATTATGCATGCTCCCATTCCAGTGGAACCACTATGAATTCAAATCAAGAATGATTCAAATGCTACCAATTTTCCATGGGTTAGCAAATGAAAATCCATACGCTCACTTAAATGAATTCACTGGGTATGCAAAATGTTCGAGTCCACAATGTCACCGATGAGATAGCGAAGCTCAGAGCTCTTTCCGTTCTCTTTAAGAGATAAAGGCAAAACATGGTTCTATTCCTTAGAACCACAATCTATTCGAGTTGGCGAGTCAGACGCCATTCCTTAAAAATATTTTCCCATGACTAAGGCCATTGAATTGCGTCGAAGATCCAGTTCTTTTCCCAACAACCTACAGAAACATTCCATGAATGTTGGGAACTTTTAAGGAATTGATCAGAAGTTGCCCAAATCATCAAGTTCCAAGGTGGCAACAAGTCCAAAGTTTTTACAATGGACTGATTCCTGAAGAGAGACGCATGGTTGATGCATCTTGTGGTGGATCTTGTGCCACCAAAGAAGCTGACGAATTGTGGGCATTGTTTGAAAAGTTATATCAAACTTCGATACAAAGTGAGACACTGGGGCGAACCAACTTGAACCTGGCACCTAAATC
The DNA here is from genome assembly GCA_021018995.1 of Chloranthus sessilifolius. Lineage (NCBI taxonomy): Eukaryota > Viridiplantae > Streptophyta > Magnoliopsida > Chloranthales > Chloranthaceae > Chloranthus > Chloranthus sessilifolius. Next base: position 113,395,124 of record CM037594.1, on the reverse strand, counting down.
TCATGTGTTGACAAAAGACGGATTGTACGATGTCAACAATAATGCCTCAGATCTCTCAACAAAGTTTGACATGCTGTCCAAACAGATGAACATGTTGTTAGCTGCTACCAAGCAAGCTAAAGCTCCTGTCACCCCCACAGTGTGTTCAATTTGTGACCACCCAGGTCATATGGCTAATGAGTGCCCTACTACCTTGTCATTCTTCCCTGATGAACCTAATCCTCAAGAGCAGGTAAATGTGACTCAATCTTATCAGCGGCAGGGTAGAAACATGTACTCCAATACCTACAATCCGGAATGGAAAAATCACCCCAACTTAGGATGGGGTGAATCGACGCATATGACCAAGATGAACCACCAACATAGAGCCAACACAATGGGTGGACAACAACCTTTTCAACCAAATTTTCACACACAAAATTTCCAGAATTCTAATTTCCAATGAATTCCAATTTCCAAAATGCTCGTTCAGATTATCATCCAAATTCTCTAAGAAAATCAATTTCAATCGAATCTTAATCAATCTCATGCCAAGATTTTGAAAGATTCGATCCGAAGAAAAGCTTATGAAGCATGCAATCTTTTCAGATGATAATGGACCAAGTCACAATTGGCCAATCAACCGAGTCGTGAGAGGAAGGTAGGCTCCCCAGCCAACCCATCAATAATCCTCGAGGCCAAGCACCATCTGAAGCAGGACCATCGAATAGTCAACAGTTGAAAGCTGTTACGATGCTGAGTAGTGGTCGTGAGGATGATAATCAAGTGGAAATGCAGAAAATGAAGAAAGAGAAGCAATAGAGGAAAAAGAATCAGAGAAAAGAAAGGAGAAAGGAAAAGGAAAAGAGAAAGAAAGAGACAAAGAGCCAGAGATAAGAAAAGTGCAAGAGCAAGGAAGAGAGAAAGGAAAAGAAAAAGTAATAGAGGAAGAGTTTCCTTCAACCGTCCAACAAGGACGTGAAAAAGAATCGGAAATGGAATCTGCACCTTATGTCCCAAAGGCACCATTCCCTCAATGCCTAACTCCTCCATCTAGAATGGGAAAGGGACCGACAAAAATGGAAGAAATTTTCGAAACATTCAAGCAAGTAAAGATAAATCTTCCATTACTTGAAACAATCAAACAAGTCCCTGAGTACGCCAAGTTTTTCAAAGATTTGTGCACTCGGAAGAGAAAGGCACGTACTCACGTTTCAAAGAAAGTGTTCCTAACAAATCAAGTCAGTTCGATATTGCGATTGCAAACCCCACTAAACCGAAGACCTCGAGTCCCAACTGTTCCATGTGTCATTGGTGGGCAACCAATTGGAAAGGCGTTATTGGATTTGGGAGCAAGTGTTAATCTGATCCCATACTCAATGTACGAGAAACTCGGATTGGGTGAATTGAAACCCACGACGGTCACACTCCAACTGGCAGATAGATCAGAAAGAAGACCGAGGGGTGTTATCGAGGATGTTTTGGTTGGAATAGACAAGTTTGTCTTTCCAGTGGACTTCGTTGTCTTAGACATGGAACCACTGAAATCAATAAATCAAGTCCCAATTATTCTTGGACGTCCGTTTCTCGCCACTGCCAACGCTTGCATTAATTGTCGCACAGGAGTCATGGACGTTTCTTTTGGAAACATGAAAGTCAGGCTTAACATATTCCATGCGATGAACCATTTCCCTAATGAGGATGAGGTCGAATGTTTTTACATCGATCAGATGGACGAAGTGGTGGATGAAGCATTACCATCAATGCTCACCAAAGAGGAATTTGAAACTGCTTTGTTAGCCATCTATGAGGACAAAGGGCTTGAAAGGAAGCAGTCAGAAGAGAAAAAGTCAAATTCATCATGTCAAGATGATAACTTATGTGAAGTTGTGACTAAGGTAGAACCACTACCTACTGAGGTAAAGGATGTGCTGACTCCATCAATTGAGCAGCCACCAACTGTGGAATTGAAACAATTGCCTAAGTCCCTCAAATATGCTTTTCTGGGACCTCGAGAAACACTTCCAGTGATAATTTCATCCACATTATCGGAAGAACAAGAGAATGATTTGTTGAAGGTGCTGAAAGAGCACAAGGAGGCCATCGGATGGACCTTAGCTGATCTCAAGGGGATTGACCCATCAGTATGTATGCATAAAATACATCTGGAGGATGAGAGTAAACCATCGAGGGAACCACAGAGGCGACTTAATCCGAACATGCAAGAAGTCGTTTTAAAGGAAATCATTAAACTCCTCGATCTTTGGAATCATCTATCCGATCTCTGATAGTGAATGGGTTAGTCCAGTACAAATCGTTCCGAAAAAGTCTGGAATTACAGTGAAAGAAACTACGGAGGGAGAATTGGTGCCCACTCGTGAAACTACTGGATGGCGTGTGTGCATTGATTATCGAAAATTGAACACAGCCACCAGAAAAGATCATTTTCCCCTTCCGTTCATTGATCAAATTCTTGAGAAGTTAGCTGGGCAAGAGTTTTATTGCTTTCTTGATGGTTATTCGGGATACAATCAAGTGCCCGTTTTTCCAGCTGATCAAGAGAAGACAACATTCACGTGTCCATATGGTACGTTTGCATATCGAAGGATGCCATTCGGCTTATGTAATGCTCCGGCCACGTTTCAGCGATGTATGTTGGCCATATTCTCGACATGATCGACAAATTCATCAAGTCTTCATGGACGACTTCGGTTTTTGGAAAAACGTGTAGTTCTTGTTTGAATCATCTTTCACAGGTGTTGCAACGTTGTGTAGATTCCAAACTTGTTCTCAGCTGGGAAAAGAGCCATTTTATGGTTCAACAAGGAATTGTGTTGGGGCATATTGTTTCAACGAAAGGAATTGAAGTTGATAAGGCGAAGGTCGACTTAATTGCAAATTTACCACCTCCTAAAAGTGTTCGACAAATTCGATCATTTTTGGGGCATGCTGGATTTTATAGAAGATTCATTAAGGATTTTAGCAAGGTGGCTAAACCATTGTGCACTTTGCTTGGCAAAGATGTTCCTTTGATTTTGATGAGGATTGCATAAAGGCATTCCTAAAATTGCGTGAACTCTTATCAAATGCACCAATAATCCAACCACGGATTATTCTTTACCATTCGAACTCATGTGTGATGCATCCGATTATGCGATCGAGTTTGTCTTAGGGCAAAGGGTGAATAAATTACCTCACGTAATTTATTATGCTAGCAAGACATTAATTGATGCCCAAAATTACACCACCACCGAGAAGGAATTATTAGTGTGGTGTATGCTCGGACAAATTCGTTCCTATTTGCTTGGATCGAAAATAGTGGTCTTTTCGACCACTCTGAAATATCTTTTAGCAAAGAAGGATGCGAAACCAAGGCTGATCCGTTGGATCCTCGCTTCTCGTGAATTCAACTTTGAGATTAAAGATAAAAGGGGTTGAGAACGCGTACGATCATCTGCTCAGAATTACTCAAGAATCATCTATACCGAGACCATCCGTGACACATTTCCGGATGAACATTTGATGGCAATTGATGTAGGTGCAAAAGTTCCGTGGTTTGCTAACATCGTGAATTATCCGTCATCGGCGTAATTCCCACCGAGTGGGGTAAGAATGATAAGAATCTCTTTTTCTCCCAAATAAAATACTATTTCTGGGATGAACCATATTTGTTTAAATTCTGCTCGGATCAGATCATTAGGAGATGCGTACCGGAAGACGAGCAACTAAGCGTCCTAAATTTTTGCCATCTTTGCTGTGGAGGCCATTTCGGACGAAGACCGCATGAAAATCCTTCAAAGCGGATTCTCTGGCCCTCAATCTTCGTGGACGCTCAATCGCAAGGAATGCCAACGCGGTGTCAGCTTGGCAATATTTCCTGACAAATATGATGCCCCTTAATCCAATTCTGATTGTTGAAATTTTCGATGTTTGGGGGATTGACTTTATGGGTCCTTTTCCACCATCCTTTGGGTATTCATATATTCTGGTGGCTGTTGACTATGTCTCCAAATGGATTGAAGCTGTGGCAACCCGATCAAATGATCACAAGGTTGTGGTCAAATTTCTGAGAGAACATGTGTTTAACCGATTCGGGATCCCAAGAGCAATCATCAGTGATGGCGGTTCGCATTTTTGCAATAGCCATTTTGCCACTTTAATGAAGAAGTACGACGTCACTCACAAAGTCGCTACGCCGTACCATCCACAGACTAGTGGTCAGGTGGAAGTGTCTAACCGGGAAATCAAGCGAATTCTAGAAAAGGCGGTACGACCGGATAGAAGAGATTGGTCAAACCGGCTATCTGATGCTTTGTGGGCCTATCGTACTGCATTCAAGACACCGATCGGAATGTCTCCCTTCAGAATTGTCTACGGGAAGGCATGTCATCAAACGATTTAATTTCGATATGCAAGCAGCAGGGTCGAATCGAAGGTTACAGTTGAGTGAATTAGAAGAGTTACGCTACGATGCGTATGAAAATTCAAAGATGTACAAGGAAAGGTACAAAAAGTTGCACGATCAATTAATTTCTCGGAAGGAGTTTCATGTTGGCCAAAAAGTTTGGTTATTCAATTCCCGACTTAAGCTTCATCCTGGGAAATTGAAATCTAGATGGGAAGGCCCGTTTCAGGTTGTTTCCATTAGTGAGCACGGTGCAATTGAAATTCAAAGCCTTCAGGACAATCGAGTTTTCAAAGTGAATGGGCAAAGACTCAAACCAATGTTTGAGCCGATGACCCAGTTTAAGATTGAGGCGATGCACCTTAGTGATCCAGATTCTTGATCAATGAAGAGGTCGAGCTGTCGACACTTAAACTCAGCGCTTCCTGGGAGGCAACCCAGTGTGTTTTATTTAGGAGTTGGACACAGGTTTAGTTTAGGATTTAGGATTTATTTCTCTTTTCGTATGTTTAGTTCTAGAATATTAGTTTTAGTTTAGTTTAGGTTATTTTTAATTTCCAAATTAGTGTAGCCACATTACCTTCAATCTATTTTTGGTCATGTTCTAATTTGATGCCCATATTCTCTGCACCTGATCTTTGTGTTGAGGTACTTTTCAACAGGTTTGGGGGTACCTACTTATTTCAAACAATGAGGACATTGTCATTTTTAGGTTTGGGGGTATGTATGATTATCTATCTTTCATCACTTATTTTTGATTTTCTTTGAAAAAAAAAAAAAAAAATAAATAAATTTTTTGGAACCATCATACATGATTTACTTTGCAATAGTTTTCAAACTTTAGTTGATGATGCATGTGAATTTAATTTTGAGAATATTGATGTCATATTTTGAATACTTGTATCTAGGATGATGAAGCTTAATGTGATAATTTGTGGATGACTCTGAAATTCATGCTTAGAATTTTTGCACTTATACCAAGCTAAGACTTAGAAATCGATGAACTATTTTGAACGTTGAATCTTAGGTTCTTAGTGGAGACTAAACCCAGTAAGCTTTAGAGCTAATTTCCCGTCATTGATGAGTGAATATATAAACTCGGAGTTTTCTTTGAATACGAATTATTTTGCATAATCTCATACATTTTATTTTGGCTTGTGACTTTGCATGATATCAAATTCATATTATTGTGTTAGAACGCACTGTATATCTACCCAAGACAAATAGGCAAGGTTACCATCTTTTAAGGAAATGATTGAAGGCCATCTTTGGCTCGTTTGTGCTTAAAATGCCCCACCTCATATAAATTTATCCTTCTAGTACCTTTGAGCCTATAGAAAATTTACCCTTATACATTCTTTGATAAGCCACGTTAACTTTAACCCTTCACAATTTAAAATTTAGCTTTACCCTTCTTATTTAGAAATTAGGAACGAGGGATGAAAATGAGCGAAAAGAGAGTAAGTGGAGAGATAATGAGTTATGGTGTTTATCGAGAGTGTATGGCAAATATAAAAAGAAAAAAGGAGAGAAAAAAAAAAAAAAAGGAATGAAAAATGAGGTGCTTCAAGAAAAGGAAATTCAAAAGAGAAGAAAGAATGAGAAAAGAAAATATTGAAAAAAAAAATGGTGAGCAATTAGTAAAGAAAAAAAAAAGAAAAGAAGAGAAATAAAAAAATAAAATAAAAAAATCGGTTAGTTCCTTTTCCAATTTCTCGAAATTTTGAATCACAATTCCTTTCTTTCTTACCCTTATTCGAGCCCCATTACAACCCTACAAAAGACCTTCATGATCCGATCTTGCATTGTAACTGCTCTTGTGGAGAGTCAATATATAATACTTATGACACTTGATATGACATGCTTAGGATATACAAGTATCTCATTCTTATGAGATTTATTTTGTTCATTGATTGGCATCGTGTTTCATTTATCATGTGAGACCTTTTTATTTGCTTTGTATTGATCTCTCACATGTGTGCGAAAACTTACCAATCATCGGAGTGATTTTATTTTGAGAGTATACCTAAAGTGAGGATTGAGTCAAGACAACAGATCCGATGATTTCCCGTTTGGACTAGTTTACGAGATGGATGAATCTTGGTTTTGGTATGCACACACTACACGTTTAAGCATGAATGGATGAGTTATCTAACGATTTGGAGCATTAGACTAATTTGAATGGATATTGGTATGATTAGTGTAACATTGTTATTTAAAATTGAGAATTTGCATGTTGAATTGATTATTGATTTTGAGCTTTGAAGTTAAATATATGTTATAAAATCAGATTTTGAAAACTCAATTTTACCGATGGTTTGAAATTTTTGAAGTTTGTGGGTAACTTCACTGCAAACCCTCAGAGACACAACTCTCCACTAGGGATCACCTAGGGTTTAAAGGCTTTGTTGCACATGCTAAGTGCAATCGTGTTCCCTACTTAAAGTGGCATTTAAATTTTAGGATGTTAGTTTGATTTGCTTTATATTTCTATCATTCTCTTTGCTCGAGGACTAGCAAAGTGTAGGTTTGGGGGTGTGATGAGTAGTGAAATATGATGATATTTCACCCCTAAATACCTATATTTAGCCGTCCGATGAAGGCTATCTGATGAGATTGGCTAGATTTGAAGTGTTTCGTAAATATCAAGTTTCTAAAACAGCCAAGAATCCCGAAAATAATGTCAAAACACCGCTATTTTGGGTCATTGAGAACTTAGTGCGACTTGCAGCTCAATTTGGACCTTCAAGACGTCAGATTCAGGAAATTGCTAAAACATAAAAGTTGTAGAGCTCGTCGTCAGCTTTCCAACGCTTCAAGAATCACCTCAATCCGAGTTCGGTACAGAAAATTATGAGCAAAATACTGAGGCAGTATCTGATGCAAAGCTAGGCGGGAATTCACGAAAATTACTCTTAGATGTCAATCGAGAGAGGTATTAGGGTTAGGCTATTATAAAAAGGGAAGCCACGAGTTTCCCAGGGGATTATTATTTTTGCAATTAGAATATTATTCATTCTTTATTTTTAGTTTTTAGGGCTCTTCACTTTGGGGGAATATTTTCTTCATCTTTTCAAGTCTTCTTCTCTCCTTCTTCTAGGGTTTATTCAGGGTAGATTGTACCTAGGATTTGCATTATTTTTCTCTGAGAAATTCATAGATTGTATTTAGGAAAAACAATTGCAAATATCTTTTGGAAGAAATAAAAGAGGAATGACTTTGAAAGAAAAAGGAGATCAAACACCAAAGATGAGCGGCTAAATCAGTAGATCGGGGAAGATGCGATCCCCAGATAAGTACCTATGTTTATGATTAATACCACAGTCTATTATTGTTATCATGGAATCGTTTTGCTCAAAGTTTGTGTGATTGAAAATATTTTAAATGCTTTGTTATGACCGTTGATTGCGCGTATCAACGGCCGTAATCGCTAGATCTGGACCTGCAGGCTGATCTAGGCTGTAGAGCGATTATGTGCTGATTATCGTGATCTAAATATCATGAGATACGCTATGCTTTTTACATGACTCATACCGCAATGTTAAATGAGTCATTGTTTTAGATAGGTATGGCGGATTGATGATCATATTTTATTTCAAGTCATTTTTCTAGATGAATGATGGTGTGAATGATGATTTAATGAAACTGTGGGTTTTAATGATAGAAAAGGGGTACGAATCTGGGGTAGCATATTCCTTGATCTCATTTTAATATTGTTCGTAGATTTATCAGTAATTAATTGTTTAGATTAATTTATTTTTCTGCATTTAGGAAAAGTGCGTTAAGTTTTTGGTAAAATTGAATCTGCCCTTTGGTACTTCCTTAGGGACGTTTTTAAAATCTCTAAAAGAATTAATTAAAAATTCACGTTTCCCTGTGGGTTCGACACCCCTGTTCTTGCCATACTGCAATAGATCTTGTGCACTTGCAAGGGTTACATTCTAAATCGATCATGTACCTTCTCACAAATCTACAAGACTCAAAGATTTCGAGTTCACATTCTAGTTCAGATTTCTAAATCACGATCCAAAGCTCACATTCTTGCTTAAAAGGTTTTAAAACTCACCATTTAAAAATCAAGTTTAAAAATCGAATACCATAGTACAAATTCTAGGTTAAGTTCACAGTTCAAAATTCACCATTTTCGACTCACGAATTTTAAATTTCTATTTTGCAAGGAGTTCAAGTTATAATTCAAATATCTATCACACTAACATCAAAATACATCAAGAAAACTTATCATTTTTTTCATATGAATACCTCAAAGAAACAATGAATCAAAGTTAAACATGCAGGTTTGTGTTGAAGTTCCCCTACACGTCCAATTAGATTCAAGCATCGATTTTAAATAATAAAACTTCAAATCACACTTATCATTTTCATTTGATTAAATCAAGGCATCTATGAATCAATTTCAAAAATATAATCAAATATTAAATTTCCCCTACCTTAACCTCGAAGCAAGCAAGGTCCTATCGATGACCGTCCACCCTTAATCTACATCACAAGCACACAATGATGCATCAAGGATTAACCCCAACCACTAATAACTTAGACTATTTAAGTGTTTTCTTAAAAAATCGAGTCGGAATGGGCAAGTTCGCGCCAACACAGAAATTGATGTAACCTTTCTCCTAAATTTTTACCTTTAAAAATTTAGATTCATAAGTTGGTCAAAACACAAACATTGTAGATCTCTTTGTTATCTTTCCAACGCCTCAAGAATCGCATCAATCGGAGGTCAGAGTAGAAAGTTATGGTCAAAATACTAAAGCAAGATCGTAACTCGCATAAAAATCGACTAATCGATTTTCAAAATCGATTAATCGATTTTCCAAAGTCGATTGATCGATTTTCTCTCGATTGATCGATTTTCAAAGAGCCAAAAATCTTTTTCACTATTTGAGACCATTCGATTAATCGACCCAATTTCGATTAATCGAAATTCAAAAATCGATTAATCGATTTTACTCGATTAATCGGTTTCGTTTCTCGACAAAATTAGAAATTTACCTAACTTATTACTAAATTTTGACCTTTAAAATGATTGATTCACAAGTTGGTCAATTCATCAAAGTTGTAGGGCTTTCTGTCTTCTTTCCAACGCAACAAGAATCACATCAATCCGAATTCGGCACAAAAAGTTATGGCTGAAATACTACAGTAGTGTCAGTAAGCCCAGGCAAACTCGATTAATCGATTTTCAAAATCGATTAATCGAAATTCTCTTCGATTAATCAATTTCGTGAAGTTCCTCTCGAATTTCTCTCTTATCAAAAACTCGATTAATCGAGTTTCAAAATCGATTAATCGATTTTGGCAGTTTCTGAGCACTTCTCGGGTTTGAACCTTGAAACCCATTTTTTTCATCAAAATTCAATCCTTTTGATCCTAATCTTTTGCACACATCTAACCAACATATATTTAATTAAATACATGTAAGAATTGCGTTATTTACCTCTTTAAATCGGTGATTTACTCGTAGATCGGATCGTCTTCTTCGTTAAACAACAAGGGTTTCTAAACCCACCTCGATCATCTCCGTGCTCCGAGATCACAACCAAACCCACGAAATTAACGGCAATCCTTCCACACACACTTCACGCAAACTCACGCTACGATTTGCGGATCAAAACTCACGATCTCTTTGCAAGAAGAGGGTTTCAAAACCCCCAAACGGCTCCAAAACCCATAAAATCACAACCAAACGTCGAAATCGACGGCGATCTTCCCCTTAGACGATCTCACAAATGTTTTTCGCGCAAATCTAAGGCTCGGCACTCATGGATTCAAGACGTTCATTTCATCTCCTCCTCTTTCTCTCTTCCTTCTCTCCTCAAAAACCCAAAACCTAAAACAAAACCTTGTGCAAACCGGGTGTTAGCTCCCAAAAGAAGAAATTGCCTTCTTTAACTAAATGGGATCGGTTCCCATACAAAACACATATACTTGTCTTTGGGCGTATTAGTTCTCATCTAAGGATCTAGCTCCCGTGCGAAATGAAGGTACCTCTTTAGGTGTTATCTCATAACAAAATAGTTTTCTTTGATTAGGTGTGGGCCTACACACCCAAACCATCCACTAATCGGACCCGGTGTTGAGCCCATACACCAAAGCTTGGTGCATAAGAAACCACCTAATGCTCAACACACAATCTAAATCCGTCTTTTTCCACTCAAGACCAAACCCAATTTAACATACGTAAGTAATTTCATAAAATCGAGCATGTGACCAGTCGGGCACGCACACCGAGGTACACTATTCAAAGTCGGGCATACATCCCGAGATACACTATTCAAAGTCAAAATTTTCAGGCTATTACAATAATGCAGGAATAAACTTGAGCAAAAATATAATAAACTGGAGGAATGAGTACTGGAAATTAAAGGAACAAAGCTCTCAAAAAGGAATAAATAAAAACTCCCTATTTCTATGTCTAACTATGAAAAAGAAAAGCAAAAAACTAAAATTCTAATCTCCTATCTCCCTAATTTCTCATTCTCCCTCGAAGTGTTTGAGTCGCTTTAAATAGATTCCCGGTCGCCAATTTAGGGTTGATTAATCGACCCAATAGGGTCGATGCATCGACCCTACAAAAGATGCTCAAAATCAGCTTTAAAGTAGTCAATTCCGTGTCAGACTCTCCTTCTCCTCGATTAATCGTCCCCCAAAAATCCATGAATTTCAACACACTTTTTGTATAAGGCACTGCTTTGGTATTTCAGCCATAACGTTCTGTCCCGAACTCGGATGGAGGTGATTCTCATGCCGTTGGAAAGCTGACGAAAAGATCTACAACTGTTGTGTTTTAACAATTTCATAATTCGGCCGTCTTGAAGGTCCACATTTAGCCGCAAGTCGCACCAAGTTCTCGATGACCCAAAGTTACAGTGTTTTGACATTATTTTCAGAATTCAAGGGTTGTTTTTCACACTTGGCTTGTATTTACCTGAAACACTTCAAATCTAATAATTCTCATCAGATAGCCTTCATCGGATAGCTAAATATAGGTATTTAGGGGTGAAATATCATCATATTTCAGTACTCATCAATACCTTGCTAAAGAATTTAGAGTAAAAGAACAAACTTAAGTACTCTATTCCTCTGAGAGCGAGCTCTGGAGCTCAAGCGCGTGAGCACAAAACTGATATTTTCTCGTGCGATAGACTGAAATTTGGTCGACTGCTGAGGGTTATGCGAGGCCTCGCACGAGCGAGCCTTATTTTACTTAAGTCCTCGTGTAAGCGAGACACAGATCCCCACGGGCTTACTTCTTTCTTCAAAAGGGTTCAGAGATGTTTAGATCTGAGTTTTTCCCCAAACTCGATCCTCACCAAATCTTGTCCATATTTATCATACCTCATAATGAACATTAAATGACACATTTTAAACATGATGAACATTGATTTCTCACCTTAGACTTGACGATCCACTCGTAGATCGGATCTTACTTTTTTTTTAAGGAACAAAAGGGTTTCAAGAACCCAAATCGTTCACTCCTCCACCCCAAGCACTCCTATCACAACGCAACCAACAAAATCATATGGCTCAACTCTCCACACACACTTACACAACTTTTACTATGATCTACTGGATTAAATCACCAAGTTTTAAACAATCCTTCCTCTCTTTCTCTTTAAGCCCTATTTCTCCTTTCTTTCTCTGTCTCTCTTTCTCTCTCTCTCTCTCTATTTCTCAACAACTCAAACAAGGAAAGAAAAGAACTTACGTGTGAGAACTGATGAGTACTGAAAAATGATGATATTTCACCCCTAAATACCTATATTTAGCTGTCCGATGAAGGCTATCTGATGAGAATTATTAGATTTGAAGTGTTTCAGGTAAATATAAGCCAAGTATAGAAAATAGCTCAAGAATTCTTAATATAATGTCAAAACACTGCAACTTTGGATAATCGAGAACTTGGTGCGACTTGCGGCTAAATTTAGACCTTCAAGACGGCCGACTTATGAAATTGTCAAAACCTAGAAGTTGTATATCTTTTCGTCAGCTTTCCAACGGCGCAAGAATCACCTCAATCTAAGTTCGGGACAGAAAATTATGGCCGAAATACCGAAGCAGTATCTGATACAAAGAAGGTGCTGAAATTCACGGATTTCTGGGGGGTCGATGCATCGACCTGTAGGTCGATTAATCGAGGATAAGGCAGTGTCTGACAAGGAACTGACACGTTAAAGCTAATTTGTTTGGACTTTTTGGAGGCTCGTTTCATCGACCATATTGGGTCGATTAATCGACCCTGAATTTACGGCTTGGGAGACTTCTGCGACGAGGGGTCTATTTAAAGCGACTCAAACACTTCTGGAAAAAGGAATTAATTAGATAGAATTAATTTTATAAAAGAGTTTTAGGTTTAGAGGTTTTAATTTTTAGCCTTTATTTTTCATAGTTAGACATAGAAATAGGGAAGTTTTATTATTCCTTTTTGAGAGCTTTATTCCCTTAATTTTTCAGTACTCATTCCTTCAGTTTATAAATTTTGTTCAAAGTTTATTCCTGCATTAATTTCGTTTCTGAAGATCATCGTACTTTTAGATCAAAGTAAGTTCTTTTGAAGTTTGAGGTAATTTTAATTTATTAAATTAATGTTATTTTTCCGTCTTTATTTATTTATGTCATTTAATTACAATATGTGTGGCTAAATTTATAGGGATGGGGATCTAATGATTCCTATCCGAGGGATGTACTTTTAATAATATAAATTTAAGATTAAAATATGAGATTTTATTTTATGGTTGTTGTGCTATCATGAACGAATGAAATTCCCACCACTAACCGGGATCGCGTGTGCCTAGCCATGCCCAAGATCTCAAATCTGTGACGGTAATTTTACCCAATCATTGTTATGGTCTTTTTGCTTTCATCGTGTGGATCTAATTACGATTATGTTCCGGGATCGAGTGTGCCTAGCCATGCCCTGGATCTTGGATCTGTAATGGTAATTTTATCTTAAATACTCCCTAATCTGAATAAAGTGTCCCTAGCCATGCCCTTGATTTCAGATTTATAAGTGGTATTCTTGTTGGAATTTTCACCCACTTTGGGGATGATTTTTATTTGAACCTGAGATCATGTGTGCCTAGCCATGCCCTTAATCCCAGATCTATATATGAAAATCATCTAAGTCCTGATTGCAGGGATGCAACGTGAAACCTATTAGGGTGTTGACCATTGATCTTCCATAAAAGATGTTTGTTACCAATGAAATATCTCATAATTTAATCCTTAGATTTATATTACGGGAAGAACGGACCAAAGATGGGAGGATTTAGTATCTTCATCTTTACTTTTACTTTTGAATCATCAATTAAGTTTTATTTTTGTAGTCATTAATTACCATCTCATCAACCGCTTAAATCATAAAACTGGTAGAATACTGTTAGATCTTCATAGATTTCTAGAATTGCTTGTCTCTTTTAGATCTTTCAAAATTAGTCCTCGTGGGAACGATCTCGTACTCCGCACCCACTATATACAAACCGATTCGTGCACTTGCGAGTAAAACATCACATTAAAAATATCACACCAAGTTTTTGGCGCCGCTGCCGGGGACCAAATTAAGAAAATCTGAATTTTTGGTAGACAGTAAATTTTAGGAATTTTCGAGGATTAAAATAGTATTTCTGCTTAATTTTAAAAAAAATAAAAATAAAAATAAAAATTTTGCTGGGAGTCGATGCATTGACCCCCATTGTCGATGCATCAACCTTGCCTCGATTGATCGAGACTCACACTCGATCAATCGATCTCTAAAAAAAAAAAAAAAAAAAAAAAATTCTGAGGTTTTCCTGCCTGAAACCTCCACTCTGTGCATCATTTGCATGCACACTAGGTCTTCTAAAGAAAGAAATTTAGAATCGTTAAATTCTGAGATCGAACGTGCCTGCCGGTCAAATCGTAAGGACGCTAGATCAAGGCAGAAATTTTTAAGTGAATCATCCACTGCAGTCAATATGACTGACAACATGAATGGGCAACTCGAACAAGAAGAAGAACCAACATTGAGAGAACTGCTTTCTCCGATAACTACAAATACCCCATCATGCATTGTATACCCCGCCACACCTGGTGGCCGGTTTGAAATTCAGACAAATGTCATCCAAATCCTTCCAATCTTTCATGGCATGGAGCGAGAAGATCCATACCAGCACGTTAAAGACTTCGTCGAAGTCTGCTCATCTGTTTACCAAAATTTCAGCGAAGAATCTGTTAGGCTGCGCTTATTTCCTTTCTCTATAAAGGATAAAGCAAAAGCATAGTTAAATTCTCTACCATCGGGATCCATAACCACCTGGGATCAGATGGTCAAAAAGTTTCTGTCAAAGTTCTTCCCAATGGCGAAGACGAATGTCCTTAGACGTGAAATCACGGATTTCACGCAAGAGGAAGATGAGAGATTATATGAAGCTTGGGATAGATTCATGAATCTCTTACTCAAATGTCCGCACCATGGATACTCAAAGTGGAGACTGGTCCAGTGTTTCTACAATGGACTGAATCAACCAAATAGACATCTGGTGGAGTCAATGAATGGCGGAGGATTCCTGAGCCTTAAGGAAATCGAATCTTATGCTTTCCTAGAAAAGCTAGCTGAGGATTCTCAGCACTGGGATTTCACAAAGACTCGGGAACAATCAGTCAAAGCCCGTGATCAAGCCGGGAGTTCAACCAAGAAAGGAGGACTATACGTAGTAAAGGATTCCCCAGATCTGATGGCTAAAATTGATTTCCTCACTCAACAAGTGGAGGAATTGAAATTAAAGAAGAATGTGCATATGGTCAATACACAACCGGAGCCATGTTCAATTTGTGCAAGTCCAATGCATATGGCAGATGATTGTCCTTCAATGTAGAACTATCATGAAGACACATCTGAACAGCTAAATGTTTTGAATAATTATGGGCGGAATCAAGGAAACTTTTCAATGAGAATAACCCAAATAGCTGGAGATACCACCCAAATTTCTCATGGAAACAAGATAATCAAAGAATGCAGCCCAGAAAACAGGGGACGAACTTTTATCCCCAACAAAATTTCAACCAAGGACCGCAGCAGAACTACGGTCAAGGGCAATTTCAGCAGCAAGGGTTCAATAACCCGAATCAATTTCAATACAATCAAAATCAGGTTGGGCAGCCACGACAAATGAACCCGAATCAGTTTACGCAACCAATGGGAGGTTATCAAAACCAACCACAACAAAATTTTGTGTCGACATTTCCACCACCTGGATTTAACAACCCACAGGAAAATCCTGCCCAACGTCCTCATACACAAACTCCTTCTATTGAGGACCTGATGAAACTCATCCATTCTCACACGTCCTCAATCTCTAAAATAGAGACCCAAATTAGACAATTGGCATCCTTTCTCTGTGAAAGAGAAAAAGGTTCGTTTCCAAGCCAACCTGTTCCTAACCCAAGGGGCTAAATGGTTGTTGAACAAACATCAACTTCAACACAAGAGGATAATCAATAACAAATTCGGGCAATCACAACATTGAGATCTGGAAAGCAGGTAATTAACAAAGTAGTGTTGCAAGAGGAGGAGGAAAAGTCAAATGGAGAGAAGAAATCTGAAGAGAGAAGAAATTGATGACAAAGTATAAGCAGAAGAAATATCAGATGACAAGAGTGAACAGAAGAAAAGTTTTGTTCCGAAAGCACCGTACCCGCAAAGATTGATGGCACCACTGAGAAATCGCGATGTGGAAGGAATAAATGAGATTTTCAAGCAATTAAAAATTAACATTCCCTTCCTGGATGCCATCCGTCAAGTACCTGCTTATGCTAAATTTTTGAAGGAATTGGTCTCAATCAAAAGAAAGACCAATATTCTGAAAAAGGCTTTCTTAGCCGAGCTGGTTAGTTCAGTGTTGCAAGTAAAGCTCCCAATCAAATACAAGGACCCAGGTTGTCCTACAATCTCGATCATCATCGGCGATAATCGTATTGATCAGGCCCTTTTAGATTTAGGAGCAAGTGTCAACTTGTTGCCTTATTCTGTGTACAAGGAGCTTGAATTGGGAGAACTTAAGACCACTGCGATGACCCTTCAGTTAGCTGATCGGTCCGTAAAAATCCCTCGAGGAATTGTGGAAGATGTCCTCATCAAGGTGGATTCTTTCTACTTTCCTGTAGATTTTGTTGTTCTAGACATTGAATCGGCATCAAATTTGAAGAATAATATTCCAGTGATTCTAGGAAGACCATTCCTAGCAACCTCTAATGCGCTGATCAATTGTTGAAACGGGATCATGAATCTGTTATTCGGGAATATGACAGTGGAACTCAACATTTTTAATATTGCCAAGCAGCCCATGGAGGATGATGAACATGCACAAGCATGCATACTCGATGAAATTGTAGAAGAAATATTTCATGCATCTGAATCTGAAGATCCTTTAGCAGCTTGTCTTGCGCATTTTGGAGAAAATTTTGATGTGGATCAACTAATCCAAGAAGTAAATCACATGTTGGACTCCACACCACTTCTGGGTGAAGAAAAGGAAATTGAGTGTGGAACTCAAATTGAATTAATCAAGGAAAAGCCGAAAGAGGAGGAGAAAGTGTCCTTAGAACTTAAACCTCTTCCGAAAAATCTCAAGTATGCCTACCTGGGGGAGAATGAAACTCAACCCGTTATAATATCATCAACACTGGATGCGAATCAGCAAGGCCTACTCATGAATGTACTCAAAGAGCACAAAAGTGCCCTCGGTTGGTCGATAAAAGATATCAAAGGCATTAGTCCGACGGTGTGTATGCACCGAATCCATTTGGAAGACAATGCTAAGCCTTCTAGGGAACCACAGAGGAGACTGAACCCTATAATGCAAGATGTGGTCCGAAATGAGGTAATCAAACTTTTAGATGCTGGAATCATATACCCCATCTCGGACAGTAAATGGGTAAGCCCCACACAAGTGGTCCCTAAGAAATCGGGAATCACAGTGGTGAAGAATGAAGAAAACATACTGGTCCCTACAAAAATTCAAACAGGGTGGAGAGTGTGCATTGATTATCGGAAGTTAAATTTGATGACGAGGAAAGATCACTTTCCACTTTCGCTTATCGATCAAATGTTAGAAAGATTGGCCGGGCATGTGTACTATTGCTTTCTCGATAGCTATTCCGGGTATAACCAAATAGTCATTGCACCGGAGGATCAGGAGAAGATCACTTTCACATGTCCTTTTGGTACTTTCTCTTACCGACGAATGACGTTTGGGCTTTGTAATGCACCAGGTACATTCCAAAGATGTATGCTGAGTATTTTTTCGGATATGGTCGAGCGATTCCTTGAAGTCTTCATGGACGACTTCTCGATACATGGAAACAGTTTTGCTGACTGTTTGAATCATTTGTCGCTAGTGCTTGCACGATGCTAGGAGAAGAACCTTGTTCTTAACTGGGAAAAATGTCACTTCATGGTTAAAGATGGCATTGTTTTGGGACACATCATATCGTCCCAGGGTGTTGAGGTCGATAAGGCTAAAGTTGATTTAATTGCCGACCTACCACCACCGAGGACAGTGAAGGAAATCAGATCTTTTCTGGGCCACGCCGGTTTTTACAGGCGTTTTATTAAAGATTTCAGTAAGATAGCACGGCCGCTCTGCAACTTACTTTCAAAAGATGCCCCATTCATCTTTGATGATAAATGTTTGCTAGCCGTTGAAACCATTAAGGCCGAATTGATAAAAGCTCCAATAATTCAATCTCTGAACTGGGCCTTCCCGTTCGAAATCATGTGCGACGCCTCTGATTATGCAATTGGAGCTGTTCTGGGACAACGAATAGAAAAATTACCGCATGTAATCTACTATGCGAGTCGTACTTTCAACGATGCCCAGTTGAACTACTCGACCACTGAAAAGGAACTTTTGGCAGTATTTTTCGCGTTGGATAAATTTCGATCCTATTTATTAGGATCTAAAGTCGTGGTATTCACAGATCACGCTGCTCTGCGTTATCTGTTCGCTAAGAAAGACGCTAAGGCACGTTTAATTAGGTGGATCTTGTTGTTGCAAGAGTTCGATTTGGAGATCAAGGACAAGAAAGGTTCAGAAAATGTGGTGGCCGATCACTTGTCACGAATAATTATTGAGAAACCTGACGAGCCTGTTCCAATCTTGGAGCACTTCCCGGATGAACAGTTGTTCAGAATTGATTGCCCACCTTGGTATGCGGATCTTGTCGATTACCTAGTCACCGAGAAATTACCTCACCATTGGTCGAAGAATGAGAAATTCATTTTTTTAGCTCGAGTGAAACACTATTTTTTCGAAGATCCGTACTTATTCAAATACTGCCCTGATCAAATCATACGAAGGTGTATTCCTGAATCTGAGCAACCACGAATCATCTCGTTCTGTCATGCGTTAGCTTGTAGAGGTCACTTCAGTTCCAAAAAGACTGCAGCAAAGATCTTCCAAAGTGGTTTTTACTGGCCGACGATATTTAAGGATTGTCATCAACATTGCAAATCCTGTCACAACTGTCAAATGTTAGGCCGAATCTCAACGCGCAACATGATGTCGCTCAATCCAATTTTAGAAGTTGAATTATTTGATGTTTGGGGGATCGATTTTATGGGTCCTTTCCCAAATTCATTTGGAAATACGTTCATTCTTGTCGGTGTTGACTATGTTTCGAAATGGGTAGAGGCCGTGGCTTGTAAATCTAATGATCAAAGAGTAGTGATCAAATTTCTCAAGGATCAAGTGTTTTCACATTTTGGCATTCCAAAGGCGATAATCAGCGATGGTGGAAAGCACTTTTGCAATAAAGTGTTCACCCAATTAATGAAGAAATATGGTGTCACACACAAAGTTGCTACACCATACCACCCTCAGACAAGTGGCCAGGTTAAAGTCTCTAATCGGGAACTTAAGCGGATTTTAGAAAAGACAATCAATCCGAACCGTAAAGACTGGTCGTTAAAGTTGAATGACGCTCTATGGGCGTATCGAATTGCATTTAAAACTCCGATTGGCATGTCGCCGTATCAGTTGGTCTTTGGTAAAGGATGTCACCTCCCGATTGAACTGGAACATCGAGCATTTTGGGCCGTTAAGTCATTGAATTTCAATCTCCTGAAATCTGGTACCCAAAGGGGTTTCCAAATAAATGAATTAGAAGAAATCCGTGCTGATGCATATGACTGTGCTAAATCGTATAAGGACCGTATGAAACGGGTTCATGATCAATCTATTCTGCGAAAATCATTCGTTGTTGGTCAACAGGTTCTACTCTATAATTCCCGACTTCATCTATTTCTGGGGAAACTAAAAACCCGTTGGAATGGTCCTTTCAAAATCTCTCGAATACTCCCCAATGGGGCAGTAGATATTATCAACCCGAAACACGGGAATGTTTTTCGAGTTAACGGTCAGCGATTGAAACCGTTCCTTGTGAATGCGATTGCATTCTCTGACACTCTTTCTTTGAGTGAGCCACTGGCTCACCCTAACTGAGCAATTCCCAAGGTCGAGCTATCGACTTTAAACTAGCGCTCATTGGGAGGCAACCCAATTATGTACTTTCCGTTTGGTTTTGTTTTTAAAAAAAAAAAAAAAAATTTTGGAGTCGATGCATCGACCTTCCCATGGTCGATTAATCGACAGTATTTATGGAGTCTCCTTTTTCAAGGAGTCTGCATTTATGACGGTTTTTGACTTTTTTTTTGGTCGATTAATCGACTCCTTGAGTCGATGCATCGACTGCTTATTTTGAAAATCGTGCTGTTTTGAAAATCTGTCAGTTTTTGTTTTTATTTGGTGTCGATTAATCGACTCTTTGTGAGTCGCTTAATCGACTTTTATTTCGGGGCTTGCATTTTTGGTTTTTATCTGCCTCGATTTATGTCGATTAATCGAGGAACTGCGTCTATTAATCGACTTTTCCACTTCCGGACGTTGCGTCTTTTCACTTAAAGACGTTGCGTGTTCCAGCGTCGGGAGTTCGACGCCCGTTATTTGAGTCGATTAATCGACCCTTTTGGTCGATTAATCGATTATTTTGCGTGTGTCCGTCTTTGCCTTTGCGCCTATTTAAATGGAGCAGTCTCACTCCGATTTTCATTCGTTTTGTATCTTATTTTTTCTGACTGTCTCCGACATTCCGACAGTGCAATCATGGCTTCGACCTCTGCCGCGCCACAAAGACTTGTCCAACGCCCTGCGGGTCATCCACGTGATCAGCCAAGTGGTCGCGAAGTGACCCGCGACCTGTGTTCCGAATATGTTTTTGATCTCGTGGCTTTTCAAGCACTGCCTATCTGCGTCGTTTCCCTCGCCTATGCGATGGCTCTCAATGCCCATTTTCTCCTCACTCCGCCTGTGATCAAAGTGTCTGAAGGTGTTGTTCGGTTATTCTATCAGAACATGGCATGGGTGCCCGCCTCTGTTGAGAACCAAGTCGCCGCCCACTTCACTGTTTCAATTGATGGGTGGTCGCGCCCGATTTATCCGCACACCATTGCGGAGGTTTTTAATGTTTCGTGCGAGCGCCCTCACAATCACACTTTGGGTGAAGAACTCGACGAGTCTCAAGAGGATATAATCAACGAGATGTGCCGCGGCATATTTTCTTCTGGGATCGCCACTAGGCGATCGGCGTTGCCACGCCCGCTTTTGTTTTGGGATAGTGTGGTCAGTAGCAATCTCTGCCCCCGTGGCCACGTTTCTGAGCGCACTGGTGATCGGGTTCAAGCGCTTTATGGTGCCCACCGAAATTCATGGATCAACGTGCCCAAGATTATTCACGATGGCATGTGGCGATGCCATGAGGAACTCACTAAACCTACCACTGGTGAAGCCCCGTTGATCTACTTCCCCCATTATGTTATGAAATTGCTTAATTTCCTTCGTTTCCCGTTCTACCGGGATGATGATATCGGGGACCTTGCATTCTATCGTTATGGTGCGTCCCAATGGAACCACAGTATGCGCCTCTTGGGAAATGTCCCTGATGCCCCTGCGGATGCGCCGGCCCAACCTGCTCCACCACGCCAGCCACAGACGCTGGATGACCAACATGCACCTGATCAAGGACCCGAGGAGGGTGTGTCGCTGGGTTCGCTCCAAGCCCAAATTAACTCTTTACAGGAGGAGCAACAGCGACAATATGGTGCACTCATGCGCCGTAGCCACTATGATCGTTCCTTCCTCCATCAGATCGGGCAGCGCATGTGGCCTGATAATTATGATGAGATGCGCGCCAGGGCCCGCCAGGCCGAGGAGGATGGAGATGATTAGTTTGATTAGTCTAGGATTAGGATTTTTCGTTTCGTGTTATTTTTCTTTCTTTTGCTTAGGCTGTTTATTTTAGGTGTCAAATCAGAAGTGTCTTTGTAATCATCGTGTTTATCAATGATAAAGTGTGTTTTCTAATCTGTATGGGATTGCCAAAATTTTGCAAATTACCGGTTGCCTTTAGAGTAGTTGGTAAGCACCATTAAAATGCCATTTTTTTAAAAATTTTCAACTCTCTGCCAAGATGGTGTCGATTAATCGAGGGTTATACTCGATTAATCGACCCAATGTTTGCGAAAAAAAAAAAGAAAAAAAAAAATAATAATAATATTTTTTTTTGGGAGTCGATGCATCGACCCCAATGTCGATTAATCGACCCCCCCAGGGTCGATGCATCGAACTTCAGGGATCGATTAATCGACCCCACCTTTTTTTTTGTTTTTTTTTTATTTTTTGCGACCGTACTCCTATTGGGCCTCTAATTTGTTTCTTTTCTCACGTCCTTGGATTCCCTTAGACGTACTGCCACACTTTTCATTGTTTCTTTTTTGCAGGACACCTCTTTCCACTCCTACTCCAACTCTATATATTTTTCCCTTTATATTCCCCTTTAGGCTCACTTTTCATTACCTCTGCACAATCTTTCTTATGGCCCGACGATTATACCTCACCAGAGCACGATTATCAAAGATGGAGGAGACTGTTAAAAAGCGGGAGCGCCGCTCTCATCAGACGGTCCCTTTTGTGCCAAACAATTTTGAAATCATCAACCTCGATCCGATGATCATTCCTTACTGGGGAGAACCATCTAGAAAGAAGGTAAATCGTTCCAAATCTCCTACACCGTGCATCAATACTGATATTGAGATAATTGATGTGATGTCGTCACCATCTCCCCCATCTTCCTCTCCTACTTTCGCCTCCCCACCTCCATCCATACAATCGGCGGTGTCTCATCAATTTCCCCTTGATCTTTGTGAGAAATTGTTCCCTATGCCTAAGAATATCAATTTAAGTGACCCGAGGTGGATGGGTCCGCCTACCAATGACTAACAGAGTTGGATTACTGTTTAGTTTAGGATTTAGGATTTAGGATTTATTAGTTTTTTTTCTTTCCTTTTTTATTTTATTTTGTTTAGTTTAGGTTGTTTTTCTTTCCCTAAATAGTGTAACCATATTCCCTTCAATATATTTTTTTTGTCATGTTCCAATTTGATGCACATATTCTCTGCACCTGATCTTTGTGTTGAGGTACTTTTTCAAACAGGTTTGGGGGTGCGCTACTTCTTTCAGTCAATGCGGACATTGTCATCTTTAGGTTTGGGGGTATGATTATCTATTTTGCGTCACTTATATGTTTTATCTGAAAAAAAAAAAATGAAAAAAAATAATTTAATTTTGAAGTCATCATGCACATTATTTTACGATTGTTTTCAAACTTTAGTTGATGATACATGTGAATTTAATTTTGAGAATACTAGTGTCATATTTTGATTACGTGTATCTAAGATGATGAAGCTTAATGTGATATTTTGTGGATAATTTTGATATTCATGCTTAGAATTTTTACACTTATACCAAGCTAAGACTTAGAAATCGATGAACTGTTTTGAGTGTTGAATCTTAGGATCTTAGTGGAGACTAAACCTGGTGAGCTTTAGAGCTGATTTCTCGTTATTGATGAGTGACTATATAAACTCGGAGTTTTCTTTGAATACGGATTATTTTGCATAATCTCATACACTTCATCTTGACTTGTGACTTTGCATGAAATCAAATTCATATCATTATGTTAGAATGTACTGTATATCTACTCAAGACAAATAGGCAAGGTTACTATCTTTTAAGGACATGATTGAAGGCCATCTTTGGCTCGTTTGTGCTTAAAATGCCCCACTTCAAATAAATTTATCTTTCTAGTACCCCTTTGAGCCTATTGAAAAAATTTACCTTTATACATTCTTTGATAAGCCACGTTAACCTTTAACCCTTCACCATTTCTGAAAATTCAGCTTTACCCTTCTTATTTCTGAGAAATTAGGAACGAGGGATGAGAGTGAACGAAAAGAGAGTAAGTGGAGAGATACTGAGTTGTGGTATTTACTGAGAGTGTATGGCAAAAATAAAAAGAAAAAAAGGGGGAAGAAAAAGAGAAAAAAAAAAATTATAAAAAATAATGAAAAATATGAGGTGCTTCAAGAAAAAGGAAGAGAAAAAGAAAGTTGAGAAAAATAGAAAAAAATTGAGAAAAATAGTGAGACATTAGAAAAGAAAAGAAGAGCAATAGAAAAAATTAAAAAAAAAGGGTTGTTTCTTTTCCAATTTCTCAGAAACCTTGAATCCCAACTTCCAATTCTTTCTTACCCTTTCCTGAGCCCATTACAACCCTAAAAAGACCTTCATGATCTGATCTTGCATTAGTAACTGCCTTGTGGAGAGTAAATATGTGATACTTATGACACTTGATATGACATGCTTAGGATATACAAGTATCTTCTTATGAGATTTATTTTTGTTCATTGATTGCATCGTGTTTCATTTATCATGTGAGACCTTTTTATTTGCTTTGTATTGACCTCTCACATATGTGCGAACACTTATCCATCATCGGTGTCTTTATATTTTGAGAGTATACCTAAAGTGAGGATTGAGTCAAAACAACAGATCCAACGGTTTTCCGTTTGAACTAGTTCTGAGATGAATGAATTTTGGTTTTATTATGCACACACTTCACGTTTAGGCATGAATGGATGAGCTATCTAACGATTTGAGCATTAGACTAATTTGAATGGATATTAGTATGATTAGTATAACATTGTTATTTAAAATTGAGAATTTGCATGTTGAATTGATTAATGATTTTTGTTTTTGAATGGTATATATGTTATCAAAATCATATTTTGAAAACTCAATTTTATCGATGATTTCAAAAATATATTGAAGTTTCTGGGTAACTTCACGGTAAACCCTCAGGAGACACAACTCTTTCACTAGGATCACCTAGGGGTTTAAAGGCTTATTGCACATGCTAAGTGCAATCGTGTTCCCTACGAAAGTGGCATTTATTTTCTTTAGTTTGCTTTGCTCGAGGACTAGCAAAGTGTAGGTTTGGGGGTATGATGAGTACTGAAAAATGATGATATTTCACCCCTAAATACCTATATTTAGCTGTCCGATGAAGGCTATCTGATGAGAATTATTAGATTTGAAGTGTTTCAGGTAAATACAAGCCAAGTATAGAAAACAGCTCAAGAATTCTGAATATAATGTCTAAACACTGCAACTTTGGGTAATCGAGAACTTGGTGCGACTTGCGGCTAAATGTGAACCTTCAAGACGGACGAATTATGAAATTGTCAAAACATGGAAGTTGTAGATCTTTTCGTCAGCTTTCCAACGGCGCAAGCATCACCTCCATCCGAGTTCGGGACATAAAGTTATGGCCAAAATACTGAAGCAGTGTCTGATACAAAGAAGGTGCTGAAATTCACGGATTTCTGGGGGGTCGATGCATCGACCCTGTAGGTCGATTAATCGAGGATAAGGCAGTGTCTGACACGGAACTGACACGTTAAAGCTAATTTATTTGGACTTTTTGGAGGCTCGATGCATCGACCATATTGGGTCGATTAATCGACCCTGAATTTACGGCTTGGGAGACTTCTGCGACGAGGGGTCTATTTAAAGCGACTCAAACACTTCGGGAAAAAGGAATTAATTAGAGAATTAATTAGATAGAATTACTTTTAGAAAAGAGTTTTAGGTTTAGAGTTTTTAGTTTTTAGTTTTTAGCCTTTATTTTTCATAGTTAGACATAGAAATAGGAAAGTTTTATTATTCCTTTTTGAGAGCTTTGTTCCCTTAATTTTTCAGTACTCATTCCTTCAGTTTATAAATTTTGTTCAAAGTTTATTCCTGTATTAATTTCGTTTCTGAAGATCATCGTATTTTTGGATCAAAGTAAGTTCTTTTGAAGTTTGAGGTAATTTTAATTTATTAAATTAATATTATTTTTCCGTCTTTATTTATTTATGTCATTTAATTACAATATGTGTGGCTAAATTTATAGGGATAGGGATCTAATGATTCCAATCCGAGGGATGTACTTTTAATAATATAAATTTAGGATTAAAATATGAGATTTTATTTTATGTTTGTTGTGCTATCATGAACGGATGAAATCTCCGCCACTAACCGGGATCGCGTGTGCCTAGCCATGCCCGGGATCTCAAATATGTGACGGTAATTTTATCCAATCATTGTTATGGTCTTTTTGCTTTCATCGTGTGGATCTAATTACGATTATGTTCCGGGATCGAGTGTGCCTAGCCATGCCCTGGATCTTGGATCTGTAATGGTAATTTTATCTTAAATACTTCCTAATCTGAATAAAGTGTGCCTAGCCATGCCCTTGATTTCAGATTTATAAGTGGTATTCTTGTTGGAATTTTCACCCACTTTGGGGATGATTTTTATTTGAACCTGAGATCATGTGTGCCTAGTCATGCCCTTGATCCCAGATCTATATATGAAAATCATCTAAGTCCTGATTGCAGGGATGCAACGTGGAACCTATTAGAGTGTTGACCATTGATCTTCCATAAAAGATATTTGTTACCAATGAAATATCTCATAATTTAATCCTTAGATTTATATTACGGGAAGAACGGACCAAAGATGGGAGGATTTAGTATCTTCATCTTTATCATCATCTTTACTTTTACTTTTGAATCATCAATTAAGTTTTATTTTTGTAGTCATTAATTACCATCTCATCAACCGCTTAAATCATAAAACTGGTAGAATACTGTTAGATCTTCATAGATTTCTAGAATTGCTTGTCTCTTTTAGATCTTTCAAAATTAGTCCTCGTGGGAACGATCTCGTACTCCGCACCCACTATATACAAACCGATTCGTGCACTTGCGAGTAAAACATCACATTAAAAATATCACACCAAGAACTCCCCCTTATCCTAGAACTTGAGTTTGCTAACATGTCAAACACCAACATCTAAGATAGATGTTAGCTTATCCACTAACTCCCTATGGTGTTAGACACATACACACAAAGATATGAAATGTAGCATGGGTGCCCATGTGAACCACACACACATGACTTATAGGGTTTACAAAAATTGGGATTATTACATTTACCCTACCTTATAAAATTTTTTTCCTCGAAAATTATCGTAAGTTACAATAACAAATCTATGGTTATAAATCTAGAACGCACATACTAGTACTAATAGAACACCCTGCAAAATAGATTTCACATCCCACATTCACGTGGCACCCGTACCCACATAAAGGAAATATACATGATCACCTCACGCGATACATCGTAACTATCCTACAGGAAGGTAACTACTTTACATTCATCCTCCACACTATCAGCCATTGAACATTCACATAATGTTTCAATTAAAATCAAATGCATTTAATTAAGGCACACGAAGTTCAAGTGGATGCATTAAACCAATACTATATCCAATCAATACAACCATCCATTTGCTAAAATATTAAGAGACTATTCATCATGAATTAAACCATCCACAAGTCACAAAAGTAATTATATCACAAGGAAAAGATGTGACAACCATGTCACTATAGTTTAACATCCAGACCCCAAAATTACATACAATTTATTTTCCCATTTTGCTTTCAAAATTATAAAATTCTCCCAAAAAGAAAAGTGTCCACAACAGCCGACTCTAATTGTCATCCTCCACATCGTACTGCTCGTCCTCGCCCTCCTCCTCAGAACCGGACTCCTCATCCCCCTCGTCATCATCATCTTCATTGACCTCCTCCTCGGGCTCGTCCTCATCATCGTCCTCCTCTGCGGGGTCTGTGGCGTCATCCTCCTCAGCAGTCCTGGCGTCGGTAGTCGTGCCTGAGCTGGATAGGCTGCACTCCTCAATGCTGTGAGGCGCTACTCCAATGTCTGAGGGTAGGCATAAGACATCAAATCGGTGCCAATAGCCTCAAGATAGCATAAT
Organism: Chloranthus sessilifolius; assembly: GCA_021018995.1. Classification (NCBI taxonomy): domain Eukaryota; kingdom Viridiplantae; phylum Streptophyta; class Magnoliopsida; order Chloranthales; family Chloranthaceae; genus Chloranthus; species Chloranthus sessilifolius. The sequence continues at coordinate 113,367,460 of CM037594.1, read as the reverse complement.
CACAATCTCTGCTCGCGGCTTTGCTGGGCTAATTGAGTGGCCCGTTTCTTCTTAAAGCTGTCTCGTAAGCTTCGCAGGCTCTGGTTTAAATCCTTGAGTCGATAATGTTCCACATTATCGGTGAGTGAGGGTTCGTGGGCTTGAATTTCAAAGCCATTGCTTTCATCGCAAAGTTCAAAAAGTTTAGAGATCAACCGAGCGTATGGGAGTTTGTTTATAGGTTTGGGAATGGCTCCCGACCTGTTTCTCTGTAGGGCCTGCAGGATGGCTTTCTTGACAAAAATAGGGGCGCTAAACCACCTATCATGGTAAGCCAAGTGAATGGCATTAAGAAATGGAATCCATCTCTCCTGCTCGTGTCCTAACATAAATAAATTTTTCTTAAAGATGATGTCCAAGGGCTACATGTGTGTAGGTAATTGGGTCGGGTGATTGATTTACCCGTGGCAGTTACGCCACGAGTTATCTCAGCTACAATTTCAAGGAAACCAGATTCTTGGGGAAACAGGGGTTTTGAAATCCCATCCTCCATGTAGGTAAGAGGGCATCCCATAGCATGGGCAATGTCCTTAGCTTCAAAGGCAAGTTCTTTTCCGTCTATTTCACATATTAGCTTGGTGTCGGTGGGTTGGTCTTAAGGGTTTGGTAAAAGAGTTTCAACAAACGAGGATAGTAATGTCCGCTCATCGGCGACAAAAGTGGCTTCAGTTCATTGATGTTAAGATAATCCGAGGTCCATTGGGTGGTTGATGGGTGCTAAAAAAACCTTTTGTGAATAATCCATTCTTTCTCAAAAATTTTGTTTGCCCACCATTCGGCGGGTTGGGTCAAGGGATTAGGTGCTGAAGCCGCCTTTTTTTGAGAAGATGGCGAGCGAACCGCCTGTTGCTTCTTTGGTCTAGGGTTTGGTGAAGTGGAACTCATCCTAGGGTTTCAAAAACTTGAAATAAAATGAAATGGAGGTTGATCATGGTGAAGATTACCTTTCTAGTGAGAGGAATCCGATCGAAAGTTGAAGGAAACTCACGAATCAAGCGTATGTCGAGTTCCTCAAGGCAAAATTGAAAACCCTAGATCTTCCCCCCTTTCTTCGTTCAAGCGAAATAACTAGGAGAAGGTTTAAAGCCCTTATATAGTCTGTTCCTCGCGCGAGCGATGTCTTCACTTCATGTGCGCGAATCACAGATAGTCACTGGACCTCGAAATCCCCCCTTTTTTTTCTATGTCATTAGAGGCTCACGCGAGCGAGCTATAAGTTGTCGCGCGAGCGAGGCTCAGACACAACTTCTGAAGTATTTTTGCTTCAAGTTTCCATATGTTTCATTTTTAACCCCTAATCTCACCTTGTACACATTGTCCTTTAGCGTGTAATTAATTAACCATTGATCCACACAATCAATCAATGAAATTCATGGTCAATTTAGACAATAGCATTTATACATTTGATGAAAATTTGGAGATGTGACTCAATACAAAATTTCACATTATGTGCATACTGTTGCTCGAAATTCATACAATATATTCAGACTCATGTAAATAAATTCGGATATGCTTCGTGCACATCCAACTCACGCTCCCACGTGTCGTGAATGGTTCCACCATCTAACAAGTACTAACGGAATCTTCTTCGTGCATAGTACTTGTTCCTTTCAATCAAGAATTTGCACCGCGTCTTCTCTAACGGTCAAGTCTTCTTGGATCTCTATTGGCTGATAATCCAGCATGTGTGTTGAGTCCCTGACGTAACCTCGTAGCATCGAGATGTAAAATACATCATGCATGTCGGAGAGGTGTGGCGGTAGTGCAATTCGATAAGTGACCTCTCCAACATGTCCCAAAACTTTAAATGGTCCAACATAGCGCGGACTCAACTTGCCACGCTTTCCAAAATGCATAATGCCCTACGTTAGTGAAATCCTAATGAAGACGTTGTCCCCCAACTGAAAGCATTATACCGTGTTAACATTAATCGCTTGCACATGCTTATAAACATGTAATATGCATAATTAAGTTTACTTGAAAGTTCACGCTTGTCCTCTTTAGGTCCGCATAGCTCTTTTATCTACTTTGAGTGACCTTTAATCATTCTCTAATCAAGCGTACCTTCTCGGTGGTGCTTTCTAAAATCTCGGGCCCCAGTATAAACTTTTCTCCCGTCTCTTCCCAATTGATTGGAGATCGGCATCTCCGGCCATACAATATATGCCTCATATGGTGCCATGCTAATACTTGTTTGAAAGCTATTATTGTAGGCAAACTTGATCAACGGCAAGTGTTGATCCCATGATCCTTGAAAATCGAGCATACAGGCCCATAACATACCTTTTATGATCTGATTTACTCTCTCTGTTTGGCCATCTGTTTATGGATGAAATGCTGAGCTGAAGTTTAGTCTAGTGTCCATCCCTTCTTGAAATCTCCGCCAGAATTGAGAAGTATACAAGGGATCTCTATCTAACACAATGTTTAATGGATGCCGTGTAGCCGGACAATCTCCCTCATGTACAGATCCGAAAGCCTACTTGCCATATAGGTGGTGTTGTAAAGCAAGAAATAAGCTGACTTTGTAAGTCTATCAATAATCACCCAAATTGCATTGTGCTTCTTCACCGTTCATGGCAATCCTAAAATGAAATCCATTGATATTGATTCCCACTTCCATTCCGGTATAGGTAAAGGTTGTAATAGACCAGATGGATGTCGGTGATCCACTTTTACTCATTGACATATCAAACACCTTGAAACATACTTAGCGATGTCCCTTTTTAAACCTCTCCACCAGAAGCCTTTCTTCAAGTCTTGATACATTTTAGTGCCTCCTGAGTGGATCGCATAAGGTGATTTATGTGCTTCATCCAAAATGGTTTGCTGTAAACCTGCATCTACTGGTATACACAACCTCCCTTTGTACAATAGTGAACCATCACTCTTTACAGAGAAGTCCTGTTGAGTACTGTCCATCCCTCCTTATCGAATTTTCAATAATTCAGCGTCTTTCATCTGTAGCTCACAAATCTGAACGAAGATGTCTAGTCTGATTGTAACATTTGCTATGAAAGCTCCTAGAGCTTTCACCTCAATCCGTGCATCGCATAGAGCTATGTCCTCTAACAATTTCCATCTGTGAAGCCCCAAAATCGGATTTGACAACTGGGCTGAAGTCTTGCGACTCAAAGCATCAGCAACCACATTTACCTTGCTTGGATGATACTGTATCTCATATTCAATCGACCTTCTTTATCTCATATTCAAGTTCTTTTGTGTGAACAAATATTTGAGACTCTTGTGATTCGTGAAAATCTCAAAGGCCCCCCCATATAAATAATGTCTCCATATCTTCAACGCGAAAATCACAGCTGCTAACTCAAGGTCATGAGTCAAATAATTCTTCTTATGATCCTTGATTTGTCTGGATCTGTAAGCGATAACCTTCCTGTGTTGGTTGAGTACACAACCCAAGCTATTATGTGACGCATCACTAAACACTACAAATCCTCCAGTGCCATTTGGAATAGCAAGTACTGACGCCGATGTAAGTCTTTTCTTTAAATCCTAAAAACTCTTCTCACATGCCTCAGTCCATTCAAACTTTGTATTCTTCCTTGTCAATTTTGTAAGCAGGCTGAAAAGCTTTGAAAATCCTTCCACAAACCTTCTGTAGTACCCTACTAAGCCTATAAAGCTTCTCACTTTAGTAACCATCTTAGGTTGTTCCTATTGAACCACAACTTCTATTTTAGCTGGATCTACTTTAATTCTTGCTTCGGAGACATCATGTCCCAAAAAGCTCACTTGCACTAATCAAAACTCGCATTTGTTAAACTTGGCATATAGTTGGTGTTCTCGCAATGTTTGTAATGCGACTCTTAGATGTTGCTCATGCTCTTCTTCTTTTTTTGAGTATATTAATATGTCGTCAACAAAAACTATGACACGTGTCAAGATGAGGCATAAACACTCTATTCATGAGGCCGATAAAAGATGCGAGTGCATTAGTCAAGCCAAAAGGCATCACTAAAAATTCATAATGCCCATATCTGGTCCTAAATGTCGTCCTCTGTATATCTTCGACTCTAATCTTCAACTAGTGATAATCGGATCTCAATTCGATCTTCGAAAAGAATCTGGCTCCTTGTAATTGATCAAACAGATCATTGATTCTTGGGAGTGGGTATAGATTCTTAATTGTGAGCTTGTTCAGTTGACGGTAGTCGATGCATAGTCTCATCGACCGTCCTTATTTATGAACAAGACTGGTGCCCCCTAAGGAGACACACTAGGTCAAACAAACCCTTTATCTAGAAATTCTTGTAGTTGTGCTTTCAATTCTACTAACTCAATTGGAGTCATTCGGTAAGGTGCTTTCGATACTGGCTCAGTACCTGGAGCTAAGTCAATAGAGAACTCCACTTCCCTATCAGGTGGTAGTTCTGGCAACTCTTCCAAAAATACGTCAACAAAATCGTAAACTACTAAAATCTTTGTGATGTCATGCTTCTCTTCTCTTTGTTCTTTCAGGAATGCAATGTACTCGCTGCCACCTTTCTTTATCAAACGCTCGGCTTGTATTGCCGAGATGATTGGCACATTCCTTGCATGCATCCTAAAGAACTTAAACTACTCACCCCCTTCTTGACGAAAAGTCACTACTTTGCTTCTACAATCAATACTTGCGTTGTGTGTAGACAACCAATCCATGCCTGGGATCACATCGAATCCTTACATATCCAATAAGATTAAATCCATCATTAATTCGTGATCTTCGTACTCCCTAATCGCAACTACAACTGATCGACCCACCATGTCGATCTTAACAGACTTCCCCATTGGAACTGCCACGTCCAAAATGAAATCTAACGGTTCGGGAGCAAGTTTCGCCTTTACCACGAATTTGGGTGTCATAAATGAGTGGGTAGACCCAGGGTCTATCAGAACTCGTGCCACATAACAAAGGTAGTCTTCTTTCTTATATAATTGTAATGTACCTACATATAGATACACATTATCAATTTCATTATGCATCAATAATATTCCTAACAACATAGATAACACACATTAAAAAAAAAATCTACTTATGTGACAGCTCGGATTTCGGCACCCCGAAACCCGTGCCATCAGCACGATCATCTTGACCGTGCCCTTTAGCTAAGCACGGAACACTGGTATATCAAACATAAAAAAGTATAATAAATGAAATTATGAAATTTAAATCTATAATAATTAACTCCCCAAAAGACAGTTCTACCCTCATGCCTCTGCATGAATGGAGAACCGATCCGAACCATCGATGATAGAAATCATCACGGATGGTTCGTCCCAAAAGAATAATCCCAACTCCTTATATACATGGTTTTAAACAAAATCAAGGCTTGACATACCAAGCCGTACAAAATCTCTCTAAAAGTCCACAAAGCGGCACAACGAAGTCCTCTAGAAGAAGTCCTCAGGAGGTGGCTCCAATTCTTCGCCGGCCGCAAGGTCCGACTCGCCGGGATCAGCGTCTCCTGAAGCCGCGGCAGCTGCTAATAGTGGACCTGCGACATATAGTCTATAGGGTGAGCTACATCCTAGCTTAATAGGGAACAAACACGGTTGAACATATAAATTATAACTCACATATATTCCATGATATGCCATGCATGATGTGTCTATGCAGTTATTGATGAAAACAGTTAAAAAGCATTTCGTTTTACTGTTGATTACTTATGTTTTCATTTACTCATGAATGATGCTGAAAAGGCCTAAAGCAAAACTTAAACTTTCAACTTAAGTAATCCCCGAGCAATATAGCATCGAGCCCCGATGAGATACCCTTCATCGTCATCTATATAGACAGTTTTAACGTATTCCCTGGGAATACAATTATAGTACCCAAGCCCCTTTCCCCTGGGGATTGGTGGCGGGGTTTCACTTGTCTCAAATCAACACCCCTGGGGTGTACTTACTATGTACGGATAAGCCTCCGCACTGGCCTATGGTTTCGCCGCCGTATCGGTCACGGATATCCTGCCGTGTTAGTCGTGGATATCCCGCCACGTCGGTGGGGTAACCTATCAAACCTCAAATAACAAAAATATCGGTGCCTTACATATAGTTATTCACCGTGTAAGTGTGCTATCTTATATCAGTTAGGCCCTAACAACATGATTCAATCTTGGATACATCCCTGGGATGTATCCATTTACTTACATCACACCTGATGCTCTTGTCTCTTTACTTCTTCATCCCCTGGGGGTGGCTCATTCTCATTACTCTTACGGGTGTCACACGCACACACACTTTTCACAATCTTTAAGCAAATAAATATTTGAATTGAACTCTATATCATTACATACATGCTCTTGTAAAATAAAGTACATGTTCAAGGTGTTCCCTACCTCAAGTCTTTGTTTGCTCAACGCATCAAGGTCCCACGTGGCTCCTTGTGCACTAGTCCACACGTACCACCTATGGTACCACATAACAGGTGAAACACATCACAAAGGATGTAATAAAGAAGGTCTAAGACTCTCCAAGAATCTTAAAGTCAAACCCAAAAGTCAACATATTTTATCTCAATCGATTAATCGAATTCCAAAATCGATTAATCGAAAGTCAATATCGATTAATCGATTTTAAAATCGATTAATCGAGATTTTCATTCGATTAATCGAATCTCATTCGATTAATCGAAATTCTCTGTTTCGCAAAGTCGATTCTCAATTCGAGTAGTCGAGTTCCTAAAATCGATTAATCGATCCCAAATCGATTAATCGAAAACTGAAATCGATTAATCGAAATCCCATTTCGATTAGTCGATTTTCCTCAAGCCATTTCCTCCAACCCCTGGGGTCCACTGGAGGTTCCCAGTCGATTAATCGATACCCAAATCGATTAATCGAAATCCAAAGTCGATTAATCGAACTCCAATTCGATTAATCGAAATCGGGGTCCTCTGACCTTTCAACTTCCTGGCCAATTTCGATTAATCGAAACCCAATTTTGATTAATCAAAATTGTCAGATTCAGCCCCTTTCGAGCTGTTCTTCCCAATCTTCTTCCATACTTTTTCCTCTATTTTTCTAAACCATTATCCTATGATTTAACCCACTTTCAACCACAACCTAGCCTCTACGATCTATGCATTTTATTCACAAAATTTTTTACCTTGAATCAATCTCAAATTGATTTCAAATCAAATGGTTGGAAGGCTAGGGTTCCAGCTTTGGCTCTAACAGATCCAACCCGTGTTGAATCCGGCTTTTATCGCTTGAATCCCCCCTCCAAATCAGTTGCAATAACTCCTCTCTTTACTTCCTCTCTCTTTCTCTCTTCTTTACTTCTCTCTCAACCACCAAAAACACCCATTTAGGGTTATTAAACCCTTTTATCCCTTTCCTCACGTGTGTGTGTTGAGCACATACACCGCGATAGGTGTATGCGACTTCACATTTACAACACACACCACATAGACATTCAATTTGTCACATCTCATCCGTTCATCACACCTCATGCTAACTATTGGACTTCCATTTGGTCAAACCTATGACCGATTGGGCACGGATCCCGAGGTCATAGTTTAGCGAGATTTTTCGGGCTATTACATCCTCCCCACCTTGGGAATTTTCGTCCTCGAAAATAACCCAAGGTTTGTCTGTCTGGGTCTCTCCCCCCCCCCCACACTCTCAGGTGAGGTGGTCGAGTAGACCTAGACGCATTCAGATAGTTACAATATTGGCATAGAATTGAAAGTTGACTAATTGAAATAATTTATATCAAAAATTGTGATTTGTATTATAATTGAAAATTTTACAATGCCAAATAAATTGGCGTACAAAAGAAATTTACAGGTACACAAGCAAAATGCAAAAAGAAATACAAGACTGCATACCCCTCGTCGGGTTTGGGTGCGACAGAGCCGGTGTGTCTCGAGCCGACGGTGGTCATGGTGGTGGTGGCATCACACTGGCCGGGTGGTCGGGTCAGTGGCTGCCTCGGTCGGCGTGAGCGAGAGTAGATGTGGAAGGAACCGCGTCCAGTAGTGGTGGGATGGAAGACGGTCCTCGGAAGGCAGGCCCAATGGTCCACTCCTCCTCCTGTGCGAGGTAGCGGCGGTAGTCGGTAGGATAGATGTGGCGGAGAGTGTGAAATAGGAGGAAGTCCATCCTCCGGTTCATCCTTTCGTTGTTGGCCTCCATACGGGCCAACTCCTCCTCGATGGTCGGCCCAGATGATGCGGCGCGCCGGCGGTAGGATGAGGTGGGTGTCGCGGGCGCGGAGTGGGCAGGTGGCGTCGGTGAGGTTGCGGTGTGGGAGGGAACCCTCTCCATGGATGGCTCGGCGGGGATAGGGTGTGCTCCACCCACCGGTGGGTCCTGCTGAGGTGGTGGGGGTGGTGGCGGTGCTACCGCCGCTTACTCGCTGCTATCGGGCCGGAGCGAGACCCGAGCCGTAGGGTCCGCTTTAGATTAGAAGTGGGTCCATGAAGACTTCAAACGCGTCTTCACGCGATCCGTAGCCCTCACCTCGTGAGGCGAGATGTCAGAGGAGGGGTCATCGGAGTAACACTCCAACATGCTCGAGATGAGCCGAGCATATGGCATCTTCTCCTTGGGCCTCATGTTGCCCTTCATTAACTTTCCCTTGATGTACCTCATCCCTTCTAGGATGACCATGGTAGCATCAAACCATCGGCCACAGAAGACCGCATAAAGTGCCTGTTGCACTTTGTCCACGCGCTCCGTATCGTGGCGCATAGGGTAGAGGTTGCACTTGATTATTGAATCAAGCATCCACATGTAGTGTGGAAGGTCAACCCTCTTAATGGAGGATCCCGACCCCTTTTTCCCGTTGGTCATACGGGTCATGATTTCTTCGAATCGAGGGTCCTCCTCGAAGGGTGGGAATAGGGTAGTCTCGGGGGTGAAATCGAGGTAACATTCGAGTACCTCGTGTATGTGGTGGCGGGTTATTATGGACTCCCGACCCTCAATGGTGGTCCTAACCACGTCGTCGGTAGGGCCGTCTACGAGCCCTTGGTAGAATAATCTAACCAACCTAGGGTAGTAGGAACCCCGGATTGGTTTGAGAAGGTTGCCGAGACCGGCGTTATTAAGGTAATTTCGAGCCCATTGGGTCTCGCCCGGCAAATCGGGATCGGTGAATAGGGTAGGGTCGATAATGTACTCGACCTCAAATGTCTTGGCCGCCCACCATTCGTTTGGTTGTATTACATTAGTGGGTGGTGGGGGCATTGGTGTGGACTCGCGGGAAGACTCGCGCGTAGACGCGCTCGTCGAACCGGAGGTGGTCTCCGATGCTGACAGTGATGGAGTCCTCACCGGAGATGGGGTAGGTGGTGGTGGTGCGGCGTTCTTACGCCTAACCGGCAACTTAGAAGTCGCCTTCTTTGAAGATAATCGGGTTTTGGGCGGCATGGTTGGTGAAATAACGAAATCTAGGGTTTTTCTAATGCAAATTGAAGGGAAAAATGGAAATCTAGGGTTTACCTTAGAGTTTCTATCCAAAATAGGCGATCTTGGTCCGGAACCGACGACAGAAACCCCAAAACCCTAGCTTGTCCTGACCGGTTGGAGAAGAGGAAGGAGAAAGAGGAATGGCGCCCAAGTTTGAAAATTCCGAATGGGTACCAAAACCCTAACTCCAATATATATAGACTGGTTTCGATTAATCGAAATACAGATTCGATTAATCGAGTTTTAAAATTAGGTTAAGCCGCGCAAAATTGATTAATCGATTTCCCAAATCGATCAATCGAAAGTCAAAATCGATTAATCGAAAACATTTCGATTAATCGAAATCGTATCCTTTTTAAAATTTAAGTTTTAGAGCTCACTGGCGCGAGTCAGTCGATTAATCGAAATCCATTTCGATTAATCAAAATTTCAAAATCGATTAATCGAATTTTACTTCGATTAATCGAAATCGTGCAGTAACTTCTAAATTTCCCAGAATTCCTTAAGTTATTCGATTAATCGAAATCCATTTCGATTAATCGAAATTTCAAAATCGATTAATCGAAGTTCACTTCGATTAATCGAAATCGTATATCTGAATTCAATTTCTTTTAAGTCCTTTTTGTAAATCGATTAATCGAAATCTAATTCGATTAATCGAAATCCAAAATCGATTAATCGACACTGCTTCGATTAATCGAAATTTCATGAATTGACTCCCAATTCTTCTAACATTCTCAGTTTGTTCGATTTATCGAATTTGCCGTTCGATTAATCGAATTCTAATTCGATTAATCGAAATTCTCAAAATCGATTAGTCGATCCAAATCGATTAATCGAGATTCTAACTCGATCAATCGAAATTTGTCTTCTATGTATATTCTAACTCTCCTTTCAATTTTCAGTCACTGGTATATGCCAGTCAACTAATCGAACAAAATCGATTAATCGAAATTCCAAATCGATTAATCGATTTGAAATTCGATTAATCGATTTTGCCCAATTTCTGCAGATTTTCAATTTCTTGGTTCTTTGATTATTTTTGGCAGTTTATGACAGCAAGTGGTTCTTCCATAGAGTTGTATATACTTGATCATGTACATATAATTCTGTTCCTCAAATCAGATTAATCAAATTTTCCATTGAATTACAAGTATAGTGGAGATTTCACAAACATGTTTGTGGTTTACATTGAATTCTCACGTCGTTGGAAACAAGGGTGGATATTGTTCCTTCACATCGGCCTCTCGTTCCCAAGTAGCCTCTTCTTTTGGATGATTATTCCACCGAACAAGCACTAAGGGAATCACTTTAGTGCGCAGTACTTGTTCCTTTCGATCCAAGATTTTCACTGGTTCCTCTATCATGCTCATGTCCTCACACATCTCTATAGGTTGCTTTCCTAACACATGAGACGGATCATTCACGTACTTTCTGAGCATCGATATGTGGAACACGTTATGTACTCGATCAAACAGCGGTGGTAAACCAATGCGATATGCAACCTCACCTACTCGTCCCAAAATTTCTAATGGTCCAACATAACGTGGACTTAACTTCCCTCTCTTGCCAAATCTCATTACACCTTTCATAGGTGATACTTTCACAAACACGTGCTCGCCCACCTTATAGTCGACACTAGTCCGCTTCATGTCGGCGTAACTTTTCATCTACTCTATCTTTGTCTTCAACCTTTCTCGATAATTAGGACAACGGTGACGTTGTCTTCAAGTAGTTTGGCCCTAACACAAATTTCTCACCGTTTCCTCCCAATTGAGGGCTGACTTGCATCGTGGTCCATACAGAGCTTCATACGGTGCCATGCCAATGCTCGTTTGAAAACTATTATTATATGCGAACTCGAGCATCGGTAGATACTCATCCCAGTATCCTTGCATATCAAGCATGCACGCTCTGAGCATGTCTTCTATTACTTGGTTCACTCGCTCTTCGCCCATCGGTTTGAGGATGGAAAGTGAACTAAAGTCTAGTCGTGTTCCCATTCCTTCTTGAAATTTCTTCCAAAACTTGGACGATATAGTGGATCACGATCAAAACTATCTTTTGGAATCCCATGTAATCTTACGATCTCCTTCATATATAAATCCGCTAGTCTTTGCACATTTAGTATTGTACGGCAAAAGTCTTGATTTGATTTGGTCAATCGATCACGATGACCCAAATAGCATTGTGTCTCTTGGCGACGGGTAATCCAACAATGAAGTCCATTGAGATCGATTCCCACTTCCATTCGGTATTGGTAAAGGTTGTAATGACGGGATGTCTATGATCAACCTTCACTTGTCGACAAGTCAAACACCGTGACACGCATCGCCACGTCCTTGTTTCAATCCTCTCCACCGAGTTCTTTTCAAATCTTGGTACATTCGGTGCTACCGTGGTGGATAGCATAATTTGACTTATGGGCTTCATCAAGAATCGTCGTCTTAGATCGGCATTGTCCTAATGCATAGGCGACCTTTAAACAACAACGAACCATCTTCTTTACCGAAGTCCGACCTAATGCCTTCACTCACGCCTTGATGAATCTTTGTTAATGCCGGATCTTTCATCTCAGAGATCGTGGATATGCTCAAATATCACTGGCTTTACTGATATGTTAGCCAAAAAGGATCCGGTGGCTTTTGACTCAATGTTCACATCGTAGAATGCCAGATCTTCCAAAAATTTCCATCGGTGCATACCCAAAATCAAACAAGCTAACTGAGCTGAACCTTTCCGACTCAAAGCATCGGCTACTACATTCGCCTTGCCTGGATGGTATTGTATGGAGCAATCGTAATCCTTGAGGAATTCCATCCACCTGCGCTGTCTCATGTTGAGCTCTTTCTGTGTAAACAGATATTGGAGGCTCTTATGATCGGTGAAAATTTCAAAAGTCTCACCATACAAGTAATGTCTCCAAATCTTCAGCGCAAAAATGACTGCTGCCAGTTCCAAGTCATGAGTCGGGTAATTTTTCTCGTGTTCTTTCAGTTGTCTTGATCCGTAAGCTATCACCTTCTTGTGTTGGTTGAGTACACATCCAAGGCCATTCATTGTACACATGGCATATCCTCCACTGCCTGAAGAAATCGCTAACACTGGAGCCGAAGTGAGTCTCGTTTTGAGTTCTTGAAAACTCTTCTCGCATGCCTCACTCCACTCAAACCTTGAATCTTTTCGTGTCAGCTTTGTGAGAGGTCCCGATATCTTTGAAAACCCCTCGACGAAACGTCGATAATAGCCTGCTAAGCCCAGAAAACTTCGGACATCGGTCACTGTCTTTGGTTGCTCCCATTTAACTACTGCTTCTATCTTTGCTGGATCCACAGTGACACCATGCTTTGAGACAACATGTCCCAAAAAGCTAACCTCTTCCAACCAAAACTCTCACTTGCTGAGCTCGGCGGACAATTGGTGTTCACGTGGGGTGTGGAGAGCAATCCTCACGTGTTCTTCGTGTTCTTGGATTTGGAGTATATTAGTATATCGTCAACAAACACTACGACGCAGAGTCCTGTGGTTTAAACACTCGGTTCATCGGATCCATAAACGACGCCAGCATTCGTCCAATCCAAACGGCATCACAAGGAATTCATAGTGTCCTGGAAAATTTGTCTTCGAATGTCTTCACCTTGACTACTTGAATCGATGATACCCGGATCTCGGTCGATCTTGGAAAAATACCTTGCTCCATGCGGTTGGTGAATAGATCGTCAATTCTAGGCAAAGGGTAGCGGTTCTTCATGGAGTTTGTTCAATTGTCGATAGTCAATGCATAGCCGCATTGACCCGTCCTTTTTCTTGACAAACAAGATCGGTGCTCCCCATGGAGATACACTTGGTCTAACAAATCCCTTGTCCATAAGCTCTTGTAGTTGTTCCTTCAACTCCTTTAATTCAGCAGGAGCCATTCTATAAGGTGCTTTCGAAATAGGCTCCGTTCCTGGTGCTAAGTCAATGGCGCTAATTCTACTTCTCTCGAGGTAATCCAGCAATTCCTCTGAAACACGCCGTCAAGTCTCGCACAACTGCTATCTCAGAAATGACGTTCTTTTCTTCCTTGTCCTCCTTTAAGAAAGCCAAGTATCCACTACAACCCTTTCTGATCATTTTCTTGGCCCTTACTGCTGAGATCAGTGGCACAGATGACGACCTCACTCCTTGAAACCGAAATGATCTTCTTGTGTTGGGTCTGAAAATGACTACCTTGTTCTTGCAATCGACTGTTGCACAATGCTGCGCCAACCAGTCCATGCCAAGGATCACATCAAACCCTTGCATGTCTAACAGTATCAACTTTGCTTCTAGTTCGTGCACCTCTAAGTCTCGAACTGCTACAATGATGGATTTGCATGCTAACTCCGTGTCTACTAACTCTCTAGTCGGAATAGACACAGATAGGACGAAATCCAACGTCTCTGGAACAATCTTCATCTTCTTGGCAAAACGTGGAGTGACGAATGAGTGGGTAGACCCTGGGTCTATCAACACTCAAGCGTCATAACCACCGAAACATCCTTTTTCATATATATTTAAAGTACCTATAGCATACATACATACATACAATAATTTACACATCAATTTACACTCTTAATTCACATACAACTTTTTGTATTGAGAAAGAATATATACAATTCCTAATGCATGCTCCTTCTCTATTTAAAATTTTGATGAAATGAAAACTTTCTTTAATTTTAAAAGGGTCTCACCTTGTATGACGTCATGCACGTTCCCTGCTTCCTGAGCAGTGACTGCATAGGCTCTCCCCTGAACGATCGGCTTCCTTGCTTGAATGGGTGGTAGCAACCAAACCGTCTTTCTCTTATCCGTCTCGGGGCAATCCTTGATCAAGTGGCCCACCTTGCCACATCGGAAACAGCCCCTAGTTCCCAATCTACAATCCACCGTCTTATGAGGCTTGCCACACTTTGTGCAAGTCTCCCGAGGTGCGGAAGAAACAGTACGAGAACCCTGTGTGATAGTGGCGCCAGTAGATATGGCAGGGCTCTCATAGCGAAAAGGTCTCCCCGACGCAAGTAATGGAAACCTCTGTTGGTGTTGTTGTTGCGCCGGTCTTCCGAAACCCCCTTGGAACTGTGGTCTCTGATTTTGGGCTACGAACCTCGGCTTTTTGTTCACCGGTTCGTAGGCCCCCGTTCTTCCTTGTTCATTTCCCCCTCTCTGCTGCTCTCTCTGTCGATATCTATTTGTGTTCTCCTCTTCAACCACTAGTGCTTTACTCATGACCTCTTCATAGGTCCTCAGCTGAAATGGAGCTACGCCTCCCCTAACCTCAGGCTTCAAACCTTGCTGAAACCTCTTGGACTTCATCACTTCAGTAGCGACGTAATCCGGAGCAAAACGGGCAAGTCGTAGAAACTCCACCCCATATTCTCTCACATTCTCCTTGCACTAATTGTAAAAATTGTATCTCAAGTTGGTTCCTCACCACTTCCGAGAAATATTGTTTGTTGAACTCCTCAACAAACTCCTCCCAAGTCCAAGGCAACTCTGGGGTCTCTTGAGCCCGAGTCCGTATCACGGACTTCCACCAAGGCCCAGCCTCCCCATCCAACATGTAAGCTGCCCATCTCACACTCTCATCTTCCGTGCAAGTCAGCACGCTAAAGACTTTCTCCATCTCCATCAGCCAGCCTTCCCATTGTGTCTCCGCCCGCCATTGTAAAATGAAAGAGGTCTCATCCTCCTAAACTCAGAAAAGATGAGGGCACAGTAACGCAGTCCTGGTGTGGTGTAGGTGGTCGTTCTCTTGATGCATGAGCTGCAAAGGATGCGGCTTGCTGTGCCATGGCAGCTGCCATAGTCTCCATAGTGTGCATCATCCTTTATCGCTCTTCTCTGTCCTCTTGTCTTTCTCTCAATCTTTCTTGTTCTCTTAGATCTTGATCCTGATGATCTCGATCCTCTTCATCATGTTGTCTACTACTACTGCCCCCTGGGGCCTCAGTACCTCCTAAAGGCACTCTATTAGTAGGAGAGATGTAATCATCTCCACTACGTAGACTCCTCTGTTGGCCTCCCCTTGGTCGGCCTCTTCCTCTAGATGACATTTGCGGCTGCATTTGAAACTAAAGTTTCGTTAGCAGAAGCCCCTATGTTCTGACCAAAAAGGACGATTGTCAGAATTGCTAAAAGAAAATGGCTTTGATACCAACTGTGATAGCTCGGATTTCGACACCCCGAAACCCGTGCCATCAGCACGATCATCTTGACCGTGCCCTTTAGCTAAGCACGGAACACTGGTATATCAAGCATCAAAAAGTATAATAAACGAAATTGCAAAATTTAAATCTATATTAATTAACTCCCCAAAAGACAGTTCTACCCTCATGCCTCTGCATGAATGGAGAACCGATCCGAACCATCGATGATAGAAATCATCACGGATGGTTCGTCCCAAAAGAATAATCCCAACTCCTTATATACATGGTTTTAAACAAAATCAAGGCTTGACATACCAAGCCGTACAAAATCTCTCTAAAAGCCCACAAAGCGGCACAACGGAGTCCTCTAGAAGAAGTCCTCAGGAGGTGGCTCCAATTCTTCGCCGGCCGCAAGGTCCGACTCACGGGATCGTCTCCGTGCGCTTCTAGTAGTGGACCTGCGACGTATAGTCTATAGGGTGAGCTACATCCTAGCTCAATAGGGAACAAACACGGTTGAACATATAAATTATAACTCACATATATTCCATGATATGCCATGCATGATGTGTCTATGTAGTTATTGATGAAAACAGTTAAAAAGCGTTTCGTTTTACTGTGGATTACTTATGTTTTCATTTACTCATGAATGATGCTGAAAAGGCCTAAAGCAAAACTTAAACTTTCAACTTAAGTAATCCCCGAGCAATATAGCATCGAGCCCCGATGAGATACCCTTCATCGTCATCTATATAGACAGTTTTAACGTATTCCCTGGGAATACAATTATAGTACCCAAGCCCCTTTCCCCTGGGGATTGGTGGCGGGGTTTCACTTGTCTCAAATCAACACCCCTGGGGTGTACTTACTATGTACGGATAAGCCTCCGCACTGGCCTACGGTTTCGCCGCCGTATCGGTCACGGATATCCTGCCGTGTCAGTCGTGGATATCCCGCCACGTCGGTGGGGTAACCTATCAAACCTCAAATAACAAAAATATCGGTGCCTTACATATAGTTATTCACCGTGTAAGTGTGCTATCTTATATCAGTTAGGCCCTATCAACATGATTCAATCTTGGATACATCCCTGGGATGTATCCATTTACTTGCATCACACCTGATGCTCTTGTCTCTTTACTTCTTCATCCCCTGGGGGTGGCTCATTCTCATTACTCTTACGGGTGTCACACGCACACACACTTTTCACAATCTTTAAGCAAATAAACATTTGAATTGAACTCTATATCATTACATACATGCTCTTGTAAAATAAAGTACATGTTCAATGTGTTCCCTACCTCAAGTCTTTGTTTGCTCAACGCATCAAGGTCCCACGTGGCTCCTTGTGCACTAGTCCACACGTACCACCTATGGTACCACATAACAGGTGAAACACATCATAAAGGATGCAATAAAGAAGGTCTAAGACTCTCCAAGAATCTTAAAGTCAAACCCAAAAGTCAACATATTTTATCTCAGTCGATTAATCGAATTTCAAAATCGATTAATCGAAAGTCAATATCGATTAATCGATTTTAAAATCGATTAATCGAGATTTTCATTCGATTAATCGAATCTCATTCGATTAATCAAAATTCTCTGTTTCGCAAAGTCGATTCTCAATTCGAGTAGTCGAGTTTCTAAAATCGATTAATTGATCCCAAATCGATTAATCGAAAACTGAAATCGATTAATCGAAATCCCATTTCGATTAGTCGATTTTCCTCAAGCCATTTCCTCCAACCCCTGGGGTCCACTGGAGGTTCCCAGTCGATTAATCGATACCCAAATCGATTAATCGAAATCCAAAGTCGATTAATCGAACTCCAATTCGATTAATCGAAATCGGGGTCCTCTGACCTTTCAACTTCCTGGCCAATTTCGATTAATCGAAACCCAATTTCGATTAATCGAAATTGTCAGATTCAGCCCCTTTCGAGCTGTTCTTCCCAATCTTCTTCCATACTTTTTCCTCTATTTTTCTAAACCATTATCCTATGATTTAACCCACTTTCAACCACAACCTAGCCTCTACGATCTATGCATTTTATTCACAAAATTTTTTACCTTGAATCAATCTCAAATTGATTTCAAATCAAATGGTTGGAAGGCTAGGGTTCGGCTGGCTCTAACAGATCCAACCCGTGTTGAATCCGGCTTTTATCGCTTGAATCCCCCCTCCAAATCAGTTGCAATAACTCCTCTCTTTACTTCCTCTCTCTCTCTCTTCTTTACTTCTATCTCAACCACCAAAAACACCAATTTAGGGTTATTAAACCCTTTTATCCCTTTCCTCACGTGTGTGTGTTGAGCACATACACCGCGATAGGTGTACGCGACTTCACATTTACAACACACACCACATAGACATTCAATTTGTCACATCTCATCCGTTCATCACACCTCATGCTAACTATTGGACTTCCATTTGGTCAAACCTATGACCGCTCGGGCACGGATCCCGAGGTCATAGTTTAGCGTGATTTTTCGGGCTATTACAACTTATCTATGTAAGTACTTCCTACACAAAATTTATATAGTAACTATCTAGAAACTATAAATGAAATTATTTATACCATGTATGATGTCATTGTTCGGAATGGTATTCTTAGCGGTGACTGCATACGTTTGGCCTTGAACCACTGGTCGTGCTTGTCGTGTAGGCCTCTGTTATCCAACAGTATTTACTCTCCTTTCATTTCTCAACATCGGGCAATATCTTATCAAATGCCTCATCTTTCCACGCTTAAAGCAGCCCCCAGTTCCTCGTCTACAATCGGATGTCTTGTGTGACTGGACACACTTGGCACAAGTCTCAGCTGATGCGGATGACGTTGCTCTAGAAAAACCCTAAGTGACTGACACCCCCGTAGTGATAGTAGGGCTCTCGTAGCGAATAGGGCTCACCGAAGTAGACATAGGTGGCCTAGGGTAACTGGTCTGAGGTGGTCTAGAGTAGTGAGTCTGAGTAAACTGCCTCTGATTAGACGCTATAAAATGTGGCTTTTTATTCATCGGTTCGTAGTTTCCCACTCTACCCTGATTTATCTATCCCTTTCCTTGTTGCTCTCTCTTCTTATACATTTCATTAAGCGCTTTCTCCACAACTGGTGCCTTTCCCATGACTTCTGTATAAGTCTCTAAATTAAATAACATGATCCTATCATGCAGAATCGGTCTCAACCCGTTCTCAAACTTGTTGGCCTTCATAATTTTCACGGCCACATACTTTGGAAAAAATCTCAATAATCGTATAAACTTCGTGCCATACTCTCTCACAGTCATTGCCCCTTGCTCGAAGGACATGAATCTTGCAACCATCTGATTTCTTAACTGTTTTGGGAAGTATTCTTTGTTGAATACTTCAACGAACTCTTCCCACATCCACAACCCTCCTGGGTGCTCCTGCTCTGTTTTCAATAATACTGACTTCCACCACGGGTCGACATCTCCTTCCAACTAACACGAAGCCCAATTGACTTTCTCTACACCCGTGCATGGCATTCTCTCTCTGAGGTTCTCTGTTTGGCTCATCCACTTTTCCGCCTCCAATAGGTCAATCTGACCGTAAAAGCTTAGAGATCTTAGTTTCCTAAACTCAACGAATCCAGAGTGATATGGATTTGCAGTGGCAATAGGAGGTGGAGGTGGTGTATGCTGATGGCTATTGGTAGTCAATATGCTACTTGCTGAGCCATGGTACTTACCATGGCCTCCATGGTCTGCACCATTCTCTGCCTTTCCTCTCTCTCTTCATTTATCTCCAGATTTCTCACTTTCGGATTTCTTACTTCCGGAACACTTGTCTTTGGAATCTATCGATTTCCTACTGGAACTCTATTCGAAGTAGTGAGAATTTCATACAAACTCCTCAATTTCCTCCTATGAAAACCTCTTGGTCGGCCCCTTCCTCTAATAGACATTGACGCTCTGTAATGTAAAATCAAAGTTTCATTAGCAAAAGGTCCCTATACTCTGACAACATCAAAAACTTGTCAGAAATTCTAAAAGAAATGCTCTGATACTAACTGTTATAGCTCATATTTCGACACCCCGAAACCCGTGCCATCGATACGACCCTCAAGGTCGTACCCCATAAGTTACACAGAACACTTGGCACATCTACATACAAAGCGGAAAACAAAGCACAGTCTAACTAAGCATATAGAGTCATTATAAGGAAAATCAATCTCCATTTCTATATAAGATAACTCAAAAGATTTTAAAAGACGGTTCAGATCTAATGCCAATTGCATGAACAAAAGAACCAAATCGAACCATCCGTGACAAGCCAAAAGTCACATGAGATGGCTCGCCAAAAAGAATAATGTATTACATGGAATTGTCATCTTACAAAATACAATGGCCGGACGTACCAAGCCGTACAAATTATCCCACAAAATCAAAGTCTCGTAGCACAGTCTACTAAAAGAAATCATCCGGAGGGGGCTCGGTCTCCTCCTTGGGAATGTACTCTGAATCCTCTAAATCTAGATCCTTGGTACCCACAACAATCTCTGAACCTGTGACATAGTCGAAAGGTGAGCTACATCATAACCTAGTAAGGAAAAGTAATAGCATGCATATCTTCTAACATCACACATATCTTCCATGACATAACTCATTTAAAAGCATTTAACTTATCCAAAAATGAATATTTGATGCTTAGTTCCATAGACATTGTTCATAGTTTCCAAAACACACTCTTATAACACACACTTAAATCAATCACTTAAATAGTTCCTCGAGCATATATAACATGAAGCCCCCGATGGAAATACCCACCATCGTCGTTCACATGTACCATTTCACAATGACCAAGTCCCTTTGCATTAGGTGACTTGTGTCGAACGAAGTATTTTCACTGATTGGAAATCAAAGAACGGATATCCCGTCATACCGGTACACAATTTGTATCGGATATCCCGCAATACCGATCACGGATATTTCGTCGTGTTGGTCGGGTATTCACACATAAAATCTTAAATTAAAGTGTTAAAGTTTAGATATAGTTTATCACCGTGAGTTTGTGCTAATTATAGTAGTTCGAATTCTCACATGTGTAGTCTCACATGCTCTACACACACACACTTATTCACATCACTCTTGATATCACACACATAGTGGTTCACATCTCTTTGATGTCACACAAAAAATTATCTGAAATCACACACATAACACGCGCACACAATTATTCTCTTAGTGATTATATATGCTAATTTTACATGTTCAAAAGCTATAAATGAATTCATACTATTTCGGAAGCAAAAGTCGGAAAGCACACATATTATTATTATATCACTACACACATGGTAGTTGAAATCAAATATACATGCTAAAGAGTTTTCCCAAGCTACCTCAAATAAAGTGACACATAATTCAATCCAATCACGATTCACACTCGCCCACACATTTCATCGACACTTCAATCCTGTAGTCAAAATGTCCGAACATCCTATAAGAATGCATAAAAGAACCTAAGGTATACCTTGCTAAAGAATTTAGAGTAAAAGAATAAATTTAAGTACTTTATTCCTCGCGCGAGGGAGCTCTGGAGCTCGAGCGAGCACAAATTGACATTTTCTCACACGAGCGACTAGAATTTGGTCGGCTGCTGAAGGTCACGCGAGGCCTCGTGCGAGTGAGACAAAAAGCCCCACTGTTGGTGCGCACTTTTTCTAGGTTCTTCTCAACTCCCGTTGAATGAGTGGCTCCAATTCTGTCCAGGTAGACTCTAGCGACGATGCGGTGTTTAGAATGATAAAAATAAATAAAAAGGAGAGATTTTTCTAGGAAGGTTCCTAGTTTGATTGCAATCGCCAGCTGCAGATATTTAACGATGCTACAACACGTCAGTTATCACGCTGTGAAGCGGGTGTGGGTTACTTCTATACTGAATTGTCCGCCTACGAACGTCAGCAGTAGTGTTTCTCTTTAGTTTAGTTAATTTAATTCTCTTCTTATTTTCCTTTGTAATTATAATTCCTGTCAGTTTAGATTTTCCAATTCTATTATTATTAGCTCTGATTGTGTGGGCTTATTAAGGTGAGCTATTTTGGTGTTCTGATGCTGTCAAGAGTCCGATGAGCATCAAGGTTCTGGTATTACTAAAAGTCTAATTGGTTTTAGTCTCCTATTGGTATTAAGGAGTACATATGCATAAGTTCTAATAATATTCTAACTAAAATTAAGCATGCTAATTGTGCTGTGATTCTAATTAAAGCAATTGTAGTAATTCTACTATAATTCTAATTAAAGCACTCGTAATAATTTCAGTATAATTCTAATTGAAATAAAAAGACTGATTTTTCTATGGGCCTAATTAAAGCAATAGATTTAATTTTCTATTATAATATCAACAGAAACAAAAGGACTGATTTATCTACGATTCTAATTATTGACGGATTTATGATGGAAAAATATAACTAATCATGAATAAACTATATTTCTTAGAATTCGGATTTGGAACAATCAACTAACTAAACTAATGGAAAGGAAATTTTGATTTAACACTCTAATAATTATATCAAGGCTTAATTAATGCGAATAATCAATTATGTCTAGATATAAACTAATTAAAGTAATTTATTAATTCTAAAAACTCTAAAAAAAAGGGGTTTGGGCCCACTATGCTAAGGAAGATTGGCCTCGTTCCCAAGTATCCCCCGTAAGCTCCCTTGGGCAACTCGGGTGGCAGAGATTAAAGAGAAAAAATTAAAATTTGGATGGTAAAATAATATTTTTAGGCTTTTCAAAGTTGATTTCGGAATAATAGGGGCAAATTGAATTATAAACTAGAATTATGAAAACTAAAATTAATATTTTTTAGATTTTTTGAGATATTAAACTAAGAAATTGAAATGAAAAAAAACTTTTAGGACTGAATTCGGGTCCGAAATAAGAAAATCAGACCATATGATTAAGGATTGGTTTCAAACTCTGAGGGTTAGAACCAGAAATTAATGATAGGACTGTAAATCATGATTTTAGAGTAGAATTTGGTCTTAAGTGTCGGTATATCGGACCGACGACTCAATGGCTGGTTCTAAAAGCAAGGAATTAGAACCAGAAATAGAATATTCGGTCCGAAAAGGGTGCGACGGTCTAAGACTGAAAATAAAATTAAAAATTAATAGATCTAGAGATTGTAAGCTACGGTCGGAAACTAAAATATTAAATCCTTAACTAAGGGGTGTCGGGACTGCGGAGAGAATCCTCTAAAGTTCGGGTATTTGAATCTCGAAATCATGGTTGGGTTCTGTGGGTTCGTGCTCGGAGTTCTCTGGTTTCGAAATTTACCGTCTCCTCTCTAAAAATTTGCAGCCCCCTTTTTCTTCGAGAAAAAAAACTTTTATAGGTTTTCCTTCAATTAAGCGCCTATTTACGGGCGTTTAATTGAATTGTGAGCCTGGATTCTGACACTTAATCGCTTTGAGTCGGTCATCGACTTAGTGAGCGATCGGCTGACTTGCTCAGCGAGTCTCCTAGTCCTAACAAATTAGGACTAATTGTGCATATTATTATGCACTCAATCTGATTAAGCGTTTAACCTGAAGCATTTAGTCAAGGAAACGTCGGGGTCAAGGGTAGTAAGACTAGGTCGGGCGTAGGCCAATTGCGCGTTGATGGTGATGCGCTCAATTCGATCACGCGTCCTGCTTCAAGCGCATAATCGAGTCTCGAATTAGTCAGGGAAAGAAAGTTTGGTCTGAAAGGTGGACTGAACACATGCTTGTGATTCTGCGCGTGATCGAATTGCACGCTTGGCTTCTAGCGCAAAATTTGGAGTTGCCCGGGTATGGTCTCTAGAATGAAATGCAAGACTATTATTTCAGTCTGTATTTTGGCTATATACTGTTATTTTAGTATATAGTCTCCCTACGCTGGGATCTAAGCCACAGAGCTATTGTTTCAGCTTGCATTCAGTCATGTACTATTGCATTGTCTCACACCGCGGGTTAAAAAGGTCAAAGGTTGACCAAACAAATTTGTATACTCTGAGAAGGCAAAATGAGGGTATTTACAGATGCCGCTCTTCGGTGCGCTCTTGTGAAGTAAGAACGTGTCGAAGAAGTAGGCACCCCTCATTCGAGGTGTTTTCTCGTTTCACTTAGGAATTCACAAATGTGAATTGGAGATGCTGACATGACATACTTAACTTTCTTATCTATTAGTGCAAGCTTCAATGGAGCATTCGGGGGCTCAGTGGTAGCTGTCGAAAGGCACTTTTCGAATCTGTGGGTGCATGGCGCGAGCTAACAGAGGGATATAGCGCGATTGAGGTATCGGGAGTTGTCATACAAATGTCCATAAGGTCCAGGGACCGGTAATATAAAAAGAGGGAGTGCAATATAATATCGAAGGCTTTAACAAGTTATGTCAAATCGAGCGTGTCATTGCTCACGTTAATGCGCGTCAGGCGTTCCTTTTCCACTAGGCGTTTGTAAGTTATTAGATTGAATATATTTGTTGTTCAGTTTCCTAGGGGAAAGGGGCCGGTTTTGGCTAGTAATTAAGGTGAATTTTGTGAAGTATTATCAGTTGAATTCTGCGTAGTGGCGCATGCGCTTGATTCATTTGGAGTCGGTCTTTTAAGTAGGGAATTTTAGTCTTAATATATCTAAACAAATGATTCTATACAGTGGCATATGCGCTCGATCCAATTTTGCGCAGTGGGA
The DNA here is from genome assembly GCA_021018995.1 of Chloranthus sessilifolius. Classification (NCBI taxonomy): domain Eukaryota; kingdom Viridiplantae; phylum Streptophyta; class Magnoliopsida; order Chloranthales; family Chloranthaceae; genus Chloranthus; species Chloranthus sessilifolius. Next base: position 113,343,154 of record CM037594.1, on the reverse strand, counting down.
TATGTGCTTGATTATGTGTTCATGGGTCTTTAAGTTACAGAATTCTGGTCCTAAGGTATTTGAAGAAATAATTCTACGCAGTGGCATATGCACTCGATCCAATTCTGCGTAGTCGGATATGCACTTGATTATGAGTTCAGGCAGTCTCAAGAGTTAAAAGTCAGCTTTATTGTATATGGGTAATGAGACACGTAATCGATAGAGAAGGGTGAATTGGGTCTATTTAATTTGTTGCTTTTTTTCAGTTTATTTTTTATTTTATTTTTATAGTATTATTTTCTTTCTGATTTTTTTTTGTTTATTTTTTTTTAGTTGAAGATTTTTTTTTGAAGCAAGTAAGAGAGTCTTGAGAGATTTTAAAATTCTAGGGATTTTAACTTATGATCAGTTCGGTGATAAAACGGCAGAAAACGTGGCTACCGAGATGTCGCTAAATAGATCCATCGATACGGGATTTGTGGACCCGACCGTTTATGTGGTTGTCAAGACGACACTTGACATGCCAGATACTCCATCTAACCTTCGCGATGAATACTGATGATTGTCTCTTATGGGAGGACTACAGTAACTCACGAGTCAAAAGAAATGGGTTTTGGAAACATTTTGACTTAATTATAGATAACTATATTTATAAGAAATATCGAGTAATTGAAAATTGAGTAATACTTACCTTGGGGTGATACTTACCTAGGTTGTACGATGGGACTTGAGATATTATAGTGGGGTACTGTTGCGATGGGGCTTTGAAGTTGTCTTTTCTTTCTTTTTTTTATTTGTCCGCTGCAGCGATTGGTGGTGTAATTTTAATTTCAACTCTTGCAACTACACAAGTTCTATTGTAGTACGGTAAGAACAGGGGTGTCGAACCCACAGAGATACGTGAAATTTATCTAATTCTTTCAGAGACTTTAGTACACCCAAGGAATTACCAAGGGAGAAATTTAATTTACCACACAGGTACCAAACGATTTTTTTTTTAATGCAATAAAAAAAACCTAATCAACTATGCCTGAACAAATAATGACAAAGGAGAAAAATGACAGTTTCTAAATTGATCAAGGAGTTATCTAACCATCGATTCGTAACTTTTCTACCATTCAATCTTACAAATTCAATTTAAGTCAAAACACCATCATTTATTAGGAAATCAAATGAATCGAGAAGAACGCAATTGTGGATCCGGTATATCTAAAAATTATGACTCAGCCTATCATTGCGGTATGAGTCATGTGAAAAGAATAGCATATCTCAAACTAACAAGTCACGACAATGATAAATCAATCATTCCGCAGCCTAGATCGGCCTGCAGGAACAGATCTAGATGGAGTGCTTCTTTTACGGTCATTAATAACCACGATCAATAACTGTAAACAAAGACTCGATAATATTCAACCAAGCACACACTTATAACAGAATGATTCAATGATAAAACAATGAAATTGTAGAAACAATAATAAAACAGTTACTTATCTCCGGTTCGCTTCCCCCTTGAGTAAATTACTTTAGCCGCTCATCCTCGATATACAAACCTGTTGTAGATTCGAAGATGTCATATTAACAATGCTCTTTTATTTATCAAAATCTCCTTACAATGCTCTTATTCCTAGGAACAATCTATACTCTCACGATTATAAAAGAGAATAAAAAATAAACCCTACTACAATCTACTAAGAAGAAGGAACCAAGAAGAACCCTTAATGAATAATAACAATTAAAGCCCGATCCCCCTTCTATGATTCGTAGCTTTTTTTTATATAGGGCCGAGCAAACCCTATCCCTAATAGCATCAATCGATTGAGCTTTGATTCGGAGTAAGTGGAGTTGGACTTGTCTTCTCTTGTCAATCGATTGACAATTATCCCTCAATCGATTGGCATCCAGGGGTAGATTCTCCCTCTCTTGGTGGATGTTGAGCTGCTTCACAAATTTCGATGCTTCTTTTGACTTTTTTTACCATAGCCCTTGTGTATCCTTTAATTACCCTCTTTTATGCTCTTTTGCGATCTAACGGTCAGAAACACCTGTAATCATTAAAACCTCAATACAACCATCAGATGCTTTCATCAGACAGATAAGTGTAGGGATTAAGGTGCGAAATATAGTCACATTTCGGCACTGATCAATTGGCGGTTGCCAGTGTGATGTAGCATCTTGGGGAAGGTGATGTCACGATGGGATAAGTGGTGTTGTGGTGATACCGTGATGGGACTTGGATAGTTTTCGACAGTATGTTCGTGCTGTAGCTTGGCATTAGTGGGTTGCGATGGGACATGGGACGAGTCCCAAGTTTCTCTTTTTTTTACTTTCGTCTGCTGTGGTATCTGGTGACCATTTGTATCGAACAATTTGGGAGGGAGGTTCTTTGTTTTAGCAATGGGGCCTGATTGAGCCTCTTTCCTTTTCTTCTTTTAGCGCGGTAAGCATGTTGTTTGAGCTTTCCGAGTAGTTGTGTTCGCAATGGGAGGTGTAGAGTAGTTAGCAGTGGGACACTGGTAGGATGTTTTTGCGATGGGACGTTGATCTCTTTGTTTAGCAGATCTTGGGTCAAGTGAGCTCACATTGTGGTTGCGTTGTGTTGGCTTTTTGACGTATTTGCATTTTTGAGATTTTTCGATGGGCCATGGGGGCATGGCTACAATTATTTTTACGATGGGTTTAGATATTGGGTGGTGCCATGCGTGTGTGTTTTTTTTTTATGGTGGGATGTGCTTGGGTGGCTGCACGATGGGACAAAAGGGTTTCGAATGTGGTCAGGGGTGACGGTGTCACACAATGCAGGCATGCCTTGTCTGTAATAGGATCAGGGGTGTGGTCGACATTTTTGGTAGGGTTACGTGACGGGAGTAGAGTGAGCAGTTGTTCCTTCTTCGATGTGGATAGCCTATAAGGCTCTGCGATGAGACAAAAAAAATTTTCCTCGAATCGGGGCCGAACTTTGTGTAAAAATCAGGAGTTACGTGCCTATTTCTAGTCACGTGATCTGATTGCGTGCCTATTTTTAGGCGTGCGATTCAGGGTCTAAGTGGTTGTTTACGCGTGTGAATGCTATTAGCGTGGGATTGTATTGCATGCTTAAGTATCTGCGCGTGATTAAAGGGTCACCAGGTCACTGCGCGGGTGACCTTTCATATTGCACGGCACTGGGAAGTCATTTAATTGGATTGCACGTCCTTGGATGCACACCGGATCGGAGCGTCACCCGGTCAGTGTACGGGTAACCTTTCATATTGCGCGACATGAACAGGACGTTTGATCAGATTGCGCGGCTATTGAAAAGCGTGGGATCGGAAGGTCGCGCCGTCTGCGCGGGCGACAGTTTCATTGCTCGCTTGAATCTTAGCACGTGTTTTAGATTAAGCGTGATATGTGTGGCGCGTGATCAGATTAAGTGCGCGTAGTTAAGCACGTGATTGGGGTCGTACTCTATATAAGCATGGGAGGCTTCATTTGTTTCTCATTCTCTGGTTTGGTCTTGAGTATTGACTTTTCTGAGTGTTCTGGTATTCTGAGATTCGTGTTTTAGCAATATTGAACAATCTAACCGTCAGATTGGGAAGGGGTTTCTTCCTATATTCATTATTTTATTTGATATTCACCCTAAGGTGATGCTCGAGGACAATATTGTTGTGGGAATGGGTGGTATTGGGAATGAGGGTGCTAGTCTTCACACCGTTCCTTTTTAAGGAGCAGTGAAGGTAGCGTTGCGGAGGCGGCAACGGAGAAGGTGAAGATGACGGGGAGAGGAGGTGCTATAAATGGAAGGATGCATCCCTAACCCATTTTCCATTTCTTCTGCCGATGGCTCGTTTGAGTCCTCCAAGTCTGTTGGCAACATCTCTAAAGCCTCCGATTGGACGTTCTGCTCCTCGCTTCGGCTCATTGTAGTTTTTGTTTCTGTTTTGGGTTGTATGTTAGGTTCTAGGTTTCGTTTTGGGTTGTAATTTAGGAGGTATGATTCCGACGATATTATAAAATTTTGAATTATGAATAAAGGGGCATTTTTTTATTATTTTATTTTTTATTGTCTATTGTCTATTGTGCTCAGCTAGTTGGTTTAAATTTTCTTAATTGATTAATTGGACTTATTTAATTTGTTTCGACGTAGTTTTAGGATTTGATTTAACTTAGTTTTATATTTTTAGATTTATTCAGAGTTTATTTTTTAGATCAGTTCACCTTGTTTGGATGGTTCGGTTGATTCTATTGGTTTATTAGGGGCATTTTTGGGTGCTCTTAAACAAATTAGATTTTACATTATTTTATTTAAGGTTTTTTATTTTGTTTCATTTAAGGTGTTTTGTTTGAGGTTTTTTTTTTCTTTTCTTTTGGAATGATACTTGTTAAAATGATGTGAGTTTTCATGGGTTCTAGATGGTAGTTGGGTGTTTCATTTCTATTGGTTTATCTAAATTTGGGGGATTTGTGCTTTTCAAATGGGCAAGTGTTTGATTTTAGATTTAATTAGATTGGAAGGGTTTCAAATATGTGACATTTGTCAATTTAAGGGGTATGGTTTATAAATGCATGAGTCTAAAGTTTTTGGCTTGCTGTTTTCTTATTTCAAGTCTAGAGATTGATAGATTGGGGGCATATCTTGTGTTTGTAACTTTGGGCATTTTTGTTCATTAATGTCTTTTATTCCTTTCTATTTCATTTCCCGGGTATTGAACCTGAGGAATTATGTTTATTAAGTGGATCATGAGAATGGACAGGATTGGGAATTTGGGGTGATACTAGGGTTGGTGCTATCAATCCAACTCGAAGTGTCACCCCATCGGGAGAAGAGGTGGAGGAGAAAACGGTGGTAGAGAGGAAACTCAAGGATAAGGCAGGGTCAGAGTTCTCGTGACCGATGCCTATTTTTCCTCGGTAGGCTCTGCGGATTTAGTGTTAGTTGCTCCTCATTTTTAATGTGTCCAAGGGAGCTTCTAACAGTGGGTCCCGCAAGTCCTGGGTGGCTTTCCGTAAGCCACTCTCTCCTTTCTGCCAGCTCGGGGCGAGGGGAAGAGGTCATCACGGTTAGAATTTGTTCAGGGTGCATTCATCCTCTGGGCCTCTCCGAGATCTCTAGTCTCTCGAATAAGTCCAGATTCGGGCATTGCCTGAACGTATTGATATTAGCATTCTTATTTTTAAGTTGTATATCCAGAGGGTATGCCCTCGGTGTGTGTTGTAATGATTTTTATTAATCTATGGAGTGATTATGTTTTCTTATTTCATTTGTGGTTATTCAATAATCTTTTTTTGTTTGATTTAATTTGTATTTCGTTTGTCTCGTTGTGGGTGTGATGCCTTTAGTTTTAATTTGGTTGTTTATTTTATATCTGGGGGTGTGTTACGGATAGTTTTTTCGTTTAGTTTTGAGTATTATAGAGGCAATGTGAGTATTTAATCTTATTGAGGACACATGAAGGTGTTGGGGGCATTTTTTTGGTTGAGGAAAGTGAAGGAGAGGGCATTTTCTTGGGTTTTTATTGTTTATTGTAAAGTAAAGGGCATTTTTTTGGGTTTTCGGGGCGTAAGTTTTCTTAAATTAAGAGTATTTTGGGTTAGTCTTATCAAGGGCGTAATTTAGGTTAGTAGTGACCGTCAGAATGTCTTTATTTCAGGTTTGAGTATACTGTTCTTGGCATGTGAAAATTTTCATTTTTTGAGAAATTACGCGCTTCAGTCTAGGCGCTTGAATGAATTGCGTGCTCGGGCGTGAACGCTCATTCCAAGGTGCAAGAGGTTATTAAGAGTCAGTTTAGTCCCGTTTAAACGAATTAAGCGTCTGATTTGATGCACAAGATCAGTTGACCCTTGGCATTCGCGTATTACTTTTTTGACGCTTAATGTGATTGTGCGCCTAGTGGGAAATGCGCAAGCAACTGGTGGGGTTATAGTGAGCGGGTGACAATTAGATTGCGCGCTCAGGATAGGGCGTTTGATCTGAATTAAACGCATAGTGTACTACGCGTGATTAGATTGAGCGCGAGGATTTAGGCGCGCAATTCGGGCGAGTTCTATAAATAGTTGAAACCTTTCATTTTTCGTCGCGTTATCCGTTTTAGTCTCCGATTCTGTAGTTTCCTAGTTTTCTTGCACTCGGGTTTAAGTTTTGGGCATATGATCATTTTTCTTTTCTTCGTCCGGGGGTTCCGGTGGGGGTTGAGTTTATGTTTCTACGGATGCACGTGTGGAGAGAGGCGTTGAAGGGTCGTCGGTGGTCTACTGATCTTCAGACCACGCGAGGCCTCTTCAAGGATATGCATGCGAGGTAGATATATATCATCATATTTTCATTTGGCTTTGTTTTGTTTTGGGATTCCTAGGCTTTGTTAATGGGTTGATTTGTTCATTTGGATAGGTGATCTGGAGGCCCTACGAAGATGAGGAGGATGCGAGTGAGGCGGTGATTGAGTTTAGCCGGCCTTTCTTTGATGTGGACATATGGGTCCATTGTTTTGAGAGGGTGGAGAGGATCCACACCTCTCGAGCGGCACGGCAGTTGGGGCTCGCTCAGGGAGTCCCTCCAGAGGTAAGCCACAGAGTGGCAAAGAGGATGACCGGCTCTCCAGGCCGAAATTTTGCGGAGCAAATGGCGCTCTAGATAGCCGATTTTAGAGCTGGGGGGACCCGGGTCATGGGGGTGCATGACGAGGCGGATGTACAAGAGTATAGGAGGTGGTTCAACGCGTTGGGTGGTGGGTGCCTCTTCACACGCCCCTCTCATGGCAGCGGTTCTTTCGCGATTGGTGAGTCGGAGTCAGCGTCGGCATTGAGGGAGAGGTTGGTCGCATTGGAGGAGGGCCATCTCACGGCGAGTGTGCGGGGGCATTGGATGCTCTCCATAGGGCGATGGAGCAGATGGGGCATGCTCCTCGTCTTGATGAGGAGATGCTTCACTCTTTGACCGACTCGGTCACTAGGGCCAGGGCAGTGGAGGATGTGTTGGGGGCTCAACTAGCGGAGACCCAAGAGCTCCTGATGAGTTAGTTTATTAGTTTCATTTATTCGTGTATTATATTGACTTATTCTGGTGATGCTTTTTTTTTATATGGTTGTTTTATTTTATTGTGGACAGTCTGCGAGAGAGTCTGAGGTCACTCGCCAGGCGATTCTGCTGGTAGTCAATCGTCATCAGCAGCAGGCCGATTGCACGGTGGCAGCTAGCCTGCACTCCGAGATTGAGCGATTCGTAAGCATTTCGAATCAGATTGATTAATTTGTTGATGGTTCGAGGCTCCTTGTTAATGTTGGGATGTTAGCGATATTTGCAGAAGGCAAAGCTTACCGCTGCGGGGGCTTTTGCTCGGGAATTTGATCCTTCTTCAGTGGCCTCCTCCAGTCGGGAGGATCCAGCGATGGCTCATCTTTGGACTGAGCTGGAGCATTGGGTAAGCTCCCTCACTCTTTCAGTTTACTTATGTCATTATGGCAGTTTGTTAAGTGTTATTCTTAATAGTTTACTAACATCGTGTTGGTGTCTCGGACGAGGGAGGCGACTGCTGCCTCTTTACGCCCAGAGAGTCAGGTATAATTTTTTATTTTTGATGTGATTCTATTTAGGTTGTTTCGTCCTGTTTATTTTTGACATATTTTGCGTTGGTTTGCTTGGTTTTTCGTGCAAGCTGTTCCGGATTATGCTCACAAGGCTCCCCCTCAGGGGCCCATTCCTATTCCTAATCGGGTATGTTTTAGTTGACATATTTATAATTTATTAGTCATCGTAGAGTTTTTTGATGAATTTGTTCATTCTAGCTGCAGCCGCCTAGATTCGCCATTCCTTCCGTGCTGCCTACCGATCCCGTGACCGCTGAGACGGTTGAGCGCCTTCTGAGGGAGAGGGCGGATCTGGTATGGTCTTTTCTTATTCAAAAATTTTTTTTTCACTCAAATATATATATGTTATCTCTCATTAACTTGGTATGGTTATGCAGGTTCGTCAGCTTGAGGAGGCGCGGTTAGACGCGGCGCGAGTGCTCGCCACTCCAAAGGCGAGACTGGTCCTCGGGGAGGTGGAGAGTTGTGAGGATCTGGTGATCAAGATGATGGTCACACAGAAGACTCATACCGAGGCATTGGAGGAGACGCGTCGATCGGCGCAGGCAGATATGCAGGTGGCCCTGGATCGGATGCAGTATCGTCTGGGGAGGGAGCGAGGGGTGCGTAGATCAGCTAGTCGGCTTGAGGGATCAGAGTCGAGGGCTATTGGGTCATCGTCCGGGTAGTCTCGTCACACGTCGCGCGATCGTGCCAGGAGTGATACTCGCGAGGATTCTGTCACTCGTGGGTATCCAAGTGGGTATCCTCCTTATTCTCGGTCGAGGCGGACTGTCAGTTAGGCGAGTGAGGAGGGCTCTGTAGTGAGGTCGCGCCGTCTAGAGGTTCCAGCGACTCCAGGCACCGGGATTATTTTTTTCAGAGGACTAGTCTACGGACCTTCAAGCTGATGATACTGGGGATAGTGGTGCTCGACCGTTCCAGCGACAGCATAGGGAGTAGGTGTGTGTATGTGTATGTTTTGTCCATTATGAGTGTGCATTGTATATACAGGAGGGATGCCCCCGGTGATGATTGTAAAGAAAAAAATAGGAAAGAAAAATTTTGACACATATATATTGAGATTGGTTTAGGTGTACCTGATCAGTTGCTTTTCTTTTAGTTACCTCTTGCATCTACTTTTGCTTTTATTCCTGGTGCCATCAATCATCATCCGGACTTGGATGCTTGCGAGCTGGCCCGGTGGTGGTTGAAGGTCGCTTTATATCGACACATATAAAGGTAACTCCATTAGTAATTTTTATTCTCCCCCTTGCTAGTTGTCAAGGGGGTAAGTATCTCAGACCGGAGCCTGATAACAAAGGTAGATATATGCTCTTTTTTTTTTTCTTTTGAAAGTAATACAACAGGGAAAGCAAATAACTATCGTAGCAACAAGAACTAAAAATAAAAATAAAATGCCCCAGTGTAGGGGCGTGATTGTATCGGCAGTATAATATCTTCGATAGCTTTCTTTACACAGTAACTTCGATGTTCTTCATATTTTGGTGGACGAATTGGCGATTCTGATATGATTCTCCTTTTGATCCAAAAAAAATGTCCCAGCGTGTAGATGCAATGGAGCTTTTTTGAGCTTTTGATGAGCATTGTGGGTCTATGTAAAGTCATGGGTATTAGGTGAGTTAGTCCTAAAGAAAGCATTCATCAATACTGTCATCAAATTGGGGGGAGGTCTCTTTGATCAGGTCAGTTGCATACGAGGTCTATCTTAGGATAGTGGTCATCCTATCCCGTGGTTATTAGGAAAAAGTATGGTAAGTATAGCAGGTGATTGCATCAGTCGTCATTCATGATTTTTCGGTTTCATTCCTTGGAATATCCTGTGAGGCTTCAAACTTATCGTCCAAAATATAAAAAGAAGTAGAAAAAGGATAAGGCTCAATAATGTGGGGAGTAGCTTGTACCTAATACTCTACAAAAGGGATGAGTAATAGTCTTCTTTTCAGGGGAATGCGGGGTGCCATGATTGAGCTCTTCGTTATGTTTCGGTACCATCAAAATCTCACATTCTATGGTTAGCAGGAGTTTGTCCTCCTCCTGCCACCTTACGACGACATCTAGTAGTATAAGGATATCAGGGTGCCCTCGTAGCTTGCTTGTACACTTCTAGTGAAATTACAAGAGATATCCTCACAGCCTGCTTATGCTCCCTAAGCTCATTGACTTGTTCATTCGTCATAATGCTCTCGCTCAACTTTTGATATGTAGATATATTTTGAAAGCATCCTGCTAGCTCAAGAATAATGAGTTTTGATTGAACCTAGCATCTTCATTTTTTTTTTGCTCTAACGTCACCTCCAATGGCGGGGGAAGGGGAACGAGGATTAGGTGTTACTTATGCTTTTGAAAGAGATTAGGTAGGTCACTAGTCCTTTGGTCAGATTGCCTGAATAAAAAGGTGGGCGATAAATGGGAGGTCATAAGAATATTCTAGGAATTGAAGACGTACAACCAATGAATGGGTCGTGACGACTACGGGGGTGATAACTATAAGTATTTAATCACTGGATGTGATGATCATAGGCTAAGGGTAATATTTTCTAAAGTACATGGCGTTTCAAGGGCTAGGGAGTTCTTCCCCATCTTGTTTCGACAATTTATACGCATTTTCGGGGTATGTGGCTGTTATGACATAAGGGTCTTCCCAGTTCGATTTCAGTTTTCCTTTCGGATGGGCATGCTTAGAAGGCGTGATTTTCTTCAAGATTAATTCTCCAATATTGAAGGTTCGTTCAAAGACTTTCTTGTCGTAAGCCCTGACCACTCTCCTCTGGTATACCTGAGCGTGATCGGCTGCCCTTAGACGTGCTTCATTGAGCTACTCTAGCTGCGTGAGTAGGGCAACCCTCCTCTCTTCTAAGGATAGCTTATTATCGAGTTAGATCCGTATGGATGGTACTTATATCTCATATGGTAGGACGGCCTCCATCCCGTAGGTAAGGAGGTAGGGAGTTTGGCCAGTGGCCGTATGACTAGAAGTCTGATAGGCCCAGAGTGCTTCTGGTAGTCGTTCAGGCCAGTCGGCTCCATTGCTTTTTTCTACTGTACATTTCAAAATTTGAATCAGCATTTTGTTGGTAGCTTCTGCTTGTCCATTTCCTTGAGGGAAGAATGGTGAGGAGTGGCATAGATCGATGTCGAATTTCTTGCATAACTTTTTTATCTTCTCTATAATGAACTACGGTCCGTTGTCGGTGACAAACATCCTGGGTACTCCAAACCTGGTGATGATATTCCGAATGATAAAACTTACGAGCATGAAAGCAGTGATTCTGATATATGATTTGACTTCTGCCCATTTAGTATAGTATTCGATTGCTGTAAGTATAAACGCATGCTTATGATTGTTCCCAACTGTGTCTGTGAAAGGTCCGATGACGTCGAAGGCCCACATCAAGAATGGCCATGGAGAGGTCATAGTGTTTAATACAACTGATGGAGCTTTGATGAGTGCTGCGTGTTCTTGGCATTACTTGCAGAATCGGACGTAAAGGTGGCAATCTCTTGTCATTGTCTGCTAAAAGTAGCCTTGTCGTGCAATTTGATTGGCGAGTCTCTGTCTACCAGCGTGGGCACCGCAGGCGCTGGCGTGTGCTTCTCGAATGATGTATTGTCCTTCGGCGGTTATAATGCATCGTAGCAATACTCCTTTAGTGAAGGCTTCTTTGTATAGTGTTTTGCCAAATATACAAAATCTGACACATCGGTTCCTTATAGTCTTTCGTTCGATCTTTGTAGCGTAGGGAGGAATGTGTTGATGTTTGAGAAAGTTCCAAATATCGAAATACCATAGTTGCCTATCGTCGGTTGGTGATCTTTCAAATCTAAAAATAGCGACTTCAGCTCCTTACTTGTCGTACTTTTTCGAAGTAATTGCTTCCTTTGATGTCATGCTCGTGGGAAGGATTAATAATTCTCTCTTGACTGCCCATGCCACCTCGTGGGTGGGTACTATTAATTTTTCTATGACGGAGGTTTTGGTAGTTTGTCCAAGGGATATCTGAATGACTGAGGTTAGTGTAGGGAGGGAGTTTGCAAGACTTGCACCATATGTTAGCGTTCTTTAGAGTTAAGCGTTGCTCTAACTGGAAATTTCTTAGGTTTCTCTTCGGTGCCAAAGCTAATTTCTTCTGTCGATTCCACGGCAACTTGAGTTTGCTCGTCGAAATGCTTGATAACCCGTTGGAAGTCCTGCGCCCCCTCGGCAACTAGTGTTCCTTCCTCCTCATCGGTAAGCTCGTATACTGCGAAATTACTACACTGGGAATTCGATTTTGCCAGAAGTAACCCTTCATCGGCGTAATTTATGACCGAGAGATCTTTGGTAAGGTGAAGGTCAAGCCTATTGATTCTTCTCCCAAACTCATGAAGTATCTCGTCAAGTATGCTCACCGGCTTGTTTTTTAGTTGGGATGCTTTATGTCCTAGTGTTGGAGATGGGTTAATAGTCTTAGAAGAAAAGTCTCCTTGTTGATTGGACGATGAATTCTAGACGAAGGGTTGCCTTCCTTTTCTAAGGTTTTCTGATTTTTTGAGTTTTGTATTTTTAATTTTTTAAGGTTTTCTACTTTTTCTATTTTTTTTATTTTTAATAATAGATATGGTACAAGGTCGGTCGTCTTAAGAGGCGCCGAGAGAGCTGCTTCCTCTAATTGAGGGAGCGAGACGATCGCTGGAGCCGTTCGAGAGATTTTTTGAGAGATGTAGACTTGTTCTGAATTTGACATTTTTTTTTAGAGTCCCCATCTAATGAGATCTTCTGAATAAATGACGTAGGTAACAGGGGTATCGTAGTTTGGATTCCCTTTATCACATTGATTACCTCTTCCTCAAAGAATCTCTGAAGATGTAATCGATTGAACTATCATCCTCGAAGATATGATATGGTTGCTCTTCCCGCGAAGGGGAGTCTCCTAAAGGATCCCCAGGGGGAAGGAGCTCTTTCTCTTGATCTTCATAATATGTCGGGATGTGTACGCATGCTCGGTAAGACATGCAAGGAGATTCCAAAGGGCATTCCCATCCTTTAGAATCGATGATAATATCGAATTCACTTTCTTGATCTAATAAGGCTTTAAGTCCTAGGTTGGCTTGTTCTGCTAATTCGAGTGCGGAGAGGTCTATCCAGTAGTCCTCGTCATCACCTGGTGGAGGTCGCCACTCTTCCTCGCGATTTCCAAAATATTTGGAGTTGCGGTGCATCTAGGGAAGAAGGAGAGTCTAACTCAAACTCCTCTTCAAACCCCAAGAGTGTGACGTGGGTATATGCTCCTGGGTTAGTCAATTGGCTGTCAGAAATCTCTTCTTCCTGCATCGATAACGGAGCTAGTGAGTTGTTGCTTGTTTCCATCATTACAGGGTCAGTCGTTCACTTCTGTCATCGCAGAATATCGAATCCCGCTTGCGAATTGCTCTAATATGTGAGTGCATGCCTCGCAACGGGGTTGGTATGGGTGAGAGATACAAGGTGAGTCCCACGGGCATTCCCATCCTTTAAGGCCAAGGCAGAGGCTAATGCCATACGAATTAAACTCTGCCTGTGAGGCATCATCTTCTTCCCACGGTGGATATAGGTGCTCGTCATCCTCTTGCAAGGCAGCTATGTGAAAGTCTTCATCATCAGTTGTAACAGCCCGGATTTCCATTTCCAGAAACCCGTGCCGTTAGGATCATACTCTGGATGATCCCGGATCGATCACACGTGTCTGCGCATATAGCGGAAGCTAGGTGGACACATCCGAGCAGCGGTAGTCTGAGTCAAACAATTTCTACACTAAATACACGTCAACAATATTTAAATGTAAAGAAAAACATACACATTCCCAAAAAGGAACCAGGAAGAACCATCGGTGATGGACGTACATCACCCAAACAATGGTTCCCGATAGTGGTTCCGAAATGGAATGTGGACTAACATAAACTATATAAACGTAGAATCATATATGTATATACAAGGTGGCCACCAGGCACACAATAGTCCAAAAGATCAAAAGTACAATATGTCGGGCATCGCATTTCAGTTACGGATAAAACTCGTCGCTCGACGTCTGCTCCTCATCCTCCTCGCCTCCGGATCCGGCCGATAATCCGGTCACTTGCAGCGCGCTTTCGTAACCTAAAAGATTTCAGAAAGCAGGGTGAGCTACATCATAGCTCAATAGAAGAAAAACCATCTAAATGAATTGAATATGCAGATCATGCTATCTCATATCAGAAAACAAATCCAGATCATGTACTCAAAGCAAATCAGTTAAAAGCTGGAAACCTTATGCAAGATGTCAGATGTTATGCAGATATATTATTGGAATACTTAAAGTGTGTCTATTTAACTTAAGAAACTCTGGATCAGATAGCACGAGTAAACAGAATGACCGATAGGAAACCCCAACCAAATCGCTGCTCACATGTACAATTTTGATAGTGCAACAATGCCTCATCTATGGGGCGCTATTGTGCCGAGGATTTGAGGGCAAATGCACAAGTGTGCTCGACTCGATATGCGGCCGGTGGGGATCATCTGGATTAAATCATCAAATCACATACTTATATACCTCACAGATCAGATAGCAGGAATTCAGAAAACAGATTTTTCAGATATACAAATCGGAAACAGAAATCAAAACGACAAGGATTGTGCTATGCATACATGCTTGGTAAAATGTAAATCGTGGCATGAACATGAAATGAACATAAAATCATACTCAAAAGCGGTTTAAGTTGGTTTTCTCCTACCTCGAGCAGTTTATCTTCTAAGCAAATCCAAAGCTTTTTCGACGTGTCGTGGTTTATCCTATACCATATGCACAAGACATTAAGTGTTAGGAACGTGGGAGAACTACAAGACAATATCCGGTGTCTACTTCATGAAGTCAAGAGTAAAAGGGTGAGTGATCGATCACCACTCATCAGATCGATCACCACCTTGGTGATCGATCCCCAACCTGCTTATCTCTCTCTCAACACAGTCAAGGTTGATCGATCACCACCTTGGTGATCGATCACCAACCCTCCTGTAGATCGATCACCACCTTGGTGATCGATCACCAACTGCCTTGTAGATCGATCACCACCTTGGTGATCGATCACCCACTCGGGCAAGAACTTCCCATCTTCTGGGGTGTCTGTTTCCCATGAGGCTTATACAGATTGATCGATCACCAGTCCTTGGTGATCGATCACCAACCCTCAGTGATCGATCACCACCCTTTGGTGATCGATCACCAATGACAGAAAAGCTGTCATTAATGGAGTTCACCTCCCATCCATTTTTGATCTCCCTCCACTAATGGTTGTTCAATCACCATTAATACCTCATAAATACACACTTTAAGCTATTCATTTAACCCTATTTAACACACACAACTCACCTTGTTCGTGGGTTTCTTGGGGTTCCAGAATGACCAAAAGAGGGTTTCAAACCTAGATCTCGAGCTCTTCCTCGATCCGGATCCCATGAGAAGCTCTTCACCGTTCGATGATCAAGGCCTCACACACCAATCTCAAACCCCAGGTAACTCAATCACCTTGGTCTAGCTACTCTAGCTTAGAAATCCCTCATCTTCTCTCTTGCTAACCCCTTTTCTTCTCTCTCAAAGGATCTCTTTCACACCTTCTTAGCACAAATCTCCAACCTATGGAGCAATTAGGGCAAGGGGATGAAGGAGAAGAAAAGTGGAAGTCTCTCCTCTCTTGTCTCCCTTCCTTCCTCTATAAGCTACCTCCTCAAAATAGAATTCCTGTTTTGCCCTTGGTGCCTGTTCCGGTGTGAAGCATGAACACAGTTGCTTCTGCGCAACGTGTTCCACCTACCCTCTACACATCTAGGATCTAGATGAAATTTCACACGTGATCTCATCTCACCACAGTGCCACATTATTTAAACTAATATAACCCTAAAGTTTTTGAATCAATCTTGGTTTCCGTGCCGGGCACGCGAATCAAAGCAATCAGGCTCGTATTCTAATTTTCGGGGTCGTTACATCAGTGGATTCTCAATCTTTTACTTGTGGGTCGGGCTCGGGAGGTTCTTCCTTCCTCTCCTCTATGGGATCTTTGAGATCAAACAAGGGTTTGACTCCTTCAAGGGGTTTATCAACGCCGTCTTTTAGGTTCGTCAAATCGCTAAATGCTTTAGCCATTTGTTCAATTTCTGCTTCTTGGAATTTAGTGAAGGATACCTCCTTCCGCCCAGGCACATCGGCTTTCTCAGTGGTCCCATAGACGAAGTGATCATATAGAGACCATTTTGGTGAGGTAGGAAACAAGTCGGCTTGCGAGCCATCCGATTGATAACCTGGCCCTATATGTTTGCGTGCTTTCATTGGGACGACAGGTCCTACACGACCTTGCTTATTCTTTCTGAGTTCGGTGTAAGGAATGTATCCAAGTTGGTACATAAGATCCCACCCCTTTGTTGCAGTGAGGTTGATGTCATAAAGCTTGGCGAGGTCTAGACCAACCTCTCTCCTCATCAACTCTTGTCGATATGTCAGGGGAGAACTAGGATGGGTAGTGGGGCGGACTTCCGCTACGGTTGCCTCATCCGGGATTTGAGTCTTTTGAATGTGTCCCATATGTAATATGGAATCATGGGCCATAGAAATGCTTGCCGCATAATCAGTATCTATTTCTTGGAGAGGTGCATCGGTGTATGTACGGACGATGGAGTCCTCGTATGGGAACTTGACGCATTGATGATACATAGACGCAATGACCTTCATTGATTCCAACCACTTTCTTCCTAAGATGAGATTATACGTGCTAGCGGAATCAGAAACATGAAAAGTGACTTCCTTTGTCACAGGTCCGAGGCGAATCTGGAGTTTAATAGTCCCTTTAACAAAACGACATGAGCCGTCATAAGCTATGAGTGACAGGGCTGAGGGCATGACATTTTGTTCTGTGTATTTGAGCGTCTTTAGCATCGTGAGCGGGCAAATATTGAGTCCTGCTCCAATATCCACTAACGCATGAGGTATAGAGAATCCTCTAATGATGATTGTGAGATATATAGGAGTGGCACTCCCACGGAGTGACTCCTTAGGCATGTCCGCATCGGTGAACGTGAGCGCTGAAGGTTGTGCCATGACCAAGGAGATTTAGGGTCGTGTCCTCATCTACCTGTGTGTCCTTAAGTATCCTTACCAACAATCAGTGATGATCAGAGGATTTCTTGATGAGCTCTAATATAGATATCTGAGCTAGGATCTTTTAAAGGTGTTGTAGCAGGTCATATTCTTGCCCTGGTTCGAGTGTAATCTCTTTGTCTGGCTGATGTACTTTAAGTGAGGGTGGTTGAAGCGGTTGAGGTGCGGGAATTGGCAGGGGAATGATGTGAGGTGGGGGCGGCAAGTGAACCTCTCTTTCTCTTGCATTCCTGTCTAGTTGTGGTGCATTTGTGAAATCCTTATTTCAAGGGAAAGGAAGAGGTGGGTAATTGGTTCAAAATTTGAGAATTGGGCAAGTCGGCTATTGACTGAACCTAGCGTAGCTTGACGTCGATGTATTTGTAAAGCGAGTAAATTAGATGTCGGAGTGTGGGCTTGCACGACGTCGTTCCAAGGTGTGGGAGGTACTGCGTATAATCCTCTTCTTTTAAGAGAGCACTCAGTCTTCATTTCATTTTCTAGGTTTGGAGTCTTCCGAGTGACACTTTCTACCCACACGGCAACTTAGGCTGTGGTTTGAAGAACGTGATCTCCAAACTCGGGTTTAGAATCAGACGATGGAGCTGGTGAGGGTGTCAGTTTAGGATTTGGAGGGGTCGAAGGTTCTGATGGGGGACGATGGAGGAATGGTCTCCTGGCCCTAAAGGAGTGGACTCGTATCTGGGTGAATTTTGGATAAGGTGGCAGGTTTGGCAGAGCGATGCGAGTGATCAAGGTCGAGGGATGCGGGGGTGAAAAGACTCTCACTGGGGTAGCAGAAATGTCAGAGGGTTGGATGCAAGTGATTAAAGTAGAGGGTTGGAAAGACGGTTGACTGGAGAGATCCACAGTGGTGACATGAGCCGGTGCCCCCTGGTTGTGATTAGGCATGGGGTTGTTTATGATCCCCAAGTTTTATTAGGGTTGGTTGTCGCTAGGGTTAGGATTTCTCAATGATTCCTAATCAATTCCGATCGCTCAAATCATAGATCATGTCTCAGAGGACCCAACAGTTCCTCTAAGCTGTGTCCAACATATCGATGGAATGCACAGTATTTACTATAGTCTAGATTTGCAAGCCATAGGCGAGGTTTTTCTGGTGGGAATCGGAGGAGGTTCTGAGTGTTAAGAAATTGGAAGATATTAGAGATTGTATCAGGTTGAGGGAGATAATGTTCCCACCTTGGTTGGTAGGGGCCTTTAGTTGAATTAAAGTTTTGCGATGGGGGGACATTATTATAATTTGGCGAGTGGGCCGGTCGATTTTGTGTTGCGTTTTGGTTCTATAGGTGTTGGAGTATTGATTTCTATTTTGGTATTGGCCTTGACCCTGGTTTTGGCCTTGAGTCTGGTTTGTGTATCTGGATTGATTAGCGCCCTGATTCTGGTTAGTGTACTGTTATTGATTTTGATTTTGTCTGAAGTTGCGCGATTGGAAGCTACCGTTATTAGAATTTTATCCTTGGTTGACAACGGTGTTGACTTGTTCAGTTCCTAAGGATCTCTTATTATTTTTCGACTTTGACTCGCTAGAGGAACCTATTTTGGACGTAACGATAAATAGGGCAAGGTCTCCACCTTTAATATATAATGTTAGTCGAGATGCCCAGGAGTGAAGTGCAGTGAAGTCGGGGCAATCGCTTATTACAAGCGCGCTCTTTAACGGTTCCCTAGTATTGTCGATGATAATGTCGACCGAGTCCTTCTCTTTCATTGAAGTGTCAGTCCTTTCAAAAGTTTCTTTTCCATCGAGCATTTAACAAACTCTTCATCGTGTCCTGCTTACGCCATCGTGTCGCCGAGGCTTACTCGCCTCTTGATCAATTCTTTGTATTGGTCTAAGAATTGGCTGACTAAATCGTCAAAGGTTTCGATCTTATAGAACGGGAGTCCTGCGAATCAATCTAGAGCTTCCCCTTCAAATAAACGTTGGAAGTAGTGGATGAGAAGTCTTTGGTTGTCGCGTATGTGCCAATAGTCATTGCAAAAGAGTGCCAAGTGATGGCTCAGACTTCCCCTGCCATTATATTTGGTAAATTTTGGTGGTTTGAATCTTATAGGCATGTTAAATTCGACATCCCTACAAAATTTATCAAACCCGAATGAATGACCAGAGCGCTCCCTCTTGGCCATGTACTCGTCAAGCATTTTAGGGAGATCTTTGATCTTAATGGTATTGTCCTTTGGCGCGAGCCGCAAGTTAGCCCTATCCAGTGCGTCGTCTTTAAAGAATGTGTGAGCATGCCGCCTCAACGACGTGGTACGAGCTGACACCGTACGCAGGGTAGGCGGTGGTCTTTTTTGTCGCTCATACTCTTTCAAACTTTGTTGTCCCCTAATGATTTCGTATGTAGCAGCCAATCCTCGAAGCAACTCTTCGGAGTCATCACCTCCTCTTTGTATTCTTTGGATGCTAAGTTCTACAATTTGTTGAGTGGTGAGGTTTTGTCCAGAGTTATTATTTCTATCGTTATGGCTATTACCGGCCTTCCTTGTATGCGGGGTTGTCATGAAGTCCCCACAACGGATGGTCTCCTGAACTTACTCTACGTATGCCAGACATCTCAAGTCTTTGACGAAGACTCATATATCTAAAAAGGAATCTAAACGACACGACGGGAAAGGAAATAAGGAAATAAAATAAAACTATCTGTTGGTGCGCGCTTTTTCTGGGTTCCTCTCGGCTCCCGTTGAATCAGTGGCTCCAATTATGTCCAGGTGGACTCTAGTGATGCAATGTTTGGAATGATAAAAATAAATAAAAAGGGGGGATTTTTCTAGGAAGATTCCTAGTTTGATTGCAATTGTCAGCTGCAGATATTTAACGACACTGTAATACGTCAGTGATCACGCTGTGAAGCAGGTGTGGGTTACTTCTATACTGAATCGTCCGCCTGCAAACATCAGGAACAATGCTTCTCTTTAGTTTACTTAGTTTAATTCTCCTCTTATTTCCCTTTGTAATTATAATTCTGGTCAGTTTAGATTTCCCAATTCTATTATTATTATGCTCTGGTTGTGTGGGCTTATTAAGGTGAGTTATTTTGGTATTCTGATACTGTCAAGAGTTCGATGAGCATCAAGATTCTGGTATTACTAAAAGTCTAATCAATTTCAGTCTCCTATTGGTACTAGGAGTACATATGTATCAGTTTCAATAATGTTCTAACTAAAATTAAGCATGCTAATTATACTGGGATTCTAATTAAATAATTGTAGTAATTCTACTATAATTCTAGTTAAAGTACTCGTAATAATTCTACTATAATTCTAATTAAAATAAAAAGACTGATTTATCTACGGGCTTAATTAAAGCAATAGATTTAATTTTCTATTATAATATCAATAGAAACAAAAGGACTGATTTTTTACGACCCTAATTATTGACGGATTTATGATGGTAAATATAACTAATCATGAATAAACTAAATTTTATAGAATTCGAATTTGGAACAATCAACTAACTAAACTAATGGAAGGGAAATTTTGATTTAACACTCTAATAATTAAATCAAGGCCTAATTAATGCGAATAATCAATTATGTCTAGATATAAACTAATTAAAGTAATTTATTAATTCTAAAAACTCTAAAAAAAGGGGTTTGGGCCCACTATGCTAAGGAGGATTGGCCTGGTTCTCGAATATCCTCCCTAAGCTCCCTTGGGTAAATCGGGTGGCTGAGATTAAAGAGAAAATTAAATTTTGGATGGTAAAGTAATATTTTTAGGCTTTAAAGAGTTGATTTCGGAACAATAGGGGCAAATTGAATTATAAACTAGAATTAATATTTTTTAGATTTTTTGAGGTATTAAACTAAGAAATTGAAATTAAAAAAAACTTTTAGGACTGAATTCGGGTTCGAAATCAGAAAATCAGACTGTATGATTAAGGACTGATTATGAACTCTGAGGGTTAGAACCAGAAATTAATGATATGACTGTAAATCGTGATTTTAGAGTAGAATTCGATCTTAAGAGTCAGTATATCGGACCGACGACTCAAGGACTGGTTCTAAAAGCAGGAAATTAGAACAAAAAATATAAGATTCGGTCCGAAAAGGGTGCTACGGTCTAAGACTGAAAATAAAATAAAAAAATTAATAGATCTAGAGATTGTAAGCTACGGTCGGAAACTAAAATATTAAATCCTAACCTAAGGGGGTCGGGACTGTGGAGAGAATCCTCAGAGTTCGAGCGTTTGAATTTTGAAATCATGATTGGGTTTTGTAGGTTCGTGCTCAGAGTTCTCTGGTTTCGTAATTGAATTGCACGCCTGGATTCCGACGCTTAATCACCTTGAGTCGGTCACCGACTCAATGAATGACCAGCTGACTTACTCAACGAGTCTCCTAGTCCTAACAAATTAGGGCTAATTGCGCGCATGTTATCATGCGCTCAATCTGATTAAGCGTTTAACCTGAAGTGTTTAATCAAGGAAACGTAAGGGTCAAGGGTAGTAAGACTAGGTCGGGCGTAAGCCAATTGCGCGTTGGTGGTGAAGTGCTCAATCCGATCACACGTTCTGTTTTAGGCGCATAATTGAGTCTCGAGTCAGTCTAGGAAAGGAAGTTTGGTCTGAAAAGTGGACTGATCACGCGCTTGTGGTTCTGTGCGTGATAGAATTGTACGCTTGGCTTCTAGCGCGGAATTCAGGATTGTCAAGTATGGTCTCTAGAATGAAATGTAGGACTATTGTTTCAGTCTGCATTTCGGCAATATACTGTTATTTCAGTATATAGTCTCCTTACGCTGGGATTTGAGCCACAGAGCTATTATTTCAGCCTGCGTTCAGCCATGTACTATTACATGGTCCCACACAGCGAGTTAACAGGGTCAAAGGTTGACCGAACAAGTTTGTATACTTCGAAAAGGCAAAATGAGGGTGTCTACACCCACAGGCTTAGTTTTTTCTTCAAAAGGGTTCTCACGCGAGCGAGCTCTCAAGCTCGTGCGCGCGAGAACAAGAGATGTTCAAATATGAGTTTTTCTCCAAACTCGATACTTATCAAATCTCATCCATATTTATCATACCTTATAATGAACATTAAATGACATATTTTAAACATGATGAGCATTGATTTCTCACCTTAGAATTGACGATCCACTCGTAGATCGGATCTTACTTTTTTTGAAGGAACAAAAGGGTTTCAAGAACCCAAATCGTTCACTCCTCCACGCCAAGCACTCCTATCACAACGCAACCAACAAAATCATATGGCTCAACTCTCCACACACACTTGCACAACTTTTACTACGATCTATTAGATCAAATCACCAAGTTTCAAACAATCCTTCCCCACTTTCTCTTCAAGCCCTATTTCTCCTTTCTTTCTCTCTCTATTTCTTAACAACTTAAACAAGGAAAGGAAAGAACTTACGTGTGAGAACTCCTCCTTATCCTAGCAATTGAGTTTGCAAACATGTCAAACACCAACATCTAAGATAGATGTTAGCTTATCCACTAATTCCCTATGGTGTTAGACACATATACACAAAGATGTAAAATTTAGCATGGGTGCCCGTGACTTAACGATTTACAAAAATTGAGGTTATTACACTCTATTTCACCATAACTAGCAATATAAGTTTAATCACTTGTTATGTTCTGGAGTGAAAGGAAATATGCAAACTTTCAATTCATCTTAGTACCTGCTTTCAGAAAAAAAAAAAAAAAAAAAAAAAAACCACCACCCCCATACATATAAAAAAATTGGAGATATATACCCAACCCAAGTGTGTTGTAGCTTTGTTGCAAGTTGCAACCCAGAATATTAGCTGAATTTCTAAGTGCTCAATATTCTAAACATAGATGAAAGTATCCAAGTATCAAATATTAAAGATTTTAGCCTATGTATATATCAATATCAGTTCATCATAAAAAGGATAGGAGGGAACTTACTTCAACGTAGACGAGAAAATCCTGTAATCCATTTCGAAACTTTCCACTCTTGGATAGAATACCAAGTGCACACATAATTGTGATACCTACTCCTTGCCACCAAGTGACAATACTATAGCCTTAAAGCTAATAAACTTTGCCAATGGCCTTATTAGTTGAAGGCTTTCATGAGTCACATTATAGAACTACACAAGACAATACAAAACCCACATTTGACTGAAGTTCAAAACCGCTGCAACATAAGGATACCTGAAAAGGATAACTAGCACGAGTCTAATAAGCACTACGTCAAAATAGACATCCAACTCAAATTTGAACCATTCAATACCATTAATAAAAAAAAACAGACATCCATCCATATAAAACATCCTAATACAACAATAGCTTGTATTTCAACCTATGATCCAACCTTTCAAATCAGCCAAGCATTTCAAACTATACATGCCAAATTCTTTTATTCAAATAAAAAGAAAAAGAAAAGAAAGAGAGTTCACAATCTAAGGACCCCATGGCCCATTTCCAAAATAAAAGAAAAAGAAATTAAATTTGCTTCGCCTTTCCTATCAAGTGTCCCCGTCCCCTAGTAATCTCTTTGAGGTGAGCTTGAAATCAGAAAGCTTCACCTGAAATCAAAAGGAGAACATCATTGTACTGATATATATATATATATATATATATATATATATATATATATATATATATATATATATATATATGTTGATGGCTTCATCCATCGAACAACCAAAAAAAATATATGTTGATTCACGAGTCCAGTTGCTGAGGGAAGAGTACAGGTAACAATGGTTTCAACCATATGGAATTGAACCCAAGATGTTCCATTAGCAACAAGGGAAGGCGACTTTCAGATAATTTTATCTCCTTTTTTCTGTATTATGAAAAGAGGATTGGAGATAAAATATTATAAATCATCAAATATGGATGGTGACTTGGGATCTACATGCTAAAGACAAAATTTGGGTTATTTCCCAAATTTGGCAAGTTAAAATGTCTCTAGTGTTTTTGTAAGCATGTATCTGGACAAGTTTCAATGAACAATGCCATGATGTTGAAGATTTTCAGTAAAGAGATGAATAAGATATAAACCTGAAAGTAAACAACTTACATGGCAACTATAAGCAACACAAGTACAAAGTAAGCATTCATGTTTCTACGATTCCTATTTTAGTTCAACTTCATGAAATTCTTATTGGTAGCCTACCTCAGTTAGGGATAATTTGCCTACAAGGACCCTGCTTGAATTGAATTGTTCAAAGAGGCGAATATCAAAACTATTTTCTTATTAATAGAACATTTAAGCAACTTTACTGATTTCACACCCAAATATACCTGTGAATATTCAATGTTGGCCATGGGAAGCAGAGCACTAGGTCCCTATTCCATCTCTTCACTAAACTACACATTGCAAAGAATTAGAATTAAGCAATCTACTGGTTAAGCATATTAGTAAAGAAAAACCTAAAATTTCACAAGAAATAATTTTTTTTCTTTTTAATTGTAGTTTAATAGCATAAAGTTGATGACACCATTTGTTTGCAATTTTCATACTACTCTCTGCTTGATTCATTGCTTGAGGTGCTGCAATAAAAGATATAGGCAAAGACATCCTTAATATAGGGATTGATATCACCAAATTTCTAGACCATAGCTATGGTCAGAATTTATTTTTTTATGCTAAATAAAATGACATAACCGTCTATCAGAATTAATTATATTCCCAAGCTTCTTCTAGTACCCAAACCAAAACAACAATGGTATAAGTAGCAAGTTGCAATTATTCAGAAAAATCTAAGAAGAATGATAACAGTTACCTATGATCAGAGGCAACCCGATTAGTTAAGCATTTACATGAGATCATATCATCACCTGTTAGGTAGATGGTCAAATTAACATAAAGAAATCTTAAGTAGCACCAAAAAAAAAAATATACATACTCTTTCATCCCATCCAGCAATCATGGTACCAACTGAAAGGCCCATCCCACGATATGAATAGAGAATATTGGCCAGTAGCTTTGAAGCAAATGTAACTGAAATCCTTCTCTTGTTTGCCAGCTCATGCAGACGACACTACAATCGAAAGGAAATCAGAAAATTGGCGTTACAAAATTGGCTTTAGATCACCTCAATTACCCAATGGTAAAAACTTATTTAACAGATTAACCAACAGCTTACAAAATTGGATTTAGCTGCAAGGAGTTTAGCTCCATATCAAAACAACAAAACCAACGACAACCATATTAACAGGAAGAAAATCTTTGCTTGGACTGCATGTGGGTACTCCTCACTCCATGTTAGGTAACAAGGCATTTTCGGTATTTTTTTCCAAAAGACAGGCATTTTAGGTACACATTGGTAAAAGAAATATTTTCTCAAAACAATAAATTTTTTTTAGACTCTATCATCCGATCTATAGTAGAAGACAACTAGGTTCCTAGCTTCACAGATGGCAAGGCTCTCGGTTGTCATGTAGTGCTCCATGCACTACATGACATTTATACACACACACACACACACACACACACCAACTTAAATTATGTTCTACAGACACCCACTGAAAGGTTTGCAATGAATGCATCCTCTGTTTCTTCACTGCATCCAATAAATGGAATTGAAAGTTTGCTTTGGCATTTCAAACAACATAGTTTAACTAGCGTGCGTGAATATGCTACCTTCGGTGGCACACTTGAAACATTGTGCAAAAACCTAACCCATTGAATTAACTAAAAGAAAGAGAGAGAGAGAGAGAGAGAGAGAGAGTCTATAACTGCATGCCCTGCTACTACTCAACAAGAAATGATCAATACTTGAACTATATATAACAGCATGCCCTGCTACTACTCAACATTTTACTTTCAATGATAGATTTTACTACCGAATTGTATGTTTTGCTCTTCCAAGAGATAACATTAGCCGAAAATTAAAAATCCAATCTTAGACTTCTGCGAATCAGTGCTCCAGCCCAATTAGAATTTAAATAAGAAAACAGAAAATCTAAAATATTCTTGCAATTAAACATAATTATGAGAAGGTATAGCTAATTATATAAATCAATTCGTTATATAATACAATAAAACTACCTGAAATTGTCGACAAGAATGATTATTTCAAATAATTACTTGATTCAATCTACGTTTATTTAATGTGTTTCCCCCTTTTCTTTCCGCACTTCATTTCTAGAGTAGGTCCATACTTCAGTTTTCAAAGTACAATCCATGTGTGAGGTGCAATGATAGTAAACTGGTGCCCTGAAAGTCATATGATGTCAAATATCATATTGGAACTGTAGATTGATCTTCTACCGATGTGAATGAATTGCGAGGATGAAAATTTAGTGTAAAATGTGGTACACCGATAGTATCTTGGGAAGATATGTGTGACTCAATAAAAGAGTCAAAAGAAGCACCAATGCAGATTATAGATTATTGGAAACCACCATAGGAATTGTCCTTGAGTCGCTCACAACTTCTAAGTCAGACTCCCATCGTCTTAGACTAATTTGATTTCATTTGGATGTATAAAACATAGTCTTAGAAGCAATGGTGAAAAGCTCCTATAAGTAAATCATTGATATTGCTTATTAGAACATTGTTTTGATCACGTGATTGAGCCTCTATTTTCTTTTCTTTTACGCCCAAAAAGAAACGATGGTGAAAAACTCAGTATCGGCTGAGTTGTATCGGTCCTCCAAGGACCGATACCCAATACCGAGTCTGATTTTGTTACCTTGATTTCGGCAACAAGAAATTGCTTTGGTCTGATATAAACAGCAGTCATGCTTTAGCATGCGCAGTGGGTACCCAAAAGCTCAAACAATGTATAAAGAACAAGGTATATAACTCGCTATCGGTATCAAGTACTGGTTAGAACTTTGGACTGATACGCATCAGCTACCGATACCAAATAGATGGATATCAATTAAACAGAAACAAATAACAATGAATAGTAAACCAAAACAGGAAAATATTCATGAATTGCTGAGCACAAATAAGCTATGCAAAAATAAAGAATATGATAACCTAATAGGAAAATACAGAGAAATTGCATGTATATGCATAAGCAAATGAACATTGGAGAGAAACCCTAAAGAGAAACTGCACAAAAATTTATGAACACATATAAGATTTGCATAAAAATGAACAAGGAACACACACCTTAACAATAACTTGGACCTTTCTTCTCAACTTCCCATTCCTTTGGATACCATGGGAACTGCCACATCATGAAGCAACGCTCAGGAAGAAGCACCATAGCAAGGTGTCTTCCATCTGGCGAACATAGGGCAGCAACACCCAATGGTGAGCCATTGGGATGGAAAGGGTAGACCTCTGTTATACCCCTACTATCATCAAGCGGTCAGAGTCATTATGGATGAACTTTGGCTGTGAAACATCCCTACCAGCACCAAGGACACCCCCAATTTGGGCTCCCGGCACGCATCCCAATAGAGCCATGAGCTGGCACCCATGGCAACCCCTAAGGCTAAAAATGTCTGGCCTATTATAAAAATCTTGAAATTGTATTAACTGAGGTTGTTGAAACGACTGGCTACCGACCAACCTTTTGCGGAATCTAGCACATCTGCATAGCTGAAACCTCCTAAGAATACAACCCCACCATACTCGTGAAGAGAGCATGGATCAAAATCTCGGCCGAAAAATCAAATTTTCGGCCGAGATGACTCGGTTTCGGTTGAGACCGAAATGGAAAACCACAAAAAACCGTCCCCCACCGGAATTTTCAAATTATCGGCCAAATTTTCAAATTATCGGCCGATAATTTCATCGGCCGATAAGAAGATCCGACATCGTGACGTTCCATGGATCGAAACCAGCAGCATGAAGTGCTATAGAGAGAGAGAGAGAGAGAGAGAGAGAGAGAGAGAGAGAGAGAGAGAGGAGCTAGATAGATAGGGGCTTTTTTTTTTAATTTGTAGAGACGGGATGAGAGAGCGAGAGAGCATGAGAGGGATAGAGCGAGAGACGACATTGGAACTAACCGAAAGGTTTACCATCGAGATTATAAGACTACTTATACGGTCTTATTAACCATCTTTAATTTCCCTGCCATCGGTTGGTATGTTAACGTCTTATATATAAATTTAAGATGATTATAGACCGTCATATTTTAGAACGACAAAAAACTGTCTTATTTTCTATCTTTTATAAACCTTTTTGATTATTTTGTCAAAACATGCGTTCATAGATAATTAAAATATAAGTCTATGGGAACTTTATTTCTTCTTCTTCTTATAGTTACTTCATTTCATTTCTTCTTCTCAACTACCTGTTGGGGACTACCAAAGCCCACTACCCAAACAAAGTGTGCTAACAGGTGATCCTTCCTCTCCTTGATGCCAGAAAACAAAGAGATTTTCGTCCACGAAGGTCCTTATTCCCTGCAAATAAGCAGCTGGTTATCAGATTATAGCACTTCTTACAAAAAACCACCAATATTATAATTGACTACTGATAATAGAAGACATTTGATATGAATCGGATTTGGCCGATATTTTAAACCATGATGGTAATACTCTGCCATTAGGCCCATCCAATACCATATACACCCCCTGGTTGATATGGGTCAATTATTGACTCAAACAGGTCAAATATTGGCCCATATCGAGTCATATGTATACTATATGAATTGGACAAAATAATAAAAATGCCGTTTGGGCAAAAAAAATTTATTTATATTTTATAATATTTTCAATATAAGAAAAAGGTAATTGCATATCGGCCAGGGACTCAGCTGATATGCTGATATAAATTGGTCTTTAAATCCCTGCTCACCATCATGCATTGGAAATTTTTCCATACATATGGGATTATTAGATGACTGATATAGAAAAGGTACATCGGAATTCGAACAGTCATCACTAGCGGATCTTTTCATGATCATGCGTAAATCATCATCCTCATAATGATTGCCAAGTGTAAAATTCAAATATAGTACCTGTTTTTTATTTCTACTTCCCATAATTTTCTATTATACATTCTAATTTTAGAGCGATGCTATTGATACACCAATTTTTGCTATCTAAACACCAAACTTAAAGAAAACATGAAGCAATCTTTCTTAGTTTGGTGTGTGTATAGCAGAAGTTGATGTGTCAATAGCAGCGTCCTAATTTTAAAGGTTTTTTTATTTTAGGATGCCATACGACATAGATAGTCCAGATATAATGCTGCAAGCTTGCACAAAGAGAGGATCCACTTTTGAGGCAGCACACTGGGAGGGGACCAGCATAATGGGCGTGGGGATTACAACCCATAAGTTGTGCTTCCAGAAGAGGATACCAGTTTAGCTATTGCTCAACCGATTAATTTTAAGGGGACTTTAGAAAAACATAAATCTCTATTGGCACACAAGATCAAACACCCTTAAGAGAATTGTCAAAACCTTTGAGGAATCGATGGATATCTATGAGTCCAGTATTCAGCATTCCATTCATCACGATATCCGTCGTGATGAGACAACACACTCTTGATAGCAGCAAAATGGATATCCACTCTCCATTCCTCTAGTGGTGGCAAGCCTACTTGATCAGCTAGCCAGTTCATGTATTCAAACTGCCAACAGAGCAATATCGAAAAGTATAACTAAATGTACTACAGGGGAGAGAAAGAAGAAAGAAAGAAAAATGGAAGCATAATAAAATAATATGGTGTCAAATAACCTCATTTGGATGAATGGTATGTGTATATTGTTTTGGTATCCCTGTCTCCTCCATAAACTGGTAATATTTTTCGATGGATGAGATCATATCCTCTTCTGTTGGCAACTCAATCTTTCTACTCAAAACTTGTGCTACCCACTTTGATTGCAACTCCATCGTCAAGAAAAGGATAACCTAAAGACACAATATGAAGCATATCTTTCTTTTATTATTCAAATATGGGTTAAATAATAAAAGAGAAATTGGGGGGAAGTTTTAGAGGATGAGCCTCCTATGAAGAAGAAGAAAGAGGAGAGACAATAATATTGTTCACTATCATGCCCTATGCTCAGGGAAATTGAGTTTCAATGATTATGTGAAGCTTAATCTACCCAAATAGATGAGATAAGGCTGTGACCCCCCCGCTTCGGAGTTATTTTTTTTATATTTTTTATAACCTGTGTCTGAGCCTCTTAGAGCACCTGAGTAATCCCAGAGGCACGTGCATGCCCCAAGTAACCATATGTCGGGTCATCACGAGATATAAATCCTTGGCCTAAAGGGGGGATTCGAACTAAGGTCTCCTGATTCTAGAGGCGGGTATAAATCTTTGAAGTTAAGCATAAATTTCAAATATTATTATAGTAGCTTGTAGAAAACTAAATGCAAATATTATCAGAGTAGCTTGTAGAAAACTAAATGAACATATTATCATAGTAGCTTCTAAACATATTTACCTACCTTATTAACTATTCCGACGAATGAGAGGTAGGGAGCTAACTGTGGTGAGAAAACATGCTTATATAGAGGTCCAACGCGGTTGTCATCAACTTTTACAATCCCATCTATTTCCAAAAAGGGGAACTGATATTTATACCTACAAGAAGACATGAATTCAAAATCTTTCAAGCTAGATGAACTAAGGTTTTAGTTATGCTGGATGAGATGCTACCCAAATCAATAAAAGGAAAGAACAAAGAAAACAAAAATATCATTGGAAGTAAGAGATTAGTAGTAGAGGCATACCCTGTGCAATAGAGAATAACATCTGCATGAAGAGAGCTACCATCTTGAAATATCACCATACCATCTTCATAAACACATTTTATCTGCACGAGACAACAATATTTAGTACTGAATACCTTTTTGTTCCTTCATCAGTGCTTTAGTTTACTACAAAAATAAGGTGTTTTAGCGGCAGTTGCTGTTAAGGCAATTTTTTGTAGCGGCAAGGCTAATAGCGGCAGTTTTTGGTAGCGACAGGACTAATAACAGCAACAAAAAACTGCTACTAACAGTCTTATTTTTTGTAGTGGTTTTAAGTATTATTTGAACTTTTTTTTTTTTTTTTTTATAATTAAAGGGGTTGGAGGGGCCCTACCCTTTTATTGAAAAAAGAGGAGAAGATTACATACGATATTGAATACAAATCAAATCCGCTCTCATGCGAGGATTTATTTCAGCATGATTTACATACCTAATCCAAAATATTTGAACTTTATTGTGAGGAATTATTTCAGCAGATTTACATACCTAAGCCAAAATATAATCTAATTGGACAGTGATGTAAAATTTTAGGGGTTTTTTATTTGCTATTTTTTTATATTTGTTTTTGCGATCGGCAAGCAAGCGGGGTTGAGGTGTCCCATCCCCTGTTATAAGTTTGAGTTAGTCATTATCTCCATCAAATGCCTATTTAAAAGGCATGATACTTGCGTTGAGTAAATTCATATTATCTCGAATTTATTGCCTATTTAAAAGGCATTTGATGGAGATAATGCTTTCGATAGTCATTATCTCCAAAATATCATGATATTTTCTATCCACTTGAGTTTTAAGTTAACTTGGGTGTTGAGCACGCATAACTTTAGTCGGTGTACGGGTTTCTCATTAATGGTCATAAATTTACCGAAAAATATTTTTTTTTCTTTGTCAATGAGCTTTTTCTTTATATAAAAGTCTCAAATCCTACTTCTAATCCAAGAGAAACTGCCCAAAAGCAGTCTGCATATAAATCGGACGTCACAGGTCGCTTGAGCAACAACCAAACTTGCTCGAGCGAGTTGGACCAGAGAAAACGCCCATTTGAATAGTGTGTTGGTCGCTCGAGCGAGAATCTAAACTGCTCGAGCGACTTACACCCGTAACTATTCCTCTTTGGGCTACCCACCTCACTCAAGCGAGCCAACTAAAGTTAGAGTCAAAACAACACAAAATCTGTATGGGTATATAAAGGCCGATAAAATTGGTATATACCGATGCATTAGTTTACTTTAAATATTTAATTATCTCTTAATTTAAGAAGAAATATATAATTTTCAATGTTTTTATCCTCTGTAGTTTAATTTCTCTTCCCGTATTTATCTTTATTTCGAAATTGAAGAAGTAAGCTATCATAGCTTTGTCACCATGAGAAGTAGAGCACATTGTTGCGACATCGGCTGGTTTTCAAAGCATATGGTTGAGATAAAATCCAAAAGATCTCATCAAGATAAAATAACTGTGGCTGGCGTCTACTTCGACGACAAACGAGCAATTTCGATAACGAAGAACCTTATCTCTTATGGAAGAACAAAGCATATCGAAATTAGATACCACTTTATAAGAAAAGTTGCGTAAGACAATATAGTCAAGATGAAGCACTTTTCTACCAATGACTAAGTTGTAGGTGTTCCGACTGAAGTAACTCCTCCCATTTGAAAAATTGCAATACTTCATATAGCAACTTAGTGTTAAGGAATTTTCTATAATGAGTGTTGGATGATGATGTAATTGTTTGTTCAATTTTAGTTAGTTATGGCTTATGTGTCCTTGATCATGAGTACATAGAATAGAAAATTAGGGCTAGTTGTGTTAATGGTTGGTTACCATCCCACGTTTTGGGCAGTCATTATCCCTATATAATGCCCTATATAAAAGGGCATGATAGTTGTATTAAATAATAAAATTTTCTAAGCTTACTGCTTAAACGTTTGCCCTTTGTTCTGCTATTGGCAAAGAAAAAAATATAAAAACCTGCTCCGTATAGAAAAAATAGCCATCATGTACCAGGCCATACCATTGAATGCTGCCATAGATTACTTTGATTGGGCAACTTTCCAACACTGTTGTTTGCCGATCTGGATGAGAGATGGACCTCTTTGGCAACCTTTGAAACATCTCTCGAAATATCAAAGGCACTAGGTCCATTTCCAATTAGAATCACAACCTGCACAAAAAAATCTATTTAGTGCATGAATCTTCAAATTGAACACAGAAAATAAATAAAATAAAAATGTACAAAGAATGAAGCATGTAAGGTTAAAACACAAGCCTACAAATGGTTCATTGTTGAGGATACAAACTGAACACTAACTTTTTAGTATATGTTTTACGTTTTATATATTATTACGGTGCATCTCTTTTTTGTGAATTTCATCTCACATTGCATTTATGGAGGCTTGAAGAGTTGTGATCATGATTATAAAGTTAAGAGAGGGAGTGTGAAGCACACTTACCAACAGCATTCTTTGATCAAATGGTTTGAATCCTCTGTTTATGGCCTATCATTCACTACAAAAAATAAGATTAATAACGGCAGTTTTTTTAATAAATTAAAAAAACTGTCACTATTAATCCTGTCGTTATAAAAAATTGCCGCTACAAAAACAATAGCAGCAGTTTTTTGTAGCGATAGGCATAGTGCCAAATTTCACCGAAATTCAGCGAAATTTCGCGAAATGGGGGTCAAACGAAAATTTTGGTTTTCGGTATTTTTCGGTACTTTTCGATATTTTTCGGTAAATTTCGGTATTTTTCGGTAAATTTTTTTAAAATATTTAAAAAAATATTAAATATATATTTTTAATCCCCGTAACTTTCCCGAAATTCTTCCGAAAAGTATCAAAATTAATCTGAAATGTACCGAAAGGACCCCCCACCGAAAAATTCCCGAAAACGAAATTTGTCACTATAGCGACAGGACTAATAGCGGCAGTTTTTTATAATAGTCTTATTTTTTGTAGTGATTTCACTACAAAAAACAAGACTATTAGCGGCAGCCAAAAGCTGCCGCTAATACCCTTGTTGCTAATAGTCTTAAGAGTTTTTTTATTAATAGCATAAGTTTTTTGCTCCGAAAAACTGCCGCTAATAATCTTATTTTTTGTAGTGTTTGAATGCACTGGATTTTCGAAAGATGTAACACTTGTGCAGAAATTAATAGCGTGGGCACCACGAATGGTGTACCAGTCCATACACTCAACCCAGCTATTTAATTTAAATATGTATATATAATATTTGAGATAATTTGTACACACTATAAAAATTAAGACTATTAGTGGCAGCCATAAACTGCAGCTATTAACAAAAAAACTGCCGCTAATAGTCTTAATAGTTTTTTTGTTAATAGCAACAGTTTTTAGCTACAAAAAACTGTCGCTAATAATCTTATTTTTTGTAGTGACAATAATAAATAGGAGATTTCTAACCTAGCAATCAGTTCATTATCATCACCATCGTCACTACTATTCTCCTCATCTCCATGTTTCATGTTTAATGATATAACATGCAATTTTCATTTTCTAAGACTTGCAATGTGCTCAATATGAGGAATGAGTTGGTATATGGTAACTGACCCCGTTCGAGAAGGTGATTCGGATGAGTCGCTTTTTTGGATGTGTGTCATGTGGAGTCACCATCCGTACCGTCATTCGGTACACCTATGATCAAAAGATCTACGGAGCTGAAGGTTGACGATATTGCAACCTCAAGGTTGCTGATTCAATTCCTGCTTTAAGTAGTCTCTCCTATGATTCAAAACAGTCAATGCCCTTTAAAAATCTACCATATAAATCTCTTTAGTCAGTCAGTTTATCTGTTCATTTACGTTGAATCATGTTATAGATATTATTTTTCTTCTCAGTCTTCGGCAACACATATCTACCGAAGAGACGATAGGTTACTACATACCAACTCATGACAAATATGACTCTCCACATCAAAGTCAAACACATCTTAAAGCTAAACAATAACTCATGTGAAGACTCTATAAAGCACATCATCATCACTCGCTTAACCCTCAAACGCTTAAAGTTTGGTATTATCCATGTAACCATTAGCACAAAAATTTGGGTCTGAAGTCAAATTGGAACATGTATAACAAATTTGCCGAGATAAGTGTGATCAAAGGAAATTTGAAGGTATTAAATTCCTAATTTTAGAGTCATTAACCACATTAAGTACTAATTTAGAGCGAAGTGACTAAATTTTCGGTCTTTTTTTGTATATTCACAAATAATGTATTTTTGAAAAAAGGGAGTAAAATCTGAGCCATTCAGAATTTTTTTTTTAAATCACAAATTTTGACTTTTTCTCATTTTCTTCTCGATTTTTTCCTAATTTTTTATTTCTTCACTTTTTTTTATAATCATAATTAATGTATTTTTATAATAAAAAAAAAAATTCTAATTTTCACTCTTTTTTTCTAAATATATCAAATTTTCTCAAATTCTTGAAGTTATTTTCCAAACCAATTTATTCTTGAACCCTGACTTGGTCACTTTGACCCAAAGGATAAGTCATCTAATCTAATTGAATTTGATGCAAAATTAGTAAACACTTTAATTAATTAGAGAAAAAGAGTAAAAAGAAGGCAAATTGAAGATATTATATATAACTAAGGTGTAGCAGTTGTCTAGGTTGCCCTGTCATCTCATCTCAATCAGGATAGGATCGTAGTCAGGAATTTTTATTAGTGGGGGCTACAAATGATAAATATAATGTTGGTAGTTATTTTACTATTGGTTTGGGGCCTTCTACATCATAGATTTGGGGGCTTAATTATATACAAAGAAAGATTGAATAAGAAATTCTAGAGTTAAATGGGGTCTTGAGCCTCCACACCCTTTTATGTCTATGCTACTGATTTTCCAACATAACTAAGGCTAGACCTGCAATTAGCTCAAGCTGGGTGAGTTTCTAGCATTTTAGTGATAAAAAATTTCAACTACGATAAATAAATTCATATAGTTTGAAATTTTTTCATTTTTATTAAAAAAGTTTGTATATCAACTATGATTAATAAATTCATATAGTATTTGATGCTTGACCCATCTATCAAAGTATTTGTATATGTAAATCTCCCTCCATCAAAATGGTAAGAGCGTGGGAGACAAATATTCACAAGCATCATCAAGTCAATGAAAGCATATATATTTCCTTCTGACTGATTTTCTGTTGATAAATATTTCTATATCTCCTAACGTACGTCTAACCATTTCGATAGTGGGAACAAGGATCAAAATTTCGGGTTACATTTCGGTTTCAGACAGGACCAAAACTGAAATTTTGGACCTAAATTTCAGCCGAATTTCGGCCGAAAATTTCAACCCCATACAAATCGAACCGAAATTTCTGTCCCAAATTATCATTTCGGTGGGACCGAAACTGATAATTTCGGCCAAAATTTCAGTCATTTCGGCCGAAATTTTGATCCTTGGCTGAGAGAATGAGATTTGTACTTACTTGGATGTGTGGGTTAATTAGTGTCTAATATAAAATAGAATAAGAAATGTTCATAAAAGTTAGCGCACAAGTCAACGTCCTACCACAGAAGGGTCAAAGTTTATGCTAAAAACATATATGTAAATTTTCTAAGATTGGTGCTAGGAGATTGCCGTATATACTTAATTTCGTTGTTGCATGGATCAAATCCCTAATATTAACTTGTTCATGACTAATCGGGCTTTCAACATGTTCTAGGAAGACTAATATTTTTATTAATAGTAATTCATCTCTTAAAATAAGTGTGACGAGCTAGACCCATGCACATGCCACAATATTGCTTGATTTTGAGTTTAGATCGCCGCCACGATTTTCTTTTTAGTTTGGACATTACGTTTCGTCGTCCCCACCCAAAACGCGTCATGACATGTAGCGTTCGCAATCACATATAATCTAGGGTCAGAACTTTTCTCTATTCGATGTGGGACTATTTCAATAAGATAAGAAGAAATTTTGCAAAAATGAGTCGTTATAAAATAACCTACCCATTGATAGTCTGGATTATGAACTGCCAACCAATTTTAGAAATACGAAACTATGTTAATAAGTCTATAGTATAAACAATGCATAAATCCATAGTATAAACAAAAATTGAATTGAAAAACCAACTCTATTATGTGCTTAATAGCGGTCTTCATTACCATGTAACAACAAATGAATTATATGCTTAGGGATATGTGTACTTGAAATTATATCTTTAGGTACATATTTTACTCAACAATGACTTCCATGATACAAGAATTACAAGACAATCATATTTTATGAATTTTTGGTCTTTATAGGGATTTTTAAGTGGTGACGATATCATCACCCCTCCCTATATCCCTAGTACAAGGACTCCAAATATCATCACCCCTCCCTATATCCCAGATACATTTGGACGGAGAAGGTTCAACATCTCACACTACAAAAGATAAGACTATTAGCGACAATTTTTTTAACAAAAAATTGCTGCTATTAGTCCTGCCGCTATCAAAAACTACTTTAAGAGCAAGTGCTGCTAAAACACCTTATTTTTATAGTGTCAGTGCTCTCTCTCAGTCCATATAGTTTAAATGTAACTTAATCATCCCTCCCTACATCCATGTGGCATCTAAACTTGTGCTTGGGGACTCACCGCATTCTAGGTTCTCTCTCTCTCTCTCTCTCTCTCTCTCTCTCTCTCATTATATATCCATATTATATCATCACGTAAATGTTTTTTGCACCACAATGAATGAAAGGCAACCCACTATGGATATGATTTTTGCACCACAATGAAAGGCACTCCACGGTTGCTTCCTCCCTTAGATTAATAAGATGAGTGTTGTTCTGTGAGATTTATTCCCCTCTATGTCATTCAATGTGAGTGTTTTGTTGTATGAGATTTATTTCTCAAGTGCTGCTCGTAAATTAACATACTCTCTACAATATGTAAGGCACATCCAGATTGTCTATACCATATCGCATTATCAGAAAAAAAATAACAACTAACAACCTTTCAAAATATAAAAATAATTTAATATAACAAAACATAATCTATTATAGTATTAAATCATGTCATGCGACATACTTAAGAAAAAAATAATTATTATTAATGCCATAGAATAGAAAATGGTTATCCACAGTACCTGTCCTTGAAATGGTTCAGGTATGCGATAGTTGTGGCTATGTCTTTGTTGTCCCGGCCACTTATCAATGCCTGATCCAAATTTCAAAATGCAAAATTAGAAAACAAATATAATTGATCAGATGATACTATGCTTGAGCAGCTAGATCTAACCACAGGCCATCATCAATTGGACGATTCGATGTACATAAATTATGAATTTAGATGGATCGTATGTAGTAGTTTTAGTAGAGGATATCTAAACTACTCTATCTAAAAATTGTAGTGCCCCACTCATGTCATGAATATTTCACAATTTACCCAATTAGCAGGAAGGGAGTCGTTTTAAACTCACCACCTTGTGGAGCAAACCCAAGTTGTCAACTGTTGCAACATCCCGTTCACGCATATAATATTATACATGTAGGAATATCTAGAATCGGCCCGTTTTTTTTTGGCCCTTTAGCTTTGAAGCAATTAAAGGAATAAAAGGTAAATAGAAATATATAATGCAACTTTTTGTGAAAATAAAATAGCTGCTTTGAGGTGCTTACAGAAAATGCCATTATTATGTGACTTTCGCATGTCTCATATTTTATGTTGAGCTAGAGGTTGCCTTGAATTTTGTTGGTGGTACTGATCAATAAGGTTAGACTAAGGGTATTTTTGGTAATTCTTTTATGAGGATATTACACTTTGTATTAGATGTAAAGTCTAATTTTGAGTTAGAGTTTCATATAAAGGAAACTCAATTTTAAATTGAGGGAGGCGAGATTTGTAACCATAGTTTTTACAGATTTAGGGAAAGGAACTCCACATTACATGGACGTAGACAAAATACCGAATCATGGAAACCTTTTGTTTGTGATTACTTATTTCTTGTTTATTTTGATTGCTATATTTCTACATTTTAATTAAAAAAAATAAAGCAAAAATTACTTTATGAGAAGCTCTTATGAAAAGTGTTGCATTGTGGAGCATGCTAATTAAATTTCCATGCTTGCATTAGACATTATCAATTTCCCATGTAATAATTTTGGGATGCAGAAAAAACTTCGTCCAACAAACAATTAAAAACAAGTACACACTACTAAAAAAAAATTATTAGTGGCAGCCATCATAAATTGTCACCATTAGCAAAAAAATTGCCACTAATAGTCTTAATACTTTTTTGGTTAATAGCGACAAAATTTGCCTGAAAAAACTGCCGCTAATAATCTTATTTTTTGTTGTTGCAATATTGCAACCTAGTTTCCATCCTAGGTTACCTATAAAAGAAAAACAACAAACAAAAGAAAGGAAGGGCAAAAGGTGACCAAGTCTTAATTAAATATTAATTTTGACCAGTGTCACCGGCATTCTATACCCATTGGACCTGGGAATGGGCCTGATATTTTTATCCCAATTAACAAATAGGCCCGGCTTTAGACCCATTTAACAATTTAGCCCTTTCAAGCTAGACTATTGACACCTCCATAAAGGCCATCTTACCTTATTGTATTTTCTACTGTAAAGGTTACTAATGCATGGTTTGTATCTTAGTGGGGCCACTCTTCAAAATTTACTATTTACTAAAGAAGAGCCAAAGAATTTTTAAAAGGGTGCTGTTATTTGCAACTGAAGATTTTTTTTTCATAAAAATTAATTTTTGCAATCTTATTGCATTTTTGTTCAACTTTTTTTCACAACCCTAAAAGTTAAGATGTTTTTTCTTCTCTTCGTTGGTTGTGAGTTGGTGGGGTTGTCACGGTGGCAGAGAGAATAGAATAATTTATAGGCGGTGAAGAAGAAAGAAGAAGATGGTGTGAATGGGGAGTGGAGTGGTGACTCGTGTGGTGTTGGAGAAAGAAGAAAAAAGGTGCAAAATCCATTTTTACAACTCAAAAGAAAAGAAAAGAAAAGAAAAAAGATAATGTTTCACATGTACCATATATGTTGCAAAAAAGGTCAATAGTTGCAAATAACGACATCCGTTATATATAAAATTGATGTGAAAATAGCTTTTAAGATGCACATGGACTTTGAAAGAGTATGGAGATCCGTGCAGGTCACAATGTCACTACAAAAATAAGGGGTTTAAATAGCACTTGCTATTAAGGTATTTTTTGACTGCAACAAGACTAACAGCAACAGTTTTTTATAGCGAAAATACTAATAGCGGTAGTTTTTTGTTAAAAAAACAAAAAAAAACTACCATTAATAGTCTTCTTTTTTCTAGTGTGTCCATGGTTGTGCACCACTCATTCTGCAGCCACGCTCATGAAAGATAAATTATTCTTAATTTAGGCAGA
Source organism: Chloranthus sessilifolius (assembly GCA_021018995.1). NCBI lineage: Eukaryota > Viridiplantae > Streptophyta > Magnoliopsida > Chloranthales > Chloranthaceae > Chloranthus > Chloranthus sessilifolius. The sequence goes on along the minus strand of CM037594.1, from coordinate 113,303,467 downwards.
CTTTGATATGCCAAGCCCTAGAACTACACTAGGCGGGTCCGGGGCGGGTTCAAGTTAGGCTCTGTGTTTTATTGGTAATTATTATTATTATTTTTTAAATTCTTTCCTAGCCTTAGACCATCACAAAATCCAAAGGAAGAAAAGCATTTTTCCCATTTCTATCTTCAAAGAGTTGATGCTATTAAAAATAATTTAAAAGCAACATTTATGAGGGCCAAGGTGTCAAAATGGGTATTGGACTCAGGTATCGGTCCATGGAGGATCGATAAGACTCGGTCGATACGTATTGACCTATTTTTTATTTTTTTTAAAAAGATAAAAGAATATAGAGGTATCGGTCGAAACAGATACCCGAAACCATATAGGCCGATACCGATACATATCGGGGCCGCTACGTATCAGTTTGTCAAGAAACTCATATGTATCGCTAATACGTATCGGTATCTGCTAATTTTTGATATCATGCTATATCAGTATCAGCCGATTTTTTATACCATGATTTGGGCAACTGTTCCTTCCAACTCTAATGTCACTTAGTCATTCATTCTCTCTTTTTATTCATATATTTATATTATGAGAGGGCTGAGACTAAACACCCAGACCATTTGGGCACCACGGACAACAATTACAAGGATCAAATTATTCATTTGAGATAATTTATATATAATTATATAATAATAGTTAGGTGGCCCGAGGCCCAGCCTGGCCCAACACGATTAGTAAACGAGCCGGGCATGGGATGAGGTAGTAGGCCTAAATTAAAATTAGGCCCGGCCCGACCCAATTACTTCATCATCTTCGAGATAAATGTGATACCTCATCATCTTCGAGATAAGTTTTGAAAACTATTGGTTCTAACTTCTAAATAATAACTCATCAAAAATAAAAAATAAACTTTAAAGAAATATCAAAACCATCCTCTTTCGTAACTAGAAAATTTTGCCCTCTCTCGGTAAAACGTACAATTTTTTCAACTTTTGATATCTAAGTCAACATTTTGCAACTTAAAAGGGCCTCACTCTCTTCAGTAAAAAAAACACTAAAATTTTTTATTTTTTTATTTTTACTTTTATTTTATATTATCAATAGCAGAAAACACTCAACAATCCGATCTTATGCCATATGGTGCCATGATGTGGCACACATTTTTTACAGGGCCGTAAACAATCTGGTTCGGTCCCAAAATTTTAGCTGCCTGATAAGAAATCTATGTATGCCCGTCCAACCCGACTCGGTAGTGCACTCAAGCCGACCCAATCCGTCCGGACCCAAGAAATTGACCCTGTTCAACAAAGCCTCTCGGTCAACCTAACCCGACCGAAAGAACTTCACCCTACCTTTGATAACGTAGGGTTCCCAAGTTTGCGCTTCAGCAGCTTGGACTAAATGCAGTGCCCTCACCGTTGCTTGATGCATGGTTTAAAGGGCTATTATCACATGGTTTGTCTTTTGATAGTTTTAATTTTAGATTTGGTTTAGTTCAAATGATAATTGAAAGAAAGGTAAGAGAATCGGTATCCAACTCGGGTATTAGTCCTGAGAGGACTGATACACCTCGGCCGATATGTATTGGTCAAATTTTTTTTTTTTAAATAAATAAAAAAGAAAATATCGGTATCGATCGAAACCAATACCGTATCGGCGGATACTCGATACCTATCGGCTGATACGGCCCGTATTGACTAATACAGATACAAAATTGGGATACCGATACGTATCGGCACCGATACATATCAGTTTGTCCAGAAACCGATACGTATCAGTATCGACCGATTTTTTATACCATGATTGAAAGACTTTTATTCAGGGATGTAAAAACCGATGCATATCGGCATATCAATTGGATCCCAAGCTGATATACATTGGATATATCAGCCAAACCAGATGATATTAAAGCAACTTATTTTTTATCTTTAAACTATTAAATATATAAATTTAAAAAATTGTCCAAAGGAAATTTTTGGCATAACATCTAATTCATATTCGTTATTTATCTAATTCATGTCCAATATGAGCCGGTATGGACCCAATATTTGACTTTGTTGACCCAACTTTCCACCTTCACAAAAATCGAGTGTGTATTTGGTAGTCTAATGGCTGATATGTATTGGATATTGCTGATATTTAAAGGAAAATTATAAACGTAAGACAGATTTGTTAAGGATAAAGTGTAAGCGGCTGACAGGGCGGAATGTAACTTATTACACCGGCCTTTATTAATTGAGTCCCACCACACTTGCAGCTAATTGTGTCATGCCACATGAGCCACCTGCACTTTGTCTACATAAAATTTATCCCCCATATAATATTGTCCATATTTAAATCCATGCTTGTATTAATAAAAACTTGTGCCCAAACTAGGAAAAAAAAAAAAGAGATGGTGGTAGTGGTATCTCAGCTGGGCAATGGTCAGGTCCAACTAGGGCTCTCAAAGGGTCGGGCCAACCCGAATTTTGGTCTGCACCTGGCCCTGACAAAGCGATATTTTTTGTGAAGCCAACTAAGCCCGATAACCGGGTTGGGCTAACCATGTGGTGACCCGGATTGATTCGGATCGGGCTTGGGTTGAATTTTTTAAGACCTGGCCGGGATAAAAAAATAAAAATTTAATATATATATATAACATATGGAAAAGGTGCCCGTCCTCCATGGGAGGACGGTCACCATCCTCCAACGTTCCAGGTGGAGGTCCATGTAGCATCCAAAGCATTGCTTCAATGCCACATTGACCTCGGGTGAATTGCTTAAATCAGTTTTTTTTTAAATAATTTTGAAAACTCATTTCCACCATGTATTTTTTGAGCCGTGGTGTGTAGAGCATTGAAACTAGTTAAACATTGACTTATGCTTTTAAAATTTTTTTATGAAATTTCTTTTTTTTAAATTGATCTAAACTACCCACCCGTGCTCCACGTGGCATCCAAAGAGTGTTTTGGGTGCCATGTGTACCTCCACGTGGACCTTGGAGGACGGTGATCGTCCTGCCATGGAGGACGGAACCGATTCCCATAACATATATATTATATAATATATTATACTTAAATGCCTTGAGATTAAACCATTAAACGGTTTAAAATCAATGGCATTTAAGTAAAAATGCCCTTGCAATCTCAATTGGTACTACCTTCATAAATAGAAACCTTAAAAGAGGGTTCTCACTTATCGCAATCTCTACCATCTCAAGTCTCAATTTTAAGCAAGCCTCTCACTCTATTAAACTCTTTCTCAATCGCTTTGAAATTTGATTTGAAATTTTTTTATCAAATTTTATTATAAAAATAAGTGCCCAAAAAAAGCTCGAAAATAAGCCTAAGCCCGGCCCGCTATGGGCCAGGCTTGGTCTGAGTACATCGCAGCTCAGGTTAGAGCCGGGCTAAAAAAATTGAAAACCCGGTTCAGGATGAATCCTAGCCCGGCCCTAAACGGGTCCATTGAGAGCCCTAAGTCCAACTGGTTGAATCAGATTTCGAGTTCAACCGGATCTGCAGTCATTTAATAAAAGAGAATCTTTACTTCCAAAGTTTCATCCTTTTATAGGATGACGTGAGTTAAAGATTCTCATATATCCATTGGATTCAAATATGGTTGGACTCGATATCTGGTTCAACCAGTTGAACTTGACAGAATCCTCTTTTATCCTGTTGTCAGAGTCATTAACAAGCGTGAATATCCTTTAAAGCATCTCCACTAAAGATAGCTAAATTTGAATAGTGAATAGCTAAAACTCTTTTTGAGCCTACTCTTTATTTTAGCGAATGCCTTTTTTAAAAAAATTCCAACTTATCATAAATTAAAATATATAAAAAGTTTCCATCAAAAATAGCTATTTTAGCTACTCCTCCTTTAAAATAATATTTCTTATTTCTATTTTAATATATATTTAAAATATATGACAAGTAGAGAGAGAAAAATAGAGTAAGAAAGAAAGACATTTAATAGTATTTTATTAATAACAAATGGGTTAGGATTCAATATTAATAGCGAGTGAAGTGATGGGGAGTCCCATAGCGAATCTGTTGGAGTGTATTTTTTGCTCTTTCAATCACTAAAATAGGGTGATATGGTTTTGAAGACGGCTTAAGAACAAGCAATTTGGAAATTGAACAACAATTTACTCCAAATTTTTAGGGTACGTCTGTTCGCAACTTTCCAACTACTCCGTATAAAAAATAGAAAAACAAACTATCCACTATAAATCTGTTAACTATGTTGAATCAGATGATGGTGTTCGATTTTCATCCCAATCTTTTACAAGATTGATCTTGAAATCATTGGTATACTGTCAATTTTTGGATTCGGTTTCGATTTTAGGTTCCGTTTCGATTTTGGTTCGGTTTGGGAAAATATGACTATTAGAAAAGGTGAATATTTAAAATTTTGAGTGTTATTAAAAATATAATAAAATAAAAATAAATAATAATATTTTAAAGAAATGAGTAGTTAAAATAGAGTGTCTACGGAGTAATTTTTAATGTGATAGTAGCTAAAGTACTATAGTAGTAGCTAAAGTTGTGTTTAGCTACTCAAATTTAGCTCTCCTTGCTGGAGATGCTCTTATTTGAGTAGCTAAACTCTTAGAGCATCTCCAGCAATGAGAGCTAAATTTGAGTAGTTAAACACCAATTTAGTTACTACTACAATACTTTAGCTACTACACACTCTATTTTAGCTACTTCTTTTTTTAAAAAATATTATTTTACATTCAACCATCAACACTCAACTTTTAAAATTTTAATTTTAACGATTATATTTTTACAACGGTTATCAACGAGTAATCTAGTCTACCATGGAAACAAATGAGAATGCTGAAGGGCTCATTTGATCCCCCTTGGAATTTTCAATTGGAACCATACCCACCTGGGGATTTACAAGATTTCCACCATTGAATTGCCAATCTGAAGACATTCTAGGTGTATGATAGTTCAAATTGTCCCCACTACTCTTCTCCAGGCCAATTTATCCTTCTCACTCAAGTCCATCTCTCACTAGTTTTGAGCAATCAATAATCAATCACCAACACCCAAGACACTTAAAAAAAAGATTTTTCTTTATATATATATTTGACAAAGAACAGCCCAACTTCTCAATAGCTGACCAAAGCCCAAATCATTAAACTGATAAATCTTCAAACTTGACAAGGCTTACCAAAAAAACACAACTAGTTCAAACAAGGGCTCAAAAGCAACAACCATGTATTAAAAAAAAAACAAGTACTTGATTTTAACAGATCAAGAACTTGAGAAATCCACAGCACCAGTAAGAGGGTATTCCTAAAATCACTCACAAATAATCAATTTGATCTAAATTAGATCAAAGAGGCCTCTCAAAAAAATAACCCACTTTAAATTAAGAACAAAGTCACCCAAAACAGTAAAAACACAACCAATCAGAGATCACTAAACGAAATCTCCCTAATTAAACCCACAAGGCCTAAAAAACTCACAAATCCACTTCATATCAGATACCCACAATGCCAAAAGTCAATCACAGCCCAATAGATCAAAAGCCTACCATTCAAAACCCTACTCAGAAGGAAGGCCTAGCCATAAAACCAAGTGCAGAAACAGCTCTTTACAGCCATTGGATCTTATTACTTTCTATTAGGTACATAACCCGTGTATTGCTAGAGGTTGCATACGGCAGATCTTGACTTTTCACTATTGCACAACTCACCTCAACAGCAGTACACTTGTTTCCTTTCACGGATCATGGATTTGGCCGCAAAATTGGCAAGGGAGATTGATGTGAGTTCCCTTAATGGTGCTTGTTTTAGTACTAAATACTAACTAATTAAGGTTTATGGTTAGCAGTAGGTAGTAGCCCTGCACGAACCATAGAATCGATTATGACAAAATGAGTAAATGATTCAAAATATACTTTCTAATTTGCCTTCATCTGACTTTTTTTGGCTGTCTTTGTATAAATGTTGTGTGGCAATACCATATCCTCAAGTATATCCTCAAGCATATTTGGTATAAGACTGTATAAAAACTCTCCAAACTTAGTAAGAGCTTACCCGGAATTTTGGGGACTAGAGGTTCGGTAAAATGGCCAGTGCAGACCACCACAGCCTCAAAAGTCTCCACTTCAAGACCTTCGTCAGCAGACTCAGCACCCCGCGACTCTACGAACCACTCATCTTTTCTTTCACCGATACTGACACGGACGACTTCCGTGCTGAAACGTATCAGATCGTGCAGCCCGAAATCCCTCGCAAATTCCTCAGCAAACGACAAAATTTCCTGGTGTCCAGGAAATGCCCTCAGGTCTTTGCACCCTCGAGTCCGCAATGGGTAGTCTGAGAAACCCATCAATGGTCGTGGTGAGTTGGTGCGAAGAGATCTGTACATGCTGCTATGTACTATCTCTCTGCTGGGGTCGATCCCGAGAGGATCGGTCTCTGCTCGGGGGTCGTAGAGCCACTGACCTCCGACTCCACCTCGTTTCTCGAAGATGACCACTCGGTGGCCCTCTCGAGAGAGCTCTCGAGCCGACACGAGGCCTGCAACTCCTGCGCCGATCACGGCCACTTTGCAAGAACGCACCATTGCTCAGAGAGAGAGAGAGAGAGAGAGAGAGAGAGAGAGTCCCTATAAAATGAATCAGAGAAGGGGAAAGAGCTCTCTGTACTTATAAAAGAGAGCTATACAATGAATCAGAGAAGAAAAAGAGCTCTCTGTACTTATAAAAGAGAGAGAGAGAGAGAGTCCCTATAAAATGAATCAGAGAAGGGGAAAAGCTCTCTGTACTTATAAAAAAAAAAGGGGTAAGCAGTTGTTGTTTAGTGCAGTGCCTGTCCACCAAGTACCGGGCACAGTGCACCTAATGCCATCTTGCCAAGTCTTTTCTCCCCTCCAAATCCCAGCAGATTTCCATGTTAACGGTTAAGCAGTTGTTGTTTAGTGCAGTGCCTGTCCACCAAGTACCGTGCACAGTGCACCTAATGCCATCTTGCCAAGCCTTTTCTCCCCTCCTCCAAATCCCAGCAGATTTCCATGTTAACGGTTAAGCAGTTGTTGTTTAGTGCAGTGCCTGTCCACCAAGTACCGTGCACAGTGCACCTAATGCCATCTTGCCAAGTCTTTTCTCCCCTCCTCCAAATCCCAGCAGATTTCCATGTTAACGGTTTTTCGATAAGTGCTGGAATCTCTCCGATATTAAATACCTTCTATTTGATACATAATTATGTGGCGTTATGTGACTGGCACCACGCATAGTAGGGCCCAAGCACCGTAGCCACTCAAGTCGCACCATAAAAGCTCTGTAAAATTGTCTATCAAAAATTGTCAGTCAATTTATCCGATAGATATATGCCATTCAATTATCAAACTGGGCTTAGGCATTTTTTTGAATTTTTTTCTAATAAAATTTAGTTGGATTTTTTTTTTATAAGTATTTTTTCTAATAAAATTTGGTTGCACTCGGACTATTTTTTTCTCATAAAACTTTGAAGAATGTTAAAAATTTAATTAAATAATTATCTTAACATTATAGGCTATTGGAACACTCAATCCAAGCCCGGTCCGAATTGATCCGAATTGTGACATGTTTACCCTGGTCCGGATACTAGGCCGTACTTGCTTGATAGAAAGTATAACTTTTTTTGGGTCAGGTGCGAGCAAAAATTCATCCGATTTGTTTGATAGAAAGTACCATTTTTTTCAAGTTGAGTGCGAGCCAAAATTCGGGCCAGCTCGGCCCATTGAGAGCCCAGCTAAGGATACTTCTTCTTTGTCTGCTTTAACAAGGAGGACGCTTAGTCTTTTGGCTCCTGGTTTAACAAGTGACATTCTTTTCTTTTCTCTGGAGGACACTTGTTCTATTGGCTCTTTTAACAAGCACGCATTTTGCAACACCCTCTTTAATGGGGTCGTTTACTTAATATATTTAGTGGGTTGTGATTTTCTATATAGCGCTTATATCTAAGTTAAGTGTATGCTAAAAATGCAGAACCCTAGATATCAATCTTTGCAATCGAATATTCACTATCCGAAGCCAAGGTTATCGCACGCGAGAGCACTTAATTGCCTTGAATCAAGCGATGGAGATAGTTTTTCATCCTACTCTTCTATACAAAAGATCTTGAGATCATGCTTATCAGAGTCATATGTTGATTCCATATGACACACATCTCTAAAAGTGACCCTGATCATGGGCATACATTTAGAAGGGGGGTTCTCAATCACTATTCGGGATGTGCGGCATCTGGAATCAACATCTAACCGTCTAATAGGTGAGCCATGATCTCAAGATAAACCGTGTGGGAAATTGGGAGAAAAATGTTCTCCATCGACCGTTTGATGCAAGGCAGTCAATGACCTTCACTTGCAAGTGGTTGTAAGTAAAAAATATTTAGTTGCAAATACCAATATCCTTCAAAACATTAAGTTATTTCACATTTCCATGCAAATAACAATTGTAGGCTTCCTAGCTTTCCTATTACTAACACACATGGATCAAAATGCCGGAAAATCGGTACGTATCCTTAGAGCAAAAAATCGGTACATATCGGACGATACGTATCGGAACAGTAATGTACCGGACGATATATTGAATGTATCGTCCGGCATTGACATATATATAAGACGATATGATACATTTAATATACCGTATTGTTAGGATCCGATACCGATATACATCGTCCGATACATATCGGTATCGGACAATATTTTGATCCATGCTAATAGATGTGTCTTAGAAGGTGTCAAACACTAAGCAAAGTGTGCAGGGTGAGCCACACACTCCAAGATCAAAATCTCATTTTTTCCAATCCGTGTATGTCAACTCTAAAATTGATACTTATCAGAAGATACATATAAGTTTTGGACAATATATTCTTATGTACCATCCGATACATAACACTAAATATGAGCCAATACATTTTATATACCAAAAACCAATACATATCAATTTTTCGTAGGTCTTCCAACAAAAAGGTACCCATCAGAGGAGCCTCGGCACCACAGGTTACAGAAATAGAAAAAGATACTCAAAAGACAACATATTTTTTTTTTATAGAAAGTGAAAACTGCATAGGCTAGAAGGCACCCTCCACCCTCCACCTAGGGTACGAAAGCGGTGAGCCACCTACACTCAATCGAATATTATTGAAAAGGGTGTACTCCAACCCGGCTTATCAATCGAAGTGTAACCATAATTAATAAGGATGTGATCCAACTTTTACTCATACTTGAGGCTAAGAACTATATCGATTTGCCCAGAGCTCTCAACGGGGCGGGCCAAGCCGCAAAATGCATCATGCTCTATTGTTGCATAGCAATAGAAGTTTACTCATGTTCTTCGGTGTTACTTTTTCACATTCTTTTTGCTGTGGACAGGAGGTATGCACTAGGGCTGTGCAGAATATGGATCAAAATTTTGGCCGATAATTTCGTCGAAACGCATCGATTTTGGTCCCCACCAAAACAAAGCTGAGAACCCAAAATTTCGGTTTTGGTCCAGCCTGAAACCAAAACAAAATCCGAAATTTTGATCCTTAGTGCAGAAAACCGACTGAACTGACACGACCAACCAAAACCAATCGAAATTTCGGTTCGGCTCATTTTAGGGCATATTGGTTAGGTTTCAGTTAAGTGACTTATCGGGTTATCGGTTTGGTTTCGGAGAAAGTTTAACAGAGCGAGAGGCTTACTTAAAGTTGAGACTTGAGATGATAGAGATTGCAATAAAGTGAGAACCCTACTTTAAGGTTTCTATTTATAAAGGTAGTACCAATTGAGGTTGCAAGTGCATTTTTATTTAAATGTTGTTGATTTTAAATAGTTCAATAGTTTAATCTCAAGGCGTTTAAGTAAAATACTCTTAACATATAAAACATAAAAAATAAGGGGTAGGGGGGGTTATCGAGGTGGATCGGGTAGACGCTATTTTTCCATTGGACAGCCAAAATTTTGACAGACCAAAGAAATCAAAGCATCAGTTCATGTCGGAAGCATTTAGGAGGTCCACGTCCGCTTACAAAGCAAAAATCATATAAAAAGGAAAAGGCAAAAACAGCAATAGGCCAAAAACAGCAATCTATGAGAGAGACAGATAGAGAGATTAGCATTTGTCTGCCCTAGTGCTCTTCAATCTCTTCACAGTGGTCAAAAACATCCTGGACAATCAAAATATTATAAAAAAAAGGTAAGAGGTATACCTTGGAGAGTATATAAAAATATGAGAAATTGGGTAGGCAAAAGAGAATATAATATAAAGCTTACTCCCAAGGAACATCTCCCATCACCATCCAATCTCCTTCCTTGCCTTCATAGGTTAAAACATGATTTCAGTCACTTTATTAGGGCCGGCCTACATTTAATCAATGAAATGAGAAATTTAGAAAAAATTAAAATGTAAAAAGACCTTGATTTGTTCATGTAACGGTGCTGATCAGTTATCATTGCCCATTATGGCTTGTCAATTGGATGTTGGAATACTCAATCCAAGCCCGGCCCAGATTGATCTGGATTGCGACATGTTTAGCTTGGTCCAAATACCGAGCCGGATTTGCTTGATAGAAAATATCACTTTTTACGAGCCAGGTGTGGGCCAAAATCCACCCGATTTGTTTAATAGAAAGTACCACTTTTTTCGAAGCGGGTGCGAGCCAAATTCCTAGCCAGTCCGGCCCATTGAGAGCCCAACTCAGGACGCTTAGGCTGTGTTTGGGTTAGCTCTTATAAGAGCAGAAGCAGCTCTTTACCTGCTCTCTGTCAGAGCAGATGAAATTTGCTTTGAGATAGAACAGGCATAGAACAATTTTATCACTTAAAATAGCTTCCCGCCAGAACAAATGAGTCAAGGAGCTATATTACCAAATGTAAAAATAGTTCTTTACCAAAGCCAAAAAGTAAAAAAAGCTGGTCTTTATCCCAAAAGAGCTAACCCAAACGCAGCCTTAGTCTTTTGGCTCCTTATTTACCAAGCTACGAAAGGGATAGGAATCCGAAGTGACTTGTTCTTTTCTCTGTGACGACACTTGTTCTTTTATCTGTTTTAGCAAGGCACACTTTTTGCAACACATGGGCTCGTTTACTTCATATATTTAGTGGGTTGTCAATTTTTATATAGCGCTTATATCAAAGTTAAGTGTATACTAAAAATGCAGAGCCCTAGATATCAGTATTTGCAATCGAATATTCATTATCTGAAGCCAAGGTTATTGAATGCGCAAGAGCACTTGATTGCCATGAATCAGGCGATAGAGATAGTTTTTCATCCTACTCTTCTATACAAAAGATCTTGAAATCATGCTTATCAGATAGTCATATGTTGATTCCACATGACACACATCTCCAAAAGTGACCCTGATCATGGGCATACATTTAGAAGGAGGGTTCTCGATCATTGTTCGGAATGTGCAGCATCTAGAATCAACATCTAACCGTCTAATAGGTGAGCCATGATCTCAAGATAACAGTGTGGGAAATTGGGAGAAAAAATATTCTCCATCGACCGTCTAATTCAAGGCAGTCAATGACTTTCACTTGCAAGTGATTGTAAGTAAAATATATTTGGTTGCAAATACCAATATCCTTCAAAAGATTAAATTGTTTCACATTTCCATGCAAATAACAATTGTAGGCTTCCTAGCTTTTCTATTACTAACACATGCGTCTCAGAAGGTGTCAAACACTAATCAAAGTGTGCAGGGTAAGCCACATACACTCCAAGATCAAACTCTCATTTTTTTACAATCCGTGTATGTCAACTCTAAACTTGATACTTATCAGAAGATACACATAAAATTTTGGACACTATATTCATATATACTGTCCGATACATAACAATAAATATGAGCCAATACATTTTATGTACCGAAAAAACCGATACATATCAGTTTTTCGTAGGTCTACCAACAAAAGGCACCAATCAGAGGAGCCTCGGCACCACAGGTTACAGAAACAGAAAAAATACTCAAAAGGCAATAACATATTCTTATAGAAAGTGAAAACTGCATTAAGCTAGAGGGCAACGAAAGCGATGAGCCACCTAAACTCAATCAATCGAATATTATTTGTCTATACTTTGTTAGTGTAACCATAATTAAGTCACATGGGCCCCATTGGCTTCTTCCTGCAGAGGCTATTACTCCGGTGTGGCATCGCCATCACAATCCTCATCATACCACACGATCCAAGCCGTTCCTTCCGAGTTCATCAGCAGCAGACTCACATCCAGGAACATATAAAACAACACTCAAAACTAGCAGACTCGCATCCAGGAAAGAGGGTACTTTACGACTCGTATTTTCCTACCTATTTATGCAGGAATACTCCGAAACCGGGTCCCACGTACTATACAATTAAAGTATATACAGAACACCACCTTGACAAAAAACATCAAAAGCTAATAAAGGAGAAAATAACCCCCAAAAATAGTACATAATTTCACACCCAAAAATAGTATTCAGGAATACTTTCTCAATAATAGGTGTCTAAGAAGGTCAATTTTTCATAAAGTTACAAATTTCACACCCAAAATAGTATTCAGGAATGCTTTCCCCAGTTTCCAGCTTTTATAAAGTCCCAAATTTCACACCCAAAATATTATTCAGGAATGTTTTCCCCAGTTTCCAGCTTTTATAAAATTTCACGACTTTTGGCTTCTTCGTATAGAGTATACTGCATGAGTGTAGAGAGTATACTATATGAGTGCACTATCGGATGGTCAATTTTTTTTTCATATGGTACATAATTAAGGTCATTTTTTTAAGTGTGTACCACATGAAATAAAACACTGACCATTTGATGGTACACTCAGGATTTCAAGATCCATCTTGTGAAAGATTGAGAGGATAAATGATCATCATCTAATTTAATTCCGTCAATGTGTTATACCGTGGGTAAACTCAAAGATTCGGTAGATGGATTTAAAGGTACTCTATAATTCTTCTTAGATGCACCTCCTTGGAAGCCACTATTGATTCATGTGATGCCACTTGGCATACATCTTATATCAATCTAAGTAGTGCATGTGGATGCTCATTATCTCCTATAATAAGACTGAAAAATAGCTCAAATCAAAGAATTATTTACTATAAATTTGTGGCAATCTAATGTCGACCAGTCAAAGATCTAAACGATAGTTGATTGGGTACCTCTACTTGCACCCACTAAAGCTTTAGAGGCATTAACTCATGTATTGATTGCTTTGAATCAGACGATGGAGATCGTTTTATCTTAAAATCATGAGCCTATTATCAGACCATCAGATTTTGATTCTATATGTCACACATCCCACAAAGTGATCAATGTGATCATGGGTATGCATCAACACTACAAAAAAACCTTTTATTGGAGACGGATATTGGAGAAGGGTTTTAGAAACCGTCTCCAATAACCTTTTATTAGAGACGGCCTTTTTAAAAGCCGTCTCTGATAAGTGCATTCGGCCGTCTTTCTATATAAAATGTCACATGGAGAGGGCTTTAACCGTCTCCATAAGTTTCAGATGGGTGGAACCTTTATAGACGACTTGAAAGACCGTCTCTAAAAATCTCACTGAGATCAATAGAGACCGCTGAAGTCGTCTCTCAAATGCGCACCAAAATACCATATGAGGTGTTATATGAACCTATTTTCTTATGGAGTACACATCTCTTCTCACCATAAATAATTATTGACCATCTTGAATCAGAAGATGGAGACTATATTTCATCCCAATCTTCTACACAATATATCTTGAGATCGTGTTGCACCTATCAGACGGTCAGATTTTGATTTAACCTTCCGCACATCCCCAAAAAAGTGACTTGATACCTTTTTCTCATGGTACGCATTGATCACGATTACTGCTGGGAATGTGTGCCACACATGAATTATAGACCCAACATGTGACCGTATGATAGGTGTGTCGTGATCACAAGATCTATTGTGTCAGAGATTGGGACGAAAAATGATCCATATCGTTGATTCAAATCACTCAACAAATTTTATGGCGGGAAAGCATGTGATCTGCACAAAACAAATGGGTGTATATAACGCCACCCTTTTTTTTAATTCTCACTCGACGGCAGCCTCTCGATGAGCGCTCTCTATCTCTCTCTAAAAATAGCATCTCAGCCCCTCAATGGACCATGATCTCTCTCTCTCTCTCTCTCTCTCTCTCTCTCTTCCTATATAAATACTAAATCAGCCATTTCGTCGAGAGAAACTCGAAGCCATTTCATCTTCTAGCCTAGTCTCTCCTTTCTCTTCCCCAAAAACTGAATAAACTCAAAAATCCTTAGATTTTGCTTCTATTCTCAACTCAGATAAGAGCATTTTCACTTCGATCCGTGCTTCGATACAGAGATTTTAGCAATTCTCACCTCGATCCATGCTCCAACAGAGATTTCAGCCTTTCTGATATATTTTGTTAGGGTTTTGTAAATTTTTGGAGCTTTTTTGGTGTGGAGGATTCAAGGAGAGGTCAGATTTCGGGAATGCGGTATAGAATTTGCGTAGAGTATTGAAAATGGAGCTTCATAGTGATTGAATCGACCCTAGATTTGGTCAAACAATGAGGAATCGTACATTTTTTGACAATTGGAGAAATTAGGGGATTCTGAATCCGAGATTTGAGGAGAATCGACGAATTCGTTTGATGTACCGAGCTCCGAAAATGATTGTTGTCAAAACATAGGTGAGATTTGATTTTTATTGATTTGCTAAGTGAATGATTCATGCATTCTCGATTATTTAGATTTTTGATTTTGTAATGACACAATTCATATGTTTTGAATTATTTAGGATTTTCGATTTATAGAGTTTTAGTTGTTGTCAATGCAGGAACTTCATCATCGATGGGGCGATCTTCATCTTCCATCTTCATCGTCGTTGTTATTCAATCAAAGGTAGTGTTCTATCATTTGAGAAACTTCTTATTTTATACAGTCATGGATTATTTTTTTATTTTTTAGAAAAAGATTCCAGGTAAAATTAGTAAACCTAACTGAAAATGCGCACGATTCTATATATTGGCGTCGTTTTCGTGGAGATGGATACAATGGACTCCGGAGGATGCCTATTGTTTTATGCAATGGATCTCCGTTTAAATACTCTTCATTGTCCCCATTTTTGAAAAAAATATTGAAAATGGAGCTTCGTAGTAATTGAATCGACCTTAGATTTGGTCAAAATGCGAAGGTTGCTTAAAGTCGAGGACCGATAAGCCAAGAGAATCCACTAATTGAGTTCTGATATGAGTAGGCTCAACATAGGAAATACTTGGGAGTGAGGGCTGGCACTAATATGGAGTTTTTAAAATCTTAATGGTGGGTGCTTTGGCAAGGAGAGGGGTAACGTAGACTGCAGCCCATGATTATTAATGAGATAAGAATCCCATTAATTTTGTCATTGACCTATCAGTGACTCAAAATTATGTGTTAGATCTTAGAGGTCAGCAGCGATAATAACCCCTGCTTCTCTAAATTCTGAGTGAAGATTACTGCTCACTGGTTATATTTTCTAGTGAAATTTGTGATTAAAAAAGTTGCTAATTAGTGTGTTGATAGAAACACACCTAATGGCAGAGATGTTTATAGCAGTAGCAGAGGCCCAACAGCAGATTAGTAGAGCATAGTAGCAGTAATTAATAACACAAAGGAATCCATTTTTTTAAGGTTTGTTGATGTTAAATGTAATGAATTTTTCTATGGGTTTGTATTTCATATATGTTTAGAGTTATGCACATAAGAAGTATGATATATTTCCTTAATGAAGAAAAATGCAATAAAATTATAAATCATGCCTTAGATAAGTGAAAGTATACATCTTGGTGCTCTAAAAATGATGTACTTTTATTAATAAACTAGAACAAGGGTATCTTTCAACCTTGAAAATGAAAATATGTTGGGTAAAATTCTAGTGTTAGTTACAAAAGCCTACCACACTAAGCAAGCTAAATTCTTTATAAACTCGTTTTTTTTGTGGATTTCTATCAGCTTTTGAAGCTTTTCATGATTTCTATTTAAAACTCATCTAGATTTAGTATTTTGCATGAATTTTGTTCAGAACTGATCTAGATTCTTATATAAAAATTTAGGATTCTTTTGTATAGGAGTTTAGGAGATCTTGCAGAGAACTTACCTTTTAGTAAATTTTCTACTTACATATGGTATAATAAAAGATAAACAATTGAGCATATGATCTGTTTTAGTTTCCATCTCTTATTGTGTTTATTTTTGCATGAATGATGCTTTTTTTGTTGCCATCATATTATTCTGATGACTTTATACTTGGAAGTTGGAAGGAGGATGATCAATTTCTCATCTAGTTTTTCACAAACACACACACACACACATCTCTCCCTCTCTCTTTAAATATTCATCTTCGGATCATCCGTTCTTTAAAGTTGAAAGAGGTATAACTTAATTAATATATTATATTCGTTGTTGTTGCAGATCTTTTGGGCATTTTCTATATACTTAGAAGCAGTGGCTATTCTTCCTCAATTGGTTTTGCTACGAAGGAGTGGAAATGTAGACAATCTAACTGGGCAATATGTTTTCTTTCTTGGGCATTATGCTTGATTTCCCATTTTATGTTTCCTAATTCTGATCAATAGCTTCCCTTGTGGAATAATCATGATTGTTAGTTGTTAATGTTACTACCTATTGTTCCTCTTCGTTAAACAGAAATGGATTGTGAATAGTATTAGTGCCATAATATTGAATATATTTATTGTAAATAATCTCGAGAGTGTAATTTTATTACTGAGTTTAAGTCTTCATCTATTGACCACAAACCTGGTTCATAGATATCAACAGTATGCATAGGTGGGTCTATGTCAGGGTTCACTGATTGTAGAGTAAACCAAAAAGGTAGTAGTAATGTTTCTTTAAACATTTAACTTACTAATTTACAGCTAAGAGGAGTTTTTAACCATTTATGAAAGGTGCTTGATATGCAGACTTGACTGGGGGAGGCTGGGCGGCCATTTTTTCTGCTTGGAGGAAACAAATAATGACCTTGAGGGCTCTCTCCTTATCTTCTATGGTACCAACTCACAGATATTTATAATTATACTTTTCATTTTTTTCAGGTTTATAAATTATTTCTAGAGAAGACTAAGTCCACCACAGGTGCCAACATTGAGAACAACAAATTTTGTATATCTGTGCACTTCAGATGCGTAGATGAAATGGTGAAATATAAAGTTTTTTTGTATAAGAATTACATTGTATCACCAAGGGGAATTGTAATATGTTTTGTGAATATTGGATATTTTTAGTGCACCACTGTACTGTTATCTAACAGTTTTTCAAGTAGGGTACATTTATTTTCAATCCAAGATTCTTGCTTCTCAACTCGAGTTTCATGTACTTAAACCGTTGACTACTTTAAATCGGACGATGAAGATCTTTTTTCGTCTCAATCTTTTAATATGAAATAAATTGTCGTTCTTCTTATGCTAAATATAAAATAGAATAATTAGTTTTTTATATTATTGCAAGTTATAGATGTGTAATATTGGGCAGTAAAACAATTGCCCAAAATTATTGTTCTTGTGCTAAATATAAAATAGAATAATTATTTCTTTTATATTATTTACAGATTATGGATGTATACTGTTAGGTAATATGATGCCTGGGAAAAAAAACAACATTCAAAAAAATAAAAATTTTCACTGGAGATGGCCAAAGGCCGTCTCCAATAACATATTGGAAACGGCTTGTAGCCGTCTCGATAACATAGGAAAACTTATTGGAGATGACTTAAGCCGTCTCCAATAGTAGAAGATTGTTATTGGGGACGGCTGAAAGTCATCTCCAACATGCGTTGATATGGCAATGGAGATGACTTATATCGGTCTCTAATAAGCTCAAATATTAGGAACGGAGCTATTGGAGACTACATGACTATTGGAGACGACTTAGACATCTTTGGAGACGACTAAAAGCCATCTCCAATAAACATATTTTTTGTAATACAAATATGATTTTTTAATATTTTTTAAAATGTGTGCCACGTGTAACCAAAATCCTACAGTATGATAATAACCAGATGATCTAAATATCGATTGTGCGATATGGATTGAGACCAAATGATCTCAATAATTTGGTTCCAAACTGCTTTTGAGGTTGGTGACCTTTTAGTAGTGCAAATAGAGGTCCCATAGTCTATACATATTGAGTGGCTTTATGCCTCACTTTATGGTAAATGATATATATTGCCAATTTAATGAGTACGAATTTGATTGATTAACCACTTGTGCCAAGTGGCTTAATAATAGGTGTCTAAGAAGGTCCATCATGGGAGGCACCTAAGGGCCTATTACTCCCTAAGCTATTTTTTACTTTTTTTCTAAAAAGTAAATAAATAAAGACCGTTCTAATGTTTTGTGGTAGGAAGTGAGGGTGCTGGGTGGTCCTCATTATTATTGGAAAAATTGGTACAGGTAGCAGGAAGTGATACACAAACTCGGTTCTAATGTCTTTAAATTATTTTTTGCGCCTACCACTTCAAACAAGTGGTCACTAACGGGTTACCAGCAAAATAGTTCCTAGATACAACGAATTGGTTGTATGCTCGTGTGATCAGATTTCGCGAATCTGATCACACTATCAGAACACCAAATAAACGCATAGAACTCTGAAACTATCTTTAAAACAAGGATAGAAGAAATGTAAAAAGCAGTACATGAAAACAGAGTCTCAGGTTCCTTTTATAGAAAACAAGGGGTGTAACTGAACGGACATATCCATTAAAAGATTAAAAGAAATTGAATGGATATATCCGGTTAAGGTAACTGAACGGACATATCCATTTACAAAGGAGCAATTTAAATTCAAATAAATAAAACTGTAAAAAACGGTTACATTTTTATTCAAAAATATTAACTAAATGCTCCGCACCGCTACTTATATGTGCTCGTGCTCGTGCTTGTGCTCGTCCCATCCCGGCCCGACTTGGCGATAAAAGATACAAAATTTGGTGCCCTTGAGTGAATGCTCCAAACCTTGAGCCAAGGCAAGAGAATATAACCCAAAGCCTAAAAGGTGATGTACATGATGTGGGACTATTATCCATAAGAAAATCAAAAGGTAATTTTAAAATACCCAACAATTGTCCTCTATAGGTGAGGAGTCTCTCTCTATGCCTAGCTCTACATGGATTCAAAATACGATATCAGTAAGGGTGTATTCGGTTCAGTTTGATCGGTTTTGGACCAAAATTATAAACCAAATCGGTCCTAATCAATTTATAGATTTTCAAACCAAACCAAACCATCCAACTCTTAAACTAAACCGACCTGACTAGATTCGGTTTAGTTTGGTTCTGTCGGTTTCAATTTTCCTATAAGATCTACTTACACATCAAAATTTTCTTAACTTCTCAATCGATTTTCCTATAAGCTCTACTTACCGCTTTAGGATTCAGGAATAGGCTAAAGATAAGGGTAGGGTTTTATACACAAATATGTATTTTACTTAAATGCCCTTTAAAATTAATCAAAATCCCTGCCTATATATATATATATAATTACTTACAAACTATATTTGGTTTGGTTCGGTCGGTTTCAGCTTGGAACCGAAGCCAAACCAAACTTGTCGGTTTTCCTTTTTTCTAAACCAAACCTAAATCGGTACCCATCCAAATCGGAGCAAACCCGGCAGTTCGGTTCGATCCAAAAAATGCACAGCCCTAGATATCAATATTTGCAATCGAATATTCACTATCTGCATCCAAGGTTATCGAACGCGAGAGCAGTTGACTGCCTTGAATCAAGCGATGGAGATAGCTTTTGATCCTACTCTTCTATACAAAAGATCTTGAGATCATGCTTATCAGAGAGTCAAATGTTGATTCCCTATGACACACGTATCCAAAAGTGACCCTGATCATGGGCGTACATTTAGAAGGGGTTCTCGATTACTGTTCAGGATGTGCAGCATCTGAAATCAATATCTACCCGTCTAATAGGTGAGATATGATCTCAAGATAAACAGTGTGAGAAATTGGGAGAAAATATATTCTCCATTGACCGTCTAATTCAAGGCAGTTAATGACTTTCACTTACAAGTGATGGTAGGTAAAAAATATTTGATTGAAAATACCAATATCCTTCAAAATATTAAGTTATTTCACGCTTTCATGCAAATAACAATTGTAGGCTTCGTAACTTTTCTATTACTAACAGATGTGTCTTACAAGGTGTCAGACGCTAAGCAAAGCGTACAGGGTGAGCCACATACACTCCGAGATCAAAATCTCATTTTTTTACAATCCTTGTATGTCAATTCTAAAATTCATACATATCGGAAGATACATATAAGTTTTGAACAATATATTCATACGTACCGTCCGATATATAACAATAAATATGAACCAATACATTTTATATATCGAAAACCGATACGGAAAAAGATACTCAAAAGACACCAGCATATTGTTATAGAAAGTGAAAACTGCATAGGGTAGAGGGCACCCTCCACCTAGGGTACGAAAGCGATGAGCCACCTACACTCAATCGAATATTACTAAAAAGGGTGTTGTCCCTCCAATCCGGCTTATCAATCAATTTTTTTTATGAACCCTCTCCAAGTGGCAAGTGAGCACATTAACCCAACAACTAGCGAATCAGCGGAAGAGGAGATGGTCCCCAAGCATACGTGGCGACCCGTAAAATGCTGTGGGACTTATAGTTCTTGCTGCCTAATTATTGGTCCCCGCATAAAGGATCGAGTCTGCGAATTTTTAGTATTTTCCGACATGTTTAAAAAAGAAAAAATCAAAATTTAATATATTAAACCGATACATTGAATGTATCGGGTGATACCCGATATGTATCGTCCTAGAAGTCAGGACGATACGTATTGTTTTTTTGATTTTTTGATCCTTGGGCCCATTGAGATCCCTAACTTGATAGGACAAGAGGCTTTTTAACCTTACGACATATGTTGGTGCATGTATTCTTTTTCCTAATCATAGTGACCAAAACGCGATTTCTTTCAAAAAAAGTGTTTAAAATTTTGAATAAATAGAAGCATCTTTTCCGTTAGATTCTCATTTATTTCGAAAAATTATGTTTTAAAATGAATTTTTTTTTTTAAAAATGTGTTTTAAATCCATTTTGTCTGAAAAAAACATTTTCTTTCCCGTTTAAAACCCTTGTTTGATCACTATATATATATATATATATATATATAAGTTAATGTGACTTATGACCGACTTATGCGCCCTTCTTCTTTCTTATTTCTCTCATGTTCAACCTCAATGTAGAGAGAGAGAGAGATAAAAGTGGAGAGAGAAAGAGTCCCATGTTTAGCTGAGAGAGAGAGAGAGCACTTTCCTAGTTTGGCGATGCACCTTTTAGGTCTTGTTCGAATTGCATTTCTAAGAGAGGAAACCAAGTTGCAACTAGAAAAGTAGCATTTCTGAGCACTTTCGGAGCAATTCCTCTGTTCGAAAATGGAGCTGGGATCGTCATGGAAAGCGACAGTTCACAAGTTTCAGCCGATTTGTCATTTCTGAGTGAATGGTGAGTATACTCTCTTTAAGATACCGCGTGTGAATGTGGACCTCACACACCGACTTAAAGAGCATGGACCGCTCAAGTCGACAAAGCAATTCGGCTTATTTTCGTCTTCATAAGAATTGAATTCTTATCAGAAGCTGAATTAACGACTATCAGTAGCCCTGAAATTAGTTGATGAATACTTTTAACGATATTGATGAGTAAAAAGCTTCTTCATAGGTTTAATAATCTTTGGAAGCAAGTGACACCTACATTTCAATCAAGAGTTTCCTCGCTAAGGCGTTAGTAATTTCTTACTAATAGGAAAAAGGATACAGTTATACTCACCCGTTTTCGGAGTAGAATCACACAGTACCTCACATGAAAATCATTGACTGATTTGAATCAGACGGTGGAAATTTTTTGTCTAAATCTTCCAAAATACAGATCTTACGATTATGTTACACCTATCAGACGGTCAGGTATTGATTCCGTATAGCACACATCTCCAAAAGTGACATAGATCATTGGCAAAAGAGTTGGCCTTCATTATAGAGATGTGTCCCATGTGGACTCAAATCTAATCATGTGATAGGCGTGCCATGATCTTAAAATCTATCGTGGAGAAGATTGGAACAAAAAATAATCTCCATCGTCTAATTCAAATCAATTAATGATTTTTATTAGTGAAAAATTGTATGGTCCTAAAAATGAGTGAGAATAGCTTTACCGTAGAAAAAATGAGAGAGAGAGAGAGAGAGAGAGACGCAATTTAACCTAATATTAGGGTTAAACTTAATCTTGTAACATTAACACTTAATATGATTTGAGTGTTAGTGCCCAACATCTAATATTACACTAGTAATCTGCCGAGTATTAGTGAAAGGGTTGGTGGGGGAGTGGTGATGGGTGCTTACTTTATTAACACCCCAATAGGGTATGGAGCACTGTACACCACAGAAAAGATAGGCAAAAGTGATTATAATTAGGCGATGTCACTTTCCTAGTGCAGCTTTTCGATGGTGACATTCTTCTTTGATTTAGTTCAGCTTTTCCAACTTTTTTTATGTCCCCTATCTAAGTGGCAAAAATGCATGTGGATATATGTTTGTATTTACTCCAATGACAATAATTATTGTTTTATGATACTTAATAGGGTTAGCGTATCAGTGGAAGTACGTGGAAATGGTCCCAACCATACGTGTCGACGCGTAAGCCCCCGCATGAAGGACTGGGCCAACGAATAGTAGATAATCCGATCAAAACTTCAACTACCTCATAATATTAACAAGCTTATAGGTAGCCATTTAGCTACAGAATCCTGTTATAATCTGACTTCCTCAAGATTTGAGGGCCTAATTTTTGTAAAAATCGGATTTTTAATAGACTAGTTTGGGTTCGGGCTGGGTCTTATATGGGCCAATTTTAATAGACTTACTTAATATAGCACATATAAAGCCCTAGTAGGATAGTTACTGAGGAAAATTTCCGAAAAAAATCAGCAAGGAAAAAAAAAATGATAGAAAAAAATTAGTAAAAATTAGAGAAAAAATTTCGTAGATTTTGAAAAAAGTAAATGAAAACACTTAAAAGTATTAACAATAAATATGTTTTGACAAAAATAAGGAATATTTCAGGAAAAAATCTTTTAAATGAATTTAAAACTTAAAAATTGTGATTTTTTCAAGAAAAGAAAGTTGTGTTTTAAATTGCACTTTAAAACCTAAAAATCGTAATAACGCCCCAACTTAGCTACGAGCGTGCGCCGCCGCAGCCGAAAACCTACACAAACAGTTCACCAACCCCACTCCTCCTTTGCCCTCCGCGTGCAGCTCGTATAAAAAGCAGCCCACTTAAAAGGTAACTTAGGCTGTGTTTAGGATTGCTCTTTGGAGGCAGAGAGCAGCCCACTTAAAAGGGTACGTTTAAATTGTTCTTTTAAAGAGACTCAAATCAGCTCTATCACTCTCAGAAAGAGCTAAAAGCACTATAGCCAAACACAGTCCTATACTAAAGTGCTCTGATACACTTTGCCTCTAAAGAGCAATTCCAAACACAGTCTTACATAAGATCGATCAAATGTCACATAAAAATTTGGGCACTATTCTAGATATATCCTCCATTGAAAATTTGGCTAATTGGGTGTCACGACCCAGAATCCTTACCCGACCTCAAGGGCCTAGAATTCCGTGTTATGACACCGCACGCTTGTTAAGGCGATAAGCGGACATACACATAATTCTTATACCGATTTAGCATATGGATCAAGGCATTTAATAGCATCATTTAAAAATAAATTATTCAAGCAAACAACAGCGGAAAACGTAGATGACGTTAATTAAGTGATAAATCCTAACCATGCATCTATAATTGAAAGCAAGCAGAGGTTTTACGTCGAATAAAACAGTCCCAACGCAAACTCATAATTGGTGCTGAAAAATAAAAGTATCTAATAACAAATCTCCCCTTAAAATAATAAAACTATGACTAAAAATCTCTCAATGCTCAAAGTAATCCATGGGATCTATTCCTCGTCGCATGGTAGCCGACGTCTTCACGCTCTTGAGCCGCATTAGGAACAGCAGCATCCCCATCCTCAGTGATGGAAAAATCAGAGTTCTCACCTACAACTGTTAGTTTTGGGAGGGGTGAGTTTATCGATCCGTAAACTTCGGAGTTGCACAATCGATCCACCATAAAATACTCGGTGATCGTGTGTGCAATCGCTTGAGTTATGTATACATTTTGAAATAAATCAAACAACCATAAATGATTACAAAAACATCTAAGATCTCATATCCATCATAACAAAACTGAAAAATATAGCATAAAAAGAAAAAGAAGTAACATAAAATGAAAAGACCTAACATAACATGAAATATATATGATGCATCAAGTTCTGATCTCCTTTTGTGTCTGCTTTGTCGACTTTTCCTATGTGACATATCTTAAGACTTAATATTGCTCCATACGCCTACACAACGTACTTCACATCTTACCTTATTTTCGTATACGACCTGTGCCAGGGCCGCTGCTCGAGCCGATCACGCGAGGTCCACGTGTAGATAACCACCTAACCTCCATATCATATCGTATACCACCATCCAGCCTGATGAGGTTGCATGCATTTAAATCAGTGTCCCCTTACATTCGGGACGCTGTCGTATCATATTGTCCTTAAGACCCGTCTTGACTGCAGACGTTAGATCTTGCGGTGGCACGCAAGACATGGCACGTGTAGAAACTTAGTTCGTATTTTGCTGGCCTTCACAACGTAACTTATCCGTATTCGTATCTTACCTTATCTTACATATAATTCCTTATCATTTGCTTAAAACTAATTTAAAGTGAGCCACGGTGCGATAAGATTCACAAAATCACGCTTCCCAAGGGACGGGTTCCGTAGTAACCTGGATATACTTGTGGCGGCACCATACTCCTATAGAGTGTTGCATCCGCATACATGGATGCCTACATTCCAAGTTCCACGTGACCGTGACGGGAATCCCACCATGACGAAGGCTTAAAAGTCGTGTGACATAGCTTATTTCTTTTTAATTGTGCGTATGCCCTATCGTGATTTTTCTATGTGGTGCATGCCTTATGATGAAAGGACTAACTTGGCCAAAAGAAACTATTTCATACATCTTACATACTTGTGAATATAAAATAATAATTAATATTTGAAAAGAATGTATATTTCATACAAAATTTTTGGAGAAACTTTCATGGGCCGTCGATTCGATCGCCTTCTATTTAAAGTTTCCTAATATTTGTGCAGTCTCCGAATCGACACCTTTTACTAAGTTGACCTGAGAGTGGGTCAATGTGGTAGTCAAATGAACCACTTAGCCTAGTTATATAAGGGTTAATATCCTCACTAAATTTTCCAATTTGCGAGCCTCAAAGCGCGTCCTAGAAATTTTAGTGACACTTTCTGATCCATTAGATTACCTTGAGTTACTATTGAGATCATTTTGAAGTTGGTCCTGTGGGCCACTTGTATAATTCTCAAAATTAAGGGTCAAAGGTAACCCATGTATTATTCCATGTGGCACCTAAGGCTAAAATAAGAAGGCACGAACTTTGAGTCATTTATCCTCTAATCTGAACCATTTGATGGTTAGACAATAAAATTTTACCTAAGGTTGATTCTTTTGTCCCGATCCCGATTCGATCTCTAGCACACTAGATCTTCCGTCAACGTTTTACAAGATCTAGCGATCAAGTGCACACTTAGTGTACCTACCATGTGGCGATCAGATTGAACAGATCTGAACCATCAGATATTTAAGAAAAATGATTCTAAGGTATTAGGTCGTTGGGCCCAATTTATTTTGACCTCTAAGGTCTCAAATCTAAGGGTCAAATCCTTCATGTTCACTGATATCTAAATAGCCTTTTACTTTTTCTTGATTTGTGGGCTAAGTTCTCGAGTTCTGAACCATTAGATGTCTCGAGGATTTCAATTTGTGGAGATGGTCCATCTCTGTTCTATTTTTTGGGTTGGGCCCATCAGGTCCAACCTTGAATATATTTCATTTGAAATCAATGGTGCTAAAAGGATGGTTGCACCAAAGTATTCATATCAGGTAAAATTCTTCAAAGTGCCCAACTACAGTAGTTGGCACGGGCAAGTTATCACCGGCATTGTCGGCGTTTAGTTGGGCCGATCCCCGAAATTTATCTTATCCTGTCCCGAAACATCATATATATATATATATATATATATACACACATGCAAGATTTTCCCTTATATATTTATTTATTTATTTATATTTTTTGTGAGTGGTCTATATTACAAAGACGTGGGTGTCAAGAGGAGGAGGGGCTGATAGGAGCTTGGCTCCACTGTTAAGTACACACATGCAATGGGTCATATACGAGCATGGTGATCCGATTTGTAAGTTGATTTCTTTTACATATCTATATATATGAACATATGTAAATCTACTTATACACAAGTAATTATATCATTTACCACACTGTTAGTCATCTCCGAGATTGGAGGAGGGATTATTTCCCTTGTTAGACACTTACATAATTTCATCCATATGCATAGATATATAAATATTTATCTTAACAAAAGAATCAGTGGAAAAGCAGAGGTTAGGTCTGCCTCACTGTCTCTCTCTAAGCTTCTCTTTCTCTCTCTACCACCAATCACTCTCTTTGTGTGTTCTGTTATGGGGACGATAAATCGTACGTGTACAATATAAATACATTGTTCTCACAGAAACCATAAAATGGGAAAGAAAAATCATACAGAAATTTTCTCTTCCTAAAATCTAGGTAATCATATATATATATATATATATATATATATATATATATATATAATATACAAGGCAGATTATAAGACCACCATTTAATGGAGCAAGATGAGGGAGGCGTGTCACAGAGAGTCTACATTACGAGACTCTGGTATAGAGATGTGTAGAGAGAGGAAGATAATGGAGGGACTATAGTTTGGTGTGAACCTTATATACATCTCTATATGAATACATATATGAATGGTATATATATCGTTAGTTTAGCATACTTTTATATTATAAATATTAGTTTATTTATTTACTTATTTTTATTTTTTTATCATCTTCCTCAAAGTTACACAGCCATTAATAGAGCAGGAAGACGATATAAATATATTTTTCCTTTATTTTCAAAAACGAACTAAATATGTTAAGATCAATCGAGGAGCACCCACCTGTTGGAGCGTGCACGTAGGAGTTGATTTCAAGCGCTAGATCGGCGATGTGACTCCTACGCGTTGATTCGGCGATGTGTTTTCGGCAGTGGATCGACGGTTTTACACTTATGTAAATCAGATTCAAGGCAACACTTTGGCTCGGGTGTGGTATTTGTGCGCCACCCCGTGGGCCGATCGGCAGAGGGCCTGCTAGGCGTTTTGGAAGGGAGCGTGGCTGTTGGGTTTGGTTCAAAAGTGAGAGAGGGAGGCAG
The DNA here is from genome assembly GCA_021018995.1 of Chloranthus sessilifolius. Lineage (NCBI taxonomy): Eukaryota > Viridiplantae > Streptophyta > Magnoliopsida > Chloranthales > Chloranthaceae > Chloranthus > Chloranthus sessilifolius. Next base: position 113,276,062 of record CM037594.1, on the reverse strand, counting down.
AGGAAGATGGCTGTTTGGTTTAGTGGGTTAAGATATATGTATATTTATAAACAAGTCTATCTATATATAGAGAGGGAGGGTAAGGTTTTAGGTTAAAAGCCTTTGGTGGCTCTTATTTATAGAGAGAGGAAGAGACGGACGTGGGTGACTTAAATGGGTAAGATCCCAAACCTAAAAGGGGCAAGAGTTTCAAGAGAGTAGGAGTCCTTTTTGGGACTCAAGAGTTTCAAGAGAGTAGGAGTCCTTTTTGGGACTCAAGAGTTTCAAGAGAGTAGGAGTCCTTTTTGGGACTCTTCTTATTTGGTAAAAAAATAATTTAGTTGCCCTATACAGTGTAAACGTAATAAAATAGAAATTCCTAAAATTAGCATTTGTGTGGGTCAGGATATAGTGTGTGTACACGTACCCCCTCTTGGTGCATCCTAAATCTATCGCCATTCATTTGAGTCAAAGATAACCGGGTCATAACATTGGGCCTCAATTAAATGCACCGATTTTGTGGAGTGTTATGATATCTTTGTCCATCAAATGAAGATAAATTCAACCAAAACCAATGTTGTTTTGGGTTGCATCTGGATGCATAGTCCCCATTCTCATCTTGGAAATATTGAAAAATCTTTGTGGGTATTCCAAATATCCAGTATGCTCATAGTGACAAATTTCGGGGAAATTTTCTGACAGCAGAAAATTTGCCAATATAGGGGTCATATAAAATTTTGGAGATTTTGCTCAATTTTCTTTAATCTTGTTTAAATTTGTAATATTTAGCCATAATTAATAACTTTTGATTTTGCTAAAATTCATTTAATCTTGTTGAAATTTGTAACATTTAACTAAAATTAATGACTTTTAGAAGTGATCTAATCAACACCACAATTATGTTCCAAATACGAAAATTTTTGAAACCATTATCCACTTTTCACACTTTGTCAAACTCATCATAAAAACTTGAACACTTATCAGATCATACATGTAACTATCCTAACCATCATTAACTTCCATCTAACTTATGAAACAGTGAAAATATCCTTAATTAGCGAAAACACTCACCTAATTTGAGTGGCATCAGTCTATTCTTTGCATATACGTCGGGATTCAGTTAAAATTTAGTATTTGACCGAAAAAGTTACGATCAAAATGTGTTCTTTTAAAAATGTCATAGTATTTAGTCACACTGGCTCGAACCAAGAGACTAAACTTGTTTTTTTCGTAGTGTGATCTGTATAACAATTAACAATTGATTGAGTGGTAGCTCGGTTGGTACCTCCCTCCTTTCTGGGGGTTGAGGTCGTAGGTTCAATACTTTATGTTTGCTTCCTCCCTTATATTAATAAGGTGAGGTTTGTTAGGTGGAATTTGTTCTCCTATGTCTTGATTTGTTGTGTGAGATGTATTCTCCAAGTGTTGCTCCTCTAGTGTCATACTTTCTACGATATGTAAGGCACATTCAAGTTGTCTATGTCGTATGCCATTATTAAAAAAAATAATAATAATAAAATAAAAATTAACAACACACAAATACAAACATATATATATATATATATATATATATATATATATATATATATATATATATATATATATATATATACTCATTTGGGTTTGAAGATGATAATAACCTCACAATAAAGAGGCTGAGGTTAGACTTCCCCTATACAAAGATCAAATTTTCGGCTGAAATGACCAAAATTTGGTCCAAATTAAATTTCATTTTCAATCCCCACCAAAATCGAAACGAAATCCCAAAATTTTGCTTTCGGTCCCCACCGAAACCGAAATGAAATCCAAAATTTTGTTTATATATATATATATATATATATATATATATATATATATATAGGAAAAGGCCTCCGTCCTCCATGGGAGGACGGTGACCACCAAGCTTCCACGTGGAGCTCTACGTGGCAGCCAACATATTATTTCGATGCCACATGGAGCTCGGGTGCATTGCTTAGATCATCTTTGAAAAAAAATAATTTTGAAAATTCGTCTCCACCGTGTATTTTTTGAACCGTGAAATGTGGACCAATGAAATCCGTCAAACTTTGAATTAATGGGTTTAAAAAGTTTTTTTTTTTTTTTTTTTTTTTTTTAATATTGATCTATACCGTCCACTTGTGCTCTATGTGACACCCAAACAGTGTTGTAGATGCCACGTGGAGCTCCATGTGTATCTTGGAGGACGGTGACCGTCCTCCATTAGAGGACCTAACCGGCTCCCATATATATATATATATATATATATATATATATATATATATATATAATGTTCTTCTTAATCAGATTATTATTATTATTGTTTATTTTTCGTTACTTTATTTTGCTTTTTCCTTCCAGGGGTGGGGTAAAGTGCTAAGGGCTGCCTCAAAGCAGTTCAAGAAGCAGAAAGGAACTTCCTCGCATATAAAATTGCCAATTATTTGAGAAATATTGATGTTGTTTTTCATTTTTATTCTATTTATTAATAAACTTCATTACGTACTTATGGCCAAGGTATCGAAATCGGCCGATACCGATACGCATCTGTAGACACTCAAAATTGGTCCAAGGCTCGACTGACTCATACTTCGAGAATGGCGTACTTTCGAGCTTCCAAAAGCACTTCCCGAACTCTTAGAAATTTATTTTGAACCTTTAAAATCCTTTCCGGATCCTACTCAGACTCTTAGAAACCGAAATCAAACCCATAGAACCCAAACTGAACCCATTGGCCTATACTGGACTTAACTCGGGCCCACAAGTCAGCCCACGGAGGCCCGAGACCTCAAAAGATTGCATTTTACAGATTCATGATGTTGTGTGGCCCTCGAACTTTCGATAGTCATAACTTTTGATAGAAAACTCAGATTGACAATTATAATATATCGTTTTGGGGTAGCTCAAGCCAGTGCATCCAATGGGTATGAGTAAAGAGAAGAATAAAAATAAATTATTTTTTTACACATGGTGGTTCTTCTCCAATACGGGCCCCAACTTCTCAAAATTAAAAAAAAATATTTTTTTTGTTTTAAATTTGGGGGTTTGACTTGTGGACCATCCCAAAGCTTGAGGCTTATTTTTTTAGGACCCAAATGTCCTTTCCAACCTTAGGTATCACCCTTATGTCATTCAAGTCATCACCCCATCATCCACCATTAAATCCATTTCTCTCTTATCCAAGGTCTTAAAAACCTCAAAAATCTTAGATTCCCCATTACTTAATTCTTAAACCGATTAGTGACCTAACCATTCACTAATCCAGCCGTTTTTTATAAATAGAGAGTCCCCCCTCCCCCCCCTTGGTTAAGCACTTTTAAAATCTAAGAGAAGAAACTCTATATAAATCTATTCCAATTTTCAAGCAAAGACCCATCCAAGCCTTAGGACTTTAGTTCTTCCATTGCCATTATACTTCCATCCCCATCTTTCCTAAGCCTTCAAAACTTAGCTTAGCTCCCTCATTCCATCATTTCAAACCCACTAGCTCCCAAGCCATAGCTAGTTAAAAAACTCATCTCTAACTCATTTGCTATCGGAAGCTCACTGGTGTCGCATCCACGGGATGATTCGACCACGGTGCTACAAGGGTTCGAGAGCTTCGGTTTTCCTCTCTATTCATCTACATTCTTTTATTTTTTTTCTATCCTATAATTTAAGCCGTTACGCCGCCGAAATTTCGGTGGTTGCAAGGGGCTCAAATAAGATCGAAGTGCCTTTGGGCAAAAGAAAGTGTCGTTTGATTTTTATTTTTTTCTTACATTTGATCGTAGTAGAGACCGCTTACGAGCTGGTCAATCAGGTGCTTAACACCTTTCCAATTGATAACCGAAGTCCTTGCCTAGGCTTTGGTGTAGACCAGATCGGGATCAAATTTAGTACTTTGGTGCCTACGATATTGATTTGGATATCCCGGGACACCAAAAGCTCCGGATGGCGACTCCATTTTTGAGTGCATCGTCTCGACGGATCGATGAAATCCATAGTTGCACAATATCAGCGATACATATCGGTATCCCAACTCAGATATCCGATACTGTATCAGTCAATAAAAAATATATAATATTTTAGAACATTTTCCTCCCCCTTTGATGGGTCAAAGATAAGGTAACACCCACAGACCCCAGTACCAAGTAAGTAGGAATAAATCATTGCAGATATGTATCAGTCCAAAAATCAGATCGATACATGCACCCAATTAGGAAAATAATAGAAATTCAATGACGTGGCCGACCTATAGCCACAAATTAAGGTCGCACTTGTGCCATGTGAGTTTTCCACGTGGAATAAAAAATTGGTTGTTTGATTGTATCTTGGTAAACCATGGTTTCAAAATCCGTTGGCAATAGATATGTTTTGTCCTAATAATCGTTGCAGTAGATAATCAGATTTCGTTTCAACACACTACAAAATATACGACTATTAGCGGCAGTTTTTTGCAGTAAAAAAGTGTCACTATTAACAAAAAAACTATTAAGACTATTAGCAACAAGGGTATTAGCAGTAGTTTCTTTGTTAATAGTGACAGTTTATGGCTGTTGCTAATAGTCCTTTTTTTTTGTAGTGACATGACACAAAAAATGAATATGATCATAGAGAGTACATCAAATATGATTCTCATATCACTTTTTGAAAGATGTGTCACATGGAATTAAAGTTTGATCGTCTGATGGTAGGATCATAATCTCAAAATCTTTTGTGTAGAAGATTGGGATGAAAAAAAGCTCCACAACTGGATGGCGAGATGAAGAAAACAAAAGGGAGTACAAGTATTTGCAGCCCAAAATTTGGTCCCTAGAATTTGGGGCTCAGCTATCAAACCGTCAAATGTTGATTCAAAGTGACCCGATAACCCTTATCATGATACACCCATGATCATGATCACTTTTGGGGATGCATGCAACCTATAGTTAACACTTGGCCTTTTGATTGGCTAGCCATGATCTCAAAATCTATTTTGTGAAAGTTTGGGAAGAAAAATGAACTCCATGGCTGCAAAATAGTGGAACCCAAAAAACATAATATGACTATAATATCGACTCCTTATCATGATACACCCATGATCATGATCACTTTTGGGGATGCATGCAACCTATAATCAACACTTGGCCTTTTGATTGGCTAGCCATGATCTCAAAATCTATTTTGTGAAAGTTTGGGAAGAAAAATGAACTCCATGGCTGCAAAATAGTGGAACCCAAAAAACATAATATGACTATAATATCGACTCCGCTGGGGATCGAACCCAGAGTCTCTGGTTCCGTAGACCAGCGCCTTATCCATTGGGCCACGGAGTCATTTGGTTACACTAGCGGGATTTGAAAATATATATAGGCTTCATTAACCTAACAAAGATGTCGGAACACCAGCTCATCTCAGAAGCATTTAGGAGGATCACGTCCACTTACAAAGCAAAAATCAAATAAAAAGGAAATGGCAAAAACAGCAATTGGCCGAAAGCAAGAACCGGATCGGCGTCAAATTGGTTGGTTATGTGCAAGGTGAAACTATAGGGGCCGAAAAGGGTAAAATGATAGGGTTGATCTTAAAAATTTTCCTTTATTTATTCGTTTAAATCATGGAAAAGCTTTGACAAGAGGCTCGATTGATGGTAGGGCTATAACAGAGCCGACCCAGCTCGACAATTCGGCTCGGCCCAAAAAATAAGAGCTTTTCTCTTTAGAGCTCGGCTCGAGAGTCGAGTCGAGCTAGGCAGTTTGTAGCTCGAATGAACAGAGCCGAGCTAGGGCTAAGGCCGGCTCCGCCCGGCTCGATTCTATGGCTCAATATATATATATATATATATATATATATATATATATATATATATATATATATAATTAACTTTAAGAGGTCTATTTTATCCTTCAAAATAATCGTTTAAGTTTATTCAACGGTTACTTTGAAGGATAAAATAGAAACTTTTTGCTCGCACTTGCCATAATTTTTACTTTATATATTATATAGTACCTACTGTTATTCCTACCCACGATTCTCAATATCACCTCCGTTTGAGAGTAAATTGAAATGACTAGTGAATCAGATCAAACTAGTGAAGTCACTTTTATCATTTTATATTTTTAAAACATAATTAGTATTCTCATCTACCATATTTTTCATCTTGACTTATATATTTTATTAAGGGAATACAATAGTTATCAAGCATATTAATTTCACGAGTTCAAATTATTATAAAAATATATTATTTTTCGTAAATGTTTTAAAAAGTTATACACTCAACTGACTTCACTTAATTAATCTAATTTCATCAATGTTCATCATGCTACATGAGTCTGAAAAAAATTTCAAACTCATCGCTTGACCATCAAATTAACCAACAAGGAGATACAAATCAAATGATAAGTGTCATTCAAAAGGATATCTACTAAAAAGGTACGCGATTTTTATTTTGAGTTCATTTTTTATAATAGGACATACTTGGTTCGAAGCTCGACCCGAGCTCAGAAGGCCGAGCTAGAGCTTGAAATTTTTGAGCTCGAAGAGCCTAGCTCGGCTTGTATAAGATAGAGCCGAGCTAGAGTTGACCCGAGCTCGGGCTCGGCCCAGCTCGGTTGCAGCCCTAGTTGTTGGGCAATTACTTTGAGTCCTAAAAAGTTCTCTTTCTTCTTGGACCACAAAAATTTTGGCAGATAGAGAATACCATATTGGGAAAGTTGGCTTGAATGGCAGCCTGAGATTTTTTAGGCCTTAAGCCAAACTACCTAAATGGCAATCAAAATGGGGCATAGAATACTTGGGATTATTTTTGGCCCTAAGCCAAACTTAGTAAATGAGAATCAAAATGGAGCCTAATAATAAAAGAATAAAACACTTCTGGGGCCACCGGCCTTTGAGCAGTACTTATGGCTTGGGCCATTATGTTGCCTTCCTCCCTTACGATCAGTCCTTTTTGACTTAGTTGTTGCCTTCCATCTCCATCAAATTGATTAGTGATGGAGGACTCTCTTAAAAATAATGAGTAAATTACACCAAATGATGGAGATCATGTTTCACCCTAATCCCTTCCAAAATGACCCTAAATTTGGGTTTGAGCGTGATATGTTTCATATGATTTAAGGGCCATTTTTTGAGAATCTATAACACATGAAATAAAAATTGACTATCTGATATGCGTTTTATGATCTCAAGAGCTGTTGTGTGGAAGATAAGGGACAGTGAAACACGATCTCCATCCTCTAATCCGAAGCAATCAATAGTTTTTAAGGGGTCTAAAATTTGAACGCTTTCAGAGAATTCGTGGGGCGCAATTATGCTTCCCCACACCCATTTTTCATGTTTTACCCAACCTTGAAGAAGTTGGAGGGGCATTTTCTACGAGAAAGGAAAGGTAACAATACAACAAAGGGGGTTTGCAAATTTCTGCCCTCTAAAGAATAGATGGAGACGTGCATATATGCTTATTTTCTTTCAACAAAAACATTTACTTAGGCGTTAGGCCTTTTTGGCTAGACTCTGAGAGAAGGGAAAACCGCCCACTTTTATTTACAACACAAGAATCATCTTTCTCAAACTGCTTTTAATGTGTTTAAATCATTCACTATAAAAAAATAAGGCTATTATCAGCAGCCAAAAATTGTCTCTATTAATAAAAAACTGCTACTAATACCCTTGTCGCTAATAGTCTTAATAGTATTTTTATTAATAGCGGCAGTATTTTGCTCCAAAAAATTGCCGCTATTAATCTTATTTTTTGTGGTGATTGACTACTTTGAATCAAATAGTGGAGATTGTTTTTCGTCCTAATCTTCAAAATAATAGATCTTGAGATCATGGTATTATCATCAAACAGTCATATTTTGATTCAAAATTTGACAATTTGATGGTAGGACCATATTCTCTTCTCTCAAAGGTTAGAATGAAAAATCAAGTCTCCATTGTTTGATTCGAAGCAATCAACGTTTAAGTTCGTGAAGCACGTGAGCCGGTTGATAAGGAAGAATCCTCAGTTGAAAATAAAGGTACCCAACTGAAAAGCACACCTATTGAGTGTAAAATCAAAGTTGCTGTGATAGCCCAGATTTTCACGCCCAAAAATTCGAGCCATTAGGATCATACTCTGGATGATCCCCAGGACAAATCACGAAGTGTCTGCTCGTATAACGGAAATCAAGCAAACACTGTCCAACAGTGATAGATCAAGTCATTATATAAAACTTTTAAATGAAAGAAGCAGTAAAAAGTACATGTATATGTATATATCAAAAGAATATACATCCTCAAAAAAGAACCAAGAATAACTACTGGTGATGGACATCCATCACCCAAACAATGGTTCCTGATAGTGGTTCCTATAGAATTTATAATAACAATACAAGAAAAAGAAAAATATCTACAAAAAGTAAATACAGAAAGTGGCCACCAGACACACGATAATCTAGAGTATCATACAAAAATCTCAAAATAAAAAACTCAAGTACCCAGACTAAGGATAAAAATCGTCCGCCTGGACGTTAGTCTCCTCGTCCTCAGCCTCAGCCTCTAGATCAGGCTAATAGTCAACGTCGCTCTCGGTGTCGGGAGCTCTAGCCTCAGAACCTATAATTATTGTAGAAAACAGGGTGAGCTAACCATCTAAGCTCAGTAGAAGAATTTCAGTTAAAATTACATCTTAATTGTAAAATATGGTTGCAGAAGATATGGACATAACTGAACAGATGCAAACAGATATTTCAAATATGCAGAATTTATCAAAGCAGGCAGATCTTATGAGAGTTTTCAGAATGTTATGTATGAATGTTTAATAACTTAGAATAGTAAACTTAAATAACTCCCGTGAATATAACACGTGGTAGCCAGATTTTATCCGATGGGTAATCCCGACCATCGTCATTCACATGAATAATTTCAGGAATGCAACAATGCCTCAACTACAGAGTGTAATTATACCGAGGATTTCCAAGCAAATGAACGATTGTGCCAGAAACGGATATACCGTCGAGTTGGTGGGATTTGTCAGAGTATTAAACCTTAAATCACATGCAGACATATTATACTTAACAGAAATCAGATGACAGATGACAGATAACAGGTGTCAGATAGCAGAAGTCAGATATATAACAGAGTTGTCACACATATGCTAAACATGACTGGAAAGTAAAATCAGACTATGCAGTCACATGCAAAACATTTGGAATCCATGAGATCAAGAATAAATGCAATTTCAGTTGAATTCCCCTACCTCAGGTCAGACCTTTTTTAAGCAAATCCAAAGCTTTTTAAGGCATCATGGTCCGACCCTAGACCATAAACATAACATACTAAGTGTCAGGGATGCCAGAATATCAACTGACACAGTGTCCAGTAGTGTTCCATTTACAAACACAAAACAGGCAGAAAACAGGGGTGATTGATCAATCAACACCTTGATTGATCGATCAATCTTCCTCCTTGATCGATCAATGACCTCATTGATCGATCAATCCCCTCAAAATACTCACAGGCAACAGAGTTAATTGATCGATCAATAGCCTCTATTGATCGATCACCTCCTCTTATTGATCGATCAATGCTTCAATTGATCAATCAATAGCTCCTTTCTCTTCACAATTGACAGAGGAAAATTAATTGATCACTAGCTCAGTTGATCGATCAATCTGTCTCATTGATCGATCACCAACCTAAATTTTTAAATTTCCCTCTTCCTGTTCTCATTGTCAATTTATACAGATTGATCGATCAATGCCCTTATTGATCGATCAATTCATGTCAGTGATCGATCAACCTTTATCATTGATTGATCACTCTCTCTGTGATCGATCAACCCTCAGAATTGATCGATCAATTAGCTAATTGTTCGATCAATGCCTCTCGAGCACTGAACTTCCATAAAATCAAGTCTACTGTTCTCTCTTTAAGAATTATACGAATTGATCGATCAATCCCTCTCATTGATCGATCAACCCAGCATTGATCGATCAATCTTTAGGATTAATCGATCAATAATGACAGTTCCACTGTCATTAATGGAGGTCACTCCTTTGACCCATTTTCAATCCCCCATTCATTAATGGTTTCTAACCATCTCTATTCACACATAAACATAGTATTAGGGGCATTAATCTTGCCCATCTTAAATGCAAATACTTATCTTCTTCCTTCTCTTATAAGCTAAGGAACATAAATATCTCTGATATTTCTGTTTCACCTTAACTACGCTCCGGTGTGAAGCGCCCACACAATTTCTTTGGCGTAACACTCTTCACCAAGGCTCTACTAGTTTTGGATTCACGCGAGAAGTCACACATGACTTCGTCTAACTACAGGCCAATATTATTTCAAATAATATTAATTATTAATTTTTTAAAAATTTGTTGCGATTTTCGTGCCGGACACGTATATCGATGCAGTCAAGTTCCAGTTCAAAATTTTCAGGTTATTAAAGTTGCTACTCTAAGTTGTGGGGTGGAAAAGAAAAACTGAAAAATTGAAAATAAGACACCAACTAATAGTTCTAGCACATCAATTAATACTTCCAAACCCCTAGAAAACCACTGATTTAGTGATTCCTTCGAATCACATGTTAAAGATCGTTTTTTACCCCGATCTTCTACATAATAGATCTCTAGATTATGCCGCACCTATCAAACAGTCATTTTGTGATTCCACGTGTCACAAATCCAAAAAAAATAGCCCTAAAATCATGTCTGAGCGTGATATATGCCATATGATTCAAAGGTCATTTTATGGTGATCTGTAATACACGGTATAAAAAATTGACCGTCTGATGGGTGTATCATGATCTCAAGATCTATTGTGTGGAAGACCAGGATGAAAAACGATATCCATCATCTGATTTGAAGGTATCAACATGGTTTTCAAGGGGTATGGAGCGTAGGCACTTTTAGAGGAGTGGCGCAATTAGAGGTGCGACCATTTGTTTTTGGGGAGTGTGCAAAGTGTAAAATTTTCAAGTGAAGCCCTAAACAGCACTCCCCTTGTTTTCACCTTTTTGTTTGGTGGATAGCTAAAGTTGTTATTGAATTTAGGAGTAGGAGACAAACAGTTTCAAGTGGGATCCATGCCATTTGGAGTCGTGAAAGAGGGTAGACGTCGCTCTCCTCTTTCCACTCAATTGATTTGTTTTTAGCTTTCTTTCTAGTCATAGGATATTCCATGCTTCAATGACATTGATGTACGTAGCCTTCAATTTCCATTAAGATACTCGGGGGCACCGGGGCAGCCCCACAAGTTGCCGCGCAAAATTTTAAGGTTAAATAATCACGATTAAGTTACGACTTTTTAAATATTTTTTATACTTTAATTAAATTTTATTTTTCAATTTTATTATTTTTCCTTTTTGTTTTTTTCTTTCGATTTTTTAATATTCTTTTGGCCGACTTGTCCTGAACCTGAATTAGTGATCATGCGCGAGTAAGCTGCAATTCAACCGAAGACATTGAGGTATCGGAATCATAACCGAAGACCTCACTCTTCTTTTTTTTTTAGATAAAAAAAGATTATGATTAATTTAGCAATAAGACCGCAAACTCAAAAGAAACAATTCAATTGTCTACGTGATTTAGATTGGCTCAATCCCACTAACACGTGAAGGGGCGTGTTAGAATAGTCCCACATAGCTTGTGGGCATGGAGGTCTTGGGCGCTATATAATCTGGGCACTCCTCACCTTACAAACCAGTTTGTCGAATTATTCTAACATCTAATAGGGAATTTCTTTCAATTGAGAACACCAAGAGGTACATGGAGTTATTGAGTCATGGCTGAGCGCAATAAAGAGCGGTCCAAACCCGAACACATATGGCGCTCACAAGTTTCCTGTTCCAATCTCTATCTTGTTGTTGAAGAATCAAGTATCAATATTCGGGAATGGTGATCAGACTATCAGTAAGTTGGTCACAACGTGTATTGTCACGTGAATCGTTTTATCTTGGAGTCTGCCTTAACAAAAACCCATTATGCCCGGTGTACATTGGGAAATGAATAGACTTAAAATTGCGTGCCTCGATTTACATGCATGCTTGTATTTAAGTCATTGTCCCCTCAATTTTCACCCTTTGTTTCTAAGGGCAATGGTTAGAACCGGATTTCCAGTCCTACCCCATCGGCTGCCCTTGGAAATAGGAAATTTTTGACTGCACGTTTTGCTATAAAATGTGAAAATCAAGAAAGTTAAGATTCTCCGATTTTCAAGGGCATCGGATGAGGTAGGATTGGAAATCCGATTATGTCTGGTAGGACCTGACCATTCACCTAATGCCTACTGATACGTATTGGTATTAATTGATCAACATATTGAAATTTTTTTTACTTTTATTCTTTTTTCCACTCCCTCCCAAATCAGTTGATACTGATCAATATACATCAGTTGATACTATCAATATGAGCATGAAGCGATAAGCAATGCCAAGATTTAAAATTCATTGCTTGCAATAGGGAAAAGATTAATTTGAAAAATGAAGGAAAAGTATAATTAGCAAACGCCAAAGAACAAACTAACAACGGATCACTTACGTGGCGCCAATTGAAAAGATTCTGGAGCATCTTCAGGGTTAAGTATTGTTCCTCCAATGATCGTAGTACCAAGTACTTCCTAACGAGCTCTAATATGGAAGACAGGCGTTGCGTTCGGTTCGAAAGGCATGGTTTTCTACGGTCGGGCCCCCCTCCCCCTAGTCCGGCTAGCTAGTGAGCGGTTCTTTCGGGTGGGAAGCAGGCCGGGCCCTATTGAAACAATTGGGACTTTTCGGAGATTGGATGCAGTTACTAATTCATGATCTGGCATGTACAGAATGAAAACTTCATTCAATTCTACGAGAATTTTTATGAAAGCGTACTATTCACAGTGGAAAGGGGTTAGGGAGGGAACAATTATACCAAGCAGGGCAAGTGATCCCTGCTTCCAAAGTCTTGGGCTCAGAAAGGCGTCGCAGGGGCCCTCGGGTGGTGAGATTAGAGCTAGGCGTCGCAGGGGCCCCCGGGTGGTGAGATTAGAGCTGGCAGGCAGCCCTTGCCCCTTGGGGGGGGGGGGGGGGGGGGGGGGGGTGTGTAGGATCACTCATATATATGAGCTTTGGTATGAATAAGATCTTAAGTATGAGAGTAGATGGCCCGACTTGTATTGTTGGGACTCATTGCACTTGTATCGCGCCAGAGAAGCAATCCGTAAATTGATCGGCCAAAAATGAATTACCATAAATAACATAATTATAAAATTAAGTTGATTAATTATAATAACTACTTCGATCAGGTCTTAAAAAGTTATATCTCAAAGTAAGAAAGAGAAAAATAGGAAAAAGCTTTATTTATTTAATTTTCAAGCATAAGATGAAGGGATTCGAAAAGATGACCTGAGAGACACCACCTAAAACGCCCTCGTGGTTAAATGTGAGAGAGACAGAGCGCAAACAAGTCATCACCCACTGTCTCTGTCTGCTGCACTGTCCATTTGGCATCTGCCACATTTCTCTACACTGACCATTTGGCATCTGCTCCTCTATATATAAAGGCACCCATTGGCCTCTCTCTAACTCGCCTCTCTCTCTCTCTCTCTCTCTCTCAAGGCTTCTTCGTCATTTTCATCTTCATCTTCCTTTGAAAAGGTTCCATGGATAAGTCCGAGTCATCTTAGGAGTCTGAGCGTCGGTTTGCTGCCCTAACCGTCTCTCTCTCTCTCTCTCTCTCTCTCTCTCTCTCTCTCTCTCCTAATTTTTTGTTGGGTGATTTGAATGATGTACAGCAATACTGATGACATATAGAATGCTGTTTTTGCCTTTTCCTTTTTATGTGATTTTTTGCTTTGTAAGTGGACGTGGACAGTAATATATGGAACATCCAAGGTTACGATCCACATGGTGCTTTGTGCGTCCATGAGACCCCACCCAGAAAGACCCCACAAGCTGTTGTTGCATCGTTTCTGATCCTCCTCGCCATTGACATCTTATGATCCTCGTGGCTATGATTATCATCCGTGCTCGCCATATCTCCCTTCTCTTAATATTTAATTGCTAATAATTTAGGATAGTTAGTTTAATGATTTTTCACTTTATTATTAGTTAATTTTAAAGACTTATGTGGACTCTTACTTATGTTTATTAATGCGAATAAAAGAAGAGAATTATTATTGAACTTTGTCTTTTTTACTTCTAATTTTCTATCTTAAGATCAAGATTAAATAACATATATATTAATGTAAGGTAGATGAAAATGAGTTTTGGATTACTAATTTCCTTGCTGTGGAAATGGAAAAAGTAAAAAATTTCTTTTTATGGAACTGACAAAAAAATAAGTTATTGGAGGGTGTTAGTAGCAACATCAAGTATTGTAGTTCTTCGATAATCTATGATCGTTTAATGTATTTGAACTTTGATCTAAACCGTCAAAACAATTGACTCGATCGGCTTTATGTTTTTTAGAAGATATTGAACATGAAGTTGGTCAATTGATTGGATGATCAGGACCATTATGTACTTCAAATATTTCTGATGGAGATTGAGATTTTTTTGTAGCTAGAAATAAAGTCAATTGATCTTACTGTCTGGATTTAATCAATTGCATCGAAGCCCAAAATTTCATGAAATATGTACCAAAAAGGTTTTAAATATCAGCCCGTTCATAGATATCAGTTTTGATATCAATTGATATTCATCGATCAAGTGTATCATCATAAAAAAATTAAAAAGGGCAATTTTCCATTGTCAAAATTTGAGCTAATGGTATAAAATTTTAATTCACTGTGCTTGGGAGCTAGGGATGCAAGTCTTGAACCAAACACCAAAACCGAACCAAAAATTGAGGGAACTGAATCGGACTGAACCGCACCGAAACCAAACATGAACCGAACCCCAATTCGGCTTGGTTTGGATGGCTGGAAACAAAAAACCGAGAAAGCAGGTTGAGTAAACCTAAAAAAATTGGAATAAATCGAAAAAACCGAAAAATACATAAAAAAACTAAAAAAATACCCTAAAAATCAGTATTTTAGGTAAACCGATCTAAACCAAATCGGTTTTGGTTTTGGTTTCGGTTTCAGTTTCAGTAAAAAAAAATTGAACCAAACCGAACTGAATGGGTTTCGGTTCGGTTTTAGTTTCGGTTCTTGAGATCACGTGCATTTGATCAGACGGTCAATTTTTTATTTTCACGTGGCTCAAATATGATTTTAAGTTTGCTTTTTTGGGATGTGTCCCATGTGAAATAAAAAATTGATCGTCTGATGGTACAACCCTGATTAAGATCAATCATTTGAAAGATCGGGATAAAAAATGATCTCTATTGTCTAATTCAAAGCATTCAATAGGTTTCAGTGTTGGTGAACTTAGACATTCAGTAGGTGAATTTAAAGGTGTCCTATTAAAACTTAAGTATTTAATTATTTTTTGTAATTAAGTATTATGTGAAAGATCAATAGGGGCATGATTGCCCACTATTGTGCCAAGTGGCACCCATCTTTGATCAATCTAGATAGTCCAAGTCACAGCCCATCATTGGCACATGTCTCATCCAAAGAAACCCCATCAGAGATGGAAACCATCAAATCATAGATGTGAATATTTATCAGGATAAACCTCAATCCATACTATTTTACCTCCCGATTTGTTTTAGGATCAGAGATCGGGTCGTATCAGCCCATATAGCACTACAAAAAATAAGACTATTAGCTGCAGTTTTTTTAACAAAAAATTGCTGCTATTAGTCCTGTCGCTACCAAAAATTGCTTGAGAAGGAAAACCAATAAGGCTACCTTTATTTACAATCCAAGAATCTTCTTTCTCAACCTGGGTTTAATGTGTTTAAATCATTGACTGCTTTGAATCAAAAAGTGGAGATTGCTTTTCGTCCCAATCTTCAACGGTCATATTTTAATTCCACGTGACAAACATCCCAAAGAATGAAGATGGGTGTACATCAAGCTTGGTTTTTGGATCACTTTTTGGAATGTATGGCCTGTGGATTCAAAATCTGACAATTTGATGGTAGGACCATGTTCTATTCTCTCAAAAATTGGGATGAAAACTTAGTCTCCATTGTTCGATTCGAAGCAATCAACGTCTAAGGAAGAATCCTCGGTTGAAAATAAAGGTACCCACCAGGAAAGCACACGTATTGAGTGTAAGATCAAAGCTGCTCCTATCAGCTGTGTGGTGGAAAAGAAAAACTGAAAAATCAAAAATTGACAAAACTGAACCGGAAAATATCAACATTCTTTGGGATGTGACCATGGGCTAAAAAAGGCAAACCAGGTTTAAATGATCGGACGCTGTTGGCATGTGACCATGGTGCTCTAGATTTCACGAAATCAGTGCAGGCGTGAGATCAATAGCACCATGGTCACATGCCAACAACGTCCGATCATTTAAACCTGATTTCAAAATCTACCAAATTTTTTCTCTAATTTTTTTTCCCTTGCTTATATTTCCCGGAATTCCGCCTCGGTAATTGTGCCTACTAGGGCCTTATATACGCTATATTAAGTAAGCCTATTAAAACTGGCCCATATAACTCCCAGCCCGAACCCGAGCTAGTCACCACATTGAGACCACCATACTGAGCCAGTTAAAATCTGATTTTTACAAAGATTAATAGGCCCTCAAATCTTGAGGAAGTCAGATTATAACAGGATTCGGTGGCTAAAAGGCTATCTATAAGCTTGTTAATCTTATTACTTACGCGGCTCCCACGTATGCTTGGGGACCATCTCCACTTCTACTGATTCGCTAACCCTATTAAGTATCATAAAACAACATTTATTGAGATTGGAATAAAGAGAAAAACATATATATTTGTTGTATCCACATGGATAGAGTGTTGTTGGGTTAATGCATGCGCTCGCTTGCCACTTAGAGAGAGAGAGGGGACATAAAAAAAAAAGTTCGATTGACAAACCGGGTTGGAGGGACCAAAGAAGAGTGCTCTCTATCGAAAAGAAGAAATAGCACCAATGAAGATCGAAAAGAAGAAATAGCTGAAATAGGAAAGTTCTATCAACATGTGACTCCAAAAGCTGAACAAGGAAAGTGACATCGCCAAATTATAATCAGCTTCTAATTCCAAAATCTTCTGTGTGGTGTACAATGCAGCTTACTCGATGTGGGTCTTAATAAACTGATACCCCACTGATTTCTCTTTGTTTGAAATCAGTGATCCTTTTATATATTTATTTATTTATTTATTTTTTAAAGCGAGAAGATATATTATGAGTTGTGACTCTTTCTTCGCTGCACATTGCCGTGGCCAAAACTAGTAGGGCTGTCAACGGGACGGGCCAGGCCTGGTTTTTCACCCCACCTGATTTAAAAAATATATTTTTCTTTGGGGCTCGGCTCGGATAGTTAATTGGGTCGGGCCGGGCTCAGCCTGATTTTGAATTTTTGGAGCCTGAACCTGGCCCGATTAGTTATCCGGGCTGGGCCAGGTGGCTGCGGGCCGGGTTTCTAGTAATTGTTAAGAGTATTTTTATAAAAAATAAAAATTAGATAAGGACCTTAGCTATCCGGGCCGGGCTTGGTGGGGCAGGGCTCGACCTTACACTTTGCAGCCCAAGCTCAGCCCGATTTCTTATCCGGGCTTGGCCTGTCTCGGCCCGTTTAGTAAATATCTAAAAAAGTGGGCCCAAACCCAGCCCATCCTGCCCGGGCCTGAGCTGAAGCACAATCGTTGGCAGCCCTACAAACTACGAAAGTGCTGAACATGCGACTCTTTCTTGCTCCACGTTTTTTTTTTCTCTCTCCAAAGCATAGTGACGAAATACTTGACGTAAAATAGAAAAGGATTTCAAAAATTCATCATGCAGCCTAGACGTGGTCTAGAATAGGATTTCAAAAATTCATCAGGATAGCTCTATTTTGCCTTGCTTTATTGCAGTCTAATAGCATCAAGTCAATAAAATTAAAGGCCTAAAGGGTCAATGGCTCCTCACCGACTTATAAAATTAAATGGTGTTTAATCGATTTTATAACATTAAATGTGAAATTTAAATCTCACACCATTGAAGTGTAGTTTACTATTATGGCTTGTGGTGCATATTATGATCAATCAAAATTGCCAAGGTGGCATTCCATCATCAGAAAATATCTTAGTTAAAAAATCATGCCCATAAGTGAATGGCATCCACCCGATAGGCAAACTATTATATCAGCCATCAAAACTAAGCACAATGGTTGATAGTTGAGTGCAGAGATCGGATGGTTCAAAACATTCAAAAAATGATATTTTGGGTTCGTGGCCTTTCAATTTATGATCTATCACTTTGACAGTATGGATTACCGACAACTTACACAATTGATAAAATACGATCATTTAAATACCATTTTGGTGTTTAAATGACGGCTAAGAGAGTCCGTCCAAGGATTAAAAGGTGGGTTCAACCTTAATTACCAAGCACGAAGGTTGGCGTGTCGATAGGTGAAATGATACCGAGGGTCATTGAACGGGGAGATCAGTGGTTAGCTCAGTTCGGCTCGGCTCTCATAATTTTAAACAATATATTATAATGGATGTTTGTTTAAGCTTAAGTGTGTTCCTTCGTTTTTAAAAGTGAAGAAGTTGGAGGGTCAGTTTCTCCAAGAAAGGAAAAGTGATTAACTATAGAACAAAGGGTGTCTGCAAATTGTCTCAAGTGGAGAATAGATGGCGACGTGCATGTTTGTTTGTGCTTTTCAACAAAAGCTTTTCCGTACGCATTAGGCCTTTTTGGGTAGACTGAGTGAGAAGGAAACCAGTAAGGCTACCTTTATTTACAATACAAGAATCTTCTTTCTCAACCGGGGTTTAAATCAATGACTACTTTGAATCAAATAGTGGAGATTGGTTTTCGTCCCAATCTTCAAAGGTCATATTTTAATTCCACGTGGCAGACATTCCAAAGAATGAACATGAGTGTACATCAAACTTGGTTTCTGGATCACTTTTTGGAATGTATGCCTTGTGGATTCAAAATCTGACAATTTGATGGAAGGACCAAGTTCTATTCTCTCAAAGATTGGGATGAAAAATCAGTCTCCATTGTTTGATTCAAAGCAGTCAACGTTTAAGTACGTTAGCACGTGAACAGGTTGACAAGGAAGAATCCTCGGTTGAAAATAAAGGTACCCAACTAGAAAGCACACCTGTAAAATCAAAGTTGCTATTGTCGGCTGTGGGGTGAAAAAGAAAAACTGAAAAATCGAAAATTGAACTGAAAAATATCGACTCGGTTCAGTTTTAAGAAAAATCAACCAAGATCTGACTGCTCACCCTTAAAACCAGGCCCAGTCCCACCCTAAGTCGTTTAAAATAAAACCTCTCTCTCTCTTAAAAAAAAAAAAAAAAATTCTCTCACTCTCTTTAAAAAAAAATCTTGAAAAATTAAAAATTGAATTGAATCGAAACCGATTTTTTGATCAGTTTTGTTCGATTTCGGTTGAAGGGGTTTGAGATTTTTTGTCAACTAAAATAAAAATACACTACAAAAAATAAGGTTATGAGCGACAGTTGTTGTAACAAAAAACTGTTGCTATTAGTCTTGTCGCTACCAAAAACTGCCACTATCAAAAATTGCCTTAACAGCAAGTGCCACTAATACACCTTATTTTTGTAGTGATATTTTAGCTCGGTTTCACTACAAAAACTAAGACTATTAGCGGCAGTCATAAATTGCCGCTATTAACAAAAGTAGTGCCACTAATACCCTTGCCGCTAATAGTTTTAATAATTTTTTTGTTAATAGCGGTAGTTTTTTGTTGCAAAAACCTACAGCTAATAGTCTTATATTTTGTAGTGTTTTGGCTTTAGGTGAACCAACAAGGATCAAAATTTCGGCTGAAATGATCGAAATTTCGGTCCAATCTTTATCTTGTTGTTGAAGAATCAAGTATTAGTGTTCAAAAATGGTGATCAAACTATCAGTAAGTTGGTTATAACATGTACTGTCACGTGAATCATTTTATCTTGGAGTCTGCCTTAAACAACCCTTTGTTTCCAATTGATATCTATTGGTATTAATTAGTAGGTATCACCCAATGCCTACCAATACGTATTGGTATTAATCAACATATTGAATTTTTTTTTTACTTTTATTCTTTTTTCCACCCCCTCCCAAATCAGTTGATACGGATCCATATACATCAGTTGATACTATCAATATGAGCATCAAGCGATAACCAATGGCAAGATTTAAAATTTCCTGCTTGCAATAGGAAAAAGTTTAATATGAAAAATAAAGTAAAAGTATAATTAGCGGAACTCAAACAACAAACTAACAACGGACCGCTTACCTAGCGCAATGAAAGTGGATGGCCTGACCTGCATTGTTGGGACCCATTGCGCTTGCATCACGCCACATAAGCAATCCGTAAAATGGTCGGCCATATCTCAATGTCCAAAAATGAATTACCATACTCAACATAATTATAAAATTAAGTTGGTTAATTATAATAACATATAACAATCACTACTTCGATCGGGTCTTAAAAACGTTATATCTCAAAGTAAGAAAGACAAAAATAGGAAAACGCTTGTTTTATTTATTTATTAGTATTATTATTATTATTATTATTATTATTTAATTTTCAAGCATAAGATAAGGGATTCGAAAAGATGAACTTGGAGAGAGACCACCTCAAACGCCCTCGTGGTTAAATGTGTGAGAGAGAGAGAGCAAACAAGTCATCACCCACTGTCCAAGGAGATATAGGTTTGTCCATTTGGCATCTGCCACATGCCTCTGTCTGCTACGTACGCTGACAACAGCTCAAACAAGTCATCACCCACTTACGCTCCTTCCTATATATAGTAGGCAACGTTGGCCTCTCTCTCTCAAATAGAAATTATTCTTCTTCATCTTCTACGCAGGTTCCTCCCAAATCCATTTCGCTTCTTATATAAATGGCCCCATTTCGCCTCCCAAACCAAACGAGTCTGTTGAAGGCAGCAGTATACTTACTACGCTCCTTCCTATATATACAGGCAACGTTGGCCGCTATCTCTCGCTCCTCTCTCTCACTCTCTCACTCTCTCTCTCTCTCTCAATGGAAAAGCCTTCTTCTTCATCTTCTAGGAATCCGAGCACAGAATTAACGCTAGGACGCCCGAATCCAACAAAAGCCACCTTCTTTGTGAAGGTCTACATAGAAGGGTTTCCAATTGGGAGGAAATTGGATATGTTAGCTCACCACAGTTACGAGAGTTTAATACAAACTCTTGAACGCATGTCTGGTAGAGCCATTCTGATCTGTAAGTAGAATTATTTTAAATTTGATCTAAATTCTATTCTAATTTCTGTAAATGTTTAGTTTGATCTGATCCAATCGACGAGAAATAATGGGCAACGATAACTGATCAGCTCCGTTACATGAAAAGATCAAGAAGGTCTTTTTACATTTTTATTTTTTCTAAATTTCTCATTTCATTGATTAAATGTAGGCCCTAATAAAGTGACGTCCAATATAAATCATATTTTAACCTATAAAGACAAGGAAGGAGATTGGATGGTGGTGGGAGATGTTCCATGGGAGTAAGCTTTATATTATATTCTCTTTTGCCTACCCAATTTCTCTTATTTTTATTTACTCTCCAAGTTACACCTCTTACCGTTTTTTTTTAAAATATTTTGGTTGCCCAGGATGTTTTTGACCACTGTGACGAGATTGAAGATCACTAGGGCAGACAAATGCTAATCTCTCTCTCTCTCTCATTTTTTTTTTTGTTGGGTGAGTTTCAAAGCAAACCCAGAAAGCATAATATGAAATTTGAATGATGTACAGCCATACCGTTGAGATATAGATTGCTGTTTTTGGCCTATTGCTGTTTTTTGCCTTTTTGGCCAATAGAAATCATGTGTTTTTAAATATTTTGCTTGGCCAGGATATTTTTGACCACTGTGAAGATCACTACGGCAGACAAATGCTAATATCTCTCTCTCTCTCTCTCTCTCTCTCTCTCTCTCTCTCTCTCTCTCTCTCTCTCTCTCTCTCTCTCCTAATTTTTTGTTGGGTGATTTGAATGATGTACAGCAATACTGATGACATATAGAATGCTGTTTTTGCCTTTTCCTTTTTATGTGATTTTTTGCTTTGTAAGTGGACGTGGACAGTAATATATGGAACATCCAAGGTTACGATCCACATGGTGCTTTGTGCGTCCATGAGACCCCACCCAGAAAGACCCCACAAGCTGTTGTTGCATCGTTTCTGATCCTCCTCGCCATTGACATCTTATGATCCTCGTGGCTATGATTATCATCCGTGCTCGCCATATCTCTCTTCTCTTAATATTTAATTGCTAATAATTTAGGATAGTTAGTTTAATGATTTTTCACTTTATTATTAGTTAATTTTAAAGACTTATGTGGACTCTTACTTATGTTTATTAATGGGAATAAAAGAAGAGAATTATTATTGAACTTTGTCTTTTTTACTTCTAATTTTCTATCTTAAGATCAAGATTAAATAACATATATATTAATGTAAGGTAGATGAAAATGAGTTTTGGATTACTAATTTCCTTGCTGTGGAAATGGAAAGCCGTGGAAATGGAAAAAGTAAAAAATTTCTTTTTATGGAACTGACAAAAAAATAAGTTATTGGAGGGTGTTAGTAGCAACATCAAGTATTGTAGTTCGTGGATAATCTATGATCGCTTAATGTATTTGAACTTTGATCTAAACCGTCAAAACAATTGACTCGATCGGCTTTATGTTATTTAGAAGATATTGAACATGAAGTTGGTCAATTGATTGGATGATCAGGACCATTATGTACTTCAAATATTTGTGATGGAGATTGAGATTTTTTTGTAGCTGGAAATAAAGTCAATTGATCTTACCCTCTGGATTTAATCAATTGCATCGAAGCCAAAATTTCATGAAATATGTACCAAAAAGGTTTTAAATATCGGCCGTACGTAGATATCAATTTTGACATCAATTGATATTCATCGATCAAGCGTATCATTATAAAAAAATTTTAAAGGACAATTTTTCATTGTCAAAATTTGAGCTAATGGTATAAAATTTTAATTCGCTATGCTTGGGGGCTAGGGATGCAAATCTTGAACCGAACACCAAAACTGAACCGAAAATCGAGGGAACCGAATTGGACTGAACCGCACCGAAACCAGACACGACATGAACCAAACCGAACCCCAATTCGGTTTGGTTTGGATGGCTGGAAACAGAAAACCGAGGGAGTAGGTTGAGTAAACCGAAAAAATTCGGAATAAATTGAAAAAATCAAAAAATACAGAAAAAAAACCAAAAAAATACCCTTAAAATAGGTATTTTAGGTAAACCGAACTAAACTAAATCGGTTTTGGTTTTGGTTTTGGTTTCAGTTTCAGTAAAAAAACATTGAACCGAACTGAACCGAATGGGTTTCGGTTCGGTTTTGGTTTCGGTTCTTGAGATCACTTGCATATGATCAGACGGTCAATTTTTTATTTTCACGTGGCTCAAACATGATTTTAAGTTTGCTTTTTTGGGATGTGTCCCATGTGAAATAAAAAATTGACCGTCTGATGGTACCATCATGATTAAGATCAATCATGTGAAAGATCGGGGCAAAAAATGATCTCTATCGTCTAATCCAAAGCAATCAATAGGATTCAGTGTTGGTAAACTTAGAGATTCAGTGAATGAATTTAAAGGTGCACTATTAAAACTTAAGTATTTAATTATTTTTTATAATTAAGTATTTAATTATCCACCATTTATAACTTTCCATCAAATAAATTCTAACTCAGTATTGCTATTGGTCCCAGACGGTAGCGTGTTGATTGAGAGTTGAGAGTGATAGATCTCTAATCCAATGGCATATAACTAAAGTCATTAGAAAGTCAAATAAGTTTAGAATTGTAGATGGTGAGTGTCTAATAAAAAGAGAGGATGAAAGAAGCACCTTTTATTAGACAGTGATTATTGTTTCAGGAGACCAACTCAAGTCATCATCGGAAGACCACTCCAAACTTCAAAATATCTTACAGAGAGACCACCCGAAAAGCCCTCGTCGTTACATGAGAGAGAGAGAGAGAGAGAGAGCAAACAAGTCATCACCCACTGTCCAAACCGATATAGGCATGTCCATTTGGCATCTGCCACATGTCGAGAGAGAGAGAGAGCAAACAAGTCATCACCCACTGTCCAAACCGATATAGGCATGTCCATTTGGCATCTGCCACATGTCTCTGTCTGCTACGTACGTACACTGACAACACTCAAATCAAACGAGTCTGTTGACTCATCTGGAACTTCTCTTCTGTAACTTGGAGAGTAAATAAAAATAAGAGAAATTGGGCAGGCAAAAGAGAATATAATATAAAGCTTACTCCCAAGGAACATCTCCCACCACCATCCAATCTCCTTCCTTGTCTTTATAGGTTAAAATATGATTTATATTGGACGTGACTTTATTAGGGCCTACATTTAATCAATGAAATGAGAAATTTAGAAAAAATAAAAATGTAAAAAAACCTTGATTTGTTCATGTAACGGTGCTGATCAGTTATCATTGCCCATTATGGCTTGTCAATTGGATGTTGGAACACTGAATCGAAGCCCAGCTCAGATTAATCCGGATTGCGACATGTTTAACTCAATCACGCACTGAACTTAATTTGCTTGATAAAAAATATCATTTTTGTCATATTGAGTGCAAATATTGATAATTAAGGCTCTGCATTTTTAGCTGACACGTATCTTTGATATAAGCACTATATAGAAATTGACAACCCACTAAATATATGATGTAAACGAGCCCATGTGTTGCAAAAAGTGTGCCTTGCTAAAACAGACAAAAGAACAAGTGTCCTCACAGAGAAAAGAACAAGTCACTTCAGATTCCTATTCCTGAATACTATTTTGGGTGTGAAATTTGCAACTTTATAAAAATTGGTTCAGTCGAAAATAGGTACCCAACTGGAAAGCACAACTATTGAGTGTAAAATCAAAGCTGCTAGTGGAAAAGAAAACTGAAAAATTGAAAATTGATAAAACTGAACGGAAAAATATCGACTCGGTTCAGTTTTAAGAAAAATAGAACAAGATCTGACTCGGTTCAATTTTAAGAAAAATAGAACAAGATCCTACCACTCACCCTTAAATCCAGGCCCAGCCCCACTCTAAGCCGTTTTCAAAAAAACTCTCTCTCTTAAAAAAAAATAAAAATTGTCACTCTCCCTTTAAAACCGAATTGAAATTGTCACTAAATCGAATTGAAACCGAATTTTTAATCGGTTTTGTTCGATTTCGGCTATATGGGGTGGGAATTTCAGTCAACTGAAGTAAAAATATTTTGGTTCAGTTTTGGTTTTATGCGAGCCAATATTGAAACCAAACTTTCGGTTTTGATTCGAGTTCACTTAACCGAACTGCCACCCCTTCTTTCAACCCAACATTTATTACCCACAGACTAATGAAAGTACTCAACACACACCTATTCATTGTATTTTCACACCAAATAAACAAAACATCACATTGCACTCCCAACTAATGAAAATTCTGATAAGGCACCAACTAATACTTCTAGCACACCAATTAATACTTCCAGACCCCTTGAAAAACACTTCGAATCACATGTTGAAGATTGTTTTTTACCCCGATCTTCTACATAGTAGATCTTTGGATTATGGTGCACCTATCAGACGGTCAGTTTGTGATTCCACGTGTCACAAATCCCCAAAAAAAAAATATCGCTAAAATCATGTTTGAGTGTGATATGTGTCATATGTTATTTTTTAAGGATATGTGATACATAGAATAAAAAATTAACCATCTGATGGGTGTGTCACGATCTCAAGATCTATTGTGTGGAAGACTGACATAGGCACTTTCAGAGAAGGAGTGGCGCGTTTAGAGGTACCCTTTGTTTTTGGGGAGTGTGCAAACAGTAGAATTTTCAAGTGGAGCCCTAAACAGCACTCCCCCTTGTTTTTATCTTTTTGTTTGGTGGATGGGTAAAGTTGAGATTGAATTTAGGAGACAAATAGGTTCATGTGGGATCCATGCCAATTTGTAGGTGTTCAGAGAGGGGGAGACGTCACTCTCCTTTTTCCAGTTATTTGAGTTATTTTTAACTTTCTTTCTAGTGAAGGATATGATGTTGTAAAGTAACTTTCTTTCTAGTGAAGGCTAAATTCCTCTTGCTTTCTTCTTTTGGTGGTACTTCATCGCATTGAGCTTTCTGGGGCGATCCTCTGCTGTTGTTGTGACAGCCCGGATTTCTGTGCTCAGAAATCCGTGCCATCAGGATCATGCTCTGGATGATCCTTAGGACAAATCACACAATATCTGTATATAAAGCGGAATTATACAGATAAGATCCCACAGCGGCAAGTAGAGTCATCTAATGAATCAATCTAAAAGTAAGAACAATAGAGAAACCTTCATTGATAAATGTAAAAAGCATACATCCTCTAAAAGGGACCAAAAAGAACCATCGGTGACAGACATCCATCACCCAAACAATGGTTCCCAATGATGATTCCGATAGAATGTATAATAACACTATAAAAGAAATAAAATATCTACAAAAATTAATACAAAAGTGGCCACCAGGCACACATAAACCAAAGTCTCCAAACAAACACAAAACCCCAAAATGTCTAAGCTATACCCAGTCTATGGGTAAAAGTCGTCAGCTGGAACGTCCGTCTCCTCGTCCTCAACCTCAGCCTCAGGATCAGGCTGATAGTCTGGGTCGCTCTCGGTACCGGGAGTCACCGCCTCAGAACCTAAATGTTTACAAAACAGGGTGAGCTACATCCTAGCTCAATAGAAGAATTCCAAATAAAATTGCATTCTAATTGCATAACATGGTCATCAAAGAACAAAACTGAAAATATGCAACAGATGTATAAAACATGAGACATTTATCCAAAACAGTACAGAATTGATGAATACAACATATAATGACTTAGTGTAGTATACTTAAGTAACTCCCGTGAGTATAGCACGTGGTAGCCAGATTTGGTCCGATGGATAATCCCAACCATCGTCGTTCACATGAACAATTTCGGAATTGCAACAATGCCCCACACATGGAGTGCAATTGTGCCGAGGATTACAAAGCAAATGCACAAGTGTGCCTGAAACGGATATACCGCCGAGTCGGTGGGATTTTACTGAATATCAAACCTCAAATCACATGCATACTTATCATACTTAACAGAATTCAGATTTCGGATACGGATATCAAAGGTCGGATCAAGTACATAATAGAATGCTCATACATATGCTAAACATGCTTTAAAATGTAATTAAACTATCTTTGAGATATGTATGATGATATAAACCATGAGATAAAAATAAATGCAATTTGGTTGAATTCCCTACCTCCGATCAAGCTCCTTCTAAGCAAATCCAAAGCTTTTTCAAGGCATCTTAGTGATCCTAGACCATAAACATGTTACTCTAGGTGTTAGAATGAGTTGTGAAGCACAATGTCCGTGATTCTTACCTATAAATTTTCTAAGCGAAAAGCAGGTTTATTGATCGATCAATACCTTGTTGATCGATCAATGAACTCTTTATTGATCGATCAACACCCTTGTTGATCGATCACCAAACTGCTGTTTGTATATATTGTTCACAATTGATCGATCACCATGTTGGTTGATCGATCAATTTCAGGTTGATCGATCACCACCAGTTGATCGATCAATACCTAATCAATTGATCGATCAATACCACCATTGATCGTTCACCAACATTAAACCAAACTCACCAACTCTCTGCCATTAATGTTCCTTTACTGTATATATAAATTGATCGATCAACACCCTTGTTGATCGATCAATTCCCTACTCAGTGATCGATCAACACCTTGTTGATCGATCAATTCCACACTTAGTGATCGATCAACACCTTGTTGATCGATCAATAATGACGAAATTTCAGTCATTAATGGAGTTCACCAAACAAATTTTTCTAACTTATTTTTCTTCCAAAAATTTATTAAAATCTTAAATATTCATACAGAACCTATATTTAGGGCATCCAACTGCCCATTTTAAACAAGAGAGCTCACCTCTATGTGGGCCCTTTCGGGGTTTCGGCAAACACTCCGGATGAGGGTTTCGGATCAAGTTCTCGGAGTTTATCACCGATCCGAGTTCGACGAGCAACCTTTTAGCTCTGGTTCAGCATGCAGAGACTTCACACACACACACAAACCACACTTAAGCTTAATCCATTGGTCTCTACATACCCTAGCTTAGGAAACTCACTTTTAAATCTTGCTAACCCTGTTTTATACAAAAACCCTCTTGAAAACCCACCTAGCTACAGACTCCTTAGCTGTTAGAGTAACTAGGGCATTGGGGAAGAAGAAGAAGAAGAAGAAGAACTTCCTCTAGGTCTCCCTTCCTTCTCTTATAAGCTACCAACTGAAATATCTTAGATATTTCAGTTGCTTCTCTAATTTTGATTTCGGTGTGACACACCAACATGTCGATACGGCGTAGTGTACCGTCTCGACATCGTACTCAACTTGGATCGAAACGGGTTTTCATACGTGAACTAACCTACTTATAGGCTAATATTATTTCTATTAATATTATTTTCAAAGTTTTAAATTTTCTGTCTCGATTTCCGTGCCGGGCACGTACATCGATGCGGTTAGTTTCTGGTTCAAATTTTCTGGGTCATTACATTATCCCCCCCTTAGGAATTTTTGTCCTCGAAAATTGACTAAGCAGTGGGGCCACATGAGATGGGGTTCGGAAAGAAAACCCACTGATGAACATACAGAGACAAAGATATAAAAGATGCGATCAGAAGAAAATATAAGAGAATAAGGTAAAGATAATTTCAAAAAAAAACATAATATCAGAGAAATAGAATAACAGTTAAATGAGTATGGGAATACCAGTGGGAACATCAGATGGTCCACTCGCGCCAGATGGTCCAGTCCCGGCGGAGACCGGCATGGTGGGCGGAGTAGGAACAGGGGTGTAAGTGCGAGGATCAACCACGTGCTCACGGGCATGCGTCATGTATGACTGCTGCATCAAGAGCTCTAACATGCCCTCGGCGTAGTCGAGTCGCCGATGAACCTGATGCTGAAATAGCTCAATCCCATCCAAGCGCTCATGTATGTGTTTGTTACCCTCGAGGACCGCAGCAAGCACAGTGTCAAGAGTAACGGTGGATGGGGCAGGGGCAGGGATAGGGGCAGCAGGTGCAGGTGCAGGTGCAGGTGTAGGGCGACGTGACGAAGAAGAACGCGGTGGTCGCCGTGATGGGGTAGCAGCAGGTCGAGGTAGCACCTCAGGCTGAGGTGGCTGATCAGATGGGGCCTCCCCACTAGGAGCTGGTACAACAGTGCCCCACCCTCGTGAATAACTCGGCTCAAGTCGTCCACCCTCCCCCTCGGGCTCGGGTAGTCTCTTGACCAAAAGATTATAACTCTTGGTCCAGTCTTTTAGTTTAAAGACTTTGGTGTTGTTGGTTAAGCGTGGCTCATTAGGAGCCAAGCTATAGTGCTTGCGTAGAGCAACATATTGCTCCACCAGCTTTGTGATTAGGCGAGCATAGGGGATTTGTTTTGGCTCCGCCTTACCGCCTTTTTCGGTCATAGGTGGTCAGCGGTGATGATGCCCTCAATCACGACCTCACCATAGGATACCACCGGTCCTCAAAGTAAAAAGAGGGCTATCTCGACAACACCAAATCCGTGAGGACTTGTGCAAAAACGGAACAAGTGCACACTTGAAATAAGTATCAAGCATCCACAATTTGTCCGTAGTTGGGCCCTAGAAATGGATTGGCCCTTCCCATGCTTGCCGTTGGTCATCTTGGCGATGACATCGGCAAAAGGAACATCCTTCTCATACGGTGGCGCCAAGCCACGCGTATCAAGGTGAGTGGTTGCACACTCTAGGGCAGCAGCAACATGGAATCGGTTGAATTTATATTCAAACCCGTCAATGGTAGTGACGAGTCGGTGTCGGGAATCCCCCCAACGAAGGTTTTGGAAAAAGAGCCGCACTATGCGAGGGCAATAGTGATCATGAAACGGCTCAAGCAAGGGTTTTAACCCTAACTTTTGAAGGTAGCCCATGGCCCAAGCCATTTCGGGGCGATCATCATAGAGGGTAGAAATAAACCTATACTCAGGTAGAAAGGTTTTGGAAGCCCACCACTCTTTGGGGACTTCACGGTCGATGGGGACCGGGATGGGTGGAACCACATCCGAAATCGGTGCCATGGGTGGCACGGTCGGTGGAGGAACGGGGATGGTGGGCGTACTGCACACGAGCCCGAGATGTGGGTACCTTACGCGAAGCATTCTTCGTGCGAGGTCCCATGGTCAAATCCTTACAAAAGAGTGAAAATAAGACTCGAAAGGAAGCAAACAAAAATATTACCGGGTGAATGGAGCGATGTCCACGCGAATCAAGCCGGAGAAAGGGTGGGAATGGCCGGAAGTGAGTCGGAAGGGAAGTTGAAAGGTCGGAGTGCAAAAGCCCGTTGCTCGTTCACGTGAATGGGATAGAGCAAGTGACCGTTCAAAACCCTTTTTATAACACAAAAGTGTGTTGGTGATCGATCAATTCATTAGTGGTTGATCGATCACCACAAAAAAAAATTTAAGTTCAAAACAACTGAACCCGACCTGTTGATCGATCACC
This sequence comes from Chloranthus sessilifolius, assembly GCA_021018995.1. Classification (NCBI taxonomy): domain Eukaryota; kingdom Viridiplantae; phylum Streptophyta; class Magnoliopsida; order Chloranthales; family Chloranthaceae; genus Chloranthus; species Chloranthus sessilifolius. The sequence goes on along the minus strand of CM037594.1, from coordinate 113,245,508 downwards.
ACATTCAATGTTGATCGATCAACAGTCCACTTGTTGATCGATCACCAACCTCCCTGTTGATCGATCAATGTACCTGTTGTAAAAATTCCTCGTTACAATCGAACTATTAAAATGACTTAACCGTAATGGAAAGATACCGGTATATGTACATCACATACATGACCCAAAATATACGACAACTCGAGTCGATGAGATAAATCTAATCATCAAGTTATAATCACGATGATGAATTTAGAAACAAACTCAAAAGAAAATTCACCTTGCGCATTAAGTGAACAAGTGTGAATACTGTTCACGGATCTCAAAGACGTTCCCAAGTGGCTTCCGAAGCAGTATGATTCCGCCATTTGACAAGTACTAGCGGAATTAATTTGGTCCTCAAAACTTGATCCCGTTGATCCAAGATCTCTATCGGTTCTTCAACCATGGTTAGATCTTCTTGTAAATCAATCGGTTGAAAATCCAAGACATGTGTCGGATCATGCACGTAACGTCGCAGCATCGATACATGAAAAACATTATGCATGCTCGCCAACTGTGGTGGCAAAGCAATCCGATACGCAACCTCGCCAACCCGTCCGAGTACCTCAAAGGGGCCAATATCTGAGGACTCAACTTTCCTCGCTTTTCCAAAGCGATGACACTCTTTGTTGGCGATATTTTTACAAACACATTGCCACCAACCTGAAAACAAGTGTTAATTACCTAACTAATTACTTAAACTAGAAAATCGTAACCTCAGGAATGCCTTAAAGGATACCTGAAACTCTACGTGTATCCGATGAAGATCGGCATAACTCTTTTGGCGTCTTTGAGCAACCCTCAATCTTCGCGGATCAACCAAAGCGCCTCGGTTGTACTTTCCACGATATATCGGTCCCAAAATGAGTTTCTCACCGACTTCCTCCCAGTTCAATGGAGATCTACAATAAGGCCTCATAAGGCGCCATCCCGATACTCGATCGATAGTCGTTGTTGTGTTTAATTCGATCAAAGATAGATGTTCATCCATGAACCTTGAAAGTCCAACATACAAGCGCAACATATCTTCGATGATCCGATTCACTCTCTCACCGCCCATCCGCGAGGATGAAGCCGAATGAACTCCAATTTAGTACAAACGCCAAAATCAAGCTGCGTATAGAGCGGATCTCTATCACATACTATATCGACCGGTATGCCGGTAACGGACTATCTCCTTCATGTACAGCTCTGCAAGCTTGCTAGCTGTAAACGTAATGCGGTATGGCAAGAAGTGTGCAGATTTGGTCAACCTATCAACAATGACCCAGATGGCATTGTTCTTCCTCAATGTGCTTGGCAACCCCAAGATGAAATCCATAGAAATGGCTTCCCATTTCCATTCTGGTACTGGTAGAGGTTGTAACAATCCGGCTGGATTTCGATGGTCTACTTTCACCTGTTGGCAGACCAAACATCGAGACACAAAATCTGCTACATCTTTCTTCAGTCCTCTCCACCAAAAACTGCGCTTGAGATCTTGATACATCTTGGTACTCCCAGGATGTATAGCATACGTTGACTTATGTGCTTCTTCTAGAATAGTTTCCTTAAGATCTTTATCAGCTGGTATGCACATTCGATCTCGAAACAGTAAAGTACCATCATCCTTGATGGAGAAATCAGGTCGAATCCCGTTGATCACATCCTTGCGAATGGCCATAAGTTCATCATCAATCATCTGGAGCCTATGCACGTTATCAAACAACGTGGGCCGTATCACTATGGTAGCCATCAATGCCCCTGAACCTTTGACGTCTATCAATGCATCGCACAAGGCCAGGTCCTCAAGTAGATGCCACCTTTGTATTCTGGTGATAAGGTGTGACAACTGAGCAGAAGACTTTCTGCTCAAAGCATCAGCTACAACATTGGCCTTCCCAGGGTGATACTGGATGGAACAATCATAATCTTTCAAGAACTCCATCCATCTGTACCATGCATATTTAAGTCCTTACGGTAAACAAATACTTAAGGCTTTTGTGGTCGGTGAAGATATCAAACGTCTCACCCGTACAAGTAGTGCCTCCAAATCTTCAAGGCAAGGATTACCGTGACCAACTCTAAGTCATGAGTCGGATAATTCTTTTCATGCTCCTTCAAATTGCCTAGAGCCATAAGCGATAACCTTCTTGTCTTTGGTTGAGGACACAACCCAAACCACCATATGATGCGTCAGAGATAGCAAAACCTCCTCTCGGAAAGGTATTGCCAACACAGTCTTTGTAGTCGACGCATCTTCAATTTCCTGGAAGCTCTTCTCACACTGATCAGTCCAATCAAATCTAGCATTCTTCTTAGTGAGCTGAGTGAGTGGACCTGATAGTTTAGAGAACCCCTCTACGAACCGTCTGTAGTATCCGGCCAAACCAAGAAAACTACGGACCTCTGTCACTATCCTCGTTGTTCCCGATTCTACGGCTTCAATCTTAGCGGATCCTTTGTAATACCCTTTGCGAGACGATATGACCCAAGAAACTAACTTGGTCAAGCCAAAACTCACACTTCTTGAGCCGCATAAAGTTTGTGATCTCTGAGGGTCTGCAAAGTAACACGTAGATGCTCTTCATGTTCCTCCTTTGTCTTGGAATAAACAAGGATGTCATCTACAAATACCACTACTGATGTGTCCAAGTGTGGTTTAAACACTCGGTTCATCAAGTCCAAGAAAGCAGTGCGTTCGTCAATCCAAATGGCATAACAAGGAATTCATAGTGCCCATATCTCTGCCCGAACGCCGTCTTCTCAATGTCTTCACCGACTCGTAGTTGATGATAACCCCATGAAGTCGATCTTCGTAATGAACCTCGCTCCTTGCAATTGATCGAACAGATCATCGATTCTAGGAAGCGGGTAACGATTCTTAATCGTCAACTTGTTTAACTGCCGATAGTCGATGCACAAGCGCATTGAACCATCCTTCTTCTTGACAAACAATACTGGTGCTCCCCAAGGAGACACACTAGGTCGCACAAAACCTTTGTCAAGTAGTTCTTGCAATTGCTCCTTTAGCTCTTGTAATTCTACTGGAGCCATCCGATAGGGAGCCTTTGAATCTTGGTTGATGCAGGATTAGATTGATTACAAACTCCACCTCCCGATCTGGTGGTAGTCCTGGTAGATCCTCAGGAAATACATCAGCATACTTACATGCAATGGGAATATCGGATATCACATTTGTCTTCTCCCGTTGCTCTTGTAGGAAGGCTATATATCCACTGCATCCACTCTTCATCATCCTCTCACTTGAATAGCGGATATCAACGGAGCTACCTTAGACTTCACTCAAGAAGAATCTAAAGGATCGCCCTTTGGAGGGCGGAAAACTACCATCTTCAAGACAATCCACACTTGCGTAAGCAGATGTGATCCATTCCCAAAATGATGTCAAATCCTTTCATATCAATGTAATCAAATCGCCGTGTCTCATGATCATCTCGCCACTACCACGATTTACACGGTGAGTGCATTCACCGCACTACCCGTGGGGATTGACACTGTCAGATAAAATCTAGTTGTTGAGTGGCACTCAATTCCTTTGTAAATTGAGGCAGACGAAAGAATGTGTGAGCCTGGTCTATCGTGGCTCGTGCTCTATGAAAGCAAATATCGCAACTCCTATCTGATTTGACTCACCTACATACCAAAGATCAACATTATCATAACGTTTTAGATGTGTAGGTTTATGTGTACTATTATAATCAAAATAAATCAATTAATTTATATATTTCCAATTGTCGTTCATTATATCAAACAACACCATATCTCTTGAATTCTAATCATACCTTGAATGACGCCATTTGATGTCGAGCATCGGTGGTGATAACGCTCCCTTGACCTTGAACTACAGGTCGAGATGATCGCATCGTCGATACCGATCCGGACCGCTCCTTGCTGTCCCTTCCTTCCTCTGGGCAGTTCCTGATTAAATGGCCCATCTTGCCACACCTGAAGCATGCCCCTGTCTCTCTCCTGCAGTCCTCTGTCTTGTGTGGTTTCCCACACTTTGCACATATCACGGCCGGAGTGAAGGGCAGAGACTCTTGAAGGTCCCCGAGTCCGATGAGGCCCCGCTACGGAAGAGATCCATTGGTCGAAATGATCTGGAAGATGTAGAGCTTTGCTCTCTGATATGAACTCGGTCCTGAAGAAATCGCCGGTCGAGAGTGCGTAGGGTATCTCGGAGGTCTGGAAAATCTAGCCCTCTTGTTCTGCTCTGTATCCTGAGATTGCCCTTGGAATGGTCTCTCTCTCGCCTGCTTGTCCCTCCAAGAGAATTGCTTCTGGTTTTCTTCTTCAGCTATGAGTGCCTTGGCCATCACTCCTTCATATGTCTCCATTTCCCACATGGCGACATCCTTTTGTAAATTTTGTCTCAGCCCCAGCTGAAACTTTCTCGCTCTCATCAGCTCTGTAGCTACGTGCTGAGGTGCAAATCGAGCTAATCTATCGAACTCAGCTCCATAGTCCCTGACTGTCATTGCACCTTGCTTCAGCTCTATAAATTTCACCTCCCACTGATGCCTCACAATTTTAGGAAAGTATTTATTATAGAATACTTCCGTAAACTCCTCCCATGTCCAAGGGGTGTGAGGAAACTCTCTCTGTCTATTTTGTGACACCGACTTCCACCAAGGTCCGGCGTCACCATCCAGTTTAAAAGTGGCCCAACGCACTTTCTCTACGTCGCTGCACTGTAACACTTCAAAGAGCTTTTCCATCTCTTCTATCCATCCTTCTGCCTCAATGGGATCCGTTTGACCTGAGAAGTTAGGAGGTCTCATTCTCCTAAACTCCGCAAATCCACCAGGCTGATGGGGTGGTCTAGTCACTGTTGAGCTAAAGCATTTGTCTTGGCGACGTTGGTAGCTAATGCTTCCAACACCTGCTCCATCCTCTCTTCATTTCTCCTTCTACCTCCTCTGGGTCCCAATGGAACCGCATTTGCTTGTGAGAGGAACTCCAAGCCCCTCGACGAGCCTATAACCTCGGGCACATCCCTCAGAGGAATCTCTCGCTGACCTGTTCTACCTCTGCCGTGCCCTCCTCTGAACTTAGGGCCCATACTGGTCTGTCATTGTGAAAACAACAACATTGATCAGTACATATAAATTGTAAAAACAATCCGTTATGAACCCATAGTTCAACCTAAAGCCTCAATTTCAGATTGTAACTCCGTGCCATCAGGATCGTGCTCTGGATGATCCCTAGGACAAATCACACAATATCTGTATATAAAGCGGAATTATACAGATAAGATCCCACAGCGGCAAGTAGAGTCATCTAATGAATCAATCTAAAAGTAAGAACAATAGAGAAACCTTCATTGATAAATGTAAAAAGCATACATCCTCTAAAAGGGACCAAAAAGAACCATCGGTGACAGACATCCATCACCCAAACAATGGTTCCCAATGATGATTCCGATAGAATGTATAATAACACTATAAAAGAAATAAAATATCTACAAAAATTAATACAAAAGTGGCCACCAGGCACACATAATCCAAAGTCTCCAAACAAACACAAAACCCCAAAATGTCTAAGCTATACCCAGTCTATGGGTAAAAGTCGTCAGCTGGAACGTCCGTCTCCTCGTCCTCAACCTCAGCCTCAGGATCAGGCTGATAGTCTGGATCGCTCTCAGTACCGGGGGTCACCGCCTCAGAACCTAAATGTTTACAAAACAGGGTGAGCTACATCCTAGCTCAATAGAAGAATTCCAAATAAAATTGCATTCTAATTGCATAACATGGTCATCAAAGAACAAAACTGAAAATATGCAACAGATGTATAAAACATGAGACATTTATCCAAAACAGTACAGAATTGATGAATACAACATATAATGACTTAGTGTAGTATACTTAAGTAACTCCCGTGAGTATAGCACATGGTAGCCAGATTTGGTCCGATGGATAATCCCAACCATCGTCGTTCACATGAACAATTTCGGAATTGCAACAATGCCCCACACATGGAGTGCAATTGTGCCGAGGATTACAAAGCAAATGCACAAGTGTGCCTAAAACGGATATACCGCCGAGTTGGTGGGATTTTTACTGAATATCAAACCTCAAATCACATGCATACTTATCATACTTAACGGAATTCAGATTTCGGATAGGGATATCAAAAGTCGGATCAAGTACATAATAGAATGCTCATACATATGCTAAACATGCTTTTAAAACAGAATTAAACTATGCTGAGATATGTATGACAGATATAAACCATGAGATAAAAAATAAATGCAATTTCGGTTGAATTCCCCTACCTCTGATCAAGCTCCTTCTAAGCAAATCCAAAGCTTTTTCAAGGCATCTTAGTCTGATCCTAGACCATAAACATGTTACTCTAGGTGTTAGAATGACAGATTGTGAACTGGCACAATGTCCAGTGGTTCTTACCTATAAATTTTCTAACTGTCTGAAAACAGGGTTTATTGATCGATCAATACCTTGTTGATCGATCAATGAACTCTTTATTGATCGATCAACACCCTTGTTGATCGATCACCAAAGCACAAACTGTTTGTATATATTGTCCACAATTGATCGATCACCATGTTGGTTGATCGATCAATGGGCTCTGTGTTGATCGATCACCACCACTGTTGATCGATCAATACCTAGTCAATTGATCGATCAATACCACCATTGATCGATCACCAACATTAATCCAAAATTCACCAACTCTCTGCCATTAATGTTCCTTTACTATATATATAAATTGATCGATCAACACCACTGTTGATCGATCAATTCCACACTCAGTGATCGATCAACACCTTGTTGATCGATCAATTCCACACTTAGTGATCGATCAACACCTTGTTGATCGATCAATAATGACGAAATTTCAGTCATTAATGGAGTTCACCAAACAAATTTTTCTAACTTATTTTTCTTCCAAAAATTCATTAAAATCTTAAATATTCATACAGAACCTATATTTAGGGCATCCAACTGCCCATTTTAAACAAGAGAGCTCACCTCTATGTGGGCCCTTTCGGGGTTTCGGCAAACACTCCGGATGAGGGTTTCGGATCAAGTTCTCGGAGTTTATCACCGATCCGAGTTCGACGAGCAACCTTTTAGCTCTGGTTCAGCATGCAGAGACTTCACACACACACACAAACCACACTTAAGCTTAATCCATTGGTCTCTACATACCCTAGCTTAGGAAACTCACTTTTAAATCTTGCTAACCCTGTTTTATACAAAAACCCTCTTGAAAACCCACCTAGCTACAGACTCCTTAGCTGTTAGAGTAACTAGGGCATTGGGGAAGAAGAAGAAGAAGAAGAAGAACTTCCTCTAGGTCTCCCTTCCTTCTCTTATAAGCTACCAACTGAAATATCTTAGATATTTCAGTTGCTTCTCTAATTTTGATTTCGGTGTGACACACCAACATGTCGATACGGCGTAGTGTACCGTCTCGACATCGTACTCAACTTGGATCGAAACGGGTTTTCATACGTGAACTAACCTACTTATAGGCTAGTATTATTTCTATTAATATTATTTTCAAAGTTTTAAATTTTCTGTCTCGATTTCCGTGCCGGGCACGTACATCGATGCGGTTAGTTTCTGGTTCAAATTTTCTGGGTCATTACAGTTGTAAAGTAACGGATCGCATCCAAGAGCCAGTATTTTGAAAGCCATAACTTTTTATTATTATTATTTACGAATTTCAAAAGGCTTACTTTTATAAATAATCTTTTAAAATATGCTCCAAATAGAGGGGCATACCTTTCATTTCTCTATTGGGATTTACTATTGACACTTGTATTATCTATAAAGAAGAAAATATAAAACAAAAGACAAAGGAATATTAGTAACTTTAGGGCAACCTGCATATAATATAAGAAAATAGTCACAAGAAAGAACGTAGTTAGGTGTAAGTAGAGAAATTGGCTCACAAAGCTGATCTGCATATAATATTAAAGTGCAGGAGGATTTTCTTTTTTCCTCACGAGCTTCCTTTGATTCAATTCTATGTTGCAACATATTGTTGAGAGGATGAGTTGGTTCTAGAAAGTTTAGTGCAAACATTTGCAACATTATAGGCTTAGAGATGGAAGTAGAAGTCATTATAATATTCAGATTATGATTAGCAGATTTTGTACCTGTCTGAGACTGCAGTAGTAAAATAATAGAAGGTATCAAAATTTTCTTAATAGCTAGCTGGGTATAAAATTTTAATATCATAAGCACATAGAGAACAAAAATTCCAAAGGATATTAATTTTTTTTTTTTGTGTGGGATAAATTGATGTTAGGCTAGACTCAATGTAGTCATAGTCTGCGGTGATTATTACCATGAAAGATGGCAGTCATATATGAAGTTGGATGAGGTGATTCCCTGCATTGGATGTTTTTTTTCACTAAGAAGATCCATATGATCAAAATTGGTAGTTTCTTATATGCTTAAGGATATGTGGTGCATTTGGATTGGATCACTACACCTTCCTATATATTCCTTGAAGTGGCTTCATCTGCATGGGGTGTGGTGCTCACCGATCAAGAATTGGATATCAATAATCAATCCATATAAGGATAGCTCTGCCGTTTGTCCATAAAACATGTTATAACGATGAGTTTAGGTTTTCTGGCCAAAGATAGAACGAGCATTCTAACATTGGAGCTTTTAACATGCATCAAGAGCTGCGATGATCCTAATTGTCTACAGCTGACTGTTTGGAGTTCCATCTTTGAGAACAAGCTGCAGTTTTTAACGTGCATCAAGATTCTGTTACCCATTTAAACTTGAAGACTGTGACCTATAATTTCATAAGATTAATTCTACCTTTATTCTATGTGTGGATTTATATTTCCTATCTATTTATCTTGTAGTTTGGTCTTCCAACCAGTCTATATTTTCAGGTTTATTGTCCCTAGTAATTTTGAATTATAATTATTTACTATCACCCAAGCATGACACTGTTTTTCTTCTGTTAATTTCTCTAATATCTACATATAGCTCTCTACCATCAGACTCTTCTGGGAACTCATAATAGTACTATTTGGCCAAGCGAAGGTGAAGATCTGCTTTCTGGAAATTCTTTGGCCGAACACCCTAGGATCAAAAGTGCAAGCAATCTGCCTATTCAACATACCAAATCCATCCAATCCAAACCCTAAGTCACTTTTAACCCAACCCTGTTTTTAAACCGAACTGGGTTTATAATTTCAACAGGTTAGGTCGGGATCTGACCAACCTGATCCAGCCGACTTGGATTTTGATTCGACCTGATCCATTGACAGCCCTAATTGCATCCAAAATCTAATTTTGTAGGTTCTTGATTAGAACTTGTAAAATCAAAAGTACTAAAGGAGCCTGGCACTTGGGCTCTTTATAAATTTCACCAATTTCTGCCTTTAGTTATTCTCCATGACGATTCTTTATGTACTAACTCTTAGTACTTCCAGCCTTGCAGAGACACTATGCAATATTGCAAGCCTTGGCTTTAGGTGAAGATGAGATGCCAGAAATGAACTATGTAGGAATGGCATGGACACTTGTCAATGTTGGACAAATACAAGGTGCCGAACAGGGCACCTTCATGAAGGCCAATATGCAGGCACATCACTGCTATATTAAAGCCTAAAAAATATATAACCTTAAATATTCATTGTCCAATAATATATAACCTTAAATATCCATTGTCCAATAATAAAGCAGGAGAACTACTTAAAAAGTTTAGACAAACAATAAAAAAGCATAGTTATAAGAACTTATTGCATTTAAATACAGGGTTAACCAATTTACTCAAACCTATGCAAACTGCGACCCGGTATAATAAAGTTCCTCAGCAAAAAGCAACCAGAATCAAGCCAATATAAGTGTTTAGTGTCATTATAGTGATAAACCAAACACTAAGGCATAAACACAAAATCAAAAGAAAAAGTTGCATTATAGGAAGAATATTGAAGACTCTCGGATAAACCAAACACTAAGGCATATACCTCCTGATCTAAGAGTGAGAATACAGGTTCATAATATTTGGGGATTGAGACCATGACCTGCTTACAATGAGAGCCACCAAATAAGTACAGCATTAGAGAAAAATTACTAGTTAAGAGAATTTTTTTAGGTTATGAACTATTCAGGGGATGGCTCATTGAGTGAACCATATACCTCCTGCTAATCAGCTTTTTACAGCGAGCCTGAAATGCACTTCAATAATTTACCTTGGAAAATGACTTCAAATTATAAAATTTTAAGAAAAAAAAACTACAATATATAAGTGGGAATCTAAAGTTCTTTGAGAAGATTACCATTCATCATGAGATGGGGGCCAGTTCATGGCTGCAGATCAATTTTCTTTATAAGAAAATCCTAAAATATATACATATATATAAGATGAAACACACATAGAACTGTGATATTTTCTTGCATTGTGCACAGTATATAGAAGAAGATGAATGCACCTATAGATCTGATGGATCAAAGCACCATAAGAATATGTTGAGTATTCAATTCTATTGAACTCACAACACAAGATTTTTGGTCCATAGTTCAAACATAAAAGGGGATAAAATGCACCTGAGAAGTAGTGCATGCAAACTAGAATGGTTTCTTTCACTATTACCTCCACTGAAATAGCCCCAGAAAATTGAGAAGCTTTTTGTTTTCTTTTTCCGTAGAAATGAAGCACTAGTATTATAATAAAAAAAAGCTACTTCAACATGTACAATTGGCACCAATAATGTATTCTCAAAAGCAGGCCCTTCACTTGGTTGCTTAGGTGGAACAACTTACCAGCACCAAAGAACCCGGGACTATTTAAATTTGGCATTCAGAACAGAGTATAGGATATGCATCCCAGGCAGTTAAGTACATAAAATGGTGAACGTTGCATAAGGAGATTGACCTGTCAAAGTACTGTGGTATGACCATATGGGCATAAGGACATTGACATGCTCCCATTGGTTGCCCTGTAAGTCTATAACTGACCAATGGTGCACTGATCAACGTGATTCTTTGCCGATTGGCAATGATGGGCCACTAGTTGAACTACAATCAGATTCAGATTTTGATAATGTAATATATAAAAATTTAAGTAGAATATAGAGGTTCACCTTGGCATTAAAGTTGAAACCTAGAAGAATATTCGATGATTTCAAATCTCTATGGATTATATGCTCGAGGAGATATTCTAATCCTCTATTCATCATCAATGTATCGAATTATACATAATTGCAGAAAAGAGAGTTATGAAGATTCAAGGGCTTAAGGGTAAGCAAATTCACCTTGCTGCATCCAATGCAATCTTCATGCGGAGGTGCCACGATAAAGCTGACCCGCTAGAAGTCCCTGTTGATATATAAAAGATGACTAAAAGAATTGCTCTTTTGCTTTACATAATTTTCTACGAGGAGACAGATGGGAGGAGATTATACCGTGCAATTGTGTTTCCAAGGACCCGTTTTGCATCAGCTCGTAAGCAAGAAATTTTGGCTGTTCATGAACACAGTAACCCAAAAGAGAAACGATATTCAGGTGCCAGATTCTACCCATCAAATCCACCTCATTCTGGATGAAAAATAGGCAAATCATAATTTTGTGGTGATATTATTAACAAGCTTATTTGTTGGTATGCTTCCACTATGCTGATTCCAGCTAAGATCCCTGAAATATGAGTATCAGTAACAATTTAGATATGCTAATCATTAACATTGAAGGAAATGACTTCCTAGAAAAAAATATGCTAATCATTAATATAATTAATAAGTAGAAAGAGATGCATACATCAATTAATTCTTTCCTTGCTTACTGTAATTCATCATTATTTTTCCGTTCTGTTTATTCTTCCGTTAGCTCTGCCTCTTTGATGTGAGGGGCTGATCGAGGTCTCATTTGGCCTCTAGTGGGTTGTGAGATTTGGCCCTTGGGGTATAAGGTGTGTTGGAGCTCGGCTTTGTGTTTTCTGGGTGGGGGACTCCTACCTTGTGAGATCCCCTAGTTGCTGGCAACTTTGTTTTTCGTTTTATTTCATCCAATAAAATTCACAACTTTCTCAACAAAAAAAAAGTCACTTTCCATCTGCCATGAAAAAAACCATCCGAGGGTTTATTCGTCAATGAGTGTAGAACGTGTATCCCATGTGCCAGGTTGGGAGGCCTAATGCCAACTAATGACAACAAGCAGAGGCATTGTCGGGATTTACTTTCATGAGGGGCAGGATAAGGACGACAAAGAAATGAGTTACTGTTATGGAAGTGGAATGAGCCCTAGATGAGTTGGTAATGAGAAAACTTTTGGGATGTGCCATGTGGGATTAATATGTACCATATGACAGGAGCATCATAACCTAAAGTTCTTTGGTGTAAAAGATTAAGACAAAATCTCCACCATTTGATTAAAAGCTAAGCTGTCAAATGTCATGTAAAATTAATGGGTACCATTAATTCAAAGCTAAGTTATCAAGTGGAAAAGAAAAAATGAAAAAAAAAAGCCAAGCGGCCGACAGAGGCAAAAAAGCCACAACTTAGTGCAACTACTGTGTTACGTGGAGCATAAGGAGATTGACCTGCTCATGTTGGAGCCCAAGGAGATTGACCCAGTCTTAGAACTAAATCAAATCTAGACTATGGCAATCTGTATATGGCATCAAGTGGTGCCACATCACGAATGGTGTTAATTGAGAATATAAATAAAAATAGCTGAGGAGCTATTTTCTCTCTTGCTAGTTGTTTCTTTAGGATCATAAGATCCACCATTGTGCAAATGGATTGAAGCTCTAGGTTGCTCTGAGCCTCTCTGCAAGCAACTTGAAGTTACCATACTAGGAATAAGACAATAGAATATGGCCTACTGCTGCTGCTGTTGGTGGTGATGGTGATGATGATGGTGCGCTTTAAATACTCAAAACTAAATTTACATCTACCAAAATATATCAACATAAACATTCAAAATTTAAGTTACCATCAGAATGTTTCTCCAAAGTAATCACTTCATATCGAGCAAGTGTTGTGGAAGAGCAGTAGATGTACTAGTCATCACATCTTTTACTCTACATAGGTGATGTGAAAAAAATTACTTCCAAAATAGGATTAGTTGTAACTTGTAGCAGTTCATGGTCTACGTACATTATCAAGTCAAGTGTGAGGAGGAATTCAACCTAGCAATGCAAACAAAGTTGGTACTTCCCTCCAATTAGATGAAGTTGCACAAATTATTAAAACATATGCTACATTTTGGCAATGGCTTAACACACTTTACATTAGGAGGGTTACCTCATTACTGCTGTAGTCATTTTGTGTTCATCCTTAATGCAGAGCAGGTGATCAAGCACTTAATGGAATGCCAAGACCTTAGTTGCCTATCAAAACACAGTTTCTAGACTGAACTAGTTCAGCATTGGGTAAAATGCTCGAAAGTGAAACAGTTTAGTTCAGTTTCATGTATAATCCGATTACTCTGAGTAAAATGCTCTAAAGTGAAACACTTAATGGAATGCCAAGAACTTAGTACCTTAAATTGTAATTTATTTTTCATCATGCTTACTTGTTTTATATATAATCCGATTACTTGATTTATTTTTCATCTGCTCGGGGAAGATCTACAAGAAATTTCACTTTGCTAGCCAAGCCACAGAGTTCTGCACAAAGCATCAAAAGCAAATCCCAAACAAAATAACTGCATTTCGTCAAACACATGCAAATAACATATACATTTTTTCATGCACGTGCAAGTAACAGTGGATACCTAAAACAACATAAAAGGACAGGTACCAAACATCTGTAGGCAAATGTGTGAAAATTTCTTTAGGCCCTCGAGGCAAATTACTGAAATTACCTCAGCACTGTAGCCCAAGCACGTCGCAATTGCAGACTCATGATCTGCACCTGAGTGAACTGCCTACATGATAAATCACCAGAAAGTGTAGTTACTATAATGTGAAATCCTCCATGAAGCATCCAAGACTTGTATCATTTGATGATGCCATGTAAATCGCTAGAAACATGTGAAGTGTATGGCTAACCCAATAACGAAAGTTTCGTAAGGGGACTGGAGCAGACTACCATGAGACAAAAGATCTTATAAAACATAAAGCACTATTTTACTGTCAATGATAAAGCGAAATCCCGATCACAGCAAAAGGAGATAGAAATGAAGGGTCACATTAAACTATTTTTCTCCATAGTACTACTATATCATATCCAAGATGTGGAATTTGTATTTTAGTGCGCCAATATGAAAGACCGAGTGATTACAGTACAGTGAAGTGTACGTTTTGTATGATACATAAATGAATCAGAAAAATGTCACCCAGAATGAAGCTTTTAACTAAAAGCGCTTGTCAAGCCAACCTTCAATGTTCTCAAGTAATTTCCCAGACCATGCAAAAGGCTCTCCTTCTGGTCTCTCTAGAAATTCGATTCAGAATGAATGCCACGATCATAACTCAAAAGCCGTTCTCTTGTTATGCCATTGGACTTTAAAGTGTTCCAGTAAGTCACTTTTGATGTAATCAATAAGAGCCTGCAAGGAAAATAGTTCATCAGCCTACTGAGAAGAAAACTAATCCTGAGATTCACACCAAATACACATCATCAAATACTTGACAAATTACAACATCATCAGGACTTGTATTATTATGTAGCTTCTGATGCTATTCCTCCATTCCACCCTTGCAATTATTATTCCTCTGCAGGTAACCAATATGCATCATATATGTCCCAAGTCTGCTAGCCATACAAATGTGAAAAAATCTTAAGAATACGTGTCCAATATATACCTGGATCACCAATATTTCTTCCCGAATACGCTGTCCTGCATCCCCGTCGCCTCCTCGGCCTACAGTGGACATGATCATCCTCAAAATCTCTCTATACTGAATGCAACTTTTGTATATATTTTGAGGCAAATCTGTAAGTCTATCCTGGGATCTACTGATTTCACTGCAATCAAATGATGACAACAGCTCCACTAAGCATTAAAAGGAGATAGTATATTTCGTTGCAGGGATTAAAGTCGGACATTAATAAAGAGATAAGTGAGACCTAGAAAATTGACTTTCTTAGAAAATCTTTGGCAAAAACTGGTGGACTGGGTGCTGATTGAGAAGTTTGACATCTCAGTTGCTAGTAGCAAGAAATTTCACTTTCCCTATTATATCCTACAAGAGTTTTAATATTTCTTTCATTGGTAATTGATCATATGTGTTAGCACCTAAAATTTCAAATCCTGTACTCACGGCCATCACTCACGGTGATCTGCAAGCACTACTTGCAGTGGCCACCAAGCCATTCGCAGTGACCACTCGCAATGGCCCCTTCGCAGCAACCCCAAGATCCACTCACACAGACTTCTTGCAGTGATCCCAAGCCCACTCCTGGTGTCAATTGCTGTGACTCCAAGCCCACTTGCAGTAACTATTTGCAGTAACCTATGCCCACCCGCGGTGACTTAGCAGTTATTCATAGTTCCAGTAACTACCCAAATCGCGGGATCATGGGCAGTTTATAGCCATCAAGATTTATTAAGAGTGGGGGGGGGGGGTTGTCCGAGGGACCTGAAATCGGGTTGATCCGATTTTTGTCTTTGAAAAACCTTTGCTTATGATAAAATGTAAATGGATAAGTTTCCTCTATTGAACTTCGATGTTAGCTCACCCCGACTATACGTCATAGGTGCTGAGACTGCCTTAGGATTGGACGATCTTGATCTAGAGGACTCTGACTACATTCCTGAGGAGGAATTAGAGACCCAGCAGAGGAGTTCTTTCCCTGATTAGACTGTCTTTTTGGTACTTTTGTTTAGAATTATTTTGAATTATGGGCTCAAGGCCATTGTTTTGTCATCTTTGATATCACTTGAGGAACCATCATTAGGAACCACTATTTTAGGTGTTTGGATTGGCCTTCACCGGTGGTTCTTCCTGGTTCCTCTTAGTGATATATTTTTGTTGAGCTTTTATCCTTGCTTTTATTTGATATGCTTCTATTTAGAACTTTGCTTAAGCTGTCGGCTTCCGTCTGAATTTTTACGGCTTATTGAGAAATCAATAAGTTGATGAATCGGCCTTTCCTATACCTTAAGGATTGGAAAAGTCGGGTCGTCACAGTTCGTATCAAAGCATGGCTCTAGGTTCAGAGTCTTAGGACTAAGGGCTTGATTGTCTTGACAATCAATACTGATATTTTGTTATTGTTGTTCAATAATGACAGATCAGCATGCCTCCACGGTTCAGAGGCAGGGGTCGAGGTAGAGAAGGACCTCGCATGGCACGGGTCGAAGAGATCGATGAGGGCATAGGTACCTCACACGACAAAGAGAGATTTGTGTCTGGCCCCAATGCAAATCCCTTGAGAGCTGGTAGAGGCAGAGGAGGAAATATTGACCAAATATTGGCGGCTTTAGCCACCAATATGGCTCAGCAGACAGAGCTACTGGCAGCCAAACATCAGCCAGGAGGTTTCACCGAGTTTAGGAGGATGAGACCTCCTACCTTCATGGGTCAAACGGATCCGATTGAAGCCGAGGAATGGATCGATGAGATGGAGAAAATCTTTGAGGTGTTGCAGTGCACCGATGTTGAGAAGGTACGCTGGGCAACCTTCAAGCTATTAGGTGAGGCCAGTCCTTGGTGAAAATTTGTATCCAGGACTCGAGAGCAGGATTACCCTAATACTCCATGGACCCGGGCAGAGTTCATGGACACGTTCAACGATCAGTACTTTCCAAAGATCATGCGTAATCAGTGGGAAGTCCAGTTCATTAAGCTGGAACAGAATGAGATGTCGGTGCGTGAGTATGGCGCAGAGTTTGACAGGCTTGCATGATTTGCACCTTTACATGTGGCCACTGAGTTGATGAGGGCCCAGAAATTTCAAAGGGGCTTGAGGCTAAACATTCAAGAGAGGATGTCGATGTGGGAGATGGAGACTTTTGCGGGCGTTATGCCAAAGGCCCTCATTGGTGAGGAAGACATCCATAAGCAGTATCTGAGGCTAGAACAGGGTAATAGGAATCGATTCGGCCAAGGACAGTAGAGTCTATCTGAGCAGGCGAATAAAAAGCTGAGGTTTTCGAAACCTCCTCACTATCCTACTCAGCCATCTTATTCCAAGCCGGCAGTTACTTCAAGACCTGTTTCTTCATCCTATCAGCCACCACAGAGTTCTTCACCAATGCGACCTTTCAGAGCTGTGAGCACTACTGCGAGTGGAGCTTCTATGGCTCAGGGATCATTGCAGGGACCTGCTGTTACTCACGTTCCTACTCCAGCCTGTACACGATGTGGGAAACCACATAAGACGGAGGATTGTCGATGGAACACTGAAGGATGCTTTAGGTGTGGAAAGGTTGGTCATATGATCCGGGATTGTCTTGAGGCGGACAAGGGGAGGACTACGTCAGTCTCTACGCAGAAATCGTCGCGACCTACAGTTCAAGGTTGAGCTTATGGGGTGACTGCACATGATTCCCAAACGTCGAATGACGTGATCCAAGGTATCATTAAAGTTCAGATTGTCAATTCTAGTGTAGTTATGTTGTTTTTAATTGTGTTTTCTTTAAGGAATCCTTGAAAAACTAGAATCATGACATGAATTAATAATAATTTATGATAAAAGGTATTCTTATGATGAGTCGTGAAGGCGACTTGAGTAAAACTGAAGTACGAGCTTTGATAGACCCCGAGTTTACGCACTCGTTTATCACTCCTCTTTTCTTTGAGAAGTTGGGTATTGCTCCTAAACCCCTTGCTTTCATTTTGGATGTAAAAATTCCTACGGGAAGCTCGGTGAGCACGAATACAGGGTGTCAGTCAGTCATCGTGATGGTTGATGATCACGAGACAGTGACCGACATGATTATGCTGAACATGGAAGGGTTCGACGTGATTCTAGGGATGGATTGGTTGGCGACATATCACGTGAGCGTGGACTGACTATGAAAGATCGTGACCTTCCGACCGCCAAAGCAGAAATCCTTTCGATTCTGTGGAGTGAAATTGAAGGTTGCGTCACTTATTTCTGCTATTCGAGCCGAGCGCATGATGAGAAACGGTTGCAGTGGCTATCTTGCTTACTTGCAAGATCATAAAGAAGAGAAGTTGGACATTACTCTTATCACGGTTGCTTGTGAGTTTTCTGATGTCTTCCTTGAAGACTTACCTGGGTTGCCACCTGATCAGGAGATTGAGTTCACGATCGAGTTAGCGCCGGGTACCGAACCTTTGTCTAAGGCACCATATCGGATGGCACCTGTAAAGTTGAAAGAGCTCAAGGAACAGCTACAAGAGCTATTGGATAAAGGCTTTATTCGACCGAGTGTTTCGCCTTGGGGAACGCTGGTACTCTTTGTGAAGAAGAAAGACAGATCGATGTATCTGTGCATCAATTATCGCCAGCTCAATAAGATGATGATTAAGAATCGTTATCCACTGTCGCGGATAGATGATTTATTTGATCAACTACAGGGTGCAAAGTTCTTTTTGAAGTTTGATCTGAGGTCAGGCTATCATCAGCTCAAGATCAAGGCGGAAGATGTATCCAAGATGACATTTCACACATGATATGGTCACTACAAGTTCTTAGTGATGCTGTTTGGGTTGAAAAATGTGCTTGCATCATTTATGGACCTAATAAATCATGTGTTGAAGCCGCATCTTGATAAATCAGTGGTAGTTTTCATAGATGACATTCTCATCTATTCGAAAATCAAAGAGGAGCACATCCATCATCTACGAGTGACTCTTCAAACACTTAGGGACCACCAGTTGTATGCCAAACTCAGCAAGTGTGAGTTTTGGCTAGACCAGGTCAGTTTCTTGGATCACGTTGTCTCTGAGACTGGTATATCTGTTGATCCTACGAATATTGACTCCGTAGTGAACTGGGAACAGCCGACGACAGTTACAGAGGTCCATAGTTTCTTTGGTCTGGCAGGGTACTATCAGAGATTTGTCGAGGGCTTCTCGAAGATATCTGGTCTGCTTACACAGCTTACGAGAAAGAATGCAAAGTTTGATTGGACATAGCAGTATGAGCAGAGCTTTCAGGAGTTGAAGCGTTGATTGACTACAGCACCGATACTTGCTATACCTTCAGGCAGTGGAGGCTTCGCAGTGTACAGTGATGCTTCTTATGACAGATTAGGCTGTGTGCTTAATCAACACGAGTGAGTCATTGCATATGGTTCTAGGCAGTTGAAGGACCATGAACGAAATTATCCGACGCATGATCTTGAGTTAGCAGCAGTTATATTCGCTTTGAAGATCTGGAGAACTGTCCTATGCTCGATTGATAACACGAATGGTCGAGCAGTATATTGCATTGAGGGAAGCGTATAGTCTGGCTCCTGGCCAGCCTAGATTGACCAACAATACTAAAGTGTTCAAACTCAAAGACTGGACCAAGAGTTATAACCATTTGGTGAAAAGGTTACTGGAGGAGGAGGAGGTTCCTCCAGTTGCAGAGGGAGCAGAGGCGGGAGAGAGAGCCCCTAATGCAGGGGAGGCACAGCCTGACCAGTCACCTCAGCCTGAGGTGCCTCCTAGATCTGCCCCCACTACTTCACACAGACCTACCCATGCCTCTACGTCACCCAGACCCGCACCTTCCACCGTTACCCTCGAAGCGATGCTTACGGCGGTCGTCGAGGGCAACAAGCGGATTCATGAGCGGCTGGACGGGATGGAGGAGTTTCATCGTCAGGTGCATCGACGATTGGATTATCACGAGGGGATGCTTGAGCTCCTGATGCAGCACTCGTATGCTACTACTTCTACCCCGATGATAGCTAATGCTCGTCAACATACCGTGGGCCCGCGCGACTATCGCACTGAGCCACCTAGGCCCAGTAGACCTGCACCGGACGAGGCCGGACCTTCTGAGGCCCCTGCAGGTAATCACCCTACCCCGTGTAATGCTATATATAGTTATTACTTACATTGCTTATACTGTTCTATTTTAAATTCAGTTCTCATTTATACCTGTCTACTTTATATTATGTCTATTATTTTCTGCTTGTTTTTGCCTGCTCTGTCGTAGACATTTTCGGGGACGAAAATTTCTAAGGGGAGGATAATGTAATGACCCTAAAATTTCAAAACAGAAATCGACTGCATCGATAAGCATGCCCGGCATGAAAATTGAGAAGAATTAAAAATTTTAAACTAATATTATTGAAAATAATATTAATCCACGGATAGATGAAGTCATGTGTGACTTCTTGTGTAAGTCTGAGTCTAGTAAGTCCTTGATGAGGTGTGGTACGCCGGAGAAATTATACATGTGCTTAACACCGAAACTTAAGTTTAGAAAATGGGGAAATATCTAAGATATTCCACTTGTTAGCTTATAAGGGAAAAAAGAGAATTAGAATCCCTCTCTACCCTTCTTCTTCTTGATTATTAGTTATCTGTGGCTAGGGAATTGAATTCGGGAATAACTCCGTCATGAAACCAAACGTAGGAGAGAACCTAGGTTTGTGATTACCTGAGCTAAGAGTGTTAGATCGACATCGGTACGTCGTGTTTGTTATGTGAGATGTGTTTTATCACTGTGTGTTGAAGCGGAGCCACACATTTGCTATTCCGAGTCGTGACGGCGACAGATTTGCGATTTCGGCTCCGAAACCCTCATTAGATCGCATTCGTCGAGAACCCAAAAGGGACATTAAAGAGGTGAGTTATTAGGTTAAAATTGTTGAGGTTAAGACCTCATAAATGTGAAAATGAATGTGAGTGCTGGTTAGGAATCATTAAAGATTCAAGATGAAAATAGGTCAAGATTCATGATCGACATTTATAATAGAAACTGTCATATTTGATCGATCAAATTCGGTCTTTGATCAATCAAGTCTGGGATTGATAGATCAATATGAAAGATTTATCGATCAAATCTTATATGCAGTTAATGGAACAGTAGGTGTGTTTTCTGAAAGTTAATGCCCGACGGGCATTAATCAATGAAAATTGAAGGTTGATCGATTAATTTGAGCAATGATCGATGAATATAAGAGGTTGATAAATCACAAGAAAGTGATCGATCAAAAGTATAAATGATCGATCAATGTGGACATTGACCGATCAATGGAGAAGATTGATCGATCAAATTTTATAATTAAGTGTAAACAGGAAGTAGGAAATATTGAGAGAATTTTGTCTGGCTTACTTGATCGATTAAATTGGATGATTGATCGATCAAATAGGGATGTTGATCGATCAAATTTCCTCTGTCCCCTATGAGTTATTTGGGACATTGATCGATCAAATGAACTATTTGATCGATCAATCACCCCTGTTTTTGCTATTTTGATTTTATGGGTAGAACACTACTGAACATCATACCAGTTGATGCATTAAAAAGTTTTGGATTTGCTTCTGATCTGAGGTAGGGGAAATTCAACTGAACTTGCATTTATTTTTGATCTCATGGGTTCATAGCTTCTGTGTTCTGCCGCATGTTCTGATTTTATTTCCAAATCATATCTTGCATATGCATGAAAGTTCCATCATATCTTATTCCTGTTATCTGCTATCAGTCATATGATCCTTGTTATTATGATATGTATGCATGCGATTTTAAGTTTAATAATCTGACGAATCCCACCAACTCGACGGTATATCAGTGATTGGCACATTCGTGCATCTGCTTTGAAAATCTCTCGACACAATTGCACTCCTTAGATGAGACATTATTGCATTTATGAAATTATTCATTGAACGACGATGGTCGAGATTATCCATCGGCACGCATCTGACTATCACGTGCTATACTCACGGGATACTCACGGGAGTTACTTAAGTATACTATTTTAAGTCATTTAAATACTGTATGCATAGCATCCTGAAAACTCCGAGGTTTATGTCTGTTCTTACCAGTTCTGCATTCTGATTATTCTGCATATTCGATCATCTGTATGCATTTATCCAGCTCTGTTTATACTTTGCTTTGCTTATCTGTCTGAGTTATATTCTGTAATCATGTTTTACAATTAAGATGCAAATTTAACTGAATTTCTTTTATTGAGCTTAGATGGTTAGCTCACTCCTGACTTTGTGTCATAGGTTCTGAGGCTTGGGCAGTAGTCACCAAGAGTGACCCAAACTATCAGCCAAAGACAGAGGCCGAGGACGAGGAGATTGATATCCAGGCCGATGAGTTTTACCCTTAGCCTGGGTGTATTAGTTTTGTATTTTGAGTTCTGTATTGTATTTTGGATTATTCGTATGCCTAGTGGCCTCCTTCTGTATTATTTACTATAGATACTTTATTTGTATTAGTATACATTTTATAGGAACCACTATCGGGAACCATTGTTTTGGGTGATGGATGTCCATCACCAGTGATTCTTCTTGGTTTCTTTTTGAGGAAGTATATTCTTTTATTTTTATACATATATATTATTTTATTTCTTCTTTCTTTTAAATGTCTTATATGATGACTCGTTCTGCCACTACTGGACCGTGTCTGCCACTACTCTTTCTTTTATCCTTTTCATTTGAAATGGAGAACGGTTACAAAGTAGAGGGCTAATGTGCAGTGAAATATGATGATATTTCACCCCTAAAGACCTACATTTAGCTATCCAATGAAATCTATTTAATATGTTTTATATAGTTTTAGTGATTTACAGGCCTGGAGATGTGTTGAGCATGAAATAACCTAAAAGTTCAGAATATAACGTCAAATTCGTGCTACATTGGATCATTCGAAACTTATCCCGACTTGGAGCTCAATTTGAACCTTCAAGACGTTAGATTCGGAAAAGTTTCAAAATACAAAAGTTAGCGAACTCGTCGTCAGCTTTCCAACGCCGTAAGAATCGCCTCAATCTGACTTCGGGATAGAAAGTTATGGCCTAAATACCGAGGCAGTGTCTGAATGCAAAGTGTAGCAGGAATTCACGAAAATCTGGGAGGTCGATTGATCGACCAAATTTGAATTTGAGTTCGGAATTTTGTTTGGCCGTGAGAATCTCGGTACTCTTTTCACGGAATAAAATCTTGGAGGAAAAAACGGCTTCTTTTTTAGCAATTAAGGAAAAAGATATTCTTGGAGATATATTCATTCGGGGAGTCCTTCGGAGATAATTCTGATTCTTATTATTTTTCTGCATTCTTCTTTTTAGAGAGTTCTATTTTTTAGAGAGTTTTTATTTTTCTATATTCTTCTGTTTTAGTTTCTCTGCGTTTTAAAGTGTAAGGGCATTGAGTCCCATTTTCTTGAACTATCTTTATTATTCATTTTGAGAAGGAAGATAAGTCTTAGTTTTCTGATTTGGATCCACTTTCAAGAAGGAGGTGTACGTACTTGGATTAAAGCTTTTTGTGGATAATTCCTTACGGTATTTTAATGGCATTTTCAACTTCTGCATTTATTTTATTGCTTATTTCAGTTATGTGTGGCTAGTTTCATTAAGGATGGGGATCTAATGAACCCCATCCGAGGTATTCATTTATATTAATATAAATCTGTGATTGAGATGTCAGATGCTTTTGAAGACCCTAATATTATTTGAAAATGGTAAAATCATTATTTCAGTCCGAGATCTAGGAGCTAATCATGCCCTATGATTTTAGATTTGCAATAATGATTTTATCCTAATTATCACCCATCTCGGGGTGAAGTTTTACCATCATCTGAGGTGTGAGTGTTAATCATACACTCATGGGGTGTTAATCATACATCTCCTTGATCTCGGATTGATAGTATGACTTTATCCCAGTGGTGAGTTCCAATCACAATCTGAGGTGTGGGTGTTAATCATACACCTATGGGGTGTTAATCATACATCTCCTTGATCTTAGATCGTACTTTAGAAATTACCCTAGAGATTGGGTTCTAAATATTGTCCGAGGTGTGAGTGTTAATCATACACTTATGGGATGTTAATCATACATCTCCGTGATCTTAGATCTATATTTTAGAACTCACGTGTGTATAGGGCAGTGCTTCTTTTGAGAAATCTGTTAAAGATCTCATATCTCAATCCACAGATTGGTATTCTGTAAATGATAAACCTACGATGGGAAGATTTAGCATCTCAATCCTTATCTTTCATTAATTGTTAAATTCCTTTAGTATTTATCTGTTAGCATTTATCTCATTTATCAGAACCCTAGATTGTTGGTTACTGTGAAAGATCTGTGGAAATTCTTTTAGTTAATTGATATTTCTGTTTTTATATTTTCTAACCAATCCTTGTGGGAACGATCTCGTACTTTGCACCCACTGGCTACATCACGATTCGTGCACTTGCGAGTACAAATTTTAGGACACATCAAGTTTTTGGCGCCGTTGCCGGGGATCGGGAGTAGAAAATTAAAAACTTTTGGAAAATAGAAAATTAATTTTAAGAATCTTTGTAGGTTTGAACTCAGTAACTTAAAAAAAAAAAAAAAAAAATTCTTTATTTTAAATTCGAATTTTAATTTTAATTAAAAAAAAAAAAATTATTTTAAATTCGATTTTTAATTTTAATTAAAAAAAATAAAAAATAAAAATAAAAAAATCAAATAATCAAATTTTGGATTTTTGCTTTACAAAAATCTTCTTTCCCTTATCTTTCTCTCTTAGGTAAGTATTTTTTTTTTTTAGCAGTCTTTTAGGAAGTTAAGATTTTTAAGCTTTTTATTTTAGATTTTGTAGGAGTCTTTTAGGAAGTTGAAATTTTTAGGCTTCTTATTTTAGATTTTGTAAGTCTTTTCAGGAAGTATAGATTTTTAGGATACCTTCCTTAGGAAATTTAGGAATCTTTTATTCTTTCCCTTATTTTTCTCTTTTAAATAAGATTTTGTAGAATTGCCATTAGGTTTAAAATTTGAATTGTTAATTTTAATTTTTGAAATTCGGATTTAAAAAAAAAAAAAAAAAAAAAATTTAATTTTAATTTAAATTCGAATTTTAATTTTAATTTAAAAAATAAAAAATAAAAAATTCCCGTTTTCCTGATTCTGTTCTAAAAAAAAAAAAAAAAAAAAAAAATTTCAAATTTTACATTCTCGATCGACCGATCGGCTTCCGAACATTTTAAGTTGTTTAGTACGATCGGATTCTTTGTTTTGCTTCGTAGACGTCTTTCATCATATCTCAAACACTCATTTTCTATTTAAACTAAACACCCTGCAACCTTGCCTCCATCCTTTCTTCATCACCCCCTCATATTTCATCAATGGCCGGCAGAACTTATTTTACAAGGTCCACCCTCAGGAAGATGGAAGAACCAGCAAGGAAATGAGAACGGATTTCGGGTACACACCCTCCGTTGGATCTCACCAACGTTACTGTGGTTGATCTGGACCCCTTCCCTGTTCAGTTTTGGGAAGAGGCAGCACGTAAAAGAGTGAATCGTTCCATCAAATCTACCCCATCCTTCTCCACCGATATCGAGATGATTGATTTGGATGCGTTTCCGTCACCGACCCTTATCCCAAATTCTCCATCACCCATTCCTTCCATTTCATCTCTACCATCACCTACTTCATTGGCTGTATTCATCCCTAAATTAATCCCCAAGGAGGTTATTGATCTCATTCCAACTGAGACTTGGGCGAAATTGTATCCGTCTCCACCACTTCAAGATCTACCCTCGAGTAGTACGCCCAATCCTTCATCACCACAACCTCCGGATGTGATTCCTAATTCCTTCAATCCGCGGAGGATCACCACTGCAATGTGGGATTTCGCGTTTCCCAAGCCGAAGCCAAGTGAGGGGACCGATGCGGATGTTTGAGTGCCGAAATTAACGAGTTTTTATGATGTTCTACGAAGTTTAGGATATTTTAGGAAGTTTAGGATTAAATTTTTAGCGATTTATTTTCTGTTCTTAGGTAGCTTTAGGATTTCCCATTTTCTTGATTGAATAAGTGTAATTTCTACTACTTTTCTTCATTTAATTTTATTTCAATTTCACTTATGCGTCTCACTTCCTTTGCCTGTTTGGTCTTTGAGTATTTTCATTGCAGGTTTGGGGGTGCCCCCGTTAATTTTGGTCCAATGAGGACATTGCACAGATTAGGTTTGGGGGTGTAGTCTCTCTTATAATTAAAAAAAAAAAAAAAAAAAAAAAACAAATCGGATTTGGTCGATCAAGCGACCCTTCTTGGTCAATTAATCGACCCCTCATGGTCGATCGATCAACTGAGCACAGTGATGGTTTGTGTGGAATTTATAAATTGATAATTTATGTGATATAAAACGAATATTAAATGCAATTTTGTTTCATTGTTCTTAGGAGACAATAGCTAAGGTGAAATTGACATATAAATCTTAAACCCGCTCTTGCGGAGTTTTTGATATTTGAGTTAGTTCAAAGAGTTTAAATCATGAAAATTTATCAAATTTGTGAACTGTAAGGATTTTAGTAGAGATTAAAATCCGGTGAGCTTTAGCGCCAATTTTCCGTCCTTGATGAGTGCTTAAACAAACTCGAAGTTATCTTTGAATACGAATTATTCTTGCATAATCTCATACATTTTATTTTGACTTGTCACTTTGCATGATATTAAATTCATATTATTGTGTTAGAACGTATCATATGTTTGCTCAAGACAAATAGGTAGAGTTACCATCTTTTGAGGACGTGATTGAAGGCCATCTTTGGCTCGTTTGTGCTTAAAATACCCCACCTCATATAAATTTATCCTTCTAGTACCCCTTTGAGCCTATTGAAAATTTACCTTTATACATTCTTTGATAAGCCACGTTAACCTTTACCCCTTCACCATTTCTGAAAATTCAGCTTTACCCTTCTTATTTCTGAGAAATTAGGAACGAGGGATGGAAATGAACGAAAAGAGAGTAAGTGGAGAGATACCGAGTTGTGGTGTTTACTGAGAGTGTATGGCAAAAATATAAAAGAAAAAAAAAAAAAGAAGGGGGAGAAAAAGAAAAAGAATGAAAAATATGAGGTGCTGTAAGAAGATGAAAATAATAATAATAATAATAATAATATATTAAAAAAAAAAATAGGCGAGAAATTAGAAAATAAAAAAAGGAGAAATAGAAAAATCAGAAGTTTGTTTCTTTTCCAAATTTCTCAGAAATTTTGAATCCAAATTTCCTTTCTTGCTTACGCATCGAGCCCCATTACAACCCTACAAAAAGACCCTCATGATCCGATCTTGCATTGCTAACTGCCTGGTGGAGAGCAAATATGTGATACCTATGGAACTTGATATGACATGCTTAGAATATATAAGTATCTGTTCTTATAAGATTTATCTTTGTTCATTGATTGCATCGTGTTTCATTTATCATGTGAGACCTTTTTGCTTGCTTTGTATTGATCTCTCACATGTGTGCGAAAACTTACCCATCATCAGAGTGATTTTAGTTTGAGAAGTATACCTATTGTGAGGTTTGAATCAAAGCAGAAACCTATGCAGGTCACAAATAAGATAAATTCTCAAATAAAAAAATTATTTGATCTGATAACCACATTCAAACATCTAAAGATGGGTGAAAATTTTATCTGTAAATTGAAGCATTAGTTTAGCTTAACTAAGCATCAATGGAAATGACATGGCATGCATAGTACTTATGGAAGAAATGCATAATGAGATCAATTAATAAATTCTATATAAATCAATGCCTTGAAGTTTGTGGGTAACTTCACTGAAAACCCTCAGGAGACAAAACTCCTCCACTAGGGATCACCTAGCGGTTTAAAGGCTTATTACATATGCTAAATGCAATCGTGCTCCCTACGAAAGTGGCATTCTTTACTTTTCTTAGGTTGTTAGTTTATTTTTCAGTTTTATTTATCTTCTCCTTTGCTCGAGGACTAGCAAAGTGTAGGTTTGGGGGTATAATGTGCAGTGAAATATGATGATATTTCACCCCTAAAGACCTACATTTAGCTATCCGATGAAAGCTATTTAACATGTTTTATATAGTTTTAGTGATTTACAGGCCTGGAGATGTGTTGAGCATGAAATAACCCAAAAGTTCAGAATATAACGTCAAATTCGTGCTACATTGGATCATTCGAAACTTATCCCGACTTAGAGCTCAATTTGAACCTTCAAGACGTTAGATTTAGAAACTTTTCAAAACACAAACGTTGGAGAACTCGTCGTCAGCTTTCCAACGCCGTAAGAATCGCCTCAATTTGACTTCGGGATAGAAAGTTATGGCCGAAATACCGAGGCAGTGTCTGAATGTAAAGTGTAGCAGGAATTCACGAAAATCTGGGAGGTCGATTGATCGACCAAATTTGAATTTGAGTTTGGAATTTTGTTTGGCCGCGAGAATCTTGGTACTCTTTTCACGGAATAAAATCTTGGAGGAAAAAACGACTTCTTTTTTGGCAATTAAGGAAAAAGATATTCTTGGAGATATATTCATTCGGGGAGTCCTTCGGAGATAATTCTGATTCTTATTATTTTTCTGCATTCTTCTTTTTAGAGAGTTTTTATTTTTCTGTATTCTTCTGTTTTAGTTTCTCTGCGTTTTAAAGTGTAAGGGCATTGAGTCCCATTTTCTTGAACTATCTTTATTATTCATTTTGAGAAGGAAGATAAGTCTTAGTTTTCTGATTTGGATCCACTTTCAAGAAGGAGGTGTACGTACTTGGATTAAAGCTTTTTGTGGATAATTCTTTACGGTATTTTAATGGCATTTTCAACTTCTGCATTTATTTTATTGCTTATTTCAGTTATGTGTGGCTAGTTTCATTAAGGATGGGGATCTAATGAACCCCATCCGAGGTATTCATTTATATTAATATAAATCTGTGATTGAGATGTCAGATGCTTTTGAAGACCCTAATATTCTTTGAAAATGGTGAAATCATTATTTCAGTCTAAGATCTAGGAGCTAATCATGCCCTATGATTTCAGATCTGTAATAATGATTTTATCCTAATTATCACCCATCTCGGGGTGAAGTTTTACCATCATCTGAGGTGTGAGTGTTTATCATACACTCATGGGGTGTTAATCATACATCTCCTTGATCTCGGATTGATAGTATGACTTTATCCCAGTGGTAAGTTCCAATCACGATCTGAGGTGTGGGTGTTAATCATACACCCATGGGGTGTTAATCATATATCTCCTTGATCTTAGATCGTACTTTGGAAATTACCCTAGAGATTGGGTTCTAAATATTGTCCGAGGTGTGAGTGTTAATCATACACTTATGGGATGTTAATCATACATCTCTGTGATCTCAGATCTATATTTTAGAACTCACGTGTGTATAGGGCAATGCTTCTTTTGATAAATCTGTTAAAGATCTCATATCTCAATCCACAGATTGGTATTCTGTAAATGATAAACCTACGATGGGAAGATTTAGCATCTCAATCCTTATCTTTCATTAATTGTTAAATTCCTTTAGTATTTATCTGTTAGCATTTATCTCATTTATCAGAACCCTAGATTGTTGGTTACTGTGAAAGATCTGTGAAAATTCTTTTAGTTAATTGATATTTCTGTTTTTATATTTTCTAACCAATCCTCGTGGGAACGATCTCGTACTTTGCACCCACTGACTACATCACGATTCGTGCACTTGCGAGTACAAATTTTAGGACATATCAAGGGCCACAATAGTGGTAGTTACAATAACTAACATTAAAATATATCGAATGACATCTAAGTCCCATCTAACACCGACACGGAATTCAGGGACCTTCAAAGTAAAGTAAAACTTCAAGAATCCACCACCATGATCTGTTGGTAACCAACACCGAAGATCCATCCAAAGAGACGTCACCACCATCGACAAACTCACGATCCACAAATATTCCCAACACACTGGAAATGGGGGCAAACAACAACCAAAAGCTTCACACAACGCTTCAATTGAAGCTTTAAAACGATGCCTCATGGCGTAGAAATAGAGCAAGTGTTCGCACAATAACGAAGCCATCAAAACGTCGGTTAAACCGGTGACCAAAACTGTCTCAGAAACAAATATGGATTGTAAAAAGGCCTTCGTAGAGTTGATCTCTTCGGAAAAGAAGACTCATCAATGAGAGGATAAAACTCTCATATTCTACCCCTAAAATAAGAAAAAAATAAGGAGAGAAACATGGAGAATCGAAGCCTCCAAGCAAAAGACGATCCCCAAAGGATCGATTTATTGAAAGCATAAAAAAATTGGATGGAAAGGAATTAAATCCCCCTTTCCCATCTCCTCCCATTGAAACTCTTTTCCCGACTCTCAACCGAGTGAGTTATCTTAGTTTTTTTTTTTGAGAAAAAAAAGTTAAGTTGCTATTTTTGTTAACTACACTAGTAGGTGGGGGTTGGACAGCGGCACAAGTTAACTTGTTCATTTCTATATAGCCGACAAGTCGAGTTATCGAGTTTAGGCTAGAAACACTACAAAAAATAAGACTATTAGCGGCAGCCAAAAACTGCCGCTAATACCCTTGTCGCTAATAGTCTTTAATAGTTTTTTTTAATAGTGGCTGTTTTTTGCTCTAAAAAATTGTCGCTAATAATCTATTTTTTGGTAGTGATCAAAGAAAATGCCCTCATAATCTCTATTTTTTATTATCATAAACCATCGTTCTGTTAAAAGACTTCATACTACGAAATCAGTTGTTAATTTTTATACAAATCATACTACAAAAAAAGCAAGTTTAGTCTCTTGGTTTGAGCCAGTGTGACTAACACTACAAAAATAAGGTGTTTCAGGCTTTCAGCGCCACGCACTGTTAAGGGACGTTGTGGCAGTTTTTGGTAGCGACAAAACTAATAGCGGCAGTTTTTTTATTAATAGTGGTAATTTTTGGCTACCGCTAGTAGTCTTATTTTTTGTAATGTAAATACTATGACATTTTTAAAAGAACGCCCTTTGATCGTAACTTTTTTGGTCAACGCGCCCCCCCCCCCCCCCCCCCCTCCCCCGGAAAAATAGTCATATCTAGTATCCCATTTTTAAAAATTGACACACCTAACATAAGATTTTAAAATTTAGATAATCTCGTATCTAACTATCGTCAATAACTTTCAATCAAACCGTATGTGTTCCATGAGGCCTAACCTAATGAAACCCATTCAAATCAGAGTAATAAAACGATCGAACCAGTCAGAAAGACCGATTCAATCTCTGAAAGGCATGTGCACATGTTTAGTGAAAGACCGAATCGGTCTAGAAAACTGAAGTGGTTTTTTAAAGCCGATTAGGTCTTCCAAAGACCGGTTGGACTATTCAAAGACCGATTATGTCTCTCATGAGTCTAATTCAGTCTTTTTAGTACCCATACCGGTTTGATCCGTTCGATCTCTCAAAACCCATTTGATGCCACTCAAATTAGGCGGGTGTTTTCGCTAAGTAAGGATATTTTCATTGTTTCATAAGTTAGATGGAAGTTAATGATGGTTAGGACAGTTACATGTAGGATCTGATAAATGTTCAAGTTTTTATGATGAGTTTGACAAATTGTGAAAAGTGGATAATGGATCTGAAAATTTTCAGATTTGGAACATAGTTGTGGTGTTGATCAGATCACTTCTAAAAGTCATTAATTTTGGCTAAATATTACAAATTTCAACAAGATTAAAAGAATTTTAGCAAAATCAAAAGTTATTAATTATGGCTAAATATTACAAATTTAAACAAGATTAAAGAAAATTTAGCAAAATACCAAAATTTTATACGACCCCCCTTGTTTTGGCAAATTTTCTGCTTTCAGAAAATTTTCCCGAAATTTGTCACCGTGGGCATACTGGGTATTTGGAAAAATCTTGGAGATACTGATGTGATATTTTAATTGTGATATTTTACTCGCAAGTGCAAGAATCGGATTGTATATAGTGGGTGCGGAGTACGAGATCGTTCCCACGAGGACTAATTTTGAAAGATCTAAAAAGACAAGCAATTCCAGAAATCTACTAAGATCTAACAGTATTCTACCAGTCTTATGATTTATGTGGTTTGATGAGATGATAATTACTCACTACAAACTAAAACTTAACTGATAATTCAAAAATAAAGATAAAGATGAAGATACTAAATCCACCCATCTTTGGTCCGTTCTTCCCGTAATATAAATCTAAGGATTAAGCTATGAGATATGTCATTGAAAACAAACATCCTTTATGGAAGATAAATGGTCAACACCCCAATAGATTTCACATTGCATCTCTGCAATCAGGACTTAGATGATTTTCATATATAGATCTGAGATTAAGGGCATGGCTCGACACACTTGATCTCAGGTTCAAATAAAAATCATCCCCAAAGTGGGTGAAAATTCCAACAAGTATACCACCATAGATCTGAAATCAAGGGCATGGCTCGGCACACTTGATTTCAGATTAGGGAGTAATTAAGATAAAATTACCATTACAGATCCAAGATCCAGGGCATGGCTCGACACACTCGATCCCGGATCATAATCGTAATTATATCCACACGATGAAAGCAAAAAGACCATAACAATAATTGGGTAAAATTACCGTCACAGATCTGAGATCCCGGGCATGGCTCGGCACACGCGATCTCAGTTAGTGGCGGGGATTTCATCCGTTCATGATAGCACAACAACCATAAAATAAGATCTCATATTTTAATCTTAAATTTATATTATTAAAAGTACATCCCTCGGATGGGAATCATTAGATCCCCATCCCTATGAATTTAGCCACACATATTACAATTAAATGACATAAATAAATAAGGAAGAGAAAATAACATTAATTTAATGAATTAAAAATACCTCAACTTCAAAAGAAATTACTTTGATCCAAAAGTACGATGGTCTTCAGAAACGAAAATAATACAATAACCATAAAATAAGATCTCATATTTTAATCCTAAATTTATATTATTAAAAGTAAATCCCTCGGATGGGAATCATTAGATCCCCATCCCTATGAATTTAGCCACACATATTGCAATTAAATGACATAAATAAATAAGGAAGAGAAAATAATATTAATTTAATGAATTAAAAATACCTCAACTTCAA
This sequence comes from Chloranthus sessilifolius, assembly GCA_021018995.1. NCBI lineage: Eukaryota > Viridiplantae > Streptophyta > Magnoliopsida > Chloranthales > Chloranthaceae > Chloranthus > Chloranthus sessilifolius. The sequence goes on along the minus strand of CM037594.1, from coordinate 113,212,593 downwards.
AAGAAATTACTTTGATCCAAAAGTACGATGGTCTTCAGAAACGAGAATAATGCAGGAATAAACTTGAGCAAAAATATAAATAACTAGAGGAATGAGTACTGGAAATTAAAGGAACAAAGCTCTCAAAAAGGAATAAATAAAAACTCCCTATTTCTATGTCTAACTATGAAAAAGAAAAGCAAAAAACTAAAACTCTAATCTCCTATCTCCCTAATTTCTAATTCTCCCTCGAAGTGTTTGAGTCGCTTTAAATAGATTCCCGGTCGCAGAAGTCTCCCCAGCCGCCAATTTAGGGTCGATTAATCGACCCAATAGGGTCGATGCATCGACCCTACAAAAGAGGCTCAAAATCAGCTTTAAAGTAGTCAATTCCGTGTCAGACTCTCCTTCTCCTCGATTAATCGACCAAAAGGGTCAATACATCGACCCCCAGAAATCCGTGAATTTCAGCACACTTTTTGTATCAGACACTACTTCGGTATTTCAGCCATAACTTTCTGTTCCGAACTTGAATTGAGGTAATTATTATGCCGTTCGAAAGCAGACGAAAAGAGCTACAACTTTTGTGTTTTGACAATTTCATAATTCGGCCGTCTGGAAGGTCCAAATTTAGCCACAAGTCGTACCAAGTTCTCGATGACCCAAAGTTACAGTGTTTTGACATTATTTTCAGAATTCTTGGGCTGTTTTCCACACTTGACTTGTATTTACCTGAAACACTTCAAATCTAATAATTCTCATCAGATAGACTTCATCGGATAGCTAAATATAGGTATTTAGGGGTGAAATATCATCATATTTCAGTACTCATCATACCCCCAAACCTACACTTTGCTAATCCTCGAGCAAAGCAAACTAAAGAAAATAAATGCCACTTTCGTAGGGAACACGATTGCACTTAGCATGTGCAACAAGCCTTTAAACCCCTAGGTGATCCCTAGTGGAGGAGTTGTGTCTCCTGAGGGTTTACAGTGAAGTTACCTATAAACTTCAATACATTTTTGAAATCATCGATAAAATTGAGCTTTCAAAACATGATTTTGATAACATATATACCATTCAAAACTCAAAATCATTAATCAATTCAATATGAAAATCCTCAATTTTAAATAAAAATGTTATACTAATTATACTAGCATCCATTCAAATTAGTCTAATGCTCAAATAATTAGATAACTCATCCATTCATGCTTAAACGTGAAGTGTGTGCATACCCAAACCAAAATTCATCCATCTCAGACCTAGTTCAAACGAGAAACCGTCGGACCTGTTGTTTAAACTCAATCCTCACTTTAGGTATACTCTTAAAATAAAATCACTCCAATGATGGGTAAGTTTTCGCCCACATGTGAGAGATCAATACAAAGCAAATAAAAAGTTCTCACATGATAAATGAAACACGATGCAATCAATGAACAAAAATAAATCTCATAAGAAGATACTTGTATATCCTAAGCATGTCATATCAAGTGTCATAAGTATCATATATTCACTCTCCACAAGGCAGTTACCAATGCAAGATCAGATCATGAAGGTTTTTTTGTAGGGTTGTAATGGGGCTCAGGAAAGGGTAAGAAAGAAAGGGAAGTTGGGATTCAAAATTTCTGAGAAATCGAAAAGGAAACACCTTTTTGATTTTTCTATTTCTCTTTTTTTTTTTTTTCTAATCTCTCACTATTTTTCTCAATATTCTTCTATTTTTCTCAACTTTATTTTTCTTTTGAATTTCCTTTTCTTGAAGCACCTCATATTTTTCATTATTTTTCACAATTTTCTTTTTCTCCCCCCTTTTTCTTTTATATTTTTGCCATACATTCTCAGTAAACATGTAAAGACCCGTATTTTGAACCCGAGTTAGACTGACCCTGTGTGTGTATTCGGCTCGGCAACCGACGTCACCATTTGTTTTAGAATTTTATCTAGATGTGATTGTGCGGACAGATTTTAATTTAGAGTCCATTTGGACCCTCGTGCGAAAGTTGTGCACTGACCTCGGTGTAGCCGCTCAACACCGGACTTGAGTTTTAAAATTAGAAGTGTATAATACATAAGATGTGTGTGTGTGTTTTACTTTGTGAGCAATCCTATTATAAGAAGGAATTGCATTCCCGTATTATACTAGGTTTTGTTAAGAGATGATAGTTACCCAACCATGTAAAACTCCGTCTTCTCTCTTCTTCAATCATCGTAGGAGATCGGTTTAGAAAACCTCCTTCTCTAGAACCCTCTTTGTTGAAAACACTTAAACCTTAGAAAGAACTTGAATCAACCTTGGATTTGTAGTTGGCTATTGGGAGAGGTTGAGATCATTGGGGGCGTGTTGGAGTTGTCTCTGTGAACTCGTGGGATCGATCGCGGCGCGAATCGTTGAGGAAACCCGGTTTAGTTCGCTCAAGCTCCATTCGCGTGACTCATTTCTAATCTAGGAATCCTTAGATTAAAGGTACGTTTTAATTAAACTTTTTGATTAAATCATTAGATTAGCCATGGGTTTTGCTTTGGGATGTATGGGTTTCGATTCGGGTGAAAACCAGCGAAATCGCGTCACTGTAGCTCGCTCGAACGAGCTATTATCATCGCTCGAGCGAGGTATCACCGAACTCTGACATTGCCTTAGTATTTTAGTCATAACCTTTTATCTCGAACTTCGATTGAGACGATTCTTTTTGCGTTGGAAAGCTAATAGAAAAATCTACAACTTTCATTTTTTGACCAACTCATGGATCAATCGTCTTGATGGTAAAAAATATATGAGAATGTTACGTCAAATCGCTCGAGCGAGCTATTATCATCGCTCGAGCGAGGTATTGTCGAACTTCGACATTGCCTTGGTATTTTAGTCATAACGTTTTGTCCCGAACTCCGATTGAGACAATTCTTTTTGCGTTGGAAAGCTAATAAAAAAATTTACAACTTTTATGTTTTGACCAACTCATAGATCAATCGTCTTGATAGTCAAAAATATATGAGAATATTACGTCAAATTCTAGGATTGGCGCAACTTGCCTGTTTTGACTAGTTTTTGAGGAAACTCTTAAATAGGTCTATATTATTAGTAATTAGAGTTTATCTTAATGCATGAATGTATATTGTGATGTAGATTGAGGGCGAGAGGCCATCAATAGGACCTTGCTTGACTTCGCATAACTCCGAGTTTTAGGTAGGAGAATCTCATCTTTACAGTATTTTATTTTAATTCGCATGGATATTTTGAATTAAAATCTTTAAACTTGCATATGCCATTGAAATCACATCTGTAAACTGAAATTGATATGAATGACTGAAAATCTAAATCTACCTGAATCCTGAAACCTGAATCTGCTTAAGCTCTGAAAATCTGAAATCAAGAACCTGAACTATGTATAAGAGACTTGCATCTGATTTATATTAGTATCTGCATTTGTTTTATGATTGACCGACGACCCTCAAAATTCACGAATAATTTTCGCACAAGTTTCCCTCATTACGTGAGGGCTTGTTACATCTGAAAAAGGGTTCATGAACGACGATGGTAGGTAGGGGTTCCCATCGGCTATATTCACGCTCTCGAGATATAGTTTACTAGGTATTTTAAGTTGAGGATTAAGTCATGAATTCTTGAACTTTGCATATAGAAGTTAGAGAAACTAAGACATCAAACATCATACATTCTTGAAACTGTTTTCACACACATTTAGAAATAAATCTTACATATGATTTATGCACCTAAATTCGATTTATTATCTACTTATATGTTTGACAAGCTATATTCGATATTTGTTTTGAAACCATATTAGTTAAAGTAAAATCGTAGATGTCTTTCTTCATCGAGCTTTGTTGGTTAGCTCACTCCGACTATACGTCACGCGGTTCGTCTTGGCGTGGCTATTCGTGTGGTGATCCTGACTACGTGCCTGAGGAAGAGCTTGAGGTTCCTTCTGAGGAGTTTTTCCCAGTATAGAACTTACTGATTTTCTTATTTGTGGTGAGAGTTAGACTTGAATTTGTGGGCCCATTTTAGTTGGATACCATAGTTTTATATTTGACGTTGATTTCTGTTATAAGTCATGTTTCGATGATGGTCGGCCATCATCGGTGGTTCTTTACTTTTAATTGCTTCCGCATTTATTTTAGCTATGGATATTTATTACGCTTTACTCTGATATGTGCCCTATTTGTCCGGCTTATCGTTTATTCGATAGGTTGGCGAACCGGCCTTTCCTATACCTGAGGGATTGGAAAAGTCGGGTCGTCACAAAACACCACAACTCGGTATCTCTCCACTTACTCTCTTTTCGTTCATTTTCATCCATCGTTCCTAATTTCTCAGAAATAAGAAGTGTAAAGCTGAATTTTCAGAAATGGTGAAGGGTTAAAGGTTAACGTGGCTTATCAAAGAATATATAAAGGTAAATTTTTCAATAGGCTCAAAGGGATACTAGAAGGATAAATTTATATAAGGTGGGGTATTTTAAGCACAAACGAGCCAAAGATGGCCTTCAATCATATCCTTAAAAGATGGTAACCTTGCTTATTTGTCTTGAGTAGATATACAGTACATTCTAACATAATGATATGAATTTGATTTCATGCAAAGTCACAAGCCAAAATAAAATGTATGAGATTATACAAAGTAATTCGTATTCAAAGAAAACTTCGAGTTTATGTATTCACTCATCAATGACGAGAAATTACTTCTAAAGCTCACTGGGTTTAGTCTCCACTAAGAACCTAAGATTCAACATTCAAAATAGTTCATCGATTTCTAAGTCTTAGCTTGGTATAAGTGTAAAAATTCTAAGCATGAATATCAAAATTATCCACAAAATATCACATTAAGCTTCATCATCTTAAATACAAGTAATCAGAATATGACATCAGTATTCTCAAAATTTAATTCACATGCATCATCAACTAAAGTTTGAAAACAATCGTAAAATAATGTGCATGATGACTTCAAAAATTTTTTTTTTTTTTTTTTTTAATAGTAAAATAAGTGACGCAAAATAGATAATCATACCCCCAAACCTAAAGATGATAATGTCCGCATTGACTGAAAGAAGTAGCGCACCCCCAAACCTGTTTGAAAAAGTACCTCAACACAAAGATCAGGTGCAAAGAATATGTGCATCAAATTTGAACATGACCAAAATTTTATTGAAGGGAATATGGTTACACTATTTTAGGGAATTAAAAAAAAAACAACCTAAATTAAAAAAATAAAATGCTAGAAATAAACATGAGAAAAAAAATAAAATAAAATAAAACCTAAATCCTAAACGAAACCAAACGGAAACTACACAATTGGGTTGCCTCCCAATGAGTGCTAGTTTAAAGTCGATAGCTCGACCTTGTGAATTGCTCAATCAGGGTGAGCAATTGGATCACTCAAAGGAAGAGTGTCAGAGAATGCAATTGCATTCTCAAGGAACGATTTCAATCGTTGACCGTTAACTCGAAAAACATTCCTGTGTTTCGGGTTGATAATATCAACCGTCCCATTGGGGAGTATGCGAGAGATTTTGAAAGGGCCACTCCAACGGGTTTTTAGTTTCCCCGAAAATAGATGAAGTCGGGAATTGTAAAGTAGAACCTGTTGACCAACAACGAAAGATTTTCGTAGAATAGAGTGATCATGAACCCGTTTCATACGGTCCTTGTACAATTTAGCACAGTCATAGGCATCAGCACGGATTTCTTTTAATTCATTTATTTGGAAACCCCTTTGGGCACCAGATTGCAAGAGATCAAAATTTAATGACTTAATGGCCCAAAATGCTCGATGTTCCAGCTCAACCGGGAGGTGACATCCTTTACCAAAGACCAACCGATACGGCGACATGTCAATCGAAGTTTTAAACGCCGTTCGATACGCCCATAGAGCGTCATTCAACTTTAGCGACCAGTCTTTACGATTCGGATGGATTGTCTTTTCTAAAATCTGCTTAAGTTCCCGATTAGAGACTTCAACTTGGCCACTTGTCTGAGGATGGTATGGCGTAGCGACTTTGTGCGTGACACCATATTTCTTCATTAATTGGGTGAACACTTTATTATAAAAGTACTTTCCACCATCGTTGATTATCGCCTTTGGAATGTCAAAACGAGAAAACACTTGATCCTTGAGAAATTTGATCACTACTCTGTGATCATTCGATTTACACGCCACAGCCTCTACCCATTTTGAGACATAATCAACACCGACAAGAATGAACGTATTTCCAAACGAATTCGGGAAATGACCCATAAAATCGATCCCCCAAACATCAAATAATTCAACTTCTAAAATTGGATTGAGCGGCATCATGTTGCGCTTTGAGATTCGGCCCAGCATTTGACAGCTGTGACAAGATTTGCAATGCTGATGACAATCCTTAAAGATCGTCGGCCAGTAAAAACCACTTTGGAAGATCTTTATGCGCCTTTTGGAACTAAAGTGACCTCCACAAGGCAACTCATGACAGAACGAGATGATTCGTGGTTGCTCAAATTCAGGAATACATCTTCGTATGATTTGATCAGGACAGTATTTGAATAAGTACGGATCTTCGAAAAAATCATGTTTCACCCGAACTAAGAAAATGGATTTCTCATTCTTCGACCAATGGTGAGGTAATTTCTCGGTGACTAGATAATTGATAAGATCCGCATACCAAGGTGGACAATCAATCCTGAACAATTGTTCATCCGGGAAGTGCTCCAAGATCGGAACAGGCTCGCCAAATCTCTCAATAATTATTCGTGACAAGTGATCTGCCACCACATTTTCTGAGCCTTTCTTATCCTTGATCTCCAAATCGAACTCTTGCAGCAACAAGATCCATCTAATTAAACGTGCCTTAGCGTCTTTCTTAGCGAACAGATAACGCAGAGCAGCGTGATCTGTGAATACCACCACTTTAGATCCTAATAAATAGGATCGAAATTTATCCAACGCGAAAACTACTGCCAAAAGTTCCTTTTCAGTGGTCGAGTAGTTCAACTGGGCATCGTTGAGAGTACGACTCGCATAGTAGATTACATACGGTAATTTTTCTATTCGTTGCCCCAGAACAACTCCAATTGCATAATCAGAGGCGTCACACATTATTTCGAACGAGAAGTCCCAGTTTGGAGATTGAATTATTGGAGCTTTTATCAATTCAGCCTTAATGGTTTCAAAGGCTCGCAAACATTCATCATCAAAAACGAACGGGGCATCCTTGGAAAGTAAACTGCATAGCGGTCGCGCTATCTTGCTGAAATCTTTAATAAAATGCCGATAAAAATCGGCGTGTCCGAGAAATGATCTGATTTCTTTCACTGTCCTAGGTGGTGGTAGATTGGCAATTAAATCAACTTTGGCCTTGTCGACCTCGATACCCTGGGACGATATGATATGTCCCAAAAGAATGCCATCTTTAACCATGAAGTGACATTTTTCCCAGTTAAGAACAAGGTTCTTCTCTTGGCATCGTTCAAGCACTAGTGACAAATGATTCAAACAGTCAGCAAAATTGTTTCCATGGATCGAGAAGTCGTCCATGAAGACCTCGAGGAATCGCTCGACCATATCCGAAAAAATACTCAGCATACATCTTTGGAATGTAGCTGGTGCATTACAAAGCCCAAACAGCATTCGTCGGTAGGAGAAAGTGTCAAAAGGATATGTGAAAGTGGTCTTCTCCTGATCCTCAGGTGCAATGACTATTTGGTTATACCCAGAATAGCCATCGAGGAAGCAATAGTACTCATGCCCGGCCAATCTTTCCAACATCTGATCGATAAACGGAAGAGGAAAGTGATCTTTCCTCATCATCAAATTTAACTTTTGATAATCAATGCACACTCTCCACCCTATTTGAATTTTTGTAGGGACTAGTATGTTTTCCTCATTCTTCACCACTGTGACTCCCGATTTCTTAGGGACCACTTGTGTGGGGCTGACCCATTTCCTGTCAGAGATGGGGTATATAATTCTAGCATCTAGAAGTTTGATTACCTCATTTCGGACCACGTCTTGCATTATAGGGTTTAGTCTCCTCTGTGGTTCCCTAGAAGGCTTAGCATTGTCTTCCAAATGGATTCGATGCATACAAACCGTGGGGCTAATGCCTTTAATATCTTTTATCGACCAACCGAGGGCACTTTTGTGCTCTTTGAGTACATTCATGAGTTGGCCTTCTTGATGCGCATCCAATGTTGATGATATTATAACGGGTTGAGTTTCATTCTCCCCCAGGTAGAAATACTTGAGATTTTTCGGAAGAGGTTTAAGTTCTAAGGACACTTTCTCCTCCTCTTTCGGCTTTTCCTTGATTAATTCAATTTGAGTTCCACGCTCTATTTCCTTTTCTTCTCCCAGACGTGGTGTAGAGTCCAACATGTGATTCACTTCTTGGATCAGTTGATCCACATCAAAATTCTCTCCGAAATGCGCAAGACAAGCTGCTAAAGGATCTTCAGCTTCGGATGCACGAAATATGTCTTCAACGATTTCATCGAGTATGCATGCTTGTGCATGTTCATCATCCTCCATGGGCTGCTTGGCAATATTAAAAATATTGAGTTCCGCTGTCATATTCCCAAATGACAGATTCATGATCCCATTTCGACAATTGATCAGCGCATTGAAGGTTGCTAGAAAAGGTCTTCCTAGAATCACTGGAATGTTATTCTTCAAATTTGATGCCGGTTCAGTGTCCAAAACAATAAAATCCACAGGAAAGTAGAAAGAATCCACCTTGATGAGGACATCTTCCATAATTCCACGAGGGATCTTTACAGACCGATCAGCTAACTGAAGGGTCATTGCAGTGGCCTTAAGTTCTCCCAACTCGAGCTCCTTGTACGCAGAATAAGGCAACAAGTTGACACTTGCTCCTAAATCTAAAAGGGCCTGATCAATACGGTTATCGCCGATGATGATCGAGATTGTAGGACAACCTAGGTCCTTGTATTTGATCGAGAGCTTTGCTTGTAACACTGAACTAACTTGCTCGGCTAAGAAAGCCTTTTTCGAAATATTTGTCTTTCTTTTAATTGTGACCAATTCCTTCAAAAATTTAGCATAAGTCGGCACTTGGCAAATGGCATCTAGGAAAGGAATATTAATTTTTAATTGCTTGAAAATCTCATTTATTCCTTCCTCATCGCGATTTTTCAATGGTGTCATCAATCTTTGCGAGTACGGTGCTTTAGGAACAAAACTTCTCTTCTGTTCACTCTTTTCTTCTGATGTTTCTTTTGCTTGTACTTTATCATCAATTTCTTCTTTCTCCTCAGATTTCTTCTCTCCATCAGACTTTTCCTCCTCCTCTGGCAACACTACTTTGTTATCAACCTGCTTTCCAGATCTCAATGTTATGATAGCCCGAATTTGTTGTTGATCATCCTCTTGTATTGAAGTTGATGTTTGTTCAACAACCATTTGGCCCCTTGGGTTATGAACTGATTGGCTCGGAAACGATCATTTTTCTCTTTCACAGAGAAAAGTGGCCAATTGCCCAATTTGGGTCTCTATTTTAGAGATTGAGGATGTGTGAGAATGAATGAGTTTCATCAGGTCCTCAGTAGAAGGAGTTTGTGTATGAGGACATTGGGCAGTATTTCCCTGTGGAATGTTAAATCCAGGTGGTGGAAATATTGGCACAAAATTTTGCTGTGGTTGGTTTTGATAACCTCCCATTGGTTGTGCAAACTGAAAATTCTGGTTCATTTGCCTTGGCTGCCCAACCTAATTCTGCTTGTATTGAAATTGATTCGGGTTATTGAACCCTTGCTGCTGAAATTGCCCTTGACCGTAGTTCTGCTGCGGTCCTTGGTTAAAATTTTGTTGGGGATAAAAGTTCGTCCCCTGCTTCCTAGGCTGTATTCTTTGATTCTCTTGTTTCCATGAGAAATTTGGGTGGTTTCTCCAGCTATTTGGGTTATTCTCATTGAAAACGTTTCCTTGATTCCGCCCATAATTATTCACAACATTTAGCTGTTCAGATGTGTCTTCATGATAGTTCTGCATTGAAGGACAATCATCTGCCATATGCATTGGACTTGCACAAATTGAACATGGCTCAGGTTGTATATTTATCATATGCACATTCTTCTTTAATTTCAATTCCTCCACTTGTTGAGTGAGGAAATCAATTTTAGCCATCAAATTCGGGGAATCCTTTACTACGTATAGTCCTCCTTTCTTGGTTGAACTCCCGGCTTGATCACGGGCGTTGACTGGTTGTTCCCGAGTCTTTGTGAAATCCCAGTGCTGAGAATCCTCAGCAAGCTTTTCTAGGAAAGCATAAGATTCAGTTTCCTTAAGACTCAAGAATCCTCCGCCATTCATTGACTCCACCAGATGTCTATTTGGTTGACTCAGTCCATTGTAGAAATACTGAACCAGTCTCCACTTTTAGTATCCATGGTGTGGACATTTGAGTAAGAGATCTATGAATCTATCCCAAGCTTCATATAATCTCTCATCTTCCTCTTGCGTGAAATCCGTGATTTCACGTCTAAGGACATTAGTCTTCTCCATAGGGAAGAACTTTGACAGAAACTTTTTGACCATCTGATCCTAGGTGGTTATGGATCCCGATGGTAGAGAGTTTAACCAGGCTTTTGCTTTATCCTTTATAGAAAAAGGAAACAAGCGTAGCCTAACAGATTCTTCGCTGAAGTTTTGGTAAACAGATGAGCAGACTTCGACAAAGTCTTTGACGTGCTGGTATGGATCTTCTCTCTCTATGCCATGAAAGATTTGAAGGATTTGAATGATATTTGTACGAATTTCAAACCGGCCATCAGGTGTGGCGGGGTATACAATGCATGATGGGGTATTTGTAGTGATCGGAGAGAACAGTTCTCTCAATGTTGGTTCTTCCTCCTGTTCAAGTTGCCCATTCATGTTGTCATCATAACGACTTCGGATGATTCCCTTGAAAATTTCTGCCTTGATCTAGCGTCCTTACGATTTGACCGGCAAGCACGTTCGATCTCTGAATTTAAAAGCTCTAAAGTTCTTTCTTTAGAAGACCTAGTGTGCATGCAAATGACGCACAGAGCGAAGGTTTCAGGAAGGAAAACCTCAAGAAAATTAAAAAAAAAATTTTTTTTTTTTTTTTTTCAAAATTTAAATTAAAATTTTTTTTTTAAAAGCAGAAATACTATTTTAATCTCCGAAAATTCTTAAAATTTACTGTCTACTAAAAATTCAGATTTTCTTAATTTAATCCCCGGCAATGGCACCAAAAACTTGATGTGATATTTTACTCGTTAGTGCACGAATCGGATTGTATATAGTGGGTGCGGAGTACGAGATCGTTCCCACGAGGACTAATTTTGAAAGATCTAAAAAGACAAGCAATTCCAGAAATCTACTAAGATCTAACAGTATTCTACCAGTCTTATGATTTAGGTGGTTTGATGAGATGATAATTACTGACTACAAACTAAAACTTAACTGATAATTCAAAAATAAAGATAAAGATGAAGATACTAAATCCTCCCATCTTTGGTCCGTTCTTCCCGTAATATAAATCTAAGGATTAAGCTATGATATGTCATTGAAAACAAACATCCTTAATGGAAGATAAATGGTCAACACCCCAATAGGTTCCACGTTGCATCCCTGCAATCAGGACTTAGATGATTTTCATATATAGATCTGAGATTAAGGGCATGGCTCGGCACACTTGATCTCAGGTTCAAATAAAAATCATCCCTAAAGTGGGTGAAAATTTCAACAAGAATACCATCATAGATCTGAAATCAAGGGCATGGCTCAGCACACTTGATTTCAGATTAGGGAGTAATTAAGATAAAATTACCATTACAGATCCAAGATCCAGGGCATGGCTCGGCACACTCGATCCCGGATCATAATCGTAATTATATCCACACGATGAAAGCAAAAAGTCCATAACAATAATTGGGTAAAATTATCATCACAGATCTGAGATCTCGGGCATGGCTCGGCACACGCGATCCCAGTTAGTGGCGGAGATTTCATCCGTTCATGATAGCACAACAACCATAAAATAAGATCCCATATTTTAATCCTAAATTTATATTATTAAAAGTACATCCCTCAGATGAGAATCTGTGACGACCCGACTTTTCCAATCCCTCAGGTATAGGAAAGGTCGGTTCGCCAACCTATCGAATAAACGATAAGCCGGACAAACAGGGCACATATCAGAGTAAAGCGTAATAAATATCCATAGCTAAAATAAATGCGGAAGCAATTAAAAGTAAAGAACCACCGATGATGGTCGACCATCATCGAAACATGGCTTATAACAGAAATCAACGTCAAATATAAAACTATGGTATCCAAATAAAATGGGCCCACAAATTCAAGTCTAACTCTCACCACAAATAAGAAAATCAGTAAGTTCTATACTGGGAAAAACTCTTCAGGAGGAACCTCAAGCTCTTCCTCAGGCACGTAGTCAGGATCAGTCTCACAATACGAATAGCCACGTCAAGACTGAACTCCATAGTCAGAGTGAGCTAACCAACAAAGCTCAATAGAAGAAAGACATCTACGGCATTTTACTTTAACTAATATGGTTTCAAAACAAATATCGGAATATAGCTTGTCAAACATATAAGCAGATAATAAACTGAATTTAGGTGCAGAAATTATATGTAAGATTTATTTCTAAATGTGTGAAAACAGTTTCAAGAATGAATGCAAAGGTTTAGTTTCTCTAACTTCTATATGCAAAGTTCAGTAATTCATGACTTAATCCTCAACTTAAAATACCTCCCGAGTAAACTATATCTCGAGAGCAGGAATATAGCCGATGGGAACCCCTACCTACCATCGTCGTTCATGAACCCTTTTTCAGGATGCAACAAGCCCCTACGTAATGAGGGAAACTTGTGCCAGGAAATTGTTCAGGAATTTTTGAGGGGTCGTTCAGGTCAATCATAAAACAAATGCAGATACTAATATAAATCAGATGCAAGTCTCTTATACATAGTTCAGGTTCTTGATTTCAGATTTTCTGAGCTTAAGCGATTCGAGTTTGAGATTCGGTAGATTTAGATTTTCAGTCATTCATATCAATTTCAGTTTACAGATGTGATTTCAATGGCATATACAAGTTTAAAGATTTTAATTCAAAATATCCATGCGAATTAAAATAAAATACTGTAAAGATGAGATTCTCCTACCTAAAACTCGGAGTTATGCGAAGTCAAGCAAGGTCCTATTGATGGCCTCTCGCCCTCAATCTACATCATAATATACGTTCATGCATTAAGATAAACTCTAATTACTAATAATATAGACCTATTTAAGCGTTTCCTCAAAAACAAGTCAAAACAGGCAAGTTGCGCCAATCCTAGAATTTGACGTAACATTCTCATATATTTTTGACTATCAGGACGATTGATTCATGAGTTGGTCAAAACATAAAAGTTGTAGATTTTTCTATTAGCTTTCCAACTCAAAAAGAATTGTCTCAATCGGAGTTCGGGACAAAACGTTATGACTACAATACCAAGGCAATGTCGAAGTTCGACAATACCTCGCTCGAGCGATGATAAAAACCGACGGGTTTCCTCAACGATTCGCGTCGCGATCGATCCCACGAGTTCACAGAGACAACTCCAACACGCCCCCAATGATCTCAACCTCTCCCAATAGCCAACTACGAATCCAAGGTTGATTCAAGTTCTTTCTAAGGTTTAAGTGTTTTCAACAAAGAGGGTTCTAGAGAAGGAGGTTTTCTAAACCGATCTCCTACGATGATTGAAGAAGAGAGAAGACGGAGTTTCACACGGTTGGGTAACTATCCTCTCTTAACAAAACCTAGTATAATACGGGAATGCAATTCCTTCTTATAATAGGATTGCTCACAAAGTAAAACACACACACACACATCTTATGTATTATACACTTCTAATTTTAAAACTCAAGTCCGGTGTTGAGCGGCTACACCGAGGTCGGTGCACAACTTTCGCACGAGGGTCCAAATGGGCTCTAAATTAAAATCTGTTCGCACAATCACATCTAGATAAAAATCCAAAACAAATGGTGACGTCGGTTGCCGAGCCGAATACACACACAGGGTCAGTCTAACTCGGGTTCAAAATACGGGTCTTTACAGAATCATTAGATCCCCATCCCTATGAATTTAGCCACACATATTGCAATTAAATGACATAAATAAATAAGGAAGAGAAAATAATATTAATTTAATGAATTAAAAATACCTCAACTTCAAAAGAAATTACTTTGATCCAAAAGTACGATGGTCTTCAGAAACGAGAATAATGCAGGAATAAACTTGAGCAAAAATATAATAAACTGGAGGAATGAGTACTGGAAATTAAAGGAACAAAAGCTCTCAAAAAGGAATAAATAAAAACTCCCTATTTCTATGTCTAACTATGAAAAAGAAAAGCAAAAAACTAAAACTCTAATCTCCTATCTCCCTAATTTCTAATTCTCCCTCGAAGTGTTTGAGTCGCTTTAAATAGATTCCCGGTCGCAGAAGTCTCCCCAGTCGCCAATTTAGGGTCGATTAATTGACCCAATAGGGTCGATGCATCGACCCTATAAAAGAGGCTCAAAATCAGCTTTAAAGTAGTCAATTCCGTGTCAGACTCTCCTTCTCCTCGATTAATCGACCAAAAGGGTCAATGCATCGACCCCCAGAAATCCGTGAATTTTAGCACACTTTTTGTATCAAACACTGCTTCAGTATTTCAGCCATAACTTTCTGTCTCGAACTCAGATTGAGATGATTCTTATGCCGTTGGAAAGCTGAAGAAAAGATCTACAACGTTTGTGTTTTGATAATTTCATAATTCGGCCATTCTGAAGGTCTAACGATAGCCGCAAGTCGCACCAAGTTCTTGATGACCCAAAGTTACAGTGTTTTGACATTATTTTCAGAATTCTTGGGCTGTTTTCCACACTTGGCTTGTATTTACCTGAAACACTTCAAATCTAATAATTCTCATCAGATAGCCTTCATCGGACAGCTAAATATAGGTATTTAGGGGTGAAATATCATCATATTTCAGTACTCATCAGATACCCACCAAATTTTTTTAATATTTCCAAGATGAGACTGGTGACTACGCATCCAGATGCAAGGATCTTCCAAAACAACATTGGTTTTGGTTGAATTTATCTTCATTTGATGGTCAAAGATATCATAACACCCCACAAATTAAATCGGTGCATTGAATTGAGGCCCGGTTAGCCAAAGTTTCATAGGAGGGTATATCTAGAATGGTGCCCAAATTTTTATGTGACAGTTGATCGATCTTATTTAAGGCTTTGGTTGGAATTGCTCTTTGGAGGCAAAGAGCAGCTCTCTTCTATAGTACAGAGCACTTTAGTATGGGACTATGTTTGGTTATTAGTGCTTTTAGCTCTTTCAGAGAGTGACAGAGCTGATTTGGGTCTCCTTAAAAGAACAATTTAAACGTACCCTTTTAAGTGGGCTGCTCTTTGATTTACACGTACCCTTTTAAGTGGGCTGCTCTTAGCCTCCACAGAGCAATTCCAAACACAACCTAAGTTGCCTTTTAAGTGGGCTACTTTTTGTATGGGCTGCACGCAGAGGGCAAAGGAGGAGTGGGGTTGGTGAACGGTTTGTGCAGGTTTCCGGCTACGGCGCGCTCGTAGCTAAGATGGGGTGTTCCGATCCCGTAACTGACTGTCTGCTGCATTGGAAGAGGTTCTCTTGGGCGGAGCACGTGTGGTGCATGAAGAGGCTTGATGCCGTCGAGGGTGGCGCGGCCGCTGATTAGGTTAGATCTCGGCCAGCTTCTTCGGTGGTCTTTGTTAACCAACGAGATTTTTGATGGGGTGGGGTCACCGTTTTGTCGTGGAAGGTACTGTTTTTTAAGTGGCACGCCAACGGGGAGTCCCTGACCATTGGATCAGTCACGTACGGTTTGGACAGTAAAGAAAGTTAGTGAGCGGGCCAGAGGATCTGTTAATCATATATTCGATGATTGGAAATGTCTCGTTGGTGTGACTAAAGATTGGATGATTTTGATTAACCAAAATAAGTGGTCCAAGTCAGAGAGATGCTGAGTTGACAGTTTGACTCTCTAACACTGACCGTTGGTTCTCGAATGGCCTTTATTTATTTATTTATTTATAAAGTAGTAGTATTAGATATTAGGTAGTTTCTCGAATGTCTTTTTTTTATGAGGCTCGGGATATGCGTCCGGTTTAGGGTTTTGGGTGGCATGGGGCCTACTTTACGAAGTGATGGGTAGTGCCCATTTTATGAAGTGAGTGCAACACGTAGTGCCCTTTTTATGAAGTGATGGGTAGCATGGGGCCCACTTTACGAACTAAGGTTACACTTTTAAAAGTTAAATACCCTTTCAGCCGTTATTCTTGACTTTTTTAAAGTCTCTTTATGTTTTCTATTTTTCCAAAAAAGTGTCAAGACTTACTTTTTCATGCATATTTTACTCAAAAAAAAGTGACGCCGAGTAGCGAAGCGCTAGCACTTCGGGGAGTGAAGTGCCAACACCCCGAAACGAAGCACCGATGCCCTTAAAATGAAGCGTCAGTGCATTGTTTAGGGGCGCCAATACTTCGAAAAAATAAAATAAAAATTATCGAAGAGTCGACACGCCTAAAACGAAGCGTCGATGCTGCGTTTAGGGGTGCTGACGCTTCCATAAAAAAAAAAAATCAAAATAAAAAATCGAACCGCCGATGCTTCGTTCTAAGGAGCTAGCGCTTCCATAAAAAAATAATAATAATAAATAAATAATCGAAGTGCTGGCGCCCCTAAAACGAGGCGTCGACGCTTCTCTGTAGAGGTGCTAGCACTTCGCTACCGGGTGGCGGGCGCTCATATTTTTTGAGTAAAATATTCCTTAAAAAGTAAGTATGACACTTTCTTAGAAAAAGAGAGAATAGAGAAAAAAGAGAGTTTAAAAAGACTTCTAAAAAGTCAAGAATGGTTGAAAAGAAATATAACTTTTAAAATATTTTAAAAGTTTAACACTAGTTAGTAAAGTGAGCCCCATGACACCCATCACTTCACAAAAGAGGTGCTGCATGTCTCGCCCATTTCAATTGGTGTAGAAATATCTCTATGACCGAGTGCATTTTCCTATATATATATATATATATATATATATATATATGGAAAAGGCCTCCGTCCTCCAAGCTTCCATGTGGAGCTCCACGTGACATCCAAAATATTGTTTCAATGCCACATGGAGCTCGGGTGCATTGCTTAGATCATCTTTGAAAACAAAAAAAATTGAAAACTCATCTCCACCGTCTGTTTTTTGAACCGTGAAATGTGAACCAATGAAACCCGTCAAACTTTGACTTGTGGGTTTAAAAAGTTTTTTTCGATTTTTTTTTTTAATATTGATCTATACCATCCACTTGTGCTCCACGTGGCACCCAAACACTGTTTTGGATGCCACGTGGAGCTCCACGAGGATCTTGGAGGACGGCGACCGTCCTCCAATGGAGGACCCAACCGGCTCCCTATATATATATATATATATATATATATATATATATATATATATATATATATATATATAGAGCCTGAAGGTGAGTCAGATGTGTCATGCCAGACCCTATCCGACGGGTTAAATTTATGTACCTGACCAGATAAAATATTGGTTCGGGTTAGGTATTAGGTCGACTTGACCCATTGACAGCCCAAAGGTTAGGCCTAACTATTAAATAAGCCATCGTTGGGCCAAATGTGTGAGGCCTGGTCTGCTTGACTTTTGATAGCTTTAGTTATTTTTCTCCTAAAGAGTTGACATTTTCACGGATTTGCAACTTGAAAAAGTTCTAGGAACATAGGGACCAAGTCTAGGTACGAGAATAAAATGACTCTAAAAATATACTAAAAATGAAAAATTTTGGTAATTTAGGGAAAAAATGAGAAATTTTTAGAAACTAAAAGATGACAGTAATTATACAAAATTAATATATATATATATATATATATATATATATTTTTGATCAAACACGGGTTTTAAACAAAATGTTTTTTTCAAACAAAATGGATTTAAAACACATTTTTTTGAAAAAAATTCATTTTAAAACATGTTTTTTCGAAAAAAATGGGAATCTAACAGAAAAGATGCTTCTATTTATTCAAAATTTTAAACACGTTTTTTGAAAGAAATCGCATTTTGGTCACTATGGTTAGGAAAAAGAATACATGCACCAGTATCCACAACAAAAAATAAGACTATTAGCGACAGTTTTTTTAACAAAAAACTGCTGCTATTAATCTTGTCGCTACCAAAAACGGCCGCTGTTAGTCCTGTCGCTACAAAAAAATGCCTTAATAACAAGTGCCGTTGAAAGCCCTTATTTTTGTAGTAAACTTAAGATTAAAGAGCAACGTGTCTTACCAAGCTAGGGATCTCAATGGGCCTTACTTGAGCCTGGCCCTACATAGGATGGCTATGGACTAAGGTAGATAAGCCCAACATATAGAGAGGATAAACCGGTAAGTCGGGTTGAGTATGGGTTACAATCAGCCTATTTCTAACTTAAACTCGACTTATCGGTTATATAGAAATGAACAAGTTAACATGTGCCACTGTCCAACCCTCGTCTACTAGCGTAGTTAACAAAAAAGCTATTCTTGAAAAAAAAATATTTATCTTAAACATGGGTGACGCGTTTAAAATGCCGTTTTCAAAAAAATATTTTGGGATTCCTCTTTGGAGGCAAAGAGCAACTCTCCGCACCGGTGCAGAGAGTTTTAGTGTGGGATGTGTTTGGTTGTATGTGCTCTTAGCTCTTTCAAGGACTGAAAAAGCTGTATTTGGGTCTCTCTAAAAGAAAAGCTTAAACCTTCTCTTTTAAGGGGGCTGCTCTTTGCCTCTAAAGCGCAATCTAAAACACAACTTTATTTTCTTGAAAAAATCACGATTTTTAGGTTTTAAATTCATTTTTACGACTTTTTCTTGAAATGTTCCTTATTTTTGTCAAAACATATTTATTGTTAATACTTTTAAGTGTTTTCATTACTTTTTTCAAAATCTATGAAATTTTTTCTCTAATTTTTACTAATTTTTTTCTTTTTTTTTTCCCTTGCTAATTTTTTTCCAAATTCTGCCTCGGTAACTGTCCCTACTAGGGCCTTATATGTGCTATATTAAGTAAGTCTATTAAAATTGGCCCATATACACTACCGACCCTGGGCCAAGGCCATAAAGGTGGCTGTCTCGGGCCCCCGAAATTTAGGGGGCCCCAAACCTGGAATATCGATTTTTTTAATTGGTTTTCGCATTTGAAAATATTTGTAGAGGGGCCCTATGCCCAGTTGATATGGGCCCCTCACAATGCAAATTAAGGTTGGGCCATTGGGATTGACGGAATTGGGTGGGCCACTTAAGCTTTAAGCCTTTAAACGAGAAAAATAAATACCCACCCCTCTTTCAATTGCCCCCTATTCAGTTATTGTCATTTCTCTCTCTCTCCCTCTTTCAATTGCCCCCTATTCTATTATTGTCATTTCTCTCTCTCTCTCTCTCTCTCTCTCTCTCTCTCTCTCTCTCCCTCGGCTCCACACCACCATCGCGGTCCCACCCACCATCTGTCAGCCCTAAAAAGAGAGGGAACATCGCATCCGACATCCCAGGGCCCCACCCTGGCACCCTCTTCAGCTCTTGCATCGGCCAATCCCAAATTACGATTTTTATGATTTTAAGGTTTTTTTTTTTCTCTCTCTGTCTTAGTTTCTTTGATTCTATCTCTTTCTCTCTCTTAAATCTTGATAATTAAATTTATTTAATTAAATATTAATTTAATTTTTATCTTATTTAGTAATTAGGGTTTTTTAAGTTAAGGGGTTGTGGCAGTGTAAGGCCCTTATATACATGACAATTTGAAACCCAAACTGCATATTTGCATTTTGCATTGTAGGGAGAGTTGGGTACTTATTTAATTCATAAACAATTAAAAAGGCTGATGTTACTACTACACAACTTTATGTCACAGTCACCTCACTTTAACAAAGGAAAAAATCATTGATTGCTTAAAATCAGACGATGGAGATCGATTTTCATCCTCCACACAATAGGTCTTGAGATCATGGACATACTATCAAACCGTCAAATTTTGATCCCACGTTGTACACATTAAGTGAATGTGATCTGCGTTTAACAGTAAACAGTTCACGTTCACTTTTTAGGATGTTTGACATCTGACTGTTTTGTGGAAGGTTGGGGTGTAAAATAATCTTCATCGGTTAATTTAAAAAATCCAACAAATTTTCCCTTTGTTTAAGTGAGGTGGCTATAACACATTTTTGGTAGTAACACAAGCACTAAAACTTGCTTGCTACCAACCCCTACCAATTTAATAAAGGGTACCATTAAATGCACCTACCAAATCTTAAAATGAGCCCACGCTATTGATTGCTTTAAATCATGCACTGGAGATCGTATTTCACTCCAATCTTCAACACAAGAGATCTTCAGGCCATGAACTTATCATCAGACGGGTAGCTTTCTATTCCACAAGTCATAGATCTAAAAAATATGGCCCTCAAGTCATGTTTGAGTGTGATGTGTGCTTAGGATCTATGACATGTGAGATGTAGGATAAAAAACTAATCGTCTAATGGCACATTTATGGCCTCAAGATCCCTTGCGTGGACGATTGGAGTGAAACACGATCTCCATCATATGATTTAAAGCAATCAGTGATTTTTTGGGGTGGGCACATTTCAAGATTCGGTGGGCGTATTTAAAGGTACGCTTCGATAGATAACCCTCATTAATCGTTGATGGCATTAAACCGGATGACGAAGATAGTTTAATAGGCATATCATCGGACAATCAAGTGACACACATGCCAAAAAAAAGTGACCCAAAGATACCGTGATCCACATAGGGCAATGATCAGGTCCAACTAGTCCATAGAAGAGAATCTTGAATTAAGTCATGATTCTCTTTCATCCAATGGCTGAAAATCTGGTTGAACACAAAATTAAGTTCAACCAGTAGATCAAAATTGATAGGTCATTTAAATGAATTCTTTTAGGTAATTGAATATTATAATTAGTATTTTTACATTTATGTTAATATTTTTCTAGAAGTTAAGACCTTATTTTTTTTCTTTTTGAATGCAGATGAGCAAGTTCGGAGATACTAAAAAGTTATTGCTTGGGTTACTCGATCCATCGAGTACGTTCTACTATTTAGCTTTACTTTTTTTGTATTACATTTTCTTTTAATATATACCTTCATTATATTGTTAGTTGCGTTTTCAAATTATATGTAGTTTAATGGAATATGCAGATGTGTCTAATTTAGGAATACGAGTAAATTAGAGCATTATTTTATTTGTCAAAAAATAGTTGTTGCGAATTTATTTTTTTCAAAGTAATATCAAAGAGGGGTCCTATTTTAGGAACTCGCCTTAGGGCCCTTAAAATCTCAGGGCCGTGTGTCATGTTTTAATCTATGAAGACAAGGATGGAGATTGGATGATGGGGGGAGATCTTCCTTGGGAGTAAGCTTTATATTATATTCTCTTTAATTTGCCTACCCAATTTCTCTTATTTTTATTTGCTCTCCAAGTTACACCTCTTACCTTGTTTTTTTTTATAAATATTTTGCTTGCCCAGGATTTTTTTGACCACTGTGAAGAGATTGAAGATCACTACGGCAGACAAATGCTAATATCTCTCTCTCTCTCTCTCTCTCTCTCTCTCAATTCTTCTTCTTCTTCATCTTCTACGGATTGTATTTGTATCTCTTCTGTAACTTCTCTCTCAACCAAATAGAGATCCGAGCACAGATCTAATTAAGGGTAGGACTCAGCATAGAATGACTCATATTCAAGGTACATAGTATTGGTTTTCTTCCTCTCTCTCTCTCTCTCTCTCTCTCTCTCTCTCTCTCTCTCTCTCTCTGTTATTTTAGTTTTTTATAGACACTCTTGGCATATCTCTTAAATTTAAGAGATGTGAATATGAATCATTCTCCTGTAAAGAGGTAGATATGCTGAGTCCTAGCCTTAGATCTGTGCTCGGATCTCTATTTGGTTGAGAGAGAGAAGTTGGAGATGAGATACAAATACAATCCCTAGAAGATGAAGAAGAAGAATTCTTTGGCCTTCCCATTGAGAGAGAGAGAGGGGAGAGAGAGAGAGAGAGAGAGAGAGAGAGAGAGAGAGGCAAATACTATCCGTGGAAGATGAAGAAGCAGACCTAGGCCTTCCCATTGAGAGGGAGAGAGAGGAGAGAAAGTAGAAAAAAAAAAACAGTGATTAAATGAGATCATGTGTAAGAGAAATTGAGATATGGGTATTGTTCAAAGTTCTAAGAGAAGGGAGAATAATTCTACTTTGCAGATCAGTGGTTGTAGCAAACATATCTCCAAGAGCTTGTATTAAACTTTTGGTAACTGTTGTGAGCTAAAAGAGCTAATTTCCTGCCAGTTGGATATCCCTTCACAAAGAAGGTGGCCTTTGTTGGATTCGGGCAACATTCTTTATTTGAATTCAGGCATTGGTCTTATTATAGGGACCAATGCCTGAATTCAAATAAAGAATGTCCCCTGAATCCAACAAAGCCCACCTTCTTTGTGAAGGTCTACATGGAAGGATTTCCAATTGGCAGGAAATTGGAGCTTTTAGCTCACAATAGTTACAAGAGTTTAATACAAACTCTTGGAGACATGTTTGCTACAACCATTCTGATCTGTAAGTAGAATTATTCTAACTTTGATCTAAATTCTATTCTAATTTCTGTAAATGTTTATTTTGATCTGATCCAATCGAAGAGCCGTATATATGAACAGATCAAGAAGGTGATTTTACATTTTTATTTTTATTTTTTCTAAATTTCTCATTTCATTGATTAAATGTGAACCCTAATAAAGTGACTTCCAATAGAAATCATGTGTTTTTAAATATTTTGCTTGCCCAGGATATTTTTGACCACTGTGAAGAGATTGAAGATCACTACGGCAGACAAATGCTAATCTCTCTCTCTCTCTCCTAATTTTTTGTTGGGTGATTTGAATGATGTACAGCAATACTGATGACATATAGAATGCTGTTTTTGCCTTTTCCTTTTTATGTGATTTTTTGCTTTGTAAGTGGACGTGGACAGTAATATATGGAACATCCAAGGTTACGATCCACATGGTGCTTTGTGCGTCCATGAGACCCCACCCAGAAAGACCCCACAAGCTGTTGTTGCATCGTTTCTGATCCTCCTCGCCATTGACATCTTATGATCCTCGTGGCTATGATTATCATCCGTGCTCGCCATATCTCTCTTCTCTTAATATTTAATTGCTAATAATTTAGGATAGTTAGTTTAATGATTTTTCACTTTATTATTAGTTAATTTTAAAGACTTATGTGGACTCTTACTTATGTTTATTAATGGGAATAAAAGAAGAGAATTATTATTGAACTTTGTCTTTTTTACTTCTAATTTTCTATCTTAAGATCAAGATTAAATAACATATATATTAATGTAAGGTAGATGAAAATGAGTTTTGGATTACTAATTTCCTTAGGAAGCCATTATTTTCACACACAAAGTTGGCTGTTGCACACAATCTTCCACACAATGCAATGGAGAGACGGACGCTCGCTGTGGAAATGGAAAGCCATGGTGCTTTGTAATTGGACGTGGCCAGTAATATATGCAACAGCCAATGACATGTAGAATGCTGATGACATATAGATTGCTGTTTTTGCCTATTCCTTTTTCTATTATTTTTGCTTGGTAAGGGGACGTGGTCCTCCTAAATGCTTCTGACATGAACTGAAGCTTTGATTTCTTTGTTAGGTTAATGGGGCCTACTTATGAAAGCAACTTTATATGCTTGTTTCACGCATCTTTAGGGCTAGGGCTGTCAAAATTTTGACTGTCCAATGAAAAAATAGCGTATGCCCGATCCGCCTCAAGCCAAGAATCCCTATTTTTCATGTTTTATATATTTAAAATAACGGGTCGGATTGACTCAACTAAACCTCTTAATCGACCTGACCCTGTCTGAAGGTCGGGTCCAATATCTCACGCCGATCTGACCCGATGGATCAAGTTTTTGTGTCCGACTTAGTAAACTATCGGGTCGGGTTTGGTATTGACTCGACCTGACCCATTGACAGCCCTACGTAGGGAGCAAATTTGTCGGGTTGACCTAACAGGTCTAGTGACCCAACCCATGGTCCAAAAATTTGATGTGTTGGGTCATGCGACTAATAATTCCTTCTAACTTTTGAGTCATCAATACCACTTTGGACAGTCCAAAAGTTTTACATATTGGAGGATCTGCTACTACTAAATCTAAGGGTTTGTTTGGATGTTTCATTTATCTAAATTAAATTTATCCAATTAAAATTTATTCAAATTCTAAATTCAAGTAACTTAAATTTTTTTATTGCTACCCACATTTGTCCGGTTTGGCGGCCCTACATTAAGCAATAGTTGTTTTGCACTAAATTTATGACTTGTTTGAACTTACGATAACTTATATTAAATTTCATATCAAGTGGTTTGAACCTTAAACTGTCTTATGAGCATGTTTTGTTTGAATGATTCTTCGTATGATGTTTAGCTACTCTGGGATGGTGAAGGCTTTAGCTTAGGCTTAAAGTGAGCTCCCATTAAACGGCTATTAATCAGTCAGGTTCAAGTTCTAGGTTTCGACTTGAACCAATCAAACTTGATTCAACTCGCACCCAAAATCTGACCCAGTTTGTGCCAGCTCGACTCGAATGAGGAGTTGCTAGTTAGGTTGGGTCAGGTCGGGTTTAGGTTGAGGCCCAAACATAATCAAGTCATACATAAATGCAGACATCATCATTTTCATCACCATCATATTTATAGTTATAATTATATTAATGTAAGGGGGTTGGGGTTGTTTGGTAGACGGTAGCACTACGTGAAAAAGCCAAAAAATGATAAATATGGCATAAATGAGAGAGTTGCTCTAACAAATAAAGCAATCGGCATGAAGTTTATGAATAAAATAATACAATGCATAGTAATAAGAACTTGACTTTCAAACTAATCAAATAGATCATCCACATATGATGCTCTAATTTTGCCTTTACAAATGCCTAAAAGTGAAAAAAAAAAATATGTATATAAAAACCTAAAAATGAAACCATTACTAGAGATCATTGAAGCCTTGGAATCCATTGGATTGAGTGAGAGATCTGCCAAGCTACTCATACACTCTAACCCTCACTTTATCGATCTCTCTACCTCTGCGTTTTCAGCATCTGTAACAGCTCTCGAAACCCTAGAAATCAGGGGGGAGCGTTTGGTCTGTCTGATCAAGAAGCATCCCTTCCACTTCATCCTCGATCTGATCTTCGATATCTCATCAATTGTATCCGACATTCCCGTTCTAGATCGTAAAAAAATCAGTCGGATTCTCTTCGTTTCAAACCCCGAAATCCTCATATCTCTCCAACCGAAGATCTCTCTCTTAACCCGATATGATCTGTCGAAATCCGATATATCCGATATCCTAAACTGCATCAATCTCGAGCTTTTCCTGGAAAAATCCCTCAAAGCTGTCGAGAGAGAGGAAGATGAGAGAGAGGCTAGGTTTCAAAGAGAAAAAGAAGATTGAGAGAGAGGGGTTCTGTGTTAGAAATTAAGAGAGAAAAGAGAGGCTTTGGGAGTCGGCCCGATGGATTTGTACGTGATGATAGCACGTGATTGAGAGGATGATTTATTAAATCACATTTTAACTTTAAAAATCACTATTTTAGGCAGTGGAATATTACACCGCTATTTTAAATAGTGGTTTATTTTATATTGCTACGATCGTTTTTCCCTCATTTTCACATAGTGTAGGTTTGAATCTAGTGATTTATTTTGCAGGTCAACCAAAACTTTGGATTTGACTACACTACAATATAAAAATTAATCTTTGATTTCTTAAAAAGCTTTAGTCCCACATGGAGTAGCAATATATTTCAGACTTCAGAGTCACCAAACTCACAAACACAATTCATGAATGAAATCAGAAGAGATCCTATTTGAAAACTATCTCATTCGTTTAAATGGTAATCCAAATTAGATGTCCAAGTGGCTCATGATTTTGTGGTCGAATTAGTTGAGCTCTAATTGTGGTTCAACGGATTTTAAAACCATTGAATGTAAGGGATCCTTACGTGAATGTCCACTTATGAAAGTTAAAGTCAACATTCTTCTCCATTCGATAATTATGAAATAGGTTGAATCCCTTCTTTAATGGAAAAGAAGAAGCCAAAATGAAAAAATGATGACATTGGTAGGAAAAATAACCGCCAAAACTATGAAGAAATATGAAGGGTTGCTCTATTCGCGCCCACGCGTTCTTTGAATATGCCTACGTCTTAGACCCCTTGACAATCATTGATTGCTTCAGATCAAATGATGGAGATCGTTTCTCACTTCGATATTCGACACAATGGATCTTGATATCATGGCGCACCTATCAGGCTGTTAGGTTTTGATACCATGTGTACATATCTCAAAAAAATGAATCTTCAATCATATGGCACACATCACGCTCAAGTGTGATTTTAGGGCCATTTTTTAAGGATTTGTGTCATATTGAATCAAAAACTGACCGACTGATAAGTAATCCATAATCTCAAGATCCATTGTGTGGAAGATCGGGGTAAGCAACGATCTCCATCATTTGATCCGAAGCATCAACAATTTTCAAGGGGTCTGAGAGGTAGGTGCTTTCAAAGAAAGAGTGGGTGCAAATATAGCTATCCAAATTTAAAAAGCATTGGATTAGAAGAGAAAACACGGGAGCAATTAGTTGCACACACACAGTTGACCTTTGCATTCAATTTAAAAGAAAGAAAGATTTGGTATTTTTAATACTTGTGCCATGTGAAAAAACCAAGACGATTAATTTAAAGGTCAAAATTTTAAGATTTTTAGTGTAAAAAATTGGCATAAAGCACAATCTTTATAATGATTCAATGCAATTGTACGTTGAATCAAATGATAACCATTGATTGTGTTGAATCATACGATAGAAATTATGTTCCAATCATTTACACCATGGATATTATTATAGCCTTCAAATTAGACCGATCAGATGATATTTTCACATGACATAAGTATCCCAAAATATCAAGTCTTTCTTTTAAATTGTATGCAAGGGCAACTTTATAAGTGCTAAGTCATGACTCATGACTCTCTATAAAGAAATAGTGAATTACTAAATGACAGGAAACTAGGAAAGAAACCTTTAACGCCACCATTTTTTGGATAGAATAAAAGACTAGATTTTTCTCATCACAATTTTTTTTTAAGTTAATTTTTATCATCTAACTTAAAACAGTCAAATACTATCTAAAATTTAAGAGTTTTCGTGTAGGAAAATTATAAACGAGGGACATATTTATTGAGGACAAAGTGCAGGCGGCTAACGTAGCACGACGTGACTGGCTGCACCTACCTGTATTAATTGAGCCCTACCGCAATTGCAGCTAGTGTAGCGCTACGTCAACCGCCTATACTTTGTCTGCATAAAATTTTTCCTTCATATAATGCTCTCCTCTCGTGTAAATCCAACATATTACAAATTATAGATGGCTTATGACTGCTTTGAATTAGAAGATGAAAATTTTCTTTTCTATCAATTTTTTGCACCATAGATATTGAGAATTTAGATAATTGGCATTAAAGACACAACAGGATTTTAAGGGCATGCTTTGCAAAACACTACAGAGTACTTATTATTAGGTACTTTGGAGCAAGCACTAAAGATTGTACTGGGCCTATATGAATCACACATCTCGCACTATCATAAGTCCAAAAAGGAGATAGTAGTGATCCAGTGCAAACTGTATTAGTGGGCTGCGCATAATGTAAGAACGTGTGAATGTAAGGTGTGACGTGTGCCATAGTTGATGAAAAGGCTTTCCTAGAGCTCTCGTGTGTGTCTCTAAAATTAACGGCTACAATGTATATTTAACATATCGTTAGTTAGCTTTAGATGACGTTTGACTAGAGTTTCTTAAATCAGAATCGGCATATTTTTTATTCCAATATATTACACTAAATATCTTTAGATCATTGCATATAGGGGGTGCCAATGATAGGCTTGGGCTTAAGCCCCTTATGCCCATTTGTTGGTCGGTGAGTTTCGGGAACCCTCTCAGATTCGGAAAAATGCTCCAAGTTGGTCACTCGATATTCAGTTTGTAAGAGGGTGAAGATAAATTAGCAACAAACAAACTTGCTAGTTTAAAGGTCAGACAACAAGAAGACTTACCAGATCGAGCGTTAATAACAAACAGACTTATTAACGTCCAAATAAGGGTTATATAGCACACAAACCTGCAAAACCAATGTCTGTGACAAACCTTGTCACATTTCGAAAATTTGAACCCCAACATGACTGCTTTGGTATGCGTGCCTGACACGAAAACGAAGATAAAACTTAAATTTTATATAATAAAAATACTATTAATAATCAAAATTGGGCATGTGTGAAGTCATGTCATACATAAAGTGAATCTGAGACTTGATTAAACATTTGGTAGAATGTTGCGCACTTACGTGTGGTGTGTGAGCTCAACATTGGAACCAAACTTTAGAAATGGAAATATCAAAGATATTTCTCTGGTTTAGCTTATATAAGAAGGAAGGGGTTAAAGTTGTTCTCTCTACTTCTATCCTTGTTTTCCCGTTTGATTTGGTTTTAGCTACGAGAGTACGTCTTATGTATCGCCTTGATCTCGCGTTGATTAACTTGAGTTCCAAAGAACTTCCTTGTGAAAAACAAAGCCTGGCTCGGATGGCCATTTGTGCCACTAGTGCGTCAGGCATTGGTGGGTTGAAGCTGGAGCATCGTCAGAACATCACAAAGCCATGAGGGCTTCTCCATTGATACTCCCAGAGCTTCGGTCGTGGGCCAGGAGGGCACGCGACATGGTGGCAGTTGGTCGTGATGCAGTGCCAGCAGGGTATGTGATGCGGACGCGACTGAGCCAAGTTGGCCTAGCGATGCGGGAGGGCGTTGCGGTATGCCAAACCAAGGGGTTTGAGGTCCTCCTGCCATTTAGGCACTATTGATGTTTAAACCATATATATGGGGAAAGGATCTATGATGATGTCGCCGCCTAAGTGATCCTCACGAACGCTGTGATGATAGCCTTGTGGGCTTGACTTCGCGCATCCGGGCATCGCATAGGTGTTAGGTCGCTCCTGTCGCGTCGTGCGCTGGAGCCATCATGTTGGTGGTCCACGACCACCCTCATGGTGCGGACCTAAACTCTAAGTGGGGCTGCCCCTCGGACTATCGCTGCGTATAGCTATATGTGTTGCATTCGGGAATCCGCATAGTTTCTAACCTAATGCGCTACCGTGCAGGTTTGAAACACGAGTAGGCTGAGCTAATTCGAGAAAAGCTAGTTGTCGCACGAGAGTTCACGTCGCTAAAGAGTAACTCCGTGAAGAACCTTTAGATCCTTGGGTAGATAGATCTAAGTGTATGAAGGAGTGTGGTTGTAAGTTGTGTAGGACCTAGAGAGGTGTGCGCCTCTGTGCGTTAGCATGGAGTCGCACTTCTAACTCCGTGGATCGCTAACGGCGACAAATTCTCCGATTTTCAATCCGAAACCCACTCTGAGCCACAACCACCGTAAGCCACGGAATCGACCGTAAAGAGGTGAGTTGATACATGTTTTTATAAGGTTTTAAACGTCCTAATATGTATGCATATGTGTGTGTGTGTGTGTGTGTGATTCGATGAGGATCGTCGAAGATTTAGATGAAAATAGGTTCAGAATAACAAACCGGAGAAGTGACAGAAATTGTCAAGTTCGAATGATCGATTTTGGTAATCGATCGATCGAATCTAACAAAGCCCAATGACTTTACATTTCTGAAAGTTCTAACTGTTCGATTTGGGAAATCGAAATTTCAAACTGTGAATCGATCGATCGAATTATATAATATGCCTATAGAACAGGAGGTATGATTTCTGGAAGTTGAGGCCCAATGAAATCAAACGATCAAATTTAGGATCCAATCGATCCAATTTAAGAATCGATCGATCTATTTGGAAAATCGAACGATCAATTTCCCCTGTTTCTGTTTGTTTTATTTTTTGGGAAAAATACTGTGGTACATCGTACTAGTTGGTTATCTGACATCTGACACTTAGTATGGTGTATGCATGGTCTAGGTTAAGACGGGAAGTTCTTGTTTGGGCTTTGGATTTGCTTAGAAAGACCTTAAATTAAGGTAGGGGAAATTCAACTTAACTTACATTTAATTCTGATTTCATGGACTAGTATGATCTGTATTCTGACACATGGTATCTGAATTTTGTTTTAAACATTCCTTGTATATGAATAGAGTTCTATCATTCTGTTACTTGACATCTGATATCTGACACCTGATTCCGGGAAAGTCTGAAAACTAAAATCTGAATATTAAACAAATAGTATTATAATCTGCATGTGATTTAAGGATCATGTGACGAATCCCACCAACATGGAGGGATATTCGTGACCGACACGGTGGGATATCCATGTGGTTATTTTGTGATCTGTCTAGCATAAGTTACTCTCATAACGCAGAGGCTTGTTACAATTCCTGAAAATTATTCATTGAATGATGATGGTCGGAGTTACCCATTAGCAAACATCTGACTACCACGTGCTATATTCACGGGAGTTATTTAAGTATAGATTTAAGTTATTTAAATGAGGAAAGCATTGCATGGGTATATCTGAAAATCTGAACATTAATATGATTTCCAAATCTGTTTTGTTTCGATAAAAAAAAAATGAAAATGCATCTGATTCCTGATATTCCACATCTAACTCCTATTTAGTTGAAACTCAGTATCTGTTTTATGATTCACTTGTTTTAAATATTTGCTCTAGAATCCTCTGTTCTGATATATGTTCTGAAAATCATGCTCTACAGTAAAAATGTAATACAACTGAGATTCTTCTACTGAGCTTAGACTGTTAGCTCATCCTTGACTCTATGTCATAGGTTCTGAGGCTCGTGTTGTTGGTGCTGAGAGTGGTCCTGATTATCAGCCGGAGACTGAGGCTGAGGAGGAGGACACTGATATTCATGCTGACGAGTTCTAGTCATAGCCTAGGTATTTAGGCTTGTTATTTTTGAGATTTGTACATGATACATCTGGATTATTGGGCCTAGTAGTCCACTATGTTCTGTATTATATTTTCTATAGATACTTTTACTTTATAGTTGTATACATTTTGGAAGAATCATTATTTTGAGTGATGGATGGCCATCACCAGTGGTTCTTCCTGATTCAATTTTGAGAATGTATATCTAAATTTTATTATGTATTTATTCTCTTTTATGTTGCGTCATATATGATGACTCTATCTGCCTCGATAAATGGTGTCTGCTCTGATTTTCGCTACATTAGTAAACATGTGTATATTTTATTCTGGAGTTTGTCAGTGACGATGATCCTAATGGCACGGGTTTTCGAGTGTGAAAATCCGGGCTGTCATAAACCTACTCACTTGGACAAAATATTAATGATAATGCAACAAACAAACCTGCAAAAAAATATACTAGTGACAAACAGATTCACTAACAAATGAAGTATCTTGCAAAAAAAAAGTGTTAGTAGAAAACATATCTACTAACCTACGGATATTTATCGACGCCGTAGAATGTCACTGATCGTGAGGTTTAGATGGGGGATTGTGGGTTGGACTCCTATTGTAATAATCCTAATTTTCTGAAACAAACGTGACTGCTTTGGTATATGTGTCTGACACAAAAATCGAGATAAACTTAAATTGTATAATAATATTAATAATATTAATTATCGAAATCCTTACGTGTATGATGTCATGTGTCACGGGTAATACAGATCTGATGCTTGATTAGACCTTTGGTAAGAAACTACATACCGGAGTATGGTGTATGTGCTCAACACCGAAACGAAAATTTTGGAAATGGAAATATCAGAGATATTTTTTGGCTTAGCTTATAAGAGAAGGAAGAGGTTAGAACTGCACCTCTCTCTTCATCTTCTTCTTCTTTAATCTAGTTTTCTGCCTGCGAGCTAACTTTGTGCGGATTGTATATCACGTATTATGTGACTCAAGCTCTAGAGAACTCTCTTTATGAAACTAAGGTTAGAGGAACCCTAGATCTTTAATAATCTGACTTAGAGTGTGAAGAAGAGTGTCGATCGACGTCGGTACGATGTATCTTGTTTGAGGAAGTATAACCATTTCTGGGTGTTAGCGTGGAGCTGCACATCTAGTTCCCCGGAGAGCTAACTTTGGCAAACTCTCCGATTCGGATCCGAAACCCACCGCGAGTCAAAGTTGTCGTGAACCACGGAAACGACCTTAATGAGGTGAGTTACTATGTACTTTAAGTAGTTTTAGATGGCCTTTTATGTGTGTAGTTGTATACATGTGATTCAATGAGAATCATCGAATGTAGGGTTGAAAATTGGTTAAAATTAACGAATTGTAATAATGACAAAAACTGTCATATCCGATCGATCAAATAGGAAAATGATTGATCGAATTCTCCTGTTCAGTCTAGGTTGGTTTCTGGGGTTCGATCGATCAAATTTTAGAGTTGATCGATCAAATTGAGAATCCGATAGACCAAATAGGGAAAATGATCGATCGAAATCCTTTGTTCTATCTGTTTTGGTTTTTTGGGAAAAACATTACTAGGCTTTGTATCAGTTGACTTTCTGACACCTCTAATACTTAGTACATTGTACGTATGGTCTAAGTTAAAATCGGGACGCTTAAAGAGGCTTTGGTTTTGCTTAAAAATGCGTGATTAAGGTAAGGGAAATTCACTCTAAATTGTATTTATTCTGAATTCATGGATAAGTAAGGCTTGTATTCCGATATGTTTTCGATTTCTGTTTTAAAGCATACTTTGCATATGAAAGAAAGTTCTGTCATTCTGACTTCTGATACCTGATCCCTGATATTATGTATATATGTGTGATTTCAAGCTCATGTGACGAATCCCACCGACATGGCGGTATATCTATGACCGGCACGACAGGATATTCGTGTATCTGATCTATAATCTACTTGGCACAAGTTGCTCTTATTACGCAGAGGCTTGTTGCAATTCCTGAAATTGTTCATTGACGACGATGGTTAAACATCTGGCTACCACATGTTATATTCACGGGAGTTATTTAATTATAAAATTTAAGTCATCTAAATAGATTATGCATTTCATCTAAAAATTCTGAATATAAATATGATTCCTGTTACCCTGCATCTATTTTTTGTTCTTTGAAAGTTTTGCATCTGTTATAAGACTAGCCTTTTGAATTTCTGCTCTCGATCATCTGTTTTGATATATGTTCTGAAAACCATGTTTTACAGTTTAAAATGCAATATAATTGAGTTTTTCTATTGAGCTTAGATGTTAGCTCACCCCAGCCTCTATGTCTTAGGTTCTGAGGCTCGAGCTCCCGACACTAAGAGGGATTCAGATTATCAGCCAGAGGTTGAGGCTGAGGAGGAGGATACTGATATTCAGGCCGACGAGTTCTACCCATAGCCTGAGTATTTTAGACTTGTATTTTGAGATCTGTATATGATATTTCGAATTATTGGGCTTGGTGGCCCACTCTGTTCTGTATTATTTTTCTGTAGATACTTTTATTTTATTGTTGTATACATCTTATAGGAACCATTATTGGGAACCATTATTATGTTGGGTGATGGATGACCATCACCAGTGTTTCTTCTTGGTTCCTTTTTGAGGATGTATACTTAATTTCATAGTTCTATATTATTTTTCTTTTATTTTGTGTCTTATATAATGACTCTATCTTCCTAAATCGATAGTGTCTGCTCTGATTTCCGCTACATGAGCAAACACGTGTGTGTTTTATTCTGGAAATTATCGATAACGATGATCCTGATGGCACGGGTTTTCCTGTGCGAAAATTCGAGCTATCATAGTTGGTATCAGAGCCTAGGCTTTAGGTCTGAAACTAAGGGGAGTGTGGGCTTGATTGTCTTTACAATCTGTATACTGATCAATGTTATTATTTTCACAATGACAGATCGGTATGGCCCCAAGGTTCAAAGGAAGAGGAAGAAGTAGAAACGAACCAAGGACGGTTCTGTTGCAGGATATTCTCAAGGGTACCGATACATCTCGGGGAATAGGATTCCGTTCTGCCCCAAATATCGTTCCTTTGGGAACCAAGAGAGAAGAAGGTGGAAATGAGCAAGTTGAACAAGTGTTGGAAGCTTTGGCTAACAACGTGGCTCAACATACAGCCTCTATGGCGCAACAAATTGCTACTATGGCTCTGCAAGCAAAACTTATTGCAGCCAGATCTCAACAGCAACACCAACCCTCCGGGTTTGCCAAGTTTAGGAGAATGAGACCTCCTAATTTTTCAAGTCAAGCAGACCCGATAGAAGCCAAAGGTTGGCTTGAAGAAATGGAGAAGTATTTGAGGTGCTTCAATGCACCGATGTTAAGAAGGTTCGTTGGGCAACCTTTAAGCTTGACGGTGAGGCGGGGCCTTGGTGGAAATCAGAGTCTAGAACTAGGAAGCAGGAGATTCCCAACACTCCTTGGACCTGGGTAGAGTTCGTTGATACATTCAACGATCAGTATTTCCCTAAGATAGTGAGACATCAATGGGAGGTCCAGTTTATTAAGCTGGAACAGAATAACATGTCGGTGCGTGAGTATGGTGTTGAGTTCAAGAGACTCTCTAGGTTTGCACCTTTACATGTGGTCACTGAGTTGATGAAGGCCCAGAAGTTTCAGTGTGGACTGAGGCCAAACATACAGGAGAGAGTGGCGATGTGGGAAATGGAAACTTATGGGGTAGTTATGTCAAAGGCCCTCATTGCTAAGGAAGAGATTCAGATGTTGTTTTTGTAAAGAGATCAGCAAAGCAAGGATAAGGTTTCACAGGGGCAGACATGCCTATGCCCAAGCAAATTAGAGGCAGAAGTTTTCACGACTGCCTACCTATCCTACTCAGCCATCTTACTCGCGACAGGTTATTTCCTCAGGACCAAGCTCTTATCAAAGACCACCTGTACATGTATCATCCAGATCCTTCCGACCTTCTGATCCTTCTGCTAGTGGAGCTTCTGTTTCGCAGGGATCTTCACAGTCTCATCCTTTACTTCGGGCCCATCATGTGTAAAGTGTGGAAAGCCACACAAGGCTGAGGATTGCAGGAGGGACACTGGAGCTTGCTTCAGGTGTGGCAAGATGGGCCACATGGTTCGGAATTGTCCTGAGGAGAACAACGAGAGCAAGGAGAGAACTGCTTCGACATCTACTTAGAGATCTTCTCGACCTACTGTTCAGGGTCGAGCATATGCCGTCACAGTAGTTGATGCCCAGATATCCAATGATGTGATCCAAGGTATCATTACGCCTTAAGAGTTAAATTTTTTCTTTGGTATATGTATTATAAAGAATGTTATATTGAATTATATACGTATTGATATTCTTAGAGACCAAACTTTTGGTGTGCACTTAATTTTATTTTTCTCCTTGTAAAATTTAAGGTATTCTTTCTATGAGACAAGAAGGGGATATATGTGAAACTGAGGCACGAGTATTGATCGATCCAGGGTCCACTCAGTCCTTTATTACTCCTATGTTCTCAGCACGTATGGGTATTACACCTAAGACGTTAGACTATTAGCAGTGACAGTTTCTACGAGTAATTCAGTGAAGATGGACATTGTCAATGAATCAGTCATCATTCGAGTTGAAGGTCATGAGACTAGGGAAAACTTGATATTATTGAATATGGTTGGGTTCGATGTAATATTGGGAATCGACTGGCTATCCGCTTACCATACAAGCATCGATTGTCTTCAAAAGGTGGTAATTTTTCGTCCTCCAAAGATGAAGTCGTTTCGATTTTTCGGAGTAAAGTCTAGGATAGCACCTTTCATATCAGCTATTCTGGTTGAACGACTGATGAAGAATGGGTGTAGTGGATATATAGCCTATCTGCAAGAGCAACAAGAAGAGAAAAATACCATTACTGACATTTCTGTTGCATATGAGTACCCTGATGTATTTCCAGAGGACCTACTGGGACTACCGCCTGATCGAGAGATCGAGTTCGCTTTCGAGTTAGCTCTGGGTACTGAGCCAATGTCTAAAGCTCCATATCACATGGCTCCAGTAGAATTAAAAGAATTGAAGGAGCAATTGCAAGAACTTCTAGACAAAGGGTTTATTAGACCTAGCGTGTCTCCTTGGGGGGCACATCTTGTTTGTTCGGAAGAAAGACGATTTAATGCGGCTTTCCATCGATTACCATCAGCTAAATAAGTTGACGATTAAGAATCATTACCCGCTTCCAAGAATAGATTATCTTTTTGATCAGTTACAAGGAGCAAGACTTTTCTCTAAAATTGACCTAAGATCAGGCTATCATCAGCTGTGAGTCAAATCTGAAGATATTCAGAAGACAGCGTTTAGAACTCAGTAAGGGCACTATGAATTCTTGGTAATGCCATTTGGGTTGACAAACGCTCCCGCGTCATTTATGAACTTGATGAATCGGATATTCAAACCACACTTAGACAAGCCAGTAATAGTTTTCGTAGATGACATCCTCATCTATTCAAAGACGCGAGAGGAATATGAGCAGCACCTACGAGTAGCTCTACAAACCCTCAAAGATTACAAATTGTATGCGAAGCTCAGCAAGTGTGAGTTTTGGCTTGAGCAAGTCAGTTTTCTAGGCCATATAGTCTCTGAGATGGGTATCAAAGTCGATCCAGCAAAGATCGAATCTATGATAAATTGTGAGCAACAGAAGATAGTGACCGAAGTCCGTAGTTTCCTTGGTTTAGCAGGATATTATCGGCGATTTGTAGAAAGTTTTTCCAAAATCTCGGGTCCGCTTACGAAAAAGAATGCTAGATTTGATTGGACGGAGCAGTGTGAGCAGAGTTTTTAAGAACTCAATAAGTGTTTGACTACCGCACCAGTATTACGATAGATAATTGAAACTTTCCTATAGGATGCTAATTGATTTCATAAGAATTTTACTAGTCCTTCATGACTTATACTTTGTCATTAATCTGCTAAAATTTTGCAACGGAAGTTATGCTAAACTGATAACACTTCCTATAACCACTTTTCATTATAGGAAATATTTGTTTTGTAACTTCCATTCTATTTCTCTTTACCACTACATGAAAATAAAGAAAATATAACACTACTTACTTTCAAAAAACCACAAACATCGGCCGTTGTAGAAGGAACTCAGGTATACAACGGCCCATATCAATGGTTCAAGCAATGCAACGGTCCGCGTAAATATGCTATTTGTAAGTGAGGGAGTTCGAACTCAAGACATTGATATCTAAAACGATTATGGCACTCAAACCAAACACTTTCCCGCGTAGACCCTTCTAAACAAAGGATTAGAGCCCAAATATCCCTGCGGAAACCATTCACTTTCCCGCAGAGACCCTTCTAAAACAAAGGATTAGAGCGCAAATATCCAAGCCGAAAACCTTCTTCATTGACTTCTTTTCCCAGCAGAAACCCTAGCGAAACCCTTCTTCGTCTTGCCCAAATACTCGGAGATCGGAGGAGTGTCTCTCAGATCATTTGATCCCTCCCCCCCATCGCAGATCATCGGATGAGTGGATCTCAGTTATTCAATATTATTCCGTTAAACCTATGAAGAAGAGAGAAAGAGGAACAGAGAGAAACAAACGCTAACCCTAATCCTAAACTCACCTGGGCCGATGGATAGATATCACAGGGTGGAGAAATAGCGACCCGTATCAGCCATAAACGAAAACGAGATCCGAACCACCACACAAGGCCTCATCAGGAACTATGTTAGCTATGCCAATACCCTTCTTCAAGTAAGCATGATTCGATTCATAGTCTCCACTAACATCATATAATTTCTCTATTTGGGGTTTTTTGTTTGTTTTTTTTTATGGTTTTTAGTGCATGTGCACTTCGATATAGATCTTCGATTGATGGGGCAAGTTTAATCTTGACTGTGACAGCCCGGATTTCAGCACCCTGAAACCCGTGCCATCGGCACAATCATCTTGACCGTGTCCCTTAGCTAAGCACGGAACATTGGTATATCAAGCAACATGAAGTAGTAAATGAAACTGCGGAATTTAAATCTATATAAAAGCATTTCTCAAAAGACAGTTCTACCCTCATGCCTCTGCATGAATGGAGAACCGATCCGAACCATCGATGATAGCAATCATCACGGATGGTTCGCCCCAAAAGAATAATCCCAACTCAATATATACATGGTTTAACCAAAACAAGGCTTGCAGTACCAATCTCTCTCAAAAAGCCCTCAAAGTGGCACATGTGAGTCCTCTAGAAGAAATCCTCGGAGGTGCAAGGTCCGACTCACCAGTGGTCGCTCCTGAAGCCTCGGCCGCTGCTAGTAGTGAACCTGCAACGTATAGTCTATAGGGTGAGCTACATCCTAGCTCAATAGGGAACAAAACACAGTTGAACATATAAATTATTACTCACATATATTCCATGATATGCCATGCATGATGTGTCTATACAGTTATTGATGAAAACAGTTAAAAAGCATTGCATTTTACTAGTAATTACTTATGTTTTCGTTTATTCATGAATGATGCTGAAAAGGCCTAAAGCAAAACTTAAACTTTCAACTTAAATAATCCCCGAGCAATATAGCATCGAGCCCCGATGAGATACCCATCATCGTCATCTATATAGACACTTTTAACGTATTCCCAGGGAATACCATATAGTACCCAAGCCCCTTTCCCCTGGGGATTGGTGGCGGAGTTTCACTTGTCTCAAATCAACACCCCTGGGGTGTGCTTACTATGTACGGATAAGCCTCCGCACTGGCTTACGGTTTCGCCGCTGTATCGGTCACGGATATCCTGCCGTGTCAGTCGTGGATATCCCGCCACGTCGGTGGGGTACCCTATCAAACCTCAAATAACAAAAATATCGGTGCCTTACATATAGTTATTCACCGTGTAAGTGTGCTATCTTATATCAGTTACTCAGTTAGGCCCTATCAAACATGATTCAATCTTGGATGCATCCCTGGGATGTATCCATTCACTTGCATCACACTTGATGCTCTTATCTCTTTACTTCTTCATCCCCTGGGGATGGCTCATTATACTTACTCTTATGGATGTCACACACACACACTTTTCACAATTCTTAAGCAATAAAACATTTAAATTTGAATTCTATATCACTACATACATGCTCTTGTAAAATAAAGTACATGTTCAAGGTGTTCCCTACCTCAAGTCTTTGTTCGATCAGTGCATCAAGGTCCCACGTGGCTCCTTGTGCACTAGCTCACACGTACCACCTATGGTACCACATAACAGGTGAAACACATCACTAAGGATGTAATAAAGGAGGTCTAAGACCCTCCATGAAGCTTAAAGTCAAAATCAAAAGTCAACAAAATTTAGCACAGTCGATTAATCGAACTCCAAAATCGATTAATCGAATCTGAATCGATTAATCGATTTCCAAAATCGATTAATCGAAAGTCAATATCGATTAATCGATTCTCAAATCGATTAATCGAGATTCCCATTCGATTAATCGAAACCTAATTCGATTAATCAAAATTCTCCACTCTATCTGTCGATTCTCAATTCGAGTAATCGAATTTCTAAAATCGATTAATCGATCCCAAATCGATTAATCGAAATTATAAATTGATTAATCGAATTCCCATTTCGATTAGCCGATTTCACCAAGCTATTTTCTTTCCTCCACTGGAGTTCACTGTAGGTTCCCAATCGATCAATCGATTTCCAATTCGATTAATTGAAATCTAAAGTCGATTAATCGAAATTCAATTCGATTAATCGAGATCGGGGTCCTCTGACTTTTCAACTTCTTGGCCAATTTCGATTAATCGAAACCCAATTTCGATTAATCGAAACTGCCAGATTCAGCCCCTTTCTGGCTGTTCTTCCCAATCTTTTCCCTTACTTTTTCCTTCCATTTTTCTAAACCTTTGTTCTACATTTCACCACATTTCTAGCCACTATTCACCCTTCTAATCTATGCATTTAAACTACAAAAATCTTACCTTCAATCAATCTCAAATTGATTTCAATCGAGTGGTTGGAAAGGCTAGGGTTCCAGCCTTTGCTTGAACGGATTTCTCGCGTTGAATCGGTCTCTTTAATGCTTGAATCCCCCCTCCAATCACCCAATAACTCTTGTTTAATCTCTTTACTCCTCTCTCTCTCTTCTTTACTCCTCTCTCAACAACCAAATACAGATTTTAGGGTTATTAAACCCTTGTATCTCTTTCCTCACTTGTGTGTTGAGCACATACACCGCGATAGGTGTATGCGGCTTCACATTTACAACACACACCACATAGACATTCAACCCATCACATCTCATCCGTTCATCACACCCCTTACTAACTATTGGACTTCTATTTGGTCAAACCTATGACCGATCGGGCACAGATCTCGAGGTCATAGTTTAACATGATTTTTCGGACTATTACATCCTCCCCACCTTGGGAATTTTCACCCTCGAAAATAACCCAAGGTTCATCGGTCTGGGTCTCCCCCCCCCCCACACACTCTCAGGTGAGGTGGTCCAATTGACTCAGACGTATTTAGATAGTTACATATACCAGCATAGAATTTAAATTTGACGAATTGGAACAATGTACACAAAAAATTTTGCTTTGTATTTATAATTGGAACTTTTTACAATGCCAGATAAGTTGGCGTACAAAAACAAATCTACAGGTATATATAATCAATATGTAAAAGTAAAGACAAGACTCAGACAGTCCCCTCGCCAGGCTGGTCGGGTGCTGCTGTGGGTGGGTCTGCTGAGCTGCTCAGTCTGCAGGTGGTGGAGACTGGCCAGGTCAAGGGCTGGAGGAAGCGGGCCGTGGTGGAAGCGTCTCGGGCCATGGA
Organism: Chloranthus sessilifolius; assembly: GCA_021018995.1. Taxonomy (NCBI): domain Eukaryota; kingdom Viridiplantae; phylum Streptophyta; class Magnoliopsida; order Chloranthales; family Chloranthaceae; genus Chloranthus; species Chloranthus sessilifolius. The sequence goes on along the minus strand of CM037594.1, from coordinate 113,171,699 downwards.
GCAGATGTAGATGTGGAAGGAGCCGCGTCGGTAGTGGCTGTGGTAGGATGGAAGACGGGTCCTCAGTGGAAGGCTTTGCGTCCGGCTGTCCACTCCTCCTCCTGGGCGAGGTAGTCTGTGGGGTAGATGTGGCGGAGGGTGTGGAATAGAAGGAAGTCCATCCTCGGTTCATCCTTTCATTGTTGGCACGGGCCAACACCTCCTCGATGGTCGGCCTGGCAAACGGGCGCGGCTGGAGGTGGGTGTCGGGCGCGGAGGGTCAAGTGTGCCTGTCGGTGAGGCTCTTGTGAGAGGTGGCCTCTCACCAAGGCTCGGCTGGGTGAGGGTGCACCGCACTGTGTGGTCCCGTGGGTGGTGGGGGTGGTGGCGTCTGCCGCGCTGCTGGCGATGGAGCGGGACCCGAGCCGGTAGGGTCCGCTGAGCGAGTTGTAGCACGGGTCCATGAAGACTTTGAGAACGTCTTCATGAGCCGTAGCCCTCACCTCGTGAGGTGAGATGTCAGAAGAGGATCGTTGGAGTAGCACTCCAACATGCTGATGAGGCGAGATGAGGGGGCATCTTCTCCTTGGGCCGGAGGTTGCCCTTCATCAATTTGCCCTTGATGTACCTCATCCCCTCAAGGATGACCATGGTGGCGTCGAACCACCGGCCACAGAAGGCCGCGTAGAGTGTGTGTTGCACTCGGTCTACGCGCTCGGTGTCGTGGCGCATTGGGTAAAGATTGCACTTGATCACCGAGTCGAGCATCCACATATAGTGGGGAAGGTCAACTCTCTTTATGGAGGAGCCCGACCCCTTTTTACCATTGGTCATGCGGGTCATGACCTCCTCGAAGCGGGGGTCCTCCTCGAAGGGTGGGAATAGGGTGGTCTCTGGGGTAAAATCGAGGTAGCATTCAAGCACCTCGTGTATGTGACGACGAGTGATCGTGTACTCACGACCCTCGATCTTGGTGAAAATGCAGTCATCGGTAGGGCCATCCGTTAGCCCTTGGTAAAACAGTCTAACCAGTCTAGGGTAGTAAGAACCCCGGATTGGTTTGAGAAGGTTGCCGAGACCGGCGTTGTTGAGGTAGTTTCGAGCCCATTGGGTCTCGCCCGGTAAATCGGGATTTGTGAATAGGGTTGGGTCAATAACGTATTCGACCTCGAAGGTCTTGGTGGCCCACCATTCATTTGGTTGCTCGACATTGGTGGGTGGTGGTGGCATGGGTGTGGACTCGCGGGAAGACTCGCGCATAGACGCGCTCGTCGAGCCGGAGGTGGTCTCCGATGTCGACGGTGACGGAGTCCTCACCGGCGATGGGGTAGGTGGTGGTGGTGCGGCGTTCTTACCCCTAACCGGCAACTTAGAGGTTGCCTTCTTTGAAGACAATCGGGTCTTAGGTGGCATGGTGGGTAAAATAGTAAGAATCTAGGGTTCTTATAGCTCAAATTGAAGGAAAAGTGGAAATCTAGGGTTTACCTTAGGTTTCGAAGGCGAATGCGGATGCGAATCGACGGAAATCCAAACCCTAGACCACTCGGTTGGTTGGAGAAGAAGGAGAAACCGAAACACCCAAAATCTCTAGGTGAAATGATTTCGAATGGGGAATGAAATCCCCAATTTTATTTATATAGGCCCCAACTCGATTAATCGAAATCCAGAATCGATTAATCGAGATTTCAAACTAGATTAAGCCGCATAAGATCGATTAATCGATTTCCCAAATCGATTAATCGAAAGTCAAATTCGATTAATCGAAACCATTTCGATTAATCAAAATCGTATCTATTTAAATTTTTAAGTTTTTGAGCTCACTGGCGCGAGCCAGTCGATTAATCGAAATCCATAATCGAAATTTCAAAATCGATTAATCGAAATTCACTTCGATTAATCGAAATCGTGCAGTAACTTCCAAAATTTTCAGGATTCTTTAAGTTATTCGATTAATCGAATTCCACTTCGATTAATCGAATTCCACTTTGATTAATCGAATTTCATTTCGATTAATCGAAATCATTCCTCTGACTTCATATTTCTTCCAAGTCCCTTTAGTAATTCGATTAATCGAACTTCTATTTCGATTAATTGAAATCTCAAATCGATTAATCGAAATCGCCTCGATTAATCGAAATTTCATTATTTCATCCTAATTTCTTCTAACATTACCAGTTCATTCGATTAATCGAATTCCTAAAATCGGTCAATCGATCCCAAATCGATTAATCGAAATTATAAATTGATCAATCGAAATTTCATTCTATGTCTGTTCTAACTCTCATTCAAATTTCCAGTCACTGGCAGGTGCCAGTCGACTAATCGAACAAAATCGATTAATCGAAATTCCAAATCGATTAATCGATTTGAAATTCGATTAATCGGTTTTGCCCAATTTTTGCAGATTTTCAAGTTCTTTGGTTCTTTGATTTCTTTTGGTAGTTTATGACATCAAGTGGTTCATAGTTCCATAGAAATGCATACACTTGATCATGTACATATTAAATTTATTCCTTAAATCATACTTGATCAAAACTTCCATTGAATTACAAGTATCACGGAAATTCCACCAACATGGTTGTGGTTTACATTGGATTCTTATGTCGTTGGAAACAAGGTTGGATATTGTTCTTTCACATCGGCCTCTCGTTCCCAAGTAGCCTCTTCTTTTGGATGATTGTTCCACCGAACAAGCACTAAGGGAATCACTTTAGTGCGCAATACTTGTTCCTTTCGATCCAAGATTTCCACAGGTTCCTCTATCGTGCTCATGTCCTCACACATCTCCATAGGTTGCTTTCCTAATACATGAGACGGATCATTCACATACTTTCTGAGCATCGATATGTGAAAAATGTTATGTACTCGATCAAACAGCGGTGGTAAACCAATGCGATACGCAACTTCACCTACGCGTTCCAAAATTTCAAATGGTCCAACATAATGTGGGCTTAACTTCCCTCTCTTGCCAAATCTCATTACGCCTTTCATAGGTGACACCTTCACAAACACGTGCTCACCCACTTTATAGTCGACACTAGTCCGCTTCATGTCGGCGTAACTTTTCTCATCTACTGTCGATTTGACCTTTCTCTGATAATTCGAACAACGGTGGCGTTGTCTTCAAGTAGTTTTGGCCCTAACACAAATTTCTCACCTGTTTCCTCTCAATTGAGGGGTGACTTGCATCGTCGTCCATACAGAACTTCATACGGTGCCATGCCAATGCTCGTTTGGAAACTGTTGTTGTATGCGAATTCGAGCAACGGTAGATACTCATCCCAGTATCCCTGCATATCTAGCATGCACGCTCTGAGCATGTCTTCTATTACTTGGTTCACTCGCTCTGTCTGCCCATCAGTTTGAGGATGGAAAGCTGAACTAAAGTCTAGTCGTGTTCCCATTCCTTCTTGAAATTTCTTTCAAAACTTGGATGCATATAGTGGATCACGATCTGAAACTATGCTGCTTGGAATCCCATGTAATCTTACAATCTCCTTCATGTATAAGTCTGCCAGTCTTCCTGTTGTATACGTAATATTGTATGGCAAAAAGTGCGCTGATTTGGTCAATCGGTCCACGACGACCCAAATGGCATTGTGTCTCTTGGCAGTACGGGGCAATCCAACAATGAAATCCATCGAGATTGATTCCCATTTCCATTCTGGGATTGGTAAAGGTTGCAATAGTCCAGCAGGATGTCTATGATCAACCTTCACTTGCTGACAAGTCAGACACCGTGACACGTATTCGGCCACGTCTTGCTTCAGTCCTCTCCACCAGTAGTTCTTTTTCAAGTCTTGGTACATTTTGGTGCTACCAGGGTGGATAGCATAATTTGACTTATGGGCCTCATCAAGAATCGTTCGCCTTAGATCGGCAGTGTCCGGAATGCATAGACGGCCCTTAAACAATAAAGAGCCATCTTCTTTAACCGAGAAGTCCGACCTGATGCCTTCACTCACGTCTTGATGAATCTTTGTCAATGCCGGATCTTTCATCTGTAGATCGTGGATATGTTCAGATATCACTGGCTTTACTGATATGTTAGCCAAAAAGGATCCGGTGGCTTTTGACTCAATGTTCGCATCGTAGAATGCCAGGTCTTCCAATAATTTCCATCGGTGCATACCCAAAACCAAACAAGCTAACTGAGTTGAACCTTTCCGACTCAATGCATCGGCTACTACATTCGCCTTGCCTGGATGGTATTGTATGGAGCAATCGTAATCCTTGAGGAATTCCATCCACCTGCGCTGTCTCATGTTGAGCTCTTTCTATGTAAAGAGATATCGGAGGCTCTTATGATCGGTGAAAATTTTAAAAGTCTCACCATACAAGTAATGTCTCCAAATCTTCAGCGCAAAAATGACTGCTGCTAGTTCCAAGTCATGAGTCGGGTAATTTTTCTCGTGTACTTTCAGCTGTCTTGATCCGTAAGCTATCACCTTCTTGTGTTGGTTGAGTACATAACCAAGGCCATTGTATGACGCATCACTGTACACGGCGTATCCTCCACTGCCTGAAGGAATCGCTAACACTGGAGCCGAAGTGAGTCTCGTTTTGAGTTCTTGAAAACTCTTCTCGCATGCCTCACTCCACTCAAACCTTGAATCTTTTCGTGTCAGCTTTGTGAGAGGTCCCGATATCTTTGAAAACCCCTCGACGAAACGTCGATAATAGCCTGCTAAGCCCAGAAAACTTCGGACATCGGTCACTGTCTTTGGTTGCTCCCATTTAACCACTGCTTCTATCTTTCTTTGGATCTCAAGGATGACACCATGCTTTGAGACGACATGTCCCAAAAGCTAACCTCTTCCAACCAAAATTCACATTTCTTTGAGTTTGGCGTACAATTGGTGTTCACGTCTCAGAGAGCAATCCTCAAATGTTCTTCGTGTTCCGTCTTGGATTTGGAGTATATCAGTATATCATCAACAAACACTATGACGCAGGAGTCCAAGTGTGGTTTAAACACTCGGTTCATCAGATCCATAAACGACGCCGGAGCATTCGTCAATCCAAACGGCATCACAAGGAATTCATAGTGTCCATACCGTGTCCGGAAAGTTGTCTTCTGAATGTCCTCAGCCTTGACTCGCAATTGATGATACCCAGATCTCAGGTCGATCTTGGAAAAATACCTTGTTCCTTGCAGTTGGTCGAATAGATCGTCAATTCTAGGCAAAGGGTAACGGTTCTTCATAGTGAGTTTGTTCAATTGTCGATAGTCAATGCATAGTCGCATTGACCCATCCTTCTTCTTGACAAACAAGACCGGTGCTCCCCATGGAGACACGCTCGGTCTAACAAACCCCTTGTCCATAAGCTCTTGTAGTTGTTCCTTCAACTCCTTTAACTCAGCAGGAGCCATTCTATAAGGCGCTTTCGAAATAGGCTCCGTTCCTGGTGCTAAGTCAATGGCAAATTCTACTTTTCTTTCTGGAGGTAATCCAGGCAATTCCTCTGGAAACACGTCGGTGAAGTCTCGCACAACTGCTATCTCAGAAATGACATTCTTTCCTTCCTTGTCCTCCTTTAAGAAAGCCAAGTATCCATCAACCCTTTACGATCATTTTCGGCCCTTCTCGAGATCGTTAGCCTGATGACGACCTCACTCCTTGAAACCGAAATGATCTTCTTGTGTTGGGTCTGAAAATGACTACTTTGTTCTTGCAATCGATTTGCTGCAGTTGTCGGCCAACGTCCATGCCAAGGATCACATCGAACCCTTGCATGTCTAACAGTATCAACTTTTCTTCCAATTCGTGCACCTCTAGGTCTCGAACTGCTACAATGATGGATTTGCAAGCTAACTCCGTGTCTACTAACTCTCCAGTCGGAATAGACACAGATAGGACGAAATCCAACGCCTCTGGAACAATCTTCATCTTCTTGGCGAAACGTGGAGTGACGAATGAGTGGGTAGACCCTGGGTCTATCAACACTCGAGCGTCATATCCAATGAAGCATCCTTTTTCATATATAGTTAAAGTACCTATAGTATACATACATACATATAATAATTTACACATCAATTTACACCCTTAATTCATATATAGATTTAGTATTGAGAAAAAGAATCTATACAATTCCTAATGCATGCACCTTCTCTATCTAAAATTTTAATGAAATGGAAATTTTCTTTAATTTAAAAGAGTCTCACCTTGGATGACGTCATGCACGTTTCCTGCTTCCGGAGCAGTGACTGCATAGGCTCTCCCCTGAACGATCGGCTTCCTTGCTTGAATGGGTCGTGGTGTTGCAACTGAAACCGTCTTTCTTTTATCCGTCTCGGGGCAATCCTTGATTAAGTGGCCCACCTTGCCACATTGGAAACAACCCCTAGTTCCCGATCTGCAATCCACTGTCCTATGAGGCTTGCCACACCTGGCGCAAATCTCTCGAGGCGCGGAAGAAACAGTACGAGAATCCTGTGTGATAGTGGCGCCAGTAGACATGGCATGGTTCTCATAGCGTAAAGGTCTCCCCGATGCTAGTAGTGGAAACCTCTGTTGGGGTTGTTGTTGCGCCGGCCTTCCAAAACCTCCCTGAAACTATGGTCTCTAATTTTGGGCCACGAACCTCGGCTTTTTGTTCACCGGTTCATAGGTCCCCGTCCTTCCTTGTTCATTTCCTCCCCGCTGCTGCTCTCTCTGTCTATATCTATTTGTATTTTCTTCTTCCACAACCAATGTCTTACTCATGACCTCTTCATAAGTCCTCAGCTGAAATGGAGCTACGCCTCCCCTAACCTCCGGCTTTAAACCTTGCTGAAACCTCTTGGATTTCATCACGTCGGTAGCGACGTAATCCGGAGCAAAAAGGGCAAGTCGTAGAAACTCCACCCCATATTCTCTCACTGTCATTCTCCCTTGCACTAACTGTAAAAATTGTATCTCAAGCTGGTTCTTCACTACTTCCGGAAAATATTGTTTGTTGAACTCCTCGACAAACTCCTCCCAAGTCCAAGGTAACTCTGGGGTCTCCTGAGCCCGAGTCCGTATCACGGACTTCCACCAAGGCCCAGCCTCCCCATCTAACATATAAGTTGCCCATCTCACACTCTCATCTTCCGTGCATGTCAGCACGCTAAAGACTTTCTCCATCTCCATAAGCCAGTTCTCGGCGGCCATTGTGTCTGCCTGCCCAGAAAATGAAGGAGGTCTCATCCTCCTAAACTCTGTAAAAGATGAGGGCACAGGCAACGCAGGTCCTACAGGTGGTGTAGGTGGCTGCTGTTCTCTTGACGCGTGAGCTGCAAAGGATGCGGCTTGTTGTGCCATGGTAGCTGCCATAGTCTCCATAGTGTGCATCATCCTTTGTCGCTCCTCTCTATCTTCTTGTCTTTCTCTCACTCTCTCTTGTTCTCTTAGATCTTGATCCTGCCGATCTCGATCCTCTTCATCATGTTGTCTACTACTACTGCCCCCTGGGGCCTCAGTACCTCCTAAAGGCACTCTATTAGTAGGAGAGATGTAATCATCTCCACTACGTAGACTCCTCTGTTGGCCTCCCCTTGGTCGGCCTCTTCCTCTAGATGACATTTGTGGCTGCATTTGAAACTAAAGTTTCGTTAGCAGAAGCCCCTATGTTCTGACCAAAAGGACGATTGTCAGAATTGCTAAAAGAAAATGGCTTTGATACCAACTGTGACAGCCCGGATTTCAGCACCCCAAAACCCGTGCCATCGGCACGATCATCTTGACCGTGCCCCTTAGCTAAGCACGGAACGTTGGTATATCAAGCAACATGAAGTAGTAAATGAAACTGCGGAATTTAAATCTATATAAAAGCATTTCTCAAAAGACAGTTCTACCCTCATGCCTCTGCATGAATGGAGAACCGATCCGAACCATCGATGATAGCAATCATCACGGATGGTTCGCCCCAAAAGAATAATCCCAACTCAATATATACATGGTTTAACCAAAACAAGGCTTGACATACCAAGCCATACCAATCTCTCTCAAAAAGCCCTCAAAGTGGCACAACGGAGTCCTCTAGAAGAAATCCTCAGGAGGTGGCTCCAACTCTTCGCCGACCGCAAGGTCCGACTCACCAGGGTCAGCGTCTCCTGAAGCCTCGGCCGCTGCTAGTAGTGGACCTGCGACGTATAGTCTATAGGGTGAGCTACATCCTAGCTCAATAGGGAACAAAACACAGTTGAACATATAAATTATTACTCACATATATTCCATGATATGCCATGCATGATGTGTCTATGCAGTTATTGATGAAAACAGTTAAAAAATATTGCATTTTACTAGTAATTACTTATATTTTCGTTTATTCATGAATGATGCTGAAAAGGCCTAAAGCAAAACTTAAACTTTCAACTTAAATAATCCCCGAGCAATATAGCATCGAGCTCCGATGAGATACCCATCATCGTCATCTATATAGACACTTTTAACGTATTCCCTGGGAATACCATATAGTACCCAAGCCCCTTTCCCCTGGGGATTGGTGGTGGAGTTTCACTTGTCTCAAATCAACACCCCTGGGGTGTGCTTACTATGTACGGATAAGCCTCAGACCGGCTTTGGCTTTTTCGCCGTATCGGTCACGGATATCCTGCCGTGTCAGTCGTGGATATCCCGCCACGTCGGTGGGGTACCCTATCAAACCTCAAATAACAAAAATATCGGTGCCTTACATATAGTTATTCACCATGTAAGTGTGTTATCTTATATCAGTTAGGCCCTATCAAACATGATTCAATCTTGGATACATCCCTGGGATGTGTCCATTCACTTGCATCACACCTGATGCTCTTATCTCTTTACTTCTTCATCCCCTGGGGATGGCTCATTATACTTACTCTTATGGATGTCACACACACACACTTTTCATAATTCTTAAGCAATAAAACATCTAAATTTGAATTCTATATCACTACATATATGCTCTTGTAAAATAAAGTACATGTTCAAGGTGTTCCCTACCTCAAGTCTTCGTTCGATCAGTGCATCAAGGTCCCACGTGGCTCCTTGTGCACTAGCTCACACGTACCACCTATGGTACCACATAACAGGTGAAACACATCACTAAGGATGTAATAAAGGAGGTCCAAGACCCTCCATGAAGCTTAAAGTCAAACTCAAAAGTCAATAAAATTTAGCACAGTCGATTAATCGAACTCCAAAATCGATTAATCGAATCTAATTCGATTAATCGATTTCCAAAATCGATTAATCGAAAGTCAATATCGATTAATCGATTCTCAAATCGATTAATCGAGATTCCCATTCGATTAATTGAAACCTAATTCGATTAATCGAAATTCTCCACTCTATCTGTCGATTCTCAATTCGAGTAATCGAATTTCTAAAATCGATTAATCGATCCCAAATCGATTAATCGAAATTATAAATTGATTAATCGAATTCCCATTTCGATTAGTCGATTTCACCAAGCTATTTTCTTTCCTCCACTGGAGTTCATGAGTTCGATCGATCAATCGATTTCCAATTCGATTAATCGAAATCTAAAGTCGATTAATCGAAATTCAATTTGATTAATCGAGATCGGGGTCCTCTGACTTTTCAACTTCTTGGCCAATTTCGATTAATCAAAACCCAATTTCGATTAATCGAAACTGCCAGATTCAGCCCCTTTCTGGCTGTTCTTCCCAATCTTTTCCCTTATTTTTTCCTTCCATTTTTCTAAACCTTTGTTCTACATTTCACCACATTTCTAGCCACTATTCACCCTTCTAATCTATGCATTTAAACTACAAAAATCTTACCTTCAATCAATCTCAAATTGATTTCAATCGAGTGGTTGGAAAGGCTAGGGTTCCAGCCTTTGCTTGAACGGATTCCTCGCGTTGAATCGGTCTCTTTAATGCTTGAATCCCCCCTCCAATCACCCAATAACTCTTGTTTAATCTCTTTACTCCTCTCTCTCTCTCTTATTTACTCCTCTCTCAACAACCAAATACAGATTTTAGGGTTATTAAACCCTTTTATCTCTTTCCTCACTTGTGTGTTGAGCACATACACCGCGATAGGTGTATGCGACTTCACATTTACAACACACACCACATAGACATTCAACCCATCACATCTCATCCGTTCATCACTCCCCTTACTAACTATTGGACTTCTATTTGGTCAAACCTATGACCGATCGGGCATGGATCCCGAGGTTATAGTTTAGCGTGATTTTTCGGGCTATTACACTGACCGTCAAACTGATAGATCAACATGACCTGAAAAATTGGTAGGATCGATTTTTCGCTGCCACGTTTGAAAAATAGTTTTTGATGGATTGTTATGATTGACGGTCTCGGTTTTTTTGTTTGAATTGGTTATGCATTGGGCTTTATTTGTAGGATTATATTCTTATATTGATATTGTAAAACTTTCTTTTTTGTTGTTATTTATCAATTTCTTATACGGCTTTGGATAAGTTGAAGATATATTTTCATGGGCATTACTTTATATATATATATATATATATATATTCTTGGATTAATGGGAGCTCGCCATATGGTTGGGATGACATGGCACCCTCACCATCCCACTTTTAAATCATGTAGTGCAAATTTTTACGAATCCAAGTTGTCCAAGTGGCAGGCCATCATTTAAACTAAACTTAGGTAAAAAAAACTTCAATCTCAAAAGATTCGAAACCTCCGATTATAGCACTTTAATGTGGACCATTATTTGTATCTACGATAGGGTCCATTTTAAAGTGCTACAATCTCCTAGTTCAAATCCTTTGATGGTAGTATTTTTTGCCTAAGTTAAGTTCAAACGACGGCTTGTCATTTGGACGACTTGGATTGGTTAGAAATGTGTGCCATGTTATTGATATCTATCATAGGGTCCATATTAAAGTGTCATATTATCTGATATCTATGATCAGATAGTTCAAATGATAGCCTATCATTTGGATGAATTAGATTGGTCAGAAGTGTGTGCGACATAGCACTACATGGCCTAAAAGTAATGGTGAGATGCATATCTCAACCAAATGGTGAGGAGAGTCGATCTTTATTGATAAATGAATGTGATGGTGATGGTGAAACATTATGGACTAATCACTGGTACTAAGGTGAATCCTTCTTGTATTTGGGCAACTTGGTTTTTGGGGATTGTGAACTGTATCAAAATTTTCTTATAATTATCACATGATCAAAGATATAGGATATGAGTTATATTTAGGCAACAAAGTTCCTTGCTGTTCGTGAACCAATGAATTTGTGGTCATAAATATCATATATAGTCATCTAAAATATATGCAATATATATGGGCAACATGGAAAACAGATATTCGAATTTGTCGCTTACATTACAAAAACGTTTAATCTTTATCACATTATGCATTTGGGAAGGAAATATAAGCTGCATTCAGTAGTATATGGATACAGTCAAATGCATGTTCCACAAGAATACAGCTGCATCTGACTCATAAATCTAAAACTCCTTATTTTGGGGATTCGATGGTTCAGTTGCACTAATTCTATGTCTCAATTGATCAACTTTGTTATCCCTAACCAAAAAATTAAAAAATAAATCTAGTTTCATGAAACGCTGTTTAATGCCCAAATATATGGTTTTAGATTCTTGAATATAATTCATCTTCGTTCTTGAGGGCATAACACTCTACTTCTGTTTGCATTGTGTCTACTGTCTAGTATTAATTAACTAATAGTTTGTATGTGGAGTAATAATTTATGGAATTTTTTAGATATTTGAGGCCGAATAGATTAGGAAAGTGATTTAGGATTCCGAGTAGCTCGCAAAATTGACTCAACAATTTCCTGTTAATTCAAGTGATTTCTATTTATTATGTTTAGAAGATTGATTTTTGAAGTGGGGATTTCTAGATTGGGATTGGAGTAAATGTGGCAAGCAGATACTTGGTTCATGGTGGATTTTCCCAATTTTCTTTCATGTTTTGAAGTTTCCCTAAATTAAGTCTAGCTTGGGTCATAGAACCATCTTCATAGCATCCATTACTTTATTTTCCAACTCTTCGTACCCAAGACATGGCAGCAATTTTCTGGGGTTGAGCACATTTAATTGACCCATCAGTGATTGGTCCTAAATTAGCATGGCACTGCACCAGCAGTGTACTCTTCCCAGAACCAGTCTCACCAATCAAGACTATTACCTGTGCGAATGAAAGAGAAAACAAAAATTGAAAATTGAGATACAAATCATGAAGATATCAATAAACAAGTAGAATGGGTGAGACCAAAATCCCAAATATAGAGTTCGCAATTTCAAAAGTTTCAGCTGGAGGGAAAGTCAATTGAAATAATAATCATAAGATTGAACATGTATTAATAGGACTTCAAAATTTCATGTATGGGTACACCATGCAGTTAGGAGAACCTTTCTATCAAAACATTTTATTTTGGACTGACAAGGACAACATCTGAATCAGATTTCATGACCGAGTATGTTGTCACCCGTTGGTATCGGGCACCAGAGCTACTACTAAATTGTTTGGAGTACACGGTTGTTGTTGATATTTGGTCTATACAGTGCATACTTGGTGAAATCATGATCTAAGAACCTCTGTTTTTGGGAAAGGACTATGTTCATTAGCTGAGGCTTATCATAGAGGTAATTTGGCTACTTTCTCATTTTTTCAGATAATGTATTTTAATTCCATCATGGCTTATAGAAAAACCACCCATTGCTTATCCACTCAGTATAATAGCAAGAATGTTCTACCCAGTGCGAAAGGAATCAAGTTCCCCAATATGCTGTGGAGGGAAGGTTTGAAGGGATTAACCAGCATCCAATTATGTCCTTTTTTATTTTTTTCCATTTATCTCATAGTTGTGTATGATTTGAACTTTATGACTTATTTTTTTTCTAAATCATTAGCTGCAACTGTATACAGAATGCCGGAACGCATTCATTCTCTATAGGGATCACTGAAGTTCTTAATACAGATCTCTTGATATATTAACTAAGTGTCGATGACATAGAATTTGTTTGTCAAAGATTAGTGCCATATACATTGATTAACACCACTTTTGCAGTTTATATATATCTATTTTTTTATGATTGGAATGCTTACTTCCCATGAACTTTTTACTAAATGTGTAATTAAAATCACATGTCATGACAATGATATGCTGAGAAAATGGTGTCTCTATGCCGGAACACATTCATTCTTTATTGGGATCACTAAAGTTCTTAATACAGATCTCTTGGTATAATAACTAAGTGTCGATGACATAGAATTTGTCTCTCAAAGGTTAGTGCCATATACATTGATTAACACCACTTTTGCAGTTTATATATATATATATATATATATATATATATATATATATATATATATCTGTTTTTCTATGACTGGAATGCATTCTTCCCATGAACTTCTTATTAAATGTGCAATTAAAATCACATGTCATGACAATGATATGCTGAGAAAATGGTGTTTCTATGCTTAGAGTAATGACTTATTGGATCTCTGAATAGAAGCAAAATGGATGTACCTTTAATAGGGCTGTCTAGGTCAGCCTGTTACCCAACCCACCCAACCAGGTTTTTGAACCAGGCCAAATGCATAAACTTACTCATCGAGTCGAGTAGGGAAAAAATGGTCTGACACTTGGTATATATATAAAATACAATAATTTTTGCACTAAACTTCCGCATATCACCTTGAAAATGTATTGCTTGTGTAGTGTCTATCTTCTTTTCAATCAATAAATAAAATTTATACCAAAATTCTTATTTTCATTTTGATCACTTGGTGCATGTTGGCATTTTACCGTTCTTGCGTCTCATGATCTTGTCTTCTTTATTGGCAATGTCTAACTTTTTGTGTGGATTCTGAAATATTCACACCCCTATGTTGGTGCAGTTATTGGAAGAGTTCGAGTGGTTGTAAGACTACGACCTCGGAATATTGAGGAGTTGATCACAGATGCTGATTTCGTTGATTGTTTAGAATTGTAGCCAGAGGTTTCTCTAATAGAATTTTTTTTATAGTTTGTAAATACATATTCAATATGAAATTATTTCTTATGTAACTTCTGCTAGAGATCTTGTTCATAGGAAGTTGGAACTAATTAATCATGTCGATTCATCTCAGCTTAAAAGTTTGAAGCTCCACAAAAACAATTGGGATTCGGACACATATGAATTTGATTAAGTGCTCACTGGATTTGCATCACAGAAGCGTGTTTATGAAGTTGTGGCAAAACCTGTTGTGGAGGTAATACTGATATGAAGTTGTTTAGTGTTATGAATTTCGTATTTTAGCTTCCTTGCGGTGAATGTCTATCCCTGTCATTCTCAAGCGTTTAAGAATTTGCAGGACCTATCGAGGATTGTTGATTCAATTTTATATCATTAATGTAGTGCTGAGACAATTTTCTCTCTTGGTTTAGGTACATGTTAGGAGGTCTGTCAAGGGAACGCATGATGGAGAAGTACCCGTTTCAAGTGAGAATGGCAGCATCTCCAACTTGGTCAAAGGTTATAGGTCCCCCGGTTGTTAGGAAAAGCAAGCTACTTGTGGGAGATCTTGCAAGTTCTGAGCGTATTGGTAAGTCAGGTATTTACCAGAAATTCTGAACTCTGAAATGTTATTTTCACATAGTTGAAGCATTGTGAATCATGAAGATGCACAACAGAACTGGGTTTTACTTCTTCTAGGTATGCAACCCTTAAATTTGAAATGGAACTCACTCAGTTGATCAATATAACTCAACTGATATTGAATCAATCACTAAATTGTTGCTATTAATGACTTGTGCAAGCTGCCTCTTTCCTGATATATCACTTGTCTTGTTCCTGAATTGAAAAGCTTTATTACCGAATGACTTTTGGAGAAATGAGACAATCTAGGTTCCTATCTAAATATTCTGGCAATCCAATCAAGTACTCATGTCATAATTGAAACTATAAGGCCAAAATTGGTTAAGTAGCAAAGAAAAATGATAAGAGGATTCAAGGCATACAAGAACTCAGAAAAATAACTCCATTAATAACTTTAACTTTGAGTATAAGGTATCCCAAGCTTCAATTACATGGTAGGCAATACATATGCCATTCGTTCAACCATTCATCTTTTATAGGCAAAATTAGAAGAACCTCATAAAGAAGATGGTTCCAACAAAATGTGAAAGAGACTAATTCATAGAAAAAGGCTAAAGATAAATGCATGCAGCCTTGGACAAATTTCCAATGCATGTGGACTCAATGCCATGCTACAATTTTAAGCTCTACTGGACCAATTAACCTAAATATAACAAAGACAAATGAATAAACTCCTAGCCTAGGCACCCTGCATAAAAGCACAATGCCGAAATTGACCTCAAAGTGAAAATTGAAGAAAAGCGAGGGTGTTATCTAGTGATGCTGGCGACCAACGTCATTCCCAATAAAATCTGAGGAGAATTAGATGCATTAACATCTAACATGTAAACATTGCTAGACTCTCTGTCCCTTTTAAATTTGTAACATGTAACATTGGCCCCTTCTTAAATGATAAAAATTGTACTGCCCTTTAAATAAAAAATGCTATGTAACAATGACTCGGATACATGTGTTACTATATGGAGAATTCCCCATGCAATGCCCATATGTAAATTGAGTAACTTGGCTTGATTTATGTGTGCATAGCTTAAAAGCCCAGGGTTTCCCATTTCTAAACCATCGATATTAAGAGTTTTAATCAACCCACACGGGCCTTTTGCAGCCAAGAGTTTAGAAATGATAGTCTTAGATCTTGGAACATGCACAGTAGCTTTTGGTACATGGATGGCTGATTCAAAGCTGACCATAGATTTCAGAAAATTTTCAAAATCTGATTTTCTAATTTTGTAATCCCTAGTTTGCAATTTGCATGTTGCCTTTCTAGGGGCTCTGGCTAGCAACGAAGCTAAAGCTTCACACTGGTCCGCTCACAACTTTTAGCATAGAATGTTCGCAAACAACCACCAAACAGTTTGTGTACCTGATTAGTGCAATCATTTTATTGCTTCCATCTATCCATGGTGAACTTTGGAATATGATCAAGTATTTCAATTGACAAATGCCAAATAATTTTTATTGCTTTACAGTGAAGAAAATTGTGTACAATAGTTTCTTTCAAAGTTTTTGAAGAAGATGCATCTTGGTGGATATTGTTTGGTAAAGGAATTTTTTAGTTGCGAGTTCATTTCAATCTTAGCTACCTAAAAAAATGAAATGTACATGACATTTTCATTTACAACCTGTCAACTGAAAAGTGATTAGATAATATGCTTGGATGATGCCTACTCAAATGAATTCAAGCCGCAATTTGGGTCTGAAATATATTGGAAGGAGTCATTGTGGTAAGATAGGTTTATATAAAATGCATGCAGTTAATGTCATAGCTTACTGGTTAGTGCATACTTAAACTCCTACACTTATCTTCTCATAGATACGGGCATTGGGCATGCTATGGTCGCGATTTCAATCATTACCGTGAGCCTTCAACACATATTTGGTACCTTATGATAAGATCCAAAATAGGGGATTTTCGTTCTCGAAGTGCTTTGTTGAGGTTGTATCTTATAGAGACATAGTGTTGATACAAATTGATGACATGAATAGGTTTATTTAATGTTTTCTTTACCTTGATGACTTTTAGGCTTCCCCAGGTAGGAGAACTGAGGCAGCAAAGTTTGCCCAGTTATGGAATGAAGTGATATGCAGTTTCCGCGAAGAAGACCTCATAAGTGATAGGAAAGGCTTCTCGTCAAAGTTACTTTTATGTCCTATACTTATTTCCGTCATTTACTTTCTTATCCCATTGGACTTATACTTGTATTTTTTATTGATAGTTCCTTATTCATCAGATCCTAGCCTGAAACTAATACAATGGCCACCCTTCTTGCTTGCTAGCAAGGTTAGGAACATTGCTTTTCGAATATTTGACATTATTTATTACCTTCCATACTTGTTGAGTATTCAATTGCTTGTGCAGATCCCTATAGCACTAGATATGCACTACATGAAATAACGGGGTTGATGGCATCTGTGGCAACTGTGGCTTGTTTCAAGAATTTTTATGGTTATTTCTAGTTTTTGTTCTATGAATATAGTTGAAATTTGAGCTTGCTTTGTCGAATTTGCTTTATCTTAGAATGAAGGCATATGATCCTTAGTAATTATGTTTTGCACTCTGGATTAAGCATAGTTTATAGTTCTCCAACTCTAGATTAAGCATAGTTTGGGTGAGGATTTAATTTCAGTAAGACAGTTTTTTAAGGGGTTTTGGGTGAGGAGCTTGATTTTTGCCCACTCAAAGAATAGTTTATACTGTACTATGTTCTCTCTCTCTCTCTCTCTCTCTCTCTCTCTCTCTCTCTCTCTCTCTCTCCCTCCGTGTGTCTATCTGACTGACTTGCACAATAGCCAAATATACCAATAAATTAATATCCATTGTTTTAACTTAAGAGTGTGGATCATTTGTCTTGCATGCATCATATGACCAACTTATCAATTGTCATAGGGAAAGGGAAGTATGTTTTTCAGTCTATTGTGTTTCTCATACCCTACTGGCGAAGTATGTTTTCCTATCTATTGTAATTGATGTTTTTTTCTTTATGTCTAAATGACTACTGCAGGTTTGGATTGCTGCTGCTCAAGCTCTCACAACCATGACAATCAGTTCTAGGTGGCCTTTTAGATTACAAATATACAAATTCTTTACATACTTTGGCTCAAGGTGGAGTAAAATCTCAATTTTCAGATATGCAACTAAGTAACGGAGAAGATCAAGAAGCATAGTTTTTTAATAAGTCCTAAGTTAAATCGAAACATGTTGAATATAGCATTGTTGAATGTGTTAATAGGATGGTGCTGAATGTATTAATGTGAGTTTTTCAATGTATTAAAGAGATCTTGTCGAATGTATTAATAAGATATTATTATATATTTTTTTTTGGCTTATTATTTTTCTTTTTAGTTGAATGGATAGTGAATATTTTGCCTCATAAGTTGATTTGTGATTAAGTATAATAATCATAGCAAGTATATTTTGCCTCAGAGGTTGATTTGATGGGTGAGAAGCTGTGCATTACCAAATTCCCTTTTTTCACAAACTGTGACTTTCATTGATTTTTCTGATTTTAAATTAATTTTAATTTTTGCTTATTATTTTTTCATTTAATTGAATGGATTAGATTTTTTTTTCTCGTTAGGTGATCTGTGTGGTTGATACAATATTTGTAACAGGTAAATTGGCTCCAATTACAGTAACAAAAATGGAAGTTGTGCATTTAAAAAAAAAATAACATGTATATATATATATATATATATATTTTAAAACAACGGTCCATAACCGTTGTTTTTGAAATAAATTAACAACTATTCATTAGCGTTGTTTATATATACCACTGACTTAGACTGTGGTTTTTAAAGAAAAATAATAATCCTTTTTCCGTTAGGAACAACAGCTAGAAACCATTGTTATTTTACAACGGACATGGGCCGTTGTTTACGTGATCAATAAACAACAGTTTTTTTACCGTTGCTTATGAAAATTACTGCTCTATAAACAACTGTCATTACTACGGCTCAAAGCCGTTATTTATGAAATTTACAGCGATTTTGGGCCGTTTTTTTTTGTAGATTTTCACGTAGTATACATGAAAGTATTTCCATCTTAAAATCTGTTTCTACATCTGTAGGTTTCTGAGTCACTACGGGCAATGATCAATGGAGTTCCTTTAGAGGATGCTCGTCAACTTACTCGCTGGTATGATCGAATCCGACAAGAAGAGGAAGCCCAGGTATTGTTAAATGCATGTGAGTATGTTTGGTTGTAGAAGACATGAAGCCTGATAAATATGAAATGAATATGAATTAACCAGGCAGCTGAAGTTAAAAGGCGCCAAAAGAAGTCCAAGGAAGCTGGTGCTACTGCAGAGAGTGACATAAAGCTGCAAAATGCAAAAGCAAAACTGTAAGAACTTCTTGAGTGAGATGTTATCTATTAGTTCCTTGTTAAGTGAAGCTTGTTTCTGCCAGTAAGAATTTGTATTTTGATTTATAGATGTTAAGAGGCTTAAATCGTATTTTTTTAGTATGGATGGGCAAATCTGGATCACAGCTATTTAATTATTAAAGATTATGCCATAGTTGTTTTCAGCACAAATTTCCTTTTTTGATAATTACAAATTTTCTTTTGAAATTTAATACATTTTGCTCGTTTCGAAAGGAGCCTCATGTTGGTATTTAACTCTTTCACCATAGTTTTATATGATGCATGTGGCCGTATTTTATTTCTCTTTCAGTTTACAAAACAATTTTATCCTCACATAATTTCAATATTTTAACTGTATTGTTGATGACACTTTGCTTGAACACTATGTAAGGAGGGTACGAGACATGAGTATGAGAGGCATAACTGCTAGCTTTGAATCAGGGTCAAAGATGGTACTACTTTTACATAATTTCTTTGACAGCAGATGAGCTTTTAAATTGTAAAATTTAGGCTAAAGCCTGAACTAAACTACAAATCTGCAGTATAAGTTGAAGTTCAGAAATTGGAACCTAGTAGCTTCTGACCTTCTACCTAATATGAACATTTTAACATCTGAATAAGCTGCATATTCTTATCAAAGATCTCATAAGTCATAACCAACTGCCTGCAGCACAGGTCTAAACTTAGCCTTAATATCAGTCAAAGCTATAAACACCCATAATTGTAAAATCACTAAACATGTGCCAAATCCTATAAAAAAAATTCTATTGGTAAAAGGATAATTATATTAAAAAAGCGAAAAAAGCTAAGACCAATGTTGGGCCAGCGCCAAAACCAGATCCCAATGAGCAGGGACCGAAAACACTAAAGAGGGAAAGCATCAGTGTTGAACCAGGTCCTCCCACGTGTCCTGGATGGACTCCACCGCAACCTGCCCATTCATCAGCTCTGCCCCTGCCCATTATATGATGCAATCTTTCACAAATTTCATAAGGGGGAATTGAAGTTACCTGAAGGCTTATGTTTCCCACTACTTTTTTCTATATTCTCATAAAATATCATCTTCACTGCCTTGTCCCATCTACTTGGGTTCGGCTTTAAACTGCAAAATGCTCATAAAGTATGATATCTTAGATATATTAAAATTAATAAGTTGTTGAAGTGCCAATCACACAAGTCCATGTCTCATAGTCTACATTTTGGCTTTTCCATGTTTATTCCAAAGATATCATTGTTCTAACGCTTTTATGCAGTGATATATGGACAGGCGAATTCAAATGGTTCAATGAAACATGGTGATGATGACATCCATGGATCGTTGTCTCCAATGGCGTACCGGCACAGAAACAATATCAAATATACAGCTGGAATTGCTAGCAGCCCCATCAGAGGGACAACAACACTCTCAGACCAGCCACAAAGGTAGATCTCCTGCCTCCTACTTTGATCGGGTGCAATTCTTCTTTCCATTTGGTTGAATATTGTAGGGTTGGTTGTGAATGCAGATGGTACCTGTTGGGCACTTGTCAAGGGAAGAAACTAGCAGTTGCAAGACAAGCAGGAAAGCTCTGGAGATGGAAAAGGAGTCATCATCAGCATAGTCACCAAATTGGGGTTCGGCAAGTTTGGGGAAATATTCGAAGAAAAATCGGTGAGAAAAAATTTAAAATAAAAATATTTCAAACTATAAAAAAAAAATTTAAATATTAAAAAATTTAGTAAGTCACAACTTTTTTGAAAAATTTGGGGATAATTCGAGGGACCTTAAATTTGCAATTTTTGTGACTATGATCATCAGTGGCTGTTACAGTTCAAGTGGAAGTGGCAGAGAAGTCGTGGAGGCTTCCAGAGTAGATTAGACACAGTGATGAAACTATTGTGAGGTCAAAGCCGAGGTTGCACCCTCTTGCAGATATGATGTGATTCACCAGCTTTCCATTGTCGCATATTCAGCTTTTGCCCTACATGACACCTCTTGGCAAGGAAGGAAACAAGGAAATGTATGCAAGCAATCTCGAGCCGATCCACCAAATCATTTTCTTTTCGCTCTTTTCCCTATTAGCCTACTGGATTCTTACTTTAGTAAGATACATTTGTGAGGTGTTAATTGTACATAGAAGTGTCTATGTCTATGTATGCATTCACAAACATAATTCTTTGGCTTAGTATAAGGTACCCGACCAGAGCTCTAGTGGCCGCGCTTGGGTGAAGACAATCTCAAACTGCCAACCTTGGTATATGCACTAATATTTTTTAGCACCGGATTAGTGAAAGGTTAGAAATGAGCTTTCACTGACTTGGTGCTCATAAATTGCTGTGCCACTCCCGAGGCTTGATCATTTGGACAGAAGGAGACTTGACTTGAGTACCACCGCAAGCAATCAAGTCAGGTATCTAATAGATTTTATTTTTCCAGTTGCAGGTATCTGTAAGGCGGATATGGGAGATTCATTGCTCGTCCGTTCTTGACTCATATAGTTAAGGCTGTGTTTGGGTTAGCTCTTATAAGAGCAAAAGAAACTCATTGCCTGCTCTATGATAGAGCAGATAAAATCTGCTCCGAGATAGAACAGGTATAAAGCAGTTTTATCACTTAAAGTAGCTCTGCGTTAGATCGCAAATGAGTCATAGAGCTGTGTTACCAAATGTAAAAGTAGTTCTCCACTGGAGACAAAAAGTGAAAGAACTGCTCTTTGTCCCGAAAGAGCTAACCCAAACGCAACCTAAGATAAACTTGGATAAATTAGTTTGGTTTCTTGGCTTAAATGGCGATCACTACTTGAAAGCATCTTGTAAAGTGATGTCAATGCGACAAATGGTTTCGCCAAAGTAGTTGGAATAGACCGGAAAGTTGATAATTCAAGGAGGATGGTGTTGGTAGGAAATCACGTGTGAGTAGGGATACAAGTTTTGAATCGAACAAAAAACCGAGGGTTCTAAACCGCACCAAAATCTGACACAAACCAAACCGAACCCCAATTCAGTTCGGTTTTGGTTTGAGTGGCTTGAAACTGAAAACTGAGGGGGTAGGTTGAGTAAACCGAAAAAAACTGAAAAAAAAAATAAAGAAAACAGAAAAAGTAGGTATTTTATCTTCACCGAACCGATCTGAATCAGTTTCGATTTCAATTTCAATTTCAAAAAAAAAAAAAAAACCGACCAAACTGAACCAATCTGAATCGATTTCGGTTCGGATTCGGTTTGGGGTGTACCGAACCGAACACCTAAAAATTCAGGTTCCGTTTGGTACACCAAACTTGCATCCCTACGTGTGAGGTAGTCTCTATCGCATGGATTTATTTTTCTTTATATTTTTTTTTCACAATCACATAAAAAGAAGAGGAAATTCTCTAGTGTGTTGGCCTTCTATGCTTGCTATAGGTCTATTGTAATGGTTAATGGTTTCTTTATTTTTTGTGAACTTAATATTATCCATGCATCAGTACAACTATTGATTTTTTCGTATCCAAAAGGAGTCTATGTTTATGTAAATTGTCTACACGCTGTCTATCATATGCAACCAGTAATTGCATATGTAAATTGTTTGCACGATGTCGTTAATGAGAGTCCTACAATGCTTAAAAAAAATGGGAGATCGGGGGAAGAGGAAAAAAACAAAAAAGAGTCATCGGCCTAATGTAACAGCCCGGATTTCCGTTTCCAGAAACCCGTACCGTTAGGATCATACTCTGGATGATCCCGGATCGATCACACGTATCCGCGCATACAGCGGAAGCTAGGTGGACACATCCGAGCAGCGGTAGTCTGAGTCAAACAATTTCTACACTAAATACACGTCAACAATATTTAAATGTAAAGAAAAACATACACATTTCCAAAAAGGAACCAAGAAGAACCATCGGTGATGGACGTACATCACCCAAACCATGGTTCCCGATAGTGGTTCCGAAATGGAATGTGAACTAACATAAAATAAGTAAATGTAGAACTATATTTGTTTATACAAAGGTGGCCACCAGGCACACAGTAATCCAAAAGATCAAAAGTACAAAATGTCGGGCATCAATACCCAGGCTACGGGTAAAACTCGTCCGCCTGGACATCCGTCTCCTCGTCCTCTGCCTCGGCCTCGGGATCCGCCGATAGTCCGGTCACTCTGTCGAGCAATCGCCTCGTAACCTAAAAGATTTCAGAAAGCAGGGTGAGCTACATCCTAGCTCAGTAGAAGAATTTCAATTAATTTACATCTAAATTATTAAACATGATTGCAGAACATATCTTAGATCGATAAGTGAAACAAAACTGAACAGATATAGATTGATGCTCAAACATGCAGGAAATCAGAATGCATAACTGGCAAAAGTAAACAGAACTTCGGAATTAGCAAGATGCTATGCTTATTAGATTTAAATGACTTAAATCATACATATCTCTAACTTAAGTAACTCCCGTGTATATATATCACGTGGTAGCCAGATTTGTGCCGATAGGAAACCCCAACCAATCGTCGTTCAATGAACAATTTTCAGAATGCAATAATGCCCCACATGGAGTGCATATTTTGCCGAGGATTTTCAAGCAACTGCACATTGTGCAAGAAACGGATATACCGCCGAGTCGGTGGGGATCGTCTGAATATTAAACCTCAAATCAAATACATACTTATTACCTCATGAATCAGATTATCAGAGCAGATTATCAGAGCATATGCAAAGAATGTAAATGATATCGTAATACGGAATCGAGTTTAATGCATATGCGAGCATGCTTTCAAAAATCAGAGATAGAATACAATGTTAAGATATCATGCAATTAAATTTAGATACACTTTAAGTTGAATTTTCCCCTACCTCAGATCAGTTTATCTTCGAAGCAAATCCAAAGCTTTTTCGACGTGTCAGGGTTTATTCTATACCATATGCACAAGATTGTTAGGAATGTTTGAGAACTACCCGCACAATATCCGGTGTCTACTTCATGAAGTCAAGACAGACAAAAAGCAGGTGAGTGATCGATCACCACCCACTGTAGATCGATCACCACCTTGGTGATCGATCACCAACCCTTCTATAGATCGATCAACATTTTGTTGATCGATCACCACTGCCAGTTTCAAAAACTTTCCCCTCTGTCCACATAAGTCTTTATATTGATCGATCACCACCTTGGTGATCGATCACTGCTACTATGTAGATCGATCACCACCTTGGTGATCGATCGACTCATTGTAGATCGATCACCACCTTGGTGATCGATCACCACCCGGCCTCAACTTCTCAACTCTCTGGGGTCTCTGTTCCCCATAAGCTTATACAGATTGATCGATCACCAGCCCTTGGTGATCGATCACCAACCCTCAGTGATCGATCACCACTCTTTGGTGATCGATCACCAATGACAGTAAGGCTGTCATTAATGGAGTTCACCTTCCTTCCATTTTTGCTCTCTCTCCATTAATGGTTGTGCAATCACCATTAATACCTCATAAACACACCCTTTAAACTACTCATTTAACCCTATTTAACCTACACAACTCACCTTGTTCGAGGGTTTCTTGGGTTTCCGGCAATGACTCGGAAGAGGGTTTTCAAACCTAGATCTCGGAGCTCCTCCTCGATCCGGGTCCGGCGAGAAGCTCTTCAGCTCTGGTTCGACAGATCAAGGTCTCTCACACCAATCTTAAACCCCAGGTAACTCAATCACTTAGGTCTAGCTCCTCTAGCTTAGAAATCCCTCATCTTCTCTCTTGCTAACCCTTTTCTTCTCTCACAAGGGATCTCTTTCAAACTTTCTTATACAGATCTCCGATTAATGGAGCGATTAGGCGAGGATGAAGAAGAAGAGTGGAAGTCTCTCCTCTCTTGTCTCCCCTTCCTTCCTCTATAAGCTACCTCTCAACTCAGAATCCCTGTTTTGCCCTTGGTATCTGTTCCGGTGTGAAGCATGTACACAGTTGCTTCCGCGCAATGTGTTTCACCGACCCTCTACACATCTCAGATCTAGATGAAATTTGACACGTGATCTCATCTCACCACAGTGCCACATTATTTAAACTAATATAACCCAAAAGTTTTTTTTTTTGAATAAACCTTGGTTTCCGTGCCGGGCACGTAGATCAAAGCAGTCAGGCTCGTGTTCTAATTTTTTTTTTTTTTTCGGGGTCGTTACACCTAAGGTCATTTATTTTTATAAAAAAAATTACTCCGCTGGTTAGGGCCGTTGGCATAGGATATTTGACTTATACCGACAGCTCCATTTGTTGGCATAGGTATTCACCAACGGACGATAAGTTTCCCACCGTCGGCGAATACCTATGCAAAGATAAAATAAAGTTATAAAAGGTGGAGATCATTGCAAAGAGCTTTGGCAAAGCCATCACTCTAAAACAACTATGGCACAAAAAACCCTAAAATACAAAACTAAAATTCGGAAGAGAAAGTTCATGGTTTGGAATTCGTAGCTAGAGCGTTCTTTGAATAAAAAGAGTACTTTATATCAATCCGTTTAGTTGATACATATACAATAAATCTCATACGTATTGACCGATATGTACCGGTGGCTGATATTTATACTATATCGATTCATATTAGCTAATATGTGACCAATCTATGTTCAATAGGAATTGGGCATAATATCATAAATGCCCTTTTGGATATTTTCTTAATTATTTCAAGATGTACATATATACACATGCAATATATATAAATGTATATTTACTTGAATAACAAAGAGTGCTTATATCGATCGGTTTTGTTGATATATATACAATACATTTGATATGTGTCGGCTTGAGGAGGGCTCTCAATGGCTCGGCTCTACTTGAGTCGGGTTCCCAATTTTTTTTTCCCTGTTTGAGGAGGGCTCTCAATGGCTCGGCCCTACTCGAGCTGTGATGTACTTAGCCCAAGCCCGACCCATAGTGGGCCGTGCCGGACTTGAGCTTTTTTTCGAGCTTTTTTGGGCGATTATTTATTTTTATTTTAAAATAAAATTTGATAAAAAAATTTCAATTCAATGTTCAAAGAGAGAGTTTGAGGGAGCGATAGACTTGCTTGCCACTAGTCATGTCGCTACTGAAACAACAAGGTTTTTTGTTAATTGCAGCAGTTTTGGCTGCCGCTAATAGTCCTATTTTTTATGGTGAGAGTGGGTGTTGGAACATTCAATTCAAGCCCGGTCCGGATCAATCCGAGTCACCACATGCTTAGCCTAGCCCAAGTAGCCGAGTTGGCTTCATAAAATATACTGCTTTTTTTGAGTTGGGTGTGGGCCAAAATTCGATTTGGCCCGGCCCATTGAGAGCTCTAGGCTTTGAGACCCGACCAATATGTCCAATATATATCAGTTTTAAATCCTTGTTTGTTATTGTATACAAGTTAGGCAGTGATATAATGTGGTCATCAGCATTATACATGTGTCAACCATACGACGCTGCGGGTTCTCATAAAGGAAGAAGTTAGTTAAAATCTAAGGCCCTATTTGGCAACCCCTTTACAAAATGCACATGCGTCAACCATACAATGCTATGGGTTCTCATAAAGGAAGAAGTTGGGTTTAAATCTAAAGTCTTGTTTGGCAACCCATTTACAAAAAGCACTTTTCGAGAGAATAATGTTGGGTGAAAAGCATATTTCACCCGAACCTAGCCACGTTTAGCTAAAAATGGCATTGTCTTAAGAAGCTGCTTCTCGCACAACACCATTTTTTAAACATTTGATAAACTTTTTTAACATGAAAAGTGCTTTTTGAAAATGGTTGCCAAACAGGGCCTAAATCTCCGTTGTATACGTTGCACTAACCTTTTAGACAGTTCTTGGTATATCAGTGGTTGGGCTTGGACCGAGTCTAAACTGCCTAATTTTAAATCTAACTCTGAAATTTCGGTATTCTAGATTTGCCTAGCGATGATATTGAAAATAAATAATATAAAACAAATCAATCACCACTGCACACGAGATTTTTACGTGGAAACCCACAAGGGAAAAAACTATGGAATTTATACCAAATCTAAAGCAACAAATACACTGAGTTAAATAGTTACAGAAAGTACGGAATGAATGCAAACTCTCTAGTCTTATCAAACATTTCCAAACCGCAATGTTATAATCCATTGCGCGTCCCCATAGTTCCTCGATTTACATCCGATCAACAGTTTCAAAGGCCAAAAGGTTTTCTCTCACAAAGATGGCTGAGTAATAGAGTGGAGAGAGCTGAAAAACCTAGAAGTCCTTAATAGACTATAAAGTAGTTGTAACCCTAAAATGAGATTTGGAAAAATCTTTTATAGAACCAATCTCATGTTTGGCACTCACTTTAGTTGTGATCAACCATGAAACCAAAGGTAGTGAGCAAAGACATCGGATCAAAATGGAACATAAAAATTTTTTACGATCCGTTTTTAGAACATAAAAACGGAACAAGAGCCTTTGAATAATCAAGACATCCAATCAAAAGTTTCAAAAGCCAAAAAATTTTCTCTCACAAAGATGGCTAAGTAATAGAGTGGAGAGAGCTGACAAACCTAGAAGTCCTTAATAGACTATTTATACTAGTTGTAACTCTAAAAAGAGAATTGGAAAAAACTTTTATAGAACCAATTTCATGCTTGTCACTCACTTTAGTTGTGAGCAACCATGAAACCAAAGGTGGTTAATCACGAAAAGAAACGTGGTCAACTATCAATATTTTAGTAGTTAATCACGAAAAGAAACGTGGTCAACCATCAAAAGGATTATTACTCTTATAAACGGTTATTCTGAAAACTAAAACACTTGTGAATAAATATAACCTAATCAAACACCATAGGATTCACAAATGAGTATAGTTATACTTGACAACACATGAGAGTCAACTACTAGGTTATCATAGATCGTGACAATCAGATTTAACAATCTTTCCTTTGTCACCATCTATGACAAAACCTAATTTGCAAGGATAAGGAAAAAAATTACATCAATCATAAACTAACCCTACACAAATAATTTATATGTAATGCAAGAAATTACAACTCAATACACTCCCCCAAAACCTATGTCAAGTAAACACACGATGTGGATAAAACGTTCTTCAACATCTTCAACCTATAATCTGAAACACTAAAAGTAAGAGATCTCAAATCTAAAAGAGACAAAAATAGAGACCATACAAAACAAAATAAACTACATAAATACATTCTCCCCCTTTTTGTCATAAGGTGACAAAGGGACAAACTTGCAAGTCAGGGCAAAAGAATATGAAAAAGAAATTCATAGGCTCTCCACAAAAGAAAATAAGTCCTGCAAGAACATACAATTTTTATTTATATATTTATAACACTAAAAAAAACGAGACGATGATCAAGCTGTAAAACTAATGCCATACAACTACACCAGAGTAGATAGAACAATCCTCCCATTCTCCCATTAATTTATCATTTAAGATCAAATAATCATCATTCAAACTTATAAAAATTAATTTCAAAAATTGCAAAAATGAAATGAAATCAAGTATGTCATCATCACAATCATAAATTTTGAAGAATCATCAATCATGCACATCGAATCAGAAAAGATAATCCTACAATGCATTGAATCTCAAGTGACTGGTAAACAACATACACCGCACACATATGTATTCAAAGCAGCAAACACTCATCAATCTTGTTTATGCAAATTCACAACTTTTACATATATTGACAAGTTGAATGTGATGATGCAATGACCAATGATAACTGTCTCAAACATGAGGAATGTAAGAAAAAATAAGGGATATAAGGTGAGAAATATTTTTAACCCAACTACATCTTCGAAGCATGTAAATCTTTATTAAATAACAAAGAAAAGTTTATAAAATTATGTAAACCCAAATACCCAAGTGAACTTCTTGATCGTTCTACCCAAGAGGATAGTGGCTTTCTAACTAGACTAGTGTAGGTAGTCATTTTCGTCTCTTCCTCATAACTTCGAAATTCAGGAGAATAAAACTTTTTTCCTTTTTTTTTTGTGGAATAAATTGAGTGGAATTTGAGGACAACGATTTTCACTCTACAGCTGACTCTGTGGTGATGACTTTCACATGAGTCGTCTGTATAGTCCTTTCCCATAAAAAAATAAGGCTCAAAAAGGCTAATGGCATAGGTGACACTCAATATAAATAGACAATCATACAAAGCTAAAATATTACCTTCAAACAATTTATCAATTATATGGTAATGAATTGAAAAGTCACATATACATAATTTTAAATATTAATTGACTAAAATACACATGCACACAATGTGATGAAGATCACCCATTCACTTAAAATTTAATGAATATAAGGAGAGACCTAACATATACAAATGTGCAAGCAAGCTAATAGAATTGAGCATATGATTATAAATATGACACATTCATAAATATTTTTTTTTAAATCTTTTCAAAAAAATTATTTATATTTTGTTAATTTTTTGTAAAAATAATAAAATAAAATAAAAAATAAGGAGAAAGTAAACACCTACTAAGATACAAAAATAAATAAGCTCAAATCAAATCACTCTTCTTGGTCCACTTGAGAGTGTATCTGTGACAGCTTGGATTTTCCCAACCTAAATTCCCGATATTTTTTTTTTTTTTTTTTTTTCAACTGAAACTAAGTGGGCAAACTCGGATCGCCAGATCGTAGATTATAATCTTATACAGAAAATCTTGGTATAACAAAGCGAAAACATAAACTCCAGATCTAAAAGAAAAAGAACCGTAGCTAAAACAAGTATGCAAGTGCATAAAAAGAATTACAAAAACTAAACTTACTAAACCTCAAATACAGATCTACAATCCCGAAATCTTACTACTCCTCAAGTCCTCAACCATGAAGCCCGTATCCTGATAATTGCCAAACCTATGACGTATAGTCGAAGGGTGAGCTACATCTAAGCTCAGCGAAGGAAAGACAACATAAAATCATATTTTAACATCAAAAACATAAAATTTAATCCAAAAGTAAAACCCTCATAAAAACTCAGAATTTCAATGCCTTAATCATTTCCTTCTATTCAAAGCAGATTTGCAAAACATTCATCACAGCATTCCATTCTAAACTTAATCTTAAATATTTACTTTCACCACAGTTTCATCCAACCGTACACATATCGAAAAGCATCATAATCAAGAGTGTCCAAGATTCACACGCATTTGCAAACAATGTCAAATTTGCAAACACACACAGCACAAGGGTGCCCAAGAGTGTTCCAAGTTTCCAAGGGAGTTCACAGTTCCCAAAATGTCCAAGGGATGCAATGATGTTTCGAGGGATGCAAGGATGTTCCAAGGGTTCCAATGTCCAATGATTCCAAGGGGTCAAAGAGATGCAATTCATGTACGGATATGCCGTCGTACCGGCCCAAGAGATGCAATGCAACGTATGTATGAATGCTCGCACGGATAGGCCGTCGTGTCAGCCCAAGGGATGCAATGCAACATATATATGAATGCACGCACGGATAGGCCGTCGTGCTAGCCCAAGGGATGCAATGCAACGTATGAATGCGTGTACGGATAGGCTGTCGTACCAGCCCAAAGGATGCAATGCACATATGAAAATTCTAAGCATCGGCGTGTTAATCACAGTTCCAAGGGTCACGAGTTCACATTCCAAAGGTGTCAAAACGAAACACGAGTATCACAACTATCTTAAAGTCCTACTTTCAAAACACGAATCAAACTTACATAAAATCCAAGGTTATCTAACATCGAATATTATCACACGCACATTCACACTTCAAAATCTCATGAGTATATTCTAAATTATAAATTTCTAATCTAAGAATCCTACCATAATTTACACATCTACTAATCCAATCACAATTAACTCATCACATTCAATCAACACATCTAAGACTATGAATCAAGTTAAACATATAAATTTAGGTTGAATTTCTCCTACCTTTACCTTGAAGTTGTACGAAGCAAAACCAAGTCTTATCAATGGATTCCCGCTCTCAATCTATATCACAAGCACACAATGATGTATCAAGGATCAACTCCAATCACTAATTACTTAGATACATTTAAGTATTTTCTCAAAACTGAGGTTGAAACGGATAAATTCATGCCAATATAGAATTTAACGCAACTTTTCTCCTAAATTTTAACCTTTAAAAATTTTGATTTATGAGTTGGTCAAAACAGAAAAGTTGTAGATTTCGTTGTCCTCTTTCCAACACCATAAGCATCGTGTCAATCGGAGTTCAAAATAAAAAGTAATGGCTGAAATACCGAAGCAGTATCCGCAAGCACAGTCAAAATCGATTGAACGATTTCAAACCGATCGAACGGTTACGAATTTCATTCGAACGGTTTTTAAAACCGATCAAACGGTTTTCAAACCGAACAGAAACCTTCAGATTTTACTCTTGATGAAATCTTTCGATCAATTACTAATTTCGATCGAACGGTTTCGTCAGATTTCACCCAACTCGGGTTCTAACATCGTCCAACTCATTTTTCTTTAAATCTTAACCCAAATCATACCTATATTTATACAACCATAAAATAAAATATTTAAACTCATCTAGCATGAATTTCTCACCTTAAATCGACCGATCATCCCACCGATTCGATCATCTTCTCCAATTCGTAAAAGGGTTTCCAAAACTCAAACCGAGGTTCTCCGAGCTCCATGATCACAACCAATCACTCGAAATCATCGGTGATCCCTCCATACAAACCCACTCTACGATTAGCGGCTCAAATCACACGATCTCTTCGCTCAAAGAAGTGGGTTTCCAAAACCCCCAAACGACTCAAAAAGCATAAAGCAACGCACAAACGTCGAAACCAATGATGATCCTTCCCTTACATGAGTTCACAAACCTTTTCCACACAAAACCTAAGCTCGACGGATCACATTTTTCCCTTCTTCTTCCTCTTTCTCACTATTCTCCAAAGCCCAAAGCCCAAACCTCAACTCTTTCACATGGCTAAAGCTTCTAAAAGAAGTTAGCCTTCTCTTAAAGCATAAGGGTGTGTAAAGCACATACACCCACCCTGGGTGTAAGCCAAAACATTTCTCACATGTGCGAAACACAAACACGTTAAAGTGCATGTAAAACACACATACTCGTTCACACACACACGATCTAGCTTGCATGATTCTCAAGATTTTTAGGGTCGTTATATTCTTCCCATCTTATAAAATTTTCGTCATCGAAAATTGCCGTAAGTAGTAACATGCAAATCAAACCTAATCATACACCAATTGGAAGATGTCCATATCCCGATCTGAAAACCACTCAAAGCAATAGTTCCAATACTCACATCCTACATGAATACACATATACGTCTCCACGAATAATATTCACATCCACATATACACACATCCATAGCCTACACATCTACATGCATACCTGTATAAAATCCATACATCTTCACATTGTTGAGAACCCACGCAGCACAAATCTACTTAAGTGAGTAAAATTTTCATTCTATAATGACCCAAAGTACTTCACATTCCATCATTTTGAATTATCTAAGACCAGTCATATTTAAAATTTTAACCATCTACCTATTTATGTATTAGTTCAAAACCATATACCTCCAAAAGTTATCCTTTTCCAAAAGTTACTATTATTTTAAAATTACCATCATTCAAAAATGATAATCATCCAACATTTGAAATATCCAATTCGGTTTTCTTCCATTATCTCAAACTCAATCCAAGGTCCGTAGCTATCTCTCGGCACTACCCATCTGGGTATCCTCTTCAAGATTCAACGTCCTCTATTCCAGGGCTATCACAATCTCCTCACCTTAAAGGAATTTTTGTCCTCGAAAATGCACGACAAGATAATCTGAGTAATAACTCAATTATCAATAATGTATGAAAATATTTGCAACTTATAAAACCTCAATTCACACGCACTTATCCCCCTCGTAGTCCACACATCGATCCAAGTCAGTTGACACAATCACACACTCATTGTCATAGTCAAATCAACTATGCCCAAAATTAACATATCCACACGTGTTCACCGATAATCCACCCTTCAAAATCTACGTACGTAAAAGATAAGAAGGTACTCCACTACCCCTCCATAAGGAATTTTCTCACTTGAAAGTGAATGACGTGACGCTTGGGTAGTCAATATAGGAATAATTTGTTAAACTCAAATCATATACAGCAAATGCTGCAATGAAGTAGAATTACATACATTGCGACGAATTGAAATTACACACGGTCAAAGCCGTAGAGTTGAATAGAGATTTGTTACAACACATCGTCTAAATATCGACCA
This sequence comes from Chloranthus sessilifolius, assembly GCA_021018995.1. NCBI lineage: Eukaryota > Viridiplantae > Streptophyta > Magnoliopsida > Chloranthales > Chloranthaceae > Chloranthus > Chloranthus sessilifolius. The sequence goes on along the minus strand of CM037594.1, from coordinate 113,138,566 downwards.
CACACTGATAAAAATCTATATGCTGAGCTTTACACTAAGGACCATCTCGCACTAACCGGACCGGTGCTCACTCAAGAGTCGGAGTGATAGATCAGTTAACTCGTGCACGGGTAATTACAAAACATCACTTTCACTACTTAACGAAGTATCTTTATAAATAGTTGGCAAGAATATATCCACAAAGAAAGAGATATTGACCTTGTGATTAAAACCATTAATCTATAAATCATAAATCATATTCAGTGCCCTCCAACCATCAATCATTTACCAATTTACTCCTGACACAATATATCATCGAATTATCCCTTAATGACTGCATCACTTCGATAATCATGTTTAACATTTCCAATAGACACCTCCAGATCTCGGATAATATATCATCGAATTATCCCTCAATCAGAGAAAAGTCTAATCTATCGATTAATAGAATTCTTCCTTGCTCCAACTAGCCATTACCATAGATAAATTTGAAACCATTAACTTATTTTGACCACAAAAATATTCACAATTATTGATCGGATACTCCATTTTGATCGAGTAAATTTGATTTAACCATCAACGAGGAATAGTCTTAACCACTAGTCTAAATGTGCAACTTCCTCCATGATTTAATTTACCATCACAGCAAGCATACCATAATAAATACCATCGTTAGCCATAACGTATGTCCACAAAGGTATGAATTCATTACAAAATATGCTTATTATAAACCAGCAATAATGATCTTAAAATCTCAAATTTATGCCTTCAATCATTCTTATTATACTCAAATACCTCTCAGATTATAAAAGAAAAGACACTCGGTCACAATATATCCAATCATTTTAATAAGGAGATAATTCTAGATGGCAATTCTAAAAAACACCCCTTCGATGAGTAAGATTAAGGTCTTACATACATGTCAGCTTAAGATGAATTGTCTCTTCATGTGCACAGTCCTCAACACAATCAATAGAGTCACTAATTGTTCTTGTCGTCCTAATTGATCCACCGTCGTCAGTATAGATTGAAAGGATTTATAATTGTGCGATCATAACAGTAAGATGAAGTCTAAGGTTATAGTAGTGATAACTAATCCAACAGTGAATTGAGAAGTCATTAAGAATTCTATCTCTAATTAGCTTTCTTCAAACTAAGGGTCAAGTCCCTAATGTGAGCCATCAAAATCTATGTCAACTACCGTCTCAGTATTTCCTTAATGTCCCAAATCCTTAAAGAGTTCTTTAATGTCCCAGCTCCCTAAGGATGTTCACTTAAAACTATAGTGTTTAACAACTGCCCTCAATGTTGGAAGGAGAGCTTTCGAACATAATGCACTCATGATTTATTAGTCGGAAAGAAGAACATTACGATTAGATCCATTAAGTGTAAATTTACAAGTCTTAGTTCAATCATCGTTACTCATAATGTCAACTCAATATCGAATTACTAAACAATCTATCTTTACGTAATGTAACCCTAACTGTCAAGATTTATTCAAGTCCCGTCCTTATATTGATCACCTACTTAGTTAATCTTTGAAAATTGAAATTCGTTTATGTCATGCAAGTGATTTAATCAGATGCACATATGATAGTGTCATGATATACCTTAAGTGTCAAAAGCAGCCACTATTTCTAAGGGCATTCATCATCTAAATATTTGCCGTAAAATCTTGACAAGTGAAAATAATTCTATACCTTGTAGGACTTCATGTTCCATCTGGGCATCGTGTATCAATATTTCACTTGTAGGACCTTGAGCTGTAGGGAGGATCAACTCAAAAGTAGACGTCAATGTTACCCGCCTTTGACGCCTCTCTGGGCAACTACTTATCTAGAACACTAATATCCACTCACGATGACTACTATGTAGTACGGACATATCGACAATGAATATCGATAGCTAGTATGGAAATTCGATATTTATTAACTAGTATAATATATTATCGACGTATATCTTATCCACATCACAAAATTTTCAACCCACAAAGTAATAATATTAATCATGAAACTAAATTTGACCATCAACACAAAACAAAGCTTTCAAACCATTAACTGCCAAAAGTAACTATTAATAGTATTTACAAGTTTCATATACTTACGCCAAAAATCTGAGCCAATAGCACCGAGCATACATCGAAATCAAAAAGATTATATGTACCGAGGTTAAACACACAAGGAGACTTGTATGGATCTATGGGTTCTCATGTCGAAGTCGTCTTGTCCTTCTTCGGTTCCGGACAGTACCGTATCTGATGTCCCACTTGACCACAATTGAAACAGGCACCAGTGCTCCACCTGCATCGCTCTGTCGTATGTCATCTCCTGCATCTTGAGCATGACACAATCAGTGCGGATGAAGAAGTGTGGGAAGTAGAAAGAACACTTGGCGTCCTCGCAGTCATGGAGTGAACAAAGCGATGGGGCACCGCAGGCGTAGACATAGATGGTCTTGAGTAGGTGGTGTGAACAGATGGAGGTGGTGTCAACATCAAAACTTGAGAGCTCCTATCTGCCGACAAATAAGCACCGGACCTCCCTTGACTTGCTACACACTCGCATTGTTTCTCTTGTCGCTTGTACATACCTTCTATACCTCTCTCGACCACAATTGCCTTTCCCATCACTTTCACATAGGTCTCTAATTCGAACATTGAAATCCTATCTCGCATGTCTGGCTTCAGGCCTTCTTCAAATTTATTGGCTTTCATTTCCTCTATGGCCACTAGTTCCAGTGTGAACCTCGACAACCTTGTAAACTCAGTACCATACTCTCGTACGGTCATACTCCCTTGCTCCAAATTAGCAAAATCTCTCTTCATCTGGTTCCTCACTTGTTTGGGAAAATATTCTTTGTTGAGCACACAAACAAACTCCACCCAATTTCATAGACCGTAAAGACCCTCAACCTCTCTCCTCCTCAGCACCGACTTCCACCACGGATCGGCATCACCCTCAAGCTGGAAGGAAGCCCAGCCTACCTTCTCATCCTTTGTACTACGAAGTCTCTCCAGAAGCTTCTCTATCTGATTTAACCATTTCTCAGCCTCTAATAGATCAGTTTGCCCATAAAAACTAGGAGGTCTCAATCTTCTAAAATCGATGAGGGATGATGACAATAATGCTGGAGGAGTTGCTGGTGGTGGCTGATGATGATTAGCATTATTAGCAGCCATTAGGGCGATCTGCTCAGCTAATAATGCAGTTTGTTGCGCCTGTTGGGCCATTACAGCGGCCATGAATTCCATGGCCAACGCCATCCGATCCGTTGCGTCGCCTCTCCTATCTCTCCCATCGTGAGGGTTCCTTTGGTCTCTACTAGACCCCTTGTGGAATTCATCCCCACTTCCCAAATTTCTATTACGACCGCCTCCCGGTCATCCTCTACTTCTTGGATACATCTTAATCTATTACGAGAAAACAAAAGTTCTGTTATCAGATGGTCCCTATACTCTGATAAATCTTAAACTCCTAGCCTAAGTTGAGGTCTTGTCAGAGATCTCTAAAGCCATCGCTCTGATACCAACTATGACAGCCCGGATTTTCCCAATCTAAATTCTCGAGATATTTTTTTTTAATTTTTTTCCAACTTAAACCAAGTGGACAAACCCGGACCGCTAGATCATAGATCACAATCTTATACAGAAAATCTTGATACGACAAAGCGAAAACATAAACTCCAGATCTAAAAGAAAAAGAACCATAACTAAAACAAGTATGCAAGTGCATAAAAAGAATTACAAAAACTAAACTTACTAAACCTCAAATACAGATCTACGATCCCAATATCTTACTACTCCTCAAGTCCTCAACCACGAAGCCCATATCTTGATAATTGCCAAACTTGTGATGTATAGTCGAAGGGTGAGTTACATCTAAGCTCAGCAGAGGAAAGACAACATAAAATTATATTTTAACATCGAAAATATAGAATTTAATCCAAAAGTAAAACCCTCATAAAAACTCAGAATTTCAAAGCCCTAATCATTTCCTTTTATTCAAAGCAGATTTGCAAAACATTCATCACAACCTTCCATTCTAAACTTAACCTTAAATATTTACTTGCACCACAGTTTCATGCAACCATACATATATCGAAAACCATCATAATCAAGAGTGTCCAAGATTCACACGCATTTGCAAACAATATTGAATTTGCAAACACACACAGCACAAGGGTGTCCAAAAGTGTTCCAAGTTTCCAAGGGTGTTCACAGTTTCCAAAATATCCAAGGGATGCAATGATGTTCCAAGGGATGCAAGAATGTTCCAAGGTTCCAAAGGTGTCCAATGATTCCAAGGGTCCAAGGCATGCAATGTGTGTACGGATAGGCTGCCGTACCGGCCCAAGGGATACAATATAACGTATGTATAAATGCGCGCACAGATAGGCCGTCGTGCCGGCCCAAGGGATGTAATGCAACGTATGTATGAATACGCGCATGGATACGCTGTCGTGCCAACCCAAGGGATGTAATGCAATGTATGAATGCATGTATGGATAGGCCGCCTAACCGGCCCAAAGGATGTAATGCACATTTGAAAGTTCTAAGCATCGTCGTGTTAATCACAGTTCTAAGGGTCACGAGTTCACATTCCAAAGATGTCAAAATGAAACACAAGTATCACAACTATCTCAAAGTCTTACTTCCAAAACACGAATCAAACTTACACAAAATCCAAGGTTATCTAACATCGAACATTATCACACACACATTCACACTTCAAGATCTCACAAGTATATTCTAAATCATAAATTTACAATCTAATAATCTCACCACAATTTACTCATCTACTAATCCAACCACAATTAACTCATCACATTCAATCAACACATCTAAGACTATGAATCAAGTCAAACATATAAGTTTAGGTTGAATTTCCCCTACCTTAACCTTAAAGTTTTACGATGGATTCCCGCCCTTAATCTACATTACAAGCACACAATGATGTATCAAGGATCAACTCCAATCACTAATTACTTAGATACATTTAAGTATTTTCTCAAAATCGAGGTTGAAACGGGCAAATTTATGCCAATATAGAATTTGACGCAACCTTCCCTCTAAATTTTGACCTTTAAAATTTTGGATTCATGAGTTGGTCAAAATATAAAAGTTATAGATTTCGTTGTCGTCTTTCTAACTCCATGATAATCGCATCAATCAAAATTTGAAATAAAAAGTTACGGTCGAAATACCAAAGTAGTGTCGGCAAGCACAGTCAAAATTGATTGAACGATTTCAAACCGATTGAATGGTTACTAATTTCATTCGAACGATTTTTAAAACCGATCGAACGGTTTTCAAACCGACCAGAAACCTTCAGATTTTACTCTTGATGAAATCGTTCGATCGGTTACTAATTTTGATCGAACGGTTTCGTCAGATTTCACCCAACTCGAGTTCTAACATCCTCCAACTCATTTTTCATTAAATCTTAATCCAAATTTCATCTATATTTATACAACCATAAAATAAAGTATTTAAACTCATCTAGCATGGATTTCTCACCTTAAATCGACCGATCATCCCATCGATTTGATCATCTTCCCCGATTCACAAAAGGGTTTTCAAAACTCAAACCTAAGATCTCCGAGCTCCACAATCACAACCAATCACTCAAAATCGTCGGTGATCCCTCCACACACACCTCACACAAATCCACGTTACGATTAGCGGCTCAAATCACACGATCTCTTCGCTCAAAGAAGTGGGTTTCCAAAACCCCCAAACGGCTCAAAACGCACAAAGCAACGCACAAACGTCGAAACCAATGATGATCCTACCCTTCCACGTTTTCACAAACCTTTTTCACACAAAACATAAGCTCAACGCACACGGATCCGACACATTTTCCCCTTCTTCTTCCTCTTTCTCTCTATTCTCCAAAGCCCAAACCCCTAACCTCAACTCTTTCACACGGCTAAAGCTTCTAAAATAAGCTAGCCTTCTCTTAAAGCATAAGGGTCGGCTCCTGTGTAAAGCTCATACACCCACCCTGGGTGTAAGCCAAAACATTTCTCACATGTGCAAAACACAAACATGCCAAAGTGCGTGTTAAACACACACACTCGTTCACATACACACGATCTAGCTTGCACGATTCTCAAGATTTTTAGGGTCGTTACAGTATCTAGGAATTGCAATATCATTAAAAAAATCGCTTTCTCAACTTTCCTTAAATTTAACTTCAAATTATGATATTGAGAAACCTTTATGTATATAGTAGAGTTAGGTCTATTGAAGTACATATTTTTCTTTCTATCATTATGAGCATTTGGGTACCTATTTGGAATATGTCTATCATGAGACCGATTACTCCCCCTATCTATGTGATTCCTTCCAACCATTGAGAATTGACAATGTCCCTTCTCCTAATAGTACAGTTAGAAATAACGTGCCCTTGTCTACTACAGTAGAAGCACCTAGGGACTTTTCTACCAACAATTTTTAGAATATCAGGTATATGCACAATTGACTTTGGGTTAGTCTTAGGCTTAGAGGAAGAAATACCAACATATCCAAGACCACCCTTATTAGCTTCAGATTTTCCAATGTCAAGCAATTGTTCAAATTTTTCTTCACCCTTGCAAAAATTAGTGAAAGGTTGATAAGGCAAGTTCACTTTTCAACTTCTCATTTTCAAGGGTGAGGACCTTAAAATTCTCATGATGCTCTTAGGCATTGATTTTCAAGGAACCTAACTTTGTCTTGAAGAGATCTCATAGTGTTTTTTTGTTTCTCTTTGATAAGTTTAAGTTCCTCAACCTCAAATTTTAAAGAGGAGTTATCACTTTTCAACTCGAATATTTCTTTTAAGTGTTTACCCTTCACTTTGATCAGTTTCATGCACTCAAGGTACAACTCCCCATAGGCTTCATTAATGTCACGAGCCTCTTCTTCAGAATCAGATGATGATTCAACATCACTGGAAACCGCAACATCTGGCTCATTGACAGTAGCCACAAAAGCTCTAAACTTATTTTGTTCCTTCTTATTTGAGCAATTCAAAGTAGTGTGCCTAAAACCCTTGCACTTGTAACAATGGACAGTTTCAAAAGATTCATTTTTATTTTCAAAATCCTTTTGTTTGTTTAAACCATTTTGTCTATCCCATTTTGAAAATGATAAATCTAGGTTACCAAAAATTACCATAGAAACACTCGGTTGGTGAGAACTCAAATCAAGTGCACTGACTCTAATACTAATTGAAATTTCGGTATTCTAGATTTGCCTAGTGATTATATTGAAAATAAATAATATAAAACAAATCAATCACCACTGCACATGAGATTTTTATGTGAAAACCTAAAAGGGAAAAAATTACAGGATTTATATCAGATCCAAGACAATAAATACACTATATGTTAAATGATTACAGAAAGTACCGAATGAATACAAACTCTTTAGTCTTATCAAACATTTTCAAACTGCAACGCTAGAATCCACTACGCGCCCCTATAGTTCCTCGATTTGGCACCTTCAACCACCGAGTCGCACGATGGTCCACTCGTGTTCAGACGAGCTACAACAACACCTAAGATTCCACCAAGGTCACTCGATTCCACGAGCCTAAACACGCTCAAAATTTCAAGCACGATTTTCTTTAGAACATAGAAACGTAACAAGAGTCTTTGAATAACCAAGAGATCCGATCAAAAGTTTCAAAGGCCAAAAAAGTTTTCTCTCACAAAAATGGTTGTGCAATAAATTAGAGAGAACTGAAAAATCTAGAAGTCCTTAAGAGACTATTTAATGTAGTTGTAACCCTAAAAAGAGATTTAGAAAAATCTTTTTCGAAACCAATCTCGTAGTTGACCGTCACATTAGTTATAGTCAACCACGAAACTAAAAGTGGTTAAGCACGAAAAGAAATGTGGTCAACCATCAATATTTTGGTGGTTAACCACAAAAAGATATGTGGTCAACCATCAAAAGGATTACAACTCGTATAAACAGTTCTTCTTAGAACTAAAACACTTGTGAATAAGTATAACTCAATCAAACACCATAGAATTCACAAATGAGTATAGCTATATTTGACAATACATATGAGAGTGAACCACTAGGTTATCATAGACGTGAGAATCAGATTTAACAAACTTGACCCCACATATTTACAAACGAGCTGAGTTCGTATTAGGTAAGTTGCTTGAGTGTAAGTGAGGTGGTACTCTGTGACAAACAGACTTTTTTACACGAATTTCTAGGAAAGGTCAGTTCGCCAAATGACTATCCAGTTTCCCCTACACATGGTAATAGGAAAATCGGACTGTCCGATGCCTTTTAAGGCATATTCTCTCATACAAAAATACTAAAACGGATATCACATGAAACTAATAAGATTTCAATCCTATGCATACATAATTTAGAACTAACAAAATAACCACCGGTGACGGCTGACCGTCACCTAAACAGTGGTTCTAAACTGTACACAGTTATACGAGTTTTAATTCAAGTAATTTACTTACAATCACCAAAATAGATTAACCCAAAATCTACCACAACTGAACTAAGGGAAATAGTCTTCCAATGGAAGCTCCTCCTCAACTTCTGGTGTATTATCAAGATCCTCAAGTAGCTTAGGATCCCGATCCACGTCTTAACCTGTGACATAAAATGTCGGGATGAGCTAACAATCTAAGCGCAGTAGGAAAATGGTCAATATTAAGTCACATTGCATTAATTCGAAGCATAGGTTCAATGACATAATCAATAGTAATTATCATATCAAACAAAATCAACGATGAACTTTCAAATGTCATTTCATGTTCAAATAGAATTCAAAGGACTTTGAGTTTCAAAATAATGTTCAATCAGCATTTGAAAATCTAGTTAACATCGATTTTCTATTCTTTTCTCATGTCTTACTTACTATGCTTAATCCATTAATTTACTTAAATTGTAACTTAAATAACTCCAACACAATATAGTGTTGTTGAGCCAAATTGTCGATGGAAATCTCCTAACCATCTGTGTTCCATAAACACTTATAAATGTATGGTATAAACCACCATACCGGTCCACAGTGGATGGTATAAACCGTCATACCGGTCCTTATGGGATTTTGTTCACATAACCTTAAATCATCATGCAACACAGATGTACAATATTCAAATCCAATTCATAACATATTGTTAATATTTGGAGTTCAAAGACTTCATAATTAATTTCGGGGTTGAATGATATCCATATTCATAAAATCGGTGATTCAGAATCGATGTTCAATTTCAATGATTCACTTCGAAATTCGAGCATTCGATGAAACATACAATTTCTATTATTATTTTAAAATCAATTTCATGTTCAGATTTATATTAATCATATCATGAATTTTACGAATCAAAATCAAAAATGAGAATTAAGTAATGAGTTTTCCCTACCGTTCAGTGTCATTCGAAGCGACACGAAGGTCCTCATCTATGGTCGCTCATTCTTAACCTAGATCACATTATATGATGGCGATGCATTAAAAATTTATTGTAATTACTAATAACTTAGACGTACTTCAGTATTTTCTCAAAATCGAGGCGGAAAGGACAAGTTCGTACTAACATTTGATCAAGTAGAACTTGTCCCAACTTCACCCTCAATTTTGACCTTTAAAATATTAGATTCATAAAATTTGTAACCTACCAAAGTTATAGAGTTCATTGTCATCTTTCTAACACCTCAAAAATCGTGCAATTCTGAGTTCGAGGCAAAAAGTTACAACTAAAATATCGAGCTGATTTCATACTAGCTCGAGCTTGCTCCAATGGCACACACAACCCAGCTTGAGCTGGCTTTTCCAAAGCCGTTTTGGCCTAAAATCCCAACTTGAGTGAGTTGCTTCAGATGTAAAACAGCTGCTCAAAGTGAGCTCGGGTTGGCTCTTCAGCATTCAAAAATTTCAGAATTTCATGCCTAGCTCGAGCTGGCTCAATGAGAGCTCGAGCTAGCTTTTCATGCTCTGAAATTTTAGAACACGTTCCTTGTTCTTTTCCCAGTCTTAACCCACATTTTCATGCACATATTTAATGAAAATAAACCATTAATTTAAACTATTAGTGGTTTACGAGATCTCACCTTTCAAACTTGTGAATCTAATCAAGATCTATCTTATCACATGCAATGGGTTATCGGGCCTCAAAGACATGATTATTGAGAATTATATATGAAACTCTGCAATGAATTTTTTGAAATCATAAAAAACTCAAATTAATTCCCTGTCCAAATCCAACCTACTAGCTTGAGCTAGGCTAAGAACCTAGCAACTATGAGGGTTCTCATTAACTCTTTTTTATCAAATCACAATTACCAATAAGTCTCAGAAATCTCATAAGTTGCGATAAAAATTTGCAAAAATCAAATGAAATCTTTATTAAATATATTTTTTGTTTTAATAAATTCTTTTAACCTTTAACCTTTAGTCATGCAAAGATGAAACAAATTAATTTAGCTTTCCATAGACCTATCGTTTCTCCTTTATATTTATAAAATTTTATTTTAAATTATAACAAAGTATCATCATATATTTTTTGCTTTTGCAACCAAAAAACAAAAAAGATAATATTAAAATTAAGTAGCTCCTTTCAAGTATCTCAAAAATAAACACATCACATTAGAAGTCAATTTCATTAATTTGGTTAAAATACTTAGCAAAGCAAAACATCTTTTTTTTAGATAAATTTTATTTTTTTAAAAAACAATTACAAATGGCTACAAAACTTGAGTTGATATATTAAAGTATGTTGTTAGTAAAGATCTAACATAAATTAATTTATAAAAGTAAAGAATCCAACCATAATTAAAACATTGAGTCATAAAAATATATTTCAAAACAAATTCAAAATAACATTTCTAGCACAATAGGCAAAAAATTTTATAATTTGTTATCATAACATAAAAAATAGAGCAATAAATTAAGAATCTATCATTAAATATTAAATTGTAGATAACATATGAATTGTATTAAAATGATTTCATATTATTTATAGGTAAAATTCAATTATCATAAAATAGAAATATAATTCAAAACCAAAACAAAAGACAATCAAATCTTATTATTTATTTAATAAAATATTAAATATTTTATTTTAATTAAAATTTTTTTTTTAAAACAAAAAAAAAAATAAATAAAATAAATTAGATGATTCCATCTTTGATAGCTAATAGATTATTTTTTGCTTAGATCACACTATCATCTTAAAATATCATTCAAATTTATATTGATTTTTTGTAATAAAATCATCTTTATTTGTAAAATTTTTATTTAAATATTTATGTAAATATATTATTTTTATTAATTGACAAGATCATTTTTAAAGTTTGACACATAATAGATCTTCATTTATTACATTATAAGATTTTTCTTTCAAATTTAAATAATCTCTTATTTAGAAGAAATCAAAAAAAATTTATAAAAATAATTTATTAAGTTTAAAATATTATCTCACATTTCATTGTAGCTCACAATTGCACTCCTAAAAACTCTAAGAGGAAATAAAGTCACATAAAAAAGCAAAAACATCTTTCAATAAATATTATTTATTTATTTCAAAATTAAATTTAGTGTAAAAATATGAGCTGTAACTATTTTAAAATCATAAAGTGTCGCTCTCTCCTGATTAGAGAATTCAGAATCAAATTGAAGACTGATCCACCATTTTGCATAATTGATAGATTCATCCACCTTCTCTCTCCTCTTCGACTCTCAACTTCGCCCAGCAACAAATAATCTTTTAAAATAAAAATGGGTAGCATATTTGATAGATCTTGAAGAAACACGATTTCTCAATAAAATATTGATGCCTTAAATCAAAAATGGAGATGATATTTAAGATAGATCTTGAGATCATAAAACCCGTGAATATATGATGTGACATCTAAAAGCTATGATCACGATCGCTTGGTAAACCATGATCAGATCACTTTGGGATTTGACCACTGTTAATTTCCATATCAAGATCTCAAATCATTATTTGTAATATTGAAAAATCTCTTATATCAATTATTAAAAATCCTATGAAATGTATATTCACAGAAAAATAGGTGTAAATAACCTCTCCCTTAAAAAAATTAGTGTTACTCCAATTTATTTCACGCAAAAAATCTTTGTCCGTGTTCCACCAAATGATCTTAATAATAATAATAAATTAGATAATGAGCAAAAAGCAATCAAGCTGGAGATTATTTTGGCTTTTCTGTATCGATCTTGGGAATGTCTTGTTATAGCTGATTAGGTTTTGATTTTGTGCATTAATTTTTGGTCGAACTTGTTTTTGTGTCTTTGTGAACACAGATCTGATCACATTTGATTGATTAAAAAATGATCTTATTGAATTGAGCGTAATATTTTGGATTTTATACCTTTCAATATGGTTAGTATGTTTATTTTCTTAGATATTAATTTCTCTTTGTACATGGATTTTTCTTGGATAGTCTTTTGTGCTTATTGTTTACATATTTTGGTTTTCGTCTTCAAGATGTGGTAAGGAGCTCCACAGAATTGTTTGTTCTGGAAGATGACTAGATCAATTTTAAGGCTTATCAAGTTGACTTGCAATGGTTTCATATTTAAGACAAAATTAATTTTCATTTTTGCAAAAAATATGTTATAAGAAATGCACCCGTCCTGTGTCTGTCTCACACAAACACACACATACATAGCATTTGTTTTTTTTTTTTATGATTTTTGCTTCTCCAAAACAACAAGAATGCATAAAGCTAATTTCTATGAGCATGAGCAATTTGTTGTATTGTTCCTTTGATTATTAGTCTTTAGTTGGGTGTACAATGTCCCCGAGGGATGGATGAATCAAGTTTCTTTCTTAAAAGTTTGCTTAACTTGATTGATTGATGTGTGTTGATTAAATTGCTTCTGGAGACATTATTGGTCATTCTAGCGTCTTCCATGTTTTATTGTTTCAGTTGTAGTTACTACAAATTTTCTTTTGAATTTCATTGCTGTTCTAGGTGAAATCGTATGGGGTATGGGTTGATAACCGATCCATATTTCCACTAAGTCCCCATCTGCAGCAAGCAATTCCAGTCTCCCATAAACCTGCTATAGCAAACACTGGCATCAATAAAGAGATTAGTATGTCATAGTTCTAAAACTGATTGATTATCAGTAATGGTTGAGTTATTTCGATTTATGATTTATTGAGCCCAAGTTGAGTCAAGACTTAGCTAGGATGATGCTACCAAGGCTCATAAACCACCCTTATATATAAAATATTTTCATGGGATAAAGTTTAATAAACCCAATTGTCTTCAAAATTATTAAACTACTAATTTTACCAACATATTGTTTCATCTTTTTCTTTGTAAAACCTTTTTATTTTTATAAAGCATGTACTTTTTAAATATATTTACTAAATTATCGAGTCAGAGCGTCTCTAGTTTATTCGAGTCTTCAATTAACTCAGCTGACTTATAGTTTTCATTTTTCAAAGTTAGATTATTAAGCTCTTGATAATCGAAAATTTTATTTTCTAAAGTTGGTTGTTGATAGATCTTTATTTATTAATCCCCATCTGAGAGCAAAGTTCCCATTCTCTAAAGCTAGGATCGAACCAGAAATTGTCTTCACTTTGTTTCTAATCAAAGTAGCTCGCAATCGTGCTTTAGTCACAATCTACTCTAATTGAGAAACTAACCACGATGCAAATATGATCTAGATTATTTTAACCCAATGAATTTCCAAAAATTAACAATGAAATTGTTTCAATTAAATAATTTATTTATAAAGCATGTTACTTTTTATATATAAGATCACGAAATAGGTTCTTTAGTAACTAAATCTCAACTTAGGGCATCAAACAACCTCACAATTCTTGTAATCGAATAAATCTAAAGATTATGGGTCTTTAGCAATTTAAGGCTCAAATAGAAGAAATTACGTGTTAGGACTATTGAACGATCCTAGGTTAGGTTATAGAAAGATCGAGCAAGCAAAACACGCAATTAATTCCAAATTTTGGGAATAAGATGAACAGAAAATCAACCAAACACTTAAACATAGATGGAGATAAGAGTAGATAAGAAGGATAGAAAGTTGACCTCACACTAAATCACGCGCGAAAAGAATAATCTCTCTTCCAAGTCTTGAGAGAATCTCACCCTCGAAGAAAACTTTGATAAAAGCTTTCAATTATGCAAAAGTAATATTCAATAATCATTAATTAATTAAAAGTGTATTTACAATGCCTTTATATAGGCAAACCAACCCTAACTAAGCATAAATTCGAAATAGAAGAATTCATCCCCGATGAATATTATGTGATAGTCTTTAGGAGATATCAAATTGAAACTCTTCTTTGTGATCACGATTCTAGAATCGACATTCTTCAAGATACTTTTGAAATCCCCCTTGGTTTGTAGACATAATCTGATCTTTCAAATTATCTTCAACTTTCTCACGAGAAGAACGTGTAAGCAGAGGTAATGGAATAGGGAGGGAAACAGAGATAGGATCGGATGTGAAAGGCTCAAAAGGATTAGGTGGTGTAATTGCAGGGCCATAGGATAGAACGAGATCCTCAACATTGAAAGTTGTACTAATACCCAAATCTGGTATATAAAATCGTAAGCATTAGGGTCTTCAAAAAATCCTATAATCAGCACTATGTACTGTACTTTTGGCAATTCCTTGAGGGAAGCGCTCAGGTTTATTTTAAACCATCACAAAATCACCCTCTTGAAATTCTTTGAACCTTCGATGAGAATTTGTAGAAACTTTATATTTTTCATTACTCACACTAGTTCTTCTTTTAATCTCTGCATGAAGTTCATGAATGTGATATGCAAATGCAAATGCAGACTCTAACGACCTCTGATGAACTGACATCAAAATAAGATCTATGGGTGTCCTAGGTTTGTAACCGTGCACAACTTGAAACAGACTCAACCTTGTGGTTCTATTAACTGAATTGTTATATGCAAACTCTGCAATAGGTAAGATGGAATCCCAACTGCTAAAATACCTATAAGACACCTTAAGAGACTCTTATTAACAACCTTACTTTACCCATTGGTTTGGGGATGATATACTGATGAAAATTGAAGCCTAGTCCCCATTTTATGCCACAATGTCTTCCAGAAATAACTGACAAACTTAACATCTTTATTTGGCACAATGGTTTTGGGCAAACCGTGCAAATGAATAGCCTCACTAAAGAAAAGTGTAGCAACTTTACATGCATCTGAGGTTTTCGAGCAAGCTATGAAATGGGCCATTTTCGAGAAACGATCCACAACTACAAACACCGAATCATGCTTTCGGAGGGTCTTAGGAAGCCCTAACACAAAGTCCATAAAAAGATCTTGCCATGGAGTATATGGCACAGGTAAAGGCGTATACAACCCTGTGTTTTGCTTCCTTTGTTTTGCCAATTGGCAAACACGACATTGATTGATGATTTTGACAACACCTCGTGTGAGATTAGGCCAGTAAAATCTATCTTTCACTAATGCAACAGTTTTGTCGCGGCGTGTAATTCCCAAACGAGTAAGTCTCGTAGAGAAGTGCAGGGAATACACAAGTGGTGTTTCAAAAATAAATACCCATC
Source organism: Chloranthus sessilifolius (assembly GCA_021018995.1). Lineage (NCBI taxonomy): Eukaryota > Viridiplantae > Streptophyta > Magnoliopsida > Chloranthales > Chloranthaceae > Chloranthus > Chloranthus sessilifolius. The sequence goes on along the minus strand of CM037594.1, from coordinate 113,123,029 downwards.
GTGTAAGGTATACTTACACACTATCAGACTGGTTACTTACGAGTGAGGCGTACTCTTCTCCAAAATCTGGACACGTAGGATAATCATCCAATAAACGCTCGAATCCAGTCACTTCAACACTCATGGAGTGCAACGTCACTACTCTACGGCTCAGTGCTCCGGCAGCCCTATTCTCCACTCCAGCCCTATGTTGTTCAACCCATTTCGCGTGTCGCGGGTTTAACTTCTTTTGAGAGCTCAAAAATCTTAGGGACTCATGATCTGAGAACAGAATAAATTCTTGTAGTTATTAGTAGTGTTTCCAATATTTAAGAGATTGTACTACTGCATAAAATTCCTTATCATACGTAGAATATTTCTGTCTGACCTCATTTAACTTTTCACTTAAATAAGTTATAGGGTGACCCTCTTGGCTCAATACTCCACCAATACTTACGCCTGATGCGTCAAACGCCTCCTCAAAGACTTTAGAAAAGTCAGGAAGGCGCATAACTAGAGCCTTGGTCATACATGACTTAATCTCCTTAAATGCTTTTGTCACAACAAGTGTCCATTTAAACTCCTATTTTTTAATGCAATCGGTGATAAGAGCCGTTTCCGTACTAAAATTACGGATGAACCGCCTTTAAAAAGTGGCTAAGTCATGAAAGCTACAGACTTTGTGAATGTTCTTAGGTTCAGGCCACTTGATAATAGCCTTGACCTTTTCCGGATCCGCAATCATTCCTTCAGAGGATACGACAAAGCCTAAGAAGACAACACTAGTCGTCATGAAAGTGCACTTTAGGTTTGCATATAACTTCTCTCCTCTGAGAGTTAAACAAACTTGCCTTAAATGTCGTAAGTGTTGTTCCTTGTCGTGACTATAACTAAGGATATCATCGAAGTAAACCACGAGAAATTTACCTATAAAAGGCCTCAACTCTTGTTTCTTAATCCACATAAATGTGCTCGGGGCATTTGAGAGCCTGAAAGGCATGACAAACCGTTCATATAAAACATCCTTGGTCTTAAAGGCAGTTTTCCATTCATCCCCGAGATGAACTCGAACTTGATGGTATCCACTCTTCAAATTAATCTTTGAAAATATTGTGTCGCCAACCATAATGTCCAACATATCATCCAGTTTCAATATAGGAAACCGATACTTGATTGTGATTTTATTTATGGCGCGATTATCAATGCACAACCCCCAAGACCCATCGTTCTTGGGTGTGAGTAGCGTTGACACGATGCATGAACTCATACTCTCCCTAATGAATCCCTTCAGGAGAAGTTCATCAAATTGCCTTTTCAACTCCGAGTGTTCGGATGAATTCATGCAATAATGGGGCAAGTTAGGTAAAGTAGACCCAAGAATCAAATCAATGGCATGTTGGATATCTCTTAAAGGTTGTAAATCATTCGAAAGGTCTTTGGGAAAGACATCCTGAAACTCTCTCATCATAGGTCCAACCTCTTTAGGAAACTCAGCACTCGGCTCTATGGGTGACTCCATTGTGACAAGAACATAGACAATGTTCTCTTCCTTAGCACCTTGTTTAAACTCTAAAGGGCTAATAATATTAATGACCTTAGTTGTTTTCTCTCTTCCAACCAGGCCTTTATCACTTGACTTGCTTGTTTTCACTTTAGGTGCTCTAGGAGGTAGAGGGTTTATCTTAATCTTCTTTCCCTTGTGCATGAAAGAACACAGGAACACACGTTCGATCTCCCCGAACAGTATAACGTCCTTATTGTACAACCAATGCCTCCTAAGGATGACATGCTCAACATCCATAGGCACATGCCACTTTGTAGGCACATGCCCAACTTCCATAGGCACACCATTGCATCATAAGGTGTCCTTATACGAACCAAATTGTGTTAGAACCTGACACCTTTGTGAAATTTGAATTGATGACGAATCGACCCATGCCACTTTGTAGGGTCGCGGGTGAGGAATGAGTGTAAGTCCCAAGCGGGAAATTGTTCTTTTTTATACAACATTGGTACATCTTCCACTATCAACTATGATCCTACAATCCTTTCACCACATCTGGCTACGGGATAAAATTTTTTATCCCTAAGCCAGTCGTCACTCTCCTAAGATTGGGCTAGGGTGCATCTAACCACAAGTACCCACGAGGTATTACCCTCCTCAACAGGTTAGGAGACTTCCCTAAGACAAGCTACTGTCCATTCCCCTACATGATCCTCCTCATTACTAGGGAACAATTTGGGCTCATAAACTTCTACTTCCCCGTCTTCATATTCATCTTCAATTTTCCTCTGTTATGAACAAATTCCAGGAAGGACATTATACTGCAAAATGTCCAAAGCCATGATACTTATAGTACTTGTTTTGGCCACCACTCTTGGGGCCCTCTGACATTGGATTCTTACCCTTATCAGCTTTAGTCACCAGTGTGGTAAGTGAATTGGACCTAGCTGAATGGGTATTGACATTAAGCCTAGACTCAACGTAGTTAGACTTGTAACTAGACCCACTAGTATCGAAACATTTGGTTTGAGGGGTGTTGAGGTATCATTCTAACTCTTTGACTCTAGAGAAACACTCTTCTAGATCGATAACATGATATGAAATAAGTTCCCTTTGCAATTCTGGACAGAGGCTCATCCGAAATTGAGATAAGGTAACTTTGTCCTGTTCCTCCACATTAACCTGAAACATCAAGTCCTCAAATATATTAATGTATTTTGTGACTGGCATATTTCCTTAGCGAAGTGTGTGACACTGATCAAGGAGACTTTCATCATAGGAAAGAGGAACGTACTTCTCATTCAATTGGAGCTTCATGTTTGCCCACGTGGAAATGAGAAGTAAACCCTGGGATTGTCTACGACGCTCTATACCCATCCAATAAAGTCTAGCTTGACCCATAAGCTTAACTTTGGCAAACCAGACTTTGCACTCCTCAGACATGACATACCAATCAAAATAGGCTTCCATGTCAGTCACCCACTCTAGAAAGACTTTAGGTTGTCTTTGCCCATCAAAAGTAGGAGCGTCCATCTTGATAGACTTCAGGATTTTGTCATCCTGATTAGGTGGGGGATCACGTCGGTGAGGACCGTCTCTTCTACAGTCATTGACATAGACTCGAAAATGGTCATCGGTGATAACCCTATTCATTCCCTCGACATGGGTCACTAGAGCCTCATGATGGGCTTATTGATCACACAACTGATTTTTTAACTGAGTATGGTGATCAAACATCTAGGCTTGAAGATCTGCTTGACTCGTGGTCAACTTAGTTACAAGTTCATTAATAAGGGCTTCTATCATAGCGGAATCCATAACGATGCGAGACACAACAAATATGAAACCTAGAACCTATATGAACACTGACAACCCTAAACTGACAAAGCTCTGATACTAAATTTGATGCAGAAACTAACACAATGCAAATATGATGGGCTGAAATTATTTTAGAATTAACACGATTAATTGAAATATGAATTTTCCTAACAAATTAACACTGAAATTAAAGAGAATTTCAATTAAATAATTTGATTTAGCCCAAAACAGTGCTACTTTCGCAGTATGTTCCCTATAAGATCTAGAAGACCAGGGTTCTTTAGCAAACAACTAGATCTCCAACAATTTAGGGCTTCAAGCGAACTCACAAGGGGTTCTTTCAATTTAGGGCTTCAAGCGAACTCACAAGGGGTTCTTTCGAATTCATGCGGAATAAATAAATAAGAAGATTATAGGTCTCTAAAAATCAAGGCTCAAATAGAAGAAATTCTGTGTTAGGACTATTGGACGGTCTTAGGTTAGGTTATAGAAAGATCGAACAAGCAAAACACGCAATTAGTTCCGAATTTTGGGAATAAAATAAATAGAAAATCAACCGAACACTTATACGTAGATGGAGATAAGAGTAGATAAGAAGGATAGAAAGTTGGTCTCGCACCAAACCACACGCGGAAAGAAGAATCACTCTTCCAAGTCTTAAGAGAATCTCACCCTCGAAGAAAACTTTGATAAAAGCTCTCAATTTTGCAAAAGCAATAATTAATAACCATTAATTAATTCAAAGTGTATTTACAATGCCTTTATATAGGCAAACCAACCCTAACTAAGCATAAATTCGAAATAAAAGAATCCTAAAGCTATTAAAACTCTAAAAGGGCAAGTTTGCCTCAAAACTCGTGAAGCCGCCAATGTGTTGTCGTGACTCACGGACGTCCGTTCTATGCTTCACAGATGTCCGCAGTGCACAAAACAAAGATCTCTTCGAATCATGGACGTCTGTCCTGATGTCATGGATGTCCGTTGATACGGATGTTGTGGGCACGGATGTACGTGCTTCAACCCTTCAGAACGCTTTCATTTTTCAGTTAGGAGTCTTCAGGATATTTTCGCACGCTTCTTTGACCTTTTGATACACCATAGGCAGTTCTTTGAATCGGATGTCCCCATCAATTATCCGCCATCAACAATCTGCATTCGCCATGCTCTTGTTAAATACATCACCATGAAATTATCCACAACCAATTACTCGACATGGAAGATTCAAACTCGTCTCTCATAGAGGCCGAACATCTTTCCGAGTATCTCGATGGCTCGATCAACGAACACAGTCGGTTTTGTGAAAATCAACAAACTATCAATTTTGCTTATTCCGTTTGGAAGAAAATTTATCGTCGTCTCAAATTTTGGATGACGACCACGATTACAAAGGAAATTCTCAGCCTCTTTAGCGAACTCAAAATTTCGCGAGAAATATGGATATGCCTCGAGCTAACATCGCTCAGGATTCCAAAGATTGCGAACTTCAATTACAACACCAAGTCCAGCTATATGTAAGAAGGGAAGTTTTTTTGGCGATGGTTTTATTCACAAATTTAAGACAATCAAATGGCTTGGGCGCACTGTATGAGAGTATCTAATCACAATGGTCACAAGACCTCCTTAACCAACTTACAATCAGTTTGTTGCAACTTTATGCAACCACGATCTGCGTATTCAGTCCTACGAGATGACGAACACTGCCAGAATGAATGCATTGTTTATTTAGCAACAATCAAATTGATCCAATGCACGTGGAAACAATTGTGGAGGTTGATACTGGAATCAGTTCTTCAATTCGAGGGGAAAAGATTTTACTCCTTCTAGCCAAACTCAGAACAAACCCGATTCGGCTCCTTTCTTCCAAAATCAACCAAATACAAATTCAGCTATAGATGGTCCATGATCTTCGCAGCAACGATCAGAGTCCATTCCACAATTTGAATGTTCGGAATGCCATCGCAGCAACGATCAGAGTCCATTCCACAATTTGAACGTTCGTAATGCCAGCTTTGTGGACGATGGGGACACGAGGTCCTATGATGTTGTTACAGGTTTGATCATTCATTTCAGCCCTCTGCCATTCCTGAAGCTCTCAGCACAATGTCTATTTCGGATGTCCGTGATCCAACATGGTACATTGACACCGTTGCCTCTACTCATATGACACCTGATCCAGGTAAACTTGCATATGCTACTCCCTACCTTGGATCAGATAAGATCTACGTGGGAGATGGAACCAGTCTCGGCATTTCTCACGTTGGTAAGGCAAATCTGACCACACCTTCTAGTAATTGGCATCTTAAAAATGGATTACTTGTTCCTAGTTTGAAGAAAAAATTGCTCTCAGTTAATTAACTCACTGATCAAAATTTCTGCACTCTTGAATTCTCATCAAATAATTTTTTGAGTAAGGATTGTCAGAAGAAAAGGATCTTAGCAACAGGGATTATTCAAGGGGGATTGTACACCTTAGATGAAGGACAACAGGCTCTCATTTCTCTCCAGATGAAGAAGGTTCCTGAAGAACGTTGGCATGAGCGGTCAGGGCATCCTCAATTGAAGACTTACAGTTTTTTGAGAATAAAATTCTTATTGCGATAATGGAAGCCCCCATTATCAATTTGTAGCAGTTGTCAAATAGGTAGAACTACCTTTTTTAAATAACAGTGAGAAGTCTGACAAACCATGGTTTCAAGTTCATTCGTGCATTTGGGGCTGACACCCACATCCTCCTCAAATGGTTTCAAGTGTTCTATCGTTTTTATTGATGATTAAACTAGGTTTACTTGGTTTTATCCAATACGCAAGAAATCAAAAGCTTTTATAAAATTCCAATCTTTTATCGAAAAACATTTTGATTCCAAGATAATTTTTTATCAAAGTGATGACAGTGGGGAATATGTTTCGAAATGATTCACTGATCATCTTGTCGAAGATGGCATTCATCATCAGCTATCTTGCCCAGGTACCCTGAACAAAATGGGGAAAACATCGGCATATTGTTGATATGGGGATAACCCTCATGTTTTGCAGAGGGGTACCTAAATATTTGTGGGTTGAAGCCTTCACTGCTGCATTTTATGTCATCAATCGGCTACCATCCCAAATTTTAAAGATGGAATCTCCATATTCATATTTGTATGGTCATGCACCAAATTATTGTACGCTCTTAGCTTTTGGGTGTCGATGCTTCCCTTATCTTAGATATCATAGTGATCATAAATTTATCACTAAATCACACCCGTGTATATTTGTGGTATATAGTTCCCAACATAAAGCGTATTGGTGCATGTACCGACTTACTCGTCGCATATCTATTTCCTGACACAGTGTTTGATGAATGTACTTTTCCTTATCTTCTTCCATCCACTTTGTATGGCTCTAATGTTATACAGAGAGAATTTATTTCATTTCTTGACCGAGAACCCCGATCTCCATTAGTAAATTTGGAGGAACAATCCTGAGATGCCCCTATTCAAATCCTGCCATCCCAAAATCTCCTTGAACCCTCTACCATACCCACCTTACTCCCTATTAATATCCCTACCTCCTCATCACCTCCAACCATTACTGATACCTCCAGCATCCCCACCCCATCCTCACAACCTCACCCCTCTCAAACTGCTATCTCACCACTGCACGAGTAACTATTCAATACTACCTCTCCACACCAATTACCAACATCACTTATCACTCATTCTATGAGCACCAGAGTTCAGGATGACACCCTTCACCCACCCAATTATAATAAGTTACATCTCAGTCTCATTCATTCTACACATACCCCTGATTCTATTGAGCCGCAAACCACTCACACTGCATTAAAACAACCACATTGGCGTCAAGTCATGGAAGAAGAAATCCGGGCCTCACATTTTAGCCGCACATGGGTCCTTGTTCCTCACACTTTCCGAATGAACGTTATCGAATCGAAATGGGTTTTTATAACTAAATATAAAGCCAATGTTACTATTGATCTCTACAAGGCATGCCTTGTTGCCAGAGGTTGTAATCAACTCCAAGGAGTTTCCTTTGATGAGACATACAGTCCTGTCATTCGCGCCAGCACCATTCGCCTTGTTCTTGCTTTGTCTACAATGAAGAAATGGATAGTTCGCTAGTTGGACGTCAGTAACACATTTCTCCATGGCCATCTCAAAGAATTAGTATACATGGAACAACCACCCGGTTTTGTTAGTAATGATCAACCAAATCATGTTTGCCTACTTCAACATCCCCTATATGGACTAAAACAGTCCCCTCGAGCATGGTTTGACCAGTTCAGTTGTTATGTACTTGCCCTGGGATTCTTTTCCAGTGTTGTGGATCCCTCACTCTTCATCCTTGATACCAAAATGGGTTTGGTTTTTTTTCTACTCATCTATGTAGACGATATATAGTTATTGGGGATAATGACTCACAAGTTTCTACCCTTATCAAGCAACTTGGAAAGGAATTTTCTATGAAAGATCTTGGATCATTTCAGTATTTTGTTGGTATTTCAAGTTTCTTCTTGACCGCAAGGACTTAGACTTTTGCAAGCTAAGTATGCGCAGAAGCTACTTATGCTTGCTGGCATGAATAATTGCAAACCGATCTCTAATCCGATCGCCCAGATGAAACGTCCTCATCGGCCATCTCATCTTCTCAAAGATCTTCTTCCCTATCGCAACATCGTTGCGGCTCTTTAGTATCTTACTATTACAAGGCTGGATATTCCCTACGTTGTCAATCTTGCTTTCCTATACATGCACGTGCCTACCGAATCACATTTTCAAGCAGTAAAACGAATTCTCTGATATGTCAAAGGCACCATTACCTACGACACACAATTTCACTATGAATGTCCAATTTATCTTTACAGTTTCTCGGATGCCGATTGGGCTGGATGCCCAAATACTCGTCTTTCTACGACGGGTTTTTATTTATCTCTTGGGGTAAATTGCATTGCTTGGAAGTCTAAAAAGCAGCCAACCATTCGAGATCTAGTGCTGAAGCGGAGTACTGTGGCATGGTGTATGCCACTGCTGAACTCACTTGGATTACATTTTTATGTTGTGATTTGGGGATACCTTTACCTCGTACCCCCGAGCTCTTTTCCGACAATATCAGTGCCCTTTATCTTACTAACAATCTTGTATTTCATGCCTCTACAAAACATATAGAGTTGGACTACCACTTTGTTCGAGAAAAAGTGGACCTCGGCTCTCTTGTCATGCGCTTCGTTCCATCTTCGTCACAGCTCTTTAATATATTTACCATGCCTTGAGCTCCATCTTACCTCAAAGATTTATGTCGCAAGTTGGGTCTCAAGTTCCTCCCCGACTCCAGCTTGAAGGGGAGTGATAAGTGATAACCGATCCATATTTCCATCAAGCCTACATCCCTGGAAATAAATTCCTATCTCCTATAAACTCACTGTAGAAAATCTCAAAGAGCTATCCACAACAGATTAGTTAAATCGATTAGTTTGATGAGTGTTAGAGTTAGGCTTAGGTGAGGAAGAAGGAGAAGAAATTAGGGTTAAGTTGGTTAGCTTAGCACACTCCTCAATGCATTGATAATATATATATATACTATGTACATCATGTCACGGATATCCATGACACAAAAATAATTAAACTAGAGTAAGTTGTATACTTACTCTACGCACACCCTCTACTACTAAACACACCCATACACAAATAACTAGTTACATCATCAACTCTCCCCCTCAAATTGGAGCATATATATCAACCATGCCCAACTTGGAGGTGATGTCAAATAATCGTTTTCCTCCAACACCTTTGGTGGGAATATCTAGCAATTGATCTTCTGAATGAACTTGATGATCTCCTTGGATTCCACGTTCTCTTTAATGAAGTGGCAGTCAACTTCTATGTGCTCGGTTCTTTCATATTACACAGGATTTTAAGCAATGTGAGGAGCTGCCTCGTTATCACCATTATGGATCATAGGTAAGGTCACATGTACATCGAGGTCAAACAAGATATGTCTTAAACACATCCCTTCACGTGCTCCTTGGGACATAGCTCTGTACTCCCCCTCTGCACAAGAGTTAGATACCACATGCTACTTCTTAGACCTCCAGGTCACCAAGTTTCCACCCAAGAAGGTACAATATCCAGTGGTGGATCTTCTTATCATTAAGAGACCCTACCTAGTCAGCATCATTGAAAGTCTCAATGTCAAGGTGACCATGACTACCATATTACCTAAGGATTCTGTAGACTGCATCCAGGTGTGTATTCCTGGGTGAATACATATACCGGCTCACCACACTCATGACATATGCAATGTTAGGTCGAGTCATGGTGAGATAAATTAATTTTCCCATATATTTCTGATATACCTTAGGATCTTTGAGAGTTCCACCAACCTCTCCATTCAATCTGTGATTCTGCTAAATGGGGTTAATAGCAGGTCTACACCCAATAATCCATGTTTCATGTAAGAGATTCAACGTGTATTTTCTCTAATACAATGCAATTCCTTTTTTTGACCTTGCCACTCAATTCCCAAGAAATACTTGAGGGGGCCTATATCCTTGATTTTGAAGGTCCTATGAAGAAGATCTTTCAAGCACAAATCTAATCGCTATTATTTCCTGTGATGACAATGGCATCAACATACACAAGAATGATAGCCATACTCACCTTTTTTACAAACAAAGTGTGATTGTAATGGCTTCTTCGATATCCATATCTCATCACACCTTCGCTAAACTTCTGAAACTAGGTGCGTGGTGACTGCTTCAATCCATATATCGACTTTCTAAGCTTGCACACTTTGTCTCTTTCATTTTCTTTAACAAACCAAGAGGAGGGGCCATATACATCTCTTCTTTGAGACCTCCATGAAGAAATGCATTCGTCACATATAGTTGGAAGAGTGACCAATTTTTGAATGCTGCCATATAGCAATTACCCTGATAGTATTTGACTTTGCAACTGGGGAAAAGGTACCTTGATAATCAATGTGATGAGTTTGTGTGAACCTTCTTACCGTTAATCTAGTCTTGTATCTTTCTACTGAGTCGTCAGGTTTATACTTCACCGTGTATACCCACTTACAACCAATTACCTTTATTCCTTCTTGAAGTTCCAATACTTCCCAAGTTTTGCTTTGCTCGAGTGCTCTCATCTCTCGGACCATAGCTTCTTTCCACTATGGCTGTAACAAAGCACTTAAAATAGAGGTAGCAAGATATATGGATTCTAAAGAGGAAATGAAGGAATATCGAGAAGTAGACACATTTTTGTATGAAACATAACTTACTGACAGGATGATGAGTGCAAGATCTAGACCCTTTGCAAACTACAGTTGTAAGATTTAGATAAGAGGAACAACGACCCTCATCGGGAGAGGGATCCTGATCAGTGGTCTGAGAAGGAGGCTCTCCGTCTTGGTCAATCGCAGCATTGGTCTCATCTTTAATGATTTTTCTTCTTCTTTTTCGTCCATATTGATCAAACAAAATTCCTTCATCTTTTCTCTCTCTCTCTCTCTCTCTCTCTCTCTCCTTAGTCTCTTCTTCATCATCAACCATATCTATAATTGGGAGACCTCAGTGCTCTCTTTAACCAATCTCAAACTATTTTCCCCCTGAAGAGGGCACTGAGGAGTATAAAAGTGTGTTCCTTCAAAGAAGGTGACATCCATAGTCACAACTATGCGCCGAGAAATCAGATCAAAACATTTATATCCCTTTGGGAAGAGGGATATCCAATGAAAATGCAACGAGTGACTTGGGGATCCAATTTAGACTGTTGAACATTTGGAAGATGAGCAAAACACAAAGCTCCAAAGACTCTAGGTGAAACTTGGAAATAGGAGCTGGAAATGGCATTGCCCATTGACCACGGGGGAAGACATACGGTTAATGAGTTAAGTTGCTGTAAGGACAGCTTCCCCCCACAAATATCTAGGAACATTTATGCTAAACAAAAGGGAACATGCAACCTTGGGGAGGTGTCAGTGTATGGGCAAGTTGATTGCCACTCAATTCCATGGTTTTAAAGGTAGGATTGGAGATGACAGACGGTGTGCTCACCACCATTATCAGTCCTTAAGATCTACCCTTTCCCATTAAATTGAGTAAGAACCAACCTGTGAAATAGAGGAAAAGTAGATGCAACCTTATCTTTGGATTGTATAACCCATAGAGAAGCGAGTACAATCATTGATTAAAAAAAACAAAACCATAACCAGATAATGCAATAACAGGGGAAGGCCCCCACACATCATAATGAACAATTTCAAAAGGCATGCTACTTTTACTATTGCTTAATGGATACGAAGTATGAACATGTTTCTACATTTGACAAACTTCACATTTAAAGGAATTATCAAAACTAGAAAATTGTTTAGGAAATAAAAGCTTCAAATGAGAAATATGCATGTGGCCATAACGAGCATGCCTCAAATGGGCCTCATCAATCGATAACCCAACTGCAGCCATAGAATGCATAGTATGACCTCTCTCCTTCACATCTTTGAAAAAATAGAGCTCTTTCTCTTCACTACGACGTCCAAGGATCCTCCCGAATGCCAGGTCCTGAAAGACACAATAAGAGGGAAAAAGGTTACACTACAATTTAAGGTACTAGTAAATTTACTAATAGATAACAAATTCATTGCCATTTTGGGAATCAGAAGGGTCGACTCAGGAGGCAAATCATTCACATAGGTAGTTCCCTTTCCCTTGGCATGGGCCAGGGAACCATCGACAATACGAATATGACACGAATCATATAAATGAGAAATGAAATAAAATAGGTCAGACATACCAAACATGTGATCAGTAGCCCCAGAATCACTGATCCAAGGGAACTCAGAAGAAGTTGTCACATGTCCAGACCTATAGGTACCTGAGTCAGCCACGTGAGAGGAGGATGCCTGCCCTTGAGAAGTAGTCATATGTTGGATATGACCCTAAAGATCCTAGAACTCTTTGAAGGCTCTGCACAATAGTTGAAAGATTAGCTGGAACTGCAATAGGTGGTGGAGGTGTCACAAAAGAGGACCCCTCATCAGAAGCTCACTATAAAGCACAATCAAGAGAGAACTTGGGTTTTCCATGCAAATGCCAACACCTATTACGAGTATGTCCTCTTTTGCCACAATGGTTACTAGCTTATCTTTTTCTTCTTTGGAGAGGGCATGTCCTCCCCTACCTCCTCCTCGACCACCAGATCTGCCACCACGAAGACTAATAGAGGAGAAGGATGGTAAAGCAGATATCTTTGGTCCATTACTGTCCTGGGTGTAGCTGGCGATGGTTGTCCTCGTTATGTAAGAGAGCAAACACGGTGCCCAAGGAAGGACAACCCTCTCTTCCGAGAACATTAGATTTGATGTTCTCATACTTAGGGTTCACTCCCCTCAACAAATCAAATACCTTTTTTTGTTCAGTCTCTACGCAAATCTTATCAAAGCATGTCTGACACACTTGGACCTCATGTTGTGATGGATCTTCCCAAAGACTTCTCATCTCAGTGTAATAATCATTAATGGACTTCTCCCCCTAGCAGAGTCCTCTAATTTTATCTAACACTTGGAACTTCTTAGCTAAGTTAATCTTTTGGAAATAGGCATCCCTCAGAGTCTCATAATTCTTTTGCAATTTTGAACTTCTAAAAAAATTTACTAATGGAATGAACCATGGAATGATGTAACCACATCATTACCATAAGGTCGGTACTCTTCCAATCCTCATAATTTTTATCTGTTTCTGCAGGCGTAAAAATGGTTTTCAAAACGAACCCAAATTTGTTCGTTGCTCCAAGAAACATGGAAGCTGATTGTGACCACAATATAATTTCCACCATCAAATTTTATGGTGGTGATTTGGAGTGTATGTGAACTATCACCACCATAGGTGTGGGAACCTTTTGAATCCTCCATCACCAACTAGTAAGGATAACAACCAATCTGCGGTTGCAAAAGCAGAATCTGGTCATAAAAGTGATTTCCACAATTCACCACACAGTTCTACAACCTTAAGGCAGCTCCACACCTGCAACCACAAACAAACTGTTCACAAATCTGGGTACACAACCAACAAACTACCACAACCAGGCTGCAAGTAATAGAAACTGCTCACAAACTGGGTTACAACCCTCTGGAAACTACGGCCACAACCCAGCTGCAAACGTCAAATTTGAACACACCAAGGGCTTATACAACCCATATGCCCATATTATGCCAAACAATCCAACAACAACCACATATATCAAAGAGATGATAGCAAAGAGCGTCAATAGGCATCAACACGGCTCAAATAACAAGGGCTTATACAACCCATATACCCGACATTTCCGGCGAAGATCCGGTGAGGTTCATGGTTTTTCGACGATGAGAAACCCTCAAATCTTGACCAAACTCATAACCGGGGTCGAAACAGTCACTTATGGTGTTTTGATCCTTTACATGATGGATCAGAAGGAAAATGAAGGGTCTGAAACCCTAAAAGTTGTGCTGGTTCAGTAGCACAGTTGCTGAAAGTTTGGGGAAGATGACTTCGAAACTCGACGATCTGGTGATCTGATGGGCTCGCAGCAGAAGAAGAAAACGTTCAGATTCCGGTGAGTCAGCTGATGTTGCTGACGTCAGCAGACACATGATTGGGCTAGCTTCGTCAATTGATCGCTCTAATACCAAGGTAAATCGATTAGTTTGTATTAGGGTTAGGGTTAGGTGAGGAAGAAGAAGGAGAAACTAGGGTTGAGTTGCCTAGTTTAGCACATTCCTCAATGCATTAATAATATATATACCATCTACATCCTTTCACGAATATCCGTAACCCAAAAATAAGTAAACTAGAATAAGTTGTATGCTAACTCTACGCACACCAACTACCACTAAACTCACCCACAGACAAATAACTAGTTACATCACCAACAAGATTATCTCAAGGAGCATTCAACAAAAAATCTCTAAGAGCAAATCACACTAAAAATTATCAAGGACGCCCAATAGAAAAGGTTGGCATCAATAAAGAGGTTAGTATCTGTAGATTATCAAGCTAATAAGATGGATAGTCAAAGATTTTTTTTCTAAAGTTTTTTGTGACAACTCTGTAAAAACTCTCTTTTTATTGGAATCTTAAATAGCCAAGAGCAAGCCCCTCCCATCCTCTCGTGGATGTAGGCACCTAAGGCCGAACCACGTAAGTCTCTTGTCTTCATTTTGTTTTCATGGGTATGAAATCTGCTTCTAATATAGGGCATAAATCCTATGCCATCACTAATTGTTTTTTATTTGAAGAAAGTTTGGAAGAGTAGAAATGAGACATAAAGTCAATACCGGAGACCAATGAGAGAAAGGGAAACTGACATTTATTCTTTATCACTTGCCCAAGAATACACTTTATGGCAACCCCTCAAGGGCTACTGAGAGAAGTTATAAGATCTTTGGATTTCTCTAGGCATTTTTATGCAACATGAAATTTCGAATGGCTATTGATAGTGTTAATACATTCATGTTCTGATTGATATTTGTTTTTACAATTTTATTGGCCAAAAGTATATGATCTTTGTGAGCATAGGGCATTTCATGATTTTTTTCTTTACAAAATAGTAAACTAATGGGAACTAAAAATCAAAAACTCTTTTTAATTGTTGTTTTCATCCCTCCGGCTAATTTCACTATTGACTAACTCAAAGTGCTTGTAACGTCATCTAATGCATACGGTATTATATAGTAGGAAAAGTTTCAGAAATGTAATAGATTGTAGAGGACTGCACAGTTGTACTACAGTTATAATTGTTAGAATTTTCTGTCAATGGAATAAAATTTATTTTTAGTTTTTCATTTATCTGCTCTAACCCCCTGTTTCCTGGTCATCTTTTGTACAACCAAGGTCACACCCTGGAGTCTACGAACATTGATTTTGTGGCGTGACAAGTTAAATCGTCTATCTCTCCCCTGTCACAAGGTCACTCTTCCAGCAGTGTCTGCCCATGCGACACCTAACGCCTGATGCGCTAAGTTAGTCTATCTCTGATACCAACTGTCGCGGGGGCATCCTTAGACCCTCCATCAACCCGCGCGGTGTCTCGTTACCGCATGCAACGAAGCCAACTAATCTCTTCATCAGCTCTGATACCACCCACCTAGAGGACGGGAACTCCCCCTCGAGGTTACCTTCTTTCCAAAGCCTACCATCCGATAAATTGTGCCCCTTACAACACGCTGGCTTGCACCACTGTTCCATACTTGGCCTGCTCAAGCTTCACCCTGTGCACTGCGCTAGTACCTCGCTTCGCAACAGTATTGGCATGCAACTTCCCATGTCATAATGTCTTGCTCGCATACCGAACCAAGCCCCCAGTCGTGTGTCTATCTCATGCTGTCATGCTCAACGGAGTCCCACGCAACCCTTATGTTGTCGTGCTCTGCTGAGTCCCACGCAGCGCTCATGAAGTTGCCCAGCCATATGTACCACGACGCGTAGTCCGAGGCCATACTTCAACCTCACCTTGGGTGCCACACGGCATCGCTGCGTCGACGTCCTAAGCCCACCCTTTCAGGCCTAGGAGACACTTGCGCCCCCTCTGGCAACGCAAGGCCCCGTGTGTAGGGAAATAACTCCCAAGCTCCCTTCCCCCATATAAGGGTAAAACAATAATTCAGCTAGAATAACAGGAGAACCTCAAACCTCTTGGTTTGACATACTTTACTATTCACACCGTAACGCCCCACATCGCTAGCCCAGCTGGCCATGTCGCATCCGTATCGCGGTCGTGCCACTCCCGCATCTTACCCCCATGCTACCGTGTCACGTCCTCACAGCGTAACCACGTCGCAAGGCCCTCCTGGTCCCATGTCGCTTGCCCTCCTGGCACCACATGTCGTGTCGTCCCGGTACCAAGATGTCGCATGCCCACTTGGCACCACATCGCGTGCCCCAAGCACTATGCTGTAAGCTCGAGTATTGGCCCCGTTACATCCTCCACCACTCCATAATGTCAACGTCCTCGTTGACGCATTATCACAGTGAACTGACCCCGCCAACTCCTCTCAGCCTGTTAGCATCTCATATCTAGCCCCGAGATTTGGCACCTCCCTGCTAGCTCACTTCTCATTTAGTTCTTAGGTCCACACCTTCCCACTAGCTCCCCAACGTCACCCCTGTCGGGTCACCCTGGTTCCGCAGTCACAAGGCCCTCACCTGTTAACTAGCTCAAGGATGTCGCATGCCCTCATTACACCACATCGCATGTCCCGCTGGCACCAATTAGCTCATTAGTATCATCCCTTCTGGATCGAACTTGACTCTGATACCAAATGTCACGGGGTCACTCTTCCAGCAGTGTCTACCCGTGCGGCACCTAACGCCCGATGGCTAAGTCAGCCTATCTCTGATACCAACTGTTGCGGGGTCGTCCTTCGACACGCCATCAACCCGTACGGTGCCTCGCTACTGCATGCAACAAAGCCAACCAATCTCTTCATCAGCTTTGATACCACCCGCCTAGAGGACAGGAACTCTCCCTCGAGGTTACCTTCTTTCCAAGGCCTACCATCCGATAAATTGTGCCCCTTACGACACGCTCGCTTGCACCATTGTTCCATACTTGGCCTGCTCAAGCTTCACCCTGTGCACTGTACTAGTACCTCGCTTCGCAACAGTATTTGCATACAACTTCCCATGCCATAATGTCTTGCTCGCATACTGTCGTGCTCAACGGAGTCCCACGCAACCCTCATGCTGTCGTGCTCTACTGAGTCCCACGCAACGCTCATGAAGTTGCCCAGTCGTATGCACTGCGACGCATAGTCCGAGGCCATACTTTAATCTCACCTTGGGTGCCACACGGCATCGCTGCGTTGATGTCCTAGGCCCACCCTTTCAGGCCTAGGAGGCACTTGCGCCCCCTCTGGCAATGCAAGGCCCCGTGTGTAGGGAAATATCTCCCAAGCTCCCTTCCCCCATATAAGAGTAAAACAATAATGCAGCCAAATAGGAGAACCTCAAACCCCTTAGTTTGACATACTTTACTATTCACAACGCAACGCCCCATATCGCTAGCCCAACTGGCCATGTCGCGTCCGTGTCGCGGCCGTGTCACTCCTGCATCTTACCCCCATGCGACTGTGTCGCGTCCTCGCAGCGCGACCACGTCGCGAGGCCCTCTTGGCCCCATGTCACGTGCCCTCCTGGCACCACATGTCGTGCCGTCCCGACACCAAGATGTCGCGTGCCCACTTGGCACCATGCTGCAAGCTCGAGTATTGGCCCCGTCACACCCCGCTCCACCACTGGACGTGTGCCGCCCTAGAAACATGCAACCAAAATTTGAGAAATATTTCAAATTTTCGAAGAGGTTGAGACGTAAAATTCTCCCATATCCACAGGGCTGTGGACCTGTGGTGCTCAGAAATTGATGAGCTAGCCAAGAAGGTTTTTTAGGGATATAGCCTAATATGGTGGAACATGAATTAGTTTTTCTAGTTTCAAACTCTTTAGTGGGGTTGATTACGAATTTGTATTTCAGCTCTTTTGCACCTATGATGTTATTTAAGCTAGCCAAGAAACATTGACTCTTTCGCATAGGTGTCACCATGCTCATGGTTTTTTCCACTATCACGACCATTAACCTTCCATATGGGCGAAGTAACTCCCGAGATAAAGGATGGTGTACATGCAAATCAGTAAGTCCAAAACTGGACAGAACCTCACCTTACCCGAAGGCAATGATCCACGTGATTAAGCCTTGATTCCGTGATAATTTCGGCAAGACTAGGTCTTAATTATGGAGCAAGGGGAGGAGAAAAATAAGAAACATGAATAGAATTGTAGCAAAGAAGCTAACAAAATGAAATGAAAGAAATGCAAAGTAAATGTAATAGGATTACTATGAGCTACATGATTTAACCAGAAGGCATGAACTGAGAGGTTGAAGTTGGGGAGGGTATAGATCTAAGGCGGCCTAAGTGTTTGCTAAGGGTTGGAGGTGGTGGATTAGGGTTTTTGTGAGGTGTAGAGATAGATGGAGATGGAGATGGATTAGGCCAGGGTTTAGCTCATGTTTTAAAATTTCCAGCCCCTTGGAAGGAGAAAGAGTCTCGGTTGATAGAGAATTTGCTCCAAGATGGGCCATTGGATGCTTGACAAAGCTTCGATTGGCTTATCTTGTAGCATAAGGTTTATGGTCTTTCTCCTAGAAAGGGCATAGATCGAATAGGAAGTAAGAGTGGATTGTTATGTAATTCCCACAATTCTAGGGTTTCTAAGGATTAGGGATGCCTAATTGGTGAGTTTAGTTGGGCTGAAATGGGTATTATGGAGGTTAAAGGGAGTTCGAGATGAGATTCGGGGAAGTTACGGGTTCCAAGATTTGGATGAGGTGGGGCCCACTAGGAGGAAATAGTCATGAAGAAAACTAAGGGGGGTAGTTTAGGGATGTTTGGGACAGGTGGGCTCAAAGTTAACAAGTCATCTAAGGCAAGGTTTTAAATCGCATCCATACCGGGTTCCGTACTAGGAAGTACATAATCCATGTGTGTGTAATACACATGCAAAGCTAAATGTGAAAAATAAAAGGGATGCAGCCCCTTAGGACTGCACCTCTTTTAGACTAATCTTGGTTGCTTGTTGAGGGCCCTGGGAAGCCTCCAGTCCAAGCCTTAAAAGGAATTGGATCATCATTTTCCTGAGTCAAACATTTGACCTCACTTGTGCAAGGTTGGGTTGTCTACATCAGTTTATTTTTTGTGAAATCATCATCATAATCCTGGTGTATCTTATTGAATGGACATTGAAAAAGATTGCATCTAATACTACTTCCGTGGATAGAGAGAAAGAATATTATTCGACCTACCACTCAAGCAAATTTAGTCTGTTGGGGTTAATTCTAGGTGGAATTAGGCTTATGGAGGCAAAAACGTTGGTGGAAGGTTCTTGGAAGGGGATAAAAATGTTCCATCACAAATACTTACTTAAGTTCTAATAGGATCCCTATCATCATGCACAAGAAGAGAACAGTGGGGAAGTGTCCTTAGATATGTGATAACATCATAAGGAGTAATGCAGAACTCGATTGTGATTGTTTTGAGATTGGCTATCGTAGTGGTTCGTAGTATTGGCTCCAGTTTAAAATTTAGATTTTATGTAGTGCAGGGGATGTATCGGGGATGATGTTTTAGTTGAATTTGTGTGTGATTTAGATACTTTGTATGGATCTTCCTTTGCTATTGTTGGGAAGGAGAGTTTTTATAGATTGGGCGGGAAAATAGTTTGGTGCCCTCTTCATAGAGGGGGAAGAAACAAGATAATGATCACATTGGTATTTCTTGAGAAATTGAAGGTTTACATCCTGTGGAAGTTAAAGGATGGAAATCTTGAGGTGCAATCCTGTTGACCCCCCCCCCCCCCCCCCCCCCCCGGCCCCATTTTTTTTCACCTGATTGGTTACTTGGAGGGTTTTGAGTTTTTTTTTTTCTTATCCTCTTTGCTATGGAATGAAACATGCAGGGAGAGATTGGCAATCAGTTGGTGTGGTGGTATTCCAAGCCTTTTATTAGAGTCAGATTATGTGGATATGTCTGGGGTGGGTTTTTGATTTATTTGGAGAAACAAAATGAGAGGATCTTTAAAGAATAAGGAACAAAGATTGCAAACATGTGTAGAAGGGTACATAACTTAATGATATTGCTTTATTTAGAAAACCTGTGGCATTGGCTGACACGGTGTTTTGAGCAATTGGATCCTATTCTTAGGGATTTACCTTTCAGACTCATTGAGCCTTCAGCATTATTCACTGTTTGCTTTTGTTTTCTCTGTATCTTAGTATCTATCCTACATCTGTTCTGTATCCTCTTTGTTCCACTGAACTTTTATCCTTATTGACACACACACACACACAAAAAAAAAAAAACTATATACTTGGAAGTTTTCCCTACGAGTATTACCACATATGAAAATTATTATATGATTTTTTAGTCATGATTTTATCTTCTGATAAAATTAGTAGAGTAAATCACAAATGTGTTAAACCAATTTTCCTTCTGATTCCAAAATTCCTACAAACTTTTGTTGGTCTGACTGTGAAGGTACATGTTTATGTAATAAATTGTAGACAGAGATTACAAATATTGCTTGT
The DNA here is from genome assembly GCA_021018995.1 of Chloranthus sessilifolius. Lineage (NCBI taxonomy): Eukaryota > Viridiplantae > Streptophyta > Magnoliopsida > Chloranthales > Chloranthaceae > Chloranthus > Chloranthus sessilifolius. The sequence continues at coordinate 113,102,620 of CM037594.1, read as the reverse complement.
ACACTACTGATAATCAGTTTTATGCTAACTGAGTGAAAGAGGAAATTTTTTATTGTCAGGTCAAATACCTTCTATTCTTTTCAATCAAGGTTCAAATTGAAGCTTTTCTGCATTTTAAGGCCACTGTAGGAATCCAGTTTGTTTATATTGCAAATAGACCAAATGATGTCTTTTTTTTTTTTTTTTTGTCGAACTGTGCTCATTCTTTCTATGGCCAATAATTTTGAGAAGTTTGTGTACGCAATTGCCTGTGTTATAGAAATTAACTAAATACTTTTCCAGCTTGAAGATATTGAATGGGAGAAGTTTAGCTGCAGTGATGATCATATGGTGCCTCATCCTCATGGTGAACAACTGAACAGGTGTTTAGATCAAGGCAATTGCCATAAGAAGCCGAGGCATGTAGTAAGTGATGCTGGAACATGCACAGATAGCAAAACAAATGCAGCTGAAAATGTTTACCAGGGATTAGGGGACACTAGCTTTCATTCTACTCAGGATAAAAACGTTCACATCGTAGAGAAGGGTTCATGGACTCATGCAGCTGTTATCAACTGCATAAACAAAGTGACTGGTTTTGCTTCTGAGGATCCTAAACTTTCGGATACTTTCTTCAAAAGTACCAATGCAGATCCCGTTCGCAACAAAGATTGTACAAATAATCCCATCCTTGGAAATAGAGATGATCCAATTGACAGCAACTTCTGCCGATTCCCTCTGGATGACATTTCTCCAGCAGACAGTGATCTCGAGTTGTTCGGAAATGAACAGGAGGATAAAGAAAGTGATCTTCTAGACTATGAGTGGCCTGATATTGGCAATTTTGAGGATGTTGACAGAATGTTCAGGTATTTCTTAAAATATCTTTCAGAACTGGGGTTTCATTTAGTGTGGTCATACTTCTGTGCATACTTTCTTAGTTGATAGCATAGTGACCACGTCGGGGTTCGGGAATAAATTCGAAAAAAATCGTCAAATTTGGGAAAAAAAAAAATGAAAAATTATAAAATCTATTAATAAAAATTGTAAAAAGAAAAGTTTTGGACCAAAATCCGGGAAAAAGTTTCACATAGAATTGGGGAAATTCTCCAAGTATTCGAAAATTTGCGAATAATTCGAATTTTATTCTCTTTTTTAAAAGAAAAAAATTGCAAATTTAGTCGTGACTTTTTCAAAGAGTCGGCGAATTTGATCATTATGGTTGACAGTTAATGATATTATTTGCATACTAGGCATAAATCCTAACTTTTTTCCTGAGACTAAATTGGGCTTGTTATACTTTTCCCTTTCATTTGATTTTGCAGAAAGTGTGATTCCACATTTGGGCAAGGGAATTCAAGTCCTGTTGATGAATTGTCTTGGTTTTCATCGTCTTCTCGTGTTAGTGATGGTGCAGAAGATGCTTTTAAGTCAGACTTTCAATCATCTCGTTCAGAGTTAAGTGCATTGAAGGGTTCATCAAAACATCATGAAGCCCATATGAAGATTATGCCTGGGCATGAATCCCTTATCACAGATTGTGAAAAGAAAAATGAACCTGATTTTTTAAAGATGGGTTCTTGGACCTCAGATACTGACCAACTTGCCAGTCTGGGCTACTGTACCTTTCCCAACCAGTTAGATGTAGATGCTGCAAGTATGGGAGAATCTGTATATGAGGAAAAGGTAATGAAAAACATACATATTCGCTATGATCTCATAGCATTTTTGTTATGGGTTTTTTGCATTTACCCCCCTGAGATATGTCTAATTTACACTCCCCCCCCTGTGTTTCACCTATTTACAGAGCCCCTGCTTTTGTATTTCCTTTACATATTACCCCTATAGTGACAAACTCTCCAACAACATAACCTTTGACTGTTTTGAATCAGATGATGGAGATTGTTTTTATCCCCGATCTTTGATCTAATTGATTTTGAAATCATGGAACTATAATCAGATGGTTAGATTCTGATTCACATGGCACACGTCTCGAAAAGTGATCCAAGAACCACGTTTGATGCACACCCATGACCATGTTCACTTTTTTGGGTTGTCAACCATGTGGAATCAAAATCTGAACGTCTGATGGTAGGCTTCTGATCTCAAGATTCTTTGGGTTGAAGATTGTGATGAAAAACGTTCTCCATTTCCAGTCAAAGGTTAGTTCTATAATAATCAATGACTAATCCGTCATTATAGGGGGTAACAAGTACAGGAAACACAAAAACAAGGGCCGCAGCATAAATAGGTGAAACACGGGGGCCGGAGTGTAAATAAGACATACCTTGGGGGATAAATGCAAAAAAACCTTTTTTTATTTTGGTCACAAGACAGAAAACATGCGCTTTATTCCTTTATTGATTGTTAACATCTGTTGTTCCTAATCATTTTACAGGAAGATGAAAGTAATGAAGGAGATGAGGTCAAAATGTCAACCCTATTCCAGGATAGCAATGAAAGTAGTGTGATGGGATGCCAGGTTGCTGATATAGTAAATTTATACTTTTGATTCATTTGGTAAAATCAGCGCCATACTATAAAAAAAATTATCTGTTGCAATGTTCATCTAAGATTAGCAATTATAATTCCTGAAATTTTCGTTTTATATATATTGCATTTGATCTGATTGGAATCACCATAAATTTTAGGATTTTATATACCGTAATTGTGACAACTTCCTTTCTAGAGCAATGGCAAGGGGGTTTTTTCTATTATATTTAGTTTAAGGACCCGACCGTCCTGACCGTCATTCAAACACCAAAATGGTGTTTAAATGATCTCATACCTTTAATGGTTTAAGATGTGGGTAATCCACACCATCAAATTGATAGATCATAAATTGAAGGGCAATGGGCCCAAAAATTACAGTTTTTGGGAGAATTGAACCATCCGATTTGTGCAGTCTAGTACCCAAGGATCAAAATTTCAGGTTGAATTTCGGCTTTGGGCATGACCAAAACTGAAACCGAAATCCGAAATTTTGGACCCCATACAAATTGGACCGAAATTTTGGATTTCAGTTTCGTTTCAGCCCCCGAAACCGAAACATTTCGGCCAAAATTTGATCCATGCTAATACCAACCGTTGTTCTTAGTTTTAATGGCTGATATTAAAGTTCGCTAATTGGATGGTTCACATCGACTTATGGGCATGATTCTTTAGCTAAAACATAGTTGGATTGCCACTTAGACAATTTAAATTGATCACAAATGTGCGCCACATGGCACAATAATAAACTACACTTCAACTGTGTAAGAAAAAAGACTCTCATTTTAATGGTGTTCAGCACTTTTCATACTCCATTGCATTATCCTGTGACAGGTCAATATACAGATAAAGCGGTCCAAGAGCCAAAACAAATCAGAAATAAATCGAACAGATCGATCTTCAGCATGTTTAAGTGGTAGTTCTTTGTGGGGACCGAATTCCTTTAGTTACCTGCACACATACATCTCTAATGCCCACCCATCATACCCATCATACAATGATCCTTCACATCAACTTCCGGTCACACCAATGTTAAATATTAAATCGGAAGACATAAGTAATCCTTCTCTTTCTTATAATATTCCCAATCCTGCTTCAAAGGCCTTGCCTATAGAGAAATGTCGTAATCCTTTGCCTAAGCCTCCAGTTTTGATGCCAGAGGAAAGCATAGAAAAGGTACGTAAACGGCATCAAATACACACCACATTGAGTACTACGCACAAACATGAGCATCTTATGTGTCAGGCTCCATTTAGTGATCAAGCTCCAGTTGAAATTGGAGGTGAGAATGAAGTGGAAATTTTAAGTGTAGAAATGCCAGCAGTAGAAATAGATTCTTCAACTGTACAGGAAAACTCTTGCAAGTCCTCTGAGCTGTCTGATGAAATTTCACTAGGGGCAACTAGTTTCCGGCAGCTTCAGGATGCAATAGAACGGGTATAACTGATACATTCAGAACTTTTCAAATATGTTTTCTCATTTCATCTGCATATCAGCTCCATTTGAATTTTCAACATGTGAATACATGCAGATATCATGCAGTCAACTCTCTGGTATATATACCGTCCACAAAAATTATTTGCATAAAATGTTGCAACATATAAATTAAGGTTCTCTTATAGTTTATATACATAACAGTAGGTTTGGAAGGTGTATATCAATACGAGGTGAGTTACCTTTCCAGAAAACAAAGAAAAGCGCTTAGTTTTCCAACCGTTGTCCCTCATCTGGTTTTCCCCTGTATTGTCAGTGTACTTGTTTATTTCCTCAACTTAGCACTCTCTCTCTCTCTCTCTCTCTCTCTCTCTCTGAATATATTAATTTATATGGGCTGTTCTTTAACAGGGTGTACCCTATCTCGAGTCACCTAGTTTTAAAACCCTTGGATACAACAGATTCTGAGATGGAAATCATGTATAAACCTATTTTATAATCTTAATATTTGTGCCCCTTGGGTTTTTTGCGCCAAAATTATATCCGTCAGATCCCATATATATATATATATATATATATATATATATATATATATATATATATATATATATATATATATATATAGGCCGTTACCAGTGCTGGTGACGCAGGACGAACTCGCTTGCTAACCCTAAAATAGCAAAATCCCGCACGGAAGGAGGTTTAGCGTATTCAAACTTTTCATTAAAATAAAAATAAAAAGAAGAACAAGGTAGAAATCTTCGGATTCGCTCCAAAGAGGCTTGTCGGCTTCATGCCAACGGGTTTTCCGAAGCTTCACACCACGGCTGTACGTCAGTTTCGCAGCAAGTCGCACGAGAAACGATTGCTCACTCCTCAAGGTTTGAAGGATTCACTCCCTCGATTGAAAACTTTTCACAAGCTCTCTAAGGTTTGCACAAAAGCAACTCTCTTTTCATTCATCAAAAAAACTCCTTAATAAAGTGTTTACAATGCCTTTATATGGGCTAAGAAAACTCTAAACGAATATTAACTAAAAGACAATTAAACCCTTAAAGTTTAAAGTTCGAGTTTAGAAGTTTAAAGCAACTAAAACAGCTCGGCGCGATTTCGATCGATCGAAATTGAAAATCGATTGATCGAAATTGAAAATCGTTCGATCGAAATTCTCATATACATAAAATATCGCTGTTGACATTTCGATCGATAGAAATTGGGTTTCGATCGATCGAAATTTTCGATCTCTTTTCCTGAATTGTCGTCTTTACGCCTGATTTCCTCTTCTTCACGGGCCGTTTGAAAGCCCATTTATGGGTCCATTTCTTCCTTGCTGATTTTCTTCGATTGACTCGGTCACGGTTCAAACATGCGGATCTGAATTCCCCGTCAGCTGGTCCCGTATGTTCGAGGGTGCTGGTAAGGGTAGACAGGAGACAGACCTAACCTCTAGTTTGTACGCACAAAGTGGTTGCTCTCTTTTTGCTTGATAGTGCAAGCCTTTTACCAGTGCACCAACCAATGGCCCTGTTGATTGACAACTATCCAAAAAAAATTTTAAAAAGCAATTTTCCACTGTTGATTTTTTTTGTCAAAGGTGAATTTTTTATGGGGGGGAATTTTGAATGGAAAACCCATATATTTAACCTGTGAAATGAAGGCTAAAAAGTCCCTTCTTTTTTTTTTTCTAAAACCTTAAGGGATGTGGTGACTGGACCCTTAGAGGGTGTGGTAACTCGCGATCACGTGGCACGTGATTCAAGTGTAGCATTTTCATGCTACACTTGATTTTATATTCCCATACATATATATGTAAGAGAGTGAGTAAAAGCCTAAAGCAGAAATGAGTGGAGAAATAGGACTCAGAAAATAGATGAGACAAGGCGACAGTGTTGATGATATTATTTGCATGCCATTAAAACAAATATCTTTTATATGATACGCTGTTTATAGTTTCTTATATTTTTTCAATTGGATATATATGCTATTGGCTAAAGAAAGGCAAAAATATCGTAAAAGTTTATATATATTTTTTGTTGTAAAAATTTTTCACCTCCAAAAAATCAGAGATAATAAATGATCGGCTGGGGAATGATGATTGTTTCTGCTGCTTTTGATGAAGTACAGAGATTAATAAGTTTTAGATGATAAAATATTGGAGGGTTGACTATATGCTTATGTGCAAGGTTTGAAGGCTTGGTTGAGTGTTTCCAACTCAGCAAAGTCCACTTGGTCACCAATACTGAGACTTCAATCCTTGTTTATGTGTCTATATGCAAATAAATTCAGCCATACACACATTACAGCATACAGCTGCATTTATATATAATATGGACTCAACACCCTTAAGTTTAGTGGGTCTTAAAAAGTCACTTTCTTGTAATACCCTATGCTGCTCTTGCTTCAATATGTGTATGAAAAGGGACCTACAATCTTGGCATTGCATGCAGACTGTCGTTTGATTCAATTTTGTGCATGCAGTGGTCAATTCCCATGAGGGATGCAGATTCGGTTTACCAAACCGAAAGTTTCGGTTTTCGGTTCGAATCGGCTTGAACCGAACTGAAATGAATCGGTTCTGTTTCGGTTTGGTGTTTTTTTTTTAACCGAAACCGAACCAAAACCCGAATTATTCGGTTTTTTCAGTTCGGTTTCGCTTATTTTACTATTTTTTATGTATCTTTTCTGATTTTTTTTTGTTCTTCTGGTTTTTTCGGTTTTTTTTTATTAAATTTTTTCGGTTTTTTCATCCTACCCTTTGTTTTTTGGTTTTTGCTACCCAAAACGGAAAGTGAACCGAACCGGAATGATTCGGATCGATCTGAATTGGTTTTCAGGCTGGTTCAATTCGCTTGGTTTCCAGTTTTGCTTCGGGTCAAAGCTCTCATCCCTAAATCTCATATGTCACTTTCCTCTAGACATTCGTCTGCTCATGCAGACTGAAGGATAGGTACACTCAAGTGTAGAGCAGCTGCTACACTATAGGAATAGGAAGAAGAACACATATAAGCAGACACTCGCACTATAATATGCATACTGCATTACGTAGATTAACTTGCAGCATGTGTGTGTGTGTGTGAAGGTTGTACTGACTTTAGCTAAATTTGCTTGATTTCAGTTGGATGTTAGAACAAAGCTGTGTATAAGAGATAGTTTGTATCGTTTGGCTAGGAGTGCCGAACAAAGGCATACTTTTGGTAATACGATCATTGACGACAGAGGCAGCAACGATAAAAATGGGTTTCTGATGACAGAATCCAACAAGTATGCCAACATTTTGTTTTCGATATGTAATTTCTTAATTACGCCTATTCTAGATACTTTTTTTGAGTGGTTGATGTTCTTGTTTGTGGTGGACAATATCTAACCTGATCATTGGCTCCTCTTATTAGCATCTTCTTCTTCGTTGAGATTTGCATTGTTTTGAGCTTCTATTAATAGATGAAGGATTAGCCTAATATTATGGTTCTCGTCATATAAGTATAGTTGAATCTCTCCTTCTAATCCGTGTGCATTTGAGAAGAAAGAAATGCAATAATAATATAATCTCTGGTGTATGACGGATTGGAAGTGGGCTCTTGAGGTTGCCAACAAGAGGGTCATCTTCATGATTTGCTTTAGAGATCTCATACTGGGGAGGTTTCCTTGCAAGTAGCTAATTGGGCTTTTGGGGATGTTTTGAAGTCTTGGTTTGTTTTGGGTCTGACGGATGGGAAGTCGGCTCTTTCTCTCTAATGGTGCCCTGGGTACCATTTTTCTGGCTTTGGTCATTTTTGGGGATCTTGACCTTTTGTTATTCAGAGAGGGGGAGGGGGAGTGGAGGGGTGTCTCTTCGAAGGACCCGCAAGAGGTTGCCTTAAATTTTTAGATCCTTTGTGTTCATTTGTAGCCTTACAAATTTTTTTGCACTCTCTTTAATAAATTTCTTTGTTACTGATATATATATATATATATATATATATATATATATATATATATATATATGGTCTCTGGTGTAATGGAATAATAACATATATTTATGAATGTATTCTTAGCGAAATGTTTTTGCATATTCATGCTTGTGGCTATTTGAATAATGTATGAGTGGAAAATTAAACTAGATTTGAATTGTTCACTCGTACTATGAGGTTGGTATCCTAATACTTATTGTCTTCCAGTTCATGGATTTCCATCTCATTATGGGACATGATTTCAAAGATCTCATTCTTTGGCACCTTTTAGAGGATTGGTCTATATTTTTTATTTTAATTACCAAAATTTCTTAGTATAATATTCTAGACTTTTGATTTACCAACAAGAACATTTGATTGGGCCTGAAATAAGGTACAAGAAAGGCTTGCACTATTGCAAGACGCTAACAACAATAGAAAAGAAAAATATCTCAAAACACAGAAGATATTGCATCAACAAGAAAGTACCTTCTTCATCATTCTTTCTATGACTAGAGAGTCCACCACACATCATTTGACTCAACTTGGCACTATGCCCAAATACCAGCCTATGGAATGGCAGTAGGGTTAGTCGTTTGTGTTCAGAACTAGTTCATTACATCAAACTTGATATTTTGGTTTTTCATGTTCTTGGTATCCTCTATCTATCCAGTATCCACACACGAACCATTAGTCATGGACTTTGTAAATCCTTTATCATAGTCAAGGTTGACTAATCATGTCATGTTACTCACACAAGCAATAAATGATTTTGATATTGCTTCCCTATCGTGGACTCTATTAGCTTAATTTTGACCACTTTGTCTAGGAAACAGGGATTAAATTGAAAAAAATATTTGAATACTAAATTACAATCATAAAAGTGTATCTTCCTTGAATTATCATAAAACCAACTAGTTTCCGACTGGAACAATCTGTTAATATTGTAATGGTGTTCATTGTAGTCCTATAAGGACAGTTTTGTCATTTGCTGTATTCACTATTTAGGATGTAAGACTATCATATGTTACCTCAGGGAAGTTATTGTAAAATGTAAATACCAATGTTAATAAGATAGGTCTTGCCCTAAGTAAGGAGGAGAATCTTTCTCTCGCAAGAATGTAAAAGAACAAGAACTATATATGATATTGAAAGATATAAATTTGCCAAAGGAGAAGCTAAGGAAGCCGTAAGTAAAGTTAAGTATGAAGCGTATGACAATTTGTATACTAAGCTGGGCACGAAAGGAGAGAGAAATCTATAAACTTGCCAAAATTAGAGAAAAGAAAGCTAGAGAACTCGACCAGGTAAGGGGCATTAGAGACAAAGATGAAAGGACCTTAGTAAGAGAGGAAAAGATAAAAAATGGATGGCAAGAATACTTTAAGGTCAACTAAACACAGAATATCTGAAGTAGATCAAGAATCAAGGGATGATTCAACTAAATATTGGAAGCTGAATAAATGCATGGAAGAAATGTGAACACTCCATCATTTAGTTGGTGATGATTCAACAGAAAGTTAGCACCAGAATAAATGCATGCAAGTACTTGTGAGGATTAGGGTTTGATGAGTTGAGAGGATAGGGTTAGAGAAGGAGAGAGAATTAGAAAGAGACAAAAATGACTCAGTGAGTAGAATTTTCTCACTAACCTTTATATTAATAAGATTTATTACATACACACCCAGTCTTATGTAATACCCCAATACTAAACCCATATGCATTAGTGACAGTAACACTATAAATTATCGCCAAGTTGGGCATCATAAGAGCAGGTTGCATCCCCTGATATTTTCTGTCACCCGTTTTTACTTTGAAGATGTACGGAATCAAATGCCTTGGTGAAAAAATCTGTCAATTGATTGGTTGATGAAACTTTTGGCGTACCAATAAGGCCAACTTGAATCTTTCCCCATATAAAGTGAATATCCACTTCGATATGTTAGTTCTGTCATGGAGAACTGAGTTAGCAGCAATGTCAACGGCCGCCTGATTATCACAATGTAGGGGCATAAGAATAAATGGTAGAGACCAAGATCAGGAATAACGAACATAGCCATAGGAATTCACAAATGTCATGGGTCATACCCCTATATTTTTTATTCAGCACTGGATTTGGAGACTACATCTTGCTTCTGACATTTCCATGACATAAGATTACCTCCCCCAAAACGACGATCAATGGGAGACTCAACATATTCAACATCATTGTAACAACTACCATATAATGTACCGCATCAAAATCGAATAAACCCCATCCCGGAGAGGCCATAATATAATGGAGTATGCGATAAACTGAATCAAGATGAAGTACACGTGGAGAATGCATAAAGTGAGCTACAATTGAGACAACAAAACATAGTTGTAGTCGAGTAGCTATTAAATATATAAGAAGCCCCACAAATCTCTGATACTCAGAAGCATCTGGAAGGAGCGCTCCAATATCGACATGCAGATGGTGCTCGGGATCATGGGGGACTTAGCAGGTCAACACCCAAGCATACCTGTGTCGTAATAAATCAAGTTCATATTTCCTGTGATAACCACGAGAAGAGTAAGAAATCTCAATTCCAAGGAAAAATCTGAGATGACCAGCGCGACCAAACTCTGTTGTACACGGGTTATGAAAGCAGTCATCTCCAGTGACAATGATATTGATGGGGACACCGACATTGTAGACATTGGATACAAACCGTTTCGCGCGTACTGACGTCAGAAGAAGCGGAATGGAGTGTAAAGGAGAAGAAAAGAAGAATCTGTGCATCTCAATCGATCGAAGCCCTATTTCGATCGATCGACGGCAGCGAGAAAAGGATTCAACTCTGGCATATATATATATATATATATATATATATATATATATATATATATATATATATATATATATATATATATATATATATAATTTAATCGATCGATTTAAATTTGATCGATCAAGTATCCATTTCGATCGAACGATTTAATTTCGATCGATCAAAATAAGGCTTCGATTGATCGAGTGTCACTTTCGATCGATCAAAATCGCGCGAGAATGGGTTTCTTTTAGAATCCGAACTTAAGTTTTAAGGGCAAATTTGTCTTTTTATTATGTTTATTTTCATTTTAGGGTTTTATTTTAAGACCTCCTATATAAGGTCTATTTATATTTTTTATTAATGAAAAAAAGAGCTTTTGCTTCCTTGCTTGAGATGAGCAGTTTCGGAGAGTGAATCTTCGTGTCCCAAGAAGGGTTTGGTGTGAAGCCAAGGGTGTGAAGCCCAAAATCTATCTTCTTTCTATCCCTTGCTTTGATTTTATCTTTTGCTTGCATATCAATCATCAACAGCCTAGATTTTGCCAAAAAATCATAAAACCTAGTTTTCATCAGAGCCATCAACTCAAACCCATCTCACAAATCCTAAATCCAGCCATCCGACCAGAAACGCCCCGACATTCAAAACCCCGGAGAAAACCAGGGATCCCATTATTGAACTACGAGCGCCCTAATCTGGAAACCTATAATTTTATCTCTAGGACCGATCCACACCGCAAATCTAACGGATCTAGCGCAAAGGCTGGACCCTTTCCTGAGCCCTAAGGTAAACACGTTATTTTCTGGTTTATTATTCGAATTAATTTTAATTTAATTTCGGCAATTAATTAATTCATTGCATTCACATAGTCTAGGGTTTTGTCCCGCGTCAGTTTTGGCATCAAAGCATAAGTTCTAGGTTAGGGCATATTTGTGTGACATTTAATTCTATTGCATTTTAATTTTCATTGCGTCTTATTTTAGTTCTTGTCAAAATGTGCACATCTAGTGTTCGATAAAACTCCTCTTTCATTGTCAGTTCATATTTGCATGTCATTCTAGAACCCATCATTAGTGAAGCGTATCACCATGGACATGAATGAGATTGCCGAGGCTCTTAACGGCATGAGGGCTGATCTAAAATCGATCAATGATTGAATGGCTGCCATGGAAACAACCCAAAGGAACCTTGAAACGTCCAATGAGAGGTTGATCGACCGAGTCAATCGGTTAGACAAGGGTGATGAGTACCTCGAACCACACCGTGAGCGTAATGGTCCATGTTTCGAACGAAATGGCTACCAACATAATCGGAACCGGAATCATAGGATGGATCATCATGGAGATGACTACGACCCGGAAGGGAAACTCCTTAAGAATGTCCGAGTTGAGTTCCCAACTTTCGATGGAAGATTGGACCCTCAAGTCTTCCTTGATTGGTTATTCGATATGGACCAGCACTTTGAGTGGTTTGGCATGAGCGACGAGAGATGTGTTAGACTTGCTAAAATGAAGCTCATAAGCCAAGCCCAACTCTTTTGGGTCAACGTTGAGCGCATCAGAACGAATGCGGGTTGTACTCCCATTACCCGTTGGGAGGACTTGACAGAGCGACTTACAGAGAAGTATGCTCCTTCCTCATACTACCATCGTCTCCTCGATCAATGGCAAAATCTACGCCAAGGTAGTATGCCCGTAGCGGATTACATTGGCAAATTTGAAAATTTCATTATGAGAGCCAAAGTGTCCGAAGACCCTCAAGTCACTCTATCCAGATTTCACACCGGATTGACACTTGACTTACAAAAAGAGTTAGTCTCTCACCCTGTTGAGACTCTCGCCGAATGCTACACCGTCATTCAGGACCTTAAACGATACGGTGGTTAGGCGATCTGATTTTCACACCGGTCAATCCCGTACCGGCGAAGTGAGACTTAGTGCTGGAAACCCGCCTCCCAAACCCACACAATCCACATCTGCCAATGTGCGGTTTGACAAAGGAAAGGGTGTAGTCAGAGAGTCCTCGAAGAGTGGTTCTCACGTCAAGTGTTATAAATGTCAAGGTTTAGGACACTTTGCCTCCCAATGCCCCACGAGAGACCCACAAAGGAATCTCTTCATCGAACGAGAAGGAGAAGAGAGTGAGGGAGTTTATGAAGAGGTTTTTGAGCCGAATGTCACACCTACTGACGAGGAAGGTGATGACATGAGTCGTGCTCTAGTTGTGAGGTGTGCCTTTGCACAACCTCAATGGGATGAAAAGGAGGATTGGCGGAGGGAGAACATCTTCCACACCTTTGTCACATGTGGGACAAAGAGTGGTAGGGTTATTGTAGAGAGTGGAAGTTGCACCAATGTGGTGTCAGAACATACCATCACCCGCTTAGGGCTTACACCCGAAGCCCACGCGAGACCTTACAAAGTCGCATGAGTTGACTCCTCATCCATTCCCGTGTCACAGAGGTGTCGTGTACCCATACAATTGGGTTCATACTCGGACACCTTATGTTGCGATGTGGTGCCGATGGATGTGGGCCACATCATCTTAGGGAGGCCATGATTTTATGACTTGAAGGTAACCATTTTTGGTCGATCTAATATTTGCACGTTCAATTATAAGGGCAAGAAAATCACTCTTAACCCTTTGGCTCCCAAAGCACCATCAGTCAAAAGAGTTGAGAAGAAGGGAAGCCAATCCAAGGCCATCAACATTGTGAGTCCTTTAGAGTTCAAGAGGGCATTGTTAGATGAGAGCGTAGTGTATGTCGTCGTCACTGTTGAAAGTGCTCCTGAGTCAGCACATGAGTACCCCAAGGAGGTCGAGCTAATCATGAATGAATTTGCGAATGTCTTCCCTGAAGACTTACCTAATTAGCTCCCGCTCCCTCCCATGCGTGACATTCAACACGCAATCAACTTGGTTCTCGGATCTACATTACCGAATCTGTCCAACTACAAGTTAAACCCGGTTGAGCACGCCGAGTTAACTCGGCAAGTCAATGAGCTCCTTCAGAAGGGGTTCATCCAAGAGAGTCTGAGCCTGTGTGCTGTACCCGCATTACTCACTCCTAAGAAAGATGGTGTATGGCGCATGTGTGTGGATAGCCGTGCAATTAACAAGATTACGATTAAATATCGGTTTCTCATACTAAGGCTCAATGACATGCTTGATATGATGGTTGGCGCCACTATATTTTCCAAGATAGACCTTAAAAGTGACTACCATCATGTTCGTATTTGCCCTGGCGATGAATGGAAAACCACCTTCAAGACCAAAGACGGTCTTTATGAGTAGATGGTCATGCCTTTTAGGCTATCCAATGCCCCGAGCACATTCATGAGGCTCATGACCCAAGTGTTGAGGCCATTTCTTCGCAAATTCCTTGTCGTATATTTTGATGACATCTTAATTTACAGCCCGGACAAGGAGCAACACATTATCCACCTAAGGTTGGTTTGCGAAACCTTGAGGGGAGAAAGGTTATACGCGAATCTCAAGTATTGCACCTTCATACAGCAATTCGTTGTATTCTTGGGATTCATTATCTCGGTAGACCGGATGGTTGCGAACCCTGCAAAGGTTAAGGCTATTGTGGAGTGGCCCGAACCTCAGAATATTTATGAAGTCCGTAGCTTCCATGGCATGGCCACATTTTATTATCGTTTCATCCGAAACTTTAGCACCATCATGGCTCCCATTACCGATTGCATGAGAAAAAGGGAGTTCCTGTGGAGCAAAGCCGCAACGAGGGCCTTTGCCGAAATAAAAGAGAAAATGGTTACTGCACATGTCATGCGCCTACCAGACTTTTCTAAAGTCGTTGAAGTAGCATGTGGTGCATCGGGTGTAGGCATAGGCGGAGTGCTAAGCCAAGAGGCCACCCTGTGGCCTATTGACGGGGAACGTCAAGATTGAGAGCATTGAAGTTGAACAACAATAGAATTTCAACTTCAGGAAAAAAAAAAAAAAAGGTTATTGTTCACAGTGAACAATGACGGACGTCCGTGATAAACAGTTCCGGACATCCGTGAAATAGTGACGGACATCCGTGATTTTACACCCCCACTGTCCGTATGTCACGGACGTCTATTTGGTACTATGGACGTCGTGGCGGAATTTCTATTTTTGAATTTTTTGTTACGAAAACTTTCCTTGTTAGTGTTTTATTAGTATTAGGATTCTTTATTTCGAATTTAATTATTGGTAGCCTATATATTGAAGCTTGTAAAGACTTTTTAATTAGTTGATTGAATATTTGAATGTTTTTATACTTGAGTATTCTCTGCCTGAGATGGGATTAGTGTGAGGCCAAGGGAGTGATTCCCAAAAGCTATCTGTTTATCTTTTCTATTATCTATCATTGTCTTCTTTGAATATTTTACCTTATTGATCTCTGCATGTTTTTCTAAATCCCAATCTATTGATTTAGATCTGAAACCCTAAACCTTTTATGAACCCTAAATCCATCAAAGCCAAAACCCTTTTCGAAATCATAACCTAAAACCAAGCCATAAGCCTATTACAAACCATAAATCTCTTTCACAACCCTATTTAGAAACCGCGAATCTACATTTGATTGAAGACTAGCGCCTATGCCTGGAAAAGCTAGAGTTCTATCTCTAGGCCGATCTCGCCTCAAATCTAAAAGTACTTGCGCTTCGGACTGGACCCTATTTGAATCTCGTGTGATCTACTCATCACAATTCTCCAAACCCTAAGGTATTTAAGATAATTTTGTGATTAAACTTGAATTAATTTATCTAATTTCGGCAAAATAGCATAAAAATCATATTCACGCATTTTAGGGTCGTTGTCCTACGTTACCTATTTTAGTGAGAAACTTAATGAGGCAAAGCAGAAATACTCCACCTATGACAAGAAGTTTTATGCGGTCGTCCGATCTCTTTGGTATTGGAAACATTACCTGAGACCACAGGAATTTGTATTGTTTTCTGACCATGAAGCCTTACGCTTACTTGCTTCCCAGAAAAAGTTGAACTCAAGGCACGCGAAGTGGGTCGAGTACCTTCAAGGGTTCACATTTGTGTTCAAGCATAAGGCTAGTGCCGAGAACAAGGCAGCTGATGCGCTTAGTCGTCGAGTGGTGATTTTACAGTCTATGGGCATCGAGGTCATCGGATTTGAGCAGTTAAAACAAGACTATCCTGACTGCCCAGATTTCGGGGCAGAATATACTGCTATCCTTGAGAATTCGAATAACATTAACTCCGAGTATACCCTGCTGGATGGGTATCTGTTTAAAGGAAATCGTTTGTGTATCCCCCGTACTTCATTGCGTGGCTTCCTCATATGGGAGTTACATGCGGGAGGGATTGCCGGACATTTCGGCGCTATAAGACCAGTGCGCTCATTGAGGATAGGTTTTATTGGCCTAGCCTTATGAGAGTTGTCTGTAGGGTCGTGAAACACTGTCATACATGCCAAATGGCAAAGCGGATTAAGCAGAAATACTGGCTTGTACATCCCGTGACCCGTGCCACACACCCCTTGGCAAGACATCTCTATAGATTTCGTGCTCGAACTTCCCAAGACTCAACGGAAGCATGATTCCATTTTTGTGATAGTGAACCGCTTTTTCAAAATGGCCTGCTTCATACTTTGTTCAAAAACCTCCGATGTAGCTCACATAACCAAATTATTTTCGGGGAGGTTGTGCGTCTCCATGGGTTACCCAAAACTATTGTGTTGAATCGAGACGTGAAGTTCACCAGTTACTTCTAGAAAACTTTATAGCACATGATGGGTACCATGCTCCAATTTTCGTCGGCCTACCATCCTCAAATTAATGGTCAAACGGAATCCACCAATAAGAGCTTAGGTAATCTTCTCTGTTGTCTTGTTGGTGATCACCCTAGGACTTGGGATTCTACATTACCTATAGCCGAGTTTGCATACAACAATTCAGTCAATAGGGCCCTAGGCATGAGTCCTTTTGAGGTTGTACTTGGTCATGGGCCTAGAACACCCATTGATTTAGTCCCCATGTCTGCATCTCATCGAGTTTCTGAGTCAACCGATGTATCGCACATCACATTCATGAATTGCATGCCGAAATTAGGAGAAAAATTAATGCGAGCAATGAACATTACAAGATAACTACAGATGCGCATATGCACTTCAAAGAATTCCAAGTGGGGGATTATGTGATGGTTCGGGTTAGGCCTGAATGATTCCCATCGGGAGTTGCAAAGAAACTCCAAGCTCGCGACGCTAGGCCTTTTAGAGTTGTGACAAGGAGCGTGCCTAATGCGTATGTTCTCGAACTTCTATCGGATATAGGGGTCAACTCTACGTTCAATGTGGAGGACCTAGTTCCCTCTTCGGCCTCAGCCCCACCCCTACCAACCCCTTCCAAGCAGACCCGAGCCCACATTCCAGCCCCACCCTGCAGCCCCTACCCTTCCCTTCCCAAGGAAGCAGTGGAGAGATGAGATCGAAGGGATACTTGATGATTTTGCGATATCCACCCATGGTGAAGGATTTTAGAAATACTTGGTTAAGTGGTTGGGAAAGCTGGACTCCGAGAACACATGGTTAACTGAAGATGAGGTGCGACACCTGAACCCCGACGTGCTCGATCGTTATCACGATGCCACTTCATTGGTGATGAAGCCTTTTCGGCCCGAGAGAATTGACGAGGACACCGACATTGTAGACATTGGAAACGGACCGTTTCGCGTGTACCAACGTCGGAAGAAGCGGAATGGAGCGTAAAGGAGAAGAAAAGAAGAATCTGCGCATCTCGATCGATCGAACCAGAATTCTATCGATCGAATCCCTGCTTCGATCGATCGAAGCCCTATTTCGATCGATTGAAGGTAGCGAGAAAAGGATTCAACTCTAGCTTTTATATATATATATATATATATATATATATATATATATATATATATATATATATAATTCGATCGATCGAGTACCCATTTCGATCGAACGATTTAATTTTGATCGATCGAGTACCACCGTCGATAGATATAAGTCGATCGATCGATCTAAGGCTTATTTCGATCGATTGAAATCGCGCGAGAATGGGTTTCTTTTAGAATCCGAACTTAAGTTTTAGGGGCAAATTTGTCTTTCTATTATGTTTATTTTCGTTTTAGGGTTTTATTTTAAGACTTCCTATATAAGGTCTCTCCATAAACAATGTAATTAGTTTTTTATTAATGAAAAAAAGAGCTTTTGCTTCCTTGCTTGAGATGAGCAGTTTCAGAGAGTGAATCTTCGTGTCCCGAGAAGGGTTTGGTGTAAAGCCCAAAATCTATCTTCTTTCTATCCCTTTCTTTGATTTTATCTTTTGCTTGCGTATCAATCATCAACAGCCTAGATTCTGCCAGAAAACCATAAAACCTAGTTTCCATCAGAGCCATCGACTCAAACCCATCTCACAAATCCTAAATCCAGCCATCCAACCAGAAACGCCCCGACATTCAAAACTCCGGAGAAAACCAGCGATCCTATTATTGAACTACGAACGCCCTAATCTGGAAACCTAGAGTTCTACCTCTAGGACCGATCCACACCGCAAATCTAATGGATCCTTTCCTGAGCCCGAACATGATCTTTCGTATGGAAAACGATGAAGCCCTAGGATAAATGTGTTATTTTCAGATTTATTGTTCGAATTAATTTTAATTTAATTTCAGCAATTAATTAATTCATCGCGTTCACATAGTCTAGGGTCTTGTCATGCGTCAGATATCCTCAACATATACTAACAATACAGTCCTCATACCCCCTCACTCCCTTGTGTATGAAGCATGTGTGATCCGAATGACATCTAATGAAGCCCATAACAAGAACACCGACACTGAAGCGATGGAACTAGACTCTATGAGACTGCTTCAGTCCATAAATTAACTTCATAAGGCAGCACACCTTCCCATAGTACTCCCCTAAAGTTGATAGCCCAAAGGTGGGGACTATGTGCACCTCTTAATCTAATTCCCATGCAGAAACACATTTTATTATCTAAATAATATACTGACCAATGAGAGTGAATGGCTGAAGAAATAACAACGCGAACCAAAGTCAGTTTGGTCACAGGAACAAAAGTCGTCCTGACATCCAATCTTGGCAACTGAGTGCAATCTTTTGCAACTAGGCGAGCCTTACATCTTTGAACAGTGCCATCCTCGTATTAACTGTAAACACCCAACAGTCCTCTTATTAGAAGGAAGGTCAACAAGTTCTCAGGTTTTATTCCTCGCAAGAGGAATCATTTCTTCAGCCATTGTAACTAACCAGGAAAGATGGCAAAGATCCTCTCCAGCAGAGCACGGAATAGAGACAGTAGAGGCCCTGTCTAGTGCAGAATGAGCAATAGCCTGGTAGGACAATACTAATAAGAGAATTCAAAGGAGAAGATGGTGCAGGTATACCTAAAGAATCTGAACTCGAGTGGTTTGATGGCATTGGTACTTGAGGAGGGGGTATTGATTTGCTTCTGTGTTGATAGTATACCTAAGAGGACAACACCCACAAGTAGATGAAGGAGGAGCCTGAGAAGTGGTAGCAGAGCTTGCAAGGATATGAGAAATGGGGAGAGGAAGCGCAACAGGGGACTCTAAATTAGGCAAAGTAGAGGAGAATCTTAGGCAACTATGGAGTATCCTTTAAGAAAGGGACATCCCTGGAAGTGAATATCATATGATTTGTGGATTCATAGCAACGATAACCTTGGACACACCAGAGTATTCCGGGATGACACAATGGATAGATCTATCATCCAATTTGCATCTTTGGGATCTAAGGACCTGAACAAAACAAGTACAACAAAAAATTATTGGTTCAAGGTCAAACAAAGTGGTGCCAGGCTTAAGAACATGCAAGGAACTTGACCATTCAGGATGTGAATGAGTATACACTTAGTGAGATAAGTGCACTGAGAAGAGCCACAGACCAGTAAGATTGGGGAACTTGCGTCCCATGAATAAGAGATTTGGTCACTTCCATGAAATGTCCTATGCTCCGCAAGACCATTTTGTTGTGGAGGGTAAGGACAAGTAAATTGATGTAAGGTTTCCATCTTCTGAAGTTTAGAGCTGAAGGTAATATAATAAAGAAGCCAAAGGAGCGGGTCCCCCAAGCCTCAGTATGCATAAGATAAAAGAAAAAACATCACTACTAGTCAATGAGAAGAATATGAAGGTCTAGTGTGTTCTGATAACTCACAAGTTTGGCATTGAAATTTAAAACTATTTACATTGTTCTTAAAGAAATGGAATAACAAACATAAGTTTTGCAACTAAGCATATCCAAGTCTAACATGCCAAAGATCTAAGGTATCTTTATTAAAAACATGACTACTATAAGAAGGTAAAACACAGGATTAAGAAGATAACACCATCGGTCTATCAATGGTGAAGTTTCATACCTCAAATCAGCAAAACACAATCAATAGAAATATGATAAAAACCAGAACTGTACAGGGTTGATAGCTGACGACACGTGAAAAGGGGTAGAAGAAAAATCATTACATCTTATTGCAACCACAAATTCCAAAGCCACTCCACAAGAATGTTGGGGAACCAAAACTGATCCATATGAGTGGCAGGGACCGAGGTAGATAAATTTTCAGAGCCCTATATTCCAGAAAATCGTGAAATAAGGTTTTCCAGTAAGAAACCCTTTCAAACACTTCATCTGTCCATCATACCACCAAAGTGTCTTCGAAAAAATGTAAAGGATGAATTTCAATGAGATTCATGCGAGTTTGATGTTCATTCTATGTCAACTACTTTGACCTTGCCGATGTTAGTAGAGCAAGGGTGATGTCAGTAAGAGTTAGGTTCGATATCTTTCCTCTAATACCAACTTGACTTTGGTATACTATGAGGGTTTGGTTTTAGGGGTAGGGTTCGGTTGTATGGAGGAAGAAGAATAAACTGAAAGAGAGAGAGATAGTTAGATCACAAATGACTTAGTTAGGGTTAGGAGTCCCTACTAGCCTTTATATTATCATCGAAAGACATAAATGCCCTTACAGTACATACACACCCAATATATCTCCATGACATCACTATCCTATAATTTATATACATACATTATCCAAGTCTTCATGTATACCTGTACCATCTTCTCCTTTAGCTTCTCCAATTATTGTTCCTTCTTCTCCCACTGTTAATGACCTCTCCCTACCTATTGTACTTCATAAAGGTCAAAGGAGCTGTCACTACTCATCTTATTGCTCAAGGTGTCCAACCATGCTTTATCTCCTTCATACTATGCCTCTTTGGCTAGAGCTTCCATTTTTTTTCTTTTTTCCTGCTCTGTTGGTGACTCTTTAACATCCCTCTACTACAATGCATGAAGAAATGAAGGCTCAAGGAAAATCAGATTTGGGAGCTTGTTGATCTTCCTCCTGACAAATGCTCTGTTGGTTGTAGATGGGTGTTTGCAGTTAAATACAAAGAGGATGGTACTGTAGAATGTTGTAAAAGTCACCTTGTAGCCAAAGGATTTAGTCAGATGTCAGGATTAGATTTCACTGCAACATTTGCTCCAGGATTATAGGGAATGCACTTTAGTGTATGTAGATGACATCATTATTATAAGGGATGAAAAGGATTTCATAGCTTAGTCGAAGGTACCTAAGCAAAACATTAGATATTAAGGATTTGGGAGAACTTCACTACTTAGAAATTGAGGTGGCCAGATCAAAAATATGAATCTACATTTCTCAAAGGAAGTAAACTTTGGATCTTAAAAGAAACAGGGATGTTAGGAGCAAACATCGCGACATCCCTTAGGCAATTATAATAGTGAAGCAAAACGCGGAGTTAAAGGACAAGGAAAGATATAGGACATTGGTTAGGAAGTTGATCTATCTCGCCATGACCCATCCTGACATTACATTTGCGGTTGAAGTTGTTAACCAGTGCATGCATGGCCACAAACGACATATTTGAACTTGGTCTATTGTATTTCAGAGTACCTTAAGTCATCACTAGGGAAGGGATTTTCTTTGCTTGTTACGGGAATCTCAATATTTAAGGATACTCAGATGCTGAGGCTCAATCGAAGGAGGATCATAGGTATACTACTGGCTACGGCACGTTTGTGATTTAGTAATCTAGTAACCTGTAAAGCAAGATGCAAAATGTAGTAGCCAGGTCGAGTGTTGAAGTTGAATGCAAGGTAATGACCCCGTATTGCATCTGAGCTTATTTGGTTAAGGGAATTTATGATCGAGCCATGATTTATTGTCTATGCCAATAAAACGATTTGTGATACTGGTCTGATCAATCTCTGCAATGTTTAACGATGGCTTTCAACAATGGAGTCTATTTCCTAATTCAATCGATCACCAATTGTTCTTTCTAATCAGGTACTCTGTTGTCTGCCTGAGCTATTCGTGAAAAAATGTAAGCAACTGGCCGAGTGATAAATTAACACACTGTTTAAGCGTACCTTCAGCAATTGAATTTCAAAAACCACCTAAAAAAGTGATCCATTAGATTAGAATAAGTAGCATATATCGCTTGGAACCAAATACTTGATAAAATTTTATTAGTTCTCAGAAGCACTTTTAAAGAATTTTTATTGAAAAAATAAATGGTGAGTTTTCTTTTTGTGCTTCATGAACTTTTTTTATTGCTCCCATTTGATTGCCAGTTTTTTAATTATAGCATGGTTTCTGTGCAGGTGTGCAGGATTTACAGATGTAGAAACCGATACAAATTCCATTGATCGCTCTATAGCATATTTACTTTTCCACCGGCCCTTGGAACCATCTACAAGGCCTGCTAACGATGCCTTATCTCTCGAATCTCATATCATTGTAAGCTTGCACCCAAGTCCTCACACAACTTAAACTTCAATTTTTCTCTCTGTGCCCCATTCATACTGCTAACTTTCTTCCCACTGATTTGAATGAACAGATTCATGGATCCATTACAAACCATCCTGAGATGTCCAATCAACTGGTTTGTGACGAAAAAATTGCTGGTGGTACAGATATCAAGCGATCAATTACTTCAATGGGAAGAAATTACGACCTCCAGCTATAACCACCGTGAAAGCGTCCATGTATTTGGAAGTGCTGCTCGTCTTCGTGTACAAATAATGAGGCTTTGAAGGCACCAGTGGACAGATCAGGTTTGATGCAGTTACAAACTTCCCTTGTTTTATAACCAGGGTGTCCGGGCCTCTTAGAGCACCCACTAATCCCAAGGGCACGTGCATAAATCCCTAGGGTGGCATCAAGGGGGGATTCGAACTCAGGTCTCCCGCTTTCTTAGGCAGATACGTGGCTCCTGATCGACATTTAACCTTAGATGTACAGTGTGGGTGGAGCTTCCATTTCCTCAAAGAAGGCAAACCATGGCGGTTCTGTTTTATTGACATAAATGGTATAAAATTACCACTACTGTAGATCTTGGTGTTTCTGTACCATGTAACCATACTTGAAACTGTTATATTCTTACTTTATTGGTTGTTAAGTTATGGTGTACCGCCTTCAGCCACATCTGTGTATGGTTCTTGTTGAAGTTTAGTCCTACAACGGGTAAATTATATCGCTGTCTCCCCTTATAAAACCCTGGGGTCCTCCACTCATTGCCAAGTAGTTTTGAGATGATACCCAAATTTATCAGTTCTGACCAAGGATCCCCAGTTGGCTACAATTGATACTGAACCCCGACGACTAATCGGGCTGCTGTTCTTTTGTTATTCTAATGTATATAAATTAAAAATATGCGAAGGGGTAGACTTGAACCTCTCACCTCAATGATAATAGAGAATATTCAAGACATCATATGATGTGTGTCTTATATTTTAGCGAAGATTAAGATTGATTTGAATTCATAAATACTGTAGGAAGTATCTATAAAAAAATAGGGAAAAAAACCCTGAAAAAATCAATAAAATTCGGAAAAATTTGAGAAAACGCATTTAAAATGTAAAAATCACGATTTTTTTTTTAAATACGAGTATTTTTTAAAAAGATGCATTTTAAAAGTGCTTCCGACGGTTTATTAAAAAATATATATTTTAAACAAGTATTTTTTAAAAACATCACTGATTTTGATAATTATGGTTGAAAGGATAGAAGCAAGAGAATATGAAGGCCAACAAAGAGCTGGAAATGTCATATATGACTGCAGTAACATATATAGAATGTGGCTTGATGAGAAACGAGTAGAGCAATAAGACTCACAGACCCAACCCATAAATGGATGAAATAAGACGATGACGCTGATGATTTCCACCTCAAATCCAACCTTAGGGTGCATAGGCACCGACTTTATAAAAAATCGCAATTAAATTGTATTTTTTAATATACCGAATAAATTACACACTACTCACAATTTTTTTTTTGGAAGTGGTATCGTTAAAAAATCATAAATTTTGTAATTAAATCCCAATTAATTTACACCTTTTTTCATTATTTTTGTTAATATTAATTTTAATTTTTTTAATTATTTTTATCCATTTTTTCCCACCAACTTTCTGATTTCAGATCCACCAAAAAGGGTTGATAGCATCCAGCTCTACCTGAACACAATCTCTAGTTATACAAAATGATATGCCCACCAAACATGGGCACTGGCCACAAAGAGGGCGCTCCACTGCACTACTAAATATAAACAACAAGAGAAGGTGTGGTTACATCCTATCCAGAATGTTAATGCATCCTACACCATCACTCCATTGAAATGGATGATTTAAGATTCAAGGATGGCCTACTTGATTGCGAGGCATGGTTCAAAATTTGGCCGAAATTGAAACGAAAACTTAAAATTTCGATTATTTTTGTTTTGTGGGGAAGATTTCGGATGAAATTTCGGTTTTGGTCCCAACTGAAACGAAATCCGATTTTTTGGTCCTTGTTCCAAGCAAAGGTTAACTCTCCTCCCTACTATGGTTTTAAATCTCGAATGTAACAAATCTGTTTCTAATGATATATCAATTTCGGAGGTCATCGGCCCATTGAAATGTATGGACCCCAATATATCAGCCAAATCATCGACAAGAATGTATGAGCTTAATATTTTCAAATTATCAAAATAATGTTCCATAAAAAATAAAAATAAAATTATCAAAAATATGAGTCAATACTTTCAAATTATCATAATTATCATTAACAATAAGTGTATAGTGACCGTAGCGACAAATTTCTTTTTCTGTAATTTTTTGGTGGGGGGTCCTTGCGACAAATTTCGTTTTCGGTAATTTTTCGGTGGGGGGTCCTTGCGGTACATTTCGGATTAATTTCGATACCTTTCGGAAAAAATTTGGGAAAGTCTCGGGCATTAAAAATATATAAAATTATATATTTAATATTTTTTATAAAAATTACTACAATATATACTAAATTACTAACATATTTAAAATAAATAAATAATTTAACTTTAAAAGAAAAATTTACCGAAATTTCACCCAAAAATACTGAAATTACCGAAAAATACTGAAATTTTCCCGAAATTTTCGTTTGACCCCCTTCTAGGCGAATTTTGAGAAATTTCAGCGAAATTTGTCACTATGATATTAGTGACAGATACACTTATTTTTAAAATTATCAAAATTATACACTTATTTTTAAAATTATCAAAATTATTGATTGATAACTTCAATAATTTGAAAGTATTAGCAAATACGATTAAGAATGTGAAATTATTGGTTGATAATTTGGCTGATATATGGATCAAAATATCAGTTGATATATTAATATATATTGGCCCATACACCGATATCTAGCTATTTGTAGTATAGTCACAAGATTCGCGAATAATTTGCAAATTTTAGGTTTTGCAAATTAATCTTGAATTATTCCCGAATTTTTTAAAAATTCACAAATAACTCCTAAATTTTTTAATAAATCATTATTTTATATATATATATATATATATATATATATATATATATATATATATATATATATATATATATATATATATATATATATATTTATATATTTATATATTTAAATATATTTATATATTTAAATATATTTTATATTTTTATTTAGATTTTCTCTCCGATTTTTCCTTTGAATATTTCCCTTAACTTGTCAAATTTTTGCTGGATTTTTCGAAACCCCCGACTTGGTGACTATGGTTTGTAGGGTAACCAATACTTCGCACATCATAAGATCATCAAAAGCTAATTTTTTTTTTTGATAACGAATATATTCATTCTTAAGTAAAATCAAATAAAATTACATCATGGAGTTGGGGAGGGATATCCTCCATCCATATTTCATTACAGTTTCTTTCTAATCCGATTTTCGACAATAAATCAGCAGCTACATTGGCTATTCTCTTGATATGCTTACTAGAGTGTGAGATCTAAAAACCATCAGGCACTCATTGATTTCATCATACATATAACTCAGCTCCGAGATGTCATTCTTTGAATTTTCGACGGCATTTATTACCTAGGCAAAATCTCCTTCAAAATCGACGTCTTGAAACCCACATTGATAAGTTAAATGGGCGACTTCTAGGAAACCAAAAGCCTCAAAATGGTCCGGTTTAGAAACATTTGGAAAAAATTTAGCCATTGAAGCAAAAATCAGTCCATTATGATCTCAAATTATAACTCCTACACACATTGCTTTATTCCTTTCACACCAAGCACCATCAAAGTTTATTTTAAAACGATCTTGGGTGGGAGGAGACCGGGATACATCCGAGGGCTTTTGAATTTGGATGTGCTTCTCAAGGGTTTTGTTTTGTTGGAACCCAACCAAGTAGCATTCGGCCTGCATAGAGACTGAGGTTGGGTCCTTCTGTTTAAAACCTTACACCAGCTGATTCCTCTCATACCATATTGCCCAAGCGATAATGAAAAAATGATCTAACTGGTCTCTACCGAAGTGGTTATGGAAATCCATAACCCACTCTTTAAAGTCTACTTGGGCACTCTCGTGAATTCGGGCTCACAACGATGAGCAAAACCAGCTCATTTCAGCTTTGTGACAGTCTCTCAGAGCGTGAATGACTGACTCATCTGTAGATCCACATACATCGCATATTGGTAAGATGGTTTCTATTTTTTTATGGAGTAAAACCTTAACTAAGAGGATATTTTGGCATGCTCGCCACGCAAATATTTTGACCTTGTTTGAAATACGGCACTTCCACAGATCTTGTCAAAAGACATTTACTGCTTAAGAAGAAGATGAAGCCCCCCTTTCCTTCGTAAGATCATCAAAAATAATTTTATAGCCACTTTTGATTGAAAATTTACTACTCTTCTCCAGGGCCTATGCTAGTTTGTCATCTTTTTTAGTGATAGGGATGGGGATATTCAAAATAGCGATCACATCCTCCTCCCAAAAGACTTCCCTAAGGAGTAGCTCATTCCAACGCATAGGGTTAATGTACATTAGCTCCGCAACCTTTTCTAATTGACTATTCCATTTTGGGAATAAAACTTTGAAAGTATGTTCTCTCGGGATCCACCTATCCTGCCAGATTCTGATAGAATTGTCATTTCTTACCCTCCATATAAGGTTCTTTTCAACCACATATATTGCCAATAAGATACTAGACCACCTGTAGGAGGAATTCCGTCCGATTTTAGCATCAAGTATTTTCCGAGAAGTCAGCTGTTGATTCAGCTCATCTTTACATTTTTTATACTAAGGCTGTTTTTGGGTTAGCTCTTTCAAGGCAAAGAGCAACTCTTTTACTCTTTAGGGCCAACAGAAAATTGCTTTCATATTTGGTAATACAGCTCCTCGCCCTATTTGCTTTGGCGGGGAGCTATTTTAAGTGATAAAATTGCTACAAGGAGCGGGCAGAGAGCTATCTGTCACGGGGGTGCAGCCCGAAACTGGCTATCACACCCGTGTGGTGCCTTGCTGTCGCGTGCAATGATTTCAGCCTACCCAACCATCAGACTCTGATACCACCGGCCTAGAAGATAGAAACTCTCGTTCACGGTTGCCTTCTCTCGAAGCCAACCATTCATCGCATTATGCCCCTTCGTGACACGCCTGCAAGCACCTCTGTGCTTCGCTTAGCTTGCTGAAGCTTCACCCTCGGTGCAGCCCGAAACTGGCTATCACACCCGTGTGGTGCCTTGCTGTCGCGTGCAATGATTTCAGCCTACCCAACCATCAGACTCTGATACCACCGGCCTAGAAGATAGAAACTCTCGTTCACGGTTGCCTTCTCTCGAAGCCAACCATTCATCGCATCATGCCCCTTCGTGACACGCCTGCAAGCACCTCTGTGCTTCGCTTAGCTTGCTGAAGCTTCACCCTTGCGTGTCCTGCACTAGTACCTCGCTTCGCAACAGTAGCATGCAACTCATCATGTCTTCCCATTCTAACATAACTCGCCGAGTGCCTCCCTCATTGTCGACCCAT
Source organism: Chloranthus sessilifolius (assembly GCA_021018995.1). Lineage (NCBI taxonomy): Eukaryota > Viridiplantae > Streptophyta > Magnoliopsida > Chloranthales > Chloranthaceae > Chloranthus > Chloranthus sessilifolius. Next base: position 113,074,658 of record CM037594.1, on the reverse strand, counting down.
GTGCTCCGCGATGCCGGCTCGAGGCCACATGACAACCTCACCTTGGGTGTCACACGACATTGCCGAAGTAACGTCCTAAGCCCACCCTTTCAGGCCTAGGAGACATTTGCACACTCTCTGGCGACTCAAAGCCCTGTGTGGGTGGGATGCATCTCATCCAGCACCCCTCACACATAGATAGTCCAAACACCATCTATGAGAAAATAACCCGAGGACCTCAAACATATTGGTTTGTGATACCCCCCCCTATGGCACACGGACTCATTCCATGGCACACAGTCTCATGCCCCACACCACTACGCCCATGACTTTTCGCATCATCTTCCCATAGGACCATGTCGTTACCGTATCGCACCACCAACCAGCTCCAAGGGTCCTAGGCCTTCCTGCTGCTAGCCAACCACCTCCAAGGCCCTCACGCCTTCCTGCTGCTACCCCGAGTATTGACCCCGTCGCATCCTCCACCAATCCACCAATCCATAATGTCAACGTCCTCGTTAACGCAATTATCACAGTAGAATGGCCCTGCTAACTCCTCCCAACTTGTTAACGTCAACACTCCCATGCTGACACTCCATACCCTGCATCAGTTCCTCGACCTCTGTCTTTACCCCTTACAAAGTCTCTCCAAGTATCTAGCTACGAGGTTTGGTACCTCCGCACTAATTCAACCTCAGTCCCAGACACTTTGATTCTTAATGTTGTTGTCCCATACCAGCGCTATCCATCACCATGTCATTCACCAAACATTCTACTTCACCAAATTCAGCTTCCGAAACACCTCGATACCCCGACCTTGCCTTCACGCCTCTATTTCCCAAGCTCTCCTTCGACTTACCCTAGTTCTTAGGCCCTCACCTTCCCACTAGTTCCCCAACGTCACCCATCTTGGATTCACTTGGTTCTCCAACCCCAAGGCCCTCACCTCATAACTACCTCTGAAATGTCGCAGATCTTCTTGACACCACATTACGTGTCATCTTTCCACCAAGATATTACGTGCCCTATTGTCGTCACATCGCATACCTTCCTAGATCCAAGATGTCGCGTGTCCTCTTAGCACCACATCGTGTGCTTCCTGGCACCAAATCTCCTCATCCGAATCGAACTTGGCTTTGATACCATCTGTCACGGGGGTGCAGCCAGACACCGACTATCACACTCGTGCGACGCCTCGATGCTACGTGCAATGAGGCTAGCCTACCCAACCATCAGACTCTGATACCACTCGCCTAGAGGATAAGTAACTCTCGTTCACGGTTGCCTTCTCTCGAGGCCAATCATTCATCGCATCGTGCCCTTTCGCGACACGCTTGCAAGCACCTTTGTGCATCGCTTGGCCTGCTCAAGCTTTACTCTCACGTGCCCTGCACTAGTACCTCGCTTCGCAATAGTAGCATGTAGCTCCTCATGCCGTCCTATTCCAACAAAAATCGCCGATATACTAAACTAAGCCCACTATATTGTGCGTTCCCCGTTACTAACACACGTCTACATTCGACTCTCATGCTGTCGTACTCTATCGAGTTCCTCACAGCCCACGAGTGTCTCCCTTATTGTCGACCCATGTGCACCGTGACGCCGGGCCTGGGGCCACATGGCAACCTTACCTTGAGTGTCACACGATATTGCCGAAACAACGTTCTAGGCCCACCCTTTCAGGCCTAAAAGACACTTACGCATCCTCTGTTAATGAAAATTTGGTATTGATAATGGCTCCGAGGCACGTAGTTCACTACATTGTTTTAAAGACAATAGACGCCCTCACTCCGTTGGATAAATGAAGATGCAATAGAGTTCCCGGCGAATCAGCCTCAAGGATACAACAGAGCCCAGTCTTGCCAAGAACCGTATGCTCTTTTGTAGATTGCATTTTCTAGAAAAAGAACCTGCTACACAGATTTTCTGATACACAAAATGATAAGAACGAAAGTGGAAAAAGAGAAATATATTTTATTTCTGTTGTATATTTTAACCTGGATCTTGTTTCTATTTATAGATAACAAATAGAGATAATCTTGAAAGATTGTATTTTTTGACTTGTGTCTTTTCAACAAGCGGTAAAAAGATAAATCCAAAATTTGAAAAGACACTTTTGAAAAAACACTTTAGAAAATAAACATTTACAAGTATGTCATTGAATTATTTTACAAGTTTGCCATTGAATTATTAATGATAATTTAACCTTAATTTTGAAACACAAAAATATATATTACTATTCTAATATATATAACATCCTCTGATAATACAAGGCCTCATGTGGGTGAGAGATATCTCATCCAACACTTTTCCTATATAGATGGTTCAAACATCATCTATAGGCAAATAACCCGATGACCTCAAATGTATTGATTTTTCATACCCTCATGACACACAAACTCCTTTTGTGACACAGAGTGTCATGCCCACACCACTACGACCATGACTCCTTACATCATATTCTCATGCAACCGTGTCGCTACTGCATCGCACCACTAATCAGCTCCAAAGCTCTTACGCCTTTCTGTTGCTAACTAATCAACTTTAAGGCCCTCACGCTTTCTTGTTATGAGTATTGATTCCGTCACATGCCACTCTTCTAAGAGCTAACTCAAGCACAACCTAAATAGCATGAGTGGTACACTTGTTCATGCATTCAGCCCAAAAATTACATCATTGAGCAATCTTTATTTTTTGATCAAGAGCATGTAAAATCATCTAAATAGACGGTTCAAATTAATCCTTCACTCTAGAGGACCTCAAATTAATAGTCTACTCAGCTGCCACTTGGACAACTTTAGTCCGTGCAAATTTATGCCCCAAGAACAATATTGGTGGCGTTGTACCAGAGGTGGTGCAGGAGCCCATCCGCTTAATATTCACTCTTCATGTACCGTAAAAAAAAAATCTCCATATGCCCTTTAACAAATCTGGTGTTAATGCCACATCACTTTATACTATAGCCTCTTTACTTAGCTAGGGATGCAAATCTTAAATCGAACACCAAAATTGAACCGAAAACTAAGGGAACTGAATCGCACTGAAACCCGACACAAACAAAATCGAACCGAATCCTAATTCGGTTTGGTTTCAATTTGGATGGCTTGAAACCAAAAATTGAGAGAGTAGGCTGAGTAAACCGAAAAAAATAAGAAAAAAACCAAAAGAATATCCTAAAAACAGCTTTTTTACCTAAACCGAATCGGATTGGTTTCAGTTTCGGGTTCAAAAAAAAATATATATCTAAATCAAACCGAACCTAATGGGTTTTAGCTCGATTTCGGTTTGGGGTATACCTAACCTGCATCCCTAACTTAAGCAAAGTAAAAAAAATCTGTTGACTGTTTTGAATAAGCTGCCAGATTATTTGTCATCCCAATTTTCATACAATAGATGATCTTGAGCTACCATCGGACGGTCTAATGTTGATTTCACCTGGCACACATCTCAAAAAGTGAGCAAGAATCATGTTTGATGGCGATTGGTATGTCAGGATCATGTTCAGTTTTTCAAATGTGTGCCACGTGTAATCAAAATCTGACTGTCTGATGATAGGCATGTGATCTCAAAATGTATATGTGGAAGCATGGATAAAAAATTCGCCTAATAATTCAAATTATCAGCCGAAATGTTTTGGTTACAATCCCCAGCCGAAATGTTTTGGTTTCAATCCCTACCGAAATAATACTTTGAACCAAAAATTCGGTCAAAAAAGTATGGAGGGAAATTTTCGGTTTCGGTCATGCCCAAAACCGAAAATGAGACCGCTATTTTGATCCTTGTGTGGAAGACTGAGACAATATGATTTACGCACGTTTTGTCTTTTGATCAAAATAGCAGTTTCGTTTTAGGTCATGACCGAAACTGAAATTTCGACTGAAAATTCCCCCTCCATACTTTTTTTGTCCGAAATTTCGGTTCAAAGTTTCGTTTCGGTGGGGCCCGAAACCGAAACATGTCAGCCGATAAAGTCACACCAGCCCTTAACAATGAGGTGAAGCTATTGTACCATATACCGTCTGATCTAATATTCACGGTTTTCAGAACTGGATGACCTTCAACATATTATCAACTGAACTGGGCATTTTCTAGAGAGAGAAAGTTGACGAATATTCTCTTCCCAACCGGCTTTCTCCGACTCAAAAAAACAGAAAAATCAATTTTTTTTGTTTTTGAATATTTTTGGCGATGGGTTGTGAACACTCGTTTAGGAGTAAAGCAGTTCATTTCGTCTCTGATTTGACCACTGTCCTCCTCAATCCAATCTCTGATCAACCCTCAGATCATCATGTAAGTTCTTTTTAATTTTTGTTTTTTTTAATTCTGTATTTGTAAAGACTCTACAGTTTGTAGAATTTGGTGGAAACCATTAATAGTTTATGGTGTAGAATACTTATATGGGAGTTTCTTGGACATGGGTTTGGTTTTTGATGTTATGAGGTTTTGGTAATGGAGTTTGGGCATCTCTAATGAGGGTTTTTGGTCATAGATTTTCTGCTTTTTTAGGAAACCCACTTGTATTTTGTGATCTAACACGTGTGTGGGGTTTTGTTATGATACCACTTGATTGTAATGCGATAATGAAAGATAAAACACTAAATACATAAAAAGTAACAATAAATGGATTAAAATTAAGGAATAGGAACTTGCATATAAAAAAAAAAGATTAAGGACTAAAAAAGTGATTAAACATGGGATAGGCCATGATCCTTTCGACTGGATCAAACTCTTAGTGATCTTTTGGAGTAGATCAAACTCCTTTTCTTTCAACAATCCTTCGTCCACATTCTTCATTCTTATAGCCTACAACCCATTACAATATAACTATCCCTGTAGTTACATAACCGACTTGATAACTATCGAACTACTACATTCTATCTATATAATGATGCGTTGTACAATGCATATCCACCTACAAAAACATATATATGATCTATAACTATAGGATCGTAACATCTTCTTAGAGTTTTGGGTCTTGGATTTTGTGCTTTTTTCATAAACTCACTTGTATTTTGTTATTTAGAACATTTGTATGGGGTTTTTTGGACATGGTTTTTTTTTTTTTTTTTTTTTTTTAACGTTCTTAACGATTTGTTAATGGAGTTTGGGTATCTCTTCTTAGCGGATTTTGTTATTTTTTCAGAAGCCCGCTTATATTTTATGATTTTAGGACATCTGTGTGGGGTTTTTTGGACATGGGTTTTGTTGTTTTTTTATGTTCTGAGGTTCTTTTAATGGAGTATGGGTATCTCTTCTTAGGGGTTTTGTCATAGATTTTGTGCTTTTTGGGGGAGCCAACTTCTATTTTTTTATTTAGAACATTTTTGTGGGGTTTTTGGGACATGGGTTTTACTTCTTTTGATGTTCTAATGTTATGTTATTGGCCCTCCACCATTTTCCCTTAGGGTTTATGTTCATGTTATTTATTTATTTAAGACATTCGCATGTATTTGGAAGTCTAGATTCTTTACATGTGCTTTTTTGGATATGGGTTTTGTATTTTTTGGTATTATGGGGTTCTAGGTTTTAGCTAACTGTAATTAGAGTTTCTGTCGGTTGGTTTGGTTCTGAGCATGGTTTTGGTTTTAGGGTGCCTTTACTTACAACCCAAAATTCTTCCTTCTCTAAATTAGTTTCATGTGCTTAAACCGTTGACTGCTTTAGATCAGATGATGGAGATCATTTTTTCATCCCCATATTCAACATAATAAACCTTGAGATCATTGGCCTACCATCAGACAGTCAAATTTTGATTCCACGTGGCCCACGTGAAATCAAAATCTGACTGTTTGATGGTAGGCCAATGGTCTCAAGATCTATTTGGTGGATTGGAACGAAAACAATCTCCATCGTCTAATTCAAAACAGTCAAGGGTTTAGATGGAAGAATCTTGGGTTGAAAATATAGGTACCATTGGATTTATTGTAACAAATATGCAATGGTCGAAAATCTCTATAGGGGATTTGTTTATTTGGTAATTATGAGGTTATGTTTATGGGTTTAGATCATTTGTTGATTTTTTTTTTTTATCGGTAATGGCGAATATATAAAGAACCAGTGAGAGGCTGGGAAAAGTACAAGAAGAACAAACCGCCCAAAACTAGGAACAAAGAAGAACAACAAAAGGCAAACCCCCCTCAACAAAGGAAGACCGGGACTAAACTAAACTTGCTAGCCAAAATCAAACAACTCAAGGAGTTCACCAATCCCATTCTTATCTAGACTAACCCAAAGGCACATCAAGTCCAAAATACCCTTCAGAATCAAGCCCGCCGGTCAGCGCATCCTTTGGAAAATGCGAGCGTTCCTCTCTAGCCAAATGCTCCAAAGGACTACAAAGAATCCCACCTTCCAAAAAGCCAGCAGTTGGCCCTCCAACTAGGCACCAAACTAGGTCAAAAAGTGAGAGGGACGAGCATTGGAGATCACCCATTCCATACCGTAAGATCTCAAAATAATAGCCCAGATCCCTGCCGCTACCCAGCACTGAAGGAAGAGATGAGATGCCGTCTCTTCAGACTGCAAACACATAACATACCTATTTGGCATATCCTTTCCCTGCACAATCAACTGTTCAATTGTCAATGCCCTTCCCCTCAACACCTTCCAAACAAAGAACTTGACTTGGGTGGCACCGAAGCTCTCCACACAACGGCCCACTCCACCACTCTAACAAGAGGCTTAAGGGACAACAAACGATAGAAAGATTGGACCGAAAAGCTACCATTAACATTAGGAAACCAGCATCTAGTGTCGCACCACAACCGGTTTCTCTTAGTTTTATTCACCCAATCCTGTAAACCGAGAAATCAGTGCCCCTCGTCATCCTTTAGGAACCGCCGAGTATAAATATTCCACACCGTCCTCCCCCCTTGCTCCAAAGAAACCTCATCCACAGAACAACTAGGGAAAGCAACAATCCTATAAATACTAGGGAAAGAGTCACACAGAGGTTTACAACTAATCCACGGGTCTAGCCAAAACCTGATACGAGATCCATCACCCCAACTAAACTGAATCCATCTAACAAAGTCTGGCCAAACTGAACAAACTCTCCCTTCCACCAAGCCGAAGTGTTTCTGATCACATTCACCCGAATACCTTATTCGCCACTCATCCAACCATACTTTTGGGACAACACTTGAACCCACATACAATTTTTTTCTTCATCCAAACCAGCTCTCCATAATCATTTACCTATTAGGGCTTTATTGACAGTACGAAGATTATAGATACCCAGCCCTCCGGCCTCTTTAGGCAACTGACATATATCCCAGCGAACTAAGTGATACCTCCTGTCGACCCCTGACCCTTCCCATAAAAAAATCCGCTGAATTTGCTTAAGCTTGCAATAACCGCTATCGAACATTTGAACATCGAGAGGTAGAAAACCGGGAGACTCGCCAGCACTAATTTAACAAGGGTCAACCGACCACCACTACTCAACAACTTGTCTTTCCATATAGCCAACTGAGCTTCACATCTCCAAATCACTGGATCCCAATCTGTCGTTGAAGGATTGCCGACGCCTAGAGGAAGCCCTAGATAGCTAATAGGCAACTATTGGGGAACACAGTCAACCATAACAACTAACTGAGACAACAACCGAGGTTCCACTCATATCCCGGCTACCGAGGACTTGAGGAGATTGACCCATTGACTTGAAACTACCTCAAAGATTACAAGCACATCCGCCATCGATTGTATCTCCACCGGATCTGCCTTACAAAAGAGCACTGTATCATCTGGATACTGGAGATGGGTCAAAACCTGACCTTGACCCACAGGAACTCTTGAGATCAAGTTCAGCCACCTAGCTTACGATAAAAGACGAGCGCTTCCCCTACTATTGTAAAGAACAGGGGCGACAAGGGATCCCCTGCCTCAGACCTCTCGAGCTTTTGAAGTAACCTGCCAGAGCCGTTAACAAGAACCGAAAACCATGTCGAAGAGGCACAGGCCCTAATCCACCCTCGCCAAATATCCGTGAACCCAAACCCATGGATCAAAATATCGTTCGATACCGATACGTATCGGTTTTGGACCTCACCGATACGATACAATGGGTTTTTATCGCCCCCCTGAAAAAACAGTCAAATTATCGTTCAATGTATCATGCGTATCGTCCGTATCGTTCAATGTATCGTTCGTATCGGACGATAATTTGAAATTATCGATTGATAATTTCAAATTCTCGGTTTTGATTTTTTTTTTTTTGGGGAAAAAATCGGAGAGTATCGTTCGAAACCGATACGTATCGGTTTTGGGGCTGGAAGATACGTATTGAAAAAACGAGATTTTGATCCTTGCCCAAGCCGATGCAACATGTAATCCAAACAATCCCAACTAACCCATCATAAGCCTACTCCATATCAACTTTCCAAACCCGACGGGAACTCTATTTAGATGGGGATCATGCACCACTTCATGCGCCGCAGCCACCATATCAGTAAGAATTTGGCCATGAACAAAAGCTCCTTGGTTAGCAGATATGATCTTACCCATGAGAGGCTTGGCCCGGTTAGCTAACACTTTGGCCATAATCTTATAGAGGCAATTCAAAAGGCTAATGGGATAGAAATCCATGATATTCTCTGATTTCAGAATGAGGGAAATAAAAGTCGAGTTGAGGCTACGACCTAAATAACCTTTCGCATGAAACTCAGCTAAAAACTCCAACAAGTCGCCTTTGAGCAGGTCTTAGAAAGCCCAGAAGAATTCCATGGTAAAGTTGTCCAAACTCGGAGACTTATCCCTACCACTATGCTTGATAGCCTCCCAAATCTTGCGCTCCTCAAAACATCTTTCCACCTCAGCCCGCTGCTCCCGAGAAATACTTGGGAAATCGATACCATCCAGCTGCGACGAGACCGACCCTCATCCGAATACAAATCCGAATAGAAACCAACAATTTGTTGTTTAATAAGCTATCAATTCATGAAAACTACCCCATCAACAGTAATTTTCCTGAGGATCTTCTTTTTACCCCTTGCGTTAGCCACCGAGTGAAAAAACTTAGTATTATTATCGCCCGCCTTCAGCCAATGGACCTTAGCTTTTTTACTTTCAACTAATCTCCTCTTCGAAGCACTTATCATGGAACTCCATTCTGACATTCGCCCTCTCTTCCATCTCAGAATCGGACAACCGTCTAGCCTCTTCAATATCATCTAACTCCTTCAGCCTATCAAGCAAGAGCTGCTTGGAGACATGAACCAACCCAAACCCTTCTCTATTCCAACATTTAATTTTACTTTTGAGGTACCCAAGCTTGGTGATAATTCTAAAAGCAGCCGGGCCATTAGGAGAAATCTCCCTCCACCAACTCGGAATAAGAGCCCGAAAATCTTCGTTACACAACCACATATTTTCAAATTGGAACGGTGAAGGACCTTTACCAATCGAGGCACAATCCATAACTAATGGCCGATGATCATACACCCTAGAAAATCCATGAAGGGGGAAACATATTCATCCACTCCGGAGTGCAAAGGAAACGGTCGATATGACTTAACGTGTCCTCCACTAGAACCCTTGCTAGAAGACAAAAATCGGCAAAGACCACCAGGTGTGTTTCAAATCCGTGGGCTGGTTTTGAACACCGCTGCCACGTGTTGATTCTAGAGTTGTTCGCAGAGAAACCGCCTCACCTTCCAAACCTGAAAAGCCACGACTCCAAAACCTCTACCTTTCCATCCTCGAAACCACTCTCGTCCTCCGAATACAATAAACTATTGCTACCTGGCAAGCCAGGGACACCTATCATCTCAACCACCATAGGATCTTCCCTATGCTCATCCCAGTCCTCCATACAAGAACCTTTCCAACTCAGCACCACGTCTTCAAGGGCTTCAAAATTCAAAGAAGTATCCGTTGAGGAGGAGGGGACCACACCAGCTTCAATTGAGGCCATTGGATCAACCAACGGTGGTAGATCAACAAGCTCCTCCTCCATCGACACCACAACAGCTCCACCGCCACCATGCCTCCCTGGTAGGAAATCAAAACCCCATGCCGAGAGTGTCCCCTGATGGTCCAATACATCCGCGGCCACGAGCCGCTCCGCGCCATCGGTCCCCGACCCATTGCTGAGATCCACCCCATCCCTGCTTGGTTTGACAATTTCGAGCCTTTTTCGCCGGAGCTAACGAGTACCTCTTCCTCGTCTCTCCGCCTCCCCTCCACTTCGTTCTCTGAATGCCCTGAGAGGACGTGCCTTTCCAACAACTTCACTTCTATGAAGACCCGATAGTCCTTGCCGCCGACGCAAACGACACACGATCTTGGGATGGACTCCCAACTATTGGAAGCGACGAGAATCCAAGCAAAACATGTCTCCCACAAATCGTCAGTGCTCCGATCCACCATCAAGAGCGTGCCACAGCGTCCTCCGATTCCCCTGAAAACATCCTTCATCTGGGCGTGCAGCGGGAGTCCAAATAATCTAAGCCAGAATCCTCCTTCCCAAAAGTGTGTACAAAGCTCCAGCAACTCAACATTCCATCTAACAGCCCATTGGAATATCGTCAATCCAACAGTCCTTTTGTCTACACATCTCTGCAGCGACCTCATTTTGAAAGTGAAGGAGAAATTTTGTATTAGATAACCTAGAAAGGGAAAGGCGATCCCAAAATCCCCATCTGTCATGTAACCACTTGAAAATTTTTAATGGAAGGAGGGTCCCTTTTTTGGTATACAAAACCATCCAGTAACACGGTAAGTTAGTTGCTAAGGACAAATAATAAGAGCCATTAAAGGGTTCCAAACACTGGACCCCAACATTAAAGGTCCTCGGGAAGCGCATACAAAAAACATTGATCGGATGACCTTCGTCAGCGTAATGAAGGCCATAGTCCCCGGGATGCAGACTATCGGACGCCACCTGGGGACCACCGTCCATAGCCTTTCTAAAAGAAACTCCCTGGTGCAAAATCCCAGAAGCCTCATTTCTTCAGTCCAAATCCTTCTGCACAGCCCCCAACGCACCACGGAATCTTTTACCGGCTATGAACCACCTGTCTGGAATATCCCTCATTTGACGACCATTTAGAACAACCTGCTCCATGGAACCCACTCTTGGGATCTGAGTTCCATTGCCTTCAATAGTAATACCAGTTGCCCTAACCTCTCCACAGTGATGCCTATGACAAATAGACCGTTTTCTGAAGTTCACATTACGACATGTGGAACAAATCCAGTCCACGGCCCTAAGAACCAGCACACTTCTCTCAGCAACCGTTTTCACTCTAATTATAGAGATATTTCAGTCACAACCATAGACGAATGCTTCAGAAAAAGCGAGATTTAAACCTTTGGTTCTATGGATTTGGAATTCACGACTCTTCTTGGAAGCATCATAAGCAGGCTTCTATCGACTAGACATAATGCCAAATCTGACTTCATCTGGCTTCTATGTATTTCAAAGGACCCTTTTTTTTTTTATCGATAAAAATAATATATTGAAAGGCCAGCAAGATGCTGGAGTAGCCAATACAACTCCATGACGGCCAAAAAGGACACAAAACCAATCAAATGAGACAACACAACAGAAAAGGAAACACAGAGACACCTAGTAACTACTCTTCTTCATATCAATAGTGAAGCTACCCCGGCTCCCAAGGTTCCCAAGGATCAGAGATCAGTTCTTCGCCCGAAGATAACCATAGAGAGACTAGGTCTTTGGCCGCCTTCACAATACACCCCACCGGTTTCTTTTTCTGTTAAAAAATCCTCAAGCTCCTCTCCTTCCAGATGCTCCAAATGACAGCAAAGAAAGACACTTTCCAGTTATTTCTTATCTGGCTCTCCATGTCAACCGCGTTCCAGGTCAGATAATGAGCGTATGGCGTAGCAGCCATGACTCAATTCATATCGAACACTTTAAGACGATACTCCAAATCTCGGATGCTACAGCGCATTGGATGAATAGATAAGCGGTCGATTCCTCCTTCCTAGTACACATGACGCAACAATTTGTTATATTCTTCCCCCTACGAATGAGTTCGTCCATCGTGAGCACTCTCTCTTTGAATAAGGACCAAGCGAAGAACTTGATCTTTAGCGGGATATTAGTCTTCCACAACATTGCTCCTTGGAATTTGACAAGCGATCGACACGTCAACATCCGATAGTACGATTTGACACTGAAAATACTATTTTTGTTAGGGTCCCATCTCCGCCGATCTTGATTGTGAGGATTCTGATTCATCTCGTACAGCACCTGAAGAAGTCTTGTAAACTCTTCCTCTTCATTAGTTCGAAGGTTTCGATGAGTGTACACTTTCCACACTCTTGCTCCGTTGGACTCCGAGACAAAATCAAGAACCCGCCCCGTCGGGCTCCGAGCTATGAAATATATGCGCTGGAACATCAGTTTAGTTTTCCCCCCTCTACCCAATTGTCTTCCTAGAACTGTATCCGCGTGCCACAACCCCAGTTGAAACTAAGCCCCTTAGAGAAGACCATCCAAGTGTCATAGATGTTTTTCCACCAGGAAGAGGTGCCTCTGGTAATTGAGGTACTGATGCCCCAGTTGTTGTCGAACGGACCATACTTCTCGATCATAACCTTTCGCCATAGACTGTCCATTTCATCCACATTACCGACGCACCAGAACCATTTACCAAATAGGGCTATGTTGGTCCATTTAACACTGCGAATTCCCAGTCCTCCACAGTTCAACGGTAATATACATGTGTCCCAATTAATGAAATGGTACTTTTTCTCCAAGCCCGACCCCTCCCATAGGAAGTTGTGTTGAATTTGTTCGATTCGAAGTAACACTCCATTCGAGCACTTGAACATCGACAAGTAGAAGATCGGCAGGCTTGTAAGAACAACCTTGAGGAGAATCAGCCTGCCACCACTGCTGAGAAGTTTACCTTTCCAAGTAGATAACCTTTGTTGAAAGTGTTGAATCACCGGTTCCCACGATGTGGCCGTCGGTTTTTGTACTCCCAAGGGCAAGCCTAGGTATTTACCCTAGGTATTTGATTGGTAAATCTTGACTACCACAATTAACCGTGGCCGCCAAATCTTGTAGGGTCGTGTTGTCTATTCCAATGCCCGTTATCTTGGATTTGTGGAAGTTAATGCGTTGCCCCGAAACGGCCTCATACACGGTAAGACCTCCGCCAAGGACCTGAACTCCTCCACCTTTGCCTTACCAAATAAGATAGTATCATCAGCATACTGAAGAATCGAGATGGCCCGGTTATAACCGCCAACTCTAATCCCCGAGAGCAGGTTCAGTTGTCTCGCACGAGTAATGAGCTCCGCGAGGGCTTCCCCCATCAGGTTGTAAAGAAATGGGGAAAGAGGGTCTCCCTAGCGAATGCCACGCGAGCTCTTGAAATAGCCCACCGGTGTTCCGTTTATCAGCACCGAGAACCATGGAGTTGAGTAGCACCCCCGCATCTAGCTCCTCCATTTATCTCCGAACCCGAACCTTCTTAGCATTTAATCCAGCTCGGACCAGTTGATACGGTCATACGCCTTTTCCATATCAACCTTCCATAGAGCTGCCGGTATCCGATCCAAATGGGCAGAATGGATAACTTCGTGGGTCACCGCCACCTGATCCACAAGTTGTCTCCCCTTCACAAAAGCACCCTGCGATTCGGAGATCAGTTTCCCCATTAAGGGTTGCAGCCTATTAGCTAGCACCTTAGCTACGATCTTATATAGGCAATTGATGAGGCAGATCGGAAGGAAATCAGTAAGATCTTGGGCCTTGTCTTTTTTCGGAATGAGAGTAATGAAAGTGGAGTTGAGGCAGCGCCCCATGAAGGCAGTTTTGTGGAATTCATGGAACACTTCCATCATCTCCTCCTTGAGCACCGGCCAGAACACACGAAAGAATTCCAAGGTAAACCCATCGGGTCCCGGAGACTTATTATTCCCCCCTTTCTTTATAGCATTCCATACCTCATATTCCTGGAACGGAAGTTCGATCTCGATGCGTTCTTCCGCCACGATATTATGCAACGACACACCATCCAATTCGGGGCGCATCAAATCATCTTCCTCGTACAGCTTCGAATAGAATCGAACAACCTGATCACGGATCTGATCGTAACCAGCCAATGTCACCCCCTCAACAGTCACAGAACCCAAGTAGTTCGTTTTGTTTCTCACATTGGCGACGGCGTGAAAATATTTTGTATTTAAGTCGCCCTCTTTCAGCCGCCGCACCTTCGCCTTTTGTTTCCAAGAAACCTCCTCGGCTCTAGAAAGACTGTAGAAATTCTGTTTATTTTGAGCCCATTCTTCTCGCTCACTGGTTGAAAGTACACTGCTCTCTTCCAGATCATCGAGTTCTTTCAGCCTAACAAGGATTGCATCTTTGTTGGTATGCAGATGTCCGAACACCTCTCTATTCCATTCAATAGTTATTTTTTTTTATCCAGTTTAATTTCGATATGAATCGGTAAGCTGTCGTTCCCCTAGGTCGAAGTTCTCTCCACCATTCTGGTACAGCAACAAGGAAGCGGTCATCAAGAAGCCACATGTTTTCGAACCTGAAAGGAGTCAGCCCATTCCCCCTAGCTTCACACGTCAGCACCACCGGTCAATGATCAGAGATAGCCCTCTCTAAGCATACCAATCTGGCAGTCGGGAACAGCTCCAGCCAATCAAAGTTGCATAAAAATCAATCCAATCTGCTGAGAGAGGGGCAGTCTTGAAGATTTGACCAGGTGAACCAGGATCCTGTTAACGGGACATCCTCCAGCGCCCAATCAGATATCCAAGTATTGAAGCTCCTCATCACAACCACATCTGGCGGTCCCCCATTTTTTTCATGCCCCCATCTAATCGCATTGAAATCCCCTCCCAGGCAAATCGGATAATCCCACCTGGCAACAACCGCATCCAATTCATCCCAGAACTCTCCCTGAAGCGCTCATCCGAAGGCCCATAAATGTAGGAGAAAGTCCACTGTTTCCCGTTGTCCTTATTCCGAAGAACCATCGAAGCTGAAAAGAGCCCCACCTCTTCGTCGATCTTTCGAACAAGGACGGTCTCCATGCCACCAGTATACCTCCCGAAGCTCCATCCGAATCGACTCCAGTCCACTCTCAGTTCTTTCCTTTAAGCACCAAGGCAATTTTGCGTCCATCACATGCACCCCATTTAGTCTCTTGGAGAGTGATGACAACAGGTTGTAAAGAGTCAATAACTCTCCTGACTCCGGTACGCTTCGAGCCGTTGCAGATACCCCTCACGTTCCATGAAAGCATCTTCATGAGCGAAACAACTTTGCATCCGCCCTAGAACCGTGATAGGGTTCATGCATCCCCCATCCCCCTATCGTCCGTCATCCCCCATAGCAATCGCGCGAGTTCACGAGCTCCGGTTCACCGTTTCTTTCTATTCTCACTGCGAACCACCAAAATAGAACGGAAAAACTCCCATAGTGACTCCTCCGGGCCTTTGAATGTTATACCGAGTTGGCGGCCTACCCGGATTAGACTATCAATTTCGGCCGAGTAGTCCGACTCAACTAACCGCTGTTGAATTCCTTGCATCTCTTCCACCTCCAGTACCGGAGAAGCGACAAGGCCATTAGTTTCCGTTCCCACAAGCTGATCCACCAAAGGAGAGGATGAGACGGTATCCGTCGATGACTTAAGCATCATCTTCGGGTTCTCGGATATGGACTCATAAGCCCTACTATCCTCATCCTTTTCCTCTAGAGCCCATGACTCATAGCCCGGGCCCCTCTCTCCCCAGTCTTTGCGGTCCATAACATTCGGGCCTACCCGCAGGCAAAACAGAATAGGCCCTTTCTCCTGACCCGTATAGTAGAAATTCACGGTATCCCTAACAAGGAAACCCAAAAAATCCTCACTCGCCACGTGTTTTCGCAAGTCCGTATTACCGACACGTGTCAAGCTAGGGATGTGTTCAGCTCCCTCGTCGAAAGTAGACGCTATATCTGCCCAACGCCTAAGCTTTAATTTCCTTTCTATCGGTTGTTTGGCCCAAGAAGGTTCTAGGTGTTGACGTGTCTCCATCTCGCCAGAGCTCGAACCACGAGAAGGTGTACGTGTCGACCATCCAGCCAACAACATCTTAAAGGTAGAGTATATATTTTTCCTTTTACGCAGGCACACTTTGAACCCTCTAAAGTTTCCTCTGGGTTTTTCCTTATAAAGCAAGTTCCCTGCCTCCATCTCCATGGGATCCCAGCTTCTGCCGTTGTCGGTGTCCTCTGTGGTCTGCATCGACTGCGGTTGTACCGTCTCCTTAGTATGTTGTCGTAGGTAGTTGGTATGAAGGTACAAGACGATCTCAACCGTTGGATCGTTCGATAGTGAGAGATCTGCCGCAACTGGAAGGTGCCCACTCCGGATATCTATTCCGATCGAAGTCCGACCATCAGCAGCTATCATCTCCTCCAGCTCTCCCTCTTCAGCTACCGCTTCGTTAGTTCTCCCAACATTGGATCTGACCTCAGTTGCACCCGACATCGGATCATGAGCCAGCTCATGCGACCCAGAGGGAGCGCAGTCCCTCACCGGCGTGATCACCCACCTTTGAGGCCCTAGACGGAACGGCGAGTTCGTGGCCGTGTGCCTCTCCGAGTCTCTCGTTGGCATCCGGCCGGTCCTCACCACTCCCCTCCCGACTAGATTAGAGAACGACTGAACTATTTCTGTGGAAGTACTGAAGAGGTTGACGTCAATGCACCGAGGCCCCTCGGATTCTTCACCCGTCTGATGCAGCCACAATTTCTGGGGATGCAATCCAACGAGTTGACGGCGACAAAGATTCTGGCATGGTCCGTGTCCCAGAGGTCAACAGTGCGTCTATCGACCAGAATGAACTGTCCGCACCGGTCTCTGATCCCTTTGAACACCTCCGAGGACCATGCATGTATCAGTAGACCGAAGACACGGATCCAGAGACCCCTTCCCTCTCATGGTGGACTTGTAGTTCTCCCACCGTAGGCTCCCAAAGCCGGTATTCTACAGGGCAATCTTGAATGTAGAAATGTTAAATGAGGCAAAAATCTTTAGCTCCCCTCTCAGACTGGAACCGTAGTAAAAATTTCGTAGTGGAAATAGAAGATACAGTAGGTCTCTCTGTAAAATCCCACTTGTTACTGATCCGTTTGTGTAAATGATATAGAGACAATGCATCATTATTAGTGTAAAGGACCACCCAGTAATGGCGGATTACAGGCGAGAGAATGAAAATGTGCAGAGTCAAAGTTAAGTGTCCCAATGTTCGGTATCAAGGGACCACTCTCCCCGGTAGTTTCATGCTTTCTTAGTCTCAAAATATCAGCAAAGGACGACTAGGAACGGTGCTTGAACGAATCCCTGTTAGGAGCCTTCACCTGCTTGTAGGCCTTCCCGGCAATCGACCAACCCTGCTGCACATCGCGCAGCTGTGACACATTTAGGATGGGCTGATGCAAGTTCCTCATCTTGGGAATCTTATCATCAGCCGATTTCACTGTCGTTCTTTGTGCTCTGGTGAAATCGCAACCATAACGGTGGCATACCGTGCGACGTCGGAAATTTACGTTGCGGCACCGGGCACAAATCCAATCCCCCTCCCTAAGCATCAGACATGACTCTCGCCTCATTTACGTTGCGACGTCGGAAATTTACGTTGCAGCACCGGGTACAAATCCAATCCCCCTCCCTAAGCACCAGACGTGACTCTTCAAAGGACCCTTTTTGCGTGTTGTTACTTGTTAGAGTCAGTATTCATGGTTTTTTTTTTTCCCTTTATGTAGAGTTTGAGTTATTTTCTTGCAAATCTGTTTTGAATAAGAATGCTGATGAAAAAGTCAAATCAATGTTAAGTCTTTAATATTTACATGTGTGGTTAAAAATTAAAGCTGGATTTTAGAAACATGATGAAAGATCAAATTGTTGAATTTGTTAGGAAAAAAAATAGTATTCTGTTCAAACTACTCTTGAACTAGAGCCAACAAGACAATGGTAGCTCCCACTTACGGGAGAAGGAAAGAGCTAGATGTCTCTTAGCATCATCAAAGCTGATAGTGGGTCTCACTTATACGAGCATTTGGTGTGTGTGCCATCCAATCCAGTTCATCAACTCGACGGGTAACCTCTTGAATGGCCTATGATGTCCATTTCTTAAAATGTCACTGGTTAGACCTATGTTAGGATGTTACTTAAGTCTCTGCATCTACTGAACTGCAGACGGATGGTTCAGTTCAGTCCAGTTTGGCTGAACCAGTTCAATCCATTAATGTTCTTAATTTTTTTTTTAAATACTGTTTAGGAGGTTTGAGCCAATGTTTTTTCTTTTCTCCAAGAGTGACGTAACCAACAAATTATAAGGTACTAATTAGTAATTACATTAGAACAGTAAATATATTTATAATTTCATATAAATTTCATTAACTTATTTTATATTTTTATTTAGAACTCATCCTACCCCTAGTGAACCGGGATCATATGATAGTGCTGAAATGTGAACCTGAATTTGGACTGGGCGAAATGTGAATCTAGTAATGTTGGATTAGACAGTTCTAACTAGCCAATCAATTACTTTGTTCTGGATGGTCACTAAAATTATTCAATGAGTTGTAAAAATTTAGTTCACTGGCAGATTATTATGATCGTCCACTTGGTGCCATTTATTGGCTATGGACATTACAAGAGGTGGAGGATTGATTGGACGGTCCAGATCATATACACATACACCTATTGGTGGATAGAGATCCTGCAATACTTTTCCGTAGAAAACATTATTTCAGTGTCTAATGTGCTACTGGTTGTGCTGTCTTCTTACCTTCTAGCCCTATATAATATTTTTTTTTCCATTCCGCACCCCAAGTTAGCATATGCCGGGTCAGCACGGGATATAAATCCCTAGGGTGGCCTCAAGGGGGGAGGGGATTCGAACTCAGTAACACTTTCTTTATTTGTTAGTTGCAAAAGCAGGAGCAGAATCCACATGAATAGAAAAATAATACAGTATTTGATTGATGGTTTGATTACATAAAAAATGGCACAATTATGTTGTAATTTTTTCTGGTGTTCTTTATATTACACTAAAATGAAGTTTGCTAGGTAAACGTTACTTGATCAATTTATAGTATCGAGTCATATTGATGCAGGACCAAGCACTGAAACCCTAATTATGCAAATTTGCTGAAATTAATTGAATTATTGAGCAACATAAATAATAATCAACTACCAACTAATATAGGATTATTGTGGAATTTAATTTAGGTAACAAGTAAGGCTCAATTTATGGTTAAATCCGGCACGGTAGTCGCTACAATTCCTGAAACGCGGGTTCTAAAGGTAGAACTTGGCTTTCCTCTAGCCTAGGGCATCAAACGGTAATCCATGATGGCGTCTTTGGATTCCATTCTAGGGTTTTGAGGAAATAAAGGTACAAAATGTTAAGGGTTTTCGAAACAAATTCTTAGAATTAGAAGGAATTTCCAGCAACTTGGGTTCAGATAAGATTGAAATTCAAACTTGCAAGAAAAATTATGAACTAAATACCTTCCACCAATAGAGAACTAGAGAGGAGATGATAGAAGATGTATTATTGGCCTCGCACCAAACCCTCACGAAGAATCACTCTTTTAAAAGCTCTCAGGAACTTTCATATCAATAAGCAAGCATCAAATTGTCTATTACAACTCTATTTATTGCATTAATAAAACCCTAAACCAAGTCTACTTTCACTGGACTAAAATACCCTTTACTAACTCATGAAAATCTTCGAAAATAAAGACTAAAAAAAACCCACGAGCGACTCTAACTTCCGTCACAAACTAAAATACGGTCGACCCTACTTTGATTCACAGTCGACCGTGACCCTCATCGCAGTAGACAATGAAATTCCATCAGTAGACTGTGAATTGTAAGCTTTCTGTTCTTCTTAGAGAGTAGAACGAACCAGTATCACAGTCGACCGTCAATGACCCACGGTCTACCGTGACCCTCGTCACGGCCTTTTTCCTCCAAACTTTCTTCTTTTGCTTCCCATGTGCGGGTCTTCCCAAGGTGGGGTCTTCTCACGTTGCATGCACGTGCACATCTTCAATCACATTTCTATTTATGAGCATGCAAACCAGTGAAAGCTCAGTTTTGACCTTTCACTGATTTGGCACTCAAAATTATCAGCATGATGGCCAAGGTTGTCAGTCTGAGATTGACTCAAGTGCCTCCACTGGTACACAAGTCAAGTACCTTATACAAATTTGTCATATAAATATTGATTCAGATGAATATTCTATGGAATGAGTTACTTTTCTTTTCCTCTTCTTGAACTACCTCCGAGCCATTTTGAGATTGTGAAGATGAGCTTTTTATAATTTGTATACTATGTTAGAGCAATCTCGTTTTCTTGTGTAAAACATTCTGACATATCTGACTGAGGTGGCACCAGAAGGTAGGATGCAATGCTCTGTAGCCTGTACGTTGTACCAAAGGGCGTCCCATCCATGACCATTTAAATTTTTATTTTTTTCCTTTTTGTTCCATTCCTTTTATTCTTTTCATTCTCCTGGTTTCTTAGTAAATTTATGTTTTGTGTTCCTATTCATGAAAATTGGGCATTTTCTAAGAGCGTGACAGATCAGAAGTAACCCAAAATTTGTTTAATTAGTAGCATAACAAAAGTGCATTCCTCTTCATTATAATATGTCTGCTCATGGTAATTGTGACCTCTCAAGGGCATCAATCCCCGATGGGGGTTCTTTTCACCTTTCCCTGCTACATGGAAGGGGATCTTATCAACGTCCATGAATGATATGCAACTGTTCTACAATGTGCTTCGGAACCCTCGCGGGCATGACGAGAAGGTTTGGACTCCTAGCAAAGATGACAACTTCAACGTCAAATCGTACTATTGGATGCTTTCGAGCCGCACGCTCATCCGATTCCAAGGAGCGGGGTTGTGGAAGGCGGCGATCCCTCCTAAAGTTAAATTCTTCGTGTGGACCCTCTTCAAAGAAAGAATTCTAACAATAGATCACCTCATTCGGCGGGGAAAGAACATACCCAACCAATGCATTATGTGCCTCCAGGAGGAAGAGTCCGCTGCGCATCTCTTCATTCACTACGGAGTTGCCCACAAGATTTGGAGCGTCATTCTAAAATCCTTCAACATGAATTGGGTTTCCCCCTCTTCGAACTACCAGCAGTTCTTGGCTTGGCATTCTATCAGTTTTGAGAGTCAACTTCGAGACTACTGGAATGCAGCGTTCTTTGCGGTCATTTGGGGTATCTGGATCGAGAGGAACATGCGGATATTCGAGCGTAAAAGCCGGCCTGTGGGGATGATCATGAAGTCTGTCCGTGATATGATGTGGTTTTGGGTCACAAGAGGCAGCGATGGTATTAATGGGGATTATCTCCCCTGGTCGCTGTTTTAGCTGTTTTTGCCAGCACTGGCATGTCTATGTAATTGGGTCGTGTGGGTCCGTCTTTTTGTTTTTTGTCTCCTTCATTTTGGTATGGCTGTTTTTGTATTGGTCCTTTCAGCGACTTGCTGGTTTTTCAATATAAATTCGATTACCGATAGAAAAATAAAAAAATCATAGATCGATTATCAAAGTGCCGAATCAGAGTGCCAGATTAGTAATAAGTAGGGATGCAAGTTTTGACCCAAAACCTGAACCTGACCCGAAAATCGCACAAACTGAACTGGACCAAAGCCAATTCGAAACTGAACCGACTTCGGTTCAGTTTTCAGTATTAGGTGGCAAAAACCGAAAACTGGTTAGGTAGGATGAGAAAACCAAATGATTTCAGAAAAACCCAAAAGAACTGAAAAAACTGAGAAAAACAAAAATTAGAGGGAAAAAAAAAACCGAAACTGACCCAAGAAAAACCGAAACATTAGGGTTTCTATTCAGTTCCAATTTAGAAAAATGAAAAAAAAAACGAACTGATTCGTTTTCAGTTCCGGCTGAACCGAAACGAATACTGATATTTTCGCTATTGGTTTGGTAAACCGAATTTGCATCCCTGGTGACAGGTCAGAGGTGTGCTTTCACTGATTTGCGTGCTTATATATAATTAGGACTTCCCAAGACCTGATAATTTGGTAAAAAGGAGATTGATTGATCCAAGTGCTGCCGCTTGTACTTGTACCTAATAACAACTCTTCATGAAAACTCTTCGGCTACATCTTATGAGGCACTCTTTGGTTACAGTCATTGGTTTATGAGTTAATTTTATACGTCTTGTTATGCTGTTACAGACATTTTACGAAACTAGACTGACTTGATTCGATTATACACTATTAGTTAGCTTTTCTATTAGTTGACTTTTCTCAACTCATTTTATTTGTTTGGTTAGAGGCGCGAAATGGAAATGAGAATAAGTCAACAATCATCAGTTTCAGAAGGGGATTCAGGAGTTCCGATCAATGGCCCCGATACATCTTCTTTTACGGCATTCCTCGTTTCTTTGTTGTCTTCAGACTCTGGAAGCCATTCTAATGAGAAACATGGTGAGTACCATGCTGAAATTAGTGAGCCCGCTTCAGACCCAGGAATCAAGGGAAATGTTGGAAGGAAAAATCTAATTACCAGGGGGAAACAGTCACTTACCAGAGCTATTTACCGAGTGGCAAGGGTTAACCGGTCTAGAGAACAAAGTTTGGAACAAAGGGTTGATTTTAAGAGGAAAAATGATGATAAAAGTGATTCAGAACTCGAAGCACACGAGATAGGGCCTCTGCAGGCCCCAAAAGAGATCTCGAAACCAGTTAGGCTTCCTGACATGTCTGAACCCTCATTACTTCTTTCTGAAAATACACAAAAGGGCCTTTATATTTCGATGCCAGCATTGGTTCAAGGGAGGAAATGGGTGCTGCTTTATAGGTGTGGAAATGCATCTTAAATCTTATTTCTTCATAATCTATCTTGATATGTGCAGATGCCCAGAATTCATGAGTTTGGTATGAATGCGTGATATATAATAGAGCTGTCAAAGTGCCTGGTTGGCTGATTGACCTTGTTTCTGAACCAGGTCGGCCCGATCCTATCTGGGTCCGTTGGGTCAGGCTGAGCTAGATTTTGGCCCGACCTGACCTGGCTCGTTGACAGCCCTATTTATTAGTACTTTCTTTTCTAATATCATTTCTAATATTCTTGCAGTACTTGGAGGCATGGAATATCACTTTCAACCTTGTACAGAAGAAGCGTGCTATGCCCTGGTTACTGTCTGCTGGTATTGTTTTGATAGCTAATCATCAAAAAAAAAAATTGTTTTTTTTTTTTTTTTTTTAACTCGCATGATATTAAAATCTGTGCCTTCTCGATGGGTTATATACCTCAAGCATTTTCTTTTGTTTTTTCTTATGCGCCTGTACAAAATGTGTCAGGAGAGTTTTTTACTGCTCAACAGTAGTAGTTTTTTTATCTGAGATGGAGTTTACAGTCAAACGGTCGGCTCTGATACTTTTTTTTCTCTTATCACTGTGCAATGAAATGGATTATAGGGACTCCATGTTTGGATTTAAACTATTGCCCGTTCATATTTGAGTAGTTGGTGATGACAAGCAGTAGAAAATTGAGAGTAACAACCATGGTTCAAAAGTTCGGCGGATAACTCAAGTTATTGGCCGAATCATTTCGGTTTCGGTCCCCACCGAAACAATAACTTGAACCGAAATTTCAGTCGAAATATATATGGAGGGGAAATTTCGGTTCAAAATTTCGATTTCTGTCATGCCCGAAACTGAAAATGAAACCACTATTTTGATCCTTGGTAACAACTACGTAGAAATGCCATTGGTAGAGACATCTAGGCGTCATATCTTCTCTTTTTCTCTCCCGAACATGGTAACAAAATACGACATTTTTAAAAAAATACACGTATTTTTTCCACAACATACTAAACACATATAATACCCGTATTTTTTAGTAAAATGTATATTTTCATCTAATACATGTATGTCAGTTATGAAATGCGTTTTTCACGTATTAAATATATTTCTCCGTATTTTACCATATTTTTAATGAATTTTGTAAGACTCTTTTTTAAGTTTTAATATATTATGTTTTTTCTCGATTCTCCCCCTTTTTCCTCGTATTTTACCTCTTTTTGTTTTTACTTTCTCGCTCACCATATTAAACCCGTAGCCATATTTTGTCACTTTCCTCTCAATCACTGTGTGAGTGGTTGTTTCGCTGTATTTTGTCACTTTCCTCTCAATCACTATGTGAGTGGTTGTTTCGCTGAGGAGCAGGGAGTGAGGAGTGAGCACTGAATTTTAATTTTTCAAAAACGCCACAATCTATATTAGAAATTAGCCAAGTTTGCTCTGAACAGTGATCGTCAATGATAAATTCTTGTTTTTTCAGGCTTCCCTAAATCATATTAAGTGACTGGTATTCATTGTCGCTTCGTTGTTGCATTGAGTGATAGGAGGTAGTCGAATCGTCTACTGTTTTTAAAGGAGTGAGTAGTCTTCTGTGATCTTTTGTGCTGTGAGCAGAAGCCATGGCCAAGCCCTTGGCAGAAAAAATCAAGAAAAGGATCACTGTGATAGGTCATTGGTGATTAGTCTAGGTTCGTAATTCTATGGCAATGATAATGAACATCCTTCAGTACCTTTCCTCTGTTTGACTTTTTTTGTAGGAGCACTAGAAAAATAATATTTATTTATGTATTCAATTCCTTGGGAAGTGGGACTTGAAATTTGTCAAGGATTATATATATATATGTGTGTGTGTGTGTGTGTGTGTGTGTGTGTATTTTATTTGGTTATTGGATGTATCATTGCATGTGCTTTATGTCCTAAGCTGAAGCTCCATTTAGCCTCCTTTTTAGACATGACTATGCAACTTTTTAGGTAGTTGGAGACCAAAAGGGTGCAGTGTTTGGTGGCTTAATTGAGGCACCACTGAGACCTACAACTAAGAGAAAGTATCAGGTGCTTGCACATGGAATTTTTTTTGCATCTTCCTTGTTCACTTATCAGTGCCGTTTTATTAGTAGTTTTTAACTTTTTTACCATGTTACTAATTGAATGCCGTGGGCTTCGATCAGGGGACAAATAACACCTTTGTCTTCACAAACATATCTAATTCTCCAGTCATATATCGCCCAACAGGTAGGTAGCTATTTTTTCCTTTGTATTCGAGCGTAACCAACCCGTTCCCAATTTAGATTGCCAACGGTTCACTTTCTTGATGATGTGATACTATTTTTCAGCATGTGTTCTATGTGATGCAAAGACCGCAATCTAAAGATCTATGGTGCTGAATATTGCATTAAAAAACATGTTTACATTGTGATTCAAAACGGCCAAACACCTTTAAATTGAACAGCTAAAAGTGATTTTGGAGATTTACATGGTAACTGTTTGTTTAAAGGTGGTTGACCGCTTTGAATCACACAATGGAAATATTTTTCATATGGAATCTTCCACCCACCCGATCTTCACATTGGGTCATTTGCATCATGTGCCACACTTGATTGGGAACGGATTGGTTAACCATGTGTCTAAAATCATTGACCCATTCACAATCTAGATTGGGAATGGGCCGGTTACTCTATACAACTAATCATCAACAAGTACTGTTCCATGTCATGCTACATATTGGGATGTATATATTATCTTAAACATTGTTTTTTCGGTGTCATTATCAGTATCGGCTATATATTATCTTAAAAACCTGATTGTATTAGTCAGTATCGGCTTATATCAAGACAATATCGGTCCGATATCGATACAGATACCTGTACCATTCCAATACCTGTATCAGGGTGGTATCGGTATCGGTTCTCAACCAAACCGATACGTGTCGCTGGTTCGGTATGAGCCGAGTTTTGATACAATGCTTCTAGCTATATATTCTTCGTCCAACTGCTAGATACATGCAGGTGCTAATCGGTATTTCACTCTCTGCTCAACTGACTACCTAGCAATGGGTGGAGGTGGCCACTTTGCACTATATTTGGATGGAGATCTGTGAGCTTTACATTCTTTAGTACTCATTTTCGTGGAGTTGTTTTTTCTTTTTACTGGGTCGAGTAAAATATATTCACATTTATATCAAAGAACTAAATAGTAAGTAGAGATCGACTCTGCTGACCTACATCAATAGATGGTGCCCTTCACCGGCATACATTTTTTGAGGCGATGTGGTGTCACGTTGGGCAACTTTTTTTTCCAATCTACTTCATCCAAGTAGTTGACATCACGTGAACTTCACTTTGCCCAAAAACTATACCCATCAGCAGATTAGTAATCATCCAATCCAAGCACTTGAATATGAACACTATGTTAGATATGAACAGCGGTCTATATTAAAGAGCCTTGATTGAATGGTTAGAATCCTTTGATGAGCACCAATTAGGTTAAAATGAGTACACATGATAATTTGCACTTGGGTGACATGAATTGAGCATTCCATCTAGATGTAAGTGACGTCTGGTTAATCGTAATAAATAATAATGTTCAGTTTATAGAAGGAATAAATTTGCTCTTATTTGATTTTGATTTTTTTTTCTCTCTATTTAAACTTTTAAGATTGAATGGATCAAGTTCTGCCTCGGATACTTATGGCAACTCCTGCCTTGCTCACTCTCAAGAATTTGACGTGAAGGAAGTGGAGGTACTGGTGGACCTAACATCTCCCTTCTCTCTTCCTATTATTGCGTTTTATGTATCTCAGAACCAGGGTTACCGAATTCGCTTGGTTACCCAGCGAATCGCAAACCTGTTCTATATGAACTGGTTCGCGGTTCGGTTTGCTTTGGTTCACTGGAAATGGGCGAACCGGAGCCTCTTAGGCAGGGCGCTACATGTGCTACCAGCTTTTCATCTCTGCTTCTGTGTATATATTATATATATATTTAATCTGTAATATTTATATAGCTATAATAAAAAAATAAATTAAAAATTTGTCTTTCAAACCGGTTTCTCTTGGATTTAGTAAATTGCAAATTACGAACCCGAATTCGAACCAAGCGAACCAGCGAATCAGGTAACATTGCTTAGAACTTTATAATGAATGTTCCTTTACTGTGATATTTGTATGAGATCCACTTTGGTCACCAATTTCAATAGATAACACCCTCACTGGCCTACTTTTAGGTTCCGTAGTGCCATATGGCGCATATTTTTTACCAGCCACTTCATCCAAGTGGTTGGTATCATGTGAAGCTTCAATCAGCTCAAAGAATAAAGAAAAAAAACCATTAGCGGACCTTCAAAATCCAATTTGGAACACTTAATATGGTGCCTACGTTAAATATGAAATAACCCACTAAATTCAAGTGCCTGGATCGAGTGGTTCAAATCCACTTGTAGGCTCTGTTTTAGGTTTACTGCCACTTGATTGACTTGGATTGGTCAAATATGTGTGCCACATGACGTAAAAAGCGCTTTTGAGCGGTTTATCTATTGGTGTTGGTGACGCCTCATTAACCCGATTTGTTTTTTTTATAACAAATTAGGTTCCCTGTATCATGCAGTTGTGGGGCTTTGCGTATTCTTCAAAGTATGATGAAACGGTAGCTTTGTGTCGGACAGAGGCACCTGGGATTTGCAGATGGTGAGCCTTTCTTGATCATGGAGTTGACCCTGTTCCCTTTGGAGGATTCATCGCCCCAATTAATCAGTAGGTTCGGATTTTGATCTAATGTATTCACACAATGCAGATTACTGTTCTTACTAACTGAAAGTGCAACTCTTGTACATATCAATCTTTCTGCTTGATTGATCCTCTACTTTTGTACATAATGTTTGTGGAAGAGAGATTTGATTACGAACTGATTTCTACTTTTGGTTGTGACACTGTAACCTATCTTTAAAGCTGGTATCAAATAATTGACCCATTCCCAATCTAGTTTCTGACGGGTCGCTTTTTTGGACACATGGCACTATTTTTCATCAAGTGTGCTATGTGAGGCACAGGATACGAAGGACCCCATGTGAATCTGTGGTGTCGAATATTGCATCGAAAAATATCTGTATTGTGTGATTCAACCGATCAAATGCCTTTAAAATGAATGTTTATCATGTAAATCTCCAAAAGCAGTTGTAACCATTCATTGCAAAGGCGTTTCACTGCTTTGAATTGCACAATGGGGATGTTTTTTAATGCAATCTTCAACCCAGTAAATCATGACATTAGGTCCTTTGCATCATTTGGCACACTTGATGAAAATAATGTCACATGTCCAAAAAAAAGTGATCCGTTGACAATCTAGATTGAGAATGAGAAAGTTACCCTCTACAAAATCATGTATTTCTCACTATTATGTCTTGAGTTTGTCTTTGATCCTTGAGCCGGTTTTCTTGCTAAATTAATTTAAAAAAACACACACAGTCACTATATATATATATATATATATATATATATATATATATATCATTGTTTATGCAACAATGACCAACAGTCAGTGATGTCCTGTTCAGTTATATAGGGATCCATAGGTGAAGAGTCCATGTGTTTCTAACCCAGTTTGTGTTCCATGCTATGAACTACATGTGTAATCTGTTATCCTGTGAACTCCAGTTAATTTTTTTGGCATTTGAAGATGGTGAAGTTGGTCACTATGGAATTCATCGACTCATAATTCAACTCCCGTCAGTCTGTCACCCTAGGATAACAATTAACATTTGTTCATGGCACGATCCAAACTCGGCAAGTCATTGAGTTATCCGGCCAAGTTACTCAACTCACCGGGATTTTTATTTTAGTCCGAATCGAGTTTGGATTTCATTAGGATGATGCAACCAAGGTCCATAAACTACCCTTATATAGAAACTATTTTCATGGGATAAGGTTTTAGAAACCCATCTTTAAAAAAGTATTAAACTACCCATTTTACCAATGTATCTTTCCATATTTTCCTTGTAAATATGTTTTTATTTTTAAAAAATATTACTAAAATACTGAGTTGGAGCGAGTCCAGTTTATCCGAGTCTTCGAGCTAACTTGACCCAATTGATTTAGAGTCTAGTTTTTGGGTTTTCAAACCATGGTAGAAACAATGATCAACTAGTTCATATTAGGAGCGAGTCAAGTTTTCATTATCGCAGATAAAATATTTATTAGGTGCCTGAACCATACACCAAGGATATTTTTTTCTGTCAAATCCGTATTAGGTCAAAAGTTGTAATATCCATGCATTTCCCAAGGTTTTACTAGTTCGACAGAGGGAGATTGACCCGTGCATAGCCCTTGGTGCACGTATCAGGCACCGAGGATCTCTATTGTACAGACATATAGGTTACTGTTACTTCTCTCTGAGACAGAAGCTGTGCTTAGAAACACGAAAGCATAGGGAAGTATAAATGATGTATCTTAAGACCAGTAAATCAAATCAGCCCTTTCTTTTATCCTCACCATGAGTCCATCTTTCATATGTAGGGCTATAGATGACTTTGGGGTGACTTTTTGACCTGCCACCACTTGAACATGAAAGTTGAAGATGATCGTTGCAGCGGCCAGTTTCGTCTGAGTAAGCGCCAAGTCTTTACCTAAGCAACTCCTCGGCCCGATGTTGAAGACGAAGTACTTGGACTTGGGTTCGGGTACTAGTTTCCCGTCGTCACCAACCCACCTCTCAGGTTTGAATTCCCCGCAATCCTCCCCCCAAAGCTTCTTCATCCTTCCCATCGCATAGAATGAGTACAAGATCTCCGTCGCCGGCTGCACGGTAGAGCCATCCGGGAGAACATCTTCTCTGACAACACCCTTTCGATCTATAGGAATTGCCGGGTATAGCCTCAGAGACTCGAGAAAAGCCGCATGTAGGTAAACTAATCCTCTTAGATCCTTGTAACAAAATACATATGGCCGCTTCGCTCTCGAACCATCCTCGGCTTTCATTTTCTCCATCACTACAAGCCTCAGCTCTTCCAAGATCTTTTCCTCCGCTCGCGGGTTGCTCGAAATCAACCAAAACAACCAAGTGAGAGCTGAGCTGTTTGTGTCGCGTCCTGCAATGTAAAAGGTCAGTATTGTGTCCCGAAGGAATTTGTCATCCTTACATAAATCTTCTTCTCCTTCTTGAAAATTGAGGTAAGAAGATAACAAATCGTCCGACTTTGCTCCGGCGAGCAATTCTTCTCTTTTACGCGAAAGTGATTTCACTAAGTGGAAGTCTCCGAATTCTCGTGCCTCGGCCAGTTTCCGCTCTTTCCCAACCCGCAACCAACGCAACAACTTCCAATACGCACTAGGCATTAAATGCCTATAGTATATGGCTTCTGAAGCATCGTCGCTCACTTTCGCATGTTGGTTAGTTGGAAGCCCTATCGAAAGATACCTCGGATTTTTTCCAAACAGCGTAATGCAACTAGTATCATAAGCGAACCTCATAAAAATGTCCTGCAAATCAATGACCGACCCTTGTTTAGCCGTATGCTCTAGCAAAGGCACGAGTCCAACTTCCACCACCTCCCGGCTCGCGTTAGCGGCAAAGCTCCTAAACTCCATGGATTTGAGCCGGGATTGCGCCATCTTCCTCTGGATTCGCCACGAATCATAATCTGCATTGAAGATCCCATTGCCAAGTATATCGAAGCTCTCCTTGAAGCCCTGCCCCTTGGGGAAGTTTGCAAAGTTGGTCTTGAGTATGTACTCGACGTTACGGGGGTCACACGTGAAAACAAACTCTAGGCGTGTGAAGCGGGGGCCCTTCACCCTGAACGTGCTGACGCCGAGTGTTGTGTAAACGTCGGTCGACCACTCGAGCACACGGTGAATGTTTCGGAGTAGAGATGAGAACGGAACGACCAGGGCTGGCTTTATCGATGCCCTGTTGTTCACCTGTTTTAGGTTTAAATACCATTTTAGAGAGAAGAAAAAAAGGAATGCTAGCCAAATTTCCAAAGGGGTGAGAAAGTCTATTAATTCCATCTTCTTGTTTTGGAAGTTGAAGGTGACTATAAGTAGGCAGAGTGGTTCAGGTAACTTGTAGTCATCAAATAGTTATGAGTTTTCTGAAGGAGGTTGGCTATGGTTTCAAAACTATTGGGAGGTTTCTCTCTTATCTCACGAGATCTCGTGATCTCGTTAGCCTGCAACTCGGGTTTCGGCTTTCAAATGGTCGAATGGCTTGATATCCAACCTGCCCTACCCGGGTTTTTACCGAGTCGGGCAAATAAACTTGACCCGTCGAAGCATCCGACCCATCCTTCGGGTTGTATCGGGTCAGAGCCGCCAGGACAGATATTTAATATATAAATTCAAGGAATATAGCTGGGTTTTAAGTGGGTCGAGTTTTCGGGTTGGGTCAGT
Source organism: Chloranthus sessilifolius (assembly GCA_021018995.1). NCBI lineage: Eukaryota > Viridiplantae > Streptophyta > Magnoliopsida > Chloranthales > Chloranthaceae > Chloranthus > Chloranthus sessilifolius. Next base: position 113,043,457 of record CM037594.1, on the reverse strand, counting down.
GTTTTTGTCTGGTCGGGCATAAACCCTGGACCCATTAGGTTGGGTTTGATCGCGTCATGGGTGGTGCAACATCAGGTTGGGTCTAGTTGGGCATATATCCTTTACAGGTCGGGCAGCCAAACCCAACCATTGACCGCTCAAGTCAGATTAGAGATTGTTTTTGTCGAACGGTGCTTGCAGCAGGCGAAGACCAGGTGGGGCTGAAAACAGGTTGGTTCAGGTCGGGGCTTACCCCAATTATGTCTAGCTCAACCTGTACCCTTCTTGACCCGACCCAGCTATTTCAGTCTACGACCTGAACCTAACCTGATTAGCAAAAACTCGGGTCGGGTTGGCCCAAGTTAGGTTAGAATATAAGGTAGGGAGTCAGGTTGCGTTTGAGTTCCGATCAAGAAATTAGGACCCAAATAAACTGGTCAAGATTTCCAAACTGACCCGGCGGATTGAAATTTCGGACTCTGATGAACACCTAAGCCATTGTTGGACGTGGATACAAGGTGTGCGAAAATATCGCATTATAAATCCGAAACCTGAGTTATATTGAATTAAATGATAAGATTATTGGGGGTTGTTATTTTTTATACATCATAGGATTATCAAGCTTAGGAAGAGTCTTTTATCCCCTTTTATCCGTTAAATTCCCTCAAATCTCGAATCTTTGATATCGGAGACCTTGAAAATATGGGAGAGTCGGCTTTTGACGGGATCTAGAGGGTAAAAGGTTATTCATAAATTTGATAATTTGAATTTTAAGACGGTTTAAGCCGTTTTAGTATTGAAGAGTTCGTTGGTCCTTTTACGGGAGGTTCACAAAACGTGAGCCATGACATGCGTGAGGTATTGGTGGTAGCAGGTGTTCAGCCTAAGTACCAAGAATCAAGGATCAAAATTTCGGTTTCGATTTCGGTTTCGGTCCTGTCAGAAACCGAAAATTTGAAATTCCGGTGCACTTTTTTTTTTTTAATTCACATTACCAAAGAACCAAAATATTGGCCCATAATTTGGTGATTAGCAAATTATCGGCCGATTGTTTCCGATACCGAAAATATGTATATTTTGTTTCTGGGGCCACCGAAACTGATGCGTTTCGATTTCGGCTGAAATTTTGAACCATGCCAAGGATGATGGTGCCCAGGTCGTGGAATCCGTGTTTGTTAGATCCAATGGACCGCATCAATCAAACGATCCTAATCCTAATGTTTGATCAAGGGATTACAGGAATACTGCATGTCATCATTTTTTTTTTTATAATAGGAAGATTTCATTGATTAAAACTCAACAATTACAACTTCAACAATTGGTGGTGGAATATCTTCCACCCAAACATGAACAATCTCAGAGTTCAAATTGAACTTTGACAAAATATCAGCAACAGAATTGGCCGATCTACGAACTGATATACATTGGAAATGAGCAAAAGAAGATAACAATTGCTTGATAGAATGAATACTCATGCCATTTAAGGAGCGATTTGTAGACACATAATTTATACTCTTTATCACATTGATAGCATCGCTTTCGAGAATGATGTTATTCAACCCTAGATCTCTAGCCAATTTAACTCCTTCAAATACAGCACGCATCTCGGCCTATTCCGCACTTTGAACACCTTCGATTTTTGTAACCATGGACCCCACCGGTTTGGCATCTAAGTTCCTGATGATGATCCCAACTCCGGCAACTTGTGAAGACGCCTTCCAGGCTGCATCAATATTAATTTTAAACACACCAAGTGGAGGTCGTGTCCAACGTGGGACATTTGCTACAATGGATGTGGACGTTGGCTGTTTGTTTACCTCTAAGATGCAAATTGGGCTATTTTGTCAACTTCCTCTAATTTTTCTCCATGAACTACTTTGTTTCTCGCCCCCCATATCGCCCATGCTGTCGTGAAAAAAAGGTTAAGTTGCTCTATTCCGTGGTCAACAATAAATCGCACTACCCATCCAATAAAGTCAGCGTTGCTTGATAGGTGTACCCTTCCGCCAAGAGGGCAAATAAACTATACTCTTGCTGCTCTATTGCAATCACATAGTGCATGCATGATGTTTTCTGGATCTATTCCACAGATATCACATCTTTTGTCTATTTCATGGATTTTAATTTTTAGATTTTCACGTACTGGAAGAATGTTCTTGCATGCTCGCCATGCAAAGGATTTTATTTTGTTGGCCATTTTACACTGCCAAATCTCCTTCCAAATTTTGTCTTGAGATCTCTCACTTGAGCTTGATTGAGCAAATTGGTCATGGTATGCCACATGATATGCCGATTTTACCGAGAACTTTCCATTGTTTGAGAATGCCCATGCTTTTTGGTCACAAGTAAGAGTTGCCGGTAACGGGATTTGGAGAATAGAATCTGCATCTTCCTTGAAAAATAGAGATCGGATGAGGTCTTCATTCCACACAAAGTTATGTTGGTTGATTAATTATAATACCCATGTAGGAACATTGGCTGATTTTGGAGTGAAAACCTTGAAAGTGGAGGGTCTTGGGACCCATCTATCCTTCCAAATGTTTATACTAGTACCCGATCCAACACGCCAAATAAGACTACCTTCCATCACACTTCGATCCTAGAGAAGGCTCTGCCATGTATAAGAAAAATTGACACCTTTTTTGGCCCCTTGAAATTTTGAATGATGAAAATATTTTGCTTTTAGCATTTTTGCCACAAGGGACTTAGGATAGTTTTCAAGTCGCCAATACTGCTTTGCAAGCATAGCCTTATTAAAACATTTCAATTCGCGGAAGCCCAATCCTCCACTCGCCTTAGACTCACATAACTTACTTCAAGCAATCCAGTTAATCCCGCCTTCCTTATTGTATTGCCCCCACCAGAATTTTGCTACCATACTATTCAGTTATTGACAAAAGGACTTCGTGAGTTTGAAACATTTCATTGTGTAGGTAGGAATTGATTGGTTCATATTAACGTGAAAATGTTCATTGATTAAATAATTATACAAGTTTTAGGGTTTTTTTTGCATATTCCCCTCCTATATTTTGGAATATTTATAAATAACTCCTCTTTGTCATATCTATAAATAACCCCCTAATTTGGGGTTTTGTGTTTAAATAACACCTTGAGTAACTGCTCAATTAACTACATTTTCTAAAAATGCAAAGTGCATTTATTACTTACATTTATTTTTTTTATTGATACGGCTACATTTAGGCCGAGACAGCCTCGAGAACCGAGGAGCAGGCATGGAGGGAGCACCAACTACAGTGGTAAGGGTTAACTAACAAAACCCAACCCACACCTTGTAAAGATAATTACGTTATTTTTTTCCCGCGTTATAAAAATGTGAAATAGGGGATGACATTTATAAATAGGGGTGTTGAAACAGGGGATGACATTTATAAATAGGAGTTTTTGCATTTACCCCCTGAGATATACCTTATTTGCACTTTGTCCTGTATTTTACCCATTTACATTGAGGCTCTTGTTTTTATGTTTTCTTTACATTTTTTTTTTTTTTGATAACCTAGGTATCCGAGCCTCTTAGAGCACTCGCCTAATCCTAGGAGCTCATGTCCACCCCAAATTCAGCACATGTCAGGTCAGCACAGGTTATAAATCTCTAGGATGGCCTCAAGGGGGGGAGGAGATTCGTACTCAGGTCTCCTGCTTTTGGAAGCAGGTACCTGGCCTGCTCACCTAACCTCCTTGAGGTTATTTTCTTTACATATTATGTATTAGTTTGATAAATTCTCCCACAAAATAATCATTGACTACTTTGAATTAATTGACTGAGATTGTTTTTCGCTCTTATCTTTGAACTATGTGATCTTGAGATCATGGACTTACATTCACATAGTCATATTTTAATTTCATATAGCACACATTTCGAAAATTGATACAAAAACTATATTTGATGTACACTAATGATCATCCTATGGAATCAAGATATGATCGCTTGATGGGAGGCTTCTGATATAAAGATTCGATGGGTGAAAGATTGTTGTGAGACACGATCAACATCATCCGATTCATAGAACGATAGAAGTCAAAGATTAGGTTTGTAGCTACTCCATCGCTCTTAAGGGGTAAATACAAAAACGGCTAATAAATATATGCCAAAACCCTTTTTTTTTTAATCCCATTGGATCAACGTGTTGATCTTTGATGCCAATTGCGCGCTCATTTTGCATTTACCCACCACACCCAAATGATGTTTGGTATAGTGTACAGATTGGATGGTTCAAATCTCTCCTAAAAAGTGTGATTTTTTTGCCCATAACACATAAATGTATGATCTATCGCTTTGATGGTACAGATTAACGATATCTTTCACTATTAATGATATAAGATAATTTAAACACCAAAATGGTGTTTAAATGACGGTCAAGAGTCTGGTTCTTTATTAAAACAACTACACTCTCATTTTAGTGTTTGAATGATCTTACACCACTAAGCAATCCAAGTCGTTTATGTGTGACAAAAAATCACATATTTTTGGGAGATTTGAAGTATTAACTATAATTCTTATCTATTAAGTATTAACAACCAATATTAAAGTTTGTCTATTGCATGTAGGGCTGTCAACGAGCTGGGTTTCAGCCCGGCCCTGGCTCGAATGGGTTAGGGTCGGGCCTAATATTTTAAGTCATTTAATAAACAGGTCGGGCCGGGCTAAGCCTAGATAAAAAATGGGTTCGGATTCAGGCTGTAAAATGTAAGCACGAACCCGGCCTGGCCCCTTAAAATGAGCCCATTATAAAAAAGAAACTCTTAAAAAATATTAGAAACCCGACCCGGGTAGCTAACCAGGCTGGGTTCGAGCTACAATATTTAAAATTCGGGCTGAGCCCGGCCCGACCCGGGTAGCATTAATAAGAAAGAGTGTGAGAAATAAGACTTAAAGAAGCATACCCAAATAGGACTTGCAAACCATTTGTTGATCAGATTAATTTGATGGACTTGTGGGTGGCCATATACATAATAACATCATAAAGACATATATCCCTCTTAATTCCCTTAGGCTGCATTTGGGAAGATGGATTTGGATTTGGATCTCTTAAATTAAAATTCACCGTTTGATTCTATATTTTTGTGTTTGAATTTGGATGTGGTAAATCCATCGGAATTTAGAAATCTATAATTATATTGTAAAAATGTGAATTTGTAAATAACACCTCTCAAGTGTTATTTGAAAATCCAAATCTTACACCAACATACAATTGGCTATGTTTAGTGAATAAAAAGTTGTTATTTAGTACTATCATAAGTACGGTTCGACCTGATATTCAAACTGACCCGAACCGGTGGTACCCAACTAAAATTAAATCAAACCGAATTGGACTGAACCGGTGGTACATAGACTGGATGAACAAGTACTTGACCAAATCAGACCCGACCCGACCCAAATTGACCCAATCCAAGCTTAATTAGTTACTGCAACGACTAGTTTTTGGCCGTTGCAGCCCATCTTTGTACAGTGTATCTTGACTACAACCAGAAAATTATTGGTTGCACCAATTTATTTATTTTTTCTTTTCCCCTGAACTCAAACCGAAGCAAATCGAACCGAACACTGAAAAATTCAGTTTCGGTTCGAGAATGGTTTATGTGTTGGAGGAATTCGGTGTACTGAAACCAATATATTTCGATTTGTGGTGTACCGAACTGAAAATCAAAAAAATCGGATTTAGTTCGGTTTGGTATACCGAATTTGCATCCCTACCTATATAGAATGAAGGAAACCAATGAAATATAAATTCTTTTTATAAAAAAAAAATAATCAAATGAAGTATTTATAAATCTTTGGGCCAAATAAAAGATTTACAAATCTAAATATTTCAAATTTTGAATTTGAAATTTCCAAATCCAAATCCAAATCCACCATCCCAAACCCAAAGGCAACCTTAGATATCTTTTAGAATATTATTAACCTTCCATTGTGCTCATTACGTGAAAAAGCAAAACAAATGACTGCCCTTATAAGTCGTCTTTTTGAGAAAACGATTGTCTTTGAGAGTCAAAGTAATACTAATAAAAAAGCCGGTAGATTTTAGTGTAGACCAACGACAACTCTTACTAGTCATAAAAAAGAAATAAATTTGGGCATTTAGTTTTTATGCATTGTTTTTCTAATATTCAACTACTACTTGTCATGAGAACCACCTATGTAGGCCACGTGGCTAAAACAGGTGCTTCTTGTGGTTGGTGTCTATTTATCTAAACATTTCTTGTCTTGTTATTTGATCGGATCAGACAACCCATTTTTATGTCACGGTGATAAGAGGGGATTGAAAACCTTTGATTGATAAACTTTATGGCTTTAACTTTCACAGCTAAAAACAGAGAAGAAAAAGGTAAAAAATTAAAATAAATCTATAATCACCCATATTAAATCATGTTCCGGTGTTTCCTCTTGTTACTAAAGTTCAATTACAAACATGATGTATTGAGAAGCCCTGCAGATAACGTTTGCAGTGATCGAAACCGAAATTTCGGTTTTGGGTAAAATTTTGGTTTGGGCTTTACTGAAATCGAAAGTTTGAATCAAAATTTTGGCTGAAAACCTAAAATTTGGCTGAAATTTCGAGCCGATATTTTGGGTCCCATATAAATTTGGACTGAAATTTCAGTCTAAATTATCATTTTGGGTGGGGACCGAAATTGATAATTTCAGCTGAAACTTTGATGGTTTAGAGTTTAGGCCCAAATTATCTTGTTGTTGCACTAATGAACCCTAAACGGTTCACTAGTGCAACATGTAAATCCAATATTGGACATTTGGTATGAGCATGCATAAAAATCAATCATGCAAGTTTGTCCACGGCAAGATACATCTTTGAGGTGAAGTCAACAAAAACTCAACCCTCAAAATAATGACTATTTTTTAAGGCAAGAAATCTAACAAAAAGCATAAAGAAGGAGAAGATAAAAGTTAATAAAGACTTCGAAAACTTTTGGGTTAGCTCTTTTACAGCAAAGAGCAGCTCTTTTACTCTTTGGCTCCGACAGATAATTGCTTTCATATTTGATAGCACGGCTCCTCATCCCATTTGCTCTGACAAGGAGCTATTTTAAGTGATAAAATTGCTATCTGTCTGCTCTAAGTCAGAGCAAATTTTATCTGCTCTGACAAAGAGCTGCTTCTGCTCTTATAAGAGTTAATGCAAACTCAGTCTGAGATACTTAAGGAAGGATTGTAAAATAACAGAGTTTGGCCCTAAACAGAATTAAGTGGAGAACTCATACTTCATCCAAAATAGATGGAATAAATTGATAGTGATGGTGGTGATAATGATTCTTAGATGTTAACCCTCCATTTTCATATAGGCTTGGGACTTGTATAAGATAGTTTTGTTAATAGTAGCAGCAACCAAGGATAAAAATTTCAGCCGAAATGACCGGGTTTGGTGACCAAACCGATAATTTGGGCCGAAATTTCAGTCATATTTTGTATGGGATTGAAATTATCGGCCAAAATTTTAAGGCTAAATTATCGGTTTTTGGCTGAAATTTTGATCTTTGGCAGCAACCAATAGAAATAAAGTGACCGATGTTGCAAAAGCAACAAGGGGTTTGCACAATATCCAGGACCACACCTCAAGTAGAGATATTGAGTTCAAATCCCACCTTTTGCAGGACTTACCTAGTACGTGTGGTGTGCGGGTGTTGCATGTGCCCGAGGACTTAGTTGAATGCTTTAAAAGACCCAAATTTATCCCTACTACCTGAATTTTTCATTGCTTTTAATGACGCGTCAGTCCTCAGCTAGCGTGCAGGTTACCGATATAGATAAGGAAAGGGTACCTCTCTTTGTGCCTATCTGTTTACTGAAAAAACACTCACATCGTAGACCTCTTGAGCACTATTGATTGCATCGGATCAAATGATAAATGTTGTATTTCACCAAAATCTTTCACATAATAGATCTTGAGATCATCACCTATCAAACGGTCAATGTTTGATTATATGTGTCACATATCTCCAAAAAATGACCCTTAAATCATATGACACAATGTCACGCTCAAACGTGAAGTTAAGGCAATTTTTTGAGATACAGTGATACATGGAATCAATAACTTACCATTTGATTAGTGCGCCATGATCTTAAGATCTATTGTGTGGAAGATCTGGGTGAAAAACAACCTTCATCATCTGATCCGAGCAATGTAATCAAAGGTTTTCAAGCGGTTTAGGACGTGGGTGCTTCCGGTACATACGTGCGAGCCATTATTTGTCATTCAAAACTCTAAAAGGAGCCACCTAGCCCCATTTGTACATGATTTGAAAAGTCTAAACGGACGTATCGGAAGTACACCATAGGTATTGGCTACAGTGCTATACAAATCTAGATGGGGTAATGAGCAAGCGTCCTTTTTTTTCGACTATAAAAATACAGATATGTATCAGTGTCGGCCTATACATATTGTTCCTCTCTAGATTGATATCCGCAATCGACTTTAAAACCTCTAATATTACCATATGTGAATTACGAAAAATTATAAATGAAGGATAAATTTGTTGATGACAAAATGTAGGCATGCTAATGTGGCGCGATGTGATTGACTGCATTGACCTATATTAATTGAGCCCACCGCAGCTAATTACGTCGCGCCACATCAGCCGACTGCACTTTGTCCTCCATATAACACTGTCCATTGATCACTTGATTGATAAGAAATTTATGCCACGTGGCGTAAAGGAGAGCTGCCACTATGTACACAGCGGCGACAGGAGTCGAGTCCAAGTTTTAGTTGCGATTTCACCCTGGCTTTTTTTTTTTTTTTATCAAAGCTGCGATTTTGGTTCGTAGATGGGTTCCTCCAAATATAGAAACGATTTTAGCGGCAACAAAACCAAACCTCACTCGAAGCTCCAACCCTAAAAAATGGTAGCGGAGGCCTCTAGCTCTCGCGCCAAGCGCCCCCTTTCAGACGACGAAGATGATTCCAATAAACCCCCAATGTACAAACCCTAATTTCAATTGCTACTCTTTTCCTTATCACCGCTATTTTTTTTCTCCAAAATTTTCGTTTGAATCCCCCTCACTCTCTGGATTCCCCTTTTTTTTGTTAATTTATATAGGTTTCGAATTATATCTCTGAATTTTGTTTTTAGCGATCTGAATTCGCTTTTTAATTACATTTGTAGGCAAAAGAGACCTAGGTTTCCGAAGGGTAAGAAGGTGAAGAAGGGGGATGAGATTGCGGCCGAGATCACAGTAGAAGAGCGTCCGATCGATTTGGCGGACCCTCTGCTCGCTGCGAAGGAGCGTGCGAAGCGGCGGAGTCAGTTCACTGCCGAGCTATTCAGTGATCAAACTTCAGGGATTATTCAAGATATTAATGCCGCCGAAGTGAATTACGAGGTTTGTTTCTTTACTTGTTTTGGAAAAATTGTTCTTCTATAGTTTTTTATATGTAGGTTCTGAAATATAGTTTCAATTTGATTATTTCGTATCTTCTGGAAACTGGTTCAAGTTGTTATTCCATTTTTATATGTGGATGCCGAAGTTTTGCTTTTAAGTGTAAGGAAATCTCTTGATTATTGATAGAAAAAATTTAAAAAACCTCTTGATCATTGTATCAGTTGGAGATTGCAGGACGTGGAGCTATGCAAATTTGATATGGGTACTGAAACCTTTGAGTTTAGAAAACCATACATGCTGACATGTTAATGCGATAAAGTTGGGATTTTTTAATCCAATCCAACAAATTTTCCCAAAGATCTGGGCTTCTTAATCGTTAAAAAACTGAGTCTACTAGGAAGGAGTTGAAGGTTGCATAACTTGCATTACCTCAAGGTCTCTCACTTTAACGCAATAGATGGGTGGGTGTTAGGTTAGAGTAGGAGGAGACGGATGGATGACTGCCTACATTATAGTTCCTTTCCTTGAGAGTCATTCCCATAAAAGGAAACTTAAGCTTAAGGTATAATTACTTGCTTAGTTGATGGTTAACCACAAACTACTGATAATTAGTATTTCTCTTTTGATTGCAAGTAGAAACATCCTAATCACATCAAAATTCGTGATGGTCAACTGGTGAAACTTAGTTTTATTCAAAAAGTATTGTATATGTATGTGTGTTGGAGGTGGGGGGTTAGAAAACGACTCTTTTGGGTCGACTCATTTTGAAAGCAGATGACCTTTCTATTATTTTTAATAATCATTGACTAAAATGATTTTGGTACTATTCCAACTTAACCCAAATTTAAATATTCCACCATAATGGATCATGAATGCTCATAGTGATTCCATTTGACGTTAAGATGGTTCCATGATCTTAAAACTAGCATCATCAATGAATTCAAGAGTCTACTCTGGGTATTTTCTTAGTGGAGTCAAGAAGTGTACATCCGTAGACAATCTCTTATGTGGGCTCCTAAGAATGCGCTGTGTCATAATCATAAATACTTTCAGCGGAAGTCCTTTCATGAGAATTTCTAATACCATACTTCTCGTACCTGTGTGTAGAATTTCTATCAATTTTTTTTCAACCCTTTACAAGTCCCAACTCAACAGAATTTTTAGTCACGGGTTGCCTCATTAACAACCATTTTATTCAACAAATATATTTGAATTTGAATCATTCATGATAGACTCTTTGGAGCTTCTCTATGAGACCGCTCCATGAGAAATTAATAAGGTGGACCCAACATAATTGGAATCAGACTAATCGACAACGAGAAGCGATCTCCTGTAGACCAATAAGAGATCCATATCTTTATGTGCCCTAATATTTTAAATGTTTCATGCTTGCCATACTCCAGGATCTGGCATGACAAAGTTCTACGATTTCAGTTTGGCTCGTCAGACAACAGGAACAAACCATTGTTAGTGAAATGGTAAAAAGCTTGGCTTGTCAAGCATGAACACGCGAATTTTGAGTCGTAGAGTAGCCACTTTGTGTGTAAAAAGCTAGAGGTTAGATTTGTATCCCGTCCATCCATCTCAGCACTTCGTATGTATATGACCAACATTGGGTAATGGCCCCTTTTTTCGCCAGACGTTAGGATCTGTACAATTGGACCTGTCAGCATATCCAATAATAATCACTGTCCTAGGGTTGAGCTTCTTAAGCTCGCAATTATATAATCCACGTGTCAAAGTTGAAGAAATCTAAAGGTCGTAGATACCATCCTAAACAATGAATAAGGATGCATAGACTAAGATAGCGAAGAATTCTAACATAATAATGAACAGTGTTGTCAAAGGCGCTAGGTGCACCCGAGGCAACAAGGATCCCATAGGCCTAAGTGCGAAGTCGCAGAGAATTTTTTTTCAAAGCGAATTTTTATTTTAATTGTTATATACATATTTATTATATATTTTTATTTAAATATTTATGTATTAGCATAAAATGATATCTCATTCTATTTCACATTTCTGTTAATTATTTACAACATTTAGAATATTAAATATATTTATAAATTAAAAATTAAAAATTTTTAAACATTAACATATATATATATATATATATATATATATATATATATATATATATATATATATATATATATATATATATATAAAGAACAGGAGACAAATAACATTATAAATAATTGATAACAATTTGTGCACTAAACAGAATACAATTTAATAAACTACCAAGTAGTAGACTATCAAAGAACGAACTGATAAATTAACAAGTGAGTAAAACAAGTAACAAGTAGGTATTGGATTTGTAGCTCAACGAAAGGTCAAGGTGAGGCAACCTTGAGGTTACAGGTTTAAGAATGAAAGGTGCAAGGTATGCAATCAGATGAAAGACCTACATAATGGGTGGTCGATAGCTGGAAAGAGATTTCGCCAGACCTTGGTTTCGGTGCTCGGAGGTGGGGGCCACGGCCCAACTCTGAATGGGAAGTTTCGACCGGAGGTCTCCTTTGTTAAGGCGGTTTAGGGTGGCTCTGATCCCAATGGTCCCCCTTCAGATGACGCCCATCCTACGGTAGCTGACATCCACCAGCCAACAACTGACGTCCGATGATGGGGCAATTTTTTGGGGGACCACCGGTTTTGGATTTTTTGCGATAGCCATTTTTTGTCTCTTGCTGGTAATCTTCCATTTTTTTGGGTTACTTTACATTTCACAAAACATTCCCTATTTCCCATTCAAGTTCATCGGTGGTTACATTTATAGTGGGGTTTCTTTGAATGCCCGGTGATCTCTCCCCTGTCTACTTCTAGCTACTTGCTACGTTTTCCTACCAAGGAGGCCGCAAATAAGTGTTGTTCGCAAAAAAATTTCCTCATTTATGGCGTTTTGATCGATTGCCGCCTTTAGGGTGCTCTTGCCGAAGAGGTCTCATTGCAAAAGATGGGAGGAGGGGTGTGGTTACGACTATTTGGTCTCCCACTGCACGCTTGGGCCTCCAATGTCTTTAGGGCGATCGACTCTCTCCATGGATCTCTCATCCTTGTGACCGGAGCACCGATGATCTGTGGGAAACGTGCTTCGCTCGGATCCTCGTTGTAGCCTACTGTGTCGAACCCATTCCCAGATCTGTGTTGTTCGCGACATCGGCCAGAGCTGTCGGGTCTTCATAGAAGTGGAGTTGGGTGAGCGGGCTTTCTTCTTGGAGGGTTCAAAGCAAGAACCGACGTGGCCCATCTGAAGGAAACACATATTCGCTGGTTCCGGTGAAGAAGTCGCGCCACTCATTGACCCATGTGAGAATGTGGTAGGTTTGTGCGGTGGGTTGGGGGAAGGATCCTCGTAGAGGGATTTGCTCACGTTGATACCGCAACATCGGAGGCCGGTTGCGTCGGGGATGGTCGTTTCGACGTTGAGGGGCCATGTGGATGAATCTGGAGATGCGGTGGAGGGGTCGTCGGGACGTGCTCGACAATGTTGGACGACTAGTTTCTTGAGGCAGAGATTGTCGAAGACCCCCCTCGAAACACTGGCGCCGAAGGGAGCCCGGTGTGATGAGGCCAATACTTTGGGTAGCAACAAGAAGGCGTGGGGGCCTTGGAGCTGGCTGGTTTGCAGCGGGAAGGCGTAGGGGTCTTGGAGCTGATTGGTGGCATGATTGGTCGCGGCACGGTCATGATGCGGTCGTATGGGGAGATGATGCGGGGCGTTATGGGTGTGGGACATGATACTGTGTGCCACGGAAGGAGTCCGTTTGTCATGGGAGTATGACAAACCAATATGTTTGAGGTCCTTGGGTTATTTGCCCATAGATGGTGTTTGAACCATCTATGTGGGAGGCGGGTTGCTCTCACACACACGGGACTTGCGTCGCTGGAGGGTGCGCAAGTGTCTCCTAGGCCTGAAAGGGGGTGGGCCTAGGACGTTGCTTCGGAAGCAATGCCGTGTGTCACCCAAGGTGAGGTTGCCATGTGGCCCCTGGCCGGCGTCACGGTGCACATGGGTCGGTTAAGAGGGAGGTACTCGAGGGCTGCGTGGGACACTGTGGTGCACGTTGGCTGCATGGTTGTCAAGGCCACGCTATAGCCTAGCTATGGTCTCGCCGTGGCGAATGGCGATAGGAAACGTCATATATAACCAAATAGCCATGATGGCTAAATAGCGACGTCATAGCGTCGCCATGGCAGAATAGCATTATGGCGTTGTTGTGCACGCTATTTTATTTTTTGGATAATAACGTATAATACTTATAATTTATGACATTTTTATAATATATAAGTTACAAAAGTTAACTTACAAGTCACAAAACCTCAACTTATAAGTTACAAAATCTTCGACTCTCTCTCTCTCTCTCTATCTTGTCACAACAGCTACCAACACCAGCATCGTTGAAACCTTAGCGTCGGTGACACTACCGTATGTGTACTTAATATTTCATATTATTTAATATTCTATATTTGTTGATATTTCATATTTATTTATTTATACGTACCATATTGCAAATTTGTTGATATTCCATATTTGATTTGTATTTGTTGATATTTGTGTATTCCTAGAACATGAAATCCTAAATATTAGAATCAAAGTATGATGCTTTAGTAGTTGAATTTTTTTCTTCTTATATATTTTTTCTTATATAAAAAATATAAAATGAAAATACTATTAATGAATAGATAAAATAAAATTTTTAAAATTACAATAATAAATAGCCTCGCCATGGCTTTTCTATGGCCATGCCATGGTGTAGCAAGCTTCTTCGCCGTGACCTTGCCACATCGCCTTAACTACCTTGGTTGGCTGAGGGCTGGATGCAGATGTGTGTTAGTAATGGGGAACGCACACGATGGTGGGCTTGGTTCAGTATGTTAGCAAGACATGTTGGAATGGGACGACATGAGGAGTTGCATGCTACTGTTGCGAAGTAAGGTACTAGTGCGTGGCACGAGGGTGAAGCTGGACAGGCCAAGCATGGCACTGAGGTGTTGGCATGCGTGTTGCGAGGAGACACGATGCGTTGATATGGTTGGCCTCGAGAGAAGGCAACCGTGAACGGGAGTTCCCGTCCTCTAGGCGGGTGGTATCAGAGTCTAATGGTTGGGTAGGCTGACTTCGTTGCAGGCGACATCGAGGCGCCGCACGGGTGTGATAGCCGGTGTCTGGTTGCGCCTCCTTTGATGCTCGTTTGGATCCCTCACTGTCAGTTGGCTCAACGGCTCAGATGGAAGCAGAGGAGCTGGTCTTCGCAACGGGCTGTTTTTCGAATTTTGAATTTAGCTAGGAGGATCCGATGCGACAAGAGTGGACACGTGGTTAGCCCAACGACTTAGTTGGAGGCAGAGGAGCTAGTCTTCGCAATGGGCTGTTTTTCGAATTTTGAATCTAGCTAGGAAGATCCCATGTGACAGGAGTAGAGATGTGGTGCTTTGCTGCCAGCTGGCGCAATCGCAACGGGGGGTGTTCCTATGGGCTCGCAAGAGACAGATATTCTGGTGATCTCTACTTTGCAGGCCTTACCTGAGCAGGATAAGGAGGGTTTGGTTTACTCAAAGGGGAAAGGGACATGTGGCAGTTGGTCGCTGCAAGCTGTCAGTTTTGGGAAGCATCCCGCCTTCCCGCCCATGGTTTCTACTCGAGGTTTAGGGTTTTGGGGAAGCAGTTTCGGTTCTGTGGGCTGCGTGTGGGACGTGTGTCCTTTGTTCCGCAGATGACTAACTCATGGCGTGGGTTATGGATAAGAAAATGACTGAATGGGCCTCTGTGGGGGTCGTTAATGGATCGGGTCTAGAATCTTGTTGGTTTCCTCCTAGTTGTGCTCAAGGTCTGTGATGCAGGAACTTACTACATGCAATGCTAGGGCGGAGATTAAATTGGAATTAATTTAAACAATTAAAATGACAATATTTATAGCCAAAATTTCAAAGAAAATAATAAGAAATTCAATTAAGTAATTTAATTCCGGTTTCCAATAGCGTTACTTTTCATGTACATTCCCTATCGGATCTAAAAGACCAGGTTTCTTACGAACGTCTAGATCTTCGACAGTCTTAGGGCGTCGAACGAACTCACAAGCGGGTTTTCTCGATACCTTACAAAATAAAAGGTTAATCAATGATTTAACGAATATAGGTAGGTTTATTTTGGATTTTATGAGATAAATAGACTAGATCTGAGATTTACTTGAGAAATAACTAACTAGGGTTACGCTACTTACGCAAATCGTAGATCTAAAGAAGATAGAGATGGAAGAAGAGTTGGCTTTGCACCAAACCGCACACGGGATCGAAGAATCGCTCTCCGTTTTGAGAGAATCACACCCTCACGTAAGTTTAGAAAACTCAAATTTGCAATAGCAATTTTAATTCACCAAAAATTAATAATAAAGTTATTTGCAAGCCTTTAAATAGGCTAACCAAAACCCTAATACGAAATTAGGAGAGTCCTAATGCAAATAAAACACAAAATGGAAACTTTTGACCAAAAAATAAACTTTCGTCAAAATTCGCTCAATTGGTTGATTGATCAAGTTTTGGGGTTGATCGATCGACTGAGAAAATAATTTATTTGTATGATGCCACATTTAAATCGATCGATCTAAAATTCTTGCTCGATCGATCGACTAAGAAACTAATTAACTCGTCTGACACCACAAATTTAAATCGGTCGATCGAAATTTTCTGCCCGATCGATCGACTGAGAAACATAACTGTGCCTCAGAATAATCGCCCACTGCCCACTCTCGATCGATCGTAGCCTGGAGTCGATCGATCGGCATAGCACTCTTCAGTTCTCCAAATTTGAGTTGTTTTTCTTTCTCTCGCCTCTGACGTTCTTCTTCCCCTTCGGTACATCACTAGTGGCTGCTTGAATCTGATGTCCCCATCAACGCTCCTCGTGTTAGACGGATTCATCCCCGATGAATACTGGTTGTGATAGAGGTCCAAGAGATCCGGATCAATCTGTTGAAACTTTTCCTTTGTAATCCACGTATTCTCTGAATCGGTTTTATTCTTCCACTTGACCAAATACTTCTGAAGTCCCCCTTGGCTGGTAGACATAATATGATCTTTCAACACATCTTTGATAATCTCACGAGTTTGCCGAGTAGGTGAAGGTAATGGTGTGGGTAGGGGAATAATTGGAGCATCGGATGTAGAAGGCTCAAAGGGGTAGGGATGGTTAAGTAGCCATGGAACGGAACGAGGTCCTTCACGTGGAAAGTCGTGCTAGTCCCCAATTCTGGCGAAAAATTTAAGGTGTAAGCATTAGAACCGACATGCTTCAAGATCTGATAGGGTCCAACACCACGAGCTTGTAACTTTCCCTTGCGAGAATCGCTTGGGTCTATTCCGAACTATCACAAAATTACACTCTTGAAATTCTTTAAACCGTCTGAGAATCTACAGCAAACTTGTATTTTTCATTGTTTGCATTAATTCTTTTCTTAATCTCAGCATGTAACTCATGATTGCGATGCGCAAATGTGGACGCAGACTCTGATGACTTTTGATGAATGGACATTGGAATGAGTTCGATGGGTGGCCTAGGTTTATACCCATGCACAATTTGGAACAAACTCATGCCTGTGGTTCTATAAACCGAATTGTTATTTGCAAACTCAACGACAGGTAAGATGAAATCCCAACTCCTAATGTGCTCACCTACTAGACACTGTAACAAATTACCTAGACTCCTATGGCAACCTTGGTTTGCCCATCAGTTTGGGGATGGTATGCGGATGAAAATTGAAGCCGAGTTCCGATTTTGTGCCACAATATCTTCCAAAAGTGACTAACAAAGTTAACTTCGCGGTCGGACACTATAGTCTTAGGCAAACCGTGTAAACGAACGACCTCGTTAAAGAAATAGGTAGCAATGTTACTTGCGTCGGAGGTCTTCGAACACACAATGAAGTGGGCCATTTTTGAGAAACGGTCCACAACGACAAACACCGAGTCATGCTTTCGGAGGGTTTTGGGGAAGCCTAACATGAAATCCATAGATAGATCTTGCCACGGGGTATGTGGCACCGCTAAAGGCGTGTATAATCCGGTGTTTTGCCTCTTTTGCTTTGCCAATTGGCAAACATGACACTGACTGATAATTTTGGCAACATCTCGGGTGAGATTAGGCTAATAGAATCGGTCCTCAACCAATGCAACGGTTTTATTGCGACCAAAATGATCGACAACCCCTTCAGCGTGTAATTCCTAAACAAGAAAGTCTCGTATAGAAGTGCGGGGAATACACAATCGGTGGTTTAAGAACAAGTACCCTTCCTGTAGGGTGTACTTACTTTCTCTTATGGGTTGTCCACTCATAAGTGAGGTGTACTCTTCACCAAAATCCAGACATGTGAGATAATCCTCCACGAGGCGGTCGAATTCGATTACCTCAACGCTTAATGAGTGCAACGTTGTCACTCTACGGCTAAGCGCGTCAGCAGTCTGATTCTCTACACCAGTCCTATGTTTCAACACAAAGGTGAATCCTTGAAGTTGTTCAACCCATTTCGCATGTCGCAGGTTCCTTTTGGGAACTAAAAAATCGCAGGACTTCGTGATTAGAGAACAGACAAATTCATCTGGTAGCAAATAGTGTTTCCAATATTTCAGAGATTGCACTACCGCATAGAACTCTTTGTTGTAGGTAGAGTGCTTCTGCCTGGCTTCATTCAACTTTTCACTGAAATAGGCTATCAGATGGCCCTCTTGGCTCAATACTCCTCCAATACCTACGTCTGACGAGTCACACGCAACCTCGAAGACCTTAGAGAAGTTAGGAAGACACATGACAGGAGCTTCTGTCATTCGAGACTTAATCTCCTTGAAAGCCTTCGCTGTAGCAGGCGTCCATTTAAACTCTCCCTTTTTGATGCAATTGGTGATAGGGGAAGTTACCGTACTGAAGTTACGGATGAACCGCCTGTAGAATGTGACTAACCGATGGAAGCTACCGACTTCGTGAATGTTCTGAGGTTCATGGCATTTCACTATAGCTTGGATCTTTTCGGGGTTTGCAGTCATCCCTTCAAAGGTCACGACAATTCCTAAGAAGACAATTCTATGTGACATGAATGTACACTTCTTCAGGTTTGCGTATAATTTCTCTCCTCCGAGAGTCATACAAACTTGCCTTAGGTGGCTCAAGTGTTGATCCTTGTCGTGGCTATAGATAAGGATGTCGTCGAAACAGACCACAAGGGACTTGCCTATGAAAGGCCTCAACACTTGTGTCATGATACACATGAAAGTACTCCAGGCGTTTGAAAGCCCGAACGACATGACAAACCACTCATACAAACCATCTTTGGTTTTGAATGCAGTTTTCCACTTGTCCCCGGGACAACTCGGATCTGATGCTACCCACTCTTCAAGTCGATCTTTGAAAATATCGTGGCACCGACCATCATGTCTCACAAATCATCCAGTCTTGGTATAGGGAACCAATATTTGACCATGATCTTGTTAATAGCGCGGCTATCCACACATTTCCTCCAAGTTGGCACGACACATGGACTCAAGCTTTCCTTTATGAACCCCTTTTGGAGAAGTTCATCAACTTGCCTTTTTAACTCCGAGTGTTCAGATGGATTCATATGATAGTGGGGCAAGTTAGGCAAGGTAGCTCCGGGGACCAGATAAATGGCGTGTTGGATGTCCCGTAGAGGTGGTAGTTCATTCGGAAGGTCTGCAGGAAAGACATCTCGAAACTCGCTCATTATTGGTTCAACCACTTTTGGAATCTCAACGCCAGTCTCTTTGGTTTTTTCAGTTGTGACAAGGACATAGACAATGCCCTCTGTCTTAGCGCCTCATTCAAACTCAAGATGTGAACGGCCTTAGATGGCTTCTCTCTCTCTGTTAGGCCTTTATCACTGGACTTGGTTGGTTTCACTGTGGGTGGTTTATGACGTAACGAATTGATCTTCATTTTATTTTCGTTATGAGTGAATGAACACACGTTCAAGCTCTCGAACAGTGTAACGTCCATGTCATACAACCACAGCCTCCCAAGGATGATATGCCCCACATCGCACCACAAGATGTCCTTATACGAGCCGAATTGTATAGGAACTTGGCGCCCTTGTGAAACAGGGATGGATGATGAATCGACCCAAGCAATCTTATAGGGTCATGGGTGAACTACGGGCGTAGGCCCTAAGCGAGAAACTGTACTCTTGGAAACCACATTGGTACAACTTCCACTATCAATGGTGACTCGACATGCCTTTTGACCACACTTGGCTATGGTATAGAAGATATTATCCCGTCGCCAATCATCACTCTCCTTTGATTGGATTAGAGAACATCTAACCACAAGAGCTTGTGAGGTATTATTCTCCTCAACGGGGTAGGAGATATCCCTAAGACAAGTCACCGTTCGTTCCCCAACACAATCTTCCTCGTCACTAGGGAATGACTTAGGCTCATACTTCAACTGTACCCTCGTCATGCTCATTTTCAGTGTCCTCGGCTATAAACAGATTTCGGGATGGGCATTGTGCTGCAAAATGCCCGATGCCGTGACACTTATAACACTTGTTCTAACCACCACTCTTGGGGCCTTCAAGCAGTAGGCCTTTACCCTTATCGACTCTGGTTACTGGTGTAGTAACTGGGTTGGGCCTAGCAAACGAGGCACTAGTGTTGGGCTTGACTCTGGAAGGTTAAACATATAACTAGACGGAGTATTGGTCTTGAGGTATCGCTCCAACTCCTCGACTATAGAGAAACATTCTTCTAGATCGGTAACAGGGTATGGAATGAGTTCCCTTTCCAGTTTTGGGCGACGATCCATTCGAAATCGAGATAAAGTAACTCTTTCTGGCTCATCCACATTGGCTTGGGTCTTCAAATTTTCAAATCTATCAATGTATTCTGTGACCGGTGAATTCCCTTAGCGCAATGAATGACACTGATCGAGAATACGTTCATCGTAGGATAGAGAAACATATTTCTCGTTCAATTGAGTCTTCATATCTCCCTAGGTAGAAATGGGACGAAGACCCTGGGCCTGCCTACGACCCTCTAATCCCATCCAATAAAGTCTAGCTTGACCCATAAGCTTGACCTTAGCAAATTGGACTTTCCGCTCCTCAGACAGTGCGTACCACTCGAAGTAGTTTTCTATGTCGGTGGCTCACTTGAGAAAGACTTTAGGTTGTCTTTTCCCGTCGAAAGTAGGGGTGTCCATTTTCAATGACTTCATGATTTTACCGTCTTGGACGGTTTGAACTTCACGACGATTCGGACCATCCCTCCTACGGTCATTTGTGTTGACTTTATTGTGAATTTTGGTGAGAAACTCATTGATCTCTTCACCATGAGTTTCCAAAGCCTCATGTCGGGCTTGTTGATCACTCAACTGTTGTTGCAATTGATTGCGGTGTTCCGTCATTTGGGCTTAGAGTGCGGCATGACTCGTGGTCAACTTAGACGTAAGTTCTCTAATTAGGGCTTCCATCTTAAGCAGATCCATGAAAATGCAAGACAAAATTTATATGATGCAGGACAACTATATGAGATAAGGCAAATCTGGAATAATGAAGGTCGAATCTGAAATGATGCAAAACAAAACAATAATAAAAATAAACCCTAGACCTATATGAACACTGAAATCATAAAACTAAAACTGATGCTTTGATACCGACTTGATGCGGGAATTTGCTAAATGCATTGCTAGGGCTGAGATTAAATTGGAATTAATTTAAACAATTAAAATGACAATATTTCTAGCCAAATTTTCAAAGAAAATAATAAGAAATTCAATTAAATAATTTAATTCCGGTTCCCAATAGCGTTACTTTTTGTGTACGTTCTCTATCGGATCTAGAAGACTAGGGTTCTTACGAACGACTAGATCTCCGATAATCTTAGGGCGTTGAACGAACTCGCAAGTGCGTTCTCTCGATACCGTACAAAATAAAAGGTTAATCAATGATTTAACGAAGATAGGTAGGTTTATTTTGGATTTTATGAGATAAGTAGGCTAGATCTGGGATTTAATTGAGAAACAACTAACTAGGGTTACCCTACTTACGCAAATCGTAGATCTAAAGAAGATAGAGATAGAAAGAAGAGTTAGCCTCGCACTAAACCGCATGCGGGATCGAAGAATTGCTCTCCATTTTGAGAGAATTACACTCTCACAAAAGTTTAGAACTATCAAATTTGCAATGTCAATTTTAATTCACAAAAAACTAATAATAAAGTTGTTTATACTTTACAAGCTTTTAAATAGGCTAACCAAAACCTTAATACGAAATTATGAGAATCCTAATGCAAATAAAACACAAAATGGAAACTTTTGACCAAAAAAATAAACTTCTGTCAAAATTCGCACAATTGGTCGATCGATCGACTGAGAAAATAATTAACTCGTTTGACACCACAGATTTAAATCGATTGATCGAAAATTCCTGATCGATCAATCGATTGAGAAACATAACCGCGCCTCAGAATAGTCACCCACTGCCCACTCTCAATCGATCGAAGCCTGGAGACGATCGATCGACTGAGCACTTTTCAGTTTTTCGAATTTGAGCTGTTTTTCTCTCTCTCGCCTCTGACGTTCTTCTTCCGCCTTCGGTATGTCACTGGCGGCTGCTTGAATCTGATGTCCCCATCAGTTTGTGGGCTACTCGTCTAGCATCGTGGTCTCAAGAGAGGCCCGAGATGGACCGTTGGAGTGCGTCGAGGTCTTTGGGTGAACGGCTGGAGGAGCTCTTAACCACGTGTGCTTCTTTGACTTTGACTCCTGGGGCCCTCTATTGGAGCGACGGGCCTGCCTCTTGTGTGCTCAAGGATCAAAATTTCAGCCGAAATGACCGAAATTTCTGTCCAAATTATTGGTTTTGGTCCTCATCGAAACGATAATTTGGACCGAAATTTCGGTCATATTTTTGTATGGGATTGAAATTATTGGCCGAAATTCAAATTTTCAGCTGAAATTTCGGTTTCGGTCCCCTCCGAAACTGAAATGAAACCTGAAATTTTGATCCTTGCGTGTGCTTCTTGCCTTTCGGTCTCGTTGTCGTCTTCATCAGCAACTTATACGGATTCCTCGTCGACCTTTTCGATGGCTCTATGCCACCCTTTGAGGCCCGAGAGCTAAGGCCCCATGCTTTGTGTCGTCTTCATCTGCGTCAATGTCGGTGCCCCCCTTTCCTTGGGGAGCGAGGGGAATACCGGCCGACCCCTGGACCCGGATACGATAGAAAGCCTCATCCGATTCAGCAGAATTGAGGATGTCTTTTCGTGGATCCGATGACACCCTTAGGGAAGTGTTCAATTCTATTTTTCTCAATCGGAGAGCCGTAGTTGGAAAGAGGAAAAAAAGATCCAAAGATCCAAATCCATAGACTTGGCAAGGTTGCAATAGGGGATGTTGGATGGGAAGGGCTCCTAGGGAGCATAAAGGTTTTTTTTTTTCCCGGGTTGGGTAGGTTTTCGTCTGGTTTTCTCTATGAAGTTGTTCTCCTGGAACGTGCGGGCATTTGTGCCCTTAAGAAGCGGGCGGGGGTGAAGAGGGTTATAGCAATGCACAATCCCTCGGTCATTACTCTACAAGAAACCAAGTGGGGAAGTAGTGACTGTCGCAAAGTTTCGTCAGTTTTAGGCGGCAATAGGTGTTGTTTGAGAAGATGGATGAAGAAGTGGGGTGTTCATTGTCTCTGTGGTTCTCCGTAACAAAGACAACTGGAAACAATGGATTTTTTCTGGCATTTATGGCCTTTCTGATGATGGTAGTAGAGCAGATTTCTGGTTTGAGAGATGGGCGCATGAGAAAAACGACGGTCAGCCGGATATGGCGGTGATGAGAGATTTCAACACATTCATTTCAGATTGGGAGCTGATGGACATACCCCTCACGGGAGCTAATTTCACTTGGTCAAATCTTCAGGAAGCCCCTTCCTTAAGCCGGCTGGACCGTTTCCTATGCACTACTGAATGGATGGATCTATTTCCGGCAGCTAGGCTTGAAGGCCTCACAAGGGCTGTGCCGGACCACCGGCCTATCCTGTTGACGTGCGAGACTAGGGGGAGAGGTCCGACCCCGTTTCGATTCAAGAATATGTGGCTGCTGGATGATCATTTCAAACAGTTGGTTCCTTCGTGGTGGAGCGAGTCGGTTCCTGCTGGGACAACCTTATTCCGGTTCACCACCAAGTTGCAACCTCTAAAGTGGTACATCAAGGCATGGAATAGAGACGTGTACGGTCTGGTGCAGATCGTGAAAGAGGCTTTACTCCTTCGGCTGAAAGAGATGGATAATCTCGAGGAGATGAGGGCCCGTTCGGATGAGGAAAAATTGGAGCGGGCGCAAAAGAAGCAGGAGTTCAACGACAAGTGTAGAGCTGAAGAGGTGTACTGGAGACAAAAATCCAAGGTTCGGTGGCTGCGAGAGGGGGATCAAAATACAAGGTTTTTCCATGCTGTGGCGAATGCACGAAATAACACCAATTACATGAGCAACATTGTGGTTGATGGGGTCCAATATTCCGAGCTGGAGCAGATCCGGCACAAAGTGGTGAATTGCTATTCTAATTTATACATGGACGATGGACTTATCTGGCCAGAACTGGATGGGCTAGCTTTCAACTCCATCTCAGAGGACGAGAGCACCGAGATGGAGAAACCGTTCAGAGAAGAAGAGGTATGGAGGGCCATAAGGTTAGGAGGGAAAAACAATCCCCGGGCCTGGACAGCTTCGCAATGGAATTCTATTGTGCTTTCTGGCCAATTCTGAAATCGGAACTGATGGAGATATTTTGCGAGTTCCACGCCAATGGAGTCATTGGCCGCTCCTTAAATTCTACATTCTTAACTCTCATCCCCAAAAGAAGTGGAGCTAAGGACATATCAGATTTCGGGCCAATTTGTATCCTCAACTGTCTATATAAAATTATTTCCAAAGTCCTAGCCAACAGAATCAAACCGGTAATGGGCAAAATCATTTCGGATAACCAGGGGGCATTAGTTCAGGGAAGACAATTGGTCGACCTGGTCGCGGTTGCTCACGAGGTGATACACTCTGCTCATCTATCGTGCCAACCTACAACCCTATGGAAGGTGGATATGGAGAAGGCATATGACCGTGCCAGTTGGGACTGCCTTGACTATATGCTTGGTAGATTCGGGTTCGGGATGACCTGGAGGAGATGGATGTGGGCCTGCGTCTCATCCGCATGGTTTTCAGTTCTAATCAATACGCCGATGACACCATTTTTTTTGGTCACGCGGACGTAGAAGAGTTCAGTAACTGACATCCTCCCCGTTTATGCGCCATTTATGAGGCTGTTTCCGGACGTGTTAACCTACACAAATCTACCATTACGGGAATTGGCACTAGGGATTAGCAGATGGACGAATTAGCGGTTACCGTCAATTGTGTTATTGAGAAGCTCCCCATAAAGTATCTGGGGCTGCCTCTGGGTATCAAAAAACCATCAGCGCGGGTGTGGGAACCGGTAGTTCAGCGGTTTGAGCAGCGTCTGTCCTCGTGGAAAGGTAAATTGTTAAGCAGCGGAGGTCGCCTTCTCCTGATTAAATCCATGCTCTCCAGCTTGCCCATTTTCTTCATATCGATGTTCCTATGCCAGGTAGGATCATCCATTGTCTAGAGCAAATTCAAAGAAACTTTCTTTTGGAAGGTTCAGGACTAGCCAAACGCTTCCACTTTGTGAACTGAGAGACCTGCCAGCTCCAATGTCTTGTGGAGGTCTTGGGAATTGGGGAATCAGCACCACGGTACATAGAGGTACTTCGGCATGGTGGAAGGCTATCTGCGGTACCTGGTCTTCGTACGCTAAATGGATCAGATTCAAGTGGGGTTATGGCTCACGAATTCGGTTTTGGGAAGATACTTGGGTGGATGGGGTTTATCTTAAATCGACATTTTCGAACATCTATGCCATCTCCACTAACTAGGGGGGGGGGGGTGATCAACGACTTTGTCTCAGATTCCAGTTGTGGTAGGTTATGGGAAGTCTCCACTTGTAGACTTCTAAGGAGCGAGGTGATTGCCTCATTCACCAATCTGTTGTCCACAATCTATAATATCCTCCCAAACGCGCAACGTCAAGACCAACGGATATGGGCTTCAAGCAAAGACAGCAGTTTCAGCGTCAAGGTGTATTATCGGATGCTCACAAGCCGTTCACTAAGCAGATTCCAAGGAGCTAAGCTGTGGAAAATGGATATCCTCCCAAAGGTTAGATTCTTTGCTTGGACATTGCTCAAAGGTAGTGTCCTAACCATCGATCAGCTCATCCGCCGGGGAAAGGAGATACCCAATCAATGTGTTATGTGTCACCAAGAGGAAGAGTCAGTTGCGCATCTGTTTCTTCACTGTCAGATGGCCTACAAGGTCTGGGGAGCGATTCTTAGTTTGTTCGGCATGGCCTAGGCTACCCCCCCCACCCAAACCACTCTCCAACAATTTCTGGCTTGGACAACAGTAGTCTTGAGGGGCAGCTTCGGGATTACTGGAAGGTGGCGTTCGTCGCTGTCTGTTGGAGTTTATGGCTATAAAGGAATGGAAGATCCTTCAAAAATAAAACTCGTCCGGTGGGGATGATCATCAAGTCTGTCAGGGATTTTATGTACATGTGGGTTTCCAGTCGTAGTGATGCTGATGGGGAAGAATCTACAACTTGGGATTCGGGTTAGGTTTTAGCTGATCCGTCCCAATGGCTGTGCCACGTGTTTTTACTTTTTGTTGTTGTTAGTTTTTGTCTCTTTTGATCGTATTGTTGCCTTTGTTTCTCAGCACCTTGTTGGTTTTCTATACACTGCTTTTTACCCGATAAAAAAAAAAAAAATTCTGGTTTGAGATTACGGCGGTTGCGACTCGATGGGATTGCCCCATAAGCTTGGGGGGCAATTTTAATGCCATTAGATGGCCTCATGAAAAGGTGGGTGGGGCTCCTGATGCGGCGGTTATGAGGAATTTCAATGCCTTCATCCACGATTGGAGTTTGGTCGATTTACCGCTTTTAGGTGCTCTCTTCACGTGGTCTAGCCTGCAAGAAGTGCCTTCTTTGAGTCGCTTGGATCATTTCCTTTACTCGCCAGAGTGGCTAGACCTTTTCCCTCCTGCAACCCTTCATGGTTTCGCGAAGGTTGTTTCCGATCACGGGTCCTTGCTTCTTTAGTGCGAGTCCCGGGGGAAGGTCCCCTCTCCTTTTTGTTTTGAGAACATGTGGCTCCTCAAGGAGGAGCTTTGGTCTTTGATCCCTGTGTGGTGGAATGAATTCATGCCGCCTGGGACCGCGACCTTTAGATTCCTCTCCATGCTGGGTCAACTCAAAAAGCGCATTAAAGTCTGGAACATAGAGGTTTATGGGCATATGCATGCGGCTAAGGAAGGTTTACTTGAGCGTTTGAAGGTGCTGAACTGTCTAGAGGAATCCATGGATCTGCTGGAGCAGGAACGAGATGAGAGGCTCAAGATCAAGATGGACTTCAATGATAGGTGTTTGGCAGTGGAGATTTGTTGGAAGCAAAAATCAAAGGTCCATTGGCTCAGGGAGGGAGATAATAACACCAAGTACTTTCACTCTGTGGCTAATGCTCGAGGCAAAGCGAAGATTTTGGGTCAGATCTCGGTTGATGGCACGGTTTTCTCGGAGCTAGATCAGATCAAGTAACAAATTGTCAGCTATTATATGGGTATTTGGATGAGGGATGGGCTGGATCTTGGCAGAATGGGTTGTCGTTTCGCTCAATATCTTCGGAGGACCAAGCTGTTGTGGAGGCCGAGGTATGGCGAGCCATCAAGGGCAACGAAAAAATAATGCGCCGGGCCCTGATGGCTTCACTATGGAGTTCTATCGGAGTTTCTGGTTGCCTCTCAAGGAGGACCTTCTGGCTGTCTTATGTGAGTTCCATTTGGGCAGTTTCATCGGTCGGAGTCTAAATTCTACATTTATATCCCTCATTCCTAAGAAAGAGGGAGCGTAAGATCTGAAGGATTTTTGACCCATTTGCCTGCTCAATTGCCTGTACAAAATTATTTCGAAGGTGTTATGTAATTGTCTCAAACTGCTTATGGGTAACATCATCTCATTGAACCAAGGTGCTTTTGTGCAAGGAAGGCAGCTGATTGATATGGTGGTCGTGGCTCAAGAGGTGGTGCACTCGGCTTATAGAAGCAGACGTCCCGTCGCCCTTTGGAAGGTGGATATGGAAAAGGCCTATGATCCGGTTAACTGGGGCTGCTTAGACTACATGTTGAGCAGATTGGGTTTTGTGGTCAAATGGAGGAAATAGATGCGGGCCTGCTATTCCTCAGCGTGGTTTTCGGTCATGATTATTGGGATTCCGATAGGGTACTTTAAAAGCTCTAAAGACATTCGACAGGGAGATCGCCTATCTCCCGTCCTATTTAATATGGTCAGTGAAGCTTTAGATGGCCTAACCTCCCGCTCTCAGCTCCTTAGCTTTTTCTTCGGGGTCCATGTGGGCCCGTTAGATCGTCGCATCTCTCACCTCCAATATGCGGACGATACTTTATTCTTCTGCAAGGCGGATGGAGTTGAGATTCAGAGGTTGGCGGAAGTCCTCGCCATCTACGATGTTGTCTTGGGGCAACAGGCTAATTTGCAAGAGTCAACTGTTTCAGGCATTGGTGTTGCCGACACTTTGCTGAACCAGTTGGCTGAGGTGGTGGATGGGGAGATCGCCAACCTCCCTATCTCTTACTTGGTCCTTCCTCTTGGTATCAGTCAGCCCAACGCCAGGGCTTGGGATCCAGTGGCTCGGAGGTTCGAGCAGCGTTTGGCCTCTGGAAAGTAAAGTTCCTTAGTAGCGGAGGCAAGATGTTCCTCATTAAATCTGTCCTCTCTAGCCTCCCCATTTTCTTCGTGTCATTGTTCAAATGTCCCATGGTTGTTGTTCATATACTTGAGCAAATCCAGAGGAATTTCCTTTGGGAAGGTGCGGGTTTTGAATTTTGATAAAAAATTTTGACCTTGTCAACTAGGATATCTGTCAGCTTCCCTTTAACTGTGGAGGTTTGGGCATCTGGAGCTTGCACTTGGTCAACATTGCCTTGCTGGGAAAATGGTTTTGGCGTGCTGGTTTGGATAACGAAAGGGAGCTTGTCGGTGCCGGTTTTGGCGAAGAAATACGGGTGGTTGGGAGGGAATTGGGGGGGTGAATGTTGGCATTAACAATTCTTTCTCGGCTTGGTGGACAGCTATTTGTGGGACCTGGCCTTCGTACTCGTTGGGTGCGGTTTAGTTGGAGCGATGGGCTCCGTATCAGGTTCTGGGACGATTCTTGGGTGGACATTTGGCCGCTTAAGGAGATCTTCTCGGTTATTTACCTCATCGGGGCAGAGCCAAGTGACTCGGTGCCCTCTTTTTTTTCAGAAGGGGAGGGAAGGACAGCGTGGAATCTAGTCACCCGGAGGCTTCTCAGAGATGAGTTGTCCCCTTTGCAAGATTTGCTAGCTATGCTCTATGGTTTGCAGAGAAACTGAGCCGCTCCGATGTGCGGATTTGGAGGCCCACACTCAACGCCAGTTTTAGTGTCAAATTGTACTATCGGATCTTGTCCAGCAGGCCTTTAATCAGGTGGAGTTGGGGGAGTGTGTGGAAAGCTACGGTCCTCCCCAAAGTCAAATTCTTTTTGTGGACATTGATCCAGGGGAGGATCCTCACTATTGACCAGTTGATCCGTAGGGGAAATTTTTTTCCAAACATTTGCGCTATGTGCTTTCAGTCAGAAGAGTAGGCGTCTCATCTTTTTCTGCACTATTGGGTTGCCACTAAAGTCTGGGGGGTGATTCTCAGGTCCTTTGATATGGTTTGAGCGTCCCCGAGTACCATTCCCCATTTTTTCTTGGCCTGGTCTGGTGTTAGCCTGGATGGTCAGCTGGGGGCGCTTTGGAGGGTTGGTTTCTATGCGGTGATATGGTCCATCTAGCTCGAAAGGAATGCCCGCATCTTTTGTCGGAAGCGGCGTCCGACGGGGTTTATCTTGAAGGGTGTTAGAGATCTTATGTGCCACTGGGTGGTGTTAGATAAGGAGGGGACTGGTGGTGATCCTATGTTATGGGGCCTGGGCTAGGCTTTGGTGCTGCTCTCCCTTATCTCCCTTTTCCCTCTTCCCTCTTCCCTCTTCCCTCTTCGGCCCTTTTTTTCTTTTCGGCCTTTTGGTTTTTCGTCTTTTCGTTTTCAATGTGTTCTCTGGTTTCCTTTTCTGTGTCGGTTGTTGTCGCTGCTTGTAGTTTTACAGCATCTCGCTGGTCGTATTAATAAAAGCTTGGGCATTTACCGATAAAAAAAAATAGAATTAATGAACTAACAATTGAGTAACTTATGATTCTTAAATAACTTTTATATATATATATATATATATATATATATATATATATATATATATATATATATATATATACTGAGCTGCCCCTAGGCGCAAAAGGTGCACGCCTAGGCGCCCATTAATTAAGAATACATACCCAACTATCTCATAATGATACAAGAGGGTCAAACAACCATCTTAAAAGAATGGCCAAGGACACCGACTCAGACTTGGAGTCTCTGAAATGCTCTTAAGGGACAGACAAAATAATGAACTGGTTAAGACCCTAATTAATCTAATTGAGCATTGTGATTGGAAGTGTCAAAAGACATCGGCAGTAAGACCATTACCACTGTACGATGGGTACTGCAGCCAAAGATATATATAGCAAAAAGCCAAAAACACAATGTAAACTTGTTAGAGATATTACTCAAGACTGTCATCATCATCATCATGATTGCCTTGTCCCATCTATTTGGAATTGGCTTTGAGTCCTACTTCTCCACTTGTTTCTGTTTAGGGCTATACTCTCTACCACATTGTAATCCTTCATACCGCTTCGTACAATTTCCCTCTAAAGTCTTTGTTGCTCTTCCCCTTCTACTTCCTTTTGCTTTTATGGTAGCAATTCTTCCTACAAGGGCTATTTCAGGTCTCCGATGGACTTGTCTAAACCATTTGAAACAACATTCCTATGGTTGATGTTGGCACTATTACTGATAATCTAAATTAAACCTCATCATATTTTAATCTGAGGATGTATCCTAGGTGCTTGAGACTTTGGGGGCTCCTATTTCCTCTTTCCACTCACGGCTTCTGACTTCCGGCTGCCCGAATAAGGATCATTTTGGGTATACGATTCCTATTTCAATAGTTATATTCTGCCCTCATTTTGTTTTAGGTTAAAGTCAATCTCTCACCACCAAATGCTGACATGTATAACTTTCATGGGAATTGAATTTTGTAAATGATAGCCTCCAAAAGGATATTACATTTTAATTTAATTAGATGGAGCCAATGATAGGAGTTGGTCTCTTCTATGTCATATAATGGAGTATATACACATTCATTGCCATCTTTTCTTAATGACGTTATCCTGTTTTTTAGTTTCTTAATTTTGGAATCCTTTTTTTTTTTTACCCTTTTTGATTTGCAGCATTTTCAATCTCGATAATTGTCAGTCTCACCAAAATTGCCCAAGGGATAGGAGATAATGAGAGATTGATTTTGGCAGGATAATTTGAATTTAGAGGATGATGGCATTCAAATGGAACCTTTTAATCTGAAGCAAGAGAGAGAAGAAGGGTATTTTGATGCAGACGGGAATTTTGTTGAATATGTATACCAAAATGAAGACAAGGTATAACATTTCTGTCCCTCTCTCTCACTAGGTTGAATGTAAGAAAATGGTGCCTTTATTTTCACTGCATGATAACAATATCCGTTTAATATATTTTTCTTATTTCTCTTCTTATTATTTATTTAGGATGCATGGCTGGATTCTCTGGACAGTGTTAATGTTGATTCAAGGTTTGCAAAAAAGGATCCTGAGAATACTATTGAAGAGGAAGCCTTCGATGAACTTTCATCTGAGGACATGGGGAAGATTAAGAGACGTATAGCCAACCTGCTTCAGCCAGGAGAAACTGTATGTTTAATGTTATAAAACTTTCATCATCACATATCCCACATCCATTTTTATTTGACTAAGCCCAAGTTTTGTAAATCCAGTAAACAGCCCACTTAATAAAGGTAATATGTGATCTAGGTAAAGTCAACTCAAAAGCATCAACAAACCTTTTTTTTTCAAATTCGTTATTTTTATTTTTTTAATAACTGAAACTAAGCTGTAAGTCTAGAACATAAACAAAGTAAGTTTCCTAAATGAAATATAAGTCCCATTTACTAAACATAATAAAAAACTCACTAAACGATTTTCTTTTAATCGGTCACTAAAAGACATCCTATGGCGTACCCAAAAAGGTTTTAAACCTCCCTATTCCTCCATCTAATGGGCCAATGAGTCAACTCTCGAGATTTAGTTGATTTCCTGACCCCATAAGTGGATCTAGGGTATGATGTAGCCACTTAGTGATTTCGTGAAGCAGTTCTGGGTTTCTTTCTTTTTTTTTTTTATCGAGAAAAGACTCTTTCCATTGCCAATCGACACCAGTGAGAAGCTGGGAAAAAATACTAGAGAAAACAACCAAAAGAGGAACACAAAAGAACAGAAAAAAGGGGAAAACAGGACTCCGGGGGCGAAGGCAGACCCCACCACTCGGAGAGCCGGGGAGCTAAGCGAGAACACCGTTCGGATCCCAACTCCCACTCTTATCGAAGGGATCCACAAAAACATGAGATCTTTGACACTCTTAAGGATAGACCCAAAAGGTCGGCGCTTTCAGTTGAAGACCCGGTTGTTTCTTTTCAAGCCAGATACCCCAAAGAACAGCTATGGCAACCACATTCTAGAAGGCTCTATGGGCATCGGGAAGACTGTGACCGTACCAAGAAACCAACAACTGATGAACTGATTTCAGGATCACCCAATTCATCTCAAAAGACAGCAAATGGAGTTCCATATGTTAGAGGCCACCCAACAATGGATAAAAAGATTGGAGATCGATTCTTCGTCACTCAGACACATCCGGCACTTGTTAGGGATGTCTTTACCCCTCACCACCAGCTGATCGATCGTCAGAATACAGCCGAGGATCGCCGTCCAGTAGAAAATCTAATGTTTGGCGGGCCTAGGACTTTCCAAATAAAGCTCCAGTCCAACAACACCATCGGACGACAAGAGAGGCTCCAATAGAAAGATTTAACCGAGAAGATCCATTCCCAGACGCCAGCCAAATGCGAGCATCCCTATGGTGAGGGTTTCTCTTGACGCCGTGAAGGAGCAAAAGACGTTGGTACTGCAACATCTCCTCATCGGAGAGGGATCTCCTAGTGACAATGTTCCAAACGGGAGCTCCTCCAATGACATAATAAGTCTCCGCAAGCGAGGCTTGAGGGAAGGCCGCGACATTGAATATTCTCGGAAATAAAGATCTAAGAGGGTAAAGCTCAATCCACGGGTCCTCCCAAAACTGAATGCCAGAGGCATCCCCTAGCTGAAAGAGGTCCACCTAGAGAAGGCTGTTCAGACTCCGCAGATACCTTTCCACCACGCTGAGGCCCTTCTAGTAGTGGAGACATTAATGCCCTAGAAACCAGGAGCCCAACCATATTTTTCTGCCAAAACATTTAACCAAAGGCTGCTCCTCTCGGACTCGCAGCCCGCTCGCCATACCCATTTCGCAAGGAGGGCCATATTGACCAATCTCAGGCTTCGAATATCTAACCCGCCAAAGCGCTTAGGCAGGAGGCAGGTCTCCCACCAAACCAGGTGGAATTTCTTGTCTAGCCCAGAACCCTCCCATAAGAAGTCTCTTTCTATTTTTTCTAACTTTCTGATCACCTCAATGGGGCATTGAAACATGGACATGAAAAAGATGGGGAGACTAGAAAGAACCAATTTGACCAAGCACAAGCGCCCCACCCACACTTAGAAGTTTTCCTTTCCAAGAGGAGAGTCTCCCTTCAAATCTACGGACAACCGGTTCCCAATCATGGGCGTTGGACTTACCCATCCCTAGAGGCAATCCCAAGTAAGAGATAGGAAGTGCGTCAGTCTTGCAATGCACCTCTTGCGCTAAAAGCATAACCAAATTGCTATCAATGCCGATGTCAGCCACCTTAGACTTGGATAAGTTAACTCGTTGCCCCAACACTGCCTCATAAATCGTGAGAACATCAACAAAAGCTCGGATCTCAACCAAACTAGCCTTGTCGAGCAGGATCGTATCATTGGTGTACTGAATATATTAGCCACCCTTTCGAAGGGGCCAACCGGGACTCCTGACACGCTGCCTATAGATCTAGCACGCTCAAGCAG
The DNA here is from genome assembly GCA_021018995.1 of Chloranthus sessilifolius. Classification (NCBI taxonomy): domain Eukaryota; kingdom Viridiplantae; phylum Streptophyta; class Magnoliopsida; order Chloranthales; family Chloranthaceae; genus Chloranthus; species Chloranthus sessilifolius. The sequence goes on along the minus strand of CM037594.1, from coordinate 113,009,864 downwards.
CCCTCCCAAAGCATCGCCAACAATGTTAAATAGGAAGGGGGACAACGGATCTCCCTGTCGGAGGCCTCCAGAGCTCTTGAAGTAGCCAGATGGACAACTGTTAACCAAAACCAAGAACCATGCTGAAGAGTAACATGCTTTCATCCATTTTCTCCATCTCTCACCGAAACCAAATCTCCCCAACATATAACCGAGGCATTCCCAGTTGACTCGATCGTAAGCCTTCTCCATGTCAACCTTCCAAACCACGGCTGGAAACCTCATAGCTGAGCGGATAACCTCCCGAGCCACCACCATATCTATCAGCTGCCTTTTCGGTACAAACGCCCCCTAATTGGGAGTGATGATCTTCTTGATGACGAGTTTCATTTGGTTGGCAAGGACCTTGGATAGAATTTTGAACAAGCTGATGGGTCGGAAGTCACAGAAGTCCTCAGCCCCATCTTTCTTAGGGATGAGAGCGATGAACGTCGAGTTGAGGTTTCTGCCAACGGAAGCACCACCAGAGTGGAACTCGTTGAAAAAGGCCATAATATCTGCTTTGAGGAGCGACCAGAGGCATCTGTAGAACTCCATTGTGAAGCCACCAGGGTCGGGGGATTTATTGCAGCCCACACCTCCTCGTCAAAAGAGGCCTCCAACATATCCCGGTCCGCCACCGGGAGGGAGGGGAAAGGAATGCCGTCCAACTCCGGCCTGGATCTGCAATCTTCATTATACAAGTCCTCATAAAACTTGACCGTCTTGGATCAAATAAGCTCGGGGTCGGTAACCGCCACCCCATCCACTTCAATTCTGCACATGTGCTTTGATTTGCATCTAGAGTTAGCCATAGGGTGAAAGAACTTGGTGTTATTGTCCCCTTCTTTCAACAATGAACCTTGGATTTTTGCTTCCAACAAATTTCTTCTTGGAGGCATTTGTTGCTGAACTCCATTTTCAGGTGTAGTCTTTCCTCTTTCTCGGTGACGGATAACCCCTTGGATTCCTCGAGCAAGTCAAGCTCAGAGAGACGCGCCATCAGATTCTCTTTCCACACGTGGACCAATCCAAACACCTTCTTGTTCCGGGTTTTAATGTGACCTTTTAGAAAGGCCAACTTGGAGACGAGTCTAAACGCGGCTGAACCGCGGGGGTTTGATTGGCGCCACCACACAGGGACCCTTTCCCTGAAGTCGGTGCTGGAGAAACAAAGATTCTCGAAACGAAAGGGTGAGGGACCCCTACCCACAACATTGTAGTGAAGCAGCAAAGGGCGATGGTCAGAAATAGGCCGTGCGAGGCCAAGTAGCAGAGCATTAGGGAACAAATTCAACCAATCTAGACGAACCATGATTCTATCCAGCCTGCTCAACGAAGCCGATTCTTGGAGGTTTGACTAAGTAAAGCGGGCCCCCTTTAAGGGCAAGTCCACAAGGGCCTAGTCTTGAATAAAAGAGTTCAGTGCACCCATATTGGGCCAATCTGGCGGATCACCTGATTTTTCGGTAGGGCACTTGATAGCGTTAAATTCCCCTCCCACGCACCACAGAACGCCCTAGCGTCTTGCCATCGTGGCCAACTCGAACCAAAACTCAACCTTGGAATGAGCATCGGGTGGGCCGTAAACTCCTGTAAAGGCCCACACCTTTCCATTATCCATGTTTTCCAAGAGAACCGATGCCGAGAATAGACCAACCTTCTCTTCAATCTTGCGGAAGAGGTGAGAATTCTATGCCACCAAATTGCCGCTTGTCGCCCCGATGGAATCCACACTAGTCCGCTCCCATCCGTTTCCCCCTAGAATGGCGACCACTTTGAACTGGTCGCAGGCTCCCCACTTGGTCTCTTGATGGGTAACCACAACCGGATTATGGGATGCTATGATCTGCTTGACGCTCGCACGCATTTCTGGGTGGCATGCTCCATTAACATTCCAAGAGAAGATTTTTATAAAAGCACCATTTTACCGCCCGCCCAAACAACCAGAACCTTACTAGGGTCCAGGTCCCTTCCTGTTCGACATTCCTCACTCCAATTGAGCCAATTCTCTCTGAAGAGATTTGTTTTTTTCCTCGAGGGAGGCGGAGAAATCTGGAAAGCAGAAGTCGATCTAAATATATCCCTTAGTTCGTCATCCGTTCCCTTGAACGACATCTCGAGATCGGTACTGAATCAAATAATCTCATCGAGAAAGCCCTGAGTTCTTGCTGCTGCGCAATCTATCATCGGGGCGGAAACATCGTCGAAGGGGGGGGGAAAGCACTCTTCCCACTGATCGGAAGAACCGAACTACAGGAGGAAGGCGACTCCTCCAAAGTATCTAGGAGAGGCGAGAGGTTCTGAATCGGTCGATGAAGGATCTGTCGAAGAGGGGACTGAAGATTCCAGCGTGTAAGGCAGGGTCGGGAGGCTCACTAGAGAAGACCAGGTCACACCCAGCCCAAGAGTCGAGTGGAGACCCGTTGGCGGAAGCAAATCAGGAGAACCAGGTGCATGTGTTCCCAATATCAGAGAAGAAAGTAGACGGCTTGCAATATTTCTATGGAGGCCCAGGCCCAATAAGGAAAGAAGGTCCAGCATGGTTGTCCAAAGGGCCTAATCCCTGAGGTCCAGAAGCCACGAAGTCGGCCCCATCGAAGGCCTTGGAGGAGGATCCGGATACGGGGCTCGTTAAGCGAGGCCCCGACCCACCCAAGAATAACTCTACGGGCTCGCCACGTGTCCTATCCAAGATGGCCTTAAAATTAGGAGCCACGCCGAAGCCGTCTCCACTTAATGCAACTAGCGGGTTGCGTGGGTTGACCTGCATCTTCTTTTTGGTTGGAACTATCATTATATATATTACAACAATAAAACAAACGAAGCAAAATCTTGTTAACATTTTCAGTAATTTATGTTGGGTGGTAGAAGTTGATTATGTTATCTTTTGCGATTTCTAGGTTCTACAAGCTTTAAGAAGGTTGAAAGGGACTTCCAAGGATAGGAAAGGAAGGATGACAGAAGAAACAAAGCTTATGTTCAACCAACTCACAGAGGATTCCATGAAATTGATGGACAACGGTGAATACAGTAAGTGTGTTTACTGGCTACAAAATGTAATAATAAAACCATTTTGGTTTAGCTGTTCTTCTAGAGGAACTAATATAAAAATCCTTAATGCATTTTTTTTTTCATAATATATATGTTTATATTTGTTACATTAAATCCTTAACGTACTTGACTATTCTGCTTAAGATTTACAGTGCGTTAAGAACGTAAGAACTGCTACCTTGTCACTGCACTCCCAGTGTTTTATCTTCAAGCTTGTAAAATTGATGAGTTGATTGCAATATACTTTCAATGGAAGGATTGCCCTCACAAACACCAATAACCCTTATAAATACCACCTTCTCAATCTACTGGTGAACATGATGTATTTTACGTCGCTGCTCGATGAGCTTGGTTAATAAACTGGAGAAGATAGAAGAAGATTTCCTTTGGGATGAAACCGGTAACGTGGTGCACTGGGATGTGGTCTACTATGCAATGGACAAAGGAAGCTTGGAGATAAAAAGAATCAAGGAATTAACCTCGACTCTGCTTGGCAAGTTGCTTTTGTATATTGGGGTGGATGATGGAACTCTTTGGACCCAGGTATTTACTTCTAATTGTTGGATGCAGGTGGTGGGGGTAGATATGGGTGGTCAGCTTGGTTGAGGAGAGTTGGGATTGTGTCAGAATCTTCTTTAATTGTATTAGATTTAAGGTGTGGATGGGAGTCTCTGTCCTGTTTGGGCGGGTTATTAGCGTCAGTCCTCAATGTTGTTCCTAAGATTTTCATTAGTTATATTATCTTGTTGCGTCTCAAGTGGTTGTAGTTGCTTCGGTTTTGATAAGGGTGGGGTCATGTGAGATATGGGGGGTGTGCCTCGTAATTTGAGCGAGGTGGAAATTAATAACTATATGGATTTGTTGGGTAGGATAGATAGTTTTTACACCTCTCAACACAACTTTGATTATAGAGTGATATTTGTTGTAAGTCTGAGAATAAGAGAAACTAACCTACAGAAATTGTTATCTAAAGAATAAAGAAGGAAAACAAAGGAAAAGAATGGGAGGAGGAGAGAGAACCATTCCCCACATAGGACTACTTCTTTGCTTCTATTAGGTGATGCAAGACAAAAACGCTCAACCCTATATATGCAACTTGAAATCAAATTGGGATTTATTTGAGCAGCAGAATTATCAAAATTATCCCTAAACCACACAAAATATAAGACAAATTCAGATTAAGCAATTCGATTAATCCGATTTAGTGTTCGTCAGCATATAGTCTTTCTCGATTTAGAAAATAAGGTTCTAATAATAGAGCTCAGATTTTCATTCTAGTCTAGGGCACCAAGCGACTATCAAGATGATGTCTCTTGACTCTTCTCTAGGGTTTGAAGAATTCAAAGTCCAAAAGGATTTTAAATTATTTAGGGGAAAATCAGAGGATTTTAATAATTGACAATTAAAGAATAAAATTTCGGCAACATAAACAAAAATGCTATTTTAATAATTTTTATAATGATTTTAATCAAAGAAATGAAAGATTAAAATTATCTGGCATTAATAAAAAAGATAGATAAGAAGATAGGAAAATCCAAGGAATTTCACCAAGGAAATTATGGGCCTTGCACCAAACCCCAAACTCGAGGAAGTGAAGAATCACTCTTCAAGTTTAAAAACTCATCGCAAGATCTCCCGAATTTGCACAAAGAAAACTCATAAATCTGATTATCATCAACTAGTGAGATAAAAGTCTTTGCATGCCTTTATAGTCCTAACTAATAAAATTTGAAATTTAAAAATCTTAAACCTAAGCAAACACTAAAACGACAAGTTTTTGCTAAATTTGTCTAGTTGCCAATTTGCGGATGACAGTTACGGACATTCGTCTTAAGTCCATAGATGTCTGTCATTGACGATATGCACAAGCCCAGAATAGGGTCTAAACCACGGATGTCCGTGCCAGGAGCACGAACGTGGCACGAATGTCTATCCTAAAATTCTAGTGCGCACTTCATTTTGTGAATGTCTGTCCTGAGTCCACTGGCGTCCGTCATATAATGACGATTTTCTTCTCCTTTTGCTCCCCACGTGCGTGTCTTCTCGAATGGGGTCTTTTCTTATGACACACACACATGGGTCTTCATGGCTCCTCTAAAGTGCCTTGAAACGCCACAATGCCTTTAATTTCTTTTTACGCTTCTTATACACTTTGTAACATTTGCTGTCCCATCAATCCTCCTCGGGTGGGAAGAACTCATCTCCGATGAGTTAGGTGGCTCACTCATCGCAAATGAAATGTTCTCAACCTTTGGCTGTTTTCCAATGTGTTTGTTTGGCGCTACCCATGCATTTTAAACTTTCGGCTTTCCTTTCCACTCAACAAGGTATGATCGATGCTTTCCGGATTGCTTTCTCCTTGTAGTCCAAGTGCTTTCAACTTTCGGTTTACCTTTCCACCTAAGAAGATACTTTTGATGTTTCCTGGCATTGGTGATAAAATTCGGATTTTCCAAAACCCTTTTACCAAATCCTCTTTCAAATTGCACAAGTACTGTTTGGGAAGCTAATTGAAGAAAGGGGTTGGTTTTGGGTGAAGGTAAAACTAGGAATGGGTATTGGGGTATAGTTGTTGGACCTAGAAAAGGTGTAAGGTGCTCCATCTAAAAAATCGAGCCAGTACCCATGCTTAGATGAAATTCTAAGTTATCACAATCAACCATTTTCTGGTATTGCGGCTTTGCAAACCCTTAGCAATTTCTTGTAGGATATGGTCTGGTCTAAATTGAACCAACATAAAATCATGCTCTAGTCTAAATTGATCAAATATAAATCACAATCCTTAAATTCATTAAATATGTTTTATGAGTTAGAAATTTTTTCAATACTTCCATTGCCCAATATAATATTTTCATTAATTTCATGTAGCTCATAATGAAACTCGGACAGTAACTCACAATGCAATGCAGAATGTGACTCAAGACTAAATTTACAATATGACTCAGAACGTGAATCAGTATGCAACTCATGATGTGATTCAGAAAGCAACTCAAAACTTAGTTCACAGTGAAACTCAAGACTATGATGTGTACTTGCATCTACTGATTCTATAATCTCATGTCTGACTGCCTCAATGAAGTCTAACGACTCATGTGTACTATAGGCAGTATCGACTCACGTGTGTGACTCTATGGACTCTTGTGTGATTAACACGGAATTATTATCCATATCGGGACTAGAAACTTCACTAACACATACTAAACTGTTTTCTACACAAGTTAAGACTCTTCTACTTCTATCTCCTCATCACTTGTGACAAAATCGGCTTCATGAACTTCTTCTAATTCCAATTTTCCCTGCACTTTATTTTCTTCCTCTTGAAGTTTGAATGGGAATTTCGTGGGACATCGATAGGCAAAGTGTCCTAATACTTGACACTCATTACAATTTATTTGACCACCACTTTTTGAACTCTCATTGATCACTCCTTTCCCTTTTTTAATCTGGGATTTAACAGGAGTATCCCAAGGTTTTGATGGTTGACCCTCAGAACTAGACCTCTCTTCGGTGTAGTTATTCCTAGACTCAAGCTTGTTGGAACCATAATGCTTATCCGGTTTGATTTTCTAACATCGTAGAAGGTGATGCTGTGTGAAAGGTACATAATGATCGATAAGTCTCTCTCTCTCTCATATCTTCCCAAAGTGTGATGGGTTCAATTTGAATAAACTTTTGATGACACCACATCGTTCCAAAAGATTTTGGCTTTGCTCACCAGCTTTGTTTCCGCTAACTTAACTTTACTCTCATCCGATTTGTCATACCAATCAAAGTAACCAATCTAGGAAGGCTCTATGGTTCATCCTTCTATCAAACTTTGGAACCTTATCCCGAATAGATTTTAGAAATTCTTAACAGGGTCGTACTCGAGTTCACGACGATGAGGGTATCCCCTGAATCTATATTTCCATCCTGACCATCGGAAATCCGACTATGGTTTCTAGTGTTACGGGTTTCTCGTTCTTCTCGTGCCCTTTCAACAAGGATAAGCAACTCACATCGACTCTCAATGTAATCACACATGCTGATCGACACAGACACAATTTATATGTAATGAAATAAGTAAGAATGTAACAACCACATATGAACTCTTATTCCACGTAAGCTGCAAAACATCCTAAACTAGATTATTCTCTGATACCCAGTTAATGCAGGACAAAAACGCTTAACCCTATATATGCAAATTGGGATATAAGTGAGCAGCGGAATTATCAAAATTATCCTTAAACCGCCTAAACTATAAAACAAATTCAAATTAAGCAATTCGATTAATCCGATTTAGCGCTCGTCAGCATATAGTCTTTCCTGATCTAGAAAATAAGGTTCTAATAATGGAACTCAGATTTGCACTCTAGTCTAGGGCACCAAGCGACTATTAAGATTATGTCTCTTGACCAGAACAGAGTCTGGATCACGGATGTCCGTGCTGGGGCACATATGTGGCATGGATGTCTGCCCTTCAATTCCAGAACGCACTTCATTTTGCGGACGTCCGTCATAAATGACGACTTTCTTCTCCTTTTGTTCCCCACATGCGTGCCTTCCTGAATGGCCTTTTCTCATGACGCATATGGGCACATGGGTCTTCATGGCCCCTCCAAAGTTCCTTGAAATGCCTCAATGCTTTGAATTGCTTTTTGCGCTTCTTATACACCTTGTAACATTTGATGTCCTCATCATTAGGTCATCGAACAAATTACATTAGGTGCTCTTTATAGAGCAGCTACATAAGATACAAAAAGAAACTACTTTGTGTGGGACTAATTTCACATTCCTACTACATAACATTTTACGATAGGGAAATCATGTCATACACTAACACCGACTATGAACAGACTCATACAATATATCATATATGCAACACCCCCTCAAGTTTGAGCATTAATGACAATGATGCCTAACTTGCCAATTATAAGAAAAGCTCCTGAACCATCTCCCCCTAACATTGATAGGGAACCAAGGCCATAAGGCCAATAAAAGGCTACATATAACAGTAGCAAAGAGGGCCATAAGGCCAAAATAGGGCTGCATAATAGCAGCAAAATCCACTCATCAACAATTTCAGGAAGGACAACAAACAACGATAGTTTTATCTCTCACTCGTCACACACACAAATATAAATTGGCAAAAATAAAAGAAATGGAGAGGGGGGAAATAAGCGGGTCTAACAACAATGAGAGAGGAGAGTTAAAACTATCGAATGACAACATGGGTGGCTTTGTGATGAGCATAGACATGGATTTCCGGTTCAGCAAAAATACATGGATGCCAAGGCAACATCTGGAACAGTAGGCATCAACAAGTGTCTAAACGGTAGCTTCACTTCTTTTAGGGCAGCAAAAAAAACACAAATTTCAAGAAAACATCTTCACACATCTTCAAGGGAGCACTGACGCAGGACGGTACACTAAACTACGTGAATGCGATGATTAACTTTGCCGAAATTAAATTGAATTAAATTAAACAATAAAACTCACAAAATATAACGAATACCTTGACGTTCGCAGTATTCCATTGGAGGTTCACGCATAATTCGAGTTGGGTTCAGTCCGGGCGTTAGATCCGTTAGATTGCAGCGCGGATCGATCCTAGAGATAGAACTCTAGGTTTTTCCATATTAGGGCGCTTACAATTCAATGATGGAATCTCAGGTCCTTCTATGGTTTACGGGATTGGGTCGAACCAATAGAGTAGGGAAAAGTTAGGGTTTTGGGGATCAGGTAGTTGAATGGGATAAGGCAAATTTGGGTTGTTTAAATTAAAGCAAGGAAGATAGATTAGAAGGATAAAGTAAACAAGGATAAATTGTGGACTTCACACTAAACCCTTCTCGGGAAGAAGATTCACTCTCCGTATAGGCTCATCTCAAGCACATAAGCAAAAGCTCTTTTCATTAATCATCAACTAACTACATTGTTTAACTTAAGGACCTTATATAGGAGTCCTTTCAAACGAAAATAAAACCCTAAAACAAATTCTAAAAGGACAAGTATGCCCCTGAAAAATTAAGTTCGAAATTAGAAAAATTACCAAAAATTAAAACTGCGCGATTTCGATCGATCGAAAGTGAAGTTCGATCCATCAAAATTTATATTCGATCGATCGAAAGTGAAACTCGATCGATCGAAAAAAACATATCTCAAACATTTGCCGCTGAAATTCGATTGATCGAACTGAAACTCGATCGATCGAGTATATAATTCGATCAATCGAATTATATACTCCAGAACTATATAATTCCCTCTGCAGTTCGATCGATCAAATATATATTTCGATCGATAAAAATTTGCAGTATTCTCCCAATTCGCCACATTTCGTCTCTTTTCGCCTAGCTCTGATGTCCAGTCCGCTTCTTCTGACGTCGGTATACACGAAACGATCCATATCCAATGTCTACTATGTTGGCGTCCTTGTCAATTCTCTCGGGTCGAAAAGGCGTTGTGATAGCGCTCGAGCATGTCAAGGTCCAGGCGTTGCACTTCGTCTTCAGCTAATCATGAGTTCTCGGAGTCCGACTTTCCCAACCACTTGACCAAGTACTTCTGGATTCCGCCCCCATGGGTGGATATCACCAAATCATCAAGGATCCCTTCGATCTCATCTCTGCGTTGCTTGCTTGAGAAAGAGAAGGGTAGGGGTTGCAGGGTGGGGCTGATATTTGGGTTCGGGGCTGCTTGGAAGGGGTTGTGAGGGAGTGGGGCTGGAGCCAAAGAAGGAACCAGGTCCTCCACATTGAATGTAGAGCTGACCCCTATATCTGGTGGAAGCTCGAGAACATATGGATTAGGGTCGTTCCTTGCTATAATTCTAAAAGGCCCAGCACCGCGGGCTTGAAGTTTCTTTGCGGCTCCCAATGGGAACCACTCAGGCCTAACTCGAACCATGACGTAGTCTCCAACCTGGAATTCTTTGAAGCGCTTATGCGCATCCGCAGATATTTTGTATTGTTCATTGCTTGCATTAATTCTTTTTTAATTTCGGCATGCAATTCATGTATATGTTGTGCAAATGAATCGGCTGACTCGGAAACTCGATGAGATGCAGACATGGGAATAAGATCAATGGGCCTATGACCAAGGACAACCTCAAAAGGACTCATGCCTAGGGACCAATTGACTGAATTGTTGTATGCAAATTCGGCTAGAGGCAAAATAGAATCCCAAATCCTAGGGTGATCACCAACAAGACAACAGAGAAGATTACCTAAGCTCCTATTGGTGGACTCCATTTGGCCATCTGTTTGAGGATGATAGGCCGAAGAAAATTGGTGCATGATACCCATCCTGTGCCATAAAGTTTTCCAGAAATAATTGGTAAACTTCACATCTCGATCCGACACAATCGTTTGGGGTAACCCATATAGACGCACAACCTCTTCGAAAAATAATTTGGCTATGTGAGCCGCATCGGAGGTTTTAGAGCATGGTATGAAGTGGGCCATCTTGGAAAAGCGGTCCACTACCACAAAAATGGAATCATGCTTCCGTTGGGTCTTTGGAAGTCCGAGCACGAAATCCATAGAGATGTCTTGCCACAGGGTGTGCGGCACGGGTAAAGGGGTGTACAACTTGGCATGTACGACATTGTTTTACGACCCTAGAGACATCCCTCACAAGGCTAGGCCAATAGAACTTATCCTCAACGAGCGCACTGGTTTTATCGCGCCCAAAATGTTCGGCAATCCCTCCGGCATGTAACTCCCAGATAAGGAAATCACGCAATGAAGTACGAGGGATGCACAAACGATTTCCTTTGAACGAATACCCATCCAGCAGGGTATACTCGGAGTTAATGTTGTTCGGATTTCCAAGGAAAGTAGTGTATTTTATCCCGAAATCTGGGCAATCAGGATAATCTTGCTTCAACTGTTCAAATCCGACAACCTCGGTGCTCATAGACTGCAAAGTCGCCACTCGACGACTAAGCGCATCAGACAAATGTGAACCCTTGAAGGTACTTGACCCACTTTGCGTGCCTCGGGTTCAACTTTTTCTGGGAAGCAAGGAAACGTAAGGCCTCGTGGTCAGAAAACAACACAAATTCCTGCGGTCTCAAGTAATGTTTCGAATACCACAGAGATCGGACGACCGCACAAAACTCCTTGTCATAGGTGGAGTATTTCTGCTTCGCCTCATTGAGTTTCTCACTAAAATAGGCCACAGGGTGGCCTTCTTGGCTCAACACTCCGCCTATGCCTACACTCGACACGTAACAGGCTACTTCAAAGACTTTAGAAAAGTCTGATAGGCGCATGACGAGTGCAGTAACCATTTTCTCTTTTATCTCGGTAAAGGCCCTCGTCGCGGCTTTGCTCCACAGGAACTCCCCTTTTTTCATGCAATCGGTAATGGGAGTCATGATGGTGCTAAAATTTCGGATGAAGCGACGATAAAACGTGGCCAAACCGTGGAAGCTACGAACTTTATGAATATTCCGAGGTTCGGGCCACTCCACAATGGCCTTAACCTTCGCAGGGTCCGCAACCATCCCGTCTACCGAGACAATGAATCCCAATAATACAATAGAGTGTTGCATGAAAGTGCACTTCTTGAGATTCGCGTATAACCTTTCTCCCCTCAAGGTTTCGCAAACCAACCTCAGGTGGATAATGTGTTGTTCCTTGTCTGGGCTGTAAATCAGGATGTTATCAGAATACACGACAAGGAATTTGCCAAGGAATGGCCTCAACACTTGGGTCATGAGCCTCATAAATGTGCTCGGGGCATTGGAAAGCCGAAAAGGCATGACCATCCACTCATAAAGACTGTTTTTGGTCTTGAAGGCGGTTTTCCATTCATCGCCAAGGCGAATACGCACCTGATGGTAGTCACTTTTAAGGTCTATCTTGGAAAAGATAGTGGCTCCAATCATCATGTCAAGCATGTCATCAAACCGCAGTATGGGAAACCGATATTTAACAATGATCTTATTAATCCCACGGCTATCCACACACATGCGCCATGTACTATCTTTCTTAGGCGTGAGTAAAGCAGGTACGACACACGGGCTCAGACTCTCTTGTATGAACCCCTTTTGAAGGAGCTCACTGACTTGCCGGGTCAACTCGGCGTGCTCAACTGGATTCAATCTGTAGTGGGGTAGGTTCGGTAATGTAGATCGGGGAACTAAGTCAATTGCGTGTTGAATGTCAGGCATGGGAGGGAGCTCATTAGGTAAGTCTTCGGGGAAGACATCACAAATTTATTCAAGATGGGCTCTACCTCCTTGGGGTACTCACAGGCTGATTCAGAAGCACTCTCAACAGTGACAACGATATACACGACACTCATCTTTCGATGCCCTCTCGAACTCTGAAGGGGTCACAATGTTGATGGCCTTGGATTGGCCTCCCTTCTTCTCAACTCTATTGACCGATGGTGCTTTGGGAGCCAAAGGGTTAAGAGTGATTTTCTTGCCCTTGTAATTGAACGTGCAAATGTTAGATCGACCAAAAATGGTCACGTTCAAATCATAGAGCCATGGCCTCCTTAAGATAATGTGGCCCACATCCATCGGCACCACATCACACCATAAGGTGTCTAAGTATGAACCCAACTATATGGGTACACGACACCTCTGAGATACGAAAATGGATGAGGAGTCAACCCATGCGACTTTGTAAGGTCTCGGGTGGGCTTCAGGTGTAAGCCCTAAGCGGGTGACGATATGTTCTGACACCACATTGGTGCAGCTTCCGCTATCCATGATTACCCTACAACTCTTTGTCCCACATGTGGCAAATGTGTGGAAGATGTTCTCCCTTTGCCAATCCTCCTTTTCATCTCATTGAGGGTGTGCAAAGGCACACCTCACAACTAGAGTGCGACCCATGTCATCACCTTCCTCGTCAGTAGGTGTGACATTCGGCTCAAAGACCTCCTCATAAACTCCTTCACTTTCTTCTCCTTCGATGAAGAGATTTCGTTGTGGGTCTCTGGTAGGGCATTGGGCGGCAAAGTGTCCCAACCCTTGACATTTATAATACTTAACATGAGTTCCACTTTTTGAGGATTCTCCGGCTACACCCTTACCTTTGTCAAACCTCACATTGATAGATGTGGGTTGTGTGGGTTTGGCAGGCGGGTTTCCAGCACTAGATCTTACTTCGCCGGTACGGAGTTGACCGGGGTGAAAATCAGATCGCCTTGTCACCATCATCTTCAAATATTGTTCAAGGTCTTGAACGACGGTGTAACAATCGGCGAGAGTCTCCACAGGGTGGGAGACTAACTCTTTTTGCAAGTCCAGTCTCAATCCGGTGCGAAATCTGGATGGAGTGACTTGAAGGTCTTCAGATACCTTGGCTCTCATCAAGAATTCTTCAAATTTGCCAATGTAATCCGAAACGGGCATACTGCCTTGGCGCAGCTATTGGTCAAGGAGACGATGGTAGTATGAAGAAGGAACATACTTCTCTGTAAGTCGTTCCTTCATGTCCTCTCAACGGGTAATGGGAACGCAACCCGCATTCGTTCTGATGCGTTCAACGTTGACCCAAAAGAGTCGGGCTTGGCCTATGAGCTTCATCTTAGCAAGTCTAACACATCTCTCATCGCTCATGCCAAACCACTCGAAGTGCTGGTCCATATCGGATAACCAATCGAGGAAGACTTGAGGGTCTAATCTTCCATCGAAAGTTGAAAACTCAACTCAGACATTTTTGAGGAGTCTCCCTTCCGGGTCGTAGTCATCTCCATGATGATCTAACCTATGGTTCCGGTTTCGATTATGTTGGTAGCCATTTCGTTCGAAACGTGGACCATTACGCTCACAGGATGGTTTGAAGTACTCATCACCTTCGTCTAACCGATTGACTCGGTCTAACAACCTCTCATTGGATGTTTCGAGAGTCCTTTGGGCTCTCTCTAAGGCAGTCATTCGATCATCGATCGATTTTATATCAGCCCTCATGCCGTTAAGAGCTTCGGCAATCCCACTCATATCCATGGTGATATGGGTCACTAATTGACAGGTTCTAGAATGGAATGCAAAATGAACACTTTGGTCAAAACAGAAACAATATGCGATGAAAGTAAAGTGAAATGAATGCAATGTCACACAGTATGCCCTAACCTAGAACCTAGGGCTTTGATACCAAAATTGATGCTAGACGGTACCCTAAACTACGTGAATGCGATGATTGACTTTGCCGAAATTAAATTGAATTAAATTAAACAATAAAACTCACAAAATATAACAAATACCTTGGCGTTCACAGTATTCCATTGGAGGTTCACGCATAATTCGAGTTGGGTTCAGTCCGGGCGTTAGATCCGTTAGGTTGCATCGTGGATCGATCCTAGAGATAGAACTCTAGGTTTTTCCGGGTTAGGGCGCTCACAATTCAATGATGGAATCTCAGGTCTTTCTATGGTTTACGGGATTAGGTCGAATCAATGGAGTAGGGAAAAGTTAGAGTTTTGGGGATCGGGTAGTTGAATGGGATAAGACAGATTTGGGTTGTTTGAATTAAAGCAAGGAAGATAGATTAGAAGGATAAAGTAAACAAGGATAAATTGTGGGCTTCACAACCTTGGCTTCACACCAAACCCTTCTCGGGAAGAAGATTCACTCTCCGTATAAGCTCATCTCAAGCACACAAACAAAAGCTCTTTTCATTAATCATCAACTAACTACATTGTTAACTTAAGGACCTTATATAGGAGTCCTTTCAAACGAAAATAAAACCCTAAAACAAATTCTAAAAGGACAAGTATGTCCCTGAAAATTAAGTTCGAAATTAGAAAAATTACCAAAAATTAAAACTGCGCGATTTCGATTGATCGAAAGTGAAGTTCGATCGATCGAAATTTAAATTCGATCGATCGAAAAAACATATCTCAAAAATTCACCGCTGAAATTCGATCGATCGAACTGAAACTCAATCGATCGAATGGAAATTCGATCAATCGAGTATATAATTCGATCGATCGATCGAATTATATACTCCAGAACTATATAATTCCCTCTGCAGTTCGATCAATCGAAATTGGACTTCAATTGATCGAAAATTTCGATCGATCGAAATTTGCAATATTCTCCCAATTCGCCACATTTCGTCTCTTTTCGCCTAGCTCTGATGTCCACTCCGCTTCTTCAAACGTCAGTATACACGCAACGGTCCATATCCAATGTCTACTATGTCGGCGTCCCCGTCAAGCACAGATCTCAAGGCAAATCAAATCTCAAGATTTCACATATCACAAGGCAGAAGCATACAATAACAGTAACATAGATTCACATATTTTAAGGTAACAGCATCTACTTCAAAAACAATAGAGCACGCATTCTGTGGCAGTAAAATAGTGTCGATCCCAAATTTCTAGCCTTAACGGATCCCAAAGCAACAAAATATAATGAAGACGGTGGCCCAACAACATCAAGGGGAGCAACATGTAGAATCAGCCCCAATAAGCACCAAAGACGGTAAACATCAAGGATGGTGTTTCATGCTTAACATTCAATCAGCTGCACATCACATAAGCCCAAAAAGATTGATGTGCAAAGCAAGACTTGCACACAGAACAGGAAAGCATGGGTTAAAAGACAGGTTCCGTGCGTACTAAACACAGTTCATGTTGACTGCCAGTGAGAATGAGGCCCGCTCCAATGAGAGTAGATACACCAAGGCTTCTGTGTGACCATCTTCAACATAAAAAAGAAAGCTTGATGTCAGACACTGAATAAGAAAAGGAATAGCAGGTTACTTCTTTGATCCTATGGCTTAAGTTGACAGCTATACGTGTTTGCATCTCTACTGTGACCAATCAGAATTTTCCCATGTATCAACTAGATGCCAAAAATGTTTTTCTAAATGGTGATCTTACTGAGGAGAGCTACATGATTCTCCACCCGACTTCCTGTTTCAGGGGGAGATTGGGAAAGTGCATGGGGTTGGGAAGTCTATATATGGTTTCGTGTTTGGTTTCAACATTTCAGTGACAATTCTTTGTATGAGATTTTAGAGATGTCACTCACTGCATACTAGTTTTTATCATTCAAGTCTTTCTGGTCATGCTATATTGCTGGTGTATGTTGATGATATATTGATTACAAGAGATGACGTTTCCTTCATCTGTCATGTGAAGGACAAGCAGGGCCATATGTTTGAAGTGAAGGACTTAGGCGGCCTCAAATATTTTCTTGGTTTGGAGGTGGCAATATTAACAAGGGATCCTCCTTTTCTCAAAGGAAATTTGCTTTTGATCTCCTGAGTGATACGGGTATGCTTGGTTTGTTTCCTCACTTACAGATTTTAAGCACTCTCTTTATGAGAGTGAGAGAGAGTTATTATCTAATCCCTGTGAGTATCAGTGCCTTGCATGTAGATTGATCTATCCTACCTTTATGAGACCAGACATTACTTCCACAGCTAGT
The DNA here is from genome assembly GCA_021018995.1 of Chloranthus sessilifolius. Taxonomy (NCBI): domain Eukaryota; kingdom Viridiplantae; phylum Streptophyta; class Magnoliopsida; order Chloranthales; family Chloranthaceae; genus Chloranthus; species Chloranthus sessilifolius. Next base: position 112,993,414 of record CM037594.1, on the reverse strand, counting down.
CTTGGCCGTCAGTTTATGCACCTCGTGCTCCTCATTTAGTTGTTGTTTATTGCATTTTCAGCTGTATTAAAGCCAGCCCTAGTCGGGGAATCATATATCACTGTCATGGTCATCTTCATATATTGGATATACTGATGTTGATTGGGCCAACTCTTCTACCGGCTGCCCCTTTACTTCTGGGTATTGTGGGTTTCTTGGAGGCAACCTTGTTTCGTGGAAGAGTAAAAAGCTAGGTTGTCTCCAAATCTAGTGCCAAGGGTGAATATTGTGCAATTTCTCATGGAGAATGTGAACTACTGTGAATTCGTTCTCTTATTTCTGAGCTTGGTTTTCCAATTAGTTGCCCCATGCTCATACTTTGTGACAACGAAGCAACAAAAAAAATTGCATCTGAATTGACTCACTTTGTTAGAGAAAATGTTTCAGATCTTACTGTGGAGCTAAGTGGTGTATCCTCCTCCCAGCGGCTTACTATTATCTTCACTAAGGCAGTTGGGCCTGGGCAGCTTCATGACATTTCTATCAAGCTGGGCATGCATGATACATGCTCCACCTTGAGGAGAGTATTGGAATGTGTGCTGTGTGTTTGAATGATTTGTTTTTCTTATGAGCAAGAGACAATTTCTAAATCTACTTTTCTCTCAGTCTCTCTCCTCTTTGTTTTTTTTTCCTCTCTTCTCTAACCCTAATCCTACATCTCAACCTTTTATCCTATCCCCTCACAGCAAACCCTGACTTGCATTACAATTCTATTGGCTAATGCTTTAGTCCGAGGTCCAGCTTTAGGCCATACTTTCATTATTGCCTTAGATGTTGTTTCAGGGCTAGTATACTGTCAATCCTTGTAGTTTACATTGTATTTGTTTTTTCCCTTTGTCTTCTTTTCTGTTTCGTACTTAAACTCTCTCAACTTTAAAGTTCAATAAAATAGAGATCATGGGGAAAAAAAACACTTGGGCAAAATTCTTTATGCTGTTCTTTTCTTTAATCAGTCGTTATTCCCTGTCATATATGTGTGTGTGTGTGTGTGTGCCGACTATTGCTGAGCCTCTATCTTGTTTCCACTTGTTTGGTCATATTCATACAAGTTTATTTGTTTTATTTTCTGTAGATGTTTACCATGACAAACAGGAAATCTTCAAGCGAGAGGCAGGTCAGTATAATGCTTCCCGTTGTTGCTTGATGCACCCTACAATGGAAGAATGCTTGCAGAGTGTGAATTATAAAGCATGGTGATGTTATGAGTTGCTCATTGGCGTGAAGATATTTGGTTCTCTTTTGCCAATTTTCTAAGCTCTGTCACATTGAGATTATGTATTCAATTAAAGCTTATTTTTATTGATTAAAGAAAAGGAGATTATCTATTTAACTAGCTTGTTTCAGGCTTTTTCCCAATAGTCTAATTTTCTATTACATGGCAGATCCAGTTTGCCACCTTTTTAGAAGATTGTTCCTGAAACACAGATTCTCTTAATTGAGATGAAAGACATTTTTTTTTATTAATCGATAAACAGAGGGGTTTCCCTTTTGTTGCACCTTCTCCAAAACTCGGGCCAAGGATACTTAGCACACCTCGGATACTTTGAAAATGGTTCCTTGTTCCGAGGATCTGAATGAATTGACAATTTCAATTCGAATCGATTAATTCTTGAGAGATAGAGAGGGGTGAGCGATGGATAGCTTTCATTCATTCAACCGGTTATTTATTCCGAAGGCCAGCTCTTCCCCTTGCCCAATCAGCAATATTCTGAGTTTTAATTACAAATTTTCTCATTTTCCTTATGGCTCGTCAAAAATTTAAAGCCTATTGCAAACTAAATTTATTGAAAAGTTAAAGATAATTAACCAAAAAAAATAAAAATAAATAAAACTTGTTAAACTGAAAGATGGTAAAGTTAATGAAACGAAACCTTGTTGACTCAAATATAAATTAAACTAAATATAATTTAAATTTGTTTATAACATGAAACAATTAGATCAAGTTATTAACATAAATCTCAATTTATATGAAATCCACGAGGACATAATATATGTTATATTCTAGGCATGTATGAGGGTATATGTTAACAATGAACGATATTCCGGATTCTTCTTTTATTTTTTGCTTCGCACAATATATGGAATCCAGGCTCTCCTTTTAGGCTACAATGTTGATGTCAGATTGTTATTGATGCATATCCTATTCATCTGTTCAAAATGAAAATTTATAAAGAGCATACATCAGTTTGGTGTGGTGCATCTTGGCAGTTGGCACGATGCATTGATAAGCAAGTTGCTGGCCTTTATCTTCTTTTGTTCTCCCACAAAGAATGAAAGTTTGTATAATTGATGAAGAGATGATGCTATGTGAGGGAGTCACGGGATGAATGCCTTTGATTCCCTCCCTGTCTCTGATTGTTAAGCAAATACATTTAAACTAATTGGATAACTATACAAGTCCACAAGAAATAGCATCACTTCCACAGTTGCACCATATCCAAATTTAGGGAACGGGTCTGAACATTTCTAGATTGTAGATGTAAAACTCGAACATGTCTCTCTTAGTTTTGGTGTCTGCTACTGATGCTTCTATTTAATTGATATAGGCTTAGTAGGCTTAAAATTTTCTTATATCAACTACAATAAAAAGTGCACATAGAAAGATTTCATGGCACTGAGGCTGCATAAATTTCCCACAATTATTTTGCAGAGAGTAGTATTAGTTGCTTGACCCGTGTACCAAGGGCAGTGCACAGCTCAATCTCCCTCTGCTAAACTGGTCAAATTCGGGAGGTGCACGAATATTTACGAGCACTAGATCAATGGAAGTACGTTTTTAATCGTCACTGATTTGTGGATCTCCCAAAGTTCGACCAGTTTGGATGAGAAAGATTGACCTGTGCACTGCCATTGGTTCATGGGTTGGGGATCTAATACCAGCTCCTTTTCCAAAACACATGCTGAGTATATGAATTGTGCAAAGATAAAGATACTGTGTAAGCTACCTAGCGACTTCGATTTAGCGTAAGATAAAACATATTTAAACTACTAAAGAGTTAAATAGGCCTTAAAACTTACAAGTGTCTTTGAATATCTGGCTTATAATGTTATGAAACGAGAATACAGCTTGCATTTTAATTTTCCTCACATTGTTTCTGGGAACCATCTCAAAGAGCACTTTCATTGTATATATTATTCCCCATACGGCTTAAAAACAATAGTAAAGTATGAGAAGATGTGTAATCAACTGGGAATAGCTACATAGGCTGGTGCTCTCTCCATGAGTTCTCCGTTGACATCCCTCATCATCATCATAGCCTTTCCCATCTATTTGGGGTCGGCCTTGGCCTTTGGGAATCTTATTTTTCCAATTGTTTCTGTATAGCGCTTTTGTAACTCTGGAGTCCTTTATGTCACTTCTCGCTCCTTCCATCCAGGTCTTCACTACCTCTTCCTATTCTCTTACTTCCTTGTGCTTGCAACACCTCAATCCTTCCTATAGGGTTCGTTTCTGCCCTCCTATGGACATGTCCAAAGACTCTAAACCATCTCAAACGAATAGGTGCCACTCTTGAGCTTCCTCTTGTTTACTTGTTCCCGATTTTATCCTTTTTTGTTACTCCACTCATCCAGTTTAACATATTGCATCTCAGTCCCATGCACTCTATCTTCTTGTCGCCTTTTCATAGCCCTATAGTATGACAAGTCTGACTAACTGTCGTATAAAAAACGCCTTCAAGTGAAGTGGAACTCGTAGATCACACAATACCTCACTCCTTTGTCTCTATTTTTTGTAGCCTTCATTGATCCTATTTGAGATTGCCTCCTCAAATTCACCATCTGATTTTAAAGTAGAGCGTAGGTATTGAAATTCAGAGCAATGTAATATTTTAATTAAATCATCGTCTAGGCTATCATGTTCACTAAGGTTGCACTCCATTGGTATTCCTAGGCATTCTGATTCCTTTCAACCTTGGTACTGCACTATTTTTTATTTCAGGCATATGAATTCGAATAGAGCATTATTTGTTACATTTGAATGCTATCGGTTTGTTATCTAGATTATTGGCTACAATTACTTCCCATTGCATCCTTTAATGTTGATCTAGCTGGTTGACCTTGCCATTATAAAATTCTGGTGAGTATTTAGTCTTCTCATTTTTTACCATTTCAATTATAACTTCCATATAAGAGGAAATTTGGGGGTGGCTGAAAAATTTGAAAATAAAGGAGTGTCTTGAGGGATCGTTTCGGCATGCCCATAAGGAATTTGAAACAGCCCTGATACAAAGGATTGAAGTGATACAAGCACAAGTAGGAGAAAGGGATGATGGCGAGATATTAGCATTTCCTATAGAAATGTGTTTGTCTGCTACATACACACATTAATATGGATTCTAGTTGTGTACTTATTTTATGCAAGGTTTTTCTTTGGTTCTTTTCAGAAGGATATGAGCGTTTAGCTCATGCAAAGGCGGGTACATCTGGAAGCTTGGAAAATGGCAATTTAGGGGAGGGCATCTCCAATGGGGTTGGGTCTGGAATAGGTCCGTCACCGGTTTTTGACATGTCCGCACACCCTTCGAACATGAACATTTCTGCTGCCGAGGTTTCATCTGGTAACAGTGGTGATGAGTATGACATGTTTGGGGAAGATGATGAAAAGCCTCCCTCAGATCCACTCTCTAATGGTGCTGGTTTGGGTTCTGGTTCTATTCCTGAACGTTCTCTTCAACCTTCATTGGAAAGCTTGGTGCCAGTGCAAAATATAGATTCAGAAAGTAAGTTCCTTTCCGGATAAATCAAAGTTATTAACCGGCATAGTTTCTGAAACTACAGTTGCTTTCCACATGAAAATTATTTTGTTTACTACCTTGAATTTGCAGAAGCTGCAGGCGGAGAAACAGAAAATGATTATGTATACGATGAGTCTTCTGGGTAAGCATTCAATTGTTGAATATTTATTGAAGTACATTTAGTTTTTTTTTGTGCGTATAATAGTTGTAGAAAAATAACCATGCTATGAAATTAAAGAAATCTGATTCACTTTTTTTTTATATACAATATGTTCAATATTTGGTTAATAATGTTGACTTTGATATATGAAATATTGATTGGATTAGTGGAATATACTGGAAGTTTCAATGATGTAAGCTTCCTTTACGTTGCTTTACTCTCTTGTTGGTTTTTTTCCATTTTTATTCTAGTTTTAATGGTTTTTCTTGTTGAATTTATAATTGTAGTCACCTTGTTTGGTACATGTGGAAGAATAATGTGAGTGATGTTTGCCCTTTGCTGAGGCATTTGGAAGGAAACATGAATCACACGTTCAACAATGAGTTAGCTGAGTGATGATTATGAGAGAAAATGATTGTCATGACTGGTGTCTAATACATTCCATGGTTTTCCACTTTGATGATATTGTAAACGATTGTCATATGGGCAGTGTTGCATGGGCACATGAGTTTTCATGTCTAGAGTGTTTTGAGTCCAGTGTTACCTAGATAAGTGGTACGGGTGGCAAGTGTCAATGTGTCATAGATGTTTGCCACAGCAATTTCCGAAGATTCCAATACGACGGCATGACCTTAAGAAAAACAAAATTAAAAAAAAAAAAAAAAGAGAACGTATATAGAACAAAAATTGAAGTGAAATCTTAGAGGGCCAATTGAGATATGTAGTGAAAAGATAATGTATGTCATGAACCTAATTAAATGTATACTATATTATACAAATCATCTTCAAGGACCCAAGGTTTTTATTTTATAAGTTACTAAACTTTGCACAATTTTTTAAATAAAACGACGGTTCATTTTTAGCCAGTCAAAACGAGGAATATTTTGATGGTATTATGTGGTATTCTCATGCATGTCTAGAAGTATCATGCTGTGTTGGGGAGTGTCCAAGTGCCACCATGTGTCAGCGCGGCAAAAATCCCAAAAGTAGAAATGCCTAGGTAATACTGGTTTTGACACATCTTAGTGACTCTTCTTATTAGACACATGATGGGTGCTTGGTTACTGTAAGACACAACTGTCTAACTTGGACATGTATGTGAAGAACTGTAGTAAAAAATAAAATTCAAATACTTGATTGATCTTGCATGAGAGAGAAGTTTTTGTATATGTAGTATACTAACAGTTTCGTTTCTTGAAAACGAATTCATGGCCTAGTTGTGTCTATTTATGTTGTCTTGACACATGTCATCGACACAAATATCCTAGAAAAAGGTTAAGTGATTATGTATTATATTTGCTAAGAGCAGTTAAAAAAGAACATTTTAACCGTCACTAAGAGACTGAAGGTTCATATGAATCCGGAGGGGTAGTTTGTGGATCTGACTACCGGATAGAGAGCCCAAAGGGATCCGGGCGAGAAGAAGCCTCTAACTGGGTGAACTACTAGAATTATCGAGTTTTTTGGTTTTTATTATCCCGTTAATTGGGTTCAAACTTTCAATAGCCAAAAAGACAAAGCAAGCAAGGAAAATTGATGATAAGCATAGGTGAGGGCCAGGGAGAAAAGCTCCTCATGCGTCACTGCTATGAAAGATCAATGAGGACTTTTAATGGAAGGCATAAGAATTTTTGCTCTATGTTAGATGGTCCATCTGCTGTTGAGCATCATCGCTCAAATGTTATTCTCTGTTACATGTTCAACACTTGTTTTGCTATTGTCTTTTCGTACTTTTTGTTTATATTCTCACTTGTTTCCTATCGTAGAGATTATTTAATGTCTTAGTGCACCTTGGGTTTTGTGATTATCTTAACAACACCTTGATAAAATTCCAGTATAGTGATGGCTCTTTGCATAATTATTATTATTTGGGTACTATGCTTTAAATGTTTGCATATCTTTATTTTTCATGTTCTCACTGGAATGCTTGTTTCTCCTCCTTTCTGTACAGTTACTACTATAGCAGCAGTTCGGGGTATTATTATGACCCAACGTCGGGAATGTATTGCTGTGCAACATCAGGAAGATGGTAATCTACATACATCTTTTCTATTTCCTTTTCCCTTATAACTCACTCTCTCTCTGTCTCTCTCTCTCTCTCTCTCTCTCTATATATATATATATATAGAGAGAGAGAGAGAGAGAGGGAGAGAGAGAGAGGCCCGGGACTATGCGTCTGGCCGCAGGCATGAGGGCTGCATCCAGATCAGCTGGGCACCATGTGGCACCCATCACGAGGATCGGGTGCCATGGCAACTTAGAAAAGATCGACCAGGTACCACCCAAACTGATCCAATGTACATTCACTGTTGAAAATGTGATCAAAGGTGCCCAAAATCAATGCACCGGGTTAAGGAGCTCATGTGCCTATGGGTCTCTAGACAAGCCAATGTACCAAGGGATGAGGGTATTCAGTGGGATCCGGGTTAGGGGGGAGTATGGTGGCCTGGGCTGATTTGTGGGCTCGGGTCTGTGGTCTACCATTGCTGCGGGTCCGGATTTGTTTTCTGTTGTGCTCTTGCTTTTGTTTTTTGGTCACTGTATCTGTGTATTGTTCCTTTCAGCATCCTGCTGTTTTTCAATATATTTGCATTACTGATCAAAAAAAAAAAAAATCAATGCACTAGGTTAATTGGGAGTCACCTTATCTTTGACCCATCAAACGGAGGCCAAAAAATAATTTGTTTTTAAATCCCATGCACCATGGCTGATCATCCCAAAACGGGTGTTGTTTTGGGTTGATCATGCCATGGGGACCTCTCAGTTTCAAAGAGTAAGAGAATGGGAAGAGATTGTTTGGACGATTGGGAGATTTTGTGTGCTTGCTAGTTGAAGAATCTTCTGCTTGAGGCTGCTTTCTTTGGGGCTTTGGGCTGCCTAGTAGATTGGGTGGGTGAGGGGTTTACGGCAATTCCTTGCTGCTTTTCTCTCTCTGTATCCTGCTTTGCCTTTTTGGCCTTTTATATATGTTTTCGTTACCAATAAAAAAAATTAACTCACGCCACGTGGCATGCCGTTCAAGCAGCCCTCCAAGGCTGCGTCCGGACGCATCTTCCCATTACACACACACACATATATATAGATATATGTGTGTGTGTGTGTGTGTTTTTCAGAATATGTAAGTCTTTGATGTAGAATAGAAACGTTACTAATAAAAGCAGCAAAAATATGCACTCAGCTCCAAGGAATGGCAAGTAGAGTGAGCAAGTCACCTTAAAATAGAAGTCGAGCTCAAAAGCTTGGACAAATATCAAGACAGTCTCAAAAGTTAATCTTCGACTTCTAAACAAACTCTAGTTCAACTTCCTATGAGACTAGGGCTTCATAAAACCTATTCCACTATAAAGTAGACTTCCATGTAAATCAGATAGAGCTCTCTTTCTAATCTTATTACAACTCAGAGTAAACTAACCTGCTTTAGTAATGATAAATAAGAAAAAAAATTCTCCAATGGAATTAAGCATCCTAAAAATTAGCAATCACCAATTAAACCTAAAATTTGTCCGAGCCCTGCCCCATGCCCGTATTTTGGCCATAAGTAATTGATACTCATTTGAATCCCATGATTTTGGCCTCCTTGGAAAGATAGCTTGACAGGCTCTCCAACAAAACAAATTTTCATTTGCCCCTAGAAATTTGGCTAAAATGATGAGTAATGAATATTTAGTACAATGCTATTGGGGCCTAGTCCATGCCATTATGTATTCTTCTACTTTGTTTCTTTCTGTTCTAGTTACCTCATCAGAATACAATGTTCTTAAAAGTAATCTATGATCTATGAGTTTAAGTGGTGATAGTTTCTTGCTTTCGTAGGTATTCGTTCAACGAGCAAACAGGTGGATACGACGAAATCCTTGGGGAGGTTTCATCCACTGCAAACTAAAGTCTGCGCCATTGTAAATTTGCTTTATTGTTTGGCATCCTTTGGAACAACTGGCAAGTCTCTTCATATGACTGACACTATGTTTTTGATCCTTAGTTGTTGTGAATGAGATGGTTCTAGGGTTTGTGTACTCTTTTTGCCTTATCGTTCTGTTTACAGAGCTCATTTTTTCAGGTTTATAAATTTTATTTGCTCAATATGAACTGGAAAACTGAAAACAGTTTATATTATTGTATCAACTGTTTTTAGCCTATGAAATGAGATATCTAATCAAATGGCTCCACTTTGATGAACTGGGCAAAAGAAAAAACAAACATTTGATTAACAGCGAGTCTATCATTTAATTGATTTTGGATACGACCAATATGCATAAGACTGAAGAGATTAGGCATCGCTCCATTTGGATTAGGGGTGCAAATGGGTCAAAGATAAGGTGAACCAACTATGCTCTTTGGAATCGAGCCTGGTTTTGGTCTTGTCCAAGCAAAAAAATTGGACCCATTTTGGGTGCAGGTGCAGGTGCTGGTCTGTGTTGAGCTAGATCCGACCTGGGCCAGATCCAAGCGAAAAAAAAAGGGTCTCTTTTTTACCCCTGTTTGATGGGTCAAAGATAAGGTGACGCCCAACCAACTAGAGCTTATGCTTCGCCTTCCAATGCACTTAGTCTCAACATACTGAATACTTACTCCTTTCAAAGGGTGGGATAAGCTAAAGATCTGGTATTTGGTACCTGGCCCGGGTGCCAACGGTGGCAGTGGTACTTGGGTCAATCTCGATTTGTCCAAAGTGTCGAGCATCGGGACCCACACTGCTCTTTATGAGCACACAAATCAGTGGAAGTTCACTTTTGACATTTTGGTACTAACTTTCACTGGTTGGGTGCTCCAAATTGTCAGAGCCTGTTCTATGGGTGATGGCGAGATTGAACCGCTGGTACTTGGGTCAATCTCTTTTTGTCCATATATGATCACAAATCGGTGCTGACACTGCTATTTATGAGCACACAAATCAGTGAAAGTTCACATTTAATCTTCCACTGCTTTTGGTTGTAAAGTTTACTGATTTGGTGCTCAAAATTATCAGCGCCGATTCCGAGGCTGATGGGAGACAAGAGGCTGTGCTTGGCATAGATCTTCAGTTCTCTGCCAAAGCTGGTTATATTTGCTTTAGCAAGCCTTCCTTTTTGTTAATTCCTAGTAAAGCAGGATTTAACTTCTCTGGTAGTTACCTCTTTGCTCTTTGCGTTGAGCGATTCCAAATAAAATCTATTATGGCAAGGAGAGTAGACAGCATGGGAGAGCATATAAATCCTACTATGTAGGGAGTTAGCAAGGATGTGGACTTGTTAAAGCAGATAGCAGTTAGTTAGCTAAAGAGAAAGGGAACTTGCCAGAGAAGCTAAACCCTGCTTTGGCAGAGAGTTAGCATAGAGTCATGCCAAACACAGCCAGATTGACTGGTGTTTGGGATTGGATATGGTCCGCATGGGATCTTATAGAAATGGGTATAGATATTTGCACCATAAGATTTGGTCTTTGCAATTGATGGTTCCACCATTAGCACCATTGATTGCCTTGAATCGGATGATGGATTATCATTTTTTTTCCCAATCTTGCACATAATAATATACCTCAAGAAAGTGCCCACGTATTTGATGCTAAAATGTTTATTCCACGTGTCACACATCCCAAAAAGTGATTGTCATCATGACGTGATCTGTTGTGTGAAAGATTAGGGCGAAAACGATTTCCGTTATCTGATTCAAGGCAGTCAACAATGCTAAAAGTGGAATCATCAATTGCAGAGATCGAATCTTCTATTGCAAATACCCGTACCTTACAGAAATTCCCTTATCAATAATGGAAGAAGATGCTGTGGTTTCTGTGTTCTAACTTCTAACTCTATGAAGATACACTAATATTAGGTATCGTCGCATTAACACTGAATATGGTGGTAGTGGAGAGTTTACCAGAGAAGGGGGAATCAAAATAGGATATTAAGTTTTTTTACACTTACACCGTGTTTGATGGTCACAACAAAGAAACGGATGGCTTTTTGCACACACTAAAACTATAAGAGCACCCAATCAGGAACTCATTGACTGTCTGGAATCAAACGATGAAGATAATTTTTCATCCCAATCCACCATCAAACACTTAGATTTTGATTTCACGTATCAGACATCCCAAAAAGTTATCTGAGAACTACAGTTGATGGTAGTTGGTACGCGTATGTTCACATTTGATAAATTTGGACACCCATCTCGTGACTAAATTCAACACTCTCCCGCACATGGAGAAATGAACTGGGTGACGTGGAGTGATACGTTGAAAAATTTTGACATCAATCTCAAAACCAATTTACCGTAAGTGGAGAGGCCCGAGATTTTATAAGAGAAGAGACAAAGCTATGGTGGGACTAAACTCACAATAAGGGTACAATCAAACGGTCAAATTTTGATTTCACATGACACACATCCGAAAGCTAGCAATGGTTTTCGGCTATGCTGCTCTTAGATGCACAGGCAGTGTTTCTACATTGGCCTGCATGTGTAACACCCCAAATTTAGGCAACCGTGTAGATTAACTAGGTGTACGTGTTGGTGCGGCGCATTGTACCGTTTCGGATTTGGCAGGATCACTTAATGTGTGAGAGGATCATTGGAACGAGTGAGAATGAACGAACACCTAAGTTGTGTGTATGGGGTTTGCAAGCGAACCAAACTATGCGTGAAATACCAAGTGTGGTTGTGTGTGCTTCATAAGGAAGCCAACCAAGTGTATAAGAGAAGTGTAAACCCTTTTCTATGCCATTGCCTTTGAAATTTCTTGGAAATAGAAGAGAGAGAGAGAGCTCGTGAGAACTGTGTGCCTTGAGGCCGAGATCGTGGGTGATCTACCGTGCAAGAGGGTTCTCCTTTTTAATTGACGCAGCATCGTGATGGTTGGAGTATTGAGTTCAATTTGTAAAAAGAGTAAGAACCATCTCTAGAGGCCCTTTGATAGAATCTATCTAAATCACCGGAGAGTGTGAGGAGTTGAGGACGTGTGTGTGCTAGGAGGGATTCGATCGTTGCGTACGTCCTGATACACTTGCGAGAAGGCGGGCCTCAAGCCTTTTTGATTCGTGTGGAGGAGGCATCGAATGATGAGTTCATTCGATCAAAATTTCATAAAGATTAACAAGATATGATCTTGTGATTTTGAGTGCATTAATTGCTACTTAATATTGATAAATGAATGTAATTAATGCCTTAAAAATATTGCATTTAATATAGATAAGAGTTAGGTGAAAGGGGTGAAGGAAAGAAAGTAAGATTATGAGAAGAAACTCCAAAGTCCCCAAAGTGTGGTGGGGCTCAATTAATGAAAATAGGTGCGGCCAGTCACATTGCACAGTATCAACCCGTGCACTTTGTCCTCATAAAATCTATCCTAACTCCTAGGTTTATAACTTTTTTCCACCTTATTTATCATTCTTTTTTCAATGATTTCTTATTTTAAGGGAAAACTGCCTACTCTAATCGATATGGGAGTTAGTAAGCACTTACCCTACGAGGGTCATAACTCATAACCAAGGTATCAAAAATTGGCCGATACCGATACGTATCGTATTTTGGTAAACCGATATATATATATATATATATATATATATATATATATATATATATATATATATATATATATATATATATATATATATTGGTACCGATACGTATCGATTCTGTAACTCAATTTACGGATACGTATATACGGGCTTGTATCAAGTATCGGCTGATACATATCGATTTGAGTCGAGATTTAGAGTTATAGAAAAAAAAAAGGCAATACGTATCAGTATCGGCCAATTCGTATCAAATACAGGGACCGACACTGATTCTGAGTTTGACACGTTGGACATAACTACATAGTTACCAAGTTAGGGTTAGGAAATTAGTTGGCAAAAAGAAAATTAAAAATTCTGATTAAAAATTTCGAAAGTTCGGAAAAAGTTGAGAACAATAGAGAATAAAATAAAACTTTCGCAAAAAGAAAATTGAAAAGTCTAGAAAGTAAAAAATATTTAAAAGATGCAATTTGTTGAAAAGAAACAACTAAATAGAAAATTTTGAAAGTTAAAAAACACATTTACACCATTTATAGGCTTATGCTCTTGAAAATCCATATCGTGGAAGTGATATAACATCATATTAAAAGGCTATTATTCCAAAAGTCACACTTTTTTGAGCACTTCGAACCATCCCATCTATGCACTCAAATACCAATGATTGTTATTAATTTTAATAATTGATATTTAAGTTCATCGATCCTTTGGCAGGGACATGTACCAAAGATGGATTGCCACTTGGAAATTTTGAATGATCATAAATGTGTGCCACATGACACAATGATAAATCACACTTAAATGGTGTGAAATAGAAAGTTACGTTTTAATGGTGTAATTTGGTGTTTATATGTCGGTCCGAGCCATTATCACCCCCTCCCTCCGACACCCAAAAAAAAAAAAAAAATCGTTGATTGCTTTAAATCAGACGATTGTTTTCATTCTGATCTTCGACACAGTGGATGTTCAGATCATGAGTGCGCCATTAGATCCGATCTTCGACACAGTGGATGTTCAGATCATGAGTGCGCCATTAGACGGTCAAGGTATTGATTCCATGTGGCACGATTCCTAAAAAGTAGCCCTAAAATCATATAACATACACCACGCTCAAATGTGATTTGAGAGCAACATTTTGAGAATTGTGCCATGTGGAATCAAAACCTTAATTGTCTGATGGTACGCTCATAATCTCAAGATCAATTGTATCAGAGATTTGAATGAAAACGATGACAATCGTTTGATTTATGGTGATCAACTAATTTCAGCCCATGCACCCACCCATAAAATGGTGGGCTCAAATAGAGGTACCCTTCAAATAATTTGTTAACAATCCCTGGTTGAGACAAAATATAGTTCAAAAGCATGTCATTAGACAAAGATAGCTACCTGACCGAGCCCCTAAAACACCTAGTTGGGCCAGATCCAATTAAAAAATCTCTAAAGCCTAGGAGCCATTACTTGCACACGCTTTTTAAGTGATTGCACCTAATTACACCAAATTTAAAAGAAAGAATTACAAATTTGGCGATATCTACTATATAAAAACACCATCTAAGCCGTTTGATTTGAAGGCCATGAATTAAAGATAACGATTGCAAAAGATTAGAACAAAATATAATTTTCATGATTTGATTAAATGGAGTCAAAGGCTATTATATAATTAAACAATTGACTACAATAAATCGACTACAATAAATCATATGACAAGTATCGTGTTTTGCTCCAATTTTATCTACTAGAGATCTATTGATCATGAACTTCAAATCAGACGACTCATATTGCATTTTACATATCACATGTCACTTAAATACTAAGTCTTTCTTTAAATTTGGTGCAATCACTTGAAAAACGTGTGCAAATAATGACTCCCCTATTAAGATCATATAAAATATACATAATTTATCATGTCACATTAGGTTAAAATCTTTCTCATCTAATTATAGTTTTAACTATCAGCCATATTAGCCGATATGTACAGGGTTAGGCCCATTCTTATACAATGTAATTCGATATGAGTCAAATATCTATACAATGTACACCCCTAATTCGATATGGGTCAAATATCTAAGTGAAATAGTTCAAATGTCAACCCACTTCGAGTCATATCATCAGCCGATATGTATTCCATATGAACTGTACAAAATACAAAAAATGCCCTATCAAAATTTTTTAATTAAAAATAGTAATTAAATATAGCAGGCATTAAACTCTGTGCTCATATTGGCCTCTGAAATGGGGGTCAAACGTTAATTTCAACGAAATTTCTGTACTTTTTTTCGATAATTTTGATATTTTTCGATAAAAAGTTTATATATTTTTTCTCCAGTCAACTCACCGGAGTCACAACACAGCTGGCGAGGTTCGCAGACGTGAATCTATATTATATAGGTGGCTTTTAGTGTCAATTTTTTTTTTTTCTTATCTATGTGGGACTAAAAGACAGAACTGTAGTTGGGTACCAATTACTCATCCAAAAGGCTGCTTTTTTATCCCACCTTCTCCTCCTAGAATGATTGACTGCCCTTTGAAAAAGATGCCGGAGGTCATTTTTTTTCCCCATCTTTTGCAAACTTGATCTATGGATTATGGTCGTACCATCAGACGATTAGTTTTTTATTACGCATAGCGCACATCTCAAAAAGTGACACTAAAATTATGCTTGAGCATGGCGGAGGTCATATGATTTTAGGGTCACTTTTTGAGATATGTGCCATGTGTAAACAAAAACCGACCTTCTGATGGTACGCCCATAATCCATAGGTTCATTGTGTAGAAGATGAGGACGAACTCCACCATTTGATTCAAAGGCGGTCAATGCATGCCGACTGAAGAAGGTGGGTTGAGAAAGCAATCTGGTGGGGTGAGTATAATAGTATCCTTTGTCAATTTGTCTTATATTTTTCTATGCTTGAGCTTGGCGTCAATGCTTGGATTAATTACTAAATTTTTTATAAAATATTAAATATATATTTTTTATATTTTTAATCTTCGAAAATTTCTTGAATTATATCAAAATTAATTCGAAATGTACCGAAAGGACCCCCCACCGAAAAATTACTGAAAACGAAATTTGTCACTATGGCCCGTCGACAGCACAAATTTCTACTACAGAGCCACTCAACTATGCACTCTCCATGGAAAATATGACCAACAATCGCGATTTTGTTTCTGGCATGGGCTTAAGTCCCTCACCCAAAACGCGTCATCCATGTCTCAGAACGCACAACGGAAGATATTATCAGATTCTAGACTTAAGTCCCCTCCCTGATTTTATTTTTGACATGGGCTTAAATCCCCACCTAGAATGCGTTATGACATGTAGCGTCTCCAATCACATATAGCTCAGAGTCAGGACTTTTTCTTATCCAATGTGAGACTATTACAGCTATGCCATCGCGATATTCCACTGAAACGTTGATCTCCGAAAGCGTTTCGAAAACCCATTCCTGAACGACCACCGGCCTAAAAGACTAATGAAATGGAACATAACAGACACTTGTAGCAGAGGGCAATCGTTCCACTCTAACTAATAGATAGTGGTTGGGTCCCAAGCGCCCTTTGGAGTTCTTGCTTCTCATTCAGATGAATTTCGATGCATACTTGGTTTTCTGGGATTAATCTATGGCTGAAATCCGTTCTGCTGTGATTGAATTGACCTGAAAATTCGTGATACTGAAATTAACAGATGACATCTTTGGTCCTCTATTTTTCTCTCTCTAGCTGTAAGAATCTGATGTGTTCAGGAAGAACAAGTGACCGAGCTATAATTTTAAATTTATATGGGCTTGTCTGAAGTATTGCTTGCTAAGCAAGAAACAAAGAGAAAATCTGAATTAAAACTTGTTAACTAAGAACCCCATAAGCCCAAGTTAGATTAGGACTAGGAGTGGCAGTTGTCAAAGAAAGACTTATATTTTGGGGAAGGGAGCCATTACTTGCACACGCTTTTCAAGTGATTATATAAGATTACACCAAATTCAAAAGAAAGACTTGCAAGTTTGGCGACCTCTACTATGTGAAAACACTTAAGCTATTTGATTTGAAGGTCATAATTTAAAGATGTCAATTGCAAAAGATTAGAACAAAATATAAATTTTATCATTTGATTAAATGGAGTCAGAGGCTATTATATAATTCAACAGTTGACTACAATAGATCATATGACAAGTATCGTGTTTTGCTCTAATTTATGTACCAGAGATATATTAATCATGAAGTTCAAATCAAATGACCCATATTGTATTTTTACTTATCAGATGCCCATGCCCCTAAAATACCAAGTCTTTTATTAAATTTGGTGCAATCGCTTGAAAAACGTGTGCAAGTAATGGCACCCTTTTGGGAACTACGCCATGTGGACCACAATCGAAGCTGTATGATTGGAATGCAGAAGTTGCCAAAGATGATAGCTTTGACTGTGTTGACTCAGATGATAGATTTAGTGCTTACTAAAACATCTTTACATCATGTCTTTCAAGTCAGACTCGTTGAATTAGGGAGGTAAGTTTTGAAGTAGAAAGAACCAAACTAAAAACTCACGAAGACCGACACAAAATCCAAAAATTGGAAACTGATTCCCAATAGATTCCATTTCCAAAAATTCGCTAGGTTTAGAAAACCGACTCAAAATAATAATAAAAAGCCGCAAAATAAAATACTGAAAAAAAAAAAAAATCAAAAATCAAAACCGAAATGGAGACCTAACTCACCTAAGTGAACTGAACCGATTTTCTTAAAGTTTCGAAATTTAACCAAACTGAAACCGAATCGAACTATTTATTTGATTTCGTTCAGGCAGAACCGATCCGAAAACCAAAATTCTCTGTTATGATCTCATTCGACTAAACTGAATCTGCACCCTAGCTTAGATAGCACTCCACGTGACGGGATTTGTGCCATGGGAAGTAAAATCTCGGGCACTTTAGCTGAAGAGGATTTTTGTTGGAAAGTTTTTGTTATGACCTGGGTTTTAAAAACCTAAATCTTGTGGCCTTAGATGAGGTGGGCCACCAAAAGCGGAGTGCAAGCTCCACACCCTATCAACTTACTCAAGCCCTTCCTTATATATATATATATATATATATATATATATATATATATATATATATATATATATATATATATAAAATATAATCATATGATAATAAATAACGATGATGTGGGCAGCCATGTGTACCCATGCACGTCCCGAATCCTCAAGCCCGGACTCGAAGCCAACTCTAAGCCCAAACCCTGACACTTTTATATATATATGTATGTATGTATGTGAGGTGCTAAATACCTCATATACTGCCGCATAATGTTAGTGCCCAATATCAAAACAAATTCCCCCTCCTAAAATTAGAAAAAATTAGAGATATTTGAGACTCTTGCTCATTTAATGGGACGATCCCCTTTCTCTTTCTATAAATAAAAGCCAAAGGCTTTTTATTTACTTCCCCCTCTCTCTCTCTCTCTCTCCATCTCTCTCTCCCCCATTAGCCTAGCAACCCATTTCCCCCTCTCTCTCCTTATAAACCCAAGACCAAAGCAACCTCCCAAATTACTCTCTCAAACGTCTCACTCTCTCTCACGTCCTCCACTTCCTCTCTCTCTCTCTCTCTATAAATAAAACTTAAAGGCTTTTTATTCTCAAGACTCCTCTCTCTCGATCCCTCTGTTCCTTTATCTCTCTATATATATCCCACTTGATCTAATAAATTGCAGCAGCCAACGTCTTCCTCTCAAGACCTCTCATTTATCTCTCTTTATCTCCCTCTCTAAGACCCCAAATGTCTTTTTCACTAAGACCCAAACAACCAATTAATACCCTCTCTCTCTCTCTCTCTCCTTTGTTTGACTTCTTTCTCTTCTCTCTCTCTCTCTTCCTTTATATATATATATATATATATATATATATATATATATATATATATATATATATATATATGTCCCCAGCCACCATATCCCTTCATACGTCCGAAGGAGCAAACCTCTTTCCCTAGCAGACGCTAATAGTCCTATCAAAATACCACGTCCACCATCTTATTCGTTGCCATTAAACCAGCCCGGCCCTCGCCTTACATTCGATCAATAATAATGCTCCATATTTTTCCTCTTCCTCTCATGTTTAGCTACTAAAGAAGCCATTAAAATCATCTTGGAAGTACCACTCTTCGGCAATTAAATTCGTCAAAGCGTGCCAACCCAAACACGTGGACAATCATCGAACGAGGTCAAAAACAAAAGCTGGATCTGTGCCTATCCAACCGATCAAAAGCTCCTATGATGTGGGTGCCCTTCTATCCATCCAAATCTACACATTTACACATTTTTTTATATTGTGATGATTATATGATGAATTTAGGAAAACTGAAATTTATTAGGTTTTGTGTGGATTCACAAAACGATTATGGTCAAAGGGTTGACCCTATGGTTGAACCCATCGGCCGAGAACTATAGTGCACTATTCCCTTTCACAGGGCACCCAAGTGTGCCGGTAAAATAGATCCCACATCAAGAATGGGCTGCTGCCCTGTTTTATTTTGTTGTGCACTCAATATGGAGGTCTAAGTTTGACCGTTTCAATTTCGATGATCCGATCAGTTTTTAACCTCGGTCAAACCTTAGACTTCTCATAAAAATTTGATGCTTTTTACATCTAATGGCTCACATTGATATGATTATATTTATTTTCATGAACTTTAGTACTCAAAAAACTTGTGGATATATTGATTTTACACTTAGAATATTTCCTGCATTGTTTTGAAAATTTGCACTTATATTGGCCAAAGGGTCTAGTTTGACCCATTAAATCAAGTGAACCACACAAGTATGATTCGAGGCCCGTAGATCTAAATAAAGATTATTTGGTCATCTGTTAAATCGATGGTCAGATTTTAATTAAAATAAATAAACCTCGATCTTTGCACCACAACATAACCACAAAAATTCCTTGACTTTATGCTTATGACGCCTTAGTCTAGAGTTTAATTTGACCTTTTAGATCTCAGGTTTGGGGTCAAATCGTGTTAGTGGTCAAAACTCACTTTTTCTATGACACCACAGGGTTACCAAACCCGATGTCTCATATCCGATTTATTCAAATCCTTATAATGGACCTTAAATATTCGTATAAGCCTGTATGGAAATTGAATCATTCAAGACCCCCAAACATCAGAAAGGTCCATAGGCCTTGTGGGCCTGTCTAGTCTATGGACCCTTAATGGGCTCGTATACCCAATGTAGTTAAACTCGCGTTTTGTAAAATCGCGGACTCAAACCTTTTGAATAAGCCCAACTCACCTTCTAAGGTTAGGACAATTATTTAGGTACATCTTATACCCACGCTATGAAGGTGTACGTACCTCGAAAATCGTACAACAAGGATCCAACGGTTGAAACTTGTTTGAGTCATATGAGAGTCGATACTTAACCAAATTTCACAAACGACCTATCCCTTCTCATCAGATCGATAAGATCTATCTGATGAGACTAGTCTAACATCACTTTATAATACGTTTTCTGGTACTCA
This sequence comes from Chloranthus sessilifolius, assembly GCA_021018995.1. Lineage (NCBI taxonomy): Eukaryota > Viridiplantae > Streptophyta > Magnoliopsida > Chloranthales > Chloranthaceae > Chloranthus > Chloranthus sessilifolius. The sequence goes on along the minus strand of CM037594.1, from coordinate 112,973,477 downwards.
CATACTTTCTTATTTTTCTTAGGTCGCCTTCTTCTCTCTCTTAATGATGAGTGAGGCATTTTCAAATTACGAGTAATATTAATTTTCTTTATTGTTAGATGCTTTCTTATTATATGTTTTATTTTCTTTGTGTGACATTCATCAGTTAGAAGTACGTTAGGGCATATGTATGTTAAGAGAAAAAAAAAAAAAAAAAAAGATACGACACACGACTTTTAAGCCTTCGTCACGGTGGGGTTTCTTTCACGGTCACATGGAACTTGAAATATAGGCATCCATGTACGGATACAATTCCTCTATGGTAGTATGGGATGCCACACGAAGTACATTCAGGTTACTAGGGAATCTGTCCTTTGGAAAGCGTGGATTGTGAAGCCTATCGCACTGTGGCTCATTTTAATTAAGTTTAAGAAAAGATGGAATATGAATATATTAAGCTACGAGATGTTAAGGAAGTAGAGACTTAAGCCCACACAAATATGAAAGCGGGGAGGGGACCTAAGCCAAAAACCAAATAATATTATGATATGTTAAGATACGCTGTGAAGGCCAGCTAAACATGAATTAAGTTTCTACACGTGTCATGTATTGCGTGTCACCGCAAGATTCAACGTCTGCAGCCAAGACGGGTCTTAAGGACACTATGATAGCTTTGTCTCGAACTAAGAGGACATTATAGTTACTATACGTGCAATCTTATCGGGTTGGATGGTGGTTTATATTATGATATAGAGGTTAGGTGATTATCTACACGTGGACCTCGCGTAATAGGCTCGAGCAGCGACCCTGGCACAGATCGTTTAAATAAGATAAATAAGATATGAAGTACGTTGTGTAGGCGTATGGAGTAATAATAAGACTTTCGATATGCCATGTAAGTTAAGTTGACAAGACAAGTAAGAAAAGTATAAGCATTCGAAACATCATATACACTGAAATCTGTTATGTTACTTGAGTTTTATAGTTTATTAGCTATGCAATTATTAGAACTTTTTTTTTATGCTTTTTATATGAAATTTAAAGGATTCACCTTCACTCACAAGGTTGCACCCACGATCACCTGGGTAGATTATGGTGAATCGATTGTGCAACCCACTGAGTTTACGCGACTGAGTAAACTCACCCCCCCCCTAAAAAAAACTAACAGCTGCAGGTGAAGATATGAACTATATTGCCCGATGGACTTGATGCATTGGAAGATGATACAGATTATAAGGGTGACGACTTGGATGATCAGCTAGACGACGTCAAGTATATATTAATTGTTTAGAAAGATCTTTCAGTAGTTGACCTAACCTCTATTTTTTGTTAGTTTGTTTATTGGACACAAAATTTTATGTAAGCTTATTGAAAGGAATTTATAATGTAGAAGAATTTTTTGGTTCATGATTTTTGAAAGCCCAATTTTATATAAGATCAAGTAAGATATGTGTGTCCGCTTATCGCCTTGATAAGCGTGCGGTGTCATAAAACTGAATTCTAGGCCCTTGAGATCAGCTAGGATTCTAAGTCGTGACAGAGATGGTATAAGAGCCCAGACTATTTTTTTCGAGGACTATGTGGCTCATATAAGTACACTATGGTGATTGAAGTAACATTGATTCTGATAGACCCTAAGCTTTAGATCTTTTGAGGACTTAAGTATTGTAAGAAAAATGTGTGATGATTAATGACGTAAGATTTAAAAATTTATTTGTTAAAAACTTATATGAGATAGGAGCATGTGAGGGAAATTGAAAAGGATTTTTGAAGATTGAGGAGCAATTAGAAGAGTCATTTTAAAAGTGTTGGTGAATAATTAGAAAGATAAATCCTGAATGATTTGATAATTTGTAACTCATTGTTTGAGATGTCGATTATAAGATTAGTTTATTAGAAGTTATTTCAGATTGAAAAACAAATTATTATCAGTAACCTTAGATGATATTGAAATAGTCTATGGTCAACGAGATATAAAGAAGAGGATGCTATCTTACAATGAAGTTTTAGGAGTTATCAATGCTAAGAAATAAGGGTAAATTTTAAATAAATTCATTAAAGGACTACGAGAAGAATGATGTTTGAAAAGTTAAGGATTATAAAGAGTAGAAGAGCATCCTACTGACAGGAGTTTTAAGAATTTTCTTGAAAATAACTTTTGAGGATCGAAAGGTTATAAGAAGAAATGATCATTAAGGACTGGATGTTAAGACTTTAACTAAGTAGGTGATTGTATGAATCAAGAAATTTTACTGTATCAGTCAAGAATTTATTACTAACGATTTGGAACAAGTGTGACACTTGATATATTAAGATTTTAGGGTTAATTTGAAATGACAATTAATTTCAGACTCAAAGGATTGAATCTCGATTTTTTCATTAAGTATTGAGGAAGCACGAATAATAAAGTGATGAAAACCTATGAAAAAGAAGAAATTGTTTTTTATTCCTACGTACCCCCTTTATTGAACTCATAAAGTATGATTTACACATCGAGTAACGTTTGAAGATAATTAGGATCATACTAATTAAGTTTTGACTTGATAATCATTCATTGGGTGTTACTTTGGTTTAATTCGAGAGATTGGGGAAAGATTCGAGAAAATTTTGAATAATCAAAAAATCGAGCGAATATTCGATGAAAGTTTGGCAGATCACGTGTTTAGAGAAATTTACGACTGAAGTTTAGAATATTTTAAGGATTAACAAATTTAAGCCGACTTCTCTTATAAGGCGGGGAGAGTAATCTCGTGGGGTAATAAATGACTAACTAATTTCAGTTATTTAAGTATTGGCGACGATTGTGATTTACAAAGCCAATCGAAAAGGAAAAAGAGTTGGCAGATACCGTATCAATGAAAAATTGTGTTAAAAGTTGAAACTATTTCATAGATTGATGAATTTAAGTCAGATTTTATTGTTATTAAGGAAAAATCATATTGTGGTGCAAAAATGATTAAATCATTTTTTTTTTTTAAGTATTGGACGATGATGAAGATTCACAAAGCCGATTATATAAATAAATAAATAAAAATAATGGCTTTAGTCTAGGCACCATAAGCTTAGTATGATTTGAAGTTGGGAGCTAACACTTGCACACAAGATTTGTACCATGTGTCATAGTTAAAATGAAAAACTTCCTTGTTTTCGGGATCTAAGTCACGTGAAACACCACTAGGCCATCTAATTGTTGACAATGGAATAAAGATATCTAAAGGCTAAAATTTGAGAGAAAGCATGATCTCAATCATCTAATTTGTCAGTTTGATTCAAATGTTAGCAATTGATTATAATCATGTGACAAATTTTTGATGACGAAAATTTTATAGGGAGGGGAGAATGTAATGACCCAGATTTCCTTGACATTGAATCATTGATGTTAGTGAATATTTTGACTTTTGTTTAACTAATTTTGACCTTAGTCAAACCATTGACCCATTTGATGTGACCGTTGGACCCAATGTTATTTTATTATTATTATTATTTTGGGGGGGAGGGGTACCCTCATGTACGAAATCGAAATCGATCTTTGAATTACTAAGTACTTAATTTTCGAGGACGAAAATTTCTTTTAGGGATAGATAATGTTATAACCCGAGTTTTAAAAACCCAAATCTTGTGGCCTTAGATGAGGTAGGCCACCAAAAGCGGTGTGCAAGCTCCACACCCTATCACTAACTCAAGCCCTTCCTTATATATATATATATATATATATATATATATATATATATATATATATATATATAATAACAATATTAATAATAAATATAATCATCTGGTAATAAATAATGATGATGTGTGTAGCCGTGTGCACCCATGCACGTCCTGAATCCTCAAGCCCGGACTCGAAGCCGACTCCAAATCCAAACCCTGACACTTTTATATTTATATATGTATATGTATGTGAGGTGTTAAATACCTCATATACTACCGCATAATGTTAGTGCCCAACATCAAAACAAATTCTCCCTCCTAAAATTAGAAGGAATTAGAGATATTTGAGACTCTTGCTCTTTTAATGGGACGATCCCCTTTCTCTTTCTATAAATAAAAGCCAATGGCTTTTTATTTACCTCCCCCCTCTCTCTCCATATCTCTCCCCCATTAACCTAGCAGCCCATTTCCCCCTCTCTCCTTATAAACCCAAGACCCAAGCAACCTCCTAAATTACTCTCTCAAACGTCTCACTCTCTCTCACGTCCTCCACTCCCTCTCTCTCTCTATAAATAAAACTTAAAGGCTTTTTATTCTCAAGACTCCTCTCTCTCTCTATCCCTCTGTTTCTTTATCTCTCTCTATATAACCCACTTGATCTAATAAATTGCAACAGCCAACGTCTTCCTCTTCCTCTCATGTTTAGCTACCAAAGAAGCCATTAAAATCATCTCAGAAGCACCACTCTTCGGCAATTAAATTCGTCAAAGCGTGCCAACCCAAACACGTGGGCAATCATCGAATGAGGTCAGAAACAAAAGCTGGATCTGTGCCTATCCAACCAATCAAAAGCTCCTAGGATGTGGGTGCCCTTCTATCCATCCAAATTTACACATTTACACATTTTTTTATATTGTGATGAATATATGATGAATTTAGGAAAACTAAAATTTATTAGGTTTTGTGTGGATTCCACATCGGCCGAGAACTATAGTGCACTATTCCCTTCCACAGGTCACCCAAGTGTGCCAGTAAAATAGATCCCACATCAAGAATGGACTTGTGCCCTATTTTATTTTGTTGTGCACTCGATATGGAGGTCTAAGTTTAACCGTTTCAATTTCGATGATCCGATCAGTTTTTAACCTCGGTCAAACCTTAGACTCCTCATAAAAATTTGATGCTTTTGACATCTAATGGCTCACATTGTTATGATTGTATTTATTTTCATGAACTTTAGTACTCCAAAAACTTGTGGATATATTGATTTTACACTTAGAATATTTCCTGCATTGTTTTGAAAATTTGCACTGATATTGGCCAAAGGGTCTAGTTTGACCCATTAAATCAAGCGAACCACAGACGTATGATTCAAGGCCCGTAGATCTAAATAAAGATTATTTGGCCATCTGTTAAATCGATGGTCAGATTTTGATTTTAATAAACAAACCTCGATCTTTGCCCCACAACATAACCACAAAAATTCCTTGACTTTATGCTTATGACGCCTTAGTCTAGGGTCTGATTTGACCTTTTAGATCTCAGGTTTGGGGTCAAATCGTGTTAGTGGTCAAAACTCACTTTTTCTATGATACCACAGGGTTTCCAAACCCGATGTCCCATATCCGATTTATTTAAATCCTTATAATGGACCTTAAATATTTGTATAAGCCTTTATGGAAATTGAATCATTCAAGACCCCCAAACATTAGAAAGGCCCATAGGCCTTGTGGGCCCGTCTAGTCTATGGACCCTTAATAGGCTCGTATACCCAATGTAGTTAAACGTGCGTTTTGTAAAATCGCGGACTCAAACCTTTTGAATAAGCCCAACTCACCTTCTAAGATTAGGACAATTATTTAGGTACATCTTATACCCACGCTATGAAGGTGTACGTACCCCGAAATTCGTACAACAAGGATCCAACGGTTGAAACTTGTTTGAGTCATATGAGATCGATACTTAGCCAAATTTCACAAACGACCTATCCCTTCTCATTAGATCGATAAGATCTATCTGATGAGACTAGTCTAACATCACTTTATAATACTCTTTCTGGTACTCACATACTTTCTTCTTTTTCTTAAGTTACCTTCTTCTCTCTCTTAATGATGAGTGAGGCATTTTCGAATTACGAGTAATATTAATTTTTTTTATTGTTAGATGCTTTTTTATTATATATTTTATTTTCTTTGTGTGACATTCATCAGTTAGAAGTACGTTAGGGCATATGTATGTTAAGAAAAAAAAATAGATACGACAAACGACTTTTAAGTCCTCATCACGGTGGGGTTTCTTTCACGGTCACGCGGAACTTGGAATGTAGACATCCATATACGGATGCAACTCCTCTATGGTAGTATGGGATGCCACACAAAGTACATCCAGGTTACTACGGAACCTGTCCTTTGGAAAGTGTAGTTTGTGAAGCCTATCGCACTGTAGCTCATTCTAATTAAGTTTAAGAAAAGATAGAATATGAATGTATTAAGCTATGAGATGTTAAGGAAGTGTACACTTAAGCCCACACAAATATAAAAGCGGGGAAGGGACCTAAGCCCAAAATCAAATAATATTATGATATGTTAGGATACACTGTGAAGGCCAGCTAAACATGAATTAAGTTTCTACAGGTGCCATGTCTTGCGTGCCACCGCAAGATTCAACGTCTGCAGCCAAGACGGGTCTTAAGGACACTATGATAGCTTTGTCTTGAACTAAGGGGACATTATAGTTACTATGCGCGCAGCCTCATCGGGCTAGATGGTGGTTTATGTTATGATATGAAGGTTAGATGGTTATCTACACGTGGACCTCGCGTGATAGGCTCGAGCAGCGATCTTGAAACAGATTGTTTAAATAAGATAAGTAAGATACGAAGTACGTTGTGTAGACGTATGGAGTAATAATAAGACTTTCGATATGCCATGTAAGTTAAGTTGACAAGACAAGTAAAAAAAGTATAAGCATTAGAAGCATCATATGCACTGAAATCTGTTATGCTACTTCAGTTTTATAGTTTATTTGTTATGCAATGATTAGGAGAACTTTTTTTTATGCTTTTTATCTGAAATTTAAAGGATTCACCTTCACTCACAAGGTTGCACCCACGATCACCTGGGTAGATTGTGATGGATCGATTGTGTAACCCACTAAGTTTACGTGACTGAGTAATCTCACCCCCTCAAAAAACTAACAGCTGCAGGTGAAGATATGGACTATATTGCCCGATGGACTTGATGCATTGGAAGATGATACGGATTATAAGGGTGACGACTTGGATGATCAGCTAGACGACGTCAAGTATATATTAATTGTTTAGAAAGATCTTCCAGTAGTTGACCTAACCTCTATTTTTTGTTAGTTTGTTTATTGGACACAAAATTTTATGTAAGCTTATTGAAAGGAATTTATAATGTAGAAGAATTTTTTGGTTCATGATTTTTGAAAGCCCAATTTTATATAAGATCAAGTAAGATATGTGTGTCCGCTTATCGCCTTGATAAGCGTGCGGTATCATAAAACTGAATTCTAGGCCCTTGAGATCAGCTAGGATTCTGGGTCGTGACAGTTTTAGGCTATTATACTCATTAAGAAAGATTTAAGTAAGCAAGATTGCACAGATTTTGAGGGGCTTAATATTTGAAATTTATAAAGAAATTGGCACATGGGAGCAATGGGAGCTTTCTTGTAAAAGTGAAATGTCAACATTACCCTTTTATTTAAGAGGCACAATCAAGCAATCTCCTTCAAAATTCACCCATGTCTCACTGTGGCTACCTATATATCTCCGGGGCAGCCGGTTTCTTGCCGACATCACCGAAGTTCCCAAATTTTTTGAATTATTTGTGAACATTACCGAAGTCAGCTTCCTTACACGCTAAGTTACCTTAGCACCTTACAACTTAAAAGTTAAAAGCAAAACCCATTTTATATTTTATTTATATCTAAAAGTTAAAAATTAAACCCTCCTCTCTCTTATTCTCCTCTTTCAGACCCTGCTCCTCTTAGTCCTCTGGAGTCTCGACTCTGGAGTTTGGATCTCTGTACGGCTGGTTCTCTCTCATCTCTCTCAACTCTTAAGTTGGCCGACCAACTGCCGAAAATCGAGCCTTTCGAATTACCCGGTTCAGTTTCGACTTTGGTAACTAAAAAACTAAAACCTGACTGGGTAAGTGAGAAAACCGACAAAAAAACAAAAAAAAATATGAAGAAAAATCGAAAATCGAACCGATCAAAGCCAAAATTAGATTGGTTTGGTTTCGGTTTTTTTTGGGGGGAGGGGGGGGGGGTTTGAATCGAAACTATAACCGAAATGTTTCAGTTAAGGTTTGGTTTTGCATAAACCGACCCGAAAATTGAAATCTCTCGGTTTCAATGCATGTTCGGTGATTGTACGGGGCACTTGACTTTGAGTAGGCAGGTCACTGGGGGCGGTTCTGTTGAAGCTATTGGGAGTCGACAAGAGGTGTTGGCGTGCACGTCTGTCTCATTGCCAAACATGCCTAAGGCTGTGTTTGGGTTAGCTCTTTTTGAGCAAAGAGCAGCTCTTTTGCTCTTCGGCTCCAGCAGAGAACTGCTTTCATGTTTGGTAACATAGATCCTCGCCCTAATTTCTCTGACTAGGAGTTGTTTTAAGTCATAAAACTGCTCTCTGTCTGTTGTTTATCAGAGCAGATTTTAGCTCTTTTTGGGCAAAGAGCAGCTCTTTTGCTCTTTGGCTCTAGCAGAGAATGGCTTTCATGTTTGGTAACATAGCTCCTAGCCCTATTTGCTTTGACTGGGAGCTGTTTTAAGTCATAAAACTACTCTGTGTCTGCTATTTGTCAGAGCAGATTTTAAATCTGCTCTGACAGAGAGCAAGTAGAGAGCTACTTCTACTCTTATAAGAGCTAACCAAACACAGCCTAAGTGATCCGCGCTAAAAACTTTAGGAGACAACTGCCCCGTGGCCTACCTAGGTATGCCACTGTATTCAATGATCAAATGAACACCTATCATTTTGTGTTAGTGCATCTGAAACCGTCCTATCGTGGAGATCTCGAGTCATCATGGACTGAAATGCATGACTCCATCACCCTCTAGTTCAGGATCGACGATTACGACCACTTATGGGACCTATTACACTTTGACACTAGAATATATATTAGAGAAAGGATTAATGGGACATCACTAGAAATCTTTTCATACCATAAATCTTGTTGAGAGATGAGTTCCACGGATATTAGGTCCATGAAAATCTATTACAGTAAGGTTTTAAGAAGGCTAAACATAACCTTGATAATCTTAGTAGTATTATGATTTACTTGCCTTTGATTTATTTAAAAGATAAAAAATGGATATCGCTTGTATATGAAATTTGATTTTTTTTATTGTTATTATTATTTATTTTTATTTTTTTTAAAGAAAACTTAGAATTTTTTTTTGACAAATAAATTGAGGTTTAAGGGACCTCAGCCTTTCATTAAAAACCAAAAAAGACGAACAAAAGCAACAACCTTAGAGGGAGCTTCGGCAATGCCATCCCCAACCCCCCACCAAAATAAAACCTTAAGACCTAAAGCTACAACCAAAAGATTGAACCAACATTGAACAAGATACTCGATAAAAAGTGATGCAGTGCAAAATCCGAGAAAGAAGACTAGAGGCAGTGGAAAGAAGTGGAAGTAGAAGAAGAGAAGAAAGAAAATCAAAAGTTTATCGTTGAAATGTCTTTGATCGGAGGGTTGCGGAGTCTTTAACTTTCAATCCCGTAACTTTTATATTTGACTTATTTTGAAGTATGAAACAATATCAGAATAATGCAAAATTTGTCTTATTTGAAAGCTTATCAAAGTAGCTTTTCAACGAGCCAAGAAACGCGCAATTCCTACAAGTATTGAAGAAGTTATGGTCAATTTTTGGAAGCTGCACTGAAAGTGATGAATTTCAAGACTCCAAGTTGAATTAGGATTAGTTTTTATTGTTATTTTATTTTCACTAATAGAATTTATCTCTTTTATTAGAAATATGATTAGTTTCTTTATTGTTTTAAGATTTTATTATTATTTTAGGAAAATTATGATATTTTTATTATTTAAATTAGGAATTAGTGTTAGGCTAGGATTTCTAATTTTATGCATTATAAAAGCCTATTTAAAGGCTGTTCGTGCTAGAATCTAATTTTAGAGTTGAATGAAATATTTTGTTTGGAGCTTTTAGGTTCACTGATAGAGAAATTTTGGTGGGATATTCCTTAATTTAATTACCTTAGAAGAGTAGTTTTAACCTTCCTACAGGTTTTTTTTAGTTTTGTGTCAAAACTAGTACCCTCTCAAGTGGCTATCGTGTACTTTGGCGATCTTTATTTCCCGTTTCTCTTGATATTCGTGAGAATCAACAAGAAAGGTGGACGCTCATTAGAGTTCTGACATTTCTGTTTAGAAATCAACAATTCAAGTGGAAGGTTGCTGTTAGCGCTACATCAATTGGTATCAGAGCCGTTCGATCCAACGTGGAAGCCTCCGATCAACAAATCAAAGCGACGACGATCAAAACTACGAGATGAAAACAAGCGATGCATGGAGCATGGTATATGAGTATCCCATATACAAGGATTGTGAAGATGATAAAGAAGTTCAAACCGTCACTATCACTCTTTTATTGGTCCGAGAACAATGATCACTCGTAAATAAGTTATGGACCTATCACTTATTTAAAGAAGACGTCCGATATCTAGAATGTTCGAGGAGAGAGGAAGAATGATGGAGTGAAAAATTCGAGAAAGAAGACTAGAGAAAGTGGAAAGAAGAAGTGGAAGTGGAAGAAGAGAAGAAAGAAAATCAAAAGTTTATTGTTGAAATGTCTTTGATCGGAGGGTCGCGGAATCTTCAACCGTGACAGCTCGGATTTTCCAAACACAATTTTCTGAGATATATATATATATATATATATATATATATATATATATATATATATATATATATATATATATATATTTTAAACCAAATGGAAAAATTCGGACCGCAAGATCGTAGATCATTATTTGAAAACAGGACACTTGGTACATTCATACGCATTGCGGAAATCAAAGTAGTTGTAGCATAATTGACAGAACTAAATATTTCATTTCTATATAGACACATGACCGAAAGAATTAAAATAAACCACCGGTGATGACTAACCACCACCTAAATAGTGGTATACGAATATGTACAAAGATTGAATATCTACAATGTACCAAGCTCAAAACTCAGAAGTCAGCGTGCCAAATCCAACTAAACTTCTCCCTCTAGTAGGTAACTTCGGATTCTTCTCAAGTCCAGGGTCCCGATTTGAAACTATACCTGTGACGTATAATTGGGGTGAGCTAACAGTCTAAGCTCAGCAGAGGAAGGCTCAATACAATTTCATATTTTATCATAATGAAGCATAGATTCAATGACAATAATCAAAACATTTGTCATATTAAATTGAAAACATTCTCATATTCAAACAGAAACTAATTTCAAAGGCATTGTCATCGTAAACAAAAGTGATTGTCCAAGGTGTCAATTACTGATCAAGATTATCCAAAGATTGTCCACAATTTAGAGTTCGGGGTTCAAAGGATTCAAAATTCGGATTCAAGAACAAATATGCGAACAATATCGAATTTGTAATCAAAGCAGTCAAGGTGCCAAAGTTCAGAGTTTAGGGTTCAGAGTTTACGTTTCAAAAATGTACGTAATTCTCGCCCGAGCGGTCCAAGGGCGTACATAAATACAAGGATGTCAAAAGGCGTACGTAAATTCTGTCAAAGCGGTTTAAGGGCATACATAAATACAAGGATGTCCAAAGGTATACGTAAATCCCGCTAAAGCGGTTCAAGGGCGTACATAGATACAAAGGTATCCAAATGAATACGTAAATCCTGCCAGAGCGGTTCAAGGGCATACATAAATATAAGGGTGTCTAAAGGTATACGTAAATCCCGCTAAAGTGGCCCAAGGGTGTACATAAATATAAAGTGTCCAAAGGAGTACGTATAATGACCCGAAAAATTCGAACCCGAACTAGACTGAACCCATGTGCGTGTCCGACACGGTGATCGAGGTCACCTTGGTTTTTATTAATATGTCATTTAATAATATTAGGATAAAACTTTATGTGAAAAAGAATTAAGGTTTAAAACTTGATTAGGACTTTAGTGGTGAAGCCGTACACCGACTCGTGGTGTGTCGCTCAACACCGAAACTTATCCTTAGAGATAAGTGGATAAAACTTTGGGCTAAATATCAAAGATATTTAGCTTAGCTTCGTTGGGTTATAAACAGAAGAGAAGGGATTGCTTGAGGGCTAAGTTTGGCCATTGGAAATTTGAGAATGGGAGAGGGACCGAACACTATTGGAAATCCATCGCCTCCAAAACTTGAGAGATTGTAAACGTGTGATCATTGTTGTCTCCGCACTCTTCACAGAACACGTGACGCCGGTATCGATGGTGCTCCGCCATTTGTAAATTCTGAATCGAACCATCCAAACCCCTTTTCTTTTGAAACCCATTTTCAAAGAACGTTCCATCTCGTGATCGTTAACCGCGCATTGAGAAGGTTGAAATTGATCTGGGATCGTTGATGACTTCATCTTGAGTTTGCTATGAAAGATCGCTGTGAAATTGCCGTAGAAATTCGAAGGTTTCGCTCCGAAACCCTCGTTCGACAACACTTATAATAAACCACATATTCGATCAGTGAAAGGTACAATTTTGTTGAGATTGATGGTCTAAATTCATAGAATAAAAGTCCTAGTATGTATGTGTATGTGTGTGTATGATTTGTTGAAAATCATTGATGAACTAGGTGACATTTAGGGAAAAATAGACCAAGGAATATGACCAAAGGGTTTTGAACCTATCGAAATTCGAACCATCAAATTTGGAATCTGATCGATTAAATTTAGAAATGGTTGATCAAATTGAGAAATGATCGATCAAATTGGGAAATGATCGATCAAATTATACAATATATATATAGAACATAAGGTATGATTTTTTTTGGAATTCGATCAATCAAATTTGAAATCCGATCGGTCAAATTGGGAATCCGATCGATCAATTTAACTGAATGTGCCGACATAGCTTTGGTATTTTGGCTATAAAGTTTAACTCCGAACTCTAATTGATGTGATTATTATGGCGTTGGAAAGAGGACAACGAGCTCTACAACTTTGATGAATTAACTAAACTATAAATCAAATATTTTGATGGTCAAAATTAAGCAGGAAGTTGGGTTAAGTTCAAAGTCAGCACAAACTTGCCCATTTCTGCCTCGGTTTTGAGAGAACACTTAAATACGTCAACGTTATTAGTAATTAGGATATATTCTTAATACATCATCGTATGTGTGATGTAGATTAAGGATTGGAGGCCGTGGATAAGGAGCTTTGGAATTGTTTAGAAAGACTTAATTTAAGGTAGGGGAAACTCAATCTAAATTGTATTTATTCTAATTTCATGGACTATTAAGACTTTTATTCTGACACATGGTTTTTGATTTTTGTTTTACAAGTATTTCGTGTACATAAATTAAAATTCTGTCATATCTGATTCTTAGCATCTGATTCCTGATATTATATATATGCATTTGATTTAAAGTTCATGTGACGAATCCCCCTGACATGGCGGGATACCCACGACCTGTACGGCGGGATATCTGTGTATCTGTTCTATGATCTGCTTAGCACAAGTTTCTCTTATTACGCATAGGCTTATTGCATTTCTTGTAATTATTCATTAAACGACGATGGTCGAGGTTACCCATTGACAAACATCTGGCTACCACGTGCTATATACACGGGAGTTATTGAAGTATAAAAATTGAAGTCATTCAAATAAAGTATGCATTGCATCTGAAAGCTCTAAACATAAGCCTGATTTCTAGTATTCTACATTCCATTTTGTCATTAAAACCTCAGTATCTGTTATACGATTAGCCTGTTTAAATTATCTGTTCTCTCTGTCATCTGTTTTGATATTCAAACCTCAACATCTGTTTTGTGATTTGCCTGCTCTAAATATCTACTCTTGAATCATTTGTTCTGATATATGTTCTGAAAATCATGCTATTCAGTGAAAATGTAATATAATTGAGATTCTTCTATTGAGTTTAGACTGTTAGCTCATCACCGACTATACGTCACAGGTACAGGTCGTGACCAAAACCTTAGGCTTGGAGAAAACCCTGAGTCTATGTTGGAGAGGGAGGTGGATCTTCCGTAGTGGGGTTTTATCCTTAGTTCCTTGGTAATGGGACTGGGTGTATAATAAATTTTGTTACACTTTAAATTTGGTATATTTTGAGATATTTCTTTGGTATGAGACTAATACCACCACTGTTTAAGCGATGATCGACCGTCGCCGGTGGTTGGTTGTTTTGATATTTTCTTTTGTCCTCAGTATATATAGGAGCTATATTATGTTGAATATTATATCTGCTTAATCTCTACAAATTTGTGATGGTACCAAGTAAGTATTCTGTATTCAGATTGTATTCTATGATCTGGCGGTTCAGATTTTCCCATTTTGGTTTAACGTTGAAAAAAAAATGTCTGTGAAAATTAGGTTAGGAAAAAATCTGGGCTGCCACAGTTGGTATCAGAGTTTAGGCATTAGGTCTTTTGGGAAATCAGAGTTATGACAGTAGATTATGTTGAAACTTGGGAAGGATTCGCTATCCCTATTCTGAAATCTCTGAATGACTTTAGATTATGTTGGGGCTTAGGCTTTTGGTCTTATGGGAGACTGTGAGCCATAGCTCTAAGTGTAGGAAAATGACATTAGGTCTATCTAAACATAGGCTATGAGTGTTATAGTTCTGTCAGGACATCGAGACTATCTATTAATTGAAACCTTTGTTTCATTTTGACAAATCAATATGGCACCTCGCAAAAGAGTGAAAACTATACGCACTGGAGGAAACAATCTTGAACAAACTAGACAACTGCTGGAAACAGTGATCAACACGATGGCCTAGCAGAATGTGTTGTTCGCGACTATATTACGAGACACTGCGCACACCCCTCCATCCGCACTAGTTGAGTTATGCTCACGGAGTGGGAAGCAACACAAGACAGAGCTGTGTAGATGGGCCACAGGTGCATGTTTTAGGTGTGGACGAATTGGACATCTGGTAAGAGACTGTCCCCAATTGGGAAGAGAGGCGACAACATCGGCAACAACTCAGGATCCCTCTCGGTTCAAGGTTTAGGATCGTGCTCTTGCTATTTCTGCACGGAATGCTCAAGTAGTCAGAGGAGTTATACAAGTAACCTCTTGCTCTTTAGATTCATCATCAGCTGGAGCATCAATTGTACGACAAGCATTACATGTCTCCTCATCCAAATCGATTGCTATGTGCGTAAGATGTGGAAAGAAGCATAAGACAGAGGAGTGTAGGCTTGCCTTGGGCGCATGCTTCAGATGTGATTAGGTGGGACATCTGGTGAAGGATTACCCTGAGCTGGATCAAAGGAATAAGGTATCAACATTTATTCCTGGACCATCATCACCACACAATGCCCAACCAACGAATGAAGTCATCCAAGGTATAATCCATTATTGATTGTTAAGAATTTACCATATTCTCACTTGATAAATGCCCTTGGAAATAGTATGCTATTATGATATTTTGGTAATATCATGATGCTATCTTATATACACGTAACTAAAAACATACGCATGAAACCTGAATACTTTACACTTGTGTTGGAATGGTGGCATATGTTAAAACACGACTACGTTATAGTGGATCAAGTTCTGCTGGACCTACAAGCGGTAGTTAGGATAGAGAACTTTTCAGAATTAAAGGAATAATGATGATTAGTAAAGTACGAGTGAGAGATTCGAGTAAAGACGTACGGATTTATTTAGGAATACCTTATTTAAGCTCGAGAGCTTAGAGATGATTTGAAATTATGACATGTTAGAGGAGTTAGAACTCATGTACCATCATCGTAGGTCACCTTTTTTTTCTCTTAAAGAAGAATGAAACACCCTTAGTTACGCTTAGACTACACTGTCATCTTATAAGGTCTTGAAGTTTAATGAAATATCTGAGAGTTAAAGGTTAACTCACTCTGTTATAAATACTAAACCATTGTCAAAAGCTCTGTATCGTATGGCGCTTACGAAATTGAAAGAGTGAAAAGAACAGCTTCAGGATCTGTTAGATAAAGGCTTTATTAGATCGAGTGTGTCTCCTTAGGGAGCACCAGTCTTATTCGTTAGAATGAAAGATGATTCGATGCAATTTTGCATCGATTACCATTAGCTAAACAAGTTGACGATTAAAAATCGTTACTCGCTTTCAAAAATAGATGATCTTTTTTATCAATTATAAGGAGCGAGATTTTTTCTCTAAAGTTGGCATGAGATCAGGCTATCATCAGCTGAGAGTCAAGTCTGAAGACATTCAGAAGACAGCTTTCAGAACCCGATATGGACACTATGAGTTCTTGGTGATGCCTTTTGGGTTGACGAACGCTCCTGCTTCATTTATGGATTTGATAAATCGGATATTCAAACCACACTTAGACAAATTGGTAGTTGTGTTTGTAGATGATATTCTCATCTATTTAAGAACCCAAGAGGAGTATGAGCAGCACCTATGAGTGGCTCTACAAACTCTCAGAGATCATAAAATATATATATAACTCAGCAAGTGTGAGTTTTGGCTTGAGCAGGTCAGTTTCCTAGGCCACGTCGGTTCTAAGATGGGTATAACACTCGATCCAGTAAAGATCGAATCAGTGGTGAATTGGGAACAACCGAAGATGGTTACTGAAGTCCGTAGTTTCCTTGGTTTGGCAGATTACTACAGGAGATATGTAGAAGGTTTGTCCAAACTCTCAGGTCCACTTACACAGCTTACGAAAAAAAATGTTAGATTTGATTGGACGGAGCGGTGTGAACAGCGTTTTCAAGAACTCAAGAAGCCTTTGACTACCGCTCCAGTACTAGCTATACCTTCAGATGGTGGAGGTTTTACAATCTACAGTGATGCTTTATATAGTGGATTGGGTTGCGTGCTTAATCAGGACAAGAGTCATTGCTTATGGCTCCAGACAACTCAAGGACCACGAGAAGAACTTTCCTATTAATGACCTTGAGTTAGCAGCAGTAATATTTGCTCTGAAGATATGGAGGATCTACCTATATGGTTAGACATTTGACGTCTTTACAGATCATAAGAGTCTCAAGTATCTGTTTACTAAGAAAAACCTAAACATAAGACAACGAAGATGGATGGAGTTCCTTAAAGACTATGATTAGTCCATCTATTATCACCTTGGGAAAGCCAATGTAGTGGCGGATGTACTGAGTTAGAACTCATCTGCTCAGTTGTCACATCTCATTACTAGAGTGCACAGGTGGCATTTACTAGAAGATATGGCCTTATGTGGCACGAGATTGATGTTAAAGGTTTCGGAGCTTTGATGGTTATGCTTATAATACGTTCTACTCTATTCTAGAATATCCGTAAACTATAGCTGACTGATGACGAACTTATGACTATCAAATGGAATGTGATTAGGGGAAAGTAAAGCAGATTTCTTCATCAGGGAGGATGGTACCTTGTTATTCCTAGATAGATTGTACATACCTATCATTGTTGAGCTTCGAGACACTATCAATGTATGTCATACATCCTGGGAGTACCAAGATGTATCAAGTTATGAAGAAAAGCTTCTGGTAGAGAGGCTTGAAGAAGGACGTTGTTGAGTGTGTGTCCAAGTGTTTATTCTGCCAGTAGGTAAAGGTGGATCATCGGAATCCGACGGGATTATTACAACCTTTATCGATACCTAAGTGGAAATGAGAAGTGATTTCTATGGACTTCATTCAGGGGTTACCAAGGACATTAAAGAAATATAAAGCCATCTGGGTCATTGTGGATCGGTTGACTAAATCCGTGAGAGGTTACGTATTGCTCAAAGTCTTTAAAAGATCTATGCCGACCTCAAAAGGAACCATGTTTAGTTTTAGGTGAGCTTTGTGACCTTGGTCACCTTATTATGTTGTGAATTTTGTTTTGGTAGTAAATACCTGTGTTGAAGGTAGGAGACAGTATTTGTCAAAATCTCTCCTACGAAAAGTGTGATGTGCTTCGGCAAGCGTTAGAAGCTGAGTCCGTGTTATATTGGGCCGAGTCATCGAGGTCGCTTACCGAGTAACCTTACCGTCGTAACTATCTAGCATGCACAAGGTGTTTCACGTGTCCATGCTACAGAGGTATATTAGAGACCCGACTCACGTGTTAGACTACCAACCCATAGAGCTTTAGGATGGTTTAACATTTGTCAAGGAGTCGGTACAAATCTTAGATCGTAAGGAACAGATCTTACAGACCAAGCAGATTCCTTTGGTTCTCGTAAAGTGACGGAACCACTCTTCGGAGGAAGCCACTTGGAAACGTGAAGCTGAGCTTCGCGAGCAGTTTCCAAGTCTTTTTGAGTAATGTTTTAAACTTTGTAAAGGATTATATTGTATGAAATATATAAGTACTTCAAATTGTTTATGGCTTAATAAAATCTTTCTTCTTTCAAATTGTAAGTTTACATGGTTAGAAAATTTCTAGAGCATTGTGCTTCTATTTTTATCTGCTACTTCAACATAATTAAGTCGTGAAATAATTACCACTACTTTGTTTAGACCCGTGTGGATAGTAGACTGTGTTGGGTGCCATGTATGTGTGTCAATTATTCGTTTTCAATAGGATTTTATCAATATGCATCCGTGTGAGAACTCCGTTTTTGGTAGACCTTGTGGTAGGTTGAACAAGTTACTTGCCCGATTTACATCATGTTAGTATCAGTGTGTTTTGCTGATAAGAAGAAGGAATATGTGTGGTAAGTTTGAGTCACGGTGGGGTTTCTTTTCCCAAGTAGGTAAAACTTGAAATATAGGCGTCCATGTATGGATACAACCCCTTTATGGTGTTATAGAATACCACACAAAGTACACTCAGGTTACTACAGACCCCGTCCCTTGAAAAGTGTGGTTGGTAAAACCTATCGCATTGTGACCCATTATCTATGGACCTAGGACTGCTTCGATTATGCCTTGTTATGAACGTTTGTTAGGATGAGGGATTGTCGTAGACCTGTTTAGGTATGTTTTGCATTTTCGAGGGCGAAAATTCCTTTGAAGAGAGGTGAATGTAATAACTTTGATTATTTTCGTTAATGTTGAATCATGCTCGTACATTGTTGAATATGGCACGTCAATTTTTTAGGACGAATTTTTTTTAAAGTGCGAAGAATGTAATGACCTGAAAAATTCGAACCTGAACTAAATTGAACTTGTGTGTGTGTTTGGCACGGTGATCGAGGTCGCCTTGGTTTTTATTAATAAATCATTTAATAATATTAGGATAAAACTTTATGTGGAAAAGAATTAAGGTTTAAGACTTGATTAGGCCTTTAGGGGTGAAGTCGTACACCAACTCGCGGTGTGCCACTCAACACCGAAACTTATACTTAGAGATAAGTGGATAAAACTTTGGGCTAAATATCAAAGATATTTAGCTTATCTTCGCTGGGTTATGAAGAGAAGAGAAGGGATTGCTTGAGGGCTAAGTTTGGCTATTGGAAATTTGAGAACAGGAGAGGGACTGAACACCGTTGGAAATCCATCGCCTCCAAACCTTGAGAGATTGTAAACGTGTGATTGCCGTTGTCTCCGCACTCTTCGTGGAACTCGTGACGCTGGTATCGATGGTGCTCCGCCGTTTGTAAATTTTGAATCGAACCATCCAAAACCCTTTTCTTTTGAAACCCATTTTCAAAGAACGTTCCGTCTCATGATCGTTAACCGCGCATTGAGAAGGTTGAAATCGATCTGGGATCGTTGATGACTTCATCTTGAGTTCGCTAAGACCGATCACTGTGAAATCGCAGTAGAAATCCGAAGGTTTCACTCCGAAACCCTCGTTCAACAACACTTCTAATAAACCACAAATTCGATTGGTGAAAGGTACAATTTTGTTGAGATTGATGGTCTAAATTCGTAGAATAAAAGTCCTAGTATGTATGTGTATATGTGTGTATGATTTGTTGAAAATCATTGATGAACTAGGTGAAATTTGGGGAAAAATAGACCAAGGAAGATGATCGAAGGGTTCTGAACTCGTCGGAATTCGAACCATCAAAATTTGGAATTTGATCAATCAAATTTAGAAATGATTAATCAAATTTAGAAATGATTGATCAAATTGAGAAATGATCGATCAAATTAGAATCTGATTGATCAAATTGGGAATCCGATCGATCAAATTAGAATTCGATCGATTAAATTGTATAATATATATATATATATAGAGAGAGAGAGAGAGAGAACAGAAGGTATGATTTTTTTTTGGAATCTGATCGATCAAATTTGAAATCCGATCGATCAAATTGGGAATCCGATCGATCAAATTGGGAATCCGATCGATCAATTTGACTGAAAGTGTCTATACAACTTCGGTATTTTAGCCATAAATTTTTACTCTGAACTCCAATTGATACGATTCTTACGCAGTGAGAAGATTCGACCCCCCTCCTTCGTCTCTTATTTATGTTCATTTGATAGTGAAATGAAATGATAATGAAATGAAATGTGATATAAATGTAAATTTCGAGAAGAAAAATATTGTTTACTTACATTTCGGTCCTTCTACTATTTTGTGTTTTTTATTCAGATTTCAGTAGGTGTTTAACGATACCACCTGTAATCGTGCTCCCTCGGCCTCCCCCAAAATCTGAGCCGTTTGTTTTAATTTTAAATTGTGTAGATGTGATTAAAAAAAAAGGGATAATGGCTCTTGAGTCTTGACCGACATTTAAACGCCAAATCCTTTTTAAATGATCTTTCACCATTAAAATGCCATATTTTATAGCACACCATTGAAGTGTGATTTATCAATGTGCCATGTGGCACACATCTATAATCAATGTAAATTTCGCATGTGGCAATCTATTTTCGGAACATATCCCAGCCAAAGGATCATGCTTTTAAGTGGATATAAACCATCCGATCAGTGAACGGTGAACTTTAATATTAGCCATCAAAATTAAGTAAACCCGTTGGTATTAGAGTGCGCAGATCGGATGATTCGAGTCTCCCAAAAAGTGTGATATTTCGACTAATGGAATGGGTTTGTACTTAAGAGATGTATTTATAGAAAGTTCATATGTCTAAAGCTTGGCCCAATCTGATGGGTCAAATTTATGTGCCCGACTCGATAAAATTTCAGGTCGATGTTAGGTCGGGTCATGCTAAGTCGACTTGATCTAATACTTTATATATAAAAAATATAAAAAAATAAGGTTTTTTATTTAGTCGAGTCAGGTTTTGGGTCGGGCATTAGGTCGAGTCAGGTTTTTTTGTTAGGTCGAGTAGGGTCAGATTGAATGTATCATCTAGTTGGGTCGGATGGTAGAGTGCATTATCAGGTTAGACATATGTCATTTTCTTACTGGGCAATCAAATGTTTCATCCGATCTGACCGATTGACAGCCCTAGATATGAGGGATGGGAGCAAAACAACTAAAATCCATTGACCATTTGAGATCAGATGATGAAAACCATTTTTCACCTCAATCTTCCATACAAGGGATCTTGATACCGTGAGTATGTTCGAATTTTTATTTCAAATGACATAGATCCCAAAACAGTAGCCCTCGATTGGGTATTAATGGCTCATTTTAAAAGTATTGACTATTAAATCAGATTCGGAAAAAGACTCCGTCAAATATATTCAGCCCCATCTTGATTGCTTGCCCATAAATTTTGAAAGAAATCTGAGTATGACACATAAACCGATGATTAGATCACGTTTCGACGGTCATAGCATAATCATTGATTGAATCGATTCTGAAGATTTTCTGAGAGAAACTTAAAAACAAAGGATTTTGAGTTTTATAAGAATCTGTCAAGAATCTGAGTAACTTAAGAACATATATGGGGAAAATTAGGATTCTGAGTCTGCTAAGAATCTGTCATAAATCTGAGTGTCCAAAAATATGAGCTTTTATAAGAAAAATCAAGAAACACCCGAATAAGCCCTAAGGCTACGTTTGGAACACACAATTTATAGGTTGGATTTGGATTTGGATTTGAATGGATAGCGATCATGAGAACGCTAGATTTAGATTTGCAAATCTCAGTCATTTTGCAAAAATGGGATTTTGAAATGACGTCTCCGGGGCGTTCGGAGATGTCGACGTCATATCAAATTCAGATTTGTAGGCCCGAGCTAAAGCGCATCTCTCTCACTAGAAAAATAAATAAATAAAAAGAAACTTAATTTGCAATCAATTAGCAAATTGTTGACTGCTTTAAATCAGATGGTACAAACAACTTTTCGTCCAACTTTCCCACTCGATGGATCTTTAGATCGTGATATACCTATCAGACGGTTTGATATTGAATCCATGTGGTACACATCCAGGAAAATGATCTCCCATGGATACCATAGAAAGGATTCTTAGGTCACTTTTTGAGGTGTGTGCCACGTGGAATCAACATCTCACCACCCAATAGCTGGGTCATGACTCCAAGACCTATTGTGTGGAAAGTTGGGCCAAAAAACGATTTCCATGGGCTGATTCTAAACAGTCAACGATTTTCATATGCAAAAAATCATGGTTGCAGATATAAAATTCTCACCTAAAGGAAACCCCATCCGAAAAAAATCCTACAACATCTGATCGAAACGTATTAAAAGACGAAACCCCAGCTTATATCTGTTTTTGGCTCGTGTTACTACCACACCACCTTATGTTACACCCACCTTACTTAAACAAAGGAAAAATCCTTTGACTGCTTTAAATCTGATGATGGAGAGCATTCTTCGTCCCAATCTTTCACAGAAATGATCTTAAGATCATTGGCCTACTATCAGACGGTCAGTCATTGATTCAACATGGCACACATCCCAAAGAGTGAATGTGATCAACCATACTATCAAACGTCGTTCACATTGGGATGTGTGCCACATGGAATCAATATCTGACAGTCTGATACTAGACCGATGATCTCAAGATCTATTGTGTGAAAGATTGAGATGAAAAAATGTCTCTACAGTCTGATTTAAAATAGTTAACGGATTTTTTCTTTATATAAGTGAGGTGGTTGTAACATCAAGTGGTGTGGTACTAATACCAGCCTTTTTTCTTCTATTTTTTTTAAAAAAATTTTAATAATATGGATAGGGGGAATGGGAAATGAACAGGTTCGATTGGTTGAAACTGAATTCGTGGTCAACCATATCTGCAACGATTGGAATGGGAGAATTTTGACTTTATGAGGTTTCCAATGGCTGCAAGATCTTGTTGATTGGAATGAAATGGTTAGATAGTTATTCCATGTGGCACACATCACCAAAATTGATCGTGATCATGCCCGATCCGACTCGTCGCTTAAAAATCCTATTTTTCATTATCTTTATATCTAAAATATTGGGTCGATCCGACCCGACCCAACCTAACCTCTTTGTTGACTTGACGGGACCCATCTGGACGAGTGAAGTTTATGTGCCCGACCAGATAAAAAAATTGGTTTGGGAGGTTGGGTATCAGGTTGACCCTACCCATCTACAATACTAATTGTAATTCATGTATACTAAAATTTGGAGTACTAGAATCTAATTTATTTTTTAAAACTTGTCTATTGAAGCATTTATAAATCCTAAGGATAAATACACTCCTTAAGCATCCAAATAACAGATTTTCAAATTTAAATATTTCAATTAGGCTGCCTTTGGGAACATGGATTTGGATTTGCGGATTTCAAATTTAAGTATTTCAAATTCAGAATTTGAAATATTTGAATTTGCAAATATCTTGTTTGGATGTTTAAGCATTGCCTTAAGATTTGGCTTAAGAATTTATAGATACTTCATATGGCTATTCTTTTATAAAAAGAATTTATATTTCATTGGTTTCCTTCATTCTATGTAGATAGGGATGCAAGTTCGGTATACCGAACTGAATCGAATTCGATTTTTTTTATTCGGTACACCATAAATCGAAACCGAACTGAAATATATCGGTATTGGTTTCAGTATACCAAATTCCTCCAGTGCATAAATCGTTCTCGAATTGAAAGGGAAAAAATGAAATGGGTGCAATTAGCAATTTCTTTCTTGCACCCAATGTGCATTCTACAAAGATGGGCTGCAAAAATAGAAACAAAATTTTTTTAAAATAAAAATAAAATTGAAAAAATGAAAATCTGTGCAACCAGCAATTTATTGGTTGCACCCAAGATGTGATGTACAAAAGTGGGCTGCAAAAACAAAAATAAAACAAAAAAAGGAAAAAAAAATTAAATCAAATGGGTGCAACCAATAATTTCTTGATTACACTTAAGGTGTAGTGTACAAAGATGGACTACAAAAACAGAAACATAAAAACTAAAATTTAAAATGGGAAAATTAAAATGGGTGCAACCAGTAATTTGTTGGTTGAACCTAAGGCGCAATGTACAAAGGTGGGTTCTAAAAATAAAGACAAAAAAATGTGGGGAAAGGATGCAACTAGCAATTTCTTTGCATCCAAGGTGCATTGTACAAAGGTGAACTGCAAAAACAGAAACAAAAAAAAACAATGGGTGCAACCAATAATTCCCTGGTTACACCCTAGGTGCACTGTGCAAAGGGTGGGCTGCAAAGACAAAACAAAAAAAGCAAAAAAAAAAAAAGATTTTTAATGGGTGCAACTAGCCATTTCCTGGTTGCACCCATAGTGCACTGTACAAAGGTGGGCTGCAACAGCCATAAACTAGTTGTTGCAGCCCAATAGCTAGTTTTTTTAGCGGTTGCAGTAACTAATAAAGCTTGGGGTGGGTCAGTTCGGGTCGGGTCAGGTCGGGTCTGGTACCTATTCAATCCGATCCATTTACCATCAGTTCAACCCGATTCGGTTTGGTTTAATTCAGGTAGGGTACCATCGGTTCAGGTCGATTTCGGTATCAAGTCGAACCGTACCTATAATAACACTGGGTAACACCTTTTTATTCATTAAACATAACCAATTAAATGTTAGTGTAAGATTTGGATTTTTAAATAGCGCCTGGGAGTTGTCATTTACAAATCCATATTTTTACAGCATAGCCATGGATTTTTAAATTCCGGCGGATTTACCAAATCCAAATTCCAACACAAAAATGGGAAACCAAACGGTGGATTTGGATTTAGGAGATCCAAATCCAAATTTCCAAATCCAAATCCACATTCCCAAATCCAAATCCACATGCCCAAACGCAGCCTTATTGGATTTGTAATGCCTAGATTTGAATTTGTAATGCCTAGATTTGAAATGCTTGGATTTGAAATTCTCATATGCAAATGCTTGTTCCCAAATGCAGCCTACGCAATTTATTTAGATCCCTCTGCCATTGGCTGATTTGTAATTTCTTTTGGGTTCCTCACTGGATAAGTTCCTTCCTCTCTGGTTAGCTCTCTTTCTTAATAAATTTTATTCATAAAAAATAAAAATGAAAAAGTTTTCAAAAGCAAGGTGCCAAAATTGGTATCGGACTCGAGTCCATGAAAAACTGATACGACTCGTCCAATATGTATCAACTTTTTTTTTTTTTTTTTAAATAAAGAAAAAGAAAATAAAGGTATCAGCCGAAACCGATACCGTATTGGCCGATACCCAATACGCATTAGCCGATATTGAGTTGAGACACCGATACGTATCAATTTGCCGAGAAACTGATATGTATCGCCGTATCGGCCGATTTTTGATACCATATATATTCAAATATGCTTGCATTTTTTGAAAGGATAGCGTTATTTGCATCCGTTTAACACATGCATTTCCACTATAAAAATTGTTGATTGTTTTGAATTAAAAGATGGAGATCCTTTTTTGTCACAATCTGTCACACGATAAATCTTGAATCATGGCGCACCCATCATGTGCGTGTGTTCTCCACAAGAAAAAAAGGTGCAACTAATGCCCACCCTTTTGAAAAGTAGTTGGTGTTTTTTAGCAGAATAATCTTTGAATACTTGACTTTCACAAACCAGAAGGCTTCAAGTTAATTGGGAATTTGTTCAAACACTCTTAGGGAAAATTCTAAACGAGACCAACTTTTTATTTATTTATTTTAAAACAGAGGTGAGGTGGGCTCGATCTTGCGACTAGAGGTTACATCACAAAAAAAGGGACCTACGCCAACGGCTGTTAGCCGTCGGCGTAGGGTTCATCACCTGTCGACGTAGAGTATGCTGACGGTTGGGGGATCCTATGCCGACGGCTACGATAGTTCCGTCGACTAATGGATAAGCCGACAGCCATAGGTTTTTTTTTACCTACGCCGACGGCTTCGGCTTCAGCCCACAGCCGTCGGCATAGGGGTTTTTTAATTTGAAAAAAAATATAATTTTTTTTTAAAGGCGTAGGTGTTTTTTAATTTTTTTTTAAAAATTTATTCCCCACCTCATTTTTTACTCGGATTCTGTAGTTGTACTAGAATCGGCAGTACATTAAAAAAATATACGAAAAAAAAAAATAAAGTCCTCGAAAAATGAGGATATCATGGAGAAAAAAAAAGCCATTGTTTTTCAAGAAATGAGGGAAAATAAACACCTATAACATAAAAAAATATTAAAAATCCATTCTTTCGGTTACCACTTCTGCTAAATAATAAACAAGTAAACAATGAGTCACTCTACAGAAATGGAGAAAAAACACAGCATCCGTTATTTTAATTAAAACAATAATCACAATAAAAGAAAATAAACTCCCAGACACAAAAATAACCAAAAAACAATCACAAATTTATTTTTCTATTGATGAAAAAGGTTCATAACTTCATATACAAAGTGATATAGACTAGATGAAGTATTTGGGCATGGATGCTTACAGATTTTCGATCTCATGGTCACGGATCTTCCCAAGTAAGAAATATACAGTTTTTATAGTGACACTTGTCTATTTTTTTAGACTTGATGAAGTATTTGGTATTATTCGCTTTCTTCTGAATTGACTTCCCCTTGTATCAACAAATGGAATTGGAGAACCAAATAAAGAAGGAATACATTACCACAACAGCCTTGTAGATGTCCTGCGCTGCTAGGAAAGGGCTTCATTCAATCCAACTTATCTTCATGAGAAATTAGGCTTCTAAGTGTTATCTATTCATTTTTTTTATCAAGAATACAGCCATATGTTACTCTTTATATAGGAACTCGGCAAATCTTTAACACACGAGTAAATTATGCAAAAGCAAATCAAGAATGTTCGTTCATGTTGTAACTAATCAAGTGGACTTGTTTTAGCCCAAATATGAGCTGGATCAAACAGTTCTTAGCATGCAATAAATAGCCACCATTGCGTGAAAAGTAACGGTGTACTGAAAATGTAGGAAAATTTGGGAACAATGAAGGGTTTAATAGATGGAAGCTAGTTTTAGGTAGGTTTCATTAAATATGTTAAAAAAGGTAGTTTCCAGCAATTTCTTTGAGGTAATTTTTGACATACAAGTTTAGAAAGATGAAGGTTTCAATAATTTATCCTTATTTAAAATGAGTGTTTGTTTTTCTTTTATAGAACCCATAAAAGGAAAAGATAAGAAATGAAGACATAAAATATGGATTTGAATATGGCTTTTAAGAGACTTTTTAAGAAAGATACATAGCATTTGGTATTGAGGGTTTAAGCCATAAGTCCAAGGGATATTCAGTCATCTTCCCAAAATATAATTTGGTTACGAGGGCTTAAGCCAAGTGGTGCGGGGATTTTCTTTTTTATCCCAAAAATAAATTATCTAATCTAATAATTCATTAAGACAAAAGGGAAATTGAATATCTCCAACAATATGAATAAAAAATTTCAGGTTTACTAGAATAGTAGAAACTTTAATGTTGAATTATACTCATCACATTTTCAGTAGTAACGTTTGAAAGGGAAAAACATCAACTTTTTGATAGGTAACTAGTTTTAGTTTAGATTTTGAGAATAAAATGAACAGAACAAGAAAAAATATACAATAATTCAATACCTCAGCAGATCCAATGAATGCTTATCTCTGCTTGGGTGTTGTTTTCCTTTATGGCAGCCATCAGGTACGTGCAGCATTAAATATCTATAAAGCACATTTGCAATATCTGCGGCTGCATATAGAGAAAATGTCATTCCGGCAAGATTGTAAGCTTCCTTCTCAAGCCCCTTCAGTTTTTTCCCTAATATATATGTCTTGCCCGAAGACATGCTTCCACATCAACACCTATGCCCCAGAGCTCCATATCTGCAAGAACTTTAACCGACCATAGAAGCTAAAACATGTAAGCAATATATACTAAAACATTCATTAATCTTATGAATCTTACAACAACTTCTCTAACAGAACTCAATTGAGAATACGAGAATTCATAAAATATTATAGGAACCATAGGGACACTTACCAATGGATTCTCGATCCTAGTAAGTGCATCTACGGGTCTTCAGAAATAAGAACTTCCACAAGAGAGAACCCAGAGCTTGTGTTTGTGCAACACGATGACAACAACTATTATGTGCAGCTCTTCGCATCTGATTTCTCCACCTACCATCCTGATTAGCAGCTGCAGCAGAGCCACTCGATAACCACTTTTTAATTTCCTGCACGCATTAAATTTCAAAAACAGGGGTGGAGTAAAGATTAGCATAAAAGTGTTTAGGGACATCAAAAGAAAGTTTCCCAATATATGTTTCTGTTTAAATAATGGAATTTACTTTGGGAGCACAATCTGGTGCTCAGAACTACCTTCTCAATATTTGGATTGGAACAACTCTCCTCATCGGGCCACACACAAGGAAAAAGAGGGGAGAACAGATAGTGGTTGCAAAGTTCCAAATGCTTCAGTTTAACCCCGCTTACCAATAATAAAGAAGTAATATCTTACTTATGATGTGGAGTACTATGCAATTGTTCAAGTATTTTAGATTGGAAGCATCACTTGGTTCATAAAGCGCCCACTTTAAGTTTGATTATGAAGCCTTGAGGTATTTCAATTCATTTAAAAAAAAAAAAATGAATGCGTGACATGCTAGGAGGTGAAAAGAGTGAAGGAAGAAAGGAGAAAGATAAGGAGAGAACAGGCTAACCTTGATGAATTGTAAGGTTAGGGATGAGATTTGCATTTTAAGGGTTGCTGTTAAGTTGTTTCTCCTCCTAATTTATCTTGTTGCATTGAAATTTTTTACCTTTAAAACCTACGACCAGTTGAACACTATCTGTGGGTGTGAACCCACCAAATGGTTTCTTTAACCCTTAATTTGAAAGAATTGGCAAGTAAATTCAATCTATTATGAATTAGAAGTTAAGTTAGCTAGTACGAACTGCCTATTTTTTTCTAATTTTTTCATAGATGTAAGCAGTTTAATAGATGGAAGTTAGTTTGTGGCATTGGAATTTTCTATGTCAAATTCTCAAACAATGTTCAGTTTAATTTTTCAGAAAAAATAAGGATTTCTTTGGCATAACAAAGTCCATAATTTATGTAGGGGAAATATTAGGATATCACTTAAGTTGTCAAAATTTATTCATCAAGTTGGGGGTCATATAAACTTTTTAAAACATTAAAACTACATGAAATGGTACACATACCTTCTTTTACACTAAACCTTAAAAACATGAGATGCATACACCATGCACCTTTACCATCAGCAATTCATAGGCGTCAAAGAGTTTCGATTTAGCAAGAGGTGGAATCGAAGAGTTTCAAAGATGGATCGCGAAGGGTTTCCAAGAGATTGGTAAACCCTAACCCTTACCCTGAAACCCCCAAACTCTAATACTAAACGTGAAAACCCCCAAACTCTAATACTAAACCTGAAACTACCCCCATACCAAAGAATTGTTCATAACTGCAAAGAAATTCCCTCAAATTCAACATAAAGATATAATACCACATTAAGGTTTTAGCTCATTTACTTATTCAATAAATTACTTCAGAAAATATAAATGATGAATGTTCTATCCCGAGGATTTAATGTCAAGGCTGACCGGAAATATTGGGTCTTTAGCACAAGTAAACAATTAAATTTCCAATCTATTTTTATCCATGAAGACAACAAGATCTAAATAGTAGATTTAACTAAAACAAACCTTGTTTGTAGGACAAGTTGGAATATCTATATTCAGTGAGCAATTTTGGGGGAAAATTCCCTTTTGAATATCCCTTATAGCTGCATGTATTAATGGTAAACAAACATCGACAACATTCTTGAAATCACTTTCACGGCTTTCATCCTTCTTGCTAACAAGAGATTCAAACAAAACACATTACAAAGATATTTAGGAATCAATAAACCCCCATGCAATACCACATTAAGGAAGTTTCCATTCACCAGTTCAATGAGATCGATAGAGAAGGCACACCACAGATCAAACCCTCTCTAGCTCCAGCAATAGCTCCTGAGTAGAAGCTGTATATCCAAATAAGAAAACTAAGTTGGTTAAACATATATTATGTATATAAAAATTACATAATAATAAAAAATCAACCCAGGCCTAAGGATGCAGATTTGGTTAACCGAACCAAAACCATAAATTTTGGTTTTTGTTCGGAACAGCCAGAACCGAAACGAATCGGAACCAGAATCGGTTCAGTTTAAAATATGTTTCGGACTGGTTCAGTTTGGCTAGTTTTTGGTCGGTTTAGGGTTTTCGGATTATTCTTGCATCCCTACCCAGGCCCAGGATAAATCATAGCTAGATAGGGTGACATTAACCACATTCAAATTTAGAAATGGGATTTCGAGACAGACAATGTTGAAAATTGAACTTGAGTACGACGATCTAAAAAAATGGAAATGTAAAATTAGAGGGGTAGTCTATAACAAGCTAGCGATTGATCTAACCATCCATAAAGATCATTTAAAAAAAAATATTCAATGAAAAGATTAAACAAATAGAGTAAGCCGATACTTACACATGATGACGACGACTTGATCCCTTATTAATTCCACTAATAACCTGCTTCAAGATCAAAATCCCATTAATCCCAATACACTAGTAAATAGCAATCCCACATACTGAATTATATACACAATTATTTGAACAGTGTTCACACAAACCATACCAATGCAGGCTTTGACCAAGAAAACAAAGCTCCCGACAAAGCCAACAAGACGCAATCCGCAGGAGCCCTAATGAACGATGGGCATTACGATTCTATCAATACTTATAAATTAGAATATGGACAAAAAATAGCTAAAATACCTTATTGTAAACAAAAAGTAAGTTTTTTCTTGAAAAAGTAAACACACAATTCCAATTAGAGAGGCATATGCATCCAAATAAAAAACCCAAAAGAATCAATCATATTTTCAGTTATGAACATAAAGCATTAAAAACAACAACAGTAAGAACAATAAAACCTTCAACCTGAAAAATGATCTCACCAGAAACTTCAAAAGCTGCGGCGCTATTAATTTCTACAGAGCTCACCACTAGCATCTCATGGAGTGTCAACGAGTGCCCCGAAACCGACTTGTCACTTCAAAATCGTGCAAAATAAATTACTGAAACTTTGAACTCTGAAAAGAATTGACATACAATTAAGGTATAATAAAGTGTTATCAATTCTTTAACACAATAAAAACCAAATCATGTAGCAACAACTCATGCAAAGTTGCCCATGGTACTTGTAAAAGATAGGAGCTAACCTCTCTCCATAAGCATAACCCAGTAGACAATATGCCTGTATAAAGTGCTGGTATCCACGGAAATACAACCATCCAATCCCATACCAACATCCATGACCAATATGCTAAGTACAATCCATGCACATCACCAAACCCGAATCTCCAAACATACCAGATTGTCGGCAATGTAGCTACAACAAAAAGCTGCATACAAAAGATTTCATCAAACCATAGAATTAGAATCGGTATACTGTACCTAACCCAAGCACCTCCTGTGGCAATCAAATAAATCTCAACCATCAACCTTGGAAAATGCATTGATATTTTTAAGCACCAAATCAATGAAAGGTCAAAAGTGAAGTTTTACCGATTTGCCCGCTCATAAGTTGCTGCATGGCTGAGGTTTGACCATTTAAATGGGAGATTAACCAGAGCAGATGGAAGATGAGAATGCATGTGAAGCATTACGAACAAAGAAAACAAAATGCTTGTGGAAACCTAAAAAACCTACCTCATATCCAAGGAGTGGTAATACATTTTCTTTCTTCATAGTTCTTGAAAAATGTTCTGTTCTAAGCATATGGATACCAAAAAACACTGTACCGAAGATGCTCAGCAAGTCGCCAACTTGAAATTGTTTAATCTTTAAGATCATGATATGGTTACCTTTACGCAACCAGTGACAATTAAATCTTTCACTCAGAAACATCTTCTACTACTCTAAGATCATGATATGGTTACCTATAAGTAACCAGTGACAATTAATTCTTTCACTCATAAACATCTTCCACAATTTACTCATCTTCTATTTTGTAAAAGGGGTACCCCTGTTCGCTCCTACATCATGACTGACAGTGCCTATGTCCGAAACCCACTGAACCTGTTGATTTCTTGGAATCAGACGAATGTGATCATTTTTCACCCCAATCTTCGACACAATGGATCTTACCATCAGACAGTCATTTTTTTTTATTCCACATCGCACAGATACCCAAAAGGTGGCCTAAAATTCATGTGGCACACATCACGCTCAAACATGAATTTTAGGGCCACTTTTTGGGGATATGTGCCATGTGGAATAAAAAATAGACCATCTGATTGTACACTCATGGTCTCAAGATCCATTGTGTGGAAGATTGGGGTGAAAAATGATCTCAATTGCCCGATTCCATGCTGGCAATGGGTTTAAGTGGCTTTCGGACAAAGGCGCTTTCAGTAATAGTTATGCACGAACAGAGGTACGACTATAAAAATTAGATGCATAAAAGCCACCAAAAACGAATAATGTTGCTTACACTTGGAGGAGACCCACTAGATTCAAGCATAGCAACCCCTAAAACAGACATGAGTGCCCCAAACCAGGAAATGCAAGGCATTGTTGCTCCTAACATACCATCTATCAAGGGTACAACAATTACCTGCCAGGTTACAAAAGCTTCATAAGCACTAAATATCACAATCGAAGAAATCCTAAAGAAAACAAGAAAAATGAGCTCCTTACCAGAAGAGAAATCAAAAGTGCATGAAATCAGGTCATGTTCTTCAAACGATTCCTAGGTTAAGCAGTAGATCGCCAAATCTTCTTAGATTTGGGGAAACTGACCTTGTGATTGAAAAAGCAGGGTCACCGATTGATAGTGGAATGATCGGCTGGAAATGCTTGTAAAAATTTTGAGAGAATTGATCGATCAATATCTCTTGAATGAATATCATCACCAATCCTCATCCGAAACCAGTCAGAGCAGTTTGGGCACATAAAAGTACCAGCACTTTGAAGAAGAGCTCTTATTTTCTACAAAAGTAAAAATTATTGAAATACTATAACTAGACCAGATATCCCAACACAAGTCTGCAAGTATATAATAATGTTGAAAGCGGGTTGTTGTAACAACTGGAAGGGTATTTGAAGTTCGGCCTTAGCATAACTGGAAGGTTGGCAATATTGTAAGCATGAGTTCGCAGGTTCAGTCCCAGCTTACCCATATAAAAAGGATCATATATGTGTACAAAAGGTGTTCAAACCTACCTAGACATATAGAAAATAAATAAGCATCCAGTCTACTTATAAATAATTCTAGAAAGCAAAAGATAAAACAGATTTAGGTCCTATTTTCTAGTGTCCAAACACAATCGGATGTGTGTGTTGTCACTACAAATGTTGGAGAAGTGGAGTGCGCATTTTACAAATTGGTAAGGTGCTCTCCATCTTACATCTATTTTGAATGCCTTTAAGAGAAACTAACTCTAGCCGTTGATTTATTCACTTAATCTAAACTCTCGGAAATGGTCATATTTACACTATCAAGATACCAACCAACCTTCCAATTACACTCAAAAGAAATAGGGCATACTAAATTACTAACTCCCTCCCTCCCTTCCTACCTACCTAAAAAGATTAATCTATCCACGCTACATCTAGTTTACATATGAAAGCTAAAAGAAATGCTTTATTTTTCTCAACACAAACCCTTTCTTTCTTCAATGAATGTAATTAGTTTATCTACACCTATGGTTGTCATCAATATCAAAAATAAAAAATAAAAAAAGCACAAAAAAAGTAAGGCTATCAATCTAATCTTATCAATATTGAACCCAAATAGCAAACTAAATAAAGAAAAATGAAAAAAACAAATCAACTTTGCAAACCTCAACAAAGTTCGTGAACTTGGGATCCCTATTAACCACCAACCGATGGACCTGCAAAATCGAAACCCTAGACAATTTCAAAATACTTTGCATCAAAGAAAACTTAATAAAAATTACAAGTCATAAACAGAGATCAGACTTCGTATTCCACCATATGCTTCTCGGATTCCTCGAGCATAATGTAATACTGATATGGAGGGAGCCAACTATCTAACCCGATCACAACTCATACATTGAACTAGGGTTTCCCATTTAGGACCGTCCACCAAAAAAATGCAAACCTAATGCTCAAATCGATGGTGATGATCGTTTTCATCAAAGATAAGCTTGTGATTGAACAAAAAATTAGGGATTGAGGGACACTATGAAAGAGATCGAAGCATTTTTATCGCAAATCCATCCTAAATCATCAACGCGTTGCTCCATGTTCGACAAGTTGGCGGAGCTCTTCCTTCTTCTCTTCGATCTCCTTCCTTGTCCAAGCTTCCACATTGCAGATCTCAGAGATTGGCGAGAAGATTTTAGGGTTTAGGCGAGAGGGGTTTGATATAGAGGGATTTAGGGTTTGAACCAGAGGGTGGGTTGGGAGAGAGGGAATGAGGGCATTTCGTGAGAAGGCAGAACGGATTGAGTGGGCGAAAAAAGTGACATATATATACACTATATATACGCTGACAACTTGTTAAATTAGCCGTTGGCGTAAGTTTTATATACGCCGACGGCTTCATATAACAGCCGCCGATGTAGGGCTCATATTTTGTAGTGAGACCAGCACAACAAATTTTCTACAAGTGATACTTTTGACACCAAATGGTGTTATGTAGTTCATAAGAGCATCTCCAATGGAAAGTAGTCAAAAATAGTTGGTGGAGGATGACATGGCAAATTTGACTCTGTGAATTCAGGTTTCAAATCTTGGGAGCTCTAATGGATGATGCTAAAAATAGCCGTTTGGAGCAAAGAAATGAGCAAAAGGAGACTTTTTCTATATAAAATATAGTATATTTGAATTTGAAGCCTTGAATTTTCAGTAGCCAATATTGACTACCGAAGCTTTGGTACCCTATTATATTCCACGTGGAATAGGATACTGCGTTGGAGAGAAATCAAGTGTCAAAAGATGCCATAGGGCACTTGGTGATGTGAATTTGGCGCTTCCATTGGAGAGCTCTAAGGCCCTCTAAACCGAATTTGGCCTGAAGATTACAATGAAAACTCTCCACCATGTGAGTAAGGGCCTAAATCCCTAAAATTAAAAAGCAATCATGCGATTGTCCAAAGTTGTTATAGCCTCGGTCACAAAATTCTCCAAATTAATCCAAAAAAATTAAAAATTCGTCGAATCATTAGTAGGTCAGCAAAAAAATTGTTCAATATTCGCTTTGTTCATCGATTCTCTGAATTTTTCTCCAAATTTGATGAATTTCCTCGAATTTTTATCATTGTGATGCATGCTTAAGTCATACTTCATATTACGGTTTAATAAATGTAAATTATTAATGCATGAAGGATTATGTAATACACTTTTTTTATTATTTAAAGACACCATTCTAAACTTTAGGTAGGCTAACATATATTTTTGTATATTTTAACAATTTAATATTATTTTAATAATTCAAAAAAAAAAAAAAAAAAAAAATTGATTTGAATTAAACTAAACTGACACATGCCGAATCCAAATTTTGTTGTTATAGTTATAGCTGTTAGTTTTATAGCATTTTTAGGCTTTCAATCACTTGGTAGAAAGGATTTCCAATGCAATGTTTGAACTAAATCTAACCAACCGAGTCTCCAACAATGGTGAACGGTAAATAGGTCATCAATTCTATAGGACGTCACCCCGCGATACAAATATCAAGCATATCTAATACCTAGAGGCTGATATGTATCATGTTACAGCCCCGACCTGATATGATCTTACCATCGATTAATTCGATATAGGTGTAACTATCGGGTCAAATCGATAACATGTCAGGTCAAAGCTCATATCAGGTCATATCGGGTCATATCTGATATGTATCATATATGAATTGGACAATATAATACAAAAAACTGCCCGTAAAATTATAATTATTATTTAAAATTATTCATACATTTATTTAATATTTTAAAATAGGAAAAAAATGGTTTAATACCGAACAATTTGGCTGACACGTATCCAATATATCCAATACATATCGGCTAGGACTGGCAGATATGACAATATGGATCGGTTAATTTTTAAATCCTTGCTTACAAAGATATATTACTTCGAGATTTGTAGAATTTTTTTGATATAAGGAGTTAGAAAGTCTAGGCATCTGCCTATATAAGGAGTTAGAAAGTCTAGGCATCTGCCTATAGGAGGGAAGCATTTTATCAAAAGCTGCTACTTAAAGTTGTCATGACTTGACAAAATTTGAAGATAAAGTTTTAATAAGAAGCCTACCTCTACCTTGAATGAATATTATCGACTTACCTATCTTCTGAAGTAGATGGAGCAAGTAGATGATATTATAGCCTACCTCTACCTCGAATGAATATTCATTATAGACTTATTCTTCTGTGATCACAAATAGAAGAAGAAAGAAAAATATACTTCAGGTTAGTATGTCTAATCCTCAAGAGTAAGAGGAGTGAAGTTTGTGCCTTAGAAGGTTAGTCTTTCCAGCGCCTGATGGTCCCTTGAACAGTATATGAGGACAGTTGTTGAGGGATATCTAATCAATGTTCAAGACTATAACCATTAGTGTTCCAGAAAAAAACTCAAACATGCCATTGAGATGATTGGAAAAATGGCGATGCATTTCAAAGGAGAATAAGAAAGCATGAAAAAAAATAAGAAAATAAAAACACTTACGAAGCAAGATTGCTTTAACTAAGTAAACAAGCTATGACTTGGCAAGATCATGAGGGGTAGTCTATATTGCAGGTTGAACAAGCGGGCTTCGCTCTTTCATCACTTGCTACAGATGTTTCTTTGGCAATGCAGTTGATATAGTCTGACATTATGCAACCTATTGAATTGGTTCTAAAATCAGTTGCTCTTCTTTTTGCTTAAGAACCCAACGTAGATTAAATAAAAATGTCAAAGATCTAGCTCTGTTTGTTGCTATAAAATTAGTGTTAGCCATGTTTGGTGTAGACTTTAATTTTCATCTTCTTTTTCCATTTTACGCATGTTATGGAATCCAGCATTTCATTATGGGAAGTGGTGTGAAAGGGTGTGAAGAAGAAATTATTCATGATAATAAAGATAGTTCACTTGCCTACGCAGATGAAGTTTTTCTTGATGCAAATTTGGGCCAATGCCATTGTTTAGAAGTATTCACTGCTATTGAGGAAGGAAGCTGGCTATGCGTGCAAAATCAGATAAAATTATTATTTTTCTAGCTCAGACCTCCTTTACCTCAGAAACATGTGCTGCACTAGGTGCAACCCTTCCACCAGAGGTAATATATCTTAAATTTATCTATTTTCTCTCCTTCCTCTCTTTTTTTTTTAAAATGTGCTATGTTGGAAATTACTAGTGATTAAGAATAATTGTTAATGTAATCTAATGACTCTATTATTTGTGTAAAACAGATATACAACTACTGCAGGCTCTTCTTTGGCAGTGGGACTGGTATTGTGCCTAATGATAACTTTGTCTCCATCAGTTCATCAAGTCCAAATATTGGTAAAAGAGGCAGCCGCACTAACAGTTTGAAATCAGGTTAACCTAGTTTTTTTTATTCTTTTTCTTTTCTTTTCTTTCCAATAATTCAATTCCTATAGTCCAAGAATCATATCTTTTTACTTTAGAAGCTGAAAATAGGTTTCTTTCTTCATTCTCTGTAAACCGATTTGTAAATGATAATTTTACAATGATATTTCTGTTATAGAACTTTACTTATAGCTTAAAAGAAGATCAATCTTGTTTTTTTTTTATGTTTTTACTGTTTGTGTAATGGTTACTGGGCCTCCTTTGGATATTTATTCAGAGATTGGAATCCGATAATTGATCGAAAGTACTAATTCTTTATATGCAGGTGAAATATTATGTGC
Organism: Chloranthus sessilifolius; assembly: GCA_021018995.1. Lineage (NCBI taxonomy): Eukaryota > Viridiplantae > Streptophyta > Magnoliopsida > Chloranthales > Chloranthaceae > Chloranthus > Chloranthus sessilifolius. Next base: position 112,935,530 of record CM037594.1, on the reverse strand, counting down.
TAATTTTGTTATGAACTTAACTTATATTATTATTATTTTTTAAATTAATGTAAATTTTTTTTAATATATATATAAAAACGATGGCCGAAATCCGTCGTTCTTCTTCTAATTTATGACCGTCATTATATAAGAGAAAAACGACAGTCATAATGGGTCGTAAAAAAATGGGGTGAGTATTTTATTTTTTTTAAATGATATAAAAAATAACAGCTCAAAACAGTTGTTTGTGATCGACAGCCGAAAACAGTCATTATTTTGATGAAATAAACGACAGTTTAAATATGTTGTTGAAAAATACTATTGCTTTTTTAAGGACAGCTCACTCGACTGTCTAAAACTATCATTTTTTGGAAAAATGACAGTCATGGGGTGTTATTTTTTTTGCATTTTCACATAGTGCAACCGTATCATCTACTAGTGCATCAAGTCCACTGGGGCAGTGCAGTCCATATCCTCACTTGCAGCTATTAGTATTTTGTGGGATGAGTTTACTTAGTCACGTAAATTCAGTGGGTTGTACAACCGATCTACCACAATTTACTTAGTCACGTAAATTCAGTGGGTGCAACCTTGTGAGTAAAAGTAAATCCTTTACAATTTCATAAAAAAATATATATAATAAATATTCTCATAAATATTTCATAACTATAAAGCTGAAAAGATGTAACAGATTTCAGTGCATATAATGCTTCTAATGCTTAGCACTTTTCTTATTTGTCTAGTCATCTTAACTTACGTGGCATATCTTAAATCTTATTGTAGTTTCATACGCCACAACACACTTTGCATCATACTTATCTTACGTAACGATCTATGCTAGGGCCGCTGCTCGACCCTATCACGCGAGGTTCACGTATAGATGACTATCTAACTTTTATATCATATCATATCGTATCGTAAATCACCATCCAATTCGATGAGGTTGCGCGCATAAAAATTAATGTCCCTTTATATCAAGACACTGTCGTATCATATTATTCTTAAGATTAGTCTTGACTACAGACATTGTATCTTTACGGTGGCACGTAAAATATGACACATGTAAAACTTAATTCATATTCAACTGGCCTTCATAGCATATTTTATCTTATTCATATCTTAATATATTTATATTTTTTTATCATTTGCATACAACTTAAATTAGAGTAAGTCATAGTATGATAAGCTTCACTAAACCATATTTTTCAATGGGCGAATTTCGTAGTAATCTGAATATACTTCGTATAGCAGCTCATATTCTCATAGAGGTGTTGCATCTGTACATGAATACCTACATTTCAAGTTTTATGTGACCGTAAAATGAGCCCCACCATGACGAAGGCTTATAAGTCGTATGTCATATCTTATTTTTTAACTTATCATGTGTATGTCTTATTATATTTCTATGATATGGATGTAATGTAGTGTCGATGAAAATACTTAATATAAATATATCTTATATAACCCCAACTAAATATTTCAACAATTGAAGCTTAATCATAAAAAGAATTTATTCTATTAATAAGTCATATAAAAGTCAAACAAGTAATGTATCAGAATAAAAAGATTAGTGAAATGATCACAAGTCAGTTATAAGTTACAACAAAAGTCAAACTTTGACTCGTGACGTTAGATAGAAACCTAAGGTCTTAACCAAACAAGAAAGTGGTTTAGAATCTCTTAGGGACACTCAATTTTCTGCTAAAGGAGAGAGAGATATAAAGAGGTCGCGTATTAATCGGTACATGACCCTATGATGTGTGTCACAACATGATGATAGATTATTCTCATTAGATCGATTTGATACAAACAGACTAGTCATTTACGTGACTCTGATAAGATTTAGTCTCTGTATGACAGAATCATTTATAGACTATTTAATATTCGATATACACATTTTAAGATAAATGTGATAAAGTTTAGAATAATCTAAACTTACTGATGTCATCAGTGTAATGAGTATTCAGGTTTTCCATTATTTTCACTATTGATTTGATTATTTAGACCATTAACTGAACAATCACTCATTCCTGATCGAGATTATCCCATCGTATGTTCATCGACATACCACATGTTTGAATGTATGGATAGATAATACATCTAATAAGTCAATTTAGACTTAGAAGGTGGGTTGGGCCCATCCTTAAAGATTAGTCTGCAGTTTCTTAAAATGCGCGTTTAGATACATTGGATATACGAGCTCATTAAGGGTCCTTATACCAGACGATTTTGATGATTGGGAGCAAGGATCAAAATTTTGATCGAAATGACCGAAATTTCAGTCTAAATTATTGATTTCAGTCCTCACCATTACACTAATCTGTAAATTATCAATCTGAGTTGTCAATTCAAATAAAAAACTTTTAGATGCTTACAAAGTAATAAAAATGTATGAAAATAAATCTAAACTAGAAAATAATAAAAAGATCTTTCATCCATCAGTCGCAGGCGTCAATTGCTTATGAGAAACTACGGATGCTCTACTCTAATCTTCCAGCTACCAATCACAGATGTCAATTACTCTCGAGAAACCTTGGATATCTAAACTACTCTACTCTACTTTTGATCGAAAGAAAACCCAACCTTAGTCGTTAATTGATGTTGAGAATTCCTTTGATAAAGAATTCCTATGTCGAGCCCTCTTATTTATAGATCATAAGGGGTCGGTTTATATTATTCAAGTCCTAATAAAAGAAAACTTCTAAACAAAATATTTCTAGAATAATTATACTTCTAATCCTAGTACTTCCTTGCTCGGGATGATATATGCGTGCAGGACTTTTTTCTTAGATTTTAGCAGCAGAGATCTTCTGGGTTCTTTCGCTAATCTTCTCAGATCCGTAAGTTATCAAATTTCTAATGCAAAAGATCTTCTAATTTTGTGCATGACAGTGTAGACTTCACGTAATCAGTAGCAAGAGCTTCATTTCGCACTTTCATGTATACAATTGTTCTTCTTTCTGTACTATTTCTGCTCTTTCGAATGTTTGTGATTTTACTTTGGTTCCTCCAATCGTAGCTTCTTTCGTACGTTTGTGAATCACAATTCCTTTTTCTTCTTCTTTTTCGCTTGTTCGAGATTTACGTTCGTTCGATATTTCTCTTTCTTGGCTTATCGACTAGTCCTTTCTTCGATTAAATCGTTTCTTCACACGATCATAGTTCTTGCTACTATTTGAGTTTATTTTGGCAAAGATTAACACTTCGACTCTATTATGCTCACATAGCATCCCATTAGTAACAAATTAAGGTCTAGCATCATTAAGTTAAGGGTGATAAAGTGGTATATTCTATGACTAATCACTTACGTGTATGCGTGATGACTTAATGTTACCAAAGCAGTCCGATACTCAAAATTTACTAATAGCAGTCAATGTCCATGAATCTAGCATTTTGTGAATCTTGAAATCTTTGAAGATTTTTAATCCAAAATTCTTGCTGAACCTAAATCAGTGAAAAATAAGTCTTTCTCACCTATTGAAAAGTTTTCAGATATGAAAAACTTTACAACATAAAATGACGGTCCCAAGGTTTGGATTCTATCAATGCTTTAACCAAATTTGAGGCGCATTTTAAGAGCTTAAATAAACCGGTTATGCGACATCAGATTTGGTAACCACATAGTATTCTAGAAAAAAAGGTGGGTTTCCATTCGGGCTCCTTCCTAATTTGATATTTTTCAAGGTCATAAAGGGGTTCAAAGTTGACCCTTTTTCTAGTTTCCTAAGGATTGCGAATTTTAGGAATTGTGAATAGTTAGTAGCTTTGATAAGTTTTTTGAGCTATATTATCCGTTGGACAAGAAGATGCCTAAAATTTAGTGGGTGTTCATCTTGATGCACCCTGACTAAATTTGGCCCTAAACCCGAGAACTAATAGGGTAAATTTACACCCCTGCTTTAAGTGCCACATGGAATTGAAGTGTGATTCCACTAGTTTATGTGTACTATTTTGTATGACACAAAATTCTAGTTGGGTTATGAAAATGAATATCTAACCATCAGATCGACAGATAGTAATATGGTTATTAAATAAGTCCATGGGTTTTGGCCCATGGGTCCAAGGTTTTCCTAATCTAAAAGGTCTAAATAGACCCATTAGCCTACTTATGTACAGTTTACAGAAACAGGAGGGCGGATTTTTTCCAAGTGTCAGAACAATATTTTCACAGATATTAGGGTGCTAATATTTATCATAATATAAAAAATTTGAGCAATGTGAATCGTTAGATGCATGGATCAAAATTTCGTCCGATACTGATACATATCGGACGATACGTATCGGTATTGGAACTCACCGATACGGTATCAGTGGTTTCCATACATTTACCGGACGATACATTCAATGTATCGTCCGATACCATCTCGTACTGGTACGTATCGTTCGATATATATTAGTTTTGGGCTCGGGCGATACGTATCGATTTTATGAAATTTTAACCCTTAGTTAGATGGGAAGACAGTTCAAAAGTAAAAGGAGGTCCATGCTTTGATCAAGGCTCAAATCTTCTCAAATCATCAAGGTTCAAGCTATCAAAGTTGGACCCTCACCTTGGATTTACAAAAATCTGCTCACAACTAGGCACTTTGTGTGGCATGTTTGAAGTCCCTAAGGATTGTTTGCCCGGAACACTTTTGTGTCATAAGGAAGGGTATAGTACCCTCTAGTTATCGGCCGATGGATTCAAACCATAGGGTCAACCCTTTGACCATAACCGTCTTGTGCATCCATACAAAACAATAAGAATGAGAAAGTGTAGTTTTCCTTACAATTTTATTTTTAATTATATATTATCACCATAAATTTATAACATAAAAAGTATAACAGTATAGAATTAGATAGATAGGAGGGCACCCACTTGTTGTTGCGTGATTGCGAAGATTCGGATTGAAGGGTTCACATTGACGTAAATCGGATTTTAGGCATCGCTTCGGCTTGGGTTCATTTTGTAAAGGTTTGAGAGTGCGATCAGTGACAATTTTGTAAGATGTGGAGTGCACTTCCTCAATGAAGGAGAAGAAGATAGTGATCTAACACGTGATCTCGATAACGGTTGCGTTCTGACGACGAGCTTCATAGACGATGATGAAGACGGCTGGAGAGAGAGGATACCAGGGGAGGAGCTAGAGAAAGAAGGAGAGAGACAAAGAGAGACCTAGGTCTCCTATTTTGTTTTTCTCTATAAAGGGATCAAGGGATAGGGGAGCTTAATAGCCTTGGATCTCGATGAGAGGGAGAGAAAGAGAGTTTTCTCTTCTTTGTTTTCAGGTTGGGTTTAAGGGTAGCGAGAGATGGAGGAGATAGGGTGATTGGGGCAGAGAGAGAGAGAGAGAGAGAGAAAGAGAGAGAAAAGGGACTTTATAGAGCCTCACTACGAAAAAACAGATTATTAGCAATAGTTTTTTGGAGCAAAAAATTGTTGCTATTAATAAAAAACTATTAAAGACTATTAGCAGCAAGGGTATTAGCGGCAATTTTTTGTTAATAGCGGCAATTTTTGGCTGTCGCTAATAGTCTTGTTTTTTGTAGTGCCTAAATGGTTTGAGTTGCCTTAGCATTTCAGGTACTAGTTGTGGTGTCCGAATCCAACCAAATCTCCTTTCATTTTTAAAGTGTGAGTGAGTTGTGATAGGGTGTGGAGCACCCATACAAAGTTTGGTGCCCCTCCCCATCTAACACCATATAATTGGGTTGAGTTCAGTGTGTTGGGCACCAACACTGTCCTCTAAAGTGCCCATATCTAATAGCTCACACTCCTCTCTCTATATAACTTGCTTAATTATTTATTTTACTAAAATTGCACAATTAAAGAAAGGGATTGGATTGGGTGTTGGGCTCTGGCTCGGTTCGGTCTTGAGATTTGAGTCATGTGCTACGCACACACGAGCACACACACACCTGCCCTATATAAGGGATTCACATTTGGAATGTGCCGGTTGCATACATCCTACGAGAAAATAGTGGGCCCGAGGCTACACCATACAGGTTCAAGGTTTGACCAAGGTCAAACTAGTAAAAACAGTCATGTTTTCATCAAATGTCAATGATTCAACAACCAAAAAAAAATCATGGTCGTTACCTTTGTTTCCCTTTGTTTTTCGTTGTTTGGGTAACCACATTGCTAGCTGAGAAAATGCAGGATTAACTGAATCCTGTGTTTGGATACATATATAGAAAATTATAGAAAAATAGCATATCCTAACAGAAAAATAGCCATAATACCACAAAAGAACATCCAAACTAAAAAATAATTGCAATATCATAAAAATGATTCACAAAATGACCAAAAAATTATATATGTATTAAGTTTTTTTTTCTCTTTACATATCTTAGAGAATTGCTCTAATGGTTGACTTAGTGCTTTGTGAAGGTTAAGTTCTATGTTCAAACCTTGTTATGTGCAATAAATTACTTTCTTTTTAATTAATTATACTTGAGCATATTGATCAGTGTTAAAATATGATCATATTTCACACCCTAAGACATACATTTAGTCATCCGATGAAAACAATCTGACAGCTTTTGTAGAGTGTTGTTGGTTTTAGGTAATTCCAACCATTCGATCATTCAATAGCATAAAAGAGCGTACAAGATGACAAACATAGGAACATTCAACCATGAAACCATCGGGCACAGAATTCTATAAATAATCAATCCATCGGACCTCAGATTGATCGATCGAAGCTGAAAAGACCAAATTCTGCAAAAGATCTAATCCAAAATCAATCGATCGATTATTTAGAATCGACCGATCGATTCTAAAATAGTAGGATTCCGACCCGAGACCTATTTAAAGGAAATGAAGAATTAGGGCCGACCATCCTTCATTTTGGTGGATCATCTTTTTCATTCGCATTTTCTAGTAGCTAAGGTTTAGTATTTTTTATTGTAATCTTTTATTTTGTTTTGTAATCTCTTCCCTTAGCTTTTTCGCACCTTCTTTAGGCGTAGTTTCATCTTCTCTTTATAAGTTTTTCTATTTTTCCACCATTGTAAGGTCTCGAATCTTGTCCAAAAAGATTCAACTTTTGATAATTAAAGAATTTTGTTGATGGCTTCAGATTTGTGCATGCGTGTGGATCGGAAATGAGCGGCTAAACCTCTCATTCAAAGAGGAAGCGAACCCTAGATGAGTAATTAATCTATTTCATTTCAATCATTTCTTTTTACAAATATTAAATCAAACGGCTAATCGTTTACGCATATTGTGATATCTTTAGGTGCTCGTCTATAATCGTTGATCATGTAGATCGACAACTGTAGAAGGGTTATTTCAACTTAGATCGATCTTGTAGATCAATATAAGATGTCGTATGATGAATTAAAATTATTGTGATTGTATATTTTTGATATGTTATGCCTGTTGCATGATTCATGTCATTAGTGAATGAGTCATAGTGCTAAGATAGTGTATGCAAGATTCAATAATAATATCCTTTCAAATCATTTTGCTTGTAGTAAAATGAGAGTAAACATTTATTCATATGAAATGATTGGTTTGTTCTTAGAAAAATTATGAATCTAGGGTTAGTAGAATCGTTGAATCTTTTCATCATAGTTGATTCGATTATTCATTGTTTTTCTTGCGCAGGCCTTTGTTAAGATCTTATTAATTTTCTTTGAGTAGTTGTTAGAAAATTATCATAAAAACTCTCAACCTTTGGTAATACCTTAAGCTTAGCACTCTTTAGAGTTAATTAAAATTACTTGTTCCATGTGGTTCGACACCCTTGTATTTGCCCTGATACATTTGGACTTGTGCACTTGCAAGGTTTTATTTTAAAATGATCACATATACACCATATATGTGAGTATGTAGCTCTACAACATAGTGAAGCCCTTGTGAGAGAAATCTCTCCCAAAATAAATCCGTACCTAAATAGATAGAGGGGGACCTAAAAATAGGCTAAAATTTGTGGGATTTAATTAGAAAAATCAAAGAAGAAATATTTGTTATGAAAACAAATACCATAAAAAGATTATTTAAAGATTTTTGATAATTTTGTGTGGTCAATAAAATTTTGGATGGATGAGAATCCACTAATATAAATTAGGACCCCTAAAGCTTAGTAACAAATTTTAAGAAAGTTTGGGTGGTCAATTGACCACCCAAGTCATAACGTGGCTTCACCTATGATTTTTGGGGATGTGTGCCATATAGAATCAACATTTGAACGTCTGATATGGGCACCATGATCTTAAGATCTATCATGAGGAAGATTGGAAAAAAAATAATCTCCATTGTCTGATTCAAATCAATCAATGATTTACGTCCATGAAAAAATTGTGTGGTATTGCTAATAAACGGGTGAGAACAGTCTTACTCTTATCTTTTTCTTCTCTGCTCCTCCAATCTTTCTGAGGTTTCGGCAAATTGAATGTCGAGGGATGCCATTGAACTCTTAAGTCGGAAATGTGCGTAAAAATTATATTTTACATTCCGATCCTTAAGTTACTTCCCAACAGTAAAAAACTACGAAAAATATAATCTGAATCTAAGTATTCCTCTCTTTTCCTCATTTCCAAACAGTCTCTTAAACTATTCATATAAGGGCTATATCAGGTTTCCAATGGATATGTCAATACCACCTCAAGTTACCTTTTTTTTATTTTTTATTTTAAGGGGCCATTCCTAGACTTCCTCAGCATGCGCACCTTAGCCATCTGAACTTGTCTTCTTGCCCCAACATACGCATCACTGCATATAAACGTTAAAACCTCATGAAGCATATCAACTTTAAAGAGGGAGAAGTCACAGAAAAAACACACACACCTATATATATATATATATATATATATATATATATATATATATATATATATATATATATATATATATATATATATATATATATATATATATATTAGGATAAGAGAGTGGCTTTATAAATAGAATAAAAATAAGCCTCCCAATCCATATTTTATGATGCCCATGTTAGAATTTTTATAAAAATTAAACTCTAGATTTTATAGTTGAAATAATAAAGGGCATTATTGAAAATTGAAGGAAACCTGATAACATGTGATTTTTATTCCTATTAGAATACTTTGATGAACAGTATTTTAGGCAAGGCATAACTTTTCATGCTCTCTCTCTCTCTCTCTCTCTCTCTCTCTCTCTCTCTCTCTCTCTCTCTCTATATATATATATATATATATATATATATATGTGGACGTCTCCCGCTCACTGCACACAAGTCTTTGACATCTTCCCATCGAATATTGTAGCAAGAGAGGCGGGTAGAGCCATCTTCATCTTTCTTCGCAGGAAAAACGTTGACTTGAATCAACGGCCAGGATCTATGCGATAAGGTGCGCACATATATTTTAATTTATAGATTGTGGATTTATAGATTTGATTAATCATACGCCTAAATCCTAGGGCAATTATTTTTGGTGGTCGGATCAATAGATCCAACAATCACAGCAGGTTGGTGTTTGATAGGTCAAAGCATTTGTACATAATTTCTATCTTGTGTGATATTGAGAGAGAGAGAGAGAGCTTTTGATGGTAAACTTTGGTAGGAGTGTACCAGAATCCGATGGTCAGCCCACGTACGTTAATTAGTGATTATTTACAGAAAACGATTCCCGGTATTTATGTGAGGGTGAACTTTTGTTATAAATCGCACCCACGTATTTGCTTATGTCCTTCTTCTCTTTCACATATTCGATAAGCATGCGGGACAAAACAGTTGTATCTGTCCAACGCCCCTACTTGCGATCACTTTCCTCGCCTCTTGTGTCACCTTTCTAGTATGATTAAAGGTTCTTTATGTTGGCAATGCGGTTAGATCTCAACTTTGATTTGTGGAAGATTCTATTGTGTTGCTTCTTTGGTTATATGAGAAATCTAGAGTGGAAACACTGAGGCAACGTTTTTTGTTTTTTTCGGAGACCTCGCTATTTATTTGACAAGCATGAGAAATTTTCTTTGCCGCTTTAGTATGTTTGGGTAAGAATGGAAAGTAGGTCACAACGGTATCTTTTTCAAATAAAATAAAATAAAAAATAGCATTCTTATTCCCGTGGGAAGAGTTGACATTGGGTCGGGTTCAGTTGGGCCAAGGATCCATACTCTAAAACAGGGTTGAATTGGTTTGACTTTGTTTGAAAGGCCCCTATTAGACCTTATTCGTTTGAGTCAGATGCTTCAAGGTGTGAAATTTGTATACTCGACCTAACTCAAAAATAAAAATAAAAATCGGTTTTGTTAGTTTGGGCATGGACTTTCCCGACCATGTTCAGCCCTATCTATTGGGTTCTTTTGGCCTGTTTCTTTGTCTCACCTTGTCCAACCCTTTTGGACTCTTTAAAGGACCTATTGTTGTTTTGGGCTTCATTTCCCGTAAACACCATGATCAGATGTCCCATGGATTAAACCTGTTGTGGGCTTGTATTAGGCACGGCTATGTGATTTCTTGGAGCCTATATGGTTAATGCCCAATTAGTTCTTCAAGTTATTTTTAATCAAACATATTAATTAATTCTTTCATTGGCTTTGACTTAAATTTATGCAAATTTTATAGGCTTTTGTAGCTTATCCTTTTGGGTATATAATGGTATTGGATATTCTTAGTTTTGGGGCCATCTCAGAGCTCAAACTGGACTTAAGCTTGAACTTATTATATAGAACTCTTTTTAGCCCCATTGAAAAGGTTTCTTAGTTTGGATTGTTATGGCTTCAAATCTGCCCATGGGCTGTGGGCCTTATAATAGTGTATGCTTTCTTAGTATACCAAGTCTTGTTTTGGACTTGATTATTGAAAAAAAAAAATGTTTGTGGGCTTTTAATGGTTTGGACCTTATAATTGTCGGCTTATAATGGTTTATTTTTCTTGGGACTTTTTTAGGCCCATTAGAAAACTTATTCATTTTTTTTTAAGTCCGATCTTGACCTATTTCTAGTTGGTTTTAATCTACTCGTTGAGGCTTATGCTTTAGACTTATTATTGGTAATAGTTAATGACTGTATATCATGGAATAAACTTCTTTTAGTGACCTAATAATATGTCTAATATATTAGTGTTACATGTGCTTTTGGATCATTGGTTTGATCCTATGGAATAAGTGTATGTGTGTACAAGTTCATAGGTCTATAGCCTAAATTTTGTCATTACAAATTTATTTAAACATTGTTTCTTGATTTTTTTGACTGTGAACATGGCTACGCATATACACTTTATGGTGAGTTGGTTTAACTCTTGAGACTAGACATATCAAGTCTAAGTCTCTCCAATGGGGTTAAGAAAAATTGCTAAAGTGGTCGTTCGAAAGCAAAGATCAAAATTTTGGCCGAAATGATCGAAATTTCGGTCGTCCTCACTGAAACGATAATTTGGATCGAAATTTCGGTCATATTTTGTATGGGAGTCAAATTATCGGTTTTCGATCCAAATTTTCGGTTTTGGTCATGCTTAAAACCGATATTTTGATCCTTGTTCGAGAGACTATAATTGAAGTAGGATTGTATCTGCCTAAAGGTGACCATTCTATAGAGATTGTTGTTTCTTGAAGCTTGAAATATTATCTCATTAAAATCACCTCGTGTACTGATTTGCATGAAGTTATTGATTCTGCCCAAATGTGATTCATTAATTTCGTGTAAATGGGGTGAATAGAATAGTCGTAAGTGTAAAAGAGATAGAATGATGATTCTCTTGCCCAAAGGTAGTAAATCCTCGGGATCAAACCGAAAACATAAGCGATTAGATCTACTCGCACTTTTCTGCGCCCTGGAGGAGAGGATAGGTTGTATACTCAATTTCTGCTCAAAGCTGATGTTGGATGTTGCACATTATATATACCCAAAAGGTAGATTATTTGCATATAATAAAACACTCTAATCAATTCGTTCATACCCCTAATACGAATTATTTTATCCTTGGTGGATATTAATGGCTTATAATCATTTTGGAGTCCTTTGTGGACATTAGTCTTTTAGACTTTTGGGTGACATATTATCGTGTTTATATCCTTGGTAGATATTAATGGCTTATAGTCATTTTGGAGTCCTTTGTAGACATTAGTCTTTTAGACTTTTGGATAACATGTTATCGTGTCTATATCCTTGGTGGATATTAATGACTTATAGTCATTTTTGAGTTTTTTGTGGACATTAGTCTTTTAGACTTTTGAGTGACATGTTATCGTGTTTCTATCCTTAGTGGATTTTATGATTGGTGACATAATTTTGTGATGTAACTTTGAATATTAAATAGTAAATATATCGACAAGACTATTTGTTAAAAGACTATATTTGTAAATCATTATAAAGTGGGGGATCTCCGCTTATATTTTATCATAGTTTATTATCAAAAATTCCTTTTAAAATTGTCTATTATATTTTGAACATGATTTATTATTTTATGGTTATATGGTTTTATTATTACATCACGATTGTCACCGTAAGGGATTGTTTAAGTCTTAAAACTTTACATTTTGAGTGAGAGTTATTATCTCACTTTTAAATTACAATTATATCTTGGGTGGAGTTTTTTCATAAAATCAGGTAGAATTTTTCTACAATTATATTCTAGGTGGAGATGTTTACAATTTGAGGGTGAAGTATTTCATAATTTGGGCGGCACACCTTGATCTGGATTGTTGTTTCAATGAGCCATACCATGAAAATTTGAAAATCATGCTAAATGGATGAACCCAACAACCAATTGAAGGTATTCTCTCTTAAACGTTTCCCTGAACTTATATTAACCATCTAGAACAAGTGATTGATACCTGTTTGCGAATTAAGGCTCAGGCAGGTTCGATTTTCTGCTAAAAAGCTAGTTGAACTTTGATGTGTTTTGTAATTCAGCCCGAAAATGAAGTCTAAATGATTTTTGTTTAACCAAAAGTATACATCTGAAGGCTCATAAACAACCTATCAATAGAAAAATCTAAGGCATAAAACTAATTTTATTTTCATAAGATAGTTGTAATCACAAAAAATTAGTTAACCAATAAATACAAATTCACCCTAAAGGGAAGCACCCAATCACCAGAACTCCCGACAAGAACATGATCCCTGTTCGAAATGATGGAACCGTTGGCCATCTCTAACAATCAGAAGCCTAGTGGTGACCCTCGAAATAAATTTCAGTGCCGAATGACAATCTCCACAAGTTCGAAGGTTCTTCATAACCCGAAGCGTAGTACCCGGTTCAGTACTAATTAAGCCAAAAGCAATTGCTAGTCTTTCGCTATGAACTTTCAGCAAATTCTCCTTCTCTTCCCTCTCCAAATCATGCATCACCATCATTTCTATTTCCGCGGCATAACCAGCCTCTCTAAGTTCACCATTTAGCTCTTCTAACTTCCTGTAAATATCAACCGATCGATAATGTGATCGATCTCCAGCTCGAAACACATGAATATAACTACCAATCTCAATACTACTCCATCCCGGTTCCTTCACTAATCCTCTGTCATTGATCAATTTTCTCACCTTTTCTGCCTCCTTCCACTTCCCAACCGAAGCATACATATTAGCTATTAATATATAATTTCCAGCATTTTTCGGGTCCAACTCGAATAAGCGTTCGATTACGTATTCTCCTATCTGAATGTTACGATGGGTTCTACATGCACTTAACAATGGAGTCCATGCTTGGGCTGATGCTCGGATCGGCATTTCTTGTATCATTTTCAAAGCCTTGTTCAAATAACCAGCTCGGCCGAGAAGATCGACTACACACGAGTAATGTTCAATACTGGGCTTTATGTTGAAATCTCTTTGCATGATATCAAAGTACTTTAATCCGTCCTCTACTAAGCCCGAATGCGAACAAGCTGATAAAACACCCGTAAAAATGACAGCATCCGGCTTGATCTCTTCTTCTCTTTGCATCTTTTTGAATAAATTGAGGGCTTCTTTCCCCTTTCCGTGAACTGCGTACCCGTTTATCATCGAACTCCATACGGCTAAATCTTTGTTATAAACCCTATCGAAGATTCGCTTTGCTTTTTCTAAGCTTCCACATTTGCAGTACATGTGAATTAAAGAGGTCTGGACTCGTAAATCCAATTCAAACCCTCTATTTTTAGCATACTCTTCGATCTTTTCTCCCATGCCAAGCGACCCGAGATCTGCACAAGCCGAAAGTACAGTGGCTAAGGTTACCTCATTTGGTTTAATGTCCATCGTCACCAAAGAGTGGAATAGAGTTAAGGCTTCGTTCGAATACCCACTCTGAGCATATCCACTAATCATTGATGTCCACAAGAACAAGCTCTTCTCGTTCGTCAAATCAAATATTTTTCTAGCCGATATAAAATCGCCACATTTCACATACATGTTAACAAGCAAATTTGATATGGAATCTACATGATCACACCCGCTTTTGAATATGAAAGCGTGAACAGGGGAAGCTAGCAACAATGTTCCCACTTGGGTACACATGGAAACGAGATTTGCAAAGGCTATTGAATCCGGATTAACTTGTTCCACAAGCATTAGTTTGAAAAGATCAAATGCTTCCTTGGAATCACCCATCTTCACGTACCCACCAATGATTGTCGTCCACGAAATGGTGGACTTTTCTTCTATTGAATTGAACAATGATCTAGCAGTGTCCACTAGATCAAACCTCACATACATACCAATAATCGAGTTCGAAAGTATTAAATCTGAACTGAACCCGAGTTTAATCACGCAACAGTGAATTGATAAACCTTGCCGAAGAGCCCAATCCGAGCCAATACACCCTGACAAAACACTCACAAATGTGCTAGAATTCGGCTCCAAATCAATAACCTTCATTTGTTTCAAAAGCTGAAATGACTCATTGATCTGGCAATCTAAGCAATACGCAGAAATCATAGAATTCCAAGTAACCAAGCTTTTTACGGGCATTTCATCAAACAGTTGGCGGGAATTAACCCAATTTGAACATTTAGAGTACATATCGATCAGAGCCGTTTGCACGAAGATGTCCCGTGGAAAACCCAATAAGAATGTATGGGCATGGATCTTCATGCCATCTCGAATCGAACCCAATTTTGTGCATGACTTTACGACAAAGGGGAACGTGAAGTTATTACCATGAACACCAGATTTCAACATGGACGAGTAAAGATTGAGAGATTCTGAAAAGAACCCATTTCCTGTAGAGGTCTGAATCAATGAATTCCATGAGAATAGCAGTCGTTTGGTGATTATTTGGCGGTGGAATTGCATCAGATTATTAACATCTTTTTTGGTTTTTTTTTCTTCTTTTTTTTGAAGAGAATTCTTTTTGGGTTTTTTGAAAGGCGTGGGAAAGGTAAGGTGATATTTTTTGATCTTATATTTCAACGGCTATTTAATTGAGAAGGATTGAGTGGGAAACGGGAATCACCGCCATCATAAGACATCATCAATCTTCCTTTTAATCCATCAAATCATGTCAGAAGCTGACTTCTACAAATGTCAGAGGCCTTGAAAATGTGTGAAAGATATCCTTAGACAGGATACGGTGGCTAAAAGCCTGAAAGGCAACGAGAGTATAAACCCATTTTACAAAGGGCACAAAGTTGGAATTGGTGCCCCACCCAAGCACATTATGTGGTGCTCGGGTCAATCTCCCTCCACTAACTTTGGGAAATAAACCCATCTTTTTTTAGTAACGAGTTCAAAATTGGTCGCCATACAATATTTATTTTTATAATCACACGCTCTATCACAGGAAAAAAACGTTGACTACCTTTATCATATGATGGAGATCACTTTTTATTCCAATCTTTTAGACAATAGATCTTGAGGTTATGGTGCACCTATCAAACGGTCAGATCTTGATTTCACGTGGCACACATCTTTAAAAGTGATCATGGGCGTATCTGTCAGATAGTCACTTTTGGGGTGTGTGCCTTGTGGAATCAAATGTGTCCGTCTGATAGGTGCACCATGATCTCAAGATCCATTGTGTGGAAGATTGGGATGGAAAATAATCTCTATCGTCTAACTTAAGGCAAGCATTGTTTATAGCAGGATATCACTTATTCTTCACAAATTTAACGACTGCAAATAATGCCACCCTTAATTTGTTTAGATAGAAAATGTATCTACCTAGCTTAGGATTGCACATTAACGGTGAATTAAGCGTGCCCTTTATGTTAACGCTTAGGGCCTGTTTGGATAAAAACATGGGAAATGTGGGAAAGTAAAATAATATTTCCATATTTTCTCATGGATACCTAAGTTGTAGGAAATCATGGGATTCCTTCGATTTCCTTTTTTTTCGTTGTTTGAATAACCACATTGCTAGCTCGAAAAATACAGGATTAATCAAATTTTGTGTTTAGATACATGCAGAAAATTGTATGAAAATAATATATTTTAACAAAAAAAATAGCCAAATGACAAAAAGCTTATACATATATATTAAATTTTTTCTTTTTTATATAACTTAATGAATTGGTCTAGTGGTGGATTTAATTCTTTGAGAATGTTAAGTTATAAGTTCAAACATTGTTATGTGTAATAAATTATTATTTTTTTAAATTAATTATGCTATAGCATATATATCATATATGTGAGCGTATAGCTCTATAGCATAGTAGAGCCTATTGTGAGAGAAATATCTCCAAAAATAAATGCGTACAACACCTAAATAGATGCAGGGGAGCTTAAAATAGGCTAAAATTGTAGGATTTTTTTATAAAAAAATCATATAAGAAATATTTGTTATGAAAACAAATACTATAAATAAATTGTTTGAAGATTTTTGATAATTTTGGGTAGTCAAGATAATTTTGGATGGATGAGAATCCACTAATATAAATTAGGGCTCCTAAAGCTTAGTAACAAATTTTTAGAAAGTTTGGGTGGTCAATTGACCATCCAAGTCATAACGTGGCTCTGCCTTTGATTTTTGGGGATGTGTGCCATATAGAATCAATATCAGACCGTCTGATAGAGGTGTCATGATCTTAAGATCTATCAGGAGGAAAATTGGAAAAAAAAAAAACACTCTCCATCATCTGATTCAAATCAGTCAATGATTTTTGTTTGTGAACAAATTGTGTGGTATTACTAAACAAGTGAGAAGAGTCAGATGAAAAGTCCGAAGAGTGGGAAAATAGAAAACCGAGGGACCCCCTCAGCATTTGTTGTCGGGTTTTAAAGGAAATGGAAAGATAATTTCTGACCTTTCCGATGTCATCCAAACAACGGGAAATGCCGCAATTCATTTTCCGCTTACCAATTTTCCTACTTTCCCCTGTTTCCCCTTGAAACCAAACATGCCCTAAGGATTTATTACAAAATTTTCCGAATATTCGAAAAAAAATTATATGAATAAGTGGTCTACTGAATTATTATCGAATCTTCGCTTGATTCGTCTATTCTCCCTTTTTTTTTTTTTTTAATTTGATGAATTTTCAGTTTTCTTTTTTAACTTTTTATCACTTTGATTCATGCTCTAATTATACTTCATATTATTTTTTCATGATTGTAAATTATTAATGCATGCGGATTATATGAGACACTAATTTTATTATCTAAAGACATCATTTTAACTTTAAATAGGTTCATATATATTTTAATGATTTATTATTATCCTTATAGTCTCCGAATCCTCCCAAAATTATTTTGGAATTAGACTGAATTGACACCTGACCAAATTAGATCCAAGCTTTGTTCCGTGAATCCAAAGGGAGAGCCCATATAGAGATAATCTCCCTACGTACATCTAAATATAGCCAACACTAGGGGTGTTATCAGGTTGGTTCGGATCGGTTTTCATGGTAAACTAAGATCGAACCGATAACTATCGATTTTTAGTTTCTCAAATCGAAACCAAACCGATAAGCCTCCAAATCGAAACCGAACCTATCGGTTTGGTCGGTTTTCGGTTTCTAAACCTCAGTTTTTTTATTTGTATATATTTTTTTTAAACAGAAATTTTATAAATAATGCCTATTTTTGTGATTTCCTTTTTACAAATAATACCTATTATTTGTAAAATTTCTTTTTACAAATATTACCTATTATTTGTAAAAAATGATAAACCCCTATTATTTATAAAATTTCATTTTTACAAATAATACCTATTATTTGTAAAAAAAGGAAAATAATACCTATTACTTAGGTAAACCTTATTATTTTTTTTTAAAAAGGAAAACCTATTTTTGTATGCACCTAAGTAATCCTTATTATCGATTTCTTATCGGTTCGGTTTCAGATTTTTTACGTCAAAATTGAAACCGAACTGATAACTATCGATTTCTCGTTTCTCAAACTGAAACCGAATCGATAAGCCTCCAAACCAAAACCAAACCGAAATTTCGGTCGGTTTTGGTTAGTTGGGTCAGTTCGGTTGGTTTTCTGCACGGCCCTAGCCAACACACCGTCATACGCTTCCACACCAAATCTAGCTCTCATGTGCAAATAGCGATGTTAATGGGTGCCCATGCGATATGTGAACTTTAAGATCAACTGTTGTTTTCAATTTTAATGGCTGATATTAAAATTCATCAATCGGATGGTTCACATCCACTTGTAGGCATAGTCACAAAAATCGCCAAATTTTTAAAAAAAATCTCGAATTTAAGGTCCCTGAATTATTCGCGTTTGTTTTTCGAGAATTCGCCTGATCACAAAAATTCACGAATTATTCCCGAATTTTTCAAAAAAGTTGTGACTTACTAAAATTTTTAATTTTTTAATTTATAATTTTAAACCTTTTTATTTTAAAATTTTTCTCACCAATTTTTCCTTCGAATATTTCCTCGAACTTCCCGGATTTGCCAGATTTTTCCGAATTTTTACCTCGCTAAACTATTGCCGAACCTCGATTTAGTGACTATGCTTATAGGCATGTTTCTTTGGGGTGAGACATGTTCTAATGATAAATTGCCACCTAGACATTTTGGATGATCACTCTGATCACCATGTAGGCATGATGAAAATCTCACTTTAATAATATGAGATTAAAAGTCTTAACTTTAATAGTATAAGATGGTTTAAACCAAAGAGGCATTAGCCCAGTTGATACACTCCCTCCATTATGAGGGAGTGGGTTGTGGGTTTGATACTCGTCCTCCACTCTATCTCCCGCTCATTGTCTTTACAAGGTATGGGTTGAGTTGCTTCTCAATTCTCGAGACTGTCTTGGCTGAATGGACATATAAAAAAAAAATAAAAAAATTACATTGAAATTCTTCGGCCTGGCCATGAATGTGTCGGGAATGAGCTGAGGTAGGTAGGCACAAGGATCAAATTTTCGGATTTCGTTTTGGTTTCTGGATGGACTGAAATCTAAATTTTGAGTTTTCAGTTTCGTTATAGTAGGGATTGAAATCGAAACATTTCGGCCAGACTTTTGAACCATGGGTAGGCCCAACACCCGGCCTGGCCTGATTAATAATCGGGCAGGATATGGATTAGTTCCAAAAGATCCGATTATAATCCACCCGTTTTAGGCGCGACCAGGCCCATTTAGACCCCTACGCTCAAAATTTCAGCCAAAAACTTTAAAGACATGGCATATGAACCGAAATTTTTAGTTTTTGGTTTCGTTTCGGTGGGGACCGAATTCGAAACATTTCGGCTGAAATTTTGAACCATGGATAGGCCCGACGCCCGATCGACCAAGCCCGACTTGATTAATAATCGGGCCGGATATGGATTAGTTCCAAAAGATCCGATTATAATTCACCCGTTTAAGGCGCGACCTGGCCCATTTAGACCACTCCGTTCAAAATTTCGGCCGAAAACTTCAAATACATGGCATATGAATCGAAATTTTGAGTTTTTGGTTTCGTTTCAGTGGGGACCGAAATCGAAACATTTTGGCCTAAAATTTGAACCATGGGTAGGCCCCACGCCCGACCGACCCGTCCCGGCCTGATTAATAATCGGGCCGGATATGGATTAGTTCCAAAATATCCGATTATAATCCACCCGTTTAAGGTGCCACCCGGCCCATTTAGACCCGTCGCTCAGTGATTCGGTAGGCCCGAACAAAGCTACTATTTCGTTTTCAACAAATTGGAAAAAGGAAGAAAAAAAAACCAACAGAAGAAAAGAAAAGAAGAGAACCCAAACGCCCCTGGTTTCTTCTGATCCCCACTTTATTTTTCATCTTTCAAATTTTCTTTTTTAATAATTCTCTAACTGAGAATATCGTTTCGATGGCTTTTTATTAGTCCACAATTTAATTTTCTACATAACGATCGATTTATAACTAATCTCCGTCTTCATGTGTTTTTCGATTAGATTAGACTTGGTTTCTTTGGTCTCCATTTACTGAATTAGGGTTTCTAGGGTTTTGATCTTTTTATACACTGAATTAATGTCGGAAGAGGGTTTAGGGAGGGAGAATGGCGATCGATTGGTATCGATGGATTCGATGGAATCTAGATGGGTTTTCCAAGACGAAGATGAAGGATCGAACGGTGACGATGGAGGCGGAGATACAAGTTTTGATTCGGAGGATGAAGATTATAGCGCGGAGCAGAGATTAATGAGGACTGGGCCTCGCATCGATTCGTTTGACGTTGAGGCGCTTGAGGTCCCAGGGGCTTCACGATTTGACTATGAGGTAGCATATGCGATCCTTTATTCAATTTGCTCTAGTGTTACGCCACGTGGTGCAAATTTGTGATTAATCTATATAGTCCAAGTGGCAGTTCATCATCGGAATAGATCACGGCGCTACCATTTTTTTTTCATTTGATCAGAGAGTTTGATGGATTGCATTTTGTGTTATATCTGTTAATTTATAAGGACCCGACTGAGGTGGCTGTCATTTACACACCATTTTGATATTTAAATGATCTTACACCATTAAAGGTTTAAGATTTGAGCAATTTAAACTGTGAAAGTCATAACCCATGCATTGAATGGTAGTGCAAATCACACTTTTGGGGGAAATTTGAGCCATCTGATTTGTGTACTTTATTATTAATCATTGTTCTTATTTAAAGGTTGATATTATAGTTCGATCGGATGGATCGCATCCACTTGGAAGTGGATTCTTTGTCTAGTACATGTTCCAATGATGGACTGCCACATGTGTAGTATATATTCATGTGAACTTAAAACTGATATTTTTAATAGTAAATATTCATGTGAACTTAAAACTGATATTTTTAATAGTAAATATTCATGTGAACTTAAAACTGATATTTTTAATCAATAAAATAGGTGCATTAGATAATCCACAATCCATATGCGTCACGAATCGAGAATCATAGAAAGAACACTATAAAGACAATAGGAAGTATAATTACATGTGAATCCAACTTCGTAAGTCACAACATTCCAAATCGTCAAAATTTCAGAAAATTTTAGCATCTTCGTCACCATCATCATCATCATCATCATCATCGAAACCTTATCCCATCTATTTTTGGTTGGCTTTTGCGAGTCTTATTTCTCCACTAGTTTCTGATCAACGCTAAGCCCTCTGTAACTTCACAATCCATTAGGTCCCTTCTCACTGCTTCTCTTCAGGTTTCCACTAATCTTCCTCTTCTGCTACTAACTTGTGCTTGTAGCGTCTCAACCTTTGTACAAGGTTTGCTTCTGGCCTCTAATAAACATGTCTAAACCACCCCATTTAATGTTCCATGTCCAAACCAATCTCAAATTTCCTCTTATTTATTAGTCCTAATTTTTGCCCTTTCCTGTTACTCCACAGTCCACACATCCATCTCAACATACGCATCTCAGTCACATATGTACTCCATCTTCTTGTCGCCATTTCGTATAACATTTTTCACCATATAATATGATAGGTCTAACCACAGTCTTATAATAATGCCCCTTCAATCTAAGTAAAACACAGGTCGCACAATTCTCCGCTTATTTGCCTCCATTTCATTCAGCTTGCATTAATCCTATTTGAGACATGCTCTTTAAATTCACCATCTGATTGTAAAGTAAAGCCTAAATAGTGAAACCTATGACAATGTGACACTGTTCTATTTTAATTCAATTCTCCTCCAGATATCATGTTCACTAAATTTACATTTCATGTATTCTGTCTTTGTTCTGCTAATTTTCAAACCTCTTAGCTCCAAGGCTTTTCTCTCTAATTTCAACTTATTATTTATTTATTTCCTTGTTTGAGAAATTAATACTATGTTAGCCTCAAATAACAAACACCATGAAATCTCTTCTTGTGTGTCTATGGTTAATGCATCCATGATTAGTGCAAACACATAAGGGCTTACGACAAATCCTTGATGTAACCCAGCTCCAATAGGGTACTCACTCATCTCTCCACACACCGTTCTTACACTAGTTACTACCCTCTCATGCTTGTCTTGGATAATCTCAAGATATAAATATGGGATGTATTTTTTCTTCAGCGTCGACTAGATTAACTGTTTTGGGACTCTATCATAAGCCTTATCCAAATAATAAAAACTGTATGCATGTTCTTCATTTTCTCTATGAACTTCTCCATAACTTGCCTCAATAGGAAAATAAATTCAGTTGTTGATCTCCCCAACACAAATCCAAAGTAGTTTTCTGATACACTTGATTCTTATCTTAGTCGTTTTCCTATTCTCTCCTTTTAAAAAAAATAAAAATGGACCACAATGCGCTTCATCCATTCCCCAAGCATTTTCTTTGATTTTAGTATCTTATTGAACAATTTAGTCAACAAATTCAGTCCAGTTCCACCCATCACAATCCAAACTTCGACGGGCATTTCATCATGTCCTAATGCTTTTCTTTTCTTCATCTTTGCTAAGGCCACTTTTATCTCAACTTTCGATATTTCGTCGATCATCCCTTGATTTGGTTTATCTTATTGATCTAATCCTTTCACAAACTCTATGTTCAATAGATCCTGAAGATATTTTTGCCATCTATTGTTTATCTCATCCTCTTTTACCAATACCCTTTGATGTTTGTCTTTAATGCACTTTACTTGGTCAAGATCTCTAGTTTTCTTTTCTCTAATCTTGACAAGTTTATAGATTTCTTTTTCTCCTCCTTTCGTTCTCAACCTAGTGTATAAATTGTCATACGCTTCGTACTTAACATTACAAAATTTCTTAGCCTCTGTTTGGCGAGCTTATAAATTTCAAGATCATTTGTAGTTCTTGTTTGTTGTCATTCTTTAAAACACTTATTCTCGACAATTGACTGTTGAATGTCTGCATTCTACCACCATTGTTTCTTTTTGCATACATTTTATTCCTTTAGATTCCTCGAGCACTTCATTAGCAACTCGTTGATGGTATTAAGCCATTTGGTCCCACATCTCATTTGGACCCCTTTCTTACCACCATAGTTCTTGGTCACTTTTTTCTTATAAAGATTATTACGCTATCTCCTTTTATTTCCCTTTGTTGTATTTTTGGGGATCCATTGTCGTCTTTTTAGTCACCTGACTCTTGTTCGTAACATAACTGTCAATCTATCTTGCGTTGTAAAGCTCTCTCTTGGAATGACCTTTCAATCCTTGCAATTTTCCTACTCTCTTTGCCTGTGTAAAAAATAATCCATTTGAGTTCTATTTTCTCCACTCTTCAAAGTTATAAAATGTTCGTCTTTCTTCTTGAAAAAAGTATTTTGCTATTGCCAGGTCAAAAGCTATTGCAAAATTAAAGATACCCCCACCCATCTCATTCCTTTCACCAAAATCAAATCCTCCATGTGTACTTTCATATCTGTTTCCCTCCGTACATGTCTATTAAAGTCGCCTCCAATCACTATGCTTTCACTATTGGGTGAGTTTTCTACTAATTCATCCATTGATAAGCAAAATTCCTATTTCACGTTATCATATAGTCCAAATTGGGGTGTGTAGGGACTACTAACATGTAATATTTCTTATCCAAAGCGATTTTAACCATCATAATCTGATCATTCTTTCTCTTGACCTCCACAATCTTATCCTTCAAATCTTTATCCACTATAATACCTACCCCAGTGCTAGAGTTACTCTTCCTTGAATAGTAAAGCTTGAACTCATCTCCCAGGTCCTCAGCCTTCTCTACTTTCCATTGTTTCTTGCAAGCACGCTACGTTAATCTTCCTTCTGCTCATGACATCTATCTGCTCGACACCCTTCCCAGTTATTATACCTACATTCTAGGAAGTCATATGTAGCTTCTGAACCTTCTTTGCCCGCCGCACACATCTATGTTGTTGCAAGAGCCCTAACTTACTATCACAACAATTTCACATCGTTGATGATCGTCGCTTACAGGGAACACCTTAGCCAACCCTTGCCTACTTCTCACTACAAGCGGTTCTGTTGTAGTGCGTTGCTTACATGCCCTTCCCTATTTCTCATTAGAATCGGAATCTGTTTTAGCACGCCACTTAAAACATGGGACCCCTAGCCAACCCTAGCCTACTTTTCACTACAATCAGGATCGGTTGCAGTGTGTCTTTAGCAGGGGACACCGGAAAATGTGATTTCCTAATAGGTCTCATTTTAGAAATCATAGGGATTTAACAAGGTTTTTTACAACTAACTGTCAACGTAACACTAAACTTCTTGCTCATCCAGGCTTGGGATCAACAATGACAGAGTTAAATTCCAGAAAATTTTGTAAATTCATTGAAAGTTTCGGTGGACCCCAATTTTGTGAAATTCAAAGAAGTTTGTTACTATTTTTTTAGAAGGTGGGAATGGAGGTAACCCTAATCCTTGCGACCAATGTATCTAACTTGAAGCGATCCGATCTTTTCGATATTGTATTGGCCGCTAATCCTATAGTATCGCCGATATGAATGCCAATTTTTTTTTCCGAAGAAATGAAAAGATTAAAAAATGACCATATCAATTGATACCGAGACAATATCGATGGATACTGATATGGTATCATTACCGATACTGATACCAGTATCGGGCTGGTATCGATATTGTTTTTTAACAAAACCGATACATATTGCCGATACGTATCTGTATCGGCCGATGCTTGATATGATGCTTACCACTACTTAACTGATGCCTATATATGTATGATTTTGGGGAAGTGCATTCAAATGCGTGCGTGAGCCGTGCATTTGAGTGCTAAATCACAGGTCACGCAGCATGTGATCGCAAATGGCTCACATCCTCAAGGGTTCAGCCTATACCATAATGTTTTAGATAAAAAATATCTTTGGACTTTTTTGCCCTTCAAATCACAGGTCAAATTTTTTGGTTCCCTACTAAACATGTTGCATTGAAAATTCTCACCTTTGACCCAAAACTCAACAGTGGAAAATCACCTTTTTAATTTTTGTTAGATGGTAGCTGGTCATGGGCATATTGCCGTGGCACCCGATCCTCGGGTTGGGTGTCACGTCGCACCCAACTTGTTCGAATGCATGGCCCAGCCATCCATAGTCCCGGTCCTCATATATATATATATATATATATATATATATATATATATATATCATAGTTTGTTTTTTAGGAAAATAAAACAAACTATGATACACTGATTAATCATTGCAATTAAAATAAGGTGTGAATAAACTTCTCCAAAAATTCCCTACAAAATTCATTACGATGAATGAAACTGTTTTTAATAAATTAGTAGGTTACTAATAAAACAATGGGAACACTTGTCTTTGCGAAGCAGTCACCATTCACCAGTCAAGCAGTCAAAGAATCTGCTTTTTCCATATCTAGTTTCATCCACTGTTTTCCCTCTTCCAGTTTCTAGTTCTTGTGTTCATAGGGATACCTGGCTTTGTTTTGATATTAGCTCCTTTTGGTAATTTCGGCCGATCTGGTATTGGAGGTTTCTTTATAAATCAGGTGTGAGATAATGAAGGCTTTTTTCCAATCTGCAATAAGGACTCAATCGGAGCCGAATGATGTTGGAACGGCTTTAAATTTTCATCAAGCGTTTTGATGTTCCATTTTTGGTCGAAAGAGATTTGATTAATGTCATATGAATCCATTATGGCTTCAAGGAAAAGATTGGTTGCATAACTATTGGTTTTTATCGTCTAGCAAATTTTGCTTCTCTCAGTTTCTACTTCTTGTCTTCATAGGGATTCTTGGCTCAGTTTTGATATGTTATCAGAGTCGATCTGGTATTGAAGGTTTCTTTAGAAAGCATTATGAGATAATGAAGGCGTATACTTCCTATCTACAAAAAGGACTCAATCGGAGCAGAAGCTACCAAGGAATCAATATCAGTATCGGGTATCAGTCCATCTTGGACTGATACGTATTGGCCGACACGGATACAGTATTGCCGATACCGTATTGGTCAATTTTTTTTTTGATAAAAAAGTAAAAAAATAATAATATAAAAAGCAGGTTGTATCAGTCAGTATCGGCTGATACTGACCAGTATCCATCAGATGTCGATACAAATGCTGCCACCCCGATATCGATTCTCGATGAAACCGATAGATATTGGTATCGGCCGAGTTTTCATACTGTGGAAGCTACAGTGATATTGGAATTCGTCAAGCACTTTGAGGGTCCATTGTTGGTTGAAAGAGATTTGATTAGATACT
Organism: Chloranthus sessilifolius; assembly: GCA_021018995.1. Taxonomy (NCBI): domain Eukaryota; kingdom Viridiplantae; phylum Streptophyta; class Magnoliopsida; order Chloranthales; family Chloranthaceae; genus Chloranthus; species Chloranthus sessilifolius. The sequence goes on along the minus strand of CM037594.1, from coordinate 112,909,138 downwards.
TCCTTTTAGATATAAAAAGAAAGGCTAGTGAGTCAGCAGACTATTTGGCAAGCAAGGGTGTTTCAATTCCTTGTGCACTGGCGACATTTTTCTGGTTATGCAAACTAGTATCCTTTTTCTTCTCAGATAAATTTTGTTCATTCCTCAAATGTTAAGAAACTAAACTCAACACTCATCCTCTATTCATTTATAAGAAAATAAAGTTGAAAGGATTAATAATAAAATTGTTGTTGCCTTCCATATTTGCTCACAATTAGGATTGGCCAGTTTCAACTTTCAACATTGAACATAGACTGGAAACCCTTGTTCTATTTTTTGGGATCTGTGTTTCCATATGAAGCCTTTGTTAAATTAGTGAGATAGATTAGACTTATCAACTACTCATATGATTGATAAAAATTATGTTGCTCATAATATGAAAAAAATTCCTCCCTGTAATGATTGGATTTAATTGCAGGAAATCACTGTGGGCAGGAAAATCGTACTTGCTTTTCAGACCCTTGGAGTTGTGTTTGGTGATGTGGGAACAAGCCCATTATATACGTTTAGCGTGGTTTTTAACAAATCTCCTATTCAGGGGGATGAAGACATTATTGGAGCACTATCACTAGTTTTGTATACTTTAATTCTGATACCGCTGATCAAGTATGTCGCTGTTGTTCTTTGGGCAAACGATGATGGGGAAGGTATGGTAGAGTCGTAGAGGTTGAAAACCAGGCTTTGTTATATCAACTTTCATGGTTTATTAAAAGGGTACCTCTATTTTCTCCTACGCGTTTACTGACAGTGCTACCCATTGACTGCTTCATTTCAGACAATGGAGGTCGTTTTTCACCCTGATCTTTCACCCAATGGATCTTGAGGCCATGAGCTTACCATCCGACGGTCAGTTTTCAATTCCACGTGGAAGAGATACCCAAAAAGTGGCCCTAAAATTATATTAAATACTTCACACTCAAACTTGATTTTAAGGCATTTTATGGGATCTGTGACACGTGGAATAAAAAAGAGACCGTCTGATCGGAAGATCATGGTCTCAAGATCCATTGGGTGGAATATTCTGGTGAAAAACGACCTCCATCGTCTGATCCAAAGCAGTTAATGGGTTTGGAGGGGGTTCGGACGTAAGCCCTTTCAGTAAACACGTAGGCGCAAATAGTGGTACCTTATTAAAATGTTACCAAGTTTGCGATTTTCTCGGGTTGAATTCAGGTTCGCGATTCATGGTTTGGAGGGGGTTCGTCACAGTCGTTCGAAATCAGTTTGCTAAGCTTAGAATGATTATTAAATGTAAAATATTTCGAGGAGTTTTAAACGAAAATATTAGGTAAATTAATTATTTTGTTCCTTTAATGCATCAAGTGCTGTTCAGCTTATTGGTGAGTCATTGATGATGAAAAGGTTTCAAGTCTCCTACCAGTGTTTTTATACTTTCTAAAAAAATTGAAAAAGTAAATTGCCGAACCAGACCGAACCACACGAAACCAATTCACAGTTTGGTTGGAGTTCAAGTTAATTGAGTGACCCCGTTTTATTACCTAGCTTGTCATGTATAACGGTTTTAATTGTAGCCTTTGTTCATAACCATTGCAGGTGGTACATTTGCTTTGTACTCATTAATTTGCAGACATGCAAAGGCCAGTCTTCTCCCAAATCAACTGCCGTCCGATACTCGAATATCTAGTTTCAGGCTCAAGGTGCCATCGCCAGAGCTTGAGAGGTCACTAAAAATTAAGGAGCGCCTTGAGACTTCTCTAAAGCTGAAAAAACAGCTGCTGATGCTAGTGCTTGCCGGTACTTCTTTCGTAATAGCTGGTGGAGTTATTACGCCAGCAATGTCAGGTTTGTACTTTCTCCCTTACGCTTCTGTTCTTTTGGACACTATTACATAGACCGTTCTTTATTGTGATTTATATTTTAGTGTATTTAGTGTTCCTAATATTTATCTGTTCCCTTATTATCTTGTTTCATTTTTTTTTTGTGCAGTTATGTCTGCTGTGGGAGGTCTCAAGGTCGAAATGTCTGGTGTTCAGCAAGGTGACCCAATAGTCAATTGATTAATAAATATGAGATTTTGAAGAAGAATCTTGTTTGCTCTTTCTTTCTCTCTTTCTTCTTTTGCCTTATTTGGGAAATCAAATTTGAGGGATATGAGAAGGTTGTAGAATGGGCTTTGGAACTTGTTGTTGCAGTCAATGGGTCGGCATGCTCACAGAAGATCCCCATAAACATTCGGCTTTATTCACTAAATGTGATCTTTTGATGTTTGAAGACAGTATTAAAATGACCTCAAATTTTATGCTAGCCACTTCATGAGAGCTAGTAGAGGCATGCATTCTCATCCCCTGCAACTTAAATGGTTATAAACATTAGCAATTTTTTTTGGAGCAACTTCTAGGAATTCAATCCCAAGTTATCTGTTTAATATACTAAGCTATAGTAGATCAAATTTCTTATCACACCTGGAGAGCATTATAAGTTTATGAGAACCATCTAATGGATATGATTTTTTGTTTATAAGTACTGTGTAAATTAGTCAAGCAGGTATAAAAAGAGTAAGAAAAAGGTAGATGAAAATGATGATGATGATGATCATCGCCTTGAACCATCTATTTGTGAGTCTTCGTCTCCCCTCATTTCTCTTCAAGGCTAAATTCTTCGTTCCTCTGCAATCTTTCCTGTCTTTTCTCCAAGTCTTTATTGCTTTTCCCCTTCTAATTGTGCTCATACTGATTTATTCCTTCGTACACGAGTTGTTTCAGATTTCTGATGGACATTTTTAATCTATCTTTTATAGGGGTCACCCTTAAACTTCTTGTATTCGTTCCTAATTCTTTCTTGTGAAATTGGTCATCATATGAATAAATGAAAGTATTAATTAATTGAAATTATAGTGCGTATTGAAGGGACAGGGTATGCGGCAACCAGTTAGGGATATGAACAGTGAGACATGATGAGAGGATCAAAGTTTCTAAGTGAATCCAGCCTCACCATGGATGCTAGTACTATCTTGAGCATGCTCTTTTGAAAGAGAGTTGCATTTCAGATGTGAATTTTTTTTCTTTATATAGAGGAGGACCCTGTTGATATAGGATTAAAATTAGTCTCTCTCAACTTTGTGTAACTGTGTTTTTTCTTTGACTTCTGACAGATTGCAGTAATATCTCATCTTTCTTGATCTTCAATAATAAAATATTTTGTTTCTTCTCTATGTTAATGTCTCAAGTTTGTGTTTGTTGAGCCTGAGGCGTTAAGGATAATGATAGCCTGGATTTATACCATTATACAACTTTCGACATAAAACACTATATTATTTTATGTTTCAAAGAAGCTGAATTACTGTAATAGCATAATCGATAAAGAAGATAAACTGCAATAAAGTAAGTACATCCAGGTTCTATGTAGAATTTACAGTCACATTTTTTGTGGAATTTAGAATTTATGTAATTACGATATCAAAGAGAGGTGGTCTCAATGGTGGCCGTAAAACTAATAGTTATATTAATAAAAAATGATCGGTAGTAGGTAGTAAGGTTCGACCTCCCAGGGTATGGGGTTTGGGTGGCTTTTGGGTTGTCTATACTAGTACATCAATGGAAAAATGTTCATCCATTGAGTTTGTCCATGTGGAAGATCCCTAGGTAGATTGGGTGCAGTCTACAAAGTACATCGATGAACAGAATTGACTCTCTGATCTATATTGCTATTTGCAAGAGCCTGTAACATGATTGAACTGAAATGGAAAATAATTAATATTTAATGTGAAAATGTGTACTGATTAGGTGGAAAGAGGTGTTTGATTGATACAAAATTTTGGGATTTAGCCAGTCCAAATTTTGTTGGTCTTCCATGCGTACGATCTGGATTGATGTACAATTATGTCATATGTTTAGTGTAGATCATAGTTACAAATTTTGGCGAAATTCTCTGAAATTTCGCTGAAAGAGGGTTCAGATGAGCTGAATTTTCGAAATTTCTTTAATGTCGTCGTAATTAATGAAATTTCAACGAAATTGATGAAGACCTTTTAATTTTGGTTATTTTTTAGATAATATATAATATTTATATAAATACTAAATATAATATATATAAATATATATGTTTTTGTACTCGAAATTTTCCTGAATTTTTTTTGAATATTTCCTGAGATTTCCCTGAAACGACGACCCCTATTAAAATATTGCCGAAAATGAAATTTGTCACTATGGTGCGGATAACTTGATACCACTGTGTACCAAAGCATTTTAGAGTTCTAGTGACTCCTTTTCTTAGAAATTTTTTTCTTTCTTTGTTTAATGCAAGTTAAGCTACTTGAGTTCCTAGAGATCAAAACATAGTATTGAATACAAGGGAGCAATATTTATTGAACCTTTTTCTCAAATTCTGCAGATGAAGTGGTGATGATTTCGGTTGCATTTCTTGTAATTTTGTTCAGTGTACAGAGGTTTGGAACAAGCAAGGTGGGACTTGTAGTTGGGCCTACTTTATTCATATGGTTTTGTTCCCTTGGGGGCTTTGGGATCTACAACCTCATAAAACATGACAGAAGTGTGTTGAGGGCATTTAATCCTGTACACATATATTACTTTTTCAAGAGGAATTCAACGAAGGCTTGGATGTCCCTTGGGGGTTGTCTTCTTTGTGCAACAGGTAATTATACCAATCAGAAAATTATAGTTTTGGGGGAATACACTTTTTTATTTGTTTTCTAATACATGGCTGGAAAGAAAATACTCCTATCATAAAATAATATGTTTTCCCTTGTTCTTTGAAGTCAATCAGTATTATTTTGTCTACTTCAGACAATTGAGGCAACTTAATAATATAGAATGCATGATTACCCAGATTTAGACCATTGAATTCTTAAAGGTTGACATGCCTTTAGGTTTAAGAGAGAAATTAATTAGCATGATGTTGTATTGTTGGTTCGGTTAGTAAAAAACCAGTACGTTGGTGGCGGTATTTTTCGTTACCCATGATATTATTTGAATTCAGAAAAAATATATATGCAAGAAAATTATTAAATATGCCACGGTTTAGTGAAGTTCACTACCTTGGAGCAAAGTATTCTGTGAAAGAGGAACCTTGTTTAACAACATTACAAAACTATGTCCATATGTTGTGACTGAATTAATTAAAGGATTTTTTTGTCAATTGGAGAAAATTAAGGTTATATTTAATATATAAAAAATTTAGGGCTGTTTAGATAGTTTCTTTAGAAGATGGTTTACTTTATCTTAGTTATTTCTTTGCTCGATTTGATGCTCCTGAACATCAAGCTATGTGTTGAGATTACCTAGCAGATGTTTATATGTCTAGCGCATTTGTGTCTTGCGAGTTAGTCCCACATTGGCTGTAATTGAAGTAGAAAATAAAAGAATAAATGAAAGTGCAAGGGTTTTCAAAGCAACTAGCTGCTCGGCATAAGGCTCATCCAAACCGAGAAAAATTTCTCTTTTATGTGAGACGGAAATATTGTTTCACAATCAGTTAAATGATCAGGCAATGTAAGTTACAAGAGTACGTGTTAGTGAACACCTGAGTTTTCGTGTCACGCCCCAAAATCCATTACACTCCGAAATCTGAATTTCTGTGTGCAAGTGAATTTAATAATCAAAGCAAAACATAATGGTTAAACAAGACACATAACCTGCTATTTCATTCATAATTTCAAAATAAGGGTACATCATTGTTTCAATTTGTTCATCATCGTGAACATCATTACAATCCAAAAGTCCCTTACAACACAACACATCCTTTTTAACTCCTCGGTTGACTCTATTTCAAAAGATCTCCCAATGTCTCTGCTTGAGGAGATGCTCCAAGGTCAACTCGATCCGCCACTAAAATGTTAACAACTGGAGTGAGATAAACTCAACAAGTGGCTCCCTAATAATGTGATAAACTACATCTTTTATAATCAATAAGAGGGACAAAACCGCTCATAAACATTCATTGGCTTCAGTAAGTGTTGTATATGCGTGCAAATTCACTTTTTAAGTTCCCAAAGCATCGCATTGGGGAGTTATCATCAAGTAAGGCATGAGATGTGTAAAGAAAAAGAACATGGATTTATCTTTGAAAAGAAAAGAAAAGAAAATAACTTAATCTCAGCAGCTACAAACTTATAGGTGTAGGTTCTACACATATAGTACCAGATCCATGGAACAACCACATATGACTATTTCAGACTTCCACCTCTTCTAAGGTAGTCCTTACCACCTCATTTCATTGTTTATCTATATCACACACCTACCGTGGCTATTCAGTAGAAAATATGTACTTCCTATTACGGAAGCACTCGCTCCGACTTTCGTCCCAAACCCATACTGCCCAATGGGGATCCCAACTAGAAATATCGTACACAAATATAGATGCACAAAATATGCAGTAGAAAATCATTTGTTTAATATTTGATGCTTTCAATGATCAAGATAGTAATTCATGATGTTATCCTTAAAAAAACACATTAACGTTCCCTTTAAGGTCTAGCAGACTAATTTTTTAAAAGGCGTAGTCGTGAAACCAACAAATTTCTCTCTCTCTCGCTCTCTCTTTACCGACTTTGTAAATCTTCTCTCCGCCATTGAATCCAAGCGCGACATCACATTGGTCGAAAATTTCGTTCTAAAAATGGCTGGTGCCGCTGGGGGTTTCGTCACTCGCTCCTTCGAATCCATGTTGAATGAGTGCTCTGGATAGAAGTACGCGTCGCTTTAGAAGTCTATTCAGGCGTATTTAGGGGTAAAGTGTTTGATGGTTGGCTCAAAAAGCCCCAAGAGTGCATAATATGGTGACAGGAGCTTGAAAATTTGGTGGCCCTGAATGGAGAGGCCACGACAGTGGACAACTAAGGAGATCGACGAGTGGAAGGGGGAGACAAGTGGCGTTAGGAGATCATGCGACTACGAGGGACCTTACAATCGGGGGTTTGGGGGGGGGATTCCAGAGCATATTCGGTTAATCGGAGGAATTCAGATGCTTCCAGTGATGCTTTTTCAGCTAAAGGCAAGAGTGCCGCTCCGATTGTGCTCCAGAAAGGGGGATTAGATGTGCAACGACTGTGGTAACCTTAATTTTAAAAGAAAGATTCGTTGTCATGCTCGGGGGTGTGATGCCCATTGGAGTACCAGAGGTACTATTAGTAGTTTTTTTTTTTTTGAGACGATAACAAAGCTATACTATATTAAAACAAAACAGAAAGGAGATACATACCTTGGTGGATAGTAAGGAACTACCCAAACAAAGAGACCCCCCAAAAAGCTTTTACCTAGAGACCTGAGCATGCTCGTGACATCCCGAACCCCCATCGCTACGAAATCAGCTTGTAGGAAGCTATTTAGAGCAACACTCCCACAACATCATAAAGTGCTGATATCCATCATTAAATTCGGTCATCTTGGCAACATTCCAGTTAATCACCGAGTCTCGAATATCACGGATAACCATCATAAATGGTTTGGCCCTTCATCTGAATACTCGATTATTTCCCTCCACCCAAATAGCCTAGAAAACTGCATACACAGTGAGGGGTCATAGCTCTTTCCTATGGTCATCGACACCAATTTCCTTCCACATTTCCATCATTTGCCTTGACCATAACGGAAGGACCCATTTAACATTAAAGATGATAAAAATCTTTATTTCAAATCGTTCGCTCAAATGATTAGTGTAATAGGATATGCGCCACTGATTCCCTCCCCTCATACAGAGGAGGCATTTGCGATAACGTAAACCCTGGTTTCGGAGGTCGGATGGGCGGATGAGTTACTATTAGTAGTTGCGTTAACATAAACCCTGGTTTCGGAGGTCGGATGGGCGGTGCTAAGTAGATGGTTATTTCGCAGCGGCAATAGAGAGACCTTACCAACAGATGGAACATTGCGGGTAAAAAATTTAAGAGAGGGTGAGTCAACTTTTTAAACCTCAGGGTATTGCTACCGGAGTGTAGAGCCGAGGGCAATAGGCCAGAGGGCCGAGCAGAGTCCACGATATGCCTAAGGAGGGAAATGTCCCACGTAAGTGGGAGAGTGGCATGGCAGATCCTACTCAGGTCCATCCGTTTGCTAATGGTGGGGCGAGGCCATGTATGGACACCTGTGTACGATTTTTGGTGAAATTTATGAGGAAAACAAAAAGAGAAACCATTTGAGGTGGGTCCTTATCACTATGGATAACTACAAGTTTAACTGCTTAGACATTAAAGAGCATTTCCTGAGAATGCTCGACAATAAATACAAAAGGGACTGATTGTATCTAAGCTAGCAAAAGGTTGTTTCCGGCTTGTGTTCTCCAAAGAGCTTTCACAGGCGGCAGAGTTCTTGCACAGGACAGGCACTGGTCGGGGGGGGGGGGGAGAGATGGAGGTAAGCTTCTTCAGATGGGAGGAGGATATGTACATAACCTCCTTGCAAAAGGAAGAAGACAACATTTGGCTACGTATATACGGATTACCTCCATACTTGGACTATGCGGAACTTTCCTCTAATCGACACTATTGCCGGGAGGACATCCCAGACGCCAAAGATTTCTTTGGGGCGCATCAATCGACTCTAGCTATATATCGAGGCGGGAAGATGTCCTGATCAATAGGTGCCGCTATTGGTACTGGATTGAATTGGATCAAAGTAAACGGATAATGGTTGCTGATCACGGGGTAATACGAGCCGGAGGGATAAGGACCTGTGATATACAAGATTCGATGGTCAGAGGGCACCGAAGTTACTCGCAAGGAGCGGGGGGTTGACGGGAAAGGGGAAAGAAGGAAGAAGACGAAGCTCCTAGTATTCCAACGAGCCAGGTCAGGCTCCAATCCGGTAGGCGTACGATAGTAGTAATGGATCGCTCCGTCGGGGGGCCCACTGCTCGATCGAATCCTCGTGGCATGGTAAAATGGACCGATGGAAAAAGGCTTTTTCTAACGCCAAACAAGTGCCCGGAGAACAAAAAGACAAGGGGAAGATTTATATCCAGCCGAGGGAGGATCGAGCGACTCAGATTCATCCCGTCGCATTGGCTTCTGCGAGACAAGATTGGGCAAACGAAAGATTTCGAGGGAAGGGACATATCGAAGTTGAAGGGGGAAACGAGGAGCATGTATTTATGGCTTCGTCTTACAAGGACACACGTGGTGGACGAAAGGGTAGGGAACAGGACGCGAGTACGAAAAGCGGACTGTGTGATGAAGGGACGACAACAACATTAATTAAAAGGGGCCTTTGCATTAATGATGGGGATGGGGTTGGTGATTTTTGCTGGACGTCGATGGGCCCCATTACAAACCCAATGCGGCAGATCAGCTATGGGATGGATACACCGCAGTTTGATGTGCACACGCAGAATTTTGAGCAGACTGTGGAAAGGATGTCCCTGACGCCGGTGCCGAGTCTCATGTGAGTCGCACAGACAACAACGATGGTGTACGGTCAGCTAGAGTCGTTGATTGCATGGATCATGGGCTAAAGAAGATGGGCCTATGAATGGATGTGGGCTCGCTTACGGGCTTGTCTCTTTTGGGGAATCTGTTAATCGGTCTAGGCCTTTAGGGCTTGGGTTGAATAAATGTTTTACTATTTTTTTTACGGGCATTGAGTGCAGATGTAGCGGGACTACGTGCAGGTCCAATTGTAACCGATACACCCCATCACGTTAGGTCCCAAACGAAATGCTAAGGAACGCGACGTTTGGGTGTGCTTCGCATGAATTCGATACTATTGCACAATTCACTTTTGAAGGCGAGTCCACTCAGGCCATGAATATCGGGCAGACGACGCTGGATGGGGAAAGATTGATTACGCTGGGGGAAACTTTGAGTGTCTCTTTTAAGGATAATTGTAAAGGCCTCTTGAAAATTTATACCGATATTCTTGAAAGAGGGAAGCATATGTCGAAGACTGAATGGGTGAAAGGGAAAAAAGGTTCGGGCTAGAGCCAAATGGGGGCTATTTTAGCAGATGTCGAAGACTGAACGGGTGAAGGGAAAAGGTTCGGGTTAGAGCCAAATGGAGGCTATTTTATCCAAGACACAGAAAGGGACACAAAAAAGTTAATTCGAAAGGAGTAGAGGATCAGCGAGCTCGGGGGTGGGATGCTAGCGGTTTTTGGCTGGTGGGTGGTCTTCTATGTTGTCGTTTATGAAGTTTTTAAATTGGAATGTGAGAAGTCTGAGAGATCGGGATAAAAGGGCGTTGGTCAAATCGTTTATCAGATGTCAGAAACCTGAGGTTATTGGGCTACGAGAGACAAAGTGGGAAGAGGTGAATGATGCTAAGGTTCGCTCTGTTGTTGGTGCTAGTACTTGGGATTGGTTGGCGCTAGAGGCGGACGAAACAAAGGATGGAATAGTGTTGGCTTGGGATACCAATTGTTTTCAATTGATGGATGCAGAAATAGAAATAGGGAACTTTTTGGTTGCAGCCCTCATCCAGGATACTAGGAATGGGAAGTTGTGGGGGCCATCACTGTTTATGGTTCTACGATCAATAGACTCAGAAAGGAATTCTTCTTTGAATTAAGTGCCATAATCAATAAGTGGGATTTCCCTGTCTGTATTGGGGGGGGGGGGGGGGGACTTTAACGCTTTCTGTATTGTGGAGGAGAAAAGCAGAGGTCCTATAGATCATATGACCAAAGATCTTTTCTTGGAGTGTGTGTCGCAAGGCGTGTTGTATGATATGGGAATGACGGGGGGACGGTTTACATGGACAAATGGATAGGATGATCCCATTATGTGTAGACTGGACAAATTTTTTTGCGGGGTTGAATTCTTGGATATGATGAATGATCCGATTGTTCAAGTCTGGGCTACCACTATCTCTGACCATAAACCGATTGTGCTGGTGTGCAACGAGATCCATAAAATGGCCGTCGGGCCTAGACCGTTTAGATTTGACAACACGTGGCTCTAGAATGAGTTCATAGAGAAGCTTCAGTGGTGGTGGAATCATGACATTATCACTGGCACGACGTCATATATCTTTACGTCTAAATTGAAGAATTTGAAAGCAAAGATAAAGGGGTGGAACAAAGACAACTTTGGGCAAACGGGTCAGATGAAAGAAAAGATTTTAGTCAAAATAGCGGTGCTTGATTAGATGGAAGAAAGCTTACAACTAATGGAGGAAGATAGAGAAATCAGGTTGGTGCTAAAGATGGCTTACAACAGGAAAGTGTTAGAGGAGGAACAATTATGGCGACAGAAAGCTAAAGTTCACTGGTTGCGTGAAGGGGACGAAAATACAAAATTCTTCCATTCGGTTGCTAATGGAAGAAGGAAACATAATTGGATCTCGGCCATCAATATTAATGGGATAAGGTATGCGAAACCTACAGAGGTGCAGAGGCAAATTGTTGAGTTTTATAAGCAGTTGTATTCGTCGGAAGAGGCGCGCAAACCACTGTTGGATGGCATTCCCTTCAGTTCCATTGGCCTGAAAAAAGCAAGGGAACTCGCAAGGAGGTTCACGGAGGAGAAAGTCAAGGAAGCCATGGAGAAGCTGGGAAACAACAAATCTCCTGGCCCGGATGGATTCACGATGGAATTCTTTAAATCGTGCTGGGGTGTTATAGGTGTCGATTTTATGGCTTTTTTGGGCGAGTTCTATGCGTCAGTGAATTTGGCCAATTGATTCGGGACGCCAAGAGCAAGAGCCGTAGTTTCGAGCTGCAACAAATTTTCCAGCCTAGAAGAAGCGGAGCGAAAACCAGAACTAGGCGTAAAGGCGAAAATTCTGGAGAATGGATCGAACACATGGCAAATTCGATCGATCGAATTTAAATTTCGATCGAATGAAGTCCTAAATCGATCGATCGAATGTCGATGGCGAAATTTCATATGTATGAATTTATTTCGATCGATTTTCAATTTCGATCGATCGATTTTCAATTTCGATTGATCGAAATCGCGCCGAAGAGTTTTAGTTTTTTTAAATTTCTAATTTCGAACTTTAAACTTTAGGGGTTTATTTGTCTTTTATTTAATATTCGTTTTAGGGTTTTCTTTTATTGTAAGGCCCCTATATAAGGTCTTTAAAACAATGTAATTAGGAGTTTTTTTATTGAATGAAAGAGAGTTGCTTTTGTGCAAACCCTAGAGAGCTTGTGAAAAGTTTTCAATCGAGGGAGTGAATCCTTCAAACCTTGAGGAGTGAATGATCGTTTGTCGTGCGACTTGGTGCGAAGCCGACGTACAGCCGTGGTGTGAAGCTTCGGAAAATCTTTGGCGAGAAGCCTTGGAATCTATCCTTTTAGTTTGTCTTTTCTCTAATTATCAGGTATTAATTTTCTTTTTCCATTGATAAAAGAACAAAAAAAATTCGAAAAGAATCGTATTTCATGATGTCATCAAGTTTCCCCTTTTGAACTATTTATTCAAGTTTCATCTCCTTCAAATCCCCGAGGAATCAAATCCGATATTGCAATTATCGCTTGATGCCCTAAACTAGAACGAATTCCGAGTTCCTTCATCAGAGCCGTTTTTCTAGATCGGAAAAATTTTCACGCATGCAGGCTCTAAATTGGATTAATCTAATTGTTTTTCTTAATTTCATTGAATTAATTTTATGTGTTGCTTGATTTTGGATATTTCCGCTATTCAAATCATTCTAAAAGTTAATCCCAATTTCGCATATTAGGATTTTAGTGTTTGTACTGCGTCACCAAGAGCATCAATTCGACGTTTATTGCTTTCATTTCGAAATGTGTAGGGGCTACCAAAATTGCCGACTTCCATCCCATCAGCCTTATCGAGTGTGCATACAAGATCGTCGTGAACGTGTTGGCGAATCGCCTCAAGGGAGTCATCAGCTTGCTTATTTCGAACGTACAAGGGGCTTTCATCCCTGGTAGACAACTTTTGGATATAGCGGTTACGATGGTCGAAACTATTGATTCGGTGAAAAGGCAGAAGGAGAAGGGATGAATCTTTAAAATAGATATGGAAAAAGCTTACGATAGGGTCCGATGGGAATTTCTTGATTATGTGCTCTACAGGATGGGGTTTGGCGAGGTATGGAGGAAATGGATGAAAGGGTGCAATGCATCAGTTCGATTCTCGGTGCTTATTAGCGGGACTCCGTATGGGTATTGTAGGAGTAAGGGAGGGCTCAGACAGGGAGACCCGATGTTGCCTATGCTGTTCAACTGTGTTGGGGAGGCACTGCACAGATTATTTAAGAGGGCGGAAGAGTTAAATCTGATCATGGGGTTTAGAGTGGCGGATAACGGCCCGACGATTAGTCATTTACAGTATGCCGATGATACTATGACCTTCTGCAACGAAAGTCAGGGGACAGGGGAAGTTAAAGCCATTACGGATTTGCTGGTGATATTTGAAGGGGTGTCAGGTCAGAGAATTAACTTGCATAAGTCGAGCTTAGTGGGATTCAATATGTCCAACGAAGACACGAATAGGGTGGTGGCGGAAGTCGGGTGTAGAAAAGACAACTTGCCTATTACGTATCTCGGAATCCCTTTGGGAGTCAAGAAGTGCAGAGCGAGAAGCTGGGAGATAGTGGTGCAGAGATTCCAAAAGAGGCTCGCTATGTGGAAAAGTAAGCTGCTCAGCAATGGGGGAAGATTAACCCTCATAAAGTCAACATTTACGTCCATTCCTGTGTTTATGATGTCTATTTTTATGGCCTCAATCAGTATTACGAAGAAATTAGAGAAGCTTGTCAGACTTTCTATGGGAAGGAAGTGGGGATCGAAAGAGATTGCAGCTTGTCAAATGGGTTGAGTGTTGCGAGAATAAGGAAAAGGGGGGGCTTGGAATTAGATGATTACGGCTTGTGAATAAAGCTCTTCTCGCCAAGTGGCTATGGAGGATTGGAGAAGAAAGAGATAAAATGTGGTGCTAGGTGGTTTCGAGCAAATATGGGGTGCTAAAGATGCTTGGAATTATAATTACACTTCTGGCCATGTCTCGGCTTGGTGAGAGGAAGTGAAGGAATGCATGCAGGAGCTACAGAATGGGATCGTTTACAGTTGGGGCGATGATCGGTGGATCAGATTTTGGAAGGACAGATGGGTTAGAGAGCAAGTCTTCAATCTGCATTTCCTACTATTTATATGCTCTCAAATTCGAAGGAGACAACCATTAGTAATTTTGTGCGGATGGAAGACGAGATTCAAGTTTGGAAGGTTCTCACTCGGCGAAACCTTAGAGATTGGGAAATGGACGAGTATCGAAATCAGCCTTTCTGGGCTCGTTTAGACCCCCTTATTCAGTTGTTTTTAGTTTAGTTGTCTTGCAACATCCTTCTTTCCGATGTTTGAGTCTTGAAATTCCTCTAATGGTGCTCATTATAGGGATGGCTCCAAATGCGACCAATTCGGATTGTAGGATATGAAAGCATTCTATTAAAGGGAATTTCTCAGTGAAATCATTCTATAATCAATTGTTGAGTCACGAGAAGAACTATAGTAATAACAGGTGGTGGTCCGGTTTCTGGAGGACCAAGATCCCCCCTAAGATAAAATTCTTTGCTTGGACAGTGGAGAGGAGGCAGAATTCTTACTCGAGATCAGCTGATTAGGAGAAACATTCATGTTCGAAACAAATGCCTCCTCTGTGTGAGGGGGAGGGAATTCGTGACACATATCCTATTACACTGTTCATTTGCGCAAATGATTTAGTATAAGATTTTTATCACCTTTAAAATGTTAAATGGGTCCTTTCGTTTTGGCCGAGGCAAATGATGGAAATGTGGAAGGAAATTGGTGTCGATGACCATAGGAAAGAGCTATGGCCCCTCACTGTGTATGCGGTTTTCTGGGCTATTTGGGTGGAGAGAAATAATAGAGTGTTCAAACGAAAGGCCAAACCATTTATGATGGTTATCCGTGATATTCGAGACTTGGTGGTTAGTTGAAATGCTGCGAAGATGACCGAATTTAATGATGGATATCAACACTTCATGATGCTGTGGGAGTGTTGCTGTACATAGCTTCATGCAGGCTGATTTCGTAGTGATGGGGATTCGGGATGTCGCGGAGCTACTCGGGTCCCCGAGTTAAAGCTTTTTGGGGGTCTCTTTGTTTGGATAGTCCCTACTACCCACCAAGGTATGTATCTCCTTTCTGCTTTGTTTTAATATAGTTTAGCTTTGTTATCGTCTCAAGAAAAAAACCACATATTAGATTGAATCACTTCTTATAATCATGTTCTCTTTCCACTAGTTTATGAGAAGAGTCATACAAAAATTATACTTGCTCATATGCTAAAATGTATCTTCATGCATGATAGGACATCAAGAGTAGAACTACGTTTAACTTTATCTGAAATTTCAATTATAAAACTGGATTTTGGAGAACTAAAGGGACAAGCTCTTATTAAATTTACTCATAGATAACAAACACATAATAATACCTCGTACTCGTAGATGTGTCACCCTAGCTAAGGTTGCAATTCGTAATTCTAGGGGTTGTAGGTGTTTACATATAGATCATATCTATCTAAATAGTACTACTTATTTAAATGGAACAAGGTGATAAGGGTAGGTCCCTTGCCTTGATGTGCGGTTTCCTGGTGATTACGATGAGGGTGGTCGAAGCTTGGGTTTTCCAAAGTGTTTCCTGCACGAAAACAAGGGTGTGTTAGCGCTAAGCGGGCTCTCGAGGTTATGATGAGAATAAAGAGTGGGTGAATATGCGAGGGGTATTTGAGCTAGAGGTCGAGTCGGGTCACGTGGAAGGTTAGCCAGTAGAGTCTCAACAGGGATAGGTCGAGTTTTGAGAGCGAATAGTGTAACTACGGGATGGCACGATTAGAGTATAAATGATTGAATCGTATCACGACACCGAATATATTACGAAAGGGAGTAATTAATCAAAATCATTTTGATAACCCATAATAGGGATAATAACTGTAATATATTTTAGTGATGAGATGCCATTAGGATATATTACTATCGATATTATTATTGTTATTATTACATATATATATATATAAACAAATATTTGAAATAAAATAAAATAAAAATGACTGCAAAATATAATTAGTAAATAATAAATAATTTCTAAATCCAAAAGAATAAGACATTAATAACACATTCTTTTAATATAAATAAACATAATATTTTATAATAAATAGAATATATTTTATAATAATTTATTTTACGTTAAACATAATAAAAAAATATAATAATAAAATATTTTATAATAAGTTCATAGCTCAAATAATATCCATATACACATATGGGTTATACACAGGTAGTTAAGGCGGTGTGGTGAGGTCACGGCGAAGACGCTCGCCACACCATGGAGAGGCCACTTATTAATTTTTTCAAATATTTTTTAATTTTTATTTATTAACCATTCATATATATATATATACTATTTCTTCGATTTATATTTTTATAGAGAACGAAAAAACTAAAACTAATTAATCAGGCAAATCAGTTGTGGAGAAGATTGGAACGAATACGATCTCTGTTAGTCTGATTCAAAGCGTCAATGGTTAGTTGTACCTAACAGGGAATATTCAGCATATGCTGGGGGGTTAGTAGGAGCACCTAAAAAAACAGATGAACAAAGAACTAGTACAAAATACAAGGGCAGCTCTGTTTGTGCCCACACGTTCTCTAAAAGTGCCCACGTGTGCAACCCCTTAAAAGCCGTTGATTGCTTCGAATCTGATGATGGGGATTGTTTTTCACCCCGGTCTTCCACACAATGGATCTTGAAATCGTTTCTCACCTATCCGACGGTTAGTTTTTTATTACACATGTCACAGATTCCCAAAAAATTCCCCATGTTTGCAGTGGCACACATCATGCTCAAAGGTGATTTTAGGACCATATTTTGGGGATCTATGACATGTGGAATAAAAAACTGACCGTCTGATAGATGAGACGTGATCTCAAGATCCTTTGTGTTGAAGATTTGGGTGAAAGACAATCTCCATTGTCTGATTCGATGCAATCAATGGTTTTTAAGGGTTTCCGAAGTAGGTGCTTTCAGAGAACGCGTTGGCGCGTTTAGAGCTACCAGAAAAACAATTGCTGATATTAAAGTTCCTAAAAAAACAGATAGAAAAGCAACAGAAAAAAAAATAAAAAACATACATGCATGAGTCTGCTAAGAAATTAAGCGTTGACGGTTGGTGATTGATTGCAAAGATGCTAATTGAATTTAGAAAATGAGAGAGAGTACCGATCGAAAAAATTAAAGAGAGACGTGAGAGAGATTAAAAAAATACAAACCAATGTTGAGAGAGAGCTCCGGCTGTGAGAGAGATTAGAGAGGAGCTGCGAAAGAGCCTAGAGGTTTTCACTTAAACCCTACATATGATGGATATAACTTATCAAACATAAGTTATAAATATCACTTATAAATTTTATAATTTGTAAGCTATATAACTTATAAGGTTAAAGTTATAAAGAAGTTTAAAATAGCGGAGATGGCGCCATTCCGCCATGGCGCCGCCATATATATGCATTCTCGTCACATAGGTTCATATGGCGATTTGCCTTACCATGGCGACACCATGGCCTCACCTTGACAACTACATCCTATTTTTTTAATAGCAAAAATAAAATGAAAGAAGAAATCTTTCAAAATAATAAATATAATATATAATTATATATATGAGTTATACCTTAAATTATATATATTTATATAAAATAAAAGGGTTTTGTCACCTGTGACAAAACAGGGAGCCGTGGGTTGAGGGTGGCACTGGAGAGAGAAAGAGAAAGATTGGTAGAGGGACATGGAGGAATACAAAGAGAGGGAGAGATGGGCTGGTGGTTGTGAAATTGAGATCGGTGATGACACTGATGTTTGCTGCGAAGGCAAACGACCGCTGCAAGGGCACGAATGGTTACGATGGCCGTGTGGGTGCTGAAACGGGTGACAACGATCGTCTCCAATGATTGTCGCCAAAGATCAAGCCGGTCGGAAACAGAAAGAAGAAGAAGAAGATGGGATCAGCCTTATTGGAGCTTTTGAAACATGGAGGAAGATGGGTGGTTGCCTCAGATTTATAGCCAGAGAAAGAGGTGGGTGGTGGGTGATGATGGCGAATATGTCACCAGTGCGGCGACAGACTGCAACGCGCTTGCGAGTTCCAACTTCTGAAACGGATGTGATGTGGGAGACGATTGGTTGTTAAGCAGGGGCAGAGAGAAATACGTATGGTGTTAGGTTGGGCCTGGCCAGGGCCAAGGAATGGGTCGGGTCTGGTGGTTTAGGGTCGTCACATTCTCCCCTCCTAATAAAAAATTCGTCTTCGAAATTTACCCAAGTGTCCTTAAACAAGTGTGGGTTCTCTTGACGCATCTCATCCTCGCGCTGCCATGTCGTTTCATCACCCGTGTGATGCCGCCAAAGAATTTTTACCCGCGGTACTCTCTTCGATCTCACCCCATGACTCTGCTAGTTGAGGATTTGCACCGGTGATTCGTACGATAGGTTTTCTTGAATGTTCAATTGTTCGAGGTCTAACACGTGGGAAGGGTTTTAATAAATGTGAGGGGTCGAACTTATATTGTCGCAACATTGACACGTGGAACACGCCGTGTACATCGGCGAGGGACAAGGGTAAGGCTAATTGATATGGAACTTTTCCAACTTTCCGTAGGATCTCAAACGGTCCGATGAATCTAGGACTAAACTTTCCTTTCTTCCCAAACCCAAACACTACCTTGGTTGGTGACACCTTGAAAAGTACACGATCTCCGACTTTGAACTCGCGCTCCTTCCGTTTATGACCAGCGAAGCTTTTCTGTCGACTCTGGGTTGTGAGTAGATGTTCGTGGATGAGCTTGATATTCTCCGTCGTTTGTTGCACTAGCTCCGATCCGAGCAGACTTCGTTTTCTGACTTCATTCCAACATACTGGCGATCGAAGGGTGTCATTTGTATGCTTGCTTGGTAGTTGTTGTAGGCGAACTTGATCAATGGCAAGTGGTCATTCCAGCTTCCTTTGAAATCCAATACGCTCGCAACATATCCTCAAGCGTTCGTATCGTCCTTTCCACTTGTCCGCCCGTCTCTGAGTGGAAAACGGTGTTGAAACGTAGCTTTGTGCCCAATGCATCTTGTACTTTCTTCCAAATTCCTGAAGTAAATTTTGAGTCTCGATCAGACGTAGTTACTATAGATACACCATGCAATCGAGCAATTATTTGTCTATTATCACGCAAATTGAATCGTAGCCGCCCTTGGTCTTTGGTCGCCAGGTGATGAAGTCCATGTTGATGCGCTCCCACTTCCACTCTGGTATCGATAATGGCTGTAACAATCCTGAATGTATCCTGTGTTCGGCTTTAATCTTTTGATACGTGAGGCACCTTGAGACGTACTCGGTAATCTCCCTTTTCATGTCGTTCCACCAGAAATGATGCTTTAGATCTTGGTACATAGTTGTGCTTCCTGGATGCACTTCATATCTCGCCTTGTGCGCTTCGCCCAATAGTTCCTTCTTCACTTCCGCGATGCCTGATACACATAATTGGTCTCGATATCTCAGCGACCTGTCCGAGGCTACTCCAAACTCTAGTCTTTCTCCCTTCTTGACTTCTTCTAGCATCTTTACAATCTCCGGGTCTTTGCGTTGTCCCTCCTTTATTATTTCGATTATCGTGGATTGTATGCTCAAATTAGCACACACGAACTTGGGTTCCACTTCTCGGATAGACGCGCTCCAATTCCTGAAATCTTCATGTAATTTCCACTTCATCATCAACGCGGAGAGGGTTTCCTACTGGCTTTCGGCATTGCATTTGCTTTGTTAGGGTGTTATTGAATGGTGCAATCGTAGTCCTTCATACACTCCATCCAACGTCTTTGTCTCATAGTCAACTCCTTTTGTGTGAAAATGTAT
The DNA here is from genome assembly GCA_021018995.1 of Chloranthus sessilifolius. Lineage (NCBI taxonomy): Eukaryota > Viridiplantae > Streptophyta > Magnoliopsida > Chloranthales > Chloranthaceae > Chloranthus > Chloranthus sessilifolius. The sequence goes on along the minus strand of CM037594.1, from coordinate 112,889,313 downwards.
TTCAAGCTTTTATGATCGGTGAAGTTGAATTTTTTCCCGTACAAGTGCCTCCAAATCTTGAATGCGATGATGACCTTTGCCAGCTCCAAATCGTGGGTTGGGTAGTTCTCGTAGGGCTTTAGTTGCTTGGACGCGTAGGCAGCGACCTTCTTATGCTGCATAATTACACAACCTAAACCTCTTCTTGAAGTGTAGCTATACACTTCAAATCCTCTACTTCCTGATAGAATCGCCAACACAGGTACCTTCGTCAACTTCTTGAATTTTTGAAAGCTTTGTTTGTCGTCTGCCCATTCGAACTTAGCGCCTTTCCTCATGAGCTTTGGCATTGGAATTGACATCCTGGAGAAACCCATCACAAAGCGTTGATAATATCCAGCCAGTCCTAAGAAGCTTTGGCCTCCGTTGTGTTCTTCGGTCTCTCCCAGTTCACCACAACTTCATTCTTGGTTGGATCGATGCACACTCCCTTTCCCGAGATCACGTGTCTTAGGAATGATTGTTCGTCCAGCCAGAACTCACACTTGTTCACTTTTCCATACAATTGATGCTCCCTCAAGATTTGCAGAGCCGTCCTCAGATGGTCCTCGTGCTTGATGCATTTCTTCGAGTAGATTAAAATATCATTGGTGAACACCACTTCGAACTTTTCTAAGAAGAGTTTGAAAATTTAGTCATCAAATCCATGAACGTGGTTGGGGCGTTCATCAGGCCAAAGGGTATCACCAGAAACTCGTTGTGTCCATAATGGGCTCAAAAATGATGTCTGCGCTACGTCGCCTTCCTTGATCCTTAGTTGGTGGTAGCCCGTTCTCAAGTCAACCTTCGAGAAAACCATTGCGCCTTGAATGAGGTCGTTGACTCTAGGTAATAGATGCTTGATCTTGATGGTGGCCTGGCGCACTGCCGGTAGTCGATGCATCGCCTCATGGTTCTATCTTTCTTCTTCATGAACAAGACTAGAGCGCCCCAAGGTGACATGCTTGGGCGGATGAATCCTTTCTCTAGCAACTCCTTAACTGCTTCTTGAGCTCCTGGAGCTCCGCCGGTGCCATGCGATAGGGAGCCTTCGAAATGGGGAGTGTCTCTGGAGGTAGGTCTATCACAAATTCGATTTGTCGGATGGGAGGTAGTCCAGGTAATTCATCCGGAAAAACATCAATAAATTCGTTGACAATGAGGATCGACTCTATTTCGGGCTCATTCTTATCCTTACTAATGATGTACGCTAGGTAACCCTGACAACCTTTTGAAAAAAGTCGTCTAATGGTTGAAATATGGGCGAGTCAGGAGTCTTAATGATACCCTAAAATGAGAACCTTCGCTGACCAGGGATACAAAGATCGACTCGCTTTCGAAAGCAATCGATACTTGCGTGGTGCGACGGAAGCCAATCCATGCCCAAAATAACATCAAAGCCCATCATAGAAGTGGGATTAGGTTGGTAGCCAGTTGCTTACTATCTATTTCTACGGCACAATCCATATATATGGTATTGTAGTTAGGGAATCTCCAATTGGGGTAGAGATACTGAGTGCAGAGTCTAAAGGTTGGGGTGTGGATTTTAAGTATTGTGCAAAGGATGGTGATACGAAGGAGTGTGTGGATCCAAATGGATTACAGCTTTTGAGGCTTTGGCATCTTGTTGAGTCAAAGCAAACACCCGCCCTCGTGCGTTTTGGCGTGGCTGCGGTCCTGCAACTATCGTTGCTGGGTAGGGCATCCTGCCTGAAGCTGAACGGGTTGCACTCGTTGCTGCTGCGGTAGGAGTGTCTATTTAAACGGTTGGGGATTCCTTGATACTTGATAGTCCTGTGCCACATGTCCTGCCCTTCCAAACCTAAAGCAGTGTTTTGGCGCCTTTGTGCAAAATCATGATACATGTCCCGGTTCTCCAAAGTTAGCAGGTAGCATTTGCTTGCTGACATGGTACGTTGCCATGATTCTTCTCACATATCTTGCATGGTTTCCTTGTGAATCCAGCTCCCGTATCTTCAAATCGAGGTCGTTTTACCGCAGTGTGTTGAAAAGGAGGTGCTCTGTAGCCTCCGCTCGCCAGGTCCTTACGTTTTTCGTGGGATGGGCGGTTCCGTTTGATATCTTTTTCTGCCTTCAAGGCTCATTCAACTTTAACCGATAGTTTGTAGTCCTCTGAGAATAGTATGGAGAGGCGTAATCAGATAGCAAGTCTAAGGCCTCTTTTGAATCTCTGTGCGCTCTCTTGAATCGTTCCAAGACAACGAACTTGGCCTCATATTCGGCCACAGTCATACTGCCTTGTTCAGGCCTCGAAAATTCAGCTCCTTTATTATCTCAAACGTGCTGGGAGAAATACTTCCCAAAGAATATTCCTACAAATCTGTCCCAAATAATGACTTCTACGGGTGCTAGTTATGATCTTTCAACCAACTGCCACCAACAATGTGCCTCTTCAGATAACAAAAAACAACAAATCTAGCATTTTGTTCCCCTGTGCATCTCATTGCCTCGAACATCTTTTCAATATCTTCTATTCATCGCCCGGACTCTGAAGGATCAGTAGTGCCTCTAAAGGTTGGGCGATTCAATTTCTTGAATCTTTCCAGATCGTTTCCGTTGTTAATGTGGTTTGTGTCGGTTGATGATAGGTGCAACGGGTGGATTGTTTGTGGGTGTTGCGGACCTCTAGTGCGTGACGTTCGGGCGCGTCGTCCTCGTCCCATCTATGTACAAAATATTACCTAATCAGGTCATTTATTTTACGAGTATATTGTAATTATTATAACATATACATGGCACATTAATCGAAAAAGATGGGAAGTAGTTCATTTCATTCATGTATTAGTAACTACATAAGCATGATTGTTACAAAAAGAGTTTTCGTAGTTTAAGATTACATTTGCATAGTCGTTATGAAAGAGTTCATATCTACTCTAAGCCTAACAAAAGGCACTTGACGCTACATGTCTATTTCCTTTTCTAATGGCCTCGCTTTTCCTTGGGCTTAGATCCGTAGTGACATTTACATTCTTAGGCTATAATTGGTCTCTACCAGTTTCCTATCTAGCCTATCTTGATATTGGCCCATTCGATATTGTTGTCCTCTGAGTATTCTTCCTCGGCCGCTTCTGATTCATTGTAGTCGGAGATTTCGCTAATGTTGTGTTCTACGACATTTGCTTTGTCATCATTCATTTTTTCCTTATCTAGTTCATCTTCGCTTGAGTTGTTCATCTCTCCTTCGCTAGGGTCATACGTTTCCTCCTCGAAGTTATCTGCCATTTCTTCCTCGAAAGATCGAACTTCGAGTAAGGTAGGTGGAGGAAGTCCTCGTGTTTCCTAGTGGGGCCGCTACTCATTGACATTCATAATCCCAGATGCCTCTTGAGGTATAGGAAGACTGGCCAACCTATAACGAACTGATGTAGGTAGTCCAGTAGTCTTTCTCGTTGTCATCTTCTTCGCCATTTCCTAGTCGTCAAGGAGACAATCTCATAACTGGATAGTGGTTAATCATCTTAAACCTAGCCTATGGGTCCACTAAGGTCTCCTAGGGTTTCGCTAAACCTGGGGCTCTGATACCAAATGAAGAGGATTAGGTGTTAAACAGAGGCACAGAGAAATACCTATGGTGTTAGGTTGGGTCTGGCCTGGGCCAAGGAATGGGTCGGTCTGGTGGTTCATGGTCGTCACATTCTCCTCTCCTATAAAAATTTCGTCCTCAAAATTGACTTAAGTGTCATTAAACAAGTGTGGGTGCTCTTGACGCATCTCATCCTCGCATTCCCATGTCGTTTCATCACTCGTGCGATGTTGCCAAAGAACTTTTAACCGCGGTACTCTCTTCGATCTCACTCCATGACTCTGCCGGTCGAGGATTTGCATCGGTGATTCGACGTACGATAGGTTTTCTTGAATGTTTGGTTGTACGAGGTCTAACATGTGTAGGGTTTAAGACACGTGAGGGGTTGAACTTATATTGTCACAACATTGACACGTGGAACATGTCGTGTACATTGGTGAGGGACGGGGGTAAGTCTAATTGATATGCAACTTTTCCAACTTTCCGTAGGATCTCAAATGGTCTGATGAATCTAGGAGACTAGGACTAAGCTTTCCTTTCTTCCCAAAACTAAACACTCCCTTGGTTGGTGACACCTTGAGAAATACACGATCTCCAACTTTGAACTCACGTTTCTTCCGTTTATGATCAACAAAGCTTTTTTGTCGATTCTAGGCGGTGAGTAGATGTTCGCGAATGAGCTTGATATTCTCCATGGGTTGTTGCACTAGCTTTGGTCCGAGCAGTTTTCATTCTCCGATTTCATTCCAACATATCGGCGATTGGCAGGGTCTCCAGTAGAGGGCTTCGAAGGGTGCCATTTGTATGCTTGCTTGGTAGCTGTTCTTGTAGGCGAACTCGATCAATGGCAAGTGGTATCAGAGCACTAGGTTTAGCGAAACCCTAGGAGACCTTAGGGAGTGGACCCATAGGCTAGGTTTAAGATTATTAACCACTATCCGGTTATTGCATTGTCTCTTCGTTGATGACCAGGAAATGACGAAGAAGACGACAATGAGAAAGATTACTGGACTCCCTACATCAGTTCGTTATAGGCTGGTCAGTCTTCATGTACCTCAAGAAGCATCTGGGATTATAGATGTCAATGAATAGCGGCCTCACTTGGAAACACGAGTACTTCCACCTACCTTACTCGAAGGTCGATCTTTAGAGGAAGAAATGACATGCAACTTGAAGGCGTTTGAGGAGGAAACGTATGACCCTAGCGAAGGAGAGATGAATAACCCAAGCGAAGACGAACTAGATGATGATGAAGCAAACGTCGTAGAATACGATGTTATCGAAATCTCCGACTACAATGAATCAGAAGTGACCGAGGAAGAATACTCAGAGGACAATAATATCAAATGGGTCAATATCAAGCTAAGCTAGATAGGAAACTGGTAGAGACCAGTAATGTCCTAAGAATGTAAATGTCACCATAGATATAAGCCCAAGGAAAAGTGAGGCTGTAGGAAATAGACATGTAGCGTCAAGTGCCTTTTATTAGGTTTATAGTAGATATGAACTCTTTTGTAACGACTACGCAAATGTAATCTTAAACTATGAAAGTTCTTTTTGTAACAATCATGCTTATGTAGTTTCTAATATATGAATGACATGAATTACTTCCCTTTTTTTTCTATTAATTGTGCCATGTATATGTTACAATAATTACAATATACCCATATAGTAGATGATGTGATTAGGCAATATTTTGTACAAAAATGGTACGAAGGCGACCCGCCCGAATGTCACGCACTGGAGGACTCAAAACCCAATGTGATGACCATTAACCACCAGACCTGACCCATTCCTTGGCCCAGTCCAGGCCCAACCTAACACCATAGGTATTTTTCTCCGCCCTTGCTTAACACCCAATCTTCTCCCACATTCGTTTCAGAACTTGGAACTTGCAAGCATGTTGCAGTACGTCGCCGCACTGACGACATATTCGCCATCATCACTCACCGCTCACCTCTTTCTCTGGGCTATAAATCTGAGGTAGCCACCCCTCTTCCTCCATGCTTTTGTTATGAGGCTGATCCCATCTTCCTCCCTCCATGTTTCGAAAGCTCCGATAAGGTTGATCCCATCTTCCTCCCTCCATGTTTCAAAAGCTCCGATAAGGCTATTCCCATCTTCTTCTTCCCATTTCCAGCCGGCTCGATCTCTGGCGATGATTATCGGAGATGATCGTTGTCATCCGTTTCGGTGCCCACGCGGCCATCATAACCGTCTGCGCCCTCACAACGGTCATTTGCCTTCGCGGCCACCATCGACGTCACCATTGAACCCAATTTCATAACCACCACCCCATCTCTCTCTCTCTCTCTCTCTATATATATATATATATATTTCTCCCTCTACCAATCTTTCTCTCTTTCTCCTGTGCCACCCTCAACCCACGGCTCCTTGTTTTTCACAAAATAGTGACATAAAACCCTTTTATTTTATTTTATGTAAGTTTATATATATTATAAGGTATAACTCATATATATACTTATATATAAAATATATTTATTATTTTTACAGATCTATTCTTTCATTTTATTTTATTTTGTAATTAAAAATATAGGGCGTATTACCCATATGTGTTTATGGATATTATTTGGGCTATTAACTTATTATAAAATATTTTATGATTATATTTATTTATTATGTTTAATGTAAACTAAATTATTATAAAATATATTATATTTATTATAAAATATTCAAAGAATGTGTTATTAATGCCTTATTCTTTTGGCTTTAGAAATTATTTATTATTTACTAATTATATTCTTTTAGTAATTTTTATTTTATTTGATTTCAAATATTTGTTAAAACTATATATGTAATAATAACAATAATAATATCGATAGTAATATATCCTAATGATATCTCATCACTAAAATGTTTAAGGTTATTATCCCTATTATGGGTTATCAAAATGAATTTGATTGATTACTCTCTTTCGTAATATATTCGGTGTCCTGATACGATTTGATCATCTGTACTCTAATCGCGTCATCTTGTAGTTTGCACCATTCGCTCTCGAAACTCGACCCATCCCTGTTGAGACTATTGGCTAACCTTCTACGTGACCTGACTCGACCTTGAGCTCAAATACTCATCACGTATTCACCCACTCTCTCTTTATTCTCCTGATATTACCCCGAGACGCCGCTTAGCGCTAACACATCCCTGTTTTCGTGCAGGCAACACTTTGGAAAACCCGAGCTTCGACCATCCTCATCCTAATCACTAGGAAAGCCCAAATCAAGGCAAGTGACCTACCCTTATCACCTTGTTTCATTAAAATAATTGCTACTACTTATATATGATCTATATGTAAACACCTTACAACCCCTATAATTATGAATTGCAACCTTAGGTCGTGTGACACATCTGCGAGGTGTTGTTGTGTTAGTGTTATCTATATGAGTATATTTTATAAAAGCTTGTCCCTTTATTTTTGCATAATCCCATTATGTAATTGAAATTTCAGATAAAGTTAATCATTGTTCTACTCTTGATGGCATATCATGCATGAACATATATTTAAGCATATGAGCGAGTATAATTTATGTATGACTCTTATCATGAACTAGTGAAAGAGAACATGATTATAAGAAGTGATTGACTCTAATATTTTTTTTTTGAAGGATAGCATCGTGAATTGCTATCTTGATCATTGAAAACATCAAATATTAAGCAAATGATTTTCTACTGCATATTTTGTGCATCTATATTCGTGTACGATATTTCTAGTTGGGATCCCCATTGGGCAGTATGGGTTTGGGACGAAAGTCGGAGCGAGTGCTTTCGTAATAGGAAGTACATATTGCCTACCGAATGACCACGGTTGGTGTGTAATACAGATAAACCATGAGATTAGGTAAGGATCACGTTAATAAGAGGTAGAAGTTCGAAATAGTCACATGTGGCTGTTCCATGGATCCAGTACTATATGTGTAGAAACTACACATATAAGTGTGTAGCCACTGAGATTAAGTTATTTTCTTTTCAAAGATAAATCCATGTTCTTTTTCTTTACATATCTCATGCCTTACTTGATGATACCTGCAAATGCGATGCTTTGAGAACTAAAAAAATGATTTACATACATATACAATACTTACTGAAACCAAGGAATGCTTGTAAGCGATTTTGCCTCTCTTATTGATTATAAAAGATGTAGGTTATCAGATATTATTAGGGGGCCACTTGTTGAGTTTATCTCACTCTAGTTGTTAACATTTCACTGGCGGATCGAGTTGACCTTAGAGCATCTCCTCAAGTAGAGACATTGGAAGATCTTTTAACATAGAGTTAGAAAGGTTGTGTTTTTTTTAGGAACTTTTGGATTGTAATGATGTTCACGGTAATGAACAAATTGAAACAATGATGTACCCTTCTTTTGAAATTATGAATGAAATATTAGGTTATATGTCTTGTTTAACCATTTAATTTTTCTTTGATTATTAAATTCGCCCGCGCACCGAAATTCGCAGTGCATTAGATTTTGGGGCATGACATTTCGGGACCCTCCTCTTTTATTTTATTGTTAGCAAGCCTTGGGGACGCTAGGTTACCTGGCTCCCAAGAACTTGCTTTTTCTTTTTGGCAGCAACAAGTAGCTAGCTCTGGAGCGCTAGCCTGCCTCGCTTTCTAGGATAAAAGGTGCAAAAATAAAAAGTAGGAGTCCACACCCCCTCCAAATTTTGATTATTTACGATCATCCTTTTTTTTTGCTTTGTCATTTATTAATCTAGGACACAAATACTTTTGTAAACACCATAAATAGGTTATCGAAGAGGCACACATGGTCATGCTAAGGGCGCCTTCTCAGTTGGCTCCTTGGGGTACATTAAGTAAAAATAAAATATGGCAAAGAATATGTGGTTGATCAATGAAATTTCGATAATTTGGTTGGATTTTGGTGGACCTCATGGAAACCATTGAGAAATGGACAAATGGAGGTTTAAAACAAAGTTGAAATGCTAAAATGAGAAATTAAGAAGTGGACCAAGAAGGTATTTGGGAATGTGCAAGTCAGGATGAAGGAATTTTACTTTAAGTAATGCAGATCAATAAAAAAGAGGAAAATAGGTCAATCTCTAATGAGGAGAGGGAGAGAAGGGAAAGTTTGATCAAGAAAATAGACGAAGAAGGTGAAAGAGGAGGAATGTTAAAAGATGGTGAGGAGAATAGAAAGTTCTTCTCTAGTATTGCCAACACCCCCAAATGAGTGAACATGGTGAAACACTTAGTGGTGGAAGGCATAGTATTGGATCAGGAAGAGGAGATAAATAACATGGTAGTGGAGTATTATTGAAGGTTATATCAGGACGAAAGATGGGCCTGACCTCGGCTAGATGGGGTTGAATTTGGCAGATTTCTGGAAAGGAGAGTAATAGGTGGAAGGGCCTTTGAGAAAGAAGGTCATAAACAATCTTTGATGCTAGGTGCTAGAGCATGATGGTTTCACATTACAACTTTTGGGAGCTACTCAAGGGTGAGCTCATGGAGGCTTTTGTGGAATTATTCACAAATGGAATAGTGGGCAAATGCATAAACAATCTTTTTGATGATCATTCCAAAGAATGTGCGGTTGGAAAGGATTGAAGATCATAGAACAATAAGTTTGTTGCGCAGCCTATGTAAGATCATTGCAAAGGTGTTCACAAACAGAAATTAACCTCTAATGAACAAAATTATATCTTTAAGTGCATTCATCAATGGAAGGAAGATCATGGATGGTGCGATAATGGCACACGAGTGTACTGATTCGAGGCGAACATCGGGTTCTCCATGGGCAACTTGTAAGTTGGATATGGAAAATGCGTATGACAAGGTAAATTTAGGATTACGAAAGGGTCGGGTTGACCTGGACCTAACTCAAGAGCTCCCCTAATGGACCCACTTGTAAAATGTGTTCGGGTCCTGGAATGTTTGAGGAGACCTAGTTTGACCCAGATCTGACCCAAGTTATATTTGGAGTTGGTTCAATTCTTTAGATTTTATAGCCAAAACCAAACCCATACCTCAAAACCAAACCCAATCCTTCCCGTATCTTATTTAGACTGGCTTGTATATATAATTGTGTCATACATATATTTAAATTATATTGCATATGTATAATAGTTCATATTGTGAGAAAGAACTAGAGCAAGATAGGGTAGGATGATGTGGGTGGCATTCCTCCTTATATGGGTCACTGGGCCATATTATCTATTCATCTAATTAGTAAACTAATTAGTTAGTTTTGACTATTTCCTTATTATTTTCACTAGGATTGTATCCAAACTTTATTGATTGCATTTGAGAATAACACAAACCTATAGATTAGACCTGATTCGTATCCAAACCCGATCTAGGCCTGGCCCAATCTTCAATGCGTCACTTTGGATCTAGCTTGACCTGAACAGAAATGGAGATTTTTTGTTCAGACTTGACCCGTTTCCAAGTGGGCAGGGTTTTGTTCTCTCCCGGCCCAACCCAACCCATTTGCACCCCTAGTTAAATTCAAAATTCTTGATTATATGTTAAGGCAGTTGGGATTTGAACAAAGGTGGAGAAATGGGTTAAAAGTTGCATTTTTGATAGTTCGTTTTCTGATCATGGTTAATGGGGAAGCAAAAAGATTTTCCATAAGTTCCAAGGGGTTGAGACAAGGGGACCCCTTATCCCCATTTTTGTTCAATATGGTCGGGAAAGCCTTCTTGAAGCTCATGAGGCAAAAGCTTCTAGGGTAGACTTGTTCAACGAATTTGAGATTAGTAGACTATTGGTGACACTTCTTCGATATGCTGATGACACAGCTATTTTCTGTGTTGCCAAGGAAAGAGATGTTCAAAATGTTTAGGCGGCGATATGCTGCTATGAAGCTGCTCGAGCAAAGAATGAATATTGACAAACTGAAAATCTTTGGAGTTCAACCAGAGGATGCAGTTATTTTGATTCGAGATTGGCTGGTTCCATGGGATGTGGATGGGGGGATTGCTGAAGTTATTTTGATTTGAGATTGGCTGGTTCCATGGGATGTGGATGGGGGGATTGCTGAAGTTATTTTGATTCGAGATTGGCTGGTTCCATGGGATGTGGATGGGGGGATTGCTGACCATGTACTTGGGCCTCCCATTTGGTATAGGGAAAACCTTATTTTCGACATGGATCCGATTGTTAGATGGAAAGGTGTGTTGCTTTTGAAAGGGGGGTAGCTGACATTAATCAGGGCGACACTGGCCAATTTTCTGATATACTGTCTTTATTCAAGTTCCTCGTTATTGTAGCAAAACACTTTGAAAAAAATCAGCGAAAATTCCTGTGGGGTGGTGGAGGCTCAAAAGAGAAGAGTCAAGTTAGGTGGGATGTGGTGAGATTTCTTGTCAAATCTGGAGAGAATCTAATCAATATTGAGGATGTAGCTTTCGTGGGGAAATCGCTTCTACTATCTTCTTTCTCATTTCGAGGAAAAGGTTTGGGAGGAAAAGGAAACAGCGGAGGGATCCGAATCTGGCCTAAAGGAGATGACAGGAAAAGTGTTTTTCAAAACTATCATTACGACAATAATGGCTCTAGGCCTGGTGAGTGCAGGGGGTCGCAAATAAATATGAGAGAATGTTGGGGCCGGGGCATTAGAGGTCTTATAGGGTGATGGGGGTCAAGTTGTTGGGTGTTGGGGCATTAGAGGTCGCTTTCCATAGTTCTCCGATGGTGGGACAGAGTGCATTACAGTGAGCGGCTTGCTTATCAATACAAACTCTAAAATTACCTTTTCGGGAATGAATAAGCTAACCCTTCTAACTTCAGTATGGGACTGTTAAAAAGCTTTCCTTATCTTAAACTGCACTAACTTCCATAAAACTAACCTACTTCGAAATCCATTTCTAATATAAAAATAACATTCTAAATGACAATTGTACCCTTCTTATGTATTATTCACCTGAACATTGTGTGCGTGGGAGCTTTAGTCCTTTATAAAGCCCAAGCCTCTGTTTATAACAAATACATTCTATTTGTTTTTTTGTTTCTCTAAAATCATGTTCGTAACTCGAAAAAGTAGTAGGGTAACTGATGAAGGATTGCCTTTCAGGTTCAGAGGCGATGTTTGCCGATCTTTGCTACTTCTCTGTAAGATCAGTTCAGGTAACAACAGCACCAAATCAATGATTATTGCAATAATACCACATATTTCTTTGTCTTTCTCTACAGTGTATTGTGGGTTTTGATAAATAAGTGAATGGATACATAAATGAACAAGAAATGCAACATATTTCTGGTAAATCTTGGTTTTCTCTAGGAGCTCTTTGCCACTTTGATTAGTTATGGGTTTTGTTGGTTCCAATTTGTGGAATGTTCTAATTCCTCCGGCCATGGTTGTTGCAGCTTACGTTTGTGTTTCTGGTTTTGCCTTGTCTACTGTTGGGATACCTTGGTCAAGCTGCATTTCTTATGGATAATCAAAGCAACTCTGAGCAGATTTTCTTCTCTTCTATTCCAAGTAGGCTTTCCTTCCCTATCATTTTTTCACAAACTCAAATTAGTCAAAGAGGCCCAGGAGTATGGGTTCGAGCCCAGCCCAGGGTGCTGGGTTCGGGCCAGTTGGGTGCCACGTGGCACCCAACCCGACGATCAGGTGCCACGACAACATGCCCATGGTCGATCACTGACCATCTAAAAATAAATAAGGGCATTTTCCACCATTGAATTGCGAGGCAAAATTGATAATTTTTATTGCACAATGTTTGTGTGGCAAACCAAGATACTTGACCTATGTGATTTGAAGGGCAAAAAGTCCCAAAAGCAATTGTTTTTTTGTCTAAAACCCTCTGGGATGGGCTGAACCCTTGGAAGATGTAAGCCAATTGAGATCATGTGCCACGTGGCAGATGATCTAAGGGTCGAACCCATGGGATCCATGAAGGACATTTGGTCGTTGGCAAAGCGGTTCTGTCCGTTCATTCCTAGAGAAAGACTAATGTGTAACTGTGATATGTTTCAAACTAGTGATATCTTTTTGAAGTCTGCCTTTGACACATTCCTAAAAATGAAGAAGAAAGGACTAATAGATAGCTGTTGTTTGCAGGTGGTGCTTTTTGGCCAGTCTTCTTCATAGCCAATATTGCTGCATTGATTGCTAGTCGGGCGATGACAACAGCGACATTTTCATGCATAAAGCAATCAACGGCACTTGGTTGTTTTCCTCGCCTTAAAATCATCCACACATCTCGGAAATTCATGGGTCAGATTTACATTCCAGTCATCAACTGGTTTCTTCTGGTTTTCTGCCTGGTGTTTGTCACCACATTTGGAAGCATAAATGAGATTGGAAATGCATACGGTAACGTTGAAGTGCTTTTATTTCTTATGCCCATCTGGTACTTTGGAATAAAGTGATTGTTTATGTGAAGAAACATTAAACATGCACCTTATATTTACAATTGAACAGGCTAATTTAAGAATTTTTAGGGGAGTAACACTTTTCAAGTTCTTAATTTTTTGTGGGTGTGGGTGGATGGTTAGATCGGTGAGTGTCCATGTGGTGCAGGTGCATATGCACATGCATGTATGTGCTTGTTTGAATCAGGTGATTTCCATGAACACAATGAATTATCCTATAGCTGGGATACAATTAAACACTCACATATATCTGAATTTTTATAGGAAAGATTGTCAAAAAAAGCTGACTTGGCACTGATAGAACTAGTAGTTATAGTTGGTTTTGGGCATTGTTACCTGACTTGCTTGGTTCGAATTCGGGTATGTACTTCACAGTTTGCTACATCCAAGCAAACCCGGTTCACTAGGGTAGGATCGAGTTTTGAATGAAAGTAGTGTTACCTAGACATGTGGCACGGGTGCCAAGTGTGAAGGTGCCATAGATGTTTTTTGGCACGCCAATTTCTAAAGATTCCACTACGGCGGCGCGGCCTTAAGAAAAAAAGAAAGTATATAACAACAAATTGAAGGGAAATCTTAGAGAGCATATTGAGAAATGTATTGAAAAGATACATAGTGTATGTAATGAACCTAGCTAAAAATATACTATATTATACAAATCATTTTCAAGGACCCAACTTTTTGGTTTATAAAATCGTAAACATTACACCATTTTGTTTTATGAAATGACGGTTCATTTTATCGTCTCAAAACGAGGAACATTTTGATGGTATTATGTGGTATTTTGATACATATCTAGAATTATCGTGTTGTGTTGAGGAGTGTTCAAGTGCCACCAAGTGTTGGCACGTGTCTATGTGCCACCAAGTGTTGGCACAGAAAAAATCCAAAAACTAAAGTTCCAAGGTAACAGTGATTAAAAGTGTAAATTATTTTGATAAATTTTAGATGAAAATAGATAGTATTATTATTAATGTTGATCTTTTAAAGCATGAGATGCTCTGTAGCTTGTTGGTTGACTCCTTGAGAAAGTATGAAACCAAGGTTCAACTCTTCTTAGCTGTAGTGTTTATTTATTTGTGTTTTATGAACAGGGAAAAATGTAAGTGGCGAACCGAACCAGATCGGCTCCCCGAATCAGATTGAACCGAACCACGAATCAGTTTTTTGACATGGGTCGTATGGTGCCAGAGAATTCGTAACCCTGGTTTTGGATATTAAAGAGGCACCATGATACCAAACCTAGGGTACCCATTAGCCTAAATTTCTGTTTCACCAAGCCTGTTTGGATGTCATACTGAATATTCTGGGACACGCCTTCTGACTTTAACTAGATTTTTGAGGAAAATATGGAAACTGCTCAATAACAGCATAAGAAAATCAACCAAATGCCATTGGGGTTTTTTTTTCAGATTGGTAAAGATGTAGATCATATAGAAAATAGAAAGTACATCCAGATTAAGCTAAGCAATGAGCTTAGAGGAGGCCAGGGAAGATCTCGGAAAAAGGAAAAAGAAAAAGAAAAGTGAGATCCTCCAGCGGAAAGGACAAGACAAACTAGCCTACACTTGAGCTCCAATAGTAGCCCAGTAATCCTTAATATCTGGCACAGAGTACTCTTTGAATTCTCTGGCCAAGAGCGCCCAGTGCATCGTAATATTAATAACCTCGAAGATGATATAGGAACTACATCTATTATGGCCCTCAAATATTATGGCATTACGTTTCTTCCACAATCCGGAAAGTAGTTATGGTCAGAACCTTCGTGAGGGCTTTAAACTTTGGATCGGGATTTGAAGTAAGCTGGTTAGTCAAGAGGCCTTTTCATCTGCCTGACATGGAGCCAATACAGCCCAGGTACGATATGAAGAACTCTCAGACATTTAGGGAATAGGGCCAGTGTATGAGAATATGGTCTGCCGATTCTCTGCATTGGCAGCATAATGCACCTCTAGTCGAATTGGTATCCCCCCCTTTGATAAGAGTATCCGTGGAGTTAATCCGCTCCCAAGCCGCACACCATGCAAAGAAGAGAGCTCTAGGAGTAGCTTTGCTTTTCCATATCCCTGCCCTAGGTTGGTGAATCAAGGGCTTTCTTCTAAGCTGCATGTAGAAAGATTTCACAGAAAACTGCCCTTTCAGACAAGGATCCCACACCCTAAGATCGTCCACCCTACAATAAATATGAGCTTTGTCACTAGATTCTAGGAGAGCTGCTAACTCCTCAATTTCATAGTTTTCAGGTTTCTCCTCAACTCGATATCCCAGCCCCTCTGTCCAGTCGATGCAGATCTGGTAACAAATATGAAAGCCGACTTCTTGGAGCTTAATTTATAAATATGTTGAAATTGGAGCACAAGTTTCTGATCCCCAATCCAAAGGTCCGTCCAGAAGTGGATTTCAGAACCCCTGCCTAATTTGAATCTGGACCATAAATTGAATAGCTGCCAGATCGAAAGGATACCCTTCCACCACCCCGAGGCCCTTTGCATGCCTTTTGTCTTAATGTTCAATCCGTTTCTGGATATTTGATACTTGGAAGAAATAACCTTTGCCTATTTTCTAGTTTGCAATGCCATTTCCATAACAAGGACTTATTCATCAACTGGACGCTTCTAATACCAAGACCACCGTCCCATTTGGCAAGACAGGCAGTGCCCCAGTACAGCAGATGAATCTTTTTCCTTTCATCTCCTCCACACCACAGGAAATGCCTCATTCTACTCTCAATTCTATTGACCATCCCAACCGGGCATTTAAGCATTGAAACCAATGATGTCAAAATCCTACGATTTACGACTTGAATCCTACGATTTAAGTTGAATCCCAAGTCAAACTATTCGATTTTGACATAAAATCGTTTTTGGCATGATTCCTACTATTCAACTTGTGAATCTTACGATTTGACTTGAAGCTTACGATTCAAGTGAATCGTACGATTCAGAAACTCACTTACGTGAGTTGACGTTTCATGCTCCATGAAACATAAAAATTAAGAATTATTTATTTATTATTTGTTATTATTTCTTTTTTGCTCCTTAAAAATAAAATAACGTAACAAACCTCTCTTATAATACTCTTACCTATCGTCTGGGGTTAAAAATTTGGGTTTCTTTCTCATCTTCTTCTGGTATGGAATCAGAATTTAATTCACAGATGATTTCTACGATGAGATGGATCTTAAATGCACATGAAGATTTCAATTAAAGTTTTGAGGATTGGTGTTTGCTTCTGAAGATTCATTTCAGGCCATCAGTCATGAATCGATGAGGTTCAATCAGATGTTTTTGGGCTTATATATTTACACTATTTATGAAAGAAGTATCATGTTATAAAATTTATTGTGGACATATTTGAATGCATTTCAATTTTTTAGATTTATTGGATTTATTTTTTTTCTTATTAAAAAAATTATTGTCTCTTACGATTTAACGATTCGATTCATTTCATAAATCCCAAAACGATTTTGCGATCCAGTTCAATTTCTACAACTTTGATTGAAACACAGTAATTTAGAATGTTTGACATAGCACTTTTTATCAACATGACCCATCCCCTAAATGCGGCCAACTTTTTGTCAAAATTTTCTCAAACCGGGTCCTAATGGGAAGCTATTGGGTTTCCAAGACACGTAGGTGGCTGGCAAGGAACCCATGGTGCAGCACAAGTAAGCAGTGAATTCAGCTTGATGAGCTCCTCCACCTGAACTCCAATTAGGGATGTTTTATGAAGATGAACTTTATAGCCGGTGACTGCTTCAAAACATCTTATGATAATCTGTAGATTTAGCAGATTCAACTTGTTACTATCACAGAAGAGCAGGGAATCACCAATGAATTGCGAATGTGTGATAGCCTCCACGTGTCGCAAGATGCGGAAATCCTCAATAAATTGATATCTCCCAAAACAGAACCTCTGGATAGCAGCTTGTGCAAGGCTTCTTGTATGAAATCAAACATGAAAGGCGATAAAGGGTCCCCTTTCCATAGCCCACGCGAACTCTTAAAGAAACCAGCCGGGGCACCGTTGATAAGAATAGAGAACATAGGAGAGGAAATACAAGCCATTATCCAGCTCCTTCAATTTTCTCCAAATCCCATGTTTCTAAGCACGAAGTTAAGGAGAAGTTTAGTTTACTCTCTCATAGGCCTTTTCTACCAATTTATAAATTAGTCCTGACTTCTTCATCTAGAGTGAAAATAAGAAGACACTGCCCAGAATCTGTCTCCTCGCCACAAAAGCGTTCTAAGTGGCTCCCCTTGAGAGGTTTTAGTCTATTAACCAAGACTTTAGCCAAGATTTTATACAAGCTGCCCTCAAGACTAATTGGTCTGAAGCAAGGTATCAAAAATCGGCTGATACCGATACCTATCGGCGATACGTATTGGTATTTCGGCAAACCGATACATATCGGTAACCCAACTCGGATACCCAATACGTATCGGTTTGAACCCAGTTTTACAGTTTTTTTTTTTTTTTTAAAAAATAAATAGGCTGATACGTATCGGTATTGGCCGATATGTATTGGCCGAGTCGTATCGGTCTTGGGTAAACCGATACCTGAGACCGATACCGATTTTGATACCTTGGTCTGAAGTCATTGAGTTTCTTGGCCCTTGCAATCTTGGGCCAATATGAGATCCTTTTTAACGACCTTCCTGAATTGCCGGTAAAATTTGAGGCTAAAGCCATCCAGGCCCGGGGCTTTATCTTCGCCTCTCTGGCACCCTCGCAAATGACATTTCTGACTTCCTCTTTGTTGAATGAAGCCTCCAGAGTAGTGCGATCTTCCGAGGAAATTTTATTAAATTCTATTCCCTCAAGCACCGGCCGACCCTCCTCTCTTCTTGATACAATGTATTAAAATACTGAACAATTGCCTCCTTGATCTCATTCTTTTCTGTACATCTTCGATCTTCGACAGATATGGATCTAATGGAGTTGACCCTCTTTCTAGCATTAGCAATGGCATGGAAATTCCAGGTATTTTGGTCCCTATCCTTTAGTCATTTGACGCACGAACACTGCTTCCATATTATTTCTTCTTCTTCTGCAACTTTCTTGTTAATCAGAGCTTTCATCTCCTCTCTTTTGTTGATTTCATGGGGTTCCAGACTGCCGGCCTCTTCTTTCTCGAGTGCTCGATGCACAAACCCCTTGGCTTTAAACCATCCCCATAGGAAGTTCTGCTCCATTGCTTAGTCAGGTTTTTTAATCTGCCCAACTTGGTCAGAAAAATGAACTGAGCAGTTCCGTTGATATGCCAGGAGTTCCAGTTATCAGTGACCAGTTTAAGGCAAATTTCATCATTCAGCCAAGCTTCTTCAAATCTGAAAGGTCTCGGCCCCCATCCGCCATCTCTTGAAGTAAGAATGACAGGGAGCTGATCCAATATCAAAATCGTGACACCCTTTGTGAGTAAATTAGGATAGTGGTCCTCCAATGATCCAATCCATATAGAACAAACGAATCTGTCCAACCGACAGTGGATCGGATATTAGCGACTATTCAACCATGTATATTTGTACCCGATCACGGGGAGATCAATATGCTCAGCCTCTCCCATAAAGATTGCGACGCTCCTCATACTGCACATGATTCGCGATCTACCCGTCTTTTCCCTAATATAAATTTGATGACAACAAAATTGCCATCATTCAACCAGGGGACTCTTCATTTCTTTTTTATATCAAGCAACTCCTTCTAGAACCCTTCTCTAAGAGCCGGGTCATTTGGGTCGTTGACCTTGGTGAAAGCCCAATAGAAGTGATGTATAACTGAGGATAAAAGAATGGACACCAAACAGTGCCCAGGAAGCTGTCAACCTTTTGGACCACTCATTTATCCCTGATGGTAACGATGCCACCTCTGGGCCCAACGGCATCCAAAGCAGCATAATCCCATCAGGATCTCTCCCAGTGTTGTCATATGCGATCGCATATGTCATCTGGGAAGGGTGTATACAGTAAGTATGCCATTGCATACAATTGTATGCCATGGCATACTTCTCCAACATTGACTTTTAAAAAAAAAAAGCTTTTTAGGCTTCCCCAAGCTCTATAAATAGGGGGTTTCTCTTCCAAATGCATACCACAACTTTCAAAGGTATGTTTTGGGTCTCTTTCTGTCTCTTTTGTATGGTTCACTTTATTTTGTACTATTTTGATTTATTTTTTAATAAAATTTATATCTTTCCTTCTACCTTATGGGATATAATTTACTCATTTTATAATATAGAGCACAAAATTAACAAAAATATAGTGTGTTTTTATATTGGTAATTTTGGGGTTTTTTTTTGGGAATTTTTGGGATTTATTTCGTATTTTTTTGAATTTTTGGGATTCTGTGCCATGGGACAATCGCATGTGCGATCTGCATATGCGATTTGGCCATGCCATCGCATAGGATCGCATATGATCGCATATGCCATTTAACAACATTGATTTGCAGATTCGACTCACCCCACTACCATCCATTTGGTCTCCTGCACCATGGATGGGGAATGCATTCTCACCAAGTCCTTGATGACCGAATAGTTTAGATCATCATCTAATCGTCGGACATTTCAAGAAATGATTTTTAGGGCTATAGAACACCAACCAAAAGTGATGCGGGACGCCAAGAGCAAGAGCCGTAGTTTCGAGCCGCAACAAAATTTTCAGCCAAGAAGAAGCGAAGC
The DNA here is from genome assembly GCA_021018995.1 of Chloranthus sessilifolius. Lineage (NCBI taxonomy): Eukaryota > Viridiplantae > Streptophyta > Magnoliopsida > Chloranthales > Chloranthaceae > Chloranthus > Chloranthus sessilifolius. The sequence goes on along the minus strand of CM037594.1, from coordinate 112,869,706 downwards.
GAAAACCAGAACTATGCGTGAAGGCGAAAATTCTAGACAATGGATCGAACACATGGCAAATTCGATCGATCGAAAATTTTGATCAATCGAATGTCGACAGCGAAATTTCATATATATGAATTTCGATCGATCGAAATCGCGCCGAGTTAGTTTAAATTTTTCTATTTCGAACTTAAGTTTTAGGGACTTATTTGTCTTTTATTAATATTCGTTTTAGGGTTTCTTTTATTGTAAGACCTCCTATATAAGGTCTTTAAACAATGCAATTGAGGAGTTTTTTTTATGGAATGAAAAGAGAGTTGCTTTTGTGCAAACCCTAGAGAGCTTGTGAAGAGTTTTCAACTGAGGGAGTGAATCCTTCAAATCTTAAGGAGTGAGCAATCGTTTCTCCTACGACTTGGTGCGAAACCGACGTACAGCCGTGGTGTGAAGCTTCGGAAAACCCTTGGTGTGAAGCCTTGGAATCTATCTTTTTAGTTTGTCTTTTCTCTAATTGTCAGGTATTATTTTTCTTTCTTTCTATTGATAAAAGAACAAAATCCCAAAAGAATCGTATTCCAAGATATCATTAATCTCCCTTTTTTGAACTGTTTATTCAAGTTTCATCTCCTTCAAAATCCCCGAGGAATCAAATCCGATATTGCAGTTATCGCTTGATGCTCTAAACTAGAACGAATTCCGAGTTCCTTCATGGGGGCCGTTTTTCTAGATCGGGAAATTTTACTCATGCGACACTAAAATGGATTAATCTAATTGTTTTATTAATTTCATTGAATTAATTTTATGTGTTGCTTGATTTTGAATATTTCCGCTATTCAATTCATTTTAAAAGTTAATCCCAATTTCGCATATTAGGGTTTTAGCGTTTGTCCTGCCTCAGTTTTGGTATCAGAGCACAGCTTTAGTTTAGGGTCCATGTCATTTAGATTTTAGGGTTCGCTTGAATTTAGTATATTTTGTCTTGTATAATTCCGTCATGGATATCAGTACCTTAGAGGCCCTGATTAGAGATCTTGCATCTAAGGTGACCGCTAGTCAAACCCGGATGGATGAGCACATCGCTGATCAACAAGCCTACATGAGGCTTTAGAGACTCGTTTCGAAGAGATCAATGAACTCATCGCTGAGAATCACAATAGAGTCAACAACCGTGATCGTAGGAGAGATGTACCTCCCCGACGTGAGGTTCAAACCAATCTAGACGATAAGGTCATGAAATCTGTGAAAATGGACGCCCCTACTTTTAACGGGAAAAGACAACCCAAGGTCTTTCTCGAATGGGTTGCTGGCATGGAAAATTACTTTGAGTGGTATGCCATATCCGAAGACCGCAAGGTCAGATTTGCCAAAGTCAAGCTTATGGGTCAAGCCAGACTTTATTGGTTGGGAGTGGAGTGTCGTAGGCAAATCTAGGGTCTTCGTGCTATTTCCACGTGGGCTGAAATGAAAGTCCAACTGCGGGAAAAATACGTTCTCGTATCATATGATGAACGTATTCTTGATCAGTGGCAGTCATTGCATCAAGGATACTCTCCAGTCACAGAGTACATCGATTGGTTTGAAGACCTAATGATCCAGGCCGATGCCGATGAACCAGCAAAACCAGCAAAAGTTACCCTCTCCCGATTCCGAATGAGTCTTCGCCCAGAGTTACAGAGGGAACTCATTCCTTATCCCGTTGCGGATCTCGAGGAATGTTTTGCTAGGGTTGAAGAATTAGAACGATATCTCGACACCCCCAGTCATGGCCAATGCAAGTCGTTCAAATTTGAGCCTCAATCTAACCCTATCGAAAAGGGAAATAATGTCTTTAGTCAATCTGCAAAATCCATAATTCCCCAAGTTGACAAAGGGACAAATGGTCGAGAGTTCTAAGCGTGCTCCGCAGTAATGTTATAAGTGTCAAGGTTTTGGTCACTTTGCATCCCAATGTCCTAGTAGGGGTCAAACTTTGATCATTCATGATCATACTGAGAAAGAGAGCAACGAGATACCTGAAGAAGTGTACGAACCATGTAGCACTCCAAGTGATGACGAAGGTGAGGTTCCGGTCAGAGCCATAAGTTGCATTAGGACAATTCCCATTGCCGATGATGGTATTGATAATGTGTCCATCTCAAGTAACTCATTAGAGTTGGTAGGATCACATCATCATTCCGATTTGCATGGGATTAACTATCTGAATTTATTGAGCACTGAAAATACACATGATCGGACTAACACATTGAATATATTTAATGAATTTGATACTAATAGTTTTGTGTTAACTCCTGATGGTTCTGAGCATGTGAAATCTTTTCCAATCTCGGAAAGAGGTAAGGGTGAAGATCTAGATCTTCTTCTAGACAAGGGCAATCATCCGGTCGTTGTCATAACGGATCTTACACCTATTATTGATCCCACTATCCCTCCCTTTGATCCATTCCTTCTTGAGCATCCAATCGAACCACCCTCATTGTCCCATTTTCTATCTCGTAGCATACTTGTGCAACATGAGAAAAGGTCGAATGAGGAGGTTATAGAATTTTCAAGCCTCTATGCCAATGGAGGTAAACATCATGAGTATCTCATAGCGTAGAAAGGTAAGCCATGAATGAAACTTCCGAAGTGTGCCATCCATGGATTCCCTAACTCATTGGAAATGAGTTTTTCTCACCCGGGGAGATTGATGCGGGACGCCAAGAGCAAGAGCCGTAGTTTCGAGCCGCAACAAATTTTTCAGCCAAGAAGAAGCGGAGCGAAAATCAGAACTATGCGTGAAGGGAAAATTCTAGACAATGGATCGAACACATGGCAAATTCGATCGATCGAATTTAAATTTTGATCGATTGAATGTCAACGGCGAAATTTCATATATATGAATTTCGATCGATCGAATGTGAAAATCGATCGATCAAAATCGCGCCGAGTTAGTTTAAATTTTTCTATTTCGAACTTAAGTTTTAGGGACTTATTTGTCATTTATTAATATTCGTTTTAGGGTTTCTTTTATTGTAAGACCTCCTATATAAGGTCTTTAAACAATGTAATTGAGGAGTTTTTTTTATGGAATGAAAAGAGAGTTGCTTTTGTGCAAACCCTAGAGAGCTTGTGAAGAATTTTCAACCGAGGGAGTGAATCCTTCAAACCTTGAGGAGTGAGCCATCGTTTCTCGTGCGACTTGGTGCGAAGCCGACATACAGCCGTGGTGTAAAGCTTCGGAAAACCTTTGGTATGAAGCCTTGGAATCTATCTTTTTAGTTTGTCTTTTCTCTAGTTAGGTATTATTTTTTCTTTCTTTCCATTGATAAAAGAACAAAAATCCCAAAAGAATCGTATTCTATGATATCATTAATCTCCCTTTTTTGAACTATTTATTCAAGTTTCATCTCCTTCAAAATCCCCAAGAAATCAAATCCGATATTGCAGTTATCGCTTGATGCCCTAAACTAGAACGAATTCTGAGTTCCTTCATCGGAGCCGTTTTTCTAGATCTGAAAATTTTACGCATGCGACGCTAAAATGGATTAATCTAATTGTTTTATTAATTTAATTGAATTAATTTTATGTGTTGCTTGATTTTGAATATTTCCGCTATTCAATTCATTCTAAAAGTTAATCCCAATTTCGCATATTAGGGTTTTAGCGTTTGTCCTGCATAAAAAAGACGCCCAACAAGATACACCCACCACAACCAAACTACACTTTGAGAGGCCGTTTCCCACTGTCGTAATTAACCATGCATTGAAGTCTACGATGCTCCAACACACCTTTCCTCTTCCCCTCTCGGTCCCTTTTCCAGCTTGATTCAAGAACCTCTTCAGCTCTACCACCAAGAATAGACTTAAGGGCAAGGGGTCTTTCAAAGTGTAAACCATACCTTCTGCAGATATTTTTTATGTCATCCTCAAGGAGATGGTCAAACTCATTTAGTGACATGGTGAGAGGGGCGTAGTGTCTACCAGTATTTCCTGAAGCCGCAGTTGAAGAAACTTCATTGTTGGACATCTAATCTTGATCTGAAGAAGACCTCACCGTTGGTTTTGAATATATAATAAAATCTACTGATATTGCTGCCTGGGATAAACTTCCTTGTGCACCCAGCCGGCTCACAGGCAGAATTGGACCAGAGTGTGACTGATTAGAGTGCCCCATAAGGTTAATTTTTTTGGTTGGAGTGTCGGCTGGAGGCGTATTCTCACCGTTAACCAGCTCCTGAAAAGGGGGATGCATCGGAGAAACCGTTGTGCTCTATGCCTCCAAGAGTCGGTGGATCATATCTTCCTCCATTGCTGGGTGGCCATAGAAATCTGGGACATGATTCTGTCTTCTTTTAATCTTGCATGGGTCTTGCCTCTTGATTTTGTTAGTTTGATCGCTGCCTGGGATGGTGTTTATTTTGAGGGTATCAAAAAAGCATTTGTGGGATACCCTGGTCCTCGCTGTCCCATGGGCTATCTGGAATGAACGCAAGAACAGGGTTTTCTGCAGAGTGAGAAGACCGATATGATCATCAAGAGACATGTCTGCGATCTGGTAATCAGTTGAGTTGGAGGTCTGGGATTATCGTCATGAATGTGATAGCTTGCATTTGTAACCTCTTCCTCCTCTCGCTGCTGTACTTTCTGCTTCTTCGTTTTTCTCTTATATATATAGGGAGCCGGTTCCGCCTCTCATGGGAGGACGGTCATTGTCCTCCAAGGTCCACGTAGAGGTACACGACACCTAAAACACACTTTGGTTTCCATGTGGAGTACGGGTGGATGGTTTAGATCAATTTTAAAAAAAGAAATTTCGAAAAAAACTTTTTAAAAGCATAAGTTAATGTTTGACTAGTTTCAATGGTCTACATTCACGGCTCAAAATACACATGGTGGAGATGAGTTTTCAAAATTATTTAAAAAAAAAATGATCTAAGCAATGCACCCAAGGTACATGTGACATTGAAACAATGTTTTGGAGGCCACGTGGACCTCCACCTGGAACCTTGGAGGACGGTGACCGTCCTTTCACCTTTTCCATATATATATATATATATATGTTTGTTTATCGATAAAACAAAATATATTCGTTTCCTAATAATAAAAAATAAAATAAAATAAAATCAACCAATATGAAACTTGCTACCACCAATTAACAAATACCAAACCAAAACTTCTCTAAACATACTTTATATTTTGTTATTTGCAACCCGCAGGGGTAGCTCAGCTGGTAAGGCCGTGGGTTTGCTCCCCATAGGTCGCCAGTTCGAGTCCCCGTAGGGCCACTGGAGTATTACCCGGTCGTTAGCTCCAGGGCCCCATGGATTAGTTGAGGTGCGCGTAAGCTGGCCCGGACACCACGGTTATCAAAATATATATATATATATATTGTTATTTGCAAATCCTATATGGAATTCTGGACCTCATACTAAAGTGTCAGAAATTACAACGTAGTTAAGTATCAGGGATATGCCTACTGCTTATAATCTAATCAATGGGGAAGATAGCCGTGACATGGGTCATGCTAAGGATGACAGAAATTATTCTCAAAATACGAGGCATATTTGCTTGCTAATGGCTCGCTGAGATTTTATTTGGGGTGCCAATGCCCCGCTATTTGGCCCATTGTACATTTTTTTCTTCTGATCTCAAAAATAATTTTCATTATTTGATAGAAAAATTGGTGTAATTTTTCTCATTTTTCTTTTTCCTGGTGTGTGAGCCAGTTCTATTGTTTGTTCCCCATTAATACATTTGCCTTTTTTCTCATCCGTTCTGATCCCAAATCTTTACACAGGCATTGCTGAACTTGGAGTGATGATGGTGACGACAATCTTAGTAACGGTCATTATGCTTTTGATATGGCAGATAAACATCCTCATCGTGCTGAGTTTTTTGGTTTTCTTCTTGGGGATAGAATTGACCTTCTTTTCTTCAGTTTTAGGGAATGTGGGAGATGGAAGCTGGATCATATTGATTTTTGCAGCCATTGTGTTTATGATAATGATCATCTGGAATTATGGGAGCAAGCTCAAGTATGAAACCGAAGTCAAGCAGAAGCTTTCCATGGATTTAATGCTGAAATTGGGTTGCAACCTTGGCACAATCAGAGCTCCGGGAATTGGCTTGGTTTATAATGAGCTGGTGAAAGGAATTCCAGCAATTTTTGGCCATTTTCTTACGACACTTCCTGCTATCCACACCATGATCATATTTGTGTGCATAAAGTATGTACCAGTTCCTGTAGTTCCTCAGAACGAAAGGTTTCTTTTTCGGCGGGTCTGTCCAAAGAGCTATCACATTTTCCGCTGCATAGCTAGGTATGGTGAAAAGCTAAAATCTGTAAATGAATTTTAGTTGATTTTTCTCAAATCATTGGGTTCTTAAGAAATTTTTACTGCGCCATCCATGTCACCAACTTTTAGAAGAGAATTGGTGAAATTCATCCGGACGTAACCCAGGGCTACTCCTGGATGCCAAATCACATGCCAGGTGGCAGGATCAACCCAAAACAACACCCGTTTTGCATTGATCAGCCATGGGACTGTTGATTTAAAAAAAAAATATCCATTTGATGGGTCAAAGATAAGGTAACACCAAAACATGGTGCATTGATTTTAGGAATCTTTGGCCACATTTTCAATGGTGGTTATGTATTGAATTGTGCCCAAATTTTTGGGTGGTACGTGATCAATCTTGTCTAAGTTACTGTGGGGTGCCACATGGTACCTATCTGACGTAGACGTAGCCCGTAGGGCTATGTTAGCCCCAGGCCTCCTTTTAGAATAGCAATTATTATCAACTTCAATTACTGATACCGAACTCATTTCTGTAACTATAGGTATGGCTACAAGGACGTGCGAAAGGAAAACCATCAGACATTTGAACAACTTCTAATTGAGAGCCTCGAAAAATTTATACGCCGGGAAGCACAGGAACGGTTACTAGAGAGTGACGAAGACAGTGGAACGGAATCTGAAGGTGATGCTTGTTCAAGACAAGTTGTAACTCCCAACGGTAGTCTTTATTCGCTTGGGGTCCCACTTTTGGTTGATCAAAAAGCTGCTGGAAAGCAGGTTACGGAAGCGAGTACGTCAGGTGAACTAGAGCCTGCTGTTCCGTCAATGGATTCAGAAACAACGGATGCCGAGCAGAGTCTCGAGAGAGAACTCTCGTTTATACATAAAGCTAAAGAGTCCGGAGTGGTATATCTTCTCGGGCATGGAGAGATCCGGGCGAGGAAGGATTCTTGGTTCTTTAAGAAACTGGTGATCAACTATTTCTATGCATTTTTGAGAAGGAATTGCAGGAGGGGGATCGCGACGTTGAGTGTTCCGCACACAAACTTGATGCAGGTGGGCATGACATACATGGTTTGAGTTATTTTCTGTTTCCCCTCCAGGGAGGAGCGGGCTTTTAACTTGACATCGAAATTAACAGTTGGTTGGATCAAAGGAGGCCATGGAAGGTGAAAGAGTTTTATTTGGTTTAACAAGGTGGGAGGGATATATACAAATGGGTGCTTTTAGTTTTGTTCCTGTCCTTTGATCCACCAATCCTTGAAACTTGCTGACCTTATTGATTGGAATGTTGTATAGCTTTTTGGATGTATCGTCCATCGATTTTTCTCCGGCATCCAGGAAGATACAAAAGGGATGATTGTAATTACAAATTTGATGAGTTTATGGGTGTGATCCTTCTGCTGCTAATTTGAATTACAAGCTCCTAAAACTGAAGTCAGAGAACCCCCTTGTTGGCTCACTGCAAACAGTTGAATCTCTTAATATGTTGAGCTCAAGGGTTTAAAATCTTGGTTGGTATCAGAAAATATCGAGGTATTTACGGTACCAGACCAAGGCGGTACAAAATCCAAACAATTTTATCGCCTGGCAGTAACCTGGATAGGGTTTTTATGTTTATGTCGGCTGTTATTTTAAATTATATTGGCCGGTACAGAGATAGGCTTTGGTATTGAAGCTGAGATTTTAAACCCTGTCAAACAACTTCATTACCCATCTCAGAGAGATGACCAAACATGCCTTCAACACAATCTGATGGGGCCTATTGTTATGAAGCATCTTTTAGCCATTGTATCCGATCAGAAACTGATTTCGTGTTACTTCAAGGTCACTGAAATCTGTGTCGATCGGCTTTTACAGATTTTTGAGGGCTCAAAATGTGCTTCGTACGGGATGATTCATTGTTAAGCCACTCCAAGTTAAGTGATTTTCTCCACCAAAATAAGCAGTTGGATAGCTCAACATATTATTTTCTACTGCCATAGCTTCAGTACTTGTTTATCTCACCCTTAATCTCAAGTGCTAATACTTTAGAAATGGTTTCTTGTAAATAATTTTTAAAAAGTTGGCATTGATCTATTCCCCTAGAAATAAATTGACTTGGGAAAAGCTCGGAAAATTTGGCAAAAATATAAAAAAATTAGAAAAGATTTTGGAAAAAAGGGATGAGCTTTTTTTTTGTGGAATGTAGTGGTATCCGCTTAAAAGTGGATTCAAACCACTGACACAAGGATTTTTAGTCCTTTGCTCTAACCGGTTGAGCTACCCACCTGGAGAAGTGTGAAATGTTTGAAGATCAAAACTAGAGCTTTTGCTGGAAGGGGTGAAGCAAAATAGTGAGTTGAGCGAGTAACGCAAAAGTACCAATCCAAATCGAATCTTATTGATTATTTTAATATTTAATAAAAAATTATAAAACTTTTGAAAAATAAAGATGGGATAAAATCACGAAATCCACAATTTCTTAAAAAGTGGAGACTTTTCAAAAAGTTTCGACTAAATCAATTTTATGATTGTGGATTTAAAAATCAGAGAATTTGGTCTTTATGAATCTCTCACTATGTTGGCGTTTTGTTCAGGATGGTATGTCTGGCTCACCTGGTGACCTAAAAATCAAAATTTTTGACCTCGAACATAATTTGGCCCTCACTTTGTATGACCATTGCATCATGCATTTATTTTGAACTCCAGCTCGATTGACCATGTTTAGGACCTCACCTTGGCGGTAATGAAGCGAAAAGTTAAGCCCTCTCATTACTTTGGCATTATAATCACACGAACGAAATCTGTAGCGGTCCAAATATGCAGCAGGTTTCACTTTAGTACCTTTTTCTCGGCCCCAAGTAGCCCCTTTGGCACTTGAACCAGAGATGCGGGATCATAACATTCCATACCCAACGAAAAAGAAAAAGGGTTCATCTTCTAGATGATGGAATCATTTTTCGAAAGATGTATTGTGCTTTTCAGAAACAAAATTTTAACCCAGAGGGGTAGCTTGGTTGGTTAGGTCTTAGGTTTGCTCCCCAATCGTCACCAGTTCGAGTCCCTTTAGGGTCACCGGAGTATTACCCGGTCGTTAACTCCAGGGGCCCGTGGGATTAGTCAAGGTGCGCACAAATTGGCCCGGACACCCACGGATATTACAAAAAATAAAAAAATAAAAAAACCTCTCAAATTTCATTTATATGAATCAAGGGGCAGCAAAATTCTCATAAGTTACAAATATGATATATTTCGTAAGAGTTGGTTGATACCTGAAAGCTTTTCCGAGATAATTTTGTTTTTTATTTTCTTTTTTGTTCCTTTTTTTTTTGAACGGTGACGGATCAATTCATAGAAAAAATCAGCGAGAAGCTGAACAAGCTACAGAAGAACTTTCTTTTTTGTTCCTTGAAACCCCTCTGCTTCTTCCATCCTCTCTTTGCATCCATCTCGTCATTTCATCATATCTTGATTTGCAATAACAGATGCTATTTGCTGTCTTTTTTTTTCTAATAATTCTGAGATATCTCTCTCTATCATTAGGTGTTTCTCCATTTAGCAGACTGGGGTCTCTCATATTTATCTCCGCCATTGTTGTCTATGAGTACACTAAAATCAGAGCCGGTTCCTGTAACCTGCTGGAATTTGTAGATGGGTTTCTGTCTGGAGCCAAACTTGAGCCTCAGAAGCAGTGAGTTCGTCATTACTCCCACTGAACTCAAACCCATGAGAGCTCCAGCGATAGATGGGGTAAGTATAGTACCGGTCACCGGCAACAATAATCCCGCAGCAATTGGAATCCCTACCTGTAAGACAGTTTCAGGCATTAAAAGAAATAATGCAACAGTGTTTTAAATAACCACCAGTTCATCGCAACTTTAGCCTCAGTATGTCGAATTCAAGATCGGATGGTACAGGGAGGAGGGATCTGAGCTATGAAAATAGGCACATATGTGCACCTTTTCCATGAGGGGCTCAACCAATTATTCTAGAAACAGTAGAAAATTATGCAACATTTATAAATGAAACATCAGTCCATCAGCATGTGGTGTCCTCTCTGGATATCGTTTGATAGATAAGATTCATATGGCCCATTGTTAATGTTAAGGAACTGATGGTTACTGAAGAAAATTCGAACCATTAGATACCCAAAAAGAAATTTTGATTTTTCACCAGGTGAAAATTGAAAAGAAGAGAAAGCGACATGAGAATTACGTGGTTCGGTTGTTACCTAAATCCACGAGAATCCGAGGGATCTTACCACTCGTCAACGATAAGTCTTTTTCAACTTTGTTTCAGTGTACAGGACAGCTTCTTATAGATTTTACATCAACTAATCTAGCATGATTCTAGTGATCTCCTTTGATACTGTTTTCTCCTTGTTACAAAAGTAAGATATTATTTGACCGATTCTAGCATGATTTTGGTGATTTCCTTTGATATTGTAATCTCTATCATTTTAATCAATTCAATACTCCCCCTCAAGCAGATGGCAGAAGAAGTCCCAGCTTGATTGTAACTTGTGCAACGTGATTGCGAGATAACGGTTTGGTAAGAAAATCTGCTAGTTGATGATGAGATGGCACAAATTGAGTCAACGACAACCCAAGAGCAATCTTTTCGGGGACAACATAATAATCCAACTCTATATGCTTTGTGCGAGCATGAAATACAGGATTTTTGCTCATTTAAATGGCATGAAGATTGCCGCATAGTAATGCTGGCGCATGAGATAAAATAATCTGTAAATCATTGAATAAGTAAGCCAAGTAAGTTGAACCGTAGCTGCTGCCATGGCATGATATTCGGCTTCAGCACTAGAACGACAAACCGTAGGCTGCTTTTTGGACTGCCAAGAGATTAAATTTGCCCCAAGAAAAACCCAAAACCCAGTAGTTGATCTCCTTGTGATTGGGCAACCGGCCCAATCCGCATCAGAAAGGCATAGCGATGGAACGACGATTCCTTCCTAATTGTAAGACCATATGGTAAAGTTCCTTGGATATACCGTAAAATTCGTTTGACTAATTGAAAATGCACTTCAGTGGGGGCCTGCATGGACAGACATGCAAGATTGACAGCGTATGACAGGTCCGGCCGTGTCAAGGTTAGGTATTGCAACGGCCCAACAATTTTCCGATATAAAACTGGATCAGAAAGAGGGGATGGATCTTACCACTCGATCAATTATAATTCTTTTCCACTTTGTTTCTGTGTACAGTACAGCTTCTTATAGATTTTAGATCAACTAATTTTAGCATGATTATAGTGATCTCCTTTGATACTGTTATCTACTTGTTACAACAGAAATATATTATTTAACTGATGCTAGCATGATTTTGGTGATCTCCTTTGATATTGTAATCTCCATCAAATCTCTATCATTTTAATCAATTCAATACATCGAATTTGCAGGCAGGCTCGTCGATGAGGGTGTGGGAGAGATTCTTTGTGTGTAGGAGATTTGTTACATTTTTCATTATTTTTTAAATTTGGATTATTACATTTCCAGCACAAAAATCATAAGATTCATATGATCCATTAGTTGTTAAGGAACTGACGGTTACTGAAGAAAATTCGAACCAGGAGGATACCGAAAAAAAAGTTTTGACTCTTGACCGGATTTGAGGACAGGCTCATCATTGAGGTGTGGTAGAGATTCTTTTTTTTATATCGGTGGGTGTGGTAGAGATTCTTCGTCTATACGAGATGTTACCTTTTTCATTGTTTTTAAAATTGGATTAATACATTTACAGCACAAAAATCATGCCTTAAACAATGAGACAATGGAAATGCTTCAATCATTAGTAAATCTCAGTATTAATGGATGTCTTCCAAAACTGTTCACGTGCTACTAATGAATCAATAATCTTCGTTTTTTTTTTGACAGACTCTTTGCATAATAACGGTAAGAAAATTACTTAACAGCATATCTTTTTACTTTAATAGAAGGAAAATTATACGAAAGAGTACATATCTGTGACAATGGCGAGATGCTATAGCAGCAACCCCAAACAAAAACAAGGTATGGAAAAAACACAAACAGCCAGCCCAAGAAGAAAAAGAAAGAAAACAAGGATATCTCAAGGGAAAAAAAAACCCTCATCCAGCCCAGGAAAAAGGATTTAACAACATATCTTGGGTTTGGAACTTAAAAAAAAATCAATTTATAGCAACAATTTCATTAATTAAAATGAATTTACAGCAGATCAAAGACGTGCAGCGAGATGCTTTACTAAGCAAAACAAAAGTGCAAGAAAAAAAAAAAAAAACAATGCAAGGAAAAGATTTAATCATTTTTTTTTTCTCTTGGGTTCAAAATAAGCATCAGAAGTTGGTTGGATTCAATCATATCTTATGCTCGAAATAGAACTACTTGCATTTAAATCATGTGTCTGGATGACCAGGACCAAATCCCACATAAATTGCTCTTAACCATTTTCCAGAATGGATGATGCAACAACGAATACTGATTCCATGAATTATATAATTGATCAAAATTATAGCCGTAATTTCGTTAAAGAAAACGAAAATATTACGGATCAAAAGTAGGTGCAGCGAGATTCTTTGCCCAAGAAAAAAGGATAACCCCCAAAAAAAAGACAATGAAAAATTAAAAAAGAAAAAAAAGTACAAAACTAAGGTGGACGGATCTGCTCCAATTCTAGCATGATCTGAGTGACAGGCTGACGCGGGACAATGACCCTAAAATCCGTGAATGCCCATGATATGCTAATTTACTGAAATTAAACTAATTAATTGAGCAATTAATCACAAATTAAAGCGATACCTTAGGGTTTTGAAGGAATCCTCCTAGGTGTCCATGCTCGGTTCACATAGGGTCCAATCAGACGCGCGAGATCTGTTAGGATGGCAGAAGGGGTGATCCGAGAGATAGAACTCTCGTTTCGTCTAGGTCGGGGCGTTGGATCGTAATTCTTTGGGGAATCGGGAGTTCTTCGCTAGGGCTTTGAATGGAAGCGATCAATGGCACTAGTTGAATACGCTCAAGCCCAATAACGGTCGTGGATCGACTAGGAGGGTCGGATGCGATCCACGAGGATGAACATTGAGGGTATTCTAAATCTAAGGTTTGAGGATTAAAACGATCAATAGAAAGGGAGAAGATTGAATGCAAAAGATTAAAGAGAAAAAGAGATTAAGCAAGAGCAAGGATTAGAGGAGAAAATCAAAGTAACATTAGTCTCACACCCTTGGCCTCACACCAAACCCACATAGGGAAGAAGACTCTCTCTTCAAGCTCATCTCAAGCCAAATGCAAAGCATATTTCATTAAATCAACAAGTGCCAAAAATGGCTTACAAAATTACCTTTTATAGTAGCTACAAATAGAAACACCCTAATATGGAAAATACTATGTTACCCAAAAGGGTAACTTATAAGAAAACAAAATATGAGGACAAAAATGACAAATACGTCACTTAAGTTGCTGGGGCGGGGATTTCCACGGACGTTTGTCGCCTATCCACGGAAGTCCATAGTGCACTACGAACGTCCACCTCACAAAAACAGTGAGACCCTCAAAATCCGGGCATTCGTCTAAAGTCTACGAACTTCCTTTGCCTGATGCTCTTATGCCTCTTTCCTTGATGGGTTTTTTTTACGCTCCCTGATCCTTCCGCTGCTTCTTCCGCTGCCGGTACACCTTGTACGGCCTGAAACCTAGGTCCTCTAGGCGGCGTCCCCATCACAGGCAGCTACGCGAGATTGAGAGTCAAACACCAGTATCATAGGGCCTCCCTGTTGGCGTCCACGAAATGTTTGAGTTTGTTTATTTTCAAGCATATTCCTTTCCTTCCAAATTTTCCAAAAGACTGCTACAGATAGTCCTCCATGTGTTCAGATTCTCATCAAATTGCACCTCTGGCCATCTGAACAATGGCAAAGCGCGGGACTTTCCTAGACATCCCAAACTGTACCAGAAACAAGTCCTAAAGTTGTCTGAAAAAAGCTCATCTCATGAAGAAGTGCTGCAATCTGCAGAACTTGCAGTGCACCTCCATTCCCCTTTTCCTCAATTGAGCACATGTCAATACCCTTCCCCACGTTACTTCTCAAGTAAATACCTTTACTCTGAATGAGAGCTCTAATGGTCTTTTTTTTCCAAAGGACCCGACTCTCCTGACCGTCATTTAAACACTAAAATGGTGTTTAAATGATTTTACACCATCAATGGTTTAAAATGTGGGTGATCCATACCGTCAAAGTGACACATAGATTGAAGTGCAAGAGGCCCAAAAATGGTCTTTTAGGGAGATTTAAACCATCTGATCTGAAGACTATAATATCAACCATTATTTTTAGTTTTAATGTTAATGGCCAATATTAAAGTTCATCAATTGGGTGGTACACATCTAGTAATAGGTAATTTTCCTTGGGCTGAAGCATGTTTTAATAGATTCCCATTTGGGCAATTTAGATTGATCACAGATCGCTGCCACATGGCATAATGATAAATCACACTTCAATGGTGTGAGATAAAAAGTCTAAGTTGGTGTTTAAATGTTGGTCAGGAGCAAGGTATAAAAAATCGGCCGACACCGATACGTATCGGTAATACATATCAGTTTTCGGCCAAACCGATACGTATCGATTATCCGTATCGGATATGGTATCGGTATCGGGCTGATACGGATCGGTATCGGCCGATACCTTATCAGTCAGCCCAAGGCCTTTTTTTGGGGGGGAGTGATTGGTCAGCCAGCCATCAGTTGCATGTGAGTATGTGACTTTGGGCTTCGGGAGTCGGGACAAAGGACTGAAGGAGTAATGCTAGACTGCTGGTGCATTATTAACTTTGAGACTTGGGAGTTGTGACTCGAGTATGGCCTCTGCAGCAAACTTGTAAAATTTAAAACTTTATATAATATTTTATATAAAGTTAGGGTATACTTGAGTAGGTAGGGGGTAGGATTTATGAATTGTATGCATTATACATTGTATAGTATGCTATAACTTCTTTATGATTGTATCAGATTAGATGATGGAGATTGTGATTCCATTCGATCTTCCAGACCAAAGATCTTGAGATCATGTCGCACTTATTAGGCAGTCATTTTTTTATTCACATGCCATAGATGACCCTAAAATTACGTTTGAGCATGATGTGTGCAATAGGTTTCAAGACCATATGTTGGGGATCTATGGAATTTGGAATAAAAAACTGACCCTCTGATAGTTGCAACAGGATCTCAAGATCCATTGTGTGGAAGATCGGATTGAGTCACGATCTCCATTATCTGATTCGAAGCAATTAATGGTTTCGAAGGGATTTACACTTAACACAATCATACAACTTACAAGTGTTAGCGCCAAACAAATTGTACCGTCTCAATTAGAGTTTAGAGTTTAGATTCTTTTGAATTAAGAGAGAGAGAGAGAGGCACAAACATGGCCATTTCGGAATTTTAGAGAGAGAAAAAGAGTCATTGACTCATTTCCTATTTTCCTTCGGAGAGAGAGAAAGCGAGAGAGAGAGAGAGAGAGAGAGAGAGAGAGAGAGAGAGAGAGCCAGAGTCATTTCGGGATTTTAGAGAGCGAAAGAGAGGCTGAGAGAGTCATTTCCTATTTTCCTTCATAGAGAGAGCTCATTTATCAGTTCTCAGTTAGATTTACACTATTGCCGGAATCGAGCAAAAGGTTAGCGCTTCTTAAGGTTATCAGCCATCCTGGATGCATTGGTGGCGACAAAATTACCTAAAAATGTTCCGATTTTCTGATTTCAAGGAGAGCTCTATATTGGGTAAAATTTAATTTTACGTTCATATTCATTTCTAATCATTTAAACTCATTTTTTTCATAGATCCATATAAAGATGCATAATCTACAAATCATGCAATTTTTTATTAAAATAAAATAAATAAATTATTATTTAGAAAAATATAAAATTAGTGGGAGTGTTAAATATTTTTTAAAGGTTTATAATTATACATATGTATGGTGTACACTGTACAATTTATAGTGTACACTAAAAGTCTAGAATTATATACATTTTGAATATATATATATATATATATATATATATATATGTATGTATGTATGTATGTATGTATACTGCACACTAATATATGCACACTTGCGCATATGTAATTATACACATTTTTATTAATATATGTAATTATTAGTAAACATGTGTATAATTAATTCATTACATTTATAATGAAAGTGTGCATATATTAGTGTACAAGTGTGTAATTAGTGTGCATATATTACTATATTAGTGTGCATATAACTACTTGCACTAAATACCAATATATGCACACTTGCAAGTGTACACTATAACTCTATAAGTCTATAGTTATACACATTTTGAATATATATATACGTATACGCACACACTTGCACACTAATATATGCACACTTGCACATATGTAATTATACACATTTTTATTAATATATGTAATTATTAGTAAAAATGTGTATAATTAATTAGTTACATATGTGCAAGTGTGTAATTAGTATGCATATAATTACTAGCGTAGTAATATATGCACACTTGCACATAGAACCGTGCACTATAGTAGCATAGTATCCTACAATTAAAAACACTACCTTGATGGTGCACCGTCATAAATTCATAATTATATTAAGCATTGCAATAAATATAAATTTGAATACATATATATGTCTGTTTCCTGTCTATGAATAAAGATTGCAAGTTTTGAATACTATCAGAATCTAATGGCTTCAAAGCAAGATATAGGTTGGAATTATGGGACAGTAGTTGACAGGGATAGAAGAAAGGCACAATGTAACTATTGTAATAGAATCATCCATGGAGGAGTAACTAGATTAAAGAAGCATTTCACTACTAAATCTGGTCAAACAAAACCCTCTGACAACTGTCCTAAAGAAGCATAATTGCTACTTAGAGAACACTTAGGTATGACAACATATAAAGGTAAATGGAAAGAGCCATATTTTGAAGGTCCACAACCATAGAGGAGATCTACATTTTGTGTACATATAACTGAACGTGAAGATGTGGATTGGGTTCTGCATGAAGTGGATGATGTTGAAGATTCAAGTGATGGATTTGGAGATGAATCAGTTTGACTTGCAAAGCGCATGAGTCGAAAATAATATCATGATAGAGAAAGAGAGCAACATAGATGGTCTGTTTCTGGGCCGCCTACTGGAAGCAATGCACATGATTTTGTACGGGATGAGCCACGTCAGCCTATTAGATATATTCAACGTAGTGGATCGGTCTGAGAACACAAGAATGACGGATGCTGAATATAGATGGAGAGAATCTACTACTAGTCCTTTAGACCCATTCTTACATAGACCACCTAAAGCCAAACAGTCCAAAATAAATTTTTTCAAGGGGGCTATTGAGAAGGTGAAGAGGATGATTACCAAATTCATCCATTACAATCACATCCCCCAATGTTGCAAAATCTCCATACCGTCAACCAAATGCTAGATAATATTGCAGAAGCAAGTCTGAGATTCAAAGGACCTTCTACTTATGAAATTTCTGAGCCCTATTTGGAGAAAGAGATACAAGTTAATACATATTTTGACACATTCAAAAAAATTTGGGATGAAAGAGAATGCACTATCATGTGTGATGGATGGAGCGGACCAACTAGAATATCAATAATTCATTTTCTAGTATAAAGCCCGTTGGGTACAATTTTTCATAAATCAGTTGATGCATCCGGTGAGCTCCACAATGCAAAATACATATGTAACCTCATGGATGAAGTAGTTGGCAAGATTGGAGAATCAAGAGTAGTACAGATAATTACTGGCAATGGTGCCAACTATAAGAAAGCTGAAAATTTTTTAATGAAAAGAAGAAAGCATCTATTTTGGACTCCATGCGCAGCACATTGCATCGATTTGATGTTAAAGGATATTGGAAAGACCAAAATGGTCTTAAAAGTAGTAAAGCAAGCAAGGGTGGTAACTACTTCCATCTAACAATCACACCTAGGTAGTCACCCTCATGAGAAAGCATGCAGGTGATGCTGAGCTCCTGCGACCCAACATTACACGTTTTGTCATGCATTATATAGCGTTAGAGTGCATACTATCCCATGAAAAAAATATGAAGAGAATGTTCCAATCAGATCAATGGGTAGGATCAAGATATGCACGCTCGGAGAAGGGTCAAAGTGTAATTGCAATCATAGAAAAGAAAAGGTTTTGGAAACGAGCAAAAAAAACTGTGAGTTCAATTGAGCCGCTTGTTCAAGTGTTGAGGCTTGTTGATGGGGATGAGAAACCTGCTATGGGATATGTCTATGAGGCAATGGATAAAGCCAAACTTGCAATCAAAATGAATGCCGAGAACTGGGAAGATATCTAGGCAATCATTGATGCACGAAGGGAGAATCAGTTCCATCATGACCTCCACGCAGTAGGTAGTTACTCAATGGCACATGAATATTTTTTATTTACATACTTTTTTTTGTTTTATTTACATGCATTTATACAATATATTAAAGGTTAATGTGTCTACTTGCAAAGTACTTTTTAAATCTTTTTTATCACTACAGTCAATTTTCAAGAGGCTCCAGAACTATTTTTTGGATTGAAAATTGTTATAAGGTTGGAGCCGGATTTAAATCAGCAAAACCTTGCAATAAAGCAGGTAGGTAACTAGAGAGTAGTTTTGGTAAATATTACTTTATAATAGTTAGCATGGATCAAAATGCCGGAAAACTGGTACGTATCGTTCGGTCAAAAAACCGGTACGTATCGGACGATACGTATCGGTACCGGTCTGTATCGAACGATACATTGAATGTATCATTCGATACATACCATACATTTGAACGATACGGTACATTTAATGTACCGTATCGTTCACGTCCGATACCGATACGTATCGTCCAATATGTATCGGTATCGGACGATATTTTGATCCATGATAGTTGGTTCAAACTTCAAACTAATATTGGTTTTATGTCATTAATCATTTCAAATATGGCAGATCGAAACATTTCGACATATGCGGGGAGAATTTGGTTCTGAAAATGCGACATCATCCATTTTAACCACTAATGTAGGGATAATTATATACACTTAATTATACATAATACTTAATATTGACAATTGTATTATTTATTTTATTGGTTGTTATAAAACTTATAATATAGTTTTATTTCAATTTATATTTTTCCAAATACTTGGTGGGTAAACTATGGTGACTCGGTGCCCGCTTTAAGAAAGATTGTCGCGCTCAGCCAAACATGTTCAGCATCTAGGTATGAACGCAATTGGAGTACTTTCTCTCTAATCCATACAAAAACCAGAAATCGATTATCTTCAAAGAAACTAAAAAAACAGGTTTTTGTACATTATAACATGCGATTGCGAACCCGCAATCTACGAAGGGAGGAATATGACTATGGTACACCCATTGATTTGGATTACATATTCCACGACGACAATCCATTGAACCCATGGTAATGTGACAGAGAGGAGCCATTATTAGATGGTCAAAATAACCCATGGTTAGATGAGCATGTGGGTAATGATAAGGATCTCCAAAGGTCTCAGTTGAAGGAAAGAAAAGAGAGCTAAATATGTAAGTCAAGCTCAAGCACAATCTGATTTCGAAGAGGAAACTAAGAGAGACAATGATCCAGATGAGAGCGATGGTAGTGATGATCAAGGTCCCCCTCTTGGATTAGATGTTTGTGGTTGTTACAGCCAAGGGGGAAATGATGATGATACGGTGGTCCATGATACC
The DNA here is from genome assembly GCA_021018995.1 of Chloranthus sessilifolius. Classification (NCBI taxonomy): domain Eukaryota; kingdom Viridiplantae; phylum Streptophyta; class Magnoliopsida; order Chloranthales; family Chloranthaceae; genus Chloranthus; species Chloranthus sessilifolius. The sequence continues at coordinate 112,849,736 of CM037594.1, read as the reverse complement.
TATAGGGGGAGAAGTTCTAGCCTGGAAAATTGACATGATGACTATGATGGTCAAAGGGATACATATCAGCCTTATACAAGAGGTGGTGGGGGTAGCAATGCAGCGGGGCTAGGAGCAGAGATACCTCCTACACAGGGTATTATGCTTGACTAAGGACCTTATGGATTACAAGGGTCGACGGTCAATGGTGTGGAATGGGCATATGGGCAGTTTGGGGTGCAATCGTTTGGGTCTTATACATCGAGTGGGCCGTATGGAGATGAAAATCAATATATTATTACTGAAATATATGGGACTCCAACTCATGACCCTTACACTGGCGGGCAACAACAAAATTTTGGGTAGGCTCAAAGTCGTAATCAAGACGATTTTGAATGCGACGATGAGCCATATCACATATCATTCTGGGGCCTCAGATTGAATTGAGTCCATGCCCAGGGCTGACCCTTGTTCAAGTAGAAGTAGGCTTATCAGGCCAATTTTTTAGTTTCTAAGGTTTTGATCTGCTATGGTTTTGTTTTCTTTAGTGAAATATATGATCTGTAGCTAATTTTGCTTTCTTTAATCAAATTATAGCAATGCACCTATGAGTCTATGACCTATGACCTAGGAAACATGAGAAAAAGAGAGTCAGGATTCAGTGCAGGGTATAAAACAACCATAAATAAGTTAAATCTGAGTGAGGAACTCACTAAGTCACTAGTCAATCTCCCCAAAAGCTGATTGCAGTGGGTTCAGCTTGTTCCCAGATTCCACAGTGCAGTCATTAATTAGTATTTAGAGACTGCATATTGTGGAATCAACTATCAAGTCATCAACAACTGACCGTTTGATATGTGCGACGTGATCTCAAGATCATTTTTGTAGAAGGTTGGAGTGAAACATGATTTCTATCATCCTATCCAACCCAATCAATGGGTTTTAATGATTTTCCGGCATGAGCACTTTCAATAAATGTGTGGGCATGAACATTGAGGTACCCAAAATCCCAAATATTGTTTTTCCTTTTATTTTTTCACTTTTCACATTTTCAGTTTTTAACAAAAAAGAAAAAAAAAACTGCCGTATCGGCATACCGGCCGATACCGATACGTATCGGTCATCGGGCAACCGATACCCAATACCCGATACCCGAAACCGAAACCGATATTGATACCTTGGTCAGGAGCCATAATCCCTTTTCCAAATCATCGTCCAAAGTTGATCTCACATACAAGTATCCTGATTGCTCCAGTTGTCATCCATATTTGTAAGATTATTGCATATTGGTAATCTTGAATATTAAATGATTGCCTTCATATTTCAAATTTAAAGAGGCATTTCAATTCTTTCATAATGGAACATTTTTGCATGATCAACCAGGAAAAAAGAACTTACAATGTTATAAGCAAATGCCCACCAAAGATTTTGCTTGACAGTCTTCATGGTCAGTCTGCTCAGCTCCAAAGCATCAAGCACCTGCCATGGAAGCAATCCTGGTGTAAGCATACAATTGTACATAACAAAACATTTTATAATAAGGACGTGGTAGCCCGGAACTAGCGATGTACAGTTCAACCCTACACTAGTGCCATTTGGGTGGTGCCAAGTGGCACCTATTCCGAAGATCATTTGGTAAGGCTTAATGCACAAGATCAATCAGGCCCAGCCCCAAAAAAAAAATGAAAACAACTTATCCATTATCCAAAAGGTGGTCAAAGTTGGAAAAAAAAAAATCAATGCACCAGGTATGTTGGGCGTCCCCCAATATCTGACCATACTTTTGAAGGTCAAAAGAGTATTTTCTTTTATTTTTTTAGATCACATGCCATGTGGCATGTGATCCCAAAATGGGTGTTTTTTGGGATCACGTGGCGCGTTGATTTTGGCACTAGTGCAGCATTCAAACGCTGCATCACTAGTGCAGGGACTCTTAGCCTTATAACAATTGGATACCTGCACTATTTGAATATGAGTGCATGTAAATGTATTTGTTTGTAACAAGAAAGGATTTAATGTTTTGTGTTGAGGAAACCGAGGAGCAAGGTTGTATAGGATTGAAACTGTGAAAAGCAGAAATGCACCCATGAATCTCCCCCATTTCCATATATGTGCGCATGTGAATGTGTGCCTGTTGGAGTTAGTAGTCATGAAGCATAGGAGTGACCGACCTTTGGCCTGTTTAAGGTGGAGGAAGCCCAGGGAACACACATTCGTAGATACATACATAATATATATATATATATATATATATATATATATATATATATATATATATATATATATATATAATCTTCGTTTGGTGCATAGACATCGGCCACAAAAAGCACACATGGAGCATAGAAAGATGGTACTTTCTATTTAATTATATACTTTAACTAGGAAGTAATTTTAAGATTAAACACAATTTCAAACTAAAAAAAGTTGTATAGTCTAATAAAAAATTCAACTAGGAAGTAGGAACTGCTATATGATCATATGCTGTGAGGCCTTTGATTGTGGAGGGCGACTCCAACATTATCAATTGGTTAAACAAAAAAGGAATTTCCACGGAGATTAGTCGATGTCATGGAAGAAGCAGTCACTTACATAGGTGACTTTCATGCATGTGCACTGAGGAGTAAACTCTTAAACCAATTAAGTGGATAGGAAATGTGTGGGGAGGCCAATGTTTTTGTCGAGGGACCCACCTCCATTTTTTCAATTTAGTATCAGTTGTTTTTTTTGGGGGAGGGGGGGGGTGGGGGGTGACTGAGTACCTTGCTTGGGGACACTTGTTTGTATCCCTTATTAAATTTTGAATGCATTGATACCCCATAAAAAAATAAATAGAATGATATACCATTTAAAGAACAAGGAAAAAATAAATAGAATTATATAACACCCACGGAATCTTGGAAGGAACCTATGCCAAAAACCATTGGCTACTCTGAATCAGATGGAGATCATTTTTCACCTCAATCTTCCAAACAAGAGATCTTGAGACCATGAGCGTACCATCAGATGGTAATTTTTGTATTCCATGTGGCACAGATCTCAAACAATGGCCCTAAAATATTGTTTGAGTGTGATGTTGACTTCCGGTTTTAGGGACACTTCTTTGGGATCCGTGCCACATGGAATAAAAAACTGGCCATCTGATGGTACACTCATGGTCTCAAGAACCCTTTTGTGGATAATTGGGGTGAAAATGATCTCTATCGTGTGAATCAAAGCAGTCAATGGTTTTTGGCGTAGGTGCCCTCCAAGATTCCATGGGTGTTAATAAAGCTACCCAAAGATTTACTACGGATTTTTACTGAAGCTGTGTCACCTTTGGTTTGACACTGCCCCATGCAGCATTTTCAAATAATAGCATCTTCGTCACAAGTCAGCAAAGAATATCAAAATACCTGTGATAACCTGTTTCCCATAAGCACAATGGGAGATACTTCACTGGCAGCACCAACACCTCCTCCCATGGCAATTCCAATGTCTGATGAAGCCAATGCTGCGGCATCATTAATACCATCACCAACCATGGCCACCACTTTCTGATCTCTCTGAAGGTCAGAAATGAATTTCTTCTTCTCATCTGGTTTGACGCCAGACATCACCTGCATCCAAACGATATTTCTTCAGAGCCCGGTCCCAAAAGCACCAGATTCCAGAATGCATCCGATATTAGGTCCTTGCATTGTTCCATGTTCGATCTGTTTTTTATTAGCTTATTATCTTGATTTCTTAATTATTTTCTTTCATCTTATACCTAAGATTAACATTAAAGTTCTTTATCAAAAAACATTATACATATAACAAATTAGAAAGGTCTTTGTCATGATCCAAATTTCAGGATGAAGTGAAATAGCATTTTGTAAAGATCAATTCTTCAAGGTAGAAGTATGGTTCTAGATTGACGGATTCACAATATAGACCCTACCACAAGTAGTTTCAATTTTTATCTTACTTCTATTCCATGTAATAGATTACTTTCGTAATTAAGCGGGGCTAAGACCTAAAATGAACTCTTAGACGATACTCACAATGAGAGACATAAAAGATCTAAACAATTTTTGAAAGACTCAATCTTGGTATTGATTCTTATCGATAAATTGCAGTCATTAATATATAAATTAATTCTAAAAATGACAGTAACTAAAAAAATCCCCAAATCCCATCACCATTCCTAACATTTATCAATTTCAGGTTTTGATTTTAGCCTATAAAGTGATCAAAGTTCTTGGGAAGATCTGTCCAATGCACCTTTGCGTTAATTCAATATTAGGGTAGAAATTTATGCCTCTTCTTGAAATGTCACTTTATCAGCTAAAAGTATTACTGGAATTGGATAACGAAACACACATCAATGGGTCACCTAAAAAATCCAAGGCCCAAATAAATTAGAAGAGAATAGAACTCAACACAAATTGCTCAAATCTCCAATTAAGGTGAATTCAAACTTAATTGGACCAAGAAATGCCAATGACAGATATATGATCCTGGAAAACTTCCTCACCTCATCAGGAAATGAACTACCCAAAGAACCTCCATCAAAACTGACCTGAGAAATAATTGAAAGGTCATATACAGGATTTGGATTTACTTTCTCTGGTTATTCGAACTATCTTAGTGCTTCCCCCTAACTTGTGGTAGTTTTTTTGGGACATTGGGGCTTTTTCCTCTTTGTTAGTACAGATACGATTTGTTGGAAATTAGTGTCAGTGCTGTTTTATGGGGCAAAAAAAAAAATTGAGTTCTCAACGGAAGACTAGCTAAAAATTAAAATAATGAAATAAATAAATATAATCACCTTTTGAAGTGTATGTACAATGCTACTTACAATAATAGAAATTCAAAAGTAGAAATCCTAAAATCCCATGCCACACATGTGGGATCATGGTGACGTCATCTGTCAAATATTGTGGCCCATCCACTGACTTCCCACAGTGGTGAGTGTGGTGTGGATTGAATCAGATATTCATCCACCAGTGAATGTTTTTGTGTTGTTGCACAGGTTTTTAACTGTCCAAAAGCAACCAATTGAATAGACATTGGACAGTTACAACTTTCAAGTCTGAAATCTTTAAGCATTACAGGCCTATAGTTGGCCCATCAATTTGAAGACCTGGAGAAAAGGGAAATGCATCAAATCCTGGTAGAGATGGAGGGTATGATCATCTTTGATGTTTCTAAGAACTCATCATATAACAGTTTGTTAATATAATTACATTGATAGTGAGATCCTTAAAGTCAGGTACCATTATAACCAAGGTGTCAAACTCAGTATTAGTATCGGGGATCGGTCGTTTTTTCGAAAAAAAATAATAAAAGAAATTGATTGTATAGATCAGTATCGGCCGATACTGAGACAAGACCGGCCGATACAGACCAGCAATGGTCCGGTACCGATACAGATACCCATACCACCCTGATACCTGTATCAGGGTGGTATCAGTATCAGTTTTCAATGAAATTGATACGTATCGGTATCGGCCGAGTTTCGATACCCTGATTATTACAGTTTATTAATGTAAACAGTGATGACACCACGGAAATTCTTTTTCAGCTCAATTTAGTAACATTCTATCATTTGAAACAACTGATGGATTCATGGAAGAACTCTTAAATGAGATAAAAATTGAACTTGGCTTCTTTCAAAATTGGTGAGTGCAAAATTCTAACCTTTTCTTTGGGAATACCAACCACAGATGCTACATATTCAGCAGTATGCTTATTATCTCCAGAAAGCATGTATATGTTTATCCCTTGCTTAGAAAGAGATTCAACCACTTGGCTGGCATCTTCTCTAATCTTGTCCTCAAAATATATAAGACCTGCTAAAGTGCCATCTACTCCTACATATACAACAGATTGATTCTTAAACTCTTCCGCAGCGGGCAATGGGTTTATGTCAACAACAACTCCATTCCTGCAAAAAAGAACGTTTCTCAGGGAAAGTCGCATAACTGGTCAGTAAATCTAAAACAGACTGTGGTCCGACTACAATCAGCAGAAAAAGAAGAGGGAAAGACCTAATATATATATATATATATATATATATATATATATATATATATATATATATATATATATATATATATATATATATATATATATATATATAAGGATAATGGCTCATGGCCGACATTTAAACACCAAATGATGTTTAAACGATCTCGCACCATCAAATTAGAAATTTTGATCCCACACCATTAAAGTGTGGTGCAATTATGACATGGTACACACTTCCGATCAATCAAAATTTCCCAGGTAGCAATCCATCATTATAAAATGTCTTAGCCAAAGAATCATGCCCATAAGTGGATGTGAACCATCCGATTTGGCGAACTTTTAATATCAACCAGTAAAACTAAGCACAACGGTTGCTAGTAGAGTGCATAGATCGGATGGTTCAAAATCTCAAAAAATGTGATTTTTGGGCCCATAGCCTTTCAATCTAATGATCTACCACTTTGACGGTGTGGATTACCCACATCTTAAACCATTGATGGTATACGACCATTTAAACACCAAATTTGGTGTTTAAATGACAGTCAGGAGAGTCGGTCCCATATAAATAACATAAAACCAAATTTCACAAATATCAAAGCTTACAGATCTCAGCAAACACGGATTTCTGAGCACACAAATGTCTATGCATGAAATTTTTTTATGCAGGGATTTTTGTGTACAAATTTTGTGCAGGAATTTCTGCATTAATTTCTAGGTGCATAGAGATTGTATACGGATTTCCGTGCACATAAACCCTATAGCACTTAATTACATTCACTTTTATGAAACTCATTTGTCAAAAATTTATTCAATTGATGTATAACAAAACATAAAGTGGATTTACTTAATATCATAATTATACAATGCATCCCTTTTGATCTTCAAAAATAAAGGTTTGATAGTACTAAATGTTGATAAGACACTGATCTTCTTTCAATGACTCAATCTCTCAAAAAAGTGTAACAGATTACAGCTCATAAGAAGTATTTGAAGAGAAAATCCCCGTCCCAATTCACATAGTATTTGGAAATCAAATGGATTTAATGATCCGTTGGTCAAGCATATAGCCAATACACTTTACGAATCATACTTGGTTTAGGTCTCAACCTCATGACTGATATGACGTAATCAATCCTATCTCAAACTAGCCATCATACTAATAGTGCACACCAGCCTACTTAAGGGGCATCCCTGACAACATGTTTCAATATGATCCACTACAAACTCGCTGACGGGGACGCCACATATATAGACATTGGATTCAGACCACATCAGTTTTACCAGCGTCGAAAGAAGCGTAGAGGAAGCCCGGAGGAGAAAGGAGAAAGAGGGACACAAAGAAATGCGCCGCAGCACGCCGCCACAGCAGCGCGCCGTGACAGATGTCGCAGCACGCCGTGACAGCAGCGCGCTGTCATAGTTTCGCAGCCCGCCGCCGCCAACGATTTCAAACGGGAATTTTATTTTCTATGCGAAAACTGCCTTTTTAGTTTTATTTCTATTAGGACTCTTTTCTATTTCGAATTAATTATTGGTGGCCTATATATAGAGGCTTGTAAACACTTTTAATTAGTTGGTTGATTATTTGAATACTTTTATGCTTGAGTAATCTTTGCCTGAGATGGGTTTGGTGTGAGGCCAAGGGAGTGATTCCCAAAAGCCATTGTTATTTTCTCTATCATATTTGCTATCTCTCGATCTGTGCTTGCTTCTCTAAACCTCAACCTAATTGTTTCCTTCGATCCCGAAACCCTAGACTTTGAACCCTAAATCACACAAGCCAATACCCGTTCCGAAACCATAAACCGACCTAAAAGCCAAAAGCTTTTTACAAACCCTAATTCCCTTCTACAACCCAAGTTGGAATCTGTGAATCTACAACGGACCAAAGACGAGCGCCTACTCCTGGAACGCTAGAGTTCTATTTCTAGGCCGATCTTGACTCAATTTTGAAAGTACTTGCGCATCGGATTGGACACCTTATTCGGATCTCGTGTGATCTACTCATCAAAATTCCGCAAACCCTAAGGTATTTTAAGATAATTTTGCGATTAAACTTGAATTAATTTATTTAATTTCGGCAAAATTGCATAAAATCATAGTCACGCATTTTAGGGTTCCCGTCCCGCGTCACTCGCCCTTATAGCTTCTAAGCCCAATCAATGAACCAAATCTGACAATGTACAATAATACTTCTGCACGCACCAGATTGGTCATCTATAACTTGCATGACAAAAATAATTTGAAAATAATTATTTCACCCCCAAAAATGTGAGATAATTATTCATTTTTAAAGCTTATTTAAAATGTTCAAATAATTAGTTAAAAATAAAGTTAATCAGCGAAAACATTTCAACAAAGAAAAGATATTTTGACAAAAATATAGGACATTCCCGACAATATGTCCATGAAGTAAAAATTGTAGTGAAAATTAAATTTTTAAATATTTTTGAAAATTATTTTATTTTTCAAAAAAATATAAATAATTCCCGCAAACTATGTATATCAAAAGGACCTAGAGAAATTGATATATGTGTTCTTAAACACAAAATCATTTTTGATATGTGGGCTAGGACCGCACATTAATTTCTGGAGTCGGTGGAACCAAAAATGTTCCAGTTACATCTATTAAGTATCCCAGAAACATTTCTCTACTACCTGAAATAGGCAACCATTGCACTCAACACTGTCCCAACATGCACACTGAATCAAAGCAACCAACTGACGTACCACTCGAACTCATACACCAAGAATCCTAAAGTTGAAATAATGTAATAGGTGCATGATTGGGTAAAGTATATTTTGAAGTGAAGTCTCATACTTACCAATACAAGACCCTATCTACTAGTGTTAGAGAAAACACACATCACCTGAAGTGAAGTTGTATAGTAAATATAGGTGAGGGATTTATCGTGTCCTTTGGTCATCTAGAGAGGAGTTCTTCGTGTTAAAAATATTATGTGGGAAGCTGAAAAGCAAAGCCCAAGTTAATTTACTAGTTATGGTTCCAATCAATTCCTCTGCCCCTATAGCATAAATCGGTGTTCGTACTACCACTGGCTATTTTGGACAGGAAATAAATGAGAACACTCCCATACTGCATACTTGCATATGACGCGCATCAGAGATGAAATAAAAAATGGACAATTGACAACAAGTAAGAGAGAATGCCTTAAATTAAAAAGTCTCTAATTAAACAAATGTCCAATACATCAAAACAGATAAAAAAGGTGAAAAAAGGCTTTTTGAAGGCCACAAACTCCAACATTTTTTTTTTATATCATTAATTCGGTATTATATTGATAACCAGCAAGGCTATGAATGGACAAATACAATAACAAGACGACCAAAAGCAGGACGACAGAAAAAACCAATATAGCCGCAACAAACAAACAAAAACAAAGGACAGGAACAACCCCCGACCCCCAATCCCAAATTAACCCGGGTCCTAGGGAGATGAGTTGCCTCTAAACACCTCGCTGCCTCTAGTTACCCAAATCCACACCAGGTCTTTGACTGATTTCATAATCATCCCCACCGGCCTACTTTTATGCTCGAATATCCTCATATTCCTCTTGCGCCATATACTCCAAATGACAACAAAGAACGTCACCCTCCAATGGTTCCCTAGCTGGCCTTCCATTCTGACCGCATCCCATAGCAAATAATGGAGGTAAGGAGTAGGGGGAGAGACTCAATTCATGCCAAACAGATTTAGAACAATATTCCAAATCTCGTACGCCACCCCACAGTGGAGAAAGAGGTGCGAGGCGGACTCCTCCCTCCACACAACGATTAGGAATATCTTCCCCCTCCGAATGAGTTGATCCATCATTAGCACTTTATCTTTGAATAACGTCAACGCAAAGAATTTTACTTTGAGAGGGATGGTCGCCTTCCACACCCCTGCTCCTTGATATCTGATTAGCGGGAGGTCCAGTAGTAAGACTTGACACTGAAGTTGCCATTTTTGCTAGGGGCCTATACCCACCGGTCCTGATTGTGAGGATTCCGATGCAGCTCATAGAGAGTGGAGCAACTTCGAGAAAGAGGCCACCTCATCGCCTCTCAGGTTTCTACGAGTGTTAACTTGCCACAGTCTGCCTCTGAGAGTCTCTGAGACAAATTCATCGATCAACCCTTGAGGTTTCAAGGATATGGACTAGATATCCAGGAATGATGTTTTGAGAGGCCCACCATCGACCCAGTTGTCCTCCCAGAACCGAATCTAGGTGCCACAACCCCAACTGAAACGAATCCCTCTAGAGTAAAGAGGCCATGTGCCACAGATGTTCTTCCACCAGGCCGATGTGCCTCTGTTGACTGAACTGTTGATGCCCCAGTTACTGTTGGATGGCCCGTACTTATCAATCAACTCCTTACGCCAAAGACTATCCCTCTCCTCCACACTCCCAGCTTGCCAGAACCATTACCAAGGAGCGCTATGTTGGTCCACCTCAAACTGCGAATGCTTAGTCCTCCACAACTCATAGGGAGTTGACATGTGTCCTAGTTAATCAAATGAAATCGTTTGTCCAGGCCCGACCCCTCCCAAACGAAATTTAGTTGAATTTGCTCTAGCCGATTGATTACTCCTATCGGGCATTTGAACATCAACATGTAGAAAATGGGCAGGCTGGATAGGACTGCTTTAAGCAGTACAAGGCGCCCTCCACTGCTTAGCAATGTTCCTTTCCATGAGGACAGCCGTTGTTCGAATCTTTGAATTACCGGATCTTATACTCTAGTCATAGGTTGTCTGAGCCCGAGTGGCAGCCCCAAGTAATTGATTGGAAGCTTCTCGCTCGCATAGTTGACCGTATTTGCTAATTCCTACAAAAACGTATTATTGATCCCAATACCGGTGATAGTCGACTTGTGGAAGTTAATATGTTGACCCGAAACAACCTCATACATGGAAAGGACCTTAGTTAAAGACCGAAATTTCGCAACGTTGGCCTTCCCAAAAAGAATTGTGTGATCAGCATACTAGAGAAGCGAGATGTAACGGCCTTGAACCCCCACCTGAATACCAGTTATGTGATTCAGCTGTCTCGCCCGCTCAATAATGCCCGTTAGCGCTTCCCCCATCATATTAAATAAGAATGGAGAAAGCGGGTCCCCCTAACGGATGCCTCAGGAGCTCTTGAAGTACCCAACTGGCGTGCCGTTAATCAACATTGAAAACCGGGCCGATGCATAACAGCCCCGCATCCATCTCCTCCACTTAGCTCCAAACCCAAACCTGCCAATCATATAGTCAAAACCGTCCCAACTGACACGATCATACGCCTTCTCCATATCCACCTTCCACAGAGCTGCGGGAAGACGCTCCTGACGGGCAGAATGAATGACTTCATGGACCACCGCCAGCTGGTCTATTGTCTCCCCTGCACAAACGCACCCTGACTGGCTGAGATAATCTTACCCATTAACAGCTTGAGTCAGTTGGCCAACACCTTAGATATAATCTTGTACAGACAATTAATAAGGCAGATCATGCGAAAATCGGCAAGGTCCTCCGCCCCTTCTCTTTTGGGGATGAGTGTAATGAATGATGAATTGAGGCTTCGCCCAATAAAACCTGTGGCATGGAAATCGTGGAAAACTTCCATCAGGTCTTCCTTTACAAACTCCAACATCAACCTCGACTAATGGATTACATAGCCAAAGGCCGATACAGGCCAGTTTTCTTTTTTTGTTAATTCAATGACAGTGATTCCTCCCTGAGTGTGTGAAGTTACATCCTTTGTAATTTCATTTCATTGATTCATTGCATCTTCACAATTTTTCTGTATTGAACTGGAGCATATGAATGTTGATCAAATGGTGAACTCTTATTTCATTTTATCTTCTTGTCAGGCCCCTCCTCTCTCAGGGAAAACGACTCTTCTTTGAGATTTAGTCAGCACGCTGGAACGCCGACCGAGAGGTCAGACCAATCCCATTCATCTGGCCCGATCCGAACAGATCTTGTTGAATGAATTGATCCAAGACTAGGTTGATTAATCCCAAAACTGTTAATAAAAAGGAAATGGATGCTGCACTGACTCAACCTAGCGAACTCAGATTCATTGAGTCAACTTGGTTCTAAAAGTGTCCATGTCACACATAAATCGAATCTTTGATTCTTGCGAGAAAGAACATGGATAGAAGGCCAGAACATCTGATTGTAACATTAAAAAATTTCAGAAGTAACAATCATCATGCAATCATACTGCTAAAGTAAGGCCAATTTATCTACTCAACGTATGTAGTTTATAAGCACATGAATCATGACCATGTTGATAAATTTTAAGAGGATAAGGACAAAAATTACATTCATCTATGCCCGAATCAAGGAATCAACCTCGGCATCGGTATCAGCTATCAGTTCATCTTCGACCGATACGTATCTGCTGATACGGATATAGAATCAGTCAAATACCGATACCACGCTGATGCCTGTAATGGGGTGGTATCAGTATCAGTTCTCAACGAAACCTATAGGTATCGCTGATACGTATCGGTATCGTCCAAGTTTTAATACCATGGTTTGAATGCAATTGAGAATATTATGTGATGTCTTTTCACAAGGTTCCACTCAGTACATTGAATGCCCACAGTACCTTCGAAGCCAGCCTACTGTCCCAACAGAAACCTTTTTCAACTCAATAGTTGCCACAGCACCAGACCCAGGTTCTTCCTTGAATGTTCCATCTGTTGCCTGTGATTGCAATTCCCATGAGAGTAATTGAAACATCAGAATCTCATCACCTCATACAGTAAGCTTAGCAAAAAAATATAAATTAGTAGCACAGAAATGTGTTGCAATAACAGAACAAGCATGTGGATATCACTTTAAATAATGAGATGTTCTCCACTACTCAGGTGGATATTTGGTGTGGCTCTCTTTGTCAAGCATTAAATTTTGCAGATTTCACAATGCGTCTCTGACGGGGATGCCGACATCGTAGACATTTGATATGGACCTTTTCGCGTGTACCGACGTCGGAAGAGGCGGAATGGAAATCAGAAATAGGCGAAAGAGGTGAAAATAAGAACTGAAGGAACTCTGAAATTTCGATCGATCAAATTTCAATTTTGATCGATCGAATTCAGTTGACAGAAGCACAAGTTCTGGAGTGATATTTCGATTGATCAAATCACATAATCGTTCGATCGATGAATGTCAACGGCGATATTTTATGAATATGAGAATTTCGATCGATTGAAATCGCGCCGAGTTGTTTTAGTTGTTTTAGAAGTTTAGTTTCGAATTTTGTTTTAGGGGTTTATTAGTCTTTTATCTATTATTTGTTTTAGGGTTTTCTTTTATTGAAAGGACTCCTATATAAGGTCCTTAAGTGAACAATGTAATTAATCATTGATTATTGAATGAATGAGCGTTTTGCTTTGAGACTTGAGACGAGTTTCTTCAAAGAGTGATTCTTCTTCCCGAGAAGGGTTTGGTGCGAAGCGAAGGGTGTGATGTCTGCAAATCTATCTTTTATCTACCTATCTATCTCTTATTATCTTTGCTTGTGTGATCCTACAACCTAAATTGACCATCAGCCTTTAGAAATCCTAAACCCTAGTTTTTCCCTAAACCATTGAATCGATCCTATTCATCATCCGTAGCCTCCATCAGACTGCTAAGCCCAAACCATATCAAAATAACCCAAAACCAGGGATTCCATCATTGCATTGTGAGCGCCTTAATCTAGAAATCTAGAGTTCTATCTCTAGGAACGATCCACGCTGCAACCTAACGGATCTAACGCCCGGACTGAACCCTGCCTGAATTATACGTGATCCTCCCATGGAATACTACGAAAACCTGAGGTATTCGTTATATTTTAAAGGTTTTATTGTTTAATTTAATTCCATTCAATTTTGGCAAAATCAATCATTGCATTCACGTAATTTAGGGTACTGTCCTCTGTCAGTTTTGGTATCAAAGCCCTAGGTTCTAGGTTAGGGCATACTGTGTGACATTGCATTCATTGCACTTTGATTTCATCGCATATTATTTCTGTTTTGGTCAAAGTGTTCATCTTGCATTCCATTCTAGAACCCGTCAATAGTGACCCGTATCACCATGGGCATGAGTGAGATTGTCGAGGTTCTTAACGGCATGAGGGCTAATCTAAAATCGATCAATGATTGAATGATTGCCTTGGAGACAGCCCAAAGGACTCTCGAAACATCCAATGAGAGGTTGTTAGACCGAGTCAATCGGTTGGATGAGGGTGATGAGTACTTTGAACCACACCGTGATCGTAATGGTCCTCGATTCGAACGAAATGACTACTAACATAGTCGGAACCGGAACCATAGGTTTGATCATCATGGAGATGATAACAACCCGGAAGGGAGACTCCTCAAAAATGTCCGAGTTCAGTTCCCGACTTTCAATGGACGACTAGACCCTCAGGTCTTCCTCGATTGGTTATCCAATATGGACCAGCACTTCGAGTGGTTTGGCATGAGCGATGAAAGATGTGTTAGACTTGCTAAGACGAAGCTCATAGGCCAAGCCCGACTCTTTTGGGTCAACGTTGAACACATCAGAACGAATGCGGGTTGTACTCCCATTACCCGTTGGGAGGACATGAAGGAACGACTTACAGAGAAGTACGTTCCTTCTTCATACTGCCATCGTCTCCTTGACAATGGCAAAGTTAGCGCCAAGGTAGTATGCCCGTATCAGATTACATTGGCAAATTTCAAGAGTTCATGATGAGAGCCAAGGTATCCGAAGACCCTCAAGTCACTCTATCCAGATTTCGCACGGAATTGAGACTTGACTTGTAAAAAGAGTTAGTCTCCCACCCTGTGGGGACTCTCACCGAGTGTTACATCGTCGTTCAAAACCTTGAACGATATTTAAAAATGACGGTGACTAGGCGGTCTGATTTCCACCCCGATCAATTCCGTACAGGCGAAGTGAAATCTAATGCTGGGAACCCGCCTCCAAACCCATGCAACCCACATCTACCAATGTGAGGTTTGACAAAGGTAAGGGTGTAGCCGGAGAATCCTCGAAGAGTGGGTCTCATGTCAAATGCTATAAATGTCAAGGATTGGGTCACTTTGTTGCCCAATGCCCTACAAGGGACCCACAAAGGAATCTCTTCATCGATGGAGAAGGAGAAGAAAGTGAAGGAGTTTATGAGGAAGAGGTCTTTGAGCCGAATGCCACACCTAGTGACGAGGAAGGTGATGATATGGGTCGCGCTCTAGTTTTGAAGCGTGCCTTTGCACAGCCTCAACGGGATGAAAAGGAGGATTGACGAAGGGAGAACATTTTTCACACCTTTGCCACATGTGGGACGAAGAGTTGTAGGGTAATCGTGGATAGCGGGAGCTGCACCAATGTGGTGTCAGAACATACCGTCACCCGCTTAGGGCTTACACCTGAAGTCCACCCGAGACCTTACAAAGTCGCATGGGTTGACTCCTCATCCATTACCGTATCTCAGAGGTGTCGTGTACTCATACAGTTGGGTTCATACTCTGACACCTTGTGGTGCGATGTGGTGCCGATGGATGTGGGCCACATTATCTTAGGAAGGCCATGGCTTTATGATTTGAACGTGACCATTTTTGGGCGATCTAACGTTTGTACGTTCAATTACAAGGGCAAGAAAATCACTCTTAACCCTTTGGCTCCCAAAGCACCACTGATCAATAGAGTTGAGAAGAAGGGAGGCCAATCCAAGGCCATCAACATTGTGACCCCTTCAGAGTTCAAGAGAGCATCGAAGAATGAGAGTGTCGTGTATGTCGTTGTCATTGTTGAGAGTACTTCTGGGTCAGTCTGTGAGTACCGCAAGGAGGTAGAGCCCATCCTAAATGAATTTGCGGATGTCTTCCCCAAAGACTTACCTAATGAGCTCCCTCCCATGCGTGACATTCAACACGCAATTGACTTAGTTCCCGGATCCACATTATCGAACCTGCCCCACTACAGGTTGAATCTGGTTGAGCAACGCCGAGTTGACTCTGCAAGTCAGTGAGCTCCTTCAAAAGGGGTTCATACAAGAGAGTCTGAGCCCGTGTGTTGTACCAACATTACTCACGCATAAGAAAGATGGTACATGGCACATGTGTGCGGATAGTCGTGCGATTAATAAGATCACTGTTAAATATAGGTTTCCCATATTGTGGCTTGATGACATGCTTGACCTGATGGTTGGAGCCACTATCTTTTCCAAAATAGACCTTAAAAGTGGCTACCATCAGGTTCGT
The DNA here is from genome assembly GCA_021018995.1 of Chloranthus sessilifolius. Taxonomy (NCBI): domain Eukaryota; kingdom Viridiplantae; phylum Streptophyta; class Magnoliopsida; order Chloranthales; family Chloranthaceae; genus Chloranthus; species Chloranthus sessilifolius. The sequence goes on along the minus strand of CM037594.1, from coordinate 112,833,533 downwards.
ATTCGCCCTGACGATGAATGGAAAACCGCCTTCAAGACTAAAGACGGTCTTTATGAGTGGATGGTCATGCCTTTTGCGCTTTCCAATGCCCCGAGCACATTCATGAGGCTCATGACCCAAGTGTTGAGGCCAGTCCTTGGCAAATTCCTTGTCGTATACTTTGATGACATCCTAATTTACAGCCCAGACAAGGAACAACACATCCACCTGAGGTTGGTTTGTGAAACTTTGAGGGGAGAGAGGTTATATGCGAATCTCAAGAAGTGTACCTTCATGCAACACTCTGTTGTATTCTTGGGATTCATTGTCTCGGTAGATGGGATGGTTGCGGACCCTGCGAAGGTTAAGGCCATTGTAGAGTGCCCCGAACCTCGAAATATTTATGAAGTCCGTAGCTTCCACGGTTTGGCCACGTTTTATCGCCACTTCATTCAGAATTTTAGCACCATCATGACTCCCATTACCGATTGCATGAGAATAGAGTTCCTGTGGAGCAAAGTCGCGATGAGGGCCTTTGCCAAGATAAAAGAGAAAATTGTTACTGCACCCATCATGCGCATACCAGACTTTTCTAAAGTCTTCGAAGTGGCATGTGACGCATCGGGTGTAGGCATAGGCGGAGTGCTGAGCCAAGAAGATCACCCTGTGGCCTATTTTAGTGAGAAACTCAATGAGGCGAAGCAGAAATACTCTACCTATGACAAGGATTTTTATGCGGTCGTCCGATCTTTATGGTATTGGAAACATTACTTGAGACCGTAGGAATTTGTGTTGTTTTCTGACCACGAAGCCTTACATTTCCTTGCTTCCCAAAAAAAGTTGAACCCAAGGCACGCAAAGTGGGTCGAGTATCTTCATGGGTTCACATTTATCTTGAAGCATAAGGTTGGTGCCGAGAACAAGGCTGCTGATGCGTTTAGTCGTCGAGTGGCGACTTTGCAGTCTATGAGCACTGAGGTCGTCGGATTTGAGCAGTTGAAGCAAGATTATCCTGATTGCCCAGATTTTGGGGAAGAATACACTGCTTTCCTTGAACCACACCGTGAGCGAAATGGTCCTCGATTCGAACGAAATGACTACCAACATAGTCGGAACCGGAACCATAGGTTTGATCATCATGGAGATGACAACAACCCGGAAGGGTGACTCCTCTAAAATGTCTGAGTTGAGTTCCCGACTTTCGATGGAAGACTAGACCCTCAGGTCTTCCTCGATTAGTTATCTGATATGGATAACTAATAGGCCAAGCCCGACTCTTTTGGGTCAACGTTGAACACATCAGAACGAATGCGGTTGTACTCCCATTACCCGTTGGGAGGACATGAAGGAACGACTTACAGAGAAGTACGCCCCTTCTTCATACTGCCATCGTCTCCTTTACCAATTACAAAATTTGCGCCAAGGTAGTACGCCCGTATCAGATTACATTGGCAAATTTGAAGAGTTCATGATGAGAGCCAAGGTATTCGAAGACCCTCAAGTCACTCTATCCAGATTTCACATCGGATTGAGACTTGACCTGCAAAAAGAGTTAGTCTCCCACACTGTTGAGACTCTCGCCGAGTGTTACACTGTCGTTCAAGACCTTGAACGATATTTAAAAATGACGGTGACTAGGCGATTTAATTTTCGCCCAGGTCAATTCCGAACCGGCGAAGTGAAATCTAGAGCTGGGAACCTGCCTGCCAAACCCACGCAACCCACATTTACCAATGTGAGGTTTGACAAAGGTAAGGGTGTAGCCGGAGAATCCTCGAAGAGTGGGTCTCAAGTCAAATGCTATAAATGTCAAGGATTGGGTCACTTTGCTGCCCAATGCCACCCACAAGGGACCCACAAAGGAATCTCTACATCGACGGAGAAGGAGATGAAAGTGAAGGAGTTTATGAGGAAGAAGTCTTTAAACCGAATGCCACACCTAGTGACGAGGGAGGTGATGACATGGGTCGCGCTCTAGTTGTGAGGTGTGCTTTTGCACAACCTCAACGGGATGAAAAGGAGGATTGGCGAAGGGAGAACATCTTCCACACCTTTGCCACATGTGGGACGAAGAGTTGTAGGGTTATCGTGGATAGCGAAAGCTGTAGCAATGTGGTGTCAGAACATACCGTCACCCGCTTAGGGCTTACACCTGAAGTCCACCCGAGACCTTACAAAGTCGCATGGGTTGACTCCTCATCCATTACCGTATCTCAGAGGTGTCGTGTACTCATACAGTTGGGTTCATACTCTGACACCTTGTGGTGCGATGTGGTGCCGATGGATGTGGGCCACATTATCTTAGGAAGGCCATGGCTTTATGATTTGAACGTGACCATTTTTGGGCGATCTAACGTTTGTACGTTCAATTACAAGGGCAAGAAAATCATTCTTAACCCTTTGGCTCCCAAAGCACCATTAGTCAATAGAGTTGAGAAGAATGGAGGCCAATCAAAGGCCATCAACATTGTGACCCTTTCAGAGTTCGAAAGAGCATTGAATGATGAGAGTTTCGTGTATGTTGTTGTTACTGTAGAGAGTACTTCTGAGTAAGTCTGTGAGTACCCTAAGGAGGTAGAGCCCATCCTGAAAGAATTTGCGGACGACTTCCCCGAAGACTTACCCAATGAGCTCCCTCCCATGCGTGACATTCAACAAGCAATTAACTTAGTTCCCGGATCCACATTACCGAACCTGCCCCACTACAGGTTGAATCCGGTTGAGCACGCCAAGTTGACTCGACAAGTCAGTGAGCTCCTTCAAAAGGGGTTCATACAAGAGAGTCTGAGCCCGTATGCTGTACCAGCATTACTCACGCCTAAGAAAGACGGTACATGGCGCATGTGTGTGGATAGCCGAGCAATTAATAAGATCACTGCTAAATATCGATTTTCCATACCGCGGCTTGATGACATGCTTGACATGATGGTTGGAGCAACTATCTTTTCCAAGATAGCCCTTAAAAGTGGTTATCATCAGGTTCGTATTCGCCCTGGCGATGAAAGGAAAATCGCCTTCAAGACCAAAGACGGTCTTTATGAGTGGATGGTCATGCCTTTTGGGCTTTCCAATGCCCCAAGTACATTTATGAGGCTCATGACCTAAGTGTGGGGGCCATTCCTTGGCAAGTTCCTTGTCGTATACTTTGATGGCATTCTGATTTACAGTTCAGACAAGGAGCAACACATTATCCACCTAAGGTTGGTTTGCGAAACCTTTAGGGAAGAGGTTTTACGCGAATCTCAAGAAGTGCACCTTCATGCAACACTCTGTTGTGTTCTTGGGATTCATTGTCTCGGTAGATGGGATGGCTGCGGACCCTACGAAGGTTAAGGCCATTGTGGAGTGGCCCGAACCTCGGAATATTCATGAAGTCTGTAGCTTCCACGGTTTGGTCACGTTTTATCGTCGCTTCATCCGAAATTTTAGCACCATCATGACTCCTATTACCGATTGCATGAGAAAAGGGGAGTTCCTGTGGAGCAAAGCCGCGACGAGGGCCTTTGCCAAGATAAAAGAGAAAATGGTTACTGCACCCATCATGCGCATACCAGACTTTTCTAAAGTCTTCGAAGTGGCATGTGGCGCATCGCGTGTAGGCATAGGCGGAGTGCTGAGCCAAGAAGGTCACCCTGTGGCCTATTTTAGTGAGAAACTCAATGACACGAAGCAGAAATACTCTACCTATGACAAGGAGTTTTATGTGGTGGTTTGATCTTTATGGTATTGGAAACATTACCTGAGACCGTAGGAATTTGTGTTGTTTTCTTACCACGAAGCCTTACATTTCCTTGCTTCCCAAAAAAAGTTGAACTCGAGGCACGCGACGTGGGTTGAGTACCTTCAAGGGTTCACATTTGTCTTGAAGCATAAGGCTGGTGTCGAGAACAAGGCTGCTGATGCGCTTAGTCGTCGAGCAGCGATTTTGTAGTCTATGAGCACTGAGGTCGTCGGATTTGAGCAGTTGAAGCAAGATTATCATGATTGCCCAGATTTCGAGGCAGAATACACTGCTTTCCTTGAAAATCCGAACATTAACTCCGAGTATACCCTGTTGATTGGGTATTTGTTCAAAGGAAATCATTTGTGCATCCCTCATACTTCATTGCGGGACTTCCTCATCTGGGACTTACATGCCGGAGGGATTGCCGGATATTTTGGGCGCGATAAAACCAGTCGCTCGTTGAGCATAGGTTCTATTGGCCTAGCCTTGTGAGAGATGTCTCTAGGGTCGCAAAACAATGTCGTACATGCCAAGTTGCGAAGCATATCAAACAGAATACCAGCTTGTACACCCCTTTACCCGTGCTGCACACCCATGGCAAGACGTCTCTATGGATTTCGTGCTTGGACTTTCAAAGATCCAACGGAAGCACAATTCCATTTTTGTAGTGGACCGTTTTTCCAAGATGGCCCACTTCATACCCTGCTCTAAAACCTCCGATACGGCTCACATAGCCAAATTATTTTTTGGAGAGGTTGTGCGTCTACATGGTTTACCCCAGACGATTGTGTCGGATCGAGATGTGAAAATTACTAGTTATTTCTGGAAAACTTTATGACACATGATGGGTACCATGCTCTAATTTTCATCGGCCTATCATCCTCAAACAGATGGCCAAACGGAGTCCACCAATAGGAGCTTAGGTAATCTTCTCCGTTGTCATGTTGGTGATCACCCTAGGACTTAGGATTCTATTTTGCCTTTAGGCGAGTTTGCATACAACAATTCAGTCAATAGGTCCCTAGGTATGAGTCCTTCTGAAGTCGTCCTTGGTCATAAGGCTAGAACACCCATTGATCTAATTCCCATGTCTGCATCCCATTGAGTCTCCGAGTCAGTCGATTCATTTGCACAACATATACATAAATTGATGCCGAAATTAGAAAAAGAATTAATGCAAGCAATGAACAGTACAAAATATCTGCGGATGCGCATAAGCACTTCAAGGAATTCCAGGTTGGAGATTACGTCATGGTTCGGGTTAGGCCTGAGCAGTTCCCATTGGGAGTCACAAAGAAACTTCACGCCCGTGGCGCTGGACCTTGTAGAATTGTGGCAAAGAGCGGTCGTAATGCATATGTTCTCGAGGTTCCACCGGATATAAGGGCAACTCTACATTTAATGTGGAGGACCTGATTCCTTCTTTAGCCCCAACCCCACCCCCTCACAACCCCCTCCAAGCAGTCCCGAGCCCGAATACCAGCCCCACCCTATTACCCCTACCCTTCCCTTCCCCACGCAAGCAGTGCAGAGATGAGCTCAAAGGGATATTAGATGATTTGGTGATATCCACCCATGGGGGCGGAATTCAAAAGTACTTGGTCAAGTGGTTGAGAGAACCGGACTCTGAGAACTCATGGTTAGCTGAAGACGAAGTGCGACGCCTGGACCCCGACATGCTCGAGCGCTATCATGGAGCCGCTTCATCGGTGATGAAGCCTTTTCGGCCCGGGAGAATTGACGGGGACGCCGACATCGTAGACATTGGATATGGACCATTTCGCATGTACCGACATCGGAAGAGGTGGAATGGAAATCAGAAATAGGTGAAAGAGGCAAAAATAAGAACTGAAGGAACTCTGAAATTTCGATCGATCGAGTTTCAATTTCGATCGATCGAATTCAGTTAACAGAAACACAAGTTCTGGAGTGATATTTCGATCAATCGAAAGTTAAATTCGATCGATCGAATGTCAACGACGATATTTTATGAATATGAGAATTTTGATCGAACGATTTTCAATTTCGATCGATTGAATTTTAATTTCGATTGATCGAAATCGCGCCGAGTTGTTTTAGAAGTTTAGTTTCGAATTTTGTTTTAGGGGTTTATTTGTCTTTTATTTATTATTTGTTTTAGGGTTTTCTTTTATTGAAAGGACTCCAATATAAGGTCCTTAAGTGAACAATGTAATTAATTATTGATTATTGAATGAATGAGCGTTTTGCTTTGAGACTTGAGATGAGTTTCTTCGAAGAGTGATTCTTCTTCCCGAGAAGGGTTTGATGCGAAGCCAAGGGTGTGATGCCTGCAAATCTATCTTCTATCTACCTATCTATCGCTTATTATATTTGCTTGTGTGATCCTACAACCTAAATCGACCATCAGCCTTTGGAGATCCTAAACCCTAGTTTTTCCTTAAACCATTGAATCGATTCGATTCATCAACCGTAGCCTCCATCAGACTGCTAAGCCCAAACCATATCAAAATAACCCAAAACCAGAGATTCCATCATTGCATTGTGAGCGCCTTAATCTGAAAATCTAGAGTTCTATCTTTAGGAATGATCCACGCTACAACCTAACGGAGCTAACGCCCAGACTGAACTCTACCTGAATTATACGTGATCCTCCCATGGAATACTACGAAAACCTGAGGTATTCGTTATATTTTGAGGGTTTTATTGTTTAATTTAATTCCATTTAATTTCGGCAAAATCAATCATTGCATTCACGTAGTTTAGGGTACCGTCCTGCGTCAGTCTCACATATGAAAGGGTAGAAGCAACTATCAAAAGGGGTGATATTGTGAAGAATTAATGGGCTTCCTCGACAGCATATGATTATGAAGAGAGTCACACCAATTGTGCCAAAAGCCGACTTTTACACATGTTAGGACCCCTTAAGACCTGTAAAAGTCAGTGTTTCCAAATATTTCATGTTTAAAATACCATTCATAAATGAGATGGTATTGAGTAACAAACCAATTCAAATGGTGATGTGGAACGGGCCACTTTTTGGAATGTCTGCCATGTAGAATCAAATTTGTGCCGTTTGATGGTGCACCCCTGACCTAAAGATCTATGATGTTGAATATTCGGACAAAAAAGCATGTCTATCATGAAAGCAATCAATGCCCTTTAAAACGAATGGCCAGCATGTAAATCTGTAAAATCAACTTAGCCATTGACATCTTTGAATCACATGATAGACATTTTTTTTCGTCCCAATTTTCAACACCATAGGACTTTAGATTATGGGCGTATTATCAAACGACACACATGTTGACTCCACATTCCACACCCCAAAAAGTGACCATTCCAAATTACTGTTTGAATGGGTCGGTTACTCTACACCAGCTCTTCATAAATTTGGCAAGCTTATGATGGCGGTGAGGAAAGCCAATCCCTATTGTGAATCAACATATAAAGACAATTTTCTAAATATGAATGATTCCAAAAAATTTATTAAATAGCAATAGACAATTGTAGTGGTAGCTTTGCAACTACGGATGACAACAGGTCTGGCCCCGGCCGAACCACTATAGGCCAAATAGAGAAAACCCAAACCCACCTTCAGTAACATTTTAGAGCCAAAGTCTCTAGCTGATTACATACATATCATATAGTGCTTATATGTAATAGCTATAGGTGTCTCTGTTGGGATTTTGAGATCCCTAATTGCGTGGAAGCAATGGGTGGATCGCAATCGATTCTACACACTTCAAGAAAGGCTGAGATAAGTTAATGCTCGTTGATCCGAGCCGTCAACTACCAGAGAAGACGGTGTTATCTTTACGCGACGTGGATCCGACGGTGATTGATGGCACCGTAGAAGGATAATCACTACTCTAGGGTTTAGGCTTAGAGAAAAAGGGAGAACTTGTGAGAAAGAAGATTTTCACATCTGTAAGTTACAATCTCTAAAGCCATATATTAATAGGTAACCCTAATATGGTTCTTATACAGTGCATATCATGTACATCTTAGGGGTTGTACAAGTGGCATCTAGCCACTCAAACCAACATCTCCCACTCAACCCCGTAGAAAGTAGTGTCATGATTAACAAGTTCTCTAGAGCCCAAAAAATAGAATCGTGATAGTCCTTAAAGAACAAAGGACCTGTAGAGTGGGACCAGCCGAGATCGCATATCTTACACAGGTGTGCGCGCACTAAGTTGCCATCTTTCTAGTGTGCCATCACCCAAGCTTTCCTATGCCTGCCCTAGTCAGTATGACCACACCAGAATATATGACTTTCGCTCTAAAATCGCAATCCCATACTATACACACTTATTTAACTTATCAAAATAATTTTAAAACAGTTTCTTCGAATCCATTTTGAAAATAAAATATTTAATAAATACATATATTTAAAAAAAAAAAACTATCTTTTAAATCTTTTAAAATTTATGATGCCGACAGATAAATCTTACAAGTGTGTATCATTAGCCCTAGGAGCCTAGTGTTGATGTCAAGGAACTAGCTCACGCAACTACGTAGTTCAGATTTCTACTAAGCCGCTTTCCTAGTAATACATGCACCTGATCAGATTAGTCACAATCATTGTCATTATACACTAAAGTAGCCAGACCCAATCTAATCATCATATATATAAAGGGGGGTAGCTAAGGGCACGAAAGTCACCTACGAGACTGGCAGCTCGCACTATGCGCTGATCAGATCGGATCAGGCAACAGTAGGTAAGGAAGTCTAGGAGCACTCAATGCTCCGAGCACGTGATCACTCATCCACGCCGTATGGTAGACAAACTGAACTCAATCAGTGCTTGTTAGTTCTACAATACGTAGGCTAATTGACATCTATCAACAACACTAGCCTGGTTCCCATTCAGGCCATGACGTCATCACTAGATCACACCTGTGATGCATCATTCGACTCTAGGTTTCATCCCCAAACGGAGCTCACACCCATGTGCAATGGTGTTTAACAGCTGCTACTCCTGTATGGAGTCGTTTGGAGGTGGTTATCAACTACTCGTGTAACCTATCATTTTCTGCTACTCCAGACTTGAGATTAGCTCATGTAAGTGGGCAAGTGGCTTGCTGACGAAATATCATTTTTCCCACGTGGAGGTGATCGCACCTACTCGCTCAATCACACAATGATTAGCATAAGAATATATAAATATTGATAAAGATAATAAATTATTCACATTGCGCATAAACAACTAAAATGTAATGTAAAAAAAATAAAGCACAATCAAAAAGTGATGTCCGTGTCCAATAAATAACAGACATGTATAAATGAAAAATATGAAATAATAATGGAACCATAACTCCCACTAACACCTACACAACTTTGAGTCTACTCACTCAAAGTCTACATAAACCCATATGCCTAACATGTATCTGATAGGCATCTCTCGCAATGGGTTTTTCATAAGATCTGCCAACATTTCTATGGAAGGAAGACAGTTTTGATGTAATGATACTTGACTTCGATGTGCTTCAATTTTTTGTGGAATTTGGGATCCTTCGCTAAGTCGATGGCATATTTGTTATTCATCCTGAGAGAAAGTGAGTCTTGGGTGTGAGGAATAACACACAAGCCTCTGCAAAATCTTAGGATCCAAACTTCTTCCTGAACCGCAGCATAAGCAGTAATATATTCTGCTCCCATGGTAGAGAGCATGTTACACACCTATTTGTTGTTACTCTATGAAATAGCTCCACCTCCCATTAAAAATATGAAGCCAGAAGTAGACTTTCCCTCATCAAGATTATCTCCACAAGCAACATCAGAGTATGTGTGCACTCTTAAATCAGTGCCTCCATAGCATAACATCAAATCCTTAGTGCCTCTAAGATATCGAAAGATCCGTTTGACAGCATGCCAATGTAATTGGCTTAGATTACGGACGGGGATGCCGACATCGTAGACATCGGATATGGACCTTTTCGCGTGTACCGACGTCGAAATAAGCGGAATGGAAATCATCAGAACTAGGCGAAAGATGAAATTCTGGAGAAAATTAGAGGAATACAGCAATTTTGATCGATCGAATTGCAATTTCGATCGATCGAATTGCAAATCGATCGATCGAATGGCATCGACAGAGTATAGAGTTCGGGAGTGAAATTTCGACCGATCGAATGGACTATTCGATCGATCGAAATTTTCAAGTCGATCGATCGAATGTCGACGAAGATTTTTCATAGAATTATGAAATTTTGATCGATCGATTTTTTCGATCGATTGAAATCGCGTCGGGTTGTTTAGTTCATTTAGGAGTTTAATTTCGAACTTATGTTTTGAGGGTTTATTTGTCTTTTATTTATTAATTGTTTTAGGGTTTTCTTTTATTGAAAGGACTCCTATATAAGGTCCTTAAATTGAACAATGTAACTAGTTATTGATTATGAATGAAAAAGCTTTTGCCTGTGTGTGCTTGAGATGAGCTTCTACGGAGAGTGATTCTTCATCCCGAGAAGGGTTTGGTGCGAAGCCAAGGGTATGAAGCCTGCCAATCAATCTATCTATCTATCTTTTATCTTTGCTCATGTGATTCTACAACCCCAAATTGACCATCATCCTTGTGAAATCCTAAACCCTAATTGTCCCTGAATCCTTGAATCGATCCGATTCAACAACCGTAGATCCCAACTGAGTTATTAAACCTTCCGCACCAAATACTCAGAGGAAACCAGTGATCCCATCATTGAGTCGTGAGCGCCCTAATCTGGGAAAACCTAGAGTTTTATCTCCAGGATCGATCTACGTTGCAACCTAACGGATCTAGCGCATGGACAGAACCCTACCTGAAGCATACGTGATTCTCCCATGGAATACAACGAAAACCTGAGTTATTCGTTATATTTTGTGAATTTTATTGTTTAATTTAATTCTAATTTAATTCCAACCAAATCAATCATATCATTCACGTAGTTTAGGGAACCGTCCTGCATCAGTTTTGGTATCAGAGCCCTAGGTTTCTAGGTTAGGGCATACTGTGTGATATTGCATTCATTGCACTTTAATTTTCATCACATACTATGTCAGTTTTGGCCAAAGTGTTCATCTTGCATACCATTCTAGAGCTCATCAATTAGTGAACTGTATCACCATGGACATTAGTGGGATTGCAGAAGCTCTTAACTGCATGAGGGCTGATCTAAAATCGATCAATGATCGAGTGACTACCTTGGAGACAGCCCAAAGGACTCTCGAAACATCCAATGAGAGGTTGTTAGACCAAGTCAATCGGTTAGATGAGGGTGATGAGTACTTTGAACCACCCCGTGAGCGTAATGGTCCTCGATTAGAACGAAACGACTACCAACATAACCGGAACCATAGGTTAGATCATCATGGAGATGACTACGACCTGGAAGGGAGACTACTCAAAAATGTCCAAGTTGAGTTCCCGACTTTCGATGGAAGACTAGACCTTCAAGTTTTCCTCGATTGGTTATCCGATATGAACTAGCACTTCGAGTGGTTTGGCATGAGTGATGAAAGGTGCATTAGACTTGCTAAGATGAAGCTCATAGGCCAAGCCCGACTCTTTTGGGTCAACGTTGAACGCATCAGAACGAATGCGGGTTGTACTCCCATTACCCGTTGGGAGGACATGAATGAACGACTTACAGAGAAGTACGTCCCTTCTTCATACTACCATCGTCTCCTTGACCAATGGCAAAATCTGCGCCAAGGTAGTATGCCCGTATCGGATTACATTGGAAAATTTGAAGAGTTTATGATGAGAGCCAAGGTATCCGAAGACCCTCAAGTCACTTTATCCAGATTTCGCACCGGATTGAGACTTGACCTGTAAAAAGAGTTAGTCTCCCACACTGTTGAGACTCTCGCCGAGTGTTACACCATCGTTCAAGACCTTGAACGATATTTAAAAATGACAGTGAATAGGCGATCTGATTTTCACCCAGGTCAATTCCGAGCCGGCGAAGTGAAATCTAGCGCTGGGAACCCGCCTGCCAAACCCACGCAACCCACATCTACCAATGTGATGTTTGACAAAGGTAAGGGTGTAGCCGGAGATTCCTCGAAGAGTGGGTCTCATGTCAAAAGCTATAAATGTCAAGGATTGGGTCACTTTGCTGCCCAATGCCCCACAAGGGACCCACAAAGGAATCTTTTCATCGACGGAGAAGGAGATGAAAGTGAAGGAGTTTATGAGGAAGAAGTCTTTGAGCCGAATGCCACACCTAGTGACGAGGGAGGTGATGACATGGGTCGCGCTCTAGTTGTGAGGTGTGCTTTTGCACAACTTCAATGGGATGAAAATGAGGATTGGCGAAGGGAGAACATCTTCCACACCTTTGCCACATGTGGGACGAAGAGTTATAGGGTTATCGTGGATAGCAGAAGCTGCACCAATGTGATGTCAAAACATACCGTCACCCGCTTAAGGCTTACACCTGAAGTCCACCCGAGACCTTACAAAGTCGCATGGGTTGACTCCTCATCCATTCCCATATCTCAGAGGTGTCGTGTACCCATACAGTTGCTTTCAATTACAAGGGCAAGAAAATCACTCTTAACCCTTTGGCTCCCAAAGCACCATCAGTCAATAGAGTTGAGAAGAAGGGAGGCCAATCCAAGGCCATCAACATTGTGACCCCTTCAGAGTTCGAAAGAGCATCGAAAGATGAGAGTGTCGTGTATGTCGTTGTTACTGTTGAGAGTACTTAAAGTCAGGAGGTAGAGCCCATCCTGAAAGAATTTGAGGACGTCTTCCCCGAAGACTTACCCAATGAGCTCCCTCCCATGCGTGACATTCAACACACAATTGACTTAGTTCTCGGATGGACATTACCGAACTTGCCCCACTACAGGTTGAATCCGATTGAGCAAGCCGAGTTGACTCGGCAAGTCAGTGAACTCCTTCAAAAGGGGTTCATACAAGAGAGTCTGAGCCCGTGTACTGTACCAGCATTACTCACGCCTAAGAAAGACGGTACAAGGCGTATGTGTGTAGATAGCCGAGCAATTAATAAGATCACTGTTAAATATCGGTTTCCCATACCACGACTTGATGGCATGTTTGACATGATGGTTGGAGCCACTATCTTTTCCAAGATAAACCTTAAAAGTGGTTACCATCAGGTTCGTATTCGCCCTGGCGATGAATGGAAAACCGCCTTCAAGACCAAAGACGGTCTTTATGAGTGGATGGTCATGCCTTTTGGGCTTTCCAATGCCCCGAGTACATTTATGAGGCTCATGACCCAAGTGTTGAGGCCATTCCTTGGCAAGTTCCTTGTCGTATACTTTGATGACATTCTGATTTACAGTTCAGATAAGGAGCAACACATTATCCACCTAAGGTTGGTTTGCGAAACCTTGAGGGGAGAAAGGCTTTACGCGAATCTCAAGAAGTGCACCTTCATGCAGCACTCTGTTGTATTCTTGGGATTCATTGTCTCGGTAGACGGGATGGTTGTGGACCCTACAAAGGTTAAGGCCATTGTGAAGTGGCCCGTACCTCGGATATTCATGAAGTCTGTAGCTTCCACGGTTTGGCCACGCTTTATCATCGCTTCATCCGAAATTTTAGCACCATCATGACACCCATTACCGATTGCATGAGAAAAGGGGAGTTCTTGTGGAGCAAAGCCGCAACGAGGGCCTTTGCCAAGATAAAAGAGAAAATGGTTACTGCACCCGTCATGCGCATACCAGACGTTTCTAAAGTCTTCGAAGTGGCATGTGACGCATCGTGTGTAGGCATAGGCGGAGTGCTGGGCCAAGAAGGTCACCCTATGGTCTATTTTAGTGAGAAACTCAATGAGACGAAGCATAAATACTCTACCTATTACAAGGAGTTTTATGCGATCGTAAGATCTTTATGGTATTGGAAACATTACCTGAGACCGTAGGAATTTGTGTTGTTTTCTGACCACGAAGCCTTACATTCCTTGCTTCCAAAAAAAAGTTGAACCCGAGGCACGCGAAGTGGGTCGAGTACCTTCAAAGGTTCACATTTGTCTTGAAGCATAAGGCTAGTGCCGAGAATAAGGCTGCTGATACGCTTAGCTGTCGAGTGGCGACTTTGCAGTCTATGAGCACTAAGGTCGTCGGATTTGAGCAGTTGAAGAAAGATTATCTTAATTGCCCAGATTTCGGGGCAGAATACACTGCTTTCCTTGAAAATCCGAACAACATTAACTCTGAGTATACCCTGCTGGATGGGTATTTGTTCAAAGGAAATCGTTTGTGCATCCGTCATACTTCATTGCGGGACTTCCTTATCTGGGAGTTACATGCCAGAGGGATTGCCGGACATTTTGGGTGCGATAAAACCAGTGCGCTCGTTGAGGATAGGTTCTATTGGCCTAGCCTTGTGAGAGATGTCTCTAGGGTCATAAAACAATGCCGTACATGCCAAGTTGCGAAGCATATCAAACAGAATACTGGCTTGTACACCCCTTTACCTGTGCCGCACACCCCAAGGCAAAACGTCTCTATGGATTTCGCGCTTGGACTTCCAAAGACCCAACGGAAGCACGATTCCATTTTTGTGGTAGTGGACCGCTTTTCCAAGATTGGCCCACTTCATTCCCTGCTCTAAAACCTCCGATACGGCTCACATAGCCAAATTATTTTTCGGGGAGGTTGTGCGTTTACATGGTTTACCCCAGACGATTGTCTCAGATCGAGATGTGAAATTTACCAGTTATTTCTAGAAAACTTTATGGCACATGATGGGTACAATGCTCCAATTTTCATTGACCTATTGACGGGGACGCCACATACATGGACATTGGATTCAGACCGCATCGTTTCTACCGGCGTAGAAAGAAGCGAAATGGAAATCAAAACTAGGCGAAAGATGAAATTCTGGAAATTGAAGGAGCACAGAAAAAATCGATTGATCGAAATTGAATTTCGATCGATCGAAATGTCAACGACAATATTTTATGTATTTGAGAATTTCGATCGAACGATTTTCAGTTTCGATTGATCGAAATTAAATTTCAAACGAACGATTTTTTAGTTTCAATCGATCGAAATTTCGATCGAACGAAATTCAATTTCGATCGATCGATTTTCAATTTCGTTCGATCGAAATCGTGCCGAGTTGTTTTAGTTGTTTTAGAAGTTCAGTTTCGAACTTTTACTTCAAGGGTTTATTTGTCTTTATTTAATTTTTATTTTAGGGTTTTCTTTTATTGTAAGACCTCCTATATAAGGACATTGTAGTTAGTTGATTGATTATTGAATGCTTTTATGCTTGAGTAGTCTTTGCCTGAGATGGGTTTAGTGTGAGACCAAGGGAGTGATTCCCCTATATTTTCCTTATTGTTGTTGTTGATTTGCGTGGCTTGGTTATATTTGATATCTCTAAATCTCTGCGTGCTTCTCTAAACCATAGCCTAATTTCTTCCTTGTGATCCCCGAAACCCTAAACCCGTTTAATCCCACAAGCCAACACCCTTTCCAAAATATAAGCCGATCTAAAAGCCATAAACCTTTCACAAACCCTAATTCCATTCTACTACCCAATTTGGAATCCGTGAATCTACATCGAACCGAAAACGAGCGCCTAACCCTAGAAAAGCTAAAGTACTATCTCTAGGCCGATCTCGCCTCGACTCTAAAGTACTTGCGCATCGGACTAGACCCTATCCAGATCTCTTGTGATCTACCCGTCAGAATTCTACAAACCCTAAGGTATCAAAGATAATTTTGCAATTAAACTTGAATTAATTTATTTAATTTCGGCAAAATCCTCATTAAATCATATTCTGCATTTTAGGGTCGTTGTCCCGTGTCACCTATCATCCTCAAACAGATGGCCAAACGGAGTCCACCAATAGGAGCTTAGGTAATCTTCTCTGTTGTCTTGTTGGTGATCACCCTAGGACTTGGGATTTTATTTTGCCTTTAGCCGAGTTTGCATACAACAATTCAGTCAATAGGTCCCTAGGTATGAGTCCTTCTGAAGCCGTCCTTGGTCATAGGCCTACAACACCCATTGATTTAATTCCCATGTCTGCATCCCATCGAGTCTCCGAGTCAGCCTATTCATTTGCACAACATATACATGAATTGCATGCCGAAATTAGAAAAAGAATTAATGCAAGCAATGAACAGTACAAAATATCTGCGGATGCGCATAAGCTATGCGCTTCAAGGAATTCCAGGTTGGAGATTACGCCATGGTTCGGGTTAGGCCTGAGCGGTTCCCATTGGGAGCCGCAAAGAAACTTCACGCCGATGGCGCTGGACCTTTTAGAATGGTGGCAAGGAGCGGCCCTAATGCATATGTTCCCGAGCTTCCACCGGATATAGGGGTCAACTCTACATTCACTATGGAGGACCTGGTTCCTTCTTTAGCCCCAGCCCCACCCCCTCACAACCCCCTCCGAGCAGTCCCGAGCCTGAATACCAGCCCCACCCTACTACCCCTACCCTTCCCTTCCCCACGCAAGCAGCGCAGAGATGAGCTCGAAGGGATATTAGATGATTTGGTGATATCCACCCATGGGGGCGGAATTCAAAAGTACTTGGTCCAGTGGTTGAGAAAGTCGGACTCCGAGAACTCATGGTTAGCTGAAGACGAAGTGCGACGCTTGGACCCCGACATACTCGAGCGCTATCACGACGCCGCTTCATCAGTGATGAAGCCTTTTTGGCCCGAGAGAATTGACGAGGACGCCGATATCGTAGACATTGGATATGAACCGTTTCGTGTATACCGACGTCGGAAGAAGCGGAATGGAAATCAGAAATAGGCGAAAATTGGTGAAAGAAGAAAACTTTGAAGAATCAGTTAATTCGACCGATCGAATTGAAGTTTCGATCGATCGAAGTCCCATTTCGATCGATCGAATGGCATCAATAGAGTTATATAGTTCTTGAGTGAAATTTCGACCGATCGAATGGACTATTCGATCAATCGAAATTTCAATTCGATCGATCGAATGTCAACGGCGATATTATATATATATATATATATATATATATATATATATATATAATTCGATCGATCGATTTTCACTTTCGATTTATCGAATTCCAATTTCTATCTATCGATCGAAATCGCGTCGGGTTGTTTAGTTAATTTTAAAGTCGAAAATCGAACTTTTGTTTTGAGGGTTTATTTGTCTTTTATTTATTATTTGTTTTAGGGTTTTCTTTTATTGAAAGGACTCCTATATAAGGTGCTTAAGTGAACATGTAATTGATTATTGATTATTGAATGAATGAGCGTTTTGCTTTGAGACTTGAGATGAGTTCCTTCGAAGAGTGATTCTTCTTCTCGAGAAGGGTTTGGTGCGAAGCCAAGGGTGTAAAGCCTGCAAATCTATCTACCTATCTGTTATTATCTTTGCTTACGTGATCCTACAACCTAAATCGACCATCAGCCTTTGGAGATCCTAAACCCTAGTTTTTCCTTAAACCATTGAATCGATCCGATTCATCAACCATAGCCTCCATCAGACTGCTAAGCCCAAACCATATCAAATAACCCAAAACCAAAGATTCCATCATTGCATTGTGAGCGCCTTAATCTGGAAATCTAGAGTTCTATCTCTAGGAACAATCCACACTGCAACCTAATGGATCTAACGCCCGGACTGAACCCTGCCTAAATTATATGTGATCCTCCTATGGAATACTACGAAAACCTGAGGTATTCGTTATAATTTGAAGGTTTTATTGTTTAATTTAATTCCATTTAAGTTTGACAAAATAAATCATTGCATTCACATAGTTTAGGGTACCGTCCTGCGTCAAACAATCTAGTCATTCGAACTCTACTGATGTGACCTAATCTAGCGTGGCATTTAGGGATTCAGAAGTGATAAAGGAATCAGATAAGGCAACAACAAGGAGTAAAGATGAAGAATTAATAATAGATGAATCAGCAATGTCAAATGCAATGAGGTCCCCAACTAAATTGCCCCAACAAAAGAAAATATTATTTTTACGAAAAGACACTCTAAAATGACAAAAATCTAACATAAAAACCATCTCTAACTAAACAAGGAATAAATATTAAGTTTCTTCTTATCCCTGGAGTATATAAAGTGTCTTAAAGAACCAACATCTATCCGATATGCATCTGAAGGTGGTTTTCACCAACTTCGAGGACGTCTTCGGACGAGTTATTTCCCATATAGATTTTGTAGCTACCACCAACAACGGGATGGAAGTCAGAAAATCCTATGCAGTCCCTCGCGATGTGGTTGGTTGCTCCAAAGTCTACACGGACTTGGTCGGCCGCCGGCAATGTCGCCGGCCGCTGGCCAGCTACCTGGCTGCATTGTTGAGTGGGCTTTCCCCTTCCCCGTTTCTTCTTTCTTATGCACTAGGGTTTCCTAGCGCACATGATTTTTGAATAGTGGACCCGCCGGGTCTGAGTCCATGTTGGGTATAGATGGGTCCGGCTCAATACTGGACCGAGTCTAGATCGTTTTGGGTCGGGTCCATTCAGGAAGCTATTGGGCCAGATCTAGATGGGCCTTGTTTCAATATTGGACCGAGTCTAGATCGGGTTTGGGCCGTTTTGGGCCGCTCGCCAACAGTTTTTGGACTGGGTCCGGGTCTATGTAAGTCTCTGGTTGGGTCCGAACCAAGTCCAATCTGATCGGTCAAATGTGCGCACTAGCGTAATTTTCAAAACTGCAAATAGTTTGGCTGCCACTGTCTTGGCAATAACTACCTCATTACTTATCGAATTTAAGCCTATAAGTAGTCGATTTTGATCTACTTGATGAGATCTACTGATTGGACCAGTCTAATTTCCCTTTTAATGGTTTGATCCGCCCAAAAATTTATGAATATTATTCATAATGTTTAATTGTGATATTTAATCATCATCAGCCCCAATGATTAAAATTTAATTATGTTTATTCTATTATGAGATGTGAATGAATGATAATTTACACTTGATTGGTTGTGGCTTATGCACATTGTTATGTTATCGAGTATGACATGCATCCTAGGATGTTTTATTAATTGATCAAATTGTATTAGATCGAGTCCATGTATTTTTTTAATTTCTTCAGTTTGTAAATTAGTGAATACATGAATACAAACTTGCACCCTTACGGAGATGTGGCGCAAACGATCAAAAGGCGCGATGGAGTGCTTAGGAGAAGCGTGCCAATTGATGTGAAGGAGTAATTCCATTAGTTTCATAGGGTGTTGCATTCATATGTTGAGTTGAGTTGTAATAAATGGTTCTAGTTGTGAAAGAATAATTTTAGGGCTTAAACTATAGATCCACATGGGAACTACTTATAAATATTTTATCTTATTATTTCTGTGAGATGTAAATGGTTGAATGGTTGACTCATTTATCTTGATAATCTTCGATGATCCTATTAAGATTATCTTACGTAATTCATTCATCATATATTTGGATACACACCTAGATGAGTAGGTTATGTTTGTCATTGAGACTATTAATGGTGATTAATCTTGATTGTTTTTGCAACGCCCAATCGGGTATGTGATACTTTTAGCAGTTATGTGATTAATCTTGATTGTTTTTGCAACGCCCAATCGGGTATGCGATACTTTTAGCAATTATGTGATTAATCTTGATTGTTTTTGCAACGCCCAATCGGGTATGTGATACTTTCAGACCGATCTAGCAACTGCTAAAGTCATCTCAACATCGAGAAATCCATTTGATATTTTGGAGAATGCTGATGGAGATTGCTCATAAGATGTAATATTATTGTCTAATAATTAACACATTTTTTTTTTCTTGAAATAGTGGTAAAAATGGCTGCAAATCCCTATTTCTTGACTTGATTAAGACTGAGAATTTAGATGGCAACAATTATGATGATTGGTCTCGTCTGAAGAGAATCCTCCTAGATGAAAGGGATATCTAATATGCCATAAAAGAAATCATGAACGAGCCCAATGAGGAAGTACCCATTGTGACTATAAAAGCTGCAGATGAGAAATACCAAAAATGGCTTAAACATAATCGCACAGCCCGGAACCTTATCCTTCTGAGTCTTCACAAAGAACTCCTTCCTACCTATGAGTCTTATCCTATTGCGAAGGAGTTATGGGATGCTCTTTACGAGGCGTATGCTAAAAAATTTGACGTAAGGATTCATGCTATGGAAATGGAGTTCCAAGCATATCGTATGTCTCAGGGGTGTACGATTAAATACCACATTCGTAAGATGAATCAGATGATAGCAGACCTTAGGAGCGTGGGGAGTAACTTGAGTGAAAACCAGAAAATCAATACCATGCTAGGCTCCTTACCGTCCTCTTGGGATCTTATTAAAAAAATTCTCAATGACAATGAATCCATCAAAACCTTCAGAGATTTATGTCGTCACTTGGAGCATGAGATAGAAATGAACATAATTCTACCCAAAGCTCTTCTTATCCATTACACTGGGGATCGGAAACGCATAACTCCCATTGGCAAATTCCGAAAGAATAAGAAACCTCGAAAGGATAAGAAGAAAGGTGACACCGGTCCACCTCCATCTACAAAAAGCAAAGCCTAAGAATCGTCGTCACCGCAAGAAGTCTCGTGATCAGATCAAGTGTTTCGTCTGCGGTAAGGCCAACCATTATGCCAGAGAGTGCAAGATGAGGAAAGATGTTGCAAAGGTTGTATCTATCCCTTGTCCTCCCATTTATTCTTTTGTTTGTTCCGAAGTTCTTATAGCTGATACTTCATCTTTTAATACCAACAACGGGTATAAGAATAAACAAAACTCGCTGGAATCTAATCATAAAATAAGATAAAATAAAATTTATACTTACAAAAGCGGAGAAATCGATATGTGCGCTCTAATACCACTGTTGGGATTTTGAGATCCCTAATTGCGCGGAAGCAATGTGTGGAGCGCAATCTATTCTACACACTTTGAGAAAGGCCGAGATAATTTAATGCTCGTTGATCCGAGTCATCAACTTACCAGAGAAGACGGCGTTATCTTCAGGCCACGTGGATCCGACGGTGATTGATGGCACCGTAGAAGGATAATCACACCTCTAGGGTTTAGGCTTAGAGAAGAAGGGAGAACTTGTGAGAAAAAAGATTTTCACATCCATAAGTTACAATCTCTAAAGTCATATATTAATAGGTAACCCTAATATGGCTCTTATACGGTATATATCACGCACACCCTAGGGGTTGTATAAGTGGCATCTGAGCCACTCAAACCAATAGTCTGAAGATCAAAACATTGGAGGCTTAAGAAAACTAAGCTACAAATGATATTTATGCATATGAAACAAGATCAAATCAATAGCAATGACTTGCTACCTAAGCAGACCTCACATAGGCCTGAACCTATCCTCAGTTTTATAAAGATTATCCCAAAAACTAGTGATACGTGTATCTCTTGCCCCTTCGTCACTGCTAAAATAGGAATTATCTCTATGTTTAATGGTTCTAAAGGCCGTAGGGAAATCTCATCCATATGGCAATGGTACACTGAGTTAAGCGTTAGAGATAGTTTTGCATCTCATATCCAAGGAGAGACCAATAAAATTGAACACTGAGTTAAGTGTTAGAGATAGTTTTGCATCTCATATCCAAGGAGAGACCAACAAAACTTCAGGGGTGATCCCAATAAAAGAGAAAATCAACAAATGTTATTTGAGATGATTTGAGTATTATCCATCAACGGAGACCTAAAATAGCCCCCATATGGACTGCTACTATGCAGGCACAAGTAGGAGAAGCAGAATACCAATAAAGACTAGGAGCGAAGTAGTGAAAACGACATTAAGGATTTGGATTAATAGCAAGTTAAGCTTTAAACAAGCAAGAGTGGACAAATAGGGTTTGCTAAGCTGGCCTCATATAGAAGAGGCAATGTGATGATGATGATGATGATGATGATGAGAGGCTTATTGTACACATATTGATACAGATAGGCTAGTCACAATGTCAATTTTCCTTTAGTCAGTAGCCTCACTCCGAGTGTTGGCATTTGTGATGAATGTCAGGTTTATGTGTCCTCTTTTCTAATAATCATAACCGTGTTTCTTATTCTTCTTTGTTTCAGTGGGATCCATCTATTTTATTAAGGATTAAATATCCTATAAAAACTATATATATATATATATATATATATATATATATATATATATATATATATATATATATATATATTTGCATGGTCAATGCTGTCAATCGTGCAACCAATGAATAGTGAAACTATATTTTCTTTTACTGTTCATTTTCCATGTGGTCGACACCTTTGACTCTGTGGTTTTTGAAAAAAAAATTCAATGATCTTGATCATCAGGCCGCTTCTTCACGTGAACCCGATCATGTGATTGGGTGCCACATGGAAGCAACTGATGTGAACTAGGTAACTTACCTAGTCAGCAGTACTAAAGTACCTTTTTCCTTTAAATAATAAAAGAATAGTACAAGAAAATAAACAGACGAGAATAAATAAGAAGCAAAATAAAGATGAGCAGAACACAGTGGCCAGTGGCCCAAATCAGAAACTAAAAAGAAACAAATCCCAAATAACCCTAATAAAAGAAGACAACCTCATAATGTAGCTACAGTTGTAACTAATCTGCTATCTTAATTTACTTGCTTCATATAGATCAGAGAAGATAATTGGATATGTTGCATAATTTGAAGGTTACTCATATCTGTTAACCATCAATAACATAATACTATAATACGTAATTTCAATCATAGTCACAAAAGTCTCCAAATTTTTCAACAATCAAAAAAATCGGGGACTTGCCGTCAATCCCAACTTTATCACCGATTAATCGGCCAAGTCGCGCCTCTGCCGATTAATCAGCGATGTTTGTAAAGTGGTCCATTTTTTTTTCTTTCTTCGTCACTCGTACTGAAGGGGGAAAAAAACATGAAGTTTTGTACTATTTTGTTCAGCTTATTCATCTTTCCCTTGGGAAACCAAACACAGACTATACTCAACTTTGAGAAATCACAAATGTTTACTGGAAAAGGACCCCTGACGCATCGTTGGTGTGAGTAATGACGCGCTCGGTCTAACATGATCTGTGAAACCTTCGCCATCCTATTACATCATAAAAAATCTTGTATCTTGACATTCGTTTGCGCCACCCGTACTTCGTTTGCGGATAACGCTCTCCCGTCTGGTCGCAATATGCACCCACGGCTGCAGAAATACCTCTCGATTGCAACCAAAAGGCCTCTGAATCCTTATCTTTTATTAAGCTTGCGCCGACAGATAAGAAAGCCAAGCATTTTATGTCAGCTCCCCGGTTCACACTTGTAATCTCTTTAGGAAATGAGAGGGCACCTTTGAACAGGGTGTCTACTTCTTCGACACACTCTTGTTCCACAAGAATGCACCGAAGATGGGCATCTGTAGACACCTCGGAGCATACAAAATGTTCAATCAACCATTGACCTTGCCCATAATTCTTGGAAAGGCCAGCCCTCTCCAAAACTCCCCCGGATTATGCGCTGGGCTCCCAGCGCATAATCCGTCTAATTTGGACTGGGTTTCTCCTCCTCATCCTCTCCGACTTTCCCAATTATGCGCAATGATCATAACACTCTACCTTGGAGACCAATCCGGTCACCCGGTCACTTGACCGGGGCAACCGGTTTGCCTCCTGAATTATGCACTAGAACCACAACGCATAATTCATTATGCGTTGTGTCCGCAACATATAATTCGGATTATACGTTGGTTGGCCAACGCAGAATTCAGAATTATGGGCTGGGTTCATAGCGCATAATTGGTCGAATGCTATAAATTGGGCGTCTTGCCCTCCCTTTGGACAGGGTATTATTCAATCTTTGCTTATTCCTTTTGGAAAACTCGAGGTCAGCTATGAGATTTCGAAAAAAGGAGTTGAGCTGCACTCTAAGTCTCTGGCCCACTTGCTCTGATTCTCAAAAGAGTACGAAGGGAAGAAAAGCTTAGCCTTAGATCCAACCCCTAGGAAACCCCTGCTGAAATCCTCAGCTTAGTGCCAATTAGGTCCCTAACCCTTCTCAATATTTACGAAACTGCCATTACTATTTTGTTCATTAAATCATTATTTTTAACTTGAAATATATTATGGTGTACTTTTTATATTTTCTGAATTTTTTTTTCCCGATTTTTTCCGACTTTAACCAATATTTCTTGACTCAGACCATTGCCGATTTATTGCTGCCTTCCGACTTTGTGACTCTAATTTCAATGCTTCAGTGTCATAACATATTGGAGTTGCACAACTGAAGCGGGACGACCCTAAAAAGAGTGAATGGTGATGAAATGCTAGTTTGCCGAAATTAATATGATTAACTCAATCAAAATCTCAAAATTACAGTGATACCTTACGGTTTTGTAGATTTCCGCTTGAGTGATTACATTTGGTTCGGCTAGGGTCCAGTCCGATGCGCTAGATATCCTAGAGATGGAACTCTAACTACTTCCAGATTAGGGCGTCGTTCTTCGATCCAAGGTAGAATCACTGGTTCCCTCAAGGTTGTTGATTCGGTTCGGTCTAATGGTCAGGTGAAATCTAGGGTTTTGGATTTTCGGGATATTCAAAAGAGTAATAGCTGAAATAAGTTTTATGGGCACGGAAAATAAAATAGAGAGAAGATAAATAAAGAGATAGTGATAGGATTAGGAAATTGTGGGCATCGCACCCTTGGCTTCACACCAAACCCTTCGCGGGAGAGAAGATTCACTATTCAAAAGCTCATCTCAAGCTGAAAGCAAAATGCGCTTTTCATTCATCAATAATTAATTTTTATAATGTTTATAATGACCTTATATAGGAGGCCTCAAAACAAAAAAACCCTAAAACATAAAATTTACGAAACTACCCTAAAATGATTACATACGAGTCAAAGAAACCTAGGAAAACACTAAAAAGTTTAAAACTCGACATGACTCGCTTGAGCGACAACCGAAGCTCACTGAAGCGACTTATTCTAGAGAAAATTTTGTGCATTCTTCGATATCTCGCTCGAGCGACAACCACATTCGCTTGAGTGACTTCTGGTAGAAAGTTTGGCCTTAATTCTGAAGTCTTCTCGCTTGAGCAGGGACTAAAGTCGCTCGAGCAACTTTGTGCTGTGTGTTCTCCTTCCTTTAAGCCTGGTTCTGGTTCCCGTTCAGTTTCTTCCGACGCAGGTACACGCGATATGGTCCATAGCCGATGTCCATGATGTCGGCATCCTAGTCAATTTCCCTGGACCAAAAACGCTTCATCACCGATGAAGTAGAGTCATGATATCGATTGAGCATGTCGGGGTCTCAGCGATGAACCTCGTCTTCATTTATCCACGCGTTTATGAAGTCCAGCTTACCCAATCACTTTACCATATACTTCTGAAATCCTCCACCATGGGTCGCCACACGATCATCCAATATCTCTTCGATTACATCTTTCCTCTACTTGCGTGGGAAAGGAAGTGGTAGAGATTGCAAGGTTGGGTTGGGAATGTGAACAGGGAGTGTTTGGAAATGAATGCAAGGAGGTGGGGTCGAGCCCCGAGAAGGAACCAGGTCTTCCACATTGAACGTTGAGCTAATCCCTTCATCTGAAGGAAACACAAGAACATAAGCATTAGGACCACTCATTCCCACAATTCTAAAAGGTCCAACACCGCGGGCTTGGAGCTTCTTTGCGAATCCCGATGGGAATCGTTCAGGCATAATCCGAACCATCACATGATCGCTGATTTGGAATTCCTTAAAATACTTATGCGCATCTGCTGATAATTTGTATTGATCATTGCTTGAATTAATTTTGTCTAATTTCAGCATGCAAACTATGAATATGTTGTGCGAATGCATCTGCTGGCTTGGACACTTGATGTGATATAGACATGGGGATTAAATCTAAGGGTGTTCTAGACCTATGACCATGTACGACCTCAAATGGAGTCATGCCTATGGACCTATTGACTGAATTGTTATATGCAAACTCGGCCATCGGCAAGATAGAATCCCAAGTCCTAATGTGATCACCAATAAGACTACGAAGGAGATTGCCTAAGCTTCTATTAGTGATTTCTATTTGGCCATCTGACGCAGAACAACACCCTAAACTACGTGAATGCGATGATTAATTGCTTGCCGAAATTAAATTGAATTAAATTAAATAATAAATTTGAAAATATAGCGAATACCTCAGGAGTTCGTAGTTCTCCAAGTGAAAAGATCACGTTCGGTTCGAGAAGGGTTCAGCCTTGCGCTAGATCCGTTAGAATAGCGATGCGGATCGGTCCTAGAGATAGAACTCTAGGTTTTCCAGATTAGGGCACTCACAATGCAATGATGGAATCTCTGATTTTTTGGTTGTTTTGATATGGCTGGGCTTAATAGTCTGATGGAAGCTACGGTTGTTGAATCGGATTGATTCAATGGCTTAGGGAAAAGCTAGGGTTTTAGGATTTCGGGTTTTAAAGAGATATGACAGATTTAGGGTTTTAGAATTAAAGCAGGGAAGATAGATTAAAAGGGATAAAATAGAAGAGGATCGATTGTGGGCTCTTCATCTCAAGCAAGGAAGCAAAAGGTCTTTTCATTAATCAAAAACTAATTACATTGTTTATTTAGAGACCTTATATAGGAGGCCTCTCAAACGTAAATAAACCCTAAAACAAATACTAAAAAGAGACAAGTATGCCCCTAAAAGTCAATTTCGAAATCTGAAAAGAAAGAAAAATTACAACTTGCACGACTTCGATCGATCAAAAGTGAAGCTCGATCGATCAAATTTGAAACTCGATAGATCAAATTATATATATATACATATATATATGTTACTCCAAAACTAGCGTTTTCTCTCGACATAGTTCGATCGATCGAATATGCAATTCGATCGATCGAATTTGTAGTGTTCTTCCAAATCGCCAAAATTTCATCTTTCCCCTAGTTCTGATTTCTATTCTGCTTCTTCCGACATCGGTACACGCGAAAAGGTCTATATCCGATGTCTACGATGTCGGCGTCCCCGTCACCATCGGTTTGAGGATGATAGGCTGAAGAGAACTGCAACATGGAGCCATCATGTGCCACAAAGTCTTCCAAAAGTAACTAGTAAACTTAGCGTCTCTATCTGACACGATGGTCTTAGGCAACCCATAGAGACACACTACCTCTCCGAAAAACAATTTAGCAACGTGAGTTGCATCGAAGATTTTGGAGCACGGTATGAAGTGAGCCATTTTAAAGAAGTGGTCCACTACCACAAAAATGGAATCGTGTTTTCGCGGAGTCTAGGGGAGTCCGAGCACGAAATCCATCGAAATGTCCTGCCACGGTGTGTGTGGCATGGGTAATGGGGTGTACAAGCCAATATTTTGTTTACTCTATTTGGCCACTTGGCATGTACGGCATTGCTTCACAACCCGAGAAACATCTCTCATCAAGCTAAGCCATTAAAACCTATCCTCTACGAGCGCAATGGTCTTGTTACGCCCGAAATGTCTGGCAACCCCTCCGACATGTAACTCCCAAATGAGAAAGTCACGCAATGAAGTGCGAGACATGCATTGGAGATTGCCTTTGAATAAATACCTATCATGTAGGGTATACTTGGAGTTAGTGTTGGTCGGATTATCAAGGAGAGCATTGTACTCCATCCCGAAATCTGGACACTCGAGATACTCCTCTTTCAATTGCTCAAACCCGACGACCTTGGTGCTCATAGTTTGCAAAATCACCCCCCTGACAACTAAGCGCATCAACCGCTTTGTTTTCAACACCGGCCTTGTGCTTCAACACAAATATGAACACTTGGAGGTGTTCGACCCATGTCCCGTGCCCCATTTTCAACTTCTTTTGGGAAACTAGGAAGCGCAAGGCTTTGTGATAAAAAAATAACACAAACTCTTGCACTCGAAGGTAATGTTTCTAATACCAAAGGGATCGAACGACTGCATAAAACTCCTTATCATAGGTGGAGTATTTTTAACGAGCGCGGCTTTGTTCCATTGAAACTCCCTTTTTTTCATGCAATCGGTGATAGGAGCCATAATGGTGCTAAAATTTCGAATGAAGCGACAATAAAATGTAGTCAAGCCATGAAAGCTACGGACATCGTGAATATTCTTAGGTTTGAGCCAGTCCACAATAGCCTTAACTTTATCGGGATCTGCAACCATCCCATCCGCCGAGACAATGAATCCCAAGAAGACAACGGATCATTGCATGAATGTGCACTTCTTGCAACTCGCATATAATTCTCCCCCCGCCCCTCTCAAGGTTTCACAAACCAACCTAAGATGGGTCAAGTGTTGCTCATTGTCATGACTATAAATCAAAATGTCATCAAAATACACAAGGAATTTGCCTAGAAACGGCCTTAACACTTGGGTCATGTGTCTCATGAAAGTGCTCGGGGCATTAGAAAGCTCAAAAGGAATGATCATCCACTCATAAAGACCATCTTTAGTCTTGAAGGCAGCTTTCCACTCATCACCGGGGCGGATACGGACTTGATGGTAGCCACTTTTAAAGTCTATATTGGAGAAGATGGTGGCACCAACCATCATCTCCAGCATGTCATCAAGCTCTGTATAGGAAACTGATACTTGACCGTAATCTTGTTGATGTCCCGACTATCCATACACATTCGCCAAGTACCATCTTTCTTGGGTGTGAGTAGTGAGGGTTCGGCACAAGGACTCAATCTCTCTTGGATGAACCCTGTCCTAAAGAGCTCATCGACTTGTCGTGTTAACTCGGCATGTTCAATCGGATTCAGCCTATAATGGGGCAGGTTCGGTAGAGTAGATCCGGGAATTAAGTCTATGGCGTGTTGAACGTCGTGCATTGGAGGGAGTTCATTGAGTAAGTCTTCTGGGAAGACATCCGCAAATTCTTTCAAAATCAGCTCAACCCCCTTAGGGTATTCACCTATAGACTCAAGAGTACGATCGACGATGATGACAACATACACCACGTTCTCATCCCCAGACGCTCTTTCAAACTCCGAAGGGCTCACAATATTAATGGTCTTAGATTGACCGCCCTTCTTTTCTACTTTGTTGGTCGATGGTGTTGTAGGAGGCAAGGGTTTTAAAGTGATCTTCTTACCCTTATACATGAACGTGCATACCTTAGATTGATCAAGAAGGGTCACGTCCATGTCATAGATACACGACCTTCCCAAAATGTTGTGACCTACATCCATCAACACCACATCGCACCACAAGGTGTCTAAATACGAACCCAATTGAATTGGCACA